>CM065426.1:22158483-24759324 GCA_033060865.1 Dorcus hopei
ATTTACGACGAAATTTTTTTTTTCGATTATTTTTTTAATTTATTGAATTTTCTAATGAAAAAGTGACGTTTCTAAACTGTCCGGCGAAATCAATCGTTTTTTGTTTTTTTTTTAAATTTTTTTAAGAGTGCAGAGTGTTAGTTAGTAAGAGTGTTATTTACGTATGATTTTTTATAATTTTTTTTTAATTATTTGAAATACGTTCGCGTCTTTTTCTTGTTCTTTTTCTTAATTTTTTTAAACTTTTTTTTTATTTTTTATTTTTCTTATTTTTTTAAAATCATATTTAATTTTTTAAATTTTATTTTTCTTATTTTTTTAAAATAATATTTAATTTTTTAAATTTAATTTTTTTCGTGAGACGAAACAGTTATTTCAAAGTGATTTTCTTTCAATTTTTAATCATTTCAAACCCGTTCGCGAAATCATCGACAGTCTTGTTTTTGCTTTCGCTTTTCATTGTCAGTTCTTCAATATTTTAAATTTATTTAATTTTTATTGAAAAGTTGATTACGTTTCTGAACTGCCCGTCTTTTATTTTATTTTTTATGGGACTGTAGAATCTCTCGACAGTGACTGCTCAAGATGTGTGTTTGGTGGTGAATGCTTCCGACAGTGAGCTGCACAGAAGGCATGTATGTACTTTCGACAGTAGGGTGCACAGAAGGCTTTGCAGAGAAGCTTTCGATTCTTGTTATTTCAGCGTGATTCTTTTTCAAGTTTTAATCGTTTCAAATCCGTTCGCGAAATAATCGACAGTCTTTTGTTTTTACTTTTGCTTGGATTTTCTTAAAATTTATTGAATTTCCTATTGAAAAAGTCGATGACTTTTATTTTCTTCTTTTTTTTTGGAGACTGTGATCGGGTTGGTGTGATTTTTTAAAAGAAAATTATCATTTCAAATCCATTCACGAAATGATCGACAGTCTTTTGTTTTTCCTCTGGCTTCTCAGTTCTTCGATATTTTAAATTCATTTAATTTTTATTGAAAAGTTGCTTACGTTTCTGAACTGCCCGGTGACATTAATCGTCTTTAATTTTTTTATGAGACTGCAGAATCTCTCGACGATGACTGCTCGAGAGGTATGTTTGGTGATGAAAGCTTCCGGTAGTGAGCTACACAGGAGGCTCGTGTATGCTTCCGACAATAGGCTGCGCAGAAGGCTTGTATGAGCTTTCGACAATAGGGTGCACAGAAGGCTTGCATATGCTTCCGACAACAGGCTGCCCAGAAGGTTTTGACACAGAAACTTTCGATTCTTGTAATTTCAGTGTGATTTTTTTTCTTCAAATTTTAATCATTTCAAATCCGTACGCGAAATAATCGACAGTCTTCTGTTTTCGATTTTTGGTTTCTGGTTCGATTTTTTTCTTGACTTATTTTTTATTGAAAAATTTGATGATGTTTCCGAACTGTCCGCCGAAATCATTAGAGATTTTTTCCCTATTCTCTTCACAGTTCAGGTCAAAACTCAGCCGTGAGATGTCGCGGCTATATGGTATTTCTTCCCTGCTGTTTTTTTTTTGTTGACCTTGACCCTTAACTTTATGAACCTCGTTTCTTGTACTTAATTTTAATCTTTTAAAGATTTTTCCTAATTTTTTTCTTGCTCGGATTGAGTTGACCGTTAACCTTTCTTGAACCTCGTTTCTTGAAATTTTAATTTTCTAAAGATTTCCAATTCTTGTATTGGGTTGACCTTGACTTTTAACTTTTGGTCCTCGTTTCGTAACCGTACGATTATTGTAAACATAACCTAACTTTTTATATCTATTTAATTACGATTTTCTACAAAAGGGACAATAAAACGTATTTAATGAAATAAAACATTTATTTTAATACAATGTATATCGAAGATGTAAATAAAGCCTTCGACAATTTTGACTCTGTTGACGGATCGCAGTTATTCAAGGTTGCAACTTACGTACTAAGCTACGACGTGCCGTCATAAAATAAAAACAAGTTCAGAGCCATCTCGATAACGGATTTTTTTTGAACGCACGGTATTTAGTGTCTAATTGAATTTAGCCTCGCAGTAGGCTATGAATATTGTGGGCATGGCATGTACTTACAATAATAGTATGATTTTTAATGACAGGATGATTTGAATTTACCACCTTACTAAATAATTGTTCTCTTTTGACGAAGACAAAAATATGTATAAAAAAATATCGAGTTTTCGAAAAGAAAAAAACCGTCTAGATAATAGCTACGAATTTGCTTTGAACGTTTAGCGTAGGGCGTTTCATAGTGTCACTTGCTTTTCTAACCTCACTTTAACTCAAAGGAAACATTTCAAAATTAAAAGTTTCGGTTCTCGACTCATGGCTTGGGTGCAGCGTACATTTTTAATTAATTATAAATTGTTGTATAGAATTCTCTTAACACTTAGCACGTCTATTCAAGGATCACCCTGTATAACAATTTCGATTTTGTTCCTGATTAACCCCTTTATTTTGTAACTCGCAACGACATCGTTACATAACGACGATCGTTAAGTGACATATTTTTGACCAATCAGTAGGTACAGTTGTGTTCAAAAAGGTGTTGTACAGCTACGTTTTAAATATCTTTGCTTTTGAGCACTAGTTGGTTTTTCTACTTTTGTCTTCAATGATATTATTATTGCCAGAAACCGTATATGTAACAAAACAACTTGTACAACAATTTTTTGACTTCATGAATGCAGATACAAGTTTACACAGTACAAATTCTGTACAACACTTTTTTGAACACGACTGTACATGGAAATGCGTTGTATCTAAATACTGATTGGTAAAAATATATCACTTAACGATAGTCGTTACGAGTTACAAAATAAAGGGGTAAGTCTTCGCACACGAGGACTTCAAGTACCTATGTATACTTAGAACAGTTTTAAATTCGCGGCTTTAATTTGGAACCAAAATGGCCACAGTTCGAGAACCTATGGACTTTATTATTACAGCCGAATCGAATTTTAAGAAAAAATAAAGAAAACCACTGTGACAGCACGTGCACTTACTCGGCGACGGAAACGGATGTCTCGTTTGTCATTTCCTCGTTTAACGTGACTGATCAAGTCGGTCACCGTGGAAACGCATTAACGGCGCAGCAAAGAAGTGCACAAGCCAACATAAAGCCGATTATAAAGCGTACGTTGTTTCTACCTGTAAGATGTTTCCATGGCAACCAATGAACACATTTGGCAGACGACGTGCCCTTAAAAAACTGAATTGCGTTCAGAAATTTTATACCTTCGAGTGCTTGCTTATTCTCGGGTACGTAATTGCATCCTTGTATTTTACTCGTTTCAGTCAATCAATCAACAACAAAAAATGTTGGTTTTATTTTATTTCCTTTAATAAGATGCGTACCTTTTACACTCTGGTTTGATGTCAAGGACAGAAAATTACTATAATAAAACGCGGGCGTATGTACCGGTTGCAATTTAGAACGCTGACGGTGCGAGCGGTTTCATTTTCATAAGTGCCTTGCATCATCACTATCACATGAGACAATGAACCGAAAGTGTAGTTTCTGAACGCAACCCAACGATTAATTTGACAGAAGAAAAAACGACGCCACCTAGCAACCGTCGCAGAGAAGCTTCCTTTATTTTAAAATTTTAATTTTTCATTAAAAAAAACTGCGGTAATTATCGCAACAATGCGATGCTTAAATAATGAAAGCAGCCGTCACACATGGCGGTCAACACGCACAAGTTTCGTTTGTTGTAATCTCCTTTTTATTCATTGGGCTAAACACGCAACGGAACGTACGCTTTAAAACACTCATCAATTACGAAAATAAACAAATAAAACGTGCATCGAAAATAATTAAAATGAAACAATCCTACCTGCGAGTAGTGCGAGTCCTGCGACGCTGGACGCGACGCACGGCCGATTTCCAAACGAGAAACCGCGCCACCGTCACATCCACTTATATTTTTGGATTCATTTAACAACCCGGCCAGTTTTTCCACGAATTACGAAATTCTGAAATTTGCACTAATCGAGGCGGCACGCAAATCAACGACGCTTAAATTTGACGGCGAGCACACAATAAAAATGGCGTCACCTAGCGGTCATCGCACGAAGGATTATTTTGTTGTGTGAACTTTTCGTAATTTCAAAAGTAACGAATTAATATAACACGTGTTTGCAATGCACATAGTGAAATATAAAAGGTAAATAAGTCGTGTGTGAGAGAAAAAGTTATAGTGAAGCATTCCTACCTTATCGGCTTCCGATGGCGTCGTCCGATTTTCAAACGGAGAACACTTAAAACCATCTCACAGTCACTTCCGTTTCTTTTGTTCATCGTCACGGTTAATTTCTGCACAAGTTTCCAAGTTAATAAGCACCATTTTACCCGAAATTCCCAAGGCAACGAACGCGTACCTTCGTCACAACGCAATTCACCAAGCAACTGCAAAAAATGGCTAAAAAATTGTTTTGTTCCCGCCGCTCGTTTTTCATTGGCTGATGATGCCGAAGCAGGAATTTGCGGCGGCGTTGCCGGATTTTAGCATTTTTTTACACAGGAACATCTTTTACAAAATTATTCGATTGCGAAACCGCGCCGAGTGATTCTTTGCTCGCAAAGTAAAATATCGCCGCTTGTTATTACGGCAAGTTGCGTTATTAATTACGCCGTACGTCAGTCGGGAAGCTCGTTTAAAACTTTTACGGAGGCTGAGGCTAATCCCCGGCAAAATTACAAGTCATATAAATTAGCGAATTACAAACGCGGATGCCAACTTTCGTAATTTCGTTACGGGAAACTTTTTTAATACCTTTAAGGGCGATTTTAATGCGAAAACTGAGGCGCACTGATGAATTTTTTTTAGTGAAATAAACGGTCTATATTATTATTAATTTCACCGTAACGATTAATCAATCCGTTGCATCGATTAGACAATCGATGCAGTCAACAACTCGCTGAGTACATACTATACAACTTTTAGCGTGGCGCATACAGTGATGTTACTTGGGTTGCCTATACATTGACTCTTTTTAAGTTGTTTAAAGTTAAAACAATAAAAGACATCGATAATTATTTATTTATGTTATAGCTCAGGAAACCATAATAGAAAAACGAATGAAACTACAGAGTGAAGCGTAGATTTAGGAAGTTACTGACACACTCTTGTCCCGAACGGTTTCGCGTCATTCACCGGGGAAATCCCGAACAGGATAATCAAATTTAGAGCGCCTCGTGCACTCTCTTAGCGCGAATAGCCCCTGTCCGTGCGAATTAAGTGCCGCCGGAAACAAAGTGCTCCGGAAATAATGAGAGCGCCCCACTCGATGGCTATATTGATTTGAGTTCCAATTTAAGAAGCCTGCGACATTCAACCGACTGTACCTTCCTGTAATTCTATAACTCGAACTCGTTATGTGAATGTATACGGTTACCAATTTCTCCTTGCAAATAATTGCCTAGAAACTACAGTTTTTTAAAAAATTATTTAGCAGCAAATTTAACAATAATTAAATAACGTATGGACACGAAAAACTAAAAACTGTACTTTATATAGAAGTGTGTAACAACATGAAGTAGTCGGCTCGGTAGCTTAGTGGTAACGTAACGGGTCTACCGAACCGGAGACCTAGGGTTCAATCCTCATGCAAGTCAAAAAAAAATCCGCTTCCAACTAATTTCCGGAACTTACTAGTTGGCATGTCTCAGTAAATAGCTTTCTCTCTCAAATAAAACTCCTAAAAACTGCCAGCCAAGTCGTCGTTGCATTGAAATATTCCTACAAATGGCGGTTGCATGTCACCAATCAGACAATTCTCATAAAAAATCCTGTTACGGACAAACAGGAGTCAAGCATAGTCGTTCGCTCTGCATACCGATTGTTTAATTGAAGCTTGAAAAAAGGCACTAACCCTTCTGCGTGCAAAGTCGGCGAGTGCGTAGACATTTCCAACTAAAAGTGAAACCTTGCCAATTTAGTGCTTTCTGCATTCGGTCAATGTCGAATTTTTACCTCTTGGTACCCGGTGCTTTTTGAATAGTGTTCTACGTTGTTACTGGTATTCACTATTGAAATGACAGTTATAAAAAACAATTGACAGTAACGCAGTAAAGATATAACTACAGTGGCGGACGGCGAAACAATTTCGATCTCTTCCACAATCCATCAGTAGTAAGTCGTGGTTGTTAAATATTTAAATAATATTACGACAATTGTTTTAAAGTCATCTTTAAGGCGGACACTCTCAACTGTCAAATGTACATTCGTTTGACAGTTTTCGGAACGTTTAGAGTGCGCTCATTCTGTACCTAGTGTTGCCAACTTAAGGGATAAATCTCTTTCTAAGGATGTTTTGTTAAAATCATTAGGGATTAAGGGATTTTCAGATTTTATTTCGTAAAAGAAGCTCGAAACTGACAGCCGCTAGGTGGCTCAAAGTTGTTCTTTTATGTAGTAGGAAGAACCACCCTTTACTGAGCAAAGTTTCAAATGGGAGTCTTTTTGGATGGTAACAACGCCATCTGTTAAAGCATGCCGAAAGTTTCTTCTTCGCTTATTTTTACGGAAGATCAATAAGAAAATGTCACTTGCGATCAGTGAAGGACGAAATGAGCTTTACTTATGTGAGATATTGAACAGCGCCATCTACTGCATTTTTTTAAAAATAATCTGTTGACCACATGGAAGGCAAATATGTAATTTTCTGTTTTGTCACCGTTTCTTCTTTTTTTAATTTATGAATTTACTAAATTGTACTCAAAAATCGATTGTCTTTTGTTTTTGTTATTATTTAAATTCTATTATTTCGTATTTTTTTTTAATTCTAGTATTTCTTTTGCTTTCTCATGGTTATTTTCGTTAAATATAAATTTTTAATCAATTAAATTGTCTCGCAAAATCGTTTGTTTTTATTTTTTAAATTTTATTTGTTTTGTTATCATTCTTTTTAAATTGTTTTTTTTTTTAATTTACATATTCTTAATCACCTGAATTGTACTTTGAATTTGATCGTCTTTTGTTTGTTTTCCTCGACTTATGTATTTTTAATGAATTTTTCACATTTTTTTTTTTAATTTAATTCCTGCAACTAGTAACACATTTTAGGAGTTTTCTATGTCGGAAAGGGTTTTTTTGTCAACACCGGGATGTCTGCTTTTTACAGGTTGGTAACACTGTTTGTGCCCGTCTTAAGAGTTGCATTGGGAAAAATTGCTGAATTCCCGAAAAAACGGCTGCTGTCATAAAATGAATATAGACATGTGGCAACACTGCTTTCCAGAGCCGTTTAAGAGTAAATCTGGTGCTTTCGATTTCCCCCAGTTGGCAACTCTGTCGCATAATCAATTCCTACTTAAAAGAGCGAACACACTAGTTCATCAATTTCTTATACGTACGTCAGAAATTAAAATGCATTTAAATTAAATGTCTGAATATAGTTACTTCGCATAACCTAAATTTTATATTTTGACAGTTCTTGAGATTATCACAACACCTGTGTGGTTCCATCTACGATACGTATTTTTGTTTCCAAGGCTAATAAATCTTAACCACTTCACCATTCTGACAGTTCATATACCGGGTGAATCATTTAACCTGAAATTGTCAAATATCTGCAGAAAAAAGCATCTTACGGAAAGAACGTCCGAAATAAAAAGGTAATTATTCCGCGGGGGAAATTAGTCCCACCCCTCCACCCGTGGGCGTGGAGCGGAGGTTAACTTTCAAATCTTGACCCCCACTTTTTATAGCAGATTCGGATAGTACGTCAAGAAGTATGAAACATTTTTTTCGATTCGTAATAGATGGCGCTGTGTTATTATAAACGTTATTCTTTGATCTCCCATGTCGAAAGTGGGATATATTAAAGGCCTGTCGTTGGCCAATAGACCTCTCCCCCTGCCCGCGATGCGAAATTCCGCCAGTCGTTGTGGCTACTCGCTTGCATTCAGACCGCACTGAGAGTTATTCTCGTTTTGTTTAAATTTTTCATTAAATGGTGATTGTTTTGGAGTGAAAAAGGAAACGGGTATGAAACCCGGATTTTAATTTGGTTGCGGCGAGCCTAGGCCTTCTTCGAGGCCTCTCCAAGCTTGTTCCGTCGTATTAAACGGCCGGTTTTTTTTGAGATTACTATTTGGTTCTTCTTCCCCCCCCCCCATTAATTCCGGACGTTCACCGGAGTTCCGTTAATTGGGAGCTGGCGATCTTGAATGGCGTCGTTGTCAATCGACCTTGGCCGTCCATTTTAGTGTTTGGTAACACGATGGTTCATCACGTCGCACATCACGAGAGGGCACGCTCCTCTGGACGAAAGTGCTCACTTAAAGGTCACGAAAGTGGTAACTAAAGCATTTCTTTAGCCATTGAAGTTGACGCAAGTGGTCACTCAAAGTTCACGAAAGTGGTAAATAAAGCATTTCTCTAGTCACTGAAGTTGACGCAAGTGGTCACTTAAAGTTCACGAAAGTGGTAACTGGGGCATTTACCCCATCATATTCGTTGGGCTGAAGCCATGCTGTCAATTGGAATGACGCGGCGCTCCTGTTACGCCTAACCTCGTCGGACGACAATTTTCCGCTTGTTCTTTGGGCAACCAAAGGTTGGGATTTGATCTTTCTTTATTTTATTTATTTTGTTTTGACATATTGTACAGGTGCGGACAGAACATTTCGGATGTCACTGTCATTCCACTGACATAAAAGGTGAAAAGGAAACGGGTATGAAACCCGGATTTTAATTTAGTTGCGGCGAGCCTAGGCCTTCTTCGAGGCCTCTCCAAGCTTGTTCCGTCGTATTAAACGGCAGTTTCTTTTTCGAGATTACTATTTGATTCTTCTTCTCCCCCCCCCCCATTAATTGCGGACGTTCACCGGAGTTCCGTTAATTGGGAGCTGACGATCTTGAATGGCATCGTTGTCAATCGACATTTTGGTGTTTGATAACACGACGGTTCATCACGCCGCACATCACGAGAGAGCACGTTCCTCTGGACGAAAGTGGTCATTGAAGTTGACGCAAGTGGTCGCTTAAGGTTCACGAAAGTGGTAACTAGAGCATTTCTCTAGTCACTGAAGTTGACGCAAGTGGTCACTTAAACTTCACGAATGTGGTAACTGGAGCATTTCGAATTGTGTTGGTCACTTGGTCATGCTTTTTGTAAACGGATCCGTACTTAAATATTTTAGTTCGTTTTTAACGCTAACTTGACTTCCCAGTTTATGTACAGGTTGATATCTTCTACAGCCTTTTAAGATTGTCACTTTACATTTTTTTTTATTTTAAACTTAAATAAAAACAAGTTTATTTCTTCCGAAATTAAATTCAAACCTTTGTATTGGGACTGCGTTTGATCCACTCCATCTCCACGAGTTAGCCGGACGTGAGATGAACTTAATTTGAACACTTCAACATTCAATCGTTGCTGTTCACTCCGTATATCGAGTGTTTCATTGAAACTTGAAAAAAGGCGGAGACAGGACGGAAGTGAAGGATAAGCTAAACGCTAATGTGTACGCGGGCGGGGGATTTAAGACAAGTGCCTGGACGTTTCCAGGTTCTGGTTTCCAGCTAAAAGTAAAGCGTACAGGGTGTTCGCGGGAAGCCGCTGCAATGGTTAACTTTTTTATTTGAATTTTTACGAAGTAGCTTTCCTGCTCGATTTTATGGAAAAACAAAGTTCGACAAGCACTAACAAACGCTTATAAATGCAGGGGGTCACGATCTCAAAATCCGGTAACCTGTTTACCGTTCGTTTCCAACCAAGGCATTTTCGGCCTGTTCAATCTCTTAAAACAAAATACCACCCCACGACGCGCACCCTCTGCGTTCTAACGAAGAACTGGCAAGGCGGGCAGAATTTTCGTCGCATATAAAGATGGACGGGAAAAATAAAGAGGGGGATTGATAGAAGAAGACAGTTGACTCGCACTGGGAAACGAGGGAGACGAAACATTTCCGCGTTGCGTAGTGAAGGCTTTCGCTTAATTGCGCACAAAATAAATGCGCATGGCAAATAACGGTCTTTTCGTGTACCTCCGCAATACATAGGGTGACTCGAAAAACTGAAAGTGAAATGCGATAATCCTTTACTATTTCCGGAGGCTCTTTTAGGACCTTCCGGTTTCTTATGAGGGCATGTTTCGGAGGAAGTTGAGAGTAATTATTTCTTTTTTTTTTGTTTCAGGTGTTGCATGGGGGGCGATGGGCGTCGAGCCTGGTGAGGGGGGGCTCCGAAGGCGGATGCCGCTGCGTCGCGCAGGTGGCAGCGGAGTGGCAGCGGGCGCCGTGGAGCTGGGCGGTCGCGCCATGCGCTACTACCGCCTCTGGATTTACACCTGCAACACGGCCCTTCTGGCGGGCACCCTGGCTTTCATCGGCGCCTCAGTCCGGACGGTGTTCCTCGACTACCGGCGCTCACTCATTCCATCCCTCACGCTTTACCAACCGAGCTTCCTCTACGCCTACCTGGCCTTAGCGACCCAAGGTGGCGCTCTTCAGCTCTTGGGCTGCGTCGCCGCCATCCGACTTTCCGAACGCCTCCTGAACGCCTACTGGCTCCTGCTGCTCGTGCTCCTGTTCGGGGACGTTGTGATCGGTGCGTTCTGGGCATTTCGTTTCGAGAGGGTGTGCCAAGAATTGAAGCCGGCGCTGCGGGCGCGGTTTCAACAGGACTATGGAGGCGGAGGCGAGCTCACGGTGCTTTGGGATCGACTCCAAACGGAGAGCAACTGCTGCGGAATCACCGGCCCGCAGGATTACGGCAACGGAAGCGGACGCTGGGAGATCCCTGCGAGCTGCTGCGAAGAACCAGGTAACGCCACGGTACGCTGCGCGAGGACTCACTCGTCAGGTTGCGAAGAACGACTCGTGGCATATCTTCGCTCGACAGCTTCCGTCTTGGCCATCCTCGGCTACTGCGTGCTGGCCTTCCTCAAGTTATGCTTCCTGGGTATACTCCGATACGAAATCCGCGAGATGATACAGAAGATACGCATTTTACGGACGGAACTGGACGTGACGAGCGTGAACGGGGCAGTCCCGGCGACCATGCGCACGGAAAGCGCGGAGAGCGAGCGCGAGAGCTTGCTGATAAGGCCGGAGAGCGCGGCGCTTTTGTCTTCACCGCCCACGCAGACGAAGAACCCCAACGGAAACAACAACTACGAGATGCGAGAGTACCGCAGCCACGACAATATATGACTAAAGTATCGACTGGAGGGACTCTTCAACCGCGGCCGGTGGGGTCGCGTGAAGAAGGGCCCTCTGGCCACACCACTAGAAGAAATATTCAAAAAGAGACCCAGAGCCCGCACCAAAGACGAGCCCTGCTAGGGGGCCTGCTTCTCTAGTGCGACCCGCAATAGGCTGAGAACACTGTGTGCGGTGGTGATGGCGGTGGAAAAGTGCGGCGGACCGTGTTTATATGAGCTTATTATACTGATAGTGCCTCGCCTTATCGCAAATTACCTATTAAGTGCTCTATTAAACTGTATCTAGTTACCGGTTACTTGTCTGTACATACTCGCAGCCTTTACCTGATCTCAAATATTGCATTTATATTATACGTAAATATCAAATACTTTAACATCCGTAATGATAACGATCGTGACTTCACAGTAAGCGCAAGGAAAACCGCCGTAAATATCTGAACACTTTTCTTTTTCGATTACATACAGACCATCATCATGCCAAAAGAAAAAAACACACACACAAAGCGTTTCAGCTACCAAAAAAAAAAAATCAAAGTAAGTCTACGTGATTGTTACAAAGTATGTATACCGTTTGAAGACTCTCACTCAGTGCCGGCGCTAGGGCCGCATGCAATTTCTATGTAAACGCCCCCCTCCGATAATGATCCGACATATTCACGCACACTTCGACCCATATTTACCTACATGCATAAAATTTTTACTAAAGTTTTAGTTTGACATTCTTTTAATAATGATAATAGTGAGCAGGGGGGGGAAGATCCCCCGGGGAAGATTTCCCTTTGAGAAAATATAATTCTTGAAGTTTGTATTGCATCTCACACGCACTTTAATAGCCTTACAGAAACCTGTAAAATTGTCAGTACTTTTAGCTACCGATCGATAGATGGCGCTGCTGAGTTTCCGAAACGTTTTAAATTTTAGCCTCTGGTACATTTGATCGCGCAATAGAAAATTTTGAGCCCGTAAGACGAAAAATTTAGTAGTCGCTCTGAAAGGAACACGTTTCTTAAAAATGAACTTATGAACCCAACCCCGACCTAGGCGCCCCCTTCGTAGCGGCACCCGCATGCTCTGAATGCCCGCTTCCGCCGGCCCTGCTCTCACTTTAACCAATAGGGTTTCCTGAAGAACGCGATTGGTTGAATGAAGCCACAGATTAATATTTTTCGCTGGATTTAAAAACGGTAACTTTTGAAAATATGTATGTATGACAATCCACTGATTGCTATTATTCGCACATCTGCAGTGTTTTCTGTAACGCTAGATTGTGTAGCCGCTGCTCACGTTAAGAATGCAAGCGCAGTACTCTTTTTCTCTTTTTAACGTATTGGCAGTCGCACGCTCTTTGTTGCTCTTCTCTTCATGAAACCACTATTGGCTAAAGTCAGAGCCTTCAACCTATATGTAATGTCCCTTTAAAAACAAAAAAACAAAAAAAATCGTCAGCTGGGAGTGTAATTTTAAAAACAAATGCTCTGTAGGGTTGAAATAATTTTTAATTGTGTCTGGCCCCCACCTGAAGATGGCTTAATTTTTTTTCGGCTTTCTTTTTTTTTAACTGTTTCGTTTATCAATTAATCAATTTGTATTCGTTTGTAATTCGTCGTTCGATTGTCATTTGTTTTGTCCGTAAATAGAGTTTATATACTTAATGTCCATGATCGCATTTTATTTTATTTTTTTCTTCAACGGTATGTTTCTTCACTTGTCACATTTATGAGTCATTTTTTTTAATGTGGTTAGCAACTGCTTGTGTTAAATTTGTACTTACTTAATTGTTTACGCACCCACGACTTTTTTCTGACTGAAAACTTTTATTTAAAATTACGTTCACACAAGGTGACTATAAAAGATTGTCCATAGGTAAATGGACGTTACAAACATTATAAGCTGCTATTCTATTTTCTATACATGTATCTTATTAGCTATGTGTATAACACTTTGTATAAACGTAATACAAAGTGTCTATAAAAGATTGTCCATGGGTAAGTCGCCTGTCATTTATTTTATTTAGGGTCATTTCTTTTATATGTTTAGGAATTGTGTTGTGATTAATCTCTTCCTAATTACCTGCACCCAGACACTTTTTTTGACTGAAAACTTTTCTTTAACACTACGTTTATACAAGGCGTCTATAAAATATTGTCCACGGGCAAGTCAACTGATTGTCATTTGTTTCATTTATGAGTCATTTGTTTTATGTGGTTAGCAATTGCGTTGTGTCAAATTTGTTCTTAATTGTTTACAAACCCAAAACTTTTTCTTGACCGAAAACTTTTATTCAAAATTACGTTTACACGAGGTGACTATAAAAGATTGTCCATAGGCAAATGGACGTTTCAAACATTACAAGCTACTATTCTTTTTTTTTATACTTGTATCTTATTAGCTATGTGTATAACACTTTGTATAAACGCAATACAAAGTGTCTATAAAAGATTGTCCATGGGTAAGTCGCCTGTCATTTGTTTTATTTACGAGTCATTTGTTTTATATGTTTAGGAATTGTGTTCCTAATTACTTGCACCCAGACACTTTTTTTGGCTGAAAACTTTTCTTTAACACTACGTTTGTACAAGGTGCCTATAAAATATTGTCCATGGGCAATTCAACTGATTGTCATTTGTTTCACTTATGAGTCATTTGTTTTATGTGGTTAGCAATTGCGTTGTGTCAAATTTGTTCTTAATTGTTTACAAACCCACAACTTTCTCTTGACTGAAAACTTTTATTTAAAATTACGTTTACACGAGGTGACTAGAAAAGATTGTCCATAGGCAAATGGACGTTTCAAACATTACAAGCTACTATTCTTTTTTTTTATACTTGTATCTTATTAGCTATGTGTATAACACTTTGTATAAACGTAATACAAAGCGTCTATAAAAGATTGTCCATGGGTAAGTCGCCTGTCATTTGTTTTATTTACTATGAGTCATTTGTTTTATATGTTTAGGAATTGTGTTCCTAATTACTTGCACCCAGACACTTTTTTTTGGCTGAAAACTTTTCTTTAACACTACGTTTGTACAAGGTGCCTATAAAATATTGTCCATGGGCAAGTCAACTGATTGTCATTTGTTTCACTTATGAGTCATTTGTTTTATGTGGTTAGCAATTGCGTTATGTCAAATTTGTTCTTAATTGTTTACAAACCCACAACTTTCTCTTGACTGAAAACTTTTATTTAAAATTACGTTTACACGAGGTGACTATAAAAGATTGTCCATAGGCAAATGGACGTTTCAAACATTACAAGCTACTATTCTATTTTTTATACATGTATCTTATTAGCTATGTGTATAACACTTTGTATAAACGTAATACAAAGCGTCTATAAAAATTTGTCGTCCATGGGTAAGTCGCCTGTCATTTGTTTTATTTACGAGTCATTTGTTTTATACGTTTAGGAATTGTGTTCCTAATTACTTGCACCCAGACACTTTTTTTTTAATTGAAAACTTTTCTTTAACACTACGTTTATACAAGGTGCCTATAAGATATTGTCCATGGGCAAGTCAATTGATTGTCATTTGTTTCATTAATGAGTCATTTGTTTTATGTGGTTAGCAATTGCGTTGTGTTAAATTTGTTCTTAATTGTTTACAAACCCACAACTTTCTCTTGACTGAAAACTTTTATTTAAAATTACGTTTACTCAAGGTGACTATAAAAGATTGTCCATAGACAAATGGACGTTACAAACATTACAAGTTACTATTTTTTTTTTAATACTTATATCTTATTAGCTACATGTATTATCACATTTATCACTCATCAACGGTCAGCGAAAAATCATACGTTTCGCCATCGTTTGACAGCTGTCCGTTGACGTTTATAATAACGAAATTGTTATACAAATCATCATTGGGGCAAACTAATTTACGATTACTAGCATAAAACGTGTTTTAAAGTAAATAACCTAACATTTCTCTTTTTGTTCTACAACTAATGACATTTTGGTATCAACGCTGCCAACTCTCAAGTTTTTATTTTATTTTATTTGATCACCCGTTATATTTGTGATAACAAAAGCAAAAGATTCAGCTTTCTGAAATAACATTTTCGCAGAGCACTTTCCTTATTAACTCCGGCTGTAAGTCAATATTTTCCGATCCACGTTCGACACACGTGTCACGTGTGTCACGTGCCCCGTCAACCTTCTCAGACACAATACGTGTATATAACTACGTAATTCATAAGCCGCGCACATGGCGTCACATCATCATCATTAAAATAGCGTTTCGGCGAAAATTTTTAATGAAATTCCTCGCGCGACAGATAATTTCACGTCCCCTCGAGTTCCTGAATTATACTTGTGTGTGCAGGTGTTCGCTTAATTATCCGGTTAAGGGCCGCGGCGGCGCTCACAATTCTCTCTAAAATGAAAAGTTTTTCGCGGGGCGGCTCATAAACTCGGCCCGACGCGCGGCGCGATAAGAACACACGGAAAGAATTTATGTCTTTCAGGCAATTAAGAGAACTTGCCGAGGCGTTCATGAATTACAAAGACTTCATAAAAGCGAGTTTATTAAGCTCGCCCTCCGCCCCCGCCCGCCGCCTCGATGAATTCGCGATATTTATCACGTTTCAGTTCTTCAATTATATGTACAGAGTGGTGTAAGAATTTTTTTGTATTTGTTTTAAAATATCGAAGTTGTAGAGTTTCGGTATTATTCACCCCCCCCCCCGCCCCGCCCAAATTGTGTGTGTTCTTTGAAGTGACAGTCCTATAGGATAATTAAAAAATCTAGTAGGGCATTTTGCCTTCCAAAAATGGAAATACTGAACGTGGGAAGTTGCATATACATACAAGGTGTCATCTACTTATCTTGAGAAGTCTTTATAAAATCGATTTACAAAAAAAAAAGATTCATACAGGGTGTTTTATAACGCCAGGCGAAAAATTAAGCTTGGTGCCGCCAACTTTACAATAAAAGTAAAACAAAGAAGATGACGATTGAACTGTCAAATTACATGTTTCTCGCTTGCTTTTAACAAGAAGTAAATAAATAAAAAATCAAGACAACGAAAGTGTCATTTTTTATTTAACGTTTTATTAATTTATAATGCCATCTTTATAGAGCAAATTAAAAAGAAAAACGACGATTGAATTGTCAACTTGTTTTTTAACGAATTCCTTCGTTATTATCAAACCTTCAAAGTGACGGAGGCGCAGTTTTTAAATTATCGTTTTAGTAACTAGTGGTACCAACATTATATGTAGTGGTAATACTAAAAAAACTGTCAGCTTTATTTTTTTTTTCAATTATTTTTATAAATTCTTTCGTTAATAAAACGACATTCAAGCAGACAAAGTAAGTGACATTCTTATCTTGATCTTTTACTATTTAGTAATGCCAACTTAAAATAATTAAGACACAAGGAGAACGATCCAACTGTCAACTTTACGCGTAGGTTTTAATTTGTAGAATGCAATGACATTTTTCGTCTTTTGTTTATAATAATTTCAATTGACATTCGGAACAACAAAAACTGATGTGTCTTACTTGACGTTTTACGGTAATTAATTAGAAGTGCCAACTTAATTTTTTTTTACAGCGAACGTCAATTTTTTTTAGTTGTTTTTTTTTACAGCGAACGTCAATTTTTGTTTAGTTTTTTTTACGTAGATGGCGTCATACAATTTCGATTTCTTTATTTAATAGAAAAAGTTCAAATTTCGCGCCCGGAAAAATCGTAGTCCGACAAAATTTACGTAGATGGTGCCACAGTTTTTTTTTAACAGCCGAACGGCAACGTAATTTAAATTGAAAGCAACAAAAGAAGACTTGAATACACAACAAACATGTAGATGGCGCCACGTAATTTCGGTGGAAATTACTAAGGAAAAGAAATTTCAAATTCGCCACCGAAATAAAATCGTAGTCCGACAAGTTTCACATAGATGGCGCCACAGTATTTCGATTTTTTTTTTTTTTAATGACCGAATCTTAACCTAAAAGAATGATTTCGTTGACAAGCAAAAGAACACTTAAATGAACAACGAAATTCAGAAATAGATGGCGCCACACATTTCGATTTTTGTTTTAAATTCAATTTCAAATCTTGGGCCAGAACAAAACGTAGTCCGATAAGATTAACATAGATGGCGCCACAAGATTCGATTTTTTTTAAGGACGAATTTCAAATTTAATCATATCGTTGACAAGCAAACAGAATACAGGACATAGATGGCACCACACAATTTCAACTTTCGCGCCGGAATAAAATAGCAGTTCGACCAGTTTCACATAGATGGCGCGCCAACTACTTCGTTTTTTTAAGTGGCCGAATCTTAACGTAATTTAAATTAAAAGAATGATTTCGTTGACAAGCAAAAGAAGACTTAAATAAACAACAAAATTCAGAAATAGATGGCGCCACACAATTTCGATTCAATTTCAAATCTTGGGCCAGAACAACACGTAGTCCGATAAGATTAACATAGATGGCGCCACAGGATTCGATTTTTTTTTTTAAGAACGAATTTTAAATTTAATCATCGTTGGCAAGTTAATTTTTAAAAGACTTTCATTCACGTGATTCTCAAAAAAGAAATGGTATATAAATTTAAAAAATAAAAGAAACGAAAGGTGAAAGCTGTACGAGGAAACAAAAGACAGTAAGAATAATAATTAAAGAATAAAAGTTAAGAATTAAGAATAGTGGAACCGTCAAGTTATGAATTTCTGTAAAACGTAGCCAACCGGAATTGCAGTTTATACACAAGTTTTGAGGTTTACAGTAATTACTTAAAGCCAACTTTAAAGTTCCCAACGGGGATTTGTTTTATCCGGGGAGTTAAAAAAGTTCCATTTCGTTAATTGCTACTTCAACGACCGAAAAAATTGTTAATTACGCCAAACGAAATTTACGAAGCGATGATTAATATTTAAAAAAAAATCCTAAAATAATATGACTTGGAAAGCAATTTTACAGGTTTTTTTTTTTGGCTTGGATGACAAAATGCTTTCGTCCATCAACTATTTAAGAAGACATAAAATTATACAAACTTTACAAAGTGAAATACAAAATAAAACTCAAGATGGCGCTTCGCCTGTTCGACCTTTACAGTCGGTCATCTTGAATTTCAATATGGCGACGTTAAAACAGCTGACTCGCCTCTTCAACCTAATCCCGGTTTGTTTCATCTCCTCGATTGTATTCGATGTGTTACGGTTCTGTTTGAAATTCTGAGATTTTCGTGAAATTGCGCAACTGGGACATTTTACGATGCAATATCCAAGTCCCACGCTCACAACGAGCAATAAAATATGCGTGTTCGAAGAGGGCTTCTGTTTCTCTTGGCTACCGGGAGACGGAGTAATGAGATTCGGAAATATATCGCCGTCATTAGTCACCGGCTTGATAACAAATGAATGGTAATTTCCGTGCCGTTGCTGGAGATGAACTTCAGGCTTCAGGGGGCGGAAAAGTAAAAAAAAAAAATAGAATCAATTAATGATGTATTCATCGGCGCAAAGTGACACGTTTTGTTGCAATCGATAACTGTAAATTTATTACAATATTTTTTAATCACACCGTAGGATCGAACGTCGAAGTAATCGAAAATACTGTTTTTTGTTTTTTAATTAATTTTCTATTGCAATTAAGCGACTGTAAGAATTTCGAAAATCGAATCAATAACTACTGTATTTGCGTTTTTAAACCATGGCCAATCAGCGATTGAGAAAATTGGTCACGTGGGCCATTTTCGATCATTGGAGCGGTGGATTTTTTTCACTCTTACATACACTAAGTCTCTAAATGTTCTCACTCACACTTCTGCCTCGGTTATGAACTGGGTGAATTATCGAAAATGTCTGCAGTTTAATCTATCCGTTGACTGATGATTTTGTGCAACTTGACCGTTCACTTAACGCACCCTTTATAGCTTATACCTATCATATCAAAATAAACGCACAACTCGATGCAAAAGCAATTTCGATCAAAATCCAAAAACGAGCACCTAGTTTATACCAAAATGTTTATTAAAGGATAATCGTATGTATGCTTACGATCTTGAAGATGAAATCTGATGCTGGGTTCGGTAATTCCTCCGAGCTCACTCTATTCACTCCTCGAGCACTTTTGTCTCACTTTTACGTATATCAAAACAGCTGCGTTCTCACTCTACTTTTCACTCCGAGCTTGCACCGCGTGAATTTCCGAACTCAACAATAGTATAAGAATCTACACAGTAGCGTCACTCGAGTATAACTGTCACTTTTGCCTTTTTGTTTGATACCTACCGATTTGCAAATTACATTAAGGTACGCGTCCATTTGAGAGAAATACTGTCGAGAGCAGCTCTCGAGAGTATTTATCCCTAGTGGACACATCTCTGATGATGAATTTCACCAACGCGGATTGACACTAGCACTCGGATTAAGTGTTTATAATGTGACATTTGAGGTTAGACAACGTAGTGGTAAGTCATATTCTAAGTGTTGACACTAGATTTAATCCGCAATCCGCGTTGGTGAAATCGGGCATAAGAGTAACTATTGGAGAGCACAGTATAAGTAATTACGCAGTAGTGTCACTTAAACGTCAGTGTCAAAAAAAGCGGCCATTCTATTTGATACCCTTATGGAAATACAATGTAATTTACAGCTGGGTAGGTATCAAACAAAAGAACAAATGTGACAGTTATACTCGACTGACGCTACTGTGTGATTCTTATACTGTGTGGAGAGCGCCAGTGTTGCCAACCGTACAATAATTATCGAATTGTATGATAATTTTAAGGACGCGTACGATAACTTTTTTGTACAATATTTTTACAATAATTTTGACGATTTTTTTCAGCAAATTGTATAATAGTTTTAATGATAAACGGAATAGCATTTTTATTCAATATTTTCAATAATTCATAATGTCATCAGTATTGTGAACTTTTTTTAACTACATTTGTGTTCTGCGTTATATTTGTTTTCAGTATATTACCTACACGTCATTTTTTACAATAATATGCCGATCTGATCAATCTGAGTTAAGAACACAACATGACCCCCAACTGCAAGTGGTAAATCTATTTCACGACAGTTAAAAGGAGATAAGCTATGCATATAAAAGTTCTTAAAATTACGATCGTCGATTGGCATTTATTAAGAAAAGTGGTGAACAAACTTCATTTTTTTATTATATGCCGATCGTATAGGCGGGTAGCAAACGGCGTCACGAACGCCACTAGCTGTAAGTTTATGTAGGAAAAGGTAGGGAAAACGGTCGTATCAGGGTTGGCAACACTGGTGTCAGTTGACTCTCAGTACTATCACTGGAGTTACGAGCACGTTAAGAGGACGATCTTTACCTTCCATACTTTAAAACAAATCAAGAAAATACTAGCAAGCACATTCAAATCTTCTTCGAAATGATATAAATGGATATAACGTTTCAAATCGCGTCCTACAATTTATGTCGCAACCTCCACCAGGCGGCGCCACCAGGTAGCTTGCTAGGGGCCTATAGATATGAATTCTGAGTAAAGAAATTGAGTGGTATGACATGACAAAAGCCGCAAGGCTGTTTCACGAAAGTCAGAAGGAGATAGCAGTGATAGCTACATAAAAGTTCTTCGACTTATCGACCGATCGATCGGCATAGTGGCATATAATAAAAAAATGAATTGCACATATAGCGATTAGTTTTCAGTAAAGAAAAATGTATTAATATTGGTACTCGTCATCCAAAAATAACAAAAAAAGGAAACTATGTAAATGTACAATAATTTGGAAAGTGAAACTTGATAATGTACAATAATTTTGGTATACCCATACGATAGTTTGGTTAGGCAAGGTTGGCAACACTGGAGAGCGCCCGCCAGCCGTCGAGAGTGGGCACGTTGAGACTTGCTCTCAAGTGGACACGCTATTAATTGCTTGCTTGGATGGTAACTCGCAGAATACGAACCAGTTTCGAAGTTTTGAGAGTGTTCCTGAGAGTGTATGTAGAAATGGCACGTAAAAAAGAGTAGTCAAAAGATGAAACAATAGAATTGATTGTTATGTATAAGGAAAACTCTGTTTTATGGAATTCAATGTCAAAAATTGCGAAATTGCTGAGCATCCTTAAATTTCAAGTTCCCTTGTCAACCTACAGTCTGTTTATTAAACAGATATAGTAGGTCTGCTTGTTATCCTGAACTTGAACTGGTGTACACCAAAGCATACTTTTTCGCAAAATACGCTTTAATCCAATCTAAAATGTTTGTGTGGTATGTCAGTATGGATGTGTATGATTCGTATTGACACATTATCAAAGAATTTAATCTTCATTAAAGATAACAAACAGACCTAGTAATAAAATAGCAATTAGGAGGAGTTTTATGCGCAGTATCTTATAGCGCAGAAGGTGGTTTTACAAAGTAACGCACGATTTCAAGTTATACCTTCAATATTGGATAAGTATCACCAATACCAATCCGTTATTTAAGTCGCGCGGGTTTCTGTGGGAGTGCTTATTACTATAGCCGCTTTCTTTCGTTTGATCCAAACGCGACATTACGCGTTTAGATTCAAAGGTGGACGTTCTCTTGCAAATGGATCAATCCCTACTGTTCGTGAAATTTCAATACGGATCGGTAATCCCCTTTCCCTTTTCAATCTTGCTATTCTCACGATTCACTTGGATTCAAATGCATTCAGCTCTGGTGTGTTCTGTTGCAATAATCCAGATCCAGAACGGGCAACCAAAAACTCTTCGAATCACGATTCAAGCTTTTCGGCGAAAGAAAGCAGCTTATTATCTGTTCACAAATTAAAAGACCACTGGCGATGTTGCCTTGTGAAAAGTACAACCGGCAACATTGTCCTAGTTAGAAATTTGGTAACATTTGACGAGTGTTTCTTTCATTTTAGCATTTAAAATATTTTTCTGCTTTCGAGGCATTGAAATGGCTTGTTAAAATGAATATAAATGTAAACAATATAATAATAAAATTGATTTGACAAATTATTTTGATATGAAACTTATGTTTTATACCAACATAATGCAGCAGGTGGTGGTTTTTTAATTTGTGAACAACGTATATATTATATCTCTTGAATAAACAGAATATATTTCCGATCTACACTGAATCCACGGTTTCACCCAGCAGCTTCTTTTAATTTTTCGTTCCTTTTTTCTTTTTAAAACTCTACACAGTTGGCCTGACCAACACTATCTATGCGTTTTTCGTGAGTAAATGAAGGATAGAATAGTAGAAACCGCATGAGCAAACGAAATAGCTACATCAATCGACGTTGCCGATTGATAACACGGGCCACGCTCCGGCCGCATTCCTACCTTCGCACGCAACATTGTAATATCTCTATTTCACTTCCACACAAGTTTCAACGAGCCTCTCCTTCATTTACTCACAAGAAGCGCATAGATACTGTTGGACAGGCCAGCACAGTATAGTCAATTATTGCAGCGGCCATTTTTTTCGCATCCATATTTTCGCACTCACTGTCAAAAACACGGACGCGAAACTAAACATCAACAGTGGACACAGTGGATAGTCTGATAGCAAGCTCTCCGATAGTCAAATACTCTCAAATGGACAAACACTTGAAAGTACTTATCGAGAGTAACTCTTGCGAGTTTCTCTCAAATGGACACTTACCTTATTTGCATAATGGCATCAAACAGTAAGGCCACTTTTTTGACACTAACGTTTAAGTGACGCTGCTCGGTAATTATGTACTTATACTGCGATGAAATCATAAGTAGTACTACCGTAGTACCAACTGCTAAATAATCGTGTAAATACCAGAGATAACAACGAGATGTGCAAGTAGATTGAAGAATTTGTCCAGTTTTTAAACTTTGTAGTTATCTCTTTCCTATTTGATAACGGGACATATAAACGTCTTTATTCAATTTAATAAAAAGTGAACGCAGATGGCGGTACCATACAAAGTAAATGTCACTAGATTTAAAGAATTTTTATTTTCAAATCAAAATTCAGCTGTCATACGTTACTTGTAACCTGTACGTTTCTTGATTCTAATTGGTTTTATTTTAATTCCTTTGTAAATATTATTATATTTACGCTTTAGATTGGGGCAAATTAAGTACTGTTAATGAGTAGCTTATTTATGATCACGTTTGTGACAACGGCTTCAAGAGTGTTTTGTTTGGTATGTGGATGCACAGAGTTAGAGATGAAGACGATTTATTACTTTCCAACAAACCTAGAAATAGTATATTGTAGACCGAGGCGGTAAAGTGCTTGTTTTCCAGGTCGAGAGAAGATATGGACAGGCGAGGCGAGAAGCCGAGCCTGGCCACACTTCTCGAGACCTCGAAAATTGCTTTACCGCCATGGTTTACATATTATTTTTTTTCCTACACAACATTATAATTAATTTTGTTAATATCACACAAACGTTCTTTTTCTCGAAGTAAAATATTAAAATTGAGTTACTATTAAAATTATTATAGATGTTTTAAAACACAGTGTTACGTGTACTAGCATGGCCGAGTGGTCAAGCCGGTGGTTTAATAAACCAGTCTCTTCGGAGGCGTGGGTTCGAATCCCACCGCTGCCGAGTTTTTTTTTTTATAATTTTAATCCTTTTTAAAACCAAATGCCAGTGGAATTAAATTTAAAAAAACTTACGTTTGTTAATTTTTTGATGTCGATGAGAGCGCATTACAGAAATTATTGTCGCGCCATCTAGTGGTAAAGCCTCGTAAATTATTTTCTCGGCTAGGCATTTATGTTCATTTTGCCGGGCTAGCCGTGGAAACGTTCGCTTTCTCCTCTCTGATGAGCCGGTAAAATTGAATTTTCTACTAATGTAGGAAAAAAAGTATATTTTATATTTCAGTAATGTAATACAAATTATATTATTGAAATTTTTTAGATCAAGGATTTGGCAGGAGAGCTTGAGAATGAAATTTTGTGGAGACAGTCTGAGAAATTATCGAATTTGTTCACGACATTTTGCTAAGCATCATTATATTGGTTGTAGACTTCGACCTAATGCTGTACCGAACCTTTTTCCATGTACTAGATTGATAAATTCATAGGAAGGTTGCTCTGTAAATATACCTTTAAAACTTGTGTGACGTCATTATATTCGTCTTCCAATGCATTTAATTTGCGCGCCATTCTCAACTTTTCAAATATTAAGTAACTTTGAACTTGAATAACTTTTAACAATTTTTTTTTCGATAAATTTGTTTAAGTAAAATTTGTATTTAAGTCAAAATATTAGGTTTTTGATATTTAGAACAATTTTTGAAATTCAGTGAATGGGCCCTTAATTGTTTGAATTTTATTTTTATATCTGGCCGAAAATATAGATTCATTCATAGATAATTTTCAAAATATATCCTATATTAAATTTATATTGAAACATTAAAATATAAAACATTACATATTTTTAAAAAAAGCGGCAAAATTTAACTGCGCCATCTGCGCATCACCTTTCATTCTACAGTCGCCCAGTGGAGTAGCCAGGAGTAAAATTTTCTAAGGAGTTGCACATCTCGTTGTTATCTCTGTAAATACGATCATAATCGTACGATTGGTAACGCTGAATTATATTGAAATACACTGAAATATCTTTTAGCGTTTTCAATTGACTGCACTAGTGTGCACTCAGAATATCTTCATCTCGTTTTATTACATGAAGTTAAAGCAAGATGCAAATACTCTGAATGCAACGAGTGCAGGTGAATTGAAAACGCTATTTTAAAGTCATTTAAAATCGAAGCATCGAAGGGCCGTTTTCATAATAGAACTTTAAATTTAAAGTGACTTTAACCTATACAGTCTTTTTCTTTTGCTTTTCCCCTTTTGTCAATTATTTTTCCGAATATGTCAAATGACTTTCCAATCTGCAGGCCTACTGTACCTTGAACGAACTGGAAAGTCATTTGATAAATTAGGAAACACATTTGACAAAAGAGGAAAAGCAATACAAAAAGACTGTAAAATTACATTAGTTTTCCTATGCTTAATGTGACTTTAAATTAAAATCTCCTTTAGCACTATTATGAAAACGGCCCTAAATTATAAATACGCTCCGCCTTCCATGGCGTCCTCGATTTGGAGACTAATACTTCCAACAGAGGGCAGCATTTTACAAATCATAATTCAACAGCTTCGTAGTTCTTATTTTATTTAAACATTATGGCCTTCATTAAGTTGAAATTGCTACAGATCTTCATAAAATTAATTGTTCTATTTCGGAAAGTTAATTTTAAGTTGAAAATCGATGTATGTATGTCAATAATAAAAATTATAAAAATCATTATGAAATATTAAAAATAACTTTCCGAAATTCCTTATTTAAATACAGAGAGAATAAGTTGAAACTATTTGTTAGTCAGATTAGTAATTTTAGCGTAATTCTTGAATTTCGAAAGCACTCTTAACGAACGAGTTTGTTAAAAACAAATGAAAAACGTGTAAACATGACAATTCGATCGTATTTCTTTAAATTTTAATCACTCCTAATGTTGGCATTATAGATTACTAAAACGTCAAATTGAAAATGTCACTTTCGTCATCTTAAATTTTTAATTATTTGTTGAAAACTAGGGTTGTGAGTGTAGATGTCTTTCGGACAAACATCAAAAATGACAATTGTCTGGACAGGACCGTGGACAGGACAAATACTATTTGTCATCAAAGTGTCATGGATACTGTCCGTCAACGTCAAACAGCGATGTCATACCTAATACAAGCAGCATTTTATAGTTACGTTTCTGAAATCTTTTAATCAAAGCAACGCTGGATGTGGGTACAAAATTCAATTTATTTTAGAAATATCAAAAAAGAATTAAAAAAAATCTTCATCCGTGCATAAAGTTTTGTATGCACCACGGACGTAACTTGCTTTTATGGCCTTCGACGTATTTTTAGCCCTCGGCTGGCGCCTCGGGCTCAAAATTACGTCTTATGCCATAAAAGCCTCTTTACGCCCTCAATGCATAAATAACTATTATAATATTTGTTTTTCGAATTTTAATTCTGTTTTCTAAAAGTACCTACAATATAGGAGCGGCATATTTTTGAAAAAGTTCTTTATTTACAGTAAAAAAATTCGAAGTTTGTTTTCATTATGAAATTTTAAATGTCGTAAATGTCAGGACAGTGTCTGACATTTAAATTCGTGTCCTGTCCAAAAAATAAATGTCCGGACATTTTACAACCCTATTGAAAACAAATGAAGAACGTGTACTTTGATATTCTGTCATATCTTTTTGTTTTATGTAATTACTTACTGTAAAGTTGGCATTACTAATTGCAAAATGTCACTTCCGTTGTCTTGAATGTCTTTTATTAAAGAGCGAATTTGCTAAAGATGAAAAAAACTTGACAATTCGAGCGTCATTTTTTTTAATCGCTCTAAAGTTGACTATAATTTACTGAAACGGTCGTTAAATTGAATTTTTATTTATTTGCTAAAAACAAATGAAAAAGCATGTACATATGTAATTTCATACAGTTCTTGTAAACTTCCAGCCAACTTTCGTCATTCATATTTATGACGTAATGCTATAACAATGTTGCCAAGTATTGAAGTGTTTACATATGATCGGTGGTTGACGGTGTATAGGTTATGTACTACGACGCTCAACTTAAATGATACTCCTGCATGCGAACCACACCCTTAAGAACATTCAGCGTAAGGGCTACGAAACTGTCAAATGGTATCATTTAAGTTGAGCGTCGTAGTACGTGTTGTATATTTAAGCTGGATTTACATGGGGCGTTGAGCGCGCCAAGACGCCGGGCGTAGTGTACTCTCATTGGCTAATGCTCTTTACGTATCGAGCACTAACCAATAGGAGTAGAGTATGCTCGGCGTTTTGACGCGCTCAACGCTCCATGTATCTCCAGCTTTTTATACGTACACATCTGAGATCTAACGTTAGTGATAATTGAAGCGGTGGCAACACTGTCATTTTCAAAAACTTGTAGTAACAAAATGTTACTAAATTTCAACGAATACATCGTACGTTACATCTTGAGTTCAGTTGGTACCGGTTTAACGTCGTTAACGACGAAAGTTGGGTGGAAGTTTACAAGAACTGTAGCTTAGTCATAATTGTTTCTTTTTTGTTTTAATTATTGTAAAGTTGGCATCGCTAATTACCAAAATGCCAAGCTAAAGTATCACATCTAGTTGTCTTATGGCCGATTTCTTCACCGCCTTATCTTAAGGTTAAATTTATCTGTCAGTTAGAATGTGACAAAGTCAACGTATAGAGCCATTTGTATGACACATTCTAAGTGGCAGATAAATTTAACCTTAAGATAAGGCGGTGAAGAAATCGGCCATTAGTTGTCTATTTATGAATGGACGAATTTGTTTAAAACAAACGAAGAACACGTACACTTGACAATTCGTTCGTAATTTTTTTCCGTTTTAATCCCCGTAAAGTTGGCATTAGAACGTCAAATTAAAAACGTCGCTTCCGTCGTTTTGAAAAAATTTAAGATTAACAACGAACGAACTTATTAGAAACATGTAATTTGACAGTTTCATCCTCGTTCATTTTTTGCTTCAATCAACGTAAAGTAACAAACCATAAAAAAAAGGAAAAAAAAGTTAGGTTATGTTGATTTCTATTTTATTCTATTTTTAATTTCGAAACGTGTTCAGATATTTCATGCGGTCTTAAGAACATAGTCTTGACACGAAGCAAATAATAGAAACTTGAATCATCATCCACCGATCAGTTTGATTACGACATTTGTGCGCGAGCGAATCTATTAAGGGCGAAACGAACAAGAAGAAGAAGAAGGAGGAGGAGAGAATAAAGAGCAAGCCGGTATATCGATCCAAGGACTGTAACCTAACGCTTCCCGATAGTGAATTAGTATAGAATTTGTTGAGAGCTGCTATCTCTGTTGATGTATATATCTATTATTTAATAAAGTGTATTGTTAGAAGTTTTCTTTTTCTTTGCCTCCTACCTTGATCTCGGGCTCCCGCACGCTCACGCAACGGTCCAAAACGGATCCTCCGATGACAACCTAAGAACAGTTTTTTTTTTAAATTTTATTTGAAGAGCGAACGCAAACGAAAACAAAAGCACTTACCGGTGTTTTCCCGTCGTCGACGGTTTTTGGCGTCGTGCCACGACTTAACTCGAGCGCGATTTCGGCGGCCACCCTCGCATTGTTCTTCACCAGGGCGATGTCTAAGAGCCAGTCAAGTGTGTAACAAAGACGATTCGAAAACTTATTTATTAGTGACGTGCCATAAGGATACTGGTCTCCAAAGATTTTCCCGCCGTGACTTCCGACACGCGTGCCAACATAAACGGCGTGATTTCCTTCCCCCGTATGCCGCGGGCGTCCGCCAGTGCCAGAGCCTCGTCGATTGCGTTCTTCATTTGCTTTTCATCGAGGGCGTGTGTGGAAGGCACGGGCACGGCGAACACCATCCCCGATTTCAAATTCATTATTCGGTTGGTATGAATAATGGATGCGGCTTCGCGCGGGGTTCTCACGTTGTACGGCGCGTGCTGGCCGCCCTTTTGGCAGTAGAACGCCGGAAACTCTTTCGTTTCGCCGTAAGTGGCCACGAAGACACCTTGGGTTTCCTATAAGGCAAGAAATCATTAATCACGATTGTGTATTAATCAAGTGACGTCGAAATTTAAGTTGGCAATTCCGAAACGATTGGCGGTGCTGATAGTTAATTACACAGTAGCGTCACTCGAGCATAACTGTCACAGTAGTTGCCATTTTGTTTGATACCTACCGATTTGCGAATTACATTTTACATTTGCATTGGGGTATCAAACAGTATGGCGGCTTTTTTGACACTGACGTTTAAGCGACGCCACTGGGTAATTACTTATACTGTGGTTAATTGTCAAATGTCAAATTCTACTTCGACTATTAGTTCGTAATTGACAGCTGTAGTCTTTTACTCTTTCTTTGTTTATAGGGTTACCAGATCCGGTACCTGCTTGACAAAAGAGTACAATCGTTGCCTGCAGTAGCTAATGCCTAGTAGTTTGGCTACTCTTCTGTTAGATGGCGCTTTATATACTTTACATTTACATTTGTCACGGTCCAATGTAAATAATTAATACTACTAATACCTAACCATAACTTCTGAAAAACACCAGCGCCTCTGGCACTTCCGTAACGGAAATGAGATCATTAATAATGGTGCCTTTGAGTTACTGTTGCCAACGCGCAAAAAGCAGAAATCCCTCCTCATGAGCTGTCAAAAAATCTCTTTTCAACGTAGAAAATCCCAGAAGAATTTGTTACTAGATTCAGGGATCAATTTAAAAAAAAAAAAACGTTAAATATTTTTATTCCAGATGTCGTCTTCAATGGGCTGATTCAACAGAACATATCAGTAACAGTTTTCCCGTTCTAACAGTTGAGACTGAGCACTAATTTCTGCTGAATGAAGTTCACTCATCAGGTAGCGGAGAAGTTACGCTACAAAAAATGTCGACCGCTCCAACTCATCAACTTGTGAGAGGTCGCATTCAGCAGAAATTTGGTCAACAGGTTGTTACAGTTTAATTTTATCGCAGCAAGTTCGCGTGGCATTTGTAGCGAGCTGGCAACGTCACTTGTCTGAACATCCGACAACACTGTACCTAAGCCGGAATTCTCGCTTTCACATTGGCTCTTTTATTCAAAACTCCTGGCGTCATAATTATTCTATTGGCTATCGCTTATGGCGTGTTTGCATCTTTAACGTCTTTCCGTTTCGCTTTCGCGCTCGAGTTCATTCCTCATCGACAAGTGGTGTTGTGCGGACGCGTTTTATCGCGTAGATAGTTTATCGTGGCCTTGCTCAGAGAACTGGGAAGTGCTTATGGACGGCCCTGCCGGAAGTCTTCTAGTGCACCACCGATTGAGCTTTGGGGTATTTTAGCCCCATTCGAAGCTTGAGAAAACCACAAATCTCAGGTAAAAATTGTGCGAATTGTCTGACGCCATTTTGGACGCTAACGAATCTGTTCTTTCCTTTCTATTCAGGCTTTTAAGTTTGCTTCTATTTTACGTTTGGCTTTACTTTTAACTCACGCTTTACGTATTGCCGTGTTTCCGGAACTCGATTCAAGCCTTGCGGCCGAGCGTATTTTCCCTAAGCCTAATCTGGTACGCCGATCCGCCATCTTAGCAGTTTTGTCCACCGGTTCGATCCGGATTTGCCACGTTGGACAGGAACAGTAGAGGGCGGGTGACCGCCAACTTCACCTGACGTTACCGACCGTGTACTGACAGGGTCACAAGGTCGTGAATTTGATTATTTAATTTATTATCAAATTTCGTATCGTCGCTCAACTATTGCATGCCTTTCTTTTTTTGGGAGAGCGAATTTTCGGCTGAATGCAGATAGTAGATACATCTAAACATAGTTTTTGTTGTCACTAAGTAAATAAACTGACAACCGTAGATTGTTCGCAGTTTACCTATGTTTGAATTTTGTTTGTTGTAAACAAGCACCTGTATAACCTGGTGTGTGTCATAACCTGCATTCGCTTGAACTTCTGACTATCAATAAAGCTTAATTTGTTAACTTTAAGTGCGTGTTTACGTTACCTTTCCTTCACGTACCAGTGAGTCAAATGTAGCTTCTATTTTCGTTTGGCCTTCTGCACGATCAAGTCGGCTCGGGTATATCGACGAGGTTATTTGTCTATCAGCTGGGTCCTGGCGCCCTAAATAATTTAACATCATATTAGACCCACCCCCATCTCACTGTTGCTAGCCGAGGGGAAAGCTGGTGGAAGATACAGCAGAATTTGTCACCCGGTCAAGGTAAGGTTGAGGCTGTCAAGTTACACAACTTTCGGGTCTGCTGAATGCGCCCAATATTTTACGAACAGCCTGTACTAAGTATGTTAGCCAACGTAAAAACGAAAACATCACGAGAATTTAATTTGCTGCAGTAACTTTAGCCAACGTATCAAAATTATAGTGAATCAAGCAACGTTGCAAAGGAATTAAAAAACATCAAAGACTCACCAAGTATTCCAGAGTTTTCGGCACGTCCAAAATAGATTTCACGCCACTGCACACAACAGCAACCGACGTCCTTCCGAGTTCGGTCAAGTCCGCAGAGACGTCGAAGGTCTTCTCCCCCAACCTGTGCACGCCGCCGATTCCTCATGAAACAAACAACATGCAGTTTAATTTTCGCCCCCAATTTCCACGTTTGCGTCTCACCTCCCGTCGCAAAAATCGGTATGTCAAGTTTCCCGGCGATTATCAGCGTGGCCGAAACAGTGGTGCCACCACTCAGTTGATTCGCGACTACGTAGGCGACATCTCGGCGGGAAGTTTTAACGGCTTCGGTTTTGGGGTCCGCTAGGGTTAGGATTTCGTCTCTCGTTAAGCCGACCTTAACGCGGCCTTTCAGAATCGCTATCGTCGCAGGTACTGCACCCTAATTAAAAAATAGAAAAATATTGCATTCACTTTCTCTCCTTTGCCTTGTATATTTCAACCTTTTTCCACTCGCAATTTTATAAAACGAACATTCCTACACAGTTTGTTTTTAATACAGGGACCAAAGTTTAAAAAATTCGAGCACAAAGACAGAATCGGCTAACTTCGGAATGAATCGCATGAAGGAGTCTTATGATCCCATGTAGGCCGATTGCTCTAATCTTTACATGAGCTGCCATTTTTTTCTAACTATGTAGAATCGTTAAGAGAAGTGAATGCTATAATTTATTTCTCAATAAATTCGCATTAATCAAATTCCTTATGTCTACAGCCCACATACAGATGATTAAATGATTTTAACCTAAGAAATCTGTCGTGTAACGTCCAAGTGTGTAAAGTAAGTCCAGTAACATTAGGTATTTAAATAAAATAAATTTTGTATCATTTATTTTCAGTTTTGGGAGTGCGGGTAAATAAGTGAGTAATTTCATTAATCAATGTGGGTGTTTCTTTTAAATTTGCTTTAGAGTGGATTGGCAACACTGCTGACAGCTGACAGTTGGTTATGCTGCAAACCTAACCTAAAAATTTGAAGAAGTGCGCGAATGCCGCCGGTGAAAAGTTCAAGTGGTAAAGCATGCGTTTTCGAACACATTTAGCAAAATGTGGCATTTCCAAAAGTACGAAGACGCCCCGATTTTGCTAAGGCGATTAATTGCAAACATCGCACACATCCGCGTACGTATAACCTCAACAAACAAAGCACTTTGCTTCCAACGCCCCCCCCGACCCCTTTACAGGAAGACACCGAGAAGTTTCAACGTTTAGAGGACCGCGCAATCCAGCAGCTGAGAGCCGCAGACTCCATGGTTTTCGTCAGCAAGAAGGACCTAGACGCAACCATGAGCAGTTTCTGCGACAAGTTCATCTTCCACGGCTTCTGCTCCCAAGCCGAAGACCTAAGGGACGCGTACGAGCGTTTCATTCCGCCCGGCTCATCAAAGGAAGAGATGGATCGCAAGATAATCACGATGAGACTGCTGCTGAGTCTATCCGAAAGCCCGACGAAGATTTTCTCGATTCTTCCCCGAGGTCCCTCGCCCCCACCGAACGAGGACATCATCGACTGGCCGACGTATTTAAAGCAGGGCATAGAACGATGGTCGCCACCCGCAGACGAAAGCTGCTCGGTAATCAACTACCTTTCGATCAAATTCAATTTAATGTCGAATCTGTTTGTGTGCTCAGGAAAGTTGGTCGGACGATTCAAGATCGTGCGACTCCTCGGGGAGTGACTGTGATGATGAGGGGGAGGTCATCGGGGAAATGGTAGCGGCGCGCCAAGAAAAGTCGCTTGCTGGAGATGTACTGCAGGAATACGTTTATACAAGGGAGGCTCTATCCGGTTGTGTACAAAACACTTGGTTCGCGCAGGAACACGTTTATATGGTGCCTTCGAGTCGTAATGTAGATGCAAGGATCGCCGTGCATTGGTAATGGGCAGAAGGGAAGGGGGAAGGGTATTAATTAAAATAAAACTTGTTGGTTTTGCAGGGATGATTTCCTGCAGTATTACACGACGGGTCTGGTGAGCAAGTCCAACGTAGTAACCGAGTACAAGGTCATGAGGGAAATCCTCTGGCAACTGTGGGAACCCCACACGAGTTTCGTTTTCGAAATCGTCGGAAACGACTTGCAGCCTCGAGCTGGCAACGCTTTGAGCAGCGTACGTTCGGTGAGTAATTTTGTTTCAAAAGAAAAAAAAATTATATTATTTGAGGCCTGACACTTTTAATTTTGCTTGGCCGCTTGAAACTGCCTCAAGTTATAATATGATAATAATAATAATATTTCAGAGTGTTGCCAAAACAACACTACCACAGCAAATTCAAGTAAAATATGCACAGCTTGAAATTATTATAAGAATTGTTTAGGAATCGCTTGAAAAATTCCTGCACGAGTTTCTGCCTCACGTCAAGCTCTTGCAAAGCTTCAGGGACTTCCACGCCTCATTAACGCCGAAGGAGGGCGACGTGGTGATACCCGAAACGTACAGGAGTTACGATGTTGCTCTCCACAGAAACATCATTGAACCCATTTACAAGGGACTGCTTCAGCTGGAAGAGGAAGTCATGGGCCAAGGTAATCCAAAACGATTGAAGCTTTTATTTATTAAGTAAACTCGAGGAATTTTTTCCAGGAACGTTCATGTCACTGCTTCAATTGGCTCATCGACTGCGCAAACTATTTGAAAACGCACAAGTAATGAAGGCAATCCACGAGCGAGTCGTCTTAGACTTCAAGTCGAATTCACCGGTGCGATGCGCAACGACTTTGCTGTCTCGTTTACACACCGGCTTGCTCCAGTGCGTCAACAAGCTCGAACAGGACATCTACCTAACCGTCTATCTGGAAAGCCTCTACAAGTACTTCGCGGTCATACACTCCTGGCTGAGCCAAGACGCACTCATTGATTTATCCGAGGAGTTCATCATAATCGAGTATGACCGAGTCAATTTGGCCCCCGGCCCCCCTGAAATTAAAAACAATTTGTAGCGACAACGAAAGAAGTCTTAACCCCGACTGGCTCGCGGATGAAACCGACAGTGTTTTGAAGACCATCTCCAACGAAGTTCTGCAAATCGGAAAGAACATCCACCTGCTCCGACTGCTGGGGAAACTGCACCTGTTAAAAGACAACGCAAACCCAAGTTCGACCCAAACGCCCCCTCGCACGTCCCCACCAACAATAACCCGAGTTTAATTTCCAGGGACTTTACACGAGGAATTAATCGAGAGTGTCATCCGGGAGACGGCCGAGTACTTCGGGGCAGGGGACTGCGACTTCCAACCGGAGCTCGAAGACTCGGAGGTGTCGTTCAAGTTCCCGATGATTTGCCCCGATGATTGCAAGTACCCCACCGAGATGGATAGGCTCGAGAACCTCGTGGATACCTCGGATGGGTTTCTGATGAACGCTTTCGCCTCTTACTTCGCAGACGTAGAGAAAGCCCCCGGCCCGAAAGGGCCATCGCTTTACGAAAGGTACCCTGGGATGACCCCAAAGAATTCTTGCTTTCAACTGAAGCATTGCAGGATTTCCAGCATAACCAAGAACGTGTTCCCCGGCGAGCAAATCATGGACAGCGTGTTCAAACGAATTTTACAAGCGAGGTACTCCGAGTCGGGTTACATGGTGAAGAGTTTGCTGACGGATGAGTACCACATCGAGAAGCACCTGCGATTACTTCAGCACGTCTACCTCTTTAAAGACGACGTCATTTCTTTGTTGTACAGGCGATTGTTCGAACAGGTACCAACTCGTTTGCGTAAGAGAGACAAACCCACAATCAGGGTTGCCAGATTGGGCCACATTTTAGACACATATAGACGACATTGCCTATAAAAAAATCTTGCTTTCAGAAGGAACTGAACAGTTGGGATAGCGAGGTCTGGCTGACGAACCAACTCCAAGACACGCTTGCCACCATCCATCCGGATTTCTGCGAAAACTGCGTCGTCAAGGTGAAGGAGAGCTCGCTCTCGCCCCACGACCCCTTGCAAGTCTGCTCCCGGTTAACAATCGAGTACAAAATCGAATGGCCTACGAATATAATCATCCGGGGTGAACACATGGGGATGTACGCGGAGTCATTTCACGTGATCCTACAGATTAAGTGGGGCCTCTACACGCTGAACCACCTGTACTTCAACGGTAACATCATCGCTTGCGTTGTGCTTACTTCATAGCCGCTTGGTGTTTTAGAGATCGAGCCGAAGAGGAAGCCGCAAGAACAGTGCAGGCAATTGAGGGACGTGATCACGAAGCTGGAGGTCTTACGGTTCGGCTTGCTGAACGAATTCAGCAGTATACAGCACTACATCCTCGGGTACATCTACAATAAGTGCGTCGAGAAGTTCCGCGAGGACTTCGAGGGGGCCTACAATCTCGATACGTTGATTGCTTCGCACGACGATTTCATAAACGACCTGTATTCCATGATCACGGGCTTCAGGGATTTCAACGAGAGCACGTACGGGTTCGACTTGGTAAGTTTGAAATCTAAAACCCCATTTAATACAGGGTGTACATTTTTTTTGGCACAGCTCTTGCATTTGGTAAGGAAATTAAGTGCGATGTGGACTGATTTGAAAAGCATCAACTACGAAGAACTGAAGAGTTGTGAGTCCATGTATAGGAGGTGTCATGAATACCTCAGCCCGATCATGTATCCGAAAGATATTTGTTTTTATTGTAATTAAAAAAAATTGTACTATTTTTTTTTTAATAAAGCGTATTTGTGATTTTGTCTGCTATGTACCTACAGAGTACACAATCATCTAATCGGTTTCTTTAAAGTTGACGAATAATTACGTTTAATACCGGGTGAGCACAAAAGATTGTTTTATAATGGATTGACACACCTGAATAAGTGACAGGTAAGCTCCTCGCTTCTTGTCAAAGAATTTTTGGTTAGGTTTCCAATATTACTGCGCAAGACGACCTTACCTTAATAGAAGGAAAGTCAAAACGATTCAAAAAATAACCACCTCAGTTTAATCAACATATTACACAATTAGTGCATTTGTGTTGACTAATTTAAAATTTAAATAATGTCTAGAAAAAAACAAGTAAAGGTCACCTTTTCGAAATTTGCCACAGTTATGATTTTTTCTGATGGAATGCCCCAAATATTATTGCATATTTAAATTCGCGAATCAATTTTAGTCTGAAATGATGTGTCGCACCATGGGTCTAGGCAGGGTTGGGACGTAGATAATGAGACGTATAAATACCCATTAATTACGCGTAGATTTTGTAATTATCTACGTCGTGAAAAATGAATTAACTACTGTAAAAATTACGTTGTTTTCTATTTCTTCATTTTCAGGTTATAATTAATTATTTATACACAATATAATATTTATTTTGATGTAAAATGGATAAAATTGTATACAAGCATTAAAAAGCTTCAAAAACTTGAAATACGTCAAATGAACATTCAATTTTGAGGTTAGAAATGTGACATTTCGCATAAACTACGTCGTGTAAAAATTACATTTAACTACATAAAAATTACGTTTAGACGTAATGTAATGTAGAAAATATTATTTACACGTAGTTTTCCCAACTCTGGGTCTAGGGCAATGATTCCCAAAGTGGTCTATATCGACCCCCAGGGGTCGACTTCGACCTGCAAGGGATCCGTATCAGCGAAAACAAAAATTGGGGGTGCATGAGATGTAAATAGGGGTCCATGGGAATGGATCTCATTTAAGCATGTCGTGACCGAAATTTTGGCTTTCCATGAATGTATCAATATGTTGCGCACATACGTGAAATAGCAACGCTTGTCCAGACTTGTACCAGAGCTTTGCATCAGGTTCATCCCTCCCATCAAAAGCATTTTTTTGTGTAGTTATTTTATATTAGAATTTTACTAGATTTGCATTTTGTCATTTTAATTAATAAGGGCCAGTTTTTCAATCACAAGTTAACTTTAACCAACTTTAACCTTCATTTCATTGCCATAGGAATTATTGTTTTCTAACTGTTACTATGGGAATAAACAGCAGTGTTGCCAATCCACTCTAAGCCGATTACCCTTTTCAAATTTTAAAAAACCCGCTCTTACCCATATCTGCCCACATTGATGGCCGATTTCTTTACCATGTTTAACCTTAATTTCTCTAAGGCCCGATTTAGGCCCGCATTTTTCACCTCCAGTTAACTTTATCTGACGGTGGGAATTAATCGCTAGATAAACTTAACTGGTGGTGAAAAAATCGGGCCTAATTCACCTCCAAGTAAATTCATTAAAAGTAAAAAATTACTTGGAGGTGAATAAATCGGGCCTAACAGTTGGATGTGACGTACAGTTGGCCGCACACATACTATGTGTCACATTCTAACTGATAGATAAATTTAACCTCAAGATAAGACGATGAAGAAATCGGGCATAAGTAATGAAATTGAAATGAACGAATGAAATGGTACAAAATTTATTTTATTTAAATACCTAATAATTATTGGACTTACCTTACACACAGACTTTTCAGGTTAAAATCATCAATTGTTGAGTTCGGAAATTCACACGGTGCGCAGCGAGTTTGCAGAGTTTACAAATAGTCAAGCTCCGAGTGAAAAGTAGAGTGAGAGCGCAGCTGTTTTGATATACGTAAAAGTGAGATAAAAGTGCTCGAGGAGTGAATAGAGTAAGCGCGCAGGAATTACCGAACCCAGCAAATATGTGGGATTATGGGCGGCAATCGGCAATAGTGCAGTGCTGCCAACCGAGAGTTTCGGAAGATAGTTGCGCAAAATTCCGATAGATGTCTCTGATTTTCGGTTGAGCTAATTTAAATCACGTGATTAAAATCATGTTTAAAATCACTGATTTTATTCTGGCGATTTTTATTTTTGAAAATCATTAAAAAAAAAACAAAAGATTCTCATGAAATAAACAAAATTGGATTCAAATTTCTAAAATTAAGACATTTGACAGTTATTGTGAAAATGTTTGACGCTAAATAAAACAAGAGACGATCGAGAAATAAAGAAAATTTATAAAATTATTATTAAAAAATTTAAAAAAATAAAAATAAAAAAAATCTCATTGAATAAAATTAGAAAAAAATAATGAAAATAAATCTCATTAAATAAAATTACAAAAAATAAAAATTAAAAAATTCTCATTAAATAAACAATGCTTTTTACTTTCTGTAAAATCACAAAAATTATAAAAATTAAAAAAATTTCATTAAATAATCAAAACTTCCTAAAGTTAAGATTTGACATTTGTGCCATTTTTGACGTAAAATAAAACAAGAGACGATCGACAAATTTATAAAATTAAAAAAAAATAAAAAAATCTCATGAAATAAAATTACAAAAAAATAAAAATTAAAAAATTCTCATTAAATAAACAATACTTTCTACTTTCTATAAAATTACAAAAAATTATAAAAAATAGAAAAAATTATAAAAATTAAAAAATTTTCACAAATTAAACAAAACTTTCCAAAATTAAGATTTGAACTTTAGGCAATTTTTGGCGTAAAATAAAACAAAAGACGATCGACAAATTTATAAAATTAAAAAAATCTCATTGAAGAAAATTTAAAAAAAAATTACAAAAATAAAAAACATTAAATAAAATAACGAAAAATTACAATAAAAATTAAAAAATTCTCATTAAATAAATAAAACTTTCTAAATTTAAGATTCGATATTTGTATTTTTTACGAAAAATAAAACAAAAGACGAACGACAAATTCATAAAATTTAAAAAATAAATATAAAAACTCTCATTGAATAAAAGTAGAAAAAAATATCAAAAATAAAAAAATCTCATTAAATAAAATTTAAAAAAAATAAAAATTAAAAAATTATCATTAAATAAACAAAACTTTTTAAAATTAAAATCTGACAATTGTGCATTTTTTGATGAAAAACAAAACAAGAGACGATCTAGAAATAAAGAAAATTTATAAAATTACGAAAACTAACGAAAATTTAAAAAATTCTCATTAAATAAAAAACTTTCAAAAATTAAGATTTGACATTATTGATACATTAACTCCGATGAAGCTCGACAGAATCACCATTTTTACTGCTTCTCGATAGGGGGGGGGGGTGTTCTAGAATCTCTTCCTGAGCTTCACTTTCCATGAGTGACTTTGCTTTGTTTCTCTTTTTAATGAAAAAGTAATTTTGTACCGCTGCGTCGATGGGCTATGTTGTTTACAATGATTCCGTTAGAGGGCGCCCTCAGTTTCTAACTAATAAATTTGACGTAAATCTTTGACGTAAAATAAAACAAAAGACGATCTAGAAATAAAGAAAATTGAAAAAATTACAAAAAAACCAAAATTTGAAAGTTGAGTTCAAAATCGGTAGAGTTGGCAGCACTGACCGACAATGTGGATTTGTCTGTCAGTTAGTTACTTTAGTTTTTGTCGGCTTCCGGCTTTAGTGATTTCTTTGTTGCCAATAGTAAAGCTGAAACATCACTAACAAATCAATCAAAAATTAAAAAATTAATGCTTTTTTTCTTGCTTGAAAATGTCCATTTTTACCCACGTATTTTTTTACCCGCAAGGTTGCTTAAATTTCCCGTAATTCGGGTAATAGCCCGCACATTGGCAACCCTGATAAACAGATAGTTAAAGTTAACATGTGATTGATATATCGGCCCTGAATGTATAAAACTTAACGTGTTTTTTTTTTAACTTTTTCACACTACAGTTAAACCTATCAAAAGTGAGTAGCACTGTGTCAGCTGTCAACAACACGTTTGAAATTGATGAATTTGTAACAATATTAGAAAGGCGGGGGGTCTAGCCAAAGCAGAAAAAATTGGCAAGTGGTCTACGAGACAAAAAAGTTTGGGAACCTCTGGTCTAGGGTGAGCGGTTTTCGAGCCATGTGACGTCACTAAAACGTTTCAACTTGAGAACCGCTCATCCTAGACCCATGTTGCGACCCACATTTCAGGCTAAAATTGACTCGCCAGTAAAAATATGCAATAATACACAGGGTGTTCCGTTAAAAAATCGAAACTTTGGTTCGTTTGCTCAAAAACTCGTTACTCAATTGTTCTTTTTGTGAGGCGCATGCGAAGCTCCTGAAAATTATGTGCAAATTTTGTACTGCGCATTTTCTTGCAATTTCGAAAACAAAAGAGAAAAAAAGGCGTGTTTTCAATTTTGATAAACACTCTACGCCTGTGATGTTTATACCTATGAATTCAGGTTAAAATATCCTGTAGATTTCAAAGACGACGAATATTATACAGGGTGAAAGTTGAATGATTTAAATAATGTTTAAGAATGTTTAAAAAGCAATTGAACATCATCTTTACGATATATATATTATAATTTCTTTTATGGAATGCCCCAAATATTATTGCATAATTGAAATCGCGAGTCAATTTTAGCCTGAAATGATGGGTCGCACCATGGGTCTAGGGTGAGCGGTTTTCGAACCATGTGACGTCACCAGAACGTCTCAACTTGAGAACCGCTCATCCTAGACCCATGATGCGACCCATCATTTCAGGCTAAAATTGACTCGCGAGTTGAAATATGCAATAATATACAGGGTGTTCCGTTAAAAAAATTGCAAGTTTGCTTCGTATCGCCAATTCGATTGTTTTTTTGGGAGGCGCATTCGAAGTTAGAGAAAATTATGTGCAACTTTTGTACAGCGTATTTTCTTGCAATTTCAAAAACAAAACAAAAACATCGGATAACTCGATGGCCGTTCACGTTACGTCTGTGATGTGACGCATGAACTCACTCGAAACAAATGCCGAAAAGTCATTTACTTTGTCGCAAATCATGTCGCATATATTAAATATTCTACGTGAGCATATTAGGTTTGGCAACACTGGTCTCAGTGTTTGTGGTATTATCACGGGTGTGGTATTAAAAGACCGTTAAAATAATAAAAGAAAACTGGAGTTGAGCGATGGTTTCTGTCAAAAACTTAAACAAAAAACGATCGATTGTCTGACAAATGCAAGAAACAAAAAACAAACGGTCGAAGTTTTGAATATAAGAGAACGTTTCTTTTTCGCCTTGCGTTAAAAGTAAATTAAAAGCGGAAGATGTTCGAATTCCAATCGAATTTCGTCATAAAAAAACAAAATATAGTCACAACTGTCAATCAAATTTACAAGTTTTACGTCACATTTCCTTCCTTGTAAGACCTCGTAAAAGAGATAAATAAAACAAAATACGATAGATGGTAGGTAGAGAAGAAAAGATTCGTTTATAACAAAAAAAAATGTTGACAGGAATCGACCGTCATTCATTTTCTCTTTCTCTTCTTTCTGCTTCTGTAAATTGCCAAGGGGGATTTTTTTTACAAATTATAGACAAAAAAGAACGTGATTGACCGCAAAATGGCAGCATCAACTGAAATAATTACTTATTTTAAAAGGACTATTAAACCTTGCATGGTTTGGTTAAAATTATTTCCAAGTACCTAATATCCACTGTACTTGTCACTAAAGTTATCTCAAATTTCAACAAAAGATCTAGTGACAAATTAAATTAAAACTAGATTGGCAACAGTGATTACAGTTTTCTGTAATCGAAAACTGCGAACACAGCTAGACTTTGGGCATTTTAACTTTAAGACAAGGCCCGTTTTCTGTGCTCGCCGCTGTAAATACATTTTTCCTTTCCATTTTCTTACCACAACAAACTTTGTTCGATAGAGTTTTGCTCGCACGGTATCTCGTAATACAGAATCAACGCCGATATAGTTGGCGAAACTGAATGTGAATGAAAACCCCAAGTTCAGATTTTTGCTCAGAAAACAAAAGTAAAAACCAAATACAATCAATTAAAAGCTTTCAATTACCTTCGCTTTGATTTCCTCTTCGACCTCGAGCGCGCATTCCACGTTGTGCGGAAACGGCATCCCGTGGGTTATGATGGTGGATTCCAACGCCACGACGGGATTCCCACTGTTCAACGCGCACCTAACCTCTTCGCTCACGCTTACGCATGGCAGATTCGCCAAGTTTCGCACAAACTCTACCCGACCACCCCCAACGTTTAAACATTTGAATATCTTGCAGAACCTGAGCATGACCAACCGAGAAACCGCGAAATTCAAGAGCACGGACTTAGCCGAAAGAGAAACAATTGAGTTGGTCACCTGCGTGAAGTTAGCTGTGTATGTTCCACAGTATAAGTAATTACAAAATAGCGTCAGTGTCAAAAAAAGCGGCCATATTGTTTGATGCCCTTGTGAAAATGTCACACTGAGAAAACAAAATGTGTTAATTCAACCAAAAATTTTGTTTGAACGTATTGAACCGAAACTTTTTGTTGGTTAAACACTTTTTTTGGTTGAATTAACACATTTTGTTTACACTGATAAAACAAATGTGTTAATTTTACCAAAAAAATGTTCACCCAACAAAAAGTTTCGGTTCAATACGTTCAAACAAAATTTTTGGTTGAATTAACACATTTTGTTTTCTCAGTGCATGTTATTTGCGATCCCTGATTTGCAAATCGGTAGGTATCAAACAAAATGGCAAATGTGTTGCCTTTAATCTTTTGTTTTTACTTTTTTTTCTATTTTTATAACTTTTGTTTTGACAATTTCCGTTCAAGCATAAACGTCAAAATTTTCGGTCTTGTCTTTTTTTTACTTCTTCTTGCTGTATGTCTGTATGTAGGTCTGATAATTTCTTCCTGTTTCGCTTATTTGCTTTCTTCTTCGTTCGCGTATAATCGTCAGAATTTGTTTGTACGAAATTGGAAGTGTTTTATTAGTTTTCGGCATTGTTCTACTTTTTTGTACTTTTTATCCTATTTTTTTTTTTTAGTCTTAAAAGTTTTTGTTTTAATGATTTGGTTTTTAGTTTTTTTTATTAACGTATAACCGTCAGAATGTTTTATAATTTTTTTGTGTCAAAATAATAGTTCAATAAAGCAAGAAGTGATCTAAAGAAACGAAATGAGTTTTTCTCTCTTTCTTTTTAATTTTGAAAATTTTATCATTTGTTTTTTTATCCACGTAAAATCGTTAGAGTTTGCTCTGCGGCACAACAAATTATTTTACTGTGCCGTTCGTATTTTCTTTCTTTTCTTTTATGTCATAATTTCTTTATTTCGATAGTTATTACACTGGGGTTTAGCCTTGCTTTTTTTTATTGACGTATAACTGTCAGAATTTGTTTTGTAAACGACATCGAAACTTTTATTATTTTTCAATGCCGTTCGTCTTTTTGTTACGGGTGAAAAATTCATTTAAATCATTTCTGGTATTGCCAGTCACCCTGTATTGCGTGGGAACTCGAAAAGTCCGTTTGTGTCTACGTGACTTTCGGCATGTTTCAATATTAGGTGATTTTGTTTGGCTGCAGTGATCTTCACCCCTCGGTTGTTACGGCTGAAAAATCCATTTCAGTTATTCCATAATAATTGGCAGCCACCCTGTATGTATAACTTCAGTATGCGCACGTGATTTTTATCATATTTCTCAATCAGAAAAACCATACATTGTTATTTAGTCCGACTGCATATCTCTATTTCACTCTGTCGCCCGGCTAAATCTGAGTTCATTCGTAACGACTTCCGTCGTAGCGATAGTGGAAGAGTATGCCGTTCTCGGCGTCGCGGTCAGTGTTGCAATAGCGCGCCTGGCGTGCGTAACGTTTATTTGTGACTTCAATCTTTGTGTTTCTTTCATGGAGTTTTGTGATTGAAACCTGAAACAGAATCCGCTCCAAGATTTGTTAAAGCACGCCGAGTGATTTTCAAGCTTGTTAGAAAGCTTTTCGAAGGCCTGCTTCTGTGAAAAGGAACAGGTAAATCTTATGGCCACTTCGATTTTGTGCTGATGCGTAACGTATCTCTCTCTTCTATTAGGCTTTTAGTGGTTGTAGTTTTACCTTGGTTGAGAATACCGTCATTCGTTGGGTGGAGATAAAAGGCTGGCTTTTCGGCTTTTGAAACGATTTAAGCCCCGCCTGTGAACTTAGCAACATAACTGCCTCACCGACTCACGGCGCTAACCACCGTGAGAGGGCGCTCCGACACTTTTGACAGCTGACTGTCCTTACGCTGGATTTTGATTGCAAGGTCGGAATTACTCTAATTATTTTTAATTACTCTGTTGAGTTACCGCAGCGTTATTGTTTTTATTTTTATTTTGTTTGATAAACAAGTGAATTTATTTAATCACTTTAAACGAAGGACAGATCTGTTGATCGGATATCTAACTTGTTGTTTACTTAATGACATTTCGTGTTCTTTTCATTGGGGCCCCCCTTCTGGGTCGAACTCGAATACTTGTAAATTATTTTTCTTATTCGTTATTTATTCTTGAGCGTTTGTAAATAAAAGCAAGTGTGCTCAGCTGGTGCTTTTTATTTTATTCATCTCGCCCACCTTTTGCTTTGGGGTTTCGTCGAACCCTCCTATCTCCAAGAGTTTTGCCGAGCGGTGCTGGAGAAACGTCAGTCACTCGCACAATTTGCTGGCCTTCAGGTAGGTAGCACGGTGGTGTTCTATTTCACTCTTTTGTCCGTATAAAACAGAGTCTATCTCGTAACAACCCCGCCCCGATCTATCTAGTCTGCGCGTGTTCTTTCTTCGACGCATCGAAGTCTTAACGTGAAGTGCCCACGATTTTGTGCATTGTTCATGTTGAATCCTTTGATCGAAGCCGGAAACGGAAGTTATTTACCCCGAGATCTGCTTAGGTGCACGTTAAGCGATGCAAGCTTTCTTATAAGCTCTTCTAAGCCTGTTGCTGCGAGAAAAGAACAGGTAGCGTTTTACTAGGCAACTTTGTGCGTACTTCGGTTTGTAACACGCGTCTTTCTTTTACTATTTAGGCTTGCAGTCGTACCCCTTTCTGACTACTTCTTTCTTCGGAACGCCCTTTGAGACCGACCCTTGTGTGGAAAAGCCGTAACCGGAGCCTTAGCTGCTAAAGGTCAAAACATCGCTGTCCACCCCTTTCTCCCCAGTCGTTGGAGTTAGATTCGACGCTAGACGTTACAAGTCAACAGGAGAGACTGTGACGTGACATCTTGACGTCATCCTCCTGTAGTGACGTAATTGGCAACACCATCCTTCTCCGCCGGATTGTATCCCGACTGGTATTTCCAACCTCACTTGGACACCGTGAATTTATAACAAGGTTTTCTTTTCTTTTTTTTTCTGCTCAGCTGGCGATGGGGGTTACCTACAACCCACAACCGTCTCCACGAGTTAGCCGGCTGTGTCGGAGACCTTAAATTGCCCTCCTACAATTTGTTGTCCTTCAGGTCGGTAGAATTTTTTTTCCTACCAATTTTTTGCCTACTTCTCGTTTTGATAATTTCCTTTCTCCTTAAGTAAAGCGTATAAAACGAATTTTTATTTACAAAACTTACATAAAGACAACAAAAGACAGACACAAGAGGACGAAAATTGGACGGAATTCGATTATGTAAGTATATCGCTCATTTCCCAGTCTGAGACTTCGTCGTTGGCAGACTTGACGGCAGTCTTCTCGACGGCGTGTCCCTTGGAGCCATCGAGCAAGGAACTTGCCGCGCTCGTATCCGTGTCTAGGCTCTTAAAGACGGTGCGCGGCTGAATCACCAACAGCTCCACGTTCTGTTTCGTCAAGCTGAGGACGTTCTCCTTATCGCTTCCACGTTTCGACTTGCCGGAAACGCTCGAGGAAGTTTCCAAGTCGAAGAGCACTTTCTTCTTGCTTTCCGACTTTTTCACCTCAACTTCCTTCCGCTCCTCAACTTGATCGCTGCCGATGGTTACTTCGCTTTTGATTTTTTTCTCTTTGGTTTTAGATCTTCGCCGGATCTTTCTCGACCTGAAACAAACAAGTCGTTAACCAGCTGGGCGCGTCGTTAAGCTTGGAAGTGACAATTACGGTTTCGTCTTGAGGGTAATTTTGGGCTTCGACTTGGTGCTTGCGAGCCCGAGTTGTAGGTCGACTTCATTTAGGATGTCTGCCCGAATGGTTAGATACTCTGGATTTCTCTGGAAAAGAATAATTTTCTTACAGGTGCATGCATACAAAACAAAAAATTAAAACCTTCGCGAAAAGCTGCCCCCTGTGTATGATGATCCTGAGGGCTTGCGCGAAAGACCTCTGAGGCAGCCCCAGCCAATTGGGGGAGACCCCGATTTCCTTCAGCCTTAGATTCACCATCTCCTCGAGTTCTCCTTTCAAGCCTTGCTGGACGTCGTGGTCGTTTAGCAAGTTCTTCAAGCTAACGAAATTGTTTCTTTTTATAAATTATTTATTTAAAAAAAGTGTACCACTCACCTAGCAATCGATCTCTGCGCGAGAGTGGACGTATTGGAAGGTTTGACTTGCGCTTGGACTTGGCGGTGCTGGAAAAGATCTGCATCGCTGCGCTCGCTCTGACTGGTCGCGGTAGTGTCTTTATCTTCGTCTAGAACATGAGGGATCTTCTTGCTCAATAATACCTTGGGGCTTTTCTTTTTGTGCGCACGTGGACGTTTTAGGTTCACATCGGGTTCCGAAATCCTGCTTGGTGGATAATCGGCGGGTGTCACGTCGGGGGCATTCACAATCACCTCTGTGTGCTTGACTTGTTTTACGTCGGCAAGTACCGTGGCCCTAGGGGCTGGCTTGGGTTTGTCAGTAACTTCATTTTCTCTTTTTGGGGACGATTCTTGGATATCGGGGGATGGTAGACTGGGTTGTTGGATTTGCAGCTCGTTGATTTTATCCCAGAACGAATTCATTTGCGTTTGGATTCGTTCCAATCCTCCGGTGAGCTAAGAATGGAAATAATTTGTTTTCAGCATAATCGGTGGTGCTCCCCCCCCCCTTTGTGAATGTAACAACAGAAAATAAAATCCCGGGATTTATTAGCAATTTCAATTACGGCTTTGTACGTACAAGGTTCAATCAAAAAGTGATTACTTCAAACGCTGATGAGATGGCTCCGAGTGGAAGACCTGTCATAATTACCTGAAACGTCAAAATGAAACTGACATCTTCCTAAGATCCAGAACAAGAAAAATATTCTGAGAAAGTTACTCTCGGAAGAAGAAATCTCTTTTCAGCGGAAAAACCCTAATGCGTCGATTGTCCTTTTCATTATTTTTTTTTTCATTAGTCTCGTTGAGCGATTGACATCTTTTTTTTTGTGAGTTGATCGTAATTTGTTTCTTAATTAGTCGTTATTTATTTTTTCCTTTTTTTTTCATTAGCCACGTTAGGCGATTGCCACTTCTTCTTATTAGTCTTCCGTTTTTTTTTGGTGGGTTGATTGTCATTTTTTGCAATAAATAATTAATTAAATATAACTTCCGCATTCTTATTTAAACGTAATTAGTTCCTTTGATCTCTCAAGTTATTCGCCGACTTACCAAAAGGACTGAGTTACAACAACGTAAGTCCAGATTTGCAGCGATGATCACGAGCCATACTCAAAATTTTATCGCGAGGTCTGTAAGGGTCGTTCAACCGTAGACAAGTAAATAGGGCAGTGGGTAGTCCTTAGCGCTGAAATGTTTCGATAATTTGTTTTAAAAATAAAAAGCGATTACTGCATGTTTGATTCCAATAAAAAAAAAAAAAAACATGTTCGCTTCTTGGACTTGCAACAGTAATTTGCTGACCGTAGGCGTCACCGGGACCGACGCGCTGTATATTTCTGCCCATCCAGGAGCACAATAAATAGATAATCGCCACATGGGTTTGAATGTTTTCTAAATTTTAAGTACTCGCTCGGAATCACAAAGACCAGATTGCAGGCAATTGGAAACATGTCTCGCTGTCCGTTTCGTGTTTGAAAAGTGACGACGTTCGCAGTGGTGGAGTCATAAACCAACCTATCTTGACATTTCAAATTGTTTTTCTAAACTCTTATGTATAGATTGCTTTGTCAAAACTGTAAAACGTGCGAGCCAAATGCACGAGGATATCACGTTACGTTGTGAGTTTAGGCTTAATTGCAGTCTGTCTTGTCTCAGTCCGAAAACAGAACTTTTAAAAACGTCAATTTCCACACTTGAATAAGTAAAATTTATAGATGTTCGTGAGACATGAACTAAACACCCCCATGGTGTAGTAGAGTGCTCTTAATTTTTCTAACATCTGCAAAGGCAGCATGTGAACCAAAAATACCACGAACGGGATTGGCTGAGGTGATTTTGAATTTTCGCTGCAAGTCCGAGGGCCGGGGCTTAATTGTTTTCGTGTTAAGTAAAAAGACGCGGAGGAAGGAAGATAACATTTACGCTTAGACTAAAACAGTCGAACTGAATCTTTTTTTAGTTTTGATTCTTAGGCGCTTGTAGTCCTTATTCAAATTTGTATCCTTATATAACTCGGTTGCTTGTTAAATCATATATACCGGCACGATTAAGTTCAGTGACAAAGAGCAATTAAAATAACACACGGGCATCGCGGGTGATTAAACAAGGAGTGTAATTAGTGCGGGAGTGGTTCACGGATTAACGCATATTGGTAATTTGCATTTATTTGTATTTCTCCATCACATCTTTGGTGGCATAAATAGAGCGAGAATAATTTAAATTGCATTAATTCGTTGTCGAAAGAGTCAGTAAGGTTCATTACTATCAGAGAACTTTAAATCAAACTATTCTTATTTACTTACTGCGAGTTTTAAAACGCAGTGGTGACTTTCATGTTTAAAAGCTTTGATTGGTCAGCGTTCGTAACTTGTAGCCGAGTTCGATAATTTAGTTAATCAGCGACAATTTGTCATTCCCTACATCTACTTGGGACTTTCCATACACTGTACGTTAGAAACTACTACTCAAGGGGAATCCTCTCAAGCAAATTATAAACCAAACAATCAGTAATACATTCCGGACACTTTCTTGACCAAGGTTTTCACAACCTGTATTTGTGGGAGGGTCAACTTGTTGTCGTGGCTGTGAAATTTGCAGGTAAATGATAAGCGATTATCTTGAGACTGAAAGGCCAAAAACACCCATAGTGTAGCGCCAATAAAGCAGCCAATGGGACCTTGCGCTCTTTTATTTAATTAGACAGGTTGTCGGCGGACGAGCTATACACAGAGGCAAGGCAACGGGCAAAAGCGCCGCTCTCAAAATAACATTAAGCTCGGGCGACGGAGCGGAAGATAGTTCGGCTCACCGCACGCGCCCATTAATTAGGTTAATTAGAGATAGGGTACACCATCACCTCCAAAAGGAGTCCGTGAAAAACGGGTGATTGCTTTTGATTTACCTGCAGATTGATCGCTGAAGGCGGCAGGAATCACGTACTTCGCCCAAAACATCTGATTAGTTCACTAATTAACTCCATTTGTTAAGTACACTGTCGTCCCACAGATACACTTCGTGCGTTGGTTTATTAAGTCGGACAAGTCTTTGAATGCCAGCAGAGTTACAGGCGCTGTACTAAGTCTCGAACCTTTGAAACTCATTTAATTATTGATCTAAGTCAGGAGCAGAGCTCTCCAACAAACATCTGTGTAACATTATACCACCAACTGTGTGAATCGGAGGAATTTAGATCGCACCGATAGCCGAAGTCGAAAACTACTACGAAAGTCACACTGTATTTCTGAAAATCGTAAATCAGGGTTTTTTTACCCTCAATTTCTCTGATTCGACAGAAGAAGAGAGACGGAGTTTTTTGCTCGATCAATTTAATTATTACAATAAATAATTACTTAAATTTTAATTGTTGCGTTTTATTATCAACTTGCCTATTTCCTTGCTAAAGCTAATTGTACTATCGCACCAAACAAAGAATCTGGGAAACCACAACGTAGGGCCATTTACTTTCGATAATTGTGTCATAATTAAATAATATCGAAAGTAGTTTCAGCGCAGGGCACATCCCGTAGGGTTACTCACCCAGTGATCACATCTGGGGGTTGTAACTGTTAGAGGCGAGCGCCACGCAGGTAAACGGGCCGGCCGACCTTCCTCGGTCGTAAATCGTAGTTGGAAATTCCAGTGACCCGTATTTATTATTTACTTATGTAAATTACGTGTCTGTTTACCTGTCAGTATTAATTAATAACAATGATTAGTAGGGCGCGTTACAGCGCCGGCAATAAATCTTAGTTGGTCAGGTAGCCGTAGACAGATATGAATAGTGCAGTAATAAAATTTTGGGTGACCCTTCTTTGGAATTCTTCGCAGGTAAACTGTCGGTTCCGTTTCGGACCAGTTATTTAATTTGGCAATAAGTTTTTCGTTTGGACAGTTTTATTGATTATTTAGTTGTCCGTAAAAGTCAACAAACAAGGTGACACGTCGGCGTGTTACAGGTGGTTGACGCTTCTTATCGTTAGTCGACTGTCTTGTTTTTTTTTTTTTATAAGTTGATTGTCATTTGTTTTTCTAAATCGATCAGTTTCTTTATAAGTTCATTATCATACATTTTTCTTAATTGGTCGTTCTTTGTTTACTTATTTATTTATTTTTTCATTAGTCGACTGTCTAGTGTTTTTCTTTTGCAAGTTGATTGTCACTTGTGTTTTTTTTTCTTGTGAGTTGACTGTCATTTGTTTTTCTTAATCGGTCGCTATTTATTTATTTTCTCGTTAGTCTCGTTAGGCGATTGACGTCTTTTTTCATTGGTCGTCTGTGTTTGGTTTGTTTTTCTTTTTGTGAGTCGATTGTCACTTGTTTTTCTCAATAATTATTGGTCGATTGTGTTTTATTTTTTATTTGCGGTTCGGTGTCATTTTGTTTCATCGGCGAACCAAAAACGTGGAACGTCCGTGTATTCATAAACAATTTTAAATACAATTTTGTATACAAGGTCGAATCAAAAAGTTGCGTTTCCTTTCAATCTTAATGCAAAGCCGTCAGATTTACTGCGATTAAATGCGCAATAAGCTTGAAGCAATTTTTGTTTTGTGAGCGCGTCTAATTATTTCTATTTTTTTTATAATTTCTTTACGGTGCGGTGCTTCGCATATTTTCATTTTTTTTTAATTAAATGTTTCACTGTTAAATTTCGTACTCGTGTAAATGAAACTCCTCTCGTCGATTGTCATTTGTTTCTATCGCTTTTTGCTTAGGTCTAAGATTTTGTGTCTTTTTGAAAATGTTGTTTTTTTTTTACAAGATATTAAAGCTTTCATCGATTCTCATTTGTTTCGAACGTTTTTTGTTTGTGCGCGAGATAATTTTTGTTTTATGTGCATCGTGTTCGGTGCATTGCTTTCTTATTTTCACTTCTATAGTTTTCAGTTGTTTTCTAACTTTTCCTAGCTAAGCAGTGATGACGTAATGCATTTTGAAACCCTAATATCACTTCTATGGAAATTTTAGCAATGTGGTTATAAATACCGGGTAATTTTTGAATTTTTTTTATCGACTCATAACCTCAATAATTTATTTTTCCATTGAGGTAAGACATGCCGTCCAAGTTTCATGGCAAAAGTTAATTAAAAAAAAATTAAATCACCCGGTATTTTTATTGTTCATAGCTGAAGCTTGTTGTGAAGTTTTTTCTCGTCAAGGTCAAGCAAAAATATTACGGGATTGTAGAGGAAAGATTTCAAGGAGAATCGTCCGAGTCTGCTTTTTGGAGAGACTTAAATGTAATCAAAAAAATTCGCTAACCCCCGTATCTTAAATATTACAAGATGCGATTTACAAGAAACCGCGCAACCACCTTGGGGAAGTAAAAATACATGAATAATTTAAACGCGGATAATTTCAGGCTATACTTAATAATTTCAATTACAATTTTGTACATACAAGGTCGAATCAAGAAGTTTTTCTATTAGTTTATAAGGTGCTGGGGTTGCTGCATTATCGTTGGAAAAAAATTGACGCCCGTTGGCGACATTTTATAAACAAGTTGGCGCCCGTTTGCGACATTTTATAAACAGGTTGGCGCCCGTTGGCGATTTTTATAGACAAGTTGCAGCCCGCTGGTAACATTTTATAAACAAGTTGGAGCCCGTTGGCGACATTTTACAGAAAAGTTGGCGCCCGTTGGCGACATTTTTATAAACAAGTTGGCGCCCGTTGGCGACATTTTATAAACAAGTTGGCGCCCATATCTAACAAAAAAATCTGGCAACCCTGCGCACCTTACCTTCTGCTGCAAGACGTCTTGAATTTGATCCAGGTGACTCTCAGTGTTGATCCGAATGTCCTCTTGCATCTTTTTAACGAGTTCCAAATCCGCCTGCTCCACCACAGCAGCTTCCCCCTGAGCGTCTGTCGGATCTTGTTCGACGGTTTCCACCTCCTTCACTTCCTCAAGGACAGTTTGAGTCCAAGTTTCTCTCGTGCATATTTTATCACCGTCTCCCACGACGTTGACTTCCTTGATTGCGCTCTCCTTCTTCTCCAGCAACTCCCGCTGCGAATTCTCCAGTCTTTGAAACACCAACTCGAACCACCTATCGTACTTCTCCTGGTACTGTTTTTGGTCGCGCAGCGCGTTCAGCTCTTTCTCGACGTGCTCCTTCAACTGCTCGAATTTATTCTGGAGCAGGTTGACTCGCCCGTCGTCTTTGGGTGCGTCAGCCCCACTCGAATGCTCCACCTGCACGGCGCTGTTCAGTCTCTCTTTCAGCTCCTTTATTTCCAGGTGTAATTTGTCGGTTTCTTTCTGCAGGGGGTTGGCGGAATGTCTTCGCTTCATGTGCGCCAAAAGGAATTCCTCGGTTAGAAATACTTTGGCGCACTCGCTGCATTTTATGCTGCCCCCGCTGCCGGTCTCGGTCATCACAGACGGCTGATGAAACAGCTTCAGCTCTTTGAGCTTCGCCTTGAGCTCCGCAATCTCACTCTCCAATTCATTGCAGTGCTCCCCCAATTGTGAGTTTTCCTGCAACGAACGCGCGTCGTCACGACAAAAAGCAGCGGCAACGCATTGACTTACCTCGTTGGTCTTCGAAAGCTGTTTCTTTAACAGGACGACCGTATTATCCAAATACCTCTTGCAGAATTGCAAGTACTGCACCGACAGTTGACTCAGGCGAAACACCTTGACGAACGTCGGCTCTAATATTTTGGTTTGGTCCTCGTCCAAAGTGAAATGCAGCACGGTGGTTATGTGCTTCTCGACGACGGCGATGTCTCTGTCGCGTGACACCCTATCGATGTCTACCAGTCCTGAAAAAGTCGCGGTTCAGAGTCTTCTTGGGGGGAGGGGGCGAAAGTTCGCCGGTCCTAATTACCTACGCTGCTCCAGTCGAAATTCGACTTTGCCTTGTGCAGATCGAAGCAAAAGCCGGAGTCCCACGCCAGGCGGACGTAATCGTGATGCCAATGGTAATTTTCTGTGCACATTGTGCTAAGTGGACAATTACATTTTATAATTTACTCGTAATTTTTGGAGGTTATATTTGTTTACACCTGTCAAATGAGGTAGTTAGCAGAGCAACCAACTGTCAAAATTTTTGTTTAATTCAGGGTTGCCAGGCTTTCTACAGGCAATGTCGCCAAAAGACGCCAATTTTACTAAGGGAATAAACCAAAAGTTAAAGTTAACTTGTGATTGAAAAAGCGGACCTTAAACGTTTGTCAATTGTCTTTCTTACCTCATAAATTCTTGTTTCTTTTTAAATAATTTTAAATAAAGAAATTAATGTTAATTTTTCTTCTTTCTTTGCCACTGAATTTCGCAGCTATTATTCCCGATTCTTTTTCGATTAATTCGTAGCGCCATCTCTTGACCAACGACTAAAGTATCTGGCAGTTGGTAGTTATGGTATATATTAAGGAAGGAGTTAATTAAGTGACAGTTCTGACATTTGACATTGGGGGAGATATGCACCGCTTCCCCCAGAGAAAAGGCTTCACCGTTACTTTCGTTTCGTTTCGACACCTTCAAAGAGTAGGTAATAGCGTTTTCGACTGATCCCACTAGTGCGCACTCAGAGTATGTATGTTCTTCCTATGTTATTGCATGAGGCTAAAAGAAAATGTAAATACACTGAGTCAACCGGTGCAGGTGAATTGAAAACGCTCTAAGTTATTCAAGATACGACACTGTCTCAATCCGTGCGATCTTTACCGAGTAGTTTCTATGACCTTGAAGCAGTTGTCCCTTTAAATTGGTGTAAAAGAAAATCGCAGGAAACGAATCGCACCATGGCATTGCCGTAACGCAAGGCGTACAATTTTCACCAATCAGATTATCTGCTCATTGTCGCTCTCACATCCGGAAACACTCGATAATACACGAAAGGGCATTTAATTTGGCGTAATCTTTTTTTGCCAATTTGTACTTATTTGTTCGAGTATCTTCTCTTGTATAAGTTAACTACTCTTTGACACTGATGTTTATATTGTTTCCATGACAACGGGCGATATTTTCACACTCTACTTAAATGTGGAATGCGAAAAGATCGCCAGTTGAGAAATAAAGAAAATTTATAAAATTAAAAAAATCTAAAATTAAGATTTGACATTTGTACAATTTTTGACGTAAAATAAAACCTCATTTCATTAAATAAAATTACAAAAAAATAAAAATTAAAAAATTCTCATTAAATAAACAATACTTTCTATAAAATTTAAAAAAATTATAAAAATTTAAAAATTCTCATTAAATAAACAAAACTTTCTAAAATTAAGATTTGAACTTTAGGCAATTTTTGGCGTAAAATAAAACAAAAGACGATCGACAAATTTATAAAATTAAAAAAATCTCATTGAATAAAATTAGAAAAAAATTACAAAAATAAAAAAAAACTCATTAAATAAAATTACAAAAAATTATAAAAATTAAAAAATTCTCGTTAAATAAACAAAACTTTCTAAAATTAAGATTTGATATTTGTGCAATTTTTGACGAAAAATAAAACAAAAGACGATCGACAAATTTATAAAATTTAAAAAAAATAAACATTAAAAAAATCTCATTGAATAAAATTACAAAAAAATAAAAATTAAAAAATTCTCATCCTCAAAACTTTCTAAAATTAAGATTTGACAATTGGGCATTTCTCAATGAAAGACAAAACAAGAGACGATCGAGAAATAAAGAAAAATTGATAAAATTACAAAAAAAGTTGAGTTCAAAATCGGTAGACCTACCGAATTATCTACAGTTGGTTCTTGTCCGATGAAATTTGTATCACAAAATCTTCTAAGCGGACACTAAATCGCGCAACTATACAGGCTGTTACAAATTCGAGGCTCACCATTAGGATCTCGGAAACGGTAAGAGATACGAAGTCGGTTAAATTGGGGCAAAGTTGCGTATTTTGGTGCTGAACAATAATCCGTTCTGAAAAATCTTCTACGTTTTGTAGTTTTTGAAATATTTCAAAAAAACAAGAAAGCGTAATTTTTTTTTAAATTTTTTCCTGAAGTTATTGTTGCAGGGATCATAACAAAATTAATACATTCTACAGGCACTTTTTTAAGCTCTTTATGATGATATCATGAGATTTTACTTAAAACGTTTCGTCTCGTCCTGACCATCATCAACTTCACTTTTTCTTATGGGCGCTACATTGGGTTTTAATACCAATGAATAGATCTATTTTTTCTGATGCTTTTCCATATATCACACATCCCCATTTATTAATTTGAAACAGCTGGAAATGCAAGAAATTGTTGAAAAATAACACTGCAAAGAAAAACATGGTATGCAGTGAAAACAAAAACCAAAAAAGTTTGATATACCTTCGGAGTTTTATTTCGTCTATCACAAAAGCAGATTTTTGAAAAATTTTTAGATATAAAAATGAATGATGTGAATCCAAGAAAGACGTACATTTTTAAAACGTATTGTGTTAACAACAACAATTTAGTAATAGCAAGAGAAATTTATTTCCAACAATGACGATGACGCAGTATTTAATTAGTTTCGTAATTAAATTATACATTTTTATGATTAAAGCAAGAAAGTATCACAAGAAATTATGTCTTTAAAAATCTCTCATTCTTGTAAATTTAAAAAGGTATTGTGCTAACAACAATTTAGTAATAGCAAGAGAAATTTACTTCCAATAATACCCAGAAAGATGCCATCCACACAGAACAATGTTATTAAGTTAGATAGAAACATTGCACTTTATGGATATTTGAAAGCTCGAAGGACGTATCGAGATCGCCTTAATGGTGATGAGAATGAAGAATTATTAGTAGAGGTAGTTAAATAGTTACTTATAAAATGTATAAAATTATGAGACTACAAGAAAGAATGTTTCCTCGAGCAGTAATATCTTTTAAGAGCTTAAGCTGAGTTTTCTAAAGACATACATAATTTAATTTGATATTTTCTTGCTTTAATAATAATAATAATGTATAATTTAATTACAAATCTAATCAACTATTGTTTTGTAGTTGTCTTTCTGGATATTGTTGGAAGGAAATTTCGCTCGTTATTACTAAATTGTTGTTAAGACCACAATAAATTTTTAAATTTACGTCATTCTTGGGTTCAAAACATTCATTTTAGATCTAAAAATTTTACTAAAATCAGCTCTTGTGATACAAGAAATAAAACTCCGAAGATATATCAAACTTTTTTCGTTTTTGTTTTCACTGCATACCATGTTTTTCTTTGCAGTGTTATTTTCAACAATTTCTTGCATTTCCAGCTGTTTCAAATTATTAAATAGGGATGTGTGATACATGGAAAAGCATCAGAAAAAATAGATCTATTCAATGGTATTAAAACCCAATGTAGCGCCCATAAGAAAAAATGAAGTTGATGATGGTCAGAACGAGACGAAACGTTTTAAGTAAAATCTAATGATATCATCATAAAAAGCTTAAAAAAGTGCCTGTAGAATGTATTAATTTTGTTATGATCCCTGTAATAATAACTTCAGGAAAAAATAAAAAAGAAAATTACGTTTTCTGGTTTTTTTGAAATATTTCAAAAACTACAAAACGTAGAAGATTTTTCAGAACGGATTATTGTTCAGCACCAAAATACGCAACTTTGCCCCAATTTAACCGACTTCGTATCTCTTACCGTTTCCGAGATCCCAATGGTGAGCCTCGAATTTGTAACAGCCTGTATACTTTACGTTTCGCAGTCGTTCGACTGCTTCGTCAGAAGTGAAAAATATTTTTCACTTCTGAAGTATGAATATTTTTCACGTCAGAAGTGAAAAATATTTTTCACTTCTGACGAAGCAGTCGAACGACTGCGAAACGTAAAGTATATAGTTGCGCGATTTAGTGTCCGCTTAGAAGATTTTGTGATACCGAATTATTGGTAGAGTTGGCAGCACTGATCGACAATGTGGATCTGGCTTTTAGTTAGTTACTTTAGTTTTTGTGGGCTTCCGGCTTTAGTGATTTTTTTGTTGCCAATAGTAAAGCTGAAACATCACTAACAAGTCGTCAATTAAAAATTTAAAAATTAATCTGTTTTTCTTTTCTTCCTTGAAAATACCCATTTTTACACGTATTATTTTTACCCGCAGGGTTGCTTAAATTGGGGATGTGCGGTACGATACGATATTTCCGTGTACCGGTACTTTTGCTTCCGATACTCGATATTTTGAACCGGTTATACATTAAACGATACGATTCGATTCGCTACAGATTTTCCCGAATATCGTATCGATCATCGCTAATCGACTATTCCTATATTTAGCAGCGTATTCTTACGGACAATGGCAAAAACGATACCGAAGCCGTATTATATGGAATCCTGCATCCTGCAAGAGGAGACTTTCTATTTTTGCTTCACGAACGTGAGTAATTTCCCGAATTGAAGTTTCATCCGCCTGTCGCCATTGTAGCACGCGTTCAGGCGTTCACAACATTAATATTAATATTAATCCGGATCGGAAGTGTACCGGTACTTTAGATACCGGTACATAAGCCTTCGATTTTATACCGGACCGGTTTTCTCTGAATCGAGACGATACGATATGCTGTACCGGTACATTTCGCAGTATCGCACATCCCTAGCTTAAATTATTCGAAATTGGGGTAATTGCCCGCACATTGGCAACCCTGCATGTACAACACATTCTAGATGGCGCAACCTATCACAACAAACATATTGATTAAATATATCATAATTATTTATATACATATTTAAAAATTAAAATTAATTAAGAAATATGAGAACTTTCAACATTTTAAATTTGCCGCCTTCATTTAGGGTCAAAATGGCTGCGAAATTTAGGGACTTTGACGCGTGAAGAAGAAAAGTAGATGGCGCGCGCGCGCGCTGTTCTTTTCTCGTAAATTTCTCAGTATTATTTAAGCGATTTATTAAAAGTATTACCGTTAAACTAAATAAGTTGAAATCGCTCGAATTCCGCGTGTTTATTAATAGTTTACCGTCGTCACGAATAATGGCCAGCTATCTTCTCGCGACGCGCTCCTCGTCCCCACCAAGCGAACCAAACTCAGGGTCAACAGGTATTAAAGCGTATCGTACGTTTGTAACTTTTAAAGCATGATTAGGTAGTAGTATTTGTGCCGGTGATGCTTCGAGGTGCGTCGTCGAAATGGGTCAGAATTCCAGCGCTCCGAAGCAACCCAGAAAGCGGTCCCTGCGCTCGCCGTTTCTCCGACGCTCCGCCAGCCAGAAGGCCCCCATAAGTCACACCTTCACGATGTCCGAGGAAAACCACAAGTTAGAACTGCTGAACATAAATTTGGCCACCGAGGAAGAGCTGATGACATTGCCCGGGATCAACCGGGAGATAGCCAGGAACATAGTCGAGTACCGCAGGGTCATCGGGAGGTTCCGTAAGGTGGAAGATCTAGCTCTGGTGTCGGGGATTGGGGCTGAGAAGTTTGAAAATGTCAGACAGGAAGTGTGCGTGAAGATGAGCAGTTGTAATTCGTCACGGGCTCAGAGCTTCGATAGCTTGAGAAGCACCGAGTCGAGGGCAACGCCCAGGCCCAGCAGGCGTGTAATCGACTTGAATCGGGCCAGCGTTTTCGACCTGCAGTGCGTGCACGGGATGACGCAGGAGATGGCCGCGAATATCGTTCATTATAGGCTGAAGAAGGGCCCCTTTAAACAGGTGAGGTTCGAAAAGTTGTTTTATTTAAATAGCTGGGGGCACTGCGAAGATACGAAGCTTAGTTTAAACTCTTGTTACAAAATAAATTTTGAGTGCACTAGAGGAATTTCAAAATCTGTCTTATTTTATTTTCTCTTCCCCTTTCGTTTCACGTTGTATTATTTTCTTCTGTTCAAAGTAAGCAAGACTATTTTCTCTCCTTCTTCTTCTTCTTTATATAGTTTTTGTTAGATGTTGCATGTCACAATAAAAAACAAAAGTATATATGCAAGGTGGCTGCCCCTGTTGGGCCCTGTTTCTTTTTTTTTGTAAAATAAATTGTTTTTGCGCAGGATGCTTCTGTCTCATCATAACTTTCGTCGGTTACTGTACATATGTTTGGATGAAATAATCTGCTTTAAGTTCTTCACACTTTAAATAAATTAATAGCTCAGGTCTTGAGCCAATTCTAATTAAATATATTTTAAAAGCCCGCGTTCATGGAACTATGTATGTACGTACTTGCAAATTCGCTTTCCAGAAGAGTGAGAGAGAGAAAGAGAAAAAAAAACTTATCGATTACCGCCGCTTTCAAGAATTTATCTAAATAATTTTATATCGGGATTATATCTCTGTGCGTCATCGAACGTTCAAAGAAGGATATTTTATACACTATACGCTCTGGCATAGTTCGCAAGCTATTTTTATCTCTTGCTATCTGTCGGCGTGTGAAGGATTTAGCTCTGATTGCAATTGTTTCGTCGTTGTTTCCGCGCCAAGCCAATAACGACGACGACCGACGTCGCTAAACGATTTTCACAGAACTTAAAAAAAAATGACGTGCAATCGAAAAAACGAAAGGGACGCGTCTAATAAACTGCCAACGATGTTGAGACTCGCCCGTTTATTACGTGTTGATGACGTCATTTTAACGCGCCAAAATCTTTTATTAATCTGTCACTTGTCATACGGTTATCTTATCATCACGTTCTCTCCCATTTGTTAAACCTGCGTTGTCGTGTCTAATCTCTAATCAATTTTTTCAAGCAATCGATTGTTTTTCAAGTAATCGATTGTTTTAAACTCGTAAATGCAATTCACCTGTCAAACTGCCCTCTGTCAAATTATCGACACTTATAAAAGGGTGACGTTCCATCTGTCGCATTTGCAAAAACCTGTCAAGTTAAAATCTATTGTTTTCATTTTGTAAAAACAAAATTGCTAAATCCCTCACCTGCCAAACTGTCGCAGTCTGTCACTTGTAAAGCTGTCACGTTTCAGTCTAACCGTATTTGGATCTTCCTGTCAATTTTTGCGAGCGTTTTGAACTTGTAAAAAAAAATTGAACTGTCAAACAGCCAGCCCTTCGTTAATTTGGTGTTTGTTCCATTTACCGTATTTGGATGTTCCTGTCGAACTAAAATCAAATAATTGATTGATAAATCTGTCAACTGTCAAATTCCTGTCGAGCTAAACTCCATTGTTTTAAACTTGTGAAAACATTTGCTAAATCTTTCAAGTGCCAAACTGTCGCCTGTGAAGTTGACATTTGTACGCTTTACCGTCAAGTTATAATCAATTTTTGCCAGCGATCAATTGTTTTAAACTTCTGAAAACAATTGATAAATCCTTCATCTGCCAAACTACCGTCGGTTAATAGACACTTGTTCCATTTACCGTATTTGAATCTTCCTGTCAAATTAAAATCAATTTTTGCAAGCGATCAATTGTTTTATACAATTGATAAATCGTTCACCTGTCAAACTGCCACCTGTCAAATTGACATTTGTAGAGCCGTCACATTCAATATCGTATTTGGATCTTCCTGTCAAACTAAAATGAATTTTTGCAGGCGATCAATTGTTTTAAACTTGTAAAAACAGTTGTTAAATCTTTCAAGTGCCAAACTGCCATCTGTCAATTTGACATTTGTTCCATTTACCGTATTTGGGTCTTTCTGCCATCGATTTTTGCAAGCGATCGATTGTTTTATACCTGTAAAAACAGTTGATAAATCCATTATCTGTCAAACTGCTTTCTGTCAAATTGACATTTGTAGAGCCGCCACATTCAATTTACCGTAATTTGGATGTTTCTGTTAATCTAAAATCAATTTTTGCAAGCGATCAATTGTTTTGAACTTAACAATTGATAAATCCGTCATCTGTCAAACTGTCGTTTGTCAAGTTGACATTTGTTCCATTTGCCCTATTTGGGTCTTTCTGCCATTAATTTTTGCAAGCGATCAATTCTTTTAAACTTATAAAAACAATTGATAAACTGTCAAACTGCTGTCTGTCAAGTTGACATTTATAGAGCCGTCACGTTCAATCTACCGTATTTAGATCGTCCTATCAAACTAAAATCAATTTTTACAAGCGATCAATTGTTTTAAACTTGTAAGAACGATTGATAAATCCGTCATCTGTCAAACTGCCGTCTGTCAAGTTGACAGTCGTTCCATTTACCGTATCTGGGTCTTTCTGCTACGCTAAAATCAATTTTTGCAAGCGATCGATTGTTTCAAAGTTGTAAAAACAGTTGATAAATCCTTTGCTTGTCAAACTGGCGTCTGTCAACTTGACACTTGTAAAGCTACCCCGTTCCCATCGATCGTGGATATTCGCAATTTTTTGTTAAGCTTGTAGCTTGCTGAAATCGATTTTGAAAGCTTTCTGATTAGCTGTCAAAGTCATTTTTTAAACTGACGTAAGCAATTTAAAGAAATTAATTTTGAATGTGGATAGCGATTAACGTTACGTAAGTAAACAATTGCTTTAAACTTGTAAATTATTCGCAGACATCACCTGTCAAACTGTCGTCTGTCAAATTGATATTTCCATCGAATTTGCTCTTTCCTGTCAAACTTGAAGCTTGCTGAAATTGATTTTAAAAGTTATCCGACGATTATTATTATTGTTATTTATAAATTGTTCTGCGTACGTAAAAAATATTTCCAATTCATTCCCTGTCAAAGTCATCCGTTAAATTGTGATACATAAGTCAATTAGAATTAATTTTTTGCCTTGATTGTAGCACAACGACAAACAATACATCAGATTGGCGTTAAAATCTTTTAGTTGTCAAAGTCATTTATTAAACAGACGTAACCAATTTAAAAAAATAAATAAGTTTTGAATATGATCGGCGATTCACGTTATGTAAGTGAACAGTTGTTTTAATTGCGTTAAAAAAAAAAAAACAAATGAGTCGCAGACTCGCCTGTCAAACTGCCACCTGTCAAGTTGACATTTCTCTCGTATTTGTATTTTCTTGTCAAAGTTGAAGCTTTTCGAAATTGATTTTAAAAGTTACCCGACGAATGTTATTTACGAATTGTTCGGCAATTATATTAATTAACAATTGCTCTGAATACGTAATTATTTTTTTTGTAATTTATCATCTGTCAAAGTCATTTGTAATCGATTAAAATTATTTTTTTTATCCTGATTGTTAGCAATTAATCTAATCACGTAAACACAAGTGATGCATAACACGCTGGCGTTATAATCGTTATAATCTATTAGCTGTCAAAGTCATTTGTTAAATTGACGTATGCAGTTTTAAAAATTATGATTAGCGATCAACAGTTGTTTGTTTTAATCGGGTAAGGAAGCAAATGATGTGTGTCGCTGTCAAATTAGTAAAAATCCAAGATGCCAAGTCTCTTCTTAATTAAAAATTAATTAGACGTCATTAGCAGATTGTTGCTGTTTTTTAAACGTAATTATACCTAGCGTTATTGGTTTCTATGTAGTCACGAAGTTGCATGATTGCGCTAACAATTAACAATTGACATGCGTAAGCATGCTTGTTTTTCTGGCAATTAATTTATCTAATCGTTACTAATCAAGGTCACATTGTTTAATTATCCCATAAATTGTTATTATTAATAACAAAATATCAACAAATTACATACATACATATACTGGAAGTTTGCGAAATATTTGTCAAAGAGTTAGTTTTCCACATTCTCTTAAAACAAGTGGTGAAAGCTTCTTTTCGCCGGATTGTTTCAATTAACTGTCAAATGTCAATGTAATGTTCTATTTTCATCCGGCAGGTGGACGACCTAATCAAAATCAAGGGCGTAGATCACCTCCGGTTGAGCAACATGCGACACCAGTTGACGATCAACCCCGTAACGCGCACAACAAGCGAGCTGTTGACGAACGGCTTCTGCAACAGCGAGCTTCCGGTGGTGAGGAGCCACCGGAAGTCGAGCAGCGCCCCCATCAGACTGAACATGTCGAATGGCCTGCGCCACTCGTCCCTCAACGACATATTCGAACTGTTATCCGCGTACACGTCCAGGCCGATCATTCCTGAGGCGTTCAGGAACGTCCAGAACCCGTCTGATGCTGTGAGGGTGGCCACCTGGAATTTGCACCAGTTCACCCTGGAGAAGGCGCAGAACTTGGGGGTGAAGGAAGTCATTTGTAGAACCGTACTAGAAAATAGGTAGATAATTTTCCTTTTCTTTTTAAATTTTAAAATTAATGATATAACTGTAATGGCAATTGATCTAAACTAAAGTCCCATCTAAACAAGCAAAAAGCGATTGATAAATAACATTGAGGTTAGGAAACTGTTACCTGTCAAACTGACGTTTGACTATCATGTTTTCTTTCATTTTAAAGAAGTTAACTGCTGTCCGTAAGTAAATAATAATGAAGTTTGTCAACAGAGGGCGCTTTTTCAAGTAATTTTCTTTTTTTAAATTCATTATTAAGTTTTAAATTATTAACAAAAAAAAAGATTTTGATTTTTGTATGTTCTAAAGATTTTGTATTAAATTATCTGATAAAATTAAAAAAAAAACGGACGAACGAAAGTTCGGTCAAGAGAAAAGGTAAATTTAAAGTAAATCGTGAAAGATCACGAGATGGCGCTGATGACTTTACACAAAAACATTCATCAAATTACCGATACTACAGCGCCATCTATCGAGACGCTGATCTTTTATCACATTTTTTTAGCGCCAAATTCAAGATTTTGTGCCATTTCAATAATTTAAAAAAAAAATTATATGACGTAAAAATGTGAAGTTTTGTTTAAAATTGTCTGAACTGAATTTAGAACAAAGAAGTAAATAAAAACAAGAGCATTCCCGTACACCACATCCCACTGGTGTACAATTTTCTTTTTGCAGAACGCGTTAAGTGCCGCTCGCCGTTGGGGCTCGCGGCAGCTAGAAAACTGCCTCCGACGTGTTGCGCTCGTTGAGCGCCTTCATTTGAGTGGTCACACGACCGACTTATCTCTTAAAGGATCGTATAAGGCGGCCATCTTTGATTCCAAGATGGCGTCGCTATACACGCGAGTTCGTCTCGCCAGCACGTTTAATTTGATATGTAACAGGACTGGTTTATCTCTTACGCGGCGATTTTCGATCGTAGCGCCGCCATCTTTGATTCCAAGATAGCGCCGGTGTGACAAACGAGTTCCTCTCTTCGAGACCTTTCATTTGATGTGCGACACGATGGGTTTTTCTCTCACGCGGCGATGATCGATCGCGACGCCGCCGGCTTTAATTCCAAGATGGCGTCGGTATGACATTCGAGTTCGCCTGGTCGAGACCTTTCATTTGATATGCGACACGTTGGGTTTATTTATCTCTTACTCGTCGATACATTTCATTTGATGTGCGACACGAAGGGTTTGTCTCCTCAAACACAGCGGAACAACCAAAACGCGAGTTCCAGTGCGTGTACGGCCTTACGGGACCGGGGCCGTTGTAAGTTTGACCGGCCGAGACGGGGTCGAATTTCCAGCGAAAGCCCCTGGAGTGCATTTTCGATTTAAAAAATTCGCCGTTCCGTTATTTATGGCGCGATCGGGTCGAATTTTCTTTTTGCTGAATGAAGATAAAATTTAAAGTTCTTGAGTCATTGAAACAGCTCCATCTATTGAATATCTACTATTGGTGTCACTCTTTAAAATAAATTTAGAATAAATCGTAAAAGTATCACGAGATGGCGCTGATGACTTCACACAAAAACATTCATCAAATTACCGATGACTTGATGCTACAGCGCCATCTATTAAGACACTGATCTTTTATCACATTTTTGGGCGCCAAATTCAAAATTTTCTGCCGTCTCAATAATTTTGAAAAAAAATTTATATGACGTAAAAATGTGAGGTTTTGTTTAAAATTGTGTGAACTGACTTTAGAACAAAAAAGTAAATAGAAACAAGAGAGCATTCTCGTACACCGCACAATCTTTTTTTTTGCAGAATTTAATGAAGATAAAATTTAAATTTTTCATTAAAATTTAAAGTCTGAGTTATTGAAAGAGCGCCATCTATTTAATACTCTTTAAAATAATTTGCGATAGTATCACGAGATGGCGTTGATGACTGTACGTAAATACTGTCACTAAATAATTACAGTACCGCAATCAGCCGCCGTTTTAGTGCAAAATATTGGCGGGAAATTTAAATGTCTGAAGCTAACAACGACACTCTTGGGCATTTTAACCTTTTATTTGACAGGTGTTAAGTTTGATTAAACTTATCGGAAAGAAAATCACTAGAGAAATCGGCCATTTTAGTGCAAAACGTGGCTTCTTTGTCTTACAAATTAAGCATATGGATTGCGGTACTGTATTCATTTAGTGACTGTATACGTCAAAACATTCATCAAATTCCTGACAACTTGATACCACAGCGCCATCTATTGAGACACTGACCTTGAGCGCCAGATTCAAAATTTTTACTTAAAAAACTCTCCGTTGTCTAAATAATTAAAAAAAAAGACAAAAGAGCATTCCTGTACACGACATCCCAGTGGTGTACAATTTTTTTTTCAGTTTTCAATGAAGATAAAATTTAAAATCAAAGTTGAAATAGCGCCATCTATTGAATACTATTGGTGTCATTCCTCAAAATAAATTTAGGATAAATCGTAAAGGTATCATGAGATATGACGCTAATGACTTTATACAAGAACATTAATCAAACGCTGATCTTTTATCACATTTTTGGGCGCCAAATTCAAAATTTTCCACCGTTTCAATAATAAAAAAAAAGAATTGTGTGACCTAAAAATGTGAGGTTTTGTTCAAACTCTCCGTCGTCTAAATAATTTTGAAAAAGATAAACAAATAAAAACAAAAGAGCATTACTGTACACACAACCCACTGGTTACAAATCCTTTTTTTTTGCAGAATTTAATGAAGATAAAATTTAAAGTCTGTGAGTTATTGAAATAGCGCCATCTATTGAATACTCTTGGTGTAACTTTAAAATAAATCTTGAAAATATCACGAGATGGCTCTGATGACTTTACACAAAAACATTCATCAAATTATCGATAATTTGATGCTACAGCGCCATCTATTGAGATGCAGATCTTTTATCGCATTTTTGTATCCCAAATTCAAAATTTTCTGCCGTTTCAATAATTTTGAAATACAAAAAAAAAATTATATGACGTAAAAATGTGAAGTTTTGTTTAAAATTGTCTGAACAGGATTCAGAACAAAAAAGCAAATAAAAACAAAAGAGCAGTCCTGTACACCGTACAATTTTTTTGCAGAATTTTATGATCAAATTTTAATTTTTCATTGGGACTTTACATTGAGTTATTGAAACAGAGCGCCATCTATTGAATACTATTGGTGTCACTCTTTAAAATAAATCGCGAAAGCATCACGAGATGGCGTTGATGACTACGTAAAAATAAGGTTACTGTATTTAGAAGGTACCGCCATTCATTTCCGCGGCTTCGTCCCCCAAATTAAAAAGGACGCGATGAAACGATAAAGAAGAAAAAGGATAGATACATAACAAGTTGCTAGGGAGTTTATGAATGAATTTGATTAACCCCAAATTAAAAGAGATAGAAAGTTGGCGCTACCTTCTCAATACAGTAACCTTACGTAAAAACATTCCTGATGACTTGTTGCTACAGCGCCATCTATTGAGACACTGATCTTTTATCGCAGTTTTGAGCGCCAAATTCAAAATTTTTACTCAAAAAACTCACCGGCGTTTAAATAACTTTGGGAAAAAATTAAATAAAAACAAAAGAACATTCCTGTACGCGACATGCCAGTGTGTACAATTTAAAGATAAAATTTCAATTCAAAGTTGAAACAGCGCCATCTATTGAATACTATTAGTGTTACTCCTTAAAATAAATTTAGAATAAATCGTAAAGGTATCACGAGATAGTGCTAATGACTTTACACAAAACATTCATCAAATTACCGATGACAGCGCCATCTATTGAGACGCTGATCTTTTATCACATTTTTGGGCGCCAAATTCAGAATTTTCCGCCGTCTCAATAAGTTTTGTTTAAAATTGTCTGAACTGAATTTAGAAGAAAAAAGTAAACAAAAACAAAAGAGCATTGCCGTACACCATATCCCACTGGTGTACAATTTTTTTTTGCAGAATTAAAGAAGATAAAATTTAAAGTTCTTGAATTGTTGAAACAGCGCTATCTATTGAATATCTACTGGCGCTCAAAAATGCGATGAAAGGTCAGTGTCTCAATAGATAGCGCTATAGCATCAAGTCATCAATAATTTGATAAATGTTGAATGTTTTCGTGCAAAGTCAGCAGCGCCATCTCGTGATACTTTCACGATTTATTTTAAAGTGACACCAATAGTATTCAATAGATGGCGTAGTTTCAGCTTTGATCTTAAATTTTGTCTTAATTAAATCCTGCAAAAAAAATTGCCTTTTTTTTCAAACTTATTTAGACGACGGAGAGTTTTTTAAGTAAAAATGATGAATCTGGCGCTCAAAAATGATCAGTGATGACTTTACACAAAAACATTCAACATTCATCAAATTATTGATGACTTGATGCTACAGCGCCATCTATTGAGACACTATCCTTTTATCACATGTTTCGGCGGCAAATTCAAATTTTTTATTTAAAAATTTTTTCGTCTAAATAATTTTGAAAAAGTTAGATGAAAACAAAAGAGCTGCACACTACGTGCCATTTGTGAACAATTTCTTTGCAGATTTTAATAAAGTTGATAAAACTTAAAGCTCTTGAGTTTTCCCAGTCACTAAATAAATATTTATAATAATGATAAATAATTATTTAGTGACGGTACTTGAGTTATTGAAACAGCGCCATCTATTGAAGTACTGGTCGTTTAACACATTTTCGGGCGCCAAATTGTTTTTAAAACCTTCCTTCGCCCGAATAATTTTGCAAAAATGTGAATTTAGATTTTTAAACGACATTAAGGAATTAATTCCAAATTTATTATTTTTTTAAATAAGAATTCATCACCGAATTTCAAAAGAACAAAAACGAAACACCCTGTACAATAAAAAGTTGACTTCCACGATACAAATAGGTACTATTTCTATTCGATTGTTTTGAATAACCTGCGCTGACGAGCACTTAAAATTTAATCGATACCCGCACGTAGATAAAATCATGTTTTTTTTTTAATGTCCTCGTCATTTCCAAGCCTACCCGAGTGCACCTGTCCGCGTACTACAAAACGTAAGGATTTGACGTGATAGTTGATAAAATAATGTTGTTTTTTTGTTTTCATCGTCTCCAAGCCTTCCCGAGTGCACCTGTCCGCGCACGATAAAACGCAAAGATTTGAGAACAAGGTCAACCCGCATCGACCTTTAAACCGGTGCTTTAATCATCCGAAGTGGACTATAGACTGACTTGCATTGTTAAATACCGTGTGTTCTCATTCTCATTATCGGCGACGTTATTAAAAAGAGAATGACGAATTCATTCAAGTTTCTTTCAACTCGATTGGGGTATTTAAATAACATCAGACGTCGTCGATTGTTATGTCGTTAGCACCAATAAAAATTTATGCATTAATTTGACATTTTGACATTTGACTTGGTGATGACTTGGTGTCTATCACGTCGTACAGACGAAAAAATCGACATAATTGAAAAGAAATACGTAATTATTTTCGTATTTGTGTAAGTAAACAAGAAAGCACAAAAGCGTACAGGGTGTTTATAGGAAGATTGATGGGTGATGAGTGGAGTTGGCCCTCAGCATCGCAAAATATGAAATTGAACTGCATTGGGCGTTTTATTACGACAGGAAGTTAAACTTCCTGTACAGTTAATTCTGTAACTACATAGTATCAATCAATGGTGGCACGTAATAATCATAAAAAAATATTTATTAAATTCATACTTGTTCGTGTTTACTTAAGCTTTAAAAAGCGATTCACGTTCGCCTTAATCCCCGCAAGAATTTTAATCTCGCGTAAGACGTGCGACGTGTCGCTCTCTTGTAAAGTTTTTCTTTAAATAAAAATTATGTCATTTCGAGGATTTAATCCCCTCCCTGTCACTTTGCGTTTAGTGTAAGCAGAAGGCCCGGTTTGTTTTCTACGGTCGGTAATTTCGTGACTCAGAGAAATTATCAGTTTGACTTTAATCCTTATCGGTTCACCTGCTCGCATGATGGCATCAAAATTATACATACACACATCATAGTACCACGCACAGGAAATAATTTGCAAAGCATTTCAAAGTTCAGGTGTACAGGCAACCAAGATAACAATTGCCGAGAAATTCAAGCCTTCATTTTTACAGATTTGCGTTCATAAACTAGCCCTCTGATGAGAGCATCTCGGGGGTGCAATCGCATCTTTCTCACTCACGATCTTAAACGTATTTTGCGTCTCGCTCAAGAAGTCGTTTCAAAAAATCTTGTGTTTACGACAACGGAGGGTGTGGCGTGAAAAGTGTGTCCGTTGTCATGGAAATAATGTAAACACTGTTACGTTTTCTTTCCGAATTTCGCGCTTCAGGACCCTCGCGGACGAGTCGCTTTCGTTTAAAAACCTGCATTTTGTTCGCTGCCCCTTGGTGGTGCTCTTCTCGCAACGATAATTCTCTTGGGGCCCCGGACCTTGGCGTCGCTTGGTTTGTTTACAGTTGCACGATGAGAATGCCAGGTTATGTAGTATTGCCAACGTGTTGCGGCGCGGCGACAGAGGATTTTCCGATCGATTTTTCGATGTGATCGATTTGTCGCATAGACCCAGTTTCTCGTGACGCGGAGATTGGTTTTGCGTACGTTGTTAAATTTTACGTCTGTCTCCCTTTCTCTCGTCGATTAGTTTATGGTTCGAATTTCCTTGTCGCGTGTCTGGTCAATTCACAGGAATCACAGTTGGCTTGCCTGCCTTCCAGAATGTTCGATGATTTTTTAACTTCCGGCGTGGTTCGGGCGTTGGTCGCTTTGCTCGTCCGCATGTTTTCATTCTCCGTTTTGTGCCGTTAGAAGTCACACCTGTTTGAGTCAGCCTGCATTTGGTTTATGTGAAATTGACGTAAGGAAGCTCGCATAAGGATCTGTGACCCCAGATGATTTTTTTGGTGGTGCAGCGGATGTGTTACTGTTGATATCTCAACCCCCCGACACGTGGAATCTTTTTTGTCGACGCTCGCTCGTAACTCCGTTACGAGGTAAGTTCTCTTTTTAAGTCTCTTCTCAGCGTCCGTGGTTTCTGTCCCGTGAATTTGTGTTTATCGTTTCGATTCCTTTTATTCGGCTAGCAGTACGGGATCATTACCCGGACTAGCCCGCGGAAGTCACGGCTTTACCACCGTACAAATCGCTTTAGAGTCCGCTTTTCGGCCCTCTCTTCGACTGCGAACTGCTCTGGTCCTTGGCGCTACCAAACGTGCAGGTACTCCAGCAGGGGCTTGGTACATCGGGGTTTCGGTGTTTTGTCCCCCCCCCCTATCGCTGCAGCGGATGTGTTACTGTTGATTTCTCAACCCCCCGGCACGTGGAATCTTTTTTGTCGACGCTCGCTCGTAACTCCGTTACGAGGTAAGTTATCTTCTTAAGTCTCTTCTCAGCGTTCGTGGGTTTCTGTCCCGTGAATTTGTGTTTATCGTTTCGTTTCCTTTTATTCAGCTAGTAGTACGGGATCATTACCCGGACTAGCCCGCGGAAGTCACGGCTTTACCACCGTACAAATCGCTTTAGAGTCCGCTTTTCGGCCCTCTCTTCGACTGCGAACTGCTCTGGTCCTTGGCGCTACCAAACGTGCAGGAACTCCAGCAAGGGCTTGGTACACCGAGGGTTTCGGTGTTTTGTTTCCCCCCCCATCGCTGCAACGGATGCGTTACTGTTGATTTCTCAACCCCACGGCACGTGAAATCTTTTTTTATCGACGCTCGCTCGTAACTCCGTTACGAGGTAAGTTCTCTTTTTAAGTCTCTTCTTGCCCGCGAAAGTCGCGGCTTTACCACCGTACAAATCGCTTTAGAGCCCGCTTTTCGGCCCTCTCTTCGACTGCGAACTGCGCTGGTCCTTGGCGTTACCAAACGTGCAGGAACTCCAGCAGGGTACACCGGGGGTTTCGGTGTCTTGTTCCCCCCCTCGCATCGCTGCAACGGATGTGTTACTGTTGATTTCTCAACCCCACGGCACGTGGAATCTTTTTTATCGACGCTCGCTCGTAACTCCAAGTTATCTTTTTAAGTCTCTTCTCAGCATTCGTGGTTTCTGTCCCGTGAATTTGTGTTTATCGTTTCGTTTCCTTTTATTCAGCTAGCAGTACGGGATCATTACCCGGACTTGCCCGCGGAAGTCACGGCTTTCCCACAAATCGCTTTAGAGCCTGCTTTTCGGCCGTCTCTTCAACTGCGAACTGTTCTGGTCCTTGGCGCTAACAAACGTCCAGGAACTCCAGCAGGGGGGGCTTGGTACACCGAAACCCCCCTTCGTCGTCGCTCCGGCGTACTTGCAAGTGTTCCGCTTTAGGCGTGCTCCACGGAGCTGTGGAACCCTTGAACCCTTGGTATCGTTCAAGTTTTAAATTTAATACTTCTTTCCGCCTCTCCAAGTTCCGCTGCTCGCAGCTTTGCTACTAAGTTATTTGCGACCCGAGTACAAAAGTTTCGGGTAATTTAGTTTGTTTTTTTACTGCCCTCGCAGTTTTCAATTATTAATTTCTGTGCTATATTTAGGTGGAACTTGTAATTTTTTTTTATCAATTCAAATTCATTTACATCTTTTGCAACGTTTAGTTTTTATTCGGCTTGTTTAACTTTGAGCTTTTACTTTTACTCTGGTTCTGTTTTGTCACCTGTTGTTATTCAATATACTCTTGTTATTTTTCTTGATTTGGGTTTCCTTTATTTTGGTGGGATTTTGAGTTTGCTAATAATTTACCCCGCCCTTCTGGCGAGTCAAATTAGTGTTGGACAGGGTGACTATTTTGGACCTTCCCCTAGCGTCGGTCCATGACTTTGGGGAACGTTGCTTATAAACTAGGTGGCGCCCTTTCCGGTTTTCAGCACCTGGGAAGTCCCCCCATATTTTTGACGGACACTTGTGCGTATCTACCACGCCCACGACCGTCTTCACTGAGCTACTGGGACAGCAGGCGTTCCTTTCGGCTAAGAACTTGGCAGCTAGGTCCGACCGAGTCTGCCAAAGTTTCCCCCAAAAAATTGTCTACCCTACGCGCACAGGTGGTTGTTGCGTGTGATTGCTAGTCACGCGTAGCAACACAAGACTTCTTGAAATGGCCGAGCGAGACGCAAAATATGTTAAAAGACGTGAGATGCCATTACATACCCAAGATGCTCCCGGACGCAACCATTGTAATCAATAATCTTGCCTTGTAAGTGTTTATTAAATTAATCTTTACAGGTGGTCCATAGTGTGTTTGCAAGAAATAGAAGAGAAGGAAGCGCTGGAGTGCATATGCGATGAACTGAACAACCCCAGTATTCGAAGGATCATCGAATGGAAGGAAAACAACAAAGACTGGAATTACTACATGCTCGAGCCGAACCTCGGCTTCCTCTACGACGCACAAAACGAAGGTATTTCGATCCCCGTTCGAATAGAACGGAATCTTTTCATAACCCCAACGTTTCAGATGTTGAAATCGAATTGAAATCACTGAAGGACGTACAAATCCAAGCGTACAAAGCGACGTTGGTGCGGTTCCAAACGGGTTCCCTGGACCTGCAGGTGCTCAACGTTCAGTTGCCGGAAAACTTCCCCGTCGAGTCCATCAACGCCGACCTCAAGGAGGTGGTCAACCAAGACGACTGTTTCATCTTGCTCGGGGACTTCACCAATCTGTCGAACGTGGTGAGCAATTCGCTGAAGAAAGTCGGGGGGTTGGAAGCCGTGCTGCCCCTGAACACTAACACGACGTTTTCGAACTTGAAGTTCCGGTGTTCGGACAATATTTTCGTGAATAACGCCTCCAAGGTGAAGCTCACCGGGTTGTGGGGGATCGTCAGGCAGGGCCTGACGCATTTGGCGATTCCGAACGGGTGGAGCTGGGGCGGGCCCGCCTCTCCCCACTGTCCGTTGTGGGCGGAGTTCTGCATCAAACAAAAGGACGAGTCAGAACTGTGATAGTGTTTTATTTATTGGTTGAGATAGTGGCTCTCTCTGTCTGTTCGGTTGAGTGAAGTATTTTTAACAAATTTTAGATAGACGGACAATCAAAAGATGTGATACAAACAGATTTTAAAAGTCATTATGTATATTTTATGTGCACAAAATATATTTTATGTCGTATTTTATTTGGACGAGTGTTGCAAAAAAACGACTAAAGTAAATTAACTACCCCCCCCCCCTTTCGTTTCCCAATTTCTCTTTCTATTCCACCCGTGCCGGATGCCACAAAATGCGTTTTCAAAGGTTGGGGTCCAAAGCTCGATGTTTCAAAATTGTCAGCGTCACATTCAATGAGTGAGCACTTTGTTTTGAATGAAAACACGAACTGTTGTGTAGTATTCTCAAGTAAGTTCAAACAACTTAGTTTTCATTTGTCAGCGTGGAATTCCCTCTATTAAAACGTTAATTTTACATAAGTGCCACTGACCGAAAAGGAATTTGAGCTGCAAGCTAAGCAGAGGTCGGTCATTCATGCTAGACGGCATCCGCGGCGGCTCAGCCGATGGCCATACTTATGAAATGCTAACTAAACAATTTTCTCAGTTAAACCTAAAAGTACGCGCGTTAAATTTTAAACGTGACAGTAATTAAGATTTTATTTATGGATGTTACAAATAATGTGAGGTTTTCTCGAAGAAATTTATGTTTTATTTGAAACCATGACTTGAAAATTATAATATAAAGCAGTTGCCATTTCTTGATTCTGCAGATGAAAATTGTTGTTACGCATAAAACGCTCAGTTTCGCTTCATTTACTGGCGAGTTAGCACTTGGAAAATTTGAATTTCATTCACTCTTCACTTTATAGGAATCTGTAATTTACGTTGCAAAAAGAGCTGAAAAGTTTGTTTGTCGCAAGTAAGTAATTTATTGTTGCTACGTGTTTACGAAACGAATCTCCTTAATTGCGTCCCATTTGAAATTCTTGCTCGAATCGGTTCTTCACATTACAGGAATCTGTAATTTATGTTACAAAAATTTGCAATAAAACAAAAACAAATGCAGGTACAGTAGCGGACAATAAAATCCGAGCAAGTCATTTGCACAATGTGAACCTTCCTTACTTTAATATCTTTGACGTTTAGTTCATATACAAAATGTTACCGGTAATTCTGACGTTCAATAGAAATCTAACCGTTAATAATGATTCGTATTTATTTCTTGCGTATTTAATTCTGTATCTCGACAAAATAGATGATCGGAAGTGTATATTTTTTTGAGAAAAAATAAAACATGATTTTAACGTCTCTTTTGAATCTCAGGGAAAACATGTAGTTGGATTACTTGATACTAGATGGCGCCGGGTTCATTTTAAAATTTGAGGACGCTCTAAAACTGCGGTGACAATTCACTAGATGGCGCTTATTCTGTATTTTGACCTGATTTTGACAAAACATCTGAAGCGCACATGTTTTTAGAAAAAACAAACCATAAATGACAGACTTCTTTTTTCTTTTTAACGACTCTTTCACTTTGAATCGCAGAGAAAATAGTTCGATTAGCTGATACTAGATGGCGCCAGATTCATATTCAAATTTAAGGAATTTAGATCTATATCATTGTTACCGGTTTCTCTTTATTGAAATGAGAAACAAAAACATGCATGCTTTCTTAACACAGCAGAACACGCAACGAAGATTTTTTCCTCAAGTTAAATTTCAGCTCCTGATTTATTTAAGTACCGATAGAAGGACGAGAAGGCATTGAATACTTGTCATAAAACAAGATGAAAAAAAAAGGAATTCTAATTTATTAGATAAGTATGCCTACTGTGCTTGCTTAAAAATAAAAAAATTGGAATTGTAGTGAATTTGGTTCTGTTCTAGGTCACTAGATCCATATACATATACGGTGCCTGCAGTTATGCGATAGTAATAAAATGTAAGAGTCGAAGAGTACTCTCTTCATCTTTTTCTTTTTGTGAACGCTCTAAAACTGCAGTAATAGTTCACTAGATGGCGCTAATAAAAAATACCTTTTGTTTATACTGTATTTTGACAGAAAGTAGTACAACGTTATCTGAAGCGCACATTTTTTGAGGGAGAAAAAAACACTGTAAATGACAGACTTCTTTTCTGTTTTAAACGTGTCTTTGAATCTCGGGGGAAATAGTTGGAGTAGTTAGTACTAGATGGCACCAGTTTCATATTAATATTTAAGAAACTAATGCCCGGTTGCACCAACTTTTTAAGCAGAGCTTAAATTTAAGTGGTGTTTAGACCAGCGATGAGCACGAGAGGGGAAATGATCCCCCAGTACGCTAAGCAATAGGTGACCAGAGTATCGGCGGAGTCGGCTTCGTTCCATAAAATATGAAATTGTAAACGGCCTAATCGTTTTGATGCTATTCATATCGAATTAAGTCGAAAATTATTATAAATATTGTTTAAAAAAGGCTTGTTTTTCAATTTTAAATGGTCTCCAACTTGTACGACACTGTTAAACACTAATAAACCAAATGAACTAACTCGCTCGGCGCTCTCTGTTTCTGATTTCGTTGATACGATTGAGTCAGCTACATATACCGGCGCTTGTTTGTCTGAAACATCGGGATCGCCGCAAATAATTGAGGGTGGGGGTCGAGCTTTCGGCGAGCTCGCGCCCATCGCTGGTTTAGACTATGACATTATTTATAGATTTTACCAAAAAATTAGTCACATTCTAATTGATACTTAAGTTGAAATTTAAGTTTCTTTCAGAATGTATTTGACATTATACTGACCTACGTAAATGTCACATTCTAAACATAACTTAAATTTAAGTTCTGCATAAAAAGTTGGTGCAACCGGGCATTAGATCTCTTTTATTTTTACCATAGTTTCTCTTTACTGAGATGAGAAATTAAAAAATGCGTAATTTTTTGACACGGCAGAAAACACAACGAAGGTTTTTTCCTTTCAGTTAAATTGCAGCTCCTGATTTGTCCAAGTATCAATAGAAGACATTTGAATAAGAGTCAAAGAATACGTCTCCTTACCTTTTTCTTTTTGCGGACGCTGTAAAACTGCAGTGACAATCCACTAGATAGCGCTAGCAAAACAACATTGTTTGTTAATTCTGTATTTTGACTTTTATTTTGACAAAATGCGCCATTTAGGCCCAGTTTCATAAAACGTAGTTAACCACTCGATCAAGTTAATCGTGTGATTAAGCAATGTCATTGGAGGAAAGTTTCAATTTCCACCAATGATATTGCTTAACTTGAATGAGTGGTTAACTACGTTTTATGAAACTGGGGCTTAGGTTCCGCTCAAAAAATAAGATTAATGAGTTTGCTAGGTTAAGGTTGGAGTTACTTCGAAATTTCTGTTTATTAAGTTTGACATTTCAAATTCTTCCTGACAGAAAAATAACCTCAATAAAAGCCCTGATTTACCAAATTTGTCTAAAGCCGTCCTTCATTTACATACACTTCACCCAAAATCAAATCGATTTGATTTTGAACTGAACTTATGATTTTAAAGTGAACAGAGAGACTCCAGACTCATAAAAAGAATGATGTTTTGGAACTAAAATTAACATAACCTCAAAAGACGTATGAAATCACATGAAACTAACTGACTTAGGGTGCGTTTTTAAAGTGTGCGTACAAGTGTTCGTGCACTCGAACATGTAAAAAGGCGTTTTTAAATACAAATCGAACAACCTAGCTAGCGTTTTAAAATTTCCCGAGTTGTTCGAACGTAGTGTTCGAGTAGCATTCCCTTGCACCTACTCGGCAGGAAGTGCACGAAGTACAGTGGCGGGAATTGAATAAACATAACCTAAAAATTCTGTAGCACGTCGATCACACAACACGATGGATACTTCGCCTTCATCGTCAGTACATTATAAGAAAGTTTACATGTCATAGAAGTAAACATTTAAATTCATTACCTATTTATGTAGATACATGACTACGTAAGCAACAAAAAACAAAAATTTAAGGTTATGTACATATAAATATGACATATTAGCGTTTTTATATTCTAGCGATCGAGCAAGTGTTTGAACAATTTTGAAATTGTTCGAACATATTTGGTTTGAACAGTAGGTGTGATTTAAAAACGCACCCTTAGAATTAAAAAACCAGCTTGATCAGTACGGGGCGCGGGAAGGGAAACTCAATCATTTCCACATCACTGATCGCCAATTGAATAACTGCAAATGGAATGCAATTTTTAAGTGAATTTTAATCATTTCGCGTTCAAACAAGTTGTAAACGGAGCACGACTTAAGTAATACATACCATATGTCAAATTCTTGCCCGGATTTTATTGTCCGCTACTGTACTGACAATTAAACGTAATTAAAAATAATTAAAGCTGGTTCTTGTCCGATGAAAACTGTATAACAAACTCTTTTAAACGGACACTAAATGGCGCACAAACACTTAACGTGTCGCAGTCGTTCGACAGCTTCTGACGAAGCTGTGAAGAGTTTGTGATATAATTCAAAATAGTAATTAATAACTATTAATTTAAATTTCCTGAATACAAGAAGACGTAAGTAATTCAGTTCTGCTACGTATTTCTAGTGATGTAAAAATACGATATTTTAAAGTATGTATTTACTATAGCCCTACGTACTAAAAACTTTTTAAAATATCGTATTTTTACAACACCACGTATTTCCGAAACAAATCTCATCGATTGCATCAAATTTGAACTTTTACTTCGCTCAAAAACCGACCATTGTTTATGACGTCACTCTTCACATTACAGGAATCTGTAATTCATGTTACAAAAATTTGCAATAAAACACAATTAAATGCACAGAAAATTAAACGCAATTAACAATAGCGATTTGTTTTTGTTACGTGTTTGCGAAACTATCATCTTTATTGCATCAAATTTGAATTTCTGGCTCAAATCGGCGTTCATGACGTCGCCCTTTGCATTACAGAAACCTGTAATTTACGTTAGAGAAATTTCCAATAAAACACAAATAAATGCGCTGAAAATTAAACGCAATTAAGAATAGTGAGTCATTTTTGTTACGTGTTTATGAAACTATCATCTTTATTGCATCAAATTTCAATTTCTGGTTCAAATCGGCGTTCGTGACGTCGGCCTTTCCATTACAGGAATCTGTAGTATGTGTTAGAAAAATTTGCAAGAAAACAAAAAAATTGCACTAGAAATTAAACCCAATTAACAATAATGATTAATAACAAATTTCTTTGTTTACGAAACAAATCTCTTTGATTGCGGTGAGTTTGAAAATTTCTCGCCTTGCACATTACAGGAACCTGTAATTTAACTTTCATAAATGTGCAAACGCACTGAAAATTAAACGCAATTGATAATTGTGATTAATACAAGCAATTTAATTTTCAACTGATACAAGAAAACGTGAGTAATTCATTTTCGCTGCGCGTTTAGGATCGAAGGTGTTTACGAAACAAATCTCCTTGACTGCGTCAAGTTTAATCAATATGTCAGGTTTTGAACTTTTTGCGAATTCGTTTTAGAGCCCCCCTCCGAGTGTTATTAAAAACATCCTCTTTGCAAAAGCAGAAACGAGAAACGTTGAATTAGTTTTCACCAACGGAATGGCAGGGTTACCAAAGTTGCCCGGTTTTAATTTCTCTGATCCAACGGTGAGTACAACTAACTGTATTGTTTATGAATCAATTTTAGACAAAATCCTTATTATTATTTTTTTTTTGTAAATATTATTATTTTTTTTTTGTGAAAATTATAATTTTCACTTCTGACGAAGCAGTCGAACGACTGCGAAACGTAAAGTGTATAGTTGCGCGATTTAGTGTCCGCTTAGAAGATTTTGTGATACAAATTTCATCGGACAAGAACCAACTGTAAAGATTTTAAAATAATTATTAAGTAGCCTAGTGTTCGCATGAATTTCGAAAACTTAAGTAAACTCTTGTTTGTTAATTTAACATTAAATTCAGATTTAGATAAAATGAAATTTTAGATCATTTTTGCCTTAATAATTACGATTCTGTTAGGGATTTATAATGCAATACTATAGTTAGGTTGGTACGCCATGAAAATTTTAACGAAAGCAGAAACGGCGCGATATTTAAATTTTGGCGTTTGAAAAAAAGCTTGCGCTTCCAGTCAGGCATATTCCAATTGGCTTTTCCTACACGTAATTAATCAATCAATCATCTACTACTACTACTTCTCCTTTTTAGCCACGAAGTATTATTATAGGCATAATTAAATCGTCAATTGACAACGTAAAGAACAGTTTTGATTTGTAGGTTAGGTGAAAATAAATTAAGCATTAAAAAACGAGTTGACTATTTCCAGGTGTCCCGATTTCATCTATCCCACGCGTTCGACTTCTGCAATGGATACAAAATGCCAAAAAATTACTACAACGGCATCGGTGGGAAACCCCTGGACACGAACTCCGTGGGGTACATCGGCAACTACGACCCCGTCCGTTATGATCCCTCCCTGACGTACGGCAGGACGCGTGCAACTGCCGCCCCCCAATTTCTACCCCAGTACGCCCTCTACGACAAGAAGTGCCTCACTTTCAAAGCGTACTTCAAACAGTCGGTGGTGGAATCGCCCGTCGAGCACTACCGCGTCCGACCTGTGAACATCATTTATTTCCTCGAGGATGACACCATTACCGTCATGGAACCCAAAGTGGAGGTGCGTCTCTTCTTACTTCTCTACACACGTGCAGATTTACTTTTAATTCTGTGTTTAGAATAGTGGCCTCGTTCAAGGACGCTTGATTAGAAGGGCGAAAATTCCGAAGACTTCGACTGGAGAGTTTTGGACTTGGAAAGACCTGGACGTCGGCAGAGATTTGGCGTTCTACGGGATTGTGTATCACACGTACGATTGCGATACATTTACGAAGGTACTGACCCATGGCGGCCATGGTACAAATATATAGGGGTGTGCTCGGTTCGGAACCAAAATGTGTCCTTTCCGCGCAGCTCCGAGACGCGTCATTATGAGCAGTCATTATGGACCAAAATTCGTCTTTAATAGGGCCCGAATGTTTGTTTATGTTCTCACTCATACAGCATGTACGTTCTCACTCGTCATACACTCATAGAAACTACAAGCAACAGCACAAAAAGCACGTAATATTCAACCGTCGTTTGCGAAACGTACTCGCGGTCTGCCAAGATGGATAGAACGGCAAACGCAACCAAACTCGAAGAATAACACACGGTAATTCGGTCGCGAAAAAACATTTCGGGAAAACGGTGCTCTCACTGTTACAAAAAGTTGATTTGATCGTTGCTCATACATTCATAGAAACTCTCTCCAACGCATCACAGCATGCGCATAAGCATACCTATATATTTATATCATGGTAATGACCAAACTGTCACGGGTCGGGTTAGGAACGCTCGTTTTAGGAGTACATGGCGAGCCAGGGGTTGGTGATGAGCCAGGCCGAGTTGATGCCCCCCGACCACTACACTCAGAACAGGGAATTCGAGAAGGCCAGCCACTTCACGCAGACTCCATCTGCGGACAATAAACTGAGACGTTTCCTCGAGTACGACGGCAAAATTCTTAAGTAAGTTGAAATTGTTGAAATTATCGAAATTCGTTGTGCAATTAATTGTTTACTTTGCGAGAAAATTTTATGTCACTTTCTTTAACAAAAAAAAGGTGATTAAAGCTTGTGATCATCTCGATAGTCTTTTGTTTTTTGCTGTTGCCTTGTTTTCATTTTCAACTTTTTTTTGGGGGGGATCAAACAAGTGAGAAACTCAAAGAAATAGAAAGTTGAAGTTCTTTTGTCAGACATCATCATTATTACCTATTATTATTGAAGGCCTTATTTTGGTCTTTTTCTTTGTTTTTGATGAAGGAAACAAAAATGAACGGTTTTTGTTCGTTTTTTTTTTAATTAACTCTATTTCATTTACAGCAGAATCGATTTGGTTCCAATGTGTTTGACAAATTCTATGATTTTGTAAATATTTGTCTTTTTTATACCTATCTGGCAGTCTTAACCATACGAACTCCAGATCAACAGCCCTAACTCTGAGACGGGTAGGATTTTGGTAAATACATCAAGCCCTTGTCTTCTATATCACTAAACGAACCATCTTTTTCCTATTCATCAATTATTTCACCAACTTTATTTACTGTGTGCTTTATAATTTGCTTGCAAAATGAAATTTTCACAAGCTTTAATGACTTTTTTAAAGAAAAGGCAACAAAAGCCGTTTACACGTTACACGTCCTAATTTCTGTATGGTTTTTGCTATGTTTTGGAGGGAATTAAAAGTGTAATGTATAAACGGCTTTTGTTACTTTTTCTTTAAGAAAAAAGTCATTAAAGCTTGCGATAATTTTGTTTTGCAAACAAATTATAAAGCACACTGTAGATAAAGTTGGCGAAATAATTGATGAATACGAAAAAGATGGTTCGTTTAGTGGTATAGAAGACAAGGACTATTTCCCAAAACCGTACCCTCCTCAGAGTTAGGGTTGTTGATCTGGAGTTCGTATGGTTAAGACTGCCAGATAGTTATAAAAAAGACAAATATTTACAAAATCAGAGAATTTGTCAAAAACATTGGAACTAAATCGATCCTGGTGTAAATGAAATATATGCCCCCTCCCCCCCTCCACGCAAGAAGAACTGCCACTCGCGTATTTACTTAAGTGTTTAATTGTGATGCAATAAAATAAATCTGAACGGAGTCGTCGTATTATTTGACATCGGTAATAACGAGCACTATTCAAGTATTTATTACGGGGCACCCCCAAGAAGTAAGGACTGTTTTATGTGGAACTTTACATTAAAATTGTTACATCGTTTTATTGTTTACCGAAAATGATTTCTTGTAAAACCTAGTATCTCGAAATATAAAACAACGCCGTGATATGCAGGGCGTCCACTGAGTACCGCGGTCAAACAAGTAAAAAGTACAAAAAAAGTTCTTTTGTCTCGTCTTTATTTTGTTTTTGATGACGAAAACAAAAATACAAAACACGATCGATTTTTGTTCATTTTTCTTTGTGTTCATCATTTGCTTTTTCTTCATTAACTCGTCCACGGCTTTTGTCACTTTTTCTTTAAAGAAAAAAGTCGTTAAAGCTTAAAGCTTATGATAATTTCGATAGACTTTTGTTTTTCTCTGTTGCTTTGTTTTCATTTTCATTTTATTTTATTTTTTTTGGTACATCGAGCAAGTTCAAAAGTAAAATTATAGGAAAGAAAGTTGAAGTTCTTTTGTCATCCTACCATTGAAGTTCTTTATTTTGTTCTTTTTTTTTTTGTCGCCATAATTTCTATGGTTTTTGTTTTCTTTTGCTTCTGATGAAAAAAATGCGTTTCTACGAAAACAAAAAAATGTTTTGCTATGTTTTGGAGGAAATTAAAAGTGTAACGTGTAAACGGCTTTTGTTACCTTTTCTTTAAAAAAAAAGTCATTTAAAAGCTTGTGATAATTTCGTTTTGCAAGCAAATTATAAAGCACATTGTAGATAAAGTTGGTGAAATATAATTGATAAATACAAAAAAGATGGTTCGTTTAGTGGTGTAGAAGACAAGGACTTGATCTGTTTCCCAAAATCGTACCCGACTCAGAGTTAGGACTGCTGATCTGGAGTTCGTATGGTTAAGACTGCCAGATAGTTACAAAAAAGACAAATATTTACAAAATCAGAGAATTTGTCAAAAACATTGGAACCAAATCGATCCTGCTGTAAATAATATAGATGCCCCCCCCTCCACGCAAGAAGAACTGCCACTTGTGTATTTATTCTTAAGTGCAGTTGTTTAATTATGATACAATAAAATAAATCTGAACGGAGGCGTCGTATTATTTGACATCGGTAATAACGAGCACTGAATAGTGTTTGAATGCTTGAAAGTATTTAGTACGCTGCACCCCAAGAAAGGACTGTTTTAAAATTTTAAGAATTTGGGGGTGGTTGGGATTTTGAGGGGGAGAAAAGATGAACTTTAAATGAAATTTAAAACGAATTTCTACGGTTTCTGTTTTGTTTTACTTCCGATGAAAAAAAATGCGTTTTTATAGAAACCAAAAAATGTTTTGCTAAAAAAATGATATTCCTTAATAATACAAAACGATCGCTGTTTGTTTTTGACGTAGAAAATGCAAAAGACGATCGAGATTTGTTTGTTTGTCTTTTTATTGCTGTTTTAATGAATCCGAACGAAGCTCGCCATAATTTCTATGGTTTTCGTTGCCCGCCTCTCTTTCTTTTCCAATTAACGAAATTTCGTTACACAATCGACCGTCTTTTGTTTTTTCTGCCAAAAAGAAAATAATTTAAGAAAAAAAAATGAACACGAAATCAAAATTATCGGTGATTTTTAATTTTCTTTCTTTTTGTATCACAAAATCTTTTAAGCGGACACTAAATCGCGCACTTTACACTTTACGTTTCGCTGTCGTTCGACCGCTTCGTCAAAAAAAAAGAATACCAATTTCTCAGTGTTCCCAACCTACTAAATTTCATTCAATCGTTTATAGCCACGTGGTTTTTCTTGAAATGATAAAGCAAGCGACGAAAACTGAAGTTACTCTTTAGTTGCGTAGCTCCATCTATTGGAGAGTAGCACATACTTTTTACCACAACGCTTCTTGACTGGTTTTTTTTTAATATAACTAAAGCATGGATTTAAGTGTACTTTTAATATTAACAATAGTAATAAGATGTGTATGTACCTACATACAATAAATAATTAAATTTGATTTAAGATTTAAGGCACTCTGGGACGACAGAGATTCCGAGTACGGCGAGATCAGGCCTTACGAGGTCCTATATTTCCTGGCCGACGACACGATCGCAGTCAAGGAAGTGCACACCAGGAACGACGGGCGAGATCCCTTCCCCCAACTGCTGCGCAAGACGAAGCTCCCGAAGGTATCTTTCGTCGGATATCGCGCAGGGGGTCTTTTGTAAGTAACACCTTTAGGTCTGGACCGACCGCCCGGTCACGTTCCCGTCGATCTATCTGGAACGCACGGACGACGAGGTCGCCGAGTACTACCAGCCCAGAGACTTGCTGGTCGGAGACACCATCTTCGTGCTGGGCAGGCGGATGCTCCTGTACGACTGCGACGAATTCACGAGGAATTACTTCCGGAAGGTCCTCAACGTCGAACAAAAACCGACCATCGACATCAAGGAGAGGCCCAAGCCCAGGCCCCAGCAGAGAATGCCCCCGCATGACGGACTGGGCAGCCTCGAGGACTCCCTGCAGAACACGCTGACGTTCCTTCCGAAGACCCCCAAGAAAGACGTCTTGAAACAAATCTTGAACGCCAATAAATACTTGAGGTACGAGATGAAGTTCGACGTGGTGCATCCCGAAGACACCATCAGGAGGTTCCTTCTGATTTACCAGCTGGGCGACGGGACTTGCAGCATTCACGAGCCACCCATTAGAAACTCGGGAATAATAGGTTTACTTGCACAGTCAAATTCGTAATCGCATTTTCTTTTTGGTTTTGTTTTGAATAGGGGGAAGGTTCTTGAGAAACAGTTTAATACCCAAACCGGGCTCCGACCCTCTCAACCCGGACTATTACACCCCGGCCGATTTTTACATCGGGGCGGTCATCACGGTATTCGAGCAGAGATTCATAATAACAGGGGCGGACTTGTACGTGTACCGGTACGTACAAGCGAACCCGGAGAAGTTCCCGTGCGAAGTCGTCGAGAACATACGCAACTACATGTTCAAGCAAGGCCTCCTCGACGAGGACATCGAGGACCAAATCGAAGAAAACGAGGAAACGTTGAAGAAGGCCCAACGAGACGCCATCGGTAAGAATTCCGGGAGGGGGAAGGGGGGAATCGATTAATTAGATTGATTGCAGGCAAGCAAATTGAAGAGACGCAGGACGAAATGGAGACGTGCATGCGGGAACTGAACGTGGGGGGCGGTGCGGACCCGACGTCCGAAGCGCAAAAGAGGAAGAAGATCGTCGATGAGTACGAGGACACTTTGGTTCACAGGTACGTCGTGCCGAAGCACGGCATCGAAGAGGTCAAGAAGACGTGCGCGTACCCCGTGGAAATCGGGGAACTAAAGAGCACGGAATGTTCGACGCTTGAAGGTAAGTGGCCCCCCGGCACGACTTAATTTAAACAATGATTTGGTATAGTTAGATACGCCATGCCGGGCAGTGTTCGAGAACTACACCCTCGAGTGCAAGTTGGGCGTGTATCGCATCTCTTTCGCGCACGTTGTCTAACTCATTTTGCATCTCGCTTATCTGTTTCGAGAAGTCTTGTGTTTACATTATTTCCATGGCAACGAACGCACTTTTCCTGTACCATAAGAATATTATGTAGATTTTAGAGCAATCTCACATACGAATTTTCAGTTTCGTAATGAGAATCTTAAGTGAATATGTGACGCCCATGGTTTGTTTACAAATAGAAAATTACAACCAATCACAACACTTTCCACGATGCACGTAGAAATGGACCAATCAGAGGCCGTGTCCGTAGTAAACAAACACTGAGGTTATGTTGGAGTCAAACACTGCCAATTCTAATTGTACCATTTCATTGAATTTGAAAGAGTCGAGGAGCAAAAGTAATTTGAATTGCAGGACAGTACGCGTTCGCCCCGAAACACGTCGACACCCCCGAGGAAATCCGGCAGAAGTATTACGCGGGCGTCCTGAAGAAGCACCGCGACATCTGCGAAGCAAATGTCGCGCCCGAGTGCGCGGAGCCTCCCTTGGTGGGGCAGAGCGAGGTGGAGAAGCCCAAGCTACCGCAGCCGATTATGGTGCGGGACACTGAACTGCCCGAGGGGGCTTGCAAAGTGAAGACGGTGACGTTCGCAGAGGGCCCCGATCGATGTGAACGGGACAAGTACGATCTGTGCGATTTGAAGACGGAGAAGACCCAGTGTGATTGCACGGATTACAAAAAATAATTAAAAGAAATTATAGTTTCAATTTTGTTGTTTTTTTTTCTCAATGATCAATCAGTTTTTAAGTTTATTCCAGCAACTGTTCCGTACCTTCCAACAGGAAGTACGATGAGGAAATTAACGCCGGCTAATCAGTGAGGCGGGGTAGGTTCATACGAAAACCAAAATTAAAAAAAAAGACTCCACTTGCCTTTATTTACTCCGATCGATAACAAGTCTACGCTGTTTCTTTCACCAGCTATCCCCTCGGCTAGCGACAGTGAAGGTTGAGGGGTGGGTAGTTTGATGTTAATAAAAGGGCGCCAGGGTGAACTAAGTACCCAGACGATCCGTAATAACTTCGACGGCGCGGCGTTACCAAACCGTCTCGGTTCTGCATCCACCAGGAGCTTTTATCGTACTCACTTGTAGGCTGAAGGTTGTTACGTTTCGATGTTAATCCCCAGGGCTTTCAAATGTATCATCCATTTGTACTCACTTGTACGCTGAAGGTTGACGTTTCGATGTTAATCCCCAGGGCTTTCAAATGTATCATCCATTTGTACTCACTTGCACGCTGAAGGTTGTTACGTTTCGATGTTAATCCCCAGGACCTTCAAATGTATCATCTATTTTCGGTTTCGTTTGTTGGTTCTATTGCTTACAAACTCTAGGGTTTCTCGTTCTTGATTACGCACAATTAGAAATCAAAATGTCGTCGGCCGTTAACGCACATTACCTGGAGCTTAATGAAAAGCCGGGTAAAGGAAGTCTTTCCTAGACGTTGGCGGAGTACCGACTAAGTTCTCCTGATATCTCTCAGCAAAAACCTCGATAATTCACATAACACACGACATACACACAACCACGAGTATGCGAGAAGTAACGCCGTGTAACAAAACAGATCGCAGCTGTAGTCCAATAAAAACGCCCCATTACCAAGAAGGCCATGTAAAGGAGGCCGACGGAACGAGTCGTTTCGTGCGCTCGAGATAATTTCGAGCCTGCGCTGAAGCGCGCGGGGGTCAGGGTTGCCACAAAGATCTGTAAATTGGCTGAAATTCTCCAATGTTACCAACTTATTTCGTGAGAGATTTTTTGGAACGTAACAACGCTAAAGATTAAACCGCGAAGTGTGAAGTCCATCGTCCGCTTGTGTACGTTACAAGCAGTGTTGCCAACGGTAGCTACAAAGGCGACATTTTTAAGCCGGTAACGTACCAAGTAGCGACTTTTTATGAATCTGTCTAAAATCAATTAAAAATCGCATAAGAGAACGGAAGTGATTACGGGCAAATGTTTTTAAAATTCTACGGAATAGTATATTTAATTAAAAATGTACCGAAATTTTAAAAAGAAAACAAATGAATGTCATAATTAAAATAAAAGAAAAAAAAAACATTGCGGTACTTAATAGCGTTCCGCTGCATTTAACACGCACATACCGGTTGATCATTTAAAATTTGCATTCGGCAGACTTTGACAGTAAAAAAGATTTCGAAGAATGATTAAAGACGGCTTTGGTTATACAGGGTGATTGAAATTACTTCCCCAAAAATTAAAAAAAAAAATGCGGATGTCACAGGTTACAGGAAAATCCTATGGAACAGTTTATATTCAATTAAAAATGTACAAAGGAAACAACAATAAGTGAGTATCATGATTAAAACAACTGAAAAAACATATTTAATAGCGCTATACAGGGTGACTGAGATTACTTCCGTAAAAAAGCAAGCTTCAACAGATAGCGCTGTTGAATATCTTACAATAAAGCAATAAATTGTTTTAAAAACATACACAAGGGTTATTTTAATAAACACTTTGAGAAAATTATACAGGTTGTCCAAAAAAAAAGATTGTGCCAATTTAAATGTCCTTTCGTATATTGTCGAGTGTTTTCGGACAAGAGTTCGATATGAGAACGACAATCTGATTGGTGAAAAGTGTACGCCTTGCGCTACAGCAATGCCATTGTGCGATTGGTTTTCTGCGAATTTCGACACACCAATTTAAAGGGACAACTGTTTCAAGGTCATAGAAACTACTTGGCAAAGATTAAACCGATTGACTTGAATAACTTAACTACTTCTTGAAGGTGTCGAAAAGAAAGATGAAATGTCAAAACTGTCACTTAGTTCACTCCTTCCTTAATACCATTACTACCAACTGCCAAATACCTGCTAGCTGCCAGAAATTCTTAAATTCGATTTTTTAAGTAGTTTATCTTTATTTGGTAATTAATCGCATACGCTAAGTGACAGTTGAACCAAAAATAAATGTGCGCTAGATTATTACTGAAATCACTTTGGCATTAAATCCTTTTAAATTGTACTAGCTGTAGCAACACTGGCACCAAACTACGACGTGCTGTCAAAAAATAATAGCGAGTTCAGAGCCTAGGCTCGCCGAGTGGCTTAGCGGTCAAGTCTAGCCGACTTTGAAGTCGTGTCGCTCGGTGGCGCATGGCGTGAGTTCGAATCTTACCAGGGCCATGGATGTTTGTCTTGTTTAATGTCTCAGACCCAGCTTCCTTGCACTATGTGATTGACAAAATGAGCCTAAGCAGCTCGGCCAGAAATGGCGGATACTGCGCAAAGCTAGACAAAGACAAGTTCAGAGCCTCCACGATAACGCATTTTATTGAACGCACTTTACTGACCAGTAAATAAACCTAAAGGAACAAACAAACAATTACTACAACTAACGACTTCATGTTCGCTCCAAAAGAAAAAAATTCAAGCAAGTCGAGGTTTCTTACAAATATTTGCCAAGTCGATATAATTGAAGCTTTGTTTCACAACAAGATTAATGGCCCCAATCAATTATGAACAAGCCTTCTCGCTCGCTTACTCTAATCAGTCAAATTAAGGCGTCGAAATGAGGCACAAGAAGAAACCGATCTCTTCAACGCACGAGGCCCTTCGCTTCCTGTTGATACTGGCGCAGTGCTTCGCAATGTTCCCCATCGCCGGCATAACAGGTTCCGACTTCACGAGCCTACGTTTCAAGTGGACGAGCTGCCGCTTCTTCTACAGCCTGACCTACGTCCTCCTGCTCTTCGCAGACGCCTGCTTGTACTTACTGCGGGTCATTTTCGACACGAAGTTCGGACATTTCGGTTTCGTTTCGTTTCCCCCTCCCCCCCACCTTAAATTCGCAAGTTTCTTTTTAGTTTCCACGCTGTTCTTCGCCTGCTCCTTCGTAACGGCCCTCGCTTACGTAAAGCTGGCGACCGAGTGGCCGGACATTATGGAGATGTGGACGAAAGTCGATCGGATTATGTCCCGACATGATTACGAGTTCCCTAGGCGGTTGCATTTCCGCTTGAAAGCGCTGGCCGCGACTGTGATGATTGCTGCGGCTCGTACGTAACCAAGTATACACTGTTCGCGATTATTTTAAAGTTTAAACTAAGGGCGGAATTTACGGCATGGGTGAATGCAATTATATTTGATAAAAATCACTATTTTTAACGAAAGTTACCACTTTTGACGAAAGTTACCACTTTTGACGAAAGTTACCACTTTCGACAAAAGTTACCACTTTCGACAAAAGTTACCGCTTTGCAGCAACTTGGCGTTTTCCCGTTAGCTCTGAATTTTGCGTTTCAAGCACAGTTGGGTTTTAAATGCACGATGTTCTTGTACTAATATATGGAAACCTGCCTTACTGGAACGTGCGCTTCTTGATTTTTTGCACTTTTGTGCTCATTTGCGTGCACAAAGTAGGTAACGGGAAAGCGTCACCAGTTATACGGCGATTTGTTGACGTACAGTTGTGTTCAAAAAGGTGTTGTACAGCTACGTTTTAAATATATTTGCTTTTGAGCGGCAATTGACTTTTCTATTTTTGTGTTCGATAATATTATTATTGCCAGAAACCGTACATGCAACAAAACTTGTACAACAATTTTTTGAACTTACTTGAATGCACATACAAGGTTACACAGTAAAAATTCTGTACAACACTTTTTTGAACACGACTGTACATCCATTACTGACTAACTTTAAGCTTTGGTTTATTCCCATGCCTACAATTGTAAAGACAATTATTTCTATAGAAATAAACCAAGGATTGGCGTCAGATCCTGTCATTTGACGTTTTTAAATTTTAAATTTATTATGACAAACCACAATGCTACCAACTAAAAAGTCAGATTTTCACAGATAGTACGAATTTGAAACAATCGTGAACGTAGTATATGTACATTATGTGCAAGTTTTTTTTTTATAGAAAGAAAAAATTTTTCAGTGGAACACTCGTTTTACCTGTCGTATGCGGTGGTGGTCGCACCGCAGAGTCTGAACGCCACGGAAGCGATTCACCTTTACATGAAGAACAGTTTCTCTCAAATCTTCAGCTACATCCCCTGTTGCCCGCTGTGGATAGGGCTGTTTTGGCAGGTAAAAAAATTCCCTCCCGCCAACCACTTTATCTTTTTCTTTTGTGTTGTTTTAGACGGTGAGTTTTTACAGCACGGTCACCTGGAACTACATGGACCTATTCATAATGGTTTTGAGTCTCATATTGGCCGATCGATTTAAGCAAGTCGGGGCTAGAATGGGGGACGCCGCTGAGAACAAGGTCGTTGCAGTTTCTTTCGCTTCTACGATTTATTTTATCGAATCCTTTTGTTTGTAGATTAAAAACATCGCGTTCTGGAGGGAAATACGAGAAGACTACAACAGGCTCGTCCTCCTCTGCAAAAGGGTGGACGAGGCACTTTCCGGCTTGATACTCCTGTCGTTCGGGAATAATCTGTTCGTCATACTCGTGCAGTTGCTGAACACTTTGGAGTAAGCAAGGCGGCTTTATTGTCGTGTTTAAATTTTAAGAGCAACTTAGGCCCAGGAAGAAGAGCGATGTCGTGAGCAGGCTGTACTTTTTATACTCGTTCGGTTTCCTCATACTGCGTGCCGTGGCCGTGTCACAGTACGCGGCGAGGATCGACATTGAAAGCACACGTCCCATTGAAGTTTTAATCAAGCTGCCAAGTGATGTGTTCAACATCGAGGTAAAAAGTGTCGCAGATGTCTTCATATTTTATTGTATCATCTTATACCACAGACCGATCGGTTGTTGCAGCAAATAAAAATGGACCCGTGTTGCCTGACGGGGCGTCAGTACTTCAGTGTGAAGAAAACCTTCATTTTAAACGTAATGCTTCTCCCAAAGCTTAAAATGTTTTCACGATGAAAACTGTCACATGTTGCAGGTCACCGGGGCAATATTAACTTACGAGTTAATTTTGTTGCAGTTTCACTTGCACTATTAATCTCCTCCCGTCGTGCTTTTAAAAATTATAAGTAACAGCTCCTACCTTCATCTTTAAGTTGCACGACGAGTGTTGAATCACCAATAAACGAAACTAAACACAAGTAGTTTCTTTCTCCCCCTCCAGCACTACTTCAAGTAACTTTCACATTACGATTACGAGCACGAGAATTAGTGTGAACTCTCACATGCGTGTTGAGCGTGTTACTCTGCGCGAAACTCGCGCCACAAACTTGACAGCGATAAGGTCTCTCGCCCGTGTGAATCCGCAGGTGCGTCTTGAGGGTGGACGACTCACGAAACGCCTTCCCGCAATACCGACACCGGTGGTTTCTCTCCCCCGTGTGAATCCGCCGGTGCGAAGTCATGTGCGAGGACGCCCGAAACTTCTTCCCGCAGAAATCGCACTGGTAGGGCCTCTCGTCCGTGTGTGTCCTGCCGTGTATGCGCAGCTCCGCCGGGGTCCTAAAACACTTCTCGCAGGCGGAACAGGCGAACTTGAGCGGCCTCTGCTCGCCCGTGTGCTGCCGCATGTGGTTCTTGAGTCTGTCCTTGGTTGGGTACGCGCTCCCGCAGTCGCTGCACATGAAGGGGCACTCGTGCGTGTGCTTGGTACGAATGTGACTGTCGAGGTTGACCTTCTGCGAGAAGCGACGATCGCAGTCGGGGCACGTGTGGGACTTCTCTCCGCGATGGATCTTCTTGTGGGTCTCCAAGGAACTGCTGTACGGGAAAGACTTCCAGCAAATCTGGCACGAGAAAGGCCTCTCGCCCGTGTGGGTCTAAACACAAGAAATCTGCTGCAAATTGTAAGAAAAAGTACCGAAAAGAAGTCGATTACCTTCATGTGGACTTGGACTTGCGCAGGCGTAGCGAAGGGCCTCGAGCACATCTCACAGCTGTAGGGCTTCTCCCCCGTGTGCGTTCTTATGTGAATAATCAATTTATTGCGTTCGTAAAAGCGAAGCCCGCACTCGTTACACTGGTGCTTCTTATCGTTCGCGTGTTTCCTCAAGTGCTTGCTCAAATTACCGGCTTCGAGGAACGTCCTGTCACAAAACTTGCACTTGTGGGGTTTCACCCCCGAGTGGATCTTCGAGTGCCTCCTCAGCGAGTGCACGGTTTTGACCCGCTTCTTGCATATCGCGCACTGGAATTCTCCATCGGTGTTCGACTCGTTCACGCCTCCCCCAACACTCGATGCGGCGTCGTTGCAATCGAGGTCCTGCAAGGCTCTGCGCAGGAACGCGTCGCTTTGCAACGCCCGCAGTTTTAAGGCCTGCCATCTGGTCACTTCGGAAGCGCAGGAGTCGCACAGAAGCTGGGGCAGGCCGTCGTCTGGGTCGACCTGCAATTGCAAACGACGCTTTGTGTAATTTGTAAGAAGGCGAGGGGCGAGGAGGTTGAGAGTGCTCACCTCCAATGACGTGCAGGCTCGCAGCAGGTTCGCCAGGTCCGGGTCCCCGAAGAAGAGGGGCTTCATGTCCGCCTCGATTTTCAAACACACTCGGCACACTTTCTCCGTCTCAATGTCTTCTAGGGTTTCCATTTCGTTTAATAATAAAAGGAACGCACATGTTAATGTTTACAAAATTTTAAGTTTTAAGGTTAGAGCGAGTTGTCGGTATAGTAGACACCCGTATGTAGTTTCCGATGAAAATTCTTAACTTTTCCCTTTTCTTCTGTCGCCTTAATACTTTATTACTTAGTCTTCCGCTTCACTTAATTATAAACATACTTACGTTACGAGTACAATTGCATAACGTCTTCACATTCACAACCAGTGTTGCCAATCCACTGTAAGCCGATTACCCTTTCCAAATTTTAAAAAACCCGCTCTTATGTCCGTATTCGTAGTGCTTCCTTGAATGAGGAACCCCTTAGAATGGGACTGTTGTAATGCAACTGCCTTATGACAATCACATCTAAAGTGTTCCTCATTCAAGAAGCATCGAGGAACCACTATGAATACCGACATTACCCACATTGAATAATTAAATTGAAATGAATGAATGAAATAGTACAAAATTTATTTTATTTAAATAGCTAATATTATTGGACTTACCTTACACACATGGACGTTGTACGACAAAGTTTTCAGGTTAAAATCATCTATATGTGGGACAACAGTGCTGCCAACCGACAAACATTTCGGAAGATAGTTGTGAAAAATTCCGATAGATGTCTCTGAATTTCGGTTGAGCTAATTTAAATAACTTCATAAAAATCATGTTTAAAATCACCGATTTTATTCAGGCGATTTTTATTTTGGAAAATCATTAAAAAAAAATTAAAAAAATTCTCACGAAACAAACAAAACTGGCTCCAAATTTCTAAAATTAAGACATTTGACAGTTATTGTGCAATTTTTGACGCTAAATAAAACAAAAGACGATCGAGAAATAAAGAAAATTTATAAAATTACGAAAAAATAAAAATTAAAAAATTTTTAGTAAACAAAATTTTCTAAAATTAAGATTTGACAATTGTGCAATTTTTGACGTAAAATAAAACAAAAGACGATCGACAGATTTATAAAATTCAAAAAAAATCCATTGAATAAAATTAGAAGAAAATTATAAAAATAAAAAAAACTCATTAAATAAAATTACAAAAATTATAAAAATTAAAAAATTCTCATTAAATAAACAAAACTTTCTAAAATTAAGATTTGAACTTTAGGCAATTTTTGGCGTAAAATAAAACAAAAGACGATCGACAAATTTATAAAATTCAAAAAATCTCATTGAATAAAATTAGAAAAAAATTATAAAAATAAAAAAAAAACTCATTAAATAAAATTACAAAAAATTATAAAAATTAAAAAATTCTCATTAAATAAACAAAACTTTCTAAAATTAAGATTTGACATTTGTACAATTTTTGACGAAAATAAAACAAAAGACGATCGACAAATTTCTAAAATTAAAAAAATCTCATTAAATCAAATTACACAAAAATATGTAGCAAAAATAAAAAAATCTCATTAAATAAAATTACAAAAAAATAAAAATTAAAAAATTCTCATTAAATAAACAAAACTTTCTAAAATTAAGATTTGACATTTGTGCAATTTTTGACATAAAATAAAACAAAAGACGATCGAGAAACAAAGAAAATTTATAAAATTACGAAAAAATAACGAAAATTAAAAAATTCTCATTAAATAAACAAAACTTTCTAAAATTAAGATTTGACATTTGTGCAATTTTTGACGTAAAATAAAACAAAAGACGATCGAGAAACAAAGAAAATTTATAAAATTACGAAAAAATAACGAAAATTAAAAAATTCTCATTAAACAAAATTTTCTAAAATTAAGATTTGACATTTGTGCAATTTTTGACGCAAAATAAAACTAAAGACGATCGAGAAACAAAGAAAATTTATAGAATTACAAAAAAAAATAAGAATTAAAAAAAAAGTTGAGTTCAAAATCGGTAGAGTTGGCAGCACTGATCGACAATGTGGATTTGGCCGTTAGTTTTTGTCGGCTTCCGGCTTTAGTGATTTCTTTGTTGCCAATAGTAAACCTGAAACATCACTAACAAGTCGTCAATCAAAAATTTAAAAATTAATCTGTTTTTTCTTCTTCCTTGAAAATACCCATTTTTACCTATGTATTTGTTTTACCTGCAAGGTTGCTTAAATTACCCGTAATTTGGGTAATTGCCCGCACATTGACAGCCCTGTTCAAAACTGCGTAAGAGGTCGGTATAATAGATACCTGCCCGCACATATTTTCCAAATTTAATCAGTAAAATTATGCCCACATATCAGTCGACACTGTATTTACTATTTACAATAGTTGCAAATTCAATCACGAAATGCAAGGAGGCGTTCCGTAATTTATTTAATTAGGACGCTTAAGAAGGTGATACAGTGGTTGGTGACTCTAGTTAGCGGAGGAGGTCGCGCTTTGAAAGAAATTGGCGCGAAAATATTTAAAATGCCATTTTGAAAGTATTTCATTAATCATAAACTGAGATCGGCGTAATTTTTCCACGATTATTAAATTATGAAGTGAGCGCGCACGCGGCGTAAACTAATAAAATATTGAACGAAACTGAAACGTTACGATTTATCGCCGGTTACAGGCTCATACATAATTTAGTATTTTTTCAGGCAAAGCGCGGCTAATCGAGTTGATTAATATCAACGTTTTCAGACAGGCACCGGTCATGATCGACATCATTAATTTCCGCCGCGTCCGATAAATTGTTTTCAAACATGCACTGTTTTTTCTTTCGTTTTTTAAATTTTATTGGAAAAATCAATTTTGACGGTAGACCTCATTTCATCACTTTATCATCGTTTCAATATCTCGGTTCGTCTTCGCAGCTGATTGAATTGCACGCGAAATACAAATGCACGCGGAAGCTGTTTACACAAGTGCATGAGCGATTATCGAAATGAAGTGCATTCATCGAATATTCGCAGCACTCTATTTAGATAAATATTTGCTTTCGACGACGAACGATGAAAGAGTTTGAAGCGTGCCGCTTCCCGAAAACCCGCAAAACTGAAAACACCTGCGTGGAAAGCCAATAAACAGACGAAAAGTTCGCATTGTAATAGTAAATGTCACATGTATAAACCGCACAGGGGAATCACTAACAAAAACAGTAACATTTCAAGATTGGTTTTGGGGAAGTACAGAACTAGGTGAGTAAATCAGGAAAAGCAAAATAATTCCAATTACCCATTTTTTTAAATATTTTTCCATTCCATTCTCTGCATTGTTAATGTATACTCTCATCTTTCTGTTTTCGGACTACCTACATTTTCCGAGTTTCTTTGAGTTTTTGTTTTGTTTTTACGTATTTGACCAATAACATATTCCTCGTAAACAGAGACGTAAGAAAGTTAATTTTTTTTTTAAATTCGCACGAAAACAAAAAAGTCTGCGCTTTTATTCATCAGACTTTCAGGGTCCTTTCCTAAACGATTGGCCCCGCAATTTCATTGGTCCGTACAGAAACAAAAACTAATTCATTGCCGACATCATTTTCTAAGCTAGCGAGGAATTAGCTTTCGTTTTTTGAAAAACAAACAAGTTTGATTGCAATTTTTTTTGTATGTCAATTAAGGACCGCTCGCCGTCGGGGGGCTCGCGGCAGCTAGGGAAGTGCTTCCGTCGTGTCGTATCTCTTAAGCTAGACGTTCACTTGTCCGCATAGCACGCAGCGAACGGACCATAAAAACTAATTTTTTCTCATTATTTTAAATGTATCTGCGTTCACCGTTTCGCATCGGACGGATCGCCTCTTACGATATGAACGCATAAGCAGGATAAAATCCGATTGGTACGATGCGGACGAGTGAACGCCTAACTTTAAAGGAAAGTTTTTCGATCGTGTAAACAAAAGTGCCTTAAGTGCATGTTCAATTTAAAAAATTCGCCGTTCGGTTATTTACGGTGTGATCGGATCGAAGAAGGTGTCGTCGCGAAGGAGGAGGATGGCCCTATCCTCCCGTTGAATCACACCGACGATATCTCTTCTGGTTTAGGAGAAATAATTTTTCTTTCCGGAGTGTCACCCAACCGGAGCCCAATTCTAAACCGTGTGGAGCCGGCCTTGAGCGTCCTACCGGAACGGACGGGACCTCAAAAGACTTGTCAAGGACTAATCTAACCGCCGTCAAAAGTGTGTTCACCTGGGTTTAATAGGGTACCGTCCAGATCGAAGAAACCTCCAAATTTGTGAAGGTCCCATTTAAAATACATTGGGAGCACCGCTCCGCTTAAACGCATAGCGTCGGCTTACGGTGCGTCCGAGGGGGAAGTGACGGACGGGGGCGGCAAGAGGAAGGACGGGGCTAAGCGTGTCCCCGGCCAGAACAGTCAGTAATTAAGGCGGGGGCGGTCCCCGAAAATCGCCCCACACTTTTCCGGGAGTCCGGTGCTGTAACGGCGCTCCGGGTGGTCCCATCTTCAAGCGCGCGGCGGCATCGCGTCCCTCGTCATTTTCTGCCATACGATGACGTGCAGCTCGATTGGATCCGAGCCCCCTAAGGTACCGTAAAAATTATCGAAAAAACCTTAGATTCGATACATTTCAAAAAATCATATCTCCCCATCCGTGAAATAGGACCTGACCGGGCCCGGTGGGCTACATACACGGAGGGATGCTGTTGTCTGTGAGAGAATTAAAAAAAATTCTGGCTGTGAAACTTTGACTTTTACATCGTTTACAACTGTTTGACAGCTTTCATGAAACGGCGACTTTTTACTTGATCTTTTTATAACGAACGACGAAGCTGTCAAATAGTTGTCAAACGTTGGCTTTTGCATAGATTTTTACAACTGCTTTACAGCTCCTAACGAAGTTCTCAAACATACAGCGAAATGTTTACTTTTTAATCGATTTTTAGAAATTTTTGACAGTTCCCAACGAAGTCGTCAAACATACAATGAAACGTTAACTTTCGAATTAATTTTTTTAATAACTGTTTGACAGCTCCTGACACAGCGAAACGTTGATTTTTACATTGTTGACAACTATTTGACAGCTCTGACGAAACGGTGGCTTTTCATTTGATCTTTTTATAACTGTTTGACAACTTCTGACGCTTATAACTGCTGTCAAACCTATAGCGAAACGTCAAAAGTCGTTTTCGTTTGGTAGCTGCTGACGAAGCTGTCAAATATACAGCGAAATGTTGACTTTGGAATTGATTTTTACAATAGTTTGACAGCTCCTGACGAAGCTGTCAAGTACACAGCGAAACCTCGACTTTTACTTTGATTTTTGCAACTGTTAGATAGCTTCTAACGAAGTCGTTACACATTGTCTCTTAAATAGACATTTTTATAACTGTTTGACAGCTTCGTTAAAAGCGAAGCGTTGACTTTTGCATCGATTTTTACAACTGCTCGATAGCTCCTAACGAAGCTCTGAAACATACAGCGAAACGTTTACATTTTCATTGATTTTTAGAACTGTTTGACAGCTCTAACGAAACGGAGATATTTTATAACTGTTTGACAGCTTCTGACGAAGCGAAACGCTTCGCTAATTTTTACTACTGCTTGATAGCTCCTAACGAAGCTCTCAAACATACAACGAAACGTTTACTTTTTAATTGATTTTTAGAGCTGTCTTACAGCTCCTAACTAACCCGTCAAACATACAATGTTACGCCAATTTTTTAATCGATTTTTTAATGACTGTTTGACAGCTCCTGATACAGCGACTTTAAGACTGCTTACAACTGTTTGACAGCTCTGACGGAACGGTGACTTTTATTTGACTTTTTGTAACTGTCAACAGACATTAAGAAATTGTTTCAATTCTCGGATTTTGGAATTTAGATTTCTTTACTCACGTCAAATACGCAGACAGTTATTTGTTTATTGTTTTTCTTTTTTTTTTGTTTAAAGAAGAGTTATATTTTTGTTTCTCTCTCGACTCTCTTTTGTGTTTCTAAATTCTGTCCAAGATAGGATAGGAATTCAGTCCACAGAAAAACAATCGCCAAACCGAGTCAACAAAACTGACATGAAGAGTGACAGCTTTTAAAACACATTATCTGCTTTCGTTTTCTAGATGCAACCTAGGTAGTGGGGACATGCCTATTCTTGCCTGCCTTCCCCTTCGAAATTATAAAAGATTACATCGCCAACATCTTTTTACTCTAATTTCTTTTAAATTAACTAAACTCGTAACCAAAAATACATAATTTTAAAAAATCTAAGTGGCAAAATCACTTTGTTACATATTAAATAATGAAAATAATTTTAGACAAGTATCAAATTCAAATATAATTGAAGATCAATTCAAATCGATATCATACAAGATAAATTCAAAATAATTTTGCAAAGAGAAGAAACGGCATTCTGTACATCACTCAATTAAAGCAGTTGTTAGCTTCTAATAGCATAACTAGTTGGCAAATAAATTGTTTCTTTTGGCTCGCCAAACTGTGGTATTTAATACAGAGAGAGAGAGAGAGAAATGGAAATTGGAACTTGTCACCAAATTTATAATTTAATTTACTTGTCTCGTACCTACCTCGATGGTGGACAAGTTCTGCTGTCTCTTTCACCAGCTGATCCCCCAGGCTAGCTGCAGTGTGAAGGGGATGTATGTAATTAAGATGTTGAAACAATTAAAGGGCGCCAGATCGGACTCAAAAATCAACTGAGCGACCACAACCCTGTTGCCGTCCCCGAAGCAACCGGATTGGCAGAAAAATCAAAAGTAAACAGAGGCTTTTCACTCACTAGTACGTCAAGGTGGTGGACATAAACACAACAGCGAAGGTTAACTTAAATTTAATTAAACACAACTAAACAGGTTGTACAAGGATCCACTATAACAAGTACTGAAAGCTTTCTCAGAGCCGAAACAGTAGCTTACGTCTAATGAGTTTACTTAAAAATAAAGCGGTTGGTTCGCTATTTCACAACGCATAAAGGGCCGTATTTCGCTCTTAAGAATGCATGCGCAAGTCGGATAGGGATAAGTAATTTGATAAATTTCAATAGTAAACTTACGACCGATCTGTCATGTCACGTACCGTCTACGCTGTGAAGTTGGCGGTCATCGCGCCATCTGGTGGTCCTGGCTAAGCCGACAACTGGTTTAAGCCGGGTGGACAATGGCTACAAGATGGCTCACTCACGCTTCTCGTAGAACGGGGTAGACACGGTCGGAGCCTAACTCAAACGGCACGGTAGACCACAGAGGGAGTTCGTCGTGGCACCAAAACTCAATTTAAACCAAACGGGAGACCTCGCTTGAAAGCTTGGGGGGATAAGAAAGAGCCTGAATGTAAAAGGAAACTGTTTCGTTAGCGTCCGCCATTGTGCTCGATATATTTTCCTGAGAGCTAATGAGTTCCCAGACTTGTAATTGGGATTAAAATTACCCCAAATCGTTCGGTGGTGTTCACAGAACATCTTAATCTTGCAACAGCCGAAGAACAAGTGAAAACGGAATACGAAGCCGAGATGTGGTCGGTAAAGAACGCGCGAAAATTGCGGACGGTAACCAATAATGAACCATAAAATAGTCACGTGGTGCCGCATCACGCAAGTTTCCCCTCTTGCGAGGTAAACGAGGAGGATCAATGTTGCCAGCTGCACCGAAACGCAGCTGAGATGATGCTGTAGCCGTCCTCCATTTACAGCCTATTTGAAAACGAATCGATTAAAATTCACTTAAAAATTACTGATTGCATTCCATTTGCAGTTATTCAGTTGGCGATTAGTGACGACGAAGTGATTGAGTTTCCCCTCCCGCACCCCGTACTGATCAAGCCAGTTTTCTAAATCAGTTAGTTTCATGTGATTTCATACGTATTTTGAGGTTATGTTAATTTCAGTTCCAAAACATCATTCCTTTAAGAGTCTCTCTGTTCGCTTTAAAATCAATTCAGTTCAAAATCAAATCGATTTGATTTCGGGTGAAGTGAATGTATACGGAGGATGACTTGTATCGCCACGATTTCTTGGCGGCAAATTTGAAACGTAACAAACTTGCCCCGAGGGCATTTCTTTAATGTCACTCCTGCCTTACCCTTACGTCTTCTGAATGTGTCACCTCAATTCATAACGACAGCCGCCTTTTACTTAGTTATTAGATATAAAAACCTCGATTAGTTACACGCAGAGCGCACGTGTTCCAAAAACGCACGGCGCGCTTCAGATTGGTCTATAATGATAATGTCTATGGAATGGATCTTGCTTGAGCGTACGCATTTCTGTACAGAATACCGATTTCTTACAGTTCATTGGTGTAAGGGAAGAGATTCTGTTCTGAGTCGGGTTGAATTGAACACATCCATTAGGCGTGGAAAAAGAAACCAACTTAAGTGATTTTTCCGAATCCTTAGGGATCAAGGGATTTTCAAATTTTATTTCATAACCAACTTCATTTTATTGTAATTTTCTTTACGCTTTTGCTACCTGATTAATGAGATCCTTTTCTAAACACTTAATCGACTTTCTTTCATTTGTTTATTAATTGCATTTGTTATTCTAATTTTCGAGATCTTCGCCTAAGTAACTGATTTTCTTTTGTTTCTCGATTCTTCTGTTTATAAAGGAAATTTTATTGGTTCATTCACACAAAAACAAATACGCGACGCGGCGTGAATATTATTAATCTGACGTTGGGCAAACATCATTTAGTTTTCCGCGTTATATTAATAAAGCGTTAGAGATTTATAAGCTCGCAAGTGATTGGCCAATCCGCTAACGTCTATCTAAAAAAAATCTAATAACGAGGAAGTAATCACTTCAGTTCTGTTTTCCATTCAATTTTCGCAGCAGAGTTTACACTTCACGTACCTACAATTTCACAGAGAATTTATTTATTTTTTTATGTGTTTCAAATAGGAAGTCGGTCTGTAAGCAAAACCAATTAGATTTACTTGAACGGCAAAAAAAAATTCTATTTTTAAGTCTTTTTCAGGATGAAGAACGAGAAACTCTTTTACTGGCGCAAAAGCTCGAGGAAATACAGCCACAACCTGTTGCAGTTCATCGTCCTTCTGGGACAATGTTTCGCCCTTCTGCCAATGGAGAACGTGTTGACCAAGAAGCCGGAAAACGTCCGGTTCAAGTGGAAATCGTTTAAAACGCTGTACTCCATGCTGACAATAATTGGCACGGAATTTATGGCGTTTATGGCTTTGTATCATGTGGCTGTCACGGGGTATACTTTAAAAGGAGCAGGTAATATGTATATGACAGTTGGCGACAATGAAAGGACAAATCAGGTTCGAGAATAGTCTTGAAAACGTTCATTTCAAATACGTACAGTTGTGGACAGAAAATTTCGGATGTCACTGTCACTCATCTGACGTATACATATAGGAATTTCTTAACTTTTACGTCAGTGGAATGACAGTGAAATCCGAAATTTTCTGTCCGCAACTATACAATATGATCGATAAAAAAGTTATCAATTTTGACATTAAACTGACATTAAAAAAAATTGTGTTGGCAAGTGATTATCGTTTCCTGTTTTATCGACGTTTTCTCTTACATTTGAGGTTATGTCCTTTTTTTTAGAAAAAGTAACATCTAACCCACCTACGCAACAGATATTGAATTTTATTCAAATTGTGGAAAATATTTGATACTGAACATAAAATATGCATTATCGAAAGTTACTTTCTATTTCCAATACAGGAAAAAATTGGAAATATATTAACTATAACCTTAAATCGTTAAACGTCAAATTCTGACAGAAAATGCATGGTAGTGGTCAGTGTTGGCAGATGCTTTTAGTCACTTTTCTCCACTCGACTGCACAAAAATGTTCCCAGTCATTTGCCGCCTGGATAATTTTCGGCTTTGCTCTACTGCTCTACTCTAACGATGCTTAATGTTAAAACAAATTGCAATAAATATTGTTGCCACAAGTACAAGAAATTATCAGTCTTTCTTCAGCTATTATTAAGGTCACAAAGTTTTACACTCATCAAAGTTTTACACTCGACAAAGTTGTCAACATCGATAATTATTTCGGTGGGCAACTGATTATGACGGTTTCTTGAACGGTCAGAAAGCGTGGTTGGAACAGAGCTTTAATATCTGAAACTCAGGGTCCATGATCCATGAGTCAACGCCATACATGAAGTTGGCAACACTGAAAGACAAATTACGCTCGATAATAGATTTTATATTTTGAAAGTGTTTTGACTTAAGAAAACGTCCTTCCATACCGAATACAGAACAATCGAAATCTATTTTGCCATGAAACTGACATTAAAAAAATATGTTGTTTTCTGTTTTATCGACGCTTTGTCGTACATTTGAGGTTATATTCGTCTTTTCTTAAAAAGAAAAAAGAACCAATATATAACCCACCTTCGCAACAGACGTGAATTTTATTCAATTTGTGAAAAATATTTGACAGTGAACGTCGGTTTAGAAGCGGGGAAAAGTTGGAAACGTATTGAATGTTAAATGTCAAATTCTGACATGACAGCAGGGTTGCCAACCGAATAAAATGGAAAATCTCAATTTGATACTTCAAAAATCACCAAATTGAGACAGCGTTATACGATAAATCTCCAAACTTTCATAATGAATACCAGAAAGCATTTGTGGTCTAAATTAAACAATTTGTAAGTTATGCATTACACGGATTTTTTTAATTTCCTAATGATGTTTATATGTAGATAAAATTCAAAAGAATTTTTGATTCTACATTTTGTCACCAAATTTATAATTTAATTGATTTGCCTCTCACTTACCTTGACAGATGACAAGATCTGCTGACTAAACGTATCAGCTGTTCCCCTCAACTAGCAAACAGTGGAGATGGGGGTGAGTTTAATTACGATGGTAAAAATTATTAAAGGGCGCCAGGAGACTGTACTTTACAGCCAAACGAAATCGATCAGCCGACGTCTCCAATCGACCAAATCGGGCAGAGAAATCAAAAGCAAACAGAGGCGAGACTTTACTCACTGGTGTGTGAACGTGGAAATCAAACTCGAAATTAAAGTTAACAATATTACGGTTCCAACTTCGTACAAATGCAGGTTACTACATGAATTCACCTAACTAGGCTAGGTTCGTCTAAAGTTGACAATTTCAAATTTACTTAAATCAACAACAATCTATTGTTCCTGTCTCGCGTTGCTGATCCGGGTTGAACCGGCGGTTTCCAATAGCTAATATGGCCGGTCAAACGGCCGCAGCCGAGAACGATTCCCTACCACACGAGATTATAACCCAGTCGCAGAGCCAATTGCGAATGCACTCGTAAAATCCAATAACAGGAGAAAAGAAAACCCTGAATGTAAAGGAAACAGTTTCGTTAGCGTCCATCATGGCGTCCGCCATTAGACTCAATATACAGGGTGGGCCAACAGTGCGTGGGCGGAAGATTGTGGCTTTATTGTTGAATATTTTAAAATTATCTCCAAATGTGTTCGATGGTGTCACTAATCGTTCCGGCACAGCCGCTAATGAATTACTTCTCCCAAAGAGCAAGAATTCCGAAAACTTTATACATGATGCATTACGCAAAGACCATTTTTCTAAAAAAATTAAATGGAACGCCCCTGTATGTAATCAAACTATTTTAAACACCTTTTGTTGAAGTTTCTCACGGCATAAGTTTTTTATGATTGGTTATTAAACTTTAGATGTAGGATTTTTTTAAATTATAAATTTAAAAACGAAGCTATGATTGTAATTTAATAACGAAAACCTAAAGTTTCTTTTGATTCATATTCGTATATGACAGCAACAATAACAACAAACTAAAACTTAACAACAAAAAAACTTAATTAAAACACTTTCTTGAAAATTATTACAGATTTGTAAATATTTTCTATTTAACTTAACATTTAGAAATATCAATTTTGTAAAAATAGTAGTCCATGGAAAACAAATTATGTTTGACAAGCTTCGGTTTGAACGTTCAGCATAAATATTACCCTATTATAAACTTAAATTTCAAAATGAATTTTAATAAAGAAGAGTTGATTGATATGATTTACATTCTGGGCGAATGTCGAAGAAATGCCTTACTAGCAAGTCGAGTGTATAAAGAACGGTATCCAGAGAGACGTCATCCGCGTGAAGAATCTTTTATGAATCTTGCTGAAAGATTTGAACGAACGGGCAGTGTTAATTACGAAAAACATGAAAGAGAAAAGACTCATTTGACAGAAGATAATGAATTTCATGTGATATATTCCTTAGTAGAAAATCCTCAATGTAGTACACGGCAGTTGAGTAATGACTTATTGTTAGATTTAAGTAAGACAACAATAAGAAGAATAATAAAAAAACATAAGTTTCATCCGTACCATATTCAATTACATCAAGAATTAGTTGAAGAAGATTTTCAAAGACGCAGGACATTTTGCCAATGGTTTAATGAGAAAATTAATGCAGAGAATAATTTTGCAAGTAAAATTTTATTTACTGACGAAGCGACTTTCCATAATAACGGAACTGTAAACAAACATAATTTACACTATTATTCAAACGAAAATCCGCATTTTTTACGAATTGTACATAACCAACATAGATGGTCCGTTAATGTTTGGGCAGGAATAATAGATTCACATATTGTTGGTCCCTATTTTTTTGATGGCACTCTCACTGGTCCGTTATATCTACACTTTCTTGAAAATGAATTCATGCAATTATTGGTGAACATCCCTTATAACGGAATTGAAACAATGTGGCTTCAACAAGATGGAGCGCCACCACATTACAATCGTAACGTTAGAGAGTGGCTGAACCAACAATTTCCAAATAAATGGATAGGGCGCAGTGGACCTGTGAATTGGCCAGCTAGGTCTCCCGATATTACTCCCCTTGACTTCTTGTTCTGGGGCCACATTAAAGAAAAAGTTTATAGAGAGTGTCCTATTAATGTAGAGGATATGAAAATTAGAATAAGAAATGCATTTGCATCGATAACTCCTGTAATGTTATCAAATGTAAGGAACTCTTTGCGTCGCCGAGTTCAAAAATGCATAGAGCAAGATGGGCGTTATTTTGAATATCTTTTAAATTAGTTTTTTTTTTCATTTACACAATTAGAAAAATGTCGACGTTTTGGTGTACACTGACAGTACTTTCTAAATAAGTGCAGCAAGTTTGATATTTACAAATCCTGTAATAATTTTCAAGAAAGTGTTTTAATTAAGTTTTTTTTGTTAGTTAAGTTTTAGTTTGTTGTTATTGTTGCTGTCATATACAAATATGAATCAAAGAAACTTTAGGTTTTCGTTATTAAATTACAATCATAGCTTCGTTTTTAAATTTATAATTTTAAAAAATTCTACATCTAAAGTTTTTAATAGCCAATCATAAAAAAAACTTATGCCGTGAGAAACTTCAACAAAAGGTGTTTAAAATAGTGTGATTACATACAGGGCGTTCCATTTAATTTTTTAGAAAAATGGTCTTTTTGCGTAATGTATCATCCTGTATAAAGTTTTAAAAGAAATTTGATTGTGCATGCCTTTCATTTCCCAATAGTTAGATAATGTATTTATCAAATTTCAAAGTCAAATATTTCAAAATAAATACCTTACATGTACAATTTGTTAACATAAAAATATAACCATAAACTTTAGATCAAAAAAACCCTATATTATTTTCATCCACTAATGACGAGCTATCGAATCGTACGATAATATATAAGGTGTTCCATTTAAAAAAACACAAGTTAGGGTTGCCACACTCTTACGGGACACCCTGTTGTCTAAATATGGTAATTGTAAATCAATCTGATCTTGTACTCTCCTGTTTTGAAATTAGGCCGACGAAATATTTGCATTTGCATATTTGAATTTTCGCGCCTCAAAATGACCGTTGAAGGAGTTAGGTGTGAAGTTCGTGATTATCACATTTTTGCCGAGCTGTCGCTTCTGTCTATTCTGTGATCCGATCGAGGCGAAATTGTAGATGGTGGTGGTTGCTAAGATACGGATCCGAAAACTGTCACGTGGTGTGTCTCCTCCAATAAACTTCGAGAACGCAAAGGAGGGATACAGGCTTGCCAACTGTATCGAAGGCGGGTCAGATAACGTCTGGATTCCGCGTTTTCTTGGCGGGGAAATTGAAACGTAACAATTTCTTAGAAAAAATTAACACTATTACTGTTTACATTTTGGAACATAAGTACGTTCCGGAATATTCTCGTCACTTTTTGAAATTTTCTCATTTGTTGTTTGCTGTTATTGTTTGAAAGAATGTCTCGCAGTAGTTTCAATGAAACTTAAAATGGAAATTTTTTTGCTTTCGTCGTTCTTTCGGGAATATTACGATCGTCATTTGTTTTTCTTTTCATTTTGAGGTTATCTCTTTTCTTCGCTTTCAATGAAATTTTTTCCGAAAGTCAAGTGTTCCCTTTTTTGTTTTTAATTTATGTTTTTTGAAATTGAATGACGAAAAATTTTCTGTGTTCGTTCTTCCACGAATACTACGATCGTCATTTGTTTTTCTCTGTCTTTTCCTTTCGTAAATCATATGATTGTCATTCGTCTCTCTTTTGTTTCTTTGTGAATTTCAAGTTATCATCGCCTTGAATTTTTATTATTATTTTTTTAAAGAAATTTTAAATCTCGAATTCGTTTTGAGTTTCTTATTATTATTTTTTTTTAATATTTTTTCTTATTGTTTTTGTTTCATTTATTTCTTTATTTCTGCTCTCTTCAGGATTTTTAATTTTTTTTTCATTTCGTTTGGACTTCTCGATCGTCAAAAGTGTTCCTAATTTTTTTTAAATATTTAATTGTTTACTAATAATCAGAAATTTATTTTCGATTTTTTGCTTTCCTTTTCTTTTCGTAAATGTTGCTATTGTGATTTGTTATCCATTGCGTTCTTGATGTTTATTATTAATTATTTTTTTCGAGTTTAATTTTTTTATTACCATCGTCATTTATTTTCCTTTGTTTTATTTAAAAGGAGCTTGAATTTTCTTTCTATTTCCGATTTTTGTTTTTCGTAAACGTTGCGATTGTGATTTGTTTTCCTTTCTCTTTTCTTGTGAACTTCGAATTACATACTACGTATGTGTTATGTCCTGAATGTTTATTATTAATTCAATATTCTTTTATTGACGATCGTCATTTGTTTTCCTTACTTTATTTAGGATTTTTAATTTTTTCCATTTCGATTGTGTTTCTCGAACGTCAAAATATATATTTTTTAAAATTTTGTTTTTGATTGTCTCCATTCTTCTTTCTTTAAGTCCTTTTTTTTCGCATAGATTGTCATTTGTTTTCCTTTTCTTAATTTGCGAATTTCATGAATTTGAGTCAATTTTCTTTTTTTGAAAAATTTTAAATCTGAAATTTGAAGAATTTCGCGCGAAATTTGAAAAGTTTCATTTTATATCCCAAATCATAAATGTATGTATGTACCCGGACCTTTCTTTTTCTTTTTACTTATTTATGATTTTTCATAGAAGTCACACATTACGTTTCGAGACAAGTCGCAAATCACGTCAGAAAGTCGCAACTACTACTTGAAAGAAATCACCAGATCTGGTGGAAAAATCACCGAGTTGGCAACATTGCATGGCAGAAAAGAATAAACGGTACTGTGGCCAGTGTTTCCAACGTGTAAAAAGTAGAAATCCCTCAAGAGTTACGAAAAAAATCCCTTTTTAACAACGAACTTGTTACTAGATTCCGGAATAAATTGGAGAGAAAAAATACATAAAGTTAAAGAAGAGAAACAAAAGACGGTCGATTTTATAAACGCAATTCAGTTGAATAATAATAAATTTCAAAAAATAAAAAATAAGTTTGAAAAGAATGATTACAAAACAAAGAAACAAAATCATAAAAATTGAAAAAATAAAATAAAAACTAGAGACAATCGATTTTACTACACAATTTAATAGATTAATAAATTTAAAAAAAAAGTTAAAAAAATAAATAAGAAAATTAATTTTTAAAAAATACGAAATAATAAAATGTAAAAAACAACAAAAACAAAAGACGATTGATTTTACAGCACAATTCAGTACATTAATAAATAAATAAATTTAAAAAAAAACAGACAGGAAGGTGAGAAAACAAATGAACAAAGTTTTTAAAAATATATAACAATAATTTGTTACAGAATTTTTAAAAGATACGAAATAATATTTAAAAAATAAAAATAAATAAAAACAAGAGACGCTCGATTTTAGAGCACAATTCAGTGGATTCAAATTTAAATTAAAAAAAAAAACAATTGGAAACAGTGACAAAAAAAAAGAATTATGTATTTTCCTTCCATATTATTATTTAAAAGAAAAATTGCAAACACAATTCATTTCTGCCTTTGCAAACGACAAGTGACAACAAACAAACAAAAAAGAAACTTTCGGCATGTTTCAACAGATGGCGTTGCTTTAAGTAATTTTTTGCTAACATCCAGAAATGACTATCAATTGAAACTTTGCTCAAGGGATGGAGGTCTTTCAATACAATCCGTCAATAACCAGTGAGTCATCCTTTTCTTTCTTTCTTTCTTTCTTTTGCTTTGCGCAGCAATGCTGCAATTATTGTCTTTCGGCCATAAGCCATTCCAGACAGTCACGAAGACTATATGTATAGCTGGGTCTAACAGTAGACAACATAAACATCCATGGCTATGGTGAGATTCGAACTCACGCCGACCGAGCGACACGACTTCCAAGTCGGCTAGGCTAAACCGCTGAGCCACTCGGCGACACTTGAGTCATCCTTGTGGAAACAAATGAAGAGAAGATTATCGGCAAGTTTCAACAGATGGCGTTGTCGAATGTCTTACAATAACGCGATAAATAAGTTTTAAATACACAAATATGTGATCCCTTTTCTAGGAAAAAGGATTCCTCACTCCCTAATGATTTGGACAAAGAGGGATTGGCTGCCAACACAATTTTTTTAAGTCTAGATTACTTTTTTCTTCGACCATGTCCATATGCAATTCGAAATTGATGAATATTAAATGTCAATCAACTGTGTATTGTCGATTCTTTTGTCCTTTTGAAGTAAATAGCTTTGTTCCTATACAGTTCTAAATCAGTGCGGAACTGTACTGCTCATGCGCTCTTGCTACAGGTCATGCGCTCTTACTAAAAATGCTGTGTATTTAGCAAGAGCGCATGAGCAGTACAGTTCCGAACTGATTTAGTACTGTGTAGGAACGAAGCTAATATAATTGGATGATTTCGTTTATGTTCCAGTTGAGATCGTGTTTTACGGCAGCACGGCGATAACAGTCGTCCTGTTCATTTTATTGGCGAGATGTTGGTCCAACCTAATCACCACTTGGACCGACATGGACGTAAGAATGGAACGAGCCTACGGTTTCCCGAAGGACTTGGGGAGGAAGCTCAAGCTAATTGTGATAGTTGTCATGGTGATAGCTACACGTAGTCGCGAATGTGTTCTTTGTTTTGCTTCTTTTTCTAATCGAATTTTTTTCCAGTCGAACACCAATTTTCCGTGCTGTTCCACCTCGAAGACACGAGGTATTCCCACAACTGCACCACGTCGGTGCCGCTGTATTACGAAACCGCTTTTCCCTTTATTTTCGAACACATACAGTACAACACTTATTTGGCGGTGCTCGTGCAGGTATATCACATGGTTGGCAACACTGGAAGTATTTTACATGGCATGCAATAATTTCAGCTGCTTAATTTATTGTCGACGTTCACGTGGACCTACAGCGATCTATTTATTATAATAATCAGCACCGTCTTGGTAGCACGATTCGAACAGTTCACTAACAGGCTGCTCGTGTTCCAGAAAACAAAGGTAACTTAAACAGAACCAAAAAAATCGAAAATAAAGTCCCCAGACTATCAAAGTGCCGCGAAAACAGCTGATTAGTCTAAAGTAAGTTTCTATAGCAACAAAGTAAACAAACAAACATAAAATATATCGCTATTGGGAACGTCCATGACAAGTGTTGGAGCCTGGTGGAGAAATGAGTCTAGAGTAGACGTGATCGACTGTGATCACTTAAGTCGTATTAGAATCGTTAGATACGCATCAATTATTATAAAATGTCGTTTCCGATAAAAAATATCTATGAAACCTGTTTTTTATAAAGAAGTAAGTAATTAAACGTCGCTTGTTGATCACGTCTGCACCGCCATTGTTCGGAAATTTTAGCGCCTCTACCGGCAATGTTATTTGCCAATAGTTTTTTTTCTGTAATACCTGTCAGTGTCAAAATTCTAGGGTTTTTGTTGGAACCCTAAAATGTAGAACAGAAATGTCCTGACATTCAGGTAATGGTACCAACGTCAGAAACATTTGACAGGTACCTACTATAGAAAAAAAAACTGACAAATGAACAGAGTTCACTAAATTTCTCCAGAATTCCCCAACTTCTAACTTCAGGTTATACAGTTGATACTTTCCTTCTTAGAAAGTATATCTTTTATGTACAAGATCCAAGGTTACTAAAGAGAGAAGGTTGCCTGGTAACTCGTGGAGTGATGCGTCATCCAGTAGGCCATCTATCTGTGTAAATTGTGTAAATTAAATGGGCCTACTGAGTGATGTTGAAAGTTACCAAGCAAGCTTCTCTCTTTAGTAACCGTGTACAAGATCCAACAACTTGTAATCACGTCTGATGTCTTGATGTAGGCAACCAAACCTACAGTTCATTCTGTCAAAAAAAAAAACAACAAACAAAAGGCGATTGTGTAGGCAAACGAAGAAGAAACAAAAAGTACTCGCCTGATTTGGGTGGAAGAAAACTTTTCAAATCTTCAAGCGATAAATACTATAATCGATGACAAAATATAAAATATTTTTCATCACAAAAAATTACAAAACACAACCGACTATGAAAGACGCAAGAAATAAATAAACAAACAAAACACGATCACAATGGTAGAGAAACGTCTAACTTTTGTTTCTTTGTTCAAGAATCAATTCCTTGCTCAGATTGAGGACAATTAGGTTCGCTTAGGTTAGGTTGACCTTAAGCTTTCGGTTGACCTTGACCTTTAAGTTTTAGAATTTTTATAAGTTTCAATTTTTTTTCGATCGCAATTTCTTGCTAGGGTTGAGCAGAGTTGGGTTCGCTTGAGTTAGTTTGACCTTGAACTTTCGTTTGACCTTGACCTTTTCCGGCCCTTGATTTCGAAACTTAATTTTTTAAAGAAATTCCCCAATTTTTTGACTTGACCTTGATCTTTGACCTGTACGAAGATATGTTCTCGAAATTAAATTTTTTAAAAAAATTCTCCCCAATTATCATCAATTTTTTGGCCCTGACCTTGACCTCTGACCCTTAAGACCCCCCATTCTCGAAATTCAAAGATTTTAAAAAATTTTCGGCAATTTTTTGGTCCTAGTCTTGACCTTTGACCTTTAAAATGCCTAACTCTCAAAATTCAAAAATTTTAAAAAATTTTTCCCAATTTCCCACAAATATTTAGCGCTGATTTTGACCATAGCGATACCTCGTTCTCGAAATTCAAAATTTTTAAAAAATTTCCACAATTTTTTGACCGTGACCTTGACCTTTCTGTCGATATTCAAACATTTTCCCCAAATGTTTGGCCCTGACGTTGACCTTTAAGATGCCACGTTTTCGAAATCCAAAAATTCTTGAACATTTTCCCAAATGTTTGGTCCTGACCTTGACCTTTACGATGCCTCGTTCTCGAAATTCAAAATTTTTTGAAATTTTCCACAATTTTTTGACCCTGATCTTGACCTTTAATTTGCTTCGCTGTCGAAATTCAAAAACTTTCCCCAATTTTTTCCAAACTTTTGGCCCTGACCTTGACCTTGAAGATGCCACGCTTTCGAAATCCAAAAATTCTTGAACGTTTTCCCAAATTTTTGGTCCTGACCTTGACCTTTACGATGCCTCGTTCTCGAAATTCAAAATTTAAAAAAAATTCCCCAAAATTTTTGGCCCTGAGCTTGACCTTTGAAACACCTCGCTGTCGAAATTCAAAAAACTTCCCCAATTTTTCGGCCCTGACTTTGTCCTTTAAGATGCCTCGCTCTCGAAATTCAAAATTTTTAAAAATTTTCCACAATTTTTCTGAATTTTTTGGCGTTGACTTTGACCTTTGATCTTTGCGTTGCCGCATTCTTGAAGTTCAAAATTTTTAAAAAATGTCCTAAATTTTTCTCAATTCTTTATCGTGACCTTGACCTTTACGATGTATCGTTTTCGAAATTCAAATTAAAAAAAAAATCCCAATTTTTTCGGCCCTGACCTTGACCTTTGAGATGCCACGTTCTCGAAATCCAAAATTTTTAAAAATTTTCCACCAGTTTTCCGAATTTCTTGGCGTTAACTTTGACCTTTGCGTTGCCTCGTTCTTGAAATTCAAATTTTTTATAAAGTGTCCTCAATTTTTCCCAATTTGTTATTGTGAACTTGACCTTTGACCTTTACGATGCATCGTTCTCAAAAATTCAATTTTTTTACAATTCCCCAATTTTTGGCGTTGACCTTGACCTTTACGACGCCTCGTTTTCGAAACTAACAATTTTTTAAAAATTTTTGTCCTGACCTTGACCTTTACGATACCTCGTTCTCGCAATCCAAAAATTTTTAAAAATTTTCCCCAATTGTTCCCAAATTTTTGGTCGTGACCTTGACCTTTGACCTTTACGACGCGTCGTTTTCGAAACTAACAATTTTTTTAAAATTTTTTTGTCCTGACCTTGACCTTCACGATGCCTCGTTCTCGAAATCCAAAAATTTTTAAAAATTTTCCCCAATTGTTCCCAAATTTTTTGTCGTGACCTTGACCTCTGACGTTTACGATGCCTCGTTCTCGAAATTCAAATTTTAAAAAAATTCCCAAATTTTTGGCCCTGACCTCGACCCTTTAGACACCTCGCTGTCGAAATTCAAAAATATTCCCCAATTTTTCGGCCCTGACCTTTACCTTTAAGATTTTTAAAAATTTTCCACAATTTTTCCGAATTTTTTGGCGTTGACTTTGACCTTTGATCTTTGCGTTACCTCGTTCTTGAAATTCAAATTTTTAAAAAAATGTCCTCAATTTTTTTATCGTGACCTTGACCTTTACGACGTATCGTTCACGAAATTCAAATTTTCTTTAAAATTCTCCAATTTTTTGCGTTGACCTTGACCTTTGACCTTTACGACGCCTCGTTCTCGACACTACCAATTTTTTAAAATATTTCTCAAATGCTTTGTCCTGACCTTGACCTTTACGATGCCTCGTTCTCACAATCCAAAAAATTTTTTGGTCGTGACCTTGACCTTTACGATGCCTCGTTCTCGAAATAAATTCTTAAAAATTTTCTCCAATTTTTTGCCCTGACCCTCACCTTTCGCCATAACAAAATTTTGTTCTCGAAATTCGAAATTTTTTGAAGATTTTTCCCCATTTTTTTACTCTGGCTTGGGTTTACTCGTGTTGAGTCGAGTTGGGTTCGCCTCGCTCGGGTCTGATCTAATTAATTTTGAATTTTTTTTTGCCCTCGACTTTTCTCAATTTTTTTAAAAAAAATTTCAAATTTTTTGAATTTTTTAATTTTCGATTGTCGATAAAGAAGAACTCAATGTTTACGGTCGACAGACATCTTCAATTATTTTATGACAAATGACATATGTCTACCTACAAAATGACACAATTAACTCAAACATTTATTTTATAGGGAATTAATATTTGGTTGTAATTATTTTTAAATGAAATCACTAGATTTGTCACTAAACCGGTCACGAGATCACTAAATTTTCGATGTATATGAACGGTCTCACAGTCTGAACTTACTAAAAGTTGCCTGAAATCTAAACAGAAAGTCATCAGATCTAGTGACAAAATCACTAAATTGGCAACACTGTATGGTACCACGCAGAGGCGCCAATTCAAAACAAATACCACGCGATCATTTAAATTTATAATTAAAGTGGACGGGATTTTTTTTATATGGTTGTGCACCTTGCCAATTGTCTCGCTGTATAGATTAGAGGTTATGTAAATATTTTGACGTTTATAGGATTCTCCTCAGGTTCAATCGTTTTAATTTAAAGGAAGTGAAATAGTTTTAGTGCCAAGCATAGCAAATGTTCAAAGTGTTCGCCCCCGGCAATTAATTAAACATTTTGAAGCGTCACTTTGACAATTCAAACTCAAATTAAGCTGTCAACAGTTAGTGTTGCCAATCTAATTCAAAATTCATAGCCTACTCTAATTATAAATTTAAATGATCGCGTTGTATTTCCCCGATTTTGATTATAAAATTTTGCTTCTCTTCATTATTTGTTTACTAACACTTTCCGTCTTTAAAAAATTTCTTTTTTGTTTAATTTCATCCCAAACCAGTTTCAGGACAACATATGGACGGAACTTCGAGAAGACTACGACTGCCTGAGCCACCTCTGTAACACCCTCGACTCCACCCTGTCCTACATCGTCCTGATGTCCTACGTCATCAACCTGTTCTTCATTCTCATACAGTTATACAACAGCCTGGGGTAAGTCGGTCGCTGCCGTCGAAGACAAATATTAATCTGCAGTCCTTCCAAGCATCATACGCGGCACAATGCAACAGGTTTATTTCTTCTATTCGTTCGGCTTCTTGATATTTAGAACGGTGGCCGTGTCCTTGTATGCCGCCAAGATAAACGACGAAAGCAAACAGCCGGCTACCATATTGCTCTCCGTGCCTTCGTCCATGTACAACAACGAGGTACAAAAGACAACCGTCTTTTATACTTTTATATGTTTTCCCTGTTTATTGTAGGTGCAACGGCTTCTATTGCAGATTAACTTCGACAACATCGCCCTCACCGGTTGCAAGTTATTCAAAGTAAAGCGCGGCTTGATCTTGACGGTAAAACACCCCCATTATATCATAAGGAAAATTAACTGAGAAGTATTTTTTGTAGATCGCCGGAGCTATCGTAACTTACGAGCTCGTTCTGATACAGTTCAACCCCAACGTGGAGTAGGTGCGTCAAAGAGTAGATGGGGGTTGCGACGGGAACGTCGAAATTAAACAACACAGTCTCACGGGGTCGTTTACTAATTTCAAAATGTGTGCTGCTACGCTTTGAAACTTATAATTTAAATGGTGGTGATACTTACATTAAATTGAAACAACAGCAATTCGTACGTGACTATCGTGCCAGCAATCTGGAATCAACTTTTTTTTTCCCCCCTTGGCAGCTTTAAATAAGGTACTTACGCTGCAAATCAGGCCACGCGTGATGGAGAATATCTTCCAGCCGGTCAGCGCCACGTTGGAATAGTAAATTTGGGTCATAAGTCTTTCCACCTAAAATACAATTAAAAAAAAAAAAACTTCTCACTTTGATATAAAAAAATTAATTTACCTCTTGGCTGTAGACGTCACCGGACACGTCGGCTATAAAATGCAGGGGGCGCTTGCTCTCATCGTTGACCCTCGCGGCTAAAATCGTAACTCCGATCGTCCTCAGAACGAGCAGGCCGAAGCAGGAAAAGAAATAGAAATTCTCTAGCCCCGAGCCCCTTCGACTAAAATACTTTGGTCAAAAAAGAAAAAGAAAAAAGAGAAAACGTACGCGGGGCTACGTACTGTAAACTCTGGAAGAGCTGTATCAGTATTAGGCCCAAGTTGCTGGCGAATGAAACGCAGATTAGTTGAGACAGGGCGTCTTCGATTGTGTCGAATAGCTTGCACAGGGTGTTGTAGTCTTCGCGTATGCCCCTCCAGAATGTAATAGTGTTGCACTGCCATGTAAATTACAAGTTAGTTACTGATCACGATCAGCAAAGCGACTATGACTTGATTCGACTTAAAAGTAGTGACCTTGAACTTACAAATAACTTATTTGTATTTGCACCTGATTAAATAGTATATCCGTAAAGTCAGCTTTCGTCGTACGCAGCTTCGTTTAAGGCAGTGAAAATTCTGTTTGTATTTGCAAGCGCAAGCACGATTTTGAGGTTATGTTTGGCGTCGCCGTAATTAAAGCGATTTGTGTGGCATTCTCGACCCTTATTAGAATATTAACGCGCAGATAATATCAAACTTGGTACTTTTCTGCAATCGATCCATATTTTGATCACTTTTTTATGATAAAATCCAAATATCAGTTTATAGGTTAAGTTGACTCGCGTAATTCAATTTTCTGCCACGGCGCTGTCGTCATTGCGAACACAGGGTTGCGTTCAGAAACTATATCGCATGTTTCTTACTCACAATTTCTAACATTGGGCTAGTTTTTTTATTCAGCATTTTGCTGTGATGGGTGTAGGAAATTTTAAAAGATCGAACAGAAATTCATGTCTGTTAATAAATAGATTATAATCGATTTAGCCGATGTAGGAATTTAGTGAGAAGTTGTCACACAATTTAATTTATAGCATTTTCCACTGGCTGCAGTAGTGTGCACTGAATGTATTTTCATCTCGGTTCAGTTTTACGTAATGAAACGAGATAGAGATATCCCGAGTGCACATCGGTGCAGCAAGTGGAAAACGCTATTAGTTTGTCCCCAAACTGATTCAACAAATAACATGTGTTCATTTGAATTTGTGGTATAGTGACCGTTGGAACTGTTAAAGTCATGTCGTTAATTAAATCGGCTTACCTTTTAATTTTACAATAACCTAAAATAATACGCAAATTTAATAGAGTTACATATTTTCTGTTGCACTGTTAAAACCATTTTTAGAAATAAACGTTTTAAGGGATACTTCTAGGTTAGAAACACTTTTGAAACATGCCAGCAGCAAACAGAAGGTCTATTCGTCTGTATTGCTCGGAGTAAAGTCGGTTACACAATGAATTTGCATAAAACATAAGGTATAAGCCGTCTCGTTACGGAGCTATTGTGTTACAGCGCACTTCTTTATGGCTTATGTCTTATGTTTTATGCAATCCATTGTGTAATCGCCTTTAAGGGGCCCATAGACTTCGTTCAATTCGCGCGAATTGGACCACGCGGACCAAATCGCGCGAAACAAGATCATACGCTTTTTTTTACTCACGCACTACAACCTTTTAGTACAGTTCGTTCAGCTGTATTTAATGCGCGAACAAAGATATAGTCGTGCGCAGCTTAAATGCTACAATTTGACACTTGTGTGAGTCTTGTATCACAAGATTTTAAGGGTGACGTTTGCTTGCGGGAGGTGCATTTAAGGTGCGCGGGACTGTACCACGAAAGTATCTCCTAGCAGTGGTGGCGGTAATATCTATAAAAAAGTAAAGGGAGAAAAATCATACAAAATGGTGCAAGAATTGGCTTTTGAGAAGAAGGACGTTTTCTCATATCAATCTGTTAAGCGAATTACAGTTTTTCGGACAGGTCCGCGCGGTCGAATTCGCGCGAATTGAACTATGTCTGTGGGCCCCTTTACTCTACTCTACTCTAAGTTGTCAAATGTCGTTTTCAGTCAAATTCGTTTATTTCGCGCCGAAAGACTTCGAATTTGACTGAAAACTACATCTGACAGCTTTTAAGGTAACTTTGAGCAATACAGGGTGTATTCGGCATAAGAATCTCAGATTGGAGCAGAGTAACTCTAGTCATGTGACAAATCAATGAGAGCGTTTAGGGTTATTGGAATGAATTGGAGCACAAGTGGAGCATTTGTCTAGTTTTAACGGTTTTTCTATTTTTTAATATTGCAAACGTACGATGAAATGAGCGCAAAAGTTGTTGCTGGATTTATTGCGCTAGAATATGGCATATGTTAGATAGTAACGATGAAGAAGGAAAAAAGAAATCAAAAATATTGCTTACAAAGGTATCACAATTTACCTGACACGACGCAAAAACAATTTAAAGCATTTTCACTTATAAAATCACATATTATATAATAAAATATTATACCATCTTCGACATTTTTTGCTTTATTTAAATCAAAAGATTTATTTTACCGCCTTACTCTCTCTGCTCGCACATTGAAGTAGGAGCACATAAAGTACGCTCCGTGTAGTGCTCTGAATAAATTTGAAACATAATCGAGTGTGCGCCGAACGAATAAAGAAACAGAAAAGAGTAAATCGCGCACGCTTTTTGTACTCCGATCGCTATGCCGAATGCACCCACAAACGAACAGACCTAAGATTACTAGCAGAAATTTTTAGTTGTGAAAAATGCGTGTGGTATACGCTACGACATATGTCAATGGCCATTGACCGTCAAACGCTCACTAGACCACAAATTCAAATGAACATACGTTACATATGTATATGTATAGGTAAAAGTCTCCTCGGATTTTCACATCAACATATAAATGTTTTTGTATTATCTATTAGAGTAAAATACCTCGTATTTTGACGCATTCTCTATTCTCATCGTTATTTGGCTGAAGCGTTCGGCGAGCGCCGTGCTCACTATCATTATGAACAAATCCATGAAATTCCAGGAGAACTGCGTTATGGTGTTGACGACCTGAAACGTTCGCTGCAAGCGCGCATTTTCTCTTTTTTTTTTAAACAATTTTACTTACGAACAACAGGACGGCCATCGGCACCGAATAGGGGACGTGCTTCATAATGAACGGGTACATCACGTTTATGAACTCTTGGGTCAGTGAATAATCGTCGTCTTCGAGAAATTCTGCTCTGATATAGTTTATCGTTTTCACTACCGACAGCACGTGTTCAACTGAAACAAAATATATTGTCTAATAATACGCCTTTAATTGAGAGAGATTCTTTGTCATTCTTGTTTCTTTATACCAAGTCGATTTAAAAAAAAATTAATCTATTCTTGCCATACAATCTGGGCGGCATGTCTTAGCTTTACTGTAAAGAATAGCATCAAGGCACAGTATAAGAATCTACAAAGTAGCATCACTCAAGTATAACTGTCACATTTGCCATTTTGTTTGATACCTACCGATTTGTAATTTCCATCAAACAATATGGCCGCCTTTTTTGACACGTTTAAGTGACGCTACTCAGTAATTACTTATCTGTTACTGTTACGCTATTCGCGTAGACGTATTTTTGGACTCGCCTATATATGTATTTAGAATTTAAGTTAGAGCGTCAAAAAGTATACCCTGTGGCCCAGTGCGATAAAAAGCTTAAACATTGACATTGGCAACCAAGAAAATTCCTTTTTCTATTTTAAACTGTTTTCATAGTGATTCATTTTTTACAATAGGTACATAGATAATTTGAAAGCAACGATATTAAAGTAAGAAACTAAATTTTACGTGTCGCGCATCAAAAGAAAGGTCTAGACGGAGAGCAGAAACGAAGGAAAAATTAAAACTAAGAAAAATAAAAAATAAAACTCAAAACTGAAAAAAGTTGAGGATGAAAAAAAATAATTAGGTCCAACCCAAGCCAGGCGAACCCAACTCGACCTGACACAAGTGAAGGTCAAGGCAAAAAAATGAGCATCTTAAAAAATAGAATTTCGAGAACAAAGCTTCGTAAAGGCGAAAGGTCAAGGTCATATATAAAATATTGGGGAATTTCTTTTTTAATAGATTTTTTTTATTAAATAAACGCCACCCTCTGTCGGCAATAAATAAATCCAAAAGATGGGTTAACAATAACAACTGTTGAATTTCATAGTGTTTTCTTTTTTTAATTTAATTTTATTTCTTTGATCTTTTCGAAACTTTCTTCTCTAAATTCAAAATTTAAATCGTGTTTTTTGCTTAAGAAATTCTATTGTTTTATAAATTTCCATCGACCAATATTTCGGCATTTCATTGCAACGATGTAAAGTTTAGAATTTACGCTTCAATTTTGAATAATAGATGGCGTTGTTAACCAAACTTGTCGATATAAAATTCAAATTTAATCGAATAAAAGAGTTTATTTAAATAATTAAGCATCATAAAATATAAAATTAAAATAAACAGATCCTTTAGAGTTTATTTACAAAAAGAAATAGTAGTTGCTATTTTTGTCAATAGATGGCGCCGCTCTTTTGAGAGATCCATTTAATTGCGAGACGTTCACGTCGATTTGATTAATAAAATAATGCAACCAGGAAATAAAAACTTCGTTGCGTCGATTAAAAAATAAAATAAAACTCAACGGTTCTTAATCCAGCTTTAATTTACTGCCGACAGAGGGCGTTGTTTATTTAATTTTACAAAAATCTATGAAATAGTGATTTTTGGTTTAGAAATTGTATAATTTTTTAATTTTAGTTCCCGTTTTTGTCCATAGATGGCTCTGCCTTTTTTTTTAGAGATCCATCCTGAAATAAAATTTAATGAAAGCTTTATTGTTTCAATTAAAAAAACAAAACAAAATTCAACGGTTTTTAACTCAACTTCTGGTTTAATTTACCGCCAACAGAGGGCGCCGTTTAGTTAATTTAAAAGCAATCCTAGGGTTGTTTTATAAATTTCAGTTAAAAAAAGCGAAAATAATTGTTTAGCAGTAATTTCCATTTTTTTTTAGAGATCCACGGAATTGCGATCAGAGATTTTAAAGTACTGGAAAATAATTGTTTCACGGTAGTTCCCATTTTCGTCAATAGATGGCGCCGCTTTTTTGAGATCTACAGAGATCCATTGAATTGCGACGCTTTAAAAATTTGAATTTCGAGATCAAAGGTCAAGGTCAAACGATATTTTAAGGACAACAACCCAACGTAGCTGCATCCGAGCGTGAAATTTAGAGGAAACTTCAAAAATTGTAGCGGAAAATTGAAAATTCAAGAAGGATAAAAGTTGAAGGTCAAGGTCAAACGAAAGTTCAAGGTCAACCCAACCTAAAATGGAAGTGTCTCTATTCTCAGCGGTGAGATAATCGATAACATCTCGTTTAAAATTAATAACGAAATTGACATATTCGCAGTTAGTTTTTAATTTACTTTGTATACGATAGCAGTGAGTATAGATATTATTATTACTATTATATACTCACTGACGATAGTAGGTGCATGAAAGTAATTGCAAGGCCTTATTTGCTGCTAGTTATTAGGTTATGCATGAGCGCCATCTACCTTGCATAAAAAATCGAAAACCGACAATTTTTAAATGCCATTTTCTGTTTTCTACATTTATATTACAGTAATATAAAAAAAGCAAAAAAAAACGGGATTTAACAAGAACTATCTACAATTTACGTTCTAAATACATGTACAGTGGCGATCAGCTAAAATGTCCAAAATCTATCTATATGGTTGTGCTTTTCGATTACAGAAAACTGTAGTCACCATAGAAATGACAGTGATCAATGGCAGCGGAATTATAAGCCTTTTTTGGCGTACAAAACTGTTTTAAAACCGAATGGTGCTGTTTCAAAACTGTTTTAATTTTGACGTCATTAATGATGATCCCGCTAAAATAACTTTTCTATACCGTTTCAAAACACAATCGGTTTGCAGGTTATGTGTAGCACTTAACTTGTTACTATTAACCTCCACTCCACCTTGAAATAATTTCAAAAAGTAATTTCACAGCGTTTTGAAATGTATGCAGCCGTTTCAAAACATGACGTCATTGTTTCAACGCTAAAAAATGCACGTTTCGAAACATACGAAATAATTTCAAAATAGTGCACCGCCAAAAAACGGCTTTAATCAAATATTAACATAAAACCGACTGAAGCTGCGTTCGTTTATCCAACTCCGTTCACTCTATTTACTCTTTTTGCACTTTTGTCTCACTCTTACTTGTATTAAAACTTATTCGCTCTCACTCGTTACAGTCCGAAAAGAGTAAATAGAGTGAACGGAGTTGAATAAACGAACGCAGCTTTAAGTGTTTCTGCTACAATTGGGGGCTAACTTACAAATGGTTCCTGCCAAAACCGTAACCGTCAGCACGATGATGTTCCTCGATAAACCACTAGGATAATCATAGCGTTCCATGCACGCCTCGACTCGCTGCCACTTCGCCATCAGAGAAGGCCAGCGCTTCGCCATTCTCAAAAAGAGGAAGCCAATCAAGAAACCGTTGGAATAAAATATTGCCACTGCTAAAAATAATTGAATTTGATTTTTGTTTCGCCGATCTGTAAGAAGTACTTACTGACGTTGCGTAGATGTGCTCCTGTGTTAAATACGTAAAATATAGCCATCATAGCGACAAGACCAGCCAGCGTGGTTAACAGTAAAGAATAAAGGACCCTCACTGATTTCCAAGAGAATCTTAACCGCGACGCATCCGGATGGAATATACCTCGAACAGGCAACAGTCCAAACATCTGCGACATGACTAAAATGCCCCTCAACTTCCTCTGCATGCTCTTCTTTGAGCCCTCGCTCGAGCTAGGGGTAGTTTCGGGGAACTTCTTGACGGCGAAGCCCATGTCGATATCGTAGCTCTTGTTGCATTTCATTTTTGAAAAGGCGCAAGAAACGGCGGAGATTATTATCAGGCGCGTGGAGCTTTTATCGCCTAAAAGCTTTTTAATATAGCTTGTAGTGCGACTGGAACTAATACACGTATGTGTTCAATGATTCAATAATGCGACCCTATATCACGGGCAGATAAACGAGCGGACGCTTAAATTGGGGCGAGGTGAAGCATGTGTAAACAATAAATTATTAATTTATCAGTACGGGAGCAGACGAAAAAGTGTGCCGCGCATAATGCTGCAGCGTAATTGCACCTGCAGACCGTAATTCATTGAACAAGTGACTAAACAGAATTTGCCGACGTTATCACTTTCAAGTTTCAATCGAGACGGCGATTTCTGCTTGGATGATATTGTTTAATTACTTCCTTAAATTTATTCAGTATTTTCTGCAATAATATCAGTAATCGTAAAAACAATAAATTATGGAATTGGTTCTAACGAGTTAAGAATAAACAGGAGGGAGTTATACTAACAGTGGTTCTTGTCCAAAGTGGTAACAATAAATTGTCGAAGTGATTACAACGAGTTAAGAATAAACAGGAGAGAGTCATACTAACTTTAGCTCTTGTCCAAAGTGGTAACTGAATACGGTCGCTGTAAAAACATGAGAAATAAACATTTGCCATGTCAAACTGGAATTTCTCATCAACTTTTCTTTGTGTCGAAACTTCACCTGGTAAACTCGGTACTCCAAAACTCTTACTTTTTGAGTGGAATTTGAACGAGGGACTATATCAAAATCTAAACTGAACAATAAGTATTAACAGTAAAATTTGTATTAAACGTTAGCGGCATTGCATACATACTAAACTGGACGTCAGAAATATTAAAGAGGTTTGCACAATTTAATAGATTAATAAATTTTAAAAAATAATCATAAAAAGGACTATGAGAAAGCAGAGAAAATGAAATGGCAGAATTTTTCAAAATACGAAATAAACTTAAAAAACGATAAAAACAAAATACAATCGATTTTACAACACGATTCGGTGGATTAATAAATTAAAAAAAAAACTGTTTCGAAGGAAAGGTGACGAAACAAAGAGAACAAATAAACACAATTTTAAGAAACACGTAACAATATTAAAAAAAAATAATAATAAAAACAAAAAACGATCCATTTTGGAGCAGATTATTTGCCTTCCAAAATGATCGACTGATTATAAAACAAACTGCAATAGATGGCGCTGTTCGCCATCTCACACAACTTTACTGACGGTCAGTGACATTTTCTTATTGAAAAAAAATACTATTTGTGACAGAACAAAGAAAACAAATGAACAAAATTTGCGGGAGTTTTAGATCTTATCAAAGAAACAAAAAGAAAAAAATTGGATGCAAAGGGAGACCTGGTTGGATGCCACCACCTGACCAACCGCATTTTCTTTCCTCACGTCTTACTTTATTCGTAACAACTAAAGCAGCGATTCTTAACCTTCTTAGCTCTGCGACCCCCCAAATAGTAAATATAAATAAAATTAATATTTCGCGACCCCCCTCTTATAATTTTATGTCGCTGCGTTTATAGCGACGGGTATGAACATACATGTATGGCGTTATAAAATGATTTCATTATTGTTTAGGCTACTTTCGCGACCCCCTTTAATATCACCGCGACCCCCAGGTTGAGAAACGATGAACTAAAGCATGAGTTTAGGTTATATACAGGTTAGGCCACGCGAGAAACTCGTGAAAACACGTGCGCGTCATTAAACACGTGCACTGCACATCATTAAACCCGTGACATCAGAAGCAGAGCCCGGCCGTGCGTTCCAGGAACACCGGATAATTAAGGGTTTACATAAAACGTGCCGGGACGGCACTGAAGTAAAGCTCATCCAACGCTGTTGCCGAAAGGTCAGACTGGACGAACGCTGAGCTAGGATTGCTGCCGAAAGGTTAGGATTGTTCCAGTCGCTCTAACATCACGTCATTAAACACGTGCACATCATTAAACTCGTGACGTCAGAAGCGGAGTCCGGCCGTGCGTTCCAGGAACACCGGACAATTAAGGACCTATTTAATAGCGTTTTCGATTGACCGCCTTAGTGCGCACCCAGAGTATCTTCATCTCGTGTTATTACATGAGGTTAAAAGAAGATGCACATACACTGAGTGCAACCGGTGCACATGAATCGAAAACGCTATAAAGCGTGCCAGGACGGCACTGAGGTAGAGCTCGTACAACGCTGTTGCCGAAACGTCAGACTGGACGAACGCTGAGCTAGCACTGCTGACGAAAGGTCAAGATAGTTCCAGTCGCTCTAACATCACGTCATTAAACACGTGCACATCATTAAACCCGTGACGTGAGAAGCGGAGCTCGGTCGTGCGTTCCAGGAGCACCGGATAATTAAAGACCTATAATAAAGTGTACCAGGAGGGCACTGAGCTCGCCCAAATCTATTGCCGAAAGGTCAGACTGGACGAACACTGAGCTAGCACTGCTGCCGAAAGATTAGGATAGTTCCAGTCGCTCTAACATCACGTCATTAAACACCTATGGTCATTAAACACGTGCACATCATTAAACCCGTGATGTTAGAAGCGGAGCCCCGCCATGCGTTCCAGAAACACCAGACAATTAAGGACCTACATAAAGCGTGCCAGGACGGCACTGAACTAGAGCTCGTCCAACGCTGTTGTCGAAAGGCTAGATTAGACGAACGCGGAGCTAACACTGCTGTCGAAAGGTCAGGGTAGTTCCAGTTGCTCTAACATCGCCAGCGAGAGAGCAATAATGTCGTTCGAATTTGAAACCTTGTGGTAAACCTCCACAGTGCCAGTCGTTGTCCTTTTACGTTCTCCATTACGACGGTGTCTATAGGATGAATGTCCTTTAGATATAAGTAATTGCACACTAGCTACAGCAAAATTCTCATCTCATGACTACATAACTCGCAGAATACTCGAATTACAGCACTTTGGTTGCGCGGGACTGTACATACTAACGAACACGAACGAATCATAACTCAGCTGACCACCGTTGGTTACTCTTTATGCGACTGTACACAGGAGAAAATTTTAAAAAAAACTTTATTTTCAGTAAAACAAAAGTCATAAAATATTTTTCGCAAGAGAAGAGCTCTGCGTCATAAATAAAACGCGTCTGGCGTTGGATAATCAGACATAAAAAGCATAATTCCATCCTTCTTTCTTAGTCACCGTTGACAAAGAAATAATGCTGAAATATTTGTCGGTTGTAACTTCGGCGAGCTCTTCTCTTACGAAAAATACTTTAGTTTAAAATTTCTAGCGTTTTATTGTTCAACATATTATGCATTTGTTTACGACTTAACAGACAAATTGAAACGACTGTTTTTTTTTAAATAACGCATTAAAATAATGTGCCGATTTCAAGAGAGAGATGAAGCCCGCCGAGATTCTATTCCAGTATCTTCAGTGCAGTTTCATAACCGAAAGGAAGCAATTGACATCAGCTTTAAGTGCACTTGGTCCTGATCGCTCGCTCGCTCGCTCTGATATGTGGCCTTCTAGAGTTTGTAACGCACAAAAATAAATCATACAGATAATATAGCGTTCGTTTAGGTTTAAACCAGGGCCTTTTTTTTTATTTTACATATATGGAAGACATCAAATTTAAATTGTTTTCAAACAATGTTAGCATAAAAACGTGAGTCAACAGATTTCATCTCTCCTCCTTCGTAAATAAATTAACTAAAATAAAATTGGTGCTAATTTCATCGAGTTACTTATGTTATAAAATAACGAAAGTTAAAAGTCAGTCCTTTCATTATAGTTAATAATAAATTACTAGTACGTTTTCTGATATCTCTCGCTAACTACACTTTATAAAAATATCACTAAAACCTAGAGTGGAATACTGAACTAAGTTTAAGGTTGAACGACGTTTGATGGTGGAAACGTTAGGGCGCGGTATCATTCAGGAACGTGTTGTCGTTTCCCCCCCAATATCAGTGGGTCTTCATGTGCGTCGACAGGGGGCCGGTCTGGGAGAAGGCCTTTTCGCAAATGTTACACGTGTACGGCTTCTCGCCGGTGTGGATCCTCATGTGAACCTTTAGGGTGGACGCTTGGTAAAAACCTTTCTTACAGATCACACACACGTGACTACGATCACCTAAACAAAAAAAAACATTGTATCTAAGTTTGCAGCGGTCACTGCGAGTTCTTACCGGTGTGAGTTTTAATGTGTATCCTGAGGTCTTCGCTTCGAGGAAACGCCTTCGGGCACACGTTGCACAGGTAGGGCTTTTCGCCCGTGTGTATTCGCATGTGCTTCTTGAGTTGTGACGAGCTGACGCAGCCCCTCTGGCAAAACGAACAGACGTACGGCTTCTCGCCGCTGTGCGATCGAGAGTGCACCGTCAGTCGGGAGGGATCGGGGAAGCCCTTTCCGCATACGTTGCAAATGTACGGTCGTTCTCCTATATTTAAAGCAAGCACAGCTCAAATGAATAGGGTCGTTTTTTTTTTTTAATACTTTCGCTACTTTTTATTAACTATACACTCTTTATTACCTAGTGATCATAAATCTTTTAAATCGATTTAAAAAATATCTGTGAGTGACATTTCTTTATTAAAAAAATCTACCGTTACCAATTTGAAATGCACAGTTGGCTGTCTGCCTTACCGGTCTTATCATTGTGCTTCACAGCTGACGAACTGAACGAATTTCTTTCTCTTCTAATCGTTACAATCATTCGTGAATTTTGAGTTCGTCTCTAAATGTAGTTTTTGGAAAAAATGGGGATTTTAGTATTACGTATATGCTGGACGTTTTCACCAGAATTTGTGACGTCGCTAAATTGGCAACATCGATTGCATAGTTTACACATCCGTTTCAATATAACCTGGTATTACTTCCGTCATTGTTGACGCCAGTGCTGCCATCTTTTGGTGCGAAATTTTCATAATGATTTTTACCACATTCATTCTTTAGTGACAGATAAATGATTATTATTTATATCAAAATGAAGGTGACATGATTTTATATTCCTATACATATTTTTCTGGTTGTCATGGAAATAATGTAAACGCGAGACTTCTCGAAAAGATGAGCGAGATGCAAAATACGTTAAAGTGAGAAAGATGAGATTACACGTGGAAGATGCACTCGAAGGATAGTTTTCGAACGCACCCCGCAGACGGACGCTATGACGTCACAACATGGACGGCTAGGTGTGTTCATAAATTGCACTCTGGGGTCACTTTCGGCTAGTATTGCGATCTCTTTTGCATAAATGAGTTTATACAGGGTATTCCGGGAGGAAAGGTCAAATAATAGTTCGCGAGGGTCTAGAGTGGCTTATTATAAATCAAACAGTTTATAAAAGCATAGTCTTTTTTCCCCGTCTCAAAAACGAATCAACAGAGTATACATACAGGGTGACTGACAATTGTTCCGCAAGAAAAAACGCATAACAGAATGGATGTTAAAGATTACGGGGAAAATGTTTCAAAAATTCTACGGACTAGTTTTATAATTAATGACAGGTTTTCCCAAAAAGTATGTTACACCAATGTGTATAGAGTGTTTGCAATTTAAATGAAAATTAAAGAAAAATATTAGAACATTTTAACACGGAAATTTTTGAATTGTTTTCGTGCTGTAGTGATTTATTTATCAAAGCTGCAGACAAAATTCGACGAAGTCTTAAATGTGACTTTTCATCCGTTTCGTTCTCCGATTTCCATTTAAATTCGGTTTATGTACTTTCAATTAAAAAATAATTTACTTACGATTTTTTTTTAAACAAAACATTCTTGTGGTACATCGGTGGGTCAAGTCAAAAAATGTTGTTCAATAGAGTAAATAATTGTGTAACTGCTAAAGCCCCTTCAAAGAGATTCTAAAACCCGTCCAGAGATGGCGCTGTTAAACATATTGGGCAATCTAAGCAAACAGGAGTGGCAGTGGAAAAGAATCGAATGACGCCTCTCCATTTCGTTGTCCAATCCAAAGCACCTCCCGTTGATAATTAATGTTATAACTAGACTGCGGAAGTTTAGGCAGTAACGAATTTACATTTAGGCCTAGTTTTACAATCGTGGAATAAGGACGGAATAACTGTTGCAGAATATCTTTTAATGTACCTACGTCACGTTATTCTATACTTATCCGACGATTGTAAAATCGGGCCTTAAATGCCAAAACTTCCGCAGTCTAGTTATAACCATCCGAGAGAATGCCACACTGTTACGTTTCAAATTTCCCGCCAAAGAAAACGCGGAATCTAGACGATATCTGGCCCGCTTTTGATAGTTGGTAAGCCTGTACCCCTTCTTTGCTTCTTCGAAGTTTATTGGTGGATGACGCACCACGTGACTGCCTTCGGTTTCGTATCCTAGCAACCTTCGCCTGCCACAATTTCGACTCGTTGAGGATCTTTCTTGTTAGAAGCGTGTTACAAGACAGACGTGTTTTACGTGCATAATAAAATTATCGGAGTTCTTGCTCTTTGGGAGGAGCAATTCATTTGCGGCTGTGCCGGAAGATTTCGTGACACCATCGAACACATTTGGGGATAATTTTAACTCCAATTCCAAGCCTGGGAACTTATTAGCCCCAGGTAATGTAAAAAGTGCAATGGCATGTATCAAAATGGCTGCTAACGAAGCCTTTTCCCTTTACATTCTGTTTGGGCACAGTTTTCTGGCGCAGGCTTTTAGTCCATGCTTCTAGGCCTAGTTCTCCGGAGGCACTTCTGCCCTGTGAATGTACCGTGGCCCGATCGTGGAAACCTGACCAGCCATCTTGACGATCTCAGCTGATCCAGATTGTCGACGCTACCCGTGGACGACAGAGGGCGTCGTAATTACCCACCGGCCACCGCGCTTCGGTTGGTAACGTTGACCCTGACGCATGACTGTTCGCGCTGTCAAAAGGTTAGATATTCCAACTTTAATTTTGCGGAACGATCGGTTTACATTTTAGTCATTTCTAGTGAATAGTTGAATCGCGAGGAAGAATTTCGAATTACGTGTTGCGCTGCGTGTACCGTAGTTAATTTTAGCATAAATTAAGCAGCCACTTGTAATTGTGTAGAGTGTTGTTTGTTTTGAATTGTTTAATAAAACCTCAGTTGTGTTAACATTAACTTCGAGTTTAATTTCCGCGTTCACGCACACCAGTGAGTACAGTCTCGCCTCTATTTATTGTTGATTTATTTCTGCCCGATTTGGTCGATTGGAGACGTCGACTGGTCGATTACGTTTAGCTGAAGAACAGTCTTCTGGCGCCCTTTAATAACTTTTACCATCTTAATTAAGCCGCCCCATTCTTCACTGTTGCTAGACAGGGGAACAGCTGATACGTTTAGTCAGCAGAAGCTTGTCATCTGTCAGTGGTAAGTAAGAGGCAAGTCAATTTAAATTTAAATTTGGTGACAACACTTTAATTAATTAAACTGACGTGTAGTCAAAATTAAAAGTAATGTCTCCTGGGCGGCCTAATCATTCTGACTGCTATAACGAGTAGGCGGACATCGCATCGAATTCTTGCTTGGCCGCCTGCTTGTTATATGGTGATCAGAATGGATAAGACCACGCATTTACATTTTATTGGGGAGACATTACTTTTAATTCTGACTGTACACAAGAACGCAGAGTTGAAAGTTGATGATGATTTATTTTTGTAGATTATTGATAGCAACTTGTTTCACTTGGCTTTCCGGGCTGGAACCGCGTCTTCGTTTTTCAGTCTTTGCCGACGTTTCGTCAACTCTTGTAAGGGACTTCTTCAACGAAGAATTAAAACGATGTGTTTGATTTAAAATGTCTGACGTGACAAATGTATGTTGGAGTTATGTCAATTGTGTCCACTATTTATGGGATTATTATAACGTCATAAGCATTTTTTTGTTTTGATTTCATTTTCACAAATCGAGCGTTTCCAATTTTTTTAATTACTTATTTGTTATAGTATAACGGACGTTGTTCTTTTCTTTTTCTTTGTCGCCGTTGTCGTCATCGTGGGAAATATTTTGCCATAGTCCGATCCTGGTTTAACATTGGAAAAAAAAAGTGTTTAAATGAGGTAGATAAAGAAAAAAACTTCAATTTTTTGATAATTAAACGTAAGAACATTTGCACTGTCATTTGTTAGACATTCTGCGTATAGATGTCGCCCTTACGCTCAACATTTTTCTGACACAAGCAGTAGCTTATAACTGCATAATGTTGTCGCCTCAGTAGCTCGGCGGTTAAAGTATAGTCTGACAATTTAAAGATGGGGTCTTATTTTATACATTTGTACGGAATAATTTACTTCAGGTGATTCGCTGGAGCTCGTATTTCACCTGATCACAAATATTCCATTTAAAGGTCAAGTGAACATTTAAAAAAATTTCTCATACTCCGGGATATCGCGTTTCGTGGTTTCTTTTCTGGCGAAACAATGGTCAGTCACCCTGTATATACTTATTTATCTGTAATAGTACTTTGATAGAAGCTAACTAAAGTGAATAAAGTTTACAAACAATGTGCTTGCGAATAATTATTTTTACTATGTTTTAATCTCAAAGCAAATCATTTTTAGTTATTTAAATAATTACAGATAATTTGGCGCCCCTTTGATCAAGCGCCCTTGTGCGTGAAAAGTTTGTCCGTTGTCACGGATATCATGTAAACACTAGACTTCTTGGAACTGATGAGTGAGAAAGATGCGATTACACACCCAAGGTGCGCTCGAAAGTATAGTTTATGAACACAACCCTAGCGCGTTTACCAGAGGATCATTTTTATTAATTTCTTTATGGTTTAAAATATGATGGAAAAGATTTCTTTCTTAGAAATATTAATTAAACACACGATAAAGTTTCTAAATTTGACAAGAAGCAAAAATGGCAAATGAGTCCGTCACAAATTAGATAAGCACTTACCCGTATGCGTTCGCTTGTGAATGATTAGGTTACTGGGGGTCGTGAACCCTTTCCCGCAGAAGGGGCAGATGTGGTCCTTCACGCCAGTGTGAATCTTCATGTGCATGGCTAGAGAACCCGAGCCGCACAATCTGCAGCAAAGCAAATAATACCTTTCGTTCGTCCGAGAGCAGTTAAAATCCTAACCTTTTCCCGCATATGCTGCACTCATGGCTCTTGATTCCGCTGTGGGTTTTGTTGTGAGCGGCCAGGCTGGTGTACCTCGAGAACGCTTTGCCGCAGACCGAACAGATGAAGCCCTTTTCGTTGGCGTGAGCCCGCATGTGCTCGAGCAAACGGAACGACTGCGCAAACGACTTGCCGCAAATCGTGCAGGGAAACGGCTTTTCGCCCGTGTGTGTCCGCAAGTGCCTCGTAAGATCGTCCGACCTCGAGAAACCCTTCCCGCACTCGCTACAAAGATGTCGCTTTGCGCCGTCGTGCACCTGGAAACGCAACATGAAATGAGGGGGGGCCCTTTCGGTGCAGGCGGGGGAAATACCTTCGCGTGCCTGCACAAAGTGCTTGCACTGGCGAAACCTTGATTGCACACCTTGCAGAAGTGCCTCGTTATTTTCGGGTGCGTCCTCGAATGGATCTGGAATAGCCCGATCATATAACAACGAAATACAAACCATTTGGAGCCGCTTACTTTTAGGTCACTGAGCGTCGTAAAACACTGAGTGCATTCTTCACACGCGTAAATCGGCTGTTCCGTGTCGTCTTTAACCTTCTTCTTTTTCATATCTTTCTTCTGCTTCTGACATTCTTCTTGGTCGCCGACGGCGTTGCTCGCTTCATTATCCGAATCTATTCCTATAATTTTGCTTCGTCAATCAAATAACTGGGCCAGCAATAACCCTAAACGACTTACTGGGTAGATCCGCGTCTACCGCATCCATGCTTTCAAGCTTGGGCTCCAAATCTAGGGGTTTCTTCTCGTCGGGTATTATCAACTCGACCATGGTTTGATCGCACGGTTTCAACTCCAAGAAGGTCTGCATGGGTTGCCCGAGGATCTGCCTCAGCGTGTTATCTGAGCGTTCGCATAATTGTTTAAACGAGTACGCCGTGGTTATGTAATGAACGCACTGTAAACAAACCTGGTTGGGGAGGCCGTCGCCCTCAATCACCTGAAAGCTCGGTCCTTTCGAAGAACGTAACCGGTCGAAAATTGTTGGATTTTTTTACCTGAACGGAGGCACAGGACATAATCATTTCGTAGAGTCTGGCCGTTTCCCCGATCGTCTCGTCCATGCTGAACACCGAACGCATGTCACCTTCCTCCGTCAGACAGGTGCGGCATATTTTATCTGATTGTATCGTTGCCTCGAATGCCATTATTGTTTAAAGCCGCCGTCGTCCGGTTTAAAATTAGTTACAAACAAACAAGGTAACCGTAAAAAGTTTCCACGTCCGCCATTTTCCATACATGTCAAAATAATGCGAATCAGTGGTGCCAACTTCGCCGAATGATTCACTTTTACTCTTATTTGTAGTTTAATAAGTGAAAACAGAATCAAAATATTTTTTCTTTACTTAATTCAATTTCGAATTCCATAAAGACGATTAAATTTCACTTTATCAAGGCGAGATACAGTACGAACCAGTGTTGCCAGAATACTTTTAGCAGAAATCTTGAGTATGAGGGAGAAATTGATGGATTTTACCGGAAAAAGATGGACTATAAAAACATTTAATGATAAATAGTTTTCTATCCGAAACAACCTAACCAATTTTTCAGCATTTCAACGGGTAAAGCTACATTTACATTCAGTCATAGGGCGCATTCAGCAGACCCGAAAGTTGTGCAACTGTTGACCAAATTTCTGCTGAATGCGACCTCTCACAAGTTGATGATTTGGAGCGGTCGCCATTTTTTGTAGCGTAACTTCTCCGCTACCTGACTGGAACATGTTATGATGAGTGAACTTCATTCAGCAGAAATGAGTGCTCAGTCTCAACTGTTGGAGCGGGAACTGTTACTGATACTGTTGAATTCGTGAGACCGGCTCTCTCAGTGTTGCCAACTTAGGGATTTCAAATTTAAGGGATTTAAGCCTTTAAAGGGAAATTTGTAACGTCATCTTTTAGGGATTTTTCGGTTTTTTAACGGGTTTTTAATTAAAGAAAGACTAATCACATAGAACTGTTACAATTCTTGACACGGAAATGTGTAATTGAACCCCACATCATGATTTACTTACTTTTGTACTCCAGGATTTCCGTCAATGTAAATGGTAACGCATGAAGGCATGCGTCAAACTTTCGTGCTACGAATTCGTGCAGTTTTAAAGTGGATGAATAAGGCCCGATTTTACAATCGTCGAAAAACCTGAGTATAAATAATAGTATTCTTGGAATAACGTGACGTAGATATAGAGGAAGGTTAAAGGATATTCGACGAATAGTTACAGTCGCGGTCAAAAAAAGTGGACACTTTTTTAAACGTCAATTTTATAATACTAATGCCTGATTGCACCGCATTTTTAATCATTGATTAAATTCAAGATGCGTTTAGAATGTGACAATCGTGAATACATGACAGCATAATGTCAATCACCATCTAATTGACACTTAAACTTCAACTGAAGTGTCAGTTAAAATGCGCCTGACATTATGCTAAATCTACGTAGATAACACATTCTAAACACGACTCAAATTTAATCTCTGCTTAAAAATGCGGTGCAATTGGCCATTAAACTTATGCTGGGTGATTGTAATTATGAGTTGATACTTACGGATGACAAACAGTAATACTTATGGCGGATTTCACAAACGTTACTTAAATTTAATCATCCGTTAAAAGTAAACGTTGCTATGGTTACATGTGTTGAAGGTATAGGAATGATTATTCTTAATCGATGATTAAAGTTAAGTGACGTTTGTGAAATCCAACGTTATTGTTTATCATCCGTAAGTGTCAGTTCATAATAACAATCACCCGGCGAAAGTTTTAGGGTGGGTTTACAGAAAGCAAATCAAATATTTAATTTCGAATTAAACTAATCACGATTAAGTTGCCATAAGAATTACATTGCGAACTGTCAAATTAACAACGTCATCAAAATTTGATTGCAATTAAATTTTCTGTAAACTGGCCCCTAGTATTATAAAATTGACGTTTACAAAAGTGTCCACTTTTTTTGGCCGCGACTGTATATATTTATAAAACTGGATCTAAGAGTTCTCTCTATTTTGCTTTGCGCAGCAATGCTGCTTGTCTTACGGCCGTAAGCCATTCCAAACAATTACGAAGTATGTTTTTAAGCTGGGTCTTAACCTTTAAACAGCACAAACATCCATGGCTAATGGTAGGATTTGAACCTACGCCGCCGAGCGACACGACTTTCCAAGTCGGCTAGGCTTGACCGCTAAGCCACTCGGCGACCCTGGACCTAAGAGTGATTCGAAAATCGAACCAATCAACGTCAAGTGTGTCGTCATTGTAAGAATGAGATGGAAGTGCAGCCAACATTGCAAAAGTATTTTTTATAACATAAAAACTATATAGCTTAATCATTTTTTGAAAAATATTTTTAACCATTAAAATTAAAATAATTGGAACGGGACCCGCAACAGTAAATTGATGGAAATTTATTAAAACTGATGGAAAGATGGAAATTATTTTGAAAATCTTAGAAAATCCATCAATTGATGAGTAACACTGGTCTACACTATACCTATCACAGCTATTACAGCCAAGTTTAATCGCACAGAATTTGCGACACATTTTATAGCGAGCCGGCAACGTCTCCTGTATCTATATGTTGTGTGAACATCTGACAACACTGTTACCCGTGCCGGAAATATCTATTTGAAATTCCGCTTTCGTATTGGTTCTTTTATTCAGAACTCGTGACGTCATAATCATGCCATTGGTTACAACTTATGACGTAATAATACACTGTGTCCACATTTCGATGCTCACCATTGGTATCTCGGTTATTAGAAAACATAGAGCAACGGTTAAATGGGGAATGTTTTGCAGAATTCAATGATCGCCACATATCTCATTTCAAATTTACCATAACTTTTTTAAATTTTAAGATAATTAAAGAAAACCAAAATTTGCCGATTTCAATGTTCCTCAATAACTCGATAACACCTAATGTGATCTCTTCTAAAGTTTTACAATGTTCAGACACTTTTTTAAGACAAAGCTTTTGATATAAACAGAAGCCCCCGATTGTCATTTGTTTTCAAGTTATTAGTGCTAACTTTTGTTTTCATATGGCGTATATTGGATTTTGATTAGTTAGATAGTCTTTAAAAGAGCTTTTCAACGATGTATAACATACCCGAAATTTTTATTTGTAGGGAGATATTAACAAACATAAATTAATTTCTAATATGAAATTAGTAGGCTATGAAATTAAACAACAATAAGGAATGAAAGCTTAAAGATATGCTAAGTAATACTGTAAAATAACGAAATGTTACTGATCTTTAATTTCATACTAACAAATACAGACTACCCAATAAAATTAGTAAGCCATGGAATTAAACATCGCGTGAAACAAAATGACAAGCTGTCAAATTACAATTAGTGCTGCAGAGATTAGTTAATTAAAATCTTGTGTATTCTTAATTCGTAATTATTGATAAGTAATTATTTTTAAATATTAACATTAATAAGTATTGATGTAATGGCACATAAATATTCAAATGATGAAAAAGTTGATATGTTGGAAGTGTATTTCAAAGCAAATAGAAACTCTAAAAATGCTTGTACGAGTTACGCTGAGTGTTTTCCGGAAAGACAACAACCTCACAGGACAATGTTTGGAAGGATAATTAGCAATTTACGGAACTTTGGAAGTTTCGAACAAAAAAGAGCTAACTACGAAGTTAGTGATGCTGTTTTATGTCGAAATAATATTTTGCAAAATGTTACGAACAATCCAAGCAAATCAGTTCGCCGAGTGGCTCGTGAAACTGGAATTCCAAAATCGACTGTTCACAAAACCTTGAAGAAAAGCAAATTACAGATTACAAGATTACAGTTTAGTAGGTGGTACCTACGAAAATGTGAAAATGATGCTAATTTTCCTAGGAAAATAGTCTGGACAGATGAAACACGATTTACCAATTGCGGAGTGTTCAATAGATATAACTATCATCATCGGTCTACTGAAAATCTACATTTGGTAAATCAAAGAAGATTTCAAGTTCGATTTGGTTTTAATGTCTGGTGCGGTTTAATTGGTATGCAGTTTGTTTATATTTTGTTTTGTTTTTTGAGTTTAGTTTCATTTTAGATAATCACTTAATAGGTCCTTTCATCTTTGATTACAATTTGACTGGTAACAGATATGTGGAGCTACTAACAAACGAGATAATACCTGCTTTGAGAGAAATTATTAATCCTGAGAACATGCAAAACATTTGGTTCCAACAGGATGGTTGCCCGGCCCATAACACTCGTGACGTACAACATTTTTTGAGAGAAAACTTTAATGAGAGAGTGCTTTCAAATAATGGACCAGTGCAATGGCCTGCGAGATCACCTGATCTTACCCCGCTTGACTTTTATTTATAAGTACCACTAAAACGAAGTATTTAATTTTGCACCGCCAGAAACTCGAGACATTTTAGAAGAGTGGTGGATGTACTAAGATCATTAAACGGAAACACACTTCGTAGAGTTTGTAATTCTGTTAGAATAAGGTGTCAAAAGTGTGTGGATCAGAATGGTCGTCATATTGAACAGTTTATTTAAGTAAAGCTGAGCTTTTAGTACTCTTTCTTTACTTTTTACTTTTATGACTTTTCTTATCGTTTCCTGTTTCGTTTTCAGTATTACTTAGCATATCTTTTTAAGCTTTCATTTCTTATTGTTGTTTAATTTCGGAGCCTACTAATTAGAAATTATTAGAAATTAATTTATATTTTTGTTAATATCTCCCTTACAAATAAAAATTTTCGGGTATGTTATACATCGTTGAAAAGCTCTTTTTAAAGTGTATCTAACTAATCAAAAATCCAATATGGCTGCCATATGAAAAACAAAAGTTAGCAGTAGTAACTTGAAAACAAATGACAATCGGGGGCTTTTATTTATACCAAAAGCTTTGTCTTAAAAAAGTGTCTGAACATTGTAAAACTTTAGAAGAGATCACATTAGGTGTTATCGAGTTATTGAGGAACATTGAAATTGGCAAATTTTGGTTTTTTAAAATTATCTTAAAATTTTAAAAAGTTATGGTGAATTTGAAATGAGATCTGTCACGAGTATTGAATTCTGCAAAACATTCCCCATTTAACCGTTGCTCTATGTCTTTTAATAACCGAGATACCAATAGTGTGCATCGAAATGTGGACACAGTGTATGTCGGCGTTCTTCCGCTTTACCACAGTATTCAATCAGTATGGACCGTTTGGGGGTTTCGTTGCTATTGCTACAGTTTTTGAACGCGCATGTCTGAAACCTGGCGGACCTTCCACAAACGGCCGTGTGTGGCGCACGGGTGAATTCATCAATTGCTTTTAAATGGGCATTTTTTTAATTCAGCATTTTTTGTGATGGATGCGGAGTAATGAAAAAGATTAAACAGAAAACCATCTTTGTTAGATTATAATGGATTTATGTTGCGTAAAACAACATCGCATTCTATTATGATTTATTTGCAAAGATTTTTATCCGCGCCACTTTTTCAACTAGTGACATCTAGTAGCAATAAAATGAAAGCCCGCCAATAACAGGCATATTGGATGTGAAAACGGTAGTATGAACATGAAAGGCGCCGCCACGAGCTGTCCCTACTGATTGGTGAATATACTGTGGCTTTACGTTGGCGTCTTGTTCAGTGTTGAAACTGCTCTCGTGGTGTACAGTTGCGTGTTTTGTGTTAACGAAATTCTTGCTCTGAAAGTGAGAAGAATTTAACAACGGCCCTGGCGGAATAGAATTAACACCACCGAGCGGGTTTTGGGGTATTTTCAACCCCATTTCCAGCTTGGGATTCTCGCAAATCTCAGGTAAGATATTGAACAAACTGGCAAACGCCATTTTGTGACGCTAACGGTTTTCATTTCTCTTCAGGCTTTCAGTGCCGGCTTTCGGTACAGGCTTCCAGTTCGAGCTTTTAGTTCGACTTCGATTTTCAGTTATCCGTTTTCGGACAAGTCGAAGTACTATTTCGATTTATCGTATCGAGCCAATTCGCCTCCGCTGTGAAGGAACCAGTTCAGATGTCCCCTGCGACGTACCTTGCGGATCCGCTTTGAACCAGATCACCGTTCACCGGTGTTAGAAGCAACTTACAGGTGGCGTCGTGAGTGCCAACTTTACTCCACGGCTCGACTGTCAGATGAATGTAACCGCGTCCTGACAGCAAGGTCGTGAGTTTTGAAGTCTATCTTTATTTTCTTTTTCGTGAATGGTTATTGCATGCCTTATCGGAGAACGAATTGCGGCTGACTGCATGATTATGTCGACAGGTACAAACTGTACACTTAACTAGAAATAAATACCGGATACTTACCGCAGAGATTCAGATTTATTTATTTAAGTAGATAACTTAACGTAAATATTTATTTTCCTTGACATATATGTATCGTTGATACTTTTACTATTAAACGTTAACTAAATTTAAGGTTGTGTATGATTTCTACGTTCATGTATTGGTGAGTAAAGTGTAGCCTCTATTTTGTTTTTGACTTTTTGCCCAATCCAGTCAGTTCGGGGATACTGACGAGATTGTTTGCCTATCGGCTGAGGTCTTCCGTCCTGGCGCCCTTAAAAATTTAACATCATATTGACCCACTCCCTTCTCACTGTTGCTAGCCGAGGGAATAGCTGATAGTTAATACAGCGCAGAATTTGTCACCTAGTCAAGGTAAGGTTGAGGCTGTCAATTTAAAGTAAATTTGGTGACACAGCAAAATGTTGAACTCGCCCAATGAAAGTTAACAAGTACGCTACTGATAACCGGAAATATTTGTCCGCCATATGCAAAACCCATTGCGGACAAGTTTTATATCCGAAATGCTCCTTCCAGGCGCCTACTCTATATTCAAAGGCTCTCACCGCTCTCGCAGTTTAAAATAATAGCTATTTATTAGCAGGTCTTATGCGCATGGTCGATTCGCATTAGCAGTTGCTTCGCTCTCGCCGTTTAAAATAGCAGCTATTTATTAGCAGCTAGTCAGCGCGTGGACGATTCGCATATTCGCACGTTGATTTACCCCGACCTGCTATTTACTTCTATTGCTATTGCTGTTTCGTACAACATCGATCATCGGTCTGTTATTTATAGTTAGCTGCTACTTTTTTCGTGGAGTAGCAGTTAAAAAATAGCAGACTGCTAAATAGCAACCCATCATTACGCCCCAAACAAAAACCAATACATAACGATAATATAAAATCGCAATATTCTATTGTAATCGGTGGTTCCCTTTTATAACCAAATCAATCGAAAGAGATTACGCTGCGATAGAGTAATGCGTGTTCCAATTCACTTCGCCACTGCAATAACCGCAAATATTGACAATGTTTTGACATGAAACAATCTGGATATTAAAAATGTATTTGTCTTGAACGCGATAAAATCGCGGCCTGGAGTGTTTGCGAATTCACCCGGATGTGAATCACTGTAGAGGGCGCCGCTCGTGCAAGAAATACGTGCGTTGCAAAACGAGAATTCATTCTAAAAAAAAATTGTTTTTGTTTTTGTTCTTCTCGGAAGTATGTGATTGACGGCGAGGCAAAGACGATGAGAGATGGAATGCCTGAAGGACGAAATAACGAGCATCCACATGACGTTGTTTAAACGAAAAAGAAAGATGGGGATCCTGAAAACCAGGCGGTCGGATTTGGCGCTCGCAATCGAGGAGAAAAAATTCGAATTTTGCCTTTCCACTCAAAACGCGATCTCCTTCATGATCTTGATGGCGCAGTTCTTCGGGCTGATGCCCCTCTACGACATCGTCGGGAAAGACTCAAAGTCCGTGCGTTTCCGGTGGAAATCTTTTCGTTTCTTTTATTCGGTTTACAATCTGATTGGGGCCTTCGTCAGCGCCGTCTTTTGTTTTGTTAGGTTCGGAATGGTCGGGCTGATGATCGATAAAACAGGTGAGTGTCGACCGATTTCATTTCCGTTTGTCATCATTTTTGTTCTTGTCGACTAATTTAATCCGTTTTTCACTTTGTTTTATTGTTTCATTTTTGCTTCTTATTTGCTCTTGCTTTTCAATAGAAATAGATTCATTTCTGATTGATTATTTCGCGTCGTTTGATTACTTCCGGCAGTCATTTGTTGACTTCTTGTTTTAATTTTAATTATTTTTTGAATTTTTATCATTTTGTTTTGTTTGCTTTGTCACCTTTTGTCTTTTGTTTTTTCCTATAATTTCTTTTTTGAATTTTATTAATTTTTTGATTTTTTGTTATTCTCTTATTTTTTTTTGGTCATTATTCCTTTAAAATTCTTTTTCCTTTTTTTAAATTTATTATTAATCGACTGAATTGCGTTGTAAAAACGACCGTATTTTGTTTATTTTCCTTAACTTCACGTATTTTTAATCTTTTTTTAGATTTTTCTAAATTTACTCCTAAATTTAGTAACAAATCGAGATTTTCGACTGAAAAGGGATTTCTGCTTTTTGCGCATTGGTAACACTGCTTGGATCAGAATTTGGTCGTTTCGAAAGTGGCTTTCGATAATAATCAATATTTTATGTTCCGATCAAACAATCTTCAGAATAATTATAATAAAAATTGAATGCCAGTTGCAACATCAGGTTAGATGTTGTTTTAAAAAGGAAAAAAAAACATAACCTCAACTCAAAACGTAACGTCACGTCGCGTCGGTAAAACAGAAAACGGTAATCGATAATTGCGCTACCAACACAAGTACTTTTTTTTTATTCTAAAGGCGACAGACTAGATAACTTTTTTCGATCGTATTGTATTTATTGTAGCAAGCGTTCGATCACGGTCGATCATCTTTTGTTTTGCTTTCTTGTCAACAGGTTCGTTCGCATTTAAATTATCTTCATCGCTGAACGCAACAGTCACATTTCATTGGTCGATTTTCTTATCTTATTTTTCTTGGTTATGTTTCGCCGTCGCTTCTGTTTTCTTTTTTATTAGTCACTTGTCAAGAAGTTAAGGTCATCTTAATGACCTTGTCACGTCAAAGAATTTGATCAATTATTCTTTACGTTATATTTTAGAAGATCGATTGTCTTTTTTTTTTTTTTTTGATTAGCTAGTTTTGTCTCATTTTAACTCGGCCATTATTAGTCCGATTTTCTATTATTGTTTTTCATCGTCGACCGTATTTTGTTTTCTTGGCATTTAAATTATTTTTATCGCTGAACGCAACAGTCACATTCCATCGGTCGATTTTCTGTTTTGTTATTTTTCGCCGTCGCTTGCCTTTTGTTTTGTTTCGTCGGACCACGTCGAACGAAGGCGTTTAATTTTTCTCTAAAATCAGGTGTCTTCTAAACGCTGTGTTTGAGGAGATAAACCCTTCGTGTCGCACATCAAATGAAAGGCCTTCGCGAGAGGAACTCGACTGTCATACCGACGCCATCTTGGAATCAAAGATGGCGGCGCCGGGATCGAAAATCTCCGCGTGCGAGATAAACCCATCGTGTCGCATATCCAACGAAGGCCTCGACCAGAGAAACTCGACTGTCAAGCCGTCGCCATCTTAGAATCAAAAATGGCGGCGCCGGGATCGAAAATCGCCGCGTGAGAACTAAACCCATCGTGTCGCATATCAAATGAAAGGTCTCGACGAGGCGAACTCGACTGTCGTAGCGACGCCATTTTGGAATCAAAGATGGCGGCGCTTAGATTGAAAGTCGCCGCGTGAAAGGTAAACTCATCGTGTCGCATATTAAATGAAAGGTCTCTGCGAGGCGAACCCAACTGTCGTAGCGACGCCATCCTGGAGTCAAAGATGGGGGCGCTGTGATCGAAATTCGCCGCGTAAGAGATAAACCCGTCGTGTCGCTTATCAAATTAAACGTGACGTCGCTACGACGATCGAGCTCCTCTCGTCGAAACCTCTCATTTGATGTGTTATATGAAGGGTTTGCCTCTTCGAACTGAGCAGGAAAGCTAGGACGTGAAACCGCCAGTGTGGGTACGGGCTAACTTCATCGAAGCCGTTTGTTCTTGCGCTGCGACGAATGAATTTCAAGCAAAAGCCCCTGAATTCGCCGTTCCGTTATTTATGGTGCGGTTCCGGAGAAATAATTTTTTTTCCAGAGCGTCACCTGACGACTGTCATACGTTTTGTTTTATTCATTTTGTTTTATTTTCATCGCCATTGTTTTTCTTTGTCGATCGTCTTTTGTTTCGTTCCGTCAAACGGTGATTTTTTTTTATACGTCAATTGTGTTTTCTTCGACTTCTCCTTAGTTAGTCTCTTTTTGTTTTTCATTTGTTTTCATTGCACGTGGTTGTCTTTTTTTCACTTTGAAATCTTGTTTATCTTTACAAACCATCTTTTTCCTGTTCACTTGTTTGTTTTCTTTCAATTTCTTTAGATTCGTCTTTTATTTACGTTTCGTTCCAATACTTGTGGCCGCTTTTCATTGCCGATCGTTATTTTTTTGCTTCATTAATAATTCAAAAAATCGTTTTTCTTTGCAAACTTTCTTTTTAGTTATTACGATTTCTTATTGGTAGAATTTCGTTTTGTCATTTATTCAAATGAGGCACATAATAATCATAGCAATTGTACAGATATTTTTGTTTTCAAGGCCGACTCGAGGTACTTTTTTGTTGAAGACCCGATATATTGAAATGGTGCGGAAGCAAAAGAAAATCGTTGCACTGCTGCGAGATTGGCTTTTTTTTGTTCAAAAATATTTGTGCGAAATCTTCAGTAAGATGCTGATATTTATATTTTCTTTTAAATAAAATAAAAATTGCGATGTTTAAAAAAATAACGTGCGTTCAAGAAAATTCGTTATCAAGTAGGCTCTGAACTTGCTTTTATTTTATGACGGCACGTCGTAGCCTAGTACGCATGTTACAACCTTGAATAACTGCGAGATGTCAACAACGTCAACTGTCAAAGATTTTATTTACATCTTCGAGGTATTTGCAATAAAATAAATGTTTTATTTCATTACGTAATTTGTTTTATTATCCACATTGTAGAAAATCGTAATTAAATGGATATTAAAAAGTTAGGTTATGTTTATAGTAAACGTATGGTTATGACACCACTTTGCAAAAATTTGCATTTCACATAAGCCTACTTGATAACGGTATTTTTTGAACGCACTAGGATAGGCAACCAAATACACTCAATAATTGCACACGAAATTTAATTTTTTTTAATCAGAATAAAATTGTATAGCCACTGCCAATTTTGCAAGTGGAATTCGTCGAGCGTCCTCCAAATTACACATAAATCTTTTAATCTCACACATTACATATTACACATAAATTTTTAGAGACTATCCCTTCGAGTGGATTAATGACAATACCTTGTTTTACATCACGCGGCAGATTAGATAAACCACTGAGCCCTTGGAGTGGATTGTTTTGCTGCTGATGGGAAAGTGCATTTTTTAACACTATCAAAAAAATAATATAGAGTATTTTGTTTGCTTCAATTTTAAAACAAAGAACGAGGATGGACGTAAAGGTGGAACGGAAAACTTCACTTTTAAATCGTTTTTTAACGCTAACAAAAAGCAGCCGTCCATTTTGCAGCGACCATGGCGTTCTACATCTGCAATTTCTTCGGCATCCTCCAGTTCCTGCAGATCGCCAAGCACTGGAACTTCATAATGAACGAATGGAGCACGGTCGAAGGCTCGATGGGGAATTACCCGGGCCAGATTAAGCTGAAGAAGCGCTTCGTAATCATGTCCGCTGCGTTCATGAATCTCGCTCTCCGTAAGAACTACCAGACTTCCGACATTTCGGAGCGTTGCCACGCGCTTTCCATTGGTCCTCGTACGGCGTAACCATGGCAACGCTCCGAAATGTCGGATACAAAGTGGTCAAGAATAACTGTTTGAGTTGGCAATACGATTATGAGCATTTTTTATTCGGCTATTTGCAACACTGCAACCGGATATACGTTTTGTTGGTTTATTTGACATAACCTGAACAGCGACAAGATTGTAGGTGGTGTGAATAACAAAAATAACGCTTAAAGCTGGATTTACATGGAGCGTTGAGCGCGTCAAAACGCCGGGCGTACTGTACTCCCATTGGTTAGTGCTCGTTACGTAAAGAGCAGTAACCAATGAGAGTACAGTACGCCCGGCGTTTTGACGCGCTCAACGCTCCATGTAAATCCAGCTTTCGGCGTATTTTACTCTCATTGGCTACTGCTCTTTACGTATCGAGCAGTAACCAATGGGAGTAGAGTACGCTCGGCGGTTTGACGCGCTCAACGCTCCATGTAAATCCAGCTTTAACTTGAATTTGAAATGTCAAATGACGCTTGTAAAGTGACAGCTGTCAGTTTGAAGCCGTCGCGTCGGAAGCTACTCCAGTTGTACCATTTAAAAATAAAATTCAGCATTGCCAACTCAAACTTTGTATATATATCGCATCGGCGAAGTTGGTTAATCGAATTCGGTTCCTTCTTCCAGTGGAGCACTTACTCTTCATCGTCAACGGAATAAACACGACGGTAAACTGCCGGTACGGCAACGACACTCAAATCGAGATTTATTTCGAGTTCACGTTCCCCCACGTCTTTCGAACCATCGATTTCAGCGTGTGGAAGGCGGTTTTGGTGGAGGTAAATCACTTGCCCTTTGTTTTCTTCAATTTAAAACAACTAACGCTCGCCGTTTTTCATTTAGGCGGCCAACATACTGACGACGTTCTCGTGGAACTTCACCGACCTCTTCATCATGCTGTTGAGCACGTCGCTGGCTTTAAGGTTTTACCAAATCAATAAGCGGTTAGAAACGGATCACGTAAGCGTCTTTTTTTATTCTTGTTTTGGTGTTTTAACGACTGTATACCTACATTACGAAACTTATTTGGGCGCCGTATTAAAGCATCCGAAATTTTATTTTATTAGGTTGGCGACATTTGTTGACATTTCAAATTACAAAAATAACCTCCAAATTGACGTTTGTTTTGTCACCAAATTTAAATTTAAATTGACTTGCCTTTTACTTACCACTGACAGATGACAAGCTTCTGCTGACTAAACGTAGCAGCTGTTCCCCCGGATTAGCAACAGTGAAGAATGGGGTAGGTCAATTAAGATGGTAAAAATTATTAAACGGCGCCAGAAGACTGCTTTTCAGCTAAAAACGTAATCGACCAGTCGACGTCTTCAATCGACCAGATCGGGCAGAATAAATCAACAATAAATAGAGGCGAGACTTTACTCACTGGTGTGCGTGAACGCAGAAATTAAACTCGAAGTTAAAGTTACTTTAGGTTTTATTAAACAATTCAAAACAAACAACACTTTACACAATTACAAGTGGCTGCTTAATTTATGCTAAAATTAACTACGGTACACGCAGTGCAACACGTAATTCGAAATTCTTCCTCGCGGTTCGACTATTCGCGAGAAATGACTAAAATATAAACCGATCGTTCCGCAAAATTAAAGTTGGAATACCTAACCTTTTGACTGCGCGTTCAGTCATGCGACAAGGTCAACGTTACCGACCGAAGCGCGGTGGTCGATGGTAGAGCCGATGGTAAGGTACTACATCAACATACTTCGTATAGAGGTAACGCATTTAGTGATTTTTTATATCTATCCTTGTCGCAAATTATTCTCATCTAGAGATAAAAAAATAGTTGGAAATATTATTTGAAGTGACGCTTGTCAAAGTTACTGTCAGTGGTTAAGAAAATTGAGTTTAAATATCGCATCCCAAACTTTTATCGCATGACATTTAATGATTTCGCCTTTCTCGTGAAAGAAAAATTCTGCACTTCTTAAAATAACAACTTTTTGATTGATAAATAACTTAACAGACTTAACTAGACATAACCTAATACACTTTTAAACTGAAATCAGTGACTTTGCTGTAAACAGAATTCCCTAAAACTGTTGTCTTCCTTATTGCATTTGCGACAATTGTATTTGTTATCTTTGTTTCTCAATCCTCTCACGAGAGGAATGGGATTGCGTTACCTGTACGGAGTGTTGATTTAGTACCTTAGCCGATGGGTAATTACGACGCCCTCTGTCGTCCGCGGGTAGCGTCGACAATCTGGATCAAACTGGATCAGCTGGGATTATCAAGATGGCTGATCAGGTTTCCACGGGCCACGGTACATTCACAGGGCAGAAGCGCCTCCGGAGAACTAGACCTAGAAGCCTGGACTAAAAGCCTGCGTCAGAAAACTGCGCCCAAACAGAAAAGCCTGAATGTAAAGGGAAAGGCTTCGTTAGCAGCCATTTTGATACACGCCATTGCACTTTTTACATTACCTGGGGGCTAATAAGTTCCCAGGCTTGGAATTGAAGTTAAAATTATCCCCAAATGTGTTCGATGGTGTCACGAAATCTTCCGGCACAGCCGCAAATGAATTACTACTCCCAAAGAGCAAGAACTCCGATAATTTTATTATGCACGTAAAACACGTCTGACTTGTAACTAGAGCTCGAGAACCATCGATAGCACTATCGGTAAACATCGATAGTTTACTACTATCGAATGTAATCGATAGTTTCTTAGAACAATCGATTGTTTTCGATTGTTTTCCTTTTCACCGTCAGATACCACCTACGAAGAGATACCTAGTCTGCATTTGGATCTTGAATGTTCATCTTGCCGGGTGCTCTCATTTCCGTGTAGGATAGGTATTTTTTTCTTATGCTAGTAGTAATTACCCTGTAGCAACACTTAAATGTCAGTGTCAAAAAAAAAAACTGACATTGTACGACTGGGCCTAAAAGTTAAATATTTGAAGATTTTTATTCTCTTAAAAATTAAGTTTTATAATTTTTGGTTGCCTTATTTATCTATCGAAAAAATTTGCTACATTTGCTTATTTATTTTGTACCTATCGAAAATTATCAATAATTATCGATAGTTTGATACTCAACTATCGATAATTATCGATGGTCCCCAGTCCCCACTATCGATAGTTCTCGATCTCTACTTGTAACACACTCAACGAGGCGAAATTGTGGCAGGCGAAGGTTGCTAGGATACGAAACCGAAGACAGTCACGTGGTGCGTAATCCACCAATAAGCTTCGAAGAGAAGCAAAGAAGGGGTACAGGTTTGCCAACTGTCGAAAGCGGGCCAGATATCGTCTCGATTCCTCGTTTTCTTTGGCGGGAGATTTGAAACGTAACAGTTTGACAATACCTGCATCTGCTGTCATGTCCAATTGAAAAAATAACCACAAACTGTCATTTATTTGAACTAATTTGAAACGTCAACCAAGATCACCAACCCCCACATAACCAAACAGAATTTTCTAAATTTAAATTACAAAATAACTAAGACATTTTAATTAAATTCGGCAGGGCATGCAAGAGAACTTTTGGAAAGAGATCCGCCTGGATTACAACAAGCTGACCGGCCTGTGTAAAATAGTTGATGAATACGTATCCCCCCTGGTGACCATATCGTTCATTAATAACCTCTTCTTCATATGCGTCCAGCTGTACAATAGCTTAAAGTAACCCAATTATTGTTTGCATCACCTCGAGTGTTTGAGTAAACCGCTCGTCATTGTAGGCCCCGTCATGGTTTCATCGAAGCCCTCTACTTCTTCTACTCCTTCGGGTTTTTATTAGCAAGGACGATTGCGGTCTCGTTGTACGCTGCTTGGATCAACGACGAAAGCCGAAAACCACTGGAACATCTACACGCAGTGCCTAGTGAATATTATAACATAGAGGTTGGTAAAACTGCTCTTTAGGTTCCTAAATTTGTGGCTTGCGCGCACTCGGAACTGTATTAAGAAAAAAATTCTGAGTACCTACGCGCAAATTTAGGAACCTAAAGTGCAGTTTTGCCTAGAGGTTTATTATGAACATTTAATTTGGTGTGAATTAATAATCCGTAAGTGTTTTTTTAGGTGAGTCGATTAACGCAACAGATCTACACCCACCCGGTCGGACTGACCGGCTCTAACTTCTTCCTCGTGACTCGCAGCTTTCTCCTGCAGGTAACTCACTCCAGTTACGGTAAACGTCAACACCTTCAATGGGAGACACTTTTTAGGTTGCCGGAACCATCGTGACTTTCGAGTTGATGCTGCTTCAGTTCGGCCCGATTTTACATGCGGACCAGAACGCGCAGGACGTCGAAGACATTTGCTTAGGGAGTTAGGGAGTCGTTTTATTTTGTGCATATTTTTGTATGTTTGTTACTAATACAGTCCGTCAATGAAATGATGTGGTTTCGTTCTTGGAAAACTGCAAATTAATTGCAGAAGAAAAGTCTCCTCACAGTAATCAACTTACCCTTGGTTACCCCAAAAATTGTAAACTCTAATACTCCTGAATAAAAGTGAAATGCCTGCTTTCCCACAACTTTCCCAAAACTAGCTCAGTGAAGCAGAGATGGATACTAAATAAAATAAATCAGGACGCCAGAAAATGAACCCAATTGAGGAAGTCACTTCGATACCGTTGCCAAGGTCCCGTCGTGTTCGCTCGAGGTAAAAACTAACCTTCAGGAGATTTGTTTCACAAATTCCGCAGTTCTGTTACTTTCGATAATTAAATAAGACCGAAATGATCAACTGAGAAAAAAAACGGCAGAAAATGAATGGTAATGAAATCGTACCCCTGCTCTACCATAGATGGCGCTGCTCTTCCTTAATGCAAATGCAATCCGAAGTCTTTCCAAATAAATCGCCGTATAATCAAATTTGCAGAAAAAAAAATAAGCTACGATGATCGGATACTGAATACGTCGATTTGAAATTCGAAAGTGCAAGCAATTAATTATTCTGATAAAGTACGTAGTTCTTCTGCCTCTTAACAGATGGCGCTGTCAATTAATAATTCTTTAGGATTGCAGCTGGTAGTTTGACGTTTTTAAATTTCGATTATGACTGCAGCATTATAAAACCTGAACTGACGCCGCTCCGTGACGAAAACAGTTGGTAACAACACAGTCTTGTTACTGGCGCTAGTTTCGCGTACAAAATTTTTGGAAACTCGGGGATGAATGCGCAGTAGTCTCGCTGTTTCTATTCGTAGTTTGGTTTACCGGCTTGGTTCGGGCAACTGCAAATACTGCAAGATTTTAAATTTAAATTGTTTGCGCCACGTAAGAATCAACGCACGGAGGAATGCGCAGTGGTTGCATTGAAGACACAAAGATCAAAGTGAACAGACTGTATGTAGACTGTGGTAACAATATATACGTTTAAGATGCACTCAAAAATTAAGAGAAACAAGCATTGCGCACGTTAATTCTTTGTTTACAGTTGGTTCTTGTTAATTCTTTGGAAACTGTACAACAGATGGCGCTTCTAATTTTTTGACCAACAACCAAAGAGCGACTGCAAAATTCGAAGCTTTCACAATAAATTATTAAATGAAGAAGAAAAAAGATATAAGAACGTAATAATAATAAGAACGTTCAACAAAAATCGTCGAGCGAAGGAAGAGAAGAAGAAGAAGAAGAAGACAATGAAGGAAAAGAAGAAGATAATGAAGGAGAAAAAGAAGACAATGAACTATAATGCCGCCGTAGTGTCACCCAAGTTTAAATTAAATCTACTTGTCTCTACTTACCACGGTTCCAGGTGACAAGTCTGCCGATACTTAGATCAGCTGTGCCCCAGCTAGCAACAGTGGAAAAGGGGGCAGGTTATCTTAACGATGATGTTATAACGGGCGCCAGAAGACGATTTAAAACAACTAATCGAAATTCGACTGGCCGACGTCTTCAATCGACCAAGTCGGTGCAGAAAGGAAACTACTAATAGAGACGAGACTATTACCCACTGTGTGTGTGAACGTAGAAAAATTAAAATCGTTCTTAAGTTAACACAATTTATTGCACAAATAAAATAAAAGAGAAATACATACACAAGTTACTAAATGTGCTTAATTTCTAGCGTAACGCTTATTTAAATTAAATCCGCGTGAAAAAGCTTTAATCCGCTAGTAAGAATGCATGCGCAACAAATGTCAAAAGTTTACCTCGCAACTGATATCATATACCGTCTGAAGTTGGCGGTCACTACGCCATCTAGTGATCCTGTCCGAGTCGATGACCGGTAGGCTTCAAAATGGCGTACCCATATGACGGGGAACGGCAGACGGACAAGAATTGTCGGGGCACCAACACTCGATAAACTGGGAAATCCCTCGCGTATGAGCTTGCGGGGATTACCTGGGCCTGCGCCGTAACTGGCACCCAAACGGAAAACTAAGTAGGAAAAGGAAAAAGCCAAAACTAAAAGCCTACATAGAAGAAACGATATGCGTTAGCGGCCATTTTGGTCGGTTGATATGCGTCGTTACATTTTACCTGAGAGAACTGGAGCCTCAGGCTTGGTACGGGGATTAAAACTATCCCCAATCGGTGTTCGGCAGTGTCGAATGATTTTCCAGCCAAGCTGCGATTGATTTCTTCTCCAAATGAGCAAGGAATCCGTTAATTCTCTCACACTGCCTGAACCACGAAAGAGAGCGACCAAGCTGCTAAAGAACGCAGATCGCCTTGACGCAAGGAAATTACCAATGGTAGGCGGCCTGAGAGTCACATGGACCTTCAGAACCTATCAGAAATCAACGATCGCAGCACGCAGGCTTTCCCCCATAGCGCTGTAAAGGAGGGGTACCAGGGTTCCCACGGCGCGAAAACGAAATTACTAAATAGTAAATCGCTGCTACATTTTAGCGCCAAATTTAAAATGTAACAGTAGATGGCGCTGCTCTTCTTTACCGCAACCGGAAAACTTAAGAAAATAAATCGTCGTGATAAAATTGAAAAAAAAAAACAAAATTGAAACTCGATGATAAACAAAAACAAAAAAAGTCGACTTCAAGTTCGAAAATGCGAACGATTAATTAATTAAATTAATTATTCCGCCTCTCAACAGATGGCGCTGTTAACCAAAGAACAAGTGCAAAATTCGAAACTTTCAAAACCAAGAAGAAGACGAAAAATGACACGAGAACATTCAATTGAAATCGTCGAGCGAAGGAGAAGAAAGTTAAACGAAAATGAATTGTAGTGGAAGAACAGATAACGAAATTGACGAAAAACAACTGCAAAATTCTAAACTTTCAAAATGAATTATTAAAACATAAAGAAAAAGGATGGCGTTCGACTTAAACCGTAATAAGAATAAGAACGTAATAATAATTCACAAGAATTCTAAAGAAGTTTGAATACCAGAAACTTCTTTAAGTCCGATTCTCTTAGCAGGGGCAAAATAACGACATACAGTTCTTTCGCTCGATCTTTGCAGTCACGTCACACTTTACCGATTCGAGAAACGAAATCAACATATTCTTTTATCCTTATCTAATACGTATGTTAAAACAATGATAGAATTTATAAATTTGTCATTTTGAGTCGATAATTCTCTGACGTAACTGCAAAGATCGAGCGAAAGAACTGTACGTAAGTCTTTTGGCGTACTGGCGGCGAGTGAAGGAGAAGAAAATTAAATGAAAATGAATTGTAACGAAATCGTTCCCATATTTCACCACAGATGGCGCTGCTCTTGCTTACCGCAACCGGGGTACTTTTAAAGTAAGTCGTCGAGTAATAAAATTAGAAAAAGAAATTTAAATTCAATGATCTTAATGTAAACTTAACAAAATTCGAAACAGGAAACAATTAGGTAAAAGAAAATTAATTATCCTCATAAGTTTAATACAATATCTTCTGCGCCTTAACAGATGGCGCTGTTAATCCATTCTTTATAAGGTATTTAGAAGGTACCGCCATTCATTTCCGCGGCTGCCGTCCCCCAAATTAAAAAGGACGCGATGAAGACGCCATGAAACAGTAAGAAGAAAAAGGATAGATACATAACAAGTTACGGTTGCTAGGGAGTTTATGAATGAATTTGATTAACCCCAAATTAAAAGAGATAGAAAGTTCGCGCTACCTTCTCAATACAATAACCTTAATTCTTTATAGGGCCAGTTGTACAAAGTAGGTTTAAACTGATGCTCAACTGAACCAGGTTCAAAGTAAAAAAATTCGCATAGGATCTTAATGACATATGGCAATTAATGCATTCATAAATAAAATTTGATGCGATTTTGTTCACTTTGAACCTGGTTCAGTTGGGCGTCAGTTTAAACCTCCTTTGTACAACTGGGCCATAAGGTACTAAATCAACATAACTATGTACTTCGTATAGAGATAACGCATTTAGTGACTTTTTATATCTATCTTTGTCGCAACTTATTCTTATCTAGGGATAAAGAAACAGTTGGAAATATTATTTGAAGTGACGCTTGTCAAAGTTACTGTCAGTGGTTAAAAAAATTGAGTATAAATATCGCATCCCAAGCTTTTATCTCATGACATTTAATGATTTCGCCTTTCTCGTGAAAGAAAAATTCTGTACTTAGGCCCGGTTTTTCGATCTCAGTTTAACTTTAAACTTCAGTTTATTCCTATAGAAGCAATGAGAATAAACTGAAGTTTAAAGTTAAACTGAGATCGAAAAACCGGGCCTTAAAATAACAACTTTTTGTTTGGTAAATAACTTAACAGATTTAACTAGACATAACCTAATACATTTTTAAATTGAAACCAGTAACATTGCGGTAAACAGAATTCCTTAAAACTGTTGTCTTCCTTATTGCACTTGCGACAATTGTATTTGTTATCTTTGTTTCTCAATCCTCTCATGAGAGGAATGGAATTGCGTTACCTGTACGGAGTGTTGATTTAGTACCTTAATTCTCTACTTATGCAACTGGTAATTTGACATTTTTTAAAGTTCGATTGTGACTGCAATTTTATTAAAAAAATCCTAAATTTAGGAACACTTTTGATGACGACAACATTTCGCTTGTAAATTCTTTGGAAACCGTACGGTAGATGGTGTTTCTAATTTTTTTACTGCAACCAAAGAACAACTGCGAAATTCGAAACTTTTCGAACAAGCCATTAAACGACGAAGAAAGAAAAACGGAATAGAAAAAGAAGGAAATCAAACGCGAAATGAATCGCAATGCGATCGTCCCCCTACTTCACCATAGATGGCGCTGCTCTTCTTTAACCAACCGAAAGACCTTTAAAATGAAACGTTATTAGGGAGTTTCGCAATTTGCACGTTATGAATAACGTTTACGCTAAATGCTATAAAAATGCTAATGCGCTTGCTCACCTATTTGCGAGCACGCGCATTAATACTTTTGTAGCATTTAGCGTAAACGCTATCCATAACGTACAAATTGCGAAAACTCCCTAATGTTCGACGAATGGCGAATGACAATTCAATTAGGTATCGTAAATGTAAACGTAAAAAGACAATTTAAAATACTAAAATGGCAAAAGAAAAGAAAATTAATTTTTCCGATGATGTATTTCCTCTGCCTCTTAACAGAAGGCGCTGTTCGTTCTTAAAGTCCGTAGATAGATAAAGTACCGCAATTAAACGCCATTTTGAGTCAAAATGAACGCGCGAAACCTTGGAAACGAGGAACGGCTTAAAATTTCGCGTGTTTAACCGCCATTGTGAGTCAGATTTAGAATTACATTGAATAATGAATAGCGGCACTTTATCTGTCTAGGGACTTTATTATTCTTTATTTAAACTGGTCATTTGACATTTTTAAAATGCCATCGATAACTGCAGATTTGTAAAAAAGAGAAAAATTTAGAATTGCTACATTTACAGTATTGTCATATCTACCGTAATTGGGGTAGATCCGGCAACACTCTAAACGTAAACTTTTAAGATGAATTATTAAATGAAGAGAAAACAGTGAGAACTTTCAATTCCAGCTGACTGTTCTAAATATTTTCATGCTTGCAGAATCTTTTGATTGCGTTTTATAACGATAAACTTTTTTGTATAAATTCATTTCTCGTTTTATCGTTACAATCATTCGTGAATTTTTAGTCTGTCTGTAAAAGTAGTTTTTGGAAAAAATAGGAAACTTAGTATTACGTCTACATATGCGGGACGTTGTCACCAGAATTTGTGACGTCACTAAATTGGCAACATCGATTGCATAGTTCCGTTTTAACATAATCTGGTTTTACTTCTGTCATTGACGACGCCGGTGCTGCCATCTTTTGGTGCAAATTTTCATAATGATTTTCGTTCTTTAGACCCATGTGACTTGAGCAAGATTTGTTACGAAGTGAGCGAGAAGTGCCAATTCAACCAATCAGAATTCACTGTGGTAGCTTATCTCCCTCACTTTTTAACAAAAATGTTATGAAATCTTGCATGGTGTCACACGGGCCTTAGTAATAAATAATTATTTATATCAAAAAAATATATGACTTTATGTTTATATATATTTCTGTAACAACTTCATAAAATTAATTCATCCGTTCGTATTCTTCCGGTACTGTCCGAATGTGGTAAATCTTCTTGTCATTTTCTGAGATAGGCGACGGAGCTCCGCTCACTGGATCTCTCCCTTCGAACGTCTTAGGGAATGCTATCACGTCACGTATACTCTGAGTGCCTAACATCACAGATAGCAACCGGTCTAGCCCCAGTGCAATGCCCCCGTGCGGGGGGCAACCTGACGCGAGCATTTCCAGCATGTGATGCATGCTGTTCTTATCGATGTTCAACATCTTGAACACCTTCTCCTGCAACTTCGGATCGTGTATACGTATCGAACCTCCCCCCACTTCGCTTCCGTTCAAAACCAGGTCGTAAGATAAAGCCCTCACCTAAAATAATAACGTCATTTGATTGCAGATAAATCAATAAATAAGTGACGTACTTGCAAGGGTTCGCTGTCTAATTTCTTCAAGTCTTCCGGATGTGGTGCAGTGAAAGGGTGATGCGCGGAAGCTAAACGCCCGGATGAATCCCCTTCCTCGAACAACGGAAAATCAAGCACCCACAACGGCATCATCTTGTTTTCTTTAATGATGATTCCGTTTTGCTCCAAGAAGTTCACATACTCCGTCCTTATTTTGCCAAGAAGCGACAGCTGAAGGCCACGTGATGATGCCTCTACTAATCGGGGGAATAACATCTTTACTTACCGTCTGCATTTTCTGCCCGTACGCTAGAATTACGATGGCATCTTTGTTTGAGCTGCTGCACCTTCTGTGGACACTTTCGGCTACGGCTTTTCTCAAAAATGCCTTCGCATGTTCGACCCATTTATCTGACCTGCAGGCTATGAGTTTCGTGAAAGGGAAGCTCCTTGAGATGTCTGCTAATTTATTCATCAACGGATTGAAGTTGTATGCGGTAACAGGTTTTTCGAACACTAGGTACGAGCCGTGAAAATCTTTCGTGATCAAGCTTTTATCCGCTTTTAATATGTCTGTACAATCCTGGAGCTGTAAAAAAAATTTAATGATAAAGTCGGATCTATAATGATAATGTCCATGGAATTTTTTTTTAGTTTTGCAACTCTATCTAGCACTGGCAAAATTTACGTTGCATTGTGCGTTGTAAAACACTTTCTTCGTTCGCTTTAAAAAGGGGCTATAATAGTATTGTCCATGGAGATTTTTTAAGTTTTGCGTTTTCTTTATTTTGTGCTAAAACGCTTTCTTGTTAACTCTATGACGTTATGGTTCCCATAATTTTAACTACATTTAAACGGTGATTTAATTAGAGTAGGAGTTGGAATTTAAATGTCTGTCCTTAGATAACATCACACTGACATTAATTGTCAATCAATTGTCACATAATTTAAGTGTCAACAACAAATTAAAATTATTAATTTTTAAATTTATAATGTCCATGTCTTCGACTGATCTATGATGACAACGTCCATGGATTATTTTGAAATTGCTCTGCAATCCTGTCTAAAAACTTTAACTCAATTTATCCGCTGGCGCCAGAGGTCGTTACGCCACGCTGCGTGACGCAACAGAACTATTCCAAGTAGGGTTTAAACGTCACGTGTACATTTTTGTTTGTTGTTGCTTGGGTTAAATATACCACACATGTTACACTTACTTTATTTACATAACTGCTTTAACACGTGTACATAATTGTCATTAACTGTCCAACTTTGCTACTTTGAGCGTCCCTAATAGCACCGACTGCAGCGCCAGTTGTGCAGATGGCGATAGGGAATAGAGACCGAAGTGCTGCAAAAACTTACGGTGTATTTTGTTTTTGTAAAACATTTCTGTTCATTTTACAACGTTCGTTTTAAGCAGGTCTATAATGGTAATGTCCATGGAGTTTTCTGAAATAGTTTTGCAGTTGTTTGAGAGAAACTCATCTCAATTTACGAAAGCTAAGACACTGTATTTTTGTCGTAAGACATTTCTTTTTTAAACTTTATAATGTTCGTTTCAGAAAGGTCTATAATGGTAATGTCCATGGAATTTCCTTAAATAGTTTTGCTATTGATTCAGAGAAACTTATCTCAATTTACAAACTAAGGCACTGCGAGATTTTACGCTGTATTTTTTTTTTAAGTTTTATAACGTTGGTTTCAAAAAGCTCTATAATGGTAATGTCCATGGAGTTTACTTTTTTGCAAGTATAATTTTTTCAGTATACAGAAACTAAAGTGATGTATTTTATGTTGTAAAACATGTTCTTTTTCATTTTATGACGTTTGTATTAAAATGGTAATGCTCAAAGGACTTGTCAATTTCATCTTAAATATAATTAAAAACCTCGCTGGTTCAAGGTCGACACAATTTTAGCTTTACAAAAAAATTTAATTTACAGAAAGTGAAACAACGCAATAATCCCTCTTACAATTGAGTGAAAATAAAGTAAGCACGCCATCAACGTTTGATTACTTAAGCTTTTTGATTTGCAAAGACGATTAATTTCTGTGGCGCTGTCTATGTTTATTTTCTGCAATGAACTTGCTTAAAGTCGACGGAAAACAACATCTGCGCTTCAGTACCTCTTAAATTAAATAAGTCTTGTGATTTGCGAAGACAATTGTCAACGTATGCAACGACAATTAATTTTAGTGGCACCGAAACAAACTTACTTATAAACCGGAAAAAACCTTGGGTCTTGTGATTTGCAAAGGTAATTGTCAACGAAAGAAACAGTGAATTTCGGTGGCGCCATCTGTGTTCATTTTCCGCAACGAATTTATTTCAAACAGAACGAAAACAAAGTAAAATAAATTCGCTGAAATACACAGGACTTGTGTTTTGCAAAGACTAACGCTGGATTTCACAAACGTCACTTAAATTTAATCATCGGTTAAGAATAATCATTCCTATACCTGCAGCACACGTAACCATGGCAACTTTTAACGGATGATTAAATTTAAGTAACGTTTGTGAAATCCACCATAAGTCAGTGAATGCAATGAGAACTAATTTCAGTGGCGCCATCTACGTTCAATTCCTGCAACGATTTGTTTGTGATTTGCAAAAACTTTAACAAATACAGCGACAATAAATTTCAGTGGCGCCATCTGCATTCATTTCTCGCAAGAATCTCACACGCAGTGTAAAACTAAAGCAAAATAAAAACGCATCACTTTTCTTAATAAGCCTAGTGGCTTGTGCATAATCAGAATTTTGCTAAAATAAACGGAGAGTAATTTTAGTAGCGCCATCTGTTTACATTTTCCGAAACTATGGCGTGTTTTATTAAGAAATATCCGCACCGACATCTGCATTTAAATACTTGGGTCTTCTTGTGATTCGCAAGGTCAGTTGTCAACGAACGCAACAACGAATTTCAGTGGCGCCATCTATGTTTATTTTCATCAACAAACTCATTTAAAATCAAATGTAGTCTTGTGATTTGCGGAGACAATAATTGTCAACGTGGCGCCATCTTGGTTCGTTTTCCGCAAAGAAATTACTTAAAACCGGACGAAAACAAAATAAAAATGCCGTCAGCGTTTAAAGACACTGACGGCTCTTGTGATTTGCAAAAATTCTAAAGATTACAGCTACAAATAAATTTCAGTGGCGTCATCTATGTTTATTTCTATCAACAAACTTACTTAAAATCGAATGAAGTCTTGTGATTTCCGAAGACAAATTATTGTCAACGTGGCGCCATCTTTGTTCATTTTCCGCAAAGAATTTATTTAAATTCGGACGAAAACAAAATAAAAATGCAGTCAGCGTTCAATACTGAATAACCACTATTCGTTGAGCATTGAGTTTCAACTGACAAGACACTTTTGGACTGTTAATGTCAATTATTGCGATGTTGTACGATATTCAACAGCGCCATCTGTTGAAAAATGTAAAACAAACACTGTTGAAATCTCCACAACAGCACAATACTTGCATCCCCAACTCCTAACAAGTTATTTTCGTATTTCGAATTTCAGAAATTTCACAATTTCTTTCAAACACCATTTAAATGTCTCACAGCACATTTACGTAAAACGTTAGTTCCATAAAATACTCGAAACCAAATTTTGAATTCCCCAATTTTATTTTAAACAGAACTGAAAAACATCTTAACTTTTGACACAGACATGTAACGACCGTAACATATTCGAATGTTTAAAAAAATTCGTTCATTTTTTGGAGTTTCTTTTCTAAACAAACCACGTACCTCAAAACCAAACCTCAAGTCGGGTTTGTCGCTCCCGTACTTCCGCATAGCCTCATCGAACGTGAGCCTCGGAAACGTGTCGGGCAGCCGTCCCAGAAAATCAGGCCAAGCGTAGCGCAACAGATCCTCCACGACGCCGATGACGCCATCTGTATCGGTGAATGACATTTCGATGTCCAACTGCGAAAACTCCGGCTGCCTATCGGATCTCGAGCCCTCGTCTCGGTAACAACGCGCTATCTGGAAATACCTGTCCTCAAATTAACACAACCCAATTATTTTATTCTTTTTTTAATTTGGATTTCGTAAAGTCACACCTGTCAATGCCCCCCGCCATTAACATCTGCTTGAACTGCTGCGGGCTCTGCACCAACGAATAGAATTGCCCGGGGAATCTCGTCGGGACTATAAACTCTTGCGCCCCCTGCAAAATTACATGCTCGAGTTCGGAGTTATCACAATGAACTCGCCGCACAGTTGTACCAACTTCAAAGTATGAACTTTTGTTAATTTACAGTTTAAAACCAACACAATAGGCGTTTACTTTCATAAGAAGTGACCTGAACTCAGTGTTGCCAGACGCTGCGATTTATCGCAAATTAGACTACTCATATTCTTAAGTTTGCGATGGGCGGCAACTTTGGGCTATTTTGACAAATTTCGATACATAACCTAAGACTCGTGCATTTTTTTTTGACATTTATTGCAAATTTTTGAAATTTCGGGGCCAATTTGAAAAAGAAGCGAGTTTAGAACTAATAAACTTCTTATTAGATTACTAATTTGAATGTTATTAAGTACCTAACCTCAAAGAGGGGCAAGGGGAAGGTAGACTAGCATCAAGGTTACTAAAAAGACAGGTTGCCTGGTAACTTTCAACATCACTCAGTAGGCCCATTTAATGCATATACACAAATGGATGGCCTACTGAATGACGCGTCACTCCACGACTTACCAGGCAACCTTCTCTCTTTAGTAACCTTGGACTAGCATAAGGTGCATTCGACGTCACACTCGGGGTCTTCCTTTGTCTCACTCTTACATGCACTGAAACTCATTCGCATTCCCTCACACTTCTGCTCAGAGCGTGCCCCGAGCGTAATGTCAAACACACCCATAGTTGAGAGTCAGTTTCCTTGAAAAGAAAAGGACGCTTACTGGTCAAGTGGATGAGATCTGTTCTACTCCGCTCGTTGAAACGATAATGGCTAATAATTTGATCAACTTTGACAGTTCTGTCGAATGTCAAACTTGTCAAAAATTGCAACAATTCTAAAATATTTACACCTGGCGTAGCCTTGAACAGAGTGGGCGTCTCCACGTCGACGAAATCCGCGACGTTGGTGAGGAATTCCCTGATGTCCATGAGCACGCGCGACCTGGTGCGCAGGTTACGTTGCATCTGGGGGAAACGCAAGTCCAAATATCGGTACTGCATGCGTAAAGCTTCCCTGGCCTTCTGGTACTCCCTGATGTTGAAAGGGAGCTTGTTGGTGGACGGGTTCAACACCGACACCTCATCGATGACGACCTCGATTTCTCCCGTCGCCTGATTCTTGTTGATCATGTTCGGGGGGCGCAACTCAACCGTGCCTTTCACTTTGATTATCGACTCGTAGGGCAAACTCCCCAACAGGTGCTGCGCTTTGGTGTCCTGAAATAATCTTTTATAAGATGCTAGACTTTTGCAGAGGAATGAGACGGTTACATTCTGCCTGATCATAAGCTGAGTCTGCCCGTATCCGTCTCTTAAGACGACGAACTTGTGCATTCGCTGAAACTCCAGCCATCCGCACAAGGTGACGTTCTGCCCCGCGTTTTGGGGCCGCAGTTCGCCGCAAGTGCACGTTCGCTCCGTGTACCTGCTGGTGCTTCTCGGCTTGAGTTCGCGCGACTCAAAATTTAAGTTAACATCATCGCTGTTGATGCTCGTTAAGTGAAACTGTCTCGTTGACTGTGAGCTGTTTTTCCTCAGCTAAAATAGTCATTTTCTTTTCCTGTAAGTACGTTTGCTGTATAGTACTTACTGCGCTCGCAAGGAGGCGAAGGCCTGAAAGGTTCCTCTTGTTGAACACGTGTTCCACCAACTTGTTTAAATTCATGTCGCCGTGACAACTCGAGTTGGGGGAATTTAATTAATTCCAACCAGGAGAAAACAGGCCAGGCCAGGCGGCGTTGATTTCCCGAAACAAAACACAAACACGTGACAGATCGAATGACAGACGACGAACAGAATTATTTGTGAACTGTCGTGGCTGTCGGCGCATGCGCGTCGCGATCGTATTAAAGTTGAAATACATTTTGTCAGCCATTCTTGCAACAGAGAGGAGTAGTGTACGCCGTTGTGTTTTCGCTAGCGTCTTTCTCCTGCTTGTCGTGAGGACGATCAAAACAATACGGCGACGATGAGTGTTGAAGAGGAAGTAATGAGGATTCAGAAGAAGCTGACGAAAATGACGTCCGGAGATGGCACAGTACGTCCATATCCTTAAAAATTCTAGAACGAGGAAATTACTATTTTCGTCGCGACCCAAACACACAATCATTTTCCGCACACTTTTTTTTTAATGTTTACGTTGCAAACACGCGTGTTTCCATCAACCACTCGGGGCACAAGAAAACAAAAAGCAAACGCATCTCACCCTTGACAACGTACATCAAAAAAAGGCGCGAAATTTTGATTTTTTTCCCGTTTTTAAATCCGCAGGGACAAGAGCAGGCCCTCGACATACTCAAAGAACTGCAGACCCTCAACATCAACCTGGAGGTGCTGACGAAAACGCGGATCGGCATGACGGTGAACGCGCTGAGGAAATCGAGCAAAGACGAGGAGGTCATAGGCCTGTCGAAGACGCTCATCAAGAACTGGAAGAAGTTCCTGTCGGGTTCCAACAACAAGGACGCCAACAGCACCGGCGGTTCCTCCAAGTCCAAGAAAGACAGAGATGACAAAAATAAAGACGACAAGGACAAGGAGAAAGAGAAGAAGCTGCCCAATCAGTTTCCGCCCACCAATTCTAACACAACGGACGCCGTCAGGTTAAAGTGTCGCGAAATGCTTGCTGCTGCGCTGACAGTCGATAAGGAAGAGTTCGAAGGTATTTACTCTGTTTTGATTAGCTACGCATGGTTGGCAGCATTGATTCTTGACATTTGTGGTTACGTAACTCAACTTTCATTCATTTTTAATTACTAAAATGATTCTAATAAGATTGCCATAGCATTTGGAGTAATTTTTGTAATAAGATGGCCATAGCATTTAGAGTAAGTTTATACCTGACCTGTTATTTTCGGAGTAGGTTTGACAGCATACAGTTTTAACCTTTGTGGTTATAAAACTGTCAAATATCTAATTTTGTATCCGCTTTTTTTATCTTGGTAACTGGGCGAATGTAATGAGATGAGAAAAGCTTTAAGAACGATCGATTTCATGGATACAGTTGGCGACATTGGGAAAATATCTGCGAGCGTTATTTGACATTTACGGTTATGTAACTGTTTTTTTAAAAGAAAATTGAAATAGCACCGGAAATAATTTTATATTTCCCCAGTACAGATAGCAACGTTGGGGATTTTTTTTTTCCTTTTTATATTTTAATATTAATTTGGCTGCACTGATTTTTGACGTTTAACATGTAACTGTCAGAAAATTATTTCTTTGATTTTGAATAACTAGAATTATTCTAATATGATTATTAGATTAATAATTATTAATATGTTATTCTTTAAATTGATTTGGCTTCTTAAAGCCCCCCCCCTGGCCCCAGTGGGTATAAAACTGTCAAATGTCTAATTTTGTATTAGTTTTCTTTGTTTTGGTAACTGGACGAATGTAATTAGATGAGAAAAGCTTTAAGAACGATTTCATTGGTACAGTTGGCGACATTGGGAAAATATATATATTTTTTTTTAATCTGTGGTGGTTGCCCAACTTTGCAAGCGTTTTTTGACATTTACGGTTATGTAATTGTCATTTATTTTTTTTGTATTTTCAAAAGAAAATTGAAATAGCACCTAAAATAATTTTATATTTCCCCCAATATAGATAACAACGCTGGGGATTTTTTCTTTTTATATTTTAATGTTAATTTGGCTGCACTAAATTTTGACGTTTAACATGTAACTGTCAAAGAAAAATTCGTTTATTTTTAATCGCTAGAATTATTCTAATAAGATTGCCATAGCATTTAGAATAATTGCATAGCTCTCCTGTAGTTTTTGGAATAGATTTGGCTCCATAAAGCCCCCCCCCCCCGTGGTTATAAAACTGTCAAATGTCTAATTTTGTATTAGTTTTCTTTATTTTGGCAACGAGTTTAATTGGATCAGAAAGAAGGAAAATTTCATTAATACAGTTGGCAACATTTTGAAAATTTCTGCAAGCGTTTTTTGACATTTACGGTTATGAAGCTGTCATATATTTATATGTACATTTCTTTTTTTTTTGTTTTCTCAAAAGAAAGACCTCCTGCGATCGCTTTATCTATTTACCCACTATAGTCAGCAACGTTGGGAACTTTTTCCCTTTTTATATTTTAACAATAGACGAAAGATTAAAATAGAATTAAAGTAGCTCTGAAAATAATTTTACGTCTGACCAAAACAGTTGGCAACGTTGAAAAATTGATTTTTGACACTTGTTGTTATGTAACTGTCAAAAATAATTATTTCTTTTGTTTTTAATTACGTACTGAAACGATTTTACGTATTAAGAATGCCACGGTGTTTAAAATAACATCAAATTTGGCCGGTTAGTTATTTTTTAAATAGATTTAGCAACATTAAGTTTTAACATTTGTGATTGGGCATCTAATTTGTACCCCTTTTCCGAGAATTAAAAAAGAAACTTTAAGAACAATGTCATATCTGAATGGTTACAGTTGGCAACATTGTGAAGTTACGGTTACTTAACACAAGCTTATCCTTTTATGTCAAATAATAATTACATTTCTCCCATTTTTAATTTCTTTTTTAGCGTTTGTTTAAAAAATTGAAATAAAATTCAAATGGTGCCGCGAATAATTGTATATGCGTCCGATACAATTGGCAACATTGGGTTTTTCTCTCTCTTTTTTTATTAGTCGAAAGAGTGAAATAAAAGAAAACCAGCTCTGAAAATTATTTTATACCTGACGAAGACAGTTGACAACATTGAAGTTCCTTTTGCAATTGCTTTGACATCATTGATATTTATTTGACATTTGTTATTTTAGTAAAAAAAAAAATGACATACTTTCTTGCGTTCCAATTATTGTATCTTCTATTAAAATGTGTTGAGAATCTTTTAACTTCATAAGCTTTCCAACATTAGATACTTATAAAATTTGACGTTTGAGGTTATATATCTGTCAAAATAATTTCATGTTATTTTTTTTATTATTATTGAAACGTACGTATTGTGATTTATAGAATTTTCGAAACGTTGTCGAATCAAATTTTTGACTTTTTTCAAATGCGCAGTTGTATCTTGAATATTCCCAGTTTATCAACGAATACGGTTGGCAGCAATGAATGAATGTTTTAACATTTGGCATTGGTTATGTTATTTATCACAAACAAAAGCTATTTGTTCAAATCATATTTTATTTGGACGACTTTCTGCAGAAAGGAACCAACCCACATTATGGTCAAACTGAGAAAACAGTGATCTAAGTTTTGTTACCTGAATATTTCATTTATGAACGAATACGGTTGGCAGCAACGAATTGAAGATTTTGACGTTTGTGGTTATGTTATTTCGTTATTTGTCAGAAACAAATATTTACATTTACTTAGGGTGCGTTTCGTTTGCGCGCTTACACGCTTTAAGCATTCACGCTTACAAGCGCTATTTTCTGTTGTTTCCTTTGGCGTTCAGTCGCTTAAGCCGTTATACGCAAAGGTGTTTCTTTTGACTATTGTTTGCACAACGAATTCATAACCTTAAAAATATAACTTCAATAGTGAAATCAATCCAATCATAGCTTCTGCAGCTGTTTCTAAAGTGTAATGTTTGTTTATAAACTGACTATGATCGGCTGAGCTCCTCGTACGCATCTCATACGATCCGTTTGGAACATAAGCGCTTACGCTTTTGCTGCCCTACCTCGATGGAATAAGCGATTGTGAGCGAAGACTATGACGTCATAATGACGTTACTATTTCGTCAGCTGGCGCTTTGTGAGCGTTTGCAAAGCCAAAGGGAACGATTTAACCAATGCTTATGAGCGCTCAAAGCATGTGAGCGCGCAAATGAAACGCACCCTTAATTATATTTATTTGTGTGGATTTTTCTCCGGAAATTTTATAATTTTTATTTGTTGTTAATATGCTTTTGTTTTTAGGTTTCTTTTGTTTTTTTATGTTTTTCGCTGACATCCTTTCGTTTTTTTTTTTTTTTTTTTTTTTTTTTTTTAGATAATCGTTAAATATGAAACATCCTGTGGTTTGTTCGTTGTTAGAAACTCTTGTTTTTCGACATTTTTTTAATATCGTTTTGCTTTTAGGTTTCTTAACGACATTCTATTATTTTTTTATGCCTGTCGATGACATTCTTTGGTTTTTTAGATAACCGTTAAATTCGAAACATACTTTGTTTCGTTTGTCGTTAGACGCTCTTGTTTTTCGACAGGTTTTTGTTTTTGATGTCGATTTGTTTTTAGGTTGCCTAACGACATTCTCTTATTTTTTATGCCTTTCGATGACATTCTTTTGTTTTCTAGATAGTCGTTAAATTTTATGCGTCCTTTGTTTCGGTTGTCATGCAGACAATTTTGTTTTTCGCGTTCTCCAATTGCGTAATTTTTTCCCGAATATTTCATTTCTAGACGAGTACGGTTGGCGGCAATGAGAGAAGATTTTGACTTTTGTGGTTCTGTTGTTTGTCAAAAACGTTCAATTTTTAAAAAGATCTATAATGATAATGTCCATAGAATGGATCTTTAATGATAATGTCCTTAGGAAGAAACTTTAATGATAATGTCCATGGAGTGAATCATTCTCGATTTTAATTTTTTAAAAACTTTTTGATACTTTCCAGAAACGTAACTTTTTCCCGCATATTTCATTTATGGACGAGTGACGATTGGTAGCAATGAAAAAAGATTTTGACGTTTGTGGTTATGTTATTTGTCGGAAACGTTCATTTTTAAAGTAAGTAATGGATAAGTAATGTCCATGGAATGGATCTTTAATGATAATGTCCATGAAACTAAACTTTAATGATAATGTCCATGCAGCGGATCTTTCTTGATTTTAAATTATTTTAACTTTTTGACATTTTCCGATTGCTTACGTAATTTATTCCGGAATATTTCATATACATATGATTGAATACGGGGTGAGTTCGACTTGGTTACTCTTTTGACTCTATTTGCTCTTTCCACTCTAAATCCGTTCGAGTAGGACCAATGGAGTGAACATTATAAACTCTAAGTCGTTCAACTCGTACAAGAGCAGAGTAAATAGAGTTAACTCTACGAACTCCTCCTGGCGAGGTGGTGCTCGCAGAGTTGTCATGCGCAAACGACATTCGCGGCAAAACTCACATAAACCTAACCTGTCTACAAGTCGTGGTCAAGGATACACGTGATCTCAGAAATTGACTAAAATTAAATTATTCTTTGTTCAAAAAAATTTCCATGATTTACTAAAACAAGAATAAAAATTATGTCGATCGAAGTATGCATGTATGACAGTTTCCATATTTTGAAGTTAAATATGTCACTATCGCTACCCGTCGACTCTTTTCCGTTCGGGTAACAACCGTTACGTCACATTACTCTTTAATCACGTGACTTCACTCCACGCTCTACTCTCTATCCTCTCCTGCTAGCCAAGCCGAACTTACCTACGATTGGCAGCAATAAATTGAAGGTTCTGACGTTTGAGGTTATGTTATTTGTCAGAAACGTTAATTTTTAAAGAGATTATATTGATAAGTAATGTCCATGGAGTGGATCTTTAATGATAATGTCCATGGGACAAAACTTTAATGATAACGTTGTTGTCAGACAATTTTGTTTTTCAACAGTTTTTTGTTTTTGATACCGTTTTCGTTTGTAGGTTGCTTAACGACATTCTATTATTTTTTTATGCTCATGACATTATTTTGCTTTTTTGATGATCGTTAAATTTCAAGCATCCTTTGTTTTATTTGTCGTTAGACACTCTTTCGAGAGTTTTTTTTTTGTTTTTGATAGGTCGCGAGTCGCGACATCCTACATATTATAAGCAGACTTCGGACACTTCGGAACGTTGCCATGGCTACGCAATGAATGGGCGCTTTTCATTGGTCTTCGCATTCCGAAATGTCCGATGTGATTATAAGTTTAGAAGTGAATCAATCTCTTGGAAAAATTATGGCTTTTTCTATTATGTTGGCAACACAGGTAACATTCAAACATTACTGGTAATAAACGAATGTTACCTTACCGGTAACACTGGAAATTTACCGTAAGGTAACGTGGTAAAGTTACCTAATATTCACAACACTAACATTTAGGAATAAAAGTAAGCTTTCAACAGAAACGCTAGAATTTTGACACTGACTAGTATTATAAAAAAGAATTTGACGTTTAAGGTTACGTGTCTGTCAAACTTTGTTAAATTTCATTAAAACATTTTCTTTTTAAAAAAGGAAAGCGATTGGCTGTGTGTGGATATCTTCTTATGTGAGATAATTTTTTTTAGGATGTGCTTCACCTGAAGAATTGGCGGAAGAACTGGAGGAGGCGATCTTTCAAGAGTTCAAAAACACCGACATGCGCTACAAAAACAGGGTGCGATCCCGCATTGCCAACCTGAAGGACGCCAAGAACCCCACGTTGCGCACGAACTTCCGCATAGGGGCGATTACCGCGTCGAGATTGGCCGTGATGACGGCCGAGGAGATGGCCAATGACGAAATCAAACAGCTCCGAGAGAAGTTCAAGAAGGAGGCGATCAACGACGCCCAGCTGGCGACGATACAGGGCACGAAGACGGACCTGCTCAAGTGCGGCAAATGCAAGAAGAGGAACTGCACGTACAACCAGCTCCAGACGAGGTCGTCCGACGAACCTATGACGACGTTCGTTATGTGCAACGAGTGCGGCAATCGATGGAAGTTCTGTTGATTCCGCCTCCCATTTAATTCTGTAAAGGTAAAAGGCGTGCGTCGACTTGTTGAGACAAGTGTCTTGGGAAATTATTTTCATGTACATATTTCGGTTAGACCTCAAGTAGCGAGTAAGTGGGTAAAGTTTCTGTTATCGCGCGTTCCGCTTCAGTGTTTACAAAGCAGGTTTTATTCGTTTTTAATTTATGATTATGACTGTACCGCGCGCGCTAAGGATGTGTAAATAATAGAAATTGTACCCGGGCTATGTAAGTTATGTGTACACGATCGTATCAAGTTCTAAAAGTTTCAAATGACGTGTAACTATATCGAGGACAACACTTAAAAAAAAGACCAAAGGAATTTTATTTTTTGTTTTTACGTTTGGCAATTTTATTTTCAACCATTGTTTTTGAACCAATTGTTTTCAAAAACTGTCAATATAACAAATGATCAAATGAAAAACGAATTGGAGTTGGCTATGCAACCAAACTCGCACGCGTGCCTTTAGTTCGTCGAACGTTTCTTCGGTCATTTTTGACGTTTCTATTCGAACCTAACCTTAATTTGATATAAAATTAAAACATCCAAAGCAAGAAAAACGTTTTATTAACTAACGTTAAACAACATTTCCGACGTGTTATTTATGTCACAATTGATTGACGTGTCGTTAGCCAAGACGCACGTTTAAATTCCAACGCCTGCTCTAATTCGTTTTTTATTTTGATCGCCGTTTATTAATTATTATCGTGCAAGCAAATTCTTGTCGAACATCAACCGTACAGAAGCGATGATGAAATAGGATGCGCCATCCTCGACGTTGGACTTGTTTAGTTTTATTTAAAATGACTTATTTGTAGGTCTTCACCCCCCCTCCCCCCTTACCATAAGCAAACAAATCGTGTTAAATATGCAAAACTTTGGCATTATTAATAAAGATTAGAATAATCTGAAACTGTTTTGTGCTAACTTAATAAGGAGTGAGAAGAAGAAGAAGAGTAAATAAAGAAAGTTACGTAGAGCAAGAAATAAAACCGAAATACAATATAAATTTGAGGTAAAAAAAGGGGACTAACAAATATATAAGAAACTGAAAATGCACAATTTTTTCCCTTAATGTTTCATGTACGAACGAATACGGTTGGCAGCAATGAATTGAAGGTTTTGTGGTTATGATATTTGCCAGAAACAAATCTTCTCCTATTTCATTTAACTGTGTGTATTTATAAAACGTGCCTGACTTATCTTAATCCTCATATTATAGAATTTAAAACAATAAAAAAAACTGTTTGATAAAATGAAAGAAAAGATTGACGATTTCTCCCTTCTTTAAAAACGACATTCAATTTTTTTAAATTTTTATGTAATCTTTACTGATTTTACATTTAAAGAAAGATGTTTTCCAAAAGTGATATTTTCCCCCAAATATTTCATTTATGGACGAGTACGGTTGGCAGCAATGAAAGAAGTCCATTTTTAAACAGATCTATAATGATAATGTCCACGGAATGGATCTTTAATGATAATGTCCATGGAACGAAACTTTAACGATAATGTCCATGGAGCGGATTTTTCTTCATGTTAAATTATTTTAATTTTTTGACATTTTCCAAGTAAGTAATTTATTCGTGAATATTTCATATGTAAACGAATTACGGTTGGTAGCGGTGAATTGAGTTCATTTAACTGTATTTATAAAACGTGCTTGGTTTATCCTAATCTTCATTATTATAAAATTTAAAAAAATACAAAAGACACTTATTTGATCAAATGAAAAAAAAATTGACGAGTTTTTCCCTTCTTTAAAAACTACATTAAATTTTTTTAATTCTCATACCGTCTCTTGAATTTACATTAAAAAAATACTTTGGCGTTTTCTAAATTCGTAATTTCCCCCCGAATATTTCATTTGTGGACAAGTATGGTTGGCAGCAAACGAAAGAGATCTATAATGATAGTGTCCATAGAATGGATCTTTAGTGATATCACAGAACAGTAAGACAAGAAGCGACACTTCTGTCGGCTTCTTTGATGTTATGAGTATCAATCTGAGTGACCTTCCGCCATATTTTTGTTAGGATTTGAAGCGGCAAGTTTAAATAGTTCTTACAAATGGCATCTTTAAATGGACATTTATTTTCAGCAAATAGATAAACAAACCAAGTTGTGAGCTGAATCAAATCATTAAAACACAAGATTAATGAATGAAATAATTTATTTACAAATTAAAAAGGAGTACCTATCTTTATCTCGTGGGAAGCGAAAAAACACAGAATTCTTCTGCGCTGTATTTTTACCACAACCTCAACAGGCACAAGAAAATCCTCCCATTTTTACACGTTTTCAACACAAAAAATCACTACAACCACGTGCTGGTACAACTCGCCGCGTGCTTTTGTCGGAAATCCTAACAAGAAGATGGCGAACTCGCACCTGCGTAAACAAATTTGGAACGCGCAAAACTGGCAAGTGTCGCTTCTTGTCTTACTGTTCTGTGGTGATATGCCCATGGAACGAAACTTCTGCATTTGTGGTTATGTTATTTGCCAAAAACGTTCATTTTTAAAGATATCTATAACGATAATGTCCATGGAATCGATATTTAATGATGCTATCCATGGAGTGGATCTTTATAAAACGTGCCTGACTTATCTTAATTTTCATTATTATAAAATTTAAAAAAATAAAAGACTATTGCCCGATTGCACCAATATTTTAAGCAGAGCTTAAATTTAAGTGGTGTTTAGACTATGACATGATTTATAGATTTAACAAAATGATAGTCACATTCTAATTGATACTTAAGTTGCAGTTTAAATGTCAATCAGAATGTATTTGACACTATACTGACCATACATAAATGTCACATTCTAAACATAACTTAAATTTAAGCTCTGCTTAAAAAGTTGGTGCAACCGGGCATAAGACTTTGTTCAAATGAAAAAAAAAATTGATGAATTTTTCCCTTTTTAAAAAACGACATTCAATTTTTTTAAATTTTTATCTTGATTTTACATTTAAAAAATACTTTGGCGTTTTCTAAATGCGTAATTTTCCCCCGAATACTTTATTTATGGACGAGTACGGTTGGCAGCAATGAAAGAAGTACATTTTTTAAAGAGATCTATAATGATAATGTCCATGGAATCAATCTTTAATGATAATGTCCATGGAACGAAACTATAATGAGAATGTCCTTGGAGCAAATCTTTCTTGATTTTAAATTGTTTTAACTTTTTCTTTTTGACATTTTCCAAGTACATACGTAATTTATTTCTGAGTATTTCATATATGATCGAATACGATTGACAGCAATGAATTGAAAATTCTGACGTTTATGGTTATGTTATTTGTCAGAAACGTTAATTTTTAAAGAGATTTATATTGATAAGTAAAGTCCATGGAATGTATCTTTAATGATAATGTCCATCGGACGAGACTTTAATTATAATGTTCATGGAGTGGATCTCTATTGATTTTATTTTTTTTTTTACTTTTTGACACTTTCCAAAAGTGTAACATTTTCCCAAATATTTCATTCATAGATGAGTAACGATTGGCAGCAATGAAAGATTATTTTGACGTTTGTGGTTATGTTATTTGTCGGAAACGTTCATTTTTAAAGTAAGTAATGTCCAAGGAATGGATCTTTAATGATAATGTCCATGGGACGAAACTTTAATGATAATGTCTATGGAGTAGATCTTTCTTGATTTTAATTTTTTAAAACTTTTTGACACTTTCCAAAAGGTTAACATTTTCCAAAAGCGTAACTTTTTTCCCGAATATTTCACATATGAACGAATACGGTTGACAGCAATGAATTGAAGGTTTTGACGTTTGTGGTTATGTTATTTGTCAGAAGCACAACTTCTCGTATTATTTCATTTAACTGTATGTATTTATAAAACGTGTCGGACTCACCTTAAGCATCATATAATTAATAGAAGCAGCAAATGAAAAAAGTCCATTTTTAAAGAGATCATTATCATAATGATAATGTCCATGGACTGGATCATTAACGATAATGTCCATGGGACGAAACTTTAATGATAGTGTCCATGGAGTGGGATCATTATCGATTTTAATCTTTTCCTAACTTTATGACACTTTCCAAAAGCGTAGCTTTTTCCCGATTATTTCATTTATGGACGAGTAACGATTGACAACAACGAAAGAAGATTTTGACGTTTGTGATTATGTTATTTGTCGGAAACGTTCATTTTTAAAGTAATGGATAAGTAATGTCCATGGAATGGATCTTTAATGATAATGTCCATGGGACGAAACTTTAAAGGCCCGCACAGAACATACGCGCATTAGACGCGAACGAAGTCCTCCAGCGCGTCACCGACGTAAAAGTAGAAACTGTTGCAACTTTTCCGCGTCTGCCGCGCGTCAAGCGAGCGTTTATTCTGTGCATACTGCATAAATGCATACCTACTTGGCGTTGGATCACCTTCTATTTGTCGTCGAGAAGCTTCCTTCGCGTCTAATGCGCGTATGTTCTGTGCGGGCCTTAACGATAATGTCCATGGAGTGGATCTTTCTTGATTTAATTTTTTTTTTAAACTAACACTTTCCAAAAGCTTTACTTTTTTCCAGAATATTTCACATATGAACGAATACGGTTGACAGCAATGAATTGAATTGGTGTTGACGTTTGTGGTTATGTTATTTGTCAGAAGCAAGACTTCTCGTTTTATTTCATTTAACTGTATGTAATTATAAAACGTACCTGACCTATCTTAATCATCATATAAAAGAATTTAAAAAATAAAAGACATTTGTTTGAGCAAATGAAAAAAAATTGATGATTTTTCCTTCTTTAAAAGCGACATTCAACTTTTTTTTAAATTTTTATGCCATCTCTTGATTTTACATTAAAAAAAGAAAAAAGTTTGACGTTTTCCAAATGCGTGTTTTTTGCCCGAATGTTTCATTTATAGATGAGTACGGTTGGCAGCAATGAAAAAAGGTTTTTGCATTTGTGGTTATGTTATTTGTCAAAAACGTTCGTTTTTAAAGAGATCTATAATGATAATGTCCATGGAATCGATCTTTAATGATAACGTTTAATTTAATCATCTTGCACGTCGAGTTACACCAAACAAATGAAAATAATTTACTTTTGTTTCAGTCAACATTCATCATTAACCATCGATAGCTCATCGATTTGTTTTTTTTAATTCAACGCAATCGATGGTGCGATAGCTCATCGGTTTGTTTTTTTTTTTCTAATTCAATGCAATCGGTGATGTCCATGGAATCGATCTTTAATGATAACGTCCATGGAGTGGATCTTTTTTCATTTTCATTTTTTTTACCGTTTGTCATTTACTAAACGCGTAACTTTTTTCTGAATGTTTTATTTATGAACGAATCGGTTGGCAGCAATGAAGGAGAGTTAAATCAGTTTGATCAAATAAAAAAAAATGATAATTTTTTTCCTTTCTTTAAACGCGACATTAAATTTTTTTGCCATCTCTTGATTTTACCTTAAAAGAAAAAACCTTTGACGTTTTCCAAATGCGTGTTTTTTTTGCCCGAACGTTTCATTTATGGACGAGTACGGTTGGCAGCAATGTAAAAAGGTTATTGCATTTGTGGTTATGTTATTTGTCAAAAATTTTTATTTTTAAAAAGATCTACCGGGTGTTTCAGTGAAGATGCACCAAACTCGGTATGTTGGTAGATATCGTGAAAAGAAATAAAAGTTTCCTATAATATTTTTTTTTTTAAATGAATAAGTTTTGAGATAATCGAAGGGAAAGGAGAATCGTATATTTTTAAAACGTACAATAGATGAGAGCGGCCCGAATTCTTAACCTACCTTAACGTTCGGTTTTTTACTTTATTACCCCATAAACTGTCGCGCCTCAGATGATATGATGAAACACATTTAGTTCGTTCACTCCGTTCGTTCACTAACGTTGTAGTGGCGAGTAATTAGTTGGTGTAGTTTATGCTTTTCATTTTAAGTTTATTATGTAAGTGTGTGTGGGTGTGTTGGTAGTGCAATGGGCAATTACACATTTCGAGAATACGCAGATTATTCGAACACATGTTGTAAGGTAATTGCCATTTGCGTAATTTGCCCGCTTCCGAAATTGTTTCTTCCTCATGTGATCAAGTTCAGTCTGATAGGCAAATAATTTAACAGACCGGCGTGGCGGAAGCAATAATTCTATTCAACAATTCCAATTTATTAATTGTACATAATTGTAGTAATTGTTGGATACAGAAACAAATAAAAACGTTACAAGCGTTAATTATTTATCGTACATTATTAAGACTCGGCAAATTTGATGTAATTACGGTTTGCATAAATGTTAGTGCGATGAAAACGCACGCTTTTTTCAAAGTGTTCGTCTTTAACACGTCTTGCGGTCAAGGCCAAACTTAAAAAAGCCTCTCATAAATTTTTTCGTTTACGATAGTTATTTACTGTCTTCTTGCAGGCGCGTGCCATTCATAAAACAATTTAAATCACTCGTCTTGTTTCACGGCTGCAGAAATTTAAATCGCTACGGTATTTCTAAAAACATCGGCTCCAAATTATGCAAATTTCAAGTTGCACCGATTAAAAAAATTTATTAAGATATTTTGTTTGAAATAATGTCAGAAACGTGTCCCTTAAGTTTGGTGCATCTTCAATGAAACACCCTGTATAATGATAATGTCCATGGAGCGGATCTTTTTAAGTTTTACTTTTTTACTGTTTGCTTCATTTATGAACGAATCAGTTGGCAGCAATGACGGTGAATTTTCATATTAGTAGTTATTTGTCAGACATCAGTCACAAAACTTCTCTTATTTTTTTTTTACTCTATTTCCAAGACGTGCCCGGCTTACCTTAATTTTCATTTTATAAAATTTTTGACGTTTGAGGTTATGTACCTGTCGGACGTTCTCTTATTCTAATATAACAATTTTCTTTAAAACAGAAGAAAAAGTAGATAAAAACAAAAGCGAAAGAAGCGGAAGAAATGAAGGAAAGAAGAAAGCGATTGATTAACAAAATGTGGACAACTGTTTTTTTTTTCTGTCTTTGAAGGTTATAATTTTTTCATAGAAGTTTTAGTTTCAATTTACAGAAGCTAAAGCTCTGCGAAAATTTACGTTGCAAATGCAAATTATGTTGCACAACATTCTTTTCTTTAAATTTTTTGTAAAGTTCATTTTTAAAGACATCTATAACGATCATGTTTATGAATGGAGCTGCAATGGTCTACGAATAGAGCTGCAATGGTCTATGAATGAATCTGCAATGGTCTATGAATGGAGCTACATTGGTCTATGAATGGAGCTGTAATGGTGTATGAATGGAGCTGCAATGATAATGTCCTTGGAACGGATCTTTAATCATAATGTCCTCGGAACGGATCTTTAGTGATAATGTCCTTGGAAATCTACAATGCTAATGATGGACAGCACACGAACGAATGACGGACCACGTGACTTCTAGTCGTTCTTGCCCCCTCTGTATATTATGTAGGTTCAATTTTGATTCCGCTATTTCATAATGAACTGATTTTAGAGAATTTATATTAATATTATAATTTTATATTAAAAAAAAAGGAAACTATTTTATTAGGTTGAATTTTATCTACAATTTAAAACGTCAAAGTTTCGATGTTAATCAACGTCCGACTTCCGTCGCCTTCTTATTTCGTAACCTTGATGGTTGCGGTCGGTTTTCTCACCCAGTAGACTGCTCCGTCTTCCGCTACTGTTACACTGGGGGGGGGGGATAAGAGTGTTATTAATTCAGAAGAAAAAAGAAGGAAGGAAGTGTGTGATACTTACTAAACCGTGTAGGTCTTGGCAGCGCCACCTCGTGGCGGGGTCCAGTTGAGAGTTAGGGTTTTCTTCCCCGCCGAATTCTTGTGAGTCGCAGCAGACTAACAAAGAAAAAAAATTACAGATTTTATCTCACGCTAAAGAAAGCAACAATAATCTCATTCGTTTGTCATTACTGTTCAACTATTGTTGCTCGCTCTGTATATTCGGTCTTGCATAAAATTCATTTTTAGATTGAATTTTTGCGCCTTTTTTTATTGTGCCCTGATGTTAAAAAAAAAATTAAAGGGGGAGGGTACTTCCCCCCGAACTGTCTTGGTCATTACCGTTTTTCCCCCGAAACACGAGATGGTTTTCGCGTACTTATGATCGTCTGGGATCTTGAACGACCCGACGGCCTTATCTCCATCCCTAACTTGCAGCAGGAAGCCCTTGTAGGGCTTGCCCGCGATCGTGATCTCCACGGTCTCCCCCACTTTGACCTCGTCCTTGTTCACCGTGACGCTGTAGGGGAAGCGTTTCTCTTGGGGCGCCGCCGGATGTTTGGGGGTCATATCTTCGCACACCTCCGTGGGGGCCCCTCCGGAGTAAGCCAGCGCCGTCGTTGCGATCGACAGCAGAAGAATGACGTGCCTCATTTCGTCTAATCTCTAGAGCTAAAGTCAAGAAGGAATTTCATCGGTTGAATAACTCGAAGTCATGAGCAATTAATTTAATTAATTAACGGGTACGCGTAATGCGAAATTATTCGTCAGGGCCGTGTTCGTAATAAAAAAAAATCGCCTGTCATTTTCTCAGGTAGGTTAAAATCTGCGAAGTCATTCGCGCCCGGTGACTAAACACAATTTCGTTCTATCGGAAAATCTTCATTGTTTGAAACCATGTGGAATTTTATTCAGGGTTGAGTTTTACGTAAACACTTCCTATGTGTATGTAGGTAGAATTCTGCTGAGCTGTTGTAATAATCGCTTTTTTTAAACAATTAAATTCCTATTATAATAAATTATATACGCTCACAATGTTTTACAATTTACATTTCCGCATTTTACGTGAACGTGAACGTGAACGCCGCTAGTTCTGTCGACCTTGTCCTTCTTTTTTTTTGGGGCGTAAAGAAAGTATAAGTTATGTACAATTCAAAAAAAAATAGCGCAGATATGACAATGACAAATAGTTGAATGAGAACGGGAACGTGTTTCTTGTAACATGCAACGATTTACAGCGTTCAATAAATTTAAATTTACCGCCGGCGGCGTTGGGTCCTTTGAACGGCGCTGGTTGCAATAACGAAAGCGAAGTTAGCCGCGACCGTTCGGACGGCGCGTTTTTTTATTTACCGAGGAGCTAATCGCATTCGATTAAAAAATATCTGTTTCCGATTTAGGCAATGCTTGCTTGGTTTTATTTGACCGATCGTCATTTATTTCGCTCATGTCATTTTTTTTTTAATTTCTCCAAGCAAATTTTTGATTTTTTTTTTAACTTTATTATTCCCTAACGATATCCAAAAATGATAAATATGAAATAGACTGACTTATTAATAAACCGAAAATAAAAGATTTTTCTACAAGGTACGATCAAAAAGTATTTGATTTCGTCGCGATTTTCGATTATTCGCAGCAAAACTAGCCTTGACGTAGCGTCAAAAGGCCTAAAGAATTCGAAAGTAAATTAATATTCAAACATGAACAGATGGCGCTGATTTTCTTCATTCTCCTTTTATGGAATTAGAAAGTCACATTAAAAATAGCAAACGCATACATATATGTGTTTTACGTTAAAAAGAGCTAGGGTAATTTTACTGATGGTTAATAATGGCAGTCAACAGGTGGCACCACTTTTTTCATTCCCTCTCTCACGAAAAGTCGAATGTAACACGAGAAACCGAAAGTGCATTTATTTTTTGTTAAAAAGAGGTAAGGGAGTGTTTAGTGATGGTTAATAGATGGTACATTAGGCACTTTTTCCGCCCGTCAACAGATGGCGCTACTTTTCTCCGTTAACTTTTCCATGAATTATTTTCCCTAAATTCGAATGTTACTCTGAAAACAGACAACGCATTTATTTTTTTCGTTAAAAAGTAATCAGACAGATTTCACTGATGATTAATCGTAGTGGCGTAATAGTCAGTTTTTTCGCCGCTCAACAGATGGCGCCACTTTTCTCAATTTACTTTTTATTGAATTATTTATTTATATGTATTTGTTAAAAAGAGATCAGGGAGCTGCTGATTAATAACACCAAAAGTAGACAATGCGTTTATTGTTTTGTTAAAAAGGGACCAAGAAGCTTTCACCGATGATTTCCACAGGTCAATAAGAGAGGGCGCTGCTTTTCTTTTTAATGATTGATTTCGTCAAGAAACGTACTAATCAACTTTTTCAATAAAATATTAAATAAGTTTTAACGTTAGTTATAAATTTTTTCAATTTTTACAAGCAATTTTTGATTTGTCTTGCGATTAAAAAGAAAAATCTTCTCTTCTTCAACGATTTTTGAAATTTCTGAGTTTTCAATTAATAAGAATTTAAAGATTGCTTTGAAAGCACAGACGAGAAAAAATTAAGTCACTTGCTTTATCGCTTAAAAGGCGATTGCATTTTAAATTTTTTCGTCGCTCAGCTGTTTCCCCATTCGTTAAAGTTCGTTCTTACGAAGTCGTATTTTTTGAATTTCTTTGAGAAAACAATCATCATTGTCGTCGTTTACTGCTGTTTTCTATCGAAACGATAGCTCATTGATTTTTTTTTAATTCCACGCAATCGGTGGTTCATTTGACGTTCATCGATGACGTCACTGTGATGAATCTATGGAATATATCGAATGTCAACAAAACGTAGTTACACCAAACACATTCATCATTAACCATCGATACCTCATCGATAAATTTCTTGCATTCAACGCAATCGGTGGTTCATTTGGCATTCACCGATGACGTCACGCCGATGAATCGACCGAATACGTCAGATGTCAACAAAACATACTTTTTCGTTTAAATTAATCATCTTGAACGTCGCGTTACACCAAACAAATGAAAATAATTTACTTTTGCTTCAATCAACGCTCGCCATTAACCATCGATAGCTCATCGGTTTGTCTTTTTTTTAATTCAACGCAATCGGGGACATTTGACATTCACCGATGACGTCACGCTGATGAATCGATGGAATACATCAGATGTCAACAAAACATACTTTTTCGTTTAAATTAATCATTTCGCACGCCGAGTTAAATCAAACAAACGAAAATAATTTACTTTTGTTTCGATCAACGTTCGTCATTAACCATCGATAGCTCATCGATTAATATTTTGCAATTCAACGCAATCGGTGGTTCATTAATTTGGCATTCACCGATGGCGTCACGCTGATGAATCGATGGAATACATGAGATGTCAACAAAACATATTTTTTCGTTTAAATTAATCACCTTGCACGCCGAGTTAAATCAAACAAATGAAAATAATTTACTTTTGTTTCAGTCAACGCTCGTCATTAATCATCGATAGCTCATCGATTAATTTTTTGGAATTCAACGCAATCGGTGGCTCATTTGGCATTCACCGATGACGTCACGCTGACGAATCGATGGGATACATCAGATGTCAACAAAACATACTTTTTCGTTTAATTTAATCGTCTTGCACGTCGAGTTACACCAAACAAATGAAAATAATTTACTTTTGTATCAGTCAACATTCGTCATTAACCATCGATAGCTCATCGATTAATTTATATTGCAATTCAACGCAATCGGTGGTTCAATTTGGCAAACGATAGCGAAACGTAAAGTGTTTGTGCGCCATTTAGTGTCCGTTTAAAAGAGTTTGTGAAAACAATTTACTTTTGTTTCAATCAACGTTCATCATTAATTTTTTACAATTCAATGCAATCGGTGGTGCATTTGACATTCATTGATGACGTCACGCTGATGGAATTTATTTATTTAAGGGCTTAAGTGCGTTCAGATCGTCTTAAAAATAAAATAAAAAAACAGCGAGCGCAGCAAAATTTGAAATTTAAATCGCGTCTTTGCAACCAGAGGTCACACGTCACAGTCAAATCAAGTAAGAAGAATAAGAACAAGCAAAACGTCTCCGCCGCCGCCGCGCCGCCCGTTATTCTCATTTCAAATTCTACGAATTTTGCAAATGGCGACGCGTATCTACCTTGACATTTTCAAACTCATTTACAAATTTACCGATTTTCTTTCCACCATCTCGAACGCAATCTTCGCGCGTTTTGCAATCGTTTGTTTGTTTTTTTTTTGCGTCACTAACGCCGCCGGTTATTGTAACATTTACGAAGACGAGAAAGTCCCGCTTGATTAACGTGCTCACTCCTAAATTATTGCTTCGCGCAAGATTAATAACGCGTTATGTAAAAAAATTAGCTGATTCGATGAGTTCCATTTTTTCTCTCTCTCTCTCTCTCTTTCTATACGTTGAGCGAGCGATTCATCGTTTTACGAACTCGTTGCGCAAACGGTCTGCTTTCATTGGGCACGTAAAAAATCTGTCAAATCGTTCATTTGTCTTTTGACTTACAATTAGGTACACGTAATAGGTAGAACGAACGCCAGTAAAAAAATCGTGAAACTAAAATAAAGATCGACGAAAAAGTTTGCGCAACGTATATCGACGTAAATACGAAACAATTGAGCGTCGTGCTATTTCGTTGGCAAAAACAAAAGACTGTCGGTTAAAAACAAAAGGCCGTCGACTAAAAACAGACGAAGCAAAAACGTTCAATCAGAAACAAAAGTTCATCGAAATTAACGAACCAAAGCCTATCCAATTAGGAAAGCGCGATGCTTTTATTAATTTTTATTTTGTTTTATTTAAGACATGTGATTTTTTTTTTAATTTTAATTTGAGTATAAACGCAAACATTCTAGCTTAAAACAATCGAAGTTCGGCGCGTTTTTGCGTTGCAAAATAAATAAAAATTGACAATCGATGAATTATTACGAAAACAAAACACACTATCATCGACGCTGAAACAAAAGCCTGCTGATTAGAAACAAAAAAATCGTCTAAGAGTAAAATAAACGATTGTCATATGTTCCTATCTACATAGGTATTTAATTTTAGTGTCTTATTTCAGTTATTTCAATGGCAAAAACAAAAGACGATCGACCGAAAACGAAAGACAATCAATCCATTATAAGCAAAAAAAAAGCTAAAGGTTAACACAGCGTCGAATTAGAAATTAAGGGCCATCGACTAGAAACAAAAGACAGTCAATCAGAAAATTGTAACGTTTCTATTCATTTATTTTATTATTGTTTGAAAAATAATCTGCATTTTTTTTTAATTTTAATTTTAGTTTGAATGAACGCGTTTCAGCTTGAGACAATCGAATATCGGCGCGGATTTCTCATTGTCAAATAAAGAAAAGTAATAAATCACTATGAAACAAAACACTGTCGATTAGAGAAACAAAAGATGCAAAAAATTACAAACAAAAGATTACCGATTAGGAACACAAGTGGCTGTCAATTAGAAACAAAAGATGTTCCGTCAGAAACGAGAGACTCTCGATTAAAAAATAAAATTCATCGATTAGAATTTTTTTTTTAATGAGCGTTGTGAATTTTAGATTAAAACAATTGAATGTCTACCCCCGATTTTTAAATTAAACATGAGTACCTAAGCAAAAATAACAATTGTTTATTTGAAAAATTACTCTGAGAAACAAAACACCGTCGATTAGAAACAAAAGATTGTCGATAAGAAACAAAACAGCAGCTTCGATTAGAGATAAGGGACTCAAACGCATCAACTGATTAGAAACAAAAGACAAAAGATTATCGAATGGAAAATTTTCGCGAGCTTTCATTGATTTCTTTTTTTAACACCTGCGTCATTTTCGACTTCGAACGAAAGTTTCGATTCGCACGTGTATGTAAAACAATTGCAAACGTCACAGAAAAATCACTGAACACTTGAACAGTTGAATAAACGACGCCGCTTGCTTTTTTTTGTCAGAAACAAAAGTGTTGAAATGTCGGGGGGAAATTCAAAAAAAGATCCGACGCACTTCTTTTCGCCTTAAATTTGAGAATAAAAAAAAATTGGACACACCCGACGACGCGACGCAGACAACTAGTTCGGCGACAGCGAATTACAATCATGGAAAATCGGAAATAAATTTCGGGCGCGCGTCTTCTTTTGTTTATTATTATAATTTTTTGTTTTTCGAAAATAGCGACAGGCGTTTCTTTTTTTTGTTTTGTTTCGTTAAAGACTTACCGGTGGTTTTCGAACTTGATCCTTCTTAGATCGAAGTTAGGCACTATTTAGAATAGTTTTGTCCAAACGATAAGTTGACTTTCAATTTGAAGGTAGGGTGGGTGGTAGGGGTTTCTTGCATAACCTAAATGTCAGGTTTGTCTTGCTCGACAGAACGAGATAGACCTAATAATAGCAAAAAATGCTGAGGAAACAATGTCGTTTGCGCAATAAAATGAATTAGGAGATTTTTTTTATCGATAGACAATTTCTTTTGTGGTGTGTGAACAGCGCGCTATTAAAGTGTAGCAGTGAAAGTGAGTAGTGAGTAGATCCTACCTAAGCAGAATTAGTCTAGAGCGCGCGCAAATTTCCGTAATTTCCGTCCCTCCCCCGCCCCCTTCAAACTTCCAAAAACAGGTTCGTTTGTATTTTTTCGTTCCTTCTAATCTTCTTTCTGTCAAGGCCATTAGTTTATGTAACTCACGAAATTACGCTTCCGTTTGTTTTTTTTTTGTGCGCTTTAATTAACGACGTAGGCCTCCAAAGGCGCAATCGCCTTCACGGGAGAACGAGATTGTGTGTGAAAGGAGAGTCTATATGAAAAATGGATAGTGTCAAGGTTTCGTTGTTTTTAGGGGGGGCGGTAATGACTAAACAAATACGCGCGCGTTCAATTAATTGAACCGGCCCTGTCTTTCAATGAAAAAAAAAGAAGAAAAAAAGTAGGAAATCAAATTCCGCCACGTGCGGTTATTTCTTAAGAAAACAAAAGTAACCCTAAAATGAAAACTTCGGCGCGGTGCTTAGGCCCCCCTCAAGACGGCGTAAATAATCTCAATGGCCCTCAAAAATATTTAACGATTTATTCTGTGTAGTACCATTTTCGAACACTAGATGGCGCTACATATTTTTTTCCCCCTTAAAATCCCTAGATAGATAAAGTACCGCAATCACCGCCATCTTGAGTCAAAATAAGGGCGCACAACTTCGCGTGGAAATTTTCATTCGACGAAGAGAGCTGATATAAATCCCTGCCAGACTTATGTTATGAGAGACATTGGTGTACTTCGCGAGGATTATTTACATATTAAATTATTTAGCGGCCGTGTAATCGGAATGAACTGCGCGTTCGACGAGCGAAAGTGATATAGGACTCGTGCACATAAACACATTAACAGAAATTGAAGAAAAACAGAAACGTATATCGAAGTTTTCCGAAGGTAAGTAAAACCAGACGGAAATCGAAAATAAAAGCTCAAATATTTAACTCTCCTGTTGAAAATATTTCGGTCCTGTGTCGTAGCCACGGGTGTCTTTGCGAAAAGTGCGCTCACTTTATAACTTTTCGGTTTTTTTCCGCCTTTCTTCGACTCACACTTCAAAAATACCCAAATATCGAAACACCCTGTAAATAATACATTCCAAGTGTAACGCATTAAATCTGGAACCGATCTTACATCGCATGGCTTAGAAGTTTATCATTTTTTAATTAATTAAAAATTGATTCAAAAATACAGAAACATCAAAATATCAAATCTCTGAGTATCTTTTTACATACAGGGTGTTCTTAAAAATATTCTATTTTGTACACAATGTGGTCAAGAACCATTGTTTGAGTTGGCAGTGCTGAGTTTTATTCTTAAATGATACACTGACAGCCGTCACTTTTCAAGCGTCATTTGACGTTTCAAATTCAAATTAGAACGCTCATTCTTATTCACATAACCTGCAATCTTGTCGCTGTTCATGTTACGTCAAATAAACCAACAAAATATATATCCGGCTGCGGTGTTGCAAATAGCCGAATGCTCTTAATTGTGTTGCCAACCCAAATAGTTTTCTTTTTCTTTGCTTTGCACAGCAATGCTGCAGTTATTGTCTTACGCCTATATAACCATTCCAGACAGTCACGAAGATTGTTTTAATAGCTGGGTCTTAGTTCAAACACAGCACAAACATCCATGGCTAAGGATTAGGAGTCCGACCTTGCGGCTGGCTGGCTTTTGGAGAGGAGGTCCAACTTTGCAGCTGGCTGGGGCAGAATGATCTTCGAGCCGCTTCGAGCTGCTCTGCACGCGTATATATAGCCCCGGAATCCATCTTGTAGAGGGGCTGAGTGTGGTGTGGAGAGGTGATAGAGCTTGGTGCGTCGCAATAGTATAGAGATGTGCTGCAGGTGGCGCTGTGATCGCTACAGTAGGATTCGAACCTACGCCGCCGAGCGACACGACTTACAAAGTCGGCTAGGCTAAAGCTAAGCCACCCGGCGACCCTAACCAAATAGTTATTCTTGATCACTTTGTAGTTCGTAAGCAGTGTTGCCAACTATGGACACATTGACACAAAAATTTCCCCTCAGGCTTGTGTGTTTTCTTCAAATTGCAATTTTAAGCTATTTTTATGCATTTTTGTTGATTTGCCAGAATTTGCCTTAAAATATAAGTAATTTTTTTCTTCAAAAATTCCCTGTTTGTTATAAAATATCCCTTCTTGCAGTTTTAAGGCATAAAAATTCCCTAAAAAAAAAGGGAAATTACCCTCCAGTTTTGGCAACACTGTAAGAAAGGCGCTAAACCAGTGTTTTCCTTTTTTGGGGTTGTCATCCGGGAAAAAGGAAATCCCTTATTCATTTGTGAAAACAAATGCATCTATCTTCTTATTACACATTTAGTTTTTTTGCCGCTGTTGCCACATTGAAAGAAAGTTACTAGTTTAAGTCGAAGGTGACAAAAAGGCAAGGTTACTAAAGAGAGAAGGTTGCCTGGTAAGTCGTGGAGTGACGCGTCATCCAGTAGGCCATCTATTTGTGTACATGCATTAAATGGGCCTACTGAGTGACGTTGCGGTGACGTTGAAAGTTACCAGGCAACCTTGTCTCTTTAGTAACCTTGACAAAAAGGTACATGCGCGATTGGTAACGATTTTACGTTTTATGTGGTTTTGTGCTATCCATTGTCAAGAAGTATTTTTGTAATTTTCATATAATAGACTGATTTCCTATTTGCAGTCGTATTTCCCCTATTATAATTAAATTTCGTCTCGTAAGAGGGAACCTTGGCAACGAAAGGGGAAGTTTTCACCTTTCCCGTAAGGAATTTCGGACTCAAAAGGTTGGCAATACTGGTTATTTGTTCATTGAACGACTTAACGAGTGATCAAAAGAAAAACTAATTAGAGTTGGCGTTGACTTCACTTTTGACGTTTCTGTTCGAACCTAACCTTAATTTGAAAACGTTTTACTTTAAAAAGAAGCGGATGCGTAAAGTGATCACCGCCTGCATCGAGACACTTTTGAACTCTACGTGGGTGACGTTAAACGACATTTCCGGCGTTAATATTGGTACGACGTTATTTAAGACACATATTTAATTTCCAACGCCTACTCTAATCCGCTTTTATTTTGATCACTAAAGAGTGTATGTAGCAGTGGCGCGCTTTGTTCCTTGCTTTTGTTAAACTGTCGATCGTCTTTTGTTTCGTTATTTTTCTATGAAAAGAAAGCCGAAAATCGATTGGAACTCGAACATGTTTTGTGTCATCGCACTCATCGCGCTAGATTTATTTCCTGAGCAAAAACAAAAACGAGTTTTTTTTAATTTTAAAATCGTCGACCATTTGTTAGACGATCGATCGTCTTTTGTTTATGTTTTCAACAAAAACCATCAACTGACGTTTTTTTTGCAATTTTATGCTTGGGCAGGTGTTGCCAATCCTAATATGATTAAATAGAATCTTATAGCGTTTTCGATTGAGCTGCACTGATAGCACTCAGTGCGCACTGATTCCAGATTTTGTATTCGATTGGTAATTTCAGTTCAAACTTTCTTCGTGTTTTATGTTCGATTGAAATGTTAGTGCGCACCAGTTTTGCACTCAGTGCAAGAATTTTGGAACTGACTTCAAAGGTAGTGCAAGCGTTTCAGTGCAACTTTTCTGTCATTTCAGGAGAAACATATTATAGATGATTTATTGACAGATAACATAAATAATTTATTATATCAAGAAATTGTTAATAATTAAGTTATTTGTTAAACACAGTTTGTCTAGTGCAAAAAATCTTCATCCGGGGTGAATTCCTTAAGAAGCGAATATGAATAATTAGTGTATTTAGGATTTTTAATTTATTATAACAAGTAAATATTACATTTTTATATTTCTGGCAACAAATGATAATTTTGAGGTTACGGTTCAGTAAATTTCCCGCCCAATAATTATGCTCCCAGATACGTTTGTATTCGATTGAAACACGCACTAGTTTCGTTTTCTGGCAAAACTTATTGAGTGTATGACGTAATATCAGTGTGACCCGAACTTTTCTGGTGCAAGTGAAACGAAAACGCTATAAATGTTCAGATTTTTTTTGCGAACGCCTATTCGCAACAATGTTAAGGACGTAGATTTTTTGCTTTTAAATTTTACATTTAAGCATTCAAAATTCTTTCAAACGCAACACTAAGCTAGGGATAAAAAAAGCGCAGTCGAAAGTTTGTTATTATTTGAAGTGACATTTGTCAAAGTTACTGTCAATACAATAGGCGGGTACACTGAGAAAACAAAATGTGTTAATTCAACCAAAAATTTTGTTTGAACGTATTGAACCGAAACTTTTTGTTGGGTGAACATTTCTTTGATAAAATTAACACATTTGTTTTATCAGTGTAAACAAAATGTGTTAATTCAACCAAAAAAAGTATTTAACCAACAAAAAGTTTCGGTTCAATACGTTCAAACAAAATTTTTGGTTGAATTAACACATTTTGTTTTCTCAGTGTAGCAAACGTAAGGTTACTGTATTTAGAAGGTACCGCCATTCATTTCCGCGGCTTCGTCCCCCAAATTAAAAAGGACGTGACGAAACGCTAAAGAAGAAAAAGGATAGATACATAACAAGTTACTGATTGCTAAGGAGTTTATGAATGAATTTGATTAACCCCACATTAAAAGAGATGGAAACTTGGCGCTACCTTCGCGATAGTAACCTTAAGCAAACGGCGTCACGAGCGCCACTAGCTGCAAGATTATATAGGAAAAGGAAAGGGAAAACGGTCGTGTCAGGGTTGGCAACACTGCTGTCGGTTGACTGTCAGTATTATCACTGGAGTTACGAGGACGATCTTTACCTTCCATACTTCAAAACAAATCGAGAAAATACTAGCAAATCCATTCAAATCTTCGAAATGATATAAATGGATATAACGTTTCAAGTCGCGTCCTACAACTTTTGTCGCAACCACCACCAGGCGGCGCCACCAAGTAGCTTGCTAGGGGCCTATAACCACAGCTTGCCCTTATAGTTTCAACTTGTTTATTATCAACAGAAATGATTCCGCTTTTCTCATAATAGAAAGAGAAGTTCCACACCTCTAAAAAAATAACAACTTTTGGAACCATAAATAACTTAATTAGACATAGCCTATAATAATACACTTCTTTTTCCCAAAATCAATCGTCTTCCTTGTTGCACTTGCGACAATTGTATGTATTTATTATCTTTGTTTTTCATTTTGCTCACGAGAGGAATGGAATGGCGTTACTTGAACAGAGTGCTGATCTAGTACCTTAGATGGCGTTGGTGTCCTATCTGCTTGTGCTTACTTTGTGTTCCGACTTAAATTAACCATCATTAAAATTAATATCGCGTTTCTTCAACCACTTCAACACTGTTACATTTATTTATTTATTCATTTTTTGTGAAGTGCTTCTCAGTTTTCTTGTTAATAAGAGAATGGCAGCATTAGAAATTGACCAAAAAAAGCCACAACATAAACAAAGTTGGCAATACCGTATCATCATGGTTCATCTCAACCTGAACCTAACCTCTAAACTCGTTTTGCATTCTATTTCGGACGCTGTGCAGTTCTTTGCTAATTTACTTCCTGGTGCTTGTGAGAATGGCAGATGAGGAATTCGACGGAGACGACGTCGGAGATGACTTCGACGACGACGTGGACGACGAAAACATCGACGACTTGGAACAGCACGAAGAAGAAGGGGACAACATAGACATCCTGGCGCCGGGACAGGCCGGAGGAGGGGTCCCCAAAAACAAGCGAATCACGACCAAGTACATGACGAAGTACGAACGCGCGAGAGTCCTGGGAACGAGGGCGCTGCAAATCGCGATGTGTGCACCCGTGATGGTCGAACTCGAAGGGGAAACCGACCCGCTGCAAATCGCGATGAAGGAACTGAAGCAGAGGAAGATTCCCATCATCATACGCAGGTACTTACCCGATAACTCCTACGAGGACTGGGGCATCGATGAACTCATCATAATCGACCATTAAATTGTATAATAATTTTAGATTACCAAGTTCAATAAAGTTATTTATTTTTTTTAATCGTACAGTTTGTACAAGTTCTGGTAACGTTCTTTTGATCTTGCCACATCATCGTCGGTCGCTTCGATGGTTTTCGGCGGTATCAAAGCGGCCGCGACGGATCGTCCTTCCGAATTTAAGAAGTTGAAAGTGGAGCAGGCCTGCTCGGTCGGCAAAACTTCGAAGTTGATTTTGTGCTTGACGGAAAACAGGTGCAGCCTCTTGTAGATGTTCAAATCACGAAGCTTGTCGCCCACCCCGATCACCAGAACGTCTATTTTCGGTTCCAGGACCGTGAATAAACTCAGACTCTCGTCATTTATTTCGTCGACGGTCTGCACGTTCCACGACAGCACCGATCTGAGATGAAACAATCAGGGCTCTTTCTATTTCAACTGATTGTGAGTTAAATACCTGGGAAATATCGCCATCGAGCCGAGCACCGTCAGGTCGTTGTTTAAACGAAAACCGACCTGCGTTAGACTCAAGTTTTTAAAATAACATCTAACAACACACGGTACTTATTTACCTGGCTGAAACCGTTTATCATCAATCCCAAGTCGGATTCGTTATTCAATACGTTTACGGTTGTCTTTCCTTCACCTTCGTAACTTCTGGCCTTACGTGTTAAGCTGAAATGCCTGCGAAAGTTTAAATGATGAGATCCTAACCTCAAAGCTACCTACTAGTTTAATTACTGTTCTGACTTGCCTTGCGTTGCTCCACGTCTTGTGAATACATCTCAAAGCATTTCTGAGCGTGTTGTTAAACATATTTTAACGCTATGTTATTTGTTAACTCAAGTTATGACATAATTTTTTTGACATTTTAATACATACAAATTGTATAAATTGCGTTTAATAGACAGCTTATACGTTAAAAATCTTTTGTAAAAGCTATAAAATAATTCAATCCTAAAAATAAATAAAGACGTTTTCCAACGACTGAATTTTTTTTAATCGACGGAGTAATAAATAACCTGAGATCGTAACTTCAGCATTTTTCTATAGACTAGATTTGAAAATGGCGTTAGAAAATAGAAAATGCATTGAGCATTGGGGTGCGTTCGAGAACTTTACTTAAGAGTAAATTTTACAAATTAGAGTGGGGGTAATAAAGTAAGGCAAAGTTACTTTCAGTGTTGCCAGATGTGGCGCTATTATTTCAAAATTGGCGGCATACAAATTCGGTTTGGCGCTTGGCGCTATCCTATTTTAAAACATAAAAATTACGGCGCTTGTTGGCAGTTGATTTCATTTTGCTGATATCTGTGTTGGTATCTCTGTTCGTCAAAAATAACAAACGTCAAGTTTACAACACAAACTCAACAATTTATCTGAAACACCGAAACCAGTTGTAAAATCGTTGAAGTAACATGGACGAATAAAAAGTGGCTTGAAGAAGACTGGGCAAAAGATACATACGACTTTCTGTTGAAATTATAATATATGTATAATACACTGCGCCAATAAATTAGGGGAAGACCAGAGAAACGCAAACATGTTAGCTAAATTTAATATTTAAAGTTGGTTCTTGTCCGATGAAAATTGTATCACAAAATCTTTAAACCGGACACTAAATAGCGCACAAAACACTTAACGTTTCGCCGTCGTTCGACAGCTTCGTCATTTTTCACTTCTGACGAAGCTGTCGAACGACGGCGAAACGGTAAGTGTTTTGTGCGCTATTTAGTGTCCGGTTTAAAGATTTTGTGATACTAAATTTAATAGTAAGCAAATGTATAATAACCAAACTGAAGAAAGTAACAGTAACGAAGAACATGAAGAACTAATAGAAATCTGTGAGGAAGTAGTTAATGAAAAATGTAACAAATAAATATATGCATAAATAAGTGAATGAATTTTGTTTTTATTTATTTACTCATTATTTTGTTTTATTTGGCGCCAGGTAGCACTTTAGCTAGTTACTTTAAATTTGGCGCCAAGTGGCGCTTCGAGTTAGAATATTTGGCGCAATCTCTTCTTATTCATCTGGCAACACTGGTTACTTTTACTTTTCAACTGACAGTCACTTTTGAACTGTCAGTTGCGATGTTACTACATGACCAAAGAATGTAAAAGGCTTTCAAATTAAAAAACTTCTCTAGCATGCCATGGAAAAATATGATGTCGGAAACGTATGTCTGCGCATGTGGTACAAGTAACAGGGAAATATAACCTTACTTTTGAAGAAAGAAGACTCTTCAGATATTTCATAATAGGTGAATTTTCGCCAATTACTTGTTATAACCAGTAATTGAAACCGACTGTTTTTGTCATTTTGGCCACACAAAAGTAATGCTTCTTGACGTCATTGAACACGTCATTGTTGTTACTCGGTAACACAAATTTGTTACTCAGGTCGCGAGGAAGGTAATAAACGTAGGTAACAGAAAAGTAAGGTTAGTTTGTTTATGTTTTAAGTGAATGTGATTTGTGTTTTAAAAAATTGAACACTATTGAAATTTATGGCGCTAAATAAAAAACGGACACTTTGTCGTAACTATTTTCAGTCAAAAACAACATGATTTGGATATCATTTTCAAAAACTATTTCCGTCATTACCATTTACATTTTTGCCATCATGGAAATAAGTTATAATTTTCGAATGGTGGGGGTTAACCTATGGGTTAATACCGCAGTTACAGAGTTAACTGGCGAAAATTCACCTAATATGTCGTTATTTATAAAAGATGTGAAAACGTTTATTAAGAAAATAGGATTTAAATAAAAACGATTTCTGCTTTGACCATTTCAGAGGACAGTACGACAGAAATTAAATTTTAACAAAGCCCGTCAGTTGACAACGCAAACGTGTTATAAGCTAAGACATCCCTTTTTCTGTCTTTGTCATTTCATGGCACACTGCGAGAAGTTTTTTTTAATTGAAAACCCGTTACAAGCATGTTCACTGTTTGCATGTGTATCAGGGTAGGCTTTTGTTCATACTCAACTACATTAGCGACCTCTCGAAACATATAAGGTACTAACAATCGTCACCAGGAACACGTAACAATTTCTTCCATAAACATGTCTAGGATCTGATATATGACATTCAAAAACGACATCTGTTGAAAAATGGTGAAAAATTCTTCGTTTGTTTTTATTTACGAATCTATTAGATTATGCTTTGTTTGGCTTTTGTTTTTATACTATTGTTGTACATATACCTTTCTTTAAATTTTGTTCAGTTGTTTTCTTTTTTTGTCACCTTTACTTTTTTTTAAAATTTATTAATTTACTGAATTGGGCAGTAAAAGTGATTGTCTTTTGTTTTTACATTTTATTATTTCGTATTTTTTTCAAAATTCTATTACATATTTCATTTTCTTTGCTTTCTCATCGTTCTATTTTTTTTTTATTGATCTATATCTATACAGATTACAGATCTATAATGGTGATGTCCATGGAGTATACTTGTACATAATACCTATTCACTCTTTATCCTCGTCTCAGTAGGCCGTGTTCTCGTTTCGTTAAGTTGCTGGCCTGAATTTTGATAGACGCCAGAATCTGACATGAAAATTTCTAATTTATATTGTAGGTTTTGGAATGGCCAATTCGGCAAATTTTGAAAGACGGACTCGACAATTTGAAAATTTCTGTACCTGGCAAACAACAACGTCTCCGTCAGTGGACTCAAATTATTAAAAATAAACATAACCGTCTCATCTGACGTCTATGTTTCATTGTGATACCAACAAAAATGTCACTCTAACTCGCCTACTGGGACGAGGAAAAAGAGTGAATAGATAATAAAAAGAATAGGTCTGTTCGTTTGTTCTGCACTTTTGCACCAACTGCTCCTGAGAGAGTGAGATGTATATAATAGAATGCAAGTAAGAGTGAGAAAAATAGACTAAAGGAGTTAAAAGTGTAGAAAGTGCAGAACTAACGTATAGTTAAGGTACGGTCTCTCTTCAGCGAATATTCATTGCGAATAAACGCAGCGATTAATTGCATTAGTTGCTCATGTGCATATGTGAATATGTGATTGGTCTATTTTCAGCAACGAGTCGCAGAAAGACGTTTCAAGTTTATGACAGTGTTGACACTGACATTTCTCAGAAGTCAAAATACACATTCAAAAGGAGGTGGAATATCCAACGCAATGTTCAATACCTACCTTGATGTTAGAATCATTTATAGAAGCCCTGTACTACTCGTTTGCTAATTTAACCGTATTTGTAGGTTATGTAATGACAAGTTAGTAAGAGTGCCGACTTAAGTTTGAACAGGTTGTATACAGACGACTCATTGATAGGTTATTACAGACTTCAGTTAAAAAGTGAATGACTTTTAGGTTAGCTTTGTAATTTTTCGATGATCAGTGGCACAGCAAGTTTTATTTAGTGAAGTAAGTGTATTATAAACAATGGTGAAATGTGTGGTTTGTGATCGTTCTCGTCTCAACATTTTATGAAACGCTCGTGTGCATCTGACAGTGACCAAATTTAGTTACCACTTTGGACAAGAAATATTGTTGATATGACTCTCTCCTGTTTATTCTTTGCTCGTTACGTTTATTTGAATTTAGTCGCAAAGCTTCCGTTCCTGCGCTCATTTTATAGATCTCCAAGAGAAACCTCACTCTAACCGTTCTTTAGTTATCGAGGTTTTCTATAAAGAATAGGAAAATTTTCGTATAGAAAAAACCTCGACTAAAGAACGGCTTGAATCATTTGTGCTTTCGATGTCTCATCAAGCTCTCTCAAAAACGCAATTTAGAACGTTCTTATGAAAACAGAATAAACCAAATCTGCGAAGTCAAAATTTTAAACTTGACGAGAAGGAAGTCGAAAGTTGTCGGCTCGGAAATAAACAAAAGAAAAGTGAAAATAATAACGATTTGAATTAGAGTTTCAATGTGAGGAGGGTTCGTCTCGAAAGAAAACTGCGTCAATATTAAAACTTTATAAAAAATTACATATAATTTTATTTATACTTATGAAGGAAAGTACCAACATACAAAAAAAATAATTTAACAATTAATTAAATCGGTTATCCTTATCAGGGTAAAAATTAAGGAGAAAAGACACGATCGTACAAAATAATATTTACAATAACTATCTGCTGTATCTCAGGCAGGTACAAAACATGAAATGCGTTAAAAATTCCCCGCGGGCGCTCCTCTCCTTAGGTTTCGTCGATGGTCGGCAACCAGAACGCCATGTTGGTGCAAGCCGAGGCCAGCATCATGTACTTCGGGTTGAACTGCACACACTGGACGGGCCCGGGGTGATCGGCGTTTAACACGCACACTTTATAGCCCGTGTCGGCATTCCACACATGAATCCGTCCGTCGGTCGATCCGCTGAATATGAACTGCGAATCGGGACTGAAGGACGCTTCGATCGGTATTCCCTTGTTGTTTAGGTGGCCGGTGAACGTCTGAAGGGGGGTCCCGTGGAATGCATCTATTAGTCTTATTATGGATCCGTTTGTACTTATCAAGATTGTCTTTCCGTCCCTGGAGAATTTCAAGCCTGTCCAATCGCACTCCTTCTCTTGGGTCAGCTTGAAAGTCACGAACGGGCCCTTATCAAAAGAGCGCAGGTCATATAGCTTGACGCACTCTGAGTTTACGCCCGCTGCAAAAATCAAGCCTTCCGGATCATACGCTGCGACGGGCCTACCCGATAGATGCATCAGCCCTTGGCAGTTCGGTGAGCGTAAATCCCATAGCCGCAGGGTTTTATCCAATGAGCCCGATAAGAACGTATCTTCGACGGGTGATAGGCAGAGAGATACGACTTTCTTTGTATGCCCCGGGAAGTACCTTATGTATTTGTTGTCGTGCAAGGAGAGGTAACGTATCGTGTCGTCCACCTTGGTGGAACTGTGAATGGCAGTATTTTTGGCGTGCGTGAAGTGTATGAGGTCGACTCCGTACTTCTTGCTGTTGACGGTGCGCACCTGGGTGCCCTTCTCGCAATCGTAAATCACTATCTGGTCGTCTTCGCTGCACGAGATCAGCGTCTCGCCGTTCGGCGAGAAGTCGATGCTGTTTATCTTGTCGGTGTTCTCGCGGAACACCTTCGCCACCCGGAAACTCCTCACGACGTTCTCCACCAGTTTCATCTTCATCGGTGCGGGCTGTAGCCGAAAACTTGCGAAAAAAAAACTTTTGCGGTACTCGCCGAATTACCTGTCAACAACACAAACAAAGAACATGGCGTCGCGCGGCAGCCACCAGCCTCAAACGCCCCGACAATTACAATAAATACGATCGGACTTGAAAGTTGAATCTTTGCAAGAAAGAAACACTTCGATTGAACGCACGACACAAAAAAATATATTTTCGACGCTTGGACACGGTTACCTTGGACTTAAACGATTGAGCTAACTTCACATTGGTGCACGAAACTCAACGAGTGCGTTTGCAATGGTTGCGTTCCGCCAAAGATAGCGTTTACATTTCTCTATTGCTACGTAGCAGAGCGCTAATTTGCAGCGTATTTGCTAATTGCGAATTGGCTGAACGGATTCTTTGTTTTACTCCGTGAAGCGATTAAAAACATGGCGGCCGCTAGGTTTATCACTCTCCCTTAGCAGAAGTTTAGCTTCGGCTTGAACACATATATAACGTCACGCTACGTGGCGCACACGAAGCGCTACGTAGCTTTCTGCCAGGCTGAACGCAGGCATTGTTTCATTTGCGCGCTCACATGTTTAGAGCGCTGTTAAGTATTGCTTAAACCATTCCGTTAGGGTTTGCAAACGCTCACAAAGCGCTAGCTGACGAAATTAGAGATATATTGCTTTAGACGAAATGGTAACGTCATATAGCGTTTTCGATTGATCGCACTAGTGCCGTAGTGCGCACTCAGGTTCGTATGCACAGACAAATCTCAAGGTGGACTTGATACTTAAAGCTAACTTCATATCAAATTGTACGCCGTATAGTTACATTGTTCAAAGTAAAGGTTTACTTTGGCTTAAGTCTAAAGATTTGTCTGTGCATACGGGCATCAGAGTATGTTCATCTTATGTTATTGCATGAAGTTAAAAGAAAATGCAAATACACTGAGTGCAACCGGTGCAGGTGAATCGAAAACGCTAATAGTCTTCGCTTACAATCGCTTATTCTATCGAGGTAGGTTAGGGCAGCAAAAGCGTAAGCGCTTATGTTCCAAACGGAACGTATGAGATACGTACGAGGAGCTCAGCTGATCATTAGTCAGGTTATAAATAAACATTACACTTTATAGTGTTTTCGATTCACCTGCACCGGTTGCACTCAGTGTATTTGCATCTTCTTTAACCTCATGCAATAACATGAGATGAAGATACTCTGAGTGCGCACTAGTGCGATCAATCGAAAATGCTATTAGAAACAGCTGCAGCAGCTATGACTGGGACTGAATTAGGGCAGGTTCCACTTAAGGATCACAATGATTATGTTCTATAGAGTACGTAGCGTCGTTCCACTTGTATTATTTGGTCTTAACGGCGAGAGAAGTGGAACGGCTTTTGTGTGCCCTTCTCACGAACTTGTTCAGAGATTCTGTTGTGTTTATGTTTTCAAGAGAATATTGCTACGGTAAAGCGGAAAACAGTAATTAAGTTTAACTGTGCCCAAAATACAAAATGCTAGGTTAACTTTTCAATTACATATTTTAAATTCGCGCCGTCACGTGTGATGTCTTACGCCGACCCAGGTTCATTTTATGGGCGATGTGATCGTTTTCCTAGCCTCGCACCAAGGTGTCTACTATTATTGTTCTGATCGTTGTGAGCGTTATGTGGAACAATGCCACTGCTAGTTTGATCATTTTGATCGTTAAGTGGAACCTACCCTTAATTTCACTATTGACGTCATATTTTTAAGGTTGTGAATTCGTTGTGCAAACAATAGTCAAAAGAAACACCTTTGCGTATAACGGCTTAAGCGACTGAACGTGAATGCTTAAAGCGTGTGAACGCGCAAACGAAACGCACCCAACATTTGACTAAAGAGAACGATACTTTTCGTTTTAAAACGGCGAAATGCGGTGCTTTTTTCTTAAAATGAAGCAAATTTCGCTCGAGAAACAAAATAATTGCACTTGACTCGACTGGCATTAATAGATTGGCCAAGCTGATTGTAAAATGTAAAAATGTGACACAGAATAAGAACGCTCAGATAGGTCAGTGACGCTCAAGTTTTGTTTCGAAGAGCGCGCGTTCGATTAGGCTTTGATTATTAAAGTCTGCTTGTTATTAGGTTTGCTCGTTTGTATGGTTTAGATCAGCAGGCAGATTCCGTTTCTCAATTCGAGTCGAATTCGCTATTCTTGCCAATGTCTAATTCGACTCGAATCGGAGAACGGAATCTGCCTGCAGGGTTTGGATTGCTCAAATTGGGCAGTCAGATCATGATCACGTGACTACAAAAGTAGGTTCGAACGCTCGAAGTATTTCACAAATGAACATCAATTGTCTTTTATTTGCAGCTTTGGTCAGTTCATTTTAACTCAAAGTGAACTGATTATCCGCTTTAGTTACAAATAAAACATTCCAAAGTCACTAGTCGTCAATATTCAACGAGGTAAAAGAGAGAGGAGGGAATGTAATGCAGTGGGAGATAGGTAAAATACGCGACGGAAGCGGCATTTTATAAACCACCTTGTGTTGGTCAGTTATAACTAAAGCCAAGCAGAGTGATGTCAAGGTCAATGCTAGGCAAGCGCAAAGCGCGTTCTGAGTCCGCCGTAACCATAAGCGTCACTTCCAGCATCAGGAACAGAAACAGATGATTTACGTAAATAATAATAAATTAAATGCATGTCATTAAAAAGAAATTCAATCGAGTGTTAAGATAATACTGCAAAAAGATAAGTGTACTCTAAATAAAATGGAATACCAAAAACCGAAAATACCAGGCACGACGAAAACTAAATGATAAATGCTGGTTCAACGACGTCGCTGGCACGAGCTAGCCGCTTTAATGTAATGACTATCGCGCAAGCGTGACATTTCCATGCCGAACTTTAGTTATAACCTACTTGTTGTTTACGTTGCATAACGCCCGCAAAATAGGAATCACTTTTCATCGGCAAGTTATGTTTTACACCGCAGAATAACATTCAGTTAAGGCATCTTTGCATGAAAGTTATAAATTGAAATGAAATTGAAGCTGTCAAACTCGCTGCAAATTCTGCATTCTCGCTGCAGTACATGTTCCACTGGTGCCTTCCCCGTACCTAATTAAGCCACTTATATGACGTATTTCCGTCGCGTGCGATTGTTTAATTACATTCCCTCCTCTCTCTTTTACCTCGTTGATTGTATTTAGTAATTTATTGTTTTTACCTCTAGTGGCTGATAGTATAACTAGGAAAGGAAGGTGTAGTAGAGATATTCTGAGAGATTTTTGTCTATACTGCGGGAAAAACTTCTGTATACAGGTGTCCCTTAAATGTCTTTAGAGCTTAGGATAAAAACTTTTCTCTATGAGCACTGAAGACAAGTCTGCAAAAAAATTATCCTCTGACACTTACAGCGTTATCGATTGACCGCACTAGTGCGCACTCAGAATATCTACATCTCGTGTTATTACATGAGGTTAAAAGAAGATGCAAATACACTAAGTGCAACCAGTGCAAGCGAATCGAAAACGCTATTAGTTTTCTTGTACAAGTTCACACCTTTAACGCTGAATTTTATGAAAATGGTTACGAGAACTTATATGAAGCACGTGTTTGCTTAAAAGGCATGTTGAAATTAGCATGAAACGGTAATTAAAATTAGAGATTAAATTCTTCTTTTAGGCAAACTATTAAAAATCATTCCTTTTTTGTTTTGACCGTTTCCGAATTCGCGAACCGCGACATACCCGTGTATGGTTGGTAGAATTCATTTAGCCTTTTGGTAGACTGTGAATTTCCACTGTTGGCAACAGTGACTATCTGTATCTGTCAGTTTGACCGTTTGACGTTTTCATGTTACAGGTTAAGTTATCTCGCGGTTGTTTATGAAATGTAAAACTGAAATTGTTAAATTAATGCTACTTTATTTAATTGTGCACGCATAATCAGCATGACTGATCTAAGCGGAAGCGTCACTCAAGCAGTTGAATTACACAAAGAAACTGAAAATAAAGAATTCAGACTGAAAGGTTAGTTTCAAGAATGTTTCCTTTGCTTTACTTTAGTTGCGTTTAGTTTAACTGAGTTTATAAACGCGTGCACGTCTGAATTTTATTTTTTCCAGCAGACCGTTTAATTCTAAGCAATGAAACACCATAAATAAATTTAAGAAAAGTTATAACCACGATTAACAGAAGCCTTAGTCAATAGCCTTAGATTTTCTATCAATTATGAATTGTAAATGGCTAAAAGAAGACCAGGAAAATTAGAGTCACTTCCAATAAAAAGCAGAGTTGCCATTATTAATATTCTCACTTCGAAATTGCTTGCTACTATTTTTGATTAATTAATAGATCAGTGCACCAACTGATTTTTTTTAATCTTTCACCAACTCTTGCCTTGAAAATTGGAGGGCATGTCTTAGCTTACACTGTAAAATAACCTCAAGACGTGCAACGATTAATTTTTCAGTTAAGCTACGACATGCCCTCCCATTTTCATCGCAACAATTACACTCGGTGTATATGTATAATATGTTTGATATTAATTATTCAGCGAGCCTTTTTTTGGCTGCCATCGGTGGATTCTCTGCGATTGCTGGATTTGGGGCGACCCTCTCGGCCGCCAAACGTCACGACTCCAAGTACTTCAACAAGGGCCTGATCGGCACGAAAGAAATGCACGAAACCGGCGCCGGTCTAGCCCTGAGAGCCCTGGGCTGGGGCACGTTGTACGCGTTCGCAGGCTGCGGTGTAGTCTTCTATTCCATATGGAAGATTTCAGGGGCGCAAAACGTAAGCCTCACGAATCTATAATAAACCACAACGACCCCTGATCATTCCTCACTTGCAGCTCCAAGAATTTAGATATAAGATCGGCTCCGTGCTACCGAGGATACCAAAAAATGATCCACCGCAAGGAAGGACCGAGTTCAGCGGGCTGAACGACCTTCTCGAGTACGTACAAACCAGTGGTAGGAAGAAGTAGACTGCGTTGTTATGTTAATTTATTAAATAAACGTTACTTATAAGAGTTGGCTTTGTGTTTGGGTAGAAACTGGAAGTTCTCGGGCACGGGCCCCAAAATCATCTCGCTTATCTTGATCCAATCGGACGCAAGCGACGAGGCCATCAGCGTTTCTAAATCGTCCCTTCCGCGGTAGTAGGGGGGTCTCTCGTTGATTTTCTGCGGGGGTCGCTCCAGCAACCCCACGGGGATGTACCTGTAGAGGAAGCTCAGCCATTCCAGTAAGAACCGTCGGGTGTTTTCGACTCCCTTGTTGTCGGAGCCCCAGTGTTCCAGACCGTAGTTCACATACTTCTTGAGGATGTCGAATCTTTCCGAGCTGGAGATGTCCCAGAGCTTTCGCTCTTTGATCTCAGTGAAAATCCACGGCTTTATCAGGGCCCCTCTACCGATGATCACTCCGGATATTGAGGGGCAAGTCTCGCGTGCGTGTTTGTAGTCGTCGTAGCTTAGGATGTCCCCGTTTCCGAACAGCGGCATGGGGCTCGCTGCTTGCGCGCACTGTTCGATGTAGGACCAATTGGCCAGCTTCGTGTAACGCTGTTCCCTGGATCTTCCGTGCAACGTGACCAGGGAAGCCCCCCACTCTTTAAATTTGGGAATCTGAAAGTATCAGGTGCTGAATTTATGTTGTTAATTTATACAAAAGTAACTCTTACCAAAGTGTGAGCAACGTTCTCATTACTGTAAACGCCGGTCCTCGTTTTCACAGTTAAAGGAATCGTCAGTATTTGACTTAGGTTCCGGATGCACGACTCCAATACTTTCGGTCTCCTCAACAGCCCGCAGCCGGCCCCTTCTTTATAAACGAGTTCGATGGGACAGCCCAGGTTTAAATCGATGAAATCGACGTTAATCTCATCCTGCAGCAACTGCCCACACTTCGTCAGCAAATGGGGGTTGTTAGCACACAGTTGCACCCCGAATACGTCCTCGGTGTGATGTCGCTTTACCAAGGCCCACTCTTGCGGGGCCCCCTGCAAAATAGCCGAGCACATCGCCATCTCGCCGCAGGTCACGTCGGCCCCAAATTCCTTGCAGATCCGCCTGAAGGGGAGGTTTCCCACCGTGGTCAACGGACTCAAGCTGAGCTTATCTTTAAAATCGATCACTTTCTTCTCCCTGCTCGTCAGCTTGATTACGTCCTCGTCAGTTACGGCACCTTTTACGTCGTCTCGTTTCCCGTTTAAACGGTCGTTGTATTTAATGAGCGCCTCGGACAACTTAAAATCGTAGTTCTTCTTGCGCAAGCTCTGCTGTAAATCCTGCGATAAGTGATTTACGGTGTGGGGCCCTTCGCTTTCCCACGCTGTCAATTTTTGTTCGTCCGTAATGTTGGTACCATCGCACTCCGTGTGTTGGCGCGCGAATCTGCACGTCACCCCCCTGTTGCACCTGCCCGACGTTTCAAAATTATAACAAACCTCACCTGGAAAGATATTACCGTATTACCGAATTAAGGAATGTCAGAGCAACCATTTGGCGTTGTCTTACCGATATCGGGAGGTTTAATTTTTAAGTATTCTTCGACGTCGTGTAGGAAGGAGCAATCGTTTTTACTGCAGCCGCCGCCTTGTGGGGTGTTTATAATGGAATAGCACAGCTCTCTCTTCCTGTCACGTTTGTAAGTAGGTCTGGACTTGTTTTGCCCCCGATGTTTCTTCTTCTCCCACTTTGAAAGCCGTCGTTTTTTACTCGGGGTTGCATCGGTTTCCCCGGTCTCAGCGTCTACACCGTGGTCTCTCGATGCGTCCTCCTCTTCACTAGCCAGGCCGTTAACAGCACGCCGATTATGTTCTTGTAAGACAAACCTAAGTGCACGCGAATTATCTAATGTAAAAAGTGCTCGCTGCTGCTACATTCTCGTTTACTTACTCGTGCTTGATTCTACACACTCCACTTTCGCACGCGGCCTTCTCCATCATTTCCGCTCGCGTCCTACGCAGAGTTAAACGATGGAAAACCGCCGTGATTATTTTTCCTGTGAATTACGGCACGTTGACATTTAAATTTAACCTTAAAATAAATGTAACCTTAACCTCGAAGTGTCAGGCGTGGTTTCAAAAAAAAAAAAAACCTAGGGGATTCAATTCAATTATTTGCAATTAATAAACGAAACTGTTACGTCCTTACACTGTTTGATATTGTGCTGTGCGATTTATGAATAAATTGAAAATTGGGAAATGGTGTTTAGAATTAAACAGTGTCGCCAATCCTATGAGACATTTTTCCACTCAGTCAGAGTTGCCAACTCTAAAGTGAATTTTACATTTTTTTATTTTTGTATTTGATTATTGTGTTTGATATTTCTGTCTAATCGAATCAAACGAAACAACCAGTTCTTTGTTTAGATCTATTTGACTTTTTGATTGGATTGAACTGTCATTTTCAGTTTGCATATGTAACATCAAAAATGAAAATCAAATGGAAATACAGAGTGGTCAAGAACACTCAAAAATATATGCATTTACAGCTTAATGAAATACCTTCTGCAATAACAAGCACTTTCAACAAACTGATTCTCATACTTGAAAAATAAATGAGCTTAAACTGATACTAGTTTTAAATTTCAACGATTTTGTAAGATTTCGGATCTCGGTAGGGAAAACAGTAGTAGAACAATATTACCTATTAGCTATTAACGTAGTTGTTCAAAATATTATCGACAGATGACGTTGGGACGGGGAATTGAATTTATAGCGTTCTCGATTCACCTGCACCGGTTGCACTCAGTGTATTTGCATCTTCTTTTAACCTCATGTAATAACACGAGATGAAGATATTCTGAGTGCGCACTAGTGCAGTCAATCAAAAATGCTATTAGAATCAAAGAAGTAACAATGAAAAATTGATATAGCTAAAAATTAAAATATAAGCCAGAAAGCATCTCAAAAAGGCCTGGATTCCGTGATCCCGGAATTTGAAGAAATAATATCTAATGTCTAATTCAAATAGAGGGTGTGTCCCAAGGTTACTAAAGAGAGAAGGTTACCTGGTAACTCGTGGAGTGACGCATCATCCAGTAGGCCATCTATTTGTGTAAATGCATTAAATGGGCCTACTGAGTGACGTTGTGATGATGTTGAAAGTTACCAGGCAACCTTGTCTCTTTAGTAACTTTGGGTGTGTCCCGGTATACATTCCAATTAGCGAGTTATCGCAACCATCACGTTAACTTACGGTAAACGTTAAAATTACGAGGCCTTATTCATTTTCCATTAGATCACATGATCTTAACGTTTACCGTAAGTTAACGTGATGGTTGCGATAACTCGCTATTTACTACCATGCAATTTATTGAAAACAAGCCAGAGTGGGCCATCAAATGTACAAACCAACGATGTGCAAACTTACGTCTTAGATAAGATTATTTTAAAACAAACGTCAAAATAATTCAACCTTTTAAAATTTTAATGTCAAAGCATCACAATAAATATTCCAAATGTTGTCTTTCACTTGCAAAACATAATTTCATTCTTCTTTTTAAATTTAAACTTTCCAAAAAGACGATTTTTGTTCATTAGAAAGCTTCTTGGTCATAAGTTTAAGGATATTTTAATATTTGTTCGTTGGTAAATCTGGAAATTAATTCGCAGTATAAGAATCTACACAGCAGCGTCAGCCGAGTATAACTGTCACATTTGCCATTTTGTTTGACACCTACCGATTTGCAAATTACATTACATTTCCGTAAGGGTATCAAACAGTATGGCCGCTTTCTTTGACACTGTCGTTTAAGTGACGCTACTGGATAATTTCTTATACTGCGATTAATTGTCATAAGTAAGTTTACTTAAGACAAACGTTTGGAGATTCCAATGCCAACTCTGGCCTGTTTTCAAAAAATCGCACGGTAGTATAATAGCGTTTTCGACTGACGGCACTAGTGCGCACTCAGAGTACCTTCATCTCGTGTTATTACATGAGTTTAAAAGAAGGTGAAAATACACGTGAGTGCAACCGGTGCATGTGAATCGAAAACGCTATAAGTTAAGTCAGCACAGGCAAACCGAAGCGTCTGTAGGGGGCTTTACACACCTGCAGTTCAGGGAATTTTTATATCTTTTTAAAACTGCAAGAAATTATTTTTCATGAAAAAAGGAATTTTTGAAAAAAGATAACTTCAATTTGAAGGCAAATCTTGACAGAAATGGATGAAAGTAGTTTGAAATTGCAATTTGAGGGAAAAGACAAGCCTAAAAGTGATTTCTTGCGCCAATATGAGGGAAAAACGACTATTAATAGTTGACAACACTGCACAGGTGATACGTGAATAAATAGTACCGTTATTTTACCTGCGCGTAACTTACCTCCTACCTGTGGAATTTTTTTGTTAACGTTAATGACCTCGTTAGCAATTAGTCGTCGTGCTCGAGTTGCTTCGTGCGATGTGGCTCGAAATAGCAACCTTTTAACAGGCGCAGATGTTCAAATCCCCCTCGTTTTTTACTACCATGCAAAACCGAAAATCAAAGAACAAATCTCTCAAATGCGAAGAAGAAAACAACGAAATCATAAAACAGAAGCGCGACGAAAAATGCGACGGCGGTAGCGGCGCCAAACAAAAAACAAACGCAAGCCTCATTGACCTAATTCAAGGCAAGTGCGCCCTGTACAAGGTCAGTTTCGAACTCGACTTGATCTCTTTGGTTTTATTTCTCCTGGCGTTCGTTACACGAGTGTATAAATTAGAGCAACCCAAGCATATTGTGTAAGTAGCGTAGCAAGTGACAGTTCGGTTGAGGTTTCAAATCGAAAGTGTTTTAGGTTCGATGAGTTACACTACGGCAAGTACGTGAGTCTGTACATGAAGAACACCTTCTTCTTCGACTCGCACCCCCCACTAGGTAAACAATTGATAGCCGGAGCCGCGTACCTCGCCGGATACGATGGTAAATTCAAGTTCGATAAGATCGGAAGCCCCTACACAGAAACCGTCCCGTTGGTGATGATGCGATTCGTCCCGGCCTTCTTCGGCAGCCTCATAATACCCGTCACGTATCATTTAATGCAGGAGCTCGGGCTCGCGCAGTGGACTTGCTTGTTGGCCGGGATTCTCGTATTGTTGGATAACGCATTGCTCACCCAGAGCCGGTTCATCTTGATGGAGTCGATGCTTCTCTTTTTCATGTTGTTCGGCGTACTGTGCGTGTTAAAGTTCAGGAAGTGCTATTCCAAACCGTACTCCTTGCTCTGGTGGTTTTGGTTGGTCGTGGGGGCGGCCTCGTTGACGTGCGCCCTATGCGTTAAATACGTGGGCTTTTACTCGTGCTGTTTGGGCCTGGCCATCTTGGCTTACGATTACTGGAAGTCGCTCGCGTCCCCTGAGACGTCGGATAAGTCTTTGATAGTGCGACTGCTGGCGCAGGGCTCGGTTTTGATCGCCGTTCCCGTTGCGATTTATTTGTCGGTGTTTTATGTTCACCTGAGCGTCCTGTATAAGGCGGGGCCCCATGACAGTATTATGACGAGCGCTTTTCAAGCCTCGCTGGAAGGTGGCTTGGCTTCGATTACCAAGGGACAGCCTCTCCTCGTCGCTCATGGATCGCAGATTACGTTAAGGTAAACATATATATATATATTTTTTTTTTCAATTATGCTTTTATCACAGTTGCTGCGTTCGAAAATTATACATAAGATGTATCTGGAGCGTATGATCTCATCTTTCTCAATCACTATTTTTAACCTATTTTGTATCTCGCTCATCTGTTTAAAAAAATCTTATGTTTATAGTATTTCCATGACAACAGGCGATCTTTCACATCCCACATTTAAGTTGGGTGTAAAAAGATCGCCTGTTGTCATGGAAATAATATAAACACAAGACGTTTTAAAACTGATGAGTGAGATACAAAATAGATTAAAAATCGTGAGTGAGAAAGATGAGATTACACGCTCCAGATACATCCGACGTATAATTTTCGAACGCAGCAAGTATTAAGCATTGTTTATAAGTAATTACTCAGTAGCGTCGCTTAAACGTCAGTGTTAAAAAAGCCGCCATACTGTTTGATACCCTTGTGGAAATGTATTGAAATCGGATAAATAGAAAGAGTGTGGTATACAAGTTATTGAATCCGGCATAACCTGTGACTTTGTTTTGATCAGACACAGCGTCTGATTGGTCGAGGGGCATATCATGGACGCATTCGTGAACAGCTGACTTGCTGGAGTCAAATAATTGTTCAATTTGTGTATTAATAAATAGTTTTGAATGAAAATTAATGTGATAACTTGTGTCACGACTAATTCTTATGCTATTTGTAGCATCATTTAACAGTTTCGTAAACATTTGTTAAAATGCAAGTAAGTCGGCAGCGTCGCATATTATGTTTTACACATCAAAATTAAATGTCCGTTTTCAGTGGTTTTACTTACGTTTAGAATCACACATTGAATTTCACAGAATAAAGGCCGATTTATAACTCGATTTTAATCGCAATCATAATTTTAGTCGTAATCGTAACCGTAAGAATCGTAAGGATTTTGTTTGGGCTATTTTATAACTGATCGCAAGCGGCGCGGCGTCGTAAAACTGCTGACATCTGGCCGTTAAGAAGTTAATTTTGACATGTGACATTGTAATATGATATTGGTGTTCTGAATTTAGGAGCTATTATTAATTTATTACACGTATACCACACCAAAATATGGCCGGTTGAGATCCCGGCCAGATTGCCCGCCTAAATTACTATTTCATCGGAAACAATCGAATTCATTCGATTATCGATGCATTTCCATTGGTCGCTCATAAGGATCGGATTGTAAGAGATGAAAGTTGACGAACTTCTTACGATCCTTACGATTCCGATTGCGGTTGCGATTGGGTTATAAATTAAACACAGGAAACCGTATCTTTCAACTTTGTTACGATTACGACTAAAATTGCGATTGCGATTAAAATCGAGTTATAAATCGGCCTTTAAGTCTTTGGTAAGAGCTTTTTATTTATGCCAATAGCTCACAGTTGTGCATTTTATACTGAAAGAATGAGAAACATTCCCCTTCTGTGACGGTACGCTATTGGTCCTGTGGGAAATGTAAACAAATTTAGAGGTTATGTTGTCTTCAAAGTTTTAGTATTGGATGCTATTTCTATACTTAATAATTCATTAGGGAAATGTAATGTAATTTGCAAATCGATAGGTATCAATCAAAATGGCAAATGTGACAGTTATACTCGAGAGATGTTGCTGTAGCTGCGTTCGTTTATTCAACTCCGTTCACTCTATTTACTCTTTTCGCACTTTTGTCTCACTCTTGCTTGTATTACAACATATTCGCTCTCACTCTTACAGTATGAAAGAGTAAATAGAGTGAACGGAGTTGAATAAACGAACGCAGCTTATGTAGATTCTTAAGGTCTGTTCGTTTGTGTTGCTCGGAGTTACTCTAAAAGCTGACAAATGAAGTTTTTAGTCAAACTCAAAGTTTTTTCGGCGCGAGAGAAACGAATTTGACTGAAAACTACATTTGACAACTTTTAGAGTAACTCCGAGTAATACAAACGAACAGACCTTTAAGGCGTGCAGCCACTGAACGCGAAACTAAGCTAAGCTGAGCGAAACTAATTTTTTTAAAAATTAGCTCCAACGTAATCTTACGCGGACCAGACAAGCGAGCGAAGATAAACATTGTTTTATATCTTTGCTATCCTAACTTCGCTTCGCTTAGTCTTAGCTGCCACGTCCACTAATTTTCAAAAAAACTTAGTTTCGCTCAGCTTAGCTTAGTTTCGCGTTCAGTGGCCGCCCGCCTTTTATACTGTGCTTTTACTGTCATGTACAGTGGCGAGCGAATCAAAACGTGCCATACTTTAAAGCAAAGCTCAGTGTCGCCAACACTGCAAATCCCTAGCTAGTCGAAAAATTTTCCCTAAATTAGTCAACAATTCCTTGAACTTCAGCTGGCTTCAATCAAGGTTTCAATTACTTGTTTACTTGTTTTTTTTTAATCGGTTTGAAGAAGAGGCACAGGAAATTTGAATTATATTTTCAAATTATCATCAACGAAGAAAGGAAAAAGAAAAAACACTTAAGACTTTTAACTTATTTAGGAAGATATATAAAAATACGAAAAATAACAATCGGAGAATATTTAACTTATCAAAAAAACAGATTTCTTTTAAATTTTAGTGCAAGCTTCTAAAATTCACCAGAATTGGAAGAAAATCCCTTTGTCCTAAACAGATTTAGAGTTCCCTAAGATAGGGAAATTTCCCTAGAGTTTGTAACGTTGGCTAAGATGCTAAAAATTTATGTCTTTGATTACAGAAAACTGTAATTGTTGAAATGTCATTAAATGTAAATGGCTTCGTTCAGATGAAGAAAATATCGCAAACAGTTTATGATTAGAGAGATATCGGTAAAGCGTATAACGCTTACGTTCGTAAATTACGCAAAGCAGTATTGTGTAAACGTATTGCAGTATTTACTTCCTAATTTACAGTTATCGGAACATTGAATACCGCGATACACAAATATATCTTATAAGTTTTAACTTAACTTTTTATATTTGTGCGAAATAAAAATTTAATTAAATTCCCAAAAACAGAAGCCTTTTTGTCTAAAACTAAGTGGTAAACAAATGTAAACAAAAGCCTGTCGTCAAAAGTTACAACAGTGCGCATGCGGGACTTATACGTTATGCAAGTAACGCACGGAATTATTTGCTCGTAAATTACTCCATGCGGTAACGGTATTAACGTTTTCGTCGTTAAGAATCGAATCGCGCATGTCTCAAATGTCAAATTAGCGCAGCGTAAATACTGCATAACGTTATTCGCTTTACCGATATCTCTCTATTAATGATAAACAGTTTACGCTGCATATACAGTTTTCAGTTGAACGATCGGTAGCGTATTCCGTTTTATTAAATATAAATATTCTAGTGCCTAGTATGAAAGTCTTGTCTAAGAAGCATTTCGAGCTAAATTAAATAAAAATGAATCCAACAATAATTATTTTGGACGCAGTAAACCTCTGGGAACCCATGCAAAATTTGCAGAGCAGAAATGAACGCCCTCGAAATGAGAATTAATAAACTGCTTAATCGTTCATGAACTTCTCTATCACCACACTCCGTTTATTGTATAAATCATATCAGACTTTGTAGACGTCATGTTTTTAAACACATTTTCGATAGGGTAGCGTAAAATCGAATCGCTCCAAAAAATAGCGTCCGCTACTTAAACATGTTTCATCGCGATCGTTGGAGCGTAAACGTTCAGATGAAAAATCGTAAACCGTTTATGATATTTTCCGTCATCTGAACGAAGCCAATGTAAGGGTGGTACTTTGATTATATAGACTACGTGGATAGCGCGTTGGCTCCGTACACGTGTTCCAAAAAAAGAGACAGATATAGAAGTATTCTTGAGCGTTATGCGCACGCGCGAAATTGAAAATTGGATAATTCATGCACGCACTAACTGACGCCGGATTAGTCCTACGCAATGAGGTTTTATGCATGGTTTTATGCACATACTTCTAATACTGTCTCACTGTCACTTACACATTCCACACTTCTATCACTTCTATCATTGTCTAAGAATTGGGAACATCAGATGTACTTTTCTTACACGTTAGTTAATCAAAGGGGTGGTAGTAACCAAAATACAAAGTGGTTAAGAATCACTGTTTTGAGTTGGCACTGTTGGCAGTGCTGAATTTTATTTTTAAATGGTACGACTGGAGTAACTTCTGCTTGTTGACGGCTAGACACTGACAGCCGTCACTTTGCAAGCGTCATTTAACATTTCAAATTCAAACTAAAACGCTAATATTTTTATTTACATAACCCACAATCTTGTCGCTGTTCAAGTTACGTCAATTAAACCAACAAAACAGACGTCCGGTTGCAGTGTTGCAAATAGCCGAATAAAAAAACGCTCTTAAGCCTCCGTCGGGCGCGCGCCTTTTGAAACGTAAGAGGTCGCGCTGTATCCCTCAGATACATGCGGTTAATAGTACATAATTTTAACTATTTACATGAATTTATTTGTTTATTATATTTATTTAGATTTGTCTATTTAAAACAAAATATTACTGTATAAATAAATATAAATATAAATAAATATTGATGTAAGTCAAGCTGTTTCATCCTACTTAGGCTTAATTCGCATGTACCACTTTTGCTGCGATTTTTGAATGGTTTTGTGTGGTTATGGTTTTGTGTGGTTATGGTGTTGTTATTTTAGGTCTGACCATTCTGATAACGAAAAGATATGACAAATGAACATACTTATGACTTACGATGAACAAATATGACTGGTCGCGCTGTATCCACCACACACAAAGCGCATCGTCTGCTTCATTTGCTACACTAAAACTAAAAATTTATAAACCGCAGTAGTTGTCCTTTGTTGTCAAATGATCAGAGATAGCATACCTAGAAGGGCAATGATATTGCACACTAAACACAAAAATGGCAGTAAAAATATAAAGCTGTGTATCTGTGAGATACATGATACATGCGCGCCCGACGAAGGGTTAATTCTATTGCCAACTCAAACAGTTATTCTCGACCACTTTGTAGTAAGTAAATACATAATTAATAGCTTTGTTCGCGGAACACATTTCGAACCAATTCAGAACGAGTACGGAACTAATTCAGGATTGTCGTAGTGCGCATGCTCGATTATGAACCGGTTCGGGATGTTTATTTACCGCGAATGATTTCGGAACCAAGAATGAGAACTCTGAATTGTTAACTCTATAAATGACGATAAATGATCTGACATTATGGCCGTACTCTAAAAATATATGTTTTATTAAGTGAAAAGTAAAAACATTTTTTAATTTACTTAACAATTACAATTCTAATCAATATCAAATTAAACCTAAATTAAACTATCACAAAAAAACTACAAGAAAAACCCAGAATAAAAACAAAAACAATCGTGAATATAGTCCCGCAAGCTGCGAATATAGCCACACTGTCGCTATACATAAAATTGCGCATGTCTCGAACTTACGGTTCTTGTTGAATCCCTAGAACCAGTAGAACTAGTTAAGAATCGATCTCGAACCGAATCTGGCTGATCCGCGAACACAGAACTGTAACTAGAAGTTCGGAATTTTGTGATCCGCGAACGTCATTATTTCAACTGCGCATGCGAATAGTCCCGAATCAGTTCTGAATCCTTACCGCGAACAAACCTATTATACGTTGTTCACAATTTAAAAAACCACCACCTGCTGCATTATGTTGGTATAAAACATATGTCCCCTATAAAACATTATCAAAATAGCAAGGTTGGCAAAGTATTTGAAGTTTCATGTCAAAGTAATTTGTCAAATCAATTTTATTATTACATTGTTTACATTTATATTCATTTTAACAAGCCATTTCAATGCCTCGAAAACAGAAAAATATTTTAAATGCCAAAATGAAAGAAGCACTCTTCAAATGTTACCAAATTTCTAACTAGGACAATGATGCCGGTTGTACTTTTCACAAGGCAATATCGCCGGTGGTCTTTTAATTTATGAACAGAGAATATAAAGTCAATTGTATGTACCATCGTAATCATAAAAAACGATTACATCGAAGTGGAACAGATAATTACTTCCATTTTCAAAAAAATTTAGTTGTGTAAAATTACTTTTGGCAAAACGGCACTGGTGCTAACAGCTAATTCTGTTGCAACTGGGGCCTAATTCTTGAAATCACTCGGCAAATGTCGTATGCGACATGACGTCAAAATGACGTAGACTCTCATACAAAACAATACAAATCGTCCCAGAATTGCGTCATTTTGACGTCATGTCGCATACGACATGATGTCGTATGATTTCAAGAATTAGGCCCCTGCTCGAAAGCTGATACCATCTTGCTATCGCGTTTGAATTATTGTCTTCTGAATTGCTTTTAATCGGGGTATTTTTATTTGTTTTGTCAAAATAATATTAATGTCAAAATGACAAAAGTTAATTTTGAAGCACGCTTCAATCAACCAAAAATTTGAGTCTAGTCGGTTTTTCTGATTTATACGATGGTAATTACATATTTTTTATTAATTGGCGGATTTAATAAACGTTAATTAAATTTAATCACGTGTTAAAAGTAAGCATGTAACTATGGTTGAAAGGTGCTGAAGGTATAGGAATGATTAGTCTTAACCAAAATGATGACTTTTATGAAACCCAGCATAATTTATTAAACAAATTTCATTAAAGAGCAGTTGTGCATTAAGATTTTTAAATAATTTATTGAAGTTAAATTATTTTGATACAGTTGCTGGGTTCGGTAATTCCTCCGAGCTCACTCTATTCACTCCTCGAGCACTTTTGTCTTACTTTTGCGTATATCAAAACAGCTGCGTTCTCACTCCGCTTTTCACACCGCGTGAATTTCCGAACTCAACAAATGTAGCATTGGCAACATTGAGCGAAATATTAAATATGGCTTCTTTATGATCAGTAGCGTGCAGGTGTATTTGTTGTGTTTAGTAATTCTTCCTTTCCGTTTCGTATACACTTATTTTAAAATCAGTTATTTTCTGAGCTCAATTGTTATTGTCAATTTTAGGTCGAGGTAATCATACAAAAGATAGTTAATGATGCATTTACTTCTAAATTAGATTTCGTGTTACGCCACTGGAAAAATATTTCGTACGCAGAACAGCCGATTGCAAACAGCATAGCCAACCGTGCACAATGTTTTGCCTGTACGGACAAGACACGCAGCTTTGATTTCCGTTTGCTCACACTGTATTATAAACAGACTTCGGACATTTCGGAGCGTTGCCATGGTTACGCAATAGGAGGACCAATGAAAAGTGCGTAGTCATGGCAACGCTTCGAAATGTCCGAAGTCTGATTATAACCCAAATTGTAAGACCTATAACAGGTGATCAATATCTTTTCTAATCAAGTGACCTGTGGAAATAAAATCATGTGTCTTTGATTAGTTCGTTATTTCAAATGCCACTTGAATTACATATTTATATTGCATTCCTATACAAAATGATAGGAACGAAATAGAAATAAATCAAATGGCATTTGAAAGAATGAACTAAACAAAGACATAATTTTTTCCATAGGTCATTTGATTAGAAAAGATATTGATCACGCGTTAGAATTGTCAATAGTGTCAATTAAAGGTGGATACTATCTAGGAAATAAGTACCTATTGTCCCGCTTCTCTGATTGTCACTGTACATAGTCAGCATAGACACTAAAACAGTTACACTAAATTAGCAATACACTAAAACAGTTACTAAATTAATTTTTGATAAAGGTAAGTCATAAAAATGATGACGTATGGCGTAACCTACGAGACTAAGCAGTGTTACCAACGCAGTAAAAAAGCAGAAATCCCTCAATTTATTACTAAATTAGGGAATAAATTTAAAAGAAAAACGTGCTTGTAAGAGTAAGGGTCAGTTGTACAATGCCAGTTTAAATTTAAGCTGAAGCTTAAACCCAGAGCAACGATTATTTCAACAATCGTTGTTAAGAGTTTAAGCTTTGGCTTAAAGTTAAGTTTGAATTGTACTGGAACTGTTTGTAGTCGCTAATGAACTTGTAACTATAAGAAGTCAATTCTTAGGAAAAGCGATAGGTCAAGGCTTTCTGGTAGGTATTCCTCGTCGTAATCCATGTCTTCATCGATCACCGCACCTAGAATAACTAGTGTAAACTAATTCGTTCGTAAATTCAAAAATATTTCAAATACAACTACAAAATAATCTTTACATTACATAGCGTGGCATCTGATTTGAAAAAGCAAGACCACTTTGGCTAACCTCGAATAAAACTTGACGCATTTAAGGAGTTCCTTAGTCTAAATGAAATTCAGAAAAACGAAAAGAAAACTTTATTTTCCTGCATCTTTCCTCAGTTTTAATACAACTGGAAGCCCATTGGCCGAATTTAGAGTTCCCGTCCATTCGATTATGGGTTCATGTGCAGGCACGCCGGATACTTCAAAGTTCCGAATAACTTTCGCCAAAGTCAGCTTGGCCTCTAACATAGCGAGTTTCATCCCTAAAATCACCCTCCGAGTCACACTCTCATAACGAAATGAAGAACGAATCTTCGCCGGACTTACCGATGCACACCCTAGGTCCACCGGCGAAAGGAATGAACGCGTAGGCAGGTCGATCTTTGCTGTTTTCCGGAAGAAACCTATCCGGCTCGAATTCATCCGGGTTCGGATAGAACTTCCCCGATCTGTGAAGGCCGTACATGAAAATCATGACCGTGGTATTGGCGGGCACGCGAATGTCATCTGGAAAACGTGTTTGATTAATGCCCGATTTCTTCACCGCCTTATCCAAAGGTTAAATTTATCTGTCAGTTAGAATGTGACACTTTTAGCGTTTTCGATTGACTGCACTGGTGCGCACTTCATCTCGTGTTATTACATGTGGTTAAAAGAAGATGCAAATACACTTAGTGCAAACGGTGCATGTGAATCGAAAACGCCAATAGTTTGTGTGCAGCCACCTGTACGTCACTTTTTAACTGACAGATAAATTAACCTTCCTTAGGATAAACACGGTGAAGAAATTGGCCATAATTCGGCTTGCTTGACGGGAGTGGGGGGGGAAGACCCACCGAAGTACATCTCATTTTGTAATACTCTAGTAACGAGAGGGACGGGGGAATACAATCTCAAGGTTTCCTTCAGAACACGTTCCGTATACTTTAGTTCGTGTAGGTCCTCAAAGTTTACGTCCGTCTCCAAATCTGCTGTGCCCAAGACGCACTCGATTTCCTCCAGGACCTTTCGCTGCACGTCCGGAGCTTTCGATAGTTCATAGAGCGCAAAGCTGATTGTAATACCCACGGTATCCGATCCCTGAAATCAAACGGTTACAGTGAGCTTGTTGGTGTTGGTTTGCTGTGTTTAGACGTACGGCGAAAATGAAACTTTTGACTTGGTCTCGAATTTCTTCGTCGGTGAGGCGGTCTTCTTCGGATGAACGGAAGAGCTCGTCTAGGATCGACGCGTCGCTTGCGTTTGCGCGTTTGTGTTCTTCTCTGCGTCTGGTGATGACGTCCTGCACGAAGTCGTCGGTCACCTTCGCGTAGGTTTTCATTTTCCGGTAATCGCTCGTGAAACGGTAGATACCGTTGAACCTTTTAACAGGCGACATGAATCTCTTCAGGAAGAGGTCGGTGAGTTTGCGTGAGGCGCTGTGGTATTGCCTTACTTCTGTGATGTCGATTCGCATTGCTGCTTCTGAAAGCAAACCGCGGTGTTTTCGAGAAGAATTTGCTTTCTGGAAAACACTTACTGCATATCGAGTTTATGGTATAGTCAAAAATTGGCCCGACAAGATCCACATATTCAAGGTCAACCTTCTCTTTTAATCTCCCTAAAAGTATGTTCGCAGCTTCGTTAAAAACGACCACGTATTTTTCGAGTTGCTTATTACTGAACGCGGCGTTCAAGATTCTTCTGTCCCTAACCCATTTATCTCCTGGACAAAAAAAATTGGTTTTAAACAACTATGATGGCCCTTTTGCAATGAGGAAATTTGTACAGTCATACGCAGCTTAAGTGCTACAATTTGACAGTTCTGTGAGCCTTGTACACAAGGTTTTAAGGATGAAGTTCGCGTGGAGGTGCATTTTAGGTGCGCATGGCTGTACCTACCCGAGGAAGAGATTAATCCGTTCCCTATCAGCGGTTTCACTATGTCGTAGAGGTCGCCTTTGTGATGAGTTTCCGTCGTTGATAAGACTTGCCCTATGTATTTGGGGTCTGTTAAGAGTACCCCGTTTTGCGACCCAATACACAAGCGCACGATGGCGCCGTACTTTTTGACCAATCTCTGAAAATTAAACAGAAATTCTGCGAGGAAAAAATTGACGGCCTAATCGAACTTCAAATCGACACACCTTCGCTTTTGGTTCCCAATTCCAAGGCACTCCCAACGATCGGTAGACAAAGAGGTCCGGGGATGTGCTCGGTTATTTTGTACACCTGCTTCTGGTTTATTACATAAACCAGAGCCAGTCCGATTATGAAGGCCAGAACCACTAGGAACATGCTTTAGATAGGTACGCACAGACGAAATTTACTTCGATGTAACCTAAGTTATTTTGACGGCTACAACTAAGAACTGCGACTTTTCGCTGGCTCGCAGCTAATCTGCAAACCTCACAGCAGATTGGGGCCCCATTTCATAAAACGCAGTTAACTACTCGATCAAGTTAATTGTGCGATTAAGCAATATCTCAATTGGAGGAGAGTTTAAATTTCCACCAATGAGATGCTGGATTCACGCAACATCAATTACCACTAATTTAATTTAATTTTTTTTCCTTGACATTAAGCTTCCGTTGATCACCAAGAGATGGTGCTAGTTTCAGTCGGTAGTAAATAATTTTATGCAAATTGCATACTTGGCTGCAATTTCAAATCTGAAATTGGAAAGTATCATATTTAGCGCTTCGCCACGAGATGGCGCCACTTTCTTTTATTGCTCGCATTTAGTATTTGTTTCGCTTTTCTTTTCGTCGAGTCAATGATGAATCTTCTGTTGTTCCGTCTTTTGCTCCCTTGTCAGAAGGTTACTAAAAAGGAAGAATTAGATAAGAAAAATAAAAGACGAATGTAGGTAGCGCTGCAAATGGCCGTTATATGTGAGGTAACCATAACCTCAATACGGTACACCTTCGGTTTTTGATCAGTTTATGCTTAACGTACGGAACGATACATTTTCGGTATACTACTAACAATAATAACTATGACACTGAAGGGCCGATATTTCAATCACAAGTTAACTTTAACTTTCAGTTTATTGCCATAGGAATAATTGTTTTCATAATTGTTACTATGGGAATAAACTGATAGTTAGAGTTAACTTGTGATTGAAATATCGGCCCCGAGGCACACAACAGCAAATCCACCGACAGTTTATCTCACCTACGAGAGTTCATGTATTGACCACCAGGGTGGCGACTCTTTCGTTTGTTCTTCCCAATATAACATTTGCAAGGAAAATGTGAGAAAAGTACATATTTAAAAAAAAATCATTTGACGTATTCTTTGTTTTACGTCGTTTTTTGTTGTTTCTTCTTTAAGTACTGTACATTTGTACTGTCGTTTTTCGTTCTTCTCCTTCTTAGTATTGTAATGCGCCGCCCCAATTACGTGTTTATCGATTAATTCTGACAAAAGTAAACAGACAATAAAATTGTATAAACAAATAATAAATATGTACCAACAAAACCCCACTTAAGATTCATTGCTAAGTGAATGCCTGTCTAGACCGTTACCTAGAGTTCCGAGAAAGTCACCTCGGATGTTCGACTATAGCTGTGCATGCCCAGAACGACACTATCTGCTTACTGGGGTTGTCGGACACACTAACGGTTAATCCTACGAACAGTGTTGTTCTTCGACTAAAAATTATTGTGATAGAATTTTACAGAAAACTGTAATAGATTTTGTTTTGACGTAATAGATGTGCTTTATATTTATTTCTTAATAATTAAGAAATAAATATAAAGTTTTTGACGTAATAGATTTATTTCTTAATAATTAAGAAATAAATATAAAGTACTATCTATTATTTTTCACTGACCACCTCTGGAACGACAACACAATCTACTTTATACTCCATTCTTCCACAACGAAATGGAACCAGCACTCGAGTAACTTGAAAAGCAAACAGCTGACAGATGACGAAGTATCAGGCACGTGTAACCGAATAGTAAAATAGAGGATGAGTTCGCGATGACGCTCGCTCTGATCAAAAGTGTGAGGGAGAGCGACTGCGTTTCACTGCAGGTAAGAGTGAGAAAGAGAAACACTCCGATCGATCTGAGTGTAAACGCGAACGCACTCAGAAAGTGCAAACGGAGCAAACCGCACATGCGCAAATTTCTAAAATTTACAAATTGTAGGCAATTTGATTACATATCGTCTTTGGAAGTTGAAGATGAAACGAAATGTAATAGATTTTATCATCGAGTAATAGCGTAACAAACAACATAAAAAGTAATAAATCTATTACGCCCGTAATAGCAAGAACAACACTGCCTACGAATTGGGTTAAGGTTGAATGACTTTTGTGGAACTCGTTCAGTACTGATAATTATTTTAATATTATCTAACTATGGCCCGATCGTCAATGTAACCCCGCAGGTACGTTGTGATAACCTGGTTCTTTTTGGTGTAGCAGTGTAATAATTCTCCAGGACAAAGAATGCGATAATTTAATAATGAAACGCAACAATTAAATTTAAGTAATTATTTATTGAAAAAAAAAGAAAAAAAAATGGGAAAAACTCCTGATCTCCGCCTCTGTGGGATCGGAGATCTTGAGCGAAAAACCCTTGCGTTGAAATCAATACAAATAAGCTCAATTTACGATTCTCAGAAAGTACAGTGTAAATCGTTTAACAGATTTCACTTTCGAATATCGGCGCGATCTATTTTCTTCCGATTCATACCGTTGGTGGTATAATGTTTAATACACAGATGTTTGAGGGAGAGCTCTGCTCCTCACTTAGATTAATAATTAATTGAGTTTCAAATGAGTTCGAGTCTTGGTACAGTGTTCGTCACTCTGATTGTACTCAAACTCAAAGACTTGTTCTATTTAATAAACCAACGCACAAAGTGTCTCAGTGGGACTACAGTGTACTTAATTAATGGAGTTAATTAATGAATTGATCAGATGTTTTGGAGAAGTATGTGATACAAATGCCGCCTTCAGCGATCAATTTGCAAGTAAATCAGTAGCAGTCACCAGTTTTTCAGGGGCTCCCTTGGGAGATGTTAGGTTTAACCCTATCTCTAGCTACCCTGATTAATAAAGGTGCGTGTAGTGAGCCGATACTACTTCTACTATGTCACCTGAGCGTAATTAATGCTTTGGAGGGCGGTGCTTGACCCCTATAAGATTATAAATTAAATAAATTCTAAATTAGGAGTATTTGCCAAGCACGATTTACATTTAACTGTATCCTGTCGAAAGTTTTTAAAATTATTTACAAACAAACTGAAAATATCGCCATCTCGTGGTGATTAACGGACACTTAATATTTTTAAAAGAACCGCCCAACGGTAGGTTAAGTCAAACGGACAAGACGAATGTTTTTTTTTGTTTTTCCAAGGCCTACAACTCTTATCAAAAATCTATGTGGACGCATTGTAATTTCGTTGTCTCTTATTAATCAAAAATTAATAATCAAATTGCAAAGAGGTCACAAGGGGGGAACATACGGCATGACTTCGGCATGGGTGATTACACTCAGCGCCATCTATCCCATCAAGTAAGAACTATACAATGTGACAATGTGTCGCGTTTTCGGTCTCCGATAGATGCCGCTGCATATCACATCACCATTTCTAACCCCATTTTTTCACCATTTTTTGTGTTAAAAAGGTATTTAGGGATACGTAGTTTTTTTGTTGCGATTTTTACACTGCGGTACGGAACACGAACAAGCTTCAAGCTCCGTACAGCATTACACACTGAACTGTTCTTACTGTTCAGAGCTGTTCCGAAAGGAACACAAAAATCAAATTACATCAACATAACCTCACAATGCGTCGAGCACCACCTCATAAGATGGTGCATGAGGGGTGAGGGGAATCTCGTGTGAACTGTTCTAGTGCGCGACGCACTTCCACCTACATTATGGAACAAGGGCTTGGTGCACTTGAACTGTTCTAGTTTGTGAAAGGAATGCTACTATTATGATTCATACGAAGCCATATGCGCAAGTAAAACACTTTTTCACTGATTTGACTCACTTCTTAGCAGCTCGCACCAACAACTGTCAAACACACCTGTACTTTCCTCACCAGTTTTCAGGTTTTACATAATTCCGCCGCGCGGCGACTCTTTCGTTCAAAGACGCAAATAAAGAATGTCTGAAAAGTACTACTTTCCACGAACAACTATTATCAATATTTAATATTTACCTAGATCACCCTAGATTCGAGTTACGTCAACAGGGCTGCGTTCAGATTTACAGAGTGTAAGCTACGTAAACGTCTGGACAAGACCGTTAAAAAGTTCGTCCTTATTCTTTAAAAACGAACGCACATACTTGTCATTGTAAACATCCATAAATTAAGCAGATATTAACGATTTTAATTAGTAGATATATACCTTTTACCTAACTTACCTAAGTTATGCATGTCGGGTAAACTTTGAATCTACGACTAGAGGTAGGTAAAATTTTTCTACCCGGACGTCCGCATCTTAAATTTTTGAACGACTTTGACGCACATCCATTATCGAGGGTGCGTTCGACATTACGCTCGGGGCAAGCTCTGAGCAGAAGTGTGAGGGAGAGCGAATGAGTTCCAGTGTATATAAGAGTGAGACAAAGGAAGGCCCCGGGCGTGATGTCGAATGCACCCCGATTCCCGAACGTCTTAAAAATGTGAACGCTTGAGTACACAAAATCTAACGTCCGGGCGCATCTATCCTCTAAATCTGAACGCAGCCCTGCATAACGTGAAGTTAGAACTTCTGGGGAAATTTAGTGAATTTTGTTTGCTCTAATTCACTTTTAATTCATGGACATTCGTTAGTGATATTTTTTATATTTGTTCTTTTACTTCGATGCTGTGCTGAATCTTATTTATAGCGTTTTCGATTCACCTGCACCAGTTGCACTCAGTGTATTTGCATCTTCTTTTAACCTCATGCAATAACATGAGATGAACATACTCTGAGTGCGCACTTGTGCGATCAATCGAAAACGATATTAGTTGAATTGAACCGTGTTACGAACTGTTGGTTTGTGGACGTTCCAGAATTTTGTAAAACGCCTACGGGCGCGCGCGGCCATATTTAATGACCAGGTTGGACAAGAAACTAATGTTAATATGATTCTCTCCTCATATTCTTACCTCGTTGGTGCATTCTTATTACAGTTGCGCGCCATCTATGATAACCAATCTTAACTAGGCACAAAATTAAATTGGCGCTAATATTTGAGTTAAATTAACATTATTAATTAAAAAAGAATTGAAAAGCCCTCGTTTGCAGGCATACACACGGACGTACCTGTTGGTTGCACTCTCACGCTCACGTGTACCCCGTGAAGTACCCGGATAAGCGAGGTTCGAGCCACCAACAGCAAGTGACCTGTTACTCGTTCAAGGACGTCAACAACTGGTGGATCGTGAAGAAGCCGGACAAAAGTGACCTAGTCGTCGAACAGCCTGTGGATTCGATTAAGCACGGGGACGTAATACAATTGGTGCACGGTGAGATCACTTACGTCAAATACCGTAAACGACAACGACATATCGGAAACCCCACTTCAAAACCGACGACACTTTTAGCAGCGCCTCTGCCGGTTTATTTCATCATAAAATTTGCAAAACCCGTCCTATTATTCCAGAATTTCATTAAAAAGTACCTTTAACATTGATCTAATTTTTATATTAATCAGTGTAGTATGCATGTCCTACCAATAGAGGGCGCTAGTGGCAGGGTCGCCATTAAAACACGCGTATTTTTACATGAGTTTCCTGTATTGTCCTTTACGGAATTTGCTTAAGTAGTACAATCGAAAAAAATAAAATAAAATAAAAGATTTTTAATTGTCGTTTGTAATTTATTTAGGAATTACGAGCCGAGCATTAAATTCGCACGACGTGGCCGCGCCTATGTCCCCTCAGTGCCAGGAGGTCTCGTGTTACATCGATTACAACGTGTCGATGCCCGCGCAAAATCTGTGGAGGGTGGAAATCATCAACAGGGAACAGCACGGCGACGCCTGGCACACAATTCAGTCTTTGGTCAGGTTGATCCACGTGGACGGCAATCAGGCCCTCAAGTACAGCGGCAGGCAGTTACCGGATTGGGGGTTTCACCAGCACGAAGTCGTTGCAGATCGTATAATAAATCAAGACGACACCATCTGGAACGTGGAAGAGCACAGATACACTAAATGTAACCGTTTTTTTTTTCTTTTTAATTGATTTGGTGTTGGTTTTTAATGGATCGCCGAGTGGCTTAGCGGTCAGCCTAGCCGATTGATGGTGAACCCATGACACGCGGGCCTTAGAGTCGCCCGCTGGAATATTTAGAGTGTCCCTTGCAGATTTATGTTTTCCTCACCCTAACCATGGAGAGATGAACGACTTTTCAGAGTATGTTCACACGCTAAGACATTCTATGGGAGCGATGTATGCGATCACACGACTGTGTGATGTCTATTGTAAAGCTCTATTTCTTTTTATATCATCTTAAACCGGATATTCCGATCACTGGATTGTTCGCTTTCTGTGCGGTTTTTTGATGAGTCAACTCGGCGACCGCTTGGTAATGCAATATGCAGCTGGAAATTCTCCGAACGCAGCCTCATTTCAAAGGTCAGCCCCGACTCATATCGGCGAAGCAAGGCGTTTGTTTACATAATTTTTAAGTGAACGTGTTTTACGTCGTCGCTTAGGCGAGGTTGTATCGAATTTAATTTACGTATTACGTATACGATCACACAGCTACTGTCTATGTGATGTCTGTCGTAAAGCTCCATTTCTTTTTATGTCATCTTAAACCGGACATTCCGATCACTGGATCGCTAATCCCTCTTGGGGAAGATTTGGCTTCTGGCACCCACACTCACACCGATACTGGCGAAGAGGGTCACGTATTTATTTCAAAAAGAACAATCGAACAGTAGTAACGAAGGTAACATTCAAAGATTAACTTTAGGAAAGAAAAAACGGGACATTCGTTTGAGACGATCGTTAGGCGGACATTTTTATACCCAGGCTAGGCGAACATTCTTATAAACAACGATGGTTAGGCGAACATTAATTATGTAATTTTTTGAAACTTTTCTCTCCCCTGGGCCATTGTTTACAAATTCAAAATCTTCCCCCTCTTTAATAATTTTCCCGGGAGATGCTGCGCTCTCGCAGCTAGTCGTTCAACTTTTGTCGACTTATAGATTTTACGCTTTCGGAGGAAATCGATAGGCGATTCCTTGTAAATGTAATCGTTCGCGTCCTGTGTACAATATGTTAGAATCACAGGAAACATTTTAATGATTTTAACGATTACTACAAAATTTTTAACTTAAATTTGACCCGTTGGTAGAAAAAGGTCCGCCATCCCTGGCCTGGCCGACTTTAAAAGTCGTGTCGCTCAGTGGTGTGTGTTGGAAGAAAAAACGGGACGATCGTTAGGCGGACATTCTTATACCAAGGCTAGGCGAACATTCTTATATCGACGATGGTTAGGCGAACATTAATTATGTAATTTTTTGAAACTTCTCTCTCCCCGGGGCATTGCTTACAAATTCAAAATCTTCCCCCTCTTTAATAATTTTCCCGGGAGATGCTGCGCTCTCGCAGCTAGTCGTTCAACTTTTGTCGACTTATAGCTTTTACGCTTTCGGAGGAAATCGATAGGCGATTCCTTGTAAATATAATCGTTCGCGTCCTGTGTATAATTTGCTAGAATCACAGGAGAAATTTTAATGATTTTAACGATTACTACAAAATTTTTAACTTAAATTTGACCCGTTGGTAGAAAAAGGTCCGCCATCCCCGGCCCAGCCGACTTTGAAAGTCGTGTCGCTCAGTGGTGTGGGTTCGAAGAAAAAACGGGACGTTCGTTTGAGACGATCGTTAGGCGGACATTCTTATACCGAGGCTAGCCGAACATTCTTATACCGACGATGGTTAGGCGAACATTAATTATGTTGAAACTTTTCTCTTCCCTGGGCCATTGTTTACAAATTCACAATCTTCCCCCTCTTTAATAATTTTCCCGGGAGATGCTGCGCTCTCGCAGCTAGTCGTTCAACTTTTGTCTACTTATAGCTTTTACGCTTTCGGAAGAAATCGATAGGCGATTCCTTGTAAATACAAAGTGGTCAAGAATCACTGTTTGAGTTGGCAATGCTGAATTTTATTTTTAAATGGTACAACTGGGGTGCGTTCAGGTACAGTGAGAGTACTTTGTGCGTTTGCTCCCAGAGTGTTTACCCTTAACGTCAAGAATTACACTGCCTCTTCAAGTATTTATGAACGATAAAAAATTAACCGAAGTTAGTTGTGTCATTGGTGACTGAAACAATAACCTATATCTCTCAAAACTGAAAAATGAGCCGTGACCAAAGATTTGCAGCTGTAATTGCAATTGTATTGTTGATAGTGTAAATAGTATAATGTTGTTGGAAAATGATGAATCAGGTATAGATGCAGATACAGAAGACGTAATAATAATAGTGGTTTAAAGAAAAGTAAACATACTTTGTACTCACATTGTTTGCGATCAAGATGATTACCTAAACATAACCTCAATTACGGTTTTGTCCACTTGTACCAAGTTTAGACCGAGTACAGAAGAACGCGCTCCAAGCATTTACTCTATCTATTTCTGAACTCATAAAGATGATTATCTAGAGTGCGATTAAACTTTTTCTGAACGCTGTAAGAGTACATAGAGCGCGCTCTCTTTAGTCGGAGCGTTATTCCTGAACGCACCCCTGGAGTAACTTTCGGTTGTTGACGGCTCGACACTGACAGCCGTCACTTTACAAGCGTCATTTGACATTTCAAATTCAAATAATTAAAACGCTAAATTCATATAACCTACACTCTTGTCTCTGTTCAGGTTACGTCAAATAAATCAACAAAACATATATCCGGTTGCAGTGTTGCAAATAGTCGAATAAAAAACGCTCTTAATTATATTGCCAACTCAAACAGTTATTCTTGACCACTTTGTATAATCGTTCGCGTCCTGTGTATGATATGTTAGAATCACAGGAAACATTTTTAATGATTTTAACGATTACTACAAAATTTTTAACTTAAATTTGACCCGTTGGTAGAAAAAGGTCCGCCATCCCTGGCCTGGCCGACTTTGAAAGTCGTGTCGCTCAGTGGTGTGGGTTCGAATCCCACCGGGGCCATGGATGTTTGTGCTGCTTAAATGAGTCAGACTCATGCCCGATTTCTTCATCGCCTTATCTTGATGTTAAATTTATCTGTCAGTTAGAATGTGACAAATAGTATGTGTACGGCCAACTGTACGTTACCTTTCCACCTTTTGATAAACTAACTGACGGATAACTACCATGGAAACAATTCATAAAAGTCAATCAACCATTCATAGAGTTATTATTATAATAGATAAAGTTATTATTAAGTTAATCAAGATTAAGGGGAAGATGGAAAGACAGATCCTCAGACATATTTTGTGACTGGCAAAACGAGCTTCGTATGTAGCTCGGCCACAGAATCGGCGGGCACTTCGCAAGGCAAAAATAGCAAGCAAGACGTTTCTAATTTCAGCCGAAGATCAGAAAGAGAGGGAGCGCGATTTGGTTACCGCAGAAATGATCCCCATGGCAGCAACGAAACTATCGTTCTGGGAGAAGTTCTTCGAACTGCACTATAAGATGATGTTCTCCGGGACCGAGAGCGTGCAGAATCACATGTACAGTTCGGAGCCGGTGGAGTGGCCCTTCATGTCGAGGGGGATCGCCTACTGGGTTTCTGGAACGAGCAATGTAAGTGGGCTTTCAAAATATGTTGTCGTTCTTTTTTTTTTTAGCTCAAGACAATGCAACCAAAACAAAAAAGTACTTATTTCTGAAAAATGGTTTTAAAAACGAGCGAGGGAGGGAGTTAACGTTCAGTTTTAAATTTGCGCGCTTAGTTTGACTTTACACTTCGATTAAAACGACGCCATCTATTGAAATTTTCTGGAATAGGATTATGATCGTTGTATTAATAGATGGCACATGCTTTTCAATGCAAATTTCTCTATCCAGGCTCAAATACACCTTCTCGGGAACGTCATAATTTGGTACTCGTCTTCCCTGGCCCTCTCCGTCTACGCAGGCTTGGCAGCCTTCTATCTCCTGAGAAGACGACGGCTCTGTTTCGACCTGGACGAAGAGGCCTGGCAGAAATTCCAGTTGATCGGGCAAGTGTTCTTCATGGGCTACCTCTTCCATTACGTTCCGTATTTCTTCGTCGAACGCACCTTGTTCCTGCACCATTACCTGCCGGCCTTCGTCTTCAAAGTTCTCCTGATGGTGGCCGTAATCGAGCACCTCTATTACGTGTTGCGCGATGTTTTGAAGCTGCAGCTGACGTCGTACTTCGCCACGCTGCTCCTGTTATCGTGGATCGGCGCCATCTTTTACACCTTCAGGAAATTCCTGGTCTTGAGCTACGGCACGACACCTTTAACCATGGCCGACGTGATTCACCTGAGATGGAAAGACACTTGGGACTTCATCGTCCACAAAAGCTAGATAGGAAACAGTGACTGATTGATGTATACATATTTTTTTTAAATCGCAATCAGATGTTTTTTTTTATAAGCATATTAATAGATTTATTTTTTTACCTGCATCACGTGCGTTTGTTTGTTTGTCGAGGGGGTGAAATAAATGAAACGAGGATGAGTTCGAGTAACATCGTTTATATTTGGGAATAGATTTTTAAATAGTCATGTGCACACGTACGTCTTGTTAATTTAAACATTTTGTTACGAAAATAAAATTATATGAAATTTGTTAGAATCAAAGGTATTCATAGAATATATCGTATAGTAAACGATTCGCTATCTAATATTAATCTAAACGTATCTACAGAGGAACAATCGAAACTAAACGCTTCGAGTGAACTGAGAAAATTTCCACTTCACACATTTACGTAAACGACATCTAGGCCTTCATCGTGTAACGATTTGGTTTCCAATCACATAAGTTATTAATTATAATAAATTATTTATCTTTATTAAAATACACAGTGTCCCAGAACTCGCGCCCCTCCGGAAAACAAGGGCAAATGTTTTCGAATTGCCATCTCCATTGCTGCAGGGACGCGAGGCTTGGGACAGCCTGTATACGAGAGGAATTTCAAACCCGTTCCACCGACGCGACACTTCTAATTAACGACAACAAATTAATCCTAAAACTACATTAATTAAATGAATACTAAAATATTTGATAAAATTAAGACGAAACATTAAATACATGTGGCGTCGCGCGTCGGCGTCGGCGGGTCCTCTCAAAATACTTAGGAAATCGAACTAAACTACAACTAATAAACATGTGTATAAAAAATAAACAAATTACATACGATGTGCTTATCCGTACGCTCTGTATATTACATTTAAGCTTCAATGACCAGATAATATCACATGAGTTTAATATCAAGGAATGAGTCGCACTTAAAACCTGCAATGACGAATCTAATTGAGCCGGAAATAGTTGAGTGAAACGATTGGACAGTATATCTACCTAAATAAAAAAATTGTACGTTCTCATTGGTTTGATGCGGTGACGTGAAAAACAATTGAAAACTAAACACACACACGCTAGACAAGTGCAAGTAACCTAAAAAAAATCGATCGAATCTACTGACCAACGGAATTTCGAATCTCACTTTGAATAAATTGCCGTTCATTGGTCCGAGACAAACAACTGACAACTATAAACGAAGAGCATTAATCAATAACCGACGCCCGACAAGCGCAAGTAACCTAAAAGAAATGAGAATCTTATTTTATTTGGTGGTTTTAAATAATTGCCATTCATTGGTCTGAAAGAGTAATGCGGAAAACAATTGACAACTGTAAACCAATAGCTTTTAATCAATTTACACCCAAGTGCAGGTAACCTAAAAAAAAAAATATTGCAAATCTCGTTTTGTTTGGTTAATCGATTGACCAATTGAATTGAATTTCGGACCACACTTTAAATAAATCGCCGTTCATTGTAATGTAAATAAATTTCTTAAATTCTCCAGAAAATTTTCAGTGAGAAACAATTGCGCGTAGGCATTTTTTTTTTGTTTTTAGCGCGTCTTCAAGTTCCTCCACGCAATAAAGCCGCACATTGCGCGTTTGTTAAAGAAGTCGAACAGCGCCACCTATTAAGAGATTCTCCATTTTTTGTGCGTAAACAATTGTATCGACAGATGGCGCTGTACCTACAGTATCTCGCATTAATGAAAAATTTCTTTTGTTTTCCTCATGCCAATATATTTTTTTATTCGGAAGGAAAAAAAAACTAATTGTGTTCAAATTCCTAAAGATGTCGAACAGCGCCATCTATGAGAAAGTGTATTTTTTGTGTGTAAACAACGGGAAAGAACTGTTACTATACAATTGTATCGACAGATGGCGCTGTATCTGCAGTATCTTGCAATAATGAAAAATTTCTCTCGTTTTCCTTATGCCGATATATTTTTTTATTCGGAAAGAAAAAAAACTAATCGTGTTCAAATTCCTAAAGATGTCGAACAGCGCCATCTATTGAGAAACTCTCTATTTTTTGTGTGTAAACACCGAGAAAGAACTGTTACGTTACAATTGTATCGACAGATGGCGCTGTACCTACAGTATTTCGCAATGATGAAAAATGTCTTTTGTTTTCCTTATTCCAATATATTTTTTTTATTCGGAAAGAAAAAAACTAACTGTGCTCAAATTCCTAAAGATGTCGAACGCGCCATCTATTGAGAAAGTCTATTTTTTGTGTGTAAATAACGGAAAAGAACTGTCGCGTCACAATTGTATCGACAGATGGCGCTGTATCTTGCAATAATGAAAACTTCCTTTTATTTTCCTTATGCCAATATATTTTTTATTCGGAAAGAAAAACTAATCGTGTTCAAATTCCTAAAGATGTCGGACAGCGCCATCTATTGAGAAATTCTCTAGTTTTTGTGTGTAAACAATGGAAAAGAACGGTCACTGTCACAATTGTATCGACAGATGGCGCTGAATTGCCCTAATGAAAAAACCCACACTGCGTACCTATTAAAAATGTCGAACCGCGCCATCTGTTGAGAAACTGCATTTTTTGTGCGTAAACAACAGAAAAGAACCGTTACGTCACAATAGTATCGACAGATGGCGCTATACGGTACCTCAAAATAATGAACGGTTTCAAAATAATGAATTTTTTCTTTTGTTTTCCTTGTACCAATATCTTTTTTTAAATTCGGAAACAAAAACTAATCGTGTTCAAACTTCAAACTGTTGCCGCATTGTTTAAAATTCAAATTCTCCAGAAAATTTTCAGTGAAAAACAATTACGCGCGGACTTGTTCTATAAAATGAAGATGTTCTTTTGTTTTTAACGCGGTTTCAAGTTCCTCCAAGCAATAAAGACGCACATTGCGTGTCTATTAAGGTTGTCGAACAGCGCCGTCTATTGAGAAATTCTCCATTTTTTGTGCGTAAACAAGTGTATCGACAGATGGCGCTGCACCTACAGTATCTCGCAATAATGAACATTTTCTTTTGTTTTCTTTGTGCCAATATATTTTAATCGGAAAGAAAAAAAAACTAATCGTGTTCAAATTCCTAAAGATGTCGCACAGCGCCATCTATTGAGAAACTCTCTAGTTTTTGTATGTAAACAACGGAAAAGAACTGTCACTATGTCACAATTGTATCGACAGATGGCGCTGAATCGCCATACTGAAAAAACGCACATTGCGTGTCTACTAAAGATGTCGAACAGTGCCATCTATTGAGAAACTGCATTTTTTGTGCGTAAACAACGGAAAAGAATCGTTACGTCACAATTGTATCGACAGATGGCGCTATACGGTACCTCAAAATAATGAACGGTTTCTTTTGTTTTCCATTTTTTTTTAATTCGGAAACAAAAACTAATCGCGTTCAAACTGCTGCCGCATTGTTTAAAATTCAAATTCTCCAGAAAATTTTCAGTGAAAAACAGTTGCGTGCGGACTCATACTATAAAATGAAGATGTTCTTTTGTTTTTAACGCGGTTTCGAGTTCCTCCACGCAATAAAGACGCACATTGCGTGTCTATTAAAGATGTCGAACAGCGCCATCTATCGAAAAATTCTCCATTTTTTGTGCGTAAACAACAATTGTCTCGACAGATGGCGCTGTACCTACAGTATCTCGAAATAATGAACATTTTCTTTTGTTTTCCTTGTGCCAGTATATTTTATTCGGAAAGAAAAAAAAACTAATTGTGTTCAAATCCCTAAAGATGTCTAACAGCGCCATCTATTGAGAAATTCTCTATTTTTTGTGTGTAAACAACGGAAAAAACTGTTTCGTCACAATTGTAGTAACGACAGATGGCGCTATACAATATCTCACAATAATGAACGGTTTCTTTTGTTTTCCTTATACCAATATCTTTTTTTTCATTCGGAAACAAAAACTAATTGCGTTGAAACTCCTGCCGCATTTTTTTTTTTAATTAAATTCTCCAGAAATTTTTGGGTAAAAAAACAATTGCGCGCCGCAATTCTATAAAATGACGATTCTCTTTTGTTTCTGATGCGTTTTCAAGTTCCTCCGCCCGGTAAAGGCGCGTTTCTATTAAGTCGAACAGCACCATCTACCGAGAAAATCTCAATTTTACGTGCGTAAACAACGGACATGGCCAACTCCATTAACATTCACTGACGTGTATGTATGGCCGTTTCAATTCGACTTTTAAAAATTTTGACGGTACTCCACTCAGCGCCTTTTGTGAGTTTTTAAGTAATTGCAGTTGCCATTAAGTTACTGTCAGTAGTTCTGTAGTATCTTTAATAGAGAGCGCTGAGGGGAGTACTCCACGGCATGCTTTCCGGAACCGATTTTTAGGCGAATTGACACGGCCATACATACACGTCAGTGAATGTTAATGTTGCTGGCCATGCAACGGAAAAGAACTGTCAGAATTGTATCGATAGATGGCGCTATACAGTATCTCGCAATAATAAACCAAACGATTTTTTTTTGTTTTCCTCGTACAATATTAGGTATATACTTTTTGTTACTCAGAAAAAATAACTAATTCAAATTACTGTCGCAGTTATTTTTTCTGACTTAAATTCTCTGGAAAATTTTCAATGCGCGCAGACTCATTCTATAAAATGAAGATTTCTTTTTAAATATATTTTCAAGTTCCTCCACGCAGTAAACGCGCGCAGATTACGTTTCTATTAAAGATGTCTAACAGCGCCATCTATTGAGAAATTCTCAACTTTTTGTGTGGTAAACAACCGAAAACTGTCACAATTGAATCGATAGATGGCACCGCTGTACAGTATCTTGCAATTATAAACGATTTTTATTCTTTCTCGTCTAGTACTTATGTTTTTTTATTCAAAACTAATTGCGTTCAAATGAAACGCCACAATTACTTTTTCTCAGCTTAAATTCTCTGGAAAATTTCAAATGAAAAACAATTGCGCGCAGACTCTATTCTACAATAAGATTTTCTTTTGTTTTTGTTTTTTTTTTTTTTTCATATATATTTTCAAGTTTCTCAGCGCAATGTAGACACAATTGCGTATCTATTGGATGGATTGAATGTATTGAACAGCGCCATCTTTCGAGAAACTCTAATTTTTTGTGCGTAAGCAACTGATCCAATAGAGGGCGCTACACCATATCTCGCAATAGCGGTCTGTTCCATTTTCTATTTTTTTTTTAATTCAAAGATTGTATTCGTATTCAAATCACAATTATCATTTTTGTTTTTAATATACTTTATATATAGTTCCTCCGCTCAGCAAAGGCTCAGATTGCCACACTACTGAGGATATTGAACAGCGCCATCTACCGAGAAACGATCATTTTCTTGTGTGTATGCAAGTAACCTAAGTTATTTTATTTCATTTGGTGAATCGATTGACCAATGGGATTTCGAATCTCTAAATAACTGCCACTGATTGGTCTGAGACAATAACATTAGACAGCATGAAAGCTATAAACCAATGGCATTTGTTTGTATTAGAACAAGTGTTTTGTGTAGCCTGACGTCCTAATCGATAAAAGAGCGCGTTCGGTTTTTTTTTAGTTGCACGTACGCTTTCAATTTCATTCAACTATTTGTGACCAATCACACGCTAGTTTTATGACGATGCAGCGAATTTGAAATAATCCATTACATTACGTGTCCTAACCTAGAAATGCTAAGCTTTTTTTTGTTGGTAAATAAAATGACCGGCAGAGAGAGTTTCGCGGCACGCACTTTTTTCGTCTCTTAATCGACGTCATTAAAAAGCAAAGAATAAACTGACTTTCTACTAAATTAGAAGTTTTGAAATACTTAACCTAAATCTAAATAAATCACGTCGCGCCTTACTACCTACCTAACCTACAAACGAAATGTAATCTTCAAGGTAAAACGATTTTGTGTGTTTTGGTTTTTTTTTTTTTAATACTAACCGAGCGAAGCAGAAATCTCCAACCCCGATCACCCGTATGAAATTCAATAAACGATACCGACATCTTTGGTTGGTCGGTTGGTACTAGGGGGGAACGAGACATCTCAAAACACGGGCGACAAATTCAACGTTAAATTCTGGAGGTGTTTGTTTCTGATGGCGGACCTGTTCGCCTGCGCCGACTTGATTATCTGGAGGACCATCATCTTGCAATCGTGACACACGACCATCTGCGCCCCCTTCAGTTTATCCACCACGGTGTTCTGCCTGCGGAATCGCTCCAAAGACGATGACGTGCTCGCCGCCTCGGTTTCGTGCGCGTGCTTCAGCAGCACGCTCGAGTCATCCTCAGGACTGGCCATAATACTGGGGCTCAGCAATACGACGGGGACACTCGAGAAGTGCTCCATGGGGATGTTCATTTTCGAGCAGCATTTCGTGCAGACCGTGCGCTTGCAGAGCGTGCAGCGGTGACCCCAGGGCCCCAAAATCCCAAAGCGGGTTTTCAAGCAGAGGAAACACACCTTCCTATTTTCCACGTCGCTTTTAACGTGGCCTTCCGGCGGGAGAGCTTCCACCTCGGCCTTCGTGAGGACCGTGCGGATGTGGACTATTTCTTCAAGGGTGAGAGATAGTCGGTCGTCTAAAGAAATCGCTTCGTGCCAGGGCTTCGAGTTGTCCTGTATGGCTTGGGCTATCTCGGGGGCTAACTGCACGGAATCCGCCTCGGAACTCGTGCACGACTGCCTCGAACACGGCCTCGATTGGGGCACCGATTGACTCTCAAATTGATCGATGCAGACGTTCAAAGAATGTCGTTTTCCACTTATCTTGGGAGCGGGACACTGAAGGGCAAGGTCGTACGCTTCGAGTATGCTCCCGTAGATCTGATGAAACTCCTCCTCGGGCCAGAGGCCCCCGACGTCGGCCCCGTCCGAAGCGTCCTCCTCTTCATCATCTTGAAGTTGTGAGAAATCAACTTTAATTAACCGCCTCGTGCTTGTGCTCTCACCCTCGGGCCTCTTCTCGAGCATCTTCGGCGATAAGGAGCGCCTGTTGGGTTGGGTCTTCCTGAGTGTGCGCCCCTTCCGTATGGAATTCATGAGCTGTTCTCTGGGGGTGAGAGTGCGCGAGCGAGGGGGGAGCTTACGGTCCGATACTTTGCGCAGAGGGGGCCTCGAACGTATGAACTCCAGTATGATGGCGTGCGCGTCTTTCGTGACTCGCGAGGGTGCGTTTCCGTCGACGATGATTTTCCTCAGACTGTAGCGACACGAGCGAATGTCTTTCATCAGGATCTCGTACGGGGTGAGCTCGTACTCTATCGGCGCACGGCTATAGTGCACCTTCTTCAGTTTGACACCGGTGCGGAGCTCTTGTATAACCTGCATCCAAAATCTAAAAACAAGAACGAAACCTCTAAACATGTGCCGATCTTTTATAGACACCTTGTACACAAAACAAACATTCTAAATACCACCCATAATTAAAATGAGCGGAATTTTTTTTATATGGTTGTGCACCTTGCTAATCGACTCTCTGTGTAGATTAGAGGTTATGTAAATATTTTGGCGTTTATCTATAGGATTCTCATCGGGTTCAATCGTTCTAATTTAAAGGAAGTGAAACAGTTTTAGTGCCAAGCAGAGCAAATGTTCAAAGTGTTCGCGCTGGCAATTAATGAAACATTTTGAAACGTCACTTTAACAATTCAAACTCAAATTAAGCTGTCAACAGTTAGTGTTGCCAATCTAATTCAAAATTCGTAGCCTACTCTAATTATAAATTTAAATGATCACGTGGTACGGCGGCCATAAAAGCTTGTGTTGTTATCCGGACAGTGTTGCCAACTCTAAATTTATTAAAATATGTAGCTGGTTTATGGTTAAAAGTTTAATTTCGCTTAGTTTTACAGTGCTGGAGACATAACGTTAAAAGTTTGCTCAAATCTCAAAGCAAATTGCTCAAAAATTAAAAGTATCCATGTATTTAGAGGTGCAATAAAAAAAAAACCCTTTTCACAAAGTGATAGTCACGTAGTCGAAAACGAATGAACTTAGACGGGCACTAGTTTTAAATTTCAATAATTTTGCAAGTCAGATGAGGTTCATTTCAGTAGGTAAAACAGTTAGAGAAGAACTAATTAAGTCAGTAGTTCAAAATATTACCGATAGATGGAAACGTGTGGATGGGGGAATTAAAGAAGGTTACTGTATTGATAAGGTGACGCCATTCCATTCGGCTTTTTTCACCATCCCCCAAATTATAAAGGCCGCTGAGAGAAATATACATTTGTTCTAGAGATCATCTTTTGTTTTGTTTAATTCTGATGTCATACTGAAAGTAGGTAGGTATTTGCTGTAAAGTCAATCATCTTTGGACCGGAGTTTGCGATGACGTCGCAAGCAGTGTTCCCCGACGATCAAAATTTAGGTCACCGGATCAGCAGACAAAAAGTCACCAGTTACCAACCCAAAAGCACCAGGTAAGATTTTTGTGCTCATTGCGATTTATTTTAATTTTTTTACGTTATTATCCAAACTTTAAAAATTATGTGAAATATTTAGGTACCTACACAGGTATTTAAATTTTCAACTCAATTTAATACTCTTAAATGTCAAAAAAAAGTGCCAACACCAACATAGCTAACGCAACAACAAACCAAAAACTAAAAGTTACTAGATAGAAGTGTACAGTCGCGAGTAAAAGTAGTGACGCACTTTTAATTCGATCATAAATAAGATATGACTCACCTCGCCCAATCGGCAAACTGCAACTGCTCAAGTTCACGATTAACGGCCCCCTCGACTAAACTACTAGTGCCTTGCGCTACTTTCTCCAGGAACGTCGCCAACTCGATTGCCTCAGCGACGAGCGCGCGTACGACAGCTCGATAGTGCGATTCAGCTTGAGACTTGCTCAGCGTCACCAGATGTCTCTCGCATCTCTGTATGACTTGCTGCAAGGTCATGTGCGGAGGCATTCGCGGATTGCCCGCGTCATCATCGGTTTCCTCGGAATCCCGTTCGATCCCCTCATCGTCGGTCTCCTGGTGTCCGATCCGTTCATCGCTTATCATATCGTTTATCAACTGCTCCAGATCGTGCCCCATAGATCTTTCTTCGGCGTCCCTGCACTGGTGATCTAATGCCGTGTAGATGACGTAGCCGAGCCCCATTACCAGTTCTTGCTCGTTCGCGACTCTCCGCCTCGAGTTGTCGTTGTTTCTACCATACAGGGTGTTCGGGTGAACGTTGCCGTCTGTTTGCAGGTAAACCTGGTCGACGTGCGTGAGAACGAAGCACGCAGAGCGGTTCCCCGACTCCAGGAAGAACTTGGCGCATTGATAGCACAGGGCCCAGGCGTGCTCCTCGCGGATGGACGAGTTGAACGAGTTCAGTATGTCCTGCACGCAAACGCTACCGTCCGAATTTACCTTGCATTTTGTTTTTGTTGACATCATGAAGTCGATAGGTCTTTAAACAAACAAACAGCACCAACCGAAACGCTTACATCTCTAACCTAAAATCAATGATATCGCTGACCTCGTATATGACAACAAAAGTCAAATCGATAACTTCGCGCATCGTGTCAGAATGAACGTGAAGTTAGGCGCAGTCACAGACTATCTATATACATACATGTATTTTGCAACCGCGCAAAATTAACGAACTTTGGGGGTCATTCTAATCGGGGTTGCAAGTTACAACTTGGTATGATCTTTCGATCTTACTTCCGAGCACTATCGAGACTGTACAACGTTATATCGTGTTACCACCGAACATTGCCGAGATTGAAGCTTCTTAACTGTTGCTAAGGAGGTACCACCGTCTTCTTCTTCTTTGTCTTTGCTTTGCGCAGTACCCGCCAACTCTGGCCGAGTTACTTAGGCTCATTTTGCCAGTCACATAGTGTGACTTTAAGCTGGGTCTGAGACATTAAACAAACACAAACATCCACGGCTAATGGTAGGATTCGAACCTACGCCGCCTGAGCGACATGACTTACAAAGTCGGCTAGGCTACCGCTGAGCCACCCAGCGTAAGGTACTAAATCAACACTCCGTACAGGTAATGCAATCCCATTCCTCTCGTGAGAGGATTGAGAAACAGAAACGCTCACAATGCGCCGGCTGACGAAATAGTAACATCATTATGACGTCATAGTCTTCGCTCACAATCGCTTATTCCATCTAGGTAGAGCAGCAAAAGCGTAAGCGCTTATGTTCCAAATGGAACGTGTAAGATGCATATGAGGAGATCAGCTAATCATAATCAGGTTATAAACAAACATTACACTTTAGAAATAGCTACAGCAGCTATGATTGAATCAATTTCACTATTGAACTTATATTTTTGAGGTTATGAATTCGTTGTGCAAACAAAAGTCGAAAGAAACACCTTTGCGTATAACGGCATAAGCGACTAAACCCCAAAGGAAACAACAGAAAACAGCGCTTGTAAGCGTAAGCGCTTAAAGCGTGTGAGCGCGCAAACGAAACGCACCCTAAAAGTCACTCGGTATTATGTATTTGTATTATTTAATATTAGTTATTGGGTGCGTTTCATTTGCGCGCTCACATGCTTTGAGCGCTCATAACCATTGCTTAAATCGTTCCCTTTGGCTTTGCAAACGCTCACAATGCGCCGACTGACGAAATAGTAACGTCATTATGACGTCATAGTCTTCGCTCACAATCGCTTATTCCATCGAGGTAGAGCAGCAAAAGCGTAAGCGCTTATGTTCCAAATGGAACGTGTAAGATGCATATGAGGAGATCAGCTAATCATAATCAGGTTATAAACAAACATTACACTTTAGAAATAGCTACAGCAGCTATGATTGAATCAATTTCACTATTGAAGTTATATTTTTGAGGTTATAAATTCGTTGTGCAAACAAAAGTCAAAAGAAACACCTTTGCATATAACGGCTTAAGCGACTAAACCCCAAAGGAAACAACAGAAAACAGCGCTTGTAAGCGTAAGCGCTTAAAGCATGTGAGCGCGCAAACGAAACGCACCCATTATGTCATATGTAATGTTTCGTAATTATTAAATAAATATTTTATAAAAAACTTTTTTTTTCTGTGAATCGTTTGGGGAAGAACTAGGGAGTTTTGGTTGGAAAGAAATTTAGGGAAATCTAGGGATTTATTTAAGCGACGTCTAGGTATTTTCAACTGCACCCATCTGGCATCACTGCATTGCTCATTTATCATAATTATGTTGGCCGACCTGACTAGAATTTGTCAATTCACCGCAAAGTAAAAGATCGCTAGCTGCTACGAAAGAAATAGCTTCTTTTTTTACTTAAAACGTAAAGTAATTCATAGCGATCATGCACGTCTTGTGCCCCGAAATTCCCCAGGCGGGATTTTCTTTCGAAAACTGCAATAGGTAAGCGCTCTTTCACAAAAACCAACTTGTCATTGTAACATAACCTCAACAGGAACGCGGAACTGGTACATAAAGGGTTCCCTGTGCCGAAAGCGACGAAAACCGGAACGACGATCGTCGGCATCATCTACGAGGACGGAGTTATCTTAGGGGCCGACACCAGGGCCACGGAAGACACCACCGTGTCAGACAAAAACTGCCGTAAAATCCACTACCTTGCCCCCAACATGTAGTAAGTAAACCGACCAACATTTTACTTATTAAGGCCCGATCTTTTCATCTCCAGTTAACTTTATCTGACGGTTTATTCCCATAGTAACAATTGTGATCGCAATCATTACTATGGGAATTAATCGCCAGATGAGGTTAATTGGAGATGAAAAAGTAGGAAGTGCTAATGATTGTTTGTTTTGTAGTTGTTGTGGTGCAGGTACTGCGGCAGATACGGAAATGACGACTCAAATGATTTCGTCCCAACTAGAGCTTCATCGTTTATACACGAACCGTGTTGTGCCCGTGTGCACTGCAAACCAAATGCTTAAGCAATACCTATTCAGATACCAAGGGTACATTGGGGCCGCCCTAATACTTGGAGGCGTGGACAGTACAGGCCCCCATCTCTACTGCATCTACCCTCACGGGTCGACTGATAAACTGCCATACACCACAATGGGATCGGGGTCTCTAGCAGCGATTGCAGTATTTGAGTCTCGTTGGAAACCGAATTTAAGCGAGGTCGAAGGCAAGCAGTTGGTGCGAGATGCTATCGCTGCTGGCATATTCAATGACCTCGGCTCGGGTTCCAACGTCGACCTTTGTGTTATACGCAAGGGAAGTGTCGAGTACTTGCGCACGTACGAAGAGGCGAACAAGAAGGGCGAGAGGCAGGCGTCTTATCAGTATCCTAAGGGCACCACTGATGTGTTGTCTACCGAGGTCAGAAGCATTCAAGTTGTGGACGAGTCTGTTCGCCTTATAGATCCAGATGTTATGGATACACTTTAATATATTACTTAATTTGAATTAATTCTTTTTTTTTTTCAATTGATGTATGGTTTTGTCCTATACGGAATTGTATTAATTAAAATTTAATCCGTGCTTTTTTATTTTCTTAATAATTCTTATTGCGGGCTCTCAAGATTCAAAACAAATTGATTTTATTTAGCAATAATTTAGGCTAGAGAGGGAAAGAGAAAAAATTAAATTTTTGTTTACTTATTTTCTCTAAATGGATCGATCGTGTTTTGTTTTTACGCGTTGTATTTATTGGAAATTAAGTTTTCAAATCGTCCCGCCATTTTTACGTCAAAAAGTCAACAGGTGAAATCATCGATGGTTCACCGCCGAAGTTATTGATGAGTCAAGAGTTTAATTCAACTAGTCTTCACATGTCATTGTTATTTTTCTAAATGAATCGATGTCTTGTTTTTATATCTTGTATTTCTCTAAGAATTGAGTCTTCAAATCATCCCGCCATTTTTAATGTCAAAAGGATTAATCGGTGATCATCGATGGGTCACCGTCCAATATATAAATGACTCATCGGTGAATTCATTGGTGTAACCTGCCTTTAATGTTTTTGACGCTTAAACCGGTTATACAATGGATTTGCATAAAACATGACATAAGCCGTAACTAGTAATTCGACCTATGTAAAGAAGTGCGCTGTAACACAATAGTTCCGTAACGAGAACAAAGCTTAAGCCGGTTAACAGTGGATTTGCATAAAACATAAATCACAAGCCGTAAGAAACACATAACCTTTGTTCTCGTTACAGCGCACTTCTTTACATAGGTCGAATTACTGTTACGGCTTATGTTTTATGCAAATCCATTGTGTATTGGCCTTTATGTGTTTCTTACGGCTTATGTTTTATGCAAATCCATTATTTAACCGGCTTTAGGCTTAATACATTCGCGTCTTTGAACGAAAGAGTCGCCGCGGGGCGGAATTATGCGGAAACTGAAGAAAACCGATCATGAAAATACACGTGTGTTTGACATTTGTTGGTGAGAGCTGTTAAGAAGGGAAAAAGTGTTTTATTTACGCTTACGGCTTCGTATGAATTGTAATGTGTTCCGTACTGCAGTGTAAAATTCAAAAGAACCAATCGGTGAAATTATCGGCAGGTCACCGACGAAGATATTGATAAGTTATCGGTGAATTCATTTGTGCATTTAATTTATCTCGTCTTTACGTTTTATTATTATTTTTCTTTGTAAATGAATCGATCGTCTTTGTTTGTATGTCTTGTATTTCTCCAGAAATTCAGTTTTCAAATCATACTGTCGTTATTAATGTCGAGAAGTTAATCGGTGAAGTCATCGAGGGGCCACCGTCGAAACTATCGATGAGTCATCGTTGAATTCATTTGTGTCTTTAATTTGTCTGACATTTACATTTTATTGTTTTTCTTTCTAAATGAATCAATCGTCTTTTATTTTTATGCCTTGTATTCCGAAGAAAAACATAAATTTCAGAAACATCGACATTCTGTTCAGAGACCCTCGCAAGATCCTTCCTTAGATTATAGATCAACTTGAAGGCTACCGCGGCCGTTATTTCTTCCTTCGAGTGTCTGGTAGATGGCATCGCGTGTCACTTGGCAGAACGGCAACTGTTACTCTTCCTATAGTTTAAAAACAAGGTATATCAATACCCGAAGAGAAATGAATTGATGCGTAACCATAAGCATGACACTTCAATACGCCGTAAGAAAAAAATGCCTGTAGAAATTAATATCTGCGAAAAACCAAAGAATCCCTTAATGTAAATGGTTCAGCTGCGCAACCTTGACCTTGTTTACTAATCTCAAATCTCATGTGGTCATACCTCGCAGGTGTACAACCTTGATCTTGTTTGCAGAATAGACCTAATTGAAACAACAAAGTAATGACCAATTTCTAATAGCCGTCGCATTCCAGAAGCCTCCTCGGAAGGAACTCGATTATAAAAACACAAATTTCAGGATCATTGATCAAAGATGAGGTCGGTTCAAAGGTCCTCGGCAAGATCCTTCCTTAGATTATAGACTAACTTGAAGGCTACCGCGGCCGTTATTTCTTTCTTTCGGTATCTGGTAGGTAGCATCGCGTGTCACTTGGCAGAACGGCAACCGTTACTTTTTCTAGTTTAAAAACAAGCTGTAACAATAATCGGAGAGAAATGAATTGATGCGTAACGATAATCAACACGCCGTAAGAAAAAAATGCCTGTAGAAATTAATATCTATGAAAGTTAGATTAATTGAAGAAAAAAACGTCTGCAGAAAGTTATAACGTGCGTTCAAAAAAATCCGTTAACGAGAAGGCTCTGAACTTGCTTTCATTTTATGGCGGCACGTCGTAGCTTAATACGAATGTCACAACCTTGAATAACTGCGAACTGTCAACCGTCAAAGGTTTTGTTTGCATCTTCGAGGTATTTGTAATAAAATAAATGTTAAATTTCATTAATTGTGTTTTATTATCCATTTTGAAGAAAATCGTAATTAAATGTATGTAAAAAGTTAGGTTATGTTTCTAATAATCGCACTGTTACGACGTGACTTTACAAATTTTGCATTTGACATAAGCCTACTTGATAACGGTTTTTTTTAACGCGCTTTATTTTTTATGTAAATAGTGCAGCTGCCCAACCTTGACCTTGTTTACTACTCTCATGGTTCATAACTTGCAGGTGTGTAACCTTGATCTTGTTCACAGAATAGACCTCTCGTAAATCACAAAGTAATGACCAATTTGTAGGGAATACTGTGGCTCATTTGTTTGTTGTGAAATGTGGTCGACGACTATAATGATCGAATTATTTTAATTTAATAAGAAGTTAATTACATAGTTAATTTCATAAGAAGTTATTGATTCCGACTTCAACTTATTTAACACGTTTTGTCTTATGTCTTATTGTGTCAAGCGAATTATTTAGTACGGTAAAAAGATAGTGTCGCCACCTATCGAACAGTAACAAAATTAATTCTCCACAGTTAACACTTATTTTATTACCTCCTTCTCCTTCATTTTTGCTGGTTTACTTTGAAGTTCCTCCGACCGCGGTAAGGAAGAGAAGCGCCATCTGTACTAAAGTGGGGGAACAATTTCATTATACTTTTTGCTGTTTTTTTTTTTTTTATATGAAATCGATTTTTACGTTTACAATAATTGAATTTTAATGTTTTTTTTCTTTTTCAAATTTTTATGAGTACAGTAATAAGACAGTGTCGCCACCTATCGAACAATAACAAAATTGACTCTCCACAGTTAACATTTATTTTATTGTCTTTTCTTCTTCATTCGACGAATTACTTTGAAACTTCTCCGATCGCGGCAAGAAAGAGCAGCGCCATCTGTATTAAAGTAGGGGAAAGATTTCATTTCAATTCATTGTCATTTCACTTTCCTCCTGCTTTTTAAAATTTCAAATCGATTTTTACGTTTCAAATGACTTTTGACTTTACATTTACAATTCTCTTTTTAATTTTTTTTATGAATACTTCAGTAAAAAATAGTGTCGCCACTTGTCAAACAATAACAAACATTTTATTGGGAAGAACAACGGAATGTAGGTGGCGCTCAAAATGGCCGTCGTATGTGAGATAACCATAATAAATCTTCGGTTTTTGATCAGATTATCCTTAGAAAACGAACGGAACCATACATTTCGGTATAATAACAATAATAACTATGACACTGAGGCACACAACAGTAAATATTTGATTGTCCCACTGACAGTTTATCTCACCATGGCCAGCTACATTAACATTCACTGACGTGTATGTATGGCCGTTTCAATTCGACTTAAAAATTTTGATAGTACTCCCCTCAGCGCCTCTTGTGAGTTTTTAAGTAATTGCAGTTGTCATTAAGTTACCGCATGGCCAGCTCCATTAACATTCACTGACGTGTATGTATGGCCGTTTCAATTCGCCTAAAATTCGGTTCCGAGAAAGCATGCCGTGGAGTACTCCCCTCAGCGCTCCCTATTAAAGATACTACAGAACTACTGACAGTAACTTAATGGCAACTGCAATTACTTAAAAACTCACAAGAGGCGCTGAGGGGAGTACCCGTCAAAATTTTTAAAAGTCAAGTTGAAACGGCCATACATACACGTCAGTGAATGTTAATGTAGCTGGCCATGGTTACCGTTAGTAGTTTTGTAGTATCTTTAATAGGGAGCGCTGAGGGGAGTACTCCATGGCATGCTTTCTTGGAACCGAATTTTAGGCGAATTGAAACGGCCATACATACACGTCAGTGAATGTTAATGGAGCTGGCTATGATCTCACGTATAAACACCAGGGCGGCGACTCTTTCGTTTGTTCTTCATAAATTTTTCTTCTTCACTGTACGATTTATTTTAAACTTTTCCAAATGCAGCTTGCAAATGAGTATGAGTAGCGCCATCTGTGGTTGAGTAGGGTAACGATTTCCTTATCATTCATTTTAGTTTTTTTAATTTCATTTACTTTCACTTTTAATACTTAATGTAATGTAATGAAACCAATGTATTAAATGTTTCTTATCTTTGTAGATGTACAATAATTTCAAAAAATTTAAATAATCTCTATATTTGGCTATAAAACTTTTACTTGCTTACATTTTAGCTAACATAAACGATCAAAAACTTTCTTTTTTCTTAATAAAAAAATATTTTCAGCTGTAACTTGATACTGTACATCGTGTTTGATTTCTCCTCGAAATAAAAGAAATCAAAAGAAATTGACACCTTCTAACCCGGCAGGCATAAACGATCTCGTTGCCCCTCTCGCAAGCCTTCCATAACCTGCACAGATAAATCGTTTTAAAGCCACGCGACCAGAAATCTCCGGTCGTTCATAGTACCTAATTCTTTCATGAGTTTCGTGGGGGCGTTCCTTATGTGCATGGGCACATCAGGTTGGACACCCTTACACTCTGAGATCGTTCGCTTCGCAGCGGCCAAAGCTGAATCCGCTTCCCTAGACTTCGGGGCTCTGGCTAAATAGATGGCGCACTGCGCCAGTAAAACATCTGCCTCGGGCATTCCCAGTAATTGGCAACCGTGCATCGTCGAGACAGCCAACTGTAAAGCTTGTGGGTCAGCATTACCTGAAGAAAATTTATTACTTGCTTCACCATCACCACTGGAGAATTAAACCTCAGATAATAGAACTAGTCAGATGGCCCATAAATTTAATCATCAGGCAGTTATCTTTTTTAATTACAAATAATCACAACTTTCGTCTTGATTCGATGATTTGAATTTTATTTCTATCTTTTTTTTTTGTATCGCCATCTACTGTTCATAAATTTAATCATCTGGCAGCACTGGGTTTATGACAAACATTCAGTTTTCAAATTTGTGTATCTATTGAATGTTTAACAAACTATTTTCAGAGTGTCCACTCATTCCTATCTCGTTGGTTATCTGGAGAGATTTATTATTTGTTACAATGAAAACGGCTTCTGATCGCGACTGCGAACTTAAGGATCAGTTGTAAGTTCTATTATCTGTGATTACACTCACCTATATCCTCACTGGCGGCCCTCACCATTCGCCTAGCTATAAACAAGGGGTCTTCTCCGCTGACGATCATTCGTGTCGTCCAATACAGGGCCGCGTTCGGGTCGGAGCCCCGAATTGACTTGTGCATCGCGGATATTGTATTGTAATGTTCCTCGCCCTTGCGGTCGTACAACATATGCGACTTCTGCAAGACGGTAGCCTTTTATAACCAAAAAACAAACTTGAGGTTTTTAAGCTTCCACCTTAATTCCGTTTTTAATACATTCGACATCGATCACTTTCGGTTCGGCTTCAGCCGTGTTGTAGAACTGAAGCACCAGTTGAAGACTTCCCAGGGCAATCCTCGCGTCGCCGTCGCTCGTTTCTGCAAGCCAAGTGAGCGCAGATTTTTCTATGACGGTTCTACAAGTACACGACTGCAATCGTTTCATTAGTATTAAAAATAAATCATAGCTACGTTTCTGGGATTGGGCTTGAATAGTCATCGTCGATGACGTGTACGTTCGAGCTCTTCGCAGCTCGAATTAAAATCGAAACCAAATCTTCGGTTTGAAGCTTCTCCAGGACGATGACACGACACCTACTCAGGAGGGCGGAATTAATGCTAAACGACGGGTTCTCCGTTGTGGCCCCCAGGAGGGTGATGTCGCCTTTCTCCACGTGAGACAAGAACGTATCCTGTTGCTTCTTGTTGAACCTGTGGACTTCGTCCATGAACAGTACGGTGCGCCTTCCGAATTTCTGGTCGAGCTTCGCGGCGCCTACGACATTCTGGACGTCTTTGACCCCGCAGTTCGCCGCACAAAACGAAACGAACTTGTACTTGTTAGGGTTGGCCTTGCAGATTTCGCGGATGACACCCGCCAGGGACGTTTTACCGCAGCCGGGCGGCCCCCAGAGTATCGCGTTCGGTATTTCTCCTTTTTCCAACAGGGACCTCAGAACTGTGTCCCGTCCTAAAATGTGCTCCTGCCCGAAGAACTCGTCCAAAGTCTTCGGCGCCACTTGCTTCGCTAGGGGTACCGTAAAGTCGCAATTACCTTGGGGGGCTTTTAAATCTGGCGACGTTGTCTTCCCTGGGTTTAATTTACTGCTGGTGCTTTGCCCGTTTAAAATTGAACTGTTAAGTCGGGGCGATGGTGTCTTGCCTGGGTTTAATTTACTGCTGGTGCTTTGCCCGTTTAAATTAGAACTGCTAAGTCTGGGCGATTTCTTCTTGCTTGCTAGTTCAAGGCCGAAGGTCGGGGAAGGCGTTCGCTTCTGCTTCTTCGGCATTTCGCTGGTGGAATTTAAAAAAATGCAACGATTCACGTGCGTTTCGATTTCGTTCATTCGGAACAACTTGTAACATATCGGACATGATTGTTCTTGCTTATCCTCTGCAGAGTTGCTGCTCATTTCTTGTTGGAGAAAAAACACAAGCACGAGATAACCTAAATCAAATTTTGGCGCACACGATCAGTGTTACCAACGTATGAGAAGCAGAGTTACCAAGTTACAGAACACAGTGTTGCCAATACCTCGAGTTCAAATGGTGCTCCAAACGCTTACAGCGTCTTCGATTCGCGTGCACCGGTTGCACTCAGTGCATTTGCATCTTCTTTTAACCTCATGTAATAACGCGAGATGAAGATACTCTGAGTGCGAACTAAAGCAGTCAATCGAAAACGCTATTAAATTGTGAAGAAAGAAAGGTAAAATATTTTCTAGCCTCCTCCTCTAATTAAAAAAAAAAGAGAAACGTAAAGGGACTGGATTTCGAAGTCCTTGGTCCTTGACTAGAGCTTCAAGCAAACCAGAGTCACCTCAATTGTTCTTTTTTTTAAGCATCGGCAATTTAGGCGTAACAGACGAGTTTGTAGCGTTCTAAATTCATTAGGAAGAAACGTGGGGTATTAGGCACCAAAAAGCTCTTGGTCCTTGAATCTCATATAATGGAAGTCTCTAGTAAACAGTTCAAAAGTTCAAAAGAATCCGAAGTTTCATAGCATTTTGCGTTTTCGATTCAGCTGCACCGGTTGCACTCAGTGTATTTGCATCTTCTTTTGACCTCATGCAATAACATGAGATCAAGATACTCTGAGTGCGTACTAGTGCGATCAATCGAAAGCGCTATCAGTTTCATCAACCATACGCGTCTAGCCTTCTTTAATTTCAAGAATCTTGTGTAACTTGGGCTTCAAGTAAACAAGAACCCCCTCATTTGTCTTTTAATCAACAATTTCGGCGTCAGTGGCGTCACAGATAAATTCCTAACGTTCTAAATTCAGGAGGAATTTGGCACCGAAGTCCTTGGTCCTTGAATCTTATAACGAGTGATCAATATCTTTTCTAATCAAGTGACCTACATGGAAATAAAATCGTGTGTCTTTGATTAGTTCATTATTTCAAATGCCATTTGAATTATTTATATTGCATTCCTATATACAAAATCTAACTGCTGTTTTTATATACATATTACGTTTTTTTTATAAATTAGGATATCAAATCCCAAGTTCACATTACCCACTTAAAAAGAAAGCATGCGTCAAGAGCATAATATATACGCAGCCGCAACTCGTAGTTTTAAGGTTACGTTCGGTTACGTTCGGTGCATGAGTTTTGTTATGATAATTCAGTTAAATTGCTATATTTTTGAATCAATTAAATTTAGTGCAGTAAAATGTATTGGAATAAACATTACGTTTATAAAGATAACGACGTTAAATGTGTACAACAAGAAACTGGTTCATATTATGTTGCGTTCGAAAATTATACGTCGGATGCATCTGGTGCTTATGATCTCATCTTTCTCACTCCTACGATTTTAAACCTATTTTGTATCTCGCTCATCCGTTTAAAAAATCTTGTGTTTGTATTATTTCCATGACAACTGGCGATTTTTTCACATCCCACATTTAAGTAAAGTGTGAGAAGATCGCCTGTTGTCATGAAAATTCATATAAACACAAGATTTTTTTAAACGAATGAGTGAAATACAAAATAGGTTAAAAATCGTGAGTGAGAAAGTTGAGATCATACGCTCCAGATACATCCGACGTATAAATTTCGAACGCAATAAGTGAAGGTGCGTAAAATGTCCGCTGTTCTCCTGTAAACACAAACGAATTCTGCATTTTAAATTATTAATAGGTCTTTTCGCGGAGACGTTCCGAACTAGTTCGGAACGGTTAAAATCAAATGCCCATCGAAATAATGAACGATTTTAACACGCTTTCAAGTGTATAACTTTCATGAGTGCATGGATTTTACGGTTCCGAACTAGTTCGGAACGTCTCCGCGAAAAGACCTATTAACATTCGCTAGGATTACTGGATTGTTATTCAACTGTTCACAATGCAACAATAAACTCTTATAAACAAAGATTTCTGTTAATAAGTTAAACTTACTGACACTGACAGTTATAAATAATTGAAATGACACTTGAAAAAATGGATTAATCGAAGACATACATTTTTTTTCCATAGGTCACTTGATTAGAAAAGATATTGATCGTGCGTTATAACTAAAGCCTGCAGCCTTCGATTGTTCTCTGAAAGAATCAGCAGTTTCAGCATCTTTTTATCTCTAAATTATTTTTTTTTCATTTTAACAGAAGTATTTAAATTTCAATGTATTTTATAAAAATTCCCTTTGCCCGTAGAGGGGCTTAAAATACCCTAAAGAAGGAAAATTCCCCTAGACTTGGCAAGTGGCAACACTGTTTGTAGGTTGAAATATTAGGTTTGTTCGCGGTAAGGATTCAGAACTGATTCGGGACTATTCGCATGCGCAGTTGAAATAATGACGTTCGCGGATTACAAAATTCCGAACTTCTAGTTACAGTTCTGTGTTCGCGGGTCAGCCAGATTCGGTTCGAGATCGATTCTTAACTAGTTCTACTGGTTCTAGGGATTCAACAAGAACCGTAAGTTCGAGACATGCGCAATTTTATGTATAGCGACAGTGTGGCTATATTCGCAGCTTGCGGGGCTATATTCACGATTGTTTTTGTTTTTATTCTGGGTTTCTCTTGCAGTTTTTTGTGATAGTTTAATTTAGGTTTAATTTTATATTGATTAGAATTGTAATTGTTAAGTAAATTAAAAAATGTTTTTGCTTTTCACTTAATAATACATATATTTTTAGAGTACGGCCATAATGTCAGATCATTTATCGTCATTTATAGAGTTAACAATTCAGACTTCTCATTCTTGGTTCCGAAATCGTTCGCGGTAAATAAACATCCCGAACCGGTTCATAATCAAGCATGCGCACTACGACAATCCTGAATTAGTTCCGTACTCGTTCTGAATTGGTTCGAAATGTGTTCCGCGAACAAAGCTAATAAGAACCGTAAGTTCGAGACATGCGCAATTTTATGTATAGCGACAGTGGGCATTCTGCGGCTCTATTCACAGCTTGCGGGACTATATTCACGATTGTTTTTGTTTTTGTTCTGGATTTCTCTTGTAGTTTTTTTGTGATAGTTTAATTTAGGTTTAATTTGATATTGCTTAGAATTGTAATTGGTAAGTAAATTAAAAAATGTTTTTACTTTTCAATTAATAAAAAATACTCCTCTGTTTTTAGTGAGGACGGCCATAATGTCAGATTATTTATCGTCATTTATAGAGTTGACAATTCAGAGTTCTCGTTCTTGGTTCCAAAATCGTTCGCGGTAAATAAACATCCTGAACCGGTTCATAATTGAGCATGCGCTTTGAGACAATCCTGAATTAGTTCCGTACTCGTTCTGAATCGGTTCGGAATGTGTTCCGCGAACAAAGCTATTCATTCAAACTTACTTGTTCGTACTCTAACGGAAATGACGTCAAAGTGAGTCGAAGATTTGTGGCAAAAGAAGTCCTCTTAAATTTGTTTGATTTTCATTCAAGATTTAATAATTTTTCTTATGATTAAATGAAGTCAGCTGTGATTGGTTGATTTAAAGCGTTTTTATTTTTATGACTCACATTACTTATGCACTCGACAAATAAATACTCCAATAAGAAAATTTCCTAAAAACGAAACATTTCCTCAAGGTTAACAACACTGCTTTGCACCAACAGATTTCTACCTTAGTGTTAGTTTTCTCTAATAGAGGGCACTGTTAATTTTTTGGCTATTTTTCTTTTTAAACAGTAATTTTTCTCTCTTAAATATTTTTTTCATTTTAACAGAAGCATCTAAATTTCCCTATATTTTATAAAAATTCCCTAGACTTAGCTCTAACGGAAATGACGTCAAAACGAGTTGAAGATTTGTGACAAATGAAGTCTTCTTAAATTTGTTTGACTTACATTCAAGATTTAATAATTTTTCTCGTAATTCAGGTGTGATTGGTCAACTTAAAGTGTTTTATTTTTATGACTTACATTATTTACGCACTTAACAAATAAATACTCCAATAAGAAAGATAATAAAAAAACGACATGATCTGACTTCACTGCTTTGGCTTATTTTTCTGAAACTTGCCGACGTTGCCCCCGCTTTTGGCGCCACCGCGTCCGCCGAAATTACCTAAAACAAAAGAAAATAAAGCAAATCTGGCAATTTGTTGTTGCTTTTTTTTTTTTAGTAATAAACGAACCTCTCGCCGCAGGTCTGTTCCGCTGGTTCTGTCCACCTCTTCCGCCCTTGTTCTCGCGCCCTCTGTTTTTGATGGCGGTCTCCTCTTTCACCATGTCGATGACTTCGTCCGGAATACGGAGGTACTTGATCGTGCTGCCTCGAATGTAGCATTCGGGCATTCTCCAGAACTTATCGCCGTCCTAAAAGCGTTGAAAAGTAAAAGGGGGTTGGAAGTCGATGGGAGTACATACCCTGGAAGTACAAATGACCTCGCGCAGGTTGATGTTCATCCAATTATCGCAGCTCACCAGGTGGCCGTTGTACGTCTCCCCGTTCTTTAGTTCCACTAACTGAAAACACCATCGGTTAATCGATGTTAATAGTATTCTGGAGGGGCCAGCTTACCATGGGGTGGTTTTGCGCGGTCCGCAGGAGTGATAGGGGCAACTAGAAACACATTAAACATGGATTTCATTATTGAATTCAACTTTGCGTTTAATACCAACCATTGCTTGTCTCGAAACGAACTTGCGACGCACAGTGCATAACCTAACTCTTATAACTTCCTCTTCATCGTCAGTTTTTGTTGTATTTCAAATTCTTTCTTACAACAAAAAAAAAGGAAAAGAAAGAACACTAAATGTAAAATCACAGATTAAAAACACAAGACTCGTTTAACAATAAGTTGGGTTTTAAAAATTTCTATTCGGTCATTCTATGCAGCAACTTTTACGTTGGCAATACTTTTGGAACATAAGTTGTCTCATGGCGTTTTCGATTGACCGCACTAGTGCGCACTCAGAATATCTTTATCTCGTGTTATTACATGAGGTTAAAAAAAGATGTAAATACACTGAGTGCAACCGGTGATGTGAATCGAAAACGCTATCAAATAATTAATGCGTTCCGCCGTTACTTTGTGATATTCCATTTATAACAAAGACACAGATAATTACTTTGTTTATCACATTTATTTGTCACATCTACGTCACAAAATGCCTATCCGACAATTGTGGATGCGTTCGACATTACGCTCTGAGTAGAAGTGTGAGGGAGAGCGAATGCGTTTCAGTGCATGTAAGAATGAGATAAAGGAACACTCCGAGCGTTATGTCGAAATTAGTGATTTATTGTAAAATCTTTCATGGCCATATGCACAGACAAATTTTTAGACTTAAGCCAAAGTAAACCTTTACTTTGAACAATGTATGTAACTATCCGACGCACAATTTGATATGAAGTTAGCTCTAAGTATCAAGTCCACCTTGAGATTTGTCTGTGCATACGGCCATCAGTCACTTTAAATTAAACACTTTAAGGAAGAGCATCGCCATCTGTAGTAGAACAGGGCAACGATTTTATTACTATTCATCTCGTTACATTTTCTGCTGTCTTCTTGATTTTAAATCGATTTTTTCAAACTTTGAGGCTTGTTAGGAATTTACCTATAGCGTTTTCGATTGATCGCACTAGTGCGCACTCAGAGTATCTTCATCTCATGTTATTGCATGAGGTTAAAAAAAGATGCAAATACACTGAGTGCAACCGGTGCAGGTGAATCGAAAACGCTACTAGATATTCGATCTATGTATTTTACAGGGACTGGACTTTACGTTTACGACAATTAAACTTCAACGTTTGTTTTTCAAATTTCTATGAGCATGGTGAAGAATAGTGTCGCCGCTTGTCGAACAATAATGAAACTTAAAACAGACGAGAGGTTATGTTACAAATGACACTTGATAAAGCGACAAAGAAATCCATCAAATCGTTCTCGGCTACCATTCATCTAGCGGTAAAACAGCATTCAATCTGATAATTGATAATCCAACATTTTGTGGAATAAATGAAAGCACGTTTTATTTCTGCTTTTTGTGACGGCCTGACGGCGGTGTTCTATCTGGCCCTCCTTTGTCTGTGACACTTAAAATTGTGATTCCAAATTTTTTCAAATAAACTTGTAAATAAAATATAAGAATAGTTTATGTAATTTTGACATTTGAAATGTCACGAGCACGAGACCGACCATCCTGCAACAAATTCGTCAACTATCGGTAAATAGAAATAGCGTCGGATTGTTTTGTGTTGGCAACACTGCCGCAGATCTAGTGTATTTTGATTTGACGTTTGCGAGTCCGGTTCCTGCTTTTGACGTGATCGGATAGGCTTTTAATCTTAGTGCACTTATTTAACTTATATTAGTGCTTCATAATATTTGGTTTACTAAATCGTTCAAAATAATAATTTAATAAGTGACCAGAGACAAGTGAGTAAATTATTTAATTCCGTTTTGCTTGCTTCTTGCATCCCTGCTTGCTTGCTCCATAGTTAACCTAACTTAGTACACGCTGCTGTTTTCGTTTTTGTTAATAAGGTAGATAGTATGAATAATTCATCGCCGGGGACAGTTCCCCGGCGGTAGTATGGAGGATGTCTCTTTATTTAACCCCCTGTTTTCGTTTCACCAAGCACTCACCAAAAATTACAAGAAGCCATTAATAAATCAACTCAAGATAATGATATGGATATGGAATCTATAATTCCTCTATCAATGTAATAAATAACCGTTCATCCTCTCCTCGGCCTCCAGTACGGAGCAGTAAAATCAATTATGATAGTAAACCCCTGGCCCCTTTGTAGTATACACGTGACAATATCAAGACACGGTGTCATCAAGGGCATTGGATCTATCCACCCTATGACCATTGGGAAGATTTTATCTGAAGGCACGTAATAGGTATTAAAATATTTTGAGTAAGGGCAGAAATCGCTTGGGAATAACATTCAGCTGCTGCAAGAGTGCAAATAATTTTCTTAACAACAATATTCTCACAAAACATAACCTACATGCCTTCATCCCCAACCACTTGGTGTCATGCCAAGGGATTATCAGATCGACACATAAATCTTTATCTGAAGAAACGATTCTTAAAAACTTACAATCCCCTTTCAAAGTTTTGCAAGTTAGGCGTCTTAAAAGAAAAGCAAACAGAGAAAGAGACCTAGTGAATCACCAGAGGTGAATTCCATTTCTGAGGAATATGTACCAACCAATTCGTGGTAGTCACATTTGAAGGGACCATATTACCTAAAAAATATATTTATACTACACTCCAGTTGAGGTAAGCATATATGAATTTCCTGTTACGCAATGCTTCCGTTGCTTAAACTATGGTCATACCTCCAAGCAATGCAAAGGTAAGGAGAGGTGTCGTGAATTATGGTGAACAACATAAGCATACTGATTGTACCATAACAAAATTAGTTTGTGCTAATTGTAAAGGTGAACACAGGGCCACTTTGGATAGGGCCTGTTCACAATATATCAAACAAAAAAAATTAAAGAACTAATGGCATATCAAAACTTATCGTACATGATGCTGCTAGTCTACTAAAGGAGCCCAATAGAAATTTAATCAATAAACCTCAAGAATTCTCGCCTCGATAGATCAACAATAGATGAAACTCCCACAAGTGCTCCGGGAACGTTAGACAATATGCCCAGGTCGCTGCTAGTACACTCCGGTCCTGAGACCATCAGAATCAAGATATATTTCACGTCTAGAGGCATCTCCCAAACGTAAGAAGGTTATTCCGACAAATGGATTCAATATTGAAGAACATAAAAGCAACTTGATGTACCAAATGGAAATCCTTTGTCTTCTCATCATCCCAGTATTTGCATTTAAACAGTATCCCGGTAATAGCCAATTACATGGATTTAATCCTATACCTAAAAAAATAACGTGCTGGATCAGTTAAACAAGTTAAAACTAATTTAAAAGATTCGCTGAAAAATAGTCCATTTATGCCTCCATATTACAAATGGTAGATTCTCTGACCCAGCCTTTTGACTGCCCAAGATAATCCCAATGTTCTTTTCTGTCAACAATGCTTAACATACTTCAATGGAACATCCGTCACTCCGCAGCAATAGAGAAGATTTACAGTTTATTCTAAGCGATCAGAAAATTCATATCGCGTGTCTACAGGAAACCTGGTTGAAGCCAGATCAGCTTTGTTACATAAAAGGCTATGAGATTATAAGACAAGACAGATTGGACGGTAAGGGAGGATGTTTGGTTCTTATTCGTAAAGATATCCCATTCGATGTCATGGAATACAATAATAACAATGAACTCCTTCAAATAGTCCTTGTGAAACTGGAAAAATATATCAATAGGATCCATATATATCGCACCAAACTGCAATACTTTACAATGAGATTGCCAATATACTTGGAAACTTGAAGGACCTTATCTGCTATGCGGGATTTTAATGCACTTCATTACAGTTGGGGTTGTTTCACCAACAATAACCGAGGCAATATGTTAGCCCCAATTATAGAGAATTTTTCACTAAACATTTTGAACGATGGTTCACCTACTGTTTTGAAACTCCTGGTCGACGAGGTAATGCAATTGACCTCTCAATATGCTCACCGGAAGTACAGCCCAAAAGCATTTGGCAACTAGGAGAGGATTGTCACGGCAGCGATCATTTCCCATTTTCATTAATCTCCTATCACCTCAGACCCATACTAACAGGACTAAGAGAACTAAATATAACATAAAACCGGAGATTGGATTAATTTCAAAGCTACAATTAAACATAATCTATCTTCGTTACCGGATAATGTGAATAACCTAGACATGTTAATTCTTGACATAATTACCTCCGCAGCTGACAAGTGGTTATCCAAAGGATCAACAATAAGAATGGGACTCGATCTCCCATCTGGTGGAATAAACAATGTACTTCCGCAGTAGGAGAGAGAAAAACATATATAAGAGAATACAAACTTAATAAAACTTTAGATAATTATCTGAGGGCCAAAAAATGTGCGGAAGTAAAGAGGTTTCTAAAACAGAAGAAAAGGGATAGTTTTAAAGAGTTCTGTAATTCCATAAACCCTGACACGCCTCATATCCTGCATTTGGGAAAAGATCAGACACCCGAGGTATTTATAGGCAAAGTTCAAACCGAAAGACCCTGTCAGTCGAATGGATCGAATCATTTCTCTGCATGATAACTCCAGACCTTCGGTTGAGCCTCCCACAAATCTTAATAATCAGAATTTCGTAGTCAATAATTTCCCTATCGGCCCCATTTACTATGGAAGAAATTGAAAGCACCTTGCAGTCTTTCAAGGCATCGACCCCTGGTCCTGATAACATTCATTTTAAAATGATTTCCAATTTACCCTGGAATGCAAAGGGTATTCTTTCCTTAATTTTTAATAACTTTTGGCTGGCCAGAAAATACCTAGTGAGTGGAAAGTAGCTAGGATAGTTCCGATTCTGAAACCAGAAACCGATTGGTATCACTTCATCGTACCGTCCCATTTGCTCTCTTCTTGCCTTCTAAAACTCTAGAAACTATAATCAAAAACAGAGTAGAGTGGTGGTTAGAAAACAACGGTTTATTTCCTAAGAGCCAAATAGGCTTCAGGAAAGGGTATTCGTGTAGAGATGGTGTCATGCATTTAATAATGGAAATTTACAAAGCCTTTGGAGAAAGAAAATATTTGGTGGCGTCTTTGTGGACATAAAATCGGCGTATGATAACGTTAACTGGGATATCCTCCCATGATCGATTACAGAATATTGGTATTCCTTATGACCTATGCAATCTTATAATGAATATCGTTAGAAAGCGTTCGTTCTTTATAAGCTGCGAAGGCAAGATTATTGGCCCAAGAATTTCCTCTAAGGGTCTCCTCAGGGATCGGCTCTTAGCCCTCTACTATTTAATATATACACCCAAACACTTGAAGTTGAAATCCCTGACCACACAAACATTTTGCAATATGCCGACGACATAGTTATGTTTAGTTCGTGTAATCATATAGAGAATGCTATTCAACATGCAAATGATTCATTGGCAAGACTTAATGGATGGATTGAAACTAGTGCCCTGAACTTTCCCCCACTAAAACTCATATTACAATATTTGCGAGGAGAAGGATACCTGGAAAGCTTCAGAATTTGGTCATAAACAACCAAGTGGTTCCATTCACCAATGAAGTCAAATTTTAGGGGTAGTATTAGATCGCAGATTAACCTTCAAAACAGGAAGTAGCTAAAGTTATGAAAAATGTTGCGCCAATATAAGAATTCTACAATCTCTCAGAAGAACTTGGTGGGGGGGCCATCCTGAATCCCTTCTGTTGCTATATAGATCTTTGGTGAGATCTCATATTGAATACTCCTGCATTCTGATTTTTCCGCTTCGCAAGACTACAGTAGAAAAACTTAATAAAATTCAGTATCAAGCCCTTAGGATATGTCTGGGAGCTATGAGGTCGTCCCCAACTCAGGCTCTTTTGGTTGAGGCGGTGGACCCACCTCTGGAACTTCGTACTAAATTGCTAGCTGCTAAATATCTGTTAAAACTTTATGAATATTAGCAATAACCCTTACTGGACAAAATCTCAGAGTTAAGTAGAATAGCTAGAAATTATACCCTCTGGAGGAGATTTGCTCCTATAATTGTACAATCTTATAACGAATTAATTGAATTACAAACCAAAATTCAATCAACTGATCAAAGACCCTGCTATCAATTTAGTTTTGAAATACAATATAGAATGGTCCAAGTAGAGACAACATTCGGGAAAAAGTATGGTTTAGATTTACTCCGATTGTATATACTGAAAAGTGTTCCAAGTAGTAACTAGAGCACGTTGGCCTCAACATGCTAGGATCTTCACAGATGCTTCCGTGAATCATAATCCCAAAAAGGGTTGGTATAGGTGTTTATATGCATAACAATATTTGCATAATGAAGAACCTTTTGCCTGAATCCAACATATGCCGAGCAGAAGCATGCGCCCTTATTGAGGCATTAAAGCTAGTTGAAACACAAATTATTAAGCATGTACTTATATGCTCCGACTCTCAGAGTGCTCTGATGGCTCTTAAATGCAATACACTTTCGGCAAAAACTGACTTCATTTATCTCGAACTTAAGGATAGATATTTTAAACTGCGGGATGCTGGTTTTGACATACATTTCCTGTGGATTCCTTCTCACAGGGGGATTGTTGGAAACGAGGTGGCGGACATTTGTGCCAAAAAAGCATGTCATTGGAATTGGAGGAAGGATTTTAACTCTACTTCTTCTAGAGACTTTCTTCCTGGAGTTAAGGAAGGAGTTCGAGAAGAATGGCAATGGAAATGGGAGAGAATTCGCAAGAGCAAAGGGAAAGGTATTCTTTAACATATGCCCTAATATTCCCAGAGAACCGTGGTTCTCGAATCTAGGCATTTCTAGATATTTAGCCTCAACGCGATTAGAATTAGATTTAACCACTGTCTGTCATTTGCTCATCTAAATAGAATCAAAATATTCGACTCTCCCAATTGCGAATGTGGTGAATTTGGTGACATTAACCATATTATTTTTAATTGTCCTAACAATAAAAGAAACTGTGACATCCTCTGCAATAAACTAATATATGGGTATACAAGCCCCATTTAATATTATGTGCCTTGTAGAAAAACCGAATAGAAGTATTCTTGAAACTTTGGTCAGTTTTAACTGTTTAATATAAAATTATAGCTATAGCTATTAGTTTTCGAAATTTAGTATGGCTAAAACTCGCAAAAAATTTTTTTTTTTTTTTTTGCTAGAGATGCTAACGAAGATTTGGACCGTTTGACTGTTTACCTATCTTTCTTTTACAGCCTTTTGTGTAACCTTCCGTGGCCCGTTTCTGTGGCGCTGCAATGGGCCCTGCAGCTAGAAGAGTCTCTCCTTTCCCTTAAATCCCATTATGTTCAACAATTAGACAATTAGAAAAATTACTATGATATAGCAGCAAGCAGGAGATACATTAATAAAATAATCAAAATAAGAAAAATACTTATTCATGAAAAGTATAATTCAGTGGTTTTGTTAATAATATCATAAGTGATTGTGCGTCTGGCTGAAATGGTTATGCCGTAAGCCATTAAAAAACCAAGAAAGAAGAAGAAGAAGAAGATTTGACGTTTGTCAACGAAATGAAACGACGACGTCATTTATGAAGTTTATTGACTCTCTATTTGTATAAAAAAAATAAAATAAAATGTCCGCTGGTGAATATGCCTTATCCACGAACGATTACTCCGACACCAGCACCGACGACTTAGAGAAGACGCTCGTGTTGGCAGCCGCCGAATCTGACGCAAGAACCGCCGAAGCACAGCATCATCATGATCACCAAACGAACACCACCACCACCACCACCAGCACCAGCAAGAAATATGAAAGAAATTGCACTTACAATAACTCGGTGGACGAAGAAGTCCAACCCGAAAGCAGAAAACTCAAGAAGAAATTGAACGATGACGACGAGCAGCCGCAAGCGAAAATTAAACGCCGACACGAAGACAGGCCTTTCCCCGGAAGCACCGCAGCAGAAGGTTATGCAAGAGTGGTGGCCACGCACTACAACAGACTCGAGGAAAAGGGCCTCGACGAGCGTTCGAAATCTCGAATCTTTTACATGCGTAACTTCCACAACTGGATCAAGAGCATGCTAATCAACGAGTACCTCACGAAGATAAAGCAAAGCAAGAAGCACAACGCCCCCATTCGAGTGCACGACATGTGCTGCGGGAAGGGCGGTGATCTCTTGAAGTGGAAGAAAGGCAACATCACTCACCTGATATGTTCGGACATTGCCACGGTCTCCCTGGAGCAGTGCAAGCAACGTTACGCGGAGATGAAGAATCGCAACCAGCGAGACAGAAACCCCGGCGTAATCTATTCGGTGGAGTACATCGCGGCGGACTGCACGAGGATGAGGCTCCGAGAAAAATACAAGGACCCGTCGATGAAGCTGGACCTCGTCAGTTGTCAGTTTGCGTTCCACTACAGTTTCGAAAGTCTTCCGCAGGCCGAGTGTATGATAAAGAACGCCGCCGAGTGTCTGGAACCCGGCGGTTATTTCATCGGGACAATCCCCGACACGAACGAGTTGATTTCGCGTGCGCGTAAGTCCGGCTCGAACACGTTCGGGAACGACCTGTTTCAAGTCACGCTCAACTTCGACGTGGGCAAAGCCACGCCGTTCTTCGGGGGCAAATACAACTTCCACTTGGACGGGGTCGTCGACTGCCCCGAGTTTCTAGTCTATTTTCCCGTGCTCGTTAAATTGGCCAAGCGGTACGGCCTCAAATTAGTCGCTAAGGAGAAGTTCTACGATTTTTATGAACGCATGAAGATCGAGGGGCGCAATCTCCTCGGCAACATGAAGAGTTTGGAGACGTATCCGCCTTACGATGGGGGTGTTTTAGTCGGGAATGAGGCCGACGATTACGAACACGCGGAGGAATTTTTGAAAGCCGACGGGAACGTTAGGAACGCTCGCTTGGGGACGTTGTCGAAATCTGAATGGGAAGCTTCTTGTAAGTGCTTACGTTTAACTAAAATGCATGATACTTGTGGTTGTCAAAATTTTTCAATTTTGACGTTTATTGGCAACTTCAATCTTCAATAATGAATGAGACCTCTACTGGAAAAAATTTGAAACTACTTAGCAAGTAGGTAATAGGTTAAGTTTGTAAATTATAAAAGAAACAAAATTGTACTTCAGAGCTTCAAACGCTTCATAAAAAGAACTTGTATTGCTTGGAGTTGTTTCACGACATAAAAAGAAAACGGCTTACATATGGTTTGAAGAGTTTATGTATGCAACACATTACTCACTTTCCACCATGTTTGTTTACAATCATCAGCGCCCCCATCGGTGATTGGAGTTGCCAATAGATTTGAATTTGACAGATTTATATTTCTGTCGAAAACATGATTGCACTCAAATCATACTACAGGCAATAATATAAGTAATTACAAAAATGTTCTTCCCTTAATGCACAGATGTGTTTTTCTTTTTGCAGCCCTGTACATGATCTTCGTGTTTGAGAAAGTCAAGAACACCTGGAACGCAGATGGGGATCCCGTGTATGATATTTAGAGAGTGCAAGGTGTAATGCGGCTAAGGTTATTAATTTAATAAAAGGTATTTTACTAGTCCGTGTATTATTTCCACCCCAAGAACGAAATACAGTGTGATTTTTGACGGCTGACGACGACTTGAATTTGCCGTCATACTAAATCGTTGTTACGTTGGCAACACCCGCTTGTGTCGCTCGCCTCTGTCAAGTCGTGTTTCTTTTAATTTTTTTGATATGAGAACTGCGTACGTTTATTCAACTCAATTTGTGTGTTATTTCCGCCCCAAGAGCGAAATACAGTGATTTTTGATGGCTGACGACAGCGACGACTTGAATTTGCTGGCGTACTAAATCGTTATTACATTGGCAACACCCGCTTCTGCCACTCGCCTCTGTCATGTTTCTTTTAATTTTTTTGATATGAAAGCTACGTACGTTTATTCAACTCAATTTGTGTTTTATTTCCGCCCCAAGAACGAAATACAGTGTGATTTTTGATGGCTGACGACAGTGACGACGATTTGAATTTGCCGGTATACTAAATCGCTTTTACGTTGGCAACACTCGCTTCTGTCACTCGCCTCTGTCATGTTTCTTTTACAAGGTTACTAAAGAGAGAAGGTGGCCTGGTAACTCGTGGAGTGACGCGTCATCCAGTAGGCCATCTATTTGTATACATGCATTAAATGGGCCTACTGAGTGACGTTGAAAGTTACCAGGCAACCTTTGTTTCTTTTAATTTCTTTGATGTAAGAGCTGCGTTCGTTTATTCAACGCAATTATAATTAACACATTCCTCTGTTACTTTGTGATATTCCATGATTCAGAGTTTTTGGTAAGAATATTATAAATTGTGATCAATAAAAACGAATTAGAGTTTAGAGCAGGCGTTGGAATATTTAAATGTGTGTCTTGAATAACGTCATACGTGCGTCATACTCATACCAATATTGGGTAAGTACGTTTAAGAGCTCCGAGCGCTCGGAGTTCACAAACACGTTCGTTTTAGTGCACGGAGTTTAGTCTATTTCGTTCGACATGGCACTCAAATGTTGCACGGAGTTTGCTCGATGTGCTCTGGATTCAATTGTAGAGTTCTGAAGTTCCGCATGCGCACTGCGAATTTGACTTGTTATTGTTGGTAATCACATGTGCATATTCTAACCTTAAATTTAAGTTTTGGTGCGTATTTATCAAAATTATGGAGAGTGTACAATTTATTATTTATTAACTAAACGCAATTCTGTCTGTTTATTATTTGCAATCAAAAATAACCATAAAATAACTTCGTTATCGTACTTGACATTTGACAAATTTCTTAAACAGCTGGCTGGAGTTTTGTGTCGTTCGCGTGAACCACGAAGCTCTGTCAATGACGTCACGCACTCTGCTCTGACACTACTCGCTCGATGGAGTTTTAAAATGAACTTAGCCATTAACTGTCAATCCGGTGTTGCCAAACGTGTTGATCTTCTTTAAAATAAAACTTTTTCAAATTAAGGTTAGATTCGACTAGAAACGTGACAAGTGACGTCCGATGAACTAAATGCACGCATGCGTGTTTTGTTGCAACGCCAACTCTAATTCGTTTTTCATTTGATCACTCACGTTGCTCCGTGTCGGCTCGTTTGATCCTTGCCGAGTAGTTTCCATGACCTTGAAGTAGTTGTCTCTTTAAGTAGCCCTCTCATAAAAATTTACATCAAAATTTAGGGGAGATAAGCCTAAGTTGCACACATTTAAGTAGTCTAATATGTGCCGGTTCTGGACCACCAATATGTGAACCATCATAATTAGCTTTATTCTCCTCTTTTTTGAGGTCAAAACTACTTATAGTGCTTAACAATTTAACAGTCTATAAACGGTACAAAAACTTGCGTAAAACCTCCGTAATTCCCCTTAAAAATGCATAAAAGTTGTTATATGTATTTTTAAATATTTATACCAAATCTTATCCATAAATTTACAATCACAATTTTGCTCGTTCACACCTCAAAATCACATAAAAAACTGAATTTATTTAATCGCCACCAAATTGTGACCATTAAAAATTGGCGGGAAATTTGAAAAATTTAAATTTTCAAAAAAAAAGGAAAATTACAGTAATTCCAAAAGTATTAAACTTTTCGCCGTAGAATCGATACAGTCAGATAAAATTAAATGCATTCAATAACCTACGGCGTATAAATACAATATTTATTAATATTAATAAATTGTTTAATGTGTTTTATTACTTCTCATATAGTGTGTTCAGTTGAAAAGTTGGTTTTCGTTTTCCGATGAAAGAATAAGAACAAGATGCAAATACTTTGAGCACACATCAGTGCAGCAAACAGAATCCTAAACATCAAGTGAGACTTCGCGTTTATCTAATTCAAGACCTGCTTCACAATGGTCGTGTTCAGACGACCACAGCAGCTGAGTTGCTAACTCAGCAATCGTTTGTGATTGGCTATTATCTTCATGTGAGCCAATCACAAACGACTGCTGAGTTAGCAACTCAGCTGCTGTGGTCGTCTGAACGCGACCAATGTTATGAGAAATTCAAAGGCTACTTGATGAACCTTTCAACTGAACACACTTTAGGTCTGTTCCAAGCACGCTTTGTGACGGTTTCGAAACCGTCAAAAACATGCACTCATCAAAGTTTTACACTTGATAAAGTTGTCAACATCGATCATTATTTCAGTGGGCAACTTAAACGGTCAGAAAGCGCGGTTGGAATAGAGCTTTTATCAACTAGTGATCGAACATCCCGTCTTGACAATGACGACGACATGATCAAGAAAGTGATTTTTTTTGACAACTTAATAACGGATGTCTTTTTTAACTTGGTGGCGCAGTTGGCGGTGACAAGTTATTCATTGTGAACGCACCACAGTTTTTGAAGCATCTGTTATCTGTCAAGTCAATTTCTTTGAGTTTTTGAATTCGTTTACGAACGAAACGGTTTCGTCGCAAACTAATTAATGGTGAATTCAGTGTTGAAGAATTCCTTCCACAATTTCCCGAATTCTCGATGCACTGCTGACAATCAACAACTGTCGTTTTGATGATGGTTCACATTCACAATTAAATTCATGGCCAACTTAGATACCTGCACCAGGCTTAAAAAAGCACTCTATACATTATAAATATTTCATTATTTCAGACGCAAACCTTCAGTCATATTTGATCACGGTGTATTACGCTTTTACTAAATGAACGTAACTTGCTTCCGTTTATGTTTTGTTTTACTAGAAGAAAATACACTTTTTTATGCAAATATATCGTTTTTTTTTAAGTGCCATAAGGGGTGACCGTGGAAAATAAAATTCATGTCGTAGTACCATTCATGTGTTTTCAAAATTTTAAAGCGTCCGTTTTGACATTCGTTGCTACACGTATACATATTTGAAAATTAAGAAAAAGTAGACCTACTGTTAGAGCTTTCATCCTTGAATCAAATTTATTTATTAAAAATCAAAACTTTCTATTAGACAACAACGACTAACCAACTAACCGTTAATTACACCTTAATTGCTTCATGATTCATCAGTTTTAAGTTTTTAGGTTAAATTCATTAAATGTCAAAAATGATGTAGTGGTGAATCAAGCTACGACATGAGTTTTATTTTCCATAGTCACCCCTTATGGCATTAAAAAAAAACACATGTTATAAAATGCATGCAAACTTACCGTGTGTCCAAATAAATTTTGGATAAAGGTAGGCAATGGAAGTGTAAGTGTATGTCGTAACCAAGCAGTTTTTGACGTTAGTGACACGTCCAGGTGTAAAAAAATTAAACTTATTAAATTATAATTTAATAGGAGAAAGTTGAAGTAATTGTAATTGGACAGCAAAGTCAACGGTTCATAAATTATCATTCAATAAATAAACTGCTGTAATCTGAGACAAACGTTTTGTCTTCCATGGCCTATCTTTATCAAAAATTTATTTGGACACATGGTACAATTGCGGACAGAAAATTTCGGATGTCGCTGTCATTCATCTGACCTATTCGCGACTTAATTGTCAACGCGAGAGGTCTCTGTTAATCGCAATATGGCCGATAAAAGGATGAACACCATTGCGAAGTTTGACTGGTGTATGTTTTCTGATGTTTTCAATGTTAAACCAATCCATGAAATGTTGCTCACCCTTTCGATAGTACCAGCAGGAGGTCGCCTACTTTGTTTAATTTCGCGAATACCCAAAGGAATTTTTCATCTTTTACGTCAGTGGAAGACAGTGACATCAGAAATTTTCTGTCCGCATCTGTATAAAGCTCTGCATGTTACTTGAAGTTCTAGAATCCATTCGAATATTATGAGCAATTCGAAATAAATTTTGTTGATGAGTTGCCATGGTTACCACACCTCCTTACTGGCGCGGCGCGGCGCCTGACACGTTGTCATGGTAACTGCTTCTGCTTTCACAGTATTTTTACAGCGAATTTAAAACAGACGCAATTATTACCATTGCCCATTTTCACCAATTTGCTATTTATGCTTCTTAACCAAGGAATTTTATTGCTTTGCTGCGTGTTATTTGTAAAACTATCTGCGCGCGAACGAGTCAAAATCTAAAAAAAAAAATCTTTTTGTTGTCAGGTTGCCGTGGTGACTGTTGTTAGCAGCAAACTTTGTTGCCTACTAGAGTTGCCTACAATCTTAAGACGGCGCGGGCGCGGCGTTTAGTTTAATCAATTTCACAAGTTTATTTAACATCTTCAATGGAATTAATTAAGCGCAAATCGTCTGAAATAAACTTTTTCGTTTTCAGGTTGTCATGGTAACCGTACCAACACTACTGCGCCTATCTTCATTCGGTTTGCCGCAGACTTGAAATGTCAACGCGATTTATCGATGTGTATTTCCACAGAACTCGAATAAAGTGTGTTAATTCCAAATCGAAAGAAGCGGTACGTTTCGAGAATGTGCGCGGAACGCAATCAATTATAAACAACATAGGTTCTGTGTGTGTAAGTGTAAAGGCGTTATAGTAAGTTGTAAATAGGTGTATTAATTTTCTTAACACTGAGGTGCTTACAAACTAATAATTGTGCATAATGATGATCTAACAGTGAAATAAATTTGCCTTGCGACGTGTGAATACCTCGTTAATTGAATATTTATAGAACGGAAGCGCGTTTCAAAGTTCGCGCCTTGGAGGTTATTGCCTTCTGGTTTGGGGCGTGCGCAGAAGTCGAAACCCAGTACTTAGCCGACGGAGCTTTCCCGTCATTCTCTGCCGTGGAAAACGACAAAGTGTCGTCTGTTACGAGCCACACTGAGAGATATGGACGTGGAAAATTCTGCTAGTGATGAGAACTCCAGTCCTGTAAGTACATAAAACGAGTTCGTTTTTCACGCGGCACGTTTCCAACCGGCCACAATTCCGCCACGCGCCCGATAAACGCCTGTTTTCTGGTAGCGACGAGCGTAAAATTTTCTAAGTCCCAAAATGGCGACAGAGACTAAGTCCTGCACGTTCGAGTTATAACGTGCGACGTAAGAAAAATTTTTTTTTTCCGCACGCCGCGTTCTGTTTCGATTGAAACGAAAATTTTTAATCGGCGATCGTTTTTCGTTGAACTAATTTTTTATTTTTTTTTGAATTTTAATCAGAGCAGCAAAACTATCAAGGAGAATTCTGAGAAACACAATGGCATAAGTAACGGTTATTCCGATAAGCACAAGAGCAGGAAATCCGACCACCACAAAGACAAGCACAGGGACAAAGATCGGGACAAGAGCCGAACGAGCAAGGAGCACAAGAGCTCGAGCAAAGATAAGGAGAAGCACAGCTCCAGCTCGAAAGACAACAAGGACAGACACAGTTCGCATAAGTCTTCGGGTAAAGATAAGGAGCGCAGTGATAAGGATAAAGACAGGCATCGAAGCGACAAGGATAAGCATCGGGAGGAGAAGAAGTCGAGTTCTTCTTCTTCCAACAAGGACAAGGAGAAGAGCTCGCACGAGAAGGAACACAAATCGAGTGCCTCGAAGGACAAGGATGGGGGCAAGAATAAAGACCGAGAGAAAGAGAAGCACAGGGATCGCGATAAAGACAAAGACAAGCAACGCCACAGTTCTTCATCAAAGGACAAGCACAGCAGCTCCAGGCATCGAGACAAGGACAGAGAAAAGGACAAGAAGCATTCCAGCTCCAAGGACAAAGATAGAGAAAAGGAGCGAAAGGACAAGGATCGAAAATCCGAGAAATACGGCTCAGGTATCGCACGTTTTTTTTTTTCTTTCAACATCAATTCCATCCACACGATTAAACCAAGCCTTGCCAAAATCAATTTCACAGTTATTTCATTTAACAAGCGCAAATTAATGAACCATATGGCAGGGGGGGAACTAGGAATTCGTTTATAATTAAACAAAAAAGTCCGACTTTCTTTAACAAGTAAAAAGTTTTGACACTTGTCAAAAATTTTATTTTATTTTTTTAACTTGTCACGTTGACACATGCTTCTTGGCATATACAAATTTCCTGTGAAACTTGCAACGATGTAACTCACCGTCTCCATCCCCCCCGCTTATCAAAATTATGAAAGTTCTCGTCGGCATCACGTAAAACCGACGACAATGAACCATCATGTTGTTACCCGCTTTGCTCAAAATACGAAAAAAGATCAAACAACTGTTCCCGTACGCTTACCATCTCCATCTATCATCACAAAATAAGAAAGGCTACTGGTCTTTACTCTTAAGAGTTCTTACGATACGGAGATGTAGGGTGCCCCCGAAAAGTGATGTGCTCTTGCTGCAAGCAAACAGCGACGTTGGCAGTGAGCGAGATCCGGATTAGCATGCGACCTTGACGCGTAACAAAAATCAATTTGCAGATGAGAAGAAGGAAAAAGTGGAAATAAAATCGGACGTCGAGGATTCCGTGGACGAGGACGACCCGAAGTTGGTGATCAAGGAAGAGACCGAGTCGCAGAACGAAGAGGAACAGAATCTGTCGCAGGCGAGCAGCTGCGACTACAACCTTTCGAATTTCAAGAAAGACGAGCCTGGATTCGACGAGAACGAGACCGAGGAGGACGATGACTTAAACAAGGGAGGCTACAGCGAACCGGAAATCAAGAAGGAGGATGAAAGCGAGGAAGAGGAAGAAGACATTCCTCTCGTAAGCTAAAGAGACGTCGCTCGGTTTCTTTTCCCCCTCCCCTGCATTTTGCAGTTTTTAGGTGTCTCGGGTAGACAGCGTCAAGAGGAAAATCGAGTCGGATGATGACGACGACGATGTTCCTTTGGTGGCGAGGAAGAAGATTAAGAAAGAGAAGAAGGAGAAGAAGAAGCGAGCAGCCAGCGAGGAGTACGACGATTATGAACCTGTGAAAAAGGAGAAGGAAAAGAAGAAGAAGAAAGCCCAGGTGAAAAACGAACCGGACACCGATAGTCCGAAAAAGAGAAAGAAGAAGAAGGAGGAAGACCCCCAGGATGTGTGGAAGTGGTAAGTACCTAAAATTTCCGTACTTTATTATAAACGAACTACAATTACTATTAATAACAACTACAATGATCATGAAAGAAAACCGAAAAGCACAGAAATTCATCAGAAAGCGCTTTCATATTTCCAAGTACTTAATTGTTTAGTGACGTGACTTTTCACTCGATAGAAATTGTGTTGGTCATCATGATAAGTGTTGCCATTTTTTCAAATCATTAGAGGTTAAGGAATTTTCAAATTTTATTTCGTAAAGGAAGCTGGAAGCTGACGTTCCCCTGCTCAACGAAAAGTTGTTCTTTTGTGTAGTAGACTAAGAAACCCATTTATTAAAGTCCCTAGATAGTATAAAGTACGGCAATAGGGAAGCCATTTTCTGGCCCATTATGCGCGGGAATTTTAAAATGAAAATTTTGGTTGATTTTCATGTCAACGAAAAATGAACGTAAATGTCAATTTTTTAGAGCCTTGCTGCGCAAATCTGAGCATGTAAACTGTACTGTTTGTCGACTAGTAAAATTGTCCCATAATAAACTGTAATAACGTCCTTACAACCCTTTATCATGATTAACCATTGTAAATCGATAAAAATAAACAAAATCCAATAACCGTCACAAACCACAAATGAACAAACCAGGAGCACCACGGGGCACGGACGAGCACCTTCGAGTTTCGAGCAAGCACAAATATTTTACACATAACTCAAAACTGCAATATTTCCGTTACCTGCAAAAACTACTCCATGTTTTTTCTATCAAAATTGAAAATTTTAAGCAAAAGGGTTTTAATAATCATATCTTTAACGTCTTTAGATTAATACGGCTTATTTATTATGGTGTTTTTAATATGATTTATTTCGTATTTCTAATTCCTTTTGGGAGATGACATTTATCAACTGCCAAAAAATGTAAAACTTCTTCGTTTCCATGACAAATATTTATTTATTCAACTCAAATATACAAGTCTGTTTGTGTCACGTGACACAGACGCCATGTTCTGGCTAGTTTTTAAAATTTGGTCCTAAACTGTGTATTGCCGTACTTTAGTAATCTAGGGACTTTACCATTTATAATGAAAAACCGCCATCTGTTGAGCATAGTTTCAACTAACAGCCATTTCTGGATGGTAACTTGGACTTGCAGCAACACGATTTGTTAAAACAAACTGAAAATTTCTTTTTCATTTTTTTTTTTTACTGAGGTGGTTACTTCCCGCGATGGGATGGCCATCGCCATGTTTCTTTTTGTGGAATTACCTGGGAGATAAAGTGTATCGAGAAGTGCCACAACTCGCGAAAACATGATTGAGCGAATTAGAAATGCTCGCGCCGAAATTCAAGCAGATACACTTTTGAATTGTGTACAATCTTTTGAAATGCGAATTAATGAATGTATCGAAGTTGAAGGACATCATTTCGAGCACTTAATTTAATTGGAGGATGAGGTGCGAGGGGATTCACAGAAATCAAGCATCCCAAAGGGAACAGAAAACTACTATGTCCATGTCATCCAGGTTTCTAAAAGTTAAAAATTTTCCAGCAATTTCAAATTTGCGTAATAAATGTTTTATTTTTTTAAGTTTCAAGTGGTTAGAAGAAAAAGTGGTAATTTTTATTGCAAATGCACTGCAGAATCGATTGTGTTGGTTTTCAATCAGAAAAATGAAATTTCGTCGATTACAGCGCCATCTGTCATGTATTGAAAAAAATGTTTCCCATAAAAGTTTCATACTTTTTGACGTACTATCCGAATCTGCAATAAAAAACGGGGGGTCCTACTTAAGATTTGAAAGTTACTCCCTGCCCCACCCCCACGGGAGGAGGAGGGGATCTAATTTTAGCACCAATCTATTTCCCACGCGGAATAATTACCTTTTTAATTCGAACATTTTTTCCGTAAGATCCTTTTTTCTACAGATATTTGACAATTCCAGGTTAAATGACTCACCCGGTATAATAATAACAGTGCATGTGATAAAATTAAAAAAAAAAATTGTAATAATATAAAAAAAAGAAAAGTACAGTTCATTTTTTCTTTATATGCCGATCAATCGATCGATAAGTTATATCTTATCTATACTTTTATATAATTATTATAACTATCTCGTTCAAACTTTCGTGAAATAACCTTGTGGCTTTTGTCAAGTCAAGTCACGTCATTTCGTCGTATATTTTCTTAACTTATATTTTATATCATCAGCATATAATAAAAAAATAGTCTATATATGAGATTTGAACCTGGGGCTTCCGAGCGGAAGCCGGGAGCCCGTACGAGTTCGGACAATTACCTCGCCAATTACTTCATTTGTAACAAGATTTAAAAAGAATCTTAAAGTGACACTTAATTTTCGCGAACCTTTGTCTCTAATTCTTTAAATAATTGTTGTATGATTCTTCATAATTTTAAGCATTAAGTTATATTCGATCGAGGACTTGCGAACGCAATGTAAATTATTGTTGTATTTTGTCTTGGGAACACAAACGTCAACAATATTTGATACCCCATGTTAATTTCCTTTAGAGCTCGATGGGCCAGGACACACGGTATAATAATGTTCAAATACTTGAAAAGGGCTTTTTTTGGGCAACTCCAGGAATTTTTGCTATTTACACGTTGGTAAGTTGGTATCACTGATCCTGATGAAAAAAAATGGCGGATCAACTGTCCACGTGACACTTATGCGTTGCTTGCTGCAATATTTTCCTCTTTTTTTTTTCCTTTTATAAAAACTATGCGCTTTCTAACATGGCACAACTTACGAAACTATCATAAAACGTGCGATTACGTAAGTTTCCACTTCAATTTTAAGGTTAGGTTGTTCTGCGTGTGCGTAAATTACACTTCGCAAGTCAAACCAAACGAATTCGACAAAATTTTATGCGACAGAAGAGACGCAAACGATTTAGGTCAATTTAAACATGGTTGCTGGACGTTTGAGAAATGGAAGTACACGCGACCACCGCGAATGTAAATTTACGATTGATTAATCATAAATGTGACAATTTTGATGTGTTTGGCCTTGTTAAAGGTGGGAGGAAGAGAAGAGAGATGACGGCGTGAAGTGGAACTTCCTCGAGCACAAGGGGCCCGTGTTTGCGCCTCCCTATGAGCGCGTTCCGGAGAAAATTAAGTTCTTCTACGACGGGCACGAGATGAAGTTGTCGCAGGACGCCGAGGAGGTGGCCGGTTTCTATGCGCGCATGTTGGACCACGATTACACGACCAAGGACGTGTTCAACAACAACTTCTTCAAAGACTGGCGCAAGGTGATGACGGAAAAGGAGCGAGCGAAAATCACCGACTTCAAAAAGTGCAATTTCAAGCAGATGCACGCGTACTTCATGGACCTGGCGGAGAAGAATAGGAACCGTACGAAAGAAGAAAAGCAAGCGCTGAAAGAGAAAAACGAGAGCATAATGAAGGAGTACGGGTTCTGCACAATCGACGGACATAAGGAGAAGATCGGTAATTTTAAAATTGAGCCGCCCGGTTTGTTCAGGGGGCGCGGAGAACATCCGAAGATGGGTATGCTGAAGAGGCGTGTTTTACCCGAGGATGTGTTGATAAATTGTAGTAAAAATTCGAAAATCCCCGAGCCACCCGCCGGTCACAAGTGGAAGGAGATTCGCCACGATAATACCGTCACTTGGCTGGCTTCTTGGACTGAAAATGTGCAAAATCAGGTAGGCATTTGCGCTTGAAAACTTTCTTCAGCTGTAACTCACGTTTGCTTCCAGGTAAAATACGTAATGTTAAATCCGAGTTCGAAACTGAAAGGCGAGAAAGACTGGCAGAAGTATGAAACGGCCCGTCGCCTTCACAAGTGCATAGATAAAATCCGAAGGGAGTACCGAGAAGATTGGAAATCGAAAGAGATGCGCATCCGCCAACGCGCTGTCGCCCTGTACTTCATCGATAAGCTAGCTCTAAGAGCGGGCAATGAAAAAGACGAGGATCAAGCAGATACGGTCGGTTGTTGTTCGCTGCGGGTGGAACATATCGAGCTCCATGAAAGGAAGGACGACAAAGACTATTTGGTGGTGTTCGATTTCCTAGGTAAAGATTCCATTCGTTACTACAACGAGGTGCCGGTTGAAAAGCGAGTGTTCAAGAACCTGCAACTCTTTATGGAGAACAAATCCCCGGGGGATGATCTATTCGATCGATTGAACACCGCGGTCATGAACAAACATTTGAACGAGTTGATGGAAGGGCTTACCGCGAAGGTCTTCCGTACTTACAACGCATCTTTCACCTTACAGCAACAACTGGATAAACTCACGGACCCTGAATATTCTTTGTCGGAGAAAATTCTGGCTTACAACCGTGCGAATCGTGCGGTCGCTATTTTGTGTAACCATCAACGTGCTGTGCCCAAGGGCCATCAAAAATCCATGGAGAAACTCAAGGAGAAAATCGATGCTAAAAAAGAAGCTATCATGGACGCCGAGCGTCAAGTGAAAGACGCTCAGAAGGATGCCAAGCACGGTAGTGTGAAAGAGAAGGTGGTGTACGATAAAAAGAAAAAGATGTTGCAACGCCTCAAAGAACAGCTGATGAAATTGGAAGTGCAAGAGACGGACAGAGATGAAAACAAGACCATCGCTCTCGGCACTTCCAAGTTGAACTATTTAGATCCTCGGATTTCAGTCGCATGGTGCAAGAAGTACGATGTTCCCATCGAGAAAATCTATAACAAGACGCAGCGCGACAAGTTCCGCTGGGCCATCGACATGGCCGGACCAGACTTCATTTTTTAATCGTATTGAAAGCGAGGCTTCACTGTATTTCCATGTCATTTTACTAATTAAGTTTACGATCTTGTCCTTTGTGTTATTCTCTTCTCGAAGGAAGTGTTTGTTTTATCAAGTGTAGTCGAGGGACCTTAGTAAAATTTTAGATTCTATTTTACTTGTGTATATGAGAGGTAACGATTAATAAATAGCATAAGTAATTGTAATCATGTTTCACTCTATCTCTCTTTTTCTTTTTATTTTGCTCCGACCGCGTCAAAAATATTCTTTTAATAATTTGTAAGGAGATACTTTACGAAAGTTTATTTACAGAGGTCTTTAGATGTTTTCCTTTATTTTCGTATGTAACGACCAATATGTTAAGAGTTATTATTGTTAATAACGCAATTGTAGAAGGTCTGTATATTACAGATTTAATTAATTTAAATAAATGAAACGTAAAAAAATATTGCTAATTTTATTTTTTAAAAGTTGTAAACTAGATCTTGAATAAATTGTTCAAAATTTAAGTTGATTTAGACCAAAATACCAATTGTATGATGATTTTGCATTTTATTCTTTTTTCTAGTTTGTGTATTGCTATTGAATTTATTTTAAATTTAATTAAAATTTAAAATTAATTTTTTGATCCTGTTGGGTAGGCAACCGAAGTAACACTGCTGCCATCAATTTATCGAGCTTCAGGAAACGATTTGATGGTTTTATCACTTGATGACAGATGGCAGCACTATTAATTGCCGCTATTTTTCCGGATTTTAATCATTTTAATCAATTTAAACTCTGTAAAAGCCAATAAAAAAAACGTATCTTACGGATTGTAACAGCGACGCAGTTTAAAAAGTATGAAACTTACAATGATGTACCTATACAAGTTCGAGCATTCTCTGTCACATTTCTTGTATTAACCTAACTTACACTGCGTTCTTTAAATGCAGTCGACATTTACAGGTCAAATTTTTATCAAATTCTGATTTGCAATTACGTTTTTTTATTCCAATCGGCTCCAACGCCAACGTAACTTACGTTGGCGATACTGTCTGTATATGTAATTTGGCGACAGTGTCTGTCTGCATTTTTGTTGTTAACCTAACTTACGGCAACGATTTTAATACGTTTATTATTTTCAACGAAATAAGAGCCTTTAAAAAGGAACCAAATGGGCAATGATAAGAAGAGAAGGTCGAGGAGCAGAGAACGCACCGACAGAGACAGGGAAAAGCGAGCCAGACAATCGAGATCCAGAAGCAAGGAGCGTTACAAGCGCCACCGCTCCAGGTCCCGCGAGAAGGACGCCAAGTACGACAAGGAGAAATACCCGAGGCAGGATAAAGATCGCAAGGACGAACGTAAAGACGACAAAGAAAAGAAGAGCGGCAAAGACGGCAAGCGAAAGTCACCGACGCCGGTCGAGGACCTCAAAGAAGACGCGAAGTCCGATGTCAAAGACGACATCAGGCCCCCCAAGAAAGAGCCGCTCTCCCTGGAGGAGTTTCTGTCTAAGAAGAAGGCCGAGGAGGCCGCTAAAAGCAAGGTAAGAATATGCTCGTGCTCCAGTTATTATTTTTTTTTGCTGGTACATTCTAATTTTATAGCCGGTTTTCTTGACTAAAGAACAGAGAGCGGCCGAGGCCTTAAAGCGGCGCCAAGAGGAAGTCGATAAGCTTCGCAAACAGCAGGATGTCGAGAGGAGAATTTTGGAAGATATTCAGAAAAGCAGATTGGAAGAGGCACGCAGAGAAGACAGGGAGCACAGGTACTTAGTTAAATAAAACCTTGGCTTTTGAGACTAATAAAGAACTCAAGGGGTAAACAGAACTAACGCTGCCAAGCGTTGCTCAGCGCCGAGAAATGTCAAACAATATAAGAGTGAACAGAACAAGCGTTGACTAGCGCCGAGAAATGTCAAATTGAAATTGCGTGTTAAAAATAGTGAAAACCTAAAAATGAATACATATGAAAGATTTGCGGCTTATTACATGTATTATTTATCGTTTTTACATTTAGTAACTTTACATAAGAAGAAAAAGAAAAGATGTCTTTAGCATCACATTTTTATAATTCTGTTCTGCTTATTGTATAAACATTCATACTTCCGCACTTCCTCGATTAATTGCTCCAAGTTTATTGTATTTATAACATCCATCAATCACGAAAAGGTTTGTGATTCTCCGAGTATACCTATACACGTGTATTTCAGGGCTGTGTTTTAGGTTAAGTTCGTAACGTTAAGGACGCAAAAGTTAAAAGTTGGCCAATCTCCAACGCAATCCGACGTTAGTCGCGCTTATTACCGTTCATTCTGGTTCATTACACGTAAAGTTGCTTTTTTCAACTTTCATTTGACATTTGTCAGCGCTGCGCAACGCTTGGCAGCGTTTATTCTGTTTACCCCTTCAGACCTTAGTTTATAATCGGTTTTCTGTCATGAAGTGTGAGCCACAGTGTTGCCAACTGAAGGGATAAATCCCTTTTTCAGAGTTTTTTTTTTTTTCAAATCACTAGAGATTAAGAGAGATCCTAGCCCATAGATAACTTAAAGTTGCTCTTTTATGTATTAGGAAACCCACTTATGTAACAATAACTGTTGTAGAGTAAAAGTTGAGGTTTGACATGTCATGTGTATTTTGACAAAGTTGGTAAATCAGGCTTTTATTGAGGTTATATTTCTATCAAAATAAATAAATAAAGTTTGAATTAAACGTCAGAATTTCTAGTGACATGTATTAAACGTCAAAAATATTAAAGTGAGGTTTACATTGTGCAAATGACTTGCCCGGATTTTATTGTCCGCTACTGTACGAACTCTAAAGTATGAAGCTTCTTGTTAACGCAAGTCAAAATTTTATTTTATTTTCAAAATAGTTACACATTGTGGTTCGACGGCGAAAAGAATTGTGATTTATCGACGAAAATAAAAAAAAGAAGGGAAACACCGTTAAGGAAAAACAGAAGGAGTTGGCGGATTCAAATTTGTCGCCGAAATATGGCAACTCCATTCAATTTTTTAATTTTTTTCTGGCGTACTTATTATCCCATTCGATTTCTTTTAATTCTTTTGGGCATCGAAACCCATCACAAATAGTCCTCATCCGATACTTACTTCAAAATTGGCGCTCAAATTACGTTGCCATGGAAACCATGACAGGTTTCATATTTTCCTCGCAGCTGATGTATCCCTTTCATCTTTCATTGTAAATTTTAGTTGTCGGCAATGCGGATTACTATTGTCCGTTTACTTGACATCTGCACTGTCAACCTGATAGTATGTTGGCATCACTGCACACTTGACATTTGCTATTTTACTACGAATCGAAAAATTTCCTTTTCTACCATCGGTCGCATTTTGTTTTTCTTTATTTACTTCTTGTGTCTTTCGCCGAAGAAAACGCGATATAAACACTCGTTTGGCAGTTGACTATTTTTTTTGCGAAGAAAGAAATCTATTGGCAACACTGGCAATCACATAATTTCCATTTTCTGTCACGTTTAGTTTTAAAAAATGCTTTGCGTCTAATCTCATTCTCCATTGAACTTTAAATTAATTTTCCGATCGATAATGTCGAAATTTGTTTTCCCAGAGTTACATGTTCTTGTTCCAATTCCTTCTTCTTCTTCTTCGTTCAATGATTTAAATTGAAAGTTTTCACTGTTTTCTCTTTTATTCATCTTAAAAGTTTACACTGTTGCCGGATCTACCCCAATTGCGGTAGATCTGACAGCACTGTAAATGTAGCAATTCCAGATTTTTCTCTCCTAGGTTTTACAAAGCTGCAGTCACGGAGGTACTTTAAAAATGTTAAATAACCAGTCGAAATAAAGAATTACAGTCACTAAATAAATGCAGTACCGCAATCCATAGGCTTAATGTGTAAGATAAAGAAAGCACGTTTTTGCACTAAAATGGCCAACTTTCTATTTTCGTCAACTTTAGTGACCACTTTCGTCAACTTTAGTGACCATTTTCGTCAAGTCCAGTGACCATTTTCGTCAACTTTAGTGACCATTTTCGTTCATGTGCTTAATGTGTAAAATAAAGAAAACGTTTTTGCACTAAAATGACCGCCTTTCTAGTTATTTTCTTTCCGGCAAGCTTAAATGGTCGACATTTCTAGTGATTTTGTTTGGTAAGTTTAATCAAATTTAACGCCTGTCAAATAAAAGCTTAAAATGCCCGAGAGTGTCGTGGTTAGGGTTAGATGTTTAAATTTCCCGCCAATATTTTGCACTAAAATGGCGGCTGATTGCGGTGCTGTAATTATTTAGTGACGGTATAAAGAATGAATGAACAGCGCCATCTATTAAGAGGTAGAGGAATAATTAATTTTCTCTTAACTGTTTTGTCATTTTTGTGTTTCAAATTATCTTTGTACGTTCACACTTATGATATCTAATTGAATTGTCATTTGTCGTTCGAACGATAACGTTTGAAGGTCTTTCGGGTTAAGGAAGAGCAGCGCCATCTGTGGTGAAGTAGGGGGACTATTGCGTTACAATTTGTATTCCTTTTCTCTTTCTTTTTTGGTAATAATTTATTTGAAAAGCTTAAATTTGCAGTTGTTCTTTGGTTGCAGTAAAAAAGTTAGAAGAGCCATCTACCGTACGGTTTGCAAAGAATTTACGAGCGTAATGTTGTCGTCATCAAAGGTCCTCCTAAATTTTGAATTTAAAAATGAAACTTAAGACTTATTTATAAATAAAGTTGCAGTCACAATCGAACTTTAAAAATGTCAAATTACCTGTTGCGATAGAGAATTACAGTCACTAAATAAATACATTACCGCAATCCATGTGCTTAATATGTAAGATAAAGAAACCACGTTTTTGCACTAAAATGGCGAACTTTCCACTTTCATTAATTTCAGTTACCACTTTCGTCAATTCGGTGACCACTTTCGTCAACTCCAGTGACCACTTTCATGAACTTTAGTAACCACTTTCGTCAATTCAGTGACCTCTTTGGTCAACCTCAGTGACCTCTTTGGTCAACTTCAGTGACCACTTTCGCCAACTTTAGTGACCATTTTCGTTTACAGTCACTAAATAAATACTGTACCGCAATCCATATGCTTAATGTGTAAGTTTAAAAAAAAACGTTTTTGCACTAAAATGACCGTCTTTTCTAGTGAGTTTCTTTCCGGCAAGTTTAAATTGCCGACTTTTCTAGTGAATTTCTTTCTGGTAAGTTTAATCAAATTTGACGCCTGTCAAATAAAAGTTTGAAATGTCCGGGTGTGTCGTTGTTAGGGTTAGATGTTTAAATTTTCTGCTAATATTTTGCACTAAAATGGCGGCTGCTTGCGGTACTGTAATTATTTAGTGATAGTAATAGAGAATGGATTAACAGCGACATCTTTTAAGAGTCAGAAGAAAAATATACTTGGTCGCAATAATTAATTGTTTCCTTTTTCGAATTTCATTAAGCTTACGTTTGCATTGAATTTGAATATCTTTTTCCAATTTTATTACTCAATGATTTGCTTTGAAAGTTTCCCGCTTGCGGTAAGCAAGAGCAGCGCCATCTGTGGTAAGATATGGGAACGATTTCGTTACAATTAATTTTCGTTTAGTTTTCTGCTTCTCCTTCTCCTTCACTCGACGATTTAAGTTGAACGCTCTTATTATTATTACATTCTTATTAATATTATTTAATAAATAAATTGCCCTTGCTAAGAGCATCGGACTTAAAGACGTTCGGGTTATCAGTGCCATCTGTTGAGAGGCAGAATAATTAATTTTCTTTCATTACAGTTTTAATACGTTTTAGGCAGGCGTTAATTTTTCGAGCAAACAAATACTTTCTAACGTTATTTATACGCCGTGCCGTACCATACCTAATCCGCTGACATGTTAGTTCCTGAACGTACAAGTACGCTCAAAATCATGATTTCTTTTCCAAATTTTGACCCTGACAGTGTGGATGTCAAGTAAATGGACATTACTCGACTCGTTGCGTTCACGTACTTACGTCATTTGGTAAAAAATTGGTAAATGTGACGTGGTAACTATGGCAACGGTGGAAGTTTAATGCAAAATTGCACAGAGGGAGCCACACTAACGAAAACTTATGCAATAGGTATTTTTCAAATCTGTTTTTTTTTAATTAAACTAGGCGGTCATGAATAAAACAATTTAAATTAGGAACAAAAAAAAAAACATGACGTCGCCAACTTGGGTTACTTCTGTTTCAAACTAAATTCAGATTTAAATCAAATAAATTCTTGATCTTCCATAGGAGAGTACGAGAACGCGATGCGAAAGAGGAAGATAAGCAGAAAGATAAAGACAAAGAGAAGGAAGGGGAGGCGATCAAGGAACGTTACCTGGGCCTGGTGAAGAAGAAGAGGCGCCAGCGCAGATTGAACGACAGGAAGTTCGTGTTCGACTGGGACGCGGGCGAAGACACGTCCACCGATTACAATTCGCTGTACAAGGAGCGCCACCAGGTGCAGTTCTTCGGCCGGGGGAACCTGGCCGGGATCGACATAAAAGCGCAAAAGCGCGACCAAAGCAAGTTCTACGGCGAGCTGCTGGAGAAAAGGAGGACCGAAGCGGAGAAGGCCCAGGAGAAAGTCAGGCTGAAGAAAGTGAGGAGGAAGGAGGAGAAACAGCTGTGGGACGACAGGCATTGGTCCGAGAAAGAAGTCTCGGAGATGACCGAGAGAGACTGGCGCATCTTTAGGGAGGACTACAACATCACCATCAAGGGCGGGAAAATTCCCGAGCCCATCAGAAATTGGAAGGAGTCCGGAATTCAGAAGGAGTTACTGGAAATTATAGACAAAGTGGGTTATAAAGATCCCACCCCCATTCAGAGGCAAGCGATTCCCATCGGTATGCAAAACCGGGATATCATAGGTGTGGCAGAGACTGGCTCAGGCAAAACTCTGGCCTTCTTAATTCCTTTGCTGTCGTGGATCCAATCTTTGCCGAAGATAGAGCGCAACGAGGACGCGGATCAAGGTCCTTACGCCATCATCTTGGCACCCACGCGCGAGTTAGCCCAACAAATCGAGGAAGAAACCATGAAATTCGGACAGCCCCTGGGGATCCGTACCGTGGTAGTCGTCGGTGGTCTAAGCAGAGAAGAGCAGGGCTTCAGGCTGAGGATGGGTTGTGAGATCGTGATTGCCACCCCGGGGCGGTTAATCGACGTTCTAGAAAATCGTTACCTCGTGTTGAATCAGTGCACCTACATCGTGCTAGACGAGGCAGACCGGATGATCGACCTGGGTTTCGAACCGGACGTCCAAAGGATCCTCGAGTACATGCCCGTGACAAACTTAAAGCCTGACACGGACGAAGCCGAAGACAGCCGAGTGCTTCTGGCCAATTACAACAGCAAAAAGAAGTACCGGCAAACCGTGATGTTCACCGCAACGATGCCACCGGCCGTCGAGCGTTTGGCAAGGACTTACCTGCGCAGGCCCGCCGTCGTCTACATAGGAAGCATCGGCAAGCCGGTGGAGCGGGTGGAACAAATCGTGCACTTGATGGGCGAGAACGACAAGCGAAAGAAACTCATGGAGTACCTATCGCGAGGAATCGAGCCCCCCATCATTATTTTCGTCAACCAGAAGAAGGGCGCGGACGTTCTGGCTAAGGGTCTCGAGAAGTTAGGTTATAACGCCTGCACCTTGCACGGTGGTAAAGGACAGGAACAGAGAGAGTACGCCCTGGCAAGCTTGAAGTCGGGGGCCAAAGACATCCTGGTTGCAACCGACGTTGCCGGCAGAGGTATCGACATCAAGGACGTTTCCATGGTCATCAACTACGACATGGCTAAAACAATCGAAGGTCAGTATTCCCCCACCAGTGTTACCAACCCACTGCCTTCGCGGCAGCAACAAAAATTAAATTTCAAAAAAATATGTAGTTGGCGCCTTGAAAATTTTGTTCATGCATTGCATTGGTTTTGGACAATTTCAATTTGACGTTAAAAAGGTCAACGAAAAACAATCCTGATTTGAATTTGGCGGTTAAAACGTTTGGTTTGAGAAAATCGGCATAGATGGCGCAACTAAACGTCAAAACGTAATAAAGACGTGCGAGGTTTTTTTTGTTTTTTCAATTAATTACTGCTTGAAGAGCATAATTTAAAAAAGTGTAAACTGTTAATTGAGATTTAGATTTCGAAGAAAAAAAATTGTATAGGTGGCGCTACCAAAAGTTTCTTCGTGTATATTTTTTCTAAATTATTGCGCTTGTGGACAATTTTAATTTTACATAAAAAAAACAATAAAAAAAAAGATAATCTTCAGTGATTTGTATTTGGCGGTTAAAACATTTGGTTTGAGAAAATTTCCGTAGATGGCGCAACTAAACGCAAAGACTTACAGTCACTAAATAAATACAGTACCGCAATCCATATGCTTAATGTGTAAGTTAAAGAAACCACGTTTTTGCACTAAAATAGTCGACCTTTCACTTTCATCAATTTGAGTGACCACTTTTTGTCAACTTTAGTGACCACTTTCGACAAGTCAGTAACCACTTTGGTCAACTTCAGTGACCACTTTCATCAACTCCAGTGACCACTTTCGTTTACTTACAGTACCGCAATCCACATGCTTAATGTGTAAGACAAAGAAAACGTTTTTGCACTAAAATGGTCGACCTTTCACTTTAACAATTCAGTAACCACGTTGGTCAACTTCAGTGACTACTTTAGTCAACTTCAGTGACCACTTTCATCAACTCCAGTGACCACTTTCGTTTACTTACAGTACCGCAATCCATATGCTTAATGTGTAAGACAAAGAAATGTTTTTGCACTAAAATGACCGTCTTTTCTAGTTATTTTCTTTGCGGCAAGCTTAAATGGTCGACATTTCTAGTGATTTTCTTTCCGGCAAATTTAAAGTGCCGACTTTTCTATTGATTTTCATTCCGGCAAGTTTAATCAAACTTAACACCTGTCAAATAAAAGGTTAAGATGCCCGAGCGTGTAGTTGTTAGGGTTAGACGTTTAAATTACCCGCCAATATTTTGCACTAAAATGGCGGCTGGTTGGTTGCGGTACTGTAATTATTTAGCGACGCGACAGTACGAAGACTAGGCAAAGATGGGCAAATTTTTTTTTTCCAATTCATTAATAGTATAGATGGCGACACCAACATTTTCTTCGTGCATGTTTTTTCTGAATTACAGCATTTGTCTTGGACAATTTAAATTTTACAAAAAAAGAAATCGACGAAAAACAATCCTCAGCGATTTGAATTTGGCGGTTAAAACGTTTGGTTTGAGAAAATTTGCACAGATGGCGCAACTAAACGCAAATTATCAAATTTACAAAGACGTGCAAAGTTTTTTTTTCCAAATTGTATAGGTGGCGCCACCATGCATGTTTTTTCTCAATTATTGGATTTGTCTTGGACAATTTAAATTTTCCAAAAAAGAAATCGACGAGAAACAATCCTCAGTGATTTGAATTTGGCGGTTAAAAGATTTGGTTTGAGAGAAAATGCATAGATGGCCCAACTAAACGTAAAGACGTAATAGACGTGCGATTTTTTTTTTCGATTAATTACTACTTGAAGAGCATAATGTAAAAAAGTGCAAAGTTATTTTTTCGCAATTAATGAATTGTATAGGTGGTGCCGATAAATTTTCTTGCATATTTTCTCTGAATATTGATTGCATTTTGGACAATTTTAATTTTACATTAAAAAAAAAATAATCCTGAGTGATTTGAATTTGGCGGTAAAACATTTGTTTTGAGAAAATCTTCATAGATGGCGCAACTAAATGTAATTTTTTCCCATTAATTACATACTATTCGAAAAGTGTAAATTGTTAATTGAGATCTAGATTTCGGAGAAAAAATATTGTAGAGATGGCGCTACGAAAATTTTCTTCCATGCATTTTTTTTTTCTAAATTACGTATTGCATTTGTTGTGGAGAATTTAAATTTTACAAAAAAAACATCAACGAAAAGCAATCCTCAGTGTTTTGAATTTGGCGGTTAAAATACATACATATTTGGCTTATGAGAATTTGTATAGATGGCGCAACTAAACGTGCAAAGTTTTTTTTTTTCAATTAATTATGTAATTGCAGAGATGGCGCCACCAAAATAATCTTCATGCATGTTTTTTTTTCTAAATTATGGCACTTGTTTTGGACAATTTCAATTTTATATAAAAATCAACCAAAAAAAAATAAATAATAAATAATAAAATAAAGGTTGCCGAAAGCTCAGCATAAAAATAAAAAAGTCTTTTATTGACCGCTAGCCCGATAATTTTCAAAAATAGTATAATAAATAATGCTAAGTGATTTGAATTTGGCGGTTAAAACATTTGGTTTGAGAAAATTTGCATAGATGGCGCAACTAAAAGTAAAGACGTGCAAAGTTTTTTTTTCCAATTAATTTGTATAGATGGTGCCACCGAAATTTTCTTCAAGCATATTTTTTTCTATTTTATTGCGCCTGGTTTGGGACAATTTTAATTTTACATAAAACAATTAAAAAAATAATCTTCAACGATTTGAATTTGTTGATTAAAACATTTGTTTCGTGAAAATCTGCATGGATGGCGCAACTAAACGTAAAGACGTGCGAATTCTTTTTCTTATATAGATGGCGCCACCATGCATATTTTTTCTGAATTATTGCATTTGTTTTGAACAATTTTTATTTTACATAAAAAAATTAATTTAAAAAAGTAATCCTGTGATTTGAATTTGGCGGTTAAAACATTTGTTTTGTGAAAATCTGCATGGATGGCGCCTCTAAACGTGAAGACGTGCGCAGTTCTTTTTCCAATTAATTAATTTGATTAAATAATTACATAATTAAATTTGGATATTTTTTCTAAACTAATGCATTTGTTATGGATAATTTTAATTTTACATAAAAATCAACAAAAAAATAATAAGCCTTAAGGATTTGAAATGGGCGGTTAAAATATTTGGTTGGAGAAAATCTGCATAGATGGCGCAACTATACGTAAGGTTCCCGTATTGATAAGGTACTGACATTTCGTTTCGCATTGACGCTAGAGACGTTTTCGAAAATTCGCTCCGAGTAAAAATGTGAGAGAGAACATTTAGAGATTTAATGCACATAGAGTGAGAAAAATAGTGCTCCGATCGAATTAACGAAATCGCCTTAAGAAGAGAAAGGGTAGATACGTAACAAATTACTGTTGCTATGTAGTTTGCGATGAATCTAACCCCAAATTAAGAGAGGTAGAAGAAAGTGAGATAGAAAATTGGCGGTACCTTACCTATCCAGTGGCCTTATAAAGACGTGCCAAGTTTACTGTTACCATTATTACCTGAAGAGTCTGATACTAAAAATAAAGAAGTTTTTAATTGCGATTTAGATTTTCAGAAACGACTACAGATATGTATATAGAGATTGCGTTACCAATTTTTTTTTCATGGAAGTTTCTTTTTGAATCATCGCGCATTTGTCTTGCACGATTTTGATCGTACAACGTGAAAATTAACGAGAAAAAATAATAATCGACGGTGATTTGAATTTAGCGGTTAAAACTTTTAGTTTGAGAAAATCTACATAGATGGCGCAGTTAAACGTGAATATGAATATATGCGGTGGTTTATTTATTCTATTATTATCCATTAATTAGAGAAAAAAATTTGCATATTTTAAAGACAATTTCAATTTTAAATAAATCTGTATTATACTATTAAAAAAAATTCTGAAATGCGGAAATTTTAATTTTGCATGAAAGTCGCCGCAAGTTTGCTATCATTTCAAAATGGCGAAGGAACGGATTATAAGTAGTAACACAAACATAAAATCCCCTTTTTTTAATATTAAAATTTACTTTGGATTGTAAAAAGAAAACTTCCTCAAAAAGGGTTGGCAACACTGCACCCACGCGTTTAAGGTTATGTTTATGATAGCCGCCGGTGTTTTTCAGATTATACGCATCGTATCGGCAGAACCGGTCGTGCCGGTAAGACCGGCATCGCCGTTAGCTTTTGCACCAACGACGACTCCGCGCTCTTCTACGACCTCAAGCAGATGCTGCTGTCTTCGCCGGTGAGCACGTGCCCCCCGGAACTGATGAACCACCCCGAGTGTCAGGTGAGGCCGAACCAGCCGAAGAGGAGGCGCGACGAGATGATTTTCGCTTGAAACGCAGATAAGTAATTATTGTACAGCAATATTTTATTAGGTTTTCAAATAAATCTTTGCACGGTTAGTTGATTTGTTATTATCACGACCTACTAGATTTTACGAAACAGCGCGTCTCCCTTTATCCGACCTGCGCAATTTATTAGTTCAAGTGTTTCTCCGCTGGTGCCACTTACCTAAAAAATCGGAAACGAACTATATGTATATCCGGAACATCATTTTACGACGTCGTTTTCAATGAATGTCAAGTTCACGCAATTTATGGCAGTACAGTTGAATTTTCTTGCTCAAGTATAGTTTCCTTGTGCTTTTTTCTTTCGTTATTCATGGCGTTTTTTTATTTAGGCAACTAGCGCCACTGTGAAACGTGGTGAAACTGTGTAGGTCATGGCATGGCCAACTCCATTAACATTCACTGACGTGTATATATGGCCGTTTCAATTTGACTTTTAAAAATTTGACGGGTACTCCACTCAGCGCCTCTTGTGAGTTTTTAAGTAATTGCAGTTGCCATTACGCTACTGTCAGTAGTTCTGTAGTATCTTTAATAGAGAGCGCTGAGGGGAGTACTCCACGGCATGCTTTCCGGAACCGAATTTTAGGCGAATTGACACGGCCATACATACACGTCAGTGAATGTTAATGTTGCTGGCCATGGTCATGGTTATTATTAAATAAAAACCAAGTCGATTAAATTTGATATATAATAGAGTTATGTACATACAAAATTATGACAAAACGCTCACAGCTCTATGCAACAATTAAAATCTTTATGTACAAGTGAAATAATAATAATAATGCCGAATTCTTCCTACCACTTCCTGCCCTAAATACACCACAAATTCCTGGGTTTATTTTGCTCGGTCAAACAGTGATGAGCTGCCCCGAACACCAGGGGCACGGATGGAAAGACTCGGAGGTATCGAAGGGTTGAACGAGGTTACTAGTTTTGATTTCACTCAGCAACTCGATGATTTTTTCCGCCGTCTCGCTCTTGGCGGTGCCATTTTGGACCCCGTTGTTAATTTCCTCGTGCAGTTTCGCATGCTCCGTGCACAACTTGCTCGCGCTTATAATCTCTCGATTCAATAGTTCGGTGTTCACAGCCCCGTTCTCTACGAGCAGGGCTTTGATTAGGCGATTCAATTGATCGAGTTTGTTCTTCATCATTTCACGATCTAAAGTCAACTGCCTCATTTGCTCTTCGCGTTCGAGCGCCCTCTGCTTCAGTATACCCCTCTGGTGTTGGTACAACGCGACGTACTCACCGATGGTCTCGGTTTCGCTTTGCAACTGGAGGACTAGGTGCTCGAGCCTTTGCTTCTCGTCTTGCAGGTTCGCGATGTCCTGCATCGTCTTGGCGAATTTTTCTTCCAGGTGCACCATCGCTGTTTCTTTACTTAGATTCATGTCGTCCCCCTCGTGCTGTGCGTTATTGTTATTCTGAGTTAATTTTAGCTCGATCTCTTGATTGATCCGTTCGAGCTCGTTGATTTTATTCTGCAGCGCAACTCTGTCGATTCCCTCGAAGACGTTCTCCGCGTCTTTCGCTTTCTGCTTCTCCATGTTCTCGATCTTCGTTTCCAGCTTTTCGTTTTCGATCTTCAGGTTCTGGATGCGCTTGTACGATTCTTGGAGTTCGAACTGGAGCGCGTGCGTGCTGTGGTCGTGGGCTTCGTAGTGACGCAGCCTGTCTTCCAGCTGGTTCTGCTGCAGCACGTACTTGTTTAGTTCTCCGGCGCTTTCGCGCAGGCTCACCATTTCGCGGTCCTTAATTTCGATTGCGTCCGTCAGGGTGTGGATCTGGGACTCGAATTGGTCCAATCTCTCGTGTAGGTCTTTGTTTCTGTGATGCTCGTTGTTCAGTTTTTCTGTTAATTCAAGCTTATCATTACTCTGCAACAAAAAAAATACATATTTTTTAAAATATATTTTAGTGCTTTAACGAAACTCGTTCACTCATTAAAGCAACAGAAATTTGATTTTATTAGGTTGGCGACATTTACCGGCATTAACCTCCAAATTGATATTTGTTTGACATTACCTGTATTTGTTGGCATCTTATAGCGTATTATTACAAGGTTTTAAAAGGAGATGAAAGTATAACGAGTGTGCACTAGTGCAGCCAATGTAAAAGTATAAACGTAACCTCCAAATTGACACTTATTTGAAATTATGTTGTGCCAAATGTCAACTAATGTCACCCAGTGTTGCCAAGCTGAAAATCCCCCTTTTTTTACAGATGAAAATCCCTTTCTACATTGAGAAAAGTACAGTAAAAATAATTTTTTTATTGAAGTGTTTGTAAAGTTGCAGTTCAGTTAAAATACAAAGTGGTCAAGAATCACTAGGTTTGAGCTGGCAGTGCTGAATTTTATTTTTAAGTTGTTATTGACGGCTCGACACTGACACTTTACAAGCATCATTTGACGCTTCAAATTCAAATTAGAACGCTAGTTTCTATTCCCATAACCTTCAATCTTGGCGCTGTCAAATAAACCAACAAAACATACATATAACCGGTTGCAGTGTTGCAAATAGTCATTGTATTGCCAACTCAAACAGTTTTTCTTGATCACTTTCTATATCTTGCATTATTTATAAACTGAGCCTTAAGGTGGCTACACACGTAACTGCATGCTTGTACAAGCATGCATGATCAATCTTTTGGTACAAGCACGCTTGAGCGTTTGTAGGATAATTTTACACAAGCATTCTGATTAGCTTTTGCGCAAAATTATCCTACAAACGCTCAAGCCTGCTTGTACAAAAAGATTAATCATGCATGCTTGTCAAGCATGCAGTTACGTGTGTAGCCACCTTTAAACAGCGGAATTAAAGTTCCGGTTCCGGTTGTTGACGCCTTGACGTCACTCGCAGCCGTCACTTTACAAACGTCATTTGACATTTCAAATTCAAATTAGAACGCTAACTTTTATTCACACCACCTACAATCTTGTCGCTGTTCAGGTTATGTCAACAAAACATATATCCGGTTGCAGTGTTGCAAATAGCCGAATAAAAAAAATGCTCTTAAATTGTATTGCCAACTCAAAAAAATTCTTGACCACTTTGTATAATCCACTTGCCAATAATGCCAATACAAATTTACTTCCAAGAATTGTCGATCTTGTCAAATAGCGTGCATCGTATGTACAGTGCCGAGCATAAAAAACGGGACACTATAAATGACAGTTCTACGTTATACGTCTTACATCTTAGGTTGTAATATTACAATGATCGAACTCGATTTATGAATAAAAATAATTAAATAAAAATAAAATAAAATAATTTATTGACTGACACGTGTGAAGTTGCAGCTCAGTTAACTTATATCCAAAAGTGTCAATATTTACCTCCAGAAATTGTCAGTGTTGTCAAGTAGCGTGCATGGTACGTACAGTGGCGAGCATGAAAAACGGGACACTATTTTTCTCTATATTGTATCCAGCTTTAAACGACGGTTCTAATGCCACAGATCTTACAACTTAGGTTATAATATTACAACAATCAAATTTTTAATAACTTCAGTAAATTATTTAAAAAAGAATCTTAACATACAACTCTTCAATAACAGTTTTCAATAATTATATTGTAGCCACAATTGGTTTTATCTCAATACAGTGCCATTTACCAATCATATAATAATGACATTTCCTCTAATCAAGCATTTTAGCTTTAAGAGATGGCCCGTTTTTCATGCTCGTCACTGTATATTTGCGGACAAAAAAAACCGACTCAATCTTTTTTTTGTACCGTAAATCGGCTTTCGATCTGTCAAAGTAGTAAGTTATTGGAACCTCCATTTAATTTGCTGCTTAAACGAAGTTCAATTTGCGCGCGTTGTCACTAACGCAGAAGGTGAAGGGTAAACAAGAATAGAAATGTAGTATAACCTCCAAAAGTACAGCGCCGGTACACATTATGCAAATTGTATAATCAAACGTCATTAAGTTTCAAAGTGACAGGCCATTTTTTTTACCGCAAGTTTACATATTTTCATTTGATTAATTGTTAGAATTTTATGAATGTCTAACTTAAAAGTAGCATCCTCATAAGTGTGTTTTTTTTTTTTAATTTGGCGTCAAAGTTGGCCATGAAAATTTCATTGTGAACCATCATTGTCATGACAGATGTTAATTTGACGTTTGAACTTGCAATTCCTAACCTTACTTTCAAGTTTACAGTTGGTTCTTGTCCGATTAAATTTGTATCACAAAATCTTTTAAGCGGACACTAAATCGCGCACTATACACTTTACGTTTCACCGTCGTTCGACGAAGCTGTCGAACGACGGTGAAACATAAAGTGTATAGTGCGCGATTTAGTGTCCGCTTAAAAGATTTTGTGATACTTACTTTCAAGGTTTCGAACTCAATAGTACGATAGGACAAAACAAGAATGTAATCTATTGTAATAAACGAAAAAGGCAATAAGAATGAGACCTGTTGTATCAATGAAAACAGATAATAAGAAAATAAGATTTACAACAAATAATCAAAATTGTGGTGCGTTCACAATAAGTACATACCTTGTCACGGTCAACTTCGACGCCAAATTAAAAAAAAAAAAAACGTTTCGAAGGGTAGCAATGAAAGAAGGCATAAAAGAGATTCAATTTATAGGAAGCGGGACGTCGGGTCGTGGCTTCTCACCCTGTACATGTCATTTGAAATTACAAGTTTTATCTCATAATCAAAAGTAACGGGTTTTCGATGAAAAAAAAACTTCTCGCGGTGTGCCATGAAAAACCGAAAAAGGCACGTCTGCGTCATCAACTGACAGATACATTTTGGCGTTGTTAAAATTTAATTTCTGTCGTACCGTCCTGCGACGAAGTGGTTTTCATGTTAAAGCAGAAATCGTTTATGTTTAAATCCTATTTTCGTAATGAACATTTTCACATCTGTTGTAAATACAACATCTAAAATATCTCAAGAGTCTTCTTTCGTCAAAAGTAGGGTTATATTTCTCTATTACCTACTTGTGTCATATACGCAGACATATCTTTTTTCTTCCATGGCATGCTAGAGACCAGTGGCGGCTCGTCGGGGTGGGCAGGGTGGGCACTGCCCACCCTGTTAAAGTTTATCAATACATAATTAAAGCAGGTTCTTGTCCGATGAAAATTGTATCACAAAATCTTATAAACGGTGCGTATAATTAGTGTCCATTTATAAGATTTTACAATACAATTTAAACTTTAAAATAATTTTGAAATATTTTTTAAATTTCTTTTTCATCTGTTTGTGTTCTTTAAATTTATAAATCCAGAACATTATTGTAATGCGTAATTAAAAATGTGCATGTGATCTAGATTCTAGAACTTTGTATAATTCCGCACGCTCGGTAATACGTTAAATTGCGATGCGGTGCAGCTCCTTGCCACTATGCATAAGTAGGGTGGGCTCGCCCCCTGCATGGCTGTAACTGCAGACATACGCTGTCCTTTCATTTAATGTGATAGACAGAAAGGAACGCTACACGTAGGTTGTTACGTTACCCTCTCTTACGTTCACCCGTTGGGCAGGCCCACGGCCACGTGACAACTCGAGATCGGAGTGCTGTCTAAAGAGTGGGATAATTTGCCAAATTTTGTATTTTATTTTGAATCTTCTGTCATTTCTGTTTGATTAATACCTAATAAATGTTACATAATATTCAATATTCGTCTGAAAGATTTATATTATACATTGTAACGCATATAACTAAAAACAAAAAGAATAATAGCTGGTCTGAAGCACGTCTGAAGTTATATTAAAGACAGATCGCGGGAGGGCAAGCCCGTCCTACAATTCGTCTGTGTTCGGTTGTTCACGAGGATCATCCGAGTTAAAAACGTTAACGTCAACGCTTTATTATTAATTTAACTAAGGTGACAGATTTCGATATTAATGTTTTAAAATGGCAGATGTATCATTTAAAAATTTATATTAGTTCTTATTTTCAGAATTTATTTTAGTTACTGTTTTGCATTTTATTTAATTATTCTGAGAATTTATTTAAGTTATTGTTTTAAATTTTATTTAGTTATTATTTTGAGAATTTATTTCAGTTACTGTTTAGCTACAGTTTTAAATTTTATCATTTCAGAATTTGTTTTAGTAATTCTTAGAATATAGTTTTGTTTTCTTTTTTTAATGTGTGGAAAATTGGAGACATACGGAGATAATGACATATCATATCATAACGATAATACTTGTTCATCAACTTGTTAAAATAACTTCTAACAAAGAACATTTAAAAAATATCAATCAGAGGAATGTCTTTATAAAAGGTTCTTTAGTTTTTCAAATGTTGCCCACCCTCTGCATATCTTGAAGAGCCGCCACTGCTAGAGACGTTTTTATGACACTACCTAATATCAGCAGTATTTTATTATTTAATAATTATAAAGTACTCCTAAAATCGTGCATACCTGTAAAAATTATTATATATTATTTTTATAATTAAAAAAAGGATAAGATCGTCCCATCTGGCCGCACTGGTAATATAAAACAAATGTCACAATGTAGAAAAACACGTGAAAGTTGACGTTTTTTGTAGAATGCGTGCGCTGAAGACAAGGCGGAAACTATTTTACCGATAATTTTCCTTTTCTTAAATAAAATAACAAAGATAGACCTAACGATTATCTCATTGGCAGTACGAGCCTCCAAAAGTCCCTCAAATCGTTTTTAATCAAAAAAATACCTTCGTCACTTTTGACTATAAAAAGAGAGGATACATTTCCCAAGTTGGCAACTCTGATGTCACCAACCGCCACATAACAAAACAGAATTTTCTTATATTGGAATTACAAAACGACGCAGATTCTTGAGCTTTCTTAAGCAGGCTTTACGCGAGGCAATTTGCATTGTTTGTAGCAAGACGCAATTTTTATCGTACGCATGCGCATATGAGGCACCATAAACATTTTACATTCAGAAATTGATACCTTTCGTTGCGACTATTCTGGGTGCGTTCGACATTACGCTCGGGGCACGCTCTGAGCAGAAGTTAGAGGGAGAGCGACTGCGTTTCAGTGCATGTAAGAGTGAGATAAAGGAACACTCCGAGCGCTCCGTCAGAAATAGTTTAAATATGAGGCAGCAAACAAATGTGCAATGTTTATTGCATAGCATTGCATCTGTGTAAAGCCTGCTTTACATCTAAAGCTTAATTCAGACGTTGCAATTTTTCTCAGGATGAAAGAAGGAGGCTAAAACGGGATCTCAGAGCTTCTAGAGCTCCCGTCCTTTCTGTAAAAATTTGGATAAAACTTCTCAGGAAAGCTCAAGATGAGAAAACCAATCCTTTTCAATTTTTCTTTAAATTTGAACTCAGGGGGATTATTTAAACAAAGATGGAAGCTCAGGAGAAAGGTCAATGACAAATAATGGAGAACTCAGGACGAAAATTGTAGGAAAACAACTCGGAGCTTCTACATATAATAAAAAACGAAAGTTAAAGGCTCAAGGAAATATTTTTTTTTTTACAATAGCAGACGAAGACAGTAAAAATTAAGGTAAAAGCTCAGGATGAAAGAAGGAGGCTAAAGCGAGAACTAAATGCCCAGTGAAACATATTTTACTGCAGCAACAGATGACAGTTAAAAAAAAATGAGCTAAAAGCTCAGGACAACAATCCCGTCTGCAATTACAAACGAAGACAGAAAAAGCAATCTAAAAGTTCAAGAAGAAATATACTTTCACAATAACAAATGAATACTACAAACAATAGAGCTAAAAGCGCAGAATAAGAAACTCTTCTACAACAAACGATGAAACGGTAAAAAAATGAGCTAAAAGCTCAGGACTTTCGCAATAACAAACCAATACCCATAAATAAGGAGCTAGAAGCTCAGAATGAAAGAAGGTTAACACGGAACTGAAAGCTTGGGAAGAAAGATGCTTTTATAAACGAAGGCTATAAACTACAGAGTTAAAAGCTCAGGACGAAAGAAGTTAAAATGGTAGGCAAAAGCTCTTCTACAATAACAAACGATGTAACTGTAAAAATAAGCTCAAAACTCAGGACTTTTACAATAACAGACGAATACCACAAACAAGGAGCTAGAGGCTCAAGACGAAAGAAGGTTAAAACGGAACTAAAAGCTCTGGAAGAAAAAGAGTTAAAAGCTCCAGACGAATGAATGTTAAAACGGATGTAACAGTAAAAAATGAGCTAACAGGACTTTTGCAAAAACAAAGGAATACCATAGACAAGGAGCTAGAAGCACAGGACGAAAGAACGTTAAAACGAAACCAAAAGCTCGGGAAGAAAAATACAAACCAAGACTATAAACAGTAGAGTTAAAAGCTCCGGACGAAAGAATGTTAAAATGGGAGCTAAAAGCTCTTCTGCAATAAGAAATGTAACAGTTAAAAAAATGAGCAAAAACTCAGGACGAGAGATGCTTTTACAGCTAAAAGCTCAGGTCAAGAGAAAATTAAATCAGAAGCTAAAGGCTCAGATTAACAAAATATTCTACATAACGAAGACAACAAAAAAAAAAGGAGCTAGAAATTGTAAACAGAGGCTATGAACAAGGAACTAAAAGCTCAGGGAAAAAGAAGATTAAACGGAACTAAAAGCTCGCGAAGAGATATGCTTTTACAAACAATAGAGTTAAAAGCTCAAGACGAGGAGCACTTTTATAATAAGTACATATATCGCTGCCTGTACATGCACAAAACAAAAGTCTTTTAAATATACTTTTTCTAGAACTTCAAACAACTGAGGATGAGATATTGAAATCATCTAGTTATCCAAATAGAGCTTAAAGCTCAGGACGAACTCTTTCGAGTTTATTAACAACAGATTTGTATTGATACCGCACGTCTGCACGAAGGAAGGTACTTCTTCGAATAACATGCAAGGGCTATAAAAAAGGAGCTAAGAGTTCAGGATATGTTCCCAAATACTAAAGAGGTCTTAATAAGCGAATCTGACTGTACACAGAAGACAAATAAAATAACATTAACATTTAATAAATATGAGCAGTAAACAAAAATATAGTATTTGCAAATATAGAGGATCCCCCAAATTTTTATTGACAGGGCGACATCTAATTGAAGGCATTATTCCAAAAACCAGACAAGTCCAAAAATGATAATTGTCTGGCTTTTGCAGGAAACAAGTGGGATTTGCCTTGTTTTTATAGAATCGCACATATTTCTCTGTGCAAAATCGTCGGACATGTCTGCTTCATAGCGAAACAAATTATACCACTAGATAGCCATTGTCTTAACGTATATAAAATAGCGACAACTTGTAAACCAGATATTTTGGACTTGTCTGGTTTTTGGAATAATGCCTTCAATTATATGTAAGTGGTGGGGATAGATTTTTGAAGGTAGTAGCAATTTTGGATGACAAATTGATGAAGATTCGAAAGATGTAGACAGGCAAAAATAAATAATACTAAAACTAACATTCCTTTAAAGAGTGCCTACGCCTATTAATGGATGCAATATTTTGCAACGCTCTTGATGAGGTCGTTGTTATTTTAAAGTTCACTGGTTTAACCATTCTTATCCGCTACCAATGTTATTTATTACTCTACTTCGAGGCCAAATTCAATTAAAAAAATTCAGAACAATTGAGAGGAAATTTGTAAGAAAAATCGCAACGTCTATACCGAGCTTTAAAACCAAAATAGGCATGATCTTAGCACGCATATTAAAAAATAAAATCAATCTTACCATTTTTATAAAAGCTTCCTGCATCTCCTCCAACTGTTTCTTTAAATCGGCATTTTGTGCCACGGCTCTAGACGCAGCGACCTTATCGCTTTCTATACTTGCCAACAACTTCACGTTATCCGGCTGGTCCTGCTTCAACTCCTGCACAGTTTCCTCCAGCCGAGCCAAATCGATCTTCTTACTCTCCAACTCCCTGAGGAACTCATCTCGCTCACCGATCACCTGACCGTACTTCTCCTCCATCACAGCTTTCTCACTTTGCAAATCCCCGACGGTCCTCAGGGCTTCCTCGAGTTCCTTCCGACTTTCGCTGTTGCTCCTGACGCCCCCTTGTTCACTCTGCAGTCGCTGCAAGACTTTCTCCAACTCGCCCATTTGATTGGTGAGTTGCTGTTCCCTCAGGGCCAACGCCTCGTTTTCCTCGACTTTCGCCTCCAACTTCTGGGCCAAAAGGCTCGTTTGGTTGTTGAGTTGCTGGACGTACCGCTGATACTGCAAGCTGGCCTGGTCTCTTTCGCTCGTTAAAACCTTAACAGTATTATGCAGCTCGGCGATTTGCTTTTCCAGCCCCGCGCTGTATTGGGTCAAGCTTTCCATGCGTCCGCTTATTTCCGTGTTCTCCGCCGTCGACAGCTGCTGCACCTTCAGATTCAACAGAGACACCTGCGAGCTTAAACGCTGCGCTTCGCGTTCAAACTGCGCGCTATGCGTCACGCTCGCGGTCAGTTGACCTTTCAATTCGGAGATGTCTTGCAGCGCCATCTCCTGCTGTTCGTTCAGCGTTTTGTTTTCTCTCAAGAGGCTTGCGTATTCCAGTCCTTTCTCGTCGTGCTTCGATTTCTCCGTCCTGAAAACGTTGAGCTCCTTCTCTAGGTCGGCGACGCGCGAGCGCGATGTTTTTAGCCGTGCGCTCAGCTCCTCGCAGTCCGTCGTTTTGTTTTTGGCTAACGCTTCCGATTTGGTTAAAGCGCTCGTTAACTCGGCTTTCTCCGTCACTAAAATGTTCACGGTTTGTTGGTGGCATGCGAGTTGTTCTTCCAAGTGCGCCTTCTCGTCTTGAACTCGCGAAACGTGCTGCTCCAACAGTTGGAGCTTCAACTCGTTTTGGGCCCTCTCGTCTTGTTCCTTCTGCAAAGCCGCCAGTAGGGCTTGGTTCGTGTCGTCGAGCTCATGCTGGGGCTGCTTCTTTTGTTGTGGGGTTAACTCTGACGGGGAGCTGTCATCGATTAGCTGGATTATCTGCGTCGACAGCTGCTTTAGAGCTTCCATATTTCCCTCGTCTTCATCGACCGGCGTTTTGATCACTTCTTCTGAAGGCACGTCCTCACCCTCTCGATGAAGGTGATCGTAAATAATGTTTGGATTTATCTCGGGGTCTTCCATCGTTAAAACATCGTCGTCCACCGTTTTTAAAACACCGTCGCCGTACTGGTTGACCGTGTTGTTGTTGAAAGCTTGAAGCTCTTGGGGACGAGGACTGGCGAAATTATCGAAGAAACTCGTCGGTTCCTTGGGGCCTGCGTAGCTGTCGCTGTTAAAGTAGTTCTGCAAGGGCGAGACGTTGTTGATGTTCGGCGGAGCAACTCCGTTTAAAGAGCTGTGGGTGGAATCCGTCAGGCTTTCTGCCGGTGTTCTCCTGCCCTCCCCTGTGCTGCTGTTCTCGTTCGCTCTCGATTTCTTGTGCTTCTGGTATTCTTTCAGCTGAAAAACATCGAGAGTGAAAGCTGCTTGAAGTGATGATGTGGCGACGGCGTTCGTTTTCCGACAAATCAAATTTGTGCGTTTGTTTATTCGTGCAGGGAATTATGAGCTACTTTGGTATTAATTAGGGCGATAATCTGTGGGGGAGGGAAATGAGTTCGGTGATAACTCTACCTTTTTTCTGGCAGCCGTCAGTTGATGCGCTTTGCTGATATCCGCCATTTTTTTACCCTCTTGTCATAACACCCAGGGTTGCCAACTGTTGAAGATAATGTATTTCATACTGAAACTAGATGTCGCTGTTTGGACAATGTTGCCGAATTTATTAACGAAAATTTTAAATCGAATTTGACCAATGGCCGTATGCAGTATGCACAAACAAATCTCAAGGTGGACTTAAGGAAAAAGTGACACTTAAAGCTAACTTCATATCAAATTGTGCGTCGTATAGTTACATCGTTCAAAATAAAGGTTTACTTCTTAAGTCTAAGATTTGTCTGTGCATACGGGCACAAGAATTGCTCTAAACACGGGTTATGTTGTTTATAAAAAATGTACCCAGCAGTGTGTTAGGTACTTTAGCGTTTTCGATTCACCTGCACTGGTTGCACTTAGAGTATTTGCATCTTGCTTTAACGTCATGTAATAAAACGAGATGAAGCTATTCTAAGCGCACACTAGCGCAGTCAACCGAGAACGCTATTAGATAACATCTCGTGGTACAGCTGAAATAAAAAAAAAAACGGGAAATAAAATTTTTCCAATTGTAAAATTGGTTGCATTTGGTTGCATGGAATACGTCACGGTCACACATAAGTGTGACGTTTCGCCGGTGTCCCATCGTTGATTCCACCGGTTAATCTTTTGACATAGCGATGATTCAAAAATTTAATTTCCCTTGGATATGTAAGATATCAAAACAAAAGACGATCAATTCATTTAGAAATTAAAAATTAGATAAATACGCTAATGAACTCACCGATGGATGACTCATTAATAACTTCACCGGTGACCCATCGATGATTCCACCGGTTATTCTTTTGACGTAAAAATGCCGCGGTAATTTAAAAATTCAATTTCCCTTAGAAATATAAGATATCAAAACAAAAGGCCATCGATTCATTTAGAAAAAGAAAAGATAATAATGCAGTAAAAAAATTAGATAAATATAATAATGAATTCACCGATATCTCATTAATAACTCATTCATCGGTGACCCATTGATGATTCCACCGGTTAATCTTTTGATATAAAAATGCCGCGATAATTAAAAAATTTAACTGCCCCGAAGTTTAAAAACAAAAGACAATTGATTCGTTTAGAAAATAGGTAATAACAACAATAATAAATTGAAGCACTTGTCCATTAAAAATTAAGTTATTATATCACAAAATCTTCTAAGCGGACACTAAATCGCGCAAATATACACTTTACGTTTCGCAGTCGTTCGACTGCTTCGTCAGAAGCAGTCGAACGACTGCGAAACGTAAAGTGTATATTTGCGCGATTTAGTGTCCGCTTAGAAGATTTTGTGATACAAATTTCATCGGACAAGAACCAACTGTAAATAAGTTATTATAGGTTATAATTTCTAATTACGTACAAATTAGAAATGATCGGACAGTTCTAAAAATCAATTCAAGAGGCGGCGAAACGCTGGACGTTGACAGCTTCCTCAGGATAAATAATAACAACAGAAAAGATGTCCACTGTAAGTACACTGATGATTCATCGAGATAAAAGTGACGCGATAATTCGAACACTCGTAGCGTTTTCGATCGACTGCTCTAGAGCACTCTCAGAATATAGCCATCCTTTATTATTACATAAGGTTAAAATAAGATGAGAATACTGTGAGAGTGCTCTAGCTGGAGCAGTCAACCCAAAACGTTATTAATTTCCTGAGAAATACAAGATGTAAAGACAAAAGACGATCGATCCATTTAAAAAATAATAATATTTCAAAAATGATATAACATATTCCGATGACTCATCAATAATTTCGCTGTTCACCTATGGATGATCATTTCTTTGACATGAAAATTTCGCGATAATTTGTAAATTTAATTTCTTGAGAAATTACAGGATCCGAAAGAGCAGTGAAAGTAAAAAGAAATGAGATAAATACACAAATGTCTCATCAGTATTTTCAACGATAACCCATCGATGATTCCACCGGTAAACATTTTGACATAAAAATATCGCCGTAATTCGAGAGTTTATTCACCTGAGAAATGTGATACATAAACGATCGATTCATTTAGGAAAATAAGACAATAAGTAATAATTAATAATAATAACAAAAAGAATATCAAAAGAAAAGTAATATGTGTCCAATTATTGTAGTCCTGTGGGTGGCTACCGGCTGTGGAATCAAACATAAATGTCGATTCTTACTTCACATCGTTAAATTGACGCCTCAAATATTGACTGTCAAACTACAAATAATTTCTTGTCTACGCAGTTAATGTTTTATTGCAATTTGAAACAATAATTAGTTGAAAATGTTTGATTCCACAGCCACCCGGGATTACAATAGTTGTTGGACACCTGTTATTTACATGAAAAATGAAATGAGAGGCACAAATGAGGAACAACAGATGTCGACACATTAGATAGCAATTTGAACCTTAATTATTACTAATAAATTTTTATGGTTTACATAACCCGATAATTAGTTAAAGATTATTGAAATTAACATCCAATAACAACAATCGCGTTGGAAAATGTCTTTAAGAAGCAAGGAACATGCGTCAACATGAAACACAGAGGGCGCCATGCCATAATCGATCTGTCAAGTGCGAAGTGTCAAGTGTCGTCTTCGAAGTAAACAAAACTTTAATAATAATTAACGGTTGATGTGGCTTTAGTTTAGTAAGACTAAACTGAAATTAACATTTAATGGCATCGGTCACGCTGGAAAATGCCGCCTACGAAGAAGAACAAGCGCAAATACAGAAGCAACTGGACCAGTTGCAAGTCGCAGAGGTTAGAAACCGTCTCTCGTTCATTCCAAAGAAAAACACTTTTCTATCGCATTTTTAACTTTGTAGGACGAGCTCTTGCAAGAAATGAACCACCTAATAACCCAAAAGACCTACGTGGACGGCAAAATAAAGGCGCTGGCCAAGATAATACCCACGCTAAAGTCGATACAGCAGGACGCCGAGTCTCTAGTGAGTACCATCCACGAAGTGTCGGAGTCTTCGGAGAAAATAAGCGGCAAGATAAGAACGTTGGATAGGGCAAGGGTAATAATAGAAATTTGCAATTTCAAACAGACAGAAAATGATTGATCGCTAATTAATTAACAGGGGCGGGTTGAAGAAGGGCAGCAGCGCGTGAGCGATTTAATCGACTTGGAGTTGTGCTCGCAGGGGGTCCACAGGGCCATCTGCGACGAGGATTACGAGCAAGGCGCCATCCTCGTGCACCGCTTCCTCTCGATCGACCAGTCGCTATTGCAGAGGACCGCCAGCGACGTCGAAAAAGTGTCGGGGGTTTTGAAGGCCGTCCGTACTTTACAGGACGCGGCCAGCCAACTAAGAGCGATCATCAAGCACAAGTTTGACGACGCCGTTAAAACGCACGAGTTGCACAGCATCGAGAGGTTCTTTAAAATATTCCCGCTCATCGGAATGCACGACGAAGGAATCGAGGACTTTTGCCAGTACTTATGTACCAAGGTAGGTCCTCATTCTCTTCTAATTTGAGAGTAGAGTTTTGTGAGTTTGTGTTAGGTGGAGGCGACTGCGCAGAGAAATTTGAGCACGGCTTTGAATACGCCGGCGGCCGATCAAAGGTACAGCGTCGTTTACGCCGACGCTTTAACGCTATTGTTTGAAGGCCTGGCCAGGATGATCGATATACATCAGCCGATCATCGAGACGTATTACGGGCCAGGCCGCCTTCTGGCCGCAGTTAAAATCCTGCAGGGGGAATGCGATCGACAGACTCGACGAATCATCGTCGAATTTAATAAGAACAGGAACGTGGGTAAAAAGATTGCGCAGATCAACGATTTATCGCGTATGAGTAGCAGCTCGAGCTTCAGTAAAATCGAGAAGATTGACCCGAAGGACTTGGACGTTTTAATTGGCGAGTTAACCGTGATGCATTTCAGGGCCGAATTGTATGTGAAGTTCATCAAGCGAAAGATTTTGGTAAGTTATTGCTTTAGGAACCCCTCCGCCCGGTTTGCTGTAACTCAATTTTTTTAGAATGACATTGAGGTTGGTGTGGCAGACGCGAGCGACCGCAGTAAAAATATAATCGCTTTGGAGCAACTCGTCAACAACAGCCAATTAAGTCAGAGCAAGCACGAGCTCTTGGGCTACTACCTTCGCCTAGAGCAGTATTTTATGGAAGAGTCCATTACGAAAGCCGTTAATTTAGACTCTACGGACTCTGGGCAGTACGTGTCATCGATGGTGGATGACACATTCTTCATCATTCGCAAGTGTATTAGGTAAGTAAGAATTGTTAAAAATCTAAAAATTCAGGTTTTTAAAATAATTTTAAAATAACCTTTATCATCACGAAACGAAAATGCATGAGTTTTTAGGTTAGATTGGCTGGGTGTTTATCGAAAATAACCGATGGTGGCGCTGCAATCGCCGTCGCATTTTACGTAAAACAAACATTGTTAAAATCTGCACGATAGAACAATTCCTGCATTTCATGTTTATAAGTTATTTACGAATTTCAGCAATTTCATAATTACATTCAGACACCATTTAATTGTCGCAGCTCACAGCCACTACTATGGCAACTACTGCCAGATTACATTTATGGGCGGTAGATGGCAATGCAAAAAAACGGTAGAAAGCGATAAATGATTGAAAATTCGTGGAAAATTCAAATTATCGAATCACGACGAAAGTTGTGATTTTTTGCGATTAAAAAATTTACATGATATCAGGAAAATAAACCTTGTATTTCAAGTAAGCTTTACTTGTACTAGGAATTGCTTCATCTAGAATCAAAACATTAAACAAAGATATTACTCATAAAGGCCGCTTTACAGTGCGCAATTTTCCTTGCCTGCAATAAATAATTGCGTCGATTTGTATTGCACGCATGCGCAGTATTTATATCTTGATCAACTGTGGCAATTTTCGATTGCATTGCAGAAAATAGCTCCGAACCTATTTTTCTGTCATTGCAACGACGATTCTGGGGAATTTGTTGATAATTTGTGAAATACCAACTTCATAGAAATAATAAATTGCATATGTGACAACGATTAGATCGATTTTCTACCATTAACGCTGAACTTGCAGTAAGCATGCACAAAGCAGCACTTACGGTTGATACATCAGAAATCTTTATTACCATCTGTAAAGTGTTCCGCAATAAAAATTGCTCAATTTTTCATTGCTGCAATTTATTGCCGTGCCGGTAATGAAAATTGTTAACTGTAAAGCGGCCTTAAAACAAATAGCCATTATGTTGAAATAGCAGCCATTCTAAAGCACTTACTTCATTTTAAGCACAAACCAAAACTTAAAAACAAACTACAACCAACAACAATTAACATGAGTGGCCCAATTTGCGAAAATCGCAGCATCTGGCAACCCTGGTGACAAATAACATTAGACTTGGCACCAGCGCCGCCAGTTGACAACTAGAACTAACCAATCCGTCCATCTATCGCCGAGAAAAACACCAAAAGCAACGCAACTTATAAATTCAGTTTCATAAAACGTAGTTAACCACTCGTTCAAGTTAATCGTATGATTAAGCAATATCATTGGAGGAAAGTTTAATTTTCCTCCAATTATATTGCTTGATCACGCGATTAACTTGATCGAGTGGTTAACTACGTTTTATGAAACTGGGCCATAGTGTTCGTTGGTGCTTTTGTAAGCTGAGATATAGCGGCGCCATCTATAGAAAGATTTGCGTGTTATATTTTTTATTATTGCTCGCTTTTTACATAACACATTAATTACAGGCAAATAAAATGCTATTATTATTTGTCGTCGGCAAAGAAAGCGTACGTTGGGAAACGCCATCTATGAAAAGGAATTTGTTTAACAGTTTTCATTTACATGGGTGATTCATTAAGTTGACCAAAGTGGTTACTGAAGTTGACGAAAGTGGTCACTGAAGCTGACGAAAGTGGTCACTGAAGTTGACCAAAGTGGTCACTGAACTTGACCAATGTGGTCACTGAATTGATGAAAGTGGAAAGTCGGGCATTTTAGTGCAAAAACGTGATTTCTTTATCTTATACATTAAGCATATGGATCGCGGTACTGTATTTATTTAGTGGCTGTATTCCGGAACGTCTGTCAGCACCATCTAGTGTTTCAATTTCCTACTAAGACATAATTTTCTAAGGTGATCTTTAAAAATTGAAAACTCAAAAGCAATGCATACACAAATATATAACAGGTGATCAATATCTTTTCTAATCAAGTGACCTATAGAAATAAAATCATGTGTCTTTGATTAGTTCATTATTTCAAATGCCACTTGAATTACATATTTATATTGCATTCCTGTACAAAACGATAGGAATGTAATAAAAATAATACAAATGGCATTTGAAATAATGAACCAAACAGACATAATTTTTTTCCATAGGTCACTTGATTAGAAAAGATATTGATCACGCGTTAATAATATAATAATTGCCAAAAAAAATGGCGCTATTAAATTTTCTACAATAGTTATTTCGTAAATTCCCAATCTTTTTAGACTCTAAAGGGCCATGCTATTTTTTCGTTAAGTTACGTACATGAATTTTGATAGAACTCAAAATGTCTCAAATGTAAACTTCTGACACTTTAACGTCAGTCCCACCGACTGTATTGCTTCTTATACTCTACGATGGCACGAAGAAAGTAAAATAATAACATTAAAACAAATAATTACTTGTGACTTTTTAATACTAAGTCTAAATGCTAAAAATCATCAATGTTTTTCGGCGTCAGTTTTCAAAAATATAACCATCAAATTAAAATGGAACATATTCACTTGGAGGTACAGTCACGCGCACCTTAAAAGCACCTCCCTCACGCAAACCTCACTCCTAAAACCTTGTGATGCAAGGGTCACAGAACTGTCAAATTGTAGAATTTAAGCTGCGCGCGACTATACCGACAAAAATTTCACCCTAACATGGCCTACTCTGAGTCTAAAAAGATCGTGAATGGATTATAATAATAAGTTGTTTTGTGTTCTTGCCTTTCTTTGAGAACAAAGAAGAAGATTTTTTTCATAACAGTAAGTAAACAGTAAGCGGCTCAGGACTCCATCTATTGGCCAATAACGAAAAGTCCTTTTTTAAAGCTAAATTTCATTTTATACATTTTATACTTTGAAGGTGACTTTATTTTTTGAAAAAAATGTAACAGAAGTTATATTTAACTTATATATTTAAGTTTGCGATGAAACGCTATTGTCCGCACTGCCCGCCAACTCGTGCGTGATAGTTCATGGGGCAGTAGTAAATTGAAAAATAAACGCAGCGCCATCTCTTAGCGGAGGGCGAATGAAATAGTTGTACATATTATTAAATTTAAAAAAATAGGCGAAATTAGCTTTGAAAGTGAAAATGTAATAGTAATATTTAATGAAAAAAGCAAAAAAAACGCAGCGCCATCTCATATCTGAGGACGAAATTAACTTCGAAAGTCTTTCTTTTGAAAAAAATATAATACATATTAACATTTAATTAAAATAGAGGGAAAAAATGCAGCGCCATCTCTTAGCGGAGGCCGAAATTAACTTTGAGGGCGACTGGTGACTTTCATTAAAAAAATGTAACAGTTTAATTTAAATTATAAAATAAATGCAACGCCATCTCTTAGCAGAGAGCGAAGTTAGCTTTGAAGGTGAAAATGTGTATTTAATGAAAAAAACAAAAAAAAACGCACCGCCATCTCTTAGCAGAGGTCGAAATTAACTTTGAAGGTGACTTTATTTTTCTTGAAGTAAACGTTTAATCAAAAAAAGGATGACCGCTAGTTAAGAAATTAAACGCAAAAAAAAACTTGGATTTATGTATTTAATTAAAAAAGAGGAAAAAACGCAGCGCCACCTCTTGGCAGAGGGCGAAATTACCTTTGAAGGTGACTTTTATTTTTTTGAAAAAAATGTAACATTTATAAATAAATTAAAAACAAACGCAGCGTCATCTCTTAGCGGAGGGAGAAATTAACTTTGGAGGTGACTGGTGATTTTCATTTTTTCGATTCACCTGCACTATCTTCACCTCTTATTATTATATGAGGTTGAAGCGAGATGCAGGAACTCTTGAGTTCAACCAGTGCTGGTGAATCGAAAACGCTATTAATAAAATCCGAAAGAGAATCATTTCTTTTTAATAATTATAAGTAATTAATGGGATTCCTAGAATTTATTAAATTCCAGGCGTGCAATATCAAGCGGAAGCCTGGAGGGCATCTGCGTCGTAATCAACAACGCATGTCGTGTACTGGAAAGCGACTTCTGCGGCGTCCTCAGATCCAAACTGAAGCAGGGATACCCCTCGGGATACCTGGATCTGACGCAGGCGTACAACGTCCTCCAAACCTCCATCCAGCAAGGGCGGTTGCAACCCGGGGACGCCGAAGTCACCCGCACAGCATTCATAGTACGTGTTGCGCCATTTCAACAATCAACCAGTCGATGAATCACACGCGTTCTTTAGGTGGCTTTGAATAACGCAGATAGTAGCAACGAATACGTGGAGGCACTGTGCGATGGTATTTTGATGGAGATCGAGCAGGCGATGCCCGGCTTGAAGGACAACGAGCGAGGGAAACTCGAGAGTTGCCTGTCGGGGCTCTCCTCGGTCACGACGACTTTAAAGGACGTCATCGATTACGGAATGCAGCAGCTGAGGGCCAGCGCGATTAAACCGAGGGTGAATCCTTGGGTCGACGCGTTCCTGAACGTCAACCATCAGTTCAGTGAAGTCAGTTAGGTTATGAGCTCGCGATCCCCTTTTGATCAATCGTGTTTTGATTAATTTCAGGACGACTTGTCTTCGTACGACGCAGGCGAAACTTTCGTGCAGACTTTAATCATGAATTTGGAGTCGCTCTTATCACCGTTCAAGGAAGTGCTGACCCCTTCGAACTACGACGGCCTCGTGAACGTGCTGGCGACGGAAGTGACGCTCAGGCTGGAGAAAGTAATTTTGAAGTCGACGTTCAACAGAGTGAGTATGAGACGAGCTTCAAGCGTGCGAGTGTTTCGAGTTTTGCGTTTTAGCTCGGCGGTTTGGTGCTTGATAAGGAAGTGCGTTCTTTGGCGGGGTATTTAACGGCGACGACGTCGTGGTCCCTGCGAGACAAATTCGCCCGGCTCACGCAAATCGCAACGGTTCTTAACCTGGAGAAAATTACGGAAATCTCCGATTATTGGGGGAACCACGACGGCGCTTTGACGTGGAGGCTTACGCCTTCTGAACTTCGTTCGGCAATGGCTCTGAGGTAAATAAAATGATTAATGTGTAATTAAAAATGTAATAATTGAAGTTCCCCTTTTCCTTTAGGTCCGACTTTAAAGTGGAAGACATACGAAGGTTGAAACTGTAAGGTCCGGTTTCTGAAAGAAATCCTAAACGGCAGTTAACTAACCGACCGTTATATTTAACGACTGCTGGGTTTCCGAAAGCATTTTCCAGTTAAACATCGGATTTGGTTTGATCCTGAACTAATAGTTATTGTAAAATCGAAGCGATGGCGCTACATGTCGTACTGGTAATTTGGACATAGTTTAGGTACAAAATGTAAATAGGTAATTGGCTAATGTTTCTCTACAATAATTGTTATTTAATTAGTTCACCGTGTGAATACAGCACTGAAAAGGTCGTTAATCAGTGTTACCAATATGTAAAAACCAGTGTTGCCAAAATATTCCTTTCCAACAAAGAAAATCCCTCAATTTGTTGCTGGATTCAGGAATAAATTTGAAAAAAAAAAGTAACGAATTCATTAAAGGTACACAAAGTGGAAGGACACAAACAAAAGGCGGTCGATTTTACAGCTCATTAACCAGCTGTGTGTAAGTTAAAGAAATTAATAAATCGAAAATGATGGCGACGACACAATGGCAATGAAAACAAAATAGTTAAAATTCAAAAAATAAATAATAAAATTTCAAACGAAAAATTGTGAAAACAAAAGGCAATCTATTTTAAGCGAGTTAACTCTGTTCATCTGTCAACCCCCCTCTTGCATCGAAAATTCTGTACGCCGGCAGTTCTTCGTGGCTCGTTGTGGGGTGTAGACGTGTTGTTGCCTTTAGTGTGCTTTGCGATTTTATTTGGCTGAAAATGCCCGGAGATGAAGAGTATGGGCACTTTTCAGAATTGACCGGTTACTCCACCGGTAGACATTTTAAAATTCTAAAATCCACTGTAAAGCTATAATATGTTATTTTACCTATAATAAGTTATTAACTTAATATAACTGTATTACTATTATATACTTATTATAGCTATAATAACATATTATTGCTTTACAGTGGATTTTAGAATTTTAAAATGTCTACCGGTGGAATAACCGGTTAATTCTGAAAAGTGCCCTATCGGTAATTCGGTTACCGGATTTTTAAAATAATCACCCCTGCACTTTTAGCATTGTTTAATGTTTGTCCAAGCCTAGTCCCGGCAGATTGAGATTAGGTAAACATGGCGATTATTAGGGCGTGGTTCAGAGTGTAACGCACGTTTTCTTTACTTTTAGGTTTTTTTCTCTTCGTTTTAGTTTTACGTTTTGGTGTTTGTTGGTCTTTCTTTTACCCTTCGATTTATTACGTTTACTACGATCATCGCTCTTTGGCTACCCAAATCTTTGGTGGTGATTATTGGAGCCCAATCATCTTGAAGTTACCGCAAGGTCAGCTCGACAACGACAGTTACATTCACCGCCATTACTCCCCCGTCTGTCCGAACTTGAACTCACCCAACCGCCCACGCCGTTGGTGATTTTCGTCGTGAGAGGTCGCTGGGAATAGCGATACGCCTTCTTGGCTTCAGCGGTCCTCCGCCGGATTCGATACTCTCCGGGCATTGACGACAGCTACCGTTGAATTGCGGTAAGGCACCCTTTTAAATTCATTTGTAAAGTAAGGAACCGTCTGTTGCCGAGGTTAGTTAATTTTGTTTTGACTTTGTAACGGAAAGTCGGTACCGAATTTTCGGGTTTAGATTTTTGACAACCTCGCTGCATTTTTTTTTCTCTTCAATTCAATTTTATAGCGTGCTAATTATTACTATAAATAAAGACAATTGTGCCGTATTGGGGAATTTTATTTTAGTAGTTATTTGCTCTTGTACTTTTGGGGTTACGTGCGGCCCATACACATCTTTAGGAATTAGCCGGCTCTGCTGGGATCTTAAATTGCCCTTTGACAATTTGCTGGCCTGCAGGTAGGTAGTCGTTTACTTTATGTAATTATTTAATTCATCGTTTAGGCGTAATGTTTCAAGTTTCAAAGTTTTATGGCGCCATCTGTTAGGCAATAGCAGAAGTTGTAGCAGTATTACAGGTTTCTGTAATAGTTTCTGAAGTGCCCGTATTAAATTTGAAAATACATCAATCAAACAAATCTATAAAATCTATGATATATTTTTTCCTGGGGGAACTTCCCTCCCCCCAACAAACTATTAAGGAATGTCAATCTGAAACTTTATGCAATTATTTATATTCCTCACAAAAGGTTCAAAATTCGTGAGATGTTATTGCCGACCACCCTCCCCCACCAACCTCCCAAATGCTTGTAGGACTTATATAGCCATCCGGTGCCGGAGTTGTTATGAGAGGTATGACGTCACGCTCTAAATTTAAATTCAGAATTCGATTTTATTTAAAAAAAAAATTATTTTGAGATGCGTAAAATCTGCTCCAATACAGTCACTAAATAAATACAGTACTGCAATCCATATGCTTCATGCAGGAAGATAAAGAACACGTTTTTGCACTGAAATGGCCGACTTTCCACTTTCGTCAATTTCAGTAACCACTTTCGTCAATTTCAGTAACCATTTTGGTCAACTCCAGTGACCACTTTCGTCAACTTCAGTGACCACTTTGGTCAACGTCAGTGACCACTTTCGTCAACTTTAGTAACCATTCTCGTTTACTTTTATGGCGCCATCTGTTAGACAATAGCAGAGGTTTTAGCAATATTACAGGTTTCTGTACAAGTTTCTGCAGTGCGCGTAATAAATTTGAAAATACATCAATCATAAAAATTTATAAAATCTAAGATTTTTATTTTCCCGGGGGAACTTCCCTGCCCCCAACAAACTATTAAAGAATGTCAACGTAAAACTTTTATGCAATTATTTATATTCCCAACATAGAGTTCAAAATGCGTGAAATGATATTGCCAACCACCCTCCCCCACCAACCTCCCAAATGCTTGTAGGACTTATATAGCCTTCCGGTAGCGGAGTTGTTATGAGAGGTATGACGTCACGTTCTAAATTTAAATTCAGAATTCGATTTTATTTAGAGATGAAATTGTTTTCGCTCCGTTATCATTTTTATCACAGATAAACATTTTGTTTCTGAATCGTCTTCGTTATTAGATGCAATTTTTGGCGGAAGCCGATTAATCATGGCCAGCAACATTAACATTCACTGACGTGTATGTATGGCCGTGTCAATTCGCCTAAAATTCGGTTCCGGAAAGTATGCCGTGGAGTACTCCCCTCAGCGCTCTCTATTAAAGATACTACAGAACTACTGATAGTAACGTAATGGCAACTGCAATTACTTAAAAACTCACAAGAGGCGCTGAGTGGAGGACCCGTCAAATTTTTAAAAGTCAAATTGAAACGGCCATACATACACGTCAGTGAATGTTAATGGAGCTGGCCATGGATTAATTGGTTGGATTCTATTGGTTTTTATAGATGGCGTTGTTGAATGTTTTACAAATTTTACAACAACGCAAGTCATTTTTTGTGACCGTCCAGAAATGACTGGCAGTCAAAACGGATGATGTTTTTTCAACGTAATCCGACAGTATTTAGTGAATCACCCTTGTAGAAACAAATGAAAAAAAGACCACGATCAAGTTTCAACAGATGGCGCCCACAAATAAGTTTTAAAAACGTACACAATGCTCGTTTTAATAAGACACTTTGAGCAGCGTATTCGTATTATACAGGCTGTCCATTTTATACCGTAAATACCTCTGAAGAAGGTTTTAGAAAAGTCAACCCATAACTTCATGTTTTTACAATGTACTATAAAGAGAAACACGGAAGTAGAATAGGTTGCCTACTTTCAAACTTTTAGGCGTCACTAAAACAAACATTGTGAAAATAAATACACAATTATTTGTACTTGTGGAGCGTCTCCTGATTTAACGACGAGTTGAATTCGTTTCCAGAAACCGGCCCTAAGCCCTAAATCACGTGAATGAGCGAGGAGCTTTTTAATTAAAACCACTTCAAATTGGCATTATTTGGTGTCATTTATTTATATATTTATTTACACAACCTCATATATATATATAATCTTTATGTATATACATTAGTTTTAAATTGTGCCAGTAACAATAAATAACTAGTTACATAAAATAAGGACGGACGAGACTTACTTCCGTACGCATGTGTTTTGCTTGTATTTTGTATAGAACAACGGTCGGACAGAGAAAAATTTTGATAATTCGGCGCACAGCAAAATCCAAGCTCAAAATTTCATGTAAAATTTTATCACAGTGTTTTGTAATAATAATAATAATAACGACGACGCAGCACGAGGTCCTAAAGGAAGGCCACTTTTACTTTTTCGCTAACGCACAGATCGATCACAATTTGCTGGAAAGGTTCCAAAGTCCTAATAAAATAAATTCACAGAGAGAGATAGACTACAGTAAGGGCCTCGTCACGATCACACATTGATTATATTGTTTTCTTCAGAAGGCTTTCGTTTTTTTTTTTGTCGTTTTGTTTTAAATAGAGAGAGAATAGAAGAGAGAAGCGCATCAAGAATACAACTACCTAATACACTAATTACATTTCGATAATAAAATAATTGATCACACACTCTTCACGGCGGTTACTATGCACTCTGAAAGAGCGAATCAATAAATAAAATAGAGATTACTAAATGGTATTATTATGTACTAAGCAATATTAAACTTAAAAGTAATGTCAAAAAAAATATAGTTTTCTGGCCACCGCATGTTACTAGTTCCTTGTTAAGCTATACGTAAGATTCACATTCATAAGAACGGGTTGCTGCTCGAGTGTCCATTCGATGACCCAATCTACAAAGAAACAAACCAAGTCGGGGGTAAACAAACAATAAACTCAAAGCTCAAGTAAATTAATACCTTGAAGGGATTCGGTGTCCAAGCCACACCGTTAACCTGCGCTGGGAAAACCGGCTGGAAGTCATGGCTGAAGCCGTTCATCTTGTACGAGTCGGAAGCACGAAACGGATTCTGATTGCTACCACCACCCCCACCGTTGCTTACCCCGTTTGCCCACATCGAGTTCGTTCCTGAATTGAAAGGATTCGATGCAGTGGTGGCATCTTGGTTCGATGTAAAAACAGAACCGAAATGACCTACTTCAATAAGGCAACTAACTTCAACAAATCCCATCGAGTGAGCGACGCACGTACCTTGACTAGGAGAGCCGTACATCGACTGCGGTGATGGGGAACTGTACATGGACCCGGCCGGAGTGCTCGAGCTATAAAGGGACCCGCTGGAGCTTCCGGAATTCCAATCGAAAGTCGACTGGCTCTTCAAAGCGTTATCTAAATCTTTCAAAGCTGCATATCGGTCTTCCGGGGGCGCCGGTGTCACATTCGCGTTGTTTTTCTGTTGATTTAAATTACTCAGGTTATTCGATGTTGGCATACCTGAAAGTAACAGAGTAAGTGCTTTAAACAAAAGAGAAAATTGCACGCGCCAAAATGTAAATTAAAAAAAAAAGGCGCTTCAATAAAGCTGTCCTGCTTTATTAAAGCGACTGGCGTTCTGTGTTAGCAGGTGATTAATTGATTAATTAATTAAATCAAAACGAAGCAGCAATCCACAGCGTGTGCGTTATTAATGAGTAGGGTAAGTAAGTGAAAAGCAAACACGAAACGATTACTTGCAATTGCGTCTGTTACTATAATCTACGAAGCTTCCGCCTGAATCGAAATTAATCCAATCGTTCATCAGGCTCGCGTGTTCCTCCTCCCGGAGGCCGTTCGGAGGTTGATGAAGAAGATGAAGAAGAAAAGGATCTAAAGGGGTGAATAAATTAATCAATTAATAAGTACAACGCTAGAAATTTTTATTAGGCGCGAAATAAATGTGTGTTAGCACTAATCGAAGGGTGTGGAGCGAAATAAAGAGAGTCTGGCCGGAATACGATGAGAAAATAAGAAGGCGCAGAGTGGAGGAGCGAAAACACACCCGACTTACTCCAGCGAGTGAGACTGCACTTGGGGAACAGAGGCACCTGGTTCAACATGGGACCGCACGGGCTGAATTGCAGGTCAAAAATGCTGAAACCGTCCTCTGCAATGAACAACAAACAATCTATAGGTGAGCGCAAACCACAAAAGTGGACGGTTTCGAGATGAAAGCACGCGGTAGATGCATGCGAAACTCAAAAAAAAAATTAACGATCCACGAATTGTAAGCAAGAAAAAAATTTAAAACAAAAAGTGTATCGTGAAATAACAATGGAATCAAATTTTAAAAAAAATCGACTCCTTAACCACAGTATAAATAGTTACCCAGTAGCGTCTCTTAAACGTCAGTGTCAAAAAAAGCCGCCATACTGTTTGATACCCTTATGGAAATGCAATGCAATTTGCAAACCGGTAGGTATCAAACAAAATGGCAAATGTGACAGTTATACTCGAGTGACGCTACTGTATAAATTCTTATACTGTGCCTTAACGTCAATATTAATTCAAAAATAAGAAAATCAGAAGAATTTAGCATCACCAACTTAGCTATCGAGAAAGCTTTGATCATTCGCGATATGAAACCGGTAAAACTTATCGATGAATTTACCGATTAATCCACCGACGGCATCACCGATCAATTCAATAAAATTCGTCGATGATTTCACTGATAGCTTCATCGATGATTTTACTGATTTTAATTCAACGATGAATTTTCTAATTTTAATTCACCGATGGCCTCATCGATCAATTCACCGACTAATCCATCATCGATGATTTCATTGGTAGCTTCATCGATGATTTTATACTGATTGTAATTCAACGATGAATTTTCTAATTTTAATTCGCCGGATGGCCTCATCGATCGATTCACTGATTAATCCATCAATGATAATCCAAAGCTTCGTAATCATCGGTAAAACTTATCCATGATTTCATCGGCAATTTCATCGATGAATTCACTAGTTTTAATTCACCGATGGCATAATCGATCAAATCACTGCTTAATTCATCGACGGCGTCATCGATGATGATCCAAAGCTTTGTAAAATTAATAAAACTTATCGATGATTTCATCGATCAATTCGTTGATGAATCCACCGACGGCATCATCGATGCTGATCCAAAGCTTTGAACATTCGCAATATAAAAACGGTAGTGATTTCATCGATAGCTCCTTCGATGAATTAACTGATTTTAATATACCGATGTCGTCATCGATCAATTCATCGATTATTACTCCAATGCCATCATCAATGATGATCCAAAGCTTCGATCAATCTCAACATGAAATCGGTATAACTTTCATAGATAGTTCAATCGATCGATTCCCTGATTAATCCGATGGCATCATCGATCAATTCACTCACTGACTAATCCGATGGCATCATCGATCAATTCACTCACTGACTAATCCATCAACGACGATCCAAAGCTTTGTAATAATTAAAACTCATCGATGATTTCAACGATAGTTCCATCGATCAATCAAAGCTTTGATCATTCGCAATATGAAATCGCTAAAGCTTATTGATGATTTCATCGGTAGCTTCATCGATGAATTTACTGATTTTAATTTACGGATGACGTCAACGATCAATTCATTATCACTCCAATGGCATCTTCAATGATGATCCAAAGCTTCGATCTTGCCTAATCTGATTTCATTAGTGAAACTTATCGATGATTTCATCGGTAGTCATCGATCAATTCACTCAGTGATTAATCCATCAACGAAGATCCAAAGCTTTGTAATAATTAGTAAAACTTATCGATGATTTCAACAGTAGTTCTATCGATCACTTCGCTGATGAGTCCACCGACGACATCATCGATGCTGATCCAAAACTTTAATCACTCGCAATAATATGAAATCGATAAAACATATCGATAGCTTCCTCGATGAATTTATTGATTTTATTGATTAATACTCCAAATGGCATCATCAATGATAATCCAAAGCTTAGATCATTCTCAATGTGAAATCGGTAAAACTTATCTATGATTTCATTGGTAGTTCAATCGATCAATTGGGTGATTAATCCACCGATCAATTCACTGATTAATCCATCGATGACGTCATCTAAAGGTTTGATCGCGATATAAATCGGTGAAGCTTATTGACAATTTCATTGGTAATCTCATCAATCAATTCACTCACTGTTGATATCATCGATAAAATTTATCGCTAACTTCATCGACGAATTTACTGATTTTAATTCACCGATGACATCATCGATCAATTCACTGATTATTGATTACTCCAATGGCATCATCAATGATGATCCAAAGCTTCGATCACTCTCAATCTGATTTCGTTAGTAAAACTTATCGATGCTTTCATCGGTAGTCCCATCGATCAATTCGCTGATTAATTCACCGATGGCATCATCGATCAATTCACTCACTCAACTATGATCCAAAGCTTTGTAATAATTAAAACTTATCGATGATTTCAACGGTACATAGTTCCATCGATCCAATCCATCGATGACATCATCGATGCTGATCCAAAGCTTTGTTCATTCGTAATATGAAATCGGAATATCTTATTGATGATTTCATCGGTAGCTTCATCGATAATTAATCCACCAATAAAATCATCGATGATGTTGGAGCTTTCGACCGTTTTGAAGCGGATTTGACTGTTTTGAAACATTTACATTTTCACTCGCGTTGAAATCAAGACCACTGACGTTTTATTTTTTGTTTGGAACCGCTGTCATTCTGTTTTGAAACGTCCTGTGGCGATACTTCGACGTCCATAAAGGTTAACTGTTTGCAGGTTAAATGTTAAATCTACGGTAATTAATTGGATTTTGAAATTATTATTTACGATTTCCAAGAGGTATTAATGTAAGAGGTTATCAATTTTTCCAGCGATCTTCTGATAAAAAAAAAACTCAAGGTTAGAGTGCAATTGACAGCTGACATTTGATGAAGTGACGAAACTTGAAAACATTGCAACTTTGACGTAAACAGAAAGTACGTTTCAAACCGCTCCGAAATTGCTTAAGAAAATTGTATTGATCATTCGATCAGCGCGGTGTAAAATTTATCGATGATCTCATCGGTGGTTACATCGAGGAATTCACTGATTAATGCACCGATGAGATCATCGGTATTTCCCAATATGCAATCGATGATTTCATCGCTAATCTCATCGATGATTCACTGATTAATCCACCAACGAGAAAACTGAGGATGATCCAAGCTCCGATCATTCGCAATACGAAACTAGTGGAATTTATTCGTGATTTCATCGATGAATTAATCCATCGATGTTGAATCAAAGCTTCGTAATGTGAAATCGACGATTTCACTGCTAAACTCACCGATGTTTCACTGATTAATCCACCAATGATGATCCAAACCTCCGATCAGTAATGGAATTTATCCGTGATTTCAACGGTAATCTCATCGATGAATTTACTACTGATTTATCCACCAACGAGATCGACGATGTTGATTCAAAGCTTTGCCATATGAAATCGATGATTTCATCGCTAAACTCACCGATGATTCGCCGATTAATCCACCGATGAGAAAATAGATGCGATCTAAAGCACCGATCGTTCGCAAAGTTCGTGGAATTTATCGGTGATTTCTCATCGGTTGTCTCATCGATGAATTTACCACTGATTAATCCACCAGTGAGATCATCGATATTGATTCAAAGCTTCGCAACATGAAATCGACGAAACTTAACGATGATGTCGTCGCTAATCTCATCGATGATTCCCTGATTAATCCACCAATGAGATGATAATCGTCGATGATATTTAAATATTGCAATTGCAAGTTGGTTTTGATCGCAATGGAGTTTAGGTCAAAAATCGGCCGCGAGATGTCGCGACCTAAACTATTCATGAAATTTGCATTGAATTCACCGATGAAAGGTTGGTCATCGTTGAAATTTTCAACGTTTAACAATTTTGTCGCAAAGCAGGTTTTGATCGCAATGAGTTTTAGGTCAAAAATTGGCTGCGAGATGTCGCGACCTAAACGACTGATGAAAATCCCATCAAAACCGATGAGATAGATGATCATCGATGAAATTTTCGAGATTTAAAAATTTTGTTGCAAGTCGGTTTTGATCGCAATGAGTTTTAGCTCAAGAATTGGCCGCGAGATGTCGCGACCTAAAATATTCATGAAATTTTCATTGAATTCACCGGTGAAATAATCGATAAGGTCATCGATGGGATGACAGATAACAAGTCGGTTTTGATCGTGATGGATATAAGTAAAAAATCGACCACGAGATGTCGCGACTTAAACAATTAATGAAATTTTCATTGAATTCACCGGTGAAATAATCGATAAGGTCATCGATGAGATGACAGATAACAAGTCGATTTTGATTGCAATGGATTTTAGGTCAAAAATCAGCCGCGAGATGTCGCGACTTTAAACAATTGATGAAATTCTCATTGAATTCACCGGTGAAACAATCGATAAAGTCACCGATGAGATGACAGATAACAAGTCGGTTTTAATTGCAATGGATTTTAAGTCAAAAATCGGCCGTGAGATGTCGCGACTTAAACACTTGATGAAATTTTCATTGAATTCATCGATGAAATAACCGATAAGGTCACCGATGAGGTGACAGATAACAAGTCAGTTTTGATTGCAATGGATTTAGGTCAAAAATCGACCGTGAGATGTCGCGACCCAAACTATTCATGATATTTTCAGTGAATTCACCGATGAGATGATGATCATCGATGAAATTTCCGATATTTTGCCGCAAGCCGGTTTTGATTGCAATGGATTTCAGCTCAAAAATTGGCCGCGAGATGTCGCGACCTAAAATATTGATGAAATTTACATTGAATTCATCGGTGAAATAATCGATAAGATCACCGATGAGATGGGTTTTGATTCCAATGGATTTAGGTCAAAAACCGACCGCGAGATGTCGCGGCGTAAATTGCTGATGAAATTTGCAGAGAATTCACCGATGAAATAACCGATAAGGTCACCGATGAGATAACTTGTTGTGTTTCAAAAACAATTATGTTTTATTTAGAGCAGTTTAGACGAACTCAATGTTACCAACTTAAAATCAGCAGCAGTAACATTTAACGATTCAAGACAATAATTAATTCATTTAATGATAACAAGATTCAGAAACGAACTGTCAAATTTTCTACGTTAAATGAGCATTAAATCCGAAATTATTAATTAAAATTGATTCTGTCGGGCAAAGTTAAACGTTATTAATTAAATCTAACGACCTCTAGTGCCGCCTTTCAAAACTGCTGAAGATTTCTTGTTCTCAACCATTGGCAACACTGCCTTGCATTTATTTTCGAAGCGATTTGTTCCGTACTTTCTTAATTATAATATTTTAATTTGTTTAAACCCAAACATAATAATGTCATCGACAATTTTGTGTTATATGAAATGTAATAAAGTAGAAATCTGTAAGAAGTAATGAAACAGAAATCTGTAATAAATGGGGTCTACTTACTGGTATTGTTGAAAACCGGGTTGTTGTCGAAGTTTGCAAATGAAGGCTGGCTGGTGGAGTTGTTGTTGTTGTTGACCGAATTAAAAATGTCTGCAGATTCGAAATTCGCTACAAAATTCGTCGTCGCGGTGCTGCCGTTTTTACCACCGCCCACCGAAGTCGTCGTTGAATTATTTAATAGATTCCTAACTGTGTCGTTCTTGCCGTCGTTGTTCACTCCGTTCAACCTCAGCGCTTTGGGCTCGGGCACGAGGTGGTTGAGAGGTTTGGTCGGTGGGAGGGCCCCGTTCGTCCGCGTCACCGGCGCTTCCAGGTAGTAGCGACGCCTCTCGTACTTGTCTATCATGGAGTCATGGATCTGCTGCTCGTCTCGCCCCTCGGTGAGAGGCGATCCCTCGTACAGCCCCAGCCACGTGCGCCTGCAGTAATCGTTTCCGCGATTTTGCAGCAGCGCGATTTCTTCGGCGGTAAACGTCGCCATGGAAATTGATTTCACCCGATGAGGGGGCGTCAGTCCCCGCCTGGAATATTAATCAGTGTTATTACTGGCCAGGGATATCGATTATTATTTATTAATATTAATTCAATTTCCTTATTAAAAAAAAAGTAGAACGTACAAAGTAGCTTAATGGGTTACATTAAAGCAATGATTGATAACAGGTAAAAATTGGCGACGTCGTGCACTTTCTACACCACGTCTAAAAACGATATTATAGCTATGTTAATCAAAGAAGGAATGCATTCTTCTATGTATGTGTGTATAGGCGGGAGAAGGTGAGCGTAAACTTGAATCCGAGTAACAGAAGTGATAACCGGGTCAGCTCAGAATTTTCCATTTTTTTCCAATTCTCAGAAAAATGATTACATAAATGAAACGAGCACCGCAAAAAACTTGGCTCTCGACTTGGAGTGGCTCGAAGTGGAGACGTCGCCGACCGCAAGCAACATTCATTTTATTAATTATTACAGTTTGTAACTACCTAACTACCTGATTGTTCTTATAACGCTCGAAGATAATAACAGCGTTTGATAATAATATTCATTGGAAGGCTGCAACGCAGAAACGCGGTAATCCTTGAGCAGAATTTGCACTCATCTCACATAAAGCCAATGCTAATTGTCTAAATGCGACGGCGATATCGCAAAACAAAATTTAAATGTGATGACTGAATTAGAAATTATAATTTCGATTGAGATATCTGCACGCAGATAAAATTTAATCTGCGACGCAGAGAGCGTCCGTCTCCTCCTCATCCATCCTTCGTCTCGCATTTCAAACTGTTGAAATCACCACAACAAAAAAAAAAAACCTTAAATATCTCTTCCGTTTTACGGAACGCTCTGTATATTGTTCGATTTTTGAATCCTACGTCGAATTTTAGCACGACTTCGTGTGTGTGTCGCAACACGCTTCTAATCCGAATAGTTTCCGAGTATTTTATGCAAATTTAAATAAACAAAAGAAAAAAACAAATGACGATCGACTTACAAGATGACGAAATTAATGTGTAATGTTATTTTGATTCGGATAATTGAGACATACATACTTAAATCAAAACTGAACTGAAGCACGATTAAAAATTATACTTAAATGTACAGGGTGACTCAAAAAAAATATGTACATCAATATCGACAAGAAAAAAAAAGGCGAAATTTGTAACTTTTCTTGAAGTTACGTCATTTTCAAAATAAAATTGTAATAAGAAAAACAACTGAGCATCGTTTTGTCGATAAATATGAAACGGTCGCGGATTTGGTTTTCAAGACAAAGTCGGTTATTGCTGTTTAATTGTAAATAACAAACAGATGTTCAGATTCTCGGTAAAAATTCTACCGGATGCGACGGATGGACGCCGGGTTCCTTTTCAAAAGAATGTAAACCACCCAGCGAGTCCTTAACCACCCAGTTAACCCTACGCAAATAACACTCCTGTTTCCCGGACATCATAAACCGGTCATCGTAACCTTTTAGCTTTGTGTTTTCGGATATTTGTATGGGTTGGTCGCACTAAATTTTAGGGACATGTCAGTTATAGAAAAGAGATCAAATTACGTTGCAAGTTGAAGTAGTTCGCTTTGGTCCGCTTTGTTTCAAACAAGCACCGGATGCACTAAAAATGTCAAGTGGACACTTGTAACGAAGCGAGGGTTAGGCAAGTTCCAGATTGCGACAGACCACCGCGATTCTGCATGACAAGCTAATTGGAGTAGGCGTGATTTGGGGCTAAAACAGCGATTATCATTGGCCGGTGGTTTCAAAAAATTATCTTGCGAAGTCCGAGGGGGTGGGTTAATTTTTGACTTGGAAAGGAAAGGACGGAGCGCCGAAAAACAGAAACATTCCGACCTCTCGAACGAACGGTTGAATATTTTAATTCTAACTTAGCGGGTTTCTTGTAGTGCTTGCGGTCATTCTCTCATTTCACATTTTGCTATTGATTGTCTTGCAAATTGATCGCCGAGGGCGGCATTTTGTATCACATACATCTCCAGAACGTCTGATTAATTAATTAATTACTCCATTAATTAAGTACACTGTAGACCCACTGTGTCACACTGTGCGTTGGTTGATTGAGCAGAACGAGTCTAAGGGTGAGTTTACAGAAAGGAAATCAAATATTTAATTACGATTAACTATTTGATTGAGCTTAAAATTCGTGTTGCCATAGAAATCAAATTGTTAAACTAAGGCAACGCTAATTTTTATCTCAATCAAATCATAATTAAATATTTGATTTCCTTTCTGTAAACCCACCTTTAGATCTGAAGTGACAAACATTAGTACCAAGAACAACCTAAGTTGAACACAAATTAATTGTTAATTTAATTGAGGAGCAGAGTTTTCCAACAACTATTTGCGTGTGCACCAAACCACCAGCTGTGTGATTGAAATCACTTCGATCGCTACGATATTCGAAAGTGAAATCTGTTAAGCGAATTCTACTGTACTTCCTGATAACCGTAATTTTGTTTCTGTGGGTAAGGGTTTTTACGCTCATTATATCGGATCCCGCAGTAGCTGGTACAAGGAGTTTTTACCTTTTTTTTGCAATAAATAATTAATTGAATCTAACTACCGCAATCCTATTTAAACGTAATTAGTTCCTTGATCTCTCGAGTATTCACCGACACATCAAAAGAACTGAGTTACAACAACGTAAGTCCAGATTTGCAGCGATCACGAGCCATATTAGAAATATTACTATTTTATTGCGGATTCTCCGCAAGGGTCACATCAAAATGTAAACAAATAAGTAGGTTAGCAGAATAGTTTCTTAGCGCCGGCTATAAATCTTAAATAACAGGTAGCTGTAGTCGACCCAGACGGATAGGATAGTGCATGACCGTTGGGTGACCCTTCTTGGGAATTCTCAGAAAATAAACATTGTCGGCCGAGTTATTTAATTTGACAATAAGTTTAAATGGTTTTGTTTGGACAGTTTTATTGGTTATTTAGTTGTCCGTAAAAGTCAACAATCAAGGTGACACGTCGACGTGCTACAACATTGATTTAAATTGTCTTTAAATATGTATTAGTTTTTTTTTTAATTTGGCAAGTCAAAACGAACTGAAGTCGATTGACAAATGTTGTTCTAATATACAGGGTGGTTAACAAAAAAATAGATTTGCTAGACGAAATTCAGATGTTACGATTTAAAATAAAATTAACGAAAAAAGAAAACAACTGAACATCGCCCAGCCAAAATATATTTGAATATGTACATAGTTTTTGAATATTTTACGGAAATAGCTGTGAATAAACAAAAGAAAAGACGATCGATTTAATTACATAATGCGCAAGCCGAAACTAATTATTGAAGTCGATTGAAAATGTTTCTCAGATATACAGGGTGACTCAAAAAATGTTACGATATTCTTTCTCCATTTGATTTTCAAAATAAAAAAAAAGACGAAATTTTCTGACTGTTCCCGAAGTTACAATGCCATTTTTAAAATGAAATTAAAACTGAGAACAACTGAGCATCGCACCGCCGAAAAAAACAACTGACTAGTTTTCGAATATTTTAACCAAAGAAAAAAAGAAAGAAAAGACGATCGACTCGCCGTTTTTTTTCAATTTAGTTAAAACGCAAGTCAAAACGAGTTGATTCAGGCAATTATTGAAAATGATGCTTAAATGTACAAGGTGAGTCAAAAAATATTACATAGATATTCTTCTTACATTTATTTTCAAAAAGGATTTCTTGAAGTAACAACGTCCTTTGAAAATAAAAGAAAGAACAAAGGAGCATCGCACCGCCGAAAATGTTCATCCAATCAAAGAAAACAAACAAAAGACGATCGACTCGCCGTCCTTTTTTAAATTTAGTTAAAACGTAAAATTGAAAAAGAAAAAAAAACATCGCCTCGCCGCGTCCTAGCGTAATCTGGAGTTGCATGTTACGCCATCTAACGCCCTTTATATTTTACCTGTCGTATTACAGAACCGCCAGAATCAATGTCTGTGTTCTCATTTTATTAACAAGAAAAAAAAAAGGCAAAATTTGTAACTTTTCTTGAAGTTACGTCGTTTTCAAAAAAAAACTGTAATAAAAAAAGAAGTGAGCATTGTTTCGCCCATAAATATAACTGAATTTTATCTAGTATTTTATGGAAGTACAAACAGAAAAACAAAAGACGACTGATTTACAAAACTTAATAAATTTTTTTTGAAGAAAGCGCTTCCTGCGTTAAGGGCCGCTCGCCGCCGGGGGGCTCGCGGCAGCTAGGAAACTGCCTTCGTCGTGTTAAATGGTCGCACGACAAGGAAAGTTTTTCGATCGTGTAAGCAAAAGTGCCTGAAGTGCTTTTTCCGTTTAGAAAATTCGCCGTTCGGTTATTTACGGTGCGATCGGATCAAAGCCGGTGGCGTCGCGAAGGAGGAGGATGGGGCTCTCCTCCGGATGAAACACCTCGACGATATCTCTACTTCTTAATTTTATTTTCAAAATGAAAAAAGGATTTCTTGGAGTTACGATGCTCTTTCAAAATAAAAAAAGAACCGAGCGTCGCACTACCGAAAAAACAGTATTTTATCCAAACAAAAGACGATCGACTCGTCGTCTTTTTTAAATTTAGTTAAAACGCAAAATTAGAAGAAAAAAAAACATGCCCAGCCGTAATGTAAACTGAAGTTGCACGTTGTGCTCTCTAACGCCCTCTACATTTTACCTGTCGTATTACAACAGAACCGCCAGAATCAATGTCCGTGTTTCCATTTTATTGCTTTATTTTATTTGCGACTAAAAATAATGAATAAATCTGTAGATTAGACGCCACGTTGTCATGGCAACCGATGACATTTGTTTAGCATCGCGTCACCGTGTTATAGAAGGTGCATGTGGCGCCCTCTATGTGTTACCTGTCGTATTACAGAATCATTGTCTGTGTTTGTATGTTCTTGTTTTTTTTTTTATTTACGACTAAAAGCAAAGAATATTGAAAGAATAAATCAGTAGATTTAGCATCGCGTTGCCATGACAACCGCGATTTTTGTCTTTTTTGAAAAAATAAAACAAAAGATTCTGTTTTCCGAACGAAAATATAGATGGGTCGGAAGCAGTCAATTGTTTTACCTTAATGAAACCGACGAAACGGTTACCACCGGCAACTAACTTCACTGTGATAACTGACCGCATGCTAAATAGCTGCTTTCGTTTATACCCGTGATTACTAATCATGTAATCGTGATCACAATTCTGCGTGTTCGTTCTCTGTGATTACTTTCTCCCCCATCTCCGATTTAGCGATCATGATTACAATTTGGATAATCACAAGTTATGTGTGATTTTGTATGATTTGATCACAAAAACCTAACCTAGAAACATTACCGGTTTCATATGTTTTAATCAATATTGGGTTATCATATGATTCTGTTCACCTAATCATTGATTCTATGATTGGCTTGAACGAAAGCAGCTAATATTAGGACACTATCTCCAAAAATGAGTTGTGATAAGATTTAAAGACCAACCGACGTCATCACAATAATTGACGTCACCGTATTTACCAACTATCGTCATGGCAACGAGCGTCCAGGTGTGTTGATGTTGACTAATAGTAAATGACGTCATCATAGGTGACCGCAATAATTATTATTACCTTTGTCACGATTATTATCAATTATTTCGGTCTCTTAATCAATTTGTTAATAAGTCGATTGTCTTTTGTTTCCTTAAGTTTTGTTTCTGTTTTCTCAGTTTTGTTCACATTTCTTTTCGTTAAATAATTGTCTCTGCGGGGGGGAGGGCGTAGCGTATCGTAGTTACGCTAGTGAATAAAAAGTAAATTAGGCATTTCAAATTTCGCACCTAGAAATTAATCCGACAAAGTTTACACAGATGGCGCAGCTGAAACTGACGTTAATTTGATTTAACTTTTAACATTTAATGCCTACAGTTACAAAGTTAGAAAAACAAAACTTAGACGAAATATTGAATTAGGTTTTAAAAAAATGAAGTCCGACGTAGATGGCGCCACATACTTTACTCAATTTAGATTTACAAAAAGTTAAAAAATTTCTATGCCTTTTTCTACATATTTCAATAATTTTCAGGTATTTCAATTTTCGCGCCTAGAAAATGAAGATCGACAAGATCTATATATGTACAGGGTGGATCAATTTCGATGTCTCTTATGGGCATCTCTGTAACTATAAGAGTTAGAAAAAAACTAGTGGCCAAGTCTCGATCTCTTTTTTAGAGATAAAGTCAATAGACTAAACAAAAATTGGCTATCTTCTTTTGTTTTCGAGTTACAGGCAAAAATTGACATTTTCGACTTTTCGTCAATCGCGCATATCTCGTTTATTTTTACAGATATTAAAAAACTGTTTTGACATTATTAGGACATTTTTTTGAATACAATTCAGTGGTGTAGTTGGTTTTTTCATATTTACTTAAATTGTCGAGTTATAACATAAAGATATATTTTTTTTAATGAAAATCATAGTAGGCAATGTCACCATTAAATAGAGATTATTTTTCTGTTTTCAAAAATATATACTTTGTTGGGTTTATTTCTTACAATTAATAGAATAAAACGCCTTTTCTATTATTCTTGGGTGTATTCTATTCTTAGTAGGCTGGTTTGAACAAAGGCCCACAATTTTTTGTTTGTTTTTATTAAATATCAACTCTTGTTTAAATATTTTGACAGTTGCAGTCGCATAAAGAGAAAGAAAAATAGAACGAGCATCCTCTAAGAGTCACAAAGATTACAACAATACTGATACCATGTGGTTTGGTTCAAATTCGAAATTATGTACTTCATTTAATATTTAAGTTAAAAGCACATTTTTTTCGATCAAATATGCATTTCATGGGATAATGAACTAAATTAAATGTATAAATTAAAAGCATCTTAGAAATAAGAAATTATTGCAGAAAAAGTTAAAGAATATTGAAATATAAGTAGATAATAAACACAACTGTTGATATGTCACAATAAATAACTTAAAACCCAGAAAATAATATCAAACTAAAATCACAATTTAAACACTGCCGCGCTAAAATACGCAGCTAACTCATGTTGTAACCCAACCCAGCTGTATCGGTGCTAGCTTTCTATCTCTTATGTTTATCGCAATACCTCTCACTCTTGTGCTACCCAATCTTCAAATCTTTGTTAATATTTAATAAAAACAAAAGAAAATTGTCGGCTTTTGTTGAAACTAGCCTCCTAAGAAAAGAATGCACCCAAAAATAATGAAAAAAGGCGTTTTATTCTATTAACTGTAAGAAATAAACCCAACAAAGTATATATTTTTGAAAACAGAAAAAAAATCTCTATTTAATGATGACATTGCCAACTATGATTTCCATTTAAAAAAATATAACTTTATGCGATAACTAGAAAATTTAATTAAATATCAAAAAACCAACTACACCATTGAATTGTATTCCAAAAAGTGTCCTAATAATGTCAAAACAGTTTTTTAATATCTGCAAAAATAAACGAGATATGACTGATTGACGAAAAGTCGAAAATCTCAATTTTGGCTTATAACTCGAAAACAAAAGAAGATAGCCAATTTTTGTTTACACTATTGACATTATCTCTAAAAAAGAGATCGAGACTTGACCATTAGTTTTTTTCTATCTCTTATAGTTACAGAGTTGTCCATAAGAGACATCGAAATTGATCCACCCTGTACATAGATGGCGTCACGGAATTTTGACTTTGCCTTCTTTTTTAATGTCAAAATCTAAAAGTATCAAATCAATTCATTTAAATTTAGAGAATTAATTCGATAAAAGGTAACCAAAGAGAATTAGGCGTTTTCAATTTCGCGCCTAAAACTTAAGTCCGACAAGTTTTACATAGATGGCGCCACTGAAGTCTCGACATTACTTTCATTTAATTTTTAACATTTTAATGCACAGTTAGGAAATTACGAAAGCAAAACGTACACGAAACACTGAATTCGATCAAAAAATGAAATCCGACGTAGATGGCGCCACATACTTTACTCGGTTTAGATTTAGAAAAAGTTTTAAAAAAATTATCCATGCCTTTTGGCTCTTTCAATAATTTTTAGGTATTTCAAATTTCGCGCCTCGAAAAATAAAGCTCGATAAGATTTTCATAGATGGCGCCACACGTCAAAGTTTACAAGTACCAAATTAATTCATTTAATTTCAATTTAATATAAATTTAGAAAATTAATTCGATAAAAGGTAACGAAAGAAAATCAGGTGTTTTAAATTTCGCGCCTAAAACTTAGTCCGACAAGATTTACGTAGATGGCGCCACTGAAGCAGACATTAATTTGATTTAACTTTTAACATTTTAATACACAGTTGGCAAATTGGAAAAACAAAACTTACACGAAATACTGAATTAGATCAAAAAATGAAGTCCGACGTATGTAGATGGCGCCACATACTTTACTCAATTTAGATTTAGAAAAAGTTATAAAAAAAATTATCTGTGCTTTTAGGCTATTTCAATAATTTTTACGTATTTCATATTTCGCGGCTAGCAAAATGAAGATCGACAAGATTTATATACGTACATAGATGGCGCCACACAAATTCATTTAATTTCGTTTGTTTAAATGACAACTTGTCAGTGTTTTCCAATTTTCGCAAGTTTGTCGCAAAATTTAAAAATCTGCGCGGAAATGACAGTATAAACATAATTCGTTGACCTCGATTACAAAGTGCTGTAAGTTACGACGCACGTGTTCATTTTCATCGCCTCCCTTCATCAAAATGTATTCGGTCCGAATGTAACGTCAATATTTGGTTGCTACGTCGGGTCACGGTTTCTTGTAAGAAAACCACATGCTTAAAATTCTATTATTTGAAGAAGAAGAAAAAAAAGAAAAGAAAAACACTAATACTTGCTGCGTTCAGCCAGAGTTAGTAATTCCCGCAGCGTTTAATAGTAGCGAAATACAGCGAATAGAAGTTGGCTGAACGGATTCGTATTCAACAATAAGGTTGTATTGCGAATTACTTTAACGAAACACACGTTTCCGGTGCATTTGCACAAGACATTTTCTTCCTAATTAAAAAAGTTATTATTGAAAATAATTTTCGTAAATTCAATTTAAAACTTGGCGACCAATACATTGAGCGCTCTTCGTTGACGGAAGTTAGTTTTGTTTTCTTTTCTTTCCGTTAATTATTTTGATCTTTTTTTTTACATAATTTACCATCAAAAGAACAAGAAGTCAGATTAAACTCAGTCGACCTAGTCAAAAAGTTTCCATCGTCGCACGTCATCAAGATTGCCAACGTTGTCACGGTTACCAATAACAAACTGCGATTGCTCCGCCGATAACCGACCAACTTTTCAACAAGAAAATAATTAATTACGGGGGGGCAATACATTAGCGACTCGGCAGTAAAAGGGGCCACCAAGTCAACTTCAAAGCTTTCTTTATATCAAGGCAATAAAAACGGACGGAAGCTGATATCGCCCGAGTCGTCGGCTTCCCGTTCGAGCAGGCAAAGGCACGGCAAGGCTGCCCTGATGTGATAAAACAACGATACAGTGGCAGTCGTAAAGGCCACACACACACACACCGAGCTCTAATCAGCGCACTCGTTTGTTTCTCGACGCTGTTAGCCATAATAATAACCAACCGAAAGCCATAACAATAACACGGCCGGCGGGGCGAGTTGATCGGAAAAGGAATGCGCCCAAATCGACTTTGAGACATTGAACGTGAATCTGTGGCAAACCTGTTCCTGGCCAAACATTACGTAACGCGTGCGCGCAATTCCGAACCGCAACTCCAAGTTCAAACAAACTAATTAGCGAAGGCGAAGGCAGACAAACACAAAACTAGGCACATCTCATCATCGCATCGCCTTGGCAAACACGAGGAGAACAAATAATTGGTGAGAACGTTCACAAGGCAAACTCATCGAGAAAATACTTTAGGAGGAGTCATCACGTCATCATGCAAAAACACAAAATATGTGATTCTCTGTATATATGTAAAAAAATAAATTACATTCAAATTCGGGCAAGTTAAAAACGCATTAATTATTTATTTTGACGTGAACTATGATAAAGGTGGCAACAGAGGAAAAGAAAATTGTGACGGGTTAATTTGACAGTCGCAAAAAAATTGAAAAATCTCTTCAGAACTCGACCACAGGTGATTGTGTAATTTAAACATTCGTTTCGAAACTAAATACGATAAAAGTGACTGCGGAGAACAAAATTGTGATTAATTCGTAGAGCCCGATTAGTTTGACAGCTGTCAAAAGTAGAAAAGTTTCATCAGAACTGAACCAAATACGAACGGGCAACGTAAATATGTACATCACAAACGTGGGCATAGAAAACAAAACAAAATGTTTAGTTCATAAAGCCTAATTAAACTGACAGTTATCAAAAACTGACGAATCCCTCTCAAAACTCAGCCGAACGTGATTGTATAATGTGAATACCCATTCTGACATGAAATATCGGAAAGTTGACCGCGGAAAACAAAATTATGATGAGTTCATAAAGTTCAATATTATTAATTTGACAGATGTCAAAAAATTGAAAATTTCCTCAGAACATAGTCATATACGTACGTACTCATTAAATATTAATCCCGAATTAAATGAACCATCAATAAGTACGGCTGCGGAAGACAAATTTGATTAATTCATAAAGTTTAACGAATTTGACAGTTGTCAAAAATAACTCTACAATGTAAATACTCATTAAATATCAGAGTAAATGTGGCTGTGGAAGGCGAACTTTTGAATAGTTGATGAAACCTAATCAATTTGACAGTTGTCCAGTTGTCAAAAAAAGGAAAAGTTCTTCAAAACTTAAGCGAACGTGATTGCATTATGTGAATACCCATTCTGACATGATATACTGTAAGGTTGACCGCGGAAAACAAAATTATGATGAGTTCATAAAGTTCAATTAATTTGACAGATGTCAAAAAATTGAAAATTTCCACAGAACTCGGCCATATACGTACGTACTCATTAAATATTAATCTCGAGTTAAATGAAATATCAATAAGTACGGCTGCGGAATACAAATTTGATTAATTCATAAAGTCTAACTAATTTGACAGTTGTCAAAAATGACTCTACAATGTAAATACTCATTAAATATCAGAGTAAATGTGGCTGTGGAAGACGAAGTTTTGATTAGTTGATGAAACCTAATCAATTTGACAGTTGTCAAAAAAAGGAAAAGTTCTTCAAAACTCAGCCGAACGCGATTGCATAATGTGAATACCCATTCTGACATGAAATACCGTAAGGTTGACCGCGGAAAACAAAATTATGACGAGCTCATAAAGTTCAATTAATTTGACACATGTCAAAAAATTGAAAATTTCTTCGGAACTCAGCCATATACGTAAGTACTATTAAATATTAATCTCGAATTAAATGAAACATCAACAAGTACGGCTGCGGAAAAGACAAATTTGATTAATTCATAAAGCCTAACTAATTTGACAGTTGTCAAAAATGACTCTACAATGTAAATACTCATTAAATATCAGAGTAAATGTGGCTGTGGAAGACGAAGTTTTGATTAGTTGATGAAACCTAATCAATTTGACAGTTGTCAAAAAAAGGAAAAGTTCTTCAAAACTCAGCCGAACGCGATTGCATAATGTGAATACCCATTCTGACATGAAATACCGTAAGGTTGACCGCGGAAAACAAAATTATGACGAGCTCATAAAGTTCAATTAATTTGACACATGTCAAAAAATTGAAAATTTCTTCGGAACTCAGCCATATACGTAAGTACTATTAAATATTAATCTCGAATTAAATGAAACATCAACAAGTACGGCTGCGGAAAAGACAAATTTGATTAATTCATAAAGCCTAACTAATTTGACAGTTGTCAAAAATGACTCTACAATGTAAATACTCATTAAATATCAGAGTAAATATGGTTGTGGAAGGCCAAGTTTTGATTAGTTGATGAAACCTAATCAATTTGACAGTTGTCAAAAAGAGGAAAAGCTCTTCAAAACTCAGCCGAACGCGATTGCATAATGTGAATACCCATTCTGACATGAAATACTGTAAGGTTGACCCCGGAAAACAAAATTATGACGAGCTCATAAAGTTCAATTAATTTGACAGATGTCAAAAAATTGAAAATTTCCTCAGAACTCGGCCATATACGTACGTACTCATTAAATATTAATCCCGAATTAAATGAAACATCAATAAGTACGGCTGCGGAAGACAAATTTGATTAATTCATAAAGTCTAACTAGTTTGACAGTTGTCAAAAATGACTCTACAATGTAAATACTCATTAAATATCAGAGTAAATGTGGCTGTGGAAGGCGAAGTTTTGATTAGTTGATGAAACCTAATCAATTTGACAGTTGTCAAAAAAAGGAAAAGTTCTTCAAAACTCAGCCGAACGCGATTGCATAATGTGAATACCCATTCTGACATGAAATACCGTAAGGTTGACCGCGGAAAACAAAATTATGACGAGCTCATAAAGTTCAATTAATTTGACACATGTCAAAAAATTGAAAATTTCTTCGGAACTCAGCCATATACGTAAGTACTATTAAATATTAATCTCGAATTAAATGAAACATCAACAAGTACGGCTGCGGAAAAGACAAATTTGATTAATTCATAAAGCCTAACTAATTTGACAGTTGTCAAAAATGACTCTACAATGTAAATACTCATTAAATATCAGAGTAAATATGGTTGTGGAAGGCCAAGTTTTGATTAGTTGATGAAACCTAATCAATTTGACAGTTGTCAAAAAGAGGAAAAGCTCTTCAAAACTCAGCCGAATGTGATTGCATAATGTGAATACCCATTCTGACATGAAATACTGTAAGGTTGACCCCGGAAAACAAAATTATGACGAGCTCATAAAGTCCAATTAATTTGACATATGTCAAAAAATTGAAAATTTCCTCAGAACTCGGCCATGTACGTAAGTACTCATTAAATACTAATATCGAATTAAATGAAACATCAATAAGTACGGCTGCGGAAGACAAATTTGATTAATTCATAAAGTCTAACTAGTTTGACAGTTGTCAAAAATGACTCTGCAATGTAAATACTCATTAAATATCAGAGTAAATGTGGCTACGGAAGACGAAGTTTTGAATAGTTGATGAAACCTAATCAATTTGACAGTTGTCCAGTTGTCAAAAAAAAGGAAATGTTCTTCAAAACTCAGCCGAACGCGATTGCATAATGTGAATACCCATTCTGACAAGAAATACCGTAAAGTTGACAGCGGAAAACAGAATTATGACGAGCTCATAAAGTTCAATTAATTTGACAGATGTCAAAAATTGAAAATTTCCTCAGAACTCGGCCATATACGTAAGTACTCATTAAAAATTAATCTCGAATTAAATTAAACATCAATAAGTACGGCTGCGAAAGACAAATTTGATTAATTCATAAAGTCTAACTAATTTGACAGTTGTCAAAAATTACTCTACAATATAAATACTCGTTAAATATCAGAGTAAACGTGGCTGTGGAAGGCGAAGTTTTGATTAGTTGATGAAACCTAATCAATTTGACAGTTGTCAAAAAAAAAGAAAAAGGGGGATTCCCCCCCTTTTTTTTAGCGACATTGCCACATATGCATTTTGATTACACAAAAAAATTGAAGAAGCCCCCCGCATTTTTTGTCGTGTTGATACCGACGAGCAGACAAGCGTTTTCATTCATAGTAAACACGGCGTACGTTTTATTACCTCTCTGCCCCCCTGTCCCCCGTAACTGATATCGCGACAATGACCCAACGGCACTAGAGAAAAAAAAACTTCCTTATCTTCCGCACATGAAACGATAATTTTATTTATTTTTCCCATGTCGGCTTATTTTACCAAACGTATCTATTCGAGCGCATCCTCGCGTTATCGCCACCGACTTTATTAATTAATTTTTTTTTTATTTTTGTTTTTCAAGTAAGTGGTTTTTGCGACCTTTCTGTGCGTTTCCGTGAAGTTGGAATTGCGTCAGTGACAGCGCAAACAAGAAGCCCAAGTTACGATAAAAAAAAAAAATCGACTCTTCACTTCTTTGGACAATGTCGGAAGTAGAATCGATTAAATGCAAATTGCAACTTGAACGAGCGATAAAACAAGTGAATCACCACCCCAAATCACACTAGTAGTATGAATCACATGCTAATTTAAGAAAGCGAGAAATGAAAGGAGGAAATAAAAACTGTCGATTCATTTTCACAAAAACACGAACAATTATAATTAAGCATTTTTCATTTCCGATACCGCCAGTTCAAGAACAGTCGAATTTTCGAACCTTTTCATTTGTCTTTGTTTGACGTCATATCTGCAATGACGTATTGTTTTAGTTTAGTTACTTTTCAAATCATTCCAATAAAAAACAGGAATATTGTTTCACGTGTAAACATTAAAAAAAAAAAAAGAACGATTGCCTCAAGTAATCTAGTAATTTTTAGAGACGTGGGGGTTCCCGGCCGCATGACTTTCGCCGACCGCTGTACATAACGCGCGCTCACACGTAAATTACTTTGACATTTCAACGCACTAAGCGAATCTGTCAAATAGGCGAAGCGAAAACGACGACGCGTGACTTTCGCGCACCGCTGTACACGAATTCGTCCTTGCTGAAAATTTATGACTTTTATTTAAAGGCTGGTCTACACGCAACGACTTGTCGAATCAGACAAATCGTATCAAGTAAGACGGAGCGTGTGGACCGCAAAACGTAAAGCTAGACAGACGTACGTTTTGCGGTCCACACGCTCCATCTTACTCGATACGATTTGTCTGATTCGACAAGTCGTTGCGTGTAGACCAGCCTTAACGGAAGTAAACAATTTGACAAGTCGTGTGAAGCAAAAAAGGGGGGGGGCAAAAGAGAATTTTTTTTGTCCTTTGCATTTCATTTTCGCTTTCGAGAATTTAGGAAACTCGTCTTATTCATTCGAGTCTAAAAATTAAAAAAAAAATAAATAAATAAACAGTAGCCTTCATATTTTAGTTTGATATATCAGCGCGTCTGTCAAACTGGCGAAGCAAAAAACAAAACTATGACTTTTGTCCAACGCTGCACACGAGTGTTTCGTCTGTGCGTTGAAAGCGAAATACAATTTGACTCGTTCTGAAAAATTTAGAAAAACGTGTGTCTTTGTCGCTCGTCATTTGCTTTTTACAAGCCTACTATTAAAGATTAAAAGAAATTAAATAATTGCCTTCACACTTTTAAATAAGGCCACCTCGGTTGTTGGTGTCGCATGACTTTTGTTCGCCACTGTGCGCGCATGAACGGTAATTTGTGCGGTCACACAAAAACTTTAGTTCGACTTATCAAGGCCTTAAGCGAATCTGTCAAATTGATGCGAAACACAAAAACAAAAGAAAATTGCTTCCCGCATGCTGAAAACGTACGCGTTTAACGTAAAGTAATACAGTTGTTTGACACGTCATGTGAAACAAAAACAAACAAAAATACGCTCTCGATAAAGTACGACTTTTGCCCGACATTGCACACGAAAATTAAAACCGAGGATGATCCGCTCCATGGACATCATTATTAAAGTTTTGTTCCATGGACATTACGAGTATCATTAAAGATCCATGCCATGGACATTATCATTATAGATCTCTTTAAAAATGGACTTCTTTCTTTTGCTGCCAACCGTGCTCGTCCATAAATGAAATATTCGGGGGAAAATTACGCTTTTGGAAAACGTCAATGTAATTTTTTTTAATGTAAATTCAAGTGAGATGGCATACGAATTTTAAAAAATTGAATGTCGTTTTTAGAGAAGGGAAAAAATCGTCAATTTTTTTTTTCATTTGATCAAACAAATGTCTCTTTTATTCTTTTAAATTCTATAATGTCAAGATTAAAATAAGTCGTCAGGCACGTTTTGTAAATGCATACAGTTAGAAGAAATACGAGATTTGTTTCTGACAATAACATAACCACAAAATCTTCAATTCATTGCTACCGACCGTATTCGTTCGTATATGAAATATTCGGGGACAAAGTTACGCTTTTGGAAAGTATCAAAAAGTTAAAAAAAAAAATTAAAATCAAGAAAGATCCACTCCATGGACATTACCATTAAAGATCCATTCCATGGACATTAGTTGTCATTATCAATATAAATTTCTTTAAAAATTAACGTTTCTAACAAATAGCATAATCGCAAACGATATAACCTTCAATTCATTGCTGCCAATCGTATTCGATCATATATGAATTATTCAGGAATAAATTACGTATGCACTTGGAAAATGTCACAAAAAGTTAAAATAATTTAAAATGAAGAAATATCCGTTCCATGGACATTATCATTAAAGTTTTGTTCCATGGACTTTACGAGTATCATTAAAGATCCATTCCATGGACATTATCATTATAGATCTCTTTAAAAATGGACTTCTTTCATTTGCTGCCAACCGTACTCGTCCGTAAATGAAATATGCGGGGGAAAATTACGCTTTTGGAAAACGTCAAGGTATTTTTTTTTGTAAATTCAAGAGAGATGGCATACGAATTAAAAAAAATTGAATGCCGTTTTTAAAGAAGGGAAAAAATCGTCAATTTTATTTTTTCATTTCAGTCAGGTACGTCTTATAAATACACACAGTTAAATAAAATACGAGAAGATTTGTTTCTGACAAATAACATAACCACAAAAACCTTCAATTCATTGTTGCCAACAGTATTCGTTCGCATATGAAATACGTAATCTGGAAAAAATTACGCTTTGAGAAAATGTTTTTCAAAAAAATTAAAATCATGGACATTATCATCAAAGATCCATTCCATGGACATTAGTTATCAATATAAATTTCTTTAAAAATTAACGTTTCTGATAAATAGCATAATCGCAAACGTTAGAACCTTCAATTAATTGCTGCCGATCGTATTCGATCATATATCAAATATTCAGGAATAAATTACGTATTGCTGTGATGGAGGAAGTCGGAAGAATCAAAAATTGTTGTTTGGCCCCACGTTGGGCGCCAAAAATTATTGCTATGTGGTGGAGGAGTTGGAAGAGTAGAGAATGTGTCGGAAAAGCCAAAAATGTTTGTTGTGTTTTCCGGGTTATTCTTAATTTTTCTTTTCAGCAACAATTTACCTTACCTGTTCTAGTTCAGTTTTTCTGGTTCTGCTCTTTTTGTCAAGGCTTGGGTTCCTGTCTTGAGCAACGCAATGAGTAATGAATTTTTGTTTTGTTTTAAAACCCGGTGAATTTTTCTTTGTCTTTTTTCACAATTTTGATCTCAATTTATTAATTAATTTTTTTTAATGTGATTGCCTTTGATTTGTTCCAAACTTCAAATTGCTTTCCTGTGCTTGCACGTCTAGAAAACAATTTCTACTTTGGTTGAAACAAACCAATGCACTCGTTTAATGGAAAGACAACCTTGTTTGCACGCTTCTGCTTTCCGTTTTTTTAAAATTGTTTTAAAATCCTCTTGGTGGCTTTGTTCAAATAATTTAACATTCTGGCGAACTTACATTCGAGCCAATGTAAATTATTTTCCGGTTTTAAAATTGTTTGTTTAAGTTTTTAGATATTTTTAATAAAATAAATAAGAAATTTCAAGTATAAATAATTTTTAATGATCTCCCTCCATACTATCCTACATCGTGTCCGTACTTGTTTAAAATGGACTACGCGTGCGTCGCGCTTAAAAATTCTAGTTACAAATTTCTTTGGTTTTCGTCCCTTGTTTGGGCGTTTGACATACTCACGTTGGCCTGACCGCCTATCATGTTTACATTCTTCGCGCTAATGAAATTTGGAAAAATCTTTACTGTTTTTCAAACAAATTTAACAGGTAAGTAGTTTAATTTAATTTAATAATTTTCACTTTGATTGACATTCATCAACGTAAGTATTTCTCTTTGTGAAACCTAAAATTAATCTTTACAAAAATTCCTAACCTCAAATTTTATATACAAACATTCTTCAATTCAAAATTTAGAAAAACGCATGTTCTTGTCGCTCGTCATTTGCTTCCTCTACTACGTAATCTACTACGTTTTAAAAATAAGAAAAACGACTGCCTTCACACTTTTGAATAAGACCATCGAGGATGTTGGTGTCGCACGACTTTTGTTCGCCACTGTACACGCATGAGAGGTAATACGTGCGCTTACATAAAAAAATTAATCAACGCATTAAGCGGCAAAGCAAAAAATAAAATAAAGGACGAAGATGTCCGTTCCTTCAAAATAAAACAAATGAAAACGGGGGGGGGGGGGTCATTCTCCGCCAGAAAATGCAAAACGTCACGTGATTTTTGTTTGCCGCTGTACGTACATGAGGCGCTTACACAAAAAAAAAATTACTTTGACTGCACGCACGCGCCAACCGAATCTGTCAAACAAATGAAAAGGGGGGGGCACTCTTCGTCAAAAAAAAAAAAACAAATGAGTCGTAGTTTTTTTTCCTAAGATTAAAAAAATAGAACGAATTAGGAAATGAAACTCATGCCAAAAAAATTACTTTCAGAGAAACATCACGTGATTTTTGCTTCTTGCGACTGTACGTAAGTGAGGCGGCTTAATTACACAAAAAAATTAGTTTGACGTGTCACTGCACGCACGCGCTAAGCGAATCTGTCAAATTTGCGAAGCAAAAACAATATTGTATTCAGTGTGGCATGACTTTTGTATAACACTGTACACGAATCCGTCCGTTCGTACGTTTAAAAAAAAAAACAAAGGAAAGAGAATAAATTTTTCTCCGTTTTAGGTTTTGTTTTTTTAAGTAAGTACAGTCGCGGCCAAAAAATAACGGGACACTTTTAAACGTCAGTTTTCTAGTACTAAAACTTTTGCTGCGTGGTTGTAATTATGAACTGATACTTAAGGATGACAAACAGTAATATTTATTGTTTGTCATCAGTTCATAATTACAACCACCCAGCAAGAGTTTTAGTATAAGAAAATTGACGTTTAAAAACGTGTCCCGTTTTTTTTTACCGCGACTGTAGATTGTTGGTGCGGCTTTTGTTTATCATTGGACTCGCACACAGATGAGATAATCTGTGTATTTACATAAAAAATTAAGTTTGACGGCCGCTGGGAAAACACATCAACATCATCGTCTTTAGCACAGCACGCCTGCGAAACCTTAAAAAAAAAAAAAAAAAACGCCAGGTGTTAGGCGGACAAAATTACTTCCGAAACGCTCCGATTTTTTTCTTTTTTTAAGCCATTACGACACATCAGAAATTTGCGGGTTACATAAGACGCGAGTAATCCGCACAATGACATTAAAAATTCTAATTATGTTGCACATAGCAAGGAGTGTACGCACGAACTATCCATCCACTTCCTGATTTATTCGCCGCACAAGTCATTTCGCCATCGTTCGGATTCAGAAAAAGAAAAGCAGCAGCAGCAAAGTTAAATCGGTCAAAGTGCATTTATTTCGATGATGTTCGGGCACGCGACGCAAAAAATTTCATCCGTGATTGTACGTCCCAAATCGCTTTGCGCTTTGATTTATTAATAAGTAGGTATTTTTTTATTTGAAAAAAGTAACGACGAGGATTCCGTCAAGCATGAACGAACGAACCAACGAACACCTTGCGACTTTTGCAGGTCGTCGTGATCGAACCGGGGCGAGTTTAAAAACCGCAAGCTCGGTTCGGACACCGCAGAAAAGCCACGAAAATAGATTGGGAATTGTAAAATGCGACGACATAAACAAAGTAACTGTCAAAGCCCCCCGAGTTTGGTTAAACTACTTACAGCATTCCCGAGCATTTTGTACACACAAACGAGCCTATCGTGACGTTGACGTAGGTGGGCCCCCGCTGGTTGCAGTCGAAGCAATGTTTATTGTGGGGCAACGACACTAATTCGCGCAACGTCTTCAGATTCTCCGCGTCTTCCTGCTTTTTGCGTGCCGTCGCCATGTTCGGTCACTGCGAAACTGACAGCGACAGCGCCATTTGACAAGCGCCGCTGAAATCGAACGAAAATTTGCGCCAACAAAACAGGACGCTGAAGTTTCATCCGCGCGCTCGGTTTTTGGACGGACGGCGGAACACTGAAAATTTACCGAAATTTAATTACTATCTTAATGAATGCTTCACTTTGAATTTGTTAGAAAAACTTAGGGCCGCGCGAAACAGGACACCTTCCGAATTGAAGTTTTCAAAAACACAGGGCCACCAACCTGGGACCCTAAAATACCCGAACGCGTTCCACTCGCAATTTATTAATTATCTGTTCTTTATTCATAAAACCTGATGTTTAAAGCTTATGAAATTTAATTTTTCAATCACTACTTCTTATTTAAGCGCCAAAATTAAGCACCTTTCGTCGTAATATACAGTCGAAAGCAAGAAAAAAATATTAGAAGAAACAGTTTCCTGTAATTGTCCTTTTTTATTTTTCATTCACAAAAGGCATTTCAAATGATTCCACAAAAGTCTTAAGCTTGTCAAGTTTGCAAGCTTTCGAAAATTGTAAATGTCATCCGTGAAGTTGTATGTAAACAATATCATCTTGACAAAGAACAATTACAGGAAACTGCTTTTACTTACTATTTCTTGCTTTCGACTGTAAAAGAAATATGTAAATAAATAAATAAAGATTTACGTAGTAATAAATTTACTTTCAAAAATGAAAAATAAACACAATGTGTTAGAAAGTCCATTTTAATATGTATTTCTTTTCTTGTCCACACTTTGGCATGAAACTTCATAGATGGCGCTGGTAAAATATATGATATGACGTCGCCGATGATTTTTTTAAATTAAAATTAGGAACACATTTCCTGATGAAATCTGGTAGATCTGCTTTTCCTGATTGCGGCAGTGTAGCATACTTTTACTTTTACTTCGCAAATAAACGTTAAAGAAATTAAATTTATTTTCAAAACGTTTATTTGCAGTATAAAAATATATTGCCGCAATCAGGAAGAGCAGATCTATAAATTACGTTTCGCCAAAAAAGAATGTTGCGTTGCAATGTAAATATGTATATTAAAAATAAAAAAGTTTCACTTAAATGCATATTACATATTAAACCTAAGTAGGTTTAAATTCAATGATATTACGTACAGTTGCGGACAGAAAATCTCACTGACATTTCGCTGACGTAAAAGTTGGAAAATTCGTTTATACGTCAGATGAATGACAGTGACATCCGATACGTTTTGTTGGCAGTGTTGCCAATATGCAGGTAATTACCCGAAAAGTGGGTATTTTGAGACTTAACGAGTAATCGTTCGGGTAATTATTTGAAGTTTTCGGGGAAAAGCAGGTATTTAACTATTGCACCGATTGCACTCAGTGTATTTGTATCTTTTTTAACCTCATGTAATAATATGAAATGAAGATACTCTGAGTGCGCACTAGTGCAATCAATCGAAAACGCTATTATTCAAATTTTGCTCAATTTTGGCCAAAAACATAAAAATTCCCTTTTTCCCTTTATGATCTCTGAATTCCCTAGACATGGCAACATTGTTGCGATTTCATATCTTTATAAAAGAAGCTGCGTTCGTTTAAACACTCCGTACAGGGTTGGAGTAAAAATAGAATGAGAAGGAAGCTCTTTTGATGCAAGTTAAAGTGAGAGAAAAGTGCGAAAAGAGTAATAAATATTGTGAACGGAGTTGAATAAAAGAACGCAGCTAAAGTAGGCGATTTGGACGACATCAGTTACTGTGGCTGGCGACTTGAAATGTGACAATACTGGCAACCCTGCACATGCCACTGTATGAATCTACGAGTAGCTTGATCGTTGTTGTGATTGGTAAGTTTGATATTCGATAAGTGGTAAATTTTGTAACGCCGAACCTAGAATTGGTCTTTGTGCAGTAACGCAGCGGTGCCAACGTTCTCAAAATTACGGTAGATCTCCCTCCAATCTAAGCTGCGTTGACTCTGGCGCGTTGAGTGGACGTCAATTGCCGCTATTCCAATTTCAGTCGCATGGACGTCTACAGAAATTTTTAGAACCTAGTTAGCATCGCTGCAGCAACATAACATTTAAGATTATTTTAACTTTTGAATAGAAAACTATAGGAAGGACTATATGTTAAATGAAAATGTGTCCGGAATATGGAGGTTGCAAATGGTGGAGAACTGTTTCCGGAAGACAGAGGTGCACTGTTTCAAAAGGATATTCATAAGAATATAAATTCAGTTAATCCGTAAGAATATAAAGAATTTACGTGTTTGATTCGTGCTGGATTCACCATAAAAGAAACTGATTCATATCACTTCTAGGCGATCTACTGATAAAAACGAGTTGATATCGTATAGGAATAGCGGCTTCGTTCATTGGCAACACCGCTTGTTGGTTTATTTGACGTAACCTGAACAGCTACAAGATTGTAGGTTATGTGAATAAAAATTTGCGTTTTAAATTAAATTTCAAATGTCGAATGACGCTTGTGAAATGAACATCCTTGATTTCTCTATCTATAAAATGTAGATACAGAGAGAACAATCAACTGAAAGAAGGCCGAAAGCTTTGTTAATCTTTGGCTGAAAGCAACGTGACAACGTGATCCAAAATTCTAATGTGGTAACAATGATCAGTTAGTTTCAGTATAAGTAAATACTCATGCCCGTATGCACAGACAAATCTTAGACTTAAGCCACAGTAAATCTTTACTTTGAACATTATAACTATAAGACGCGCAATTTGATATGAAGTTAGCTTTAAGTATCAATTTTTCCTTAAGTCCATCTTGAGATTTATCTGTGCATACAGACCTCAGTAGGGACACTAAGGCCCACTTTTATAATCGTGGAATAATGACGGAACGACTATTCGCCGAATATCCTTTAGGCCCAGTATTTCAGTCGGAGTTTAACTTTAAGCTTCGTTTTATTCCCATAGTAATAATTGTAAAGACAATTGTTTCCGTAGAAATAAAACGAAGCTTAAAGTTAAACTCTGAACGAAATACTGGGCCTTAACGTTCCTCCATATCTACGTCACGTTATTCTAAGGATGATGCTTATCTGACGATTGTAAAATCGGGCCTTAAACGTCAGTGTCAAAAGAACGCTATTCTGTTTCACACACTTATGCAAATGTAATGTAATTTGCAAATCAGTAGGTATCAAACAGAATAGCAAATGTGACAGTTATACGTTATACTCAAGTGTCCCTACTGTGTAGATTCTTATACTGTATGTATACTGGTGCTTAAAAGTATTCGGACGACCGACCGGCATAACCGCCTAGCACTCTGGAAGTTTACCACAAGGATCGTATTCGAACGATTTTATTGCTTTTTATTCGGATACTTTTAAGCACCGGTATACAAATATGTATACGGTACATTGTTGTCAAAATGCTGCGTAATTACCTAAAATCTGAGTGTGCATTTATAAAACAGTTAAACTTGGATAAATGATCGATTTTATTAATGATCGGATTAAGTTGTATTTTCTTCCTGCTTCTCACTTCGCGACACGTGCATTTAGTACCAATTTAGGGGTCATTCAACTAATGTCTAGGGTGAAAGTTCATTTGAAGGGTTGGCAACACTGCGCACTTTCGCAGTTGACACGTTTTCCGAGAGTTTAATTTATGTTAATTTTTCGAATAATTAATGTTAAAAGAATGTAATATTTAATATTAGTATTTTATTTTATTACTTGAGAAGAGTTCTAGCAAAACAGGAAATGTCCATTTTAGATTGAACAACAATATTACATTTAAGTTTAATTTTAAAGTTGGTTCTTACATTTAAGAGTTAATAATAAGATTGTGTCAAGTTTTGTTTGAACACAGAGACTTTAAAAAACAAGTCTTTGACTGAGTTCGCGATTACGCTCAGATCAATCGGAGTGTTTCTTTTTCTCACTCTTACATATAGTGAAACGCAGTCGCTCTCCCTCACACTTTTGATCAGAGCGCTCGGCGAGAGTAATCGAGAACTCACCCTCTGATTGAACACTATAAGTTTGAATTGTTTACGTCTATATTTTTTATTTAAACCAGTAAATTCCTGACTACTAAAATCTTATTTTTCATATAAAATGGACATGTCTTGCTTTGCTAGAACCACACACTCCCTCACTTGTCCTTGACCTATGACCCTTATGAGTAGCAATGAGCAATTTGGGGTATTTTTTAAACTGCATTGAGATTTCTGGACGCGAGGGGTTGGCAACGCTGACACAATAAGAAAAACATGGTTTACTTAAAAATGATCATGTATATAAAATAAGTTCTCGTGTTAGAATAATAAAGGACGATCGGCAAAGATAGAAGTGGCAGTTACAATTTGAATGACAATATATTATACTCAGCTCCATCTATCCCGTCAAGTAGGAACTATAATCACTACTGAAATAATGAAGTTATTAAGCGAAACAGATACAGAGACAGTTATCTTCGACGAAGACTTTAAAATCAATGTAAAGGTCGATGTTTCTCAATAATAATAAATAAATTACTGTTCATCGTCAAAAGTTTAGAATTTTTCGCTTAATTTTAAAAACAAATCGATCGTGTCTCGTTTCGTATGAAGCCTTGCATCATAGACAAAATAAACCTAGACATTTCACGCAAATGCATGACCTTGAAAGCGGAAATTAGTTTATCTTCCAAAAACATGGTGGCAGCAGGTGTAAATAAAAACGATAAATGACATAAAACTGAATTTGTTATCTGTCATTTATTTAGAGCGAAAAACGTTTGATTCTTTGAATTGTAGTGTGAAAGCACCGCAGCGCGGGCAAGAACTTCGTTATGGAATATCTGGTAGTAGCAGTCATATGAATTTTTGGGTAAATAAAGCTTTACCTATGTTAGCTTCTATGGATTTTGTGAAAAATTTTCAGAGACAGAAAAGAGAAAAATTGGAAAATAACTATTAAAAATATTATGTGCAGTTGGGAATATTTAAAATCACAAGGATTTCAATAAGTTTGTCCGATTTGTCCATTCGCGTCATGTTGCTTGTTGCAGGAGCATGCGCAACATCAAATGTTCGTTCGGTTTGTTTTGCTGTAAACTGTTTGCGTTAAAGTGGCTGTTCGATTTAAGTCACGTAGATTGCAGTTTCGAGACTGCGGCAAGAATTTTTAAATCTGTGAGCTGAGTAGATTTAAGCAGTAGCAGCAAGTCTGACGCGTGCTTAATCATTACCATTTTCGTTGCCTCTAAAAAATTGGTTGGAAGTTTACAGCGGCGTCTAACTAACATAACCCCAACGTCCAAATCGAACAAACCATATGGTAGAAGACTCAATCAGGACCCGCTAGAAAGTTTATTTGGACAAATTAGAAGTAATGGAGTGAGATACAACCATGATACAACCATCTTACAACCAGTGGTCTCATAGGAGCTTTCAAAACCATCTTAATCGATAATTTAGTTGCAAATTATAATCGCACATTTGATTGTGAGGATGATAAAGGGGAGTATTTATTTTTCAATTTATAATTTCTTTTTTTCATGAAGATGATATAGCCAATCCACTGTTCAGTTCAAATTTGTTTCCAGAAAGAATCATTTCCAGTGTTGTACAAGAAAGTTCTCCACATGAAGATTTTACTAAAACGTCTTTTATAAAAACACATATGGCTGGTTTCACTGTAAAAACGCTGAAATCATTAACGTATAAATGCACACATTGTACACAAGACTTATTTTATTGTATTAGACAGGGTTAGTATTATAATTTCTAATAAAAATCATTTTCGCTTCAATTTAGTTTCAAATTACGATACCTAAATCATTACTTGTCATTTTTGAAGTCAGCTTGAAAGCAATTTAAAATTGCCGCGGTTTGTGCATTAGTATTCTTACAAAATGTAGATGGCATCAAAACGTTTTAAAGAAATACATTGCCGTTGTAAGTCTAGGTTTATTTTGTCTATGCCTTGCATTATTCTTGAATAACTCGTAATCGAACGACAAACTTTGATTAATTTTCGATCGTCCCATTCTGTAGAGGCCACACATGCAATCGTTGTTGAAAGCTCTATACAAATTATAACCTTAATCATGCGAAACATGTTTAAACCTTGAAGAAGTAATTTGCTATTTAAGATGTTTAAAGCTACTCACAATGATTAATTTTCAAAAGAATCTCAAGGTTGGAACTTTGGCCGAATCGTACGGCGAAGGAAAATGATTGTAATAAGGGAACACGAAAGAGGCGCTCGATTTCAAATGAAAAACACATGAAAACAATTTTATTTACACAACTCGATTTTATACGGTTGTTGCATAGTAAAAATCGCAGCAATTACAATCATAAAATTCAGTCTCTATGATTTCTTAATTACTACATCATATAATATGAACCACAGCGTAAGTAATTACCCAGTAGCGTCACTTGAACGTCAGCGTCAGAAAAAGCGGCCATACTGTTTGATGCCCTTATGGAGACGTACAGTCGCGATCATAATTCATGACATAACCTTTACAGAAAAACTCATCGTGAACACTTTATTTGTGGTTTCCAAGCAAAAAATAATTTACGATACTATCCCAGATTCACTTTTAATAAGTAAAATTTGATTGCATTCGACGTTCATAGTCGCAAAGGAGATGGATACGATGTTCTGTAAGCTTTCTGTGTGCGTCATGAATTATGATCGCAACTGTACGTAATGTAATTTGCAAATCGGTAGGTATCAAACAAAATGGCAAATGTGACACTCGAGTGACGCTACTGTGTAAATTCTTATACTGTGATATGAACATTCAGGCACTAAAAACTATCAAGTATACGTGAACGATGTTTCGTTCACCTGCGCAACGCCTACTGATTTATATGTATGTATGTTTTTTTCACCGAAACTAACTCTTAAGAAGAAAACGACCTGTACATATTTTGGCGCCTTAATATCAGAAGGAGGGATGGGGCTACCCCCCACCCCCTTCTTTCTTTCGCGATCGTGAATATCAGAGGAAGAAGTCGAGCCTGGCCTAGACCTAGACCAGCCGGCAATAGCACCTTAGAGTTACAGTAATATAAAATGCGTGGATCTAACGTACGGACTAGAAAAACCTTTCTTTACATCATAAATGTCAGAGAATCTCTACAAAAGACAAAAAATCATAATAATTAATTAACTTAGAACTCTACTTTACATAGTACATTATGTATATTGTGTAGGCTTAACAACTAAAAGAGAAAATGACGTGTTGAAAACATGGTTTATGATGAGCGAGCAAGAAACAATTCATTTCCGCCCGTAATCTCGTCCAACTACTGCTTTATGACGAACCAACGAACGACATTAATTATCATTAGAACAGAACTATATATGGCTTTGTGTTACGATTACAATTTAAAGGAATATACAAAATCCTTCCGGAGTAAATAAAATCAAAGAACCGTATGTTTCCAAACCGCATTCACAAATTCTACTTACACTTAAGTATATACAGTATGGTTAACTTGGTCCCTCGGACATTTCTTGATCAGACTTAGCTAGTATCATTGGTTCGGGCGGTGGTATCCTATTGGGCGAGGGGCTGTCAATCATCCTGAGTTGAAACCCGGGCGAGTCAGCACTCGAAAGAGATTCAGGCGTGCCTACCGAGCTCAAGGACCCCGGTAGAGGACTCGAGGTGGTCGTGAGCAACCCCCCTCGATCCACCGAGTAACTGTGAAAGCGTTTCGCCCTCGGGCTTAAGTGATAGTCCGTCTTGTCGTCGTCGAGCTTGCGCTTCGCACCCAGAGAACTCGGCTTTAAAACCGGGCTGCAGCTTCGTCTGATGAAAGAAGTGCGATTCCTCGTGGGGCTCTGAAATCCGGGGGAGTTACGTCGCGTCGGCGACGGGGAGTTACAATGGAAACCCCCGTACGGAGGCAGGTTCACGTGAAGAGGGCCCATTTTGGTTTTACCGTCGCTGTTGTGAGCGTCACTGACTAGACGCAGATCTTCCCAAGACTGCGAGATCTGCATTGTGTGGTGGATTTCCCTCTCGTGGGCCAGCTCTCTTAAATTCGTGAAGTCCGCGCATTCTTCCTGTCTCAGTTGACTTATCCGAGGTGTTAGGCGTAAGCCCGAGCTCTGCATGTGAAAGTTTCAATTTAGTTGCGTATATAAATCTAGCAGTTGGTATCGATTGCGCTTACCGGAGAGCCTGTAAGTGGGCTGAAGCTTGCACTGAACCTTCTGGGTCTCGGTTGGCAACCAGGCCCGAACACATTAAACGAAGCCTGCTCTCTAAGCATCGAACAAAAACTGGCTTAGCAAAGTGACTTACGTCAGCTCAAATCTCCTACCTATTGTTCGAAGACGGTTGCGGGGATGTTGTCATGCTCGCGTTGTTCTCGTTTATCATAGGGGCGCTGGAACACCGCTTGAGGGTGCCCGTCGGCGAGTCAACGTCCATCGCCGTCACCGGAATTAATGACATTCACAGTCCTTAAAGTCACGGCTGGATGTCGCACAGCTTCCAACATTTGCACGCGGCCGTTCTGGTAAGGGGGGCGAGACACGCGGCGACCTCCTGGTTTCTCGTCGGACGGTCGCAACCCGCAAAATTCGAAAGCCAAGGCAGAGGCGTTGGGAAAAATTCTTCTTGACGGTTAATTCTGTCAGTCAAGCTTCTCAGCTGGTTCAAATGCGCATGTCCTTGGTCACCTTGTCGAAGTGACAGTGTCGCCAATAGACATTTAAGAAACTTATGGCGCTTTCGATTGACTGTTCCTAAACTGTTCTAAGCAGGAGTGCGTGGCCCCGATTCTCGAACCGTGCGAGAAGATTCGTATGCGAAAATGACATAGACTCTTGTACAAAAGTATACAAATCGTTCGAAAATTGCGTCATTTTCGCATACGAATCTTTTCGTACGGTTCGAGAATCGGGCCCCTGAGGTGAATACAAACATCAGTCGCTTTCCTAACCCTTACTATACTTATCGCATATTTTGGTAATCCTGCACTTTGGTGCACCCAAAATGTGCAGGCGTTAAATATGCGTATAGCCACAGAATAATAAACGACCAGAAGTACAACTGTCTGTCGGCGCCTTTGATATTTGTGTCCGCTGTTTAGCTTTGAACTGTGGTGGGAGAGTGGTGACTGGTCCGCGTGAATTCAAAAATGACAACTTAGAAGAAAAATTAACCATTGGTTTTTCGTATGTTTCACAACATTGTGCTGTTCGAATAAGTTTGAATTTATTAAATCATAAAGAAAATTATTTGTTATTTATAATGTAAATGGACAGAATTTCCATTATATTCTCAATTATTATAACAATTAATCGAAAAGAAAACTACACTCAAAACTAAGCCTAGTTCATCGTAGAGACACAAGATGACACTGTTTTAGTGCATGGCGTAATGCTTTATTCACGTGCAAATGCCAAGACGCCAAGTTTACGCGTTCGTTTCTTCTGATGTTATAAACAGTTTTTATCAATAATAACGTTTGCATTACTTCTGCAGCGGTCGTTAAAAAAGTCCAGGAATGCGAATAGATATATTATATAACTGATAAATTCTATTTAAGACGTCTCAAAAAGTGTGCTTGTGAACGTACCCTGACCGTAATTTTGAAATATGCGGACCAACTCACGCATGCGCAGTAAAAATTTTCAGACAAAACCACGCCTTAGTTAATCTTCTGGTCGTTTATTATTCTGTGGTATAGCGATACGCTGAAAATTGAGCGCCAATTCAATTTTCTTTCCATTGTTGTCAAGTTATTTCATTAATAACGTGTGCAAAATTACAATCTATGGGTTCTTGCAGATGTAAAAGACGGCGTTACATAGAACTAGTGTTTAGTTTTAGAAGTATGTATTATTACAACGCCAGTAAGTAACAGGTTGTAATTTGCACTTGTCCTTAATGATACAACTTGCCAACAATGGAAATAAATTTGAATTGGCGGTCAGTTTTCAGCGAATCTCAACGCACATTTAACGCATGCGCACTTTGGGTGCACTAAAGTGCAATAATTTATTTATTTACAAAAAAAAAACATCTGTCATTTACAAAAATTTTCTGAATACTCTACACATGTTTATACAATGCGATCGAAAGTGATTGAGCGTCCTTCAAAAATATGTACTAATTTCGATATGAAAAACTCGTAAAAAACTCAATTAATAAACAAACCGTGCACAACATACGAACGCTACTGATTGTCACCTGACCTTGAGTGTTAAGAAACGCGAAAATTCTCTAGGCCGAAGGTAGTTTTGATCACCTTTGGGTATTTATTTTCTCAAGGACGCTCAATCATTTTCGATCGCATTGTACATTAGACTAGAGGGTAATTCTACTGATGATGCTTTAAGCGAAACCGGTCTAGAAAAGAATAAAACATATTTATTGCAGTACAAGGTCGTCTTTTCTCGGCAATGCGTCTGTGACGTCATGATTTAAACGCAAAAATAAAACAGTTCACAGCAATACGCAGTGTAACAGAAACGCTGTGTCGAGAAAAAACGCCCCAAGACTTTTCTTATCACATATTAATTTAACAATAAATTTTATTGTTATAGAAAGTTTGAGATGTTGGCGACACTGCGCAAATTATTGTATGTTGGCAGTACTTTTGAAGCAATTAAATCTAGTGATTTCACTAGAAACAGACGCGCAGAATTTACCAGTTGTCAAATTTTAAAAACTCCTCGTTGTGTTCGTGCCGAGTAAGCGAAAAATATGGTGAATTTGGGCGACATATTTCCGAATTTCACGGCGGACACCACCGTGGGCCGCATCGAATTTCACTCCTGGCTCGGAAACTCGTAAGTAGTACCTCCACCTTTACGTTCCCCACTAAACTTGCTCTCAGTTGGGGCATTCTCTTCTCGCATCCGGCCGATTTCACCCCGGTCTGCACCACCGAGCTAGCCAGACTGGTCAAGCTCGTGCCGGCGTTCGAGAAAAGGAACGTCAAAATAATCGCCATATCTTGCGATTCCGTGGAGACTCACGTCAAGTGGATCGAAGACATAAAGATGTACGCAGGAAGTACGGAGGGACCTTTTCCTTACCCGATTATAGCCGACGAGAAGCGCGATTTAGCTACGCAGCTGAACATGATCGACCCGGCAGAGAAAGATGCGGATGGGATTCCGTTGACAGCGCGCGCTGTTTTTATCGTGGATCCCGATAAGAAGCTGCGCTTGCTTATCTTGTATCCTGCTACCACGGGGCGTAATTTCGAGTGAGCACTTTTAGTAATAACATTGTGTAAAATGGTGTAGCTTTGCGTTTGCAGTGAAATCTTACGAGTTGTGGACTCGCTTCAGCTGACTGACAAGCATCAAGTGGCAACGCCGGCCGATTGGAAGGTGAGTATTTCATTTGTTTTTTTGTTGGTGGTGTGTATACTGAATGAGGTTTAAGAAACTTGAAAGGGTAAACCAAGATTAAAACCGCACTTAAGTTCCTAAATTTGCAGATATTCAGAACTGTCAGATGCTTGTGCTGTGTTACAGTTTAAGTATTTTAAAATTATACTCAAAATCAGTGTTGCCAACTTAAGGAATTAATCTCTCTTTAAGGTTCTTTTTTGAGGGATTTTCGTTTTTTTCCCATTGGTAACACTGCTCAATACATTTTTAATTCTTGAAAGGAGAGTTGGGTCGCCACTGTCCCCAGTGGCTTTGACGTGGAGACTTTTGTTTCCAATTTTACACAGACACTTGACGGATGTCAAAGTATTAGTTAAACGGACGCAGTGTCGCCAACCTTTTCGATTCAAAATTCCCACAAAATAGAATAAATTTCTCCTTATTTCCCACAGCAATTAAAAATTTCCCCTTTATTTTCCCCTCAAACATTTGCAATGCAGAAAGTAAGAAAACAAAAGAAGATCGATGATTTTAATGATGATTTCGGCGTTCTTTAATAATTTTTGTATATTTTTAATTTGGCACCCAAAAAAAAAAATTGGTACCTGTATACATACGTAGTGGTAGCGCACGACAAAAGAGAACTGAAACAAACGACAGTGAAACACGGAGCATTACGCTCCCGTTCATTACGAATGAGAAACAGGAGAACGTCGATGACATTAAATATGAAGAATAATTTCAAATTCCGCGCCAAAACAATTCGTAGTACGACAATATTTACAGAGATGGCGCCGACGCAACGCGCTTTCATTTTGATACGTAATTAAGATCGTATAAAAACTTATCTGGGTTTAGTTTAGATTTGGGAAATTAAAAAAAATTACCGACGTTGGTTAGTAGCTTTAATAATTTTCTAAGTATTTTAAATTTCGCGCCTAAAATAATGCGGTATTGCGCGAGGAGAACAATAAAAGGTACGAGAAGGCAGAATGAAAGGAAACAAAAGAGGATCGACGATTTTAATCACGAGAAATAATTTCGAATTTCGCGCTGTAAAAATCGTGGTGTAACAAATTTTACGTAGATGGCGCGCTGGCGCAACACAATTTCATTTCTTAATATCTATTTAAAACGGCATGAAAACTTATCTAGATTTAATTCAGACTTAAGAATTTTTTTTAAGAAGTCGACGTTTTTTAGTACCTTAATAATTTCAAATTTCGCGCCCAAAAAAAAATGTAGCAGGCAGCAGTAGCGCACAGCAAAAAAAATGAAACCGACGGCAGAGTGAAACACGGAGTATAATGAACAGGAGTGCGACAAAATCTACATAGATGGCGCTAGCGCGACGCAATTACTACAGTCACTAAATAAATACAGTACCGCAATCTATATGCTTAATGTGTCAGACAGTGGCGTAGATGGAGGGGGGGCTCCTTCCCCCTATCGAAATCGTTCTAAAATATTATGTTCCGCGTAATTCATACTAAAGAAGTTTTTCATATGACGTTTTTTGTTCGCCGTTTTACATTTCATAAATAAAATGTTAAGTAGTCCGTACTCGTTAGATTTTTTTTGTTCGGGCCCCCCCGAAACAAGTTTCTATCTACGCCACTGGTGTCAGATAAAGATATCACGTTTTTGCACTAAGATGGCCAACATTCCATTTTCGTCAACTTTAGTGACCACTTTCGTCAATTCAGTGATCACTTTCGTCAATTTAGTGACCACTTTTGTCAACTTCAGTGACCACTTTCGTCAACTCCAGTGACCACTTTCGTCAACTTTAGTGACCATTTTCGTTCATGACATTGTCCATAATGTGTAAGATAAAGAAAATGTTTTTGCACTAAAATGACCGTCTTTTCTAATTATTTTCCTTCCGGTAAGCTTAAATGGTCGACATTTCTAGTGATTTTCTTGTCGACAAGTTTAAATTTCCGACTTTTCTAGTGATTTTCTTTCTGGTAAGTTTAATCAAATTTAACGCCTGTCAGATAAAAGTTTAAAATGCCCGAATGTGTCGTTGTTAGGGTTAGATGTTTAAATTTCCCGCCAATCTTTTGCACTAAAATGGCCGCTGATTGCAGTACTGTAATTATTTAGTGACGATAGCAATTACTATAGTCCTAGTCGGTATCAATTACATTTTTTAAATACTAACACAAACATCCGAATTCAGTTTAGATTGGAGAAGGATTAAAAAAAAAGTCGATTTTGTTTAGTAACTTCAATAGGTTTTTGAAATTTCAAATTTCGCGCTTAAAAAATGTCGTGCAATTCGACAAGAATCGTAAACAGTGCAAACAGATGAGGCAACAAAAGTAAACAAAAGAAGATCGACGATTTTAATCACGGAAAATAATTACAAAATTCGCGCCGAAAAATTTGTAGTCGGCAAAATTTACATAGATGGCGCTGGCGCAACACAACAATATTTTTTAATACCTAATTCAAATCGTATAGCTTTCCCGATCAGTTCGAAAGTGAAAGTGAATTGAATATTTATTCACTTTCAGTTGAACGCATTCACTTCGTTCAGATCGAAAGAATACATCTATTAAAGGATATTTGGTGAACAGATATTCCGTTTTTATTCCACGATTGTAAAACTGGGCCTTAATGCTTAACTGTTAACTCTTAGCTGTATAAACCCACCTTAATTAAATTCAGTCTTAAATTTTTCCCGTGAAAAGGGAAATTCTTCTCCAGTTAGCAACACTGAAGTGGCGATTCACAAGAACGAATAGTCCACATAATGCCCGTTTTACACAGTCAAAAGAAAAATCGATTGATTTTGTGACCTTGAATTTATTCATGCGTGCAAACATAAAATCAACGACAATAAATCCATGAATAAATTGCCAAATTAGAACCGGCTCTAATTTTTCATCGATTTCTTTGAAAATTTCATTTCATGATTCTAATTTGGCAATTTATTTATATAGATTTATTATCGTCGATTTTATGTTTGCAAGCATGAATAAATTCAAGGTCATAAAATCCACCGATTTCTTTAACTGTGTAAAGCAGGCATAAAATTGTCATTATTTTTCTTTTGATTTACTTTTTTCTAAGTCGATTAATTATAAAATAAACATTAATGAATTTTTAGGCTGGCGAGCAGGTAATGGTGCTTCCGACTATACCACAAGAACAAGTGGGGGCTCTCTTTCCATTGGTCACCGAGGTTGCTCTACCGTCCGGTCGCAAGTACCTGCGTAAAACCCCGCAGCCGTGAAATCGTTTCGAATTGAAGACTCCCCAAAGTTACTGTGAAATGTGATTTATTTTCTTACGTGCATTTAATAATAAATAAACTACTCGATTAGTTGGCTAGTTAATTTATGGCACACAATAAATAATAGGTATAATTTACTTAACTTTAAATAAAAAATAATAATGTAGTATACCAGGTACATTAAAATCGAGAAACGTAAGTAAGTCGGCTACCCGCTAAAAATCAGTTGTGATACTGTCGCTACGAATCACAGTTCATCGTCAAAATGGTGTATGTTGTGTAAGTGATCGCCGTAATCCGTCGCTTCACTTCCTACGAATATGTCATGGTGAGCCAGTACTTCTTCGAAGCTCAGTAAATGGTCGTGGTCGTCGTCGCTGGATGCGAATAAGTGGATGACCTCTTCATCAGCAATCTCTCTAAAAAAAAAAAAAAGAAACGATTTTCTCCCTTTACTTTCGACACCTGTCGAACTGACAGTTACTTCAATTTGCTTTTGTTTTGTATGGATCTAAACTTACTCATTACTTGGAACAACCCACGATAAAATTTCACTTCCGTCCAGTACCCCGTTACCATTTTTATCCAAGTCATTATTAAACTTTTCTTGCTCGGTGAGCAACCATTCTCTATCATGTTCCTTCCCCCTATGTCCGATATACTCTTGAAAACTAATGACCCGATCTTCATCGCTGTCTTTCTCTCTTAGAGTCTGCTCCAAGATGTGCGGTAGCATCGCAGGATGCTCTTCGGGGTGAGAAAACGCCACCCACTCCTCACCCTCCAACACGTCATCGCCGTTAACATCGGCGACCTTCCACATCACCCTATCGTCCTGCATTAACTGCTCGTTTTCAGCCGATTTTTCATCGCTCTCGTCCATACCGTACGCGTCTGCGACGTACTCTTCCCAAGTCACCTTTCCGTCTTCGTTTTCATCGGCGTCTTCGAGTCTTTCTCTAGCTTCTTCCTCGGTTAGCATCTTGAAGGACCTCAAGATCCACGCCTTGAGTTCTTTCGGGTCGATGTTCTCGTCCCCGTTCCTGTCCATCTTCGTCAAGAGTATCGCGAGTCTCTTCTTCGACTCCTCCGGTGTTAGGTGGTCGAATTCTTCTGCGTCCTTGGCCGAGCCCAGGATCGCTTCGTGGTCGAATTCGTTGTGGTGTTCGCCGCTTTCTGACAGGTGGCCCTTGTCTCTGGGGCTATAGGCGCCGTCCTGCTCGCGCTCGCGGTTCAGATGGGGGGAGTGGGTGTGCATTACGGCACAGGTGCAGAAGCTGCAAAAGTACGAAATGAGCAGCAGACATGACGCTTTACTGAACCTCATTTTCTATTAAATGAAATCCAGCGGCGTTAAAAGAGAGCCATTTCGGACGAAATGTGAAATGTGATGCGAACGTCCACCTTCTTTTCTCTCGTCGGCTGTCAAGTGACACATGTCGTAAGCAATAGCTGAAAATATAATAATTCCTCTTTTTTCGTTTGAATAAACAGGCAGCGTTAACGCCGGCTTAATGTTTATCAGATTCGAAAAAGCAATTTTATGCGATTTTATTAATTAATGTTGACGTTAGGACTATTGTACATTAGATCATCTGCTCGACGAATCAGGCAAAAATGATTTATTGATTGTATAAGCACAAATCACGGCAGCAACGAAGAATTTTCATAAATAAAAAGCAAGAAAGCCTACATGAAGACAAAGAGTGAATTTTGTGCAGCGCTAAATTTAAGTTGGTATCACTGGTTCTTATTTGATTGTGATTTGAATATACAATGTGGTCAAGAATAACTGTTTGAGTTGGCAATACAATTAAGAGCATCTTTTTTGTTCAACTATTTGCAACACTCCAACCGGATATATCTTTTCTGTTGGTTTATTTGACGTAACCCGAACAGCGACAAAATTGTAGGTTATGTGAATAAAAATTAGCGTTTTAATTTGCATTTGAAATGTCAAATGACGATTGTTAAGGGACGACTGTCAGTGTCAAACCGTCAACAACCGGAAGTTACTCCAGTTGTACCATTTAAAAATAAAATTCAGCACTGCCAACTCAAACAGTGATTCTTGACCATTTTGTCTTATAATATTAGGTCTATTTGTTATCCTGAACTGGTGTACACCAATACATACTTTTTCGCAAAATTCGCTTTAATACAACCTGAAATGCTTGTGTGGTATGTCAGCAGGGATGTGTATGATTCGTATTGACACATTGGTCGCGTTCAGGTAAAATATTTTTAGCGTTGCACCACAGCGTAAAGTTATAGCGCTTTAAATTACCTGAACTTGATTCAGTTGTAGAGGTTATGAATCCCTTACGATGTAATGCAGCACTGCGATGTATAGTTCCTTTCAAATTGATTGGCATCGCAGTAGGCGACGGCTGAGTGAATCGGTCTTTATCCCATGTCAAAAAAGTTACTAGAATATATTGTGAAACTACCATTAAATTATTTTGAGGTTATGTCACGCAAAAATAGAAAAACTTTTACAAATTAGTTAAAGGCGACGGAATATCTTGTTTCTGTACGAAAATGCATTGACAAGGAGAAGAATATTAAATATTACGAGATTCCTACTGTTTCTACGATTAAAACTAAACAATTTGAAATTTTTTGTGTTGACAGCAGAAGCACGCAGAAGTTAGGGATGTTTATTTATTATCAAGGATGCATTGCTGCAAACATAAATTTGAATTTCCAACACCTACCGATATGCCGTTCTTTTTGAAACAAAATATAGCATATAAATATCCCACTTGATAAATGGCGGCCGCTTGAAGAAAGCGCTGCAAACAATGACGTCACATGCACATGTACCAGTTTTACGCTTTATTAAAGCACTGCAGTTACTTGAACGCGGCCATTGTCAAAGAATTTAGGCTTCATTAAAGCATATTTCGCAAAGAAAGTGTACACCAGTGCAGGATAATAAACAGACCTATATATTTGAATGGAACAGACCTAAACTTTCGCACTTTACCAAACTATTTACTTGCGGTACTTCGTACTCATGTTAAAAACAAGTTAATGACTGCACTTTTAAAACCAGCGCAACGCTGAAAACCGTCTAATTATAATTTTTGCTTTTGCCCTTTAGAAGCTAGTAACATAAATCACCCCTTCTTTGTTTTGACCATTTCCGAATCCGCGAACCGCCACATTCCCGTGCATGGTTGGTAGAAATCATTTAGCGTTTTGGTAGAATGTGAGTTTCCACTGTTGGCAATACTGGCTGGCGCTTTGTCAGTTTTATGAGCGTTTGTAACAGGGTTGTCAGTATGGTCGATTTGTCGCCAATTGGGCTACCTTTAACATACGTTTTGCGACGTAAGCTGGGTTCGGCAATGCGATCTTTTTCATCAATCACCTCTGAATCGTTCGGTAATAAAAAGTTGAGCTTACTTTGACAGATCTGGAGCGTTCGACAAATACAGATCAGATGAAAAAGATCGCGCTCGCTCAGCTCGGAATATTTTGGAGGAGCTCTCAGATTTAGAACTTGTCAAGTAGGTTGTGTTTATATATTTTCATGAATTAAGAGTAATCGTTGTCTAATTTAAACGATTAGTGGCGGATTTCACAAACGTTACTTAAATTTAAGCATCCGTTAAAAGTAAACGTTGCCATGGTTACATGTGTTGAAGGTATACTGATGGATTTCACAAACGTCACTTAACTTTAATCATCGATTAAGAATAATCATTCCTATACCTTCAACACGTGTAACCATGGCAACGTTTACTTTTAATGGATGATTAAATTTAAGTAACGTTTGTGAAATCCGCCATAGGAATGATTATTCTTAATCGATGATTAAAGTTAAGTGACGTTTGTGAAATTAAGACGAATTTCAATATTATAATGAGCATAATTAATTTCAAGAAATAGTGTTTGATGATGAAGAATACAACCAATTTCTAAAAGTGAATAATAAAAGTGACTGTTGGAAGAAAATAGAGCATTTCAAATATTAAGACTGTCGTCAAGAGAAGAATTCATAAAATTCTGTTTATTTACAAACTCAACTGTCAGAATCTACACTCCAATTGCTCGAAATCGTTCGTCATTAAGTTTGCTCATGTGGAGCACTCTCTGATCAGCTGATTAAAATCTCACTAGCTCTGCTCGAATCGCCGAGCGCATTGGCGAACTCACCTATAAAATACTACTTAGCGACAGGCGACTTTTTGGGCTACAATGGGCTGATACAGCAGAACATATCACGAATAGTTCCCGCTCCAACAGTTGAGACCAGTTGAGACTGAGCACTCATTTCTGCTGAATGAAATTCACTCATCAGAACACGTTCCAGTCAGGTAGCGGAGAAGTTACGCTACAAAAAATGGCGACCGCTCCAACTCATCCACTTGCGAGAGGTCGCATTCAGCAGAAATTTGGTCAACAGTTGCACAACTTTCGGGATTTGGGCTACTCAAGCTGTGTTCGTTTATTCAACTCCGCTCACTCTATTTACTCTTTTCGTGCTTTTTTCTCGCTTCTACATGTGTCAAAACAACTTCGTAGTGTTAGGAAACCACTCTCTCGTTCCTATACTCCACGTCAGGTAAATAAAACACAACGGTTTGACCGTTCTCTCACACACTCAGTGATGTCAACTCTACATTTCTTTTTGTTACCAACCTTGTTTTGTTTAATGTCCCTATTAGTAGTTACTCTAATGACGTTTTCGGATGAGATCGATCCTAATCCGCTCTAGTGCAACACCCATCCAGATCAGTTCATAACAGAATTGCACTTAATCGGATTAAATATGCTCCGTTGAACGGTGATTGATCCGTTCCACAGATACTTTACGTGCAATCCAGTTCAATCGAATGCGTCAATTTTTGATCCCTAAAAGAGCAACAACCATCCGAATACGCCACCGCAAGTGCTCGCTCTATATGCGCATGTGCAATTTGATCTGGAGCAGGTCAATCGAAAACGCCATAATTTTATTCAATCTGCGCCGTTGTATTCTTGATACTTTTATATTTTTTAATAATATCTTATTGCTCTTCTTTAAATAATATTTTATCCTTTGAAGAATTTTGTTCAAATTTTCCTACATTTTGGCCGAAAACATAGAAATTTCCTTTTATGACCTCTGAATTCCCTAGACATGGCAACACTGTTGCGACTCCTTGTCTTTATAAAAGCTGCGTTCGTTTATTCACTCCGTATATAGGGTTGAAGTAGAATGAGAGGAAGCTCTTTTGATACAAGTTAGTGAGAGAAAAGTGCAAAAGAGTAAATAGAGTGAACGGAGTTGAATAAACGAGCTCAGCTAAAGTAGGCGATTTGGGCAACATCAGTTACTGTGGCTGGCGACTTACCGTATTTATTATTATCACTAACCAGGCAACTTATAACTTTAACTTTAGTAACCATGGAAATGGCGAGTAAGGTCTATCGGTGACGTTGTGTTGCTGTTGGTTACAGGACGGATGAGGCAACCGTTATAGTTTACAGACAGTGACCAACGTTTATTTATGGCGTTTTCAATTCACCTGCACTGAGAATTTGCATTTTGCTTTAACCTCATTTTAATAGCACGAGTGCAGACAATCGAAAACGCTATTAGATGCATCATTTTTTGGCAGAAACGAGCCCTTACTTTGCAACAGTTGGCAAACCTGCTGCGACAAAATGGTTGCCTGGCGGCACTTCAAAAGTCAAAATTAAACTATTTCTACTTTGCATTTTTGTTGCGCGCACATTTTAAAAAAGATGCCTCCATTTAGGGTAAGCATTTTTTTTAAGTCAATCAACACCGTAGGGCCTGAAGCCCCGGACGTTCTCTTCGGAGAAGCCTTCAACCTCCGTTTATTCCAGCTTGAGCCGCCGAGTCCTCGCAAGGAAAGGCCGGAATACAGGATTTTAATCGCGAAGCGCACCTACAGCCCAAACGTGCACACGGGCGAATGGCAGAACTTGACGGAGAGCGCGCCGATAGACGCCGACCCCTTCTGTCCGGGCAAAATAAACCATTTCATGTCCCATTACAATCGAATAGGAACGGACACCGAGAGTTATTACGAAACTACGACTCACGCGATGCTAAAACAGTTTTGCGAGAAAGACAAGTACAGCGATAAGCAAGAGAAGAAGACGCTGATCAATTTTATTAGCTACAACGAGTAAGTTGTAAGGCAGCGCCTGCGGAAGGGGTTGAAGTACGAATTTAAATGTTTTCAGTTGGCTGCCCTGCAAAATTCCTAATCCGGTGTGCCCCGAAAGATGCGTTAATGATTATTTAACGACAATGCAATATAGTTACACGCTTCCAAGGCCGTATATAATGCAAGGGGTGTGTGTTACACACTTTAAAAGTACTCCTCACGCAATTCAATACCTAACATTTCAGCTGTCTTGTCCTGTAATCCCTTTTCTTCAAAACCGCAAGTTCAAGCGTGAAGACCCGCTGCTTTCTTCCAACCAGTACTTCGATGAGGGCTTCGACGAGCTATCGCGTCGGCTGGCTCAGGTCAAAAGCTTCCGCAACAAATCCTACAACCCCTGCACGGGGAAGTACTCGGACGGCAGCGATTACCCCGAAAGGAAACTCGGGTGTTACCAGTTGGAATTCGATTTGAAACACTAGCGTGAAAAAAATTGTGTATTTAAAAAGAAAACTGAAACCATATGAGAATGAAATCAGGTGAAATTAAAGCCACATAACTTAAGTCTAACAACTATGAGATTACAATTTTTTTGAGCATTTTTTTTTGTCCTTCCAGTAGCGTACCTAAACTTGACTACCGAACATCTTAGGGATAATAACAATGAGCTACTGAACGCTTTTGAAAAACTCCACTAATCACCTACAACTAAATACCAACTTAACAATAGAAACAAAATAAATCCTCGTAACACTTGTCCTGGTTTTAATAATAACCGTCACCTCTGCGTGACGGAAATTACGCGGCAACGAAATGATTTTTAATAATTAACAATTACTGCGTGTTCATTTTCGTTTTTCAACAATAAAAAAAAAAAGTTGAAGTAAAGTTTACGGAGCAACTTCACAAATTCGTGCGATGTAAACTTCACTTCGTAATCAAATAAAACGCGAACAGATGGCGCGTTGCGGCAACATGACGCCAAACGACAAACAACTTCTGTCAACAACGTATCGTAAGTTTCATGAAACCGCAGCCCGCCTCGTAGTAGTAATAATAATAATGATAACAAAAACGTTTATATTTATGGCAATAAAAAAAGTGAACCTCGTCTTACCTTCCTACGGAACGTTGTAAAAATGAACGAGATACATTGATATATTATGATAACAGTTTATAATATTATGTAAAAATATTTTCAGTCTATAGACAAATACTTTCTCACAGATTACAAGTGAACATATCGGTAGATGCAATAAAAATGTTACGGCGCGTGCGCAATTGGGTCAATAAGTCTCCGGATATTTCGGAGCGTTGCCACAGCTACGCAGTGACTGGGCATTTTTCATTGGTCCTCGTATTGCGTAACCACGGCAACGCTCCGAAATGTCTGAAGTCTGATAATAATAAAACATCATGCGCAGGGTTGCCAGACGTCGCGATTTATCGCAAGTTGGGTTTGTGACGATTTTTTCGATTTTACGAGGGGGGCGAAAATAACCGATTTAACATAAAATTCGTGCATTTCAGTGATTTACAATAATTGCTTTTTTCTACATTTGTTGCGTATATTTGAATTTTAGGGCCAAGTTCTTAGAAGCAAGAAAAAAGAAAACAAGTCTATTGATGATAAAAAAATTACAAGTCTATTGATGATAAAAAAATTGTTACCGTCATTAAAGGTGAATAAAAAAAGGTGAGTTTAATTCACTATTTTTTTTTTCTAAATTGAATTTCCGGCAATTTCAAACCGAAAACTGGTAACTAGAATCGGGAAACAAAAGACTGTTGTTGATTATTTCGCGGACGGATTTGAAACGATTAAAAATTGAAAGAAAAAATCACGCTGAAATAACGAAAATCGAAAGCCTTCTGTGCACCCTATTGTCGGAAGCACAGGGAAGCCTTCTGTGCACCCTATTGTCGGAAGCACACACAAGCCTTCTGTGCAGCTCACCTGTTGGAAGCACTCACCGCCAAACACACCTCTTGAGCAGTCACTGCGAGAGATTCTACAGTCTCATAAAAAATACAAGACGATTGATGTCACCGGGCAGTTCAGAAGTGTAATCAACTTTTCAATAAAAATTGAATAAACTTAAAATATCGAAGAACTGAGAAGCCAGAGGAAAGAAAACTAAAGATTTGAAATGAATAAAAATTTGAAGAAAAAAATCATATTGACAGATCTTTAAACAGAATCTTTAAAAAATTAAAATTTCAAGCAAGAATCAAAAAAAGGTTAAAGGTCAAGGTCAACCCAAGCAAAACATTAGAAGTCTTAAAAGATTTAAATTACAAGAAACGAGTGTACAAAAAGTTAAAGGTTAAGGTCAACTCAACCCAAAAAATAGGGCATCTTTAAAAAATTAAAATTTCAAAAAGCAAGGATCAAAAAGGTTAAAGGTCAAGGTCAACCCAAGCAAAACATTAGAAGTCTTTAAAAAATTTAAATTACAAGAGACGAGGTTCAAAAAGTTAAAGGTCAAGATCAACCCAAAACAAAAATTGGAAATCTTTAGAAAATTAAAATTTCAAGAAACGAGGTTCGAGAAAGGTTAAAGAACAACCCAATCCGAGCAAAAAAATAAAATTAGGAAAAAATCTTAAAAAAATCAAAATTACAAGAAAGAGGTTCAAAAGGTCAAGGACAACCAAAAACAAGGTGTAAAAAACGGAAAAAATACCAGACAGCCGCGACATCGCACGGTTGGGTTTTGACTTAAACTGTGAAGAGAAAGAATAGAGAGAAATCTTTAAAAAGTTAAAATTTCAAGAAGCGATATTCAAAGAGGTTAAAGGTCAAGGTTAAGCAAACCCACAGAAAACTGGAAAAATCTTAAAAAAATTAAAACTTCAAGAAACGAGGTCCTTAGGTTAAAGGTCAACCCGACTCAAGCAAAAAAAAATTAGGAAAGATTAGAAAAAAATCTTCAAAAAATTAAAATTACAAGAAATGAGGTTCAAACCGTTAAAGGTAAAGGCCAAGTCAACCCAAAAATAGAAAATCTTTAAAAATTACAATTTCAAGAAACAAGGCTCAAAAAGGCTCAAGGTCAACCCAAGCAAAAATTTAAATTACAAACGAGGTTCAAAAGTCAAGAGTCAAGGTCAACTCAACCCAAAAAGGGGAAATCTTTAAAAAATAAAAATTTCAAGAAACAAGGTTAAAAAAAGCTTAAAGGTCAAGGTCAACTCAACCAAAAACATAAGGAAAAAGTGTTTAAAATTTAAATTATAAGAGACGAGGTTCAAACGTTAAAAGTTAAGGTCAACCCAAAACAAGAATTGCAAATCTTTAGAAAATTAAAATTTCAAGAAACGAGGTTCAAGAAAGGTTAACGGTGAACTCAATCCGAGCAAGAAAAAAATCTTTAAAAAATTAAAATTAAGTACAAGAAACGAGGTTCATAAAGTTAAGGGTCAAGGTCAACAAAAAAAAACAGCAGGGAAGAAATACCTGAACTGTGAAGAAAATATGGAAAAAATCTCTAATGTTTCTAGTCTCATAAATAAAAAATAAATACATAAATGAAAGATGATTGATTTCGCCGGATAGTTCGGAAACATCAACTTTTTCAATAAAAAATAAGTTAAGAAAAAATCGAACCAAGAAGCAAGAGAAAAAACAGTAGACTGTCGATTATTTCGCGTACGGATTTGAAACGATTAAAAATTGAAAAAAAAAATCACACTGAAATTACAAGAATCGAAAGTTTGTGTCAAAGCCTTCTGTGCACCCTATTGTCGTAAGCACATACAAGCCTTCTGTGCACCCTATTGTCAGAAGCATACACGAGCCTTCTGTGTAGCTCACTACCGGAAGTATTCATCACCAAACATACCTCTCGAGCAGTCATCGTCGAGAGATTCTGCAGTCTCATAAAAAAATAAAAGACGATTGATGTCACCGGGCAGTTCAGAAACGTAAGCAACTTTTCAATAAAAATTAAATAAATTTAAAATATCGAAGAACTGAGAAGCCACAGGAAAAACAAAAGACTGCGATCATTTCGTGAATGAATTTGAAATGATAATTTTCTTTTAAAAAATTACACCGACCCAATCACAGTCTCCAAAAAAAGAAGAAAATAAAAGTCATCGACTTTTTCAATAGGTAATTCAATAAATTTTAAGAAAATCGAAGCAAAAGTAAAAACAAAAGACTGTCGATTATTTCGCGAACGGATTTGAAACGAATTTGAAAAAGAATCACGCTGAAATAACAAGAATCGAAAGCTTCTCCGCAAAGCCTTCTGTGCACCCTATTGTCGAAAGTACATACAAGCCTTCTGTGCAACCTATTGTCGGAAGCACATACAAGCCTTCTGTGCAGCTCACTGTCGGAAGCATTCACCGCCAAACACACATCTTGAACAGTCACTGTCGAGAGATTCTACAGTCCCATAAAAAATAAAATAAAAGACGGGCAGTTCAGAAACGTAATCAACTTCTCAATAAAAATTAAATAAATTTAAAATATCAAAGAACTGACAATGAAAAGCGAAAGGAAAAACAAGACTGTCGATGATTTCGCGAACGAGTTTGAAATGATTAAAAATCGAAAAAAAATCACTCTGAAATAACTGTTTCTAGTCTCATAAAAAAAATTAAAAAACTTTAAAAAATAAAAAAAAATTAATTTAAAAAATTAATATAAAAAATTAAGAAAAGAACTGAGGAAAAAAAAACGGAAAAACAAAAGACTGTCGATTATTTCCCGAACGTATTTCAAATCATTAAAAAAAAATTATAAAAAATCACACGTACATAACAAGAATTGAAAGCTTCTGTTTCTGCACTCTTAAAAAATTTAAAAAAAAAAACAAAAGACGATTGATTTCGCCGGACAGTTCAGAAACCTCACTTTTTCATTAGAAAATTCAATAAATTAAAAAAATAATCGAAAAAAAATTATATTAAAAAAAAATTTTAAATCTTTAAATTTAAAAAAATTAAAATTTTTTTAAAAATTTAAAAAAATTGAAAATTTTTTTAAAAATAAGAAAAATTAAAAAATTTAAAATAAAAAAAACAAAATATAAAAATTCTAAAAAAATTAAGAGAAAGAACTGAGGAAAAAATGGATAAACAAAAGACTGTCGATTATTTCGCGAACGGATTTCAAATCACTAAAAAAATTATAAAGTCACACGTAAATAACGAACCAAAAAAAGAATAAAAGATTTTCTTTTCAATTTAAAAAATATTAAAAAAAATTAAATAAAAAGAAATTAAAAATAAAAAAACTAAAATTTTAAAAAATTAAAAGAAAGAACAGAAAAAAACGGAAAAACAAAAGACTGTCGATTATTTCGCAAACGGATTATTTCGCAAATGATTAAAAATTATTTAAAAAACACTTAAATAACAAGAGCTTCAGTTTCTGCAGCTTCATTAAAAAAAACCAAAAGACGATTGATTTTGCCAGGCAGTTCAGAAACGTAATCAACTTTTCAATAGAAAATTAACTAAATAAAAAAGGAAGAAAAAACAAAAAAATTGAAATAATCAAATAAAAAAAATCATATTCCTAGAAATAATTTTAAAAACCAGAATTTTCGGATTACGGGCGATTTCTGCTTAGTTCTAGCGCGTCATCTAACTTCTAACATTTGGCAACCCTGATCATGCGCGTGGTTACGAGAATGAACCGTCGAGGAGGCGCGCGGCGATCATTTTTACTGCACGAACCAAGTTACGAAAAGAAACAACGTAACGAGTAACGTCCAAATATACATGCCAAAGTCGATACACAGAACATAAAACGTACAAAACAACGACATTCAATACTACATGACGAAAAACTTTCATTACAGTCTCGCAACACGGAACGCCTACAAAAAAAAAACATTCGGTGTTACACGACTGTAAAAAAAGCACAATTTTGAATTTGTTCATTACGAAAACATCCAAATCATAAGGTCACCATAGGCAACTGGGGTTTTAAGCTCTGCACGTTTGATGAATACTTGCAAGTACTCTGTGTATTATTATTATTTTTATTAAGATTAGCGATCAATGAAAGCGTTTCCTTTTGAAGTTCTTGCCTTTTGATTTGCCCAGTCGTTTTCGTTTCTTGTTGCTGGAACTCGTGGTGCCGCCGAAGTCGGTGATTTCGTCCCCGAGTGTCGTCAGGGTGGTGAGTTTATGGCGGGTGTGCTTGTCTTTCTTGTTGACCGGCAAGCGCGTGAGGTACTCCTCCTCGTACTTCTGCCGTTCCTGCTGCTGCTTGGAGATTATCTCCTGGGCCCTGTTGCCTTGCGTGACCTCTACGGGGACGTCCAGGTATTCCTCGCGCAAGTCTTGCATCAGCGACGATGATAACGCATATCGCTTCCTTTCTTGTAATAAACGTTTGTTTCTGTCTTGAGCTGTCTCGTCCCCTGGAAATTAAAAGAAATCCGTTTATTAAAACTGTATCGAGGAGTTCGCTAAGTAAATAATAATAAATAAATTTATGTAGTATTGGTGAAACTCAGCATAAGTAAATAAAAAATAAAAATAATTTCGTTTTAAATGCAGACCAAAAACATTCAACAACAGTTGACAATCGAAAGCACTTTCCTTTTGTTTCCTCGTGTCGTAGGCAACTGCAAAGTGTGCTGAGTAATTTAATCTGAAATTTAAATATCCCGCGAATCATAATTCGAGTGGCCGCGGATAGACGGCGTTTCATAAAAAAAAGTTTTTGTTGCTTTAAAAACTTTCACGGATAAGATTACGCGAGCAGTGCCATCTGCATCTACACGTGCGTATTGATTTCAAAAACTTTTTTGTTTATAATTTTAAAGATTAAATTACATATTTTATTTGTCCAATGCGGGCAGCGCCATCTGCATCCGCGCTTTCGTGTATTCGTATTGTAGGTTGTAGTATCGCGACTATGCATTACTTTTATCAAAAAGTAAATAAATAAATAAAATAAAAAATTGAACAACTATTTATTATTAACCATTTCATTTGAAGTATTGCGGAATTATGTTTTCCAACGAACCTTTTTCCGTGTAATTTTAATTTAACATTTATCTGCAACAATGACAGTTTTAGAATTCATGTGTCTTATTAAATAACAGATGGCGCTGAATTAACAGAAATTGTCAATGTAATTCTTTACAAATTACGCGGTGAACACACGGTAAATATTCGTTTATACATATTTGCATTTTTTTTCGTTTCGTTTTTAAACTACGCTCTGATGGTATAGAAACTTCTATCACCTGGCTATTAATAAAACCCTACTTTGAGGAGTAATTCAGTTGCGTCACATAGCGTAGCGTAGCGATCGCTGGCGATAGCGAATTTTAACAATTTCTTAATAGCATCCCAGAAGTAAGTAAACAGTAATAGATCTATTGCAGAAGTAATAACGTTGGCAACGCTGAAGCGCAATATGTACTCCTAACAGGGTTAAGTATGGTGGCGACATCTATTAGCGTAATGTGAGACTATTACGAAAGTAAAGAGACATCTAATGAAAAGCTTATCAGTTTCTCTTGCAACAATGAGTTTCGGATTAAAGCCTTGCGTAAAATAGGGTGATGTATTTATTTTTCTTTCGTGAATGAATTATAAAAATAAGAAAAATATCGAAATTTGTTGCGAGTGTCATGTCTCCAGTGTTACCAACGCGTAAAAAACAGAAATCTCAAAAAATCCCCTTTCAGCGTAAAAAATTCCTCAATTTGTTAGATTCAGGAATAAATAAAGAAAAAAAAAACTAAACAATTCAGTAAAAATGCATAAAGTTAAAGAAAACAAACAAAAGACAGCGCAATTCAGTTAATATGTAAATTAAAAAAAAAAAAACAAAAAGCAAAATAATAAAAATTCAAAAAATAAATAATAAAATTTCAAAAAATAAATAATAAAATTTCAAAAAACAAATAATAAAATTTCAAAAAATAAATTTAAAAAATCATAATAAAAACAAAAGACAATCGATTTTACATCACAATTTATTAGATTGAAAAATAAAAAAAAATGAGAAAGTAAAGGAAATGATATAACGATGTAAAATAAAAGACAATCGAATTTACAGCATAATTCAATAGATTAATAAAATTAAAAAAAAAAAAAACAAAGGAAAGGTGACGAAACAAAGAAAACAAATGAACGAAATTTTAAAAGAACATGGCAATATTTATAAGAACATAAAAAAAAGTCGAACGATTTTAGAGCACAATTCAATAAATCAAAAAAAGAAACAATTTGAAACAAACAGTGATAAAACAAAAAATCATTTGTCAACAGATTAAAAAAAATAAAACTGCAATAGATGGCGCTGTTCGTTATCTCACACATTCATTCACTTCATCACTTACTGATGACAAATGATATTTTTTATTGATCATCCGCATCGCGAGGAATAGTTACTGAACCATCCCCATAAAAAAAAACTTTCGGCAAGTTTCAACAGATGGCGCTATTGAACGCTTTACAACAACGCCAAGTCCTTTTTTTTGTTATCATCCAGAAATGACCGTAAATTGAAACTATGCTCAATGGATGGCGGTTTAAAATACTTTCGGCAAGTTTCAACAGATGGCGCTGCTAAATGCCTTACAACAACGCAAGTCATTTTTTGTTACCACCTAGAAATGACCGTAAATTGAAACTTTGCTCGGTAGATGGCGGTTTTTCAGTGTAAGTGGGTTTCCTTCTACATCAGTGTTGCCACTAGATTTAGTATAATTTTTGCCACTGGATTTAGTACAATATAAAAGGATTTAGTGCAAAAGCGATTTCGCGAAATAAATCTAGTACACATTTATTTTTGGTTCAACTGTCACTTAGAATATGTGATTTATTATCAAAATAATGATAAACTGTTATAAAAATTCCGACTCAGGAACTTCTGGTACTTGGCAGATTTTTGGCAATTGCCCAGTTGGTAGTGTTGGTTGCAAATACGCAGCAAAAAAAAGTAAACAGAGAGCACACCTGTTTTGATATTTGTAGAAGTGAGACAAAATTGCGCAGACAGAATAGTGAGCGCGGAGGAGTTACCGAATTCAACACATATGACAGTTTTGACAATGAAAAATCAATGTGTAATTGATTTATTTGAGTTAGTACTTTTTGTCAAAGATCTAGTGCTTTTCTTGCTTGAATGTTAAGCCTCAAGTACACGGGGCGAGTTTACAAGCTACAAGCCGGCTTTTTCACAAGCAGCTCGTAAACTAGTCCAGTGTACTCGATGCACTCGCTCCGTTAGCCGCTTGTAAAAACGCTCTGGAAAAAGTTGAACTGCCGGCGACTTTACACGCCACTCGCCGGCTTTGAGCGAGCTAGCTTGCAAACTAGCCACGTGTACTCACAGTAGCTTGTGCACAAGTTTGCTGGTAGCATTGGTTTCCACACGCCAGCTAGTTGGCTACTGAGCAAGTGGGAGATTTTGTGTGTACTCGATTACTAGCGCACTCGCCGATTCGCCGGCTTGTAGCTTATAAACTCGCCCCGTGTACTTGAGGCTTTAGTTAGTACAGTGTTGCGGCAACACTGTTGTTCTACATAAAAGAACAAATTTGAACAGTCTAGGTGCTGTCAGTTTCCAGCTTTCTTTACAAAATAAGTTTTAAAAATTCCTTTTTTTTTAGAAAAACAAATCCCTAATGATTTGACATAATCGCTTTATGACCGGTTGCACCAATACTTTAAGTAGAGCTTAAATTTAAAACTTGCTTAGATTGTGACATTTTTTACAGATTTAAGAAAATATCAGTCACATCCTAATTGATACTTAAATGGAAGTTTAAATGTCAATCAGAATGTGACTGTCCTTATACTGATCATGCATAATTGTCATATTCTAAAGACAACTTAAATTTAAGCTTTGCTTAGAAAGTTGGGATTTATACCTTAAGTTGGCAACACTGCACGTCTCACACAACTTTACGTCGAAAATCTGCCACAAGATGTCACGACCTAAACTGTTAAATAAAAATATCACTAAATTCCATGATTTCTTCGTTTAAATAAAACATCACTCGTCCACTGTGACGCCCTCACGCTTGTGATATAGTTATTTTATTTTCCAATGGCAAATTGAACACGGCGAGCAAAGTATGCCATTCACAGCGAATCGAAAGCCTTTAAAGTTGTGACTTAATATCGCCCACGAATAAAAAAAAATTAAATGCAATTCGGTTACCTGTGTAATGCACTGCTGACAACTTCGGGGGTACGTAAACACCGGCTTTGCTTTCCTTCTTTTGTTTCCCAGGTTCGTCACTATCTTCCCCCTCCGAGCTGCTCCCATCATTCCCAAGTAAATTCTCCGGATTGGCCTTGAACATGGTGGGATCACCGGCATTCGCCCCGTTAACCGCAGTTTTCACCAACTTGTCGATCTGGTACTTCAACTTGTGATCGATGGGCCTAATTTTCTCGAGCACGGTCCTGATTTCGATTAGTCTATCGATGCACGGGTCGCCCTCGATTTTTTCACCCGAACACTTCCTCAGGACTATATAGGTTAAGTTGATGAGGTAGCTCAGTAGCATGTTGTATTTCATCTCGAGGAAGCTGAGACCCTGGTCGGTGGTGAGTTCTCCGTTTCGCACCCTCTGCAACATGTTATCCACGAGGGTCGCGACGTGTTGCACGCTGACGTTCATTTCGCTCAGGAGCACCAGCGCTTGAGGCAAGTCCGCATGTCCCGTCGTTATATCTGGCGCCTGCAATTTTTTAGGTATTTCAAAAAAAGAAAAATTAAAAATTATGAACGAAAAGAGGTTAGAAATGCGATAAGTTTCGTAAATCGGGGCGCTTCGCGAACGAAAAACAGAAGGCGATCGTCGGTGGTCATTTGCATAAAAATCCGTGCGCCATCTTTTTTCGCGGAAAGCCGAGGCGAAAAAAATCGGGGTAGTTTTTCCATGATCGGAACGTGATTGCGGCGCGTTTGGAGCGCGATCGCGGGCGCAACGCGACGGATACGCACCTGTACCATCTTTTCCTCGAGGTTCGTCTTCCTAAAAATACATAACAATTAACAATATTCAATAAAACAACACACTACACGTGCAACACTTTTATATCAAAGGCCTTTTTTGATCCGAGATTAGAATAGAAAAAGTGGGGGATTGATGTGACGTAAGAGAACCGAAGGAAAAAAAAGCGCGCGCGGGAGATTCGAATTTCGCAAAAAGAATTTTTTTATTACGCACGTTTCAAGAAAAGCGAAACCTGTCGTATTTTTTTTTTCTTTTTAGCGGGCGAATTGGTTCGGGTTAACGAAATGAGGCAACGAGTTTGTTGGCGGGCGAAATTTTATTTGGTTGGAATCTACAAGTAAATAATTGACATAAGAGACACGGAAATAAATAAGGAACTGCTACGTACGAAACATTCCAAGGACGAAACAGGTACAGACTCATTATTTTATTTTATTTTTTTGTACATAGTGAAACATCAAAAAACGGATGAATCATCATCAATAAACTATACGGGGTTTTCAACAACGTCCGAGTTCCACGTGATCACCGAAAATTAGGCAACCAAACTTACACTTACGGTAATTAATATACTTAAAACAAAATGCCCCAACTCGGTGGCATAACCAAATGAATCTTGACTCGACTTTACCCTACAAATTAAACACAAAAACAATTAACTTAACCTTAAGTAATAAAATATAAACTTCTATATTGTAATTTATTAAAACAACAAATACAACTTACAACTCTGGAACGTCGTGATTACTTAACCACAGTATAAGTAATTACCCAGTAGCGTCACTTAATCGTCAGTGTCAAAAAAAGCTGCCATATTGTTTGATGCCCTAATGGAAATGTAATGCAACTTGTAAATCGTTAGGTATCAAACAAAATGGCAAGTGTGACAGTTTATTCTTTGTAACTTAGGTAGTTAGGTATTTTACTATAGGCAATTTAAAATTGTGTTAATTTTCGTTTTGAAATCAAGGTTTAAATTTAAAAGCAGAGGCATTTAACTGTCACCTGAATCTTACCTTGAGATCTGGATAATTTAATTTAATTTTTAGTTTATTATTATTAAAAAAATTATTTTGTATACTCTAAATTGTCCAAATAAAGTTATTATTATTATTATTACAATACTCGAGTGACGCTACTGTGTAGATTTTTATATGTACTGTCACTTAACAAACAGTGTTACCAATATGCGGGAAACACATTTTCCTAGAAAGGTAGTTAATTTGGTCGCGTGGGACTTAAACACGTTTTTGGAAACCCTGTACATATCCTCTCATTCTGTAACTCGTACAAATAACGACAATCGTTGAGAGACATATTTTGATCAATCAGACATTCTGACATTCTTTATTATAAATCGCTTGTTATTCTGTTTTCTTTCAATGACATTGACAAGTTGTAAATTTTCTTCTGTTTTCCTTCATGACGATTTTCACTCTACAAATTTTTATTATCTTCGTGGCCGATTGCGTTTGCAATTCTTTTTTCCTTAACAAAAATTATTTTACAGGTAATCTGTTTTTAAGCGATTTTCTTTTGCTTTTACTTATCATTCACTGCTGCAGATTCTTCTTCTATCTGAGTGGTCGTCAGCTGGTTTTTTTTTATTATGTAAGTATTGTAAATTATTTTATTGTTGTCTTTAACAGTGACAAGTTGTCGATTTTCTTGTTTTTTAAAATTTTTGAATTTCGACAACGAGGCGTCGCAAAGGTCAAGGTCAATGCCAAAAAATTTGGAATTTTTTTTTTAAACATTTTGAATTTCGAGAACGAGGCATCGTAAAGGTCAAAGGTGAAGGTCACGACCAAAAATTTGGGAAAATTTTTAAAAAAATTTTGAATTGGACGAGGCGTCGTAAAAGTCAAGGGTCAAGGTCACGACCAAAAATTTGAGAAAAATTGGGGAAATTTTTTTAAAAATTTTGAATTCGACGAGGCGTCGTAAAAGTCAAGGCCAACGCCAAAAAATTGTGGAAAATTTATTAAAAAAATATTGAATTTTGAGAACGAGGCATCGCAAAGGTCAAGGTCAACCCCAAAAAATTGTGAAAAATGGGGGAACATTTTAAAAATTTTTTGAATTTCAAGAACACAGCTTCGTATAGGCTAAAGGTCAAGGTCAAAGCAAAAAATGGTGAATAAAGAAAAAATTAATTTCGAGATCAACGGTCGGAGGTCAAAGTCAAATGAAAGTTCTAGGTCAAACCATCTCGAGCGAACCCAACTCTGCTCATCCCCAGCAAGAAATTGCGATAGGAAAAGAATTGAAACCTGAAAAGAATTTCGAAAGGTTAAAGATCAAGGTTAAACGAAAGTTCAAGGTCAACCCAACCCGAGCGAACCCAACTCTGCTCAACCCCAGCAAGAAATTGCAATCGGAAAAAATTGAAACTTAAAGGAAATGCTAAAAGGTAAAACGAAAGTTCAAGGTCAACCCAACTCCGCTCTACCGCAGCAAGAAATAGAGATGAAAAAAATTTTGAAAAAATATAATTAAAGAGTTCGGGGTCAAGGACGAAGGGACCCGAGCGAAAATTCGACTCCCTAGCTGCCGCGAGCCCCCCCGACGGCGAGCTGCCCTTAACGTGCGAAGGGCGATCGTCAGTTGTCTTTCTTCATTGTTAATCGTCCTTTTGTTTTCGTTAATAATGAAAACTGTCGATTTTCTTTTTGTTTGTTTGTTTTTTTTTCCTCTTCAAGATTTTCTGATTTTTCGTTCTACTCGTTTTGCGAACTTTTTTTTAAAATTTCTTTGTTTTCGCATCTTTCTTCTGTTTTTTCTTCGACGTTACCTTCAGATTTGTTACATTTTTAATTTTGATTTCCTTAACAAAAATATTCGACATTAAAAAAAAAAAAATAATAAAGATAAAAAATTAATACTGATTTTTCCTTCTGTATTTTTTTTGCAAGGGCGATCGTCAGTTGTTCATTATTAATTGTGCTCTTGTTTTCCTTAATGTTGGAAAGTTGTCGATTTTAGAGAGTTAATTGAAAAATTTCATTTTGGTTCTTTTTTTTTTTTAATTTCAGCAGTATGTACTGATTGGTCAAAATGTGACACTTAACAATTGTCGTTATGAGTTACAGAATGTAGGGGATAGATGGCAGACATGCATAAATGTCATCCCCCCCCGCCTGTCATTTTGCGCTAATTTTTTTCAGAAACTATGTATTTTTTACTCACTAGTTCACCCATTCATTTTTTTTGTGTTCGCTTTCTTCGTCCATTTTCTCAATCGTATCGAGCACAGCTCAACAGCTGCAACCAATGTTGCCAGAAAGTGCTTAAACTTCGTAATAGATGTCGCCGTTACAATCATGGTTGTAGCATCGCAATGTGCGCTTGTTCAATAGAATATGTCAGTATTCGACTTTGCACAACGTTTTTCTCTGAATGCAGATGTTATTTTAAGCGTCTACCAAAATTTTTTAGAATTTACGTGACATTTCCAATAATAGATGGCGGTAAATTAAAACTATTAGAAATGGGATATTGAAAACGTAATAGACTTTAGTAATTTCCTAATGGCGTATTGGAATTCAGTAAATAGTAACAGATGTACAGAGTGGCGCAAAAGTAATGACCCTATTAAAAAAAAGCCTTCTTTCGCAAAAAAATTGAGTTTTTTCGTTAGAGGTGTGTTGTTTAGGAATACAAAATAACAAACAATATTGAAAACGCAGACTTTTACGCCACCCTGCATTACGAAAGTAATAGCAGTTGGCATTGGCAACGCTGGCTGTCACTCTTAATTCTTTTAAGATTTCCGTTTTGAGTGGAAAACATTAAATTCAACACAGTTTCCTTTAGTTCTATTTTTTTAAAATAAATTTTAGTTTGCACAGATTTAAGAAAAAATTGTTTTATTGATGGTTTCATTTTTTGCTTTTATTTTATTTTTATTCTTTGTTAAAAAAATTGTCTTCGATGATCCGTTGCAAACGTCGTCCTTCCTTTCACTTTTGAGCTTATACATACAGTGCGTTCAGGAATTACTGAAACGCAAAAAAAATAGTTACCGAAGGCAACGAAAAGGTTAAAATGGAATGCAACGAGTATTCGGATACTTTAGAAAACTGGGTCTACAGTGTGCTTCGAAAGTCTGGAATGAAATTCATAATTACGCTCGATATTTCGAGAAAACGCTCGGACAGGTAAGCTTTTGTTTTTAAAAAGTACGCACTTTTACTTCTCTTAGGTCTGGTTTATCAAACACAAGTTAACTTTAAGTTAAAGTTAACCTTCAGTTAATTACCATAGCAACAATTGTCTTCGCAGTTGGCTCTGAATGTACTTCGCTGTTGTGCTGTGTCCTTTCTTAGGTTAGAGTTAAAGAAGCAGTTAAAAGTCACGTGATCTTAGCACTTTGTGCGCGTATACCTAAAACAATGACGTCATTGCCAGACCTTATATTGCTAGCCTTGATTTACGGTTTTGTTTCATTCACCGCAATTAGGTTGGCTCCGAGTGTACTTTGCATCTTGTCGTCCCTGTCTTAGGTTAGAATCGAAAATGCCTTTAAAAATCACGTCATCTTGGTTCTACATTGGAATGGAGTTGCGGCTACATGAGCATTTTAAATGAGTTTTGAATTTTTGACAGCGCCATCTAACGACTTTCACCGCCATTAAGTTGAAAAATCGGAAACTCGAGCGCCGCTTGACTGAGACTTTGTTTTAATCCTCGTTTTCTCTGATATATCCGAGCTTCGGTTATTAAAAAAAAGAAAAAAACATTTTAAAAGGTCTTCCTTTTTCTGGCAGCGCCATCTATCGAGTTTCACCGCCAGCAAGTAAGAAAAATCGGAAATTCAAGAGTCACTTGTCCGAAACTTACATACATCTGCGCTTTGGATGTTAGAAAAAGTTTATTTTTTTCAAGCGTGTAACAAACAAACGTTTTAAAAGTTCCTTCTTCTGACAGCGCCATCTATCGATGATACTGCCGACAATCGAAAAAAAATCGAGAGCCATTTCGTTATACTGACAGCGCCATCTATCGCCGGTATGTTCAATAATCGGAAATTCGAGAGTCACAGTCACTTGTTTCAAACTTAGTTTCGTTTTCTAAAACGAAGCTTAAATTATAAAAAAATTATAAATATTCCATTTCGTGACAGCGCCATCTATCGAGTTGCATCGGCATTGAAAGTACGAGAATCACTCGTCTTAAATTGCCGCCATTTTCTAATATCTGAACTGCAATTACCAACACAATCTGTACGATTGAATTTGTCTTCTCGGTTTGGTTTATTTTAATTTTTAAGAAGACCTACTGCTGCCATCTACGTTATTTTCTTCGAACTGTTGTTTTTAAGCGCCAAATTTGAAGACGCAAGACACTCTCGCAGGTCTCTGGTTGGCTCACTTAATTTCTAGCGGCGAGGAAATGATTTGTTCAAAATTGCGCTACCGCCGTCTATGGAAATTTCATCGAACTAATACTAAACGCCAAATTTTAAAACAAGACACAAGACGCTGTTTATATTTCCGTAGCATTCTGATTGGTTATCCTGATTTCTCGGGGCATAGATCGTAATTTGTTTAATAATACTCAGTGTCGCCATCTATGTTAGTCTCTTCCAAGTAATATGAAGCGCCAAATTTGAAGATGCAGAAGATCATCTGATCGGCTAACTTAGTCTCTCGTGGCGGGGAAACATAATTTAATCACAATTATTAACAACACGTACTGCTGCCATCTATGTAATTTTTTTCGAATTACTGTGAAGCGCCAAATTCGAAGATGCAAAAGTGACTTTATATTCTTGCAGCGTTCTGGTTGACTGACTTGTTTTCCATTTTACGATCGTCATTTGTTTGTTCGAAATTTGCCTTTTTTGATTTTTTCTTGCGATCGTCACTTGTTTATCAATTGCTACGAAGTTTGACATTCGTCCTCGGACATTCCCCCGTCACTTTAAAAAAATTTTTTTTTCTCAACATTTTTGCTACAAAGCTTCGTAAATTTTTTATGTGGTTAGGTAGAGAATTCAATAACCTATCAGAATCAAGAAAGGAAATTGAGAGTTGCAATTAAAAAAAAGGCCGATGACGCGAAAACAAACGACTCTCAAAAATCGATTTTCACAAAAAACTTGTTGTACATTTTAAAAACAAAGTCCACCTGTCCTAGCATTTTTCCCCCTCCCCCTAAACGTCAAAAGTAAAGAAATTGCGAATTTTATTCGAGACTTTATTCGAGGCTCGCCGTGTAAGGCCCAGTTTCACAATCGTGGAATAAGGACGGAATAACTGTTCGCACGAATGTCCCTCCATATCTACGTCACACTTACGTCACGTTATTCTTAGGATAAAGCTTATCCGACGATTGTAAACTCGGGCGTCAACGTTAAAATGAAAATAAAAGGTGGCTGTAGTCTTGGATCTTTTGTTTTTCTGCAGGAATGTTTTCACCGTGCGACTTTTTCTTTTATTTAGTATAATCCGGAGACATCGAGTGTTCAACAAAATCCTACCTCGAGTCGGCCTTGGAAACAAAAGTACGTATCATAGATTAAACTGGCAAGTACTGTCAGAATATAAAATTTAGGTTATGCGAAGGGACCGAGTTTATTTTAATATATTCTTTTAAAGACGAAATTATTACTTTCGAAACATTTTTTGCGTTGGCCGTTTCCGTCTTCAGCGAATACGTGTCGTCCAACAACTGAAATTAACGACTGAAAGCTAGATCTTGTCCGCATACGAACATTTTGAGGTTAATCAAATTTTTTGACATATGAGAAATGACGACGACAAGCGATTTTCTTCCAAGGCTAACAGCTCGAGGCGTTTCTTGGTTGAACACCTGTTACTTGGCAGATAAACCTGTATCTATTCTGATGGTAAACAATTATCAAGTGGGTAGATAATAATCTAGATGTAGATATTTTTAAACTGATTTCAAGACAATGGAATACACTCGTATGTGTCATCGATTGATCGATTCAGTGAGTTAAATAGTTTCCAAAAATAATTAGTATAAAGCGAGGGCAGGGGCGAGGGGGGAAGCCAAAAACTAAACATTTAGAAGTCTATTAATACTAAGCTTTATAAAATATCACCTCCGTCGCTTGCTCACTCTTCGACACTTCATTTCCCATGTATGTAAAAATCACAAGTACCACTAGCATCGTTAAATATAAGCCTAAAATATATTATGTACTATGTTTATATAATATTTAGTTTCGTTTTGTTACTCTCTCTTACTTAATTACATTACTAGCCTTTCAGTTTTTGTTCAAAACAAACAAAAATAATAATAATAATAAATAGTGTGTGTGTTTTTTTTAATCTGGCGTCGATGTTCGCCACTACATTTCATTGTGAATGTGAACAAACCATCATCGATCGCCTTGACAGTTGTTAATTTGACGTTTGAACTTGCAATTCCTAACCTCACTTTCGAACTCAACTGACAGTACGTTAGGACAACACAAGAATATAATCTATTGTAATAAACGAAGAACGACAGTAACAATGAAAACAGCAGCAATAAGATTTGCAACAACAAATACATAATCAAAGTTGTGGTTCGTTCACAATAAACACCTTGTCACGGACAACTACGACGCCAAATTAAAAAAAAAAAAAGTGCAGTTTACACCTGATTTTCTTTTTCAAACGATTTCTAGTTAATAACAAAAAAAAAAGAAAAACTTAAATTAGTTTCCGGGCAAAAACAAATCACGCGCACGAGTATTTGTGCTTTACGTCGTTTCTATAAACAACAGAGAAGCGAGTACCAATCCTACCTTTACGAACGGGTGTAAACGATTATTACAAGAAACATTGGCATGAAAAACATTTCATAGGATTCAAAGAGACGGGGAAGTACATCAAAGGTCAAGACTCGTACAGCAATCTCTGGTAGTGGGGCAGGACCTCCCACGTCGGCAAGTGCAGGCCGAACTCCAGCATCACCAGCACGGCGAACTCGGCCGATATCAGTTCCTTGCGGTTCAGCCGGAAAACCGTCTCGCTGCGCTCCAGCAGGTTCTTGAGGTTCTCGCCCTTCACGTCGTTCAGCTTCGCCGAGAGCAACAGGCTGGCGGCCGCGCACAGCTTACGGTTCTGCTTGTTGATGAACCCGCGCAGGATTAACTTCTCGAAGTAAACGTAGGCTTGCGCGACCGTGAGCAAATCCGTGCCGCCCTCTAACTTGGATATTTTTCTCATTTCTCTTTTCAAACTGAAACCATCAAAAAATTTGAAGACAAAAGGCGATTTGAGCGTCAATAGTTGGCAACACTGTCTTTACCTTCTCAACTTGCTCAAGGTGAGCTGCACGTGTGGAAATTTCTCGCGGAATTTGTCGTTGATCTCCTTCTTTAGATCCGAGGGCCTCACGTAGTCTATAACGGACGTCATGTACGAAGTGAAGGTCAAGAGGGTCCGGTGCTTGCCGGCGATCAGCTCGGGGTCGTCCAGGATGTTCGGGTGGTACGAGAGGGAGGACGAGGACTCTCTTTCTTCGACGAGGTCGGGCGGGGGCGAGGCCGTCACGACGTGCGCGGTTCCTCTCTGCGCCCCCTGGTCGTACGAGAAGCACCTGAAGATTTAAAAGGCGACGATTTTTTTTGTGGCAGTCGGCGATGATTCGTTGCTTTGCTCGAGTGTGAGGGAGGGGTCAATCAAAAGCAGAAGGGGCGCAAGCGGCCAGGGTTGTGAGCGCAGCAAATTGTTTGGCAAAGAGAAATGTGAATGTGAACTCGTTTTGTTATTGTCAGACTTCGGAGAGTTGCCATGGCCACGCAATGAATGGGCACCTTTCATTGGTCCTCGTATTGCGTAACCATGGCAACGCTACGAAATGTCCGAGGTGTCACATTTTTTTAAAGATGTCGTTCCTTTGCCTTTTCGTGAATAATTTTTGTCAAAAATCTTGCTAACTACACACTCGGGGGGGGCACGCACCCCCTCCATATGATTGTGGTTTGTACGTAAAAAAAGCTTTTTCTTTATTACTCGGTAGCTTGGTTATTTTTCTTCTCCTCCCCTTTGTATGCAACATGATCAAAACGTAAGTATACTGTGCCCCCCCCCCCCAGTATTTGGTGCGCCACTGATTGTAATTGTCACAAACATATATACTACTTTTACACAATGGGTGCGTTCCGAATTAACGTGTCAGGCGTACAACTTTTTACCTCGCGCATGATTTTTATATGGAAAAATGATGCGCGAGGTAAAAAGTTGTACGCCCGACGTTAATTCGGAACGCACCCAATAATTCTAATCATCGTGTGAATTACAAAACTCTAACCTAAAAAAAAACTAATAGCGTTTTCGATTGACCGCACCAGTGCGCACTCAGAGTATCTTCATCTCGTGTTAGTACATGAGGTTAAAAGAAGATGCAAATACACTGAGTACAACCGGTGCAGGTAAACTGAAAACTCTATAACCAACCAGGAACAGCGATCGAGAGAGCAGTGTTGCCAACTCACTAATTTTCTAAATGTATTTTGTCGTTAAAAATTGTGACACGATTTGACATTTGATATGTAATAATAAATAAGAATGAATTTGTTTGTGGACTGTTTTGAAGTTAGAAATTCGCGCCCCCCCCGCTTTTTGATTTTGTCTTGCGATCGTTTCCGAGTTTTAAATTCGTGCTCACTTTTTGATATATTTTTCTTTTTTTGTTGTTGTTGTTGTTGTTGTCGTGAGTGTTTGAGACGATCACCTTTTTTTGTTTACCCTTTCTGGCATTATGATCGTCGTTTGTTTTACCTTCTCTTTTTCTCCTTTTGAAGTTTTTTTTCTTCCTCATTAAGATTACACTTTTCCAAAACTGTTTCTGTTCACGTTCCCGTACGTTTTCTCAAATTAAATGCGTTCCTCGTTCTCTTTACGATCGTCATTTGTTTTTCTTACGCTTTCTTCTGAAATTTTCATTTTTTCTTCTCCCTCAATTGCGATCTGGTTTCTCGAGTCTTCAAAAATATTCTCCGTTTTTCTTGCTTGTTTTTAATCGTGTTACGGCCAAAATTCATCGTACAGAATTTACGAACGCATTTTATAGCGAGCTGGCAACGTCTCCTGTATCTATATGTACAGCTGAATTCAAAAAAAACGGGAAATGATTTTTTTCCAGTTGTAAATTTGGTTCCACTTGTCAGTTAATTGTCTACTTGACAAGACATACATATCTTTAAAAAAAATTAACCTATTTACCTATGAACTGACATACCGTCAAATAATTCTAACCTATTTTTAATAAATCCATTTTCACACTATGAAAATATTGAAAAAAACGTGTCGATTTATTTTGACATTTCCCGATTTTTTTGAATTCAGCTGTATGTTGTCTGGACATTTGACAACACTGTTACTTATTTTTTAAAGAAATTTGAAATTTAACGTTCGTCATCTGTCATTCGTCACTTGTTTACTGTTTCTGAATTTTGACATTGACGGAGGTCACAAAAAAAGTGACGGGCGCGTCACTTTTTTTTTGTCTCTAGTTTCTGAAATCAGTTCCGTTTCTATTATAATAGTTACTATAAAATATCAAAAGTGTCTTTCGTAAACACAAGTGGTCGGGCCGATAGGCACTTGTCCATTGAACTCCCACCACAGAAAAAAAATCGAAGAAAGCGCTTCGCGCATTAAGGGCCGCTCGCCATTGGGGGCTCGCGGCAGCTAGGAAATCGCGCCTGTCGTGTTGTGTTCGTTGAACGCTTACATATGAGTGGTCGCACGACGTACTTATCTCTTGAAGTAATATTTTTCGATTGTGTAGCGCGGTCATCTTTGATTGCAAGATGGCGTCCGAGCGACGGTCGACTTGGTCTCGTCCGGGCGTTTCATTTGATATGCGACATGACGTGTTTATCTTTTAAACTAACATTTACAATCGTATAACGCGGCCATCTTTGATTCCAAGATGTCGTCGGTATGTCAGTCCGGTTCGTCTCGCCGTGACGTTCCATTTGATATGCGACACGACGTGTTTATCTTTTACCATTTCCGTCTTCGTGCCTCCTAGATGGTGAATTTTTTAAATATTTTTCCCCATTTGTGCCGAAATTTTTGTCTCTGCCTTGACCTTGACTTAAATTTCTAAATTAGTTTCGAAATTTTTTCAAAGTTTCATATGTTTTCTCCGTCGGTTACCGGTAGCGACGGGCAATCACCGGCGAAAGTCGTCCGAAGTTTCATAAATTGACGTTAGTGTATTCCAAACTTCGTCTCTCTAAATTCTAATTTTTATTTTAATAAATTTTAATATTTCGATAAACTCTTCGACTTCACCGTGACCTTTGACCTTTAAGGCCTCGTTCTCGAGATTAAAAATTTCATTTTGAATGCTTATTGTTAATTTGTTTCTTGTTGGGAAATTTAAAATCTACAATTCGTCTTGAGTTTTATTAACCAAACAAGGGAAAAGGAATTTGAACATTCATCGAAAATTAAATCGTGCCAACTGTCAAATAAGCAAACGGATACGGTTTCAAACGTACAGTTGGCAACACTGCGAAAGAAAGTAAAGCTGCGCCTGCGCGGGAGTGAATAGTCGTATCCGTGATTCCGCGGACGCAATATTTTTATGTTGACGTGTTCACGATCACGGCACATCCCCAACTCATTTTATCGATTACACCCCTTTCTGCTTAAGCTTCGATTTTGTTGCAAAATGAGAAAAAAAATTGCATACTTAAAGCTGACTCGGAAAGTATTTAATTAACTTAAAGCAAAACTGATCGTGAGTCTCCCCCTAAAAGTGTGTTGTAGTTACGTGACACTAAAGACTGTTCGTTGAAAACGTCTTTCTGAATTGTTTATACATAAAAGAAACGAGCAGACTCTTTCAACAATAAATAATTAATTAAGTTAATTATACACACGAGGCTTTAGTCTTCTACAAAACCGGTTACAATAATTTACTATTCGCTTTAGAAACTCTCTCTGAGTGATTGATTGTAGTAATTTAATAAAATTGGTAGGTTCCTAAACGAATGGTAAATTAGTTCAGGACATGTCGAACACTATAAGAAGTTCACTACCCACACCATAGAAAGAAAGCATAATAAATTTTTACCATTTGTAGTCTGGCTGCCAACTTATAACTTTTGTCCTGGAAAAATCCAACAAACAACATATAAAACACACACACACGTAAATAAAACAATAAGCAATGAGTTACAATTATAGTATGTAAGCCCTTCGAAAGAGCAAGAACAAAACAGACAGCCGTCGAATCTACTATAGTACAGAGAGACAACGTCAAATAAATTAAATACCGAGCCACCAGGTGTTGACGACGGCAGTTATATCTCGTGGTCACGTGCCCAGAGTCCAACGAGTCCCCATCACAGTTGAACCGTCGATCGCGAAACTCCTTCGCAGACCTGGTCGCGATCAACAGGTGCCCATAAGAAATTTCCTGCGAAAGATAAAAGCAATAACATAGAATGTTTGTCCTGCTTAAAAGGCAATATCAAAAAATTGACCATCTGATTCTAATTTATATTAGACGATAACTGAACTCGGTGTCGCAATAGCTCAACGGTCAGAGCATCTGCCGCGTAAGGAGAAGACTCGAGTTCGATTCTCGATCGCGGTCCGCCAAAATTTGTGTTAGTGCTTATTTCAATTTAATTAAATAGATTTGGTCTTTAGGAAGCGGAATTCGTACCTGTCCGTCTTGGCCCTTTTCGATTCCCATCAAAGCAAACGGATCGAGGACATCCCCGGCCGCGGAGAGCGGCCTTGGACCGGACGTGTTTCGCTTCCTGTTCCCCTCCTTCCTGACTTCAGGTCTACCAAAAAAAAAAAAAAAATGTTATCGCTCTGCGGGTATTCCACGAAACACCTGCGATACCTCGAGTGCCTCAAGTTACGCGTGTACGGTATGATGGAACAGATGAAGAACGGATTGTATTTCGACGTCACCATGACCAGCCGCTCGTCCTTGAACTTGTACTCTTTCGGGTTGACGAATTTGATTTCGGTCTTGTCGTTCGCTTCCGGAATGATGGGCGGTGCGGGGCTCGTTCTTGATCGAACCACTACAAAAAGAAAAAAAAGTACTGTCGTCGTTGTATAATTTATCAAGTTTAGAATTTAAGAAAGTTTACGCATTCTCAAAGTATCCGTAAAACACGAGCAGGTTTGTTTATTTTGTCTATCGTTTGGTCACATGATACGGGTATATGCGTCAGGCAGAGGGATGGAAGGAAAGAAAGATGCGAGCAGTTAGTCTCCGGACGGTTTTGAGGGGTGAACGTCTTGGTAAAGTTGCGCTAATTACGCGGACGGGCTCGCGAGTGTTGCAATGAATTGCAATGACATGTGATGAAAGGAGTTGTGTAAGAATTGAGGCTTGCTGATGATAGATGATACTCTGAGGTAGAGTAAGGTGCCAATCTGGGTGTCCGCTGATGGCTCGGACAGAGAGCAAGAGATAGGGCATTCTATCATAAGGGTGATCGCTCTGTATTCGCCGACAGTCGGAGAGAGTAGGGGATCATTCCACCTGCACACGGCATTTGACCTTATCCGGCAACTGCAGAGGCGTGAGTAGTAAATGCCGGAGACACAACTAGACAACAATTGCTTTTCAAGAACGGTCATGAGTTGGTGTTGACTGTGCTTGGGCCGGTGTAGCTAACACGGTAGGAGGCAGTAACACCAATGATTCTGAGAACGTACGCTCAGGAGGCAAGGTATGCTAACATCCACTTGGGGTTCGTCCTTATACATGCAATGTACGAAGGTGGACGTTGGAGGATACCTTCTCCGTGAGTTCGCATCCCAGCAGGGAGCTTCCGCATCTAGATTCGCCGCTGGAGGGGGCGGGGCCGGAAGATTGCCCCGGTGAGTAAATAAGTCCTATAGTCTTGAGTAGATATTCGTAAATGGTTATTTTTAATTTTGCATGACATCCTTATCGAATCGGAAAGCGAAGCCCAGATGTTAAGACGTTTACCCTCAGCTCCGCAGTGGTCGAGGAAGCACGTAAGAGAGAAAGAAAGCAGGAAAATAGAGATCTAACCAAAGGGCACGTGAATGTTTATTATAACTCGGTCCTCTGACATTTGTATCAGTCGAGAATGTTTAACACAAAAGAAAACTATCCTACAGTACTGATTGCATTGTGTGACTTTTTTAAAAACGTCTTAATAAAAATTAAAGGTACTCAACAACAATCTATTTATTTACTTATTATTATCATGTTACGAAATCATACTATGTACTTAACGACAAATTCACAAAATGATTGAATTTCGTTTCTGCTTTGTCTGCCTTGTCTTATCTATGACACGCTTGTGTTTTTATGTAATTCAAGCAGTCTTCTTACTTATCTGAGCCAAGATAAGTTTATAAATATAAACAAAGCGTCGAGAGCCACTACAGAAATGACGCAAATCTCTCGCTTGGCTTTTTATCTTGAGGACGAGACACAAACAGAACTCATGTTCCATCAGATAACGATAAGTAATCACTCAATAAAATATTTCCTTGTATTTCGAGAAGCGTGAGGGTTCATTTTACTTTTAGGATTGCGAAGGCGATTCAACTCGAATAAAATCGTAAACGTTACGCATATCGCAGTTTCTTCCGGGAACGTAAAACGCTTCGTTTTACCTGCAATCCATCTCCGAGATATTTTTGACTTTAATTAACGAGCGCGAACCGACGTGAAGGTCGCATTCTTCGAGAGTCGAGAGCCACTACAGGAATGACGCAAATTTCTCGCTTGGTCTTTTTTATCTTGAGGACGAGACAAACAAAACTCATGCTCTATCAGATAATGATAAATAATCACTCAACAAAATATTTCCTTGTATTTCAAGAAGCGTGAGGGTTCATTTTACTTTTAGGACTGCGAAGGCGATTCAACTCGAATAAAATCGTAAACGTTATGCATATCGCAGTTTCTTCCGGAAATGTATAATGCTTCATTTTACCTGAAATCCCCCTGAGATATTGTTTAGTTTAATTAACGCGCGCCTGTCGACGTGAAGGTCGCATTCGAAGGCATAAAACACTAAAATTTTATTAAGTATAGCCGTGTTTAAAATTCTAGAAACATTGTTCCTGTGGCAACAAACTGAAGACACAATTTAACTATGTACTTTTCCTGTACATGATCAATTCTCATGATCAATGAGGCGCTACAGAAAAAAGATAGACCCAAAAATACAAACAAAAGATGATCGATTCAACTTACTCTCGTCACTAAATAAAGGAATGAAAACAATCCAAACTATGACGACTTTCAATTGAGTTAACAAAAATTATCATTTTTCGATTTTTTTCTTTCTACTCCAAGGGCAGCAATAAAAAGATCTCGTGGATTGTTTTGGAGTGAAAAAAGAGACGGGTATGTTACCCGGAGTTTAACTTGGTTGCGGCGAGCCCAGGCCTTCTTCGAGGCTTCTCCAAACTTGTTCCGTCGGATTAAACGGCAGGTATGTTTTAGAGTCACATTGGGCGGCGGTCGGTTCGTAATTCGTGTTTTCTTTTATCTATAGGTTTTCTTTAATATCCTTATTTGGTTCTCCTTTCCCCCATTCCGGACATTCACCACAGTTCCGTTAACTGGGATTTGCCTGGCGATCTTCTTCGTGGTGTGTCCTTGCTGAAAGGTTGGATGGCGTCGTTATAAGTCGACCTTGCCCGTCCATTTTGGAGTTTGGTAAACGCGGCGGTTCTTCACACTACACATTGCGCGAGGGCGCGCTCCTTGGAACGAAAGCGGTCACCGAAGTTGACGCAAGTGGTCACTTAAAGTTTACCAAAGTGGTAACTGGAGCATATCTCCCATCATATTCCTATCTCACTGGCCTGAAGCCATGCTGAAATTTGGAATGACGCGACGCTCCTGTTACGCCTAATCTCGACGGACGGCAATTTGACGTTTGCTCTTATTTTTTTTATTTTGTCATATTGTAATATTGAAGTGTTTCAACGACTAACGACAAACTCTAAATGCATATTGGCATGCAATTTCGTGTTCATATTGACCGACTTTGAAATTTAAAGCGATGTATCACATATGATACGGGCGCAAACTTTGAAATTAATTAAATTCCACGATAATACGTGCTAAGGAATGCACATTCTCGCACTGAAGCTCACGAAATCTGGCATTTAAAGGCATGTATCACATATGATGCATGATCAGATTGAGAAATTAATCAAATTACGAAGCACTGTGCGGCAGGTGAGTACTTTAAATGCATATTGGCATGCAATTTCGAGTTCATATTGACCGATACTGAAATTTAAAGCGATGTATCACATATGATACGGGGGCAAACTTTGAAATTAATTAAATTCCACGATAATACATGCTAAGGAATGCATATTCTCGCACTGAAGCTCACAAATCTGGCATTTAAAGGCATGTATCACATGTGATGCATGATCAGATTGAGATATTAATCAAATTACGAAACACTATGCGACAGGTGAGTGCTCTAAATGCATATTGGCATGCAATTTCGAGTTCATATTGACCGATACTGAAATTTAAAGAGATGTATCACATATGATACGGGGGCAAATTTTGAAATTAATTAAGTTCTATGACAATACACGCTAAGGAATGCACATTCTCGCACTGAAGCTCACGAAATCTGGCATTTAAAGGCATGTATCACATATGATGCATGATCAGATTGAGAAATTAATCAAATTACGAAGCACTGTGCGGCAGGTGAGTGCTCTAAATGCATATTGGCATGCAATTTCGAGTTCGTATTGACCGATCCTGAAATTTAAAGAGATGTATCACATATGATACGGGGGCAAACTTTGAAATTAATTAAATTCCACGGTAATACGTGCTAAGGAATGCACATTCTCGTACTGAAGCTTACGAAATCTGACATTTAAAGGCATGTATCACAGATGATGCATGATCAGATTGGGAAATGAATCAAATTACGAAGCACTGTGCGGCAGGTGAGTGTTCTAAATGCATATCGGTATGCAATTTCGAGTTCGTATTGACCGATCCTGAAATTTAAAGCGATGTATCACATATGATACGGGGGCAAATTTTGAAATTAATTAAGTTCTATGATAATACACGCTAAGAAATGCACATTCTCGCACTGAAGCTCACGAAATCGGGCATTTAAATGCATGTATCACATATGATGCATGATCAGATTGAGAAATTAATCAAATTACGAAGCACTGTGCGGCAGGTGAGTGCTCTAAATGCATATTGCCATGCAATTTCGAGTTCATATTGACCGATACTGAAATTTAAAGCGATGTATCACATATGATACGGGGCAAACTTTGAAATTAATTAAATTCCATGATAATACATGCTAAGGAATGCACATTCTCGCGCTGAAGCTCACGAAATCTGGCATTTAAAGGCATGTATCACATATGATGCATGATCAGATTGAGAAATTAATCAAATTACGAAGCACTGTGCGGCAGGTGAGTGCTCTAAATGCATATTGGCATGCAATTTCGAGTTCGTATTGACCGATCCTGAAATTTAAAGAGATGTATCACATATGATACGGGCGCAAACTTTGAAATTAATTGAATTCCATGATAATACATGCTAAGGAATGCACATTCTCGCGCTGAAGCTCACGAAATCTGGCTTTTAAAGGCATGTATCACATATGATGCATGATCAGATTAAGAAATGAATCAAATTACGAAGCACTGTGCGGCAGGTGAGTGCTCTAAATGCATATTGGCATGCAATTTCGAGTTCGTATTGACCGATCCTGAAATTTAAAGCGATGTATCACATATGATACGGGGGCAAATTTTGAAATTAATTAAGTTCTATGATAATACATGCTAAGGAATGCACATTCTCGCACTGAAGCTCACGAAATCTGGCATTTAAAGGCATGTATCACATATGATTAAATGTTCACATAAGGCGTTAATTCGATCGGAGCGCCATTTTTCTTTCGTGCATTAAGTGCCTAAATATTCTCTCTCACATTTCTACTCGGAGCGAATTTTCGAAAACGTCTTTAAACATATCAGTTTCTTCCGAGAACGTAAAACGCTTCATTTTACCTGCAATCCATCGTTGAAACATTTTTTACTTTCGTTGACTGGCGCGTACCGGTGATGTGACTTTTAGAATCGTAAAGACGATTAAATTAGAACGAAATTGTAAATGTTATGTCATTTAAATTACAAAATAAAAACCTGATTATTTACAGCAGTTTTTGAAAGAGCTGTTGCTTCAAAACCTCCTGGAAGTCATTTTTGCTTAATGCCCGTTTTAGACGGCTACATTCTTGTAACAAATTTGTTACAAAGTGAGAGAGACAAGCTACCACAGTGAATGTTGATTGGTTGAATTGGCACTTCTCACTCACTTTGTAACAAATTTCTTACAAGAAATGTGACCACCTAAAACGGGCTTTACATAATATGACGGTTAAAAAAATTTTAATACTGCCCTTAGCCCCAGTAGTACAGTGGCAGTTTAAATTTAAGCTGAAGCTTAAACCCTTAACAACGATTATTTCAACAACTGTTGTTATTCTGGTGTTTTGTTTATTGTCACGAGCAAAGCCTTAATTTACAGAAGATTAATTGAATATGGCTCATGAAATAAATAGAAACAAACAAACAAAATAAAAGCAAACTCACCACCTATTGGCCCCAAACTCTCTGTGCTGCTACCGTGAAGGTGCCTGTCGGTTTCGCTGCTGACCGACACTTGATGCACCAACTTCCTTCGGAAATTTGGCACGGCCTTCCGATCGAAGCCGCCAACTTCGCTGAAACGCCAGCAAATTTAAATTCGTTCCGAAACCAAATCGTGTGACTTACCGTTCGCGTTTACTCCCGGCGTCTTCCTGACCCAACCTAATCGGAGTGATGACGTTCTCGGAGTCCGAGCTGAGGGAATGCACGTCGATGTTACACACCTGGAATTTCTTTTTCGTCGAGCTGTCGGCCTGCTCGGATTCATTGAGGCAGTCGGATTCCTCGACGAGGGTCTCGTTCGGTTTGTAGTAAACGGCGGCGGCCGACTCGTTCTTTATTATCGCCCCGTTCCTGGGCAGGAGCGAGAGCCTGGTGTCGCGGTAGCTCCCGTCCAGGGAGATATTCGAGAGGAATGTGATTGCGGCGATGCGTCTACGTGAACGGTCCCTCTTCAAGGAATTTGCCATTAGGTTATTGCTGCTTTTGGGGGGTGAAACTGCTGAAATAATGATTAGCGCCGCTTTTTGTTGTTGTTGTTGTTGTGTCACAGGAGGGGACGAGGTATAGTCCTTTTGAAGCGGAAAGTCGGGCGGATTAACGCGGCCTCGTACGACGCTCTCACAGGCGGACGTGAGGAATCGAGGGGGTCCGACATTCTAACAGTTGTAATTCACACAATCAAAATAATTTCAATCAGTTTGGAATTATCAACACACACAAAACCACTCTCTCGCACTACTGACCGATAATAATAACTGTGACGGCTCTTGACGTTTGACCAGTTTGACGTTTGCCTCAGACAGGGTTGCCAGATTTTTCATAAGCAATATCGCCAACTTGTTCACAAAATGTCACCAAAGGACGCCAATTTTTTTTCTAACGATAAATTCGAAATATTTAGGGCGCGTTTCATTTGCGCGCTCATAAGCAGTGCTTAAACCATTTCCTTTGGCATTGCAAACGCTCACAAAACGCCTGATGACGAAATAGCAACGTCATTATTACGTCACAGTCTTCGCTCACGATCGCTTATCCGGCAGTGTTGTTCTTTTTAGTAGTTCGGTACCAGACTTGGTACTGTAGTTGGTCATTTGAATCCTGGTGCATACTCTCCAAAGCAATTTGTCACCCACCTTTAGGTATACCGCCATCTCCTACCCATTTTCCAATTTTTGTGTATGCTGGTGCTTAGAAGTATCCGAATGGAAAGGAATAAAATCGTTCGAAAGTGACCCTTGTGGTAAACTTCCACAGTGCCAGGCGGTCACACCGGTCGTCCGAATACTTTTAAGCACAGGGTTGCCAATGTGCGGGCAATTACCCGAATTACGGGTAATTTAAGCAACCTTGCGGGTAAAAAAATACGTGGGTAAAAACGACTTGTTAGTGATGTTTCAGCTTTACTATTGGCAACAAAGAAATCACTAAAGCCGGAAGCCGATAAAAACTAAAGTAATTAACAGCCAAACCTACACTGTCGATCAGTGCTGCCAACTCTACTGATAATTTGGTAGATCTACCGATTTTGAACTCAACTTTTTTTTAATTTTTATTTTTTTGTAATTTTATCAATTTTCTTTATTTCTAGATCGTCTTTTGTTTTATTTTACGTCAAAAATTGCACAAATTTCAAATCTTAATTTTAGAAAGTTTTGTTTATTTAATGAGAATTTTTTAATTTTTATAATTTTTTGTAATTTTGTTTAATGAGTTTTTTTTATTTTTATAATTTTTTTCTAATTTTATTCAATGAGATTCTTTTTTAATTTTATAAATTCGTCGTTTGTCTTTTGTTTTATGTTACGCCAAAAATTGCCTAAAGTTCAAATTTTAATTTTTGTTTATTTAATGAGAATTTTGTAATTTTTATAATTTTTTGTAATTTTATAGAAAGTAGAAAATATTGTTTATTTAATGAGAATTTTTTTAATTTCAATTTTTTTGTAGTTTTGTTTAATGAGATTTATCTTTTTAAATTTTATAAATTTGTCGATCGTCTTTTGTTTTATTTTACGTCAAAAATGGCACAAATCGTCGCTCAGATGTCAAAACCACGTATTTCAAAAAACACAAGTTTCCAGAAATTAACAAAAATATGTATTATTTTTGTCTGTAATTCGAAGAGTTTTAAGATACGAGGAATTTAAATTTAGCACCACGCTTGCGTGTTGGCGCGATATTAAGTTACAAGCTTTCTTAATGTATGTATTGGTAAACTTCAAAATCGGCTCATTTTGAGACACGAGGTTTTGACATCTGAGTGATGAAATGTCAAATCTTAATTTCAGAAAGTTTTGTTTATTTAACGAGAATTTTGTAATTTTTATAATTTTTGTAATTTTATAGAAAGTAGAAAGTATTGTTATATTTAATAATAATTTTTAATTTTTATTTTTATTTTATAATTTAATGAGATTTTTTTTATTTTTATTTTTTTCTAGTTTTATTCAATGAGATTTTTTTATATGTATTTATTTTTTTGTAATTTTATTTAATGAGATTTCTTTTATTTTTATTATTTTTTTCTAATTTTATTCAATGAGATTTGTTTATTTTTATTTTCTTAATTTTTATAATAATATGTAATAATAATTTTATAAATTTTCTTTATTTCTCGATCGTCTTTTGTTTTATTTTACGTCAAAAATTACACAATAAATGTCAAATGTCTTAATTTTAAAAATTTGGACCCAGTTTGGTTTATTTCATGAGAACTTTTTAATTTTTTTTAAATGATTTTCAAAAATAAAAATCGCCTGAATAAAATCAGTGATTTAAACATGATTTCAATCAAGTGATTTAAATTAGCTCATACGAAATTCAGAGACATCTATCGGAATTCTTTACAACTATCTTCCGAAATGCTTCACTTGGTCGGTTGGCAGCACTGTTGCCGATTGCCGCCAATGATCTGGTAAGATGTAGATACACAGTACCTACCTTATGTTTCCTGCATTCTCGATTGATGTGAGTGGAATAGCGAATATCTGTTTCTGTGAGTAGGTATGCGTCAAGGATGTCACTCAACTCCTGGATCACGTGACTTATACCGTTTTCGATTGATTGCTCTAGTAAGACCATCGTTTCTCAACCTGAGGGTCGCGGTGATATTGAAGGGGGGTCGCGAAAATAGCTTAAACAATAACGAAATCATTTTATAACGTCATATATGTTATATGTATGTTCATACCCGTCGCTATAAACGCAGCGACATAAAATTATAGGAGGGGGGTTGCGAAATATTAATTTTATTTATATTTACTATTTGGGGGGTCGCGGAGCTAAGAAGGTTGAGAATCGCTGCTCTAGAGTCTAGACCACTCTCAGAATATCTCCGTCTCTTATTATTACATGAGGTTAAAATATGATCAGAATGCTCTGGGAGTGCTCCAGAGCAGTCAATCGAAAACGCTAGTAGAATGAACAATGCTCTTGAAACGGGTGTATATACCATCTCACTCTTAAGTTAATATCAATTCCTCTTTCTCTACAGGGAATCTGCTACTTGAGAAATATGTGATTGCCGCCTACAGTCCAACATATAGATGATTTTAACCTGAAAATCTGTCGTGCAACGTCCATGTGTGTAAGGTAAGTTCAGTAATATAATAAATTTTGTACCATTTCATTCATTCATTTCAATTTCATTGCTCAATGTGGGCAGATGTGGGTAAGAGCGGGTTTTTTAAATTTGAAAACGGTAATGAGCTTAGAGTGGATTGGCAGCACTGTTTAAGCACCAGTCACACACCAGTATTGTGTGCAACCAAGGTCTATGTACCGATTCTGTAAGCGGAATAACCTATTGATCAAAAGTTTCTCCTTCTTTTTGTCTTCTTTGAAAAAAACGATGTCGGTTGATACTCTCGTTCTTTTTTGGCGCGCAATAATCTTCGAATAGGCTTCGTCGCCAATTGTGGGTGTATTCGGCATAAGAATCTCACATTGGAGCAGAGTAACTCTAGTCATGTGACAAATCAATGAGAGCGTTTAGGGTTATTGGAATGAATTGGAGCACAAGTGGAGCATTTGTCTAGTTTTAACGGTTTTTCTATTTTTTAATATTGCAAACGTACGATGAAATGAGTGCAAAAGTTGTTGCTGGATTTATTGCACTAGAAATATGGCATGTGTTAGATAGTAACGATGAAGATGGAAAAAATAAATTAAAAATATTGCTTACAAAGGTATCGCAATTTACCTGACACGACGCAAAAACAATTTAAAGCATTTTCACTTATAAAATCACATATTACATAATAAAATATTATACCATCTTCGACATATTTTGCTTTATTTAAATCAAAAGATTTATTTTACCGCCTTACTCTCTCTGCTCGCACATTGAAGTAGGAGCACATAAAGTACGCTCCGTGTAGTGCTCTGAATAAATTTGAAACAAAATCGAGTGTGCGCCGAACGAATAAAGAAACAGAAAAGAGTAAATCGCGCACGCTTTTTGTACTCCGATCGCTATGCCGAATGCACCCTTTGTCTGCTTTCTCGGAGCTTTCGATCACATCAAGATAAACCTTCAATTCTTTATCCACTTTTTCCAATTTTCCGAAATATTTCCTTCGAATGATAATGGTTCTGGGGTCTCAAACTCTTAAATTTTAAGGCCTATCTTGACTAAAATTGTAAATTTGAGAGGAAAGAACAAGCGTAAAATGGAATTTTTGTCCCTATGTGAGGGAAAAATGACTATCAATAGTTGGCAACACTGCATAAGAGATTTATCCCACATTTATCCGTCGCGGCTATAATAAAGTTTGTTCCAGCAGTATTTTCAGTTAAAAACAGTTGCCCACTCAAATAATGACCCATTTTAATGGCGCCGTCAAATGTACAGAGTGGTTTTTTAAATCCGACGTCAAGTTGGCTGTGAAACATTCGTTGTGAATAGAACACTCGTTACAATTTTGATGACTGCATGCTTTTGACGGTTTCGAACTAGTTACGAACTATTGCCGGAACAAACCTATAGTAAACCACCCCCGTAAAAACAAACGAAAAAGGTTTTAATTTAAAAAAAAAATATTTAATTTTTTTTGCATCACAATCACTTTTACAGTTTAATTAAAAACAAAGGCCGAAGGATGCTGCAGCTCTTTTAACTTCACCCACTTACAGCTGAGGTTTGCATTGGCCACCTCTTCGATTATTCGCCTTCCCAGCGGGCTGGTCTTTTCAATAGTTACGTCGTCGTAATCCATAGTCACCCCTTTCTGGGAGAGCCACCTGAAACAACTCGTGTAACATTCTCTTGTAGGGTTGGAAAAAAATTATTTGCCTCTCCATTCCATTCCAAGCGATCATAACCCCATTATCTGTGCAGTACTTCCTCGGTGGCCTCACCAGTTCGTACCCTAGTTCATCGCACACCAGCTGCAGCCCTTTTATAATAAAGTTGTTCGAAGCGGCACCCCCGGACACGACCTAAACGTCATCGAATCTCAACGACGGTGTCACGCGAAGCGCCTTCACTTACCAGCGTTTGTTTATCCTGGGGTATCAGTCCTTTCAATTCTGCGTATTGCATGCCTCTCTGCACCCGATGACACAAGTGTTTGGCAGTGACCAACAAGAATCCAGCGCACAAGTTGTAGACTCCGCTGATCACACCGTCCGGTGGTACGTCTATTACATAAACGAGCAACGTAAATTTTTTTGGCTCGTCACACTTTATTCACTCGTACTTTCGTTTTCCTCTTCTTTCACCAAGTGCCGGTGCACTTGGTTCTTGATGCCCGATATACTGAAGTTGCAGTCGTGATATTGCGACAGGGGTACACTGAACTGATAGTGCAGGGGATCATCTGCTTTTGCAGCCGCCGTTTCGATCGCTTCACCTCCCGAGAGCTCGGAGAATTCGGGTATATTTCTCAGCTTCATTCTTCTGGCCATCTGAAACGACGGTGAATTATGAGGTTACTGAATAGGGGCAAAAAGATGAACCTTATCGAACGCTTCGCCGGGAGCATCGTCCAAGCTATCGCCCATCAGTAAGAAGTCGTCGATGTCCTGGGCTATCGCCAGTAAGCAATGCCCGCCGCTGATGAGCAAGACCAAAAATGGGAAAGGTACGTCGTAGAGCATCCTGGCGGTGAGCGCGTGCGCTTCCATGTGATGAATCGGTATAAACGGCTTGTGGTATTTTCTGCACAAGTGCTTCGCATACTTTGTCCCAATCTCCAAAGACATTGGTAACCCTAACGTATAAAAAAACAATAATCAGCAAACACCTTTTTTTAAAGAGATGTAAAAAATGGAGCACCTGGTTTTACGGTGGCAGCAATGGCGTCCAGCTGTTCAAAGCGCATATTCGCGCTTGCTATCGCTGTATTCACCACGGAGACTATGTTCTTGCGATGCAGATTCTGAGCTATCGGAGGTATGATTCCGCCGTTACTAGAAAGGATGTAAACAACTTTCAAATAGCTTGCGCCGACTAACTAACTAATCATACTTTAAGTGAGTTTGCTGTTGTGAGCTTAGAGCTTCTCCTAAGATGTTCCCTTCTTCGTCAACCACCGCGCAACCCGTGTCGTCGCAGGACGTCTCTATTCCCAGGACGTACTGCTTGGATTTTACGCCGGAAATGGCCCTTTGAATTCGATTTAAATCGACGCCGCCGCGTTTGAGATTTGGTGTTTTCGAGAAGTGTTTGAACCACATCTTTTTTTTTCGAATTTTCGCCCGACGAGAAATTTACCGACTCGTTCACTGTCAAATCGCAGTAGTGCCAACCTTAGAATTTTGAAGTCTCTAGGAGTGTCACCAACGCGTAAAAAGCTTATAGAAGGAGTTACCAAAAAATCACTTTTCAACATAGAAAGTCCCTAAAACTTGTTATCTTTGGTTATTTTCTTGACTGATCATTAAGGTTTTTTAGCGAGTAACCGGTTATGTGTGGTAAGGTGAAATAAGTAACCATTCCATTTTTGTGAGATACCGGTAACTGTTGTTATGACGTCACACACGTTACTCCGGTTACTTTTTTCTAAAGCGGGCCATTCACGATCCTGCATGGCAGTCCGCCTTGCTGTCCGCCGAATGACATCGGATAGTGAATGCTGCAACAGACTGCATTGCGTCCGGCAACACAACGCAGGATGTTCGATGCATCCTGCTCAGACCGGGCAGCTCCGCCTACCGGCTGCAGGCTGCTGCGCAGCAGTGTGAGTGACGCGGCGTCCTGCCGTTGCGTGTGCAATTAGTGATTTTAGTGGTGTTAGATTGTCACCCGCCATATTGTTAAAGATGGATAACGCGGGCACAATCGAATTTATAGATATGTATAAAGAAAAAAGGTGCTTGTGAGATGTTAAATCTCCAAATTACAGCAAATTACGTAACTTTAATAATTTTTTCTCCCATATTGTCTTTTGATTTTTCTGCAATAACAGGTAAGGAACATAGCAAAATTGCTATTTTCTTCTTTTTAGGAAGAGCAAGTAGGTTTGTCATTTTTCCGATGTGAAAAAGGTACTGGCGCTGGTCAGCTTGCAGGATAGTTTGTGAGCTACTTTTGTCCTGCGGTGCGGACTGCCATGCAGGATCATGAATGGCTGGCTTAACCCGGTCAGAGAGTTGTGGAACCATGGATTTAAAACAATAGGTTTGTTCGCGGTAAGGATTCAGGACTGATTCGGGACTATTCGCATGCGCAGTTGAAATAATGACGTTCGCGGATCACAAAATTCCGAACTTCTAGTTACAGTTCTGTGTTCGCGGGTCAGCCAGATTCGGTTCGAGATCGATTCTTAACTAGTTCTACTGGTTCTAGGGATTCAACAAGAACTGTAAGTTCGAGACATGCGCAATTTTATGTATAGCGACAGTGGGCATTCTGTGGCTATATTCGCAGCTTGCGGGGCTATATTCACGATTGTTTTTGTTTTTATTCTGGATTTCTCTTGTAGTTTTTTTGTGATAGTTTAATTTAGGTTTAATTTGATATTGATTAGAATTGTAATTGTTAAGTAAATTAAAAAATGTTTTTACTTTTCACTTAATAAAACATATATTTTTAGAGTACGGCCATAATGTCAGATCATTTATTGTCATTTATAGAATTAACAATTCAGAGTTCTCATTCTTGTTCTTGGTTCCGAAATCGTTCGCGGTAAATAAACATCCCGAACCGGTTCATAATCGAGCATGCGCACTACGACAATCCTGAATTAGTTCCGTACTCGTTCTGAATTGGTTCGAAATGTGTTCCGTGAACAAAGCTAATAGCTTTGTTTTGGTTCTAACTTGGAACTGTTCTGAAACTGTTCGCACATGCGTATTATGCTTTTAGTGTTTTGGTTCGTTCAGAATCAATTCCGAACTAACAATTTACTGAACATTTCAAGTAGCGACATCTTTTGATCGCTTTTTGACCTGACATTGCAGTAGGATTGACAAATTGAAGCTAGTTCGCCACATAATAAATCATCCTATGCAAGGCGGCCATGCTTGCTGTCAAAGCATATGAGAATTTTAAAAAAGTTTTGTGCAAATCGGTTTCGATTACAGCGAATTCCTCGAGCAGGGTCTGTACAGCTGTTTCAGGCCTAGTTGGGCCTTCGTCAGCAAAACCGTAGCTGACGAAGGCCTAACTAGGCCTGAAACAGCTGTACAGACCCTGCTCGAGGTATCTGCTGTAATCGAAACCGATTTGCACAAAACTTTTTTAACAATTTACTGTTTTGGTTAATTTCTGGAACTGTTCTAGAACCGTTCTAGAACAGTTACAGCAGTACCTACCTTTTACAAGGAACTGATACGGAATTCCGAGTTCGTACAGTCCCGCGCACCTTAAATGCACCTCCCGCACGCAAACCTCACCCTTAAAACCTTGTGATACAAGGCTCACAGAACTGTCAAATTGTAGCACTTAAGCTGCGCACGACTATACGTGCGCAAATCTTATACAGTCAGTATTGCTGTATTATATTAATGAAAATAAGCTTCATATAATGAATTAACATACAATGCGATCGAAAATGATTGAGCGTCCTTGAGAAAATAAATACTCAAAGGTGATCAAAACTACCTTCGGCCTAGAGAATTTTCGCGTTTTTGAATACTCAAGGTCAGGTGACAATCAATAGCGTTCCTATGTTGTGCATGGTTTATTTATTAATTGAGTTTTCTACGAGTTTTTCATTTCGAAATTAGTACATATTTTTGAAGGACGTTCAATCATTTTCGATCGCATTGTATAGGCGTTTGATTTTAAGATCGCAGCGCTGCCGTGGATAAATCTGAACCTCTGTAAGCTATGTGGAATTTTTGTAACGCACGTGTTTAAGTGCGTACTAATACAAATACATAAGTTGATTTAATGTGAATATCACATATAACCAAGGTTACTAAAGAGACAGGTTGCCTGGTAACTTTCAACGTCATCGCAACGTCACTCAGTAGGCCCATTTAATGCATGTACACAAATAGATGGCCTACTGGATGACGCGTACTCCACGACTTACCAGGTAACCTTCTCTCTTTAGTAACCTTGACATATAACACAATCCTGATACATCATATACTCAGGATCGACGCCAAAACACGATTGTAGCATACAAGGGTTTGTTTAGTTGACACCAGGTGGCGAACGCTTAGCTGCAAACTCCAATAATTAACAAAAAAATAATATTTTACACCGAGATTTTTGGGTACGCAAAGTTAGCAACACTGATAACCAGTCATGTGAAGTTGCTTTTGACAAATGTCATCTCATGTGATATTCTGCGTTTAAAAATTAAAAAAAAAACCAGCATATCATCTATTACCTGAAGTTATATTAATTACATATTTTTCGGAATTACTATTTACAACATAAATACAATTGCAGAAATAACAACGCAATAACAACATTCACAAGTTAAAACAGAGACGAAATACTTGTAGCTAAAAACTAGACATAATTGATTACTGAGTAATATTTTACATGCTATGCTTATTCCCAAGGGGAAACCAACATTACAATAATAATAATAATGTAACAACGGAATGTGCCTCACTCTACCACCGTCCCGCCCCCTTAAAAGATAGGTATGTAATTGTCGATCTTCGCTCTGTGCTTCTGAGCCACGCACTCCGCAATCCAGACGATATTGCGACACTCTTGCTCCTTCAACTTCAAGTAAGAATAGAACACGCCGAAGTGAAACTGTTGCAAGAATGCGTGCACATTTAAACGAACCTACAAAATAAATTAAAGCCGTATAACAACAGACCGAGTCCGATACCGACAGTGACAATCCAAAGTCACATGATGTCTCCGATATTTTCGTTTTACAGTAGGTGCTTAAAATGTCAAACTTACTTCGTGTTCAAAGAATTTATCCTCGAGGGTTTTATCCCCCGGATTGTTGCCTGAACCTTCGAATAACTTCTGGTACTCAGCGTAGTACTCGGCGACAGCCTTCACTTGTTCGTAATCCTCGGCACGAACTAACGCGGCCAGCCCGTCCGGATTCAACTTTCCACATCGGGGGTACAATTTAGCCCGATCGTCCTTGCTTAATTCCGTCCCGAAGGAATTGATGGTGATGATGATCGCTCGGCGATCAGCTTCGAACTATAATTTAAAAGAACAAAGTCCTCATTGCTTGCAAACGAAAAGAAAAATACTCACAGCTAGATTTTCGCACATGCAATCGGCAGTGGTGCCCCCAATCTCCTTGCAAAACTCATAGAACGACTCCAAGTACGCCTTATACAGGGTGTTACGTATGATCTCGATGTTCATCTCGTCCAGATCCTGCTCGCTGATGCAGTCGACGAAAAACGGGGCCAACGGAGTATCGACCAAAACCGCGTTGTAGAGCTCGGCCGGAGTCGCGGCGACGTGGATGGCCTCCATCTGTTCGAAACTGCCCAAGGGGTGGCACTTGGGGATCAACTCGGAAATGGGTCGCTGATGCAAAGTCCCGGTGATCAGGAGTATGATGTTATCGATCATGTAACTGTAAGTTATGAAGTCGAGGAACGTAGACAGGGGCTCGACGGCCTGGTTGCGCAAGTGTTCGAATTCGATGACGAGCTTCTCGCGGAGTTTATCGTCGATGGTCGAGACGGCCAGGGGCGAAGGCTCGTTCGCCAGGAACGTCCCGTAATCGGTCCCTTGAAGGTGAAGCTTGAGATCTGTGAAATGAGGTGATCAGGTGATTGGGGCCTCGACTGCGGGTACTACGAACCTTCCAGGGTTTCACACTGCACCAGGTTCAAATAGTCGGATTGCTTCAGGATGCCACACTTGAAGCCCCTGCACAGGCCTTCCAGGTAACCCCCGTCGATGTTAAAAATGCACCCCTTCATTTCTGTCGAGTTTTACTTTGTGTGTAATTCAAGCTGGAACACCTCACCCTGTGTCATATGATTTTTTCGAGCGCTTGCGCGTGTGACCGTCACAAGGCCACCAACCAGTCGTACCACAAGATATTTCTAGCGACTAATGTTACTGAAAACTGAAAACCTACTCTACTCTGATTTGTGCTCTATTCACAGTTCACACTGTTCACAGTACAGTGCCAATGGTGACAGTACTCACGCCCGGAGTTTGCCTCAAGGTCGGATGCGCATTCACTTGAATTCAAATTTTTAAACGCGGCAACCCGCTCATGTAAGTAATTACCCAGTAGCGACACTTAAAGATCAGTGTCAAGAAAAGCCGCCATACTGTTTGATACCTATATGCAAAGACGCTTTCCTTTCAGAGCTTGGAGCTGCCTTTGACTATATACATGTTTATAGTCAAAGGGAGCTGCTCGGAAGAGTTCTGGGTAGTGATGCCGCAATTGGATAGAGAAGATCGATTCTTAAAAATCGATTTTTTCCTCTCTCCGATTCTCAGGTATCGATTAATCCCCTCTCAAATAAATCGATTCCTGATAATCGATGCTGATTTTTTAGATAGCTTACGTAGTTTAAGAGATATTTAATGTGTATATGTAATTTCTTTTAAAATATGTTGACAGACAGTAGACAATGGGGAAACCCATCTTAATTGGTTTTGTGCGTTCTTATGGTGGATCAAATTAGAGTAGTGTCCCACTACTTAACCGGCTTCGTGTGTATCAGACAAGGATGGGTTCACCGTTCACCTAAGTTGCATAGTTGCGCGATTTGCAAGGCTTCACGTCCAAATCATACTTTTTGTTACAGCCAACTTAGATTCAAGATGTTAAAAAAATACATTTTACAAGTTTATGGGTAACTTTAATAAAAAGAATCGAATTCACCGATTATCGACTTTTAAGAATCGATTGCGATTTAAATCTAAATCTTAAAAATACGATTAATAATCGATACAAAATTCTGGGAATAATCGATTCTCAACTAATCGATTAAAGAATCGGCATCACTAGTTCTGGGGTCGATATTTACGTTGTACGTAGTGGAGGGGCGTCGAACTTCTGAGGTTCTGATGATCCGTTTCCCCTTGCCCATCGAGCACCAACTATTACACTCGAGCGTAATCCCTCTTTATGTCAAATTGAGGTCGTTTTTAATTTTACTCGTTTAGCAGGTGTTATTATATTTACCTTTAAAAATAATTTCATCAGTAATGTTAGTGTCAGTCATTTTAACTACTACAAAAATGTTCAATTTATTGTCACAGACGCAACGGCACTTTTTTCTTTTTTGAGGTTATGTTGTCACTTTTATTTGACAAGTTATTAAAAATTGAGTTCTTTTCAAGCTCCCCGACAGCTCCGTTTGTCAAACCCTAAGGGCGTCATGCCCTTGAAGAGAAAGCAGATTAAAATGATTAAATGTAATGCAATTTGCAATTCAGTAGATATCAAACAAAATGGGAAATGTGACAGTTATATACTCCAGTGTAGATTCTTATAGCGACCTACTGGAGACCAGCGTTCTCAACCTAAGTGATAAGTCCCTTTTTAAGTGATATTTTCAAATCGTTAGGTGCTGTGAGTCGTATGTATGTATGTTTTCTAAAACACATTTATTGCGTTAATGTAAGATATTCAACAGCGCCATCTGTTGAAACTGAAACAAAAGACGGTCGATTTTATTACAGCGCAATCCAGTACATTTTAATAATAAATTTAAAAAAAAACAATTTGAAAAGAATGGTGACAAAACAAAAAATCAAAATAATAAAAACAAAGGACAATCGATTTTACAACACAGTTTATTAGATTAATTTATTATTATTTTTTTAATGTAATTATCCATTTTTCAGTTTTTATTACTTTGTTTTCTCTGTTTTGTCACTATTCATTTCGAATTGATTTTTTTTCTTAATCTATTGATTTGTTTTATTTCCGTTAAATTTTGTTTACAAATTTAATTATGTATTTATTGTTGAGTTTTTATTTTGTATTTTTTTGGTTTTGTTTTGTTTATTAAAGACATAAAAAGAGCGACGGGAGAGTAAAGAAAACGAAATATGTAAAAGATTTAAAAAATATGTATGTAAAACAATAAAATTTAAAACACGATAAAAACAAGAGACAATCGATTGTTTACAGCACAATTCGCGGTAGGTTAATAAATTTTTTAAAAAACTGTTTGGAAGAAAACAACAAATAAACAAATAAACAAAATTTAAAAAAAATATACAGCAATACCTAATAATATAAATAAAAACAAAGGACACAACAGAGCACAATTCAGTAGATTAATAAATTAAAATAAAAAAGTAAACTTTCGGCATATTTCAATAGATGGCGCTGTTGAATGTCTTATGATACAGCGACTTTATACACACAGTGTGGCCAAGCAATGTCTTCGCTTTGATTGGTTACCGGTACAGGCGGCCGACATATTTTGTAGTTTTCTCAATTTTTTAAATAGGATATAGATCTCACAATTTTTAACTTTTATTAAAAGTTGGTTCTTGTCCGATGAAATTTGTATCACAAAATCTTTTAACATGTATTAAAATATTTTAATATGTTTGTATTGTTGTTGTTCTTGAAATGTTGACTTGTCTATTAGGGTGGGTCGTTTTTGTATGGAAAAAAACGAATATTGCGCTGTTGATTTTTAATAGCAAAATTATATTGCCTTTGTATGAAAACAGTGTACTGCTAAAATTTGAAGTAAATAGCAGCTCATCTTCAGGTTGCGCTTTGCCTTGGAAATACGAATAACTTGAATATATTCTGGTAGTCATATAACATAAATGTTTCAAGGAAAATAGGGTTTTTAGAATAAAATAATCATTTATTAATAATTAAAAAAATAATACAACAGAAAAATTAATGAAAATCATTCAATATTGAAATCTTTCTTGCTATCGAATTTAGGCGTTGCTGCAAGATTCGAGTTTTAATTTTATCCACCTTCTCTTGCCCTTTTAGTATACAGTTTTGATCATAACTCTGTTATTATTATTATTGCAAATACGAACTTTTCATGGCATACTATATGGCCTTTCTCGTATAATTTCAAAAATTCAAACGTAAGGCGCACCCTCTAAATATTAATTAAATTCAAAAATATTTCGTAGGTGTCATAATATCACTAAAAGACAACATAATTTTGCTATTAGGTAAGATTATCTCAATGTTTGGTTTTTCGACCCACCCTATTGTCTATGTCATGTGCGACGAAATAAGACCAATAAAAATTATTATTATTATTAAAATAAAATATTTATTATATTATGTTTAAGATAAATTTTTAGAATTACTTAAAATAAAGATCAATTTACTTTTTCAGTTTCCAATGACAACCTTGTTTATTTTGTCAACTTGTTTATATTTTTGCACTTCTGACGAAACTGTCAAACGATAGCGAAACGTTAAGTGGTAGTGCGCATATTCAGTGTCCGTTTTAAAGAATTTATGATATAAAAACATCTATTATGGCCTCTTATGTTCTTAAGACCAAGTTAAAATAACCTAGACACTATTTGTATCATATTTTGAACATTTTCTTTATAGGGACCATGCACATGCGAAGCCAGCGCCACCAATGGCCATATTCTGCATTAGTGTATAAAAATACGAGTTGTTTAAAATTATTAGTGAACATTTGAACTTGAATATTGTAATGTAATTCAATACCAGGAAGCTCAAGTATTGTGTACTATAATCGTAAATTGTCATAAGAGTGATATTATTTTCATATCACTAATGCACAAATCATCACGCCAGGCGGCGCTGAACGCAGAGATGTGCATGGCGCCTATAGATATTGGCCGCGTTCACCAGAACCAAGCGCTCACGCAGCATTCGTCTGTGATTGGTGGATTTTTTGAAATAAGCCAATCACAGACGAATGCTGCGTGAGCGCTTGGTTCTGGTAAACACGGCCATTTTCGAAAATTAGCTCCGAGTAAAAATGTGAGAGAGAGCATTTAGAGACTAAGGCTGCGTCCGACTCGTTGTCAAACACAGGCGAATTCGTCCGATTCATGGTCAGACCATGGGCGCCGTTGTCGCATTTTAAAATGTATCCACTCGACCGTTCGACAGATGGTCCGCCATGGTTTGACTACTTTAACCACGAGTCGAACGCAGCCTTAGTGCACATAGGAGTGAGAAAAATGACGCTCCGATCGAATTAACGGAATCGCCTTATGATAGTTACATTCGCAGCTAGCTTCATTGTCCTATCTGATTTATTTTATCTGTGATGTCGGTGTCCTATCTGATTATTTTTAATCTGTGACACGGCGTGATTCTAACCTAAAATTGCAGGATGGTATTTTTTACGAAAATCTTGTGCTACGCCAAAGCCAGGAAGATTCCTCGAAAATATCTACGCAGCGGCTTTATAGATTCCCTCAGGTTGCACGTCCGAGCCGGATCCGGAGGAAATGGTTTGCCCAAGTAAGTCGACGTTGGTTATAGTAGAGCTTAACCGGTGAATGAAATCCATTTTCCAGATTCGGCGGCGTCGGAGGGCAAGGCGGGAGCATCTACTTGGTCGCCAAAGAAAACTTCGGGCTCGAGAACGTCCAGACTCACAGCCAAAACCAAAAAATCATCGCCAAGCACGGCAAGGACAGTTCCCAGAATTTCATCCTGGGCGTCCCCGGTGAAAGCGTGCTGGTGGACGTCCCGGTTGGCATTACCGTCTTCACAGACGACGGCGAAAAGCTCGGTTAGTCCCTCTCCAAATCACCTGTTGCTTTGGTTTTGATGAAACCTTAATTGTAGGCGAATTAAACGCGGAAGGCGAGAAGCTCCTCGTGGCCAAGGGCGGAATCGGGGGGCACTCGAAAAACGGTTACCTCGGCAAACAGGGTCAAGCCCATTCCATTAAGTTAGACTTAAAGTTAATATCCGACATTGGATTGGTGGGTTTTCCGAACGCGGGGAAGAGCACGCTATTGAAGGCGGTGTCCCAGGCGAAGCCGAGAATTGCAAACTACCCTTGTAAGCTGCGCCCTGTCTCCCCAAATCCGTCGCCAAACGAACTCACATTTTAGTTACTACGATCAGGCCGAACGTCGGCGTGATGTTGTACAATGATTTTCGGCAAATATCCATGGCCGACTTACCCGGTTTGATAGAGGGGGCCCACAGGAATATAGGGATGGGGCATAAATTTCTGAAACACGTCGAAAGGACCAGGTTGATCCTTATGGTGGTCGACATCAACGGTTTTCAGTTGAGTCCGCAACACGTGTACAGGGATTGCTTGGATACGATAGTGCTTCTAAACAAGGTTTGTGGCCCCTAGTGATCGGGAGTTCGTTGAGAATGATGCGGTTGCAAAATTACAGGAGTTGGAATTGTATAACAGCGATTTGCTAACGAAACCAACCATGATCGTCATAAATAAGATGGACGTCGAAGGTGCGCAGGAGAAGTTTGAAGCGATTAAGGATAAAATACAGAACATCGAAGGTAACAATGCCCTTCAGTGTTACACCGAAATGATTCACTTAACTCTTCATAGAATGCTTTCATAATTATCCGGAAGAAATAAGACCAGAAGTGCCGGTACGTTTTCACGCTGTAATGTCGATATCGGCTAAAGAAGGGGGCGAAGAGGTGGAAGCCCTGAAGATTAAGTTGCGACGTCTTTTGGACGCCCTCTCGCAAGATGAAACTGATCAGGGTAAATTGTTGCAGAATATTCAGTCGGTGCAAGAAGAAAGGGGGCCCAGATTAGTTTAGTTTTTGGTTCATTCTAAAATGTCCTATTTTTATATTATTATAGTTGTAGTTTAATATTAGATTTAAGCGTAAGGACTCGAACAAACTGAAATAAATAAATTTTCTCAGCGTTGCCAACTGTACATGAATACATTTTTCTGGTGTCCCTAAGGTATTAAAGGAAACTTGCTACACATTTTTCTCCTATGATTATTCTTTGCATTTGAGCTGTATTACATTATTCCTTTTTTTTTTTTTATAAAGTGAAGACAAGTTCATGTGCTAATAAAATAACAGTAAAATCCTGTTTTCTAAACAACTGCGGAAACAAACAACGACAAAACAAAAGATTGCAAGAAATAATTTAAAAAAAAATGAATACTGAAAGTGTTCCGAATTTGTTAATTACGAGTGAAGAAAACAAAAGTTAAATAAGAAAAGAGAACAAAAAGCAATAGACGATCGACTTATTTTCAAAAGAATGAGCAAGAGTTACCGAACAGACCTAATATCAGTTCTACCAACACTGCCTGTCGTTGTTTATTTTTTTATTTCAAATCAAAAACTTTTCACGCAACTTCGACTTTAAATCGTTGCTTGTTTTGACAAGTGATTGTCTTTTGTTTTAAGATGCAGCAGCATCTATTTATTTTGGTTCATCCGTTTTTTGTTTTACATTTATTCTTTTGGTTCTTAAGTAGTAATTAATAAATCAAAGAACTTTCTTTTTTGGTGTTCTTTTGTTGGTCGCCGTTTTTTCTAAATTCCTCGAAGCAAATAAATAAGGCACTCGATCTCTGTCTGTGGACACAGGTACTGCCATCATATGTTTTTGACACTGACAGTGGCTATTTGACCTTGAACAAATTGGTTGTCATTGTGACAGTTGTTCCATTCAATTTTCGTTTCTTGGCGTAATAAATTTAAAAACAGCCTAGATAATGCCTAAAGTATGTTGTGTTGCCCATTACAAATCAAAAACTACAAATTTAAAGTGTTTAACATCCCTAACATAAAGCTTTTCTTTTTAAAATATTGTTCGGAACAGAATAAATTCTATATTAAGGGTGCGCTGATCGCAGCATGAAAGTCATGCATTTTATAATTTATAAAAGTAGGCTAAAGAAACATATTATTTATTAGAAACGAGTTTTTCAATACATTGTAAAGCTTCAACTGTAATTTGTGCCAAATAAACATAATTTGAAAAGGAACGAAGTCAAAGTTGTTACTATCATCTCTGCAGTACATTATACAGTCCACCTAGTTTAAACTTCCGGAGCATCCCAACATTTTGTTCTGGAGCATCCCAACAAATATCATAATCTACATAGATACATTTGTACATTTCATATAATTTAATGTATTTTTTGACTTAAGACACATTTTGTTGCTTATTTTAACTAAATTTGTTAAAATACATCCGAAATTGATTTTAAATTTGATCTAAAATATGTATAGGTAGGTATACGCAATTTTCTTTTTAAATGAGAACTTTATGCAAGAAAATTTGTACGTAAACCAGTTAATTTGTCGCTAGTAAAGCTAATAAACATTAGTAAAAGCCTAGCACCATTAATAAGTTAACTTTTAGTTTGGAATATTTCAGGCAGGAAAAATTTCAGGTATGTTCTTTTGGTTATTACTTACAGTTTTCTAATTTATTTATTATGTCATATTTTTCTATAAACGCTTAAATTCACTGTAGACTTACACTTTGTATCAATAAAATGGAAATTTAAAGTAATTTGTGCCTTCATTTACATAAAGTATTCCAGTTTGTCATTTTTGACAACTAATTTCTTCAAGGTCAAATAGCCACTGTCAGTGTCAAAAACATATGATGGCAGTACCTGTGTCCCTAGACAGAGATCGAGTGCCTTACAAATAAAGAGACAACCAACGAGTTAAGAATGTCAGGAGAGAGTCATACTAACATCAGTTTCTCGTCCAATCTGGTCACTAAACATGGCCGCCGTAAGTCATAGACGCACACAGGCAAAACCACACGCACACAGTCCATCATTGGGCCCGTTCAGTTGCTGGAAGTCAGCGCTCAGCATGATGAGAGTCAGCGGTCATGTATCTCTGAATGGACTGCTACTTCTCAGCATTTTGTGTGTCATTTGAAACGTTTGAAATTTAATGAACCTTGTTTCTGGGCGTTTTATGAATTTAAATGGCAGAAAATATTTTGTTGTGTGAATTATTATGCGACGATGGGCTAGATTTGAATGGTCCGCTGCCCGTAATACAAGATCTTGCTAAGGTTATGTTTATTTATACTGTTTGTCAACTCTTTTACTTGATTTTGAAGGTGTACGCGATTTTATTGCAAGCCAGTGTACCTCCACTAATGAACGCTCAGCGCTGAACAAGTCAGCACATAATAAATAAATAGTGTAGAAACGACAGCTGCTGGAACTTAGCGTGTCGGTTCAGGAAACTTGCTGACCCAGCAACTCAACTGCTGAGTTCGTCTGAACGGGCCCATTGCTTATAATACGCTTTACTGTACTAAATTTAATAAGATGACGCCCTAGAAACGTCAACTGTATTATAAACACTGGAGTTCTGTCATAAAAGTACTTGGAAGGAACTCACTTACATTAAGCTTGCTGCGCTATTAATCATCAAATATTCCAAAACTAACCTAAAAGTCGTTTGCTTTTTAACTGAAGCCTATAATTACCTATCAATGTATCATTCGTATACACATACTATGTAGGAATCACATAAGCTCGTTCTACACTCAGATGCAAACACAAAATCCGGCAATTATTTTTGATTTGCGGATGTCAACAATACGTCATATTGGAGAAACTGACTACCGCAAAGCGGTAACTTCCGTCGAATGTAACTGCATTCTTCCATACCGTATCTTCCCCCCTTGGAGACGCAAAGCGGTAACTTCCGTCGAATGTAATTGCATTCTCCCTTGCCGTATCTCCCCCCCCCTCTTGAAGAAAACCCTCAAATATTAGTGATTCGCACCGAAATAGTAGATAGCGACCTTGTACATACAAACCGATTTCTATGTTAGTGTTAGTTTTCTGCGGTAGATGGTGCTGTCAAGCTTTTGGCTGTTCATAGTCTTCTTCTTTAAAATGGTTGTTAGAGTTATTACTGATTCTATCTAGTTTTCTTTTCTGCTTTGTTTCTAAAGGGGCTTAGAATTCCTTAAAAAATGAAATTTTCTTAGTGTTGGCAACATTGCAAGTTCCACTTTTAAGTGACTTTTAATTCCTACAGGTTCGCCGACTACAGTGTCGCCAACTAACCCAGTTTTCTGCCCACACAGTTTGCCGAAATTTTTGCCTTTACTTCCGACTGCTTCCGACTGTGCTTCAGATGTAATTTATTTCAAAAACACTTTATTTTCGTAGTTTGGGTTTCGTGTACAGTCGTGTTCAAAAAAGTGTTGTACAGAATTTGTATGTGCATTTATGAAGTCAAAAAATTGTTGTACAAGTTGTTTTGTTACTTATACGATTTTTGGCAATAATAATATCATTGAACACAAAAATGAGAAAAGCCAATTGCCGCTCAAAAGCAAAGATTTAAAACGTAGCTGTACAACACCTTTTTGAACACAACTGTACCTACGTATTTTGCGGCAGTGGCAACACTGGCTGCAGATTTTTCTTTGCGGATTGACTTTGTGTGTTTTAATGTTTCGCTTTCGTTTCTTGATTTAAATTACGAGCATGGTTTTATTTGAAGTTAATCTCAAAATTAAGTGCATTTTGAAAATCACGGTCTACTGCGATAAGAAATAGAAAACGAATGGAAACACTTGTCAACATGTTTCTTCACTACTGCCCACCACACCTCTTTAATTTGATGTCAGCGTTGCCAATCGTATTCATTATTCTTCCGTATCACCAACTTTAATTTCATAGCGTTTTCAATTCATATGCGCCGGTTGCACGCAGTATATTTTCATCTTCTTTTAACCTCATGTAATAACACGAGATGAAGATACTCTGAGTGTGCACTAGTGCGGTCAATCGAAAGCGCTGTAAATCTACTTATATGCAATTAGCAAAGGATGTACTTTTTCTTACTTACAATCGGACACAAGGTATTTACAGGAGAATCTAATTTCTTTTAATAGTTTTGTTTAGTAGAGAAGTTTACGATAATATTCATATTCAATATTTCTCTGTGTTGGTCACACTGATCGTTGATAATGACATCGCGGCTAACTTCACGCATTAACCTAACTTCATATGCAGTTCAAATTCATGAATACCAGTGAGAAAATCCGCATTATGACGTTCCTCCTGGCAAGCTGAAGTCCACGGCGGCTTCCAGGAGTTATGTAGGACCTAAATGGCTCCGTTCATCAAGCCACGCAGAGTCCAGCCTCAGAACATCGTGATCCGGCTGCACAACCGCCAGACTTTCGGCTACAAGAAACCGGGCACCCACTTCCACACGGCCAGGCAGTTCTACCAAAACGTCTTCCCCAATTTCACTGTGATAAACGTGGAGAAGCCCCCGTGCTTCCTCCGAAAGTTCAGCCCCGATGGCAAGCACTTCATCGCGTTTTCTTCCGACCAGACGGCCCTCGAGGTGTACACGTACAAGGGCCCCTCTGCCAGCGGGGATCTCTTGCAGCTGATCAGAGACGGCAGGAACGACAAGCAGAAATTCGAAATCAAAAGCAAGATATTCGATCGTTTCTTTAAGGTAAGTCTGTGTTCACGGATGGCAGCAGTAGTTGAGAGTTCCCCGTGTGTTTCAGCCTAAGTTTGTCGTGAACGTCAGTCAGAGCAACGAGCAGCTGAACAGGGAGTGCAGTTTGTTCAGCGACGATGGAAGATATGTTATTATAGGTTCTGCTTCGTACATACCCGAGGATTTGAGGCCCCATTTTTATGAGATCTACACGAACAACGAGTCTGTTACTCCAAATCCGAGGTAAAAAATTCGCAATAAAGTTACAATTACGACTCCTCTTAATGAAATGTAAAAGTGCCCTTTATGTTTGTTGTTCATTAATATTAGTAAGTTTGCTAAGTCACCATGTGACTTTCAATAAATTTTCGCTCGCTCTGTACTTATACGTTATATCACGTGATCATAAAAGACTGTAGACAATGTTGCCCAAGTCAGTAGAGTATGTTTTTCTTATGTCCGATTTCTTCATCGCCTTATCCCAAGGTTGAATTTATCTGTCAGTTAGAATGTGACATGTAGTTTGTGTACAGCCAATTGTACGTCACATTATAACTGACAGATAAATTAACCATAGGATAAACACTGTGAAGAAATCGGCCATTAGACGTGGGAAAGTAGAAAGTATTCACTAGCAGCGTTGCCAACTAGAGGGAATTTTTCCTTCTTGAGGGAATATTTATGCCTTAAAACTGCAGATGAAAAAGAGAATTTTTGAAGAAAGAATTATTTGAATTTTAAGGCAAATCTTGACAAGAATGCGTGAAAGTAACTTAAAATTGCAATTTGAGGGAAAAGCAAGCCTGAAAGGGAATCTTTGCCCCAATGTGAGGGAAAAACGACTGTTGATAGTTGGCAACACTGTTCACTAGTAGTTTTTAGCTTGTCGGATTGGCAACGTTGTCTGTTGTTGACTTTTCTTGTCTCTGCCCAGCGTTGCCAACCTTATTAAAAGTGTTGAAGTTGCTCCTCTTTTATTTCTAATTTTTAAATTTATGAATCGTGCCTCTTCTGTTTTTATTTTTACTTTTAGATGTCTTTTAATTTGTTTATTTGTTTCGTCAGCTTTTCTTTTTTGTAAATTTATGGGTCAACCGAATTGTGCCATAAAATCGATTGTTTTTTGTTTTTATTTTGTTAATATTTTTGTTTTTTTTTCTCGTCTTCTGTTTCTTTTTTTTTTGAAACAAAACAAAATAATGAAAATTCAAAAATAATAATAAAAAAAAATACAAACAAAAACAATAGACAATCGATTTTGCAGCACAATTTAATAGATAATAGAAACAAAAGACGGTCTATTTTACAGTGCAATTCAGTAAATTAATAAAAAAAACAATTTGAACAGAAAAGAAAACAAAGTAATAAAAATTGAAAAGTAAATAATTAAATAAAATAATAATAAATGAATCTATTAAATTGTGTTGTAGTCTTTTATTTTTGTTATTTTTTTTTTAATTTGATTGTTTATTTTTCAATTTTTATTATTTTGTTTTCTTCGTTTTGTCTCCATTCTTTTCAAATTGTTTTTTTTTTTAATTTATTATTAATCTGCTGAATTGTTGAATTATTAATCTGCTGTCTTTTGTTTCAACTTTACGTATTTTTAACGATTAAAAAAAAATTGATTAACCTTCTGAAATGTGCTATAAAATCGAGTGTGTTAACCTCAAAAATAAATGCGTTTTTCAACAACATCGATACGTTAAATTTTATAGCAGTGGCAACACTTGCTGCAATTTTTTTTTTGTGTCAACTCTGTGCGTTTTGATGTTTCGCTTTTGTTTCTTGATTTAAATTACAAACAAGCTCAGTCTTATTTGAAGTTAACCTAAAAATTAAGTGCGTTTTTTGAACCAAATGGATATGTTAAATTTTAAAGCAGTGGCAACACTAGCTGCAGATTTTTTTGTCAACTCTGTGTGTTTTGATGTTTCGCTTTTGTTTCTTGATTTAAATTACAAACCCGGTTTTATTTGAAGTTAACCTCAAAATCAAGTGCGTTTCTCGAACCGAATCTATACGTTTAAGTTTATAGCAGTGGCAACATTGGTTACAGATTTTTTCTTGTATTAACTCGTTGTGTTTTGATGTTTCGCTTTTGTTTCTCGATTTAAATTACAAGTTCAGTTTTATTTGAAGTTAAGTGCATTTTTCGAACCAAATCGATACATTAAATTTTATAGCAGTGGCAACACTGGCTACATTTTTTTTTTTTTAAGTCAACTCGTGTTTTGATGTTTCACTTTTGTTTCTTGATTTAAATTACGAGACCAGTTTTATTTGAAGTTAACCTCAAAATTAAGTGCGTTTTTCGAACCAAATCTATACGTTTAAGTTTATAGTATGTAATGGCAACGCTGGCTATAGATTTTTTTTTGTCAACTCTGTGTGCTTTGATGTTTCGCTTTTCTTTCTTGATTTAAATTACTAATACAAGCCCAGTTTCCAGAAAAAAATTTCAAAGAAATCTATAACCACTTATGCTACCGTCGAAACCAAACAAAATAAAAGAAATCGATCGTCTCAAATGGAGATGGCCAGTCAGCTTTCGGTACACTTTCCCCCTCCATATAAAGATGCAACATCTGCAGTGCGTTCAGAATCTTTACCTGTTTACATTATAAATAAATAATGTAAACACGAGACGTTTTAAAACGGATGAGCGAGACGCAAAATATGTTAAAAATCTCGAGTGAGAAGGACGCGATTACACTCCCAAGACGTTTCTCGGAGGTAAAGTTTCTGAACGCACTCTTGTGCTCGGCTTTTAAGCGGGCCATTCACGATCCTGCATGGCAGTCCGCCTTGCTGTCCGCCGAATGACATCGGATAGTGAATGCTGCAACAGACTGCATTGCGTCCGGCAACACAACGCAGGATGTTCGATGCATCCTGCTCAGACCGGCAAGCTCCGCCTACCGGCTGCAGGCTGCTGCGCAGCAGTGTGAGTGACGCGGCGTCCTGCCGTTGCGTGTGCAATTAGTGATTTTAGTGGTGTTAGATTGTCACCCGCCATATTGTTAAAGATGGATAACGCGGGCACAATCGAATTTATAGATACGTATAAAGAAAAAAGGTGTTTGTGAGATGTTAAATCTCCAAATTACAGCAAATTACGTAACTTTAATAATTTCTTCTCCCATGTTGTCTTTTGATTTTTCTGCAATAACAGTAAGGAACATAGCAAAATTGCTATTTTCTTCTTTTTAGGAAGAGCAAGTAGGTTTGTCATTTTTCCGATGTGAAAAAGGTACTGGCGCTGGACAGCTTGCAGGATAGTTTGTGAGCTACTTTTGTCCTGCGGTGCGGACTGCCATGCAGGATCGTGAATGGCCGGCTTTAGAAGCTGCTGACCAGTGTTGCCAATGCAATTATTACTTACTGAATACGCTATTAAAATCTTACTAAGGCCCAGTTTTACAATCGTGGAATAAGGACGGAATAACTGTTCGCTGAATATCCTTTTAACGTTCCTCCATATCTACGTCACACCTACCTCACGTTATTTTTAGAATAATGCTTATCCGACGATTGTAAAGTCGGGCCTAAAAGTCAAAAAATTATACTGACGAGAAATCTAGTTAATTTAGCGCCATCTATTATTGAAAATGACGATGAAACCAGTGTTGCCAACTCTTTGAAACGCTTTTCCACACTACAAACGATTCAATACTGCGCTGCGTTTTAAACTTTGCGTCAAAAGCTAAAAAACAATAGCGAAACGACATCTTAAGCCGTCGTGTCACGGATCGTTATTGGTTGATTTCATGCCGCCACGACGAAGCTCTGTGAACATGGTTTTAATTTTTTATTTCAACTTTTTTTTAAAATTATTTACTGCTCACTGACAATATTCGAATAGGTAATTGCTAAATCCTGATACACACTTTGAAATTCCGCTATAGTTGGCAACACTGCATTACAGCGTGCCTAGTAACCGATGGGCGCGTTCAGCCCGAACAGCGCTGAGACAGCAATTGCTTTTTGCTAAGTTAGAGCAACTGAATCACTTAGTCTCTCTAATTATTATCGACAGTTTGACGTATGTAGCGTCAGAAACGGCATTGTGTTTTCGATAGAGTTGCACTAATTTCTGGATGCGTTGACGAACAAAAGCGTCAAAAGTGTGTTGTCTTTAACAATTTGTATTTATGTCATTTCTGTAACACGTTGGAACAAAATTATTAATCGCTTAATACTGGAGATGGAGGTTGTGCAAGGTGTAACGAAAATTCATCCAGAAATAAATGTACATATTGTATGCTTAATTTGGACGCAGGAGACAACGAAGCCAGCATGGTAGTTTCGAACTGTCTGGCTTTTGTTTACGATTTCAAAATCACCACATTCGCTGAGTAATCAAGCGGACGTGCAGCACAAATAATTTTGCTGAGAAAAATGGCGACCGCTGTCACAGCGCTATAAGTTAGCAAGGCGTTCAAAGCGATCGCTGTTTCAGTGCTGTCCCGGTTGAACGCGGCCGATGTATAAAGCTATTCTACCTACTCAGCGAAGCGGTTCTAGTGCAGCGTTTGTGATTCGCTATAATTTTGAATGAGCCAATCACAAATGCCGCAAAACGCTATCCGCTTAACTGAGTAGGTAGCTTTACTGTTTACTGAAATTTGACACACTATTACGTTATAGAAGTTACCTATCTCGTTGGCTATCTGAAGAGATCTATTATCTGTGGTCAAATGTTAACATTTTGGTTGGTAGAAGTTACGATCACGGTACGATGTTACAATCGTGGTTGTGGTAGCGACATCTATTGCTATGATGTGAAAACCTATTACGCAAGTGAAGAGCCATCTGTTACGATATTTACTAACGTATTGCACATTCATAAAGCGTATTCTATACAAGAAATTTGCGTACCATAGAAAATTTAAAATTTAAAACTATAAAAGGAAAGGCGAATTAAAACTGCTACAATTTTCAGGTCACCCTTAGAAGACTACACGTTGCACCTAGTCGACCTACACGTCGGCAAGCTATGTGATACGCGCGAATTCAAAGTGGACAAAATCATTCTATCCCACAATCAAGGCCTGTACTTATACAAAGACGTACTGGCCGTCCTGTCGGTGCAACACCAGGTGATCCACATCTATCAAATCCTAGACGGCATGTTCGTCGACGTAAGGAAAATCGGGCGCTTCTGCTTCGAGGACGACTCGTACTTCTTCAACTCGACCTTCCCGACGGAGAGGGCCTTCCGGGAGACGTTCATAAACTCGCTGAAGCACCGCCTGCTGACGTTCCTGTACAAGCGGGCCCTCCACATAAGCAGGAACACGACGAGCCCGTACGAGATTCGCAAGTTCTACCAGTACTTCGAGAACTTCAAGTCGCTGAGGCTGTGGAAGATGCAACTCCTGGACGAGAACCACCTGCTGATTAAGTACGCGAGCGAGGACGTCGTCACGTTGAAGTCGAACGACGTCAACAGCCAGCCGTCTTTCTTCATCGTCTACAACATGATCGAGAGTAAGGTGCTCGCCATCTACGAGAACACGTCGAGGGAGCTGCTGGATCTGTTCGAGAACTTCTGCGATTCTTTCCGGAATGCGAGCATCTACGCCGAGACGCAGTTCACTTGCAGCCCCTCCAATAATATTTACGCAAGGCTCATTCAACATAGGTGAGGTTATGTTTTTTTTTAAGTATTTGTTTTACATTCGACTCGGAGCAGTAAATAAGTGGGATGAGTTATTTCAACTCGCATCGCGCAAATGACAAATTAGACATATACGCGCAGTGTTGCCAACCATTGACATTGGGATGAAAATTCCTTTCGCTCAAAGTGCAATTTTAAGCTATTTTTATGCATTTTGTGAAGATTTGCTTTAAAATTTAAGTAATTCTTTTTCTTAACTTTGCATAAAAAATTTCCACGAATTGACAACATTGCATACCCGTAGTGTGTCCGTAGATTCTAACCTAACTCTGTATTTGATCGGACCGGGGGAATGAAATTTTCTCGCACACTTTTTCAAGGTTACTGAGTGACGTTGAGTAACTCTAGAGTTTTGAAGTAAAATAATATCTGTCAAATGTTTCTGATGTTGGTATTATATACCTGTTACCTGATTGTTAGGAAATTTCAAAAAATTCTGTTCTACATTTATGGATAAAAGCAGGCTTTCAACAGAAACCCTAGAATTTTGACACTGACAGGTATTATTAAAAAAAAGAGAAGAAATAAACTATAGATTCTTGTCCAATGAAAATTGTATAAAATTAAAAATTAAGTGTCCGTTAAAAGAATTTGTTATTCGTCTTTTTTTTTGTTGGTTAGGTCACAGAAGCGACACTCGTCTTCCCGCGCGGAACCGATTTTCCTTGCGCATGTGCAGGTTTTGGTGGATCTTCTGTCAACCTCAAAACTTCTTATGTGATTAATGTCATTGCTTGATGCAATTTGTGTACGGTTTGTAAAGTTTAAAGCTTTGTTTTTAATTTGTTTAGTGTTTACAATCATTTTGCAATTCCCACCTGCTTTTTATAACTTTCACAATAGTCACGTTTCAGATTCTTTCATTCTATGTTTACAAATTCATATTTCGCGGTTTCTTTTGACGTCTAATCCACCGAAACAATGGCGTCAAGGACAAAAAACATCAAAGGTTCCGACACAAGTGTCGCTTCTGGTATTGTGTGGTTAGGTTTTGAACACTGTAGCCAATTTAGTGATTTGGTTAATTTAGTGATATTCTCACTAGATCTGGTGATTTTCTGCAGAAATTTCAGAATAATTTGAAATCTAGTGATTTTGTGATCGGTTTAGTGACATATCTAGTGATATTTTTCATTTAATAATAACTAATTTGGTTCATTTTGTGGTAACTTTTGTCATAAAATAATTAGCGAGGACCGCCAAGCATAAAAGTCGAGTTCTCTTTTACCAACAGAAACTGTAAACTTATAACCAATGTTGCCAACTTAGTGATTTTGACACTGGATTAGATGACTTTCTGTTGAACCTTTATTAGTACAACTTTAGTGACAAATCTAGTGGTTTCAATTGAAAATATGTAATTTTAACCAAACCACTCAAGATTTAATAGTGCTCGTAAAATAAATAATGATTTCAGCAGAATCTGTCATTTTCTGGTGACACCTGTCATGAAATAGTTAGCCACGTTCGTCAAGCATTAAAAAAATCGCATTCTTCTTTATCAACAATATGTACCAGAGTTGCCAACTAGAGCAAAAACAAATGCACCAGATTTAGTCTTGAACAGCACTAGAAAGCACTAATGGTTTTTTTTCTGTAATACTGTCAAATGTTTCTGATGTTGGTACCTGTTACTTAATACATTTTTAACTCAAAACGACCACTTATGTTTCTTGCATTATTTGTTAAACAATCGATCGTCTTTTGTTTATGTTTTCGACAAAAACTGTCGAGTCTAGTTCTCCTTTTATAATTTTAACGAAGCCAGTGTTGCCAAACCTAATACACATAGATTTTAGAATATTAGTTATATTCGACGAAATAATTGATTCGTCGGCGTTTGTTTCGGTGAACTTTGGCACTTCCTCAAAACGTTGAGGGCGCCTGAATTTTTAATTTTGACAGCTACCGCAGTAAACTATTATTATATAAAGTTTGAACATTTAAATTTGAGCCTTCTTTAAAGGATTATGATGCTTTCATATTTAAATTTGACAGGTGTCAAATATCATTTAAATCTGACAACTATCGGATTAATTTGTTATTACAGAGATGGATCTTCTTTAACATTTAAATCGGAGCTACCTTTAGATTGATTATGACGCTTTCTTTTTCTTAAATTTGACAGCTGTCAAAGTAAATTGTTGTCTCACAGATTTTTTTAAATTTAAATTTGTCGTTCTCTTAAAATGATGACGCTTTCTTTTTAAATTTGACAGCTACCGAAGTAAACTAGTATTACACAGATGGACTTTTTTAATTTCTTAGAATGATGAAGGCGCTTTAATTTTTAATTTTGACAGCTGTTACAAGTAAACTGTTATTACATCAAATTTTATCATTCAAATTTGAACCTTCTTTAAATGATTATGACGTTTTCAGTTTTAAATTTGACAGCGGTCAAAGTAAACTGTTATTATAGAGATGGATTTTCTCGTTTGAATTTGACAGCTATCAGAGTAATCTGTTATTATAGATAGAGATGGATTTTTGTAACATTTAAATTTGAGCCTTCTTTAAATTATTATGACGCTTTCTTTTTTAAATTTGACAGCTATCAAAGTAACTATTATTGTAAAGATGTATTTTTAATTTTGACAGCTACCACAGTAAATTATTATTATATAAAGTTTTAACATTTAAATTTGAGCCTTCTTTAAAGCTGTAAAGGATTATGATGTTTTCATTTCTAAATTTGACAGGTGTCAAATATCGTTTAAATTTGACAACTATCAGATTAATTTGTTATTACAGAGATGGATTTTCTTTAACATTTCAATCGGAGCTAACTTTAGATTGGTTATGAAGCTTTCTTTTTCAAATTTGACAGCTGTCAAAGTAAACTGTTATCACACAGATTTTTTAATTTAAATGTGTCGTTCTCTTAAAATGACGACGCTTTCTTTTGACAGCTACCAAAGTAAACTATTATTAATTATTATTATTAATTTTGACAGCTATTCCAAGTAAACTATTATGTCAAATTTTATCATTTAAATTTGAGCACTCTTTAAATGAATATGACGCTTCCTTTTTTAAATTTGACAGCTATCAAAATAACTGTTATTGTAAAGATGTATTTTTTCATTTAAATTTGGCGCTCTCATTTTTAAATTTGACAGCTATCAAAGTAAACTGTTATTACACAGATGGATTTTTAAATCTAAATTTGCCGCTCTCTTAAAATAATGATGACGCTTTAATTTTTTAAATTTGACAACTATCACAGTAAACTGTTACCTACTATATAAAATTTCATCATTTAAATTTGAGCCTTCTTTAAATGATTATGACGCTTTAAATTCTAAATTTGACAGCTGTCAAAGTAAACTATTTTCACAAAGATGGATTTTTTCGTTTAAATTTGACAGCTATCAGAGTAATCTGTTATTATAGACAGAGATGGATTTGTTTAAACATTTGAATGGGGGCCATCTTTAATTGATTATGATGCTTTCTTTTTTAAATTTGACATTTTTTGAAATTTTATCAAAGTCAACTGATTATTATAGAGATGGCTTTTTTCATTCAAATTTGGCGCTCTTTTTAATAATGGCGCCTTCATTTTTAAATTTGACAGCTACTAAAGTAAGCTGTTTTATTACATAATTACAATTTTTAATTTTGACAGCTATCACAGTAAACTCTTATACCCAAGTTTGATCATTTAAATTTAACGAAGCCAGTGTTGCCAAACCTAGAACGCTCAAGTAGAATATTGAAAGTGGAATATCAAAGTAAACTATTTTCACAACGATGGATTTTTTTTTCGTTTAAATTTGACAACTGTCAAAGTAAAGTGTTATTATAAAGATACATTTTTTAAATTATTTTATTGATTGTCATACTTAAAATTTTTAAATCTGACAACTACAAAACAAATTGTTATTATAAAGTAGGATTTTCTGTGATTTTGCTAATGTGATTGTTACCGGCCACCTACCAATGACAAAGCTCGTTTTTAGCGCCAAAATTTCAAAGTTACTCCTCCGAATTAAAAAACAGAGTGCAGTAGATAAAAACGGTGAAGATTATTAAAACCAGTGCTCCCAACTAATTCATTCATTTTGGCTCTAACTACATATTTAGTTACCACTTTGGACAAGAAACTACAGATCAAGTTACCACTTTGGACAAGAAACTACATATTTAGTTACCACTTTGCACAAGAAAGTACGTATTTAGTTACCACTTTGGACAAGAAATTACTACATTAAAATGTGGTAGTTTCTTGTCCAAAGTGGTAACTAACTAACTAAATTACTACATTAAAATGTGGTAGTTTCTTGTCCAAGGTGGTAACTAAATATCGTCGTTGTAATTTTAACGAGGCCAGTGTTGCCAAACATGAAACGCTTAAGTAGAATATTGAAATATTAAAAATATTCGACGAAGTGATTGATTCATCGTCTTTTTTAGGTTTAAACAGACGATAGTGAGTGCGAAATTCGGTGGCAAGACTGAAGCAACGAAAAGACTGTTAGCACAACTGCCGATAAGTGCCCAATCGTATAGTAGCTCGCCTTATTTGGACCTCTCGTTGTTCAGCTACGACGACAAGTGGGTGTCCGTGATGGAGAGGCCGAAGCCCTGCGGGGAACACCCCATCCGCTTCTACGCGAGGGACTCCGGCTTCCTCAAGTTCCGTATTTACGCGGGGAGCATGAACAGGACGCAGTCGCCCCCCGCGAGGAGACTCGTGGCCTTCACCTTCCACCCGACCGACCCCTTCGCCATTTCCGTGCAGCGCATGAACGCCGAGTACATAGTCAATTTCCACATCCGCTTCGACAGGGCGGAGGAGCAACATTCTAGGGAAGAAGGAGGGGGCGGCGGCAACAACGTACTTTCGAGTTTCTTGTGAGTTCCGCCACGTCCCTCGTGTAAATATTGTACATTTGTTGATGATGATGAAGTTGGTTATTTTGTTGCCGGCCGGACCCGAAAAATAAAACACGGCGGTTCTGCTTTAGATTCATTTTTTATTTGTTTTAATTTTTTTTTTCTTCAGTAGTCAAACATAAGGTAGTCAACGCACAAAAGTAGAAATTAAACACATTTGTTACCTACTACAATTTAAGGAAAGAAGCAGCACGTCGTAACTGAGGGGGGGGGGCGGGGGCGCGGGGGGATGAACGTAACTAACAATACGTAATACACAAGGCTGCGGACTTAAAACTGGAACGAACTAAATCCCTGCGTGGTAAAGTAGTTTTCTGTATTTAGCTTGATTTTTTTTTTTTTTAATAGATGTCGCTAAAAGCAAAGCACGAAAGAAACGGTGCTTACTACACACGTTACACAAAAACTTAAAGCCTAGTTTTATTTTAGGCTCGTGCCTAATCGATGATGATACATACACATTTTTTTTTAATTATCCCTTATCATCCTACTTTTTAATTTTAGTCGATGGGGGGATGGAGGTGGGTGGAAGATGCGCGAGTGAAAACTACCGCTTACAACATGCGATGCGATGAAGTTAATAAATAATTCATTAAATAACATGAAGTAAAAAAGGGCGATGACGAAAACAGATTTCATTTTCCACGAGTTTCTACAGGGTGTCCCGTGACGTAATGTCACCACTTCACGCACGTGATAATCAATTCAAACTAAGTAAAAAACTGTAATAAACTTTTGTTCTAAAGTAAACCGTTTCAATATTACTGTTTAATGAACTTTAAAATTGAAAAAATAAAAAAGTAAACATTATGGTAGCACTCTGCAATATTGATAAATCCTTCTGTTTACTTGACAACCGTTGCTGTTATTTCGACATGTAGTAAACAACTGCAATCAACTGTAGTCGTAAGTTTTACATTTACTCAGTAGATCCTAATTGATTATAAAAAAAAAACGGAATAGCTGCCATAAGACATGTTTTAGTCTTACACGAACCGAGGTCTAAATGCATCAGCTCGAGCTCTAGACTACTTGATCAGTTTTTCTCAATACACGGACCGAGGTCGAAATAAATCACCCCAAAACTAATCGGATCGTTTGCATTTTTTTTTTGTAATTTTTTTTTAACCGAATTAAAAAAAAATGTTACGTGGCAAATAATAGTTTTTTAAAAGCATATTATTCCAATTTTTTAAAATTTACTGTGGATTACGCAGTAGTTGAAATCGTACACAAACGGAGGTCTAAATGCATCAGCTCGACGCTAGACTATTTTAAGAGCCAATGAATCAGTTTTTCTCAACACACGGACCGAGGTCGAAATAAATCAGCCCATAACTAATCGGATCGTTTCCATTTTTTGTGTAGATAATTTTTTTAACCGAATTAAAAAGATGTTACGTGACAAATAATAGTTTTTTAAAAGCATATTTTTCCAATTTTTTAAAATTTACTGTAGATTACGCACGCAGTAGTTGAAATCGTACACGAACCGAGGTCTAAATGCATCAGCTCGGCGCTAGACTATTTTAAGAGCCAATGAATCAATTTTTCTCAACACACGGACCGAGGTCGAAATAAATTCAGCCCATTCAGCATTTTTTTTGTGTACATTATTTTTTTTAACCGAATTAAAAAGATGTTACGTGGCAAATAATAGTTTTTTAAAAGCATATTTTTTTAAAATTTACTGTGGATTACGTAGTAGTTGAAATCGTACACGAACCGAGGTTTAAATGCATCAGCTCGAAGCTAGAGCTAAGGGCCAGTGAATGAGTTTTTCTCAACACTCGAACCGAGGTCGAAATAAATTTTTTATATTGTGTAGGCATCTCCTTTGAAGCGCGCTAGAATGTGTTTAGAAAACAACACCTCAGATAGTTTAAAAATTCTGAAAATTATAAAACACGTATTTTTTTTTTAGTTTGAACTGATTATTAGGTGAACGGATAAATGATTTTAGATGAACTTTAAAAATAAAAAATTAAACGTTAAACGGTTTACTTTAGAACATTAGAGTTTTTTCCTTAGTTTTAATTATCACGCGAGTGAAGTGACGATATTACGTCACAGGACACCCTGTATAAGTAACGCAAACAAAAAAAGATAAATTTCCACCGAGAGAGGTCGGTGGTTGTCTTTTAATGACACAATTAGTGGCATGTAAACCGAAACTCTTTTTTTTTTTAATCTAAAATTAAACAAAAAGAAAAACATTAATAAAGTCTCTGCGGTTACGATAGTCAACTTTACAATAATAATAATAATAATAATAATAAATATTAAATAAATCAGTCAGTAACGAAAAAATAAAATAAAATGAAACTTAAGTATTTTTCACTTTTGTTACGTTTTAGAACGAACGCAAAAATTCACTTTCTTTTTTTTTTTTTTCTTTTCATTATTGTATCTACGCGACGCGTCGACGAAGAATAGTTTTGTATTCTAGGCCCTAGGCATTTAAAAATTCAACAACAAGAAGCTCGAATCTAGATGCCGCCCGCAGCTCAAGCGAAAAACAAAACTATTCCGCTCAAAACTAAACATTAATATCCTTAGCAACTAAATTATTATATCAGTGGTTTTAAGCGCGATTAAAAAAGAAAAGAAAAAAGAAAAGCGCAGGGCTAACAACAACAACAACATAACAAAACATAATAATAATAATAATGCGTAACTTCAATAACAAAAGTAGAAAAAGGATATCGCAAAAAAAATAATAATAAAAGGTTCAACAACGCCACATCTCTTAATAACAAATATCTAGATATATGTATAGGAGTTAAGACTAACAACAAATTTTGGCAAATACAAAACAGCCTAATTCTAACTAGTATGTAATATTTAATAACCAACTATTTACTGTGTTTAGAGTAAATAGAGTAGTAGAAAATGAGCATGTCTTGTGTGTGAATGAGAGAGAGAAAAAAAAATTCAGCGAAAAACTTGTGCGCTCAAGACACGTGGCCGAAACTGGGGGGGCCCTCACCAGGTCGAAAAAAAACTTACTTGCGGATTCTCTTGCGGGATGCGTGTCAGACGTCGCCCGACTCTATTTCGTCGGCGCTCAAGACGGTCAGCATTTGATCGCCGGAGCGGTTGGACAAGTATTGCTTCGCGTCAAACATTTCCACACACTAGAAGAAAAAGCAATCATTTGATTGGCCCAAACCAGAACCAATCGAAAAGTACCTTGCGGAGGAGAGCGGGATGCTCGGAGCCGATGCGTTCCAGTTCTTCCGGCGGGATCAGGCATAACGGGGACATCGCGAGGCGGGCAAGATATTCGATGGTGTAGATGAGGCGAGATTGTATCTTCTCTGTGTGGTCGGGTGAGGTCTTGCCCTTTATTATGTCTTCGATTGACGAGTGAGGTCGTCTGAGTGGGGCTGATTAATTAAAAAAAAAAAAGTTATAATGTGACCAACAACTTTTATTCATTCATAAGATCAAACGAAACTGTGCACTTTTACAGAAAAATTCCATTTTGCAGCCTAGGCGGAAAAAGTAACATTTTACAGCCTAGGCGGAAAAAGTAACATTTTACAGCCTAGGCCGAAAAAGTAACATTTTACGGCCTAGGCGGAAAAAGTAACATTTTACAGCCTAGGAAAAAAAATTAACATTTTACAGCCTAAGTAAAAAAAAGTACACTTTTACAGTCTCGGCAGCCTCTTTTACAGCCGGTCTAGACAAAAAAAGTTTTCTAATACTCCATTTCACAACTTTGAGACAAAAGATACAATTTTACGGCATAGGTAGAAAAAGTTTGTTTTTTTACAGTCTGATGACAAATAACAAATAGAAAAATACTTGCTCTGCTTAGATTACAAAAGTGATTGTAAAACGGCCCTTTTTCGGTCCAGGCCGAAAAAAATAACACTTTACAACCTACAGTAGAAAAATTCAATTTTATAGCCTAGGCAGTAAAGCTATCGTTTTACAATCTAGGTAAAAAAAGTATTTATCTAAAATTACATTTTACAGACATGGCAGAAAAGACAATTTACAATTTGAGCAGAAAAGTGTTTTTTTTTTCATTTTACGGCCTAGACAAGAAGAGAAAGTATTTTACAGTCTAGAAAGAAAAAATCCATTTTACAGCCTCAGCAAAAAAGATACCTTTTTACAGCCTCGGTAAAAAAGATACCATTTTGCAGTCTAATACTCGTAACAAATATATAGAATTATGATATACTGCGTTGATTACAAAGCTGCCTGTCAAATGGGCCTTTTGCAGTCGAGCAGAGAAAGTACCTAACATTTTACGGCCTAGGCAGAAAAGTTCAATTTTACAGCCTTGGCAGAAAAAAACCTGAGCAGTGTTTTTCTTTACATTTCACAGCCTGGACTGAAAAGAAAAACACTTTACAATTGAAATTGATAGAAACAGTAAAAACAAAACAAAAACAGAACATTAAAAAATGATGGAAACAAAAGAGAAAAGGAAATGTAAATAATGAAAACGAAAACAAAACGGCAAGATTTCAAATCGAAACAAAACTAAACAAAAAATATATAAAAGCAAAGAAGACAAAAGAGAACGATGCCAACACTAAAAACAAAAGAAGACGTTGCAAACTATAAAAACGAAAGAAAACGTTGGAAACAATAAAAACAAAAAAGAATTTAAAAATGACGCAAAAATAAAAAACATAAAAAACAAAACGGAACAACAATAAAAAGTGGAAACAAAAAGAAAACTGTGAAAACCAAAATAAATAATCAAAGCGAAAGAAAACAATAAAAACAGCAAAATTTTAAATTGAAGCAGAACTAAAGAAAACTATAAAAACGAAAGAGAACGATGGCAACAATAAAAACTAAAGAAAACGGAGCGGAAGATAAAGAAATGAAGATTAGACTTTACTGGTTTTCAAAGTTAGAGACAGTTAAAAAAAGAGAAAAGACTAAACTAGGAAATAAGAGGGGAAGTGAGAACGGTAACGGAAAAGATGAGCGAAACAAAGTTGAAGGGCCAAAAACATCGGACCTTCGGGACATTTGGTCCTTCGAGTCGGATATGAGTCGGCAGCAAGTAAAAAATTAAAAAGGTGAGAAACGAGAAATGAAAGAATGCGAGACAAACGAGAAACGAATTAAATTAGAAGAAACAAAAAAAAATTAATTTAGACAACGATGTAAAACGGCAAAATTATTTGTGGCAAGCTAAAAAAATTTTTAAGTAAAATAAAATAAGAGTGCGATATTAGAGGAAGAAAAAGAAATGAAGAAAGAATGGGGTTTCCAAAGCGAGTGGTCCTTCGAGCCGGATGAGTCGGCGAATTCGAAAGCGTGAAAATAAAATTAAAATTAAAACGGCACCGGTGATGTGGAGACATGAAAGAAAGTGAGACGGAAGAAAACGTCAATGAATCAAATGAGAAGGAACAGTGAAACAACAATAATAAAAGAGAAATAAACTGACATACATATTTTAGTGAATTTGGATAACAATGAAAAACAGAAGAAAAAAGAATCATAGCAACTAGAAAAATTTTGAAGGAAAACAAAATAAAAGAGTGCAACATTTGGGCAAGTGCTGGTGTGCTGGAGGAAGGTAGACAAATGAAGAAATAGAAGGTGGCTTCCAGGGTGAGAAATAGTTAAGAAACAGAAAAGAAAAGAACAATGAAATGCGGTAGAGAGGGCAAGTGAGAAGAGCAACGGAAAATGGCCAAAAACATCGGACCTTCGGGATGTCGACATTTGGTCCTTCGAGTCGGATATAAGTCGGTAACAAATAAAAAAATTAAAAACGTAATGGTGAAAGACGAGGAATGAAAGAAAGGCAGGCAAATGAGAAACGAATTCAATGAGAAGGATCAATGAAACGACAAAAAATGAATTTGGACAAGTATGAAAAAGAGAAAAAAAAACTGATTTTTTTTTAAGTAAAACAAGAAACAAGAAGAGTGGCAGATATTGAGAATTGAGACTAAATGGGGGGTTTCAAAGCTAGAGATAGTTAAAAGAAAAAGGAAAGAGAATACACGATGAAATATGATGAAGAGGGAAAGTGAGAACAGTAACGGAAAAGATGAGTGAAACAAAGTTGAACGTTTGGACATTTGGTTCTTCGAGTCGGATGAGTCGGTAACAAATAAGAAAATTAAAAAAAAATAATGGTGAGAGACGAGAAATAAAAAACGAATTAAATGAGAAAGAACAATGAAACAGCAACGAAAAGTTGAATGTAGGTAACAATGAAAAACGGAAAAAATATTTACGGCAAGCTGATTTTTTTTTTAAATAAAACAAAGTAAAAGAGTGCAACACTAGAGGAAGATAAAGAAATGAAGACTAGAACGGGGTTTCCAAAGCGGGCGGTCCTTCGAGCCGGACATGAGTCGCGAATTCGAAAGCGTGAAAATACTGGATACAGGATACTGGTGATGTGGATAAATGAAGGAAAATGAGACAAATGAAAAACGTCTATGAATCAAATGAGAAAGAACAATGCACAATAATAAAAGAGAAATTTACATATTTTTGTTAATTTGGATGACGATGGCAACAATAAAAACAAAAGAAAATGTTGAGCTCAGGGATCAACGTTATGACATAAGCTAAGTCGTATAACACATAATAAAAACAAAAAGAAATGGTAGTTTACTTGGCTAGAAATCTGCCTAGACAGTAAAATGCAATTTCTCTGCCTAGACACTAAGATGCAATTTCTCTGCCTAGACAGTAAAGTGCAATTTCTCTGCCTAGACAGTAAAATGCAATTTCTCTGCCCAGACAGTAAACTGCAATTTCTCTGACTAGGTCGTAAAACGTTTTCCTTTTTTTTTTGAACAAACTTATGAAATTGAAACGAACTCACTCGGAGCAGATTCATCGATCTGTCCGTTAGCGATGACACTGGGCGAGGGCAGAGATTCCGGCGGGGACAGCGGAGAATGGGGGACGTCGCCCGCTTGCGGCAGACTGTCGAAGCTATAAAACTGGCCGATATCCTGAATCGGTTCGCCGGAGAAGTATTCATCCAATACCAACTTGCTCGTCTGCGAACAAAAAAAAAACAAGATTCACCGAAACTAAATCCCCCCCCCCCCCCGTACGCGCGCGCTCACACTCACCCGAACCAAATCCAAATTGTCCCCGGTGATCTTGATGGTGTGCCCCCCGGTGACGACCGTGTATTTATATTCACCGATGTTGGCGTCGTTTGTGCTGAGGCTGTGCAGTAAAGAGCGAGAGGCCCTCGCGGAGTGGGGCAAAGCGCTGTCATCTGATGCAGATGAATTAATGCTGGAACTCGAGCCGGTTAGGGGCCCCCCGACGGCTATGCCATGCTCCCTTACTGGCGATGCATTACGTCGAATTGTATCTTCAATAAGTTGCTTGGCATGGCTGAAACGTAATAGTTTTTTTTTTGTTTCGTTGGTGTCGCATGGGGGGACGAGGGTGCTTACTTAATACTTTCTTCGTTCGCTCCGGTGATCTGTACCAGACGTTCTTTAGCTCCCGGACTGACTGCAAATGAAACAGCGAGTTATTATTACGTCCCTGACGGGGGGGTTGAAAGCATTAATGTAAGTTAAAAGCCATTCCTGTTATTCAAAAAAAAAATAAATAAAAAATTATAATATGTATCGACAACAAACAGACTGCGCTTGGTAAAAAAAACAAAAAACAAACGAAAACAAGTTGTTAAGATGATGGATGTCACTGTGATACAAAAAAACAAAACAAACGGCAAAGACAAAACGCTGTCTCCCCGACCTTTTGTTTCGCGTTGGGTGTTTCATGCTTTAGGCGATGTGTGGTGGTATTATTATTATTATTATTATTAAAAAGTAGAGATTCGGTGTTAAACACAAGAGAGCAAAAATGTGGCGGTGTTGTCGCACTCTGGTTAAAAAAAAAAAAAACAACTTTGTGAGACAGAGAGAGAGACTCGTATTAATTAGAGCAAGCTAGCACTTCAACCTCTTGCCTTTACCTCTTTGAAACGATATTATAGTTTCGCTTAGCTCTTCGATCATGTGCACTCTTCGTCCTTTAATGCCCATAACTAAAAAAATGCACACCTTTCATAAACCTACGCCCATAGCGCTCTTTGGGGGGGGAGGGTTGAATTGGGGGCTCGACAATTTTGAACAAAGTCAAAAGCAAACAAACCTTTTCCGGAATCCGCGTTCCTGATGACCACCTCGTCCTTGCAGTAGTTCTTCCCCGGGATCCTGGTGGGTTTGTTGAATTTCCCCGAGGGCTTGATGATTTCCCCCGGGCCTAACAGGGGAGCGGTGAACGTCGACGATATGCTCATGGAATTCATCGAGTCGGTTAAGTTGCTTGAGGATTCGGAAGCTTCGATCTGGTGGATGTCGAACGATGTTATTAAAAAAAAAAAATGAGTCGAATGAGTACCTGAACGCATTGGTTGACCTTCTTGCGGTAGTACTGGTTCATTACGTCGGAGCCCTTCCAACCTTTGGCTCGTAGTTCAATCAGTTCGAGTAGGTGCAGTCGAGAAATGTAGTCGAGTCGTACGTCATCTTGGGAACTGTTGCGGAATACCACGAAAGCACGGTTCAGCTGGTCTTGGTATAGAATTTCAAGGTAAGCACCGTATACCTAAAATTTACCATGTATCATTACGTTTTTCATTTGCTGTTGTTCTTCTTCCAGAACATGTTAAGAAATAATAAAAAAAAAGAAGACATTTATCCAAACCATGTATCATTGCATTATTTACATAGGGTAAATCACCCAGTTATTGGACAGTTAAGCGTTTTTCTTTGTTTCAAATTAATGTCAAAATTTTATTTTTAGATTATGGACTTGTGTGTAAAGCAAAATTATAGGTAATTTGTTTTGCCTTTAAGTTTCAGTATGCAGTTTTACCTGCTAATAAATATTTTTCTCGTACTATACAAAAAAGTAAATTCATGGCAAAAATTTCAGTTATTGGACATTTTTTTTAGTAATTGGACATGAACGATTTAGTTATTGGACACAAAGAAAATGTGATTTAAATTTATGAAGAAGGTAGAAAATGACATATTACAGGTATAATTTAAGGTTTATAGCTAACTAGGTATCTAACATCATAGAGGCTCTTCTTTGGCATGACTAACAACTAACTAAAACATAAAATAGAACGTCTAGTTATGGGACAGTTAGTTATTTAGTTATTGGACATGTCCCCAAAAACAGGTTGGAATGTAGATAGATAAACAAAACTTATATCAAAAGAAACAGTGTAAAAGCACTTCCCAAATGTTTCACAGTACCTGCACATAAAATTGGCTTAAATTAGTAATTGGACAGGAGTCCAATAACTAAAAAAACTGTATTACAGGCTTTAGTTACTGGACACCCTTGTAAATTTTCAAATAACTAAATTTACTACATTAACAAAGTCATAAAACTCATTTTCGTATATAACTGTAGTCACATTAAATGTTGGGTTCCACTAGTCTTTGTTATATCTACTAACTAATACAATAATTTGCTGCACACTTTCTTAGGCAAATACTAAGAAACACTAGCACTTTTCACAGGCCAGACCAAAACTTGGTAACTATGGCGACTTGACGACATAGGAATAGTACGTGCTTCTCGGTAAAAAGCTATCAGGTAAAAGATAGCTGGTGACACCTATGAATGGGTATCTAAACTAATAAGGTAAATAGAATTCTTATTTTTAATTATGAAAGACAAACTGTCCAATAAGTACCACGTGTCCAATAACTGGGTGATTTACCCTATTTGCTGTTGTCCTTCTTCCAGAATAAGTTAATGATAAAAAAGAAACCATTCATCCAAACTATGTATCATTGCATTACTTATTTAGTGTTGTCCTTCCAAAATAAGTTAAGAAATTAAAATAAATAAAAAAAACTGCTGAATTTGGAAGACCCCCACTTGTTTCCTTCTTACCAAATACAAATAGTAGTAAAATTACTTAAGCTGGGTTTACACGGTCCAAGTGTACTTAGATCCAATGCATTTTGATGCTGCGCATGCTCATGTCAACCCAGCTTTTTAATGCGTGCGCAGCATCAAAATGTATTTGGTCAAAGTGCACTTGGATCGTCGTGTCAACCCAGCTTTGGGAAATGTGAAATTAGAGGGTAAATAAAGCGACGCACAGCCCCCATCGGAGGGTGTTCTTCTTGGTAGGTACAATAAAAATTAAACTATTCTTTTAGAGACTTCTTTTTTGCTTTATTTATTTATAATAAATATGTAGAACTGTAAATTACTGACCGATTCGTGTATTTTACTTAAATTTGATTACATCAGCTCGTTTCTAAACTCATCGATGGATTAATCGGTCCTTCGCCTTGCTAACTGCTCGGTCAAAAATAGTCGATTTCTTCGCAGATTTAGATATGACGTTCAAATTTCTGCTCTAGTTTATAATGAACGTCTGAAATTATAAATTACTGGCTAATTAATACACTTTTTTTTAATTTGATTATATCAACATGTTTCTTTTCTCATCGATGGACTAATCGCTGTGTTATCTTGCTCAAAAATAATTGATTTCTTTAGAAACGACGTACAAATTTTTGCTCTAGTTTACAATAAACGTCTGAAATTATAAATTACCGACTAATTAATACATTTCTTTAATTTGATTTTATCAACACGTTTTTTTTTCTCATCGGTGGACTAATCGCTACTTTTCCTTCCTTGCTACTTGGTCAAAATGATTGATTTCTTCACAGATTTAGAAATGTTTGCTTTAGTTTACAAAATAAACATCTGAAATTAAAAATTATTGACTAATTAATACATTTTTTTAAATTTGATTATATCAACATGTTTCTTTTCTCACCGATGGACTAATCGCTGTGTTATCTTGCTCAAAAATAATTGATTTCTTTAGAAACGACGTACAAATTTTTGCTCTAGTTTACAATAAACGTCTGAAATTATAAATTACCGACTAATTAACACATTTCTTTAATTTGATTTTATCAATAGGTTTCTTTTCTCATCGGTGGACTAATCGCTACTTTTCCTTCCTTACTAACTTGGTCAAAATGATTGATTCCTTCACAGATTTAGAAATTTTTGCTTTAGTTTACAAAATAAACATCTGAAATTAAAAATTTTGACTAATTAATACATTTTTTTTAATTTGATTATATCAACACGTTTCTTTCCTCGTCGACGGACTAATCGGTATTGGCCAATTATTGATTTCTTCGCAGATTTGGAAACGACGTTCAAATGTTTGCTCTCGTTTATAACAAACATCGGAAATTATAAATTACTGGCTAATTAATACATTTTTCTAATTTGATGATATCAACATGTTTCTTTTATCATCGATGGACTAATCGCTATGTTACCTTGCTCAAAAATAATTGATTTCTTCGCAGATTTAGAGAAGACGTTCAAATGATTGCTCTAGTTTATAATAAACATCCGAAATTATAGATTACAGATTAATTAATAAAAAAATTTAATTTGATTATATCAACATGTTTCTTTTTTCATCGATGGACTAATCGCTGTGTTATCTTGCTCAAAAATAATCAATTTCTTCACAGATTTAGAAATTTTAGCTCTAACTCATAATAAACATCTGAAATTATAAATTATTTGACTAATTAATGCATTTTTTTTAAATATAATTACATCAACATGTTTCTTTTCTCATGGATGGGATAATCCTTTATCTTGTTCCGTTTTAGTAAACAAAAAATTAATTTGATTTTGCTCATACATTATTCAAATGTTTATCATAGTCATACTTATAACCAGGCTTACGATTTCGGCCCACTTCGAACATATTGGATTGTAAATTCCCCGGCTTCGCACAACACGGCAGGTAGTGGGGGAGCCTTACGTACTTCTTTGATTTATGTTAAACTTTATTTCATTATTTACTGCGATCGCGATAGCAAATTTTCAATAAGTATGTCTAATTGTTTGAATGCGACAAGGACCGAAATCGTAAGCCTGCTTATAACAAACACCTGAAATTATAAATCTCGGAATAATTGTTTTTTTTTCTCTAATTAAATTTTATTAACATATTACTATTCTCATCGGTGGATTAATCGCTCCTTCAAAAATTAATTAATGAAATGACAAGTCTTTTATAATAAGCATCAACATGTTTCAATGCTCATCGATGGACTAATCGATTCTTTGCCTTGCTGTTTTTCTTCATAGATTTAAAGCTGACCAACGAAACTCAATATTATTCAAGTGTTTGCCTTACTTATAACAAACATCCGAAATTACAAATTACTTACTAATTAATTTTGTCATTTACATTTCGTGATTTTTATATTATATTTTTATATTTATACAAGACAGCTGGCTCGTCGTCCCTTTTGGACATCAACGTGAGCCCGATGTGAGGTTATATATTTTTATCATGAAAGGAAAATACTTGCCTGAAAAATTTGAAACAATTGCGTGAATGATTTGAACAATTAGGAGCTGCACATCCGGTCATATTTTAACAAATATGTTAACCACATACACATACACAACGCCAATTGACTGAGATCCAAAATGGACGACGAGCCACGCAGTGTTGCCAGATCTCTCTAGGGGTTTATCGCCAAAATAACAAGCAGATGTCGCCAAATGTTACCAAAACAATCTGGCTGTCAAAAAACAGCGCAAGAAACTTTTTTTTGGAATTAGGAAAAAAATATCAATTAACTTTCTATTGTAAATAACACGCATGGTTCATCTTCCCATGTCTTTTTATAACGAGTGGTTTTTTAAATCCGACGTCAAGTTAGCTGTGAAACATTCATTGTGAATATACGTTCACGTTCACAAATGCCTCTTCAAGGCCTAATTTGACGTCGGATTTAAAAAAAACACTCGTTACTTTCTACTCATTGTGGGTAAATTTCAATTTTCAAAGAAATACACGACACAGCTAGCACTACACTGTACACTCACACTTCCACTTGAGAGATGACAAGTTTGACATTTGACATGACGAAACCACATGAGACCCGAAAAAATAAATGCATATAGTTGATTGACAAAAGATAGAAAACAGACAAAACAGACGTAAAGCTACAGAATATGAACTTGCGTAGAAATAAAATAGAGATCGCCAATAATTGCCTTATTTTTTTAAAAATTCGCCAATTTGGTCGCCAGGGGTCCAATTCTTGAAATTACTCGACAAATGTCGTATGCGACATGACGTCAAAATGACGTAGACTCTCATACAAAACTATACAAATCGTTCGAGAATTGCGTCATTTTGACGTTTTGTCGCATACGACATGATGTCGAATGATTTCAAGAATTGGGCCCCAGTCGCCAAATTAGAATTAATGTTACCGAAAAACTAAAATCGTCGCCATTTTGGCGACAAGTCGCCAAATCTGGCAACACTGCGAGCCAGCTATGATAATCAAGTACCTGTAGTCATTCCACTGACGTAAGAGTAAAAAATATTCCTTAATGTAGACCGGTCTTTATTATCTTTAGATTGGCCTTTGTTTGGAAATTAAATTTTGCAATTTCTGTCAGGCATCGATTATGATATTTAAATAAAGTTACAATTACAATAATTGTTGTCCCAAAACTATCCAAATGAATATTCAGATCGACACAAAATATGTGCCACCGAATCATTCACATTTTGTGATTTTTACATACATATATAATTTTTTTGCTGTCAAAATGACAGGTAAGAATATGACAGAAGCCGAAAGTGAGGTAGTTATTTTTTTATACCATTAAATTGGTGGAATGGCAATGGTGTCCGAAATTTTCTGTCCGCGACTGTACATTTCCCACTTCGATGGATTTAATCACTTGGTTCATTTCTAAATTAATTAAGCGATTGATGAATTTAGAAATGACACGAAATTTACCAATCAATTTCCTTTTTTATATTGGAATTATTACTTCTCTTATAGTAAACATCTAGAACCATAAATTATTATGTCAAAAGGTTTCTATATTCATTGATGAACCAATCGGCTGCTTTGCCTTGGTTATATTATTACGTTTCTATTCTCATCGGTGGATTAATCGCTTGTTGATTAAATTCCTTCACAGATTTAAAAATGTCGTAATATTTCCTTTTAACCGGTCTTTTAACTTCCTTTTAAGTTACTTGTAAATTTATCTGTCTTGTAACTGAAAAATCTATCATTTAGCTGCCTATCAAGCATTATGCATCTCTTTCGGATTAACTAGACGAGCGCATCTATCTCAATCACATGAATACGCGTTGCTATAGCAACTAATTTAATGTTCATTTTAGTAAAAAGGAAGTTTACAAGAAATTTAAAAGACCGGCCCTAAATATCTTAAAACCATAAGTTATTACTTAATTAAGGTACTTTTTTTTTAATTTAATTATATTAACATGTTTCTATACTCATCGGTGGATTGATCGCTCCTTTGCCCTGGTGCTTGGGCAAAAATTATGGCACAAAACCTACTAAGGTATCGAAAATTTTTTTAAATTTAATATGTAAATATCAAAAACTAATTAATTTTTAAACTTAATTATGTCAATTTTTTTTTTTTAATTTTGATCTGTGAACCAATCGCTTTTTTGTTTTGTCGTTCATTAAAAAAAATTAAATTTTCTTCGCAGATGCGGGAACGGCATGAAACTTATCATTTGGATTTTTAATTTATTTAAAATAACACCTCACCTGATAATATAACTGCTGATTGATTAAAAAATCCCTCTTCATTTAATTGTCAACAAATTTTTAATCCTACAAGTGAACACCATGGCCTTCTAAATGAAAAGCGTGTTCTATCTGGCCTGCGCAAAAGTGCAGTTCAGGCGTGCTCCGCCAAGCAGTGCTTACAGGGCGCTTTCTTAACCTAAAATCTTGACAGCTCTGTCACATGTGAATGGTGGATGAGTTCGTGTAAGAGCAATTAATGTTATTGTTGTAAAAATTTGAGCATACTGGATATTATTTACGTTGGAATAAGGTGGAGTATTTATGTCCAATTTCGACAACTTAATTTAGCATTAAACCATTACGGTTTTAGATTAGAATCTTACCTGTGGTAAGTTACAACATGTATAATAAAGCTTTTCTCATTGTGCGTAATTATCAACGCCTTTTTTAACACGTTTTACATTATCAAAAGTCGAAACTCTTTTATATAACTTGTTGTAATTATTCATAACACGAAAGCTTTTTAAAGTGCCAGTCTTTCTTTATTGCGCAAGCGTACTTCACTCCGACGAGATCAAATGATTTGTACATGTATCTACAAAGATAAACTTTGTAGATTCATGTACATTTATGTGGTATAAAACCACATAAATTATCTTGTATTACGATAATTACAATATTAATTAATTTTGCGTGAACTCACTTTGAATGACAGTAATGACAGTACACTTCACTCATTGCTGTCAGTGCCCCATAACCAGCGCCAAAGTGTCGACTTTTGGCGTTTTCTCGAGCACAAAAATTCAATGTAAATTTTTCAAAACGCCCAGGCCAGTTAGAACTCGCTTTTGATTTAGAAGGCCATGGTGAACACTAATCCCATCAATGTCAAAACTAGGGAATTTTTTGATAATGAAATTTAACGGTAAAAATCAACCAAGAGGTTGGTCGTGATTTTTTATTTTATTTATTTGTATCTACTGTCATTATTTATAATTTTACTGAATATGAATTGTTTTGGTATAGTTACTATAGTCATTAGGTCTGCACTTTTCTACACTTTTTGCATCAAGCGCTCCTGAGAGAGTGAGATGTATATAATATAATGTAAGTAGGAGTGAGAGCAATAGAGTGAAGGGATTAAAAGTGTAGAAAGTGCAGAACATACGTATTGGTTTGGTTGGTGTTGGCATAACCAAAAAAAAGTACTATTAAAAAAAAACATCATGAAATAAAATTCATTACACAATAATGTTGCAAATTATTTAAATTATTGAATTATCATCACTTTAAGGCCAGGCTATGAATTTTCTTTAATAAAATCCCAAACGCAGATTTGAAAAACATTGGTTCTACTCTAATCGCATTGTATTTACAAAAACGAGCAAGAAAAGTCATACTTTACCACAATCACTACTAACGCTTAATCAACTACTCGCACATCAGAGATAATTATTTAAAAAAATTACTTATCTCTTACCTTAAGATGCTGATATAAGTTGATAATGCTATCTTTGTAAGAGACGGTGGGGTCGACATTTGAAGACGATAACAAGGCAGCCACTTGATCCACGGCTAGCATAACGTTTTCAACTGTGCGATAAAAAGCATGCATTAGTTTACACTCGATCATTACACCCCCACACCCCCCCCAATTACCTGTCCCCATCACACCATCCTGCCTGAGTTTGTTCGCTAAGATCTGCGACTGACTATGTGACTTGACGAGTTCATGCTTTCTTGGGTATTTCAGCCTGGCAGAGATTCCCAGAGACATTTTTTCGTTGAGTAGGTGACAAAGACTGTCGTCGCCCTAAAAAGGAAAAAAAAGTGCGACAATGCAAAAAAAATAGTTAACTGTTTTGGGTTGACAAAAAAATTGGGTGACTCATGGTAAAAACGACTGCCTCGAAATACGCATCGTACGCGCGTCGGACTCGGGGGGAGGCGGTTAGTTGTCGCTTTTGGGGCGTTATTTCGAAGGGCGGGGGGGCCCGATAAGCATCACGTAAACTTCTAATACCTTGTCGGATGCCGTAACAAACGTGAAAATGTATCGCAACTCGCACAGCTGTTGGCTGCACGCACTGCGAAGTTATGACGCGCACGCGCAGGCGTGCCGGACGGAAAAACGCGCCGAAATTCACAAATTCGAAAAAATTAATAGTAAATTTAATTCACGTCGCATCAGTGATTAACAAAATGTCTCCCTACTATCAAACCTTTCTGCCTTTGTTAAACTTTTTAAAATGAGTAAAATTTGCACATAAAAATAATCGGTGCAGAATAAAATTGACAGTTATCTTGACAGTTGACTTAAAAGGTGCGTTAAGTAAATTCACAAAATCGTCAAAACAACAGTTAGATTGAACGAGATTGAACCATGTGACCACTTGGTTGGAGTAGTCTAGAGGGTCTAGACTCTAGACTAACCGTTGACGCTTTTTTTGCAAGTTGACCGTTCATTTATCTCTTACTTTATCTACTTTCTACTTTGTAAATTCTGGAGCATTCTGAAAATAGAATCCAAGAATGTAAATATGGCGCCATCTAAGGTCCTCATATTTGATTGACTTTTAACTTGTCTCGCAGATTTGGATCCAAACTGTCATTTTTGTGAATAATTCAGCAGGCAGATTCCGTTCCCCAATTCGAGTCGAATTAGACATTGGCAAGAATAGCGAATTCGACTCGAATTGAGAAACGGAATCTGCCTGCAGATTTTATTTCCCAGAAAAGAAAAATGACATTGCAAAACTGCGTAAAAAGATTGAAATGAGGTTTTGAGTGCCGCTTGAATAAATTAGAAAGAATAAAATATAGTGAAACTAGATATTTCTTCATAAGCGACCGCAAGGTCAAAACGTCAAAGTATTGAAAGAAAATCTGACAGGTCCTGTCGGAAAAGTTAACGTCAATCAAATCTAGTGCCCTTGACCCTGGCGTCATCTTTTGAATTTTCAATTTTCAAAAGTACGTACAGTGTTGCCGTATATGGTTGCCGTACTGTCCAGCGTTGTCAGAGGTGGTGATTTATCACCAGATCTAGTGATTTTTGTTGTTGAATTATTACCTGGTGATTATTTAAAAAAGAAACGGGATTTTCTGGTGCTTTTTCGCAAAATCCGGATAGTAAGAAATTATTTATTTTTTATCTTGTAAATTCTACACTGTTTCATATAAATTCATATGTTTTTTTATTTATTTATTGAAATTTATTAATCTATTGACATTGTGTCGTAAAGTCGATTGTCTTTTGTTTTTATCATTTTTTTTTTAATTTGATTATTTTTCAATTTCTATTTTGTTTGTTTTGTCACCATTCATTTCGATTTTTTTTAATTTATGAAATTGTGTTGTAAAATCGATTGTCTTTTGTTTTTATTATTTTTTGAAATTTCAAAATTTCTTAATTAAATTAATTTTTTGAAATTTCATTGTTTTTTTTTGTTTTGTCTCATTTTTTTTGAATTGTTTTACTCTTTGATTTAATTTATTAATCTCTTAAATCGTATTGTAAAATCGATTTTCTTTTGTTTTTCTATTTTTTGAATTTGATTATTCTTGAATTTGTACTGTTTTGTTTTCCTTGTTTTGTCACCATTCATTTCAAATTCTTTTTTTTTAATTTATTAATCTATCAAATTATGTTGTAAAATCGATTGTCTTTTGTTTTTATTGTTTTTAGAATTTTCGATTATTTTGAATTTTGTTTTTTTTTTGTTTTGTCTCCATTCTTTCAAATTGTTTTTTTTTAAATTTAATTTAGTAATCTCTTAAATCGTTTTGTAAAATCGATTGAGTTTTGTTTTTATTATTCTTTGAATTTCTGATTATTTTTGAATTTTTAATGTGTATTTTGTTTTCTTTGTTACATCACCATTTTTCCCAAATTGTTTTTCTTTTAATTTAATTTATTAATCTCTTAAATCGTGTTGTAAAATCGATTCTCTTTTGTTTATATTATTTTTTAAATTTGATTATTTTTGAATTTTTATTGTTTTGCTTTCTTTATTTTATCACCGTTTTTCCCAAATTGTTTTTTTTTTTTTAATTTAATTTATTAATCTGCTAAATCGTGTTGTAAAATCGATTGTCTTTTGTCTTTATAATTTTTTGAATTTGATTATTTTTGAATTTTTATTGTTTTGTTTTGTCACCATTTTTTTCAAATTGTTTTTTTTTAAACTTAATTTATTATCTGTTAAACTGTGTTGTGAAATCGATTCTCTTTTGTTTTATTATTTTTTGAATTTGATTATTTTTCAATTTTTATTATTTTATTTTCTTTGTTTTGTCACCATTCTTTTCAATTTTTTTTTTAAATCTATTTATCAATCTATTAAATTTTGTTGTAAAATCGATTCTCTTTTGTTTTTATTATTTTTTGAGTTCGATTATTTTTGAGTTTTTAGTGTTTTGTTTCCTTTGTTTTGTCACCATTAATTTCAATTTTTTTTTTAAATTTATTAAACTATTAAATTGTATTGTAAAATCGATTGCCTCTTAATTTTGTTAATATATTTTTTTAATTTGATTATTTTTCAATTTTTATTATACAGGCTGTTACAAATTCGAGGCTCACCATTGGGATCTCGGAAACGGTAAGAGATACGAAGTCGGTTAAATTGGGGCAAAGTTGCGTATTTTGCTGCTGAATAATAATCCGTTCTGAAAAATCTTCTACGATTTATAGTTTTTGAAATATTTCCAAAAAACCGAAAAACGAAATATTCTTTTCTATTTTTTTCTGAAGTTATTGCAGGATCATAACAAAGTAATACATTTTACAGGCAATTTTTTAAGCTCTTTACGATGATATCATTAGATTTTACTTAAAACGTTTCGTCTCGTTCTGACCATCATCAACTTCATTTTTTCTTATGGGCGCTACATTTGCTTTTAACACCATTGAATAGATCTATTTTTTCTGATGCTTTTCCATATATCACACATCCTTATTTAATAACTTGAAACAGCTGGAAATGCAAGAAATTGTTGAAAATCATTGCAAAGAAAAAACATGGTATGCAGTGAAACAAAAACCAAAAAGTTTGATATACCTTCGGAGTTTTATTTCGTTTATCACAAAAGCAGATTTTTTGAAAAATTTTAGATCTAAAGATGAATGATGTGAATCCAAGAAAGACGTACATTTTTTAAAACGTATTGTGCCAACAACAAAAATTTAGTAATAGCAAGAGAAATTTACTTCCAACAATGACGATGACGTAGTATTTAATTAGTTTCGTAATTAAATTATACATTTTATGATTAAAGCAAGAAAGTATCACGAAATTATGTCTTTAAAAATCTCTCATTCTTGTAAATTTAAAAATGTATTGTGCTAACAACAATTTAGTAATAGCAAAGAAATTTACTTCCAATAATACCCAGAAAGATGCCATCCACACAGAACGATGTTATTAAGTTAGATAGAAACATTGCACTTTATTGATATTTTCATAAAACTCGAAGGACGTATCGAGATCGCCTTAATTATGATGAGAATGAAGAATTATTAGAAGCGGTAATTAATAGTTATTTATAAAATGTATAAAATTATGAGACTACAAGAAAGAATGCTTCCTCGAGCAGTAATATCCTTTAAGATATGAGTTTTCTAAAGACATACACAAATTTAATTTGATTTAATTTCTTGCTTTAATAATAATAATGTATAATTTAATTACAAATCTAGTCAACTATTGTTTTGTAGTTGTCTTTCTGGATATTCTTGGAAGGAAATTTTGCTCGTTATTACTGAATTGTTGTTGTTAAGACCACAATAAATTTTTAAATTTACGTCATTCTTGGATTCATAACATTCATTTTAGATCTAAAAATTTTACTAAAATCAGCTTTTGTGATATACGAATTAAAACTCAGATATATCAAACTTTTTTGGTTTTTATTTTCACTGCATACCATGTTTTTCTTTGCAATGTTATTTTCAACAATTTCTTGCATTTCCAGCTGTTTCAAGTTATTAAATAGGGATTTGTGATATATGGAAAAGCATCAGAAAAAATAGGTCTATTCAATGGTGTTAAAACCCAATGTGGCGCCCATAAGAAAAAGTGAAGTTGATGATGGTCAGAACGAGACGAAACGTTTTAAGTAAAATCTAATGACATCATCGTAAAGAGCTTAAAAAAGTGCCTGTAAAATGTATTACTTTTGTTATGATCCCTGCAATAATAACTTCAGAAAAAAATAGAAAAGAATATTTCGTTTTTCGGTTTTTTGGAAATATTTCAAAAAATATAAATCGTAGAAGATTTTTCAGAACGGATTATTATTCAGCAGCAAAATACGCAACTTTGCCCCAATTTAACCGACTTCGTATCTCTTACCGTTTCCGAGATCCCAATGGTGAGCCTCGAATTTGTAACAGCCTGTATATTTTGTTTTCTTTGTTTTGTTACCACTGTTTCGATTTTTCTTTTAAATTTATTAAATTATTTGTAAATTTCAACTTGTACCTAAATATTTCACATAATTTTCAAAGCTTCCAATTAAAAAAAATTAAAATAAATCGCAATAACTACGAAAATTTAAACTGATGCTTTTCGATTGGTGACTGGTGACTTTTGTCAGCTGATCTGGCGACTTAAATTTTGATCGTCTGGCAACACTGGTACTGTCTAATAACGAGTGTCCAACAATAATTGTAGTCTGGGCGCCTGTGGAATCAAACATTTCTAATTGATTATTGTTCCAAGTTGCAATAAAACATTAAATACGTAAACAAGAATTTATTTATTGTTGTTGTTGACAGTCAATATTTGAGACGTCAATTCGACGATGCAAAGTAAGAATCGTCGTTCATGTTTAATTCCACAGCCACCCAGGACTGCAATAATTGTTGAAAACTCGGAACAAACCAGTCATGCCAACTTAAAATTAGCGCTTCAATAATTTTCATTTATATATATATTTTTAAACGGATAGACTAAATTTAATTCGAATAAACTGTTTCGTCATTTATCATCCGATTTAAGTGCAAACTTAATTTTAATTAACCATTAAATCATATTCACTTTTTTGCAGTTGGTGCGACACTGATTCGTTCTTTGATTTAAACACGGTTCACTAAAATAGATCCAGTTTTTAAGAACCTTTTCTTTCGTTAAATATACTCTCGCAAGTCTCTTATCCTAGATGGATACGCCGCCCGTGTCGCATATCGAGAGAAACGTCTCGACGAGCGGAAACGAACGAAAAATAAATAATTCGAAAAATTTTTAGAAAAAATTGAAAAAAAATTAGAAATTAATCCAATCCAAGTCGACTTGACGCGAACGAACCCAAATGGAATCGACACGATCGAACCCAAGCAAGAGTCAAAAAATTGGCAAGAAATGGGGGAAATTTATTAAAAATTTTCGGATTTCGAGAGCGAAATTTTGTTAACGTCGAGGGTCAAGGTCAACGCAAAAAATTAGCAAGAATCGCGGAAAATTAGGTAAAATTGGAGCGAACTTTAATTTAAAAAGTCTTGAATTTCGATGACGAATTGTCGCAAAGGTCAAAGGTCAAGGTCACGACCAAAAATTTGGAAGACATTGGTAAAAATTTTGAATTTCGACAGTGAATCGTCTTAAAGGTCAAAGGTCAAGGTCAACGCCCCCCCAAAAACTCGGTAAAAATCTGTGGAAATTTTAAAGAAATTTTGAGTTTCGACGGCATGGTTCCGCAAAGGTCAAAGGTCAAGGGCACGAACCAAAAAAATCGGGAAAAATTGAAGGAAATTTAAAGAAAAAATTCGAACTTCGACAACGAGTCGGCTTAAAGGTCAAAGGTCAAGGTCAACACCAAAAATTCGGTAAAGATCGGAGAAAATTTTAAAATTTTTTTTGAATTTTTATTGGAACGTTGTACACCAGAATTTCTTGCAGAATATGAAAGAGGACATTCAAATCTGCACAAACCGCGAGTTTTGGCCGGATCGTTCTCTATAGGAAACGGCTGCTGAGTCGACAATACAGACGAAAGCAAAAAGTAGTAGACTAGAAACAGTTTCCTGTAATTGTTGTTTCTCAAAATGGTTTTGTTTAAATACGACTTCGCAGATGATATTTGAAAGCTTTCAACTTAAAAAACTTTTGTAAAATCATTTAAAATGCCTTTTATAAACGTAGAAATAAGAAAGAACAATTACAGGAAACTGTTTTATCTACTATTTCTTGCTTTCGATTATAAGTAAGCTACCGTAACAAAAATGTTGCTTGTAAGTGTTTATTTAAATTAATAGCGGCTATAAGTGCTCTTTTGCTTGCTTACTTTTGCTTTGCGCAGTACCCGCCAACTCTGGCCGAACTACTAAGGCTCATTTTGCCAGTCACATAGTGTGATAAAGCTGGGTCTAAGTCCTTGCACAGCACAAACATCCATGGTTAATAGTAGGATTCGAACCTACGCCGCCAAGCGACACGACTTTACAAAGTCGGCTAGGCTACCGCTAAGCCACCGGGCGACCCAAGTGCTCTTTTGATCAATAAAACATGTTAAATTACATAATTCGGGGGAATCAGGGGGGAGAATACGAGCGCACGCCATTGGAACAATATGCGCGTTTGGTGTAATCAACGCATTTTTGAAAAATCTCGTGCAAAGACGTGCGCATTTATTATAATAAGATGCGTTGTGCCATTTCTCATTTGTAATTAGTAAATATTGGAGGTTGGAAGTGATTTGTGGATAGTACGTATAATTTATTGTTCGCTGGTGTAAAGTTGGTAACGCGTTAATTTTTCGCCAGTTGAAAGTTGAATATTTTTATCGAACTGTAACAAATCATCGACGTTACATAACGCCTCCGAAAACAACAAAATAGCATCGCAACGTACGTCACAGCGCGCGCCATAGTAAACAAAACATAACAGACCGAAATTTCACTGCTTTCTTTTCGGTGGTCTGTTGTGATTGCGTTGATTTTCTTCCTCTCCGCTCGAATCAAAAGGTGTCTGTTGCTAATTACACACGCGGAGCATGCCGTCTGCGATCCAACCAGCAGCTTTCGTTGGCAGTAACATTTAAGGTATGTGCAAACTTCAGCCGCGTTCGTCCTTATCTCGGCGAGTTATTTATGGGCGAAAATAAACGTGCGTATTAATTAGCGTAATGCCTCTCTCGCGTTTTATTAAGTGACCCTTCTAATCAGTCCTTGATCTTTTTATTGGCATTAAAGTGATAACAGCAGCTCGCTTCGTTATTTTCAGAAACGTGCGCCGTTTACGATCCCGCTGTTGTTATAATAATCATCCGTCGACGATAGATAATGTTCGTCGTTGATAATGTTGTTAAAAAAGAGCCGAAACAAGAGAAGGAAGCCATACACTCCGGGCACTTTATGGTGTCGCACTTCGAGGCGGAGGCACAAGATGACGAGGACGAGGTCGCCGTGCCCATACCGGACGTGCCATGCAAGGAGACCTTCGAGAAACCGTTCAGGCCGTTATGCAACGGCAGGCTGGACTATCAGGTGAAGTTCGAACGTTCGCAGCAGATCGCAATCGAGACCAACCTCACGAAGCTCTTTCAATGCATGTCGCTCGCTTACAGGTGAGTAAACACACCACCAAGGTTTGTGGTTATGTTTCTGTGTTTACTTTCAGTTCCTAATCTAAAAATGTGTGTGCCGTTACTTTCGGTTGTTGTAATCTCAGTAAAGATAAGTTTTAATTAAAACATGACTCATTGCACATGAAGTCTAGAAATTCAGTTGAAGAAATCAGTTACAAATTGGATACCGAATAAGAGAGAGTGAGAGAAGTTGGAGGAGGGGGGGTTTGGGAATTGACTTTCTGACAGATTTCTGTTTGGTTAGGTTAGGACACTGCAGCTTTGTTATTTGCAAGTTGCGAACGTGAAGACCTTTCATATAGATGAGTCGTTTGCGTCTTCGTACTTGGTCTTCTTCTTCTACTTCTTTGATTTGCCTGCTCAGCTCAAGGCTTACCTCACGATCAGTCCGAGATAAATCTCTTGAGTCTGTTACAGACAGTGCAAAACATTCATCTATAGGTGCTATGCTTTAACAAACGAACAACTGCAGTTTGTGGTTATGTTTCTGTGTTTACCTTCCAATTTATAATCTCAAAATCGCTTGCTATTAGATAAGTCTGAATTAAAACATGATTCACTGCATGAAGTCTAGAAATGTAGTTGAAAAAAAATTAAAAATAGATAGAAACTGGTTACTCAATAAGAGATTTGACATTTTGACAGATTTTTGATTGGTTAGGTTAGGACAAATTGCGAAGATCAATGAGACTTTAGACATTTCCTTCTTCTTTTTCAACTTGTCTGCTCTGCTCTCACAATAGAGACGAATCTGTTTAATACATGGTGACCCTCAAGTGAGCAAGAAAAATGGAGTGCCATGTGTAAACAAATGAATACCTGCAGTTTGCGGTTATGTTTCTAAGTTTACCAATCTCATTAGATCAGTTATAATAAAAATAAAAATGATTTGTTGTGTATGAAGTCTAAAACTACACAGGGAAAAAGTAAATACTGAATAGTATTGTCAGGAAAAAACATCAGTTTCATAATAGATGGCTCTTCATTTTTGTAACAGATTTCATATTGTGGTAATAGATGTCGCCGTTGCAGTCATGACGCTTTGCATGAACGTATCGGTGTTGAAGCATAACATTACAATATTCTACTTTACCAACTTTTGCCAGCTATTACCAACTAAGATTTTGATGTTTACTGCAAGATTGTTATTTTCAAAAATAGATGGCGCTAAATTAATCAAAATTGTCTACATAAAATAAGCAGAAGCAAAATTTTTATATTAACTACTATTCAGGCTGTTAGGTAATTGACTAGATATCTGCCTTCAAACCACGTGTTGTACAGTAAAAAAGCCTTGACATTCGAGGGTGTTGCGCCTTTCGTTTTCCAGGAGAAAATTCAAACAAAAATCGATAAAAAACTGTTGAAATTATTTTAACGTACGGAGAATGTAGGTGCAATGCACGTGCTGCAGTGCGTAGATATCGGCGGCGGTATCTCCAGCGTCGTACACCGTCGTCAAACAATTATTGCAATTGTGCAACGGGCACTGTAAGATACATCTGCTTTAAGGCGCTCGCTCCGTAAGTACTATCGGCGGTCCTCAATAGTTCGCTCTTTTTGCATTTTTTCAAAATGTCCCGAAAATCCATCATGTCTAGCTACTTTCTGATCCCATTTGACTCCTTTAATCTACAGTTTTAATTTGTCCAAGCAATAACCTAACACCCTGTATTGTCAATTTTAGAATTTACATGTGATATTCATTAACAGATGGCGCTGCATTAATCAAAATTGTCGATGAAAAGTAAGTACATAAAAACAATTAAAATTTTGATATCTACTATAATATTGTCAATTTTGGTGTTTAGTTGTCATTGTCAATAATAGATGGCGTTAAATTAATCAAAATTTTCGTAGTAAAAAAAGGGTATTTACTTGTCATTTTCAATAGTAGATGGCGCAAGATGCATCAAAATTGTCGACGTATTGTAAGTAACAACAACGAAAACTTTGATATTTACTACAATATTGTAAGTTTTAGTGTTTACTTGTCATTTTCAATAATAGATGGCGTTAAATTAATCTAAAATTGTTGATGTAAAACAAGACATTTACCTGTCATTTTCAATAATAGATGGCGCCAAATTAATCAAGATTGTCAACGTAAAAAAAGCAACTAAAATTTTGATATCTACAATATTGTCAGTTTTAGTAACGAGTGACTGTAAATAAGTGAGGTTTATTTTATTAGACTGGCAACGTTTTTCAAAGTTTATGTTGGTATATGTACTTGATTTTCAAATTCACAGTTCATAATATTGACTTGTCAAATTCGAATAAATTCAGCTACTGTCAAATCAAAATTGTAACTATCGCGGTTTATTATTTTATCTGAAATTTTCATCGTTATTTATTTATACGAATATGTATTTACAATGTCGATTAGTTCTGTAACAACTAAGGACTCTAACCTAAAAAATTGAGAGGTAAAATAAGTAAGTACGAAAATAATGACGAGTACCGCCAATTGCTCAGTGTTCCCAACCCACTAAATTTGCTTCAACCATTTATAGCCACGTGGTGTTTACTTGTCCTTTTCATAGATGGCGTAAAATTAATCAAAATTGTCAATGTAAAAAAAAGGTTTTTTATTTACTATTCATTTTCAATAATAGATGGCGCTAAAATAATCAAAATTGTCAATGTAAAAAGAAAACAACTACAATTTTAGAATTTACTTGACATTTGTGATAGATGGCGCTAAATTGTAATAGTAATCAATAAGTAAAAGTGACGAAAATTTTGATATTTACTAAAATACGTATTGCCAATTTTAGTATTTGCTTGTCATTGTCAATAATAGATGGCGTTAAATTAATCAAAATTGTTGATGTAAAAAAAGGTACATATTTACTTGTCATTTTCAATAACAGATGGCGCTAAATTAATCAGTAAGTACAAACAACGAACGTTTCGATATTTACTACAATATTGTCAATGTTAGTATTTATTTGTCATTGTCAATAAAAGCAACCTAAATTTTGTTATTTATAGTATCGTCGTTTTTAGCACTTACTTGTCATTGTCAATAATAGATGGTGTTTTGTAAATTGCGGCGAAACCGCAATTACGTGACGCAGGTATCAGTTGGTCCGGAAGAATAAATCGATATTTTTTTACGTAGGACGCTAAATGTCACTGATTAGTCGAAAGTGTTTCGAAATTTCTAATTGGACTGATTTAAAAATTTCAAAAATCATGTTCCAACACTGCCTGGGAAATGTAACGCGACGTTTTGTAAATAGAACGGCGAAACCGCAATTACGTGGCTTAGGGTATCAGTTGATCCGGAAGTATAAATCGATATTTTTTACACAGATCAGTTATAGAAGAATAGATGTCTTGTCAGAATGAAGGTGCTTGAAGATGGCGAAAATCGAAACTATTTTACATGCTCGTCGGAAAAAAGAAAAAAAAAACAACACAAACGATCAGTGCAACTCGTTGAAACAAGTCGAACGAAACATCCCGTTCTCATGAATACTTATATATACCGGGTGGCCCATGCCATCTGAGCTGTAGGAAAAAGTAACAAAAATTTTGATATTTACAGTATTGTGAATTTTAGTACATATTTATTTGTCATTTTTAATAATAGATGGCGCTAAATTAATTAGGATTGTCGATGTGAAAAAGGCAACTAACATTTTGATATTTACGATGTTAGGTCGAAAAGCGATTGCAAGATGTCGCTAGTTAAAGTGTTTGATATTTACAATATTGTTAACGGGACTTTATGTTAACTTTAGTATTTGCTTGTCATTTTCAATAATAGATGGCGCTAAATAAATCAAAATTGTCGATGTAGAGTAAGTAGGTACGTACACTTTTTTTCATATAATACCAGTCAAATGTTTCTTATGTTGGTACCTGTTACCTGAAAGGTAGGAAATTTCGCTTCTAATAAAAAGCAGGGTTCCAACAGAAACCCTAGAATTTTGACATTGACAGGTATTTAAAAAAAAAAGAAAAACTATAAAGCAGTAGGAGTAATAGCTTTGGATGCACTGTCTGACATAATGGCAGTGTGACCAATGAGAAAGTAGAAACTGATTGTGTATGAGAGAGGTGGTGTGGAGGGAAGAGTGGGGGTCTGTTATTATTTTTGAAATTATGGTTGGTCAAGACAACACAGTTTTATGTTTACATTAACTGGCAGTTTTTAAACTTAACTCCTTCTCATTACATCTTTATTATTATTTATTTATTTGTAGAATTTCTAAATATTTGAGACAACACTTGTGAAATTGTCCTTTTTCTTTCTTTGTTTGTTTTTTTTTACACTACGAGTGAGTTGTCTTTAGCCACGGTGAACTGAATAGTAACGATGGCAGCATTCCCACAATTGAAATAGCGAACCGTTACGTCATCGTATACCCGATTCTCCCTCTAACACATGACTGTCAATCAATCAACCATTTACTGTCACGATTGACAGTTAAGTGATTGACAGCGTTAGAAAGAGAAGTGGGTATATCTCACTTGCGGAAATGCTACCACCATTACTATTCAATTCACCGTGGTCTTTAGCTTTTCTAAAAAAAAATAAATAAATAAATAAATCCACATATGTATAAGTAAATGTGACGAATAAAAATCTGGATATTGAATAAATGAGAGATAAAGAGAGTGTAAGTGTGAAAAAAGGGGGAGGGGGGAGTCCAGTGCCGTCATTTATGATTTTCATTACAAATTTTCTTTTATTATTTATTTACATAATTGCTAAATAGTTAGGGCGACGCCAATTGAAATTGTACTATTGTTTTTAATTGTTTGTTTAAAAGTAAAACTTTTTTTAAAACAATTCAGGTGAATCGTCTTTTAGCTTTTCTTTAAAAGAAAATCCTGATGTATCTATGTACGTAAGACTGATTGACCAATGAGCAGCTAGTACTGACAGAGAGGGAGAGTGTGGGAGGAGTTGGAGGTTTGGCATTGACTTTTGATGTTGTGATTGGCTGGGACAGCACAATTTTTAATTAAAAACTAAACTTAATTCCTTTTCATTAGAAATTTTCTGTTATATTATTCACTTTCATAGTTCTTAAATATTTGAGGCGACGCTGGTGAAGTTGTTCTTTTGTTTTCAAATTAGTTTGTTTAAAACAATTCAGTTAAGTCGTCTTTTAGCTTTCCTTAAAAAAAAAATCCTGATGTATCTATGTAAGTGTGACTGACCAATGAGCAGCTAGAAACCGAAAGAAAGAGTGTGTGGGAGGAGTTGGGGGTTCAGTGCTGTCATTTTTGAGGTTATGATTTACGAGGATACTAATTTACAATCCCTTTTCATTATATATTTTCTGTTGTCATTTATTTACATAATTTTCAAATATTTGAGACAATTTGCAACAGTTTAGGTGATTTGTTTCTAACTTGCTTTCTTAATCAAAACGCACCCTAGTTATGTATACAGGATGGTCTTCATAATTTTTTTTCTGTGTTGTTGTTGATCGTTTTTGGGAACATTATTTTCGCAAATCCTGTGAACTTTTGACACGGACGTGTTTACGTTTTCGCAATCGATCGAAACCAAACGAAGCCGGAATGTGCCCCGCGTTCTTGCTCTACCTCGACACTTGCTGCGCACTGTCAGATAAGAAGCGGACCGGCTTGTTTATTATTGTAAATAAAACACCGTTAACATTGTAGAGTGGACTTTCCGCTTCTTTGAACTGTAACTATCACGGGGAGACTTTTATGAGTCAAGTGTGGAGTTCACGCATTTTCTTGACCGGACCAGATTATTTATTTATTTATTTTTTATTATTATTATTATGAAATTAAATCACTTTAGAGAGTTCCACCGCCATCAACGTTGATTACTCGATGTATGATGTGGAAACAAGCCTGCACTTGTACAGTCGTAAAAATAAAATGAGGCAATGTTGGCAGCTAACTTAGAATAATCTTGCCAAGAAGAAATTTTTTAATTTATTGTCATAACAATGTTGCAATTTTTAAAATGTTGTGCTTGTGACATATTCACTAAAGTCTCAGATTCGTAATATGTAAACAATTTCTTGTGTCTTATAAGCCCAGTGTTGCCAACTTTGTTTTACAGAAAACTGCATTACCGGCTTTAAAAAAAATATATATTTTTTCCTTTAATGGGCAACGTATCGGGTTGTGGAATACTCCTCGTACCTTCGGGCATCTATAGAAACTGTCATTGAAGACTATAGAATGTAGATCTACAATTCCTCACCGAGGATGACAGCTTAGTTGTTGAAATAAGTATCTACGGGAACGTTAAAAATGATTGAACAATTAAATTTTCTATTTAATTTGTTAATAATCCGACAATACCGTCGTTTGTTCCCGTTCATTTCGACATTTCCTTTCCAGACAAAAACTGACTTCCCCGAAATGGAACCGCTTTCGTGGAATCCGCCTGCGTTGGAAGGACAAGATTCGCCTGAACAACTTGATCTGGCGTTGTTGGCACATGCAATGTAAGTAGTAGCCCCGAAACAGCCCCCCTCAACCTTAAAGTGTGCGCTTGCAGTCGTCAAGAAAGAAAACACCATAATATGCCAGTTCGCCTCCCCCCTGGACGTGGACACGCACAACAAGCCGGAAGTAAGTGTGCCCCGCGTGAAATAAGCTTAACTTGTTAAGTGTGTTTTGCACCGTAGGCGGTCGTCCTCGAGGGGAAGTACTGGAAGCGAAAGCTCGCGGCCGTCACCGCGGAATACAAGAAATGGCGGATGTTCTACAGGAACCAAACGCTCGGGAACAGCAAAGATTCCTCCGACATCGTAAGTCACCACTTCATTCTTTCATGATCACACTGTATATTGTAATTGCAGTTCAATGAAATGGAATTGATGAAGTGGGACTTCCAAGGTCCCGAGAACGTCGACAATATGCTGGTGGATGAGGATTACATGGGTCTAATGAGCGACACCTTGTTTTCCACCATCGCCAATCAGCCGTTTGCTTTCCCGGATTCACGAGAGATAGGTGCCGACTCTGTCTTGTTTAGGTCGCATTTGTTTTCTTTTTTAATTGGTATCATTTCTGTGTGCAGCTAAGGCCGGCTTGGCGGATTTCATTCAGCCGAGTTTGGGGCCGTTACAGCCGAACCTCCCGAATAATGACTTCATGGATACCATGGAGCATTTTGGTAATTGTCCAATCTCGTTTGAGTTTTTTTCTTTGCCTGTCAAATATTCACAAGTCTCTTCGATTTCGCTCTATGTCAATGTGCTGAAGGTGTGAACATTGTATTGTAGACATGTTGTCTGGGAAGTTACCGACCGTACCGGAAGAGCACGGCCACGATGGAATGTACAACAACAAGCAGATGGCGGGATGGTGTTACAGCGACTTAGACCTGATGAATTCCAGTACAAATTTACAGGTATAATAACGGGTGAATTTTTTTTTTAATTTGACGTCAAAATTGGCAGTCACTTCGTGCTCATTGTGAACGCACCACAATTTTTGCTCCACGTTAGGCGCCAAAAATTTGCAGTGAAAGTTAGAGTGATTTTAAAACCTTTTATCCTAACACCACACCGACTATGTCGTGTTTGATGAATTATTCGAAATAAATTGGTTTTTCATAATAACTCTAGATTAACCCAGTGCCAAATACTGCCAACATAATCGAGCAATACCAGACCTTGCAGGCAGTTAGCGTTGAGCCCGTGCAGACCCAGCAGCAGCCGATGAATTACGAGAACGAAATCATGATGCACCAGGCGCCGGTCGAGACGTACATGAGGCAGCCCCAGAATACAACGACTTACCAATCATCTGTGATATCGAAGAGCACAAAGCAGGCTAAAGATTTATCACCTACACACATCAAGCCGTCAAACCAGATGTCGGCGAACCTTTACAACAAAAACATGGACACCATCTACAACTATACCATGAGCGAAATCAACAGTAATATTATACCGGTGGATGATAGGTTGCAATGTAAGTAAGCCTCTCTTCAAGACGTGCCGAAGGGTATAATTTGGGCACGTTTCAGTACGCGAACACGATTTCAAAATCCTGTCCACGCCGGACCCGAACTCTTCATCTTCGTCATCACAGGCTTTCAGAATCACACCGCAGGTTTCCCCGACCTTGAAATACACAACATCACAGCTGTCCGACAACTACAAGTTACCCCATGCGAGTCCACCGACGAAGACACAGCCGGTATGCATCGTGCTTGGGGGGCACCACAAAACCTCATTTATTTGTTTACTTTCTTTTGGAAGAAGGAAGAAAAAATTAACAACCGGATGAAGTCCTCCAACAGGGGCGGCAAACCGAGGTCGAGATCGAACACGCGAGAGCCAATCAAGCGCCCCCCCTTGCAGTCGGCCATCAGCGATCCGTCTCTAATAACCCCCGCCAGTAACATGATTTTGACCCAGCTATTAACAAACAGTACGTTCGAGAATTAACTAATCGATTATTGCTTTAATTATTGAGTCGTTAGATACAGATAGTTTATACCCCCGACAAAGCACACCCTCAAACAAGGAGGAGCCCCCCCAGCAGCTCTGCATCTTACCTCACTCGAGTACAAACCCGGGCGCCGTCATCATCACACCTGTCAATTCAGATCCGGTTAGTACCAGACACTTCCCCGGGGGGGCCAGAATACATTAAATCCTTTAATTTTTAGCTGTTACTGAAGCCTTTAACTCCGAGTAGTCCTCTAGTTGAGCAAGCACCGACGTCCCCGCAAGGTTCTTCCGGCTCGCCGAACCGAGAGCCGCCGGTGCAAAGAGAACAGCGCAGGGCAGGTCACATCCACGCCGAGCAAAAACGGAGGTACAACATTAAAAACGGGTTCGATATGATCCATTCGTTAATACCTCATTTAAATCAGAATCCAAATGCGAAGGTAGTTTATATTTTTTCTTTCTGTCTATCTCTCTTCTCTGCCTGTGCACGGTTGAGTCGGCGGGGGGTGGTTTTTTTAATTCGATCAAATCGTTTCCAGCTGAGCAAGGCCGCGATGCTGCAGAAAGGGGCGGAGTATATAATGCAGCTGAGGACGGAGAGGGACCAGCTGAAGGAAGAGATGGACAGCTTGAGGCAGCAAATCGAATCCCTGAACACTTCCATCAGGTAGATGGGGCGGCGCTCACTCGGTTTGTATTTGAGTCGGGGGTTAGTAATCGCGGCTTTCTCTTTTTATAGTAATTGCCAGTCGCTGCTGCCTGCCACTGGCGCCCCCGTGTCCAGGAGGCGCGACAGTAAAATGCAGGAAATGTTTGACGAGTACGTTCGGACTAGGACGATCGAGAACTGGCGTTTTTGGATCGTATCCTTTTTTGATTGACCGATTCATACCGTGCATTCACTTAAATTCCCAATTAAAGAATAGGTTGTGATTTCAATGATTTTTCTCCTAAAGGTTTGTAACACTGGGCGCGTTCTTTATTTTCTTTTATTGTTTGATGGATCACCAGACTCACCAACAGTCGTTCTTGTATTCAAGTTGGTTTTAATCAGATGGCATCACTATTCGTTTTAGATTTCAAAGCGCAAATCTTAAACCTAACCTCACTTTTTAAACGTAAATAAAATTATACCATGTTTAGCACAATGCAGGAGGCCAATCGGGTGGGTGTAAATAATGTAATCTATACAATGTGCAAGATCATCTTTTTTGAGGTTAGAAAGGATTTGAGTTCAGCTGAAAAAACTAAAGCGTTCTTTCATTCCGAATCTATTGCATCCTTCTGTAGATGAGGTCACTGCAGGGTTGCCAGATTGGGCGAAATACCGCCATCTTGGTTACATGTTATATGCAATTAGTGCTTAACAATCTTATTTGGTGACTGGCGCCTAATTTGGGCTACCTGGCTACCTCTTCAATGTTGTCAATTCGTGGTAATTTATACGCCGTAAAATTTCAAAATGCAATTTGAGGGAAAAAATAACCATAAAAGGGAATTTTTGTTTGGATGTGGGGGAAAAACGACCGTCAATAGCTGGCAACACTACATAATGAACATCCAACAAAATTCTGCCTCTGGTCATCCACGGAAACAAAAGTATACTGCCGACCAAAAATTTTAAGTCACACCTTTCAATTTATTAATCGCTTTCATTTGTCTTTGATTTTTTAAATTTTTTATTAATCGTGTAAAACTTTGACGGTTGTTAAATAGTCAAAAAAAATCAGATGTTGGTCAATTTGACAATCAAAACATTAAAAAAAAAAATTATTGGCGTGATTAATTAGAATAACGTCATCAATAATCTACTAGAAAATTTTATTAAAGTTTTGACAGATATCGTAATTTTCAAAAAATCAGCTGTCAAACAGTTTGATAATTAAAATGTTTTTTATTAATGTCATTCATTAGAATGACGTCATCAACAGTCTATTGGCAAAATTTTATTAAAACTGACAGTTGACGTAATTGTCAAAAAAATCAGCTGTCAGTTAGTTTGATATTTTAAATGATTTTTCATTAATGTGAGCAATTAGAAAGACGTCATAAACAGTCTCCTAGAAAAGCTTACCAAAATTTTGACAGCTGTCAAATAAAAAAAAATCATTCAAAACACAAGATTTTTCTATTGGTCTGATTAATTAGAATGACGTCATCTATAATCTACTAGAAAATTTCATTAAAGCTTTGACAGATATCGTAATTTTCAAAAAATCAGCTGTCAAACAGTTTGATAATTAAAATGTTTTTTATTAATGTCATTCATTAGAATGACGTCATCAACAGACTATTGGCAAAATTTTATTAAAACTGACAGTTGACGTAATTGTCAAAAAAATTAGCTGTCAGTTAGTTTGATATTTTAAATGATTTTTCATTAATGTGAGCAATTAGAAAGACGTCATAAACAGTCTGTTAGAAAAGCTTACCAAAACTTTGACAGCTGTCAAATAAAAAAAAATCAATCAAAACACAAGATTTTTCTATTGGTCTGATTAATTAGAATGACGTCATCTATAATCTACTAGAAAATTTTATTAAAGCGTTGACAGATATCGTAATTTTCAAAAAAATCATCCGTCTGATAATCAAAATGTTTTTTTTATTAATGCCATTAATAAGAATGGCGTCATCAACAGTCTACTAACAAAATTTTATTAAAACTTTGACAGTTAACGTAATTGTCAAAAATCATTTCAATTATCAAACTGAAAGCTGATAATTCTAATGAATGATGTCATCTACTGTATACTAGTAGATTGATGTAATTAATTAGAACGACGTCATAAATGACGGCTGTCAAATAATCAAAACAATCAATCAAAACACAAGATTTTTTTTATTGGCATGACGCATTAGAATGAATCTACTAGAAAATTTTATTAAAACTTTCACAGTTGAGGTGAATGTGATCAATTAAAATGATGTCTTGTAGTGTATACTAGTGTTTTGTTGATGTAATTAATTAGAAAGTTGTCATAAACAGTCTGCTAGAAAAGCTTACCAAAATTTTGACAGCTGTCAAATAGTCAAAAAATCAATCAAAACACAAGATTTGTTATTGGCACGATTAATTAGAATGACGTCATCAATAAACTACTCGAAAATTCTATTAAAACTTTGACAGTTGAAGTAATTGTCAAAAAATCAGCTGTCAGTTTGATAATTAAAATGACTTTTTTTTATTGTGATCAATTAGAATGATGTCTACTAGTTGATTGATGTAATTAATTAGAAAGACGTCATAAACAGTCGGCTAGAAAAGTTTACCAAAACTTTGACAGTTGTCAAATAATCAAAAAATCAATCAAAACAAGGTTTTTCTATTGGCATGATTAATTAGAACGACATCATCAATAATCTACTAGGAAATTGTATTAAAACTTTGATAGTTTAATTGTCAAAAAATCAGCTGTCAGTTTGTTTGATAATTAAAATGTGATCAATTAGAATGATATGCTAGTTGATTGATGTAATTAATTAGAAAGACGTCATAAAAGTCTGCTAGGAAAGTTTATCAAAACTTTGACAGCTGTCAAATAGTCAAAAAATCAATCAAAACACCAAGATTTATTTAATATTTATTTTTGAAATTTAAAAAGTGGGAGTTTCTTTACTTCAATTTTTTATTTTTGTTTTTCCCCTAATTTTTTTTTGCCTTTGATCTTTCATTTGATTCCTTTTTTCACTCTAATTTTCTCCTTGTTATAATAACATTTATTTTCAATAAAAAACAATGACATATCAGTGCTAGAAATTGAGAGTCACTTGTTTCTCTTTACTTTTTTTTAACTTGCTTCTTAGTTTCTTTTTCAATTGTTTGTAGGTTTCATTTTATACTCATTATTTGCTTTCATTTTTCAGTTGTTTTATTTTCTATTTTAAATTTTGTTTGCCTTTTCTTTTTTATTTTCAAATTTTTCCTTTCCATCGAGTCTTTCATTTGCCTTTAGTTTTTGGTTAGAGTTTTTCATTTTCATGTTCTTGTATTTCGCTCTTTTCATTCCATATTCGCTTTTTGTTTTTTTATTTGTTTCTTCTAGTTTTTCTTTTAAATTTATTTCATGTCCTTTTGGTCTTTCGTTTGTTTTTTTTTTCACTTTAATTTTTTCCTAGCCTCGTTTCATTCTTTTATTGCTTTTCGTTTGGATTTTTGATTCCACTTCTTCAATTTTGATTTTCCTTTCTATACAAGGTGACTGTTAATTATACGATTTCATTTTTGGTTTTTGTGTCGTTGCGAATCAAACTTAATTTGGAAAAGAGTACACGTCATGTATTTACTTCACATTTTATCGTTAGAAAAAAAAGTAGCGTCTTTTGAAACAAGTTGGCAACATTGGCTATAAAAATCTGGCAACCGTGTTCTCAGCACAATAGAAGAATCCGCACAGTAGCGTCACTCGAGTATAACTGTTACATTTGCCATTTTGTTTGATACCTACTGATTTGCAAATTAGGTATCAAACAGTATGGCCGCTTTTTTGACACTGACGTTTAAGTGACGCTACTGAGTAATTACATACACTGTGCTTTCAGTAACAAATTCGAATTGAAATAAAGAACACGCCCTACTTGTTTGCGCTAACATAATCCCCCCCCCCCCCAACAATTGGCAATCGCGTTTAAAAACATGCATTTGTGCATTCAAGCTGTAGGACAACATTTTGAGCTTCAAGCTTCAGGGTTTTGTTTTGAAGGGAATGAATTAAGTGTTTCTCTGAATTTTGCGTTTATTTTACATATTTAGGACCGTCAGGAGCATGCTGAATGCGCATAACAAAAAAAAAACGCACGCTTTTTTGTTGTGCGCATGCTGCTGACGATTCCACGACTGTCTGGGCGAGAACCCGACAACTTTTGCATTGCGTGTCGCCAAGGCCAGCTTTTTATTTAAAAAAAAAATCAGGTACAATAACGACTTTCCTTAACGAAGCGCGCACAGTTCAGCTTGTTATTCAAGCCGCTGCTCGGCTCGTTCAATAACTTCGTGTCGACGTCCAGTTTAGAAGATTTGTACCGATCTACGCTTCACTGGATCGAACAGCACTGTACATTAAGTGATCTCAGACCAGGTATTATCTGCGGCGATGTTTTTAAAGGCGAATCGCTGAGTTTGCTTTCGTTTGCAGTCGTTTTAAATTCGTTGAGGTACCTCTGCACGAAGACCGACGTCCTGTGCGATCCGTCTCAGCTCCCGGAGGAGGCTCGCAAGCAAGTCACGACGTCGTGTAGCAGTAAAAATTGATCGAATAACGTTGACAGAATGAAAGAGAGCGAGCGAGCGAGAGTGAGTGAGTGGGTGCAAGTTCTTCTTGCCAGGCGTCGTGTTACTCATCATCAGATCTTGAACGGATTTTTGTGTAGTACAATCCATGTATATTACTTCTTCTTCTTTTTTTTTAAATAATAACCGTAGGTTTAAAGTTGTGCCTTAAATGTATAAGAGTGATAATTTTTTTATTCAGTATGTATAATTGTATGTATATTAGAGAGCTTTAGGGTACTTACTACTACATCTGTTATTTTTGTGTTAAAAAATTTGTTTCGTGTACATTTTAGCGTGTGATTTTTATCGTACCAAATACAGAACATTGTTTTTATTTGTTTAAAGAGAGCGCCTACAGAAACGAACCCCCTCGATCGTTAATCGATAGTGTCGTCAATTTTATTGGAATAAATAACTATTATACACAAGACAGACCACGCCCAATAACAATATTATTATGATAAGTGCACAGGAATCCTAAATCGCTAAGGTAAACAATAAATCGTCACTCACTTATGCTCTTCTTCGTATTGTATTAAAGTCTCGCATCGGGAAATTAAAAAAAAAAAAAAAAACGCTTAAAAACTAGATTTGAGTAAATTTAAGTACTTGCGACACTCCTCTCGCTTGTGAGAGTAGCTGTACATACTGACGAATTCAAAAAAAAGTAAAATGCATAGCAAGAGTAGAGTGAAGGAACGGAAGTAAGACTAAAAAAAAAAAAACCATCGTGGCAAAAACTCAGTCGGTTATGGAAATTTGGGCGTAGCCTACTAGTGCCTTGTCGTCAGCGGTTTCGTTCGGGCCCACCCCGGAATTCTAAAAACAAAAAAAGTTCCTCTCATCACACGAGTCTGGGTTGTAAAAATTCCGTCGCTGCACCTCCCTCCAATCTGAGCTGGTCAATTGGCGCACAGCGCCATTCCAATTTCAGTCGGACGAAGGTGCAGCGGGCGAGCTGGCAACGCTGGGCCTCCGGTACTTACCAAAGGAAACGTTACAATCCTGGTGGTTTCTCTGGAGTCGATGAGTTTCTGAAGGTTATTCGTGATGGCCATCATGTCTCTACCATCTACCAAACCGGCTCCTACCAGTTCGCTTGCTATACCTTCAGCCGAATCTTTGCCTACAGCAAATTCAAATCTGATATCATTAAGTTCCTTTTTTGCATTCCTATAAAGCAGAGAGCGAAAGTGTTTATTTTCTCGAATAAAAATCAAACGAAACAGAAATAAATTCTTGGGGTAAAGAGGAGGAGGGTTGAGCCAACAACGAATACATTCACAAAATTAAATTCGCTGCGAATGCCACAGTTTATATCTAAAAAAAATGAAATAAAAATATATGTATATGGTCGATAACCCATTGATTCATAGTGTAATTTATGTACAGTGGTGGTCGTTTAACCTCACCCGGTTACATATGCAAAACGTTGCTAATAATCAATGTTGCCAACTTAGCTGCTCATTTAGGGCCAGTTTCATAATCGAATTTAAAGGAGACTTTAAATTTAAAGTCACTCTCAGATGTCAAAACAAATATGAAAACACATTTGTTTGCACATATGAATGTGACTTTAATTTTAAAGTCTCCTTTAAATTTGATTATGAAACTGGCCCTTAACCCTTTTTTTTTTAATCGGGCTCTTCAAATTGTATTTACAACAGCTTTCAAAGACATTTTCGCATTATTTAGTTACTTTTCTATTTATTACATTTTCCTAAAGCATAACATTTTACACATCCCATAAAGTGATTTATTTTTTGTTATAAAGTTATAAAGAATTGATGCAGTCGTACCTATTCACCCCTGACTGATAGAAATTTAGCTCTTTTTTTGTTGGTATCTAGCTCTCAACGAAATAAATAAGAGTTGGCAACAATTATAGTAATTGCAGAGATATTTATAACTAGATAAAGGTGATACAGCATCAACTGTGGGTTATTAACATGTATGAAGAAATCCTCGACGGATTGCAAGTCGGTTTACTTTGTTTAGCATACAAGCGTCCTGACATCAATGTGTATCTTTCTTCGTCTAGATTCTAGAAGCTGAAAATGATCGGATTAGTGGAAAATTTAGCGCCAAGCGGCAGTTTAAAAACGTGTCGGTTTAACAAGAGGCATTTACGAAAATTCACCGGGTATACACCGCATAAACCGAGTGCTTTCGATAATTCAACCGGTTACTTTTGTATCGCGTTCGATAATTTACCACGTGTACCGAACTCATAATTTGTGCACCGAGGAAAGTTAATGGTCCATGCGATCGGTACATTAAACATAACCTAAAAAAAAGTTATTAGTTGTAGACAGCGTTTTGTAAAATTTAAATAATTACTAGTTGCAATGGATGTGGAGTTGGGAAAATGTTCAAAACATCAGCTTCAGATATGGAAAATATCATTAAATATGCTTGTTTTCAAATGTTATTATAGGTTTTGTTTCGGTAGTTCACCCAAGTTTATCTACCGAAGCGTTTTTAAATTCAGTCAACCGATCTCTGCACCGGTGTATCAGCTGATTATCGATCTGCAAACTTGGTGTACCCACCGGGTGAATTTTCGTAAATGCCTAAGAGGAAATACAAAGTGGTCAAGAATAACTGTTTGAGTTGGCAATACAATTGAGAGCAATTTTTTATTCGGCTATTTGCAACACTGCAACCGGATATATTTTTTGTTGGTTTATTTGACGTAACCTGAACAGCGAACAGACTGTAGGTTATGTGAATAAAAATTAGCGTATTAATTTGCATTTGAAATGTCAGATGATGCTTGTTAAATGACGGCTGTGAGTGTCAAACCTTCAACAACCGGAAATTACTCCAGTTGTACCATTTAAAAATAAAATTCAGCTCTGCCAACTCAAACAGTGATTCTTGACCACTTTGTACAAAGAGAACACTTACTCATAATGAAACAAATAATTGTACATACGTATTAGATAAGGATAAAAGAATATGTGGATTTCGTTTCTCGAATCGGTAAAGTCTGACGTGACTGCAAAGATCGAGCGGAAGAACTGTACACTATTTGACTTCTCTTTTACGTTGACTCTTGAAGGTTAAATTGAGGTTAAAAGTTAGGAGCCAACTTCAAGGTAAACATACGTTCGTGTTATTTTAGTAATATTCGCATGCGCCGGCTTTTAGAGAGGGAAGACATATACTTTAAATGTTATGTTTACCTAACTAAGGGTTATGTTTACCTAACTAAAGGCTTTAAATTCCATTATGAAACCGGCCCTTTCAAAGATCATAAACGTATTTCTAGGATGTTTGCCCAAACCCCCAAACGTATGTCCAAATTTATATACAATCCCTTTATCTAGTTATAATATCTCTGAGTAATTGTGACGTTTAATTACGTCACTTTCTAACCGTTACGAAACCGTCATAATCAGCTGCCCACCGAAATAATGGCTGCGTTCCGCCAAAGATAGCGCTTATATTTCGCTATTGCTATGTAGCAGAGCGCTAATTTGTAGCGTATTAGCTAATTGAGAACTGGCTGAACGGGTTCTTCGTTTTGCTCCGTTACTTTCACATATCCAAACTGTCAGATAAACAGTAGCCAGTGTTATTTGTTCTAGGATTCTAATTTGTACACGTTATTCTCAATTAGTTCCGATTTTTTAAGTGAACTAATGAAGAATTAAAATTGTTGTCGCTCTTAACCTGTACAAATTAGAACCCAAATACAAATAACTAACTGTGTTATTACAAAGAAGATTTGTTAATAGAAAAACTTATTTCAATACTTACTGCAGCAGCATCAACTGGCAATCATATGCTCAGCCATAACCTAAAACAATAACGCTACAGCTAGCGCTAGCGACATAGCTTTTTTAAAAAGCGATTTAAAACATGGCGGCCGCTAGGTTTATCGCTCTCCCTTAGCAGAAATTTAGCCTTGGCTTGAACACATATGACGTCACGCTACGTGGCGTACACGAAGCGCTACGTAGCTTTCTGCCAGGCTGAACGCAGGCATTGATTTTGACAAATTTATCAAAAAAATATTTGATGAGTGCATGCTTTTGACGTTTCGAAACCGTTAGAAAGTGATGAAACCTAAAGATTATAACGTGCGTTCAAAAAAAATCTGTTCTCCAAAAGGCTCTGAACTTGCTTTTATTTTATCACGGCACGTCGCAGCCTAGTACGTATACTGGTGCTTAAAAGTATTCGGACGACCGCCTGGCACCGTGGAAGTTTACCACAAGGGTCAAATTCGAACTATTTTATTGCGTTTCATTTGGATACTTTAACGCGCCAGTATACGTTGCAACGTTGAATAACTGCGAGCTGTCAACTGACAAAGGCATCTTCGAAGTATTTGTATTAAAATAAACGTTTTATTTTATTAATTGCGTTTTATTATCCACTGAATATAGTAGCTCGTAATTAAATGGATATAAAAAGTTAGATTAGGTTTATGGTTACGACGTGACTTTACCAAATTTGCATTTGACGTAAGCCTACTTGATAACGTTTTTTAACGCACTTCACAAAGTGGTCAAGAATCTATTTGAGTTGGCAATGCCGTGTCTGGAGGAGAAAAACGCGATTATTCATATAAACATTTGCAAATTTGTTTCTCAGTTAATTGTGTTTCGTTTCTTTTTACGAAAAAAAAAAAAAAAAGTCGAAATTCGACCGCTTTTAATTTATTTGCTGACGCAAAAATGGCAACGAAAGATTTTCTTACATCCAAATCGTCCTGTTCCTTGCACTTGTTAAACGATCGGTTATGCTTCGTTTTCTTTTGCTATTTTAACGTTTCTTTTATACTGAGACCAGTGTTGCCAATCCTATTGGGAAAAGCGGCAAGAGTGCGACATCTAACGGGAACAAATTAAACTACGGCTTCAAGGAAAACAATGCTTTTTCCATAATGACGTGTGTTAAGTTTTAAACCGAAATACGGTTAATTTATCTGTGTTTTGCAATATTTTTTTATTGTATGCCATTTTAAGAAGGTTGAAGATGACTAGTGAATCCAAATCATACTGCCCAGTGCCGCAATGCAATAATTATATTGCATGGTAAAACCATCAGGCATGCACCGCTTCCCACGAAATGCATTTTCTGCGCAAAAGTGGCAAATTATATTGAAAACAGGCAAACCCATCAGTAAATTTATGATAATGGTATGCAGTGAACATTTGTTTTTAAAAAGAATCGAAAATGCAATTTTGAGTATAATTGATAAAACCTAGAGGACGCCACTGAAAATTTCAAGCGTAGAAAAAATTGTTACACTTTCATTTGTGATTTTTTTTCTAAATTAACCATATTTCTTGAAAGTAATTAAAATAAAGGAAAGGGCGCAGTCCTCGTGAAACGTCGTTCATTTTCGACTGTTGAAACATAGATGGCGCCACCGTGGATTTTTTTCCATCAGACATACTTTGGCAGTTTTTTTTTAACGAAGAAGAGCTTTGCTTGTATAGATGGCGCCACTTTAAATGCATTTTCTCCTTTGCTGGACAGAGAATTTTAAACGATTGTTGGAAATTCCTCGTTCCCCGAGATTGTCATATTGTTTTAGTTCAGTTTTTTTCAAAATGTTAACTAAAGAAAATGTCATTACCTTTAAAATAAATAGAGAGATTAAAAAAAATTCCAAACGTCTCGTGAAATGTCATTCAATTTCAACTTTTGAATTGTAGATGGCGCCACTGACAATATTTGATCGTTTGTAAATTGTAAAGTAACGGAAAGTACAGCACAGCGCCATCTATGTTTGATACTTGACAGAAGCGTTAGAAAGCAAAAGAAATTAAAAAAATATATATTTTGAACCCAATTCAGACAGCTCCGTCTGTGATTGACAGCTGATAAACATTCATAGGTAAAAGAAATGAAAAAAAAACATTTAGAGAGCGCCACATGTGGTTTAACAGCTGTGAATGAAATTTTGAAGCTAATTTGAAAAGTGTCATCTACGTTTGACTGCTGACAAGCAACTAGAAGTAAAATAATTATCTTTGAAGTTGATTTTAAAATCGGTTTTTATCGCGTCTTTCATGTTTGACAACTAACCAACGTCTGGAAGCAAGAGAAATTTAAAAAAAAAACATAATTCTGAAACCCGTTTGAAACAACGCCATCTATGTTTGACATTTGACAAGCATTTAAAAGTAAAAGAAACTATGGAAAAAAAACGCGTTGGAGTCAATCCGAACAGTGCCATCTATGATTAATCGCTGAGAAACACTTAGAGGTAAAAGAAAATAAAAAGAGAGAGCGCCACCTGTTTGACGGCAAAAGAAATTTAATTTTGGCGCTAATTTGGAAAGCGCCGTCTATGTTTTGACAGGTGACAAGCATTTATAAACGAAATAAATTTTATAAAATTGGTTTTGACGCCTCTTTGTACAGCAGCAAAATCAGCGTTTGACAACTACAACAATTAGACATTTAGGAGCAAGAAAAATTAAAAAAATATTGATTCTGAAGCCAGTTTGGACAGCGCCATCTATGTTTGACACCTGAGAAGCATTCAAAAGCAAATTAAATTAAAAAAAAAAAAACTATTTTTAAGCCAGTTTGGAGTAGCGCCATCTATGATTTACAGCTGACAAACATTTACAGATAAAAGAAATTTAAAGACAAATCGCACCTTAGAGAGCGCCACCTGTGTTTGGTAGTAAAAGCAATTTTTAGAAATTTAATTTGGAAAGTGTCCCTTCGTTTGACTGACGACCGAGCATTTAGAAACAAAAGAAACTGGCTTTGAAGCAATGTTGTACAATTAACGAACATTAAGTAGCAAGGAAAAATTTAAAAATATTGCTTCTGATGCCGATTTGTACAGCGCCATCTATGATCAACAACTTAAGAGCACGGCGAATGATTTCATAGGTTATCTTAACCATGTATCTACACGAATGTCGCTATTACCTGTCACGCTTGACGCCTCACGTGTCTTTGTTTTCCTTTATAATTTGAAACCATTTTGAAACGACGATGGCGCCATCTATTGATTTCCCGCTTCTCGAATAATCAAAATACTTTGATTTTTTCGACATGTGAATTATCTTCAGCCTGTAGTGACTTTTAATTATTATTTAAGCTAAGAAGAAACAACCGGAAGTTTTCTTTTCTACCATCGCTGGCACATATTTGCTTCTTTATTTATTTATTTCTGTCTATCAAGGAAGCAGACGCGATTATTCTTATACGATATCTTGTAAATTTGTTTCGCAGTTGTTTTGTAATAAAAAAAAAAATTTGACGCACAAGTGAAGACGAAAACATCTTCCACGCCCGAATCGTCGACCATTTTTTTTGTGTCTTGCATTTGTTAAACAACCGGTCGTCTTTTGTTTATGTTTTTGATAAAAAGAGACCAGTGTTGCCAATACAACTATGCTTAACCTGAATATTTAAAAATATCGAATGTATTCGATAAATTTTTAATTTTTTCGACATTTATTCCTAGTGAAGTGTTTAGTGAATTGTTTTCTGCTTCTGGTGACTTTTTTGGTGATTATTATTTAAGCTAAATGCAAAGAGGGGACAATTGAGCAAGGAAGTGCAAATTAGAAAAGAGAAAAACTTTACGCCAATTTTAAATATCCTCTCGTGTATTGATCGAGTGGCACGGCGACGATTTGATTGGTGAAGACTGTACGCCACGCCTTGCACTAGCCGACGCCATTGTGTCGCGCCAGCCAATACCATTGCGTGATTAGTTTCCCGCGTATTTCGCCACGCCAATTTAAAGGGACAACTGGTTCGAGGTCAACGAAACTACTCGGCAAAGATCTTCTCTTAAATGTTGCAAAACTCTATTGGCAACACGTGTCCTTCGAATCGCACCGATTTATTTGGCCCCCAGTGTACATATTACATCAACAACTAATTTAATTTATTAACGATTTTTATTTTGGCTTATAGATAAGGCCGAATCAATTTCTTTTAAATCACCGAGCACTTAAATAAAGTATTAGTCATTAAGAGGCTCGTAGATAATGCAATTTTGAAATCGTCGTTGATTCACCACCGCAAGGAATAATATGTTAAGGATTTGGTGTAAACTTACCCGCAGGGATCAGGAAATTGATTGGGAATTCTGGTGGGCGTCGGAAATTCAATTAATCTCACGATTCGACAGGAAACACGAAACACTCACCTCATCCTCAGCACTAGGTTGACAGGGGGCGCATCACCGTCGCTGCTTTCTTCGTGCTCCGAGTCGGAACCCGCCGAAACTATATTTAAAGGCCTCGTTTCGGTGTCGGTGTCGCTTGAGCCACCCGACTCTCCCTCGTCTTCGCTCGACCACACCCATTCACCCGTCTCTTTCCTATGCAACCGACCTGAAGCACCTGGTTGTCGTTTCGATGCCTAAATCAATTAACCTTGAATACCTCGAAAGGGTAAAATAAAAAAGGGGGACGATACCTTCTGCACACGTGTTTCCAAACTGGGCCCTACCGAAACCAGCTGCGATTGCAGGTACTTTTTGTCTTTCGCTTTCTTGAAGAAGGGGTGTTTGAGGAGCTCGGCGGCCGTCGGGCGTTTCGCTGGTTCCTTTTGCAAACAATCCACAATCATTTTCCGAAACGTTTTCCCATACGCCTGAAAAACGACCGGTGACAATCAAGGGGGCGGGTTAGAGTCACTAGGCGTCAGCCTCACCTTATACTGATCCTTTTCTTCGGCTCCCGTGTCTAAATTCGGGGGGTCGTTCTGCAAAGTTAACATCAACACTTTCATGGGGGGGTACTTATGGTAGGGCGCCGTGCCGGTGGCCATTTCGATAGCCGTTATCCCAAACGACCAAATATCGGCCTTGAAATCGTAACCGTGGTCCTGCAAAGACGTTTTTGATGAGCGTGGGTTGAATGTGTGGGCGTAAGCCGGACTTACCTGCTCCATTACCTCGGGGGCCATCCAACAAGGCGTTCCGACAAAAGTGTGCCGTACCTTTTGTCGAGACAAGTCCCTGCCCGTCGCCAGCCAAGCTGAAACACCAAAGTCTGCAATTTGGACAATCCCGTCCTCTCCCAAAAGAATATTGCCCGCCTTAATGTCTCTACAATCACCAGAAAGATTGCTGCTCCGGGTCGGTTCGACGGCGTGCGCGATTATCTACCCACCTGTGAATCTGCCCGTTGTTGTGGAAGTACTCGAGGCCCTTCAGCACCTCGCGCAGGACCGTCGCTATTATGGCCTCATCGAAGACGCCGTTCCTGCAATTCGTCGACCTCATCTTGTGCTTGATTATATCCAAGAGGCTCCCGCCTGTAACCACCGCGTTTATCATTGAATCGAATCGGGTCGAACGCGCTTAGTTACCTTCTAATAATCTCAGCACCAGCCAAAGTTCTTCTCTGACGACGAAGCTCGTGTAATACGTCACGACGTTCTCGTTATTACAGCTCGACATGGCCTGTATCTCCTTGAGCAATTCGTCCATCGAGGTGTTCCACTTCTCCAGGTTGATCCTCTTGATGGCACACTTTTCATTTCGGGGTTTACACAAGGCCTCGTGGACGACTGCGGTCGCGCCCACACCTAAAACACACACGTCGCCCCATTTCTATCCAATGCCAAGAGGAAAAACGAAGCTCATGTGTTTCACCAGTGCATACTTCCGGGGTTGAATTTAATTAATTGAGGTTGTCGTGCAGCATGAAACTAATAAATTGCTTAACCCCCAACTCGGTGGGTGTACTTTTTTTAAATAAAAATTTTAACTGAAACGCAAGCAGGTAAAAGAAGGACTGCGGGGTGAGGGGGGGAGGTTTGAAATGGACAAATTAAAGTAAGTAACTTGTTCAAGTACGTTCATAACCTAAAAAGTACTCGGGTACAACTTACACTTGCGACAACGAAAACTATAACTGACTCTTGAAATATTACACACTAGAATGAAGTCTACGTTATGCTGTAAATTACCGTAATGGATACGAACCGATTACTTTGCCCAATTCGTAATCATCCTTGGAGTTTGGCCAGGGAAGCGCCGCTTGCGATGTGGTCGCCGCCATTTTGCGCGAAAGAACGCCGCCTATGTTACCGATCGTGTTACGGGCGGCCTTCGCGTACTCGCCGAGCTGCTCGAGCGAGTTCGCGGACCTCTGGCGGAAGATGCCGGGCGAACCCGACGGTAGAACTTCTCCATAGATTTTTCTTAAAAAAGAAAAGGTAAATTTATTTAAAAACTTTAAAACATCTTAAACTTGAGTTTTTATTAATTTATAAGTCAAGATGTTTCGATCCAGGGACTCAATTGTTGAAATCAATCCACATCATGTCGCATGCGACATGACGTCAAAATGACGCAATTCTTGAACGATTTGTATAGTTTTGTATGAGAGTCTACGTAATTTTGACGTCATGTCGCATACGACATTTGTCGAATGATTTCAAGAATTGGGCCCCAGGCGCGGTCGTACGGAGAAGTCGATCCAAGCGACTCCCCCCCTCCATCGACATGTCATTCTTTTTCCGAATCATGGGAACCTACATACATAAAAATTTTCTTTATTGTTGCAAATTAACGAAAGCAAATCCCCCCCCCCCCAAAAAAAGAAGCACTTCTCATCTTTTTTTTATTACATTTTGTCGTTACTTACTTCGAAATTTTCGAAAGACGAACTAAATACGATTCTTTTTATGAACATCGTGCGATCTTTTTTTTTTTTAATTAACGTTTTGTTTATTTTTTCAACATTTTTCGTTTCGATCGTCTTTTGTTTTTTTTTTTTCGTTATTATGTAGTTATATTTGTTGTCATTTCAAAATTTTCGAAAGAGGAACAAAATACGATTTCTTTTATCAACATCGTGCGATCGTCTTTTTTTTTTAATTGACCTTTTGTTGATTTTTTCAAAGTTTTCCTTTTTTTTAACTTCATTAATCCGCTGAATTTTGCTATAAAATCGATAGTCTTTTGTTTTTATTGATTTTGAAATTTTTAAATTTCATTTCCTATCTATTATTTAATTTTCGCCCCCCCCCCCAAACAAGTCATTTTTTTCCGAATCATGTGTATTTTTACGATTGTATTTGTCTACAATTTCTGAACCCTAACGAAAGCAACCTCCCCCTCCCCCCCAAAAAAACACATCGCGTCTTTTTTTTTAATTACATTTTGTCGTTTAACGTTTCGTTTATTTTTTCAACATTTTTCGTTTGGATCGGCTTTTGTTCTTTTTCCTTTGTTGTCATTTCGAAATTTTCGAGAGAGGAACAAAACACGATTTCTTTTATCAAATTTCGAAATTTTCGAGAGAGGAACAAAACACGATTTCTTTTGTCAACATCGTGCGATCGTCTTTTTTTTTCAATCGACCTTTTATTGATTTCTTCTAAATTTTCCTTCCAAACAATTTTCTTGTTTTTTAATTTCACTATTCCACTGAGTCTTGCTATAAAATGTCTCTTGTTTTCATTAATTTTTAAATTTCATTTCTTACTTTTGTAAATTATATTTAATTTTCGCCCCCCCCCCCAAAGGAATCTTTCTTTTTCCGAATCATGCGGAACCTACATAAAAATTTTCTATACTGTTGTTACCCTAACGAAAGCAAATTGCCCCCACGCCCCCCCCTCGCCCCAATTAAAATTCTGTATCGTTTTAAAAAAGTTAGCCCAACCCAAGGCAAAAATTGGGTACATCTTAAAAAATTTCAAGGGACGATGTTCAAAAAGCTCAAAGGTCAATCAAAAAATTTAAAAGTTAAAGGTCAAGGTCAATTGAAATTTCAATCTTTAAAAAATTAAAATTTCAAGGGATGCAAATCAAAAAAGTCAAGGGTCAAGGTGAACTCGCCCCAGCGTAAAATATAGGAAGAAATTTAAATTTCGAGATGAGTGAGAAAGAGCAAAGGTCAAGGTCAACTCAACCTATGGCAAAAATTAGGAAAATCTTTAAAAAATCGAAATTTTAAGAGACGAGGTTCAAAGGTCAAGGTCACTTAAAATTAAAAGTCAAAGGTTAAGGTCAATTGCAATGACTTTAAGTCTTTAAAAAAATTAAAATTTCAACGGACGAAAGTCTACAAGGTCAAAGGTCAAGTTCAATCCAACCCAAGGCTAAAATAGAAGAAATCTTTAAGAAATTTAAATTTTAAGGCGAGGGTCAGATGGGTGAAAGGTCAAAGTCAACACAATCCAGGGCAAACAAAAATTGGAAAAATCTTAAAAACATTAAAATTTCAAGGGACGAGGTTCAAATAGGTCAGAGGTCAAGATCGACTTAAAAAGTTAAAAGTTAAAGGTTAAGGTCAATTAATATCAATCTTTAAAAAAATTAAAATTTCAACGGACAAAAATCAAAAAGGTCAAAGGTCAAGTTCAATCCAACCCAAGGCTAAAATCGGAAGAAATCTTTACGGAATTTAAATACATATTAAGGCGAGGGTTAGATAGGTCAAAGGTCAAGGTCCATTTAGTCTAAAGCAAATAAATTGGGAAAGTATTTAAAAAACTGAAATTTCAAGAGACGTGGCTCAAAAAGGTAAAAGGTCGAGGTCTTTTAAAAATTAAAAAGTACAAGGTTAAGGTCAATTGAAATTTCAATCTATTCAATTTAAGAAGAAAAATCAAAGCTCAAGGTCGACCTAATCCAAGCAAAGAAAATTGGGAGAGTACATACTCGTATTAAAAAGCTGAAATTTCAAAGTTAAAAGGTCAAGGCCAATCCAACCCAAGATTAAAATAGCAAGAAATCTTTAAGAAATTTAAATGTTGAGGCGAGGATCAGAACGGCCAAAAGTCAAGGCCGACATAATCCAAGGCAAAAAATTGGAAGAGCATTTTAAAAAATGACGTTCAAAAAGGTAAAAGGTCAAGGTCGCTTAAAAATTAAAAGTTAAAGGTCAAGATAAATTGAAATTTCAAGGTCAATCCAACCTAACTGTATCCCACCCAAGCAAGATACATACATATTTAGAAAGAATTGAAAATTCAAGAAACAAAAGTAAAAATGTTAGAGGTCAAGGTCAACCCAATTCAACCTAATTCTATTCAGCCCAAGCGAAAAATGAAGATTGAAAAAAATTTAAGTGATAAGGCGAGGGTCGGAAAGGTCCAAGGTCAAAGTTGACCTAATCCAAGGCAAAAAAATTGGGAAAGTATTGAAAGAACCTAAATTTCAAGAGACGAGGTTCAAAGAGGTTAAAGGTCAAGGTCACTTAAAAATTAAAAGTAAAAGATAAATTGAAATTTCAAGGTCAATCCAATCTAATTGTGTTACAAAATCGATTGTCTTTTGTTTTTATTATTTTTTGTGCTCTTTCTTTTGTCACATGTTCTTCCAAACAGTTTTTTTTAAGTTTCGTTAATTCGCCGAATTTTGCTGTAAAATCGATCGCCTTTGGTTTTTATTACATTTTTCTTAACAGTGTGTCTCTATTCACATCGGTGGACTAATCGATTCCTTAACCAGACCCGTTTTTTAGAATTTCTCAAAATAAATAAAATTAGGTTTGGTGTCTTGTTATTCATAGTTTAATGAGTTGATTTCTTTTATGTTTGATTCACCTACAATAATTATATAACGCAATAAATCAATTAAATAAATACGCCTTGCATGTCAGGCAACCACGCTCACACGGACGTTAAGGCGGTTGCCTATAATAACGCGGTTTCAATTAATTCATAGAAGCATTAAACGCAATTAATTAGCGCAATCAGTTTGCCAGAGAAAACATCGATCAATTAGTTAATTAATTAATTAGAAATTAGCGTATAAATAACTTTTGTTAAGAACTCAAAATATACTGAAATTTAATAAATGAAACGTAACGTAATGTTTGGCATAAAACATCCAAAAGCGTCTTGGCGTTTTTAAACTAAACAAATTTTTGCTTTTTCGCTGCAATTTTGGTGAACCTTCAGTTGTGAGATTGCTGCGCGACTTCCAAATGTTTCTAGAAATCATGTGTTCAAAAGCTCCCACGATTGGAGTTCGATAAACGTACGTCGCATCAGAACCAGCTGATCTCATTTATTCCACTTGACGTTTTTATATGTGTAAGTAAAGACGTTTCTTGTATCCCCGAGCCATGACCAACTTCAAGCGTGGGAGTTTTTGAACGCCCGATACTTGTTGAACCTAAAGGCCCACAGCTCATGAAAAGCACTATAAGACACATATTTGAGATTTTAAAAAATTTGAAAGTACAGTCGTGAGGGGCGGTGTGTAGCTGAGGAACGCGTTCGTCGATTGTTTCTTAGTAGACGGCGTTTAAAAGCTCACGAAAAGCGCTGTAGGGCACATATTTGAACTTTTTTAACTTATTGAATCCATCAGTAGTTTTTTTGTTATTGTAAAATAATTTTCAAATAAATAATTCAATTAAATTTTTTAATGAAGAGATTTTTTTTTCATTGGTTGCAAAGTTTAAATTTGCCTCTTACAAGGCATTAGTTCGTGCCGACTTCGGTAGATGTCGCTGTCAACTTAATTTCGTTTAAGAAGTACCACGAACGGCGGCCATGTTGACTCCAAACACAAACACAAACACAAACGAATTTAAAATTGACGGCTGGGACTTGAGGACTCTTTAAAGAATAGAGTCTCATTATTTGTAGCAAAGTAACAAAGGAAGTCGAACGTAGAAATAGAAACAAATGAATATTTAAACTTTTGGGGAAATTTAAATGTGCAGTCGTGAGAGCAGAGAGAGACGTGCGATTAAAAATTAAATTTAAGAACAGCGCATATTCGATGTGTAGCTCAAGAACGCGTCCGTCAATTGTTTTTTGGTAAGCGGCGTTTAAAAGCTCACGAAAAGTACTACAAGGCACATTTTTGAGCTTTTGAAAAAATTCACAAATACGGTCGTGAGGGGAGGGAGAGACGTTCATTTAATAATACCGCATGGGCGCATGCTACACACTTTGTTTGTAACTCAAGAGCTCGTCCTTCGATTGTTTTCTGGTAAACGGCGTTGCAAAGCCCACGAGAAGCCCTACAGAAAACATATTTGAACTTCTGGAAAAATTTTAAAGTACAGTCGTGAGGGGAGGGAGAGACGTGCGGTTAAGGGCGACAAAAATTCGGTGTGTAGCTCAAGAACGTGTCCGTCGATTGCTTTTTGGTAAGGGCGTTTAAAAGCTCACGAAAAGTACTACAAGGCACATTTTTGAACTTTTGAAAAAAATCACAAATGCTTTCGTGAGGGGAGGGAGAGACGTTGGTTTAAGTATGCTGCGTATTACACATTTTGCCTGTGGCGCAAGAGCGCGTCCTTCGATTGCTTTTTGGTAAACGGCGTTGTAAAGCTCACGAAAAGCCCTACAGAAAACATATTTGATCTTCTGGGAAAATTTAAAAGTACAGTCGTGAGGGGAGGGAGAGACTTGCGGTTAAGTGCGACGCAAATTCGATGTGTAGCTCAAGAACGCGCCCGCCGATTGTTTTTTGGCAAGCGGCGTTTAAAAGCTCACGAAAAGTACTACAAGGCACATTTTCGAGCTTTTCAAAAAACTCACTAATGCGATCGTGAGGGGAGGGAGAGACGTTGGTTTAAGTATACTGCGTACTACACATTTTGCCTGAAGCGCAAGAGCGCGTCCTTCGATTGTTTTTTGGTAAACGGCGTTGGAAAGCTCACGAAAAGCCCTACAGAACACACATTTGAACTTCTGGGGAAATTTAAAAGTACAGTCGTGAAGGGAGGGAGAGTCTTGCGGTTAAGTGCAACACAAGTTCGGTGTGTAGCTCAAGAACGCGTTCGCCGATTGTTTTTTGGCAAGCGGCGTTTAAAAGCTCACGAAAAGTACTACAAGGCACATTGTTGAACTTTTGAGAAAATTCACAAATGCGATCGTGAGTGGAGGAAGAGACGTTCATTTAAGAATACTGCGCCATACACATTTTGCCTGTGGCGTAAGAGCGCGTCCTTCGATTGTTTTTTGGTAAACGGCGTTGGAAAGCTCAAGAAAAGCCCTACAGAAAACATATTTGAACTTCTGGGAAAATTTAAAAGTACAGTCGTGAAGGGAGAGAGAGACTTGCGGTTAAGTGCGACGCAAATTCGGTGTGTAGCTCAAGAACGCGCCCGCTGATTGCTTTTTGGCAAGCGGCGTTTAAAAGCTCACGAAAAGTACTACAAGGCACATTTTTGAACTTTTGAGAAAATTCACAAATGCGATCGTGAGTGGAGGAAGAGACGTTCATTTAAGAATACTGCGCCATACACATTTTGCCTGTGGCGCAAGAGCACGTCCTTCGATTGTTTTTTGGTAAACGGCGTTGCAAAGCCCTACAAAAAAACACATTTGAACTTTTTGAAAAATTTAAAGGTACAGTCGTGAGGGGAGGAAGAGACATGCGGTTAAGAACAACACAAATTCAAAATTCGATGTGTAGCTCAAGAACGCATCCGCCGATTGTTTCTTAGCAAGTGGCGTTTGAAAGCTCTTAAAAAGTGCTGCAAGGCACCTACTTGAAATTTTTTAAAAATTGACAAGTACGGTCGTGAGGGGAGGGAGAGACGTTCGTTTAAGTATACTGCGTACTACACATTTTGCCTGTGGCGCAAGAGCGCGTCCTTCGATTGTTTTTTGGTAAACGTCGTTGCAGAGCTCACGAAAAGCCCTACAAGAAACACATTTGCACTTCTTGGAAAATTTAAAAGTACAGACGTGAGGGGAGGGAGAGACCTGGCTAAGTGCAACGCAAATTTGATGTTTAGCTCAAGAACGCGCGCGTCGATTATTTTTTGGTAGGCGACGCCTGAATCTCAAGTTTTTTTTTTAATTGAATAAATTAATTAGGTTTCATTTTGTTTTTTTTTTATTAGACTATAGCAAACGAGCGCGTTTGAAGCAGCGTCGCCCTGATTATGTTCGTGTGACAAGAGTCGATGTTTTTTTTTCGCTTAGTTTTAAAACAAACCGAAAGTGGACATTATGTTGGATAAAAAAAAATTAAATCGTCGGCGCTGTTTGGCCAAAGATTGATCCCGCGCTAAGTTAACCAAACAGAAATGATTTAGTATTTGTTCACGAGCGTATAGGATAACCACGCATGTTTTCATTAAGCAAACAAGGGTAATTAACGCGTGCACAATTATCTCTCTCGCCGGGAAAATCTACTCCATTTGGCGCAGAATTTAATTAAACAATGTGGACCAAGCGTGTGTTCGCCGTCGGCGGCTCACGATGAGGAGCACCCCTTCGTCTGGCCCGGTGCCAAAAAAATTACGGGATTTTAGTAAACGCTTAATATTTGCTTTGTTTATTGGGGGGATATATAAGCGGAACCGGTGCCCCGTAGGGCCCCAGTTTTCTCCGCCTTATCTCAGAAATGACGATTTTTCAAGTGAGTACCCTAGCTTTAGTTGTGTAGTCGTACCTTTTTCCGATGACGAGGGTGCTGAGGAAACGATGGTTTTCGAATACGATCTCGTCCGTCGGTTGTAACTCGAAGGGCACCTTGCGACGACGGTTTTCATTTCTGAAAAAAAAAAGGAAAAAACGAAAGTAAAAACGCTAAGAACAAAATCATTTGTTGTAGGTACATTTCTTCCATAAGTTGATAAGTTCCCCCCCTGTTTTTTGTTTTGAAAACGTTTGTTCACCGACAGGCCGTTCGTGTTTCGTGTCGGTTTTCAAATCAAGGTTCACTACAGTTGGAGTTATATTCTTACAAGTAATGTGTACATTCGCGTTTGTTTATGTCACCGGGCGATTTATTTATGCCACGTACGGCCTTGGTCCGCATACGTTTCGTTAATTAAAACGAAATTGAATTAATTTAATTCGGGCCCGTGCGTTTAGTTTCGTTTCTTAGACTCAACGGCTACAATCAAATAGTTTAAAATAAGGAAAGAATTAATTGCGCTTTAAGTTTCCTTCGACAATAACAACAACCACGTACGTCTCCCAATTAGGGGGATGGGGGCAGGGGACAATTATCGAATCGCCATGCAAATTAATGGAGAAAAACGCGGACGTATTAACCTATTGCGGGGACCGCACGTAAGGGCCCCCTGTCTTTATTAATTTGACCTTAATACCGGTTACTAATCTAACCACGCTATATATAGCCGGCGCAAATTGTTTATTATTCGTCGTCCATTGCGTTGTGCCCATTAGGACAATTTACTATCCGTAAATGCGAATCACGTGAGCGCCTTTAAGATGCACGGAGATTTCCGCCTGGAGTTTCAACATTTTTTTTTTAAGCGCGAGAGTCAACGTTAAATGATGTTTGCGGGGGGGGGCATCTCAAAATCGGTTTATTCGAAACCCATCCAATTTAAAATTCGTCAAAAATAAATCGTACACCTGTGGGCGTTCCGCTTAGATTTAATGCAACTTGGGCTTGTAAGCCGAGAACGTGTAGGACGGTCGTTTTTTTGGTAGGCGGCGTTAAAAAGCTCGCGAAAAGTACTATAAGACACACGCTTGAACGTTTCTAAAAATCCACCAGTACGGTCATGAGGGGAGGGAGAGACGCCCCATTAAGAATATCGGAAATTTTGTTCGTAGTTCAAGTTGAATTGTTTCTTCTTCGATTGTTTTTTGGCAGGCGGCGTTAAAAAGCCAAGAAAAAGTACTGGGAGTCTCACTTTTAACTTTCCTTCAAAAATTACGGGCGCGTTCGCAAGGGGAAGAAGAGACGCTTCACGGCGCACTCAACGTACAATGCAATAGCTCAAGAATGCGTACGTCGATTGTTTTTTGGTAGGCGGCATTAGAAAGCTCACGAAAAGTACTATAAGACCCACGCTTGAACTTTTCTAAAAATCCACCAGTACGGTCGTGAGGGGAGGGAGAGACGCCGCATTAAGAACAACGGAAATTTCGTTCGTAGTTCAACGACGCGTCCTTCAATTGTTTCTTCTCCGATTGTTTTTTGGCCGACGGCGTTAGAAAGCCAAGGAAAAATACTGGGGGTCTCACTTTTAACTTTTATTCAAAAATTACGGGCGCGTTCGCGAGGAGAAGGAGAGACGCTTCACGTTCGAAAAAATGCGGCGCACTCGGCGTGCAATAGCTCAAGAATGCGCGCGTCGTTTGTTTTTTGGTAGGCGGCGTTAAAAACCTCGCGAAAAGTACTATAAGACACACGCTTGAACTTTTTTAAAAATTCACCAGTACGATCGTGAGGGGAGGGAGAGACGCCCCATTAAGAACAACGGAAATTTCGTTCGTAGTTCAAGGACGCGTCCTTCAATTGTTTCTTCTCCGATTGTTTCTTGGCAGACGGCGTTAGAAAGCCAAGGAAAAATACTGGGGATCTCACTTTTAACTTTCGTTCAAAAATTACGGGCGCCTTTACAAGAGGAGGAAGAGACGCTTCACGTTCGAAAAAACGCAGCGCCCTCGGCGTGCAATAGCTCAAGAATGCGTGCGTCGATTGTTTTTTGGTAGGCGGCGTTGAAAAGCTCACGAGAAGTATTGAAAAGCACACGCTTGAACTTTTTTCAAAATACACCAGTACGGTCGTGAGGGGAGGGAGAGACGCTCGGTTGTGAACTAGGCGTAATTCAAATTTTGTCTGTGGCTCAAAAGCGCGTCCTTCGATTGTTTTTTGGTGGGCGGCGTTTAAAAGCTGAGGAAAAATAGTGCAAGTCTCATATTAATTTTTTTAAGAAAATTGGCTGGCGCGTTCGCGAGGGGAGGGAGAGACAGACGTCTCACGTAAGAACAATACAAATTTGGTGTGCAGCTCGTGAACGCTTTCGTCGATTGATTGCCGGCAGGTGTCGTTGTAAAGCTCGCAAAAAGTACATAAAGGCACACGTTTGAACTTTTTTAAAAATTCACAAATACGGACGTGAGTTGGGGGAGAGACGTTCATTTAAAAACACCGCATACTACACATTTTGTTTGTAGCTCACGAGCGCGTCCTGCGATTACTTTTTGGCAAACGCCGTTAAAAAGCTCACGAAAAGCACTACAAGACACATATTTGAACTTTTTGAAAAATTTGAAAGCACAATCGTGAGGGGAGAGAGAGACGTTCAGTAAAGAACAATGTAAAATAGGCGTGTAGCTCAAGAGCGCGTTCGTCAATTGTTTTTTGGTAAGCGGCGTTTGAAAGTTCACGAAAAGTGCTGTAAGGCACATATTTGAACTTTTTAAAAAATTCACAAGTACGGTTGTGAGGGGAGGGAGAGACGTTCATTTAAAAATCTCGTCTACTATAAATTTTGTCTGTAGCTCAAGAACGCGTCCATCAATTGTTTTTTGGTAAGCGGCGTTTGAAAGTTCACGAAAAGTGCTGTAGGGCCCATATTTGAACTTTCTTGAAAATTCACAAGTGCGGTCATGGAGGGAGGGAGAGACGTTCATTTAAGAAAACTGCGTATTGCAAATTTTAGCCGCAGCTCAGGAGCGCATCGTTCGATTGTTTTTTGGTGAACGGCGTCAAAAAGCTTATGAAAAGCACTGCATGATACACATTTGAACTTTTTAAAAAAGTCAAAAGTAAAGTAGTGAGGGGAGGAAGAGACGCTCAGTTAAAAACATCGCAAATTCGGCGTGTAGCTCAAGAACGCGTTCGTCGATTGTTTTTTGGTAGACGGCATTAGAAAGCTCACGAAAAGCACTACAAGACGTATATTTGAACTTTCTTAAAAAATTAAAAGTGCAGTCGTGAGGCGGGGGAGAGACGTTCATTTAAGAATACCGCGTACTACACGTTTCGTTCGTAGCTCAAGAGCGCGTTCTTCGATTGTTTTTTGGTAGGCGGTTTTAAAAAGTTCGCGAAAGGCACTACGAGGGACGTACTTGAACTTTTTAAAATATTTAAAATTACAGGGGCGAGACGAGGGAGAGATGTTCACCTAAAAAAAATTATAATGCAAATTCGATGTGTAGCTCAAGAACGCGATCGTCGTTTGTTTTTTGGTAAGCGGCGCTTGAGAGCTCACGAAAAGTGCCGTAGGTCACAGATTTGAACTTTTTTAAAAATTCACAGGTGCGACCGTGAGGGGAGGGAGAGACGTTCGTTTAAGAAAACTGTGCGTTCCAAATTTTGGCCGTAGTTCGAGTGCGCGTCGTTCAATTGTTTTTTGGCGAACGGCGTTAGAAAGCTCGTGAAAAGCGCTGCAAGACACATATTCGAACTTCTTAAAATATTTAAAATTACGGTCGTGAGAGCGGGGAGACACGATCACCTAAAAAAAATGCAAATTCGATGTGTCGCTCAAGAACGTGATGGTCGTTTGTTTTTTGGTAAGCGGCGCTTAAGAGCTCACGGTAAGTGCTGTAGGTCACAGTTTTGAACTTTTTTAAGAATTCACAGATACGACTGTGAGGGGAGGGAGAGACGTTAATTTAAGAAAACTGCGCGTTCCAAATTTTGTCCGTAGCTCGAGAGCGCGTTATTCAATTGTTTTTTGGCAAACGGCGTTGGAAAGCTCGTGAAAAACGTTACAAGACACATACTTGGACTTTTTTTTAAGATCAAAAGTACAATCATGAGGGAAGGGAGAGACGTGCAGTTAAGGACGACGCAAATTCGGTGTGTAACTCAGGAACGCGTTCGTCGATTGTTTTTTGGTAAGCGGCATTCAAAAGCTCACGAAGAATGCTGTAGGGTTTATATTTGAACTTTTCTTAAAGTTCACAAGTACGATCTTGAAGGGAGGGAGAGACTTTACTTAAGAGAACTGCGCATTGCAAATTTTGTCCGTAGCTCGAAAGCGTGGCATCAATTGTTTTTTGGCAAACAGCGTTGGAAAGCACGTGAAAAGCGCTACAAGACACATACTTGCACTTTTTTCTAAGTTCAAAAGTACAATCATGAGGGAAGGGAGAGACGCGCAGTTAAGGACGACGCAAATTCGGTATGTAGCTGAGGAACCCGTGCGTCGATTGTTTTTTCGTAAGCGGCGTTCAAAAGCTCGCGAAAAATACCGTAAATCACAAATTTGAACTTTTTTTTAAGTTCACAAGTACGATCGTGAGGGGAGGGAGAGACTTTACTTAAGAAAACTGCGCATTGCAAATTTTGTCCGTAGCTCGAGAGCGTGGCATTCAATTGTTTTTTGGCAAACGACGTTGGAGAGCTCGTGAAAAGCGCTACACTTGGACTTTTTTCTTCTAAGTTCAAAAGTACAATCATAAGGGAAGGGAGAGACGCGCAGTTAAGAACGACCCAAATTCGGTGTGTAGCTCAGGAACGCGTCCGTTGATTGTTTTTTCGTAAGCGGCATTCGAAAGCTCGCGAAAAATACTTTAAGTCGCATATTTGAACTTTTTTTTAAGTTCACAAGTACGATCGTAAGGGGAGGGAGAGACGTTTGCTTAAAAAAACTGCGCATAGAAACTTTTGTCCGCAACTCAAGTGCGCGTCTTTCGATTGTTTTTTGGCAAACGGCGTCAAAAAGCTCACGAACAGCATAATAAGTCGCATGTTTGAACTTTTTAAAAAATTCAATACTACGACCGTGGGGGGAGGGAGAGACGTTCAGTTAAGTGCAATAAAAATTTCGTCTGCAACTCAAGGGCGCGTGCTTTGATCGGTTCATTAAATTTGAACTGTCAAATGTCACTGTCAAGATACATATGTAATTTAATGCCAACCAAGACAATTTTCTTTTGTTTGCTTTGTGTATTTGCCACGGTTCTCGTTTGTTACTTTTTCTTCAATAATTAATTTTTTACAGTGATTTTTATTAGCGTACACCAGGATTACCATTTCATAGCGGGCCCGTACTAAAGCCGATCGCATTTTACAAGCGCGTGCTAATCACTAATCACACGTTTGCTAAAGCAAACACGCCTTAATCACTTTTACCTACAGAGAGGAGCGTATGCATCTCCGATTCGTATACTTACGTATTCCGCAGGAGACCCTGAATTCTAACAAACAATTCCTGCATTTTCTGCTCGCTCGCGCCCCTATAAAAACATCGCACAATCGCAAGTACACGCTCACTCGAAAGAAAAAACTTACTTTTTGCCGTTTTCCATCTTTTGCTGGGCGCTGTTGTTTTCCACCTTGTTGTCGGCCGCCGGCAACATTTTACTTAATCCGAGCGCAGGCCGTGCGACATTCTACTCAAAACTCTATTAATACACGCGCGCGCGAAAATATTTCCACGTTGAGTCTCTCCTCTCAAAAAAAGCGCAGCTCGTCACTCATTTTTCCCAAGCGATTTTCACTCGGACTCTGCGTGTCGCTGCTCGCGATGGCGTGACCCTTAGTGAACTGGGGGAATAAAGACATGCGAGGCGCTCACTAATTTATCAGTTAAAGTCAATTAGTGACCGCTTGCACACATGTTAACGTAGGTGTTACTTGCTTACGTAGTTCTCTTTCGTGTTTATTTTAAAGGCGAGCTACGTCTGAAAAGTGGAGAAATCGCGTTCGAAATTAGACTTAAAAAAAAAACAAGAAAAGAGAGAAACGGTCCTAAGACCACCCCCTGCTCAAACCCATACAGTAATAGGACCCCTAAATTGATTTAGGCTTGGGGATATTCGCTTAGTTTTAAACAAAATCACTTCTCAGGTTTTGGCTACCCTGTTAATCCCCCTGCTGATATTTGGGCCAATCCTGGCCGATGATTGGGCAGACTACGATTACTCCTCCGATAATAATCCGGGAGAAGACGTCAGTTTAAACGTGCTGATGGAATATCTAAACAAAGTCGTCGCTCAAAACCAACACCGACTCGAAGATGAGTACTCATCGTCAGAGGAGTACTCCGACGAGGATGGCGACGATGAAGACGGGGGGATTTCCCTCGAGGATCGAAGCTTGAGCCGGAGCAGATTGAACCGGAAACAGGTGAGGTGAACCGAAAGTGTCGGCGAGTTATTGATTTGTTTTAGCACCCTGTGTTGTGCGAGGTGGTGAAGACGCAGCACGAATTCCACGAGCACGGCTACACGTTCAAGCCGAGCACTTACTCCGGCTTGGAGTGCAAGAACGTCGAGCTGGATCCGTTTAATTTCTCCGGAAACAAGACGAGGGAGGTAAGTTAATCGGGGAAATTGGGGAAATTCGGGTGGTAACTCTGTGGGCGTTTCAGTTCTGCTACCTTCGCAGGAACAAGGACAGGTTCCACCTTCGGGGGTGCTACACCACCCACAAGCAGGTGCCGGTCTTCAAGAGGCTGCACAACTCGACCGAGTGGATACCGGTGGCCAAGCACGTCAACGTTGGATGCAATTGCCTCGTCGGATTTAAATACCACGACTGAGACGCCGCCTTTTTTTTTGTTGGCTTGTAACGCTGGATGTCATGTGATGTGGTGCTTTCTCAAAAAATAAAAACGTTGTTCTTTGATTGTAGTTTTCTTTCGGTGAAGAAAAATTTGTACTTTTAATCAGGGCTGCGACTCCAACTCCGACTCAAGTCTGACTCCGACTCCTTGGCCGTAAATCCACCTCGAAATGAAAAGAAAATATCGCAACATTGTCTAATTCGGAGTAACCTTAAAATCTTAAGCTGGATTTACATGGAGCGTTGAACGCGTTAAAACGCCGGGCGTACTGAACTCCCATTGGTTAGTGCTCGTTACGTAAAGAGCAGTAGCCAATGATGGTACAGTACGCCCGGCGCTTTGACGCGCTCAACGCTCCATGTAAATCCAGCTTAAGTCGATATGACAGTCATTGTCAAAATTTAGTTATATACATGAGTACCTACCACATTCTCACTAGACTTTCACGGCATACTCCGATGGTAAATAGATAAAGAACGAATGATATGTGCGACAGGAATCGGAGCCGGAGTCGATACAGTTTTATCAACTCCAACTCCGATTCCGGTAACGCAGTAATTGCTTCCGACTGCGCTCAGGTTTTATCTTTCTTTAGTTTTTATTTTTGTCTTTGAACGAGCTGAATGTTTCATAAAAAGATCGTCTTTTGTTTTTTTTCCATCTCAAGTAATTGGAAAGATTATTTTTTTTCTTTGATCGAGTTTTAGTAGATAGAAAATAATAAAGATAATACCACCATTTTTATCTATGCAATGCTCCAGATATTTACGGAACAAATTTCAAAGCGTAGACGTCTTAAAGAAAAAAAAATACGAACAATAGAAAATAAAATTTATGACAGTGCTCCTGCGGACAGATACCCCATGATATGGGGTAACTTAGTACAATAGAGCAAGAGCAAGAGCAAGAGAGCGCATCTAAACCAACTGGACCGACAATGTGTACTTGCGGAGAAATTCTAAAGAAGGGTCACCCAACGGTTTATTACTTCAATTGGTCATGCACTATCCCTATCTGTCTACGACTACCTAGACTTACAACCGGCGCTAAAGGGACTGCCCTATTTACTTGTCTACGGTTGAACGACTCCTTTTGGACCTCGCGATAAAACTTTACCGATTGAACATAGCTTGTGATCGCTGCACATCTGGACTTACGTTGTTGTAGCTCAGTCTTTTTGGTGCGTCGGTGGATAACTTGAGAGATCAAAAGCACTTAACTACGTTTCAATAAAATACGGAAGTTGGGCATAATTAATTATTTATTCAAATGTAAATAGAAATAGTGTCACGAAAGGGGCTTTCTGGTTGTATTCCGCAAACAAATAATTTAAACGCGAACATGTGTAATCGAGGGCACCGCAACCGTGTCGAAATAAACAGGTAATCGGTTCAAATTCCACAACGATAGAGCTCAGCGAAAATTACGATAAACGAGGCCGCGCACATATGAAATCGATGGGCGAAACACGGGGCAAGAACAAAGAGATGCAACATGCAAACGGTGTATAAAAATGCGAGCCAAAAATTAGGAGGCAGTCGTTCTACCGAACCGACTCCGTGGCCTCTAGTGCCGACGCACCGGGACGCCACGCACCGAGACACTGTCCTACACCGGAACGCCACTCCATCGAGACGCTGTCCTACACCGGGACGCCACGCACCGAGACGCTGTCCTACAACTGAACGCCACTCCATCGAGACGCTGTCCTACACCGGGACGCTGCTGCATCGAGACGCTGTCCTACACCGGACCGAGACGCTGTCCTACAACTAAACGCTACTGCATCGAGCTGCTGCAACCCTGCTGGCCGACTACAGTACCGACCCCCGGGAACGAGGACCATCTTTCCCCGCCAGCCAAGGGAACGATACCCGAGTCCACCAACCCGTCAGGGAAGAATCTTGTTCCACTCCGGCCAGAAAAGGAACGACGTGAGCTAACCGTCGCGTCGCCGTGAACACCCGGACCGCATTCCCAACAATTGGAGACGAACCCCCGCAACTAAATTTATTTAATTTCTTTTAATAAAGAGGTATTAATTCATTTTTTCTAAAACACCTGTGTTTCAAGCTCTACCATCTAACTAAACGGATAGAAACCCCGGGCCCGTGACAATAGTTTGACTAAAATTTATCTAAATGCAATAGGAATACTGAACTTTACAGACTCCTTGGGCCCTGATTAATGCAAATTAAATTATTTATACCACCAAATATGTGACGAAGAATACAAATAAACGCAAATTACCAATCCGCGTATACGCGATCCGCACACACGCACACACTCTTGTTTAGGCATCCACGGCGCGACTCGTACGTATTCGTGGTTTTGTTTAATTGCCCTTTCTATTAACACAGTGTACTTCAACCGTACCGAAATAAATGATTTAGCTAGAAATATGAGAAAATGACTGCAAGTACTAAAATAAACCCGCTAAGTCAAAAGTAGCGTTCGCTCGAGAGATCGTTTCCGTAGCTCTTGTCTTCCCAAGTCAAAATTTATCACACCCCCTTGGACTTCGCGAGATAAATTTTGAACAACCTCCGGTCAATGATAATCGCTGCTTCTAATTCTAACTCACGCCCTGCACGCATTTTCTTGTACACATTCATAAATTACACCACCCCAATTAGCTGTCCCACAGCAACGCGATGATCTCTCAACATCTGCAACCGCTTGACTCTACGAGTGCCCGGCTGAAATTTTAATACATCCTGTGCTTGTTGAAACCAAAACAGACTAAAGCGAAACGCTTTAACTTGCAACGTAACTTGATCTCTTTCTCCTAACTGACGCGACCAATTCCATACGAAATCTAAACGAACACCAAGCTAAAGTTTACTCTGACAGGTTTACGATGTCTGTGAAACTGTAGTGGAATTTGAATGGTGCCCGAAGTTATAGAATTCTAAAGACTCGCTGGGTGGTATAATATAGTCTCTTGAAAGGGACGCGGCGCCATGAAGCATCCGGCCGAATTTTTACTGTTGTAAGGCCCAAGCGTTTGGCCACGTGTTTGTTATTTGAAATTAAACACGCAATAATCGATTTTGTTTGAAAACAAATTACGCGACCGTTTCACGTATATAAACATTCGGAATTAAAAAGAAAACGATATTTTTTTCCGAACAACCTGATATTTTGAATCTAGCCGCTCTCAGCGTACAAGAATTCGTCGATTTTCTTTTGTTTTATGTTAATCTAATTCTGCATTTCGTCGTCTTTTGTTGCAGTTCTCTTTTGTTTTTTCTTAGTCGTATTAATTCTTGTATTACACTGCAGTTTGCTAACAGAAAACAAGAGAAGAAGAAAAAAATGAAAGCATAATTCGCGATTTTTTATTTATTCTCAGCTTCGTTTTTGTTTTCTGGAGGTATTTTGATTCTAACCCACTCTTAGCCGAACGACGAGAATCCTCGATTTTCTTTTGCGTAATGCAATGCAGATTTAGATGAACGGAAGTTGCGTTGTTTCTTGGTTTTAGAGAAAATCAGTGGCGCCATCTAGATAAGTTGCGTTCATTTTCTTTGTTTGGCAGGTTGGTTTGCAGCAGGAGAGGATTGAAATAATTTCCGAGAAAACAAAAACAAAAGGAATTTTTAGAAATGCAAAAATGCAACAAAACACGATCGATTAAATAATTAAATAGAAAACAAAAGACGATCCATCATGCCATCTCTCTTCTTCATATTTGTTCTTTCAATTGTTTGTCAAAAAAAAAAGGTTTCGTACGCGTCATTTTTTAAACAATGCATGAAAGATTATCGTCTTTTGTTAGTCAATTGTTTTTTCTTTTTCTCGTCAAGACGACAGATGTCAGGAACGTCAAAGTGCCAACTATCATTTTGACGTTTCTGACGACTGTCATTTTGACGTCTGATTTTGACGTTTCTGACAGCTGTCACTTTGACGTTTTGTTGTCGCTGGGCAACGTGCGAGCTCCCACAAATTAAATATGTAACAGAAAAAATCTATCAATCGTGCCATCTTACAAGGAATTCTTCTTGTGTGTTCAGTTGCCTAAAATGTCGAAGGTTCCGCAAACCGTTTATAAAAGAGCTTCCGTTTCCGTATTTCACTTTTTCCGTTAAAAACTTCAAAAAAAAAAAGCAAGACGATAGATCGCATGACAACCTTCTTTATCTAAAAAAGAAAAAGTAACACGTGGCTGTCGAAATTGTGATAAGCCTTGTCTAGGCGACTTAAAGGTCAAACGTCAAGGTCACGAAAAAAAAATCGGCGAAAATTTTTAAAAAATTGAGTTTCGACAACAAGTAACATTAAAAATGTCAAAGGTCAAGGTCACGACCAAATTATCGAGAAAGATTGGGGAAAATCTAAAAAAAATTCAATTTCGAAAACGAGGCGTCTCAAGAAGGTCAAAGGCCAAGGTCACGAAAAAATATCGTGAAAAATCGGGGAAACCTTTTTAAAAATTTTGAATTTCGACAGCGAGGCGTCGCAAAGGTCAAGGTCGGGACCAAAAATTTTGGACAATCGGAGAAAATTTTTGAATTTCGAAGAGTCGTCTTAAAGGTCAAGGTCACAGCCAAAAAAATTGGTAAAAATCGGGGAAAATTTTTAAAAAGAATTTTAAATTCGGCAGAGTCGCCTCAAAGGTCAAGGTCACGGACAAAAATTTGGGAAAACTTTTAAGAATTTTTGAACTTCCACAACGAGGCGTCGCAAATGTCGCAGGTCAAGGTCAAGGCAAAAAATTAGGGATTAAAAAAATTGAGTTTCGAGATCAATGGTCGGAAAAGGGCAAGGTCAAGTGAAAGTTCAAGGTCAACCCAATTCGAGCAAACTCAAGCGTAAAATTTTTCGATAAGTTAAAGGTCAAGGTCAAACGAAAGTTTAAGGTCAACCCAACCCGCGCGAGCCCAACTGTAGTCAACAAGAGCAAGGAAATTAAGTTTTTTTTCTTGTTTAATCAATTCTCGTTTTACATTGGTGTTTACCAACAGAAAACAAAAGAAGAAGTTGTATGTTCTCTCTTGTTTTCTGGGAGTAGGTGCTTCGATTCTAAATCGCTCCCAGCCGAAAGCAAAATTTAAATAAAACAAAATACAAAAAGAAACAAAACATAAACGTATCAAAATAATTGCTTCTCGATATGGTATTACTGAAAACGTGAATGAGACAAAAGAAAAACGAAACAAAGCAACATTTAAAGGAAGCAAAAATGAAAGGAAGTGACGACCTTAAATAATTGGGCAGAATTTCTTTTTTTTTTTAGGTATTCTTTATTCGTGTACTAAAACACTCGAAATGCAAACAGAAACAAAACACTAATGTACCAAAATAATCGCTTCTTGATTTTTTTTTCACTGAAAACGAGAAGGAAACAACAAAAATGAAACGAAGCAAAATTTAAAGAGAGCAAAAATGACAGCAAATAACGACCCCTAAGTAATTGGGTAGAATTTCTTTTTTTTTTTTCTGGATAGTCACAATTCATGTACTGACTAAAAATACAAAAAGAAATGAAACGAAAATAAAACAAAGCAAAATTAAAAAAAAAAAAAAACAGGTAACTACTCTTAAACAATTATGTACACATTTGGAGGGGGGTCATGATTGGGGGGGGGCGTCATGATTTACAAAACGCAAATGTATTAAAACAGTTGTTTCTTGATTTTTTTTACTAAAAACGAGAATGTAGCTAAAAAAAAAGAAACGAAGCAAAATCTAAAGGAAGTAAAAATTAGCGACCCTTAAATAATTGCGAAGTTCTTTTTTGAGGGGGGGGGGATTCATAATTTATAAACTGACACACTCAAAATACAAAACGAAACAAAACGCAAATGTATCAAAAAAACAACGAGAGCAAAATGAATCAGAAAAAAAATTTTGAATTTTTGAAATAAATTTAAATAATGACGTTTCGCTGTACGCTGAAAATGTCAGAAATATATTACTACAAATTATTAGTAAATTGTAATGAACAAATTAATTTCCTCTAAAAAATACCCAAAACCGAAAGAAACAAAACACCAACGAAACAAAAGAAAACACCGAAATGAAATTAATTTTTATCTTCATTTTTCTTTTAATTCGTTTGTCGTTTGTTTATGATTGTAATCTAACCTCTATTTCTTCCATAAATCTATCGTCATTTTATTTTATTTTTGAAATTTGTTCCAGTGGATTCCAGTTCGTTTTGAATCAAAAAGTTAACAATACGGGATTTATAACAAATTACGAAAAAAAAATTATTTACTGTTCGCTTTCTTTTTTTCATAGGAACGTATTAACAATAGTTAATTTTTTTGACATCCAAGAGTGCGTTAATCCCACCCCTGAACACTTCAGACTTAATTAGCTTTTGTTTTTGGAGAGCAAGACTTGATTTGCTATTGTTTTGTACGAGTGTTCGCAGAGCAGAGGAATTAAGTCAAGCACGTCAGATTAAGGTCGCCCTTAATTGCGGAACGCGTCCTCCTGTATAAATGCGGACAGAGAAAACAAAAGAAGATCAATTTCCCGTTTTTTGTTTTGCGGTTTAGCACGCGCCAACATGTCTGCGCGATTTCGTGTCGCCGCCGTAAGTAAACTTTCTTTCCAAAGGTTGACTTAAATTAATTAAACTCGTTCAGTATTTCATCGTTTTGACTGCGTGCATGTGGATCCCCGAAATCTACCCGAGAGACGATAGTCGTTTCGACGCAATAAACGACCTCCGTTGGTTGTTTGCGAACGACACGGAAAAGGCTACGCGTTTCGGACTTGGCACGCCTGATTTCGATGACAGCGCAAAGGAGGAGGAGGAGGAAGAAGAAGAAGACAGACATGTTCGATTAGGGGTAAGTGCTTTATTACTTTTCGGTTGCGATTTTACGGCATCTTTTACTTTGCATAAAAAAAAACTGACGTTCAAAGTAATTCTTAACGAGTTATATGAAGCAACGTAAAACTGAAAGCTTATTGGTTACGACGCGGGTGACGTTCGAAATGTTCAGGCCAATTACGTGACGCGAATGGACGCGTAATAATACGGCAAGACCTCCGGAGTAATCTTCCGGCCAATCACGTACTCGTGGGCGGGGCGAGTGATGATGGTAAACACGCCCCGCTGTAATTTTGTTTTCAACTTGGTTTTATAAAGCATTTTAGTAAAATGACAGCTTAACCGGCGCCACCTATTGTTGAAAGCAAGAAGTTGAAAAAACACGTTAATTATTTTCGGGAATATTTTTTCAGCTTTGCTTGTTAATCACGAACAGATTAAGAGCAAAACTGTCACACTTTCGCAGTTTATGAAAATGAGAAGACACGATCAGCGCCATCTATTGTTGAAAACTAGTTTATTTTTTTGATTTGCTCTTTAAAAGTAAGGAGTCAGCAAATACAATTATTCAAAAAATCTGTTTTCTTTAACTGTAATTTTTGTTGTTTTTTTTTTTTAATTGATTTCTGAACACCGAAAAGTTTGGAGTGAAGCTTTCTCGCTTTCGTAGTTTATCAAAACGAATAAATTCCACCAGCGCCATCTGTTATTGAAAACGCGAGTTAAGGAAAAACGCAAATATTTGTATAATTCGGTTTACTTTTATATTTTAATGTTTTCGATGATTTTATTGATTTCTTTATTTTCGTATGATTCAGTTTAATTAATTACAAGTTGTCACATTTTGATAATGATGACTCAACCGGCGTTAACTGTTGTCGAAAACAAGAAGTTACATAATAAAAAAAATGTAGGTCAATGTTCAGTTCGAAAATATTTTCAATTCTTGTTTGTTAATTCCAGACAGATTACGTGCAAAACCGTCACGCTTTCGCGGTTTATGTAAACGGGAAGACTTGACGAGCGCCATCTATTGTTGAAAGCCGTCAGTTAACAAAGAAGTAAACTCACGGACAACAGGTGATCTGTTTTTATTATTACCTACTTTCGTTTCGTTCACTTCATGTGCAGCGAACTGACAGAGCTTCGAAATTAAATAAAGGCAGAAAACCCGTACCGACGCCATCTATCGTTGAAAAGTAGAAGTTGGCGATTACAAGTACGTACATATTCAGAAAATCTATTTTTATTATTATTTATTCTTGTTTTACTGACGCCGACATCGTGTGCAAATTGACAACAGTTTTGAAAATTCAGTGAAAGGAGAAGACTCGCACCAGCGCCATCTATTGTCGAAAGCTAGAAATTAGCGAATACAAGTACATACATATTCGAATAGTCTGTTTTTGTCATCATTTACTGTTGTTTCAATTGACGTCGTGTGCGAATTGACGAAGTTTTCAAAATTTTATAAAGGGAGACGACTCGAACTAGCGCCATCTATTGTTGACAAGTAGAGGCTAGCGAATACAATTATTCAGATAATCAATTTCTTTTTTAATATCATTCAAAAGCAACATTTTAACTGCAGAAAACTTTTTTTTATTGTTTACTTTTGTTTCATTGACGTAATTGTGCGAACTGACGAAGTTTTCAAAATTTAATAAACGGAAGACTCGGATCGGCGCCATCTATTGTTGAAAACTAGAAGTTAGCGAATACAAGCACGTGTTCAGATAATCTATTTTCATTGTTACTCACTTTTGTTTCGTCGACGTCACGTGCGAATTGACAAAGTTTTCAAAATTCAATAAAGGTAGAAAACTCGTACTAGCGCCATCTATTGTTGACAACTAGAAATGAAACAAAAGAAACCTGAAAAAGATTGAAACTGAAACTATCTTCGGAAATTAATTTTAAAAAATTTTCCTTTTACGAAAAACTTGAACTGAATTTTTTATTTATTTTCAGCTTCGCTTTTGTTTTCTGGACGTATTTTGATTCTAAGTCGCTCTCAGCGAACGAAAATCGTTGAGTTTCTTTTGTTTTCTGCTCCTCTAATTGTGCATTTCGTCGTCTTTTGTTTCTGGCCAATCACGTACTTGTGGGCGGGGCGAGTGATGATGTTAAACACGCCCCGCTGTAATTTTGTTTTCAATCTGGCTTTATAAAGCGACCTACATGACGTGAATGGGCGCATCAATAAACGGCAAAGCCCCAGAATAAGCTTCTGACCAATCACGCACTTTCTGGGCGGAGCGAGTAATAATATTAGACGCGCCCCGCCCCCACTGTAATTTTGTTGCAATCTGTCTGGAAATTTTAACAATATTAGCGGATTTATAAAGTAAAGACTTTTCACTTTTTTTATTTTAGTTAAAAAAATTATGTTTAAGCTACTTCTTAACGAGCTATATAAAGCAAGCTAAAGCTGAAAATTTATTGGTTATGACATAGTTAACCTTCGTAGTTCACAGACGGCAGAATAAGCTTCTGACCAATCACGCACTTGTGGGCGGAGCGTGTAATAGCTTTCGACACGCCCCCTCCTGGATTTTCTTTTCGATCTTAATTTCAACATCATTTCAAATTTAAATAAATAAATATTATAATGCATATAAATAAATAATGTACTTGTAATCGTCGACTATACAGGGTGGTGCATAGATTTGAATTTGGTTATTTAAGACAGATACTAAAAATTAATCTACGACACATTTAAATGATTGCAATCTATCTTGAAGTACGTTCGCGCGTGACTTCGATTTTCTAACCAATCAGGCAAGCGCTAGGCGGAGCAACGGCGTCCAAAATATCACAGGACCGTCTTGATTGGCCTTCGCGGAAAAAAGGGGCGGGGCGGGGACACTTATGTATTCTCTTCGCTAAAAGAAAACAAACGGAATTTCGAATCATTTCAGGATCACAGAATTCTCTGCGAAGTGATAAAGAAACGAGTGGAGTTTAGGGTTTCCGGCATGACGCACAAACCCGATTCGCTGATGCTCTACGCGTGCGGGGAAACCAAAACCAATCCCTCGCGGTACCCCATGGTTCAGGAGATGATCGACTTTGAAAGCGACCGCGACGACACGGAGGTGACCAAATTTTTTTTTTGCTTTCGAATTTAACGGGGTGCCATACTTTTGTTTTTTTTTCGTTTTAGTTTTGTTGGATATCAAAAGAGCGCGGTCCTCCGAGGTGTGAGACCCAACACCAACAGGTGGCCGTCTTCTCGAGGGAGTTCGGCTCGAGCCTCTGGTCGTACCAAAACGTGCACGTTCCGGCTGGCTGCGGATGTCACCTCGGGCTGAAACACTTCAACTGAGACACAATTTTAAAGTACCTCTGTTAGATGTAGAGACTCTGTTAAATGATTGCAATACAAATTCGAAGACTATCATAATTTTTGCTTCCGAAGGTTGGCGACTTTCAGGGATCTCATAAAATCGGGAAATAAGTTTCTGACCAATCACGGCGTGCTGGGCGGAGCGAATGATTTATGTTAGACACGCCCCTAGTGTAATTTTACACAAATTTTAGTGTGCTCGTGCGGATCGAATTAAATCAAACAAGTCATGACGTGTTTAATACTAATTTTTAAAAGTAATTTTGCAGACCAACGTCCAATCATACGTTTGTTATAGGCAGAGGGCGGAACGACGTGAGCCAATGAACGGCAAGGGAGAAATCAACCAATCAGAAAGTGCGACCAAGACAACTAACCAATCAGACAATATTGTGGGGGCTCGCTCGTTGCTCAGCGATTAACGAAATGTCATGATGACAGATGACAATAAAACGTCAAAATGACAGATGTCAGAAGCGTGACAGTGATAGCTCTCAGAAACGTCAAGATGACAATTGTCAGAAACGTCAAAATGACAGACATCGAACAACGTCAGGTTGACAACGTCACACAATGTCAGATTTTGACGTTTTGTTGCCATCTGTCATCATGATGTGTTTCGTTGTTCGCTGCTCCCACAATATCACGAGCTCCCACAATATCACTGAGACAGTTCTGCTTCTCGAAATGTCTTCCTGGAATCAATTTTAAAAAAAGAAAAACGTAACAGAAACAAAATTGAATCGATGTCAGAAACTGACAGAATATTTCAAACGTCAAACTTGTAACTTCAACAAACATCGACAACTTTGACAACCAACACACAAACGTCAAACAGGTCAATAAAAGCAACGAGTAACTTCCTTCTTAACAAACTTTAAAATTCGCACAAATAAAGAACTCTACTAACCTGTCAAAGTTGTCACTTTAACAGATAGAAATAATCCTTGTTTCTGATAAGTCGAAAGGAAACAAGTTCGACAAACAAATACGCAAGTCGTTAGAGAATAACGAAAGTGTGAATGAGGAAACAATTGACTGATACAATATTGTATTTAGAAGTAAAATGTTTGACAGGCAAGTTCGGAAAACATTAATAAACAAAAACAAAAGACTGAAAAGAGTCGTGAGATAGAAGTTACCACCGAAATATCTGCCTTTGAGATTGACAGATTGCAAGTGCCATCATCTTTGACAGATAAATCATGAGGTTCGATTTTGACAGGTACCTACACTTCGAGCTAAAACCTCGACACGCGAAAACAGACGAAGGCGGCGAATAAGAAAGAGAAGTTTCAATGTAAAATAAATTTTCAGTCTGAACAGGCGAACTTTGACAGGTAATCAATTTTGACAGACAAAATTTCAAAAAGAAAATCGCGTTTAATTTGAACGAAAACTAACAAGCAAAGACGGAGAGAGAAAAAGAGATAGTTCGCTAGTCGAAGAAACGTCAGTGACTTTGACAAGTAAAAATTTACACTGCGGATTCGGAAACAAAAATTTGACACATAGAGCTAAACGAAAATAACAAATGCAGATGGGCGTAGATGTCTTTCACACAAACATAAAACAAGTGACTGTCGTTTTATGACAGTTTGACATAGAAAAACAATTGGACAAGAGAAAGTGCCAACGATTTTGACAGATAAACCAAGTCGCTTTTTAAAATCAAACATGTAACTAGAAAGTAAAATGTAAAATTGTAAATGCCAACAACTTTGACAGGTAAACGTTGATGTCTTTCGCACATGCATTTTGTGACATGTGAGAGTTGTTTTTTGACAGGTTTCATACACAGAAACAATCTAAAATTACAGACAAGAGAAAGATGACAAAATGTCAACAATTTTGACAGATAAACCAAGTTGCTTTTTAAAATCAAATAATTCTACAGTAAAATGTAAAATTGTAAATGCCAACAACTTTGACAGGTAACCAGTTGGACGTTGATGTCTTACACACATGCATTTTGTGACACTTGAGAGTTGTTCTTTGACAGGTTTCATACACGAAAACAATCGGAAACTACAGGCAAGAGAAAGATGACAAAATGTCAACAATTTTGACAGATAAACCAAGTCGCTTTTTAAAATCAAGTAACTCTACAGTAACACGTAAAATTGTAAATGCCCAACAACTTTGACAGGTAAACAGATAGGCGTTGATGTCTTTCACACATGCATTTTGTGACACGTGACAGGTTTCATGCACAGAAACAATCGAAAACTGCAGAGAAGAGAAAGATGACAAAACGCCAACAACTTTGACAGATACACGAAGACGCTTTAAAATCAAATAACTCAAAATTAAAATGTAGAATTGTAAATGCCCAACAACTTTGACAGGTAAACAGATAGGCGTCGATGTCTTTCACACGAGCATTTTATGACTAGCGGCAATGTGGTTTTTTGACAGGTTTGATACACAAGCGAAACAATCGAGAACTACAGACAAGGCAAAGGTGACAAAATGCCAACGATTTTGACAGATAAACCAAGTCGCTTTAAAATCAAATAACTCAACAGAGTAACATGTAAAATTGTAAATACCAACAACTTTGACAGGTAAACAGGCCCAAGTCTTTCACGCATGCATCGTGTGACTATTGAGAGTGTAGTTTTTTTTGACAAAAGAACAAAAGAAACAATAAAGCAGAATTCAGTAGATTCGCAAATTAAAGCGAACGAAAAGAAACTTCCGGCACGTTTCAACAGATGATGCTGTTAATTGTCTTACAACGCGCAAGTCATTGTTTTTGTTTTTCCAAAATACAACCCGTCAACAACGATTTAAAACGGGCACTCTGTATAATCATTTTCATTTAATTTTATTTTAAAGAAAAAATCTTAAAAAGGGACTTTTCCTTTAACTTGACAAGACTACCGTCACAATTCCTGGTACCCCTCTAGGCGGCGGGCATTGATTCGAGTTCGCTATTCTGTCGCTAGATGGCGACGTCCATTCCCAGGTTTCTTGTTCGCAAGCGCCATTTTTAAAAGAATTTAAAAGCACGTCCCTGTCCATCGACGAAATTCAAAGTATAAGTTGACTTGCAAGCTGGGAAGAGCAATGAATAACAGTTGATCGCGTAAAACTGGATATCCAACGGCCAATAGCTTTGCGCGTTTTTGGCGGGCGATTTAAATTACCGCCGCATGAATTGTGAAAGCCGTTAATTTTTTAATTCAAATTGAAGGGTCGCGTGAAACTGGACGTCCAACGGCCAATGGCTTTCCGCGTTTTTGGCGGGCGATTCAAATTACTCTTCCTAGTTTAAAAAAGAAGACAATCTCCGGTAATTTTAATACAATAAAAAAAAATGAAACTGATCGCCCCGTACGACAAAACACGTTAAGTCGGGCGAGAACTTTATTTATTATTTCGCCATACTTTGTTTATTCAAGTGCATCCACGCAAATGGCACTTATTCAACTGATAATGGAATCTTCGGTAAATACTACACGCAATTCACATTAATCACCTGCCAAAGGAAAAAAAAACATTATCTGCCGTTTGTTAACAACAATTAATTAAATCAATAAACGCCAGCGGACCAGGCGAGTTCTGCCGGGGGCGTCGGCGTCGTTCTCGCTCGCGTCTAGCGTCGGGCGCGTGTCCCGGCCCGAAAAAAAGGAACCGCCGTGAAAGCTCCGGATTTCGGCTTAAACTCGACGCACAATATTTGTTTTGTATATTGGAGTATATAAGCGTCCAATGCAATCACAGGGCGACAGTTTCAGTGCAAGCCTCGTCTAGAGTACGTTCGTATTTGCTTTTAAAAATGGGGGCTTACGCAGTAAGTAGCAAATCTTCGTCACGTCACATCTCTTTTCTTTTGAAAACCTGATGTCGGTAATGTAGATTTCTAATTAATTTTTCAGCGCTTCCTCTGTATATTGGTCGCTGTATTAATAATAGCGTTGGAACCTCTAAGCGCGCAGCAAGAAATTTTGTCCGAACGGGAAATCACCGCCGACAGAGAACTTTGGAACATCCTGCAAGGCAAAGCCCGTTTTGAGGAGGAGGACGACGACTCGGAGGAAAGTTCGTATTACGAAGACGCCGACGATGACGGCGCTGAAGGAGATTTACTTTCTCTTTCGGACAGGAGTCTAGATGAGGGCAGCAGGGACAATCGGAGACCGGTGAGGAATGAGGTTTCCCCCCCAAATTTTCGCCATTTTGTTTTGTTTTAGAAACTGGTACTGTGCCAGGTTTTTAAAGTCAGGCGCGAACTCGGAAACGCCGTGACGAAGTACAAGCCGTCCGTCCTTGAGAACTACGTGTGCAAGCAGAGCGGAATCGAGTTCTCCGACTTCCTACTGGATGATATTTTGTTGCGATATTCGAATCAGAATTTGCCGGTGGAAGTAAGTACTTACGATCGTGTACGTTATTAAGCTCGTTTCGCCCTGTACATTTAACTTTACAAGAAAAAAAAATTCGAGCCCAATTACAGCGAGCTGCTTTACCGATATCGAAACTTACTGTTTTCGTCAACAGATGTCGCCCACTGCGCTGGCGATTTTTTTTTCTTGTATTTTTTAGCTCGGATATTTATTGTTTATAAAAAGATAAAGAGCAATCTCACAGAAAACCACAAGAAAATCGGAGAGAAGTAAATAATATATTTTTCTTTAACAATCATTAACGAAGGAAATGTTCAGACTTCAGTAAAAGTCTCTTGGCAAACCTGCTGGATAACTTCTAAAGCTGCGTTCGTTTATTCAATTCCATTCACTCTATTTATTCTTTTCGCGATTTTGTCTCTTTCTTACTTGTTTTGAAACTTATTCGCTCTCACTCTTTAGAATGCGAAAAGAGTAAATAGAGTGAACGGAGTTGAATAAACGAACGCAGCTTGGAGCCGCTCTTATTTACAAAAAAAAAAATGTTTTCAGTTTTGTATTCTGCACACGTCACACGCCCACCATCATTTCTACAAGAACTGTCACACGAAAACCACGCAGGTGTCGCTCTTCAGCAGGCGTTTCAACTCGACCGAGTGGTCACACGAGTCGAGGAAAGTCGCCGTCGGTTGCGGATGCGAAATAGGTCTTAAATATTACGATTGAAAATGTGGACGAGCAATCCCGATACGTCCATGGTTTCACATATAGACCGGCCATGTAAAAGTACAATAAATACGTTTTTGTGACTCTTTTCTTTATACCCTAAGGCAGCGATTCTCAACCTTCTTAGCTCCGCGACCCCCCAAATAGTAAATATAAATAAAATTAATATTTCGCGACCCCCCTCCTGTAATTTCATGTCGCTGCGTTTATAGCGATGGGTATGAAGTTCATACTATGAACATACATGTATGACGTCACAAAATGATTATTGTTTAGACTATTTTCGCGACCCTCCTTTAATATCACCGCGACCCCCAGGTTGCGAAACGATGCCCTAAGATCTACGGTTTTACTTCTGCCTCCATAAAATGTAATAAATTTTTTTTAATTAAGGTTTTCTCTTTTAATTTCGGTTCGCCGGCTCAAAATCAGTGTCAGTTGTTTTAAATTTGTAAAATAATTGATAAATCCGTCTTCTGCCGTCTGTCAAGTTGACATTTGTTCCATTTACAGCATTTGGGTCTTTCCGCCCTCAATTTTTGCAGGCGATCAATTGCTTTAAACTAGGTTCTTAGTCAAGCGGTGCGGGTTGGCGTTAAGTCCGACATGGCTTGTGATTGGTTTATTTAAGAAAGAAGGTAGCAACGCGCATCGCTTGACTGAGAACCTAGCTTTAAAACTTGCAAAAACAGTTGATAAATACTTCATCTGTCAAACTGCTGTCTGTCAAGTTGACATTTGGAGAGCCGTTACGTTCAATATACCGTATTTGGATCTTCCTGTCTGTAATGTGCGTTGTAAGTTGTAGTGGCATTACTGTAAACCTACCTTCAAGGTGCTTCAAGTCAGTGTGCGTATGAAGTTGGCGCCACACAGAGCATGTTGATCCCTGTACTAAAAATGTACATATAGCTCTGTTCCAACCACGCTTTCTGACCATTCAAGAAACCGTCATAATCAGTTGCCCACCGAAATAATGATTGATGTTGACAACTTTGTCGAGTGTAAAACTTTGATGAGTGCATGCTTGTGACGGTTTCGAAACGGTCATAAAGCGTGCTTGGAACAGACCTATTATTAATAAATATCATACAAACCAAATGCGTTATAATTAACAACTATTACACTGTCAAACTAAAATCAATTTTTGCAGGCGATAAATATTGTTTTAAACTTATAAGAACAGTTAATATTTTCTTTACCTGCCAAACTGCCATCTGTCAAGTTGACATTTGTAAAGCTGTCACGTTCAATCTACCGGATTTGAATCTTCCTGTTAATCTAAAATCAATTTCTACAAGCGATCAATTGTTTTAAACTTGTAAAAACGATCTCGATAAATCAGTCATCTGCTTTTCTTTTCGTTTCTTGCATTTGTTAAACAATCGATCGTCTTTTGTTTACTATTTTCGACGAAAACCACCAACTCTCGTTTTTTTAGTAATTTTTATGCAGTATTGCCATTCTAATTTGCTATTTTTTTTAAATGTTCTTTTCGCCTATTAGAATATTTTTTGAGAAGAATTTTTTGTTCTTGGAAAAAATTAGACTCATTTAATACTCGGTTCTCCTAAGAGATGGCGCTGTAGAGAGTTTTCTTAAATATTTTCTCAATCGATCGTCTTTTGTTTTTGTCTTTTTTTTCTACTTTCGCCTCCCATTTTTTATAACGAATGGCTAAACTTTTTTATATTGTTTTCTTTACGCCGAAACTTGTTTCTAGATTGTTTTTTCTCAATATTTATTTTGCCCAATTTCGTTTTTTTTAACTTTCGTATCATTTTTTAAATTTTTTTCATAATTACTCGACAGGTTTTTTTTTAATGTTGTTTTCCGCCAGACCTATTTGTACGCATAGATTATTTTTTCTTAATATTAATTTATGTTTTCCAATTTTTTGGAAAGATATTTTGGGAAAAATTAAGAAAGATTAATTTAATGCACGGTTCTCCTAAGAGATGGCGCTGCATTTTAAAAAGTTGGAAATTTTATCTGTTGGTTCAAATTGCAAAAAAATCACTTTGTCTTTTTTATATACAGGGTGTATTTGAATGATTTTTTTAAATCGAAGGTGCGATTCCTGGACTGATTTTAAGCAAAAAAGTTCATGTAAAATGTGGCCTAAAACGCTTCGTTTTCGGTATACAGGGCGAAAGAATTTATTTACATATTTATTTTTTTAATTGCAATTGTTTTATTCTTATATATATATTTTTTACGAATTTTTATTTGTTTTCTTTTGGATTTCAAGTCGACTGGCTTGTTTTTTTCTTCTGGAGAATCGACGGCCCCCAAAATAACATCAAAGTTAAGCGAATTAAATTTCAAAAAAAAAACGTAAAATTGTTTTCTCGACTCGGGACTTACCCTTTGAAATTTTTTGCATTCATTCAGTTACACCCTGTATATTGCTTTTTTTGCATTGACTGAAAAAACAATTTTACTTTTTTTTAAATTTAATTCGCCTAACTTTGATTTTATTTCGGGAGCCGTCGATTCTCCAGAAGAAAAAAACAAGACAGTCGATTTGAAGTCCAAAAGAAAACAAATAAAAATTCGTAAAAAATATAAGAATAAAACAATTGCAATTAAGAAAAAAGTTAAACTTTTTCGCCCTGTATATCGAAGACGAAGCGTTTTACGCCGCATGTTTACATGAACTTTTTCACTTAAAATCGTCTCAGGACTTGCCCTTTGAAATTTTTTGCATTCATTCAGTTACACCCTGTATATTACTTTTTCTGCATTGACTGAAGAAATAATTTTACATTTTTTTTTTTAATATAATTCGCTTGACTTTGACTTTATTTTGGGAGCCGTCGATTCTCCAGAAGAAAAAAAACAAAAGACAATCATCGGTTTTAAGTCCAAAACACAACAAATAAAAATTCCTAAAAAATATAAGAATAAAACTATGTACTGCAATTAAAAGGAAAAAAAAAAGTTTTATAGAGAGTTTTCTTAAATATTTTCTCAGTAGATCGTCTTTTTTTTTACTTTCATATCACCTTTTTTTATAATTAATTCGATAGATTGTTTTTTTTTTTTTTTTAAATTTGGTTGTCTGTTGTAAATCGAACATTGAAGCCCACATTACAAAATTTGGCGCCAGATGGAAGCTTGGAATATTTTCCTTTTGGTGTCACTAGCGTTTTTCAAGCTGGCGATCCTGCCATCAGTGTTGCCAACTCGGTGATTTTTTCACCAGATCCGGTGATTTCTTTCAAGTAGTTGAGACTTTCTGACGTGATTTGCGACTTATCTCAAAACTGGTGAATTTTAAAGTGATGTGTGACTTCTATGAAAAATCAAAATTAACTTCATAAGCAAGTAAAAAAAAAGGTCCGGGTACATACAGGGTGTTTGGGATATAAGGTAACAAACTTTTTGTGTATGCAGAAATAAACGAAATAAAACATTTCTTCCAGCAGTTTTTTTTTGTACAACTTAACATTTTTTTCAATTTGAAGAGCCACTGTTTGTGATCAATTGGAATTTCGAAACGTAGCAGCAGCAGCAGTAGCTAAGCACTTTTGTTTTCTGATCTTTAAAAAATCGTAGCGACTTTGACGTTTAATGCCAAAAGCGTTAGCTCGCTACACAAATTTAAATTAAACCTGCCAAAAAAATTTTCTTTAAATACCTATCAAAGTCATGGCTAACTTTAAATATTGATGTTACAGTAGATCACAAACAGTGGCTCTTAGAATTGAAAAAATTGTTACTGGAGAACGGTAAGACAGGCGAGAAAAATTTTCTGGAAGAAAAGTTTTATTTCGTGTTTCTGCGTACGCAAAAAGTGTTTGTTACCTTATATCCCAAACTCTCTGTATGTGGTAATCTTTTTAATATTAAGGTTGGTAGTCAACATGATCACTTGTTACGTGTATGTAAAAAGTGGACACTTCTTTTGGCCGCAACTGTATTTATTTTGTATTATTTATTTATATTATACTTTGTACTTATGTTTCATAATATAAACAGTAATAACGTTATTGTTTTCTAAGAAATGTAGAATCAAAAACTCTTCAATTTTATCTACAGAGTGGTCAAGAATCACTGTTTGAATTGGCAGTGCTGAATTTTATTTTTAAATGGTACAAATGGAGTAACTTCCAGTTGTTGACAGTTTGACACTGACAGCCCTCACGTTACAAGCGTCATTTGACATTTCAAATTCAAATTAAAACGCTAGTTTCTAATTACATAACCTACAATTTTGTCGCTGCTCAGCAGGCAGATTCCGTTCTTCAATTCGAGTCGAATTCGCTATTCTTGCCAATGTCATTGGGGAACGGAATCTGCCTACAGGTTATGTCAACAAAACATATCCGGTTACAGTGTTGCAAATAGCCTAATAAAAAATGCTCTTAATTGTATTGCCAACTCAAACAGTTATTCTTGATCACTTTGTACATAACTCGTGTCTAAATAAAAACCTGGTCAAGTAGGCTACATTTAATAATTCTGCTATGTAAATGCCATGGATAAATTCTCGATCACAACCCACTTGACCAGGTTTTTATTTAGACGCTCGTTATAAACATCAATAGGAAATTAGAAAATATGTGTAATGCATATTATTTAATAAATAAATTAGTTTAACTGTTACTTACAAATTGTTTAATTCAGATCACAAATGCTTTCTGGTATTCAATATAAAAGTTTGAAGACTTTTTGTATAGCGCTGTCTCAATTTGGTAATTTTTAAAGTAGGAAATTCAGATATTCCATTTTATTCTATTGGCAACACTGCCTGCCATCGGTCTCATCAATTATCTTAATCTAATCTATTCAAAAACGATAAATAATTGAAACGAGGTACAGATCTATGGTACAGATAGCACAATGATATCATAACGAATATAATCAAGAAAACGTGACACTTAGGGGCAGTTTACAGAAAATTTAATTGCAATCAAATTTTAATGACGTTGTTAATTTGACAGTTCGCAATGTAATTCTTATGGCAACTTAATCGTGATTAGTTTAATTCGAAATTAAATATTTGATTTGCTTTCTGTAAACCCACCCTTAATGCATTCTTTTTTCCATTTGTGGCAACCGTATTTATTTTCTATTTTTAAACGACGCTACCGCAAGTCCGCAAAGTTTTTTTTTTGTTCTGTTTTGTTTAAACAATTGAAAATCGGGCATCGTAAAATGTCAAAGCCGTCGAAGTTGACAAAAATAATGAGCTCGCTCAGGCCAACGAAGATGTGGATCGACGGAAGGTGCTTCGAAATACGCAATGCGAACGCCAAGGTCAAAGTCCAAGACAATTCGTGCGATGGCGAGCAAAGCATAGGTAAGTGCAGTTGGTGAGGAACGCACCTTTTTAGTTTTTTTTTTTTTAAGTGAAAGCTTTTCAGATGAATTCGAACATTTCGGGATCTCTTCGCTTGAGGACGGACAGTTTTCCAGTAACTTTCGTATGCCCTTGTAAGTAAGCAAACTTTATATTACTTTCGGATTAGTTACACAAAAGTTGCACATTTTCTGGAGCCAATTGCGTTCAATTTTCATGGCACAATGTTCCCTTTCCATCAGTTGCATGTGTTTCATTCATTAACTCCGCCCCATGTATCTATGTTTTGTTTATTTCACCCAACCTCCTCATTTGCTCCACCCACTTTAATCTATTTACTCCACCCATTTTAATCTATTTACTCCGCCCACTCTGCTTACTGTTTATTTTCATCCAATCCTCTTGGTTACTCCTCCCATTTTATCTGTGATTTTTGTTTATTTCTTTTAGTGCCTACTATGAGAAGCTGTCAGAATTACCGAACTTCACCCTCAAAAATTTGGAAAGCGACACGAACACAGTCATCACCGTCCCGAAACTAGGCAGCGCCGGCAACATAGTGGTGACAGGTAACACCCCGGAAGAAGTAGGGAACGCCCGCATAAAACTGCAATCCATTTTCAGCGTGATAAGAGACCGCTACGTCGCCTTGCAGTTCGTCTCGATTCCGGTCTTCAGCGATGAAGTGAAGGCGCACTTCCGGAAATTCAAGGCAAGTAAACACCACCTCGCTCGTTCTTAATTAAATCAAAAATGAATCAAAGCAGGACGAGATCGTGAACGGCTCGAAAATCGACGGCCTACACGAAAGCATCTTCCAGAAGCCGGAGAAGTTGCATCTGACGGTCGCCGTGTTCGCCTTGATGGATGAAATCGAGGAATCGGAAGCGATCAGGGCCCTCAATGATTGCAAGCAGGAAATTCTAGAGTGAGTGCAGGTTTGTGTTCGTTCTCCTTAATTATACTCGGGGGTGTTTTCAGTCCGATCATTTCAAAGACGGGCCCCCTCAGGATTAGGGTGTCGGGCATCGATTGCATGAACGCGGAGCATTCTAAAGTCAACGTCCTGTATGCGAATGCCACTTTTATCGAGGAAGGCGAGCACACGCTTCAGAAAATCACCAACTCGATTTCGAACCACTTTTACGAAAGAGGTAACTAATTACCGGAGACTTTGAGGGCGGCTTCTAAATGGGCCATTAACTAACTGATCGTTGAATTTAACGAATCGAGTTTCTGAAAAACACTCTCCACTTGCTCGACATCTGGCATTGTCAAACTGATAGTATGTTGGCATCACTGCACGTGCACACTTGTAACATTTCGCGTTTTATTTCTCAGTATCCTTCAATTTATTCACAATAATTTAATACGTTTTAAACAGGCGTTGCTAATTTTTATTTTGAGAGCAAACAAATTTGTAACGTTAATTATGCGCCGACACGGGGCTGTCAGATGTTGGAGGTTAGGGTGCGTTCGGAAATTTTACCTTCGAGTGCATCTTGGGCTGGGCATCTAATCGCATCTTTCTTTGCATCTCGCTCGTGTGTTTCAAGAAGTCTTGTGTTTACATGACGACGAGCGAATTTTACATGCCGCGCCGCCGTCACAGCATAGGAATCTACAATAATACACAATAACGTCGCTCGAGTATAACTGTCACATTTGCCATTTTGTGTGATACCTACCGATTTGCAAATTACATTACATTTCCATATGCGCATCAAATAATATGGCTGCTTTTTCTGACATTGACGTTTAAGTGACGCTACTGGGTAATTACTTATATGTACTGTGCAGCCGTATTTAAAAGTGGGATGTGAAAAGTTCACCCGTTGTGATAGAAATAATGTAAACACAAAATTTCTTGGAACAGACGAGCGAGATGCAAAATAAGTTAAAAGACGTGAGGGAGAAAGATGCGATTACACGCCAAAGATGCACTCGGAGGCATACACAGTTTTCGAACGCACCCTAGATGTCGCACTAGAGCTGATCAGAAATCGCCCAAAATCGCGAGTTTTTAAAGTAATTTCCAACGTTTACAGCAATGCGATTTTTCAAATTTTTTTATTTCATATCTTTTGTTTTTCCTTTTGTCTGACTTTGGGAAAAAATGAGGAAAAAACTTCAAAATTGGGCAATTTTTTAAGGGTCGAGGTCATTGCAAAAAAATTAGGAATTTTTTTTTAATTAGAATTTCGAGAACGTGGCATCGTAAAGGTCAATGTCACGACCAAAAATTGGGGAAAATTTTCTTGAAATTTTTGAATTTCGACGTGTCGTCTTAAAGGTCAAGGTCACGACGGAAAAAATGGGGGGAAATCTTCAAAAAATTTCGGATTTCGAGAACAAAACTTCGTTAACGTCAGGTCAAGGTCAATGCTAAAAAATCAGAAAAAAAATTTAAAAATTCTTTGAATTTCGGGAACGAGGCGTCGTGAAGGTCAAAGGTCAACGCCAAAAATTGGGAAAAACGGGCATTTTTTAAGGGTCGAGGTCATTGCAAAAAATTGGAAAAAATCTGGAAAAATTTTAAAAAATTCAATTTCGAGAACGAGGCGTAGCTCAGGTAAAGGTCAACTCCAAAAAATTGGGAATTTTTTTTTTAAATTAGAATTTCAAGAACGAGGCATCGTAAAGGTCAAGGTCACGACCCAAAAAATTGGACAACATTTTCTTAAAAATTTTGCATTTCGACGAGTCGTCTTAAAGGTCAAAGTCACGACGGAAAAATGGGGAAAATTTAAAAAAAAAATTGAATTTTGAAAACAAGGCATCGTAAAGGCCAAAGTCAACGCCAAAAAATTGGGCAATTTTTTGAAGCGTCGAGGTCATCGCAAAAAAATTGCGAAAAATCGGGGAAAATAAAAAAAATTGAATTTCGAAAACGAGGCGTAACAAAACGTTAACGTCAAGGGTCAGGGTCAACGCCAAAAAATCAGGAAGAAATGGGGAAATTTTTTTAAAAATTTTGGATTTCGAGAACAAGATGTTGTAAAGGTCAAGGTCACGACCAAAAAATTTGGAGAAAATTTTCTTAAATTTTCTTAAGGGTCAAGGTCACAACGGAAAAATTGGGGAAAATTTTAAAAAAATTTCGGAAACAAAACGTTAACTTCAAAGGTCAAGGTCAACGCCAAAAAATCAGGAAAAAATGGGGAAAATTAAAAAAAAATTGAATTTCGAGAACGAGGCGTCGTAAAAGTTAAAGGTCAAGGTCACGACCAAAAAAAATGGGGAAAATTTTCTTAAAATTTTTTAATTTCGACGAGTCGTCTTAAAGGTCAAGGTCACAACGGAAAAATTGGGGAAAATCTTCAAAAAATTTCGGATTTCGAAAACAAAACCTTAACGTCAAGGGTCAAGGTCAACGCCAAAAAATCAGGAAGAAATGGGGAAAATTTTTAAAAAATTTTGAATTTCGAGAACGAGGCGTCGTAAAGGTTAAAGTCACGACAAAAAAATTTGGAGAAAATTTTCTTAAAATTTTTTAATTTCGACGAGTCGTCTTAAAGGTCAAGGTCACAACGGAAAAAATTGGGGAATCTTCAAAATTCTAATTTCGAGAACAAAACTTCGTTAACGTCAAGGATCAAGGTCAACGTCAAAGTATCAGGAAATTTTTAAAAAATTTAGAATGAGGCATCTTAAAGGTCAAAGGTTGTCACGACAAAAAAATTGAGAAACATTTTTAAAAATTGTGGAAATTTTTTTGAAATTCGACGAGTCGTCTTAAAGGTCAAAGTCACGAGCAATTCGACCAATTCTAAATTTTTGCTCGACAGTTCTTCGATTTTTTTTTTATTTATTAAATTTTTTTATTGAAAAAGTCGATTACGTTTTTGAACTGCCCGGCAAAATCAATCGTCGTTTATTTATTTATTTTTTTTTTTATGAGACGTAGAAACAGAAGCTTGTAATTATTCTTGTTATTTCAGTTGTCTTTTTTTTTTGTAAATTTTTAATCATTTGAAATTCGTTCGTTAAATAACAGTCTTTTGTTTTTCCTTTTGCTTATCAGCTCTTCGTTTCTTTTAAAATTTATTAACTTTGCTAATGAAAAAGTTGATTGCGTTTCTGATCTGTCCGGCGAAATCAACCGTCTTTTTTTATTTACTTTTTTACGACTCTGTAGAGTCATTTTTTCGATGAGATTTTCTTTTTTCAATTTTTAATCGTTTCAAATCCGTTTGAATTCAAAATTGGTAGTATTGGCAACACTGCTGAGTGTACACAAAAAATGGTAGTCGGTGTCATTCTACCTGGTTCTACCACAGGTCTACCAAGAAATCGCCATAAGTCTTGTACATTGACATGTGTCGTGTGTGTTCCATTTGTCAAGTTAATCAATCCAATTAAATCTAACACGTCCGACAAGAAGATATTTTCGATTTGTGACGATTCCGTCAAATTTCTGAATAACATTCATGACCAATTTTTTTTTGCTCGCGCCTACTAGCAAAATAAATTTTTTTTTTTTCAAATTTTGACACCGACAGTAGACAGTTCCAGATGTCAAGTAAATGGACTATAGCACAACTATAGTTAAAACGTCGGATTAGCGAGTCCTGGTTTGACGCTGAACTAACAGTTATTGTAAATTCGAAGCGATGGCGCTACTAGCTTTAATTTTTACGTTTACGTATTTACAAAATTAATGTCCAGTTTCGCAAGACGTAGTTAATCACGCGGTTAAGTATTCGATTAAGAATTGTTGTTAGGCAAAATTTAACAAGAGTGGAGTTCTTGTAACCAAAATATTACGTGTTTCTAATTCAATGTGCTGCCCTCTCCTGGTTCACCTCTGTAGTACTTATTAAAGAAATCTGCAAGGTTGTTAAACGGTTACTGCCGTTGTAAATCGATGTCGGAAATTTTTTGAAAATATATCTGCGATTTTTTTCTTAATATTTCAATCGCACATGCATTTTTATTTACTTATTGGTAGATATTCTTTGTGATAATAAAGAATGTACAGGACACAATAATTTCCGTTCATCCTTACATTTTTTACTTTCGAGTTAAACTAACCGGCTCGTTAAATTCGTTTCCACAAACCAGCTCTAAGACGTTTTTAACAAATCTTGCAGGTTTGGTGCGCAAGTTCGAAGGCAACGTTAAGTTGCACGTCACGCTGATGAACACCAAGTACAGGAAAGTGCCCGGGAGGAAGAGGAAATGGGCCGACAAGAAGCTCACGTTCGACGCGAGGCCCATCATGGATAAATACAGGGACTACCACTTTGGGGAGAGCAATTTCGAAACCGTCCACCTATCACTGATATCGTCAGTTGGCGAAGACGGGTTTTATAAACCCCTGTCCATAATCAAAGTATAAAGAAGAAGAAGAGTACAAATTTCTGTAGTACAAAAATAAAATAGTAGAGTATTTTTTACAAACGAAAAATTAAATAAAATACTTTTGTATTGATTTATTGGGGGGACAATCAACTGGTATGTTTGTATTGAGTCCAGTCTGAAGTTAAAAGCAATGCGGAGGTGATCATTTATTTATTATCTTAATTTGCACTCCGTTATCCATCAAGGTCAACAACTTTCCACCTGTATGACTCGGCTCATTTCATATGCGAGTTTGAAGTGAAAACATGGAAGCGGCCGGCTTAGTACCGGATGTAATCAACAAATCGCCGCCCCTCCAATTGGAGGTGGTTTACCCCGGGGGCGAGGTGGTCCAAATGGGGAACGAATTGACACCGACGCAAGTCAAGGACCAACCGAACGTAACCTGGAACGCAAGCTCCGACAAGTACTACACTTTGCTGATGCTCGACCCGGATGCCCCCAGCAGAAAAATGCCCATCCTCCGCTCGGTAAACCACTGGCTCATCGGCAACATCACGGGCGACAACCTGGCTTCCGGTGAAATGATCACAGCGTATGCGGGGGCCGGCCCCCCGAAACGCACGGGCCTCCACCGCTACGTCTTCCTCCTTTTCGAACACCCCGACAAGATACACTTCGACGAGCCGGGCAGCGACAGCAACTCGATACGCCACCGAATTCGGTTCAACGCGAAGCAGTTCATCCACAAGTACGCCCTCGGTGATCCGGTGGCCGGAAACTTCTTCCAAGCGCAATGGGACGCTTACGTGGACGTCAGAAACAAAGGGCGCTGTGCAATATTATGATCGCAGGGTGTTGTGCAATATTATGATCGCAGGGTGTTGTGCAATATCGATCGTAATCGCAGGGTTTTGTGCAATATCGGTCATAATCGCAGGGTTTTGTGCAATATCATAATCGCAGGGTGTTATGCAATTATAATCGCAGATTGTTGTGTAATATTATGTAGGGTGTTTCAAAATAAAATCGAGACAGCCTAATAAGTAAAAATTTACTTTAAAAATTAACAACTAAATCCGAAGGTCCTCAAACTCACATCATATCACCTAGCCGCTACAAATTACAACAGGTTTGCCAACTATTTAATACACAAATATATATATGTATATGTAGTACATAAAGTAACTATCATGCACTTGCTTCAAACGCGTGAAAATTAGTATCATCTTCCTTTTTTTTTCTGATTTTTTCTTTTATTTAAATTTTTGAAGTGCCTTATACGTACATAGTTAAAACGAAGTCATACTCGATGGTAATTACAAATCAATGAACGAACGAACGAACGAACGAATGAAAAAAAAAATACTATTCACACATTTTCACTCGTTCACTTCTTCGACGATGAAAGGGCGTTCACTTCCTCGACGATGGTAGGAGAAGTTGGGCCGCCGCCATTGCGTCGGGGAATAACGAGTGGTAATTTATGAGGGGCACGTACGCCGCGGTGATGACTCTTCCCGCGAACCAACGTCCATGGAGGGAATTCACCGAGGCGACCGCCGTCGCGATCGAGGGGCATTTCACGTAGACGTTTCCTTGGGGGGATCCCTTATCGACGTACACGTGTAGAACCCCGCCGTGTTTGTTGCACTCCTCAATCACGTCATCTCTTATCTCAATATCCCAGTTAGGATTGTTTTCTCTACAAAAACAAAAAAAGCTCTTACACAACGTGTTCACTGATTTTTTTGCAATAGACAATGTTTCTTTTGTTTTAAGTGTTAAAATTATGAATATGAATAGTTTTAAACGTGGAAAAAATTATTCAATGTAATCCCCATCTTTCCCCATGCACTTTTCTACCGTGTAATGAAAATTTTTGGCGCCCAACGTGGGGCAAAATAAGAAAACTGTTCACAATTCAGGCTCTACACTACATAGTACTCTTGGCGCCCAACGTGGGGCAACATAAGAGTCTACAATTCTGGCTCTATGCTACACAGTATTTTTGGCGCCTGACGTTGGCCAACTAATGTATCGAAGGGCGCACTAAGTTTGTTAACATTTTCAATTATGCAATTTATAAATATGTATGTAAATATAAAAATAGGAGAATTACACTTACCTGTTAAGGTATTGATCCTGCTTATTCCTGCAAATAAACAAGTAGATTAGAAGAAGGCGAACTTCCTTTTTTTTGCGAAGGTACTCACGAGGATGGGTCAAACATGTTGCTCAGCATAAAACACTGGGTGGCAATCGGGGGGGTGCTGTTCGTCTGTACTTGCGTGACCACCGGTTGCCCCGTCGCCATGCTGAGGGCGTTCGCGGCTGCCTGGGGTACTTGCATGCCGGCGCCCTCCGCCAACTTGAACATCAACTGCAGACGTCCGGTCGCGCCCAGGTCAATTCCGGAGCGATCCAGCTCGTCCGAGTCGAGTATCGACGGACCCTGCTGCTGCAGGTCGAGTCTTTCGGTGACGTTTCCGACCTTCATCGGTCTTCCGGCCAGCTCGAAACCGTTCAGCTGTTCTAAGGCTTTTTTGGCGTCATCACAATTGTGGAACTGGAAAAGAAAAAGAGAAATTCGATTCGTTTCACAAATTCAAATTAAACTTGCGATACAGTGTTGACAGAGGTGGTGATTTATCACCAGATCTGGTCGTAGAATTATTACCTGGTGGGATTTTCTGGTGTCTTTTTGCAAAATCTAAATAATAAGAAAAATTTTATAGCATTTAGTAATTTTTAAGTTTCAATGTTGGAAGGTGAAAGGTTGCCTCACTGCAATATTGAGTAGAGTCTAGAGCGCACATTTTTTGAGCAAAAAAAAAAACCATAAATGACAGATTTCTTTTTTAACGTCTCTTTGGATCGCAGAGGATCTAGTTCGATTAGTTGATACTGGATGGCGCCAGGTTCATTTTAAAATTTTTACCAGTTTCTCTTTAATGAAATAAGAAATTAAAAAATGCGTACTTTTCTGACATAGCAGAAAACGCAACGGAGATTTTTTTTCTCTTTAAATTAAATTTTCAGCTCCTGATTTATCTCAATAGAAGGCGTTGAATACTTGTCATAAAACAAGGGAAAAAAAAAATGACTAATTTAGATAAGTAAGCCTACTGTGCTTGCTTTCAAATAAAAAAAAAACGAACTGTAGTGAATTTGGTGCTGCTGTAAGTAACTAGATGGTGCATGCAGCATATCAACGACCGCGGTAGTAACAAAATTTAAGAATCACACAGTACTCTCTTTACCTTTTTCTTTTTGTGAACGTTCTAAAACTGCAGCGACAATTCACTAGATGGCGCTAGTAAAACAATACCGTTTGTTTATTTTGTACTTTGACAAAATGCATCATTTAAGTTCCGCTCGAAAAGTCAGAGTAATGACTTTGCTGGGCAAAGGTTGGAATTGCTGCGAAATTGACAGAAACATAACCTCAATAAAAGCCTGATTTTAACAAAATTCAATAATTAACAAAACTCAATCGTTACTCGATTGAAAATTAAGTTTCCGTCGTTCGAATTACAAATAAACCAATAAACTAAAGAAAAGCTGAATAACTTTCATAATTAAATAATCATTAGCTGTGTCTAGGGCAGTGTTGTCAACTTATGGGATTTCCACCTATATTTAGGGGATTTTAAATGCTAAAGGGGAAATAGGGGATACATTTTTTTTAAGGGAATAAGGAAATGTCACTTATCGTCAATAAAGAACGAAATGAATTGTATTTGGCGTGAGATATTGAACAGCGCCATCTATTGCAGTCAAATCAACTGAATTGGGCTGTAGAATTGACCGTCTTTTGTTTGTCTTTTATGTATTTTTTAGGTTTTTTTTTTTTAATTTATTCCTGATTCTACATAAATATACATAATAGATATACTTTCAGATTTGTACATAAAAATAAATTTTACGGGAATATGTCTTTTATTTGGGGGATCTTTAAACTTCAGATGGGGAAACTGTTGTCAATTGGTTGGCAACACTGGTCTAGGATTGCCAACCGTCCCGGATGATCGGGACGTCCCGTTTTTTAGGACACTGTTAGAGGCGTCCCGCGATTAAAAATGAAGGATGTTTTCGACGCTATCGAAACGAGAAAAAAAATTAAAATTCATGAAGAAAGTCAGAAAAACAAATGATGATCGTAATATACGCGTGCACAGGAAATTTTCGATTATTTAATTTCCGATAACCTAGATGACAGAAAAAAACGAAAAGGAAAAATGTAATCGGAATGGCAAAAAAACTTCGACAGGAAAAGAAGAAAACGAAAAACAAATGACGATCGTAAATTTTACGAAAGAAAAGAGACAGAAAAACAAACGACGATCGCAACACGTTTGCGAAAGACGAAATAATATCAGAAAATATGAACGACAAAGAAAGAACGATGGTTTAATTTCTAACAAAAGCGGAAACAATAAAAACTGTCGGGAAATATTTGAAGACGAATTTCAAACTCACAAACAACAGATAAACAAATGATGGCGGCAAGAAAAATAAAAAACAAGAGACGTAAACTTAAAATAATAGTCCATAAGAAATTCATTTCAATTTATTATTGTTACACGTCAAATCGAGATGAGACGATTTTTCACGTCAAATCGAGATGACACGATTTTTCACGTCAAATATGATTCTTTCTCTAAGATTGAAAACTGGTGAGTTGGCAACACTGTCTAAAACAGCCTTGCCGTAAGTTAACGTGATGGTTGTGATAACTCTCTAATTCCATCTCTGTCTTAAAATTAGGCTATCATCATAATACCCAAAAGTTCAAAGTGTTCAACAAGGTAGAGTCTTCTACCTTCTTGCGTTTACTTACAATTATCTCGCAGATTTATTTGAACTGAAGCTAAAGTCAATTTACATTAGGCTATCATCATAGCCTAAACATGTACAGTCAAATTTCATCGCAGTGAGTTCGCGACTCATTTGTAGCGAGCTGGCAACATCACTTGTATGTATATCTTTCCTGAACATCCGACAACACTGTAAGCTGCACCGGAAACGTCCCTTTGAATTCTCGCTTTCACATTGGTTCTTTTATTCAAAACTCTTGGTGTCATAATTATTCTATTGGCTATCGCTTATGGCGGGTTTGCATCTGCGGCGTCCTTCCGTTTCACTTTCGCGTTTGAGTTCATTCCTCATTGACCAGTGGTGCTGTGCGGACGCGTTTCACCACGTAGAAAAGTTTATCGTGGCCTTGCCCAGAGAACTGGGAAGTGCTTCTCTACGGCCCTGCCGGAATTTCATTAGTGCACCACCGATTGAGTTTTGGGGTATTTTAGCCCCGTTCCAAGCTTGAGAAAACTACAAATCTCAGGTAAAAATTGTGCGAATTGTCTGACGCCGTTTTGGACGCTAACGAGTCTGTTCTTTCTTTCTTTCTAATCAGGCTTTTACGTTTGGTTTTACTTCAAGACTCAGGCCCGATTTTTTCACCTCCAGTTAACATTATCTGACGGTTTATTCCTATATGGAGGTGAAAAAATCGGGCCTAAGTGCTACATCAAACTCCCGCTTTAGTTTTATCGTGCTGTTTTGGGTTTGACTCAGGCCGAGTCGATTCCACCTTCGAGCGTATTTTCTCTACGCCTAATTTGGTAAGACGACCCGCCATCTTAACAGTTTTGTTCACCGGTTCGATCCGGATTTACGGCGTTGGGACAGGAACAGTAGAGGGCGTGGTGACCGCCAACTTCACAGCGTAGCAAATTTGACATTTTCGACTGACGACTGACAGAAAGGTCGTGAGTTTGATTATTCAATTTATTATCAAATTTCGTGTCGACGCTCAACTTTTGCATGCCTTTTGGAGAGCGAATTTTCGGCTGAATGCAAAAAGAGCCATATATAGTTTTTTTGTTGTCCTTGAGTGACTGACAACTGTAGATTATTCGCCGTGTACCGATATGTGAATTTTACTTGTTGTGAATAAGCACCTATATAACTTGATGTAAATATATTGTAATCTGCATTTGCTAGAATCTTATCGACCAATAAAGTTTAAATTTATTAACTTTAAGTGCGTGTTTGCGTTGCCCTTCCTTCATGTACCAGTGAGTCAAGTGAAGCCTCCATTTTGTTTTGGCCTTCTGCCCAATCAAGTCGGCTCGGGGATACCGACGAGGTTGTTTGTCTATCATTGGGCCAAATCCGTCCTGGTGCCCTAAATAATTTAACATCATACTAGACCTACCCCCGTCTCACTGTGGCTAGCCGAGGGGAAAGCTGGTGGAAGATACAGCAGAATTTGTCACCGGTCAAGGTAAGGTTGAGGCTGTCAAGTGTAAAGTAAATTTGGTGACAACAACTGAAAATGTTTATTACGGAAGGAATCTGCTTGCTGCTCGAGTCTGCGCTCACGTAACGTTACTTTGCAAATGCGTTGGCATTAACGAAAATTGGGAATCGCGTTTACTTTTGAAAAGAAACAAAGTCAGTTTTCAAAATTAGGCCTGCTTCACATAAAGCCAACTTACATTAGGCTATCATCACAATAGCCAAGATACTTAAAACGTTCAATATAAAAGAATTTTCTCACTGCTTGAGCTTTCATTTATGTAAAATAACTTTCCGTTTAGTTTTGAAAAGAAACAAAGTCAGTTTTCAAAATTAGGCTATCATCACAATGACTTGCTTCACAAAAGACTGCGCTTAGTAATCAAGAGATGGCATTAACGAAGATTGGAAATTGCGGTTAAATGTTGTTATATTCATAAGAGATGGCTATTCTCTTGGAAAGAAGGGGAGTCGTTTACTTAAAAAAAAAGTCACTCACTGAAACCGTTGCGAAAAACTTTGCTCACCAACCAGGAGATGGAGCTAGATAATATAGAAAATTACATTGCTTCTGATTATTAACTGTAAATATTACCAACTGTAAATATTAAATTAAACAAGTGAAGGTGATATTCTATTTTGAAAAAAGAAAGTCGCTTCATGTGAATTTAAATATTTTCCAAAAATCGCCAGACAAAAGACTGCGCAAGCGTACCCCACCCCGACATGATCAAATGATTTGTGTATGAATCTACAAAGTTTATAATCAGACACATTGTGCTGTATTGCGTTAATTACAATATTAATTCATTTTGTGTGAACTCACTTTAATTGACAGTTAGGACAGTTTCCGCCGCTCGACGACCGGTAACTAGCGCCAAAGTGTCGACTTTTGGCGTTTCCTCGAGCACAAAAATTCAATGTAAATTTGTCAAAACGGCCAGGCCAGTTCTTCATTTAGAAGGCCATGCATTAGTCGATTGTAAGACTTAATTCTGTATATAAAAAAAAATTGGCCAAATTACCGACATACTACCGACAAAACTCGTAGCGCCATCTCTTCGATTTTACAATAACCTTCAGTTCAGGATCAAACCAGGACGTTTAGTTTCCAGAAACCCCGCTTTCATTAAATTCAACGATCAGTCAGTTAACGGCACGTTTAAAATTTCTTTCAGAAACCGGGCCCCTAATAAATTAAATTAAAATGTACTTACTGTAATAAATCCATAACCTTTCGACCTCCCGGTTTCAGGGTCCATGATCAACTGGATATTATCGATCTTCCCGTACGGCTCGAAAATGCCGCGCAACATATCCTCCGTGATGTTAAAATGAAGAGAGCCGACGTACAGACGCATCGGACCGGTCATCCCCTTGGGCATTAAATTCGGCATGGAGTTCCCCATGCGGTTCTTTTCGGCCTGGGTGTGCTGTACTATAATGGGAACCCCCAGCAACTTCTGCCCGGACAGGCCCAGAGCCTACAAGCAATTAAAAAATAACGGCGTTTTCGATTGACCGCACCGGAGCACTCTCAGAATATCTCCATCTCTGATTATTACATGAAGTTGAAATAAGATGAGAGTGCTCGCTGCAAGATTACGCAATAATGCGCATTGAAATGCTTACCAAGGCGACGCTTTCGGGATCCTTAAACTCTATATAGGCGATTCCTTTGAACCTCCTGGTTTTGTTACACGTAATTAACCGCACGTCACGCACTTTACCGACTGAACTGAAGAATTCCTCGAGGTCCCGGGCACGTATTCGCTGAGACAATTGCATTACAAACACTGTCCGGGCGTCCCTCTCTTCGGGGCTGAGGTCTTCGAGGGGGGAGGCACCTCTGTTATAGCCGAGGCCTATCGGAGATCGGCCTTTCTTAGGGAAGGGTAACTTAACAGACGGGGGAGACGGCGAGCGCTTTCGCGGGGGTGACGGCTTGCGCTCTCTGCTTCGACTTCTGCGCTCTCTTTCTTTGTGGTTACGTCGACGGTCCCTCGAACGACTGCGTCTTCCTTTCGACTTGGACCTCGAACGTCTATCCCTGGAAGTCTTTCTATCCCGGGAGCGTTTGTCTTGGCTTCTACTCCGGCGAGCACGGTCACGACTGCGCTTACCTCCATCCCGGGAACGGCTTCTGGATCTGCGACGGCTTCGGCTGCGACTTCTGCTGCTTCGTTTACGACCGTTAGCTTTGCTGCAATTTTATTTTTATTCTTTTCGTGTCTTTAAAGCGTCTTTATTTGAAACTACTTACTCGGATGATTTGTGCTTCCTAGACTCTCCGTTCTCCTTGATCTTTCCGTTCACCTCATCCTACGAACAGCAACAGCAAAGTGAAGGGGCCGCGCAGAAGGCGAAAACAAATCGCATTAATTATTGAATTTAAGCTGTTTAACCTACCGCCGACAGAAATGCATCTCAAAAAAAAACCTCATTTCTGTGACACTTATTTATTTAATTCGTGGGGGGGGAGCTTTCAACCATCGCCTTTAAATCCAAACAAAACAGAAGGAGAAAACTGTGTCGCGAAGCGATGGACGAGTGCGCGCCCCCCGCGAATTCCGTTCAACATTTTTAACAATCTCATTCATATAAGAACTACAATTGGAGGCGGGGGCAAAGTTGTCCAAGTTTGGCTGAAACTGATACGCGACGTCTAGTCGGGACTAGACTTACCGTCGTGCTGAATAACAAAGGAACTTGCTGGCATTACTTGATCCAGATCAATACTTCTGAAAAAATACACCGAATAAGACGTGTGTCTCTTTAACAACAGTTTTCTTTTATTTTTATTTTATTCTTTTTTTGTTTTTGGCCACATGCATTTACCTTATTCTTTTCGTTTATAGCATCCTTTCAATCGCAAAATGGTAAACAATCCATCGTTTTCGTTACAAAATATGCGCGTTCAAGTACAGGAGGGAACAAAGAAGAAAAAAATCTGGTTGCCATGAAATATTTAAATGTATTAAGTCCCCATGACCGTAACTTAATTTAAACCTTCTTCACCCCAATCAGTGGAGATTATAGATTTCAATAAATTTCAGAATTCGGGCGGCCTTGGTAAAAGAACTCGTGTCTTGGCTTATGGTGGGTTTATACAGTAACTAACACTAACAACTAACGTTTAGTAATTAATAATTGAACAGTTAAAAGTGAGGTTAAAATATATGCATAAGCAGAAGGAGTTTATACAACTTCACTAATAACTAAGCTTAAATAACATTGCTTAAGTGTTAGTTGTTAGTTTTAATGCTTAACTGTTAACTCTTAGTTAGCTGTATAAACCCACCTTTACAGCAAATGACAGATGACATTTAAAGAGGTAAACAAAGACTCGTAACTTATCCGCTAGCGCCAGCGATCGTTGCGCTGCTCTGTGTGATACAGTTGGACTACTCAAAGTAGGGAATTTAAACGTCAAATGGTGGATCACATGGTGGATTTCACAAACGTTAATTAAATTTAATCATTCGTTAAAAGTAAACGTTGCTATGGTTACATGTGCTGAAGGTTTAGGAATGATTATTCTTAATCAAATGATTAACTTTAATTGACTTCTAAAGACTCCAGCAAATGTGTAAACTTACTTCACGTCACATCACTGTCCCTAACCTCACTATCTTGTTCCCTACTTCGAGCAGCCATTTAAAGCAGCGATGGCTATGCGAAAGAAAAATTAAAAACATTAATTTAGAGTATCATCGATTTACAATAATGTTCAATTATTGTTCGAGTTAAAAATACTACGTATCGAATTAAAGTGAATGAATTTTAATTTGAAAATGTCAAGATGACAGTGTTCAACAACAGTATAACAAATTTTCGGTACGTTTTCAACAGATGGAGCTACTGAAGGTCTTACTTATATCAACGCAAGTCATTTCTTTTTGTGACCGTCCAAAAATGATTGTCAGTGGAACCTTTTCAACGTGACAACCCGTCAATCACCCTCATAAAACAAATGAACAGAAGCCTACCGGCAAATTTCAACAGATGGCGCCCTTGAATGTCTCACAATAACCCAATAAATAGTTTTAAAAACACACACAAGGATTTAATAGAAGTTTTGAGACACTTTGAGCGAAGCGTAATCGTTTTATGCAGGATGCCCATTTTAAAGCGTTACCCCTGAATATTTCAGACAAGGCAACCCATCAAAAACAAATCGAAAATAACTATTTCACGTTTTTATAGAAACACGGACGTAGAATGGGTTGCCTATTTTCAACTTTTAAGGTGACATTTTTGAAATGGGCACCATTTTGAAAATAAGGTCGGAAAATGTCGGCTTGCGTTAATTAAAGTTCGCACATAACCTCACTTTTTACCCTACAACATACGCGAGCTGTTACATAAGCGGCTGAGCTGTCTAGGGGCTCTCAGCTTCCTTTTACGAAATAAAACTTGGAAATCCCTTTTTTAGAGAAAAAAATCCCATAATCCCTAACTTGGAAAAAAAAAAACAAAACTTAAATCGGCAACACTGTGTAAAATGAGTAGGTACTAGATAAGACACGTAATTATATTCCATGGCCACCTGAGATCCTGAAATTTTATGAATCGTACATTATTATTAATAATTACCTAAGACATAAAATTTGTGAACACTTTGAATTCGGATTCAATAATTTAAACAAAAGGTGTGTGTAAATTCACAATTAAAAAAAAAAAGTTGAATTGTTTCAATTTGACTAATAGCAATTTCGATTGATCGCACTAGTGCGCATTCATCTCACGTTGTTGCATGAGGTTAAAAGAAGACGCAACTACACCGAGTACAATCGGTGCTTGCGAATCGAAAACGCTAAGTCATGTTTTTCTTTTTTTTAACTGGAGAGTTCACGTTTCACTGTTCACACCCAACAGACTCTTGATTTACCAGAAACTCTTCAAGATTTCCCAATTCGTTCGAAACCAAAACGTTCAAATGCAGATCCTTTTAGAATTATCTAAACAAAACAGTGGATTCTGAACTTTAACATAGAACCTAAGAACCGGAAGACGCCATGACACTTTTTTGGTGATATGACACTACAATTTTTAGTAACGCGCCTTTTTTTTTAATTTCTCCTCGTAGTTGGTCGTGAATTGTTAGTTGTGAACCAGCCTCAATCGACCTGACGTATAAAATAAACTAATAAAAGCAATGGTCGCGTTCAAGTAGAAAATAAGTTGCATCGTTGCAGCACCGCGTAAAGTTGTAGCGCTTTGTTTAATTTAAATAAATTACTTGAACTTCTTTTCAGTTGTAGAGGTTATGAACTCATGCCCGTATGCATAGACAAATCTCAAGGTAGACGTAAGAAAAAAGTTATACCTAAAGCTAACTTCATATCAAACTGTGCTCGTATAAGTTACATTTTTCAAAGTAAAGGTTGACTTTGGCTTAAGTCTAAGATTTGTCTATGCATACGGGCATCATTACGCTGCAATGTAGCGTATAACGGGCTACGCTTGATTAATGGCGGCCACTTGAAGGAAGCGCTGCAAACAATGACGTCACTGCACATCGTTCAGGTTTACGCTTTATTGAAGCACTGCAGCGCTGTGGTTACCTAACGCGGCCAATGTGTATGTGTTCTCCATGCACCGTCGAAGTAACCTCACTTTTCTATGGCTGCGTTCAGGTAACCGCAGCGCTTTAAGAAAGCGTAAAGCTAAACGAGGTACTTGTGACGTCATTGTTTGCAGCGCTTTCTTCAAGCGGCCGCCATTAATCAACAGTGATCTTGATATGCTGCATTACAGCGTAATAAATTCATAACCTCTACAACTGAGAACCAGTTCAGGTAATTTAAAGCGCTGCAATTTTACGCTGTGCTGTAACGCTGCAACTAATTTTCTGCCTGAACGCGACCTTTCTTTTATTAGGCGCTTTTCTGGTTAGCGTCGGAATGGCTCTGACCTCTAAAGGGCCGTCTACACGACAGCAACTTACTTGCACGGTACAGTTTGTGCAAACTTTACGAAATACCCTTTGTTGTCTACACGATGCAGATAAGTAAGTACGTGCAAACGTCAGTCCAATTCTAATTTTAGAAGAAGTTTCATCGCACTCATGCCGTCTAGCGTTAAGCTTTTTAATTTTTTTATTGCAAGTTTTTGTGTTCTGTTTAGTAACAGAAAAGAGAAATAAAAAAAAACGCCGGCGATCATAGCGGATTTACGAGAAGATCCTAATCACCTCTTTCAACTTGTCAACCATTTTGTTATAGGCAACATTTTTTTTATTCCGATCCGAATAGTCTTTACTTTTTATTTTCCAAAGACTTGGCAAAGATTTATAAAGTTCTATGAACTCGGAAATAAATTGTTTAGAATAGCTGCGAACGTCGGACAAGTTGATTTCACAATCTAGATAACAGACTGAAGACACGTCCACACGCTCATGCTTTACCACACAAGCCTAGTTTGGACAAACCAAATCTTTGACATTGCAACGATTGATCAAGCCATGCTTTCTAGTTTGTGCAGATAAGACTGCGGTAAAACATGAGCGTGTGGACGGCCCTGAAGGTATAGCTCAGAGCCATTCCGACGCTAACCAGAAAAGCGCCTAATAAAAGAAAGAAAAGTGAGGTTATGATATACGTCAATGGCTGCGTTCACCAGAGGTAAGCTTCTTGCGCTTAGCTGTTTCAGCGTTTACTTTGTAAGCGGTAATCTGGTGGACGCTTAATAGATTAACTGCTCATCCCGCCATTTATGAACACGTTTATACAATTCAGCGGAATCAAATGTACGCTTCTAAAAATGGCGTCCGCTTGGTAAACAGGTTGAAAATTAGCGCCCCGTTCATCCAACAAAACTGGCAGCCGCTTGCAAGCGCCCCATTCTGGTGAACGTAGCCAATGAGTTTCAACCAAGGCTGGTTCACAACTATAACAATTCACGGCAAACTATGACTAAGTTTACCTCGCATGTAATAATGTTTGAATCCCGACATAAACTTACCTATCTAATTTGTTATTTCAATCCGATTGAGAACTTAGGTCAATCCGTCTGAAAATGGGGATTGGGTTGTCGAAGCCGCTTAAAAAATAGCGATATAAACACGGGGATTCAAATTATTATTGGTACTGGCTAACTTCATGTTATACAGTGTGTCCCTGGATGGACCTAACTATACTTGTAAACTTCCTTATTTCGCATTTTAGGAGCAAAATCATTCTTCCTAAAAAGTTTTGCTTCTTTTAGCAAGTCCTCAGCTACTACCAAAATTTCGAAATAACATACAGGGTGGTTAGAAAACGAGACAACGTGAAATTTGGTTAAGAGTAAAGTAGCTTTTAGATGAAAGAAAAGTAAAAGTATTACTGGAAAAAGATCAATAGAAGCTCAAATATCTAATCAGAACGTTGTACCTTAAAGTTGACATTTTGTCTTCGTTATGATTAATAATAGGTATAAATTTAGCCAACGTGATTATCGCAGATATCTATGACAACAAATGCAACTGAGATTCAACTCAAGACTTCATATCAACAAATTGTCAGTCAAGGTTTGAATAAAATTAATGAAGACAAAAAAAAATCAACTTTACAACATTCAGATTAGATATTTGAGCTTCTATTGACATTACAAGCATCTTTTTCCAGTAATACTTTTACTTTCCTTTCAAATACAAGGTACAGTTGTGTTCAAAAAAGTGTTGTACAGAGTTTGCACTGTCTAAGCTGTATGTGCATTCATGATGAAGTGCAAAAGATTGTTGTACAAGTTTTGTTAAATATACGGTTTCTGGCAATAATATTATTGAACACAAAAATAGAAAAACCAATTGCCGCTCAAAAGCAGATATTTAAAACGTAGCTGTACAACACCTTTTTGAACACAGCTGTACTTATAACAAAATTTCACGTTGTCTCGTTTTCTAACTACCCTGCATGTTATTTCGCAATTTTGGTAGTGACTAAGGACTTGGTAGAAGAAGCAAAACTTTTTATGAAGAATGACTGTTCTTCCTAAAAAGCGAAATAAAGAAGTTTACAAGTATAGTTAGGTCCATCCGGGGACACACTGTATAAACATGTTATAATACCAAATTACCAGTACCGCCAGTAATTTATTTCTAAATTAACCATTTCAACTTAACATAATAAACACAAACTTACAGCTGATGGTCGACAATTGTCTTTTATTGTCCGTTATAAGCATGTAATGCATAATCTAATGTTAAGTTAGCAACTCAATGCATTTCTTTTTGCCATGTGATTGTCTCTTTTTAGGATTGAAATAATATTTCAAGCGGATTGAGGTAGATGTTCAAAAACAGTTCAGATTCACGAATCCACTTGAAATCTCAAATCAGATTGAATGTGCTGATTAATGCCCGTATGCACAGACAAATCTCAAGGTGGACTTAAGGAAAAAGTGACACTTAAAGCTAACTTCATATCAATTGTGTAGGTATATAGTAAAGGTCTACTTTGGCTTAAGTCTAAGATTTGTCTGTGCTTACGGGCACGAATGTGCGAGATAAACTTAGTCTATGAGGAGACATTTTATTTGGCAAGCAGTTTCTTTTTTTGGAAGTTGTTTCGCTAACTTCGATATTATTGAAGTTGGTTTCATAGTAGCTTCTATAGTTAATAGTATTTGTGAAGATGTCAATAGAAAAAAATTATTATGCAAGAAGAAATTAAAAATTTTCTAACATAAGCACATACAAGTACAAGCAGAAACTTTGATTAATTCTATGGCTTGCAAGCAATGCAACCGGTTGGGGAAAATGCCACACAATTAGCAGGGACTTCATTTTTATTCATACCACCAATTGTGTTGAAAAAATATCTTTACTATGTTATGTAAAAGTGAATCACTAAAAATAAACTAATGAATACTGATTGACAAAGTATATGAGTGTAGTGAATATTTTTTCTTATAACCAGTCTTCGGGGTTACTGGGACATTTCAGAGCCGGGCACATTTAAGTTTATAAAACGTAGTGCTCTTCCCCGACATCAACGTAACGTCTCTGTCTGCCGCCGCCACATCATAAATATCATAAACTATATGGCTCACGGCGACGATGACATCACTAACGGGTCGGGTACTCAATGTAATATTAAATTAATAACACAATTTCTTGAAAGTCGGGAAATATATTAAAACACATCGGTTTTTATTGTTTTGTAAGTTTGTGCACACGAGCTAAAACAAATCCGGCTCTGGGTTGAGCTAGAATCGCCGAAGTCTGCTTGTAACAAACAAAAAAGTTTGTATATTTTTATTACAAATATAAAATAGAAGGAGGTACAAGTGTAATGAACTCGAGCACGCCTTACATGAGAGGTCGTGACCCTAAAATAGTTGTTGTAAAGAATCAAGGATGATTGTGGTTATCTTGTTTGTCCCGGTAAATTAAAAGCCTGCCGTTTAACCATAAAAATCATACCGTGTCGGTTTGCGGACGGTAGGTATAGACTGTTTACCATTTTGTTGTGCTATAAACCGAATGAAGCCAAAAGGAACGAAAAAGAAAGAAACCTTTCTGTAACTTTCGAACTAAATCTGTGTCCAAAATACACTGTATTACATTAGTACAATTGTCCACCTTAAGAGTGAGTTGTGTCACCGACTCGGGTGATAAGATGTAGCCACGGGCCTTGCAACCTGGGGGTCATGTTCGTCCACTGCAGCCCTATGGCGAGAAATTTACCGATCAGGTTTACCATACACAAAAGCACACTAAATTATCAAAAACTTTGACTTGAAATGCAAAGTGTCTGACTCTTTTTATTTGAAACCTCCAATAATGGAAAAGAAGCAAATTTTTTTTTTGTTGACTTTTGAAAGTGACTTTTAAGATTTAAAATGAAATCAGTACCTGTTCTCAATACTTGAAGGCGACGAAAGACCGAAATTAACCTCATATGTCTAAAATTAAAATTAGGAAGTGATGTAAAAAATAAATACTTTACAAAAGGCAAAAGAACATTATCAAAATGGCAAGCTCCCGTGTGCGTTGGATGGAGCGAAGACACTTGCGCGCAAAATGGACGGATACACAAAGCTTTTTTTTTGACACTTGCACCGCGAAACCCGACATCGCTTGCCATTTTTCTAACTCTGCTTTACAATCTACAAATTCTAACGCCAGTAGACGCACAATTTAAAACGAAAGAAATACATCAAGTAGAAAAAAAAACGGCACTTACGTCCTTCTTGTACGGCGCTTCCAGCATAGCCTCGACGTCGAAGTCCTCCGCCATTTCTAACGATCAGAGAAATATTGTTTGGTCACACCGCCTTCTACAGCGCAGCGTTGCAAATCGATGTAACACCTTATATTTACCTGGGAGCGTAATATTTAACCAAAATTGTTTGCAAAATTCCTGGTTTTTATAGTAAAAAAGACGACTTTAACTAACGTACGCTGTGCACTTCCTTCCTATCGCCACTTATCTAATGAAACGACCTACCGCGCATGCGCCGTACTAAAAAACAATCAGGTCTGCCAACATAACTTTCACCTACATTTTTCTTTTCAATTCGCTTCACTTTAATTTCTTCTCAATCGCTTAACTTTAACTGTATTCTTTCGATGTGAACGAAGTGAATGCATTAAAATTGAACAAATTGAAAGCGATTCACTTTCAGTGCAAACTAAATTGTTTGCTCAGTAAAAACTGAATGTACAGTAACATAGGTACAATAAAATCCGGGCAAGAATTTGACATGTCATGTGCATTTCGACAAACTTGGTAAATCAGGCGCTTTTACTGAAGTTATATTTCTGTCAAAGTAAATAAATAAAATTTATATTAAACGTCAGAATTACTACACTGAGAAAACAAAATGTGTTAATTCAACCAAAAATTTTGTTTGAACGTATTGAACCGAAACTTTTTGTTGGGTGAACATTTTTTTGGTAAAATTAACACATTTGTTTTATCAGTGTAAACAAAATGTGTTAATTCAACCAAAAAAAGTGTTCACCCAACAAGAAGTTTCGGTTCAATACGTTCAAACAAAATTTTTGGTTGAATTAACACATTTTGCTTTCTCAGTGTACACTGAGAAAACAAAATGCATTGATATAACAGTTTTCTTTTTGTTGTGAATAAAAATGTTGATTACACTAAAATTTTTGTTAAATAGGTATACATACACATGTTACTGTAACAAAAATATCATTTTAATTTTGTGTGGTTACTTTAAATAAAATTTATTATTACAGAAATTTACAACTAAATATTTGGTTTATTGTAAACAAAGTATTTGTGTAACATAACAGTAAGCTATTTGATTTATTTGTTTTGACATGGTAATCTGATTAGTACAAAATAAAATTAATGACATTTATATAAATGTTAAATTATAAAAAAAAATTATTTGAACGTATTGAAACGAAATCTTTTGTTGGACAAACAGTTTTTTGGTTGGATTAACACATCTTGTTTTCTCAGTGTAGTGACATTTTGTATGCGTATTATAAAGCTAAGTTCATATGCATTGCGGATACGCAAAATTTTTATTGCGAATCGTTTCTAATTGGTTCATTTTGATTGAAATATACATAATGAACCAATTAGAAACGATCCGCAATAAAAATTTTGCGTATCCGCAATGCATGTGAACTTAGCTTTAAACGTCAAAAATATTAAAGTGAGGTTTACATTGTGAAAATGACGTGCCCGAATTTTATGGTCCGCTAGTGTAACTAATCGCTCATTTCACAACAGTGGGGAACCGAATGCCAACGAGAAAATGCAATCAAATTGCAATCAAATCTAATAACAATTGATTGTTATTAATTCGAATCGTGGCCTACGAGTAAAGAATAAACAGGAGCGTGTCACACTGACTAGTAGGTGCGGACTTCTTGTTTTTCTTTCACTAACACAAATTTGAGAAGAACGGCGCTAAAACAAAAAATAATAATAATAAAAATTCGTAATCAAATTACCCAATACTAATAATAATAATAATAATAAAAACAACATACAATCGATTTTGCAACACAATTGTATCACAAATTCTTTGAAACGGACGCTGAATAGTGTTAGTGCGCTATTCAGTGTCCGTTTCAAAGAATTTGTGATACAATTTTCATCGGACAAGAACCTGCTTGAATAATTTGATCGATTAATAAATTAAAAAAAAAGGACGAGACAAAAACGAGAAAGCAAAAAAATGAAACTGTAGAATTTAAAAAAATTGCGAAATAATTTCTTTTATAATAAAAAGAAATTTAAAATAAGTTTTTATAATAAAAAAAAATTTAAATAAGTTTTTATAATAAAAAAATTAAAAATGAATAATTTTTTTATAATAAAAAAATTAACAAATAAATTTTGCTTTCTCTACGTTATTTTCTAAAATTTCTTAATCGATTAAATTGTGTTGTGAAATCGATTATCTTTTGTTTTTATTATTACATATGTATTATTTTTAATTTGATTATAAATTTGATTATTATTTTTGTTATTTTCTTTTTATATATGTATGTAATAAAAAAAATGAGGAAACCTTGAGAAAGCAAAGAAAATGAAACGATAGAATTTTTATAATAAAAAAAAATTAAAAATATTTTATGATAAAAATAATTAAAAATTAATTTAAAAATATTTTTTTAATACACAAAAAAATTAAAAAATAAATTTTGCTTTCTCAACGTTATTTTAAAAAAAATTTAATCCATTGAATTGTATTGTAAAATCGATTCTTTTTTGTTTTTATTATTATTATTTTCAATTTGATTATAAATTTTTCTTATTATTCTTGTTAATTTTTTTTATACAGTAAAGAAAATTGAGAAAACGTTGAGAAAGAAAAAAAAATGAAACGATAGAATTTTTAAAAAATGCGAAACAATAATTTTCTTTATAATAAAAAAAAATTAAAAATATTTTCTTTATAATTAAAAAAAATTAATAAAAAAATAATAAAAACAATAATAATAAAAATAAATATGTACATACATATAATAAAAATAATAACAAACAATAAATAATAAATAAAATAAAAATTATAGTAAAAGAAAAGTTAAAAAATAATTTGTTTTTTATAATAAAAAAAATATGTATATGTACATATTATTATTTCGCATTTTTTAAAATTCTATCAATTCATTTTTTTTGATTCCTCAACGCTTTTTCATTTTTTTTTATTATAAAAAAAAAGATTTATTATTTCGCATTTTAGAAAAATTCTATCATTTCATTTCTTTTGCTTCCTCAACGTCGTTTAAAAAAAAAAACAAGAAAAATAAACGACAAGACTGAACAGTTGAGAAATAGTTTAATGTCATGCGCGGCGCGAATTAAATCACGCTTGCAATTGTTCAAATCTGGTAACTTATCCGCCGCAAGCCCCCAAGGTTACGAATGTCAAATATAACCTATTAGTGTCACACGTTTTAAGCTGGATTTACATGGAGCGTTGAGCGCGTAAAAACGCCGGGCTTACTGTACTCTTATTGGGTATTGCTCTTTACGTAACGAGCACTAACCAATGGGAGTAAAGTACGCCCGGCGTTTTGACGCGCTCAACGCTCCATGTAAATCCAGCTTTAGCGGAGTTCGTACATTCAACTCTGTTCACTCTGTTTACACTTTTGGCATTTTTTCAATTGTTTGTTCTCTTCGTTCACTTAAATCAGCTCGAAAGAAGATATTTAATTTGGGTACTTATCACTTAAAGTAAAAAAATAGAAGCTTTAAAACAGCTGACAGCAGCGCAACTTATTTTTGGAATCATTGCCAACTTCACATCAGTAAAATAACCAATGTATAGGTATAGTGTAGAGACGTGCACGCGCAGTATTCCACAGATTAATAAATTTTTTAATGTTTGGAAGAAAAGGTGACGAAACGAAGAAAACAAATGAACAAAATTTAAAAGTATACATGAAAAACGAAAGACACAACAAAACAGAATTCACTAGAATCATGAATTAAAATAAACAGAGAGAACTTCCTGCGTGCCTCAAGAGATGGCGCTCTCGAATGTCGACTTTTCAATTCAATTCAATTCAATTCTTTATTTGTACACCGGCAGTCACAGTAATGGTTCAGCCACACTAACGGCAAATGTGCTGCCTAACGTCATTTTTAACGTCTAATTTGCCATTAATCAGTCGCTACACATACAATTATTGTCAAGTTAGACGTGAAAAATCACGTTAGGCAGCACATTAGACGCAGCGTGTCTCCGACAACGATAGCGTAGCGACGGATTATTGGCATATATGGCACTAATTTTGTAACGGCATTGAGAATGGCATTGCGCGCTAGACGATAGCTCGGCTGGCGGTTTTTGATACACATCAAACGGATTGCCGGCGAACGTATCGCATAGTTGTTGCCATAGATAAAGAAAGATATATGTGAGGAAGACAGAACATACATTTTTTGCACGAAAACAGCGACATCTCGTGTTTTTAGTCACGTACTATCTTAGTTTTGATTGCAGGTTTCTTTCATTATTTCAAGTACTAATTTAAAATATATTTTTTGAATATTAGGAAACGGAAAATGCTAAAATATTTTAATAGAACTCCTGTGATATTTGACATTTAAGATAAAATTGCCAATATTCAAGTAAAATACCAATGCTGCAGCCGCTTCGGAGCGAAATGTGGGACAAATAATGACCTTAACCACCAATGTAAAATTTAGCGCATTAATTTTCTCGCGTTAATTGTCGGGTTCTTGTCCGTTAGAATGCCGTTAGACGTTAACGCAGATGTGCCCGAAGCATAACAGAATGCATCGTACACGTCAAAATACACAAATGTAAAATATGGAATATCATAATAACAATTGATTAAAAAAAAGCGAATTATACTAACTCGTAGGTATCGACTTCTTGTTTTTCTTTTACTGAAAGAATTCTTGGTAATTTTAATGAACCCATCAAAATCAAATTCGATTTTACAAAACCGTATTTCGATAATGAAAAAGGAATTTTTCGTCGACCAACTCGCAGTAGAGAATTTCGTCAATTCGATTTCAGAAGGTTGGCAACAATGACTTCGTGGCGGACATGTTGAAGCTTGTGTGCACGTAAACGCGGACTAAGCAAAATCGTAAATTACTTAATAAACACATGAAATGTCGGAAAAGTAAGGGCGAGCGCAATTCAATTGGATCACCAACGAACCAAATCGCATTCACGAACCGTTCGTTTCAGCCTCGAAGACCTGCTGGACGTGGACGCGGACGAGGAGAACGAGGGCGACTATGATTTGGGGGACGACGAGGAGGACGCCCTGCTCGACGACAACTTCGAGATCTCCGGCAAGAAGAAGCCCCCCGCGTCTTCCAAGAGCCGAGTTGAGCAGGACCACGAGCCCGAACCGGATTACGTGCTGGAATTGGACGACGGCACCGAGCTAAACGATGAAGACGGTAGTGACTTGCAACAAACAGGCGGCGGGGGCCTTTTTCTAACATGTTTTTTTCTTTTGGTTTTTAGACATTGAGATTTCGCTGAACGCCAGCAGTTTGAACGCCGAGGAAGAGCAGGAGAGGAACAGGAAGACCGACAAGTTTACTAACGAGCGGGTCGTTTTAAACGTGGACGTATCTCAACATTGTGAGTTTTTAAATCGTCTCTTCATTAATTAAGTAATGGTTGCTTGCACTGTTGGAAAAATCATGTTTGATATAATAGGTGGCTTGATGTTCATTGTACCGACAGCAAAGTCTCTCTTGAGGCGGATACGGTTCGTTCCGGATTAAATTAAATCTTCATCGCTTCCCCTGTGAGGCCTCAACTCAGACATTCTTTGTCCAGCTGGTTTCAAGGAGAAACTTGACAAAGAAATGCAAAAAATTGGGAAATGCAAAAAAAGTCAACGAAATCGCTGACATCTAGTGTCTACAAGCGGATGTATTTTTTTATTTTTTCCCAAGAGATGGCAGTGTCCGTGTTAAGCTGCCTTTGATACCTGCAAAACAGGCTTTTTTTGCATAGTGTTTGATGTAATTATACAAAAACCGTGTAAATGTCAAACGCAAGGAAGAGCAAAACATTGGGGAAAACGTAAGTACAGTTGAATGCAAAAAAATAGTACGCAGAAACAAGTTTCCTGTAATTGTCCTTTCTCAAAATGGTGTTGTTTAAATACGACTTCGCTCATAAAAATTTTGAAAGGTTTTCGAATTTGACAAGCTTTAAACTTTTGTAAAATGAGAAAGACCAATTACAGCAAACTGTTTTCTTCAACTGTACATTGACGATCGACCGTGGGGCCACTAATACGTTTAGAGCTAAAATTAATTGAACAGTTGGCAGCACTTTTTTGAGTGTTTTCATTTTGAGGTGTGTGCAGGTTAGAATAATATCCACCAAGCATTAACGATTAATTATTTACAAGGTATTGGTGGGTTTCCATAATATTCTTCGTGTCTTCGGGTGTTATTCAAGACTTTACACTAAAATCAGTGCTACCAACTGTTTCATTCATTTCAACTCTCACGGTATATCGAACATCATAAAACATCAACGAAGCAGCTGACATCTAGTGTTCGCAGAGGGATCTGTTGGGTTTGATTTTTCCTAATAGATGGCGCCACTTGAGTTAAGCCGCTTTTGATAAATTTGCATAATTTCTGAAAATGATGCAAAGACTATGTATACAATTTGTTCAAACTTAAGTTGATGCTGTTGTTAAGTTTGTTATTATAAAAGCTGCAAATTCGGTTAAATTGATAAACTTTTCGCGCTGATTGCTATGATGCAGTAAAACAAGAAAACAATTGAACGCAGTGGCGGCTCTTCAAGATATGCAGAGGGTGGGCAACATTTGAAAAATTATTAAATTAATAAATTATTTTAAAGATTAAATTGCATTGATAAACTTTAATAAGGTGGGCAGTGCCCACCCTGCCCACCACGAGGAGCCGCCACTGAATGAACGTCGCGTTTATGAGATAAACGCGAGAAGACAATTTTTTTTTTATGGGAAACCCTGTATACTATTTTACTAATCGATAGTGAATAAGATTTTTAATTAATATTATCCTTTGTCGTAAATTAATTAATAAATGAAGAAAATAATTTGATTTTTTACCATAACCAAAAAAATTAACGCAAATAAAAAAAAATGCAACAAAGTTGTAACCTGCAACCAATCGCCGATCAGGATCTAATGTATACGCCCCGCCCAAATTCGCCTTTTGATTTGATTAGTTGATTATTGAGTGCGTTGCCAGGATTCGAAAAACACACCCCCCCAACCAACGCCCCAACCAATAAGGTGCATCAAGATCAGATGCATGTATGTGCCCTGGTCGGGTTGTAAGTATACGCCCCACCTACTTGTATGTTTTCTTACATTCTAGATTAATTGATCAATTAAGACCTCACATTAGATACAAACATTTACATACAACCTCCAACAACCAATAATTTTGAATCTGCAAGCATAGTCTTCACCTGCTTCACTAAGCACCTAACCTTCACCAACATAACATGCCTGTTGTTTTCATTGGTGCAATTTTGGCGTTACGATCAGAAGTATATATTCCAACAGCCAATGGTCAATCAGGATCTAATGTACACGCCCCTGCCTTAACTCGCTTTTGGATTTGATTAGCCGAGCACGTAGCAAGGATTTAATAAACTCATATGTCATTTAATAATTTTAATTCAAATATTCTTTGGTCGTGATTAGACATATTCTTCCTAATTACCAATAACACGGTCAGTCATATTGCGAACTCAGTTTTTAATTTCGTTGCTTGCTCTTTTTTATTTCATTCAACAAGTGATGACGTCAAACGCCCCAACCAATAGTGCGCCATTAAGATCAGAGGCACGTAAACGCCCTGCTCTTTGATTGGTCGGATTGTACACGTGCAATCCGAAGCGAATGGTGACGAAACAAAGAAAACAAAATAATAGGAATTCAAAAATAATCAAACAAAAAAAAAATACCAAAAACAAAAGACAGTCGGTTTTACAGCACAATTTAATAGATTAATATTTTTTTTGGAAAAATGTTACAAAAAAAACTGTTTCTTTTTTTTTAATTTGGCGCTGACAAGGCGTTTATTGCAGAATTTGTCGATGCGGTGTTGACAATTGACAACTGCCATTTTGGTAACGGTTCACAATAAAATTTTCATGGCCAACTTCGGCGATAGATTTAAAAAAAAAGAAAACTGTATATCGAACATCAACGAAGCATCTGACATCTGACATCTAGTGTCGGCAAAGGGATCAATTTCGTTTTGATTTTCTCCTAACAGATGGCACTGTTTGAATCAAGCCGCTTTTGATAGATACAGAAAAGTGATATTTTCATTATTTGCAACGTTCCTCTATATGTACGTCACGTCATTCTAAGAATAATGCTTATCCGACGATTGTAAAATCTGGCCTGAAAGCTGTCAAATGTAGTTTTCACTCAAATTTGTTTCTCTCGCGCCGAAAAAACTTCGACTTTGACCTGAAAACTTCATTTGACAGCTTTTAGAGTAACTCAGAGCAATACAAACGAACAGACCTTACATTAAACCAAACATCAACGAAGCAGCTGACATCTAGTGTTCGCAAAGCGATCTACTGCGTTCGATTTTTTCTCAACAGATGGCGCTATTCGAGTTGAGCTGCTTTTGCATAATTTCTGTTCATTTCAGCTAAAAAGTCGGTTCAGAACGACGGGAAAAATTTCGGAGACAGGCAAAATCAGCGGGGCTTTCAGTTCAGGGGGAGAGGTCGTGGAGGAAGCAGGGGTAACTATCAAAACGAGCAGAACCGCAACGCACAGTACCACCAAAAGAAGAAAGTCTTGATCAATCCGCATTTCAAAGGGAACGTGCAAATTCGAAATAACGGTGAATGTACACAAATTACTTTGCTTTCTTTTCCTTTTGGCCCTCGCCCTTGCCTCAACCGTCAATCAGTAAGTTGTTCTTTTTGCCCTCCAGCCACCCACTTGAGCTGCAGCCCAAGTCTTCTATTTTGTTCTTCTAAATTTCTTAATTTTAAGTAAATACTTTTTGGAAGCAATCAATTTAAAATTGATAGATTTTTTAAGATGTAAATCCAACCTTTTCTTTTTTCCTTAGTGTCCTTGGCTTGGGACAGTAACCATGCGAATAATCATCAGAACAATCAGCACAAGAAGCCCTACGTGTACATTCACCCGTGGGCGCAGAATCAGCAGCCGGTTTTACACAATTACGTGCAGCAGCCCCCGGAGCCGCATCCAATCATGAACACGTTCCATAACCCCCCCTATCAGCCGTTGCCACAGGTAAACTCCTCTTATGTCTCTCGAGTTGTATTATTATACTTAGTTTTGCAGATGAATGCGAAGCCTCCGGTGCACCAGCGTTTGGGTGTCAACCCGAACTTGTGCAACATCGACAGTCAACAGTACCCCCCGATCCAGTTTCCCAATCCACCGCAGCAGCAATCGTTCCAGCAGGTACCCCCAAATCACGTACAAATGACGTACGAACAGGCGGCGCACTTCAATAGCTTCAACAACGCCCCCCCTCATTACAGCAACCAGATGTTTCAGAAATTGCCCCCCGTGTACAACCAACCCCCCATGTATAACAGTAGTAATCAAACCAACGCTTACCCGAATCCCCCAAGTTACAACAGCGCGTTTCAAAATCCCATGTTCGCGCAGCCCTCCGGTAACGAGTACAACGTTTACCCTCAGCCGATTCCGGTGCATAACATCGACGCCACCCCCCCGATCGTGAACTATCAGAAACCCCCTGAGTTCGTGCCCCACCAGAAACAGTACCAGCAGCAGCCGAGGAAGTTCAACCAGGTCAGCCCCGGCAAGCGAAAGTTCGACGTCAAGGGCGAGCTGAAGAAGAAGAAGCGCAATCTTTCTTCCAATTTACACGAGGTCCAGACGGTCGATGTAACCCCCGAGGTAAGTGAACCGGTGTTGATAAAAATCACGATTTTCTTTAAAAAATCAAAAATCATTGATTTAAATGAAAAAAATCAAGATTTTTTTTTGTTTCTTTGTATTTTATTTTAGACTGATTCTTGCTTGTAGAGTGTATTTATTGTGCGATAAATTTGGATGTAGACGGCACTCGCGAGCCTTCACATTCAAAATTATCTGTGGCAGTGTGTGTGTGTATGTGGGTGAATAATAAAGAAGATATTTCGTAGAATAAAACAGAAAAAATGACAATTTATTAGTTCAATTTTGAAGAGTTGCACAAACAAATTATCCCGTAAAGAAGTTCGGAGTTTTAAAGAGAAGCAGTTTAATATGTTTGGACGGTTTTTCACAAAACCGCCCTTATACTATGTGTTTTTTTTTAATGCCATAAGGAGTGGCTGTGGAAAAGAAAATTCATGTCTTAGCTTCATTCATTTACTTTGGCATGTGTTAGATGCCAAGCTACGACATGAGTTTTAATTTTCATGGCCAACCTTTATGGCATTTTAAAAAAAATACATTGTACTTTACTTACATCAGGTTTCGAACCGCGTGCTTAACTGATCAGTACAGCGGAACTTGCGGGTTAATAAAGCGCGACCGGGAGCTTTTACCTAAGCTAGCTACACGGCGCCCTCACTTGTTCATTTTCCGAACTCCTTACTATCTACAGTTTCCTTCTAACATCCGGAATTGTCTTGACAAGAAAATGAAATAATAGAATTAAAAAAGAAATACGAAGTAGTAAAAAACGATGAAAACAAAATAATAAAAATTCAAAAATAATCAAAAAAAAAATAACGAAAACAAAAGATTTTACAACAGTTTAATTGATTAATAATTTTTTAAATAAAATAAAAAGGACGATGAGGAATCAAAGAAAATTAAATAATAGAATAAAAAAAATGCGTATTAATAAAATTGAAAAAACAACGAAAACAAAAGACGATCGACAAAGAAAACAAAGTAATAAAAGTTAAAAAATAATCAAATAAAAATAAAAAAATGACAAAAACAAAAGATAGTCGATTTTACAATGCAGTTTAATTGATTAATCATTTTTTTTAAATAAAATAAAATAAAAAGGACGATGAAGAAGCAAAGAAAATAAAATTATAGAATTAGAAAAAAATGAGTAATAATAAAATCGAAAAAAAAAAAAAAACAAACAAAGGACAATCGATTTTACTGCACGACTCAGTAGATTAATAAATTTGAAAAAGAAACAATTCGAAAAGAATTGTGACGAAACAAAGAAAACAAAATAATCTGCGTTTTGTTATTATTTAGGAAGCGCTCTTCTATAACCTCGACAGAAAAAAATACTTTCTTACAACGTAAGCTAAAAAAATACACTTTTACAGCCTAGGCAGAAAAAGTACACTTTTACGGCCTAGGCAGAAAAGGTACACTTTTACAGCCTAGGCAGAAAAAGTATATTTTCACAGACTACGTAGAGAAAGTACCATTTTACGGCTTCTTCGGAAAAAGTGTAATCCTCGCCAATACGGAAGACACCAGCGCACAACTTTATTCTAAATTAAAAAAAGAAGAACGTGATGAAATGTACGAATTAGAGACACGATACATGTAATGTTTTCTTTGTGTTTAACAAGTGGTCGGGCCTTCGTGAATTCCTCCCACAGAGAAGAAAATTTGAAGAACGCGCTTCGCGCGTTAAGTGCCGCTCGTTGGGGGGGCTCGCGGCAGCTAGGGAATTGAATTTTCCCTCGGGTCCCTCCGACCTTGACCCCGAAGCCTTTCGTTTAATTTTTTCAAATTTTTTTTTCAATCTCAAATCCTTGCTCGGGTCGATTACCGTTGGGCTCGCTCAGGTTTGGTTGAACTTTCGTTTGACCTTGACCTTTAACTTATCGGAAAAAAAATTATTTAATTTTTTTGGATCAATTCTTTGCTCTTGTTGACTACAGTTGGGTTGACCTTGAATTTCGTTTGACCTTGACCCTTAAGTTGTCGAAATGTTTTTGAAATTTAATTTTTTTTATCTCAATTCCTTGCTCTCGTTGATTACAGTTGGGCTCGCTCGGGTTGGGTTGACCTTGAACTTTCGTTTGACCTTGACCTTTAACTAACGAAAATTTTTCAATAATAATTTTTTTTCGATCTCAATTCCTTGCTCGGGTTGAGTATACTTCAGTTTGCTCGGGTTGGGTTGACCTTGAACTTTCACTTGACCTTGACCTTTGATCGTTTCCGACCGTTGATCTCGAAACTCATTTTTTAAATTCCCTAATTTCTTGCCTTGACCTTTGACCTTTGCGACGCCTCGTTGTGGAAATTCAAAAATTCTTTAAAAATTTTCCAAATTTTTGTCCGTGACCTTGACCTTTGATATATACGACTACTCCTTGTCGAATTTAATTTTTTTTTAATTTCCCCCTACTTTTTATCAATTTTTTTGTTGTGACCTTGACCTTTACGACGAATCGTTCTCGAAATTTTTTAAAGAAATTTTCTCGATTTTCCCGATTTTTGGTCATGACCTTGACCTTTGTGACGCCTCGTCGAAATTCAAAGTTTTTTTAAAAATTTTCCCCGATTTCTTCCAAATTTTTGGTCGTGGCCTTGACCTTTGACCTTTACGACGTCGCACTCTCGAAATTAATTTTTTAAGTGTCCCCGATTTTCCCAATTTTTTTATAGTGACCTTGACCTTTGACCTTCGGGACGCCTCGTTGTCGAAATTCAAAATTTTTAAAAAAATTTTCCCCGATTTCTTCCAAATTTTTGGTCTTGACCTTTGACCTTTACGACGTCGCACTCTCGAAATTATTTTTTTTGTGTCCCCGATTTTTCCCAACTTCTTATCGTGACCTTGACCTTTGACCTTCGGGACGCATCGTCGTCGAAATTCAAAATTTTTTAAAAATTTTCCCCGATTTCTTCCAAATTTTTGGTCGTGACCTTGACCTTTACAACGTCGCACTCTCGAAATTATTTTTTTTAAGTGTCCCCGATTTTTCCCAGTTTTTTTATCGTGACCTTGACCTTTAACCTTGGGAATGCCTCGTCGAAATTCGAAATTTTTTAAAAGTTTTCCCCGATTTCTTGACGTTGACCTTGACCTTTAAGACGACTCGTTCTCGAAATTAATTTTTTTTTTTTTAGAAATTTTTCCCAAATTTTTGTCGTGATCTTGACCTTTGACAATTAAGATGATTCGCTTTCGAAATTCTAAATTTTTAAAAAATTTTCCCTGAATTTCCCGAAATCTTTGCGACCCATCGTTGCCAAAACTCAAAATTTTTTGAAAATTTCTAGATTTGTCCCGATTTTTTTTACATTGACCTTGACCTTCGATCTTTAAGACGACCCGTTCTTGAAATTTAAAATCTTTTAAAAATTTACCCCCGTTTTTCCGATTTTTCGGGCGTGACCTTGACCTTTGACCTTTACTGCGCCTCGTTCTCGAAATTCGGAACTTTTTTTTAAGTTTCTCCCAATTTTCCCCGATTTTTACTAATTTAATGCGTTGACCTTGATCCTCGACGTTAACGAAGTTTCGTTTTTGAACATATTTAATTTTTTTGTGAGCAAGAAAAATCGAGTTTTCATTTGTTGCTTTTGTTTGTTCACACTTCATAATTTTTTTTGTTGTCTTTCAATGTGTTTTAAATGTTTACTATGTTTTTCAGCGGTTTATTTTTTGTTTTAATTAATAAGTTTAAACAAATGTTATAAGTTCCTGGTTTTAAAAGATAAAAATCGGTCCATTAAAATCAGTGAATTTAATCGAGTGATTTAAATCTGAATCACTAACTGCCGGTCGTCTTCCATTGTTTTTAAGAATTTTATTAATTCGTTAAACCTTCAACAGATGGAGCCACGTTCTTGTCTTGTCATTTCTCTTAAATTTTGCTTCAATTTGTTAAGCTGTCAGTAGATGACATCACTTTCTTGCTTAGACGTGTTCTTCATTTCTTGCGCCAAACTGTCTTTTTTAATTTTGTTAATTCGTTGAACTCTTAATAGATGGCGCCACATTCATGCCTGCACTCCGCCTGCTTTATTTTCAAAGTTCTTTTTTAAAATTTTGTTGTTTCGTGAAACTTTCAACAGATGACGATAATTTTAATTTCTTCTCGACGATTTTCTTGATTGTGTTAAACTTTTTTAATAGATGGTGCCACATACTAGTCGGCATCGAGAGTGATGAAAAACCCTTGTAATCAATAAATTCTTGACTGTCGGTCATCTCCCAATTGCTTTTCGCCATTTTATTAATTCGTCAAAGCTTTAATAGATGGCGCCACGTTCTTGCCCTAAGCCCTATAAAACATGAACTTTATTTTTCATGACAATTTTCTGCTATTTTGTTAATTCATTAAACTGTCAACAAATGACATCACCTTCTCGCTTAGACATGATCTTTTTTCTTGACAAAATTTTGTCAATTCGTGAAACTTTCAATAGGTGGCGCCACATCCTTACCCGCATCATTTTTATTGTTTTCTTTTTTTAAAATTAAATAACAACCCTGAAGTAATCCCCCCCCCCCGTTTGTGAGTTGGTCTAAATTTTTGTTTGTTTGTTTTAGATGACAGTGAAATCGGAAGTCGTAGAAGAAGAAGACGAGGAGATGAGGGCGTATCGTTTGAAAATCGAGCAGCAGAAAATGATCCGCGAAAAGATCCTCCAGCAGAAGGAAGAGAGAAGAAAGCAGGCGGCGAAAAAGTTGCAGGCGGAAGAAGAGTACAAGACGGTGGTGCCCCCGAACGAGCTGATAAAGAACATCGAAATCCCCGTGATAACAAACGTGCAGGTCCAACCGAAGGTCACGGTGATGAGGAAGGCTGCGCCTCGTGTCAACCAGAATATCGTTCCTATAAAAACTGTTAGTGTGATCGAGCTCGGTAGTAGCGGACGTATTGTGGTGGCGAACTCGAAAAAGGATGAGGAGACGTTCCACTTGAATCCGTTCTTGAGTAATCGTAAAGTATTCGCTAAAGATCAGTCACTGACTGACACGCCCGTGGTGGTCGTTAAAAACTTAGCAACCGGCACGTCTGTGGCTAAGTTGCGCAAATTATGTCAAGGGGTAGGCGACATTCAGGTAAGGGTTGTCGATGGCAATCGTTTTATTACTTAGTTCTATAAGTAACGAATGTCAAACTAAAATATGCGTCGTTCCATTTTAAAGCAGTCGTCACTCGCAAAGTCCATTTGCTTTTTAATCATGCTGCATATTTTACTTTTCGTTGTCGTTGTTGTTGTTGTTGTACACACGTTTAGAAATCCGTTTTAGTTGGTGTTTCCCGAAGCTTAGGATTCTCAGTTTACTTTTCCTTTCTTAACTGTGCCGTGCCTTTGTTTTTTTAAGCTGTTGTACGCGGAGGACGGGTTGTTCCCCGAATCGCAGATAATTAGGTTAAGTTTCAACATGCCGTGTGTGTAGTAGCAATTTCCAATATTTTTATACTTTTATACTGGAATAAACTTTTACGTTTTTCAAAATTATATGTTTTGTCGCACCATCTGGAAACCAAACGCCGAAGCTCTTCGATTTTTTTTTAATTCTGGCGGCGGAACGAGAACGCTCAATTCATAAAAATCCCAGTTCGTGTTTATATTATTTATTTTATTGTATTTTAGTTCATTCAAGTCAGAAGTACTTAAATATGTACGGTCAGGTAATAAAGTGATGTCTGCCCCATAAAATGTAAATTTAGTTTAGAACACTAAGGCCCAGTTTTACAATCGTGGAATAAGGACAGAATATCTGAATATCTTTTAACGTTCCTCCATATCTACGTCACGTTATTCTAAGGATAATGCTTGTCCGACGATTGTAAAATCGGGCGTCTATCGAGTAAGCGGACATTGCACGTGCCTGTGCTCCTTCCATTCCATTGTCCGTCTGCTCGACATACTGGTTAGTATCACACTTTATGGGAGAGACGTTTCTTTATTACGTGACTGTACATTTATTTGTTGTGTGCGTATTGTTGAAATCGACGTTTTTCTTTAGTCTTTTAATTTCTCATTGTAATTTTTACCGAAACAATTTTTTTTCCATTCTTATTTTAATAAGTTTTAAACGATAACTATTTTTAAAGTACATACAATAATTAAGAATTACCTACGTCTTTGATTCTCGTAGAAAAATTGTCATAAATGTACAAATCGAGCTTGAATTACATTTGCATTTCGTTTTGTATTTATTATTTGTATAATAGGAGTACGTGCTACGTGCGCCAATGATTTTTCTAACAAACAGTGCAATATAATAAGCAATAAAAGACAATAACTCTCTTCTTCGCTTCAACTGATCACATCGCAATCAAGTTTAATCTGCGTTTTGCTATCATTTAGGAAGCACTCTTTTATAGCCTCGACAGAAAAAAATACTCTCTTACAGGGTAAGCTAAAAAAAAATACACTTTTACGGCCTAAGCGGAAAAAGTACACTTTTACGGCCTAGGCAGAAAAGTACCATCTTACAGCCTAGGCAGAAAAAGTATCATTTTACGGCCTAGACAGAAAAAGTATCATTTTACGGCCTAGACAGAAAAAGTACACTTTTACAGCCTAGCGAGAAAAGTACACTTTCACAGACTAGGCAGAAAAAATATAATTTTGCGGCTAGGTCCGAAAAAGTAGAATCCTCGCAAACACGGACGTCACCGGCGCACAACTTTATTCTAAATTTAAAAAAAAGAAGAAAAACGTTATGAAACGTACGAATTAGAGACACACGATACATGTAAAAGACGTACGTACATATATTATTTTTTCCGCAAACTATAGAGAAAAAAAAAAACAACAGCTTAGGTCGCGACATCTCGCGGCTGATTTTTGACAAAATGGGATCAAAGTAACGTTTTACGACCTAGGCAGAAAATGTACCATTTTACAGCCTAGGCAAAAAAGTATAATCCTTGCAAATACGGATGACACGAGCGCACAACTTTATTCTAAATTAAAAAAAATTAAGAACGTTATGAAACGTGCAAATTAGAGACACACGATACATGTAAAAGACGTATATTATTTTTTCCACAAACTATAGAAAAAAAAAACAACAGTTTAGGTCGCGACATCTCGCGGCTGATTTTTGACAAAATGGGATCGTAGTAACGTTTTACACCTAGGCAGAAAATGTACCATTTTACAGCCTAGGCAGAAAAAGTACCATTTTACAGCCTAGGCAGAAAAAGTATAATCCTCGCAAATACGGATGACACCAGCGCACAACTTTATTCTAAATTAATAATAAGAAGAACGTTATGAAACGAACGAATTAGAGACACACGATACACGCGAAAGACGTATATTATTTTTAACACAAACTATAAAAAAAAAACAACAGTTTAGTTCGCGACATCTCGCGGCTGATTTTCAACAAAATAGGATCAAAATAACGTTTTACAGCCTAGACAGAAAAAGTACACTTTTTCAGCCTAGGTAGAAAAAGTACACTTTCACAGCCTAGGCAGAAAAAGTACACTTTCACAGCCTAGGCAGAAAAAGTACCATTTTACGACTTGGTCGAACAAAGTATCATCTTCGCAAATACGGAAGACACCAGCACAACTTTATTCTAAATTAAAAAAAAAAAAGGAAGAACTTGATGAAGCGTGCGAATTAGAGATACACGATACATGTATTATTTTTTCCAGAAATTATTTAAAAAAATAACAGTAGGTCGCGACATCTCGCGGCTGATTTTTGACAAAATAGGACCGAAACTGCTGTACAGATGATGTTCGAGGGTTCCATTGCAATTAAAACCCACTTGCAACAATATTGATATAAAGAGAGAAAGTTATAATCTTTACATTTTGCCGGCAGTGTTTGGTGTCCTCCGCATTTAGGTGAACTGTATCATTTTACGCAAAAGACGGTGAAAGTACACTTTTATAGACTAGGCAGAAAAAGTACGCTTTTACAGACTAGGCAGAAAAAGTACACTTTTACAGACTAGGCAGAAAAAGTACACTTTTACAGACTAGGCAGGAAAAGTACTATTTTACAGGCCATGCCGAAAAAGTACCATTTTAGAAAGCACTCTTACAGCCTGCACAGAAAAAAATTCTCTTAGAACCTAAGCTGAGAAAAATTACATCTTACGGCCTAAGCAGGAAAAGTACCGTTTTACAGCCCGCGCAGAAAAAAATAACTTTCCACAGTTCGGGCAATAATAGTAAATAGGGCGGCGCGCGTTTCTTTTAAGGGAAACCGTTCTGGTATGGTTCTGTAAAGAAGACAAAAACTTTTAATTTTACAGCTGGGACATTAAATTAGAAGTTTGAGTATTTTTGCGTTTTATTCATTTCAATTATTAAAGATTACGCATCTAGTTCCTCAGCCGAGATCAACGTCTTGATATTACTTAGGAAGCACTCTTTCACAACCTAGGCGGAAAAAGTACTCTTTTACGAACTAGGCAGAAAAGGTACTCTTTTACGGACTAGGCAGAGAAAGTACATTTTTACAGCTAAGGCTGAAAAAGTGCCCATTTACAGCCAAGGCACAAAAAGTACCCTTTTACAGCCTGTGCAAAAAAAAATAATTTTTAAACAGTTCCGGCAGTTCTTAGTACTCTCAAGTTCATTGTTGGGCATCTCGTTTTTTTGCGCAGCTAAAAAATTAAAATAAATCAAAACTAACACTCAAATCATAATAAAAGAAATTTGAAGTTGATTTATATACTTTTTTTTTAGAAAAAAATACTCCTTTTACAAACTAGGCTGAAAAGTAACGTTTTACGGTCTAGGCAGAAAAGTACCCGATTACAGTCTGTGCAGAAAATATAATCTCTAGCAGTTGAAGTCGATTTAACGTAACTTTTCAAACGCGATGTAAGTTTTGACAATATTTAGAATTTTTTAGAAAAAAATACTCCTTTTACAAACTAGGCTGAAAAGTAACGTTTTACGGTCTAGGCAGAAAAAGTACCCGATTACAGCCTGTGCAGAAAATGTAACCTCTAGCAGTTGAAGTCGATTTAACGTAACTTTTCAAACGCGATGTGAGTTTTGACAATATTTAGAAAGCATTATTTTATGACCTAGACATAGAGACAAAAAAGTAACTTTTTCTAGCCTAAGCATGAAAGTACCCTCTTACAGCGATCTGCGTTTTGATAACACTCAGAAAGCATTGTTTTACAGGCTAGGCAGAGAAAAGGTAACTTTTTAACAGGAAAGAAGACTTTTTTGATTTTCTTCTCCCAAGTTTATTTGCGGGGTGCCCAGATCATCGTTTTGTTTTGTTTCGGTTTATTTACACGTTCGAAAAATTCATAATGCTTTTGTTTTGGTGTTACATGCATGTTTAGAAAGTACGGTTTTACAGCCTAGGCAAAAAAATAACTTTCTACAGTCGGGCAGGAAAAGTACTATTTTTGCAGCATAAGCCGAAAATTGCAGTCTAGGCTGTAAAAGTAGTTCGTAACAGTCCACTCGGGAAAAGTTGTCATTTTATTTTAGTTCATGTATTTGCGTATGTGAGAAATTGGTTCGATTACATCAGAGATAAAGCTCGAGAATAAATGAAAATCGTCATGTTTAAAATTCAAGTTACTATAGCGCGTTTTGGTGCTATTTAGAAAGTACGTGCTGTTTAGAAAGTACGTGCTGTTTCACAGCCTAGGCACAGAAAGTAACTTTTTACAATCAGGCAGGAAAAGTACTCTTTTTGCAACCTAGGCCAATGCAATGAGAGTAACTTTCTGCAGAAAAATGACTTTTTGAGTCTAGGCTGTAAAAGTACTTTTTAACAACCCACTCAGGAAAAGTTATTTTACTGGACTTTGTTTCAAATAAATCAGTTTCATCAGAGATAATGTTTAAGAATAAAAAGTCATTTTTTTTTTAATTACCATAGTATGTTTTGCATTACATATTCAGCCTAGGCAAAAAAGTAGTTTTTTTTACAATCAGGCAATCAGGAAAAGTACCCTTTTGCAACCGAGGCCGAAAAAGTCACTCTTCCTGCAATGAAAGTGACTTTCTGGGGAAAAAATAACTTTCTCGGTCTAGGCTGTAAAAGTACTTCGTGACAGCCGCCCACTCAGGAAAAGTAAGCTTTTTTTATAGTGTAGGATAATAAAAGCGACTCGCTTAAGCGAAACCAAAAATTTATCGTTAAAAAAAGTCGACTGCGCGTTACAATAATTACGGAAGAAAAATGCCGCAAGTGCCTTCGAGGACTCGATTTTCTTTTGTCTTTCTCCTCAACTGTTTTTATTTGATCTTGCGCGCGCACATTAAATAGTGTAAGTGTAAAGGTCGCTTTACAGTTGTTGGCAGTTTTCGTCGCCGTCAGTAAATAATCGCAGCAATAAAAAAGTCTGCAAGTTTTGTTGCGCGACACTTTATAGATGGCAGTAAAGAAAAGTAATCAAAGTTAAAGTAGCAATGTCTGCCAATCTTGTGCAAGTTGGACCTCAACACGCAAGTCGAATCAAATTGAGGTTATGTCGCTGTCACCTGTCAGCTGTCATCTGTCACATATGTAACTTGTTTTTTTTTTATGAAGTTGGTATTTCGCAAATTACGAACTAGTTTCCCAGAATCGCCGGTTCAATTATTGCAATGAAAATTACCACACAAATACCGCGCATGCGCGAAATACAAATCGCCTGCAATGAAAATTGCGAAGTGTAAAGCGGCCTTAATTGTAACGGTTTTGTGTCGCAATTTAATTTTAATTTCTCTGCAATTGTGAGTCAGCGAGCACAGCCAACTCCGTTCGCTATTGGCCGCAGAGTTTGCTGTGCTCTGATTGATCGGAAAAATCAAATTATTTGTTTTAAGTTTATACAGGGTCTATGACAGAGATTTTTTGGCAGTTTACGATTTAGTAGCATTTCAATTTTTCTTTTTTAAAAGACTTCCAAGTGCCATCCAATTGTGTCATAGATGTGATTTAGTGGAGCTCCGAAATGATTTAAGAAATACAGTGCAGTTTCGTCAAGTTAATAATTTTTTTTTTTTTACTTTCTAAGTTATTTTCTATTACGTCAATTGTTCATTAAACTAGGTTCTAGAAAAAATTCGCTGCTGTAAAATTGTAATAGAGTTTTGTCTTTGACAATCTGTAACTGTCAAAGTTTTCAATTTTTTTGTTTCTACAAGGCCTACTCAATATTGAAGTTTTTTTTTTTTGTTTCAAGTGGCGCTGCTAGCATGGCCGCTCAAAGTAGTGAGGTTCGGTTTCTACATGGCCTACCCAATATTGAAGTTTTTGTGTTTTAAGTGGCGCTGCAATCGCTGCCTAGCACGGCCGCTCAAAGTAGTGAGGTTAGAATCGATTACTGACAATTACATGCGCGTCGTAATGTAATTAAGTAAGTGGAACGAGTGTGGCGTATTTAACCTTACTTTGAGTAGTTTTGCGGCGTCACGCAACGCGTCGTCGCGATCGCTACATCTGTCAAATTGATTTGTTAAGTCATTTCGGTTTGGCCGCCTTGTATGTTAAGTGTACTGTACTTACTCATTGTAGCTGTTTTTTTAACGAGTTTCTCTGAAGCCGTTGTTGTTTTCAGAATCTCCAAATGTCAACTCAAGAGCGTCAGGCAACAATTCAGTTCAAAAGTGTTGCTTCCGCTCATGCGTTCTATAAGAAATACCAGCGCTTTATGCTGGACCTGTCAATGATACAGGTCACTCTCAAACCAATGTCTTAATACACGCTTGCTCCTGTTTTATTTTTTTTTTAACTACATACTAGGTTTTATTCTATTCTTCTTCTTCTTATTTTTATGTATACACAGGTGTATTTTAGGCGGCCGTTAAGAGTTTACCAAGAGGATTCGGTTTATAGGGTTGTAAAACAGGGTGGTTTTTAATTTAATACCAATACAGTGATTCACTTCGTTATTTTTTTTTCCGAAGGTAGTAAATCCCCCCCCACTCATTTTCGATTCTTATTCGTTGACGTGAAATAGGTTGGCCTTAGTGAAATGTTTGAATGAAGCCCAACGAAACAAAATTTTAATTATAAACAAGTCGTGTGTGTGTAAATGTGTCTAACTCGAAGAATTCCTTGCACTAACGAGTTCTGTATTGGTATTAAAAAATTAAGGCGTTTAAAAAATATATGTAATTCTAAATGTAAGTGCAGATCTGGTCAGTTAAAGACTCGCCGCTCCTACCCCCACACCCCCCACACACACAAACACAAATCTTTGTTTTGATTGTAACAAGTGTGCAGATGTTCATTTTAGAACTTACAGCTTACACAGTCAAAGACCAATTTTTTTTGTTTGCACCTCGTATATACAACAATTACATGTTACCGTTGAATAAGTAAGTGTACAATTTAATTTGTTTTATTTTATTTCCTGTGATAACTTTTACATATTCGTTACTGTTTCGTTTTCGTTTTTAATTTTGTGGCGACTTGAGATCTGCACTTACGGCAAAAAATAGTTTTAAAAAAAAATTAATTATTTCGCATCCTGGCGCTGAACATTGTAAACTTTTTTTTCTTCGTTCGTAAGCTCCTCCAATTTTATTTCGTTTCGATCTCCTGTGTCGTGCGTTTTGCGTTTCGATTTTATCATTAATTGTGTTTCGATCGTGGCGGATTTTTTTTAAGAACTTCTTTTTTTTATTATTAATTATTATTTATAGAGATAGTTTTATAATGTGATGAAATAAATGAGACAGTTTAAATGAATTCGAAGTTGTTTTTCTTTCCTCGTCACGTTTAATCCAACGGTGGCGACGCGACGCTAAATGGTAAACATAGATAATACATAAATAGATGGGACACTCAATAGAAAGTTTGAGTACCTTGTAAAGCGGCCTCTACAATTAGGGGAAAAAGTAACCGTAGTTCCAAACCCAAATATAACCTTTGATTACCGACATTTACAGTTTCCTATACAACGGAGGTTGTGAAGCACGTGATTCAATTCTTACTAATTTTACAGACTGTGCAAAACGGGCACTTTTACTGCAGCCTAGTCAAAGAAAGAACCAATTTTACAGCCTAGGCAGGAAAAACTGTAAGCCCTGTAGAAAATGGATTGTTAGGGCACGGTGGCAGCATTTCGGCAAGCGAGATAGAGAGCCGTTACGTCATCGCACACCCGCTCCTCCTTTTACACAATTATTAACCAATATTAACTGTCACGGTTGACAATTGTGAGAGAATCAGCTGTTGGTACATCACTTTTCAACATTCAAATCGATTTATGCTAATAAAAGATTCTGACCTTTGTTTTCAAATTTTCATATCAAATTATAACCTCCACAATCAAACAGCTAGTGCTCAAACAAAACAAAAATTACTACGGAAAACAGCTAGTGTTCAAACAAAACAAAAATTACTACGGACTAAACAATGTCGATAGTACTGACCATAAACTAAATGCAGGGCAACGAATCCAAAAATATTCTCACCTTCTGGAACAGGTATACTCTTACCTTCCGAACAGGTTAATCTAATTGCTGGTTCTCTTCATTTATCATCTCTATTTGCAGGGGCTCTAAATAACATAATTGAAATTAATAATAATGGTTATCTACCAAAATTTAAGACAGATTACTACCTGGTAAATGTTCAGTGAGAACAGCTGTACGAAGTAAAATATTATTTCTGCCGAAACAGTTTTCCATAAAATGTTTAAACGATAAAACTTTAAAAATAAACGATAACTTTAAAATAACACAAACCACAACAACGCCATGCCACAAAGAGCATAATCGCATAACGCTATCATAAAACGCTTATAACTTGCATTCGATTGGTTGGACAGGTCGGTGGCGTTACGGAAGTAAGGCGCCAAATTTAAATTTATGCACTGCTGCGACCTCTACAATTAGGGGAAATACTACTACTTCATTTTGCTAGGTACCAAGTTCTCCAATATAAGTGTCCACCCCGTGATGGTAAAGAAATTTCCAACTTCACGAAGCAGTGCTGCCAACTTCGATTACCGACGCTTACAGTTTCCTATACGACGGAGGTTGTGAAACACGTGATTCAATGCATCACATTTTGTTCTTACTAATTTTACAGATTGTGCAAAACGGACACTTTTACTGCAGCCTAGTCAAGGAAAGAACCAAATTTACAGCCTAGGCAGGACCCGGCAAAAAAACGTACACTTCAACAGGATTAGGCAGAAAAAGTACACTTATGGTCAGTTGCACCAAACACTTAAGCACAGTTTAAATTTAAGTGATGTTTATAATGTGGCATTTGAGATTACGCAATACTGTGGCCATTAGAGGACTAGACATAAAAAGGTACGTTTTTACAGGAACAGACAGAAAGAGTATCATTTTATAGCCTAGGCAGAAATATACACTTTTATGGCCTACACAGGAAAATGTAGCTATGTATGAATAAAAGTTGAGTAGAGTTGAGAATACATTTTTACAGACTAGATAGAAAAAGTACACTTTCACAGGACTAGGTAGAAAAAATACACGTTTACATAGGAAACGTAATTTTTATATGTATGTAGAAAAGTTACCAATTTCACAGCTTAGGCAGAAAAAGTATCATTTTACAGCCTAGGCAGAAATATACACCTTTACATTACAGCCTACAGAGGAAAATGTAGTTGTGTATGAATAAAAGTTGAGTTGAGCTGAGAATACATTTTTACAGGCTAGATAGAAAAAGTGCACTTTTACAGGACTAGGCAGAAAAAGTACACTTTTACGAAGGAAACGTATACTTTTGTAGTTTTAAAAAAATACCAATTTCACAGCTTAGGCAGAAAAAGTGTCATTTTACAGCCTAGGCAGAAAAAGTATCATTTTACAGCCTGGGCAAAAATATACACTTTTACAGCTTACACAGGAAAAACACACTTTTACAGACTAGGTAGAGAAGTACACTTTTACAGGAGTAAACGACGAAATTAATTATGGAAACAAAAGATGATCGGCAACAGCAAACCAAAAATTTTACGTCACTTTCTCTAATCGCTTTCATTAAAATTAATTAGGAAGCAAGAAGAACACGAAGATTGTTTTAATTTCAGAAAACAAAAAAAAAGACGATCGACAAACCGAAACGTATACTTTTATAGTTAAAAAAATTACCAATTTCACAGCGTAGGCAGAAAAACATCATTTTACAGCCTAGGCAGAAATATGCACTTTTGCAACTTACACAGGGATATGTGGTTACGTTTGAATAAAAGTTGAATTGACTTGAGAATACACTTTTACAGACTAGGTAGAAAAAGTACACTTTCACAGGACTAGGTAAAATCAAGTACACTCTTTTAGTTATACTTTTATAGTTAAAAAAAAAATGCCAATTTGACAGCTTAGGCAGAAAAAGTATCATTTTACAGCCTAGCCAGAAATAAACACTTTTACAGCCCATATAGGAAAAATACACTTTTACAGACTAGGTAGAGAAAGTCCACTTTTACAGTACTAGCTAGAAAAAGTACACTTTTACAGCCTAGCCAGAAATAAACACTTTTACAGCCCACACAGGTAAAATACACTTTTACAGACTAGGTAGAAAAAGTTCACTTTTACAGGACTAGTTAGAAAAAGTACACTTTTACCGGTCTAAGGAGAAGATGTACACTTACAGACCTGACAGAAAAGTACACTTTCAAAGCGCTAGACAGAAAGAGTATCGTTTTACAGCCTAGTCAGTAAAAGTACCCACTTTACAACCCTAACCAGAGAAAGTATCTTTGGTGGCAGAAAAGTTGACTTTTACAGCCTGTAGTTAATTCTTTTTTTTTTAATAAAAGGTCACGTCAAGAACGTCTTTTTCACACAAGGCAATTCCAAACTGCATAATCTAAAAATAAGATAAATAAATACTTCGAATGCAGAAAACTTCCATAAAATCCAGTGTCACGTAATATGTATCGTCTGCATTTTTGAATACGCGCGAAAATTCTCACGTATATGCTTTTACAGCCTCGACGGACAAAGTACACTTTCACGGACTAGACAGAAAAAGTACTACTTTACAGCCTAGGCGGAAAAAGTACTACTTTACAGCCTAGGCGGAAAAAGTACTACTTTACAGCATAGGCAGAAAAAGTACTATTTTACAACGTAGGCAGAAAAAATACATTTTTACAGCCTTGACAGGTACTTTTACAGACCAGGTAGAAGAAGCACTATTTTACAGACTAAGCAGGAAAAGTATACTTTTACAGTAGAGACAGAAACTACGTACTATTTTACGGTCTAATAAAAAATGTACAATTTTATTACCTAGTCAGCAAAAGTATACCATTTTACAGCCAAGTTGGAAAAAGTAAAATTTTATAGCCTGAGCAGTCTAGGCAGAAACGTGTCTTTTACCGCCTAGTCCAAAAGAAGAGGCACATTTTCTGTTTTTCCTGTGAACTTTTATGTATTTTAATAGTTTTCACCCGACACCCTTCAAATATTTTTAACTACAAATCGTAACAATCTCAGCTGCCATCTATCGGTGAGCAAAGGAACTTTCAATAACCGAGTTGTGACAGGTAGGGTAGATACCTGTAATTGTTCAAGAAACTGCATTTCATCGAGACTTATCCGCGCTTATTACTTATCGCAAATAATAACGAACTTATATTTTGAAATTAAAAATCGAATAGTTTTGGAAGAAAAAGGAAATGTTATTGCAATAATTGCTGCTGCCATCTATTGATGATTGCTAGAACTTGTATTGCTGGAGATGATACAGGTACCTGTAATTAATCTGATATCTATAATTTACTAGATCGCAGTTTATTAATTATAATTTATAGGTGCCATCTATCGGTGAGCAGCGGAACTTTTATTAACAGAATTGTAACGGTTAGGTAGATACCTGTAATTGTTCGATGAACTACAGTTGATCGAGACTAATCTGCGCTTACTACTTATTGCAAATAATAACAAATTTAGGCCCAATTTCATAAAACGTAGTTAACTTGATCAAGTGGTTAACTACGTTTTATGAAACTGGGCCTTAGATTTTGAAATTGAAAGTCAAATATTTTTGGAATGAAAAGAAAATATTGCAATACTTCTGCTGCCATCTGGTGATGATTGCTAGAACATGTATTGCTGGAGATGCTACAGGTACCTGTAATTATTTCAAAATTTGAAGCTCGTGATTTACTATACCGCGCAACTTACCAATTACCTATCCAGATAATTCTGAAATTTTGGAATTTTTGACTTCGCATCATTTCAAACAGCGTCGCCAACTTGAATCATCGAAGTTTATAATTTCCGTTTGGTGACAGGCGACTAAAAATATTGGCAATCAAACACCAAGTCGTACTTGTTTTTATCTTGGAAAATAAAATGCGTTTCTTCGTTCTATTGTGTATCAAATTTATCAAAAATCAATTAACTTCGAAGAGAAAAAAATATGCGCAGTAATTGCTGCCATCTGTCCCAGAATATTGAAACTTATGCTGATTACGACTGTACAGGAATCTGTAATTGATACTTAATTAGTTCTTTTTAAACTACATAGTTGTATGCAAATTCTGCTTATATTTGTAACAGTATCACATTATTCGGAAAATCTAGACTCCTGCAAGGAATCGACGCGATATAAAATATCGTAACAAAATAAATAAATAAATAGAGTAACTACGGTGCTACTTGTTCTTATTATTCATTTCAGCACTGGAATTATTTAGGGAAGTCAACGACGTGTTCGTGTTGCTGTTGTTGCCGCCACTCTGGTTCGTCACTAGCACTTGGTAATTAACGACCGCGCTGAACTTTAGCTTGATTAGGGTTAGCAAGTTATGAAATATCTCCGACAGCGTGTCGTATTCGTTTGGCACGATCCCATCGACGCTTGCCTCGAAGTACGAAAACAAGGGGAACCACACCCTCGTCCGATTCGAGTCCCTCTGCATCAGGGCTTGATTGTTCGAGAGGGTGTGATAGTAGAGGAACAGACGGCTGCTTATGTAGAAGGCGATGAAGACGTCGATGGAGTAGTGTTCGTGTGCGGCCAGGATGAAGAACACCCCAAACATGTTCATGATCCACGTCAACGTGTGTAGGAAGTATAGATGTCTTGGAGTATCTGAAATAGATACATCACTCACGCCATCTATCCGTAATTGCACTAACAGTCCGTTAATAAGAACTAAGTTTGGAAATTGAAAATCGAAATATTTTCAACTTACATTCGGTGATGAAGAAGTTCAACATCGTCAGAGCTACAGTGTGTCCGCTGAACATGTAGTCGCCGCACGTTCGCACGCCCTGTATCGACATGCCCGCCCCCCTCCATATGAAATACGCCTGCCTTATCTTGAGGGCGAGGTCGCTGAACACGAAAGGGTCGCTTGTGGAATAGCGCCTGGGCTGGCACTGAAGGTGGGCGCCGGGCACGCTCAGGGACGTTATCAGCATGGTAACGCAGCGCAAGAGGAAGACGGTTCCGGACAATGCGAAGAAGCGTCGCATCAGTATGAACCTGCAAAGAAAAAAATTCGACATTTTTTTTAAGTCAAACCTGAAAATTTCCTAAAAAAAACATTAATTTTTCGAAAGTTAAAAAAAGTGATTCCGAGGGTTGCGAAGGCGACGAATCTCCCTGTATAATCTAGGCAGAAAAAATACCATTTTACAGTCTGTAGGCAGAAAAAGTACCAGTTTACAGTCTAGGCGGGAAAAGTACCACTTTACGTCCTAGGCACAAAAAGTATAATTTTATTTTTGAAAAAGTAAGACAAAAAAAATTAAAACACTTCAGTTATGGAAACAAAAAACGATCGCCAACGGCAAATATATAAATAATTTCTTTTGTCTTGTTTCTTTGATTGCTTTTCTAAATCAATAATTAATAATAAAGCAAAGAAGGCGAAAGAAAACGAAGAATTCTTTAACCTGTGGACATTTTAGGAAAAAATACCATTTTACAGTCTAGGCGGGAAAAGTACCACTCTACACCCTGGGCAGAAAAAGTATAATTTTTTTTAAAAGAGTAAGGCAAAAAAGAAAAAATTAAAGCAGTTCAGTTATGGTAACAAAAGACGATCGCCAACGTCAAATACATAAATAATTTCTTTTGTTTCTATGATTGTTTTTCTTAATCAATAGTTAATTAAAGAGCAAAGAAGGCGAAAACGAAGAATTCTTTAATTCAGAAAACAAAAGACAATCGACAAATTGAACGTTAACCTGTGGACATTTTAGGGAAAAATACCATTTTACAGTCTAGACAGTAAAAGTACCACTTTACATTCTAGGCAGAAAAAGTGTAATTTTATTTCTAACACTGAGAAACTGGTTTCTGGAGAAAATAAGGCGAAAGATAGAGTAAGGAAAAACAAAAGCGTTTCAATTATGGAAACAAAAGGCGATCGCCAACGGCAAGTACACGAATAATTTGTTTTGTTTCTTTTTTGCTTTTGGTAATTAATAATTAATTAAAAAACAAAAAAGGCGAAAACGAAGAACGCTTTAATTCAGAAAACAAAAGAGGATCGACAAATTCAATGTAAACCTGTCGACATTTTAGGAAGCGAAGCCCCCATAATGTTAATAAACGACTAAAGTTCCGTATGACCCTATATAAGACGACTGTGCATATTTTTTTGTTTGACTTATTTTGTGTTATTTTCTTTTGTTACAAATAGTCAGAAAAAAGTACTATTTTATAGTCTAGACAGAAAAAGTGTCACTTTACAGCCTAGGCAGAAAAGTAATATTTTACAGCCTAGGCAGTTACAATTAACATCGTGCTTAAAAGCACATTGAGTGTCAAGAGCCAAGCTTGAATCTATAACGATAGTTAAGAGGTTGATAAAAATTAGAGTCAAAATCAAGAATCGTGCTTAAAGCTACAATAAAAGTAAAGAAACAGCTTGAAAGTAGCGCGACAGTCAAGAGACATGCTTGAAACTATAGTAAAAGTTAAGATCATGCTTAAAACTATAGTTACAATTAACAATCATGCTTAAAAGCACGCTATTCGTCAAGAGCCAAGCTTAAATGTACAATAGCGAAAGTTAAGAGGTTGATTAAAATATTTACTAGCTATATTTTAATCAACCTGAATGAAATTCTTTGCTTGTCACATTTTTTAAATGAGGAACAACTCAAGAACTCGGACCCATGTCAGAACTGCGTGACATCTGTCAATGGCGTCCCATATCCCGTCTTTCTCTGCTTAAATAAATACCATAAAATACCAAGTTTTAGAGCGACATCTGACGGACTACAACGGAATCGTTTCAAAATAGTTTCGATTTATTTTTTAAATGAAGAACAACTCAAGTATTCAGATCCATGTCAGAGATAAGTGATATCCGTCGATGGCGTCCCACATTCCTGTCTTTCTTTGCTTAAATAAATGCCTGGTTTTAGGGCGACATCTAACGGCCTACAATGGAGTCAATTCATTTTTTAAATGGAAAACAACTCAAGTATTCAGATTCATGTCGGAGATAAGTGACATCCGTCAATGGCGTCTCATATTTCCGTCTTTCTTTGCTTAAATATGTAAATGCCAAAGGTTTTAGGGCGACATCTATCAGACTACAACGGAATCATTTCAAAGTAGTTTCAATTCATTTTTTAAATGAAAAACAAATCAGGTATTCAGATCCATCTCAGGAATAATGACGTCTGTCATTAGCGTCCTATATTTTTGTATTTCTTTGCTTAAATCAATGCCAGGTTTTAGGGCGACATCTAACGGACTACAATGGAATTAATTCAAAGTAGTTTCGATTTATTTCTTCAATGAAAAACAACTCAGGTATTCAGATCCATCTCAGGAATAATGACGTCCGTCATTAGCGTCTTATATTTTTGTTTTTCTTTGCTTAAATCAATGCCGCAGTTAGGGCTATCGACATCTAAGGGACTATAATGGAATAATTTCAAAGAAATTTCAATTTATTTTTAAATTAAAAAGTACTGAAGAACTCAGGTCTGTCGCCATTACAAGACATTCGTTAACATTTCTGCGTTTTCTTCTTTTTCTTTGCTTAAATAACTGTCGCTTGTCAAGGCGACATCTAACGGACTAAAATGGAACAATTTCAAAGTAGTTTTGAATTTATATTTTACAACCTCTACATGACATCTGCCAACGTTGAAACGGTCGCGAATTTGTTTATAAAACAAAAAGCATGTTCTTGTTGTAACTTTAATTTTAAAATAACAAATAAGCGGAAGCAATATCGCCACGGCCTCGGCAGTCCTTACGACGGTTTGTCAATGGGCAATAACAGGGGTGGGCCCATAAATTCTTGTTACTCTGAGGGACTTTAAAATCTTTCTTGAGTTGACTATCATATAAATCTGTCATGCGAGTTTCTAATGGTCATCTGGTGTTCTTTAGAAATTGTACAATTTGACTCGCTAAGTGTCTGTAAAAGGATACTGCTATTGAAAACTATCGATTGCAGGGCGTAACATGCAATAGCGTAACATGCGTAGTACTATTGTAGGTCAATAGGGTTTCCTTAAAACTGCAGGTAGAGGCGCTGTCTAGACGTAGTGCATGACAATAAAACCTGACCTTTCTCAGAAATCCTGACAGAGCCGTACCCCTTACGGTAAATACGCGTTAAATTCTTGCAGACAGCCAATTTTTCAGTTACCAGTCAATTAATTCGTCCACAAATTAAATTTGTTTGTTTGGACATTTTTTTATTACTATTTAGTTGTTTGGAAAAGTCAACAAACAAGCGTAGCACATCGGCGTGTTACAACGTTATCCAGAATTCTTCTTTCTCTTTACTCAAATAATTGTCAGATGTCAGGGCGACATCTAACGGACTAAAATGTAATCATTCTTTGCTTAAACCAGTGCCAGAATTAGGGCGACATCTAACGGCCTATAACGGAATCATATCGCGCTCAGTTGAAACTCAATTAATTATTAATCTAAGTGAGGAGCAGAGCTCTCCCACAAACATCTGTAGACGTTAAACCACCAACGGTGTGAAGCGAAGGAGAGTATATCGCGCCGATATTCGAAAGTGAAATCTGTTAAACGACTTATACTGTACTTTCTGAAAATCGCTCGTTTTTCGCTCACGATCTCCGATCCCACAGAGGCGGATATCAGGAGTTTTTCCCATTTTTTTTCTTTTTTCTCAATAAATAATTAATTAAGTTTAATTGTTGTGTTTCGTTATTAAATCATCAAATTCCTTGTTTTAAAGAATTATTTTACTGCTCCACGAAAAGAATCAGGTTATCACGACGTAGTTTCCTATTAACAAGATCACATAAGCCCTAATTAAAGGTATTATTCTGTATATCGGGTCCTCCGGAGGATCGTTCAACTGTAAACAGAAGTAGGTCAGTAAAACTAACCCTATTCTAGCTGTGACGTCGTCGGTAGACCGTTAGGTACGCAGTAGGTAGCGACCGCCTGGAAAGGTCGGTTAAGCGTGCATGCACGTGGCGTAGTAATGTCGGGGTGGCCCTTTGGAATTTTCCCGGTCATACGTGTAAGGACGATTAATTAATTATATCAATTAATTATATTTATCAACAATTTAATATTAATTAATATTTAACTTTTAATATAAAAAAGGAAAACAATAAAAAGCTTGACAATAATATTTTGAGCCTCATGCTCCGCTCTGTACTCTACTTCTTAATCGAATGTCCACTTCCTTTCGGTGGCGATGGATGTTTTCCTTGGTTAGCCTCGACACGCGCGTCTCGTTCGTGACCGTTTTGAAAACAATCCACCCTTTGATTTTTCGGCAGCAGTGATCTTGAATCCGCCGATTAATTCTTGCTTACATACGGTCGGCCCAGTTATTTAATATCGGCTATGAATCTTAAGTGGGGTTTGTTTGTACATTTTTATTATTTGTTTACTTGTAAGTAATATTCAATAAGCAAGTCTAATTGGGGGGGGGGGGGGCGTCACAAGTCGAACCTCCATAACTCGAATCTCAAGGGACCGGAAAATTACTTCGAGTTATAGAAATTTCGAGTTAAAGAAAAAGATTTCAGTTATTATACACAATGTGCAAGGACATCAGTCAATTTCGAGTTACAGAAAGTTTCGAGTTGTGGAGGTTCGAGTTATAGAGGTGCGACTGTATATGTAGTGAGAGCCAACGGACACACTTGAAAATTAGTGAGAGACGACCGACATGCTTAGAAAAAAATATTGTGTAAGAGTCGAGCTTAAATTTTTTTTTTAAATATCTTCCGTCAGATTAAATTCTAGATTAACGCAAGCGACGTACGCAATCGTTATCTACGTAGGTTATTTTAGAAACGCAGGGATTTATTTACTAATATCGTTCCGTTGATGGAAAAGTGGCATAACTCAAAAATACTACTTTTTGAGTTAATTAGTTAACATTGTCACAAAAGGCTAAAACATTTATATGTAAAAGCGGCACATTTGTAGTTATATTCTGTCGCCATCAGAGAGCAGAAGTGTCACTTGTCCATATACCAAAAGTACAAGAACCTTCTATGGAACAACGTCAGTTGTGAGTTAGTCCCAGTGGTAGAATTTTTACATGTGTCACTTTTCCATCAACGGAGCGATATGTCGATAAGGACGGCGAAAAATATTCTACTGACGTCATGAATATTATCCTCCCGTGATTTTACTTTAATCGCCAATTTTATTTGCTTACAATCGCTTTTCATTTCATTGCGTAGGTTTCCAAATCGCCACCCCTGTATTTTTTCCAGTAGCGTCACTTCAACGTCAGTGTCAAAAAAAAGCGGCCATCCTGTTTGATACCCTTATGGAAATGTAAGGTATCAGACAAAATGGCAAATGTGACGCTACTGTGTAGTTCCAAAGTTTAATGATGTCAACAAAACATGTAATTGCAATAACACTTCAACAACTATTTTTGAAAATAGCAAGTATTGATGTAAACCAACTCAAGAAAAAAATTCTTTTTTAATTATCCCTACTCAACAAGTTACACGCACATCTTTATTACATCAACTGCCTGGATAAGGCCTTGTACTCCTTAAACTTCTGCTTCAGCCTGCTCCTGTAACATCGCAGGTGCTTCACCGTTTGCTGCCTCTCCTTCTTCAGCCTGGCGATCTCCTGCCAGAGCTTGGCCTTCATGTCGCTGGACATCTTCTCTTCGGCGACGCGTTCTACCTCTCCCTCGACCTTATCGATCTTCCCCTTGATGTCCTGGATGTTCTTCAGGTTGTTCTCGATGCGCTCCGCCAGGTCGCCCTTTCTCTTGCACAGGTGGGCCAGTACGTCGTTCGTCTTGCACAGTTTCTCCGCGATGTCCTTCGTCGGCGGGAATCTCGAATGTTTGGGGCGTAACATGGTGGCGGGGATAACCGGTCGTCGAAGGCACGTGGAAATTTGGAATTTGGGATCGGGCCAAATTTGACACGTTCGAATTGAGCCAAGCAGGCTAGATTTTTTTTTTGTATTGCATCTTTTTTGTTCACGTGAATCAAGGCATGTTTTATTTTTTTGTTTAGTAAGACACCACGCCATCCACCACGCCACACGAACGTCGATTGTCGTTATCTATCCGCGCGAAGGTCGCGGAATTAATTGAACGCGAAAGAAGCGTGTTTCCCAGAGTCCAAAGTTTCTTGCGTTTCTAGTTCGTAGATAGTAAACAATGAATCATCAGAAGTAAGCACGTCGCTTGAATTTGGGGAAAAATTTCCGGGGAGTGAATTTGAAACCCGGCAAAAATACACCGGCCCGTTTAAGACTTACCGGTTTGAACCGAACCGCCGATTTTGGCAGCAATCGTGTCGAAACTCGAAATACATATAAATTAAGACAAAGGCGTGAATTTCGGGACGAGTAAATATAGCGCGTCAGTTAATAACGATGTCCGAGTAAATATTTAAACGGTTTTGTGAAGGAAAGCGAAGGAACCAAGTAATTCTCTTGATTCCTGCTAAAATGAGCGGAAAATTAAATTATTTTGTGAACGCAATCGGCGGAAAAGTACACTTTTAAAACATAGGCGGAAAAAGTACACTTTTATAAGCTAGGCGGAAAGAGTACAGCTTTACAGACTAGGCAGAAAAAGTACACTTTTATAGGTTATAGACGGAAAAAGTACACGTCTACAGATTAGGTGAAAGAAATACCCATTTTAATCATAATCACGATCATATTTATTTCTCTATACGAAAGGAATAAAGAATTGTCATAAAACAACAACCCCGGCAGGAAAAGTAATATTTTATAGCCTAAGCATAAAGTTAAAAAAAATTATGAGAAATAAAAATAATAGTATATTGTAGACCGAGGCGGTAAAGTGCTTGTCTTCCAGGTCGAGAGAAGATATGGACAGGCGAGGCGAGGAGCCGAGCCTGGCCACTTCTCGAGACCTCGAAAACTGCTTTACCGTCATGATTTACTCATTATTTTTTTTCCTACACAACATTATAATTAATTTTGTTAATATCACACAAACGTTCTTTTTCTCGAAGTAAAAATATTAAAATTGAGTTACTATTAAAATTATTATAGATGATTTATGTACTAGCGTGACCGAGCGGTCAAGACGGTGGTTTAATACTCCAGTCTCTTCGGAGGCATGGGTTCGAATCCCACCGCTGCCGAGTTTTTTTTTTTCTTGATAATTTTAATCCTTTTTAAAACCAAATACCAGTGGAATTAAATAAAAAACTTAAGTTTGTTAATTTTTTGATGTCGATGAGAATGCATTCCAGAAATTATTGTCGCGCCACCTAGTGGTAAAGCTTCGTAAATTATTTTCTCGGCTAGACATTTATGTTCATTTTGCCGGGCTAGCCGTGGAAACGTTTGCTTTCTCCTCTCTGATGAGCCGGTAAATTATTATTTACAGAAACACAAGCCACATGCAGCACAGATAGCCTCAATGACATGCAAACATACTCTACCCTACGTCTTTGTCATATCCGACCCGTGGATTCTCTACCACCAATCCACTCTTCCGCCAAGGTGACTTACTCCGGCGTCACCCGCATCTCACCAGGTGACGCCTGTCAACCCGCATCTCACCAGGTGACCGACGCGACGTCCTTACCATGGACGCCCCTTCACACCCGGCACGTAGGGGTGGTGACAATTTAATAACCTTAGGGCTCCCAATCCGCTGCATCGGGTCCCTAAGGGGTCACCATGGGACCGTGAACAGTACGTCGTTCACTCTCGGTATCGCTTTTCGCCTTGTTAGTACGATTTCCCTTACTTACGAAGTAACCACTAATCATGCAAGTGACGTCACAATCCCTACGTCACCGTGGTCACCCCAAACGCCTATTGGCCAACGGTCAGGTGATGCAGCACCTGCCACGACAACCGAGCCTCACCCGGGGACATCACTTCATTCATACACCATGCAGGAAATACTTTAAGCTAATTCGATCGCCAACGGCAAACAACGAATGTTTTTTCCTTTTTTTTTCATTTGCTTTTGCTGTACATAATAAAAAAAAACAAAAATGACGAAAATGAATAATGCTTGTAATAATTTAATTTAATTTAAAAACAAAAATAAAAAAACATTTCAACATTACCTAAATAAAAGACGACTGCCAACGGCCACCAAAGAATTCCTTTCTTTTTTTTTCTTTAGGTAATTGATTTGTTGTGCTACGTAAATAATAAAAACAAAAACAAAAAAGACGAAAACGAAGAATGCTTTAATTTAATTTATTGACCAAATTGGTTAAAATAACTGTAACACGCCGACGTGTCACCTTGTTTGTTGACTTTTACGGACAACTAAATAACCAATAAAACTGTCCAAACAAAACAATTTAAACTTATTGGACAAATTAAATAACTGGACCGGCAGTTTACGTGCGAAAGATTCCCAAGAAGGGACACCCAACAAAGGGTTTATTACTGCAATTAGACATGCGCTCCCTATCCGTCTGGACGGCTGCAGCTACCTAGATTTATTGCTGGCGCTAAAGGACTACCTACTGACCTATCTATTGTGTTTACGGTTGAACGACCCTCCGGAATCCGCGATAAACTGATAATATTTATAATATGGCTGCAACACCTGGACTTACGTTGTTGTAACTCAGTTCTTTTGGTGCGTCGGTGCATAAACTTGAGAGATTGAAGGAACCAAATACTAAAATCGCTTCTAATTAACCTGCAAATCTCTCGGCAAAGACCACACTGGGGTGAGAAACTTTGTTAAGAAGATGGCTATGAAGAGGTTCGGCCTCGTAATTACGAAATTCGTAACGAGCAATAAAGTGGCCTTGATTTCTGGGTTTATGTCCGATTTCTTCATCGCCTTATCTTGAGGTTAAATTTATCTGTCGGTTAGAATGTGACACGTGGTATGTGTACGGCCAACTGTACGTCACATAAATTAACCTTAGGTTAAACGTGGTGAAGAAATCGGCCATAAGATTGTGCTGGCACTCTTGGTTTCGGCGACAGATATAACTTGCCCTAGACCAGTGATCCGAATTGGCGACTTCCCTGTAGGTACAAATCGAAATACCGCCGTTAGCGTGTTTCCAACTTGGCAGAGAATATCTCCAAAGGTAGAACTATTTTCTAAGAGTACATTGTATTTGAATTTCCAAATAGATTTGAGGGAACAGTTAATTGTCTCTGGTTGAACAAATAAATAAAACAAAAGAGCAATAAATTTTACTAATGTGAATGCAACTTGTTGAGGTTTAACCTCGCTCAAGGTAATAAGATAATTCATAACCAATTTATACCACCAAATATATGACTCTTGCTTATACACACTCGCGGCGCGAACACGTACGTATTCGTGTTTTTTGTTTGTTTAATTGCCCTTTCTCTTAACACACTGTAATTTTAATCGTACCGAAACAAATGATTTAGCTAGAAAATGAGAAAGTATAAAGAGAATGACTGCAAGCACTAAAAGAAACCCGCTAAGTCAAAATTAAAAGGAATTCGACCGTTCGCTCGAGAGATCGAATTCTGTGTCTCTGTTTCCGTAGCTCCTGTCTTTCCAAGTCAAAAATTACTCCCCCCCCCCCACTTCGAAAGATAATTTTCCAAACAACCGCGGTCAATGATAATCGTTGCGCTAGCCCCAAATCACGCCTATTCTAGATTTTCTGCACGCATTAAGCCACCCCCATTAGCTTGTCAGATACAACTCGCGGGTGGTCTGTCGCAATTTGAACCCTTCATAATTTTAACTTTACAAGTGGCTAGGCTGACGTTAATACATCCGGTCCTTGCTTGAAAACAAAACAGACCAAAGCGCGCCACTTCAACTTGCAACGTAATTTGATCTCTTTTCTATAACTGACACGTTCCTAAAATTTTAGCGTGACTAATCCGTACAAAAATCCGAAAACACAAAGGTAAGTGTCAAGCAGACTTGTTTTATGATGGCAGAAAAACCCGCAGGCTTAACCTTACAAGTTCTTAGGACTCGTTGGGTGGTTTTACATTCTTTTGAGTGGAACGTGGCGCCCATCGGTCGCAACCGGCAGATTTTTTACTGACAATCTGAACATGTGTTTGTTATTTAAAATTAGACAGCAATAACCGATTTTGTTTTGAAAAAATAAATCCGCGACCGTCTCATAACAAAACGTTAGAATAACAATTTGTGTACGCCAAAGTATTGTCGCGTTAAAAATTAAAATTAATGTTTATAGATTATGGATTAAGATTACGAGAAGTGTCTTTCAACTAATTTTATTTAATTAAATTATTTTAAACATAATTATTCTAAACTTACTTAACGAACTTATTTAACCTTTTACTTTAAGCTAATACTCAATAATTCTAACCTCATCCTTACTTTTTTAACTTCACTTATTCAACATACTTGGGGGAAGGGCCTGGCCCGGCGGTCAGCCCTGCGCTCGTAGAGTCCACTCGCTTGGCTTCGCGCACATTGTCTCACACTAATTAATTCACAACTTCTCACTACTACTTAATTACTTAATGCTTACTTCTTAACACTACCTACATGACTACTCTTCGACTAATTGATTATTAATTATAATAATAACACTGATACTGTTATGATCCCTGTCTACCTGTGGCTGGGGTTCGGTCCAAAGTACAAAGTTCTAAAAGGTGTCAGCATCAATTGATCCTTGCCAAATTTGTTTTCTTAAAACGCTCTAATTGCCTTGGCACATGTAAACAACACACTTACATTCCGCATCGCTTGCATTTATGCGCAGTGTAATGCGAGTATGTGTAACGCAGCTTTGTCCTACTAAACTTCAATGGGTGCTGATTCCGCATAATTTTGAAATGCACATAATTACGAAACGAATTTAAATTTACGTATTTTCCCAGATAATGACATCGTGACAGTATGCAATACGAGATCAACCGATCAAACAACTCAGACTCATAACTAAACACACACATTATTTTACTGTATCTGTTTTTTAGGAACAAAATTTAACAGCTTATATTTTTTGGCAGTTTTTGCAAATAATCCTCTACCGAATAAAAACAATTATTAAGAAGATACTTTTTAAATTTTTGCTTAAATCTAGATATTGGTAGTTGTTATATAATTTTAAACCTAGTGTCATAGATTCGGTGGAGTACAATCTTAAATAAGGTATTGTGTTATTCTCAGACGTGCGTAGATTATAACTTCGTGTTTCCCGCCCACAATTAAACTGATTGATGTTACGGTAAACATGTACTAATTGTTTATAAATGTATACACGTAACGTCATAATATTGTGTAACAAAAATAAAGGTTGATTCTTTTGTTTTGTCTTTTTATTTGCTTCCGTTACACTTGCTTGTTAAAATTGCTATTTTAAAGTGCCTTTTATTTTAATCGATTTGAAAGTTGTTTATAGAGAAAATAAGATAAAAGATCAAGAAGTAGAAAAACGAAAAAAGTACACTTTTACAGACTAGGCGGAAAAAATACCCTTTTTATAACGATAGGAAAAGTAACATTCTAAGACCTACGCACAAAAATACCTCTTTTTCTCGTTTTCCGAAATGTTGCTGTAATTAATTATGTATGTATTTTATTCAGACATAATCGCACTTTGGAATTTAACTTTTGATTTGATAACAGGTTTTGAGTAAAGTGAAATTGGCGATAAAATAGAACAGCGTAAAAATTACTCACGACGTCAGTAAAATGTTAATTGTACATACACATTTCGTTACGCCTCTTATCGGCGTATTAGTAAACAAATCCCTGTATCAAAAATAACTGACGTAGATAACGATTACGTTCAACGCTTGCGTTAGTTTACGATTTAATCCGACGGGAGATATTTAAAAAAAAATCTTGTCTTTTTTTTAATACAAAAATTAAAATCAACAGAATTACACTTTATTGTTAAACATCACTTTTTCATGTGCGAGCTTAAAGTTACACTTTTACAGTCTAAGCAGAAAAAGTAAACTTTTACAGATTAGGCGGTAAAAGTAACACTCTATAGCCTAGGCAGAAAAGTGCATTTTCCTGTCTAGGTGGCAAGAGATATGTTTTTCTGGTTTCGCGGCAAATCTTTACTTTTTCTACTTAAGCGTTGGGCTTGAGCAATATTTTTCTGCCCTGGCATTGCTTGTATAATCGATATAAAAAAATAAAATATTTGTAGCTAGTTTCAAATCGAAATTATTTATAATTTTTAATCTTAACGTCACGTGATGTTTGTAAAAGACGAATCTTTTCTGCAAGTATTAAAAAAAAAATGTCACTCGAAAAGCAACGTTTACGTAAAAAAACAAACAAACAAGACGAAGAATGCTTTCATTCACAAAACAAAAGACGATCGACGTTTTCACAGTCACCTTAACCTAGAAAATCCTACAGTATTTAATAAACAAGTGACCGAACTTCAATATAACCTTGCTGTAGGTATGTGGAAAATTGTACGTTTTTGGTGTGATTTCTTTTGTTTTGCGTATTTACTTGCTTGTGTTATAATTAAGCAGAAAAAATACCATCCTGCAGTCTAAACAGAAAAAATACACTTTTTCAGCCTAGGCAGCCAAAGCAAAAATACACTTTTTTCAGCCTAGGCGCATAAACATGTACTTTTCAGCCTAGTCAGAAAAATACACTTTTTCAGCCTAGGCAGAAAAAATACACTTTTTCAACCTAGACAGAAAAAATACACTTATACAGCCTACGCGGTAAAGGATGTTTTCTGTCTGTACACTAAAAATCTTTTTTTACTAGGAGTTACGCCCGCCTCTAAAAATTGTTCCTTTTATAGAAGTCCTCTACCCTTTATAAAAAAAAAACAAAAAAACAACGAAAAAAAGAGTAAAACCGTCCCATCTGACAACACTGGTAATGTGAAACAAATGTAGAAAAATGCGTCAAAATTAATTTTCTTGTGGAACGCATGCGCCGAAGACACGACGGAATCTGTTTTGCCGATAATCCGGTATCTTCTCTTCCCTGAAGTAAAATAACAAAGACAGATCTGATGTTGGTATCACTGGCAGCACAAAAAAGAAATCCAAGCCCCAAAAACAACTAAAAAGAGTCAAACCGTCCCATCTGGCAACACTGGCAATGTGAAACAAATGTAGAAAAATGCACCAATTAATTTTTTTTTGTAGAACGCATGCGCCGAAGACCCGACGGAAACTGTTTTACCGATAATCCGGTATCTTCTCTTCCCTGAAGTAAAATAACAAAGGCAGATCTGATGTTGGTATCACTGGCAGCACAAAAAAGAAATACAAGCCTCAAACACAACTAAAAAAAAGTAAAACAGTCCCATCTGGCAACACTGGTAATGTGAAACAAATGTAGAAAAATGCGTCAAAATTAATTTTCTTGTGGAACGCATGCGCCGAAGACACGACGGAAACTGTTTTACCGATAATCCGGTATCTTCTCTTCCCTGAAGTAAAATAACAAAGACAGATGTGATGTTGGTATCACTGGCAGTAGAAAAAAGAAATACAAGCCTCAAAAACAACTAAAAAGAGTCAAACCGTCCCATCTGGCAACACTGGCAATGTGAAACAAGTATAGAAAAATGCGTCAAAATTAATTTTTTTTGTAGAACGCATGCGCCGAAGACACGACGGAAACTGTTTTACCGATAATCCGGTATCTTCTATTCTCTGAAGTAAAATGCAGTGTTGCCAACTTAGTGGTTTTTACACTAGATTTAGTGGCTTTTAATTTAAGTTTGTGATTTTTTTCTTAATTTAGTGTTTAGTGCTTTTTTTGGTGATTTCTTAAAATAAAACCGTGAAATCTTGTGATTTATTGTAGAAATCAATTTTTCGAAAAAGTTGTTTAAAATGCTGACACTGAATCCAAGCAGCTTAAATTTTTAGTTTTTTATTGTTGTGAAACTTTGTGTCGGTATTATTTCTGTAGTTTGTGTCTATTCGCGAAAATCAGTAACCAACAGATGGCGCTTTTAATAAGGAAAACATTAGGAAAACAAAGAGCTGTCAAGAGCTGTAAGGTTTGCTCTTGCTCCCATTCATTATTATTATTATTTTGGATGAAGTCTTTGCATAGGCATAAGCATGCTAGTCACACAATACGTATGTTAAGAATATTTATTCGTGTGGAATCGTCACACACAAATTACAATTCAATTTAATATTTTTCATAGGTTAACCAAATGTTATTCCAATGATTTCCTTATTATAGGGCCCTTCGCAAAACTTCCACTAGGTGCCAGCCACTCCGTGATTTTCTCAATTAATTTTCAAGCGCGCGTTTTTCCCGTATAGTAATATTAGTAATATTACTGTTTTTATGTTTATTTTTTTAACGCGTTTCATTTTATAAATTCAATAAAATTTTAATGAAGGCTTGTGGCAGCATACTTATTTTGAATTTAGTGATTTTTTAGTGGTTTCCGACATCCGTTTTAGTGAAAAGTTTTTTCCACTGTTGGCAACACTGGTAAAATGTAAAATAACAAAGACAGATCCGATGTTGGCAGCACAGAAAAGAAATACAAGCCTCCAATATCCCCAAAATAATCGTCTACAAATAATAAAAGAATCCCTTTGTCCCTTTGGGGTCGTAAAAGGGATAAATCCCTCAAGTTGGCAACTCTGACTGTCATAACATTATCACGAAACTTATCCGATTTAAATTATCTCGCTTGAATTGAAATGAAAAGTCCGAAATTAATTTTGATTTGAAGCTAGGGGGTCACACTAAAAAAATGATACCCAAAAAAAAAAACCGAAATAAAGTTCCTAGTTTAGTTATTTCTGTAAACAAACGAAAACTAAAAGAATTTGGTGGGAAAGTAGGCTCACCTGTGCTTGTGGAACAACAGCACCACCGACCAGATGGTAAACATGAAGGTCCCCGTGACCTCGCACATGTCAAAGGCCCACGGTATGTGCGGCACATTGTCCAAAAAAATATCCGGCAGCGGCGGATACTTCTTCATGTCGGGCACGCGGTCGTGCACTATGACCATCACGAACGCCGTGATCCACGTCACAACCACCACATAACAGAAACTCAAGAAGGCCTTCCAGATATCCGGAGGCAGCTTCTGCGCGTGGCCGTCCTCGGAATCCGGAGGGGAAATCCTGTCGGATTCGCAGTACTCGCTGATTTCCGTCTTGGGGTAGTTCGAATGTGAGTAGAGGGTTCCGTGTGGGTGTTCGAGCAGGCCCAAATCCACCAGGACGTTCTGGTTTTCTCTCTGCAGGAGCTTCACGGAGATGAACAGGCACTTCCTATCCCTGAAGGTGAGCTTGCTGAGGGGCTCAGTGGAGAAATCGCTCTCGTTGATCGCCAGCAAGCACTTCCCGTTGACTTTATTGCGATGGCACAGGTTTTCGATCACTTCCTCGTCGAAACCTTCCCTGCGCAGCCAAACCTCGGCGTCCTTTGGGGTCCACTCCAACACGGGAAATTCGCCCATTTTTTTCCGATCCGAGGAGTGAAAGTTTGTTCGTTAGCTAGTCGTCGGCGGCGGCGGCAACAGCATCATTCACGCGTTGATTTGTGCCGTGCGTTTTACAGTTGCAATCTAACCTAAATAACGTGTGCCACTGTGACATAAAGACCGACCTGTCCTTTCCAAAGTCCAACGCACACAGTGAATCACTGGCACGCTTGTGCTTGGTTCGTTTTCGACGGTAATTGTGTAAGCGGGTCACATGCTCCGCGTGTAAATCTATTTGTAACTGTAACGCGACGGTACACGGCTTCATATACATAATAAGCGGAATTTGATTGGCTTTTATGGCGCGCGAGTTAACGCGAATTGTTCGCTAGACAAAGCACGGGACGTGACACAACTTTCCGCGAAGCGATAACGAAAACGCGACGTTGCCAAATTCCCCGCTGCCTTCAACGAACGCCAAGGGATCCATTGTTGAAACTCTCGATTCACGCTTGCATTAAAAATCAATTAAACGTGAGTGCAATCACGTTCGCGTTCACAATTCGGAATCGGAACATCCGTGCCGACTTTCGACAACTAACGCTGATTGACATTGAGATTAATGCTGTGTAAATCAGGCTCACGATGACTTTGCCAACTTAAGTAAATTTGGGGAATTCTATGTTTACATCGCGTTCGGTATTAAACTTGCTTGCCTTTTATGAGTGTGAGAGAACTCCGCTTCACTTTAAAGCTTTAAATTTAAAAATCTGAAAGCCTACCGCAAGCGAACTTTACAGCTGATTTGACAGCGAACTTTAGCGGTACTTAAAATCGATTGTAAATGTTTTTCTAATCATATCAATTGTTGTTAAGTGAAAACTCTTCCTTTACGAAGTTTATATGATGAATTAATACGATTTTTATTATCAGCGATGCCTACAGGCTGGACAAGATTGGCTCAGCGCGGGGTTTCGTTTCAATACGTTCGCAAAATTAAAATCCTTCCTCGCCAGGATGGGTCGTCGGAAATACAAAGCGATCAAGAATAACTGTTTGAGTTGGCAATACAATTAAAGAGTATTCGGCATTTGGCAATTTGCAACACTGCAGCCGGATGTATGTTTTGTTGACTTTTTTTTGACGTAATGTCAACACCGACAAGATTGTAGGTTATGTAAATAAATATTTGCGTTTTAATTTGAATTTGAAATGTCAAATGACGTTCATAAAGTGACGGCTGTGTCGGTGTCAAAGCCGTCAACAACCGGAAGTTACTCCAGTTGTAACATTTAAAAATAAAATTCAGCGTTGCCAACTCAAATAGGGATTCTTGACTACTTTGTATTTTGAAAAACTTAAACTATACCGTTACGAAAATACGACGAACAAGTTCTGTTGACAGCGCCATCTATTGTCGGAGAGACGAGTTAAATTAAAAAAAAATGTTCATTAGAAATTCCGGAGTTTAGGCTTCGAGCGCGTTTTTTTTATAATGCTATAATGCTACGAGTAATCAACGAAAATTTGATTAACAGCGCCATCTATTGTGTCGGAGAGAGAAATTGAATAATTTAAAAGAAATCGTTCGAAATTTTTCGGGATTTTAGGTTTGGAGTTTAGAGCGAACCTGTCAAGCGAATCGGGCACGCACTTCACAATGCCGCGAATAAACGACGAAAAGTTTAATTAAAAGCGCCATCTGCTGTCAGAGAGACGAGATGAATTGATAAAGAAATAATTCGAAACTCTGGATTTTAGTTTTGAGGAAACCTGTCAAGTGAATCGTGCACGCCTTTTTTTATATGTAGTATAATGCTACGAGTAAGCAACGAAAAGTTTAATTAACGGCGCCATCTATTGTCGGAGGGAGAAGTTGAATAATTTAAAGGAAATCGTTCGAAACTCGGGATTTTAGGTTGAGAGCAAACCTGTCGTCGAGCGAAACGACGAAAAGTTTAGTTGAAAGCGCCATCTGTTGTCAGAGAAACGAGTTGAATTAAAGCTAAATTTTAGTTTTGAGCAAACGTTTCAAGCTAATCGTGCACACTCTTCAAAATGCTGCGAATAAACAGCGAGAAGTTTACTTGAAAGCGCCATCTGTTGGCAGAGAGACGAGTTATATTTAAAAAAAAATCATTCGTAACTCTGGATTTTAGTTTCGACCAAACCTGACAGGTGAATCTTGCACATTTTTTATAATGCTACGAATAAACGACGAAACGTTTAGTGTAAAGCGCCATCTGTTGTCAGAGAGACGAGTTAAATTTAAAACACTCTGGATTTTAATTTTGAGCAAACCTGCCAAGTGAATCGTGCACACTTTTCATAATGCTACGAATAACCGACGAAAAGTTTAATTAACGACGCCATCTATTGCCGGAGAGACGAGTTAAATTAAAAAAGAAATCATTCGAAACTTTGGATTTTTGCTTTGAGCGAACCTGTCAGGCGAATCGTGCACACTCAACTTTACAATGCTACGAATAAAAGGCGAAAAGTTTAGTTAAAAGCGCCGCCTGTTTTCAGAGAGGCGAGTTAAATTAAGAGACAATCATTCGAAACTCTGGATTTTAGTTTTGAGCAAACCTGTCAAGTGAATCGTGCACACTCTTTATAATGCTACGAATAAACAACGAAAAGTTCGGTTAAAAGCGCCATCTGTTGTCAGAGAGGCGAGTTAAATTAAAAAAAAATTACGATGTCGGTTAGTTCTATAACAATTGCCAACTCTAACCTAAAAAAAATTACCAAGTAATCGAGTGAAAATAAAGAACTAAACTCCGTTCACTTTTGTAACCGTGAGTTTTTGTTCTTATGTTGTCTTACAAAAGCATTTAAATTAGTCAGTCGAAATATCGTTTGTCAAAATTTATGTACAGTAGCGGACAATAAAATCCGGGCAAGACTTTGACAAGTCGTTCGTATTTAGACAAATTTGGTAAATCAGGTTTTTATTGAGGTTGTATTTCTGTCAAAATTTATATTAAACGTCAGAATTACTAGTGACATTCTGTATAATATGTATTAAACGTCAAAAATATTAGAGCGCGGTTTACATTATACAAATGGTGTGCCCGGATTTTATTGTCCGTTACTGTACCTAGTTGTCAATTGCAAGGTGCAATTTTAAAAGATGACTAGATGACCCGGAAATTACATAATTAGGAAACAAACAGAGAACCACATTTAGGTATAATGCATTCAATAAAATGTAAAATCGTGGAGAAGGTACCCAAAGATCCAAAATAACAGAACAAAATTGAAGCGAACATAACCTAAAAATAAAAGTCCCGTTTACAAGAGCTGCTTTCTTTCGTTTGATCCTCCAAACGCAACGTATCGCGTTTAGATTCAAAGATGGATGTTCTCTTGCAAATTGATCAATTCCCACTCTTCGTGAAATTTCATCGATATCCCCTTTCCCCTTTCAATCTTCCTATTTTCGCGATTCATTTATAGCGTTTTCGATTCACGTGCACCGGTTGCACTCAGTGTGTTTGCATCTTCTTTTAACCTCATGTAATAACATGAGATGAAGATACTCTGAGTGCGCACTAAAGCGGTCAATGGAAAACGCTATTAGATTCAAATCCGGGCTGTTCTGTTGCAAAAATCCAGATCAGTGTTGCCAAACCTGTAACCGCAGTTTTCCCTTTCCGAGTGGTTAAAATTCCCTATTTTGGGTCAAAATTCCTCGAATTGTCCAGTTTAAAGTTGGTATATCGCGATCTGAAGACCATAAGGTTCTACATCATATTTATTGTTTGCGCTTTAAGAAAATTAATTGATAGCGTTTTCGATTGACTGCACTAGTGCGCACTCAGAGTATCCTCATCTCGTATTATTACATGAGGTTAGAAGAAGATGCAAATACACTGAGTGCAACCAGTGCAGGTGAATCGAAAACGCTATGAGATGCACTCAGAACTAAAAACTTATGCTTGTGCATACATGTATGAAAGATATGACATAAACGACATATATGTTTAATTTAATTTATTGAAAGAAATGTTAATTAGAACCATATGGTTCTCAGGTCGCGATGTGTAGCATATGGGGTAATTACATGATATTATGAAAATACAAAACAAATTGTTTCAGATATCATTCAAACAATGTTGACGAATCATATTTTTCCCTTAATAATTGTGTAGGTTCTCTTTTACCCTTCTCGTTTAAAAATTCCCCGAAAAAAGGGTATTTCCCTGTCAGTTGGCAACACTGATCCAGATCCAGAGCAGACAATCAAAAAAATTATTCGAATCACGATTCAAACCATATTCGTAACCGATTCAAACTTTTCAGCGAAAGAAAGCAGCAGCACAGGCAGCAGTAATATTGGGAACTGGCGAATGATCTAGATGGCGCACAGTGGTCCAGAATGAATTTTTAGCGCGTCAAAAAGGGAAAAATTTGACACTTTCAATAAACGTAAAAATAAAGAAAATCTTTCTATTAATGTTATTTCATGTCGGTCTCATTCGATTAGCAAACATATGATTTTATTTACGCTTCTGTGGCGCTGTCAAATCACCATAAATTTTACAAGTACCAAACGTGACTGAAAAACTAATTAGTTAAACATAAGTTTGAAAATATTTTAGCAAGTTTTGTTGGGTAAATTTAGTGAAATCTTGTTACTTTACATTTCTTTAAACAACTTCATTTAAAATCAATCGGATCTAAATGTTTATTTACATATTTTTTTTTATTTCAAATTGTTGTATTAAATATCTACATTTTAAAGTTTCAAAAGACAAGAACTAAAAATAAGATCAAATAAGATGTTTTTACGAGTTATATAATAGTAACTAGTAATTTATTTTAAAATAATTTTGCCCAATGAAGTGCTACTTTTTGCTACTTTTTAAGATTTTTTCAAAATTCTCTCTCTCTACATGAGTAAATACTTATAGATAAGATAAGCGTTTGCTGGATACTTAACGTGAAAATTTTTAAAAATAACCAGTAGAATATCAATATATAATCATTTTTATGCAACATATAAAAAAATTGTGGTGTAACCTATCCCAGTTCATTTTTTAAATAGAAAAATATATAAGGTAACAATCCAAAATCAGGTAAAAATTTTTATAGAAATAATTATATTCTTATATTATGTCATTGGTTTAGAAAATGTATTTTAAAGTACACAATTTTGTTATTTTCACCGTTTTAGAAACTTAGATGTAAAAAAATAATTTTGACGCGGTAGAATTTCATTCTGGACCACTGTGTGGCGCTGTGTTTAAAAACAGATTTTAAAACAGATATGGCCGTGTTGAGGGAATAAATTGTTCATGGTTGAGTGGTTATACGGGCAATAATTGTTAATCATTATTAACCAACAAATAACACCAAACAAGGCAAAACTACTATAATCTCTATTATGTCAGTTTTACAATCCCCGCATCAATAGTTTACACTAGGGGGAGACTCTTTCGACGCCAGTTCCCAATACGGGAACAAAAACAAGTCAGGTTTCAACGGTAAAAGTTACTAATGTCCGTATTCATAGTGCTTCCTCGAGGCTTCCTTCAGTAAGGAACCCATTCTAAAGGGCAATCCCATTCTAAAGGGTTCCTCATTCAAGCAAGCCTCTAGGAAGCACTATGAATACGGTCATAAATCGTGTAACTTTTTACAAAAGTGAATGTACAGTCCCGCGCACCTTAAATGCACCTCCCGCACGCAAACCTCACTCTTAAAACCTTGTGATACAAGGGTCACAGTAGAGATGTGTAAATCCGGAGTGATTCGTTCTGAGGGAACGATTCCGCGTTCGGAACGAATCGGAATGGTTCCGGCTATTAAACGGATCTAGTTCCGACCGATTCTTTAATGAAATTTTAAGCGAACGTAGAAATCGAATTGTATTTCACAAATATACAATTTTTAAATTATAATCTTACTTAAGTAGCTTGTGAAACAATAAATTTCTAAAAATTATTCCTTGAACAGCATTATAACAACAATTAAAAATATTTTTGAAAATTTATTTGATTATTTATTTAAGTATTTAAACCGATCGATAGGCATGGTTTAAAAATAAATGTTCCGTTTATAAATAAATATATTTTATTTTCCGTCATGATTTTATTCAGAGTAGACATTCACAATTCTCAGGTATTGCAAATCTCGGACCTCGGATTAAATTAATTTTAAAAAAATGAGTCCGAACTTCACGTGAATGCATTTTTGTTCCCTGTCGACAACACGCTCCAAAGTTACACGTGCGAACCTTCGGAACTGGAATCGTTTTTTTTTTTACGCAAAGCGGAAGCACTGGAAACAAAATCAATCACAAATACGCGGGAATCGCTCAATCAAATCCGTTAGTGGACTCGGAGTTCCCATCTCTAGGTCACAGAACTGTCAAATTGTAGCATTTAAGCTGCGCGCGACTATACTATGCCCGACAAGAAAATCTAGGACATGTAATAACTCGTGTCTAAATAAAAACCTGGTCAAGTAGGCTACATTTAGTAATTCTACTATGTAAATGCAATGGAGAAATTCTCGATCACAACCCACTTGACCAGGTTTTTATTTAGATGCTCGTTATGTTCTATTGTAAATACGACGAATTAAGTATTGTTCAAAAAAAATCATTCGTTTGTCTACTTTTGTGCTTTTTTACGTTACCTTAGAACAAGCAATATGAGTTGTTCAAAGCTGCAATCAAACCAAAATAAAATAACTCAAAAATGCATGTGTAGAGTTCTCCCAGATTATTTTGGCGGGCATAGTACTTTATGAGAATATTAGGTATGTTCGTTGCACAACTCATTGAATATCATAAGCGAGATGAGATTTGCTGAGTTAAAACTAGAGCTGGCAACGGATAACCGATTTTGGATATTTTGGATATTCGCGGTGTACAGCATGTCACTCATGCAAATAGAGTTGCATAATTTGAATGTGAATCTAAGTGAAAAAATGTTTTTTTTGCAACTCTATTTGCATGAGTGACATGCTGTACACCGTGAATATCCAAAATATCCAAAATCGGTTATCCGTTGCCAGCTCTAGTTAAAACCACAGATAAAAGAGTGATAATCGTGATAATACATTTGAAATATTTTAGACGCAAACCATCACTGTAGATCACAGAGTATGATCACTTGAATTTCCCCAACTTAAAGTTGGCCACACTTTTCACACCACATTCGAAGTTTGACCAGTTTGACGTTTTTGACCGTTACGTTGCACCGCACTTCCAAGCGAATTAATGCGAATTTTTGCATCTCAAAGTGAATTATCGTTAAAAAAGATTCGCAAGCAATGTATTCCCTCCGCGAGGATTGTAAGTATAATGTCGGAATGTTGTAGTAAACGTGCGCAAAAAAAAAACCGTTGCTTGTTCTGAAATTTGAACGTAAAAAATCGAGTAAATTAAAGATTTCCGATTAATTTCAATGCTTGCGCCCCCAGTAGTTTTACCGCCGAGGGATCCAATCTTAGGTACAGGTGAAAACGCTGATATTTTATCTGAGACGAAATTTACTGCCCAGCAACGATTATTATTCTTGGAAATAAAATCAATCGACATTGGCTCAACAATAATGACAAAACCAATTTCGTCTCGGATAAAATATCACCGTTTTCATCTGCAGCAATGGCACGTCCTCCAGTTGTCCTTCCCCCCAAGGACCCCACCATAGGTAAACCAAAATCACCGTTTTCATCTGGAACAACGACGACACGTCCTCCGATTGTCCTTCCCCCCAAGGACCCCACCATAGGTAAACCAGTTAGATAGGTTTTGCGTGGTTTTAACTTTTGAAATTGTTTAGGACTTGACTTGGTTAGGAAATGCGAAAAACAAAACTCACTGTTTTCATCTCTAACGCGTCCACCGATTGTCCTTCCCCCCAAGGACCCCACCATAGGTAAACCAGTTCAATTGGTTTTGCACATGGTTTTAGCTTTTGAAATTGTTTAGGACTCGACTTGGTTGAGAAATGCGAAAAACAAAAAGCACCGTTCTCATCTCTAACGCGTCCCCCGATTGTCCTTCCCCCCAGGGACCCCACCATAGGTAAACTAGTTGAATTGGTTATGCGTGGTTTTAGCTTTTGAAATTGTTTAGGACTCGACTTGGTTGAGAAACGTGACAAACCGAAAGAAGAATTCAAGATGTTGTTCCTGCCCCAGAAAATTGACATCGGTTTGACTATCGCCTTCAATAATTTTCGCTCGACTAATTCTATCGGTTGTAGATAAAATCAATGAGTACTATCGTAACAAGGACCTGAAAATAATGAACAGGAACAAAGCGAAGGAGAAATCCCTCGCCAAACCGAGACAGCAGAATTGTAAGTGTCGCTTAATTCACTGCCTTACAGAAAATTTTACGTAGAAATTTCACAGCCTTTTGTCCTTCCCCGAATCCCAACAAGGGCTGCAGGAAGGCTCTGTTTAAACCTTCCAGATATTCCATAAGGAAATCTTTCAGGGGTAACAGAACTAGCATCCTGGGAAGAAAATCGGTAAGAATTATTATTTTCATAATACTTTTTAAGTTAAATTATTAATCTATTAGATTATGATGTAAAATCGTTTGTCGTTCGTTTTTTTATTTTATTTTTTGAATTTCTATCGTTTCGTTTTCTTTGTTTCGTCACTATATCCAAATTGTTCTTTTTTTTTTTTTTTCAATTTTTTATTAATCCATCGTCTTTCGTCTCTTTGTGCGACATTATTGCCACCAGAAGTTTGTCAAAAAATGCTGTTTTCCGACGTTTCGGTCGGCGGTACCGTCGCTAAATAATTACAGTACCGCCATCGGCCGCCATTTTAGTGCAAAATATTGGCGGGAAATTTAAACATTTAACCCTAACAATGACGCATTCGGGCATTTAAAATTTTTATTTGACAGGCGTTAAATTTGATTAAACTTGCCAGAAAGAAAATTGCTAGAAAAATCGGCAATTTAAACTCGTCGGAAAGAAAATCACTAGAAATGTCGACCATTTAAGCTTGCCGGAAAGAAAATAACTAGAAAAGACTCATTTTAGTGCAAAAACGTTTTATCTTACACAAAAAAAAAAACAATTTAAAAAAAAAAACCCAAAACCGCCATATGAGAATTAAGCAGAATTTTACATTAAGCATATGAACGAAAATTGTCACTAAAGTTGACCAAAGTGGTCACTGAAATTGACCAAAGTGGTCACTGAAATTGACCAAAGTGGTCACTGGAATTGACCAAAGTGGTCACTGAATTGACGAAAGTGGTCATTGAAGTTGACGAAAGTGGAAAGTCGGTCATTTTAGTGCAAAAACATGGTTTATTTATCTTACACATTAAGCATATGGATTGCGATACTGTATTTATTCAGTGACTGTAGTCGGCGGTTGAGAGCGGCGCCATCTCTCGTCCAAAAAGACAAACACTCTGAAATGTTTGAAACTTGAATACGTGCTATTTTTTTCTTCTATTCTTTGAAGGTGCCCACTTTTACGAAATTAAAAAGAAAGCGAATTTTCTAATTTAAATGCTCATTAGTGATTTTAGTTTTGGTGGCGCCATCTCTCGTTCAACAAACGAAACCCTTTTCAAATGTTGTAGTTGTAATATGTACAGGGTGACAGTTAAACATTTAAAACGGGTTTCCCTTATTGGTCAAGAGATGGCGCCACCAAAACTTTTGAAATAAAAACCGTTTGAAATAAAAACGTTGCGTCCGGCACCACTGTTTTGCGTAGATGCAAGTAATTTCATGTCGTGAACCTCTTATCTGCAGTAGTTATCGAGATGTTGCCTGAGAACACACTTCTGGAACACCTGTATACGGTGCTAGTCTAAGGTTCCTTCCCGCCTGTTAATTTTGGAATCAAATAAAATAGAAAGTTCGGACAGAAACCAAATCAATATACATAAGAAATAATAATCTTTGAGATTTGACTACTCTAGAATATCTGCTAGGTGGCGCTGTGCGCACCATGGACTTGGCGGTACATAGACTTCAAAATTTTAAATGTCAAGGTGGCTTGAGTGGCATATCGTTTTAAAGGAATTTTAATTCTAGACGTTTAAATTTCCCGCCAATATTTTGCACTAAAATGGCGATTGATTGCGGTACTGTAATTATTTAGTGACGGTAAAAATATCAGAGATCACCAACGCCATCTGCCGGGATTTTCTTAAACTATAAATTTCAAGCGCTATATTTAAATGTTTCTGTTAGTCGACTGACTACTGATTTTCATTTCGCATTAAAAAGTAATTAAATTCACGTCCATATTTTCACGTTGAATTTTTTTTACATTTCTAACAAAAATCGCCAGCGCCATCTGTCGGAGTTTTCTTTGATTATGAATTTCAAGCGCTGCATTTAATTTTTTTGTTAATCGACGAAAATATAGGCTTGACATTTGAAATTAATTTTATTTTTTTGGGAAGAAAAATCAGAGTTCACCACCAACGCCATCTGCCGGGATTTTCTTGAACTATAAATTTCAAGCGCTGCATTTAAATGTTTCTGTTAGTTGACGACTGAATTGAATTTTTTTTTACATTTCTAACAAAAATCGCCAGCGCCATCTGTCGGGCTTTTCTTTAATTATGAATTTCAAGCGCTGCATTTAAATTTTTTTGTTAATCTACGAAGTGGAGTATAGAGAAAATCAACGTGAAAACATAAGCTTGAAATTAATTTTGTTTTTTTGGGAAGAAAAATCAGAGTTCAACACCAACGCCATCTGCTGGGATTTTCTTGAACTGTACATAAGCGTTACATTTAAATGTTTTTGTTAGTTGACGACTGATTTTTATTTCGCTTTAAAAAAATCATTAATTTTCGTGTCCACATTTTCATCTTGAATTTTTTTTCTTTGCTCTTCTGACAGAAATCGCCAGCTCCATTTATCAGAGATTTCTTGAATTACACATTTCAAACTCCGCGTTAAGAATTTTCTCTTAATCAGCGACTGCAGCGAAGTTTTAAAAAAATCAATGTGAAAACATGGGCTTGAAATTTATTATTATTATTATTATTAATTATGGGAAGGAAAAAGTCCCTCTGTCGGGATTTTCTTGAACTATAAATTTCAAACGCTGCATTTAAATGTTTCTGTTAGTTGACGACTGATTTTTATTTCGCTTTAAAAAATCATTAATTTTCGTGTCCACATTTTCATCTTGAATTTTTTTCTTTGCTCATCTGACAAAAATCGCCAGCTCCATCTATCAGAGATTTCTTGAATTACACGCCGCGTTAAGAATTTTCCCTTAATCGACGACTGCAGTGAAGTTTTAAAAAAATCTACGTGAAAACATGGGCTTGAAATCAATTATTTTTTTAATGGGAAGAAAAAAAATCGTAGGCCACCGACGCCATCTGTCGGGGTTTTCTTGAACTATAAATTTCAAGCGCTGCATTCAAATGTTTCTGTTAGTTCACGACTGATTTTTATTTCGCTTTAGAAAATAATTAATTTTCGTGTCCGTATTTTCATTTTGATTTTTTTTTACACGTCTGACAAAAATCGCCAGCGCCATCTATCTATCGGAGATTTCTTGAATTATACGTTTCAAACGCTGCATTAAAATTTTTCTGTTAATCGACGACTGCAGTGAAGTTCCAAAAAAAAATCAACGTGAAAGTATGGGCTTGAAATTATGTAACTATTTTTTTAATGAGAAGAAAAAATCTGAGGCCACCAACGCCATCTGCCGGGGTTTTCTTGAACTGTAAGCGTTCTGTTAATTAACACGACTGATTTTTATTTTCCATTAAAAAGTAACTGTAAAGGAAACTGCTTGTCGGCACCTTTGATGTCGTGAGTCTGAATTTTTTGACCTTCAGCCGTTTTGAAAAGGGTGTGCCGCGCCACCTTTCGAACGAAACTTCCGAAGATTTTGAAAAAGTCTTTTTTTTTCCGACATGGCTTTAGAAAATTTTTCAAATAACTTCTCCAGGTACTGTTTTTTTCGATATCACAGTTAATTTATTCCATGCCACAACTTCAGCTTTTAGTTGGGAACACCGAATTTAATTTTTTTTTTAACTGAATGTTTTCCTTTTCGAATTTTCGAACAGACCAAAAGCCTGAAGACCGTTAACGAAAGTCTACTGGACTCGAGTTTGGTCGAAAAGAAGATCTTCGATTCGAAGTCCCGAGGAACTTTCAAATTTAAATCTCCACGTGCCGTGCAAAAGAATATCGCCAAGCCGCCAGTCAAAGCGCTGAAGAAAACAGAAACACCGAAGAACTTGGATAAGAAACCGGCCCCGACGACGTCATCCAAGAGGACGAAGGCTTCAGCCGAAGAAAGCGAAATACCTTGCAAGGAGTCGATCGCAAATCATTTGAAAGAAATCAGAAACTTGCTCGCTCTAGACAAAGAAGAATTCGAAGCGTTTAAGAAAGCACATGACGATCGTTTCATTAAGATAGAGGATTTATTGCAGAAAATCGAATGTGTTTCTTGCAAGTGCGAGATTGGCGGCAATTCTGAGCCAACGGAGACGAGAAATGATGGGAATCACACTCCCAAAAGATCTGCGGCGCGAGTGGATACCCTAAGAGTGTCTACACTGAAAAAGACAGCTCAGCTTGATGCAGATATTAAAGCTCTGAATTTCTACAATTCCCTTAATAAGTCTTGTCATATGGCGCTGTCGACGCCAAAAATTACTCGAGTGGGGGTTGTAGCTGATTCTCCTGCTGCATCTGAGGATCCTAAAAAGATTATTTCGAGAAAGATTCAAGAGCAGTGTCTTATGTTGCAGACACCCATGAAGAAGTAAGTTTATTTTATCCAACTAAGAAAAAACTCATTTATTTCTTAATATTGTCTAACTACTTTTATAATAAATTTTAAATTTGATTTTAATAAATTTGTGTCTGTATTTTTTATTTCTGGTGGCTGCAATGCCCCTTGCTTCCTGTAAGGCATGTAGAGATGTCGATATTTACATTGACTTTCGTATGTGTATCTTTTTAAGAGAATCCATATAACTAGATAATCAATTAATTAATTCCATGACAACGGGCGCACTCTTTCTAAGCGTCCTACTTACGATAACTGCGCCCGTTGTCATGGAAACAATGTAAACACAAGACATTTTAAAACGGATGAGCGAGACGCAAAATATGTTACAAATCGTGAGTGAGAAAGACGCGATTACACGCCCAAGACGCTCTCGGAGGTAAAGATTTCGAACGCGCTCTAGTTTAGGAGATCTCTATGCATAGAGTCGAACTTAAAATATAATGTATAGTAAATATGTCTCGAGAATTATTCATTTTTGTAGACATTATTTAGGCAATTTACGAATTTACGTTTAGCTGAAGAATAATTGTCTTCTGGCGCCCTTAATAAGTTTACCACCTTTGATTAACCCGCCCCTTTCTTCACTGTTGTGAGCTGGGGCTCAGCTGATACGTTAACATCGGCAGACGCTTGTCATCCGAACTGTGGTAAGTAAGAGGCAAGTAAATTAAATTTAAAATTTGGTGACAGAAGAAAGAAGAAAACAACTTCAGTCAAAATTTCTCATTTGTTTCCCTATGAGCATCAGCAAGAAAGAAACTTTGTAAGTATCTTCTCTGTACGTTTTGTGGTAAACATTCCTTTCTAAAGTCAAAAATAAGGAAGTTAAAGGGAATGGGGAATCGTGTGTAGCTGATAACTTGAAAGCATTGAGAATGAAAAATCATTACTAACCTCATTCTAGTTTATAATCAGACCGCTTCTTTTTTCTTTTAAATAAAAATTAAAAATTCAGAGCAAGCTTCAGGATGACATTCGTAATACTTAATAATTTCACAAAGAATTTTGTGAGTTTCAAATAATTTGAAATGTTCTATTGGCAACTCCAATAACCGGTGGCGGCGCTGACGATGACGATTGTGAACAAACATGGTGGAGAGCGACTAATGTTTTGCATACATAACCTCTTTAAGTCGTATGTAAGCCGTTTTCTTTTTACGTTGTGAAACAGCTTTGAACAACTCCTCGCAATGCAGTGCCTCGTTTTTTTATGAAGCGTTTGAAGCTCTTCTGAAGTTCAATTTTGGTTCTGTGGCATGTGTTACAAGTTTCACATTTTTTCCGGTAGAGGTCTCATTCATTCTTGGAGTTGCCATTTTCTTATCAACACATAACCTCAGTTTGCAACCTTATTTATAATAGACAATTGTTTTCCGTTATTAGTTTATGTAGAATGTATTCCATTTTATGTTTTTTTTTTAAATCTGATAACGTAATTTCATAATTAACGTTGGACTTCGTCGTTTGTGTGGTCTCTGTAGATGGCAGTCAGATCGTGATCACGTGACTAGAAGAGTAAGTTCCAAGTTGGTTCCAAGCATGTTCGAAGTATATCACAAACGAACGTCAATCAAATATAAAAATCTCGACTAGAAACGGCTGAGTGTCATTGACATAACTAACACAAAATATTAAAGACCCATCTTTATCATGCGTTTGTTGATTAAACGACAAATGACTGTATAGATTTTTAGCGAGAGCCTATTGGCGACACTCAGGGTTGCCAATGTGCGGGCAATTACCCGAATTACGGGTAATTTAAGCAAACTTGCGGGTTAAAAAAAATGCGTGAGTAATAATGGATATTTTCAAGGAAAAAAAAAAACAGATTAATTCTTAAATTCTTGACTGACGTCTTGTTAGTGATGTTGCCGTTTCACGGCAAAAACTAAAGTAACTAACCGCCAAATTCACGATGTCGATCAGTGCTGCCAACTCTACACAATTGTCAAATCTTAATTTTAGAATGTTTTGTTTATTTAATGAGACTTTCTTAATTTTTAAAACAAGTGGTCGACCACTTGCCTTCGTAAACTCCCCCCACAGAGAAGAAAAATTGAAGGGCCGCTCGCTGGGGGGGGAGGCTCGCGGCAGCTAGGGAATTGAATTTTCGCTCGGGGCCCTTCGACCTTGACCCCCGAAGTCTTTCGTTTAATTTAAAATAAAAAAAATTTTTAGATCTCAATTCCTTGCTCTTGTTGACTACAGGTGGGTTTTCTCGGGTTGGGTTGACCTTGAACTTTCGTTTGATTCTGGCCTTTAACTTATCGAATTTTTTTATTTAATTTTTTTCGATCTCAATTCCTTGCTCTTGTTGACTGCAGTTGGGGGTCGCTCGGGTTGGGTTGACCTTGAACTTTCGTTTGACCTTGATCTGTAACTTATCGAATTTTTTTAATTTAATTTTTTTCGATTTCAATTCCTTTCTCTTGTTGACTGCAGTTAGGTTCGCTTGGGTTGGGTTGACCTTGAACTTTCGTTTGATCTTGACCTTTAACTTATCGAATTTTTTTAATTTAATTTTTTTCGATTTCAATTCCTTTCTCTTGTTGGCTGCAGTTGGGTTCGCTTGGGTTGGGTTGACCTTGAACTTTCGTTTTACCTTGATTTTTAACTTTCCGAATTTTTTTAAATTTTTTCCGATCTCAATTAGTTCGGGTTGATTAAAATTAGGTTCGCTTGGGTTGGGTTGACCTTGAATTTTCGTTTGACCTTGACCTTCAACTTATCGAATTTTTTAAATTTAATTTTTATCGATTTCAATTCCTTTCTCTTGTTGGCTGCAGTTGGGTTCGCTTGGGTTGGGTTGACCTTGAACTTTCGTTTGACCTTGATTTTTAACTCCGAATTTTTTTAAATTTTAAAATTTTTTCCTATCTCAATTAGTTCGGGTTAATTAAAATTAGGTGCGCTTGGGTTGGGTTGACCTTGAACTTTCGTTTGGCCTTGACCTTCAACTTATCGAATTTTTTTTAATTAAATTTTTATCGATTTCAATTCCTTTCTCTTGTTGACTGCAGTTGGGTTCGCTTGGGTTGGGTTGACCTTGAACTTTCGTTTGACCTTGACCTTTAACTTTTCTAAAGAAAAAATTTGATTTACATTTTTTTCGATCTCAATTCCTTGCTCGGTTTGAGTAAGTTTTTTTTCAAATTCTTAAATTCGCGTTCGTGACCTTGTTTTTTAATTTTAAAAAATTCGAACCGGTTTTGTTTATTTAATGAGAATTTTTTTAATTTTTGTTAATTTTTTTTTTAGTTTTATAAATTTGTCGATCGTCTTTTGTTTTATTTCGCGCCAAGAATTGCGCAACTGTCAATTCTTAATTTTACGAAGTTTTGTTTATTTTATGTTAAATTTATAAATTATAAAATTTATAAATTTTCTTTATTTATTTATCGATCGTCTTTTGTTTTATTTTACGTCAAGCATTGCACGACTGCCAATTCTTAATTTTAGAAAGTTTTGTTTATTTCATGAGATTTTTAAAATTTTTGTTTGTTTTCATTTTTGTTAAATTTATAAATTTTCTTTATTTGTTTGTCGATCGTCTTTTGTTTTACTTTGCGTCAAAAATTGCACAATAATTGTCAAACGTCTTAAAATAATTTGAATCCAGATACATTTATTTCATGAGAATTTTTTTTATTTTTGTTATTTTTTTAAAATTTTATAAATTTGTCGATCGTCTTTTGTTTTATTTTATGTCAAGAATTGCACAACTGCTAATTCTTAATTTCAGAAAGTCTCGTTTATTTAATGAGATTTTTTAAATGTTTGCTATTTTTTTATTTTTGTCATTTTTGTTAAATTTGTAAATTTTCTTTATTTATCTGTCGATCGTCTTTTGTTTTATTTTGCGTCAAAAATTGCACAATAACTGTCGAACGTCTTAAAATAATTTGAACCCAGATTCGTTTATTTCATGTGAATTTTAAAATTTTTTTTTTTAATAATGATTTTCAAAAATAAAAATCGCTTGAATAAAATCAGTGGTTTTAAACATAATTTTAATCAAGTGATTTAAATTAGCTCAACCCCGATTTTAAACCATTTTAATAAATCTACCGAAATTCAGAGACATCTGCCGAAATTGTTTACAATTACCGAAATGTACGCTTGTCGGTTGGTCGGTTGCCGATTGCCGCCCACAGTCCCACATATGATTTTAACGTAAAAAATCTATCGTGTAATGTCCAAGTGTGTAAGGTAAGTTATGGGGTATTTAAATAAAATAAATTTTGTACCATTTATTTTCTGTTTTGGGAGTGCGAGTAAATAAGTGAGTAATTTCATTACTTCATGTGAGTAGGAGTGGGTTTTTATAAATTTGAAAAGGGTAATCGGCTTAGAGTTGATTGGCAACACTGGCTATCTATGACAATATTGCTACAGATTTCTGTTTTACCAGTGTCAAATAATTTAAAATACGTGTTCATTAATTGTCAGTAATATTAAATTTATTAATTAATTTGCGTTCATAACACAATAGCATCTAAACATGTCGCGTTCATCGGCCCGAATCGACACGAAGAAAGTAGTAAGTACCATTTGTAACGCGTAACATAACCTCAAAATACAAATCTACGTTTTCTTCCAGAATTCCGAATTGGTGACCTTAACGTACGGGGCTCTAGTGGCTCAGATGGTCAAAGACTTCGACAACGTGGAGGACGTCAGCAAGCAACTGGAACGCCTGGGTTACAACATGGGCATTCGTCTCATCGAAGACTTCCTGGCGAAGACAGGCGCAGGCCGATGTCTCGACTTGAAGGACACGGCCGATAAGATACAGAGCGCCTTCCGCATGTACCTCGGCATACAGCCGAACGTTGCGAATTGGAGCACGGGCGGGGACGAGTTCTCTTTCGTGCTCGATTCGAACCCGCTGACCGAGCTGGTGGAATTGCCCGACGACTTGAAGAACTTGAGGTACTGCAATATTATATGCGGGGCGATACGGGGCGCCCTCGAAATGGTGCAGTTGGACGTGCAGTGCTGGATAGTGCAGGTAATTGAATTAATTAATTGACGACTCGCAGTCGGTTCTTGCAAGCGAATGATATTTTAGGATCAACTCAAGGGGGATCCGAATACGGAAATACGGGTTAAGTTTATTAGGAGGTTAGAAGATGCCATTCCTGCCGGTGAAGATTAAGAAATGCATATTTGTTTCGTGACTTTATAAGTAGTGTACTGAAGTGTATGTAAGAGTAACTAATTAACTGTGTTTGTAGTTGGGAGTAGGCTGTGATTTTTTTTGCTTATAGTTGGTACCACAGAAGAATTTGTTACCCAGTAACGTCAGTGCCCAAAAAAAAAGCGGCCATATTGTTTGATACCCTTATGGAAATGTAATGTAATTTGCGAACCGGTAGGTATCAAACAAAATGGCAAGTGTGACAGTTATCCTCGAGTGACGCTACTGCGTAGATTCTTATACTGTGAATTTGTTGAGATTGATTTCATAAGTGTTAATTCTACTCATTTTGTTTTGTTTTTTTTGGGCATTTTAAAAGTAACTCAATGACTCAGTATTTTTTTAAAATATTTAGTCAAGTCTGCCGTTAGTCAGTGTTGCCAATTGTAATGCAACAATCAGTGCCTACCACCGATTATAAATTCATTTGTTCTCTTGATATAGGCGCATGTATGTGTATGAATAAGGATAGGTTTATATATATTTTTTTTATAGTAAACTGTTTTAATATTACAATTATTGAAATGAATGTGAAAGTATATTTAATGAAAAGTATTTTTTTTCTGTGTAATTAATTTTGTTTTGAATTAAAGCAATTTTTTGTTACGTTAGTTGACACTTATTTATTTTTTTATTTTACTGGTTGTCATTTATTTCTTTATTCACTTATACTGGTTAGCCTGTTGACGTCTATTTTATTTCATTAGTCGATTGTCATTTATAAATATGTAAGTTAATTGTCATTGGTCGATTGACAATTTTATATCAGCAATGGAATTACCTTTTTTTTTTATTAAAGAAAATACTATTCTTCTTCTTCCCTACAAAATCATTCAGTTCTCAAGAATTTTTAATAATGAAAGTGGATCAAATTAGAAAAAAAACGAAACGATAGAGCGCCATCTCTTGTTCAGCAACAGTATTTTAAATTACTTCGTTAAACTTGAAGGCAGAACTTTCGAGAATATTATTAAACAAAGAAAAAGGCGTTTGCTTGTTAATAATTTACGGTTACAATAAAAAATGAGAGCGCCATCTTTCGGCCAACGGCGCAAATTTATTACCTCGATTCTTGATTCTATAAAACGATTCTTCTTCTTCTCTTCGCTGCAAAATCATCCGATCCTCAAGAATTTAACAAAGAGGGTTAAAAGAAAAATCGAATCGATGCAGCGCCATCTGTTGGTCGAATATTTCGTCGAATTTTGCGAGAGAATACTGTCAAATAATTCACCCCAAATATAGTTTGCTCGCGAGTAATATACATTACATTTATATCTATAATACAATACAAAATGAGAGCGCCATCTTTTGGACAACAGCCACAGTTTGATGCCTCGATTTTTATACAACGTTATTTTTATTACAAATTTCTATCTCCTTCACTCTGCACTTAAACCTAAGATTTGTCCACAACACAAACAATTTATTACAACAAAATAAAAACGGGAGCGCCATCTTTCGGCCACAATTTTATATCAGTAATGCAATTACCTTTTTTTTTATTAAAGAAAATACTATTCTTCTTCACTACAAAATCATCCGGTTCTCAAGTATTTTTAATAAGGAAAGAGCGCCACCTCTTGATCAGCGACGTCACTTTAGGTTTCTTCGTTAAACTTGAAGGCAGAATATTATTAAATGAAAAAAAAAGGTGTTTGCTTATTAATAATTTACGTTTACAATAGAAAATGAGAGCGCCATCTTTCGGCCAACGGCGCAAATTTACTACCTCGATTTTTGATTCTATAAAACGATCGAAATTTTAATATAAAATCGTCGATTCTCAAGAATTAGGAGACCTTTAGTAGTGAAGCATACACAAAACGACAGAGCGCCATCTTTTGATCGGCGACGTAGTTTTAGGTTATTTCGTCAAACTTTAAGACGGAAAGTTCGAGATTACACACAAAAAAATATTTTTTTAAATAATTCACGGTTATGATACAAATAAGAGAGCGCCATCTTTTGGCATCTGGCGCGAGTTCATTGCTTCGTCTCTTACGAATGATTTTTTTTTGTACCCTTTAGTCTGCATTTAATGGTAAGATCTGCTTACGACAGTATGTACAAACAATTTTTAATAAAAATATAAGAAAGAGAGCGCCATCTTTCTAGTATTAACGGAATTATCTTTTTTTCTTCGTCTTGAATTCAAAAACAAGTATTACTGAATAGGTGACGGTGAAATACCGTTAATGTCTAAAGTGTAGCTCAAATAAAAGAAGGTAGAGAGCGCCAACTATTGGTTGGTGACAATAGTTTACACCATTTCAGCGAAATGATAATTCTAAAAAAAATAACAATCGCTTAAATATCAAATATTTTCAATTACTATTTCAGATGTCAAAATAAATATGAAAACACATTTGTTTACATTCCAGAATGTGACTAATTTTGAAGTTTCCTTTGAGTTCCATTATGAAACTGGCACAAAAGAATATCTCAAGGAAATTATTACTCCTAGGCCTGGTTTATCAAACATAAGTTAACTTTAAGTTAAAGTTAACTTTCAGTTAATTACCATAACAACAATTGTCTTCGTAGTAGTTTACTATGAGAACAAACAAAGTTAGAGTTAACTTGTGATTGGTAAATCGGGCCCTACTCTTTTAAATAACACTCAGATGGTTGGCAACACTGTAAAGCCTGACGGTGACGGCCCATAAAAGCGAGTGTGATTTTTGTAAAAATGAAAAGCAGTTAAAAAAAAGCATTTTAAAATTTGTAGCAATGAAGTCGCCGTAGGTAACATAACCTAGTTTTTGTTCCGTCCTTACTGTCACTTTAGCACAGTAGAGACACTCTAGTACATATAACTGTCACATTTGGCATTTTGTTTGATACCTACCGATTTGTAAATTACATTAAATTTCCATAAGGGCATCAAACAACATGGCCGCTTTTTTTTAACACACTACTGGGTAATCACTTATACTGAGACTTTAGAATCAGTATTGTTAACTCTGCACAACTTACTCCCAACCATTTTTTTAATCAATCACAATCAAATATCCAAAAGTAAGTTAAGTACACAGATAAGCATTAAGTTGCACTGTAACATGACCTAGTTTTCGTTCTGTCACTAATGTCAATGCTACCAACTCTCAAGCCGTTTCCTCCCAGTGTGCTCTCAATAGTTTTTAATCATTCGCACTGTATAATTTTAAAATAAATGTCCAAGTGAGATTGGTAGGTGCAGTAGTTAAGTCGGCGTTAGGTTGCACTGTACATAACCTAGGTTTTGTTCTGTCACTAATGTCATTCTAATACCAGTGCTACCAACTCTGAAACTGTATCCACAACTTACTCTCAATCTTTTTTTTTAAATTATTATTCGCTCAATGTAAATATTTATAATTTTAAAATAGATATTCAAAAGCGTGACGCTTGACGTTAGATGCAGTAATTAAGTCGGCATTAAAATTAAAATTTTCTTTAAAAGTCGGCTGTCATTTGTTTTCCTTTAAAAGTCGATTATCATTTATTTTTCTTCGTTACTCGGTTGCCGTCTCGTTAATTTTTTTCATTAGTCTCGTTAGGCGATCGATGTTTTTTTTTCTTGTTATCGGTCATTTGTGTTTCTTTATAAGTCGATTGTCATTTGTCTTCATTGATCGATTGATTCGTTTGGTTGGTTGCCATTTTTTTTTCATCAATCGGTTGCCATTTTTTCTTTTGCCGATTGTCATTTGTTTTTTTTTTCATTGGCCGATTGTCTTTTGGTTGGTTGCCATTTTTTTTTTCATCAATCGATTGCCATTTTTGTTCCATCAATCGGCTGATATTTTCTCGTTTGTCAATTGTAATTTGTTTTTTTTTTATAAGTTGATTGTCATTTGTTTTTCTTCATTGGTCTATTGATTCGTTTGATTGGTTGTCATTTTTTTTCGTCAATCGTTTACCATTTTTTCTTTTGCCGATTATCATTTGCTTTTCTTCATTGATCGATTGTCATTTTTTTTCATCAATCGGTTGCCATTTTTTCTTTTGCCGATTGTCATTTGTTTTTTTTTTTCATTGGCCGATTGTCTTTTGGTTGGTTGCCATTTTTTTTTCATCAATCGGTTGCCATTTTTTTCATCAATCGGCTGCCAATTTTTCGTTTGTCATTTGTAATTTGTTTTTCTTTACAAGTTGATTGTCATTTGTTTTTCTTCATTGGTCTATTGATTCGTTTGATTGGTTGCCATTTTTTTCGTCAATCGGTTGCAATTTTTTCTATTGCCGATTGTCAATTGTTTTTCTTCATTGGTCGATCGTCTTTTGATTGGTTGCCATTTTTTCTTCATCAATCGCTTGCCGTTTTTTCATTTGTCAATTGTAATTTGTTTTTCTTTATTAGTCGATCGTCTTATATTCTTCTCGATTGTAATTTATGTTCATCCATTGAACGATTGTCTTTTGTTTCCTTTTTTTGTCGATTGTAATTTTTTCTTCGTCGATCGCTGGTTGTCATTTTTCGTTATTAGACGTCTAGACGAACGTCTTTTGTTTTCCTTTAATTACTTTTTTCATTAATCGATGGTCATTTATTTTTTTTTCATTGGCTGTTGGTTGTCATTTTTTCATTTATTCATATTTTCAACAGTCTCGTTACCCGATAGATGATTTTCTTTTGTTATTGTCATTTGTTTTACCTTATAAGTTAATCGTCACTGATTTTTCTTGCTGCCGTTTATTTATTTTTTCAATGGCCGATTGTCATTTATTACGTAGTCTATTGTTATTTTTATTTATTTTACTTAATTCATTGGTCGTCTCTTGTTTTGTTTTTTCTGGTTGGTTATCTTTTGTTTTATTTATCGCCATTGATTTACAATTTCATTGATCGATTGTCATTTATTTTTTCATTAGCCGATTTTCTGTTGGTTGTCGTTTTTTCGTTAGTCTCGTTAGCCGATTGACGATTTTCTTTTCGCTATTAGTCGATTGTCATTTGTTTTTCTTTTCGTTATTAGTCGATTGGCTTTTTTTTGCTTTATAAAGTTGATTGTCATTGATTTTTACTTCATCGCATCGGTCGGTTGCCACTTATTCATTTTCTCATCAGCCGATTGTGTCATTTATTATTACGTATTTTTTTAATTTTATTTATTTTTTATTTTTTTTTTATACTTGATTGTCATTTAGTTTTTTGCATTGGTCCGATTTTGTTTTGTTTTTTTTTTTTTCATCTGTCGGTTGCAATTTATTTATTCTTCCATTGCCGATTGTTATTTATTTATTCATTTAGTTTTTTTTTTTCATTAATCTCGTTTGATGACAGACGTTTTTTCTTTAATCGTCGACTGTCATTTTTTTCAGTTAATTATCTTTCGTTTTCTTTTTTGGTTGGCACTTTCTTTCTTTGTTTCCTTTCATCGCTTCTGAAATGCCCGATTTTATCAGAGCATTTTTATTTCATTACAAGAATTTGAAATGAATTGCAAATTTTTGAATTAGATTTGATCACTTTTAAATTACGCAAATAATTTCCACGAAATTAAACGAATAAATATGAACATCTTTAGACTTATATTTACATAGCATTCAGAAGTATCTACGTAGGTATTACATACATTACAAAGAATCTGCAATTGATAAGTATTCCTTGAAAGCATTTTTTTTGGAAATATTTTTTTCAGATTAAGGCTTTGATGGCAAATAACATACACATTTTTTTTCCATGAAATAATAAGTAAATAAATAAATAAAAACGTCAGATAAGAATCTCGATTCATATTTATTACGTAACTTATTCTCTGCAGTGTTTTCTTATTAAACAATTTTCGTAAGTTTTTTTTTTTAAGTGAAACGAAGAGGCGACACAACAGCACGATGTACCGGTTGATCATAAATTTATTATATGTAGTAATAATTAGATTTGCTACGCATTACAAAAACGTTAATAAAATTATTATTTGGAACACGAAAAAGACTAGGGTGTTTCCGAGAAACCACGTCGTCGTCAACGTCAGATCGATGAAATAACCATTTATAATTTATAAGCCTGCCTCATCATTAGGTCAAAGTAGCAATCGTTGTCGATCGAAGCGCTAATGGCGCTGTAGTAATTCAGAAACTCTTCTTTGGTCACCTGAAAAAATAAAATAAAATAGGAGGACGCCATCATTTCTTTGTATTCATTAGGAGAGTAAGTAATTGATTTATTTACTTTTCCATCTGCGGTGGCGTCCTGTTCGAAATTCGCAAGGAATTTCTTCAGGATGCTTTCCTCAGTGTCCTCCCCCGAAATGTACCTTGGATGGGCCTTCACGTTGTAGACGTTCTTCAAGTCATCGATCGTTATCACGCCGTCCTCGGTCTTGTCCATTTTCTTGAACGCCTCGTCGATCACTTTGATGCGTGATTCATTCATCGGTGGCTAAAATAGTCGTTTTCAAAAATAATAATTAAATACAAGGTGAAAGGCGGAAAGGGAAAAGAATTCTTTCGAAATGAGTTCGCATTTAAACGAGAGAGAAAAAAAATTAATTAGTCTAAACAATTATTTATCCAACGGTTGGAGGAGGAGGTGCGTTATATTATAAAATATGTAATCGAGCCACTCCTCGGATGTATCATGTCGTTTATCTTCAGTAAACACGCACACCCTGTGACGACCCAATTGTCGCAAAAAATTGTGCATTACATAATGGAACGTAATCCGATGAATTACTCGTCTGTGTAACTGTAGCAGCCTTTCGTTTGCGCACGATAAATTAAGTAAACGTACGAGTATTACCTACGCCGTGAAATATCAAAAATAATCCGAGTTTTCTGCAGAAAAAATGTAAGCCTGCCTCATGCATACATCTCGGTTAAAAAAAATAAATCATAAATAAGCAGAGGATTTTAGAATTGAAACGTCATTGTTACCAAAAAAAAACAATTAACTGAAAGTAATTGGTCAAATTGTATTCCTTTAGAAAAGTAAAACAAAGTAGACTTACTCCCCTTTTCTGCAACTCATAACTACATCGTTAAATATCGATAATCGTTAAGTGAGATATTTTCACCAATCAGGGCTTAGATACAATGCATTTCTATGTACTGATTGGTCCATATACATATATCATTTAACGATTATCGGTATTTAACGATGTCGTTGTGTTACAGAATAGGGGGGTTTAATTGATTGAAAAAAGAAAAATAATCGAAAAAGAAGGAAGATGTATTGAGACGAAGAATGTTGGGAAAAACTAGTGAAATAAATGACAATCATCCATTAAAAAACTGTTAATACTTAATTATTAAAGCCGTTCGTTGATTGTCATTGATTTTTTTTCATTGGTTGGTTGCCATCTTTTTTATCAATCGGTTGCCATGCTTGACGTTTGTCGATTGTTTTTGCCATTTGTTTTTTTTTCTTTTTTAATTAGTCGCATCGGTTTCATTTATTTTTCTTTACAAGTTGATTTTAATTTATTTCTCTTTATTAATCAATTGTTTTTTCTTTTGGTTAGTGGTCATTTCGTTTTCAACAGTCGATTGTCACTTTTTATTTTTCACTTGCCGATTGTCATTTACTACCAAAAGTAGGTTGCCATTCTTTCATTTGCCGATTGTCATGTATTTATTTTTTCAGTAATGTCGTTATCATGTTTTTTTTTTAATTAGTCGCTTGTCATTTGTTTTTTTTTGTTAGTCGCTTGTATTTGTTTTTTATTAGTCGCTCGTCATTTGATTTTTTTTGTTAGTCACTTGTCGTTTGTTTTTTTAGTCGCTTGTCATTTGTATTTTTTTATTAGTCGCTTGTCATTTGTTTTTTTTTTGTTAGTCACTTGTCATTTGTTTCTTTTATTAATTGCTTGTCATTTTTTTATTAGTCGCTTGTCATTTCATTTTTTATTAGTCGCTTGTCATTTCATCTTTTTTATTAGTCGCTTGTCATTTTTTTTAATTAGTCGCTTGTCATTTGTTTTTTTTTATTAGCCGTTTGTCATTTGTTTTTTTTTTAATTAGTCGCTCGTCATTTCATCTTTTTTATTAGTCGCTTGTCATTTGTTTTTTTATTAGTCGTTGTCCTTTATATTTTCTGTTAGTTGCTTGTCATTTGTTTTTTGTTATTAGTCGTTTGTCATTTGTTTTTCTTTTTAAATTAGTCACTTGTCATTTGTTTTTTTTAATTAGTTGGTTGTCATTCATTTTTTTATTAGCCGCTTGTCATTTGTTTTTTTTATTAGTCGTTGTCCTTTGTATTTTCTGTTAGTTGCTTGTCATTTGTTTTTTGTTATTAGTCGTTTGTCATTTATTTTTTTTAATTAGTCACTTGTCATTTGTTTTTTTTTTTAATTAGTCGGTTGTCATTTGTTTTTTTTTATTAGTCGCTTGTCAATTTTTTTCCTCAGTCGCTGTCATTTGTTTTTTTTATTAGTCGCTTGTCATTTGTTTTTTTTTTTATAAGTTGATTATCACCTGTGTTCAAACTGTGTTCAAATAAATTATGTTTCTTCATTAACAGATCGCTTTTTGTTTGCGTTTTTTTTTGGTTAATTGTCTTTTTTCCGACAATCGGTTGTCATTTATTTATTTCTCATTTGCCGGTTGTCAATTATTTATCTTTCATTTGCCGGTTGTCATTTATTTATTTTTACATTTGTCACTTATTTGTATTGTTACTCTTATTTTATTTTTCTTTGTTAGTCGATTGTCTTACGTTTTCTTCGATCAGGTGGTCAGGTGTTATTTATGTTCGTTTATTGGTCGATTGACTTTTTTTATGTTGACTGTTATTTTTTTATCGTCAATCGGTTGTCATTTATTTATCTTTTCGTTTGCCGTTTATGATTTATGCCTTCATTCGTCCATTATTATTTATCTATACTTATTTTTCTTTATAAGGCGAATGTCTTTTGTTCTTTCTTGATTGGTTTTCTTTTGTTTTTTTTTTTCATCGATCAATTGTCATTTATTCGTTTTTTATTGATTGATTGTCATTTGCTTTTTTTGCTAATGAACCGATCGACATTCATTCATTTTTCCAGTAGCCGATTTTGTATTGGTTGTCATTTTTTTCATTTATTTGTTGATTTTTTCATTATAGTCTCGTTAGGGGATTGACGGTTTTCTTTTTATTATTATAGTCGATTGTCATTTGTTTTTCTTTATAAGCTGAGTGTCACTGATTTATTGTCAATTATTTATTTTTTCATTCATTTCTTTATTTTTCTGATTAACCTGGTTAGGTGATTGACGGTTTTCTTTTTATTACTAGCCGATCGTCATTTGTTTCTCTTTATAAGTTGACTGCCATTGATTTTTCTTCATCAGTCATTTTTTGTCATAAATCGATTGTCATTTATTTATTTTGTTTAGTAGCCGATCGTCACTTTTTGATTTATTTATTTATTATTTTCACTAATCACGTTAGGCGATTGACTTTTTTTATTGCTCGATTGTTTTAATTTTACTACGTTGATTGTCATTAATTGGTTTTTTTTTTATTAGTCGACTGTCATTTGTTTTTTTTTTGTGAGTTGATTGTTATTTGTTTCTCTTAATTATTCGATTGTCATTTGCTTATCTTTATAAGTTGATTGTTATTTGTTTCTCTTAATTATTCCCATTGTCATTTGTTTTTCTTTATAAGTTGATTGTCACTGATTTATTTTTTTAATTAATCGATCGTCATTTATCAATTTTTTCATTAGCTGATTTTTATCGTTTGTCATTCTCTTCATTAGTCTCGTTAGGCGACTGGCAGTTTTCTTTTTATTATTAGCCGATCGTCATTTGTTTTTTTTTTTATAAAGTTGATTGTCATTGACTTTTCTTCATCGGTCGGTTGCCATTTACGTATTTGTTTTCTCATTCGTCGATCGTCACTTATTAATTTTCTCATCGGCCGATTTTTTTACTGGTTGTCATTGTTTCATTTGTTCGTTTGTAAGAGCGGAAGATCGGGACATGACGTGAAAGGAAGACGGAAGAAAATTATCGATCGAATTTACAGCGAATAGAAACAATTGACAATCGACTGCGAAAAAATAGACAACAACCTGAAAGGAAAACAAAAGGAAAAGGCTCGATTTTATTTATAGTGATCCCGTCGGAAACAACTGACAACTGACGTTGAGAAAATTGAAAGGATGATACGCGTTCGAGAAAAACGAACGACAATCGTTCTCGAGAAACAATTGACATTGAGAGAAATAGAAGAACGATTCACAATGAAGAAAAATAAATGACACGGAACAAAATAAAAGAAAACGGAAAAGTCGGGTTGTAAAAAAGAAGTGGCGTTTGTTTAATTAATTTTTTTTCTGCTGAAAACTCACCCCGATCACCACCTCACCGTTTTCTTTCGACTTGATTATGTTAATCGATGGTCATTTGTTTTTGCCCCCCTTCAAATTCTATTGATTTTCTGCATTTACGAATTACGAATTTTATTTAATTTTTTTTTATTCGACTGTCAAATTTTTTATATTATTATATTAATTGAAATTAACCTCCGCCCACAATAATTTTATATCCGTAGATACGTATTTCGGCAGCTAAGCTGAAGATGGCAGCTTAGCTGCCGAAATACGTATCTACGGATATAAAATTATTGTGGGCGGAGGTTAATTTCAATTATTCCTTAAACCACAGTCTCCTTTACTAATTTTTAGATTATTATATTGATAATGATAACTCACCCTGATCGCCACCAAGAACTCCTCCATGTTGATGCCGCCGCTCCCGTCCGCGTCGAAGTTCGAGAACATCGTCTTCGCCTCCTCGTCGCTGATCACCATCCCTATCTCCCGAAGGCCCCCCAGGAACTCCTCGAAGCTCAGCTGCCTGTTGCCGTCGTCGTCCAGCTGCCGGAACATCCTCCCCAAGCCCAGGATTCCGCAGGCGCCCCTGGAGAGGCACAGGAGCCTCAGGCGTTGCACGGGATCCCCCGTGGAGCCGACGGCCTGGAGTTCACGACGGCTCTTGTTGGCCATTTCGAATTCCTGTCGGGACGTTGCGCTTTGGGGCCTCATTTTGCTTCTGCGTTTCTGAAACGTTCCACCCTCCTCTATTCTAAATATTTTATTAACAAATTTTGAAATATAAAAAAGAATAATTATGTGTAACAAAAGTGATCATTTATTTTAACTTCATGTCAATAAAGGTGAAGTTTTTAATTTTGCCTGGAACACTCACCTCATGCAAATTAATAACTCCACTGTCGTTGCTGGGGGCACTATCACACAACTGAAACGCACAATAAAATAAGGGTGTGAAATTCCCAGCTGTATATTATTGATAAAGCTCTCAGCGCGGTATTTAATTAATTATTATCATGCGGGTACGCTCGCAATTTTTTTTTTTCGTTACGGTAATAAATCGCGACCCCCGGCGACCTCTCGGCCTCGGAAATTAAAAATTTAATTTCGAAATTGGCGTCGTTTTTTCACGCATGCAAATTTACTTACGCTGCAGTCAATTATAATTAATTCGGCGACCGGAAACAATTCGTGCTGCTTTACTTCCGCTCTCGCAATAAAAACTGCGGCGTTGTCTCCGCACATTCGATATATGTACACAGTTGCCCTGACAATTAACAAGCATGACAATGACAACATTCGTCAACAATGGGGCAGGGAATCTTTAAATTACCGGCGACATATCGGCGATGCAATTATTGCGTAACGTTGAACCCGAATTTAGGGCGGACGTGAACGCCTCAAAATCGCCCACGAAAACAAACGCATGCGTTAGTTTCTTATTTATTTTATAATACAGTAAAGATTTAGTAAGTTTCATAATTTTTGCTTCACCAGAATCTTCGCTTTTGTACAACATTAGGAATAATTTATTCGTCGACCCCCGTATGTTAGATATTAAACTAACGGTGAAAATAAAAGCGACCGCAACGACCTCGATGAAGTAAAAACGTGTATAATTTAAACGTGGAAAATCCTAGGATTAATTTAAAAAGACTTGTACATACGAGGTCGAATCAAAAAGTCTTTTCTTTCAGTCTCAAAACGTACTCGTAAACTGTTTGCACGTGCAGCACTTGTTTAAATTAAATTATGTATTATGCGTATTTAATAAAACTCGGGTTTAATTAAAAGATCAATTTCAATTTTTCTTTCCCCCTGAAAATACAGGGTGTGTTCGAATTGCGTGCAATAACTTCACGGCGTGGTAGCTTGCGTCAAGACGCTCAGAAATTGTGTTAAAAAAAAATCCGTTATCGAGAATTCTCTGAACTTGCTTTTATTTTATGACGGCGCGTCGCAGCTTAATACGCATTGCGGTGTTTATGAACAAGACATGTTTTTTTTTTTAATTTCATAAAGAAATAATTTTGTAAATAATAAATTAAATTGTGAGTAATGTATTACGGAAATTGTATGTGAAATTATTGAATTCAAGTGTTTTTCAGAACATTTTAATTTTATGTAAATATTTTTAGAAATAGGCGATTTAAAATTAAACGTTTGTTATAAATAAATTACTTAGAATTTTTGATATGTAAATACATAGGAATTAAGTTTAGAATTGTAAATATTAGAAAATTTTATTTAATAATGTCATGACGTGGACATGACAATCCGAAGGAAACTGTAGGTAGTAGCAAGGAGTTCGGAAAATGAACAAGTGAGGGCGCCGTATTTAGCTACCGTAAGCGAAAGTTCCCGGTCGCGCTTTATAACCGCGGGGCCCGGAACATGCAGGCCGGTTCGGGAACCTTAAGTAAGTAAACTATAAGGGCGGTTTTGTGAAAAACTCGTCCAAACGTATTAAATTAAAAAAAAAAAAAAACTCCGGACTTCTTTACGGAATAACTTCGTTTGTGCAACTTGTTACGGTTGAAAAATTCATTTAAGTTATTCATATTTTTCCGAATACCCTATATTAACGTGGGAAGAATTTAACGCTCAGTCTTGGCCTACGTGCCGGTCGTCATATTTCACAATGTTGTGAAATATTGCATTAGAAAAGATCACACGTTGTTATTTAGTCATACAGTATATCTCCATTTCACTTTGTTTCCTGGGTAAATCTGTTTTCAATCCTAACGACTCCTGTCTGAACCTGTGGTAGGGGAAGAACGCGGCGGTCGCTTGCGGTCAATCTGTCTTCAGAGCTCCTAAGGTCGCGCTTTATAACCGCGGGACCCGGAACACGCAGGCAGTCAAGCGACCGGTTCGCGAACCGTAAGTAAGTAAACTATAAGGGCGGTTTTGTGAAAAACTCGTCCAAACGTATTAAATAAAAAAAAAACTCCGGACTTCTTTACGGAATAACTTTGTTTGTGCAACTTGTTACGGTTGAAAAATTCATTTAAGTCATTCATATTTTTCCGAATACCCTATATTAACGTGGGAATTTAACGCTCAGTCTTGGCCTACGTGCCGGTCGTCATATTTTACAATATTGTAAAATATTGCATTAGAAAAGATCATACGTTGTTATTTAGTCTTACAGTATATCTCCATTTCACTTTGTTTCCTGGGTAAATCTGTTTTCAATCCTAACGACTCCTGTCCGAACCTGTGGTAGGGAAAGAACGCGGCGGTCGCTTGCGGTCAGTCTGTCTTCAGAGCTCCTAACGTACGGCTCGTGTACTTGTGATTTTTATCTTTGTGTGCTCCCTTTTCACGAGATTCTGTGAAGGAAGACGGAATCGGAATTTCTCCGAGATTTGCAAACGTACGCGAGGGAATTACAAGCTTGTTAAAATAAAAAGCTTCTCGAAAGCCTGTCCGGTTGTTGAAACGAGGAACAGGTATGTTTGTGGCCATCTTGGGTCCGTGTCGAAGCATAACGCGTATATTTTTCTTCCATTAGGCTTCTAGCTCGAGTTCCTGTTGTAGTTTTACCTATCTGGTATAACCGGGATAACCCTTGAGGGTGTAAGAAAAGGCTGGTTTCCGACTTTTGTACCGATCGAAGTCTCGCAACCCGGCCTACCACCCACGAGTGAAAGTGGAATCGTCCTGCTACGACGACGCTACTTTGGTGGCGTTGCTACACCGACTTACGGCGCTAACCACCGCGAGAGGGCGCTCCGACATTGTTGACAGCCGAGTGCCATTACGCCGGATCCTGATTACAGGTCGGATTTACTTCAATTACTCTTTTTTTAATTACCCCTTTGGGTTGGCTCAATTTCCGCGGCGTTGCATTTTGCGGTGCATAGTTAAATTTGTTTAAGTTAATTGTAAACGAAGAACAGATCTGTTTGACGGAAGTTTTCTAACTTGTCAAATTATTTAATTTTCTGCGTGTTCGTGTTACTGGATCCGTTTGGGTCCCCCTTTTTTTATTAATTCTGTTTATTATATTATTTTTACCAATTTTTTGAGCAATTTTAATAAAAGCAAGAGTGCTCAGCTGATGCTTTTTATTTTGTTCACTTTGCCCACCTTTTGCTTTGGGGTTACGTCGAACCCTCCCATCTCCAAGAGCTTTGCCGAGCGGTGCTGGAGAAACGTCAGTCACTCGCACTAATTTGCTGCCCTACAGGTAGGTAGCAAACTCTTTGAAATGGAGCTAATAAACTGTCGTTTTTTTTTACGTTTTATTCTACGAAATGTCTTCCTTATTATTCACCCGCACACGCACACTGACACAGATAATTTTGAATGTGAAGGCTCGCGAGTGCCATCTACATCCGAAATTTATCACACAACAAATACACTCTACGAGCTACAAACAAGAATTGGTCTACGAGGTACACCGCAAAATCCACCAACGAAGCAGGAGACTGCGCAAGTAAACGACGAAGTAAGAAAACAAATAAGAATAACAATAAACAAGTAAGATTTAGAAAAAATTTGCAAAGTACCCTGATATACCATAACATTGCAGTATGTTGCAACCTTGAATAACTGCGAACTGTCAACAGCTTCAACAGTCAAAGTTTTGTTTACATCTTTGAGGTATTTGTAAGAAATTTGAATTTGTAGGAAATCGTAATTGAACGTAATTAAAAAGTTAGGTTATGTTTATAGTAATCGCACGGTTACGACGTGACTTTGCAAAATTTGCATTTGACATGAGCCTACTTGTTAAGGGATTTTTTTAATGCACTTTATAATAGGGTGGTCACCCTGTGGTACTGGCGTAAATAACGCCCACGATGTAAATAGTAATTCGAGATCATTCTAGGCGCAATAATTCCAGCTGCGGGGGGGGAGTAACGTATCACAGTCACGCTAGTGCCCTGTGGAATTATTTCGAATACGTCCTGTATATTTGCACCTGATCGGTAAAATATATAAAAAAAGATCATTCGAGTTAAATCGTTTTTCATTGATTGGTGTCGTCGATGTTCGTAACTTATTTGCCAACCCTCGTGTCTGAAATATTACAAAATGCGATTTCAAAATAATCGTGAAAATTAAAACCACTGCGACGACCTTGGCGAACCAAAAATGTGGAAAATCCCGGAATTAATTAATACATTTATTTACAAGTTTGTATATACAAGGTCGAATCAAAAAGTTGTGTTTCCTTCCAATCACAAAACAAAGCCGTTAGATCTGCTGTGGCCTTGATTAAATCAAATTATATTTTCAGTTGAATTAAGCTTTCCTTTAGGTCACTTATTAATTTTTTTCTCATTTATTATTATTATTATTTTCTTTTTTGTTTTATTAGGCAGTCGTTTTAATACTAACGAGTGTCTAAATAAGAACCTGGTCAAGTGGGCGCAGCCTGTTCAGTGCAAGCACGTCGCTTCTAAATTCAATCGCCAAGCTGTCAAATCTAACGTCAAAATTAAATAGAATGAAAACAGAATTATTAAATGTTGTGTAGAAGGTGGTGGGCATATTCAGCATCTTTTAATTATAAAAAATCAATAAAATTGCTGTTTCTTCATTATTTCTTATAAATGAGAACTTTTTATTCTATGGGAACCTATTTTAAGGTTATGTTTATATTTAGCTAGGTACTCAAGTAACCATGTTAAACAGATTACCTTACGGCGGTTTGTTTCTTTGCTAAATGTACGAAATTATCCAAGACGTGCAGACCTTGTTTGGAAATTATTCCTCGGCCTACTGAACCAGTTTTCTTTATTTAGACACTCGTCATAATTACTACGTTGATTGTCATTAATTTGGTTTTCTTTATTAGTGAGTCATTTGTTTCTCCAAGTTGGTCGATTGTCGTTTGTTTTTGTTTATAAGTCGATTGACATTAAATTTTCTTCTTCGTTAGGCGAATGACTTTTTTTATTAATCGATTGTTTTAATTTTATTATGTTGAATGTCATTCATATGTTTTTTCTTTATTAGTCGACTGTCATTTGTTTTTTTTTATCAGTAGGTTGTCGTTTGTTTTTTATTAGTAGGTTGTCGTTTGTTTTTTATTAGTAGGTTGTCATTTGTTTTTTTTTTCTTATTAGTAGGTTGTCGTTTGTTTTTTATTAGTAGGTTGTCATTTGTCTTTTTTTAGTCGCTTGTCATTTGTTTTTTTATTGGTCGTTTGTCATTTGTTTTTTCTTATTAGTCGTTTGTTTTTTTTGGCGTTTGTATTTGTTTTTTATTAGTCGCTTGTCATTTCATTTTTTTTACTAGTCGCTTGTCATTTTTTTAAAATTAGTCACTTGTCATTTGTTTTTTTTATTAGTCGTTTGTCATTTGATTTTTTTATTAGTCACTTGTCATTTGTTTTTTATTAATCGCTTGTCATTTGATTTTTTTTATTAGTCGCTTGTCATTTGTTTTTTTTATTAGTCGCTTGTCATTTGTTTTTTTTATTAGTCGCTTGTCATTTCATTTTTTTATTAGTCGCTTGTCATTTTATCTTTTTTATTAGTCGCTTGTCATTTTTTTTAATTAGTCGCTTGTCATTTCATTTTTTTATTAGTCGCTTTTCATTTCATCTTTTTTATTAGTCGCTGTTATTTGCTTTTTTATTAGTCGCTGTTATTTGTTTTTTTTATTAGTCATTTGTCATTTGTTTTTTTGTTAGTCACTTGTCATTTGCTTTTTTAAATTAGTCGGTTGTCATTTGTTTTTTTTTTATTAGTTGCTTGTCAATTTTTATCCTCAGTCGCTGTCATTTGTTTTTTTTATTAGTCGTTTATTTGCTTTTTTGTTAGTCGCTTGTCATTTTTTTTAAATTAGTTACTTGTCATTTGTTTTTTTTTATTAGTAGGTTGTCATTTGTTTTTTTATTAGTAGATTGTCGTTTGTTTTTTATTAGTAGGTTGTCGTTTGTTTTTTATTAGTAGGTTGTCATTTGTTTTTTTATTAGTAGGTTGTCGTTTGCTTTTTATTTCTTTTGTTTTTTTTATTGTTGAGTTGATTGTTATTGGTTTTTCTTAATTGGTCAATTGTATTGTTCTTTTTTTTTTAATTTTTGGTTGGAGAACCGAAAACGTGGAAACTTCTGCCATTGATTAATAACTTCAATTGCAATTTGTCTACAGGGTCGAATCAAAAAGTTGTATCTCCTTTCAATCTCAAAACGAAGCCGTTAGATTTGTTGCAGTCTCGATATTTTCGATTAAATTCATTTCTATTTTTTTCTCCTAAAATGTACGCAAGCCCCAAGCGTGACTTTAATTCATTTAAAAAAAAAATATTTCATTAAAATAAGCATTCTTCGAGTTTAATCATTCTTAAACGTTTGAAACCTTCACAATTTTTTTTCTGCGAGCAGTTGCGGAAAATCTTATTCGCTAACCCACGTAATTAAATATTATAAAACTGCGATTTGAAAAAGTGTAACCGTGCAACGACCTTGGAGAACCAAAAAATTCGAAGGATTTAAACGCGGACAATTCCCGGCTTAGTTAATACTTTTGTATATACAGGGTCGAATCAAGAAAAGGTTTTTCTGTTAGTTTATAAGCTGCTGGATTTGCGCACTTTTAATTAAATTATATTTAACGCGATTATAAAGTTTCGTTTAATACACCTAATCACAATTTTTTTTGAGTTTGCCTGAAACATTGTGTTTTCCTCTATTACATAATTTAATTACCTTTTTTTTTTTTTAATAATAATAGATTCCTTGAGTTTAATCATGTCTCGATGATAGGGATTTTCGATGTTCATAATTTACTTCATATAAAAAGCTGCTGCGTAAATAACTTATTTGCCAGCCCCTGTATCATAAATATTGCCTAATGCGACTTCAATGACTGACTGCAATGACCTTAGTGGACCACCAAAAATAAGAATCATTTAAACGTGGAAAATTCTGGGTCGATTAATTTTAATTACAATTTCGTATGTACAAGGTCGAATCAAAAAGTTTTATGTATTGCATTCGTTGCACTTTTGATTAAATCTGAATTAAATTTTGATTTAAATTTCCCTTATTCCTGAAATGAAACATTGCGTTTTGCTCTTGCCCTTCAAAAGGTGTCGTACGATTTTATCTGGGAAGTTACAAGTTACAACTTTCAACTTCAAACTTTGTACGTTGAAAAGAATTTCGTATAGATTTCAAGATACGTCGCCGTCGCACGCCCTATCATTCAAGCGAAATAAAAATGACAGGGTGGTTGTTGAATTGAAAAAGGATCGATAATCGGCGAAGCCAATTACGCGTGCTATTAAACCGTGTTATTATTGAACAGTGAATGTCACGGTTATAAATAAATAGATTAATAACCTTGTCGAACCCGTAGCGTACGGTTCAATGTGCTCGCGGTGCGGTGTATGAGAAGGTTGAAAAATAATAATAATTCGATAAGTCATAACCAAAAGGAAAATCTGTAAACAAAGAATAAACAATTGCAAAAATATACACTCAAGTGAAGTTGGCAACATTAATGAAAAAAAAAGCGCGAGTGACAGGAGAATTAAACCAAAAATGATTAACTTTGACAAATCAAAAGAGCTCTCTTATTCATATTTTTTTATAAAATTGTTAATTAATTTTTAATGTATGTATTTTTAATATGTAGCTGTGGCGTAAAATCGAGGGATGCAACTGTATCAGAGCGCCAAAGACCCACTTGGGTCCAGTATGCGTTAGGTTTAACGATAAGTTTGGGTAGCGACATCCTGCGATCGCTTTTTGACCGCCTTATTGAGCATCTGCAGAATAAAGGGGGCGCCTCATTTCAATAACATAAATATAAAGCGAAATGGAAATATTTTTATTTTATTTTCAAACACGTTCATGATTATTTATTGGCATAACAATGGAAAACAGTAGGATGTAAAATGTTACTTCTGGACCAGGACATTTGGCGTCTTAAAAATCAAGGTTGAATCTTACAAATTTAGCTGTTTTCCCCAAAAGTCAACAACAACCGAAAAAGGCCTAAAACCCTTCAAAAAGCATTAATTTTTATTCACCCCAAAAGTACTCAAATATCTGTAGACTACCAAACATTGGGCACTCGAAAAAACCGTTAAAATCTCCCAAAACAATGCAAAATTACTTCAAGAACGCCCTAAAACACTAAAAAAATATCTTGTTTTTAAACACCCCAAAGTGGCTTTTTTATTTCTGGACCAAGCCATTTCGCGCATGCAAAAATCACTGATGCCCGTATGCACAGACAAATCTCAAGGTGGACTTGATACTTAGAGCTAACTTCATATCAAACTGTTCGCCGTATAGTTACATTGTTCAAAGTAAAGGTTTACTTGGCTTAAGTCTAAAGATTTGTCTGTGCATAGGGCCATGAAAAACGCCCAAAAGAAAGACCAATAAAAAGTATGTTAGCAACGCGAATATTAAAAACTGAAAAAATAAGTTGGTAGACCTGAAATCACTGCTGCCAGGTCTAGGCAAATTTCCCTAGATCTAGGGATATTTGTGCCATAGCAGGGAAAAGGGGAGAAATTTATTATTTTGTCTCAAATCTAGGGAAATCCAAGTCTGAAATATTATTATCCAATTTTCCAGTATTTTTTCTTTGAAAACAAAATTTTAATATAACATTTCAGATCAGATACATTTTGTTTAAAATTACGGCTTATAAATGTGTATTCCCATTTGTTGCGCGCGAAAGTTTTCTGTACAGCTGATTTTGATGATCGATTTTGCTGCCCTCTGATAGTGACTAGGACAATTACACTTCTAGCTGCAAACCATTGAAATATCGCTTGTGTAACAATTCTGGTAAGTACATAATTAATTTCACGTTTAATAATTAAATAGCGTTTTTCACTGGGACTAAACTCTGCACTGAGTGCGCACTCAGAGTATCTCCATCTCGTTTCAATATATGAGGTTAAAACAAGATGAGAATATTCTGAGTGTGCACTCAGTGCACAATTTAAGGTCTGTTCGATAGCTCTGCACTTTTCTACACTTTTTACACCAACCGCGCCTGAGAGAGTGAGATGTATATAATTAATGCGAGTAGGAGTGAGAAAAATAGAGTAAAGGTGTTAAAAAAGTAGAAAGTGCAGAGCTATCGAACAGACCTATTATCCCAGTGAAAAACGCTATAAGATATTCTTATAAATTTCCATTTTTGTACTTAATTAATTGATGACTTAAGTATTTTTTTTCCACTAGTTCAGATTTATTAGTTTAGATTATTGTGCAGGGTTCAATGACTTTGTTAGTACAAAATTGCAAAATTCCAATGTTTTTATTTACCCAAGTAGGTACTTTTCTAGTTTTCAACAAATTTAAAAGAGAGAGAAAGAAGTCTAGGGAAATCTAGGGAATTTTTAGTGAAAATTCTAGGGAAAAGGAACACATCGCATCTGGCAGCACTGCCTGAAATGTACGAGAAGGGAATCCACGGGGTGGACACTTATATTGGAGAACTTGGTACCTAGCAAAATGAGGTAGTAGTATTTCCCCTAATTGTAGAGATCGCAGCAGTGCATAAATTTAAATTTGGCGCCTTACTTCCGTAACGCCACCGACCTGTCCAACCAATCGAATGCAAGTTACAAGCGTTTTATGATAGCGTTATGCGATTATGCTCTTTGTGGTATGGCGTTGTTGTGGTTTGTGTTATTTTAAAGTTATCGTTTATTTTTAAAGTTTTATCGTTTAAACATTTTATGGAAAACTGTTTCGGCAGAAATAATATTTTACTTCGTACAGCTGTTCTCACTGAACATTTACCAGGTAGTAATCTGTCCTAAATTTTGGTAGATAACCATTATTATTAATTTCAATTATGTTATTTAGAGCCCCTGCAAATAGAGATGATAAATGAAGAGAACCAGCAATTAGATTAACCTGTTCCGGAAGGTAAGAGTATACCTGTTCCAGAAGGTGAGAATATTTTTGGATTCGTTGCCCTGCATTTAGTTTATGGTCAGTACTGTCGACATTGTTTAGTCCGGAGTAATTTTTTGTTTTGTTTGAACACTAGCTGTTTGATTGTGGAGGTTATAATTTGATATGAAAATTTGAAAACAAAGGTCAGAATCTTTTATTAGCATAAATCGATTTGAATGTTGAAAAGTGATGTACTAACAGCTGATTCTCTCACAATTGTTAACCTGAACGTTTTCACATTTAGATGATGAACTGATGAGCATTTTTTATTTTTATTAAAACTAAGCAGACTATTAAGTCGACCTTGTTATTTCAAAACGACGAACAGACCAATGAACCATATTTTGAGAAATCACAGTTTGCAGTTTTAGTGTAGAACATATAATAGGATGATCGTGAATTTTACTGATCTGTTTGTCCTTTTGGAATTATACGGTCCAATTGTAGACCACATAAAAATTATAATTTCGTATATTACTCTCACGTTAATTCTATAGTGGTTGTATGTATTATAATGCACTGTACTTATTTTAAATGTACTTAAATATAATTTGTTTTATGAAACTGTGTTTTATTTTCGGTTTTACAAGTTATTGCTGGGTTTCACCAACACTAAATACATGTAATCATCGACTAAAAGTAAATATTGCTATGGTTACACATGGTAAAATCATAACAATATTTATTTTTAACGAATGATTATGTTTATTTAGTGTTGATAAATGATAAATGAAAATTAAATATTGAAATATCAAAGGTTATACTTGGGTTTGGATCTACGGTTACTTTTTCCCCTAATTGTAGAGGCCGCTTTACAAGGTACTCAAACTTTCTATTGAGTGTCTCATCTATTTATGTATTATCTATGATCATTGTGTACAAAAGTGTGGTTATAGACGGTTATATGTGGTAATAGGTTTGTTCGCGGTAAGGATTCAGAACTGATTCGGGACTATTCGCATGCGCAGTTGAAATAATGACGTTCGCGGATCACAAAATTCCGAACTTCTAGTTACAGTTCTGTGTTCGCGGGTCAGCCAGATTTGGTTCGAGATCGATTCTTAACTAGTTCTACTGGTTCTAGGGATTCAACAAGAACCGTAAGTTCGAGACATGCGCAATTTTATGTATAGCGACAGTGTGGCTATATTCGCAGCTTGCGGGGCTATATTCACGATTGTTTTTGTTTTTATTCTGGGTTTCTCTTGTAGTTTTTTTGTGATAGTTTAATTTAGGTTAAATTTGATATTGATTAGAATTGTAATTGTTAAGTAAATTAAAAAATGTTTTTACTTTTCACTTAATAAAACAAATATTTTTAGATACGGCCATAATGTCAGATCATTTATCGTCATTTATAGAGTTAACAATTCAGAGTTCTCATTCTTGGTTCCGAAATCGTTCGCGGTAAATAAACATCCCGAACCGGTTCATAATCGAGCATGCGCACTACGACAATCCTGAATTAGTTCCGTACTCGTTCTGAATTGGTTCGAAATGTGTTCCGCGAACAAAGCTTATAGTTTGAAGTTTTCATAGGCATAAGGTTAATTTTCGTTATTAGTTTCGTCGATTGTACATAATAGGTGTAATTTTGTGTTAAATATTGTACATGATATTGATTATTTTATTCGGAAAGAGAGGAAGACTGAAGTATTTGACTTTACACGTTCATCCCTTGTGGGGGAAGCTACATTTAATTTATGTTTTTACTGTTTTCGGTTTTAAATCTGCATAAACATATGGACAGCACTAGTGACATCTAACTGCAGTAGAATGAAGGACCGCCAATATCGGCCATGTTGGGGTGAAAAATCGGGGTATCAAACATCAAAGATGCCGACACGGTTTGTCCCTACTGTAAGATATTTATACTGTGAGAAGGAGCATTTGCGAGTGACAATCAAGCTCATGGGGCTTCCGACCAGATGTATATGCATCGGATGATGGAGTGTTGATGATGGCAGAGAGCAGAAGAAATACAGAGATGATGTCAAGGATTGTAGAGAGAATGACGATGCCTGAAGTGAGTGCATTTCATGTTATGCCGGATCTGTCGAAAGTGATTGGAACATATGAAGATAACAGAGGCTGAAACATGGTTAGAGAATGTTCAGACTAGTGCAAAGTTGAACGGGTGGCCCGAAAGTTACACATTAGAAACGGCACGAGCACATTTAAAGGGAGCAGCTAAATTGTGGTATGATTGTAAGAGAGATCAAATAGAATCGTGGCAAGATTTCATAAAAGAATTCCGAAAAACATTTATATCGACTGTGACATCAACTGAAATGGGGGAACAAATAGAAAGCAAAGGCAAAACAGGGGTGAGTCAACAATGAATTACTTTCACTATAAGCTTAAACTATGCATGAAGCTCAAGTTAAGTAAAGAAGAGATTAAAGAAGAGATTTTAGGAGGATTGTGGAATAGCGATGTTGCTAGAAGATAATGAAAAGTTGACTGAAGAGGAATTAAACATTGGAGAAACAGTGAACGAAGAAGAGAAACGACAACTAATGACACTTGTAAATGAATACAGAGTTTGTTTTGCAAAAAATTTGAATGAACTTGGATGCACTACACTAATGGAGGTAGACATACCAATATACCAGTACGAAGTAAGCCCTACAGAGTATCCAGAGAAGAGAGACAATACATCAAAGACACAATAGAGGAATGGAAAAAGAAAGGAACAGTGAGAGACAACGTCAAGTTATGCAAGTCCAGTTCCGTTAGTCCCCAAGGCAAATGATGAAAAACGTTTGGTAGTAGATTTCCGAAACCTAAACAAGCAAACAGTTAAAATGAATTACCCGATACCACTCATTGAAGAGCAATTTGAAGTACTAGCTGGTTGTAAATATTATAGTACGCTACATTTAGCAAATGGATATCTACAAGTGCCATTGAAAGAGGAAGCGAAAGCAAAAACTGCCTTTATTACCCCAGACGGTACAGGAGAATTCCAAAGATTGTGTTTCGGGTTAGCCAATGCTCCGTACGAATTTTGCAAACTAATGAATTTAGTACTTGGAGACTTAAAGGATAAATATGTGGTGAATTACCTCGATGACATCTTAGTGTATGACAGTATAAGTTAATAATAAACTACTTTGTTTTGGGAAGGTGCTAAGTAGAATTATTCAGCAACGAATGAACCACAAAAAATACAAAAAAAAATGGGAAGCCTACCTGAGTCGACATCGGCTGAAAGACCTTTGCCACCCCAGCGTGTACAAAATAAAAATCAGTTTAATTCAGCGTAAACTTAATTATTTATTCATAGTTCGCTCCGAACTAACAAGTACATAGGTTACATCAGATCAAGTGGGATACTTTTGATTTTGAACTACGAGGTTCAATTTTTCTCGGAGGATCGAAGAGGCTCACTAATCTCCAGAAGAAACTGGACCTGCTTAGCGCGTTGAAGTTCGAGAGTGGGGTTCCTCAGGTCCCCCACGGGGCTCAACGACTCACGACACAGCACACAAGCCGGTTACCTCCAATCAACTCATCAAACGATGGAGTAGACTACCCCTTACAAGCGTTGAAGTTCGGGAATGGAGCTCCTCAGGTCTCCCACGGGGCTCAACAACTTAGGACACAGCACACAAGCCGGTTACCTCCAACCAACTCCTCAATTAATGGACTAGGTAATCCCTTACAAGTTTTTAATAAACAATCCACTGACCCTCATGCTTCAAAACCCTCTAGGATTGCTGAACCTAGAAGCATAGATAACCCAAATCCCTTAAGCAATTATTTGTGCCCGCATGAACCTACCATAGCTAATAAGGATGACTTAAATACTTTGCCTCACTTGTCGATGATTGTAAACAATAACGTAACTCAACCTATCTCTGTAAACTACTCGAGTTCCACTATTGCTTGTAGTTCGCATGCACATACTGTAACTAGTACTGTAGTTAGCAAGTATTTTGTAGATACTTCGCCTTATGCACCCACTTCAGTAGATAATAATGTAGCTCAACATACTTGTGTAAGACGCTTGAATTATGCTTGTAGGTCGAACTTAGTCAACTCAACTGTGGAATTGGTTATTCTCCGGAAGGACATCGATCCTCCTAACAATGTGCACGCCCCCCCCGTTTCAAATTCTACTCAACTTCACAACCTTGACTATAAGGTCAATGATCTCTTTCATTATCCCCTTTCAAACATCTACCGTTTTCACCCCAACGTTATTAATTTATCTACCTCAACTTTTTCTGAACAGGAATTACACATTCTGAACTTGGGGTTACAATTCTCCCCCCCCCCTCTGACTTTAACTTGAAATGTATAAAGAATTTGGCCATACACGTTGAAAACTCCATTTCGTTTTCTGATAAATCTACCCTTGATACAGCAAGAAGCGAAATTTCACGTCTAGTTAACTCTGCCCTCATTCAAAATAAAAATAAAAACTACCCCATAGACAAACGTCACAAACTTAATAAGGAAATTCGTAATTTACAATTCAAACTTAAACTGGAAAACCTCGTTATTTCGAAATCTGACAAAGGCTAAGGTTTGGCCGTCCTGAACCGTGACGTTTACATCGAAAGAGTCGAATTGTTTTCGAGTAATCATGGGTTCTCACTTCTACAACGAAATCCACTCCCCACTTACACAAACGAACTTAATAAATTCCTTTCGGATAATACATAGAGACCAGACCTTCACCAATGTTCATAAGTTAAAAACGATGAATCCACTCACACCCAGATTATATGGCCTACCCAAAGTACATAAGCTTAATTGCCCTATTAGACCAATAGTGTCATTCACTGGCTCCCCTGCTCATAAACTTTCCAGCTTCAAGAAACATCTCAATTTACAAACGCAATTCTCGATAAAAAATACTCAGGATCTCATCTCCAAACTCCAATCAATACCTTTTAATAATAAATAGGGCACTTTTCAGAATTAACCGGTTACTCCACCGGTAGACATTTTAAAATTCTAAAATCCTCTGTAAAGCTATAATATGTTATTTTAGATATAATAAGTTATTAAGTTATTATAACTGTATTATTATTATATACTTATTATAGCTATAATAACATATTATAGCTTTACAGTGGATTTTAGAATTTTAAAATGTCTACCGGTGGAGTAACCGGTTAATTCTGAAAAGTGCCCATACATACTGTTTGATATTTGAACTTTTATTTGTTATTATTATTATTTTTTACATAGTAACGGAGAGGACTCCTAGATATTATATACAATATTGTACACATACTTCTTTCTCTCGACGTATGTAATCTATTCACTTCCATCCCAGCTTCAGATTGCATCGAAATCGTGAATGACCTCCTTATTTCTTCTAATCTCTCAGATTCTGAAGCTCTTTTTCTCAATAATCTTCTTAGAATCACCTTAGATGAAACTTTCTGCACCTTCAATCGCAAATTTTATGCCCAGACAGATGGCTTGGCTATGGGTTGTGGTTTATCCCCTCTCTTAGCAAACCTTTTTATGAATAAACTTGAAATGGAATACTTCAATAGTGATAATAGCAACTGCAAAGACCACATTAAATTCTATGGACGTTACGTAGATGATATTTTGATAATTTTCGACGGCCCGATGACTTTTTTATTAAAAGAATTCAATTCTTTACATCCCAAAATAAAATTTACCCTCGAAGTGGAGTCTGACAACTCCAACTAAATTTTTTAGACATTACCCTGTCGAAAGTTTCGAACTCTTTATCATTTAGCATCTTTAGGAAACTCACACATACTGCTAACTGTATCCACTTCGATTCTTTCCACCCTACAGAGCACACTTTTTTATAGGACATTCTCCATCCCTATGAACCACTACAATTTTAGGGAAGAAATCAAAACCATTGTACAATTAGCTCTTATTAATGAATTCCCGATAAAATATATTTTCAACTTGTTCAATCGCATCAAGAATAAACTTATTAATAAAGCCACATCTATCCAGCCATTGATAGTTCAGCGGAGCCACCCAAGCACTACCTTACGTGGGCCCACTATCTGTAAAAATAAAACAGTACTTGAAGTCACTAGGTATCCAAGCCTCCTTCACCACACTTACCAATATTAAGTCTTCACTTTCTCATCTAAAAGACCCTGTAGATCCGATGTCAAACAGCGGTGTTTACGCATTGACCTGCAACTCTTGCCCAGCCACGTATATTGGCCAGACTGGCAGAAATCTCCGTGTTAGAGTCGGGGAGCACATGAGATCCTTAAGATTAAAAAAATTTGACTCACATTTGGCTGACTCTGATCACACCTTCGACCCCTCTACAAACTGCAAAATCCTACATAACCTCACGAAGAGTAGGACACATTAAACATTACAGTTTAGAGCTGATTATGCAATTTCAGCCTTCAAAACTATTAAAATATTAAATAAAAATTTACATAAAAGTCGGCGCACTTAAAGAGGCGCCCCCCTACAACTTTAACATGGGAAAGATAGGGAAATTCGGAGGAGTGAAGTTAGCTATGGTGATGTGGTCGGGTCCGCACTTTAAATAACACTATATAATTTTCAATATTATAATATACATATATGTTATGAATTATATGTTGCTTATAAGTCTGCAAGACGTTAATATTTAAAATGAGAATCCGATACATAATACATTAGAAGCTCTACGAGTCTCAATACTTTGCAAATCCTAATATAACGCGGATTCTAAATGTTTGTCCCAAGTATTTCTCCATTTTATAACGTTGGTGATATCTTCTTCCAGTTGAAAAATCGAAATCCCAGTTCTTTCCTCGAATGATCCGAGGAAAAGTTGACACCGACTGATCTCTTCCGGTGTGAGTCGATCGTCTCCGCTTTCGGCTGCTTCTTTTAACCGAACTAATGATTTAAATATTTCATTTTTGCGTTCTTTAAGAATTGCTTCTCTGAATAATCTCATTATTTTATGGGCTAGTTCGCCTAATTCAAGCAAGTGAATCACATTTCCATACGCCTTGTTCTGTTTCTCAAGCGTTTGTATAATATCCATTTGCGTATGGTTCTGCTGCTGCAGCTTTTGGTTTTTTTAACAACGGCTGTCTAAAGTAGATACGTGTTACATTTAAATTTGGCGCTAAAATGTAGCGGCGATTTACTGTCTAGTAATTTCGTTTTCGCACCGTGGCAACCCTGATGCCCCTTCTTTACATCGCTATGGGGGGAAAACCTGCGTACTGAGATCGTGAGCTCTGATAGGTCATGAAGGCTCCATGTGACTTTCAGGCCGTCTGCCATTGGTAATTCCTATGCGTCGAGGCGACCTGCTTCATTTTGCAGCCTGGTCGCTCTCTCTTGTTGATCGAGCATTGTGCCGTAAGGACGTGTCTTTTCGCGTGTGATAAAATTAACGGATTCCTTGCTCATTTGGAGAAGAAATCAATCGCAGCTTTGCTGGAAAATCATTCGACACTGCCGAACAACGATTGGAGGTAGTTTTAATCTCCGTACCAAGCCTGAGGCTCCAGTTCTCTCAGGTAACCTATAGGACGACGCATAAACGGACAAACAATGGCCGCTAACGCATATTATTTCTTCTATGGAGGCTTTTTCTACTTGGCTTTTCCGTTTGCTTGACAACAGATGCGATTCTATGCCTTCACAACTATATTATCAAACATCTCGATGATAAAGATGAAGTGGCGTATGTTTTCTTTGATCTCACCCGAGCATTTGACGTGGTGGACCACAAACTACTCTTAAATAAATTGTACAGGTATGGCGTACGTGGCCAAGCTCTTCGTTGGTTGGAATCCTATCTTACGGATAGACGGCAGTGTGTCAAAATAAATCAGGATGGTAAGAAGTACCTTTCAAGTTATGAAACAACAAATGTGGGTGTTCCTCAGGGTGGTATATTAGGTCCTTTACTGTTTCTGATATTCATCAATGACATCAATATACTGACCTTGTTTGCAGATGACACAACAACAGCAGTTGGGTCTGAAGATCTGGCTGATCTTTGTTTAAAAGCTAACATGGCAGTATCTGGGATGTCTGATTATTGTTTAAACAATGGTCTCTTTATGAACAAATCCAAAACAAAAATTATGACTTTTTCTACGAAAGCTCGTAAGTCCAGTCTACTTATCCGCTCTGAGGAATCAAATATTCAGCAGGTTGACTGCTGCAAATTCTTGGGCGTCTTTCTGGATACACAATTAACCTGGGGTGATCATATCAATTCCTTGTTAAAAAAAAAAATGTCTAGTGTCTTCTAGTGTCTGTTTTGTAATACGACAACTACGTGATAAACTTAGATTTAAACTGTTAAAAATTTACTACTATGCTAATGTGCAATCGCTTTTCAATTATGGATTAATATGTTGGGGTAATAGTACTCGTATCAATGATGTTTTAATAAAACAAAAACAGATTATTTGTACCATGACATTCCTGCCGCTCACTTTTTGTTGAACTAGGAATTTTAAGTGTCGTAGCACTGTACATCTACAAGTGTGTAACTTACGTACATTTAAATAAACGAAAATTTGAATTCACTGCTGACAAGAAATGTATATATGGTTTTCGAGATAACTCGAATATTATAATACCTCACCGTAGATTGGCCCTGGCAGCCAAGGGTCCTTTCATCATGCCCTTAAAATTGTGTAATTCTTTACCTACAACAACTAGATGTATTTCGTCCACTTCTCAGTTTAAAACTAGTGTTAAGAATATGCTATTGGAGCAAAGTCTATATTCTATAAATGAATATTTTGACTACTGTAAGAGTACTTAACTTATATGTATTGTGTTTATTACATTGTTTATTATCTTGTTCTTGTATTAGAATTGTTGACTTATCCTATGCTATGTACTTAGTTGAATGGGAAATAAATGATTATTATTATTATTAATTTGATTAAACGTTGCACTAGAGAATAAGCACCTTTTCGTAACAGTGTAAAGTGTTTCTTTTGTGTAATAAACTGTGTTAACTTTAATTACGATTTTAATTTCTACTTTCATACACACAGTGGGTAATAGTCTCGTCTCCATTTAGTGTGTTTCTTATTTCTGCACGAACTGGTCGATTGGAGACGTCGACCAGTCGAATTACGATTAGTTGTTTGTAAATTGTCTTCTGGCGCCCTTTATAAGTTTACCACCGTAAGATAACCTGCCCCCATTTCCACTGTAGCTAGCAGGGGCACAGCTGATCTAAGTATCGGCAGACTTGTCACCTGGAACCGTGGTAAGTAGAGACAAGTAGATTTAATTTAAACTTGGGTGACAAGATTTTAACGGTTTTTTCGTATGCCCAATTTTTGGTGGTCTACAGATATTTGGGTACTTTTGGGGTGAATAAAAATTAATGCTTTTTGAAGGGTTTTAGGCCTTTTTCGGTTGTTGACTTTTGGGAAAACAGCTGAATTTGTAAGATTCAACCTTGATTTTTAAGATGCCAAATGTCCTGGTCCAGAAGTAACACTTTACATCCTACTGAAAACAGTTTGTGTTTGAACGCGTGCCTGGGCCCAGTACTCGTTAAGTTTGGCGTGAAAGGGTCGCCACCTCCAACGAAAAACTGTGACTACTTTTTCTTTTTTTTTTAATCATGCTAGTGATAAACAGGGTGTAAGTTTGAGGAGTACATAGCTAGTATCTAAGCGTGCGGGTTCAGTGTTGCCAATTTTGGCGAATAAATTCCATATACGGGCGATTTTTGTACTTGTTGCGTTTTATCTTTTACATAAAAAGTAAAATACAAAAATTAATGTAATTCTCAAGCGTCAAACATTCATAGGCGAACTCGCTCAGCGGAATATGCTACGTGTACGTAAGTTTAAATATTTGTGGTTTTGTTTTTTTTTTTGTTAAAAGAATCAAGGGGCCCCCTTAAAATTCCTATATGATCGGGACCTTCGATGTTCATCATTTATTTTGCGCCAGCTACCGCACGTCAACTTATTCGCCGGCCCCCGTATATTAAATATTGTAAAATGCGATTGTAAAATAACCGTGAAAATAAAAACGTCTGCGACGACCTTGGCGAACGAAAGATATAAGTTGTTTATAAAATGCCGAGATTAATTAATAATTTTCGTTACGATTTTGCGTGTACATACAAGGTTCAATCAAAAAGTTCTCTTCAATTTGAGCCTGTCGCTTTTAATAAGTTGTCAGATTCGCCGCGTTTTTGCTTAAATCTAATCATATTTTTAATTAGATTCAGATTTGACGAACAATATAAATTCCATCAATTTCTATTTTATTTTTTCAAAACAATATGTTTCCATCTGACCGCTAAAATATTTTTGAAATGCATCGCGTTTTGCTTGTGATTTCAATTTATAATAGTTTATTTATTTAATTTTTCATTAGTCTACAGCCTGATTGTCATTTGCTTTTTGCAATTGGTGGCGCTCACTTCGATTAAACTTTTCTTTACAATCCCTCGAACATTATGACGTCTTTCTCCGTCCACTTCTTCGTTCTAATTTTGAACAAATCTGCCAAGCCCGTTTTCTTTATTTAACTTCACGAATTCAGTTGGCCCTAATTGCTTTATTTAATTTACAATTCGAGGCGGCTTTTTGCTTGTCCAACAGATGGCGATCAATTTAAATTTATAATTAAATTCTTCTCTTCCTCTCGGACATCGGACGTCGCGACGTCTTTTGCCATTCACTTTTTTGTCGAACCTATCGAACCTAATTAATTCAATTTACCTACATTTCATTTCAAGGTTCCCCGAATATACGATAGATGGCGCCCAATTCGATTCAATTTTTGTTTCCTGCTTCTCTCGAATATTGCGACATCTTTCCCGACCCATTTCTTTGTCAAACTCGTCGAATTTCATATAACATTGTTAAATCCATCATTTTCTTTATTTGACTTCAAGGTTCTCTAACTGCCCAACAGATGACGCCCGATTCGGTTAAATTTTCGCAAACATTGCGACGTCTCTCGACCCATTTCTTTGCCAAACTTATCGAATTTTATAACTTTGTTAAATCCACCGTTTTCTTTATTTGACATGCAGGTTCTCAGCTTGTCCAACAGATGGCGCTCGATTCGGTTAAATTTTCGCAAACACTGCGACGTCCTCGACTCGTTTCTCTGTCAAAGTTATCGAGTCTTATAACTTTTTCTTTATTTGACATACAGGTTCTCTGCTTGTCTAACGGATGGCGCTCGATTCGATTAAATTTTTGCAAACATCTCTCTCGATCCATTTCTTTGTCAAACTTATCGAGTTTTATGACTTTGTTGAATCCATCATTTTTTAAAATTTGACTTCAAGATTCCGTAATTGTTCAACAGATGGCGCTCGAGTCGATTAACTTTTCCCAAATATCGTCTTTCCCGACCTATTTCTTTGCCAAACTTATCGAATTTTGTAACTCTGTTAAATCCGACATTTTCTTTATTTGACGGTACAGGTTCTTTGATCGTCCAACAGATGGCGCTCGATTCGATTAAATTTTTGCAAACATCTCTCTCGATCCATTTCTTTGTCGAACTTGTCGAGTTTTATGACTTTGTTGAATCCATCATTTTTTTAAAATTTGACTTCAAGGTTCTGTAATTGTTCAACAGATGGCGCTCGAGTCGATTAACTTTCCCCAAATATCGTCTTTCCCGACCTACTTCTTTGCCAAACTTATCGAATTTTATAACTCTGTTCAATCCGACATTTTCTTTATTTGACGTACAGGTTCTTTGATCGTCCAACAGATGGCGCTCGATTCGATTAAATTTTTGCAAACGTCTCTCTCGATCCATTTCTTTGTCAAACTTATCGAGTTTTATAGCTTTGTTGAATCCATCATTTTTTAAAATTTGACTTCAAGGTTCTGTAATTGTTCAACAGATGGCGCTCGAGTCGATTAACTTTTCCCAAATATCGTCTTTCCCGAACTATTTCTTTGCCAAACTTGCCGAATTTTATAACTCTGTTAAATCCGACATTTTCTTTATTTGACGTACAGGTTCTTTGATCGTCCAACAGATGGCGCTCGAATCGATTAAATTTTTGCAAACATCTCTCTCGATCCATTTCTTTGTCAAACTTATCGAGTTTTATGACTTTGTTGAATCCATCATTTTTTAAAATTTGACTTCAAGATTCCGTAATTGTTCAACAGATGGCGCTCGAGTCGATTAACTTTTCCCAAATATCGTCTTTCCCGACCTATTTCTTTGCCAAACTTATCGAATTTTGTAACTCTGTTAAATCCGACATTTTCTTTATTTGACGGTACAGGTTCTTTGATCGTCCAACAGATGGCGCTCGATTCGATTAAATTTTTGCAAACATCTCTCTCGATCCATTTCTTTGTCGAACTTGTCGAGTTTTATGACTTTGTTGAATCCATCATTTTTTTAAAATTTGACTTCAAGGTTCTGTAATTGTTCAACAGATGGCGCTCGAGTCGATTAACTTTCCCCAAATATCGTCTTTCCCGACCTATTTCTTCGCCAAACTTATCGAATTTTATAACTCTGTTAAATCCGACGTTTTCTTTATTTGACGTACAGGTTCTTTGATCGTCCAACAGATGGCGCTCGATTCGATTAAATTTTTGCAAACATCTCTCTCGATCCATTTCTTTGTCAAACTTATCGAGTTTTATGACTTTGTTGAATCCATCATTTTTTTAAATTTGACTTCAAGGTTCTTTGATCGTCCAACAGATGGCGCTCGATTCGATAAAATTTTTGCAAACATCTCTCTCGATCCATTTCTTTGTCAAACTTATCGAGTTTTATGACTTTGTTGAATCCATCATTTTTTAAAATTTGACTTCAAGATTCCGTAATTGTTCAACAGATGGCGCTCGAGTCGATTAACTTTTCCCAAATATCGTCTTTCCCGACCTACTTCTTTGCCAAACTTATCGAATTTTATAACTCTGTTAAATCCGACGTTTTCTTTATTTGACGTACAGGTTCTTTGATCGTCCAACAGATGGCGCCCGATTCGATTAAATTTTTGCAAACATCTCTCTCGATCCATTTCTTTGTCAAACTTATCGAGTTTTATGACTTTGTTGAATCCATCATTTTTTAAAATTTGACTTCAAGGTTCTGTAATTGTTCAACAGATGGCGCTCGAGTCGATTAACTTTTCCCAAATATCGTCTTTCCCGACCTACGTCTTTGCCAAACTTATCGAATTTTATAACTCTGTTAAATCCGACGTTTTCTTTATTTGACGTACAGGTTCTTTGATCGTCCGACAGATGGCGCTCGATTCGATTAAATTTTTGCAAACATCTCTCTCGATCCATTTCTTTGTCAAACTTATCGAGTTTTATGACTTTGTTAAATCCATCATTTTATTTAATTTGACTTCAAGATTCTGTAATTGTTCAACAGATGGCGCTCGAGTCGATTAACTTTTCCCAAATATCGTCTTTCCCGACCTACGTCTTTGCCAAACTTATCGAATTTTATAACTCTGTTAAATCCGACGTTTTCTTTATTTGACGTACAGGTTCTTTGATCGTCCAACAGATGGCGCCCGATTCGATTAAATTTTTGCAAACATCTCTCTCGATCCATTTCTTTGTCAAACTTATCGAGTTTTATGACTTTGTTGAATCCATCATTTTATTTAATTTGACTTCAAGATTCTGTAATTGTTCAACAGATGGCGCTCGAGTCGATTAACTTTTCCCAAATATCGTCTTTCCCGACCTACTTCTTTGCCAAACTTATCGAATTTTATAACTCTGTTAAATCCGACATTTTCTTTATTTGACGTACAGGTTCTTTGATCGTCCAACAGATGGCGCTCGATTCGATTAAATTTTTGCAAACATCTCTCTCGATCCATTTCTTTGTCAAACTTATCGAGTTTTACAACTTTGTTGAATCCATCATTTTTCAAAATTTGACTTCAAGGTTCTGTAATTGTTCAACAGATGGCGCTCGAGTCGATTAACTTTCCCCAAATATCGTCTTTCCCGACCTATTTCTTTGCCAAACTTATCGAATTTTATAACTCTGTTAAATCCGACGTTTTCTTTATTTGACGTACAGGTTCTTTGATCGTCCAACAGATGGCGCTCGAATCGATTAAATTTTTGCAAACATCTCTCTCGATCCATTTCTTTGTCAAACTTATCGAGTTTTATGACTTTGTTGAATCCATCATTTTTTAAAATTTGACTTCAAGGTTCCGTAATTGTTCAACAGATGGCGCTCGAGTCGATTAACTTTCCCCAAATATCGTCTTTCCCGACCTATTTCTTTGCCAAACTTGCCGAATTTTATAACTCTGTTAAATCCGACGTTTTCTTTATTTGACGTACAGGTTCTTTGATCGTCCAACAGATGGCGCTCGAATCGATTAAATTTTTGCAAACATCTCTCTCGATCCATTTCTTTGTCAAACTTGTCGAGTTTTATAACTTTGTTGAATCCATCATTTTTTAAAATTTGACTTCAAGGTTCTGTAATTGTTCAACAGATGGCGCTCGAGTCGATTAACTTTTCCCAAATATCGTCTTTCCCGACCTATTTCTTTGCCAAACTTATCGAATTTTATAACTCTGTTAAATCCGACATTTTCTTTATTTGACGTACAGGTTCTTTGATCGTCCAACAGATGGCGCTCGATTCGATTAAATTTTTGCAAACATCTCTCTCGATCCATTTCTTTCTCAAACTTGTCGAGTTTTATGACTTTGTTGAATCCATCATTTTTTAAAATTTGACTTCAAGGTTCCGTAATTGTTCAACAGATGGCGCTCGAGTCGATTAACTTTTCCCAAATATCGTCTTTCCCGACCTACTTCTTTGCCAAACTTATCGAATTTTATAACTCTGTTAAATCCGACGTTTTCTTTACTTGACGTACAGGTTCTTTGATCGTCCAACAGATGGCGCTCGAATCGATTAAATTTTTGCAAACATCTCTCTCGACCTATTTCTTTGCCAAACTTGCCGAATTTTATAACTCTGTTAAATCCGACGTTTTCTTTATTTGACGTACAGGTTCTTTGATCGTTCAACAGATGGCGCTCGATTCGATTAAATTTTCGCAAATACTGAAACGTATTCCTCGGACCCATCGCTTTTTCAAGGTTATCGAGTCTTATAAATCCGAATCCAGTCTTCTGACGAATTTAAAGCAAATTTCACTGTTCTTTTTCAAGCTTATAATAATAAATCCTGTTGGCAGACTTAATAAAATATTCGGCATGCAAAATAATTTAAAAAAAAACTCTGATTAATGTACAAGTAGGTTCAAATTTTCGACCTACCATTTATTTACCTTTTGAAATTTATTATGGTGGCATTTATTAGGACTAGGTTTTTAAATTTCTTTCAATTATGTAAAACAATGTCAAACTGTGACAGAAACGAACCCAAAAAAGGACGCCAACGTGACCCACCAAACTACAAAGAGAGCAAAACCATAAAAAAAGAAAGTGGTAAAGACTTGGATTGGAAAAAAACGGTGAACAAGGGGAGATTCCGGAAAGGTTCGTCCGAAAACGCAGGCGTGATTTCTCTCTCTCGCAATTTTTATTAAGATGCAGTGTTCGATATAACATTAAAAATACTTAAAAATATTCACTGTTCAGTCGCAAATGATCCTTAACAATATTACGTCTTAAAACCCTTCAATATCATATAAAGGATGGAATTAGAATCCAACGAAAATCACAGAAAATAAAAACGAACAGAAATAATACTAATTAAAATACTTTCGCTTCCTCTCCTCTCCTTGATGTGGTGATCGAATTTATGGGGGGGGATCCAATTCATGAGGGTGGATGAAAATGATGTCGTCAAACAGCAGCAATGGCTCTTTGGTAACGAATGACCTACCGAGATTCAAGCTACTTTCACTTTTTGATTTTAATAAATAGGAATTTTTTTGGTGATGGTCTTTCTGCACATGTGGCAGGTCTTGAGGGTGTCCGCACACTTCGAGCAGGTACCGTGCCCACAGAGGAAGACCACGTTCCGCTTTCGTTCCATGCAAATGCTACACGCATGGCTCTCCTCGATCTCAGCGATTTTACACTCGAGGTATCGCATTCGCTCAGCACTCGGCTGCCTGCTCTTCGCAGGGATCACCCGGCCGTCCTTTGTGATGCGCTTTTGGACGATCGCCCCACATTGCAGGCACTTTTTCATCCGCGAGGAACAATCCTCGCAAGCAGGTTTGTGACTGCAGGGTTCCAACCGGACGTTCTCTTCGGACAGCTCAGAGCAGACTTGGCACTCGACCGGCTTGCTGCTGACGATTTCGTTCTGGTAGTGATGGTTCTTGTGGTTGGGCGAGTTTTCTTGCGACGAGTTTCCCACGTCACTCTTTTGCTCGCGACGACTGCGTCGACTTTGACTCTTGAGGTCTTCGCAGTTCCTCTCGGCTGTCAAATTAAATCCTTGACTGACGTTTAGGCTCAACGCCTCCAAGCCTACGCTGTTGTCATTGCTGAGGTGAGCTTGATTATTGTCGGTGGTTGGCTTGAAGCTTTTCAGCAACTCCTGCAGGCTAGATTCTTGCAGGAGACTCAACGCGCTCTGACCCTTCGCATTCAAACCATCCAGGTCTACGCCGCTCTGTATTAGGAAGCAAGAAATCGCAACCGCAATCTTATGTTCGACTCCGTCGTTCAAATTTTGGTAAATCGCATGAATCTCTGGGCTGTCATCCTCACGTAGTTCCCCCGAGAACTGAGACCGCTTGATTAGAGCGAGGTGCAAGGCGGTGTCTCCGTCTTCATCTTTCGCATTAATATTTGCCTTGAGTTTTATTAACAATTCGATGACGCCGCAGTGGCCTGCAATTTCGTTGAATGTAACCAACGAAAGAATTAATTTGGAACGGGGCTTACCTTGGCTGACTGCGAGGAGCAACGCCGATTGGTTTCTGTTATTCCTGAGGTCGATGTCGGCTTGCCCGATCCTAACCAGGGTGTCCACGACTTCCCTGTGCCCGTTCAGCGAAGCCAAGTGCAAAGCCGAAAACCCGTCGTCCTTCTTGACGTCGACCAGTTGTCGCGCTTTCGAAAGCAACTTCTTCGTCGCCAGGTTCTTGCCCTTCAAGGCTGCGTGGTGAAGCACGTTGAAGCCCCGCTTGTTTCGCAGGGTGAAATCGGTTCCTGCAAACACACACGAGCGAAGTCGAGGGGGTCGTTGCGTTTAATTACATTTCGGTACCTGACGCGGAGCAGAGGAGGTCGATGACTTGGTAACTGTCTTTGCCGATTGCATCGTGCAGGGCGGTGTCTCCGTACAAATCCCTGCAGTTGGGGTCCGCACCTGACGAGAGGAGGATCTGCACGGACCTCGATGGGTGTTTGTGGGCGGCAATGTGTAGGGCGGTGCAGCCACTTCGGTTCTCCGTGTTTAAAGCGGCACCCGCCTCGATGAGTAATTCCAAAACCTAAAGAAATCATCAGTATTTGCTCACGAATTTATTATTTCTAAATTTTGTTATCAATTCTTCCAGAAATATGCCTTAAAAAAAAAAACGAGACATCTACGTAATTTTTGGGGAAGTACTAACTTGAATTCGTTCCAACAGATGGCGCCAGGTTATATTGTACCGAGTGATTTCTGGACGGCGTGTCTTAGCTTAAGTGAAAAGTACATCATTGCACTTCTTGATGCTGTTTTACAGTAAAGCTAAGACATGCCGTCCAAATTCCATGGCAAGAGTTGATAAAAAATGTAAAAGATCACCCGTTATAATACACTGTGATCAACACTGATTGAAGCTTTGCGCCTGAAATACATATTTCCGAAATATTTTCATTTCGCAACAACTATTTACTATCTATAAGGATATCAATAATAATTCCTACACAACCACGTGCGGACAATAAGAAATTATATTGTAAACCAAGACAGTTGCTTAAAGTTTTAGCTGAAAATCTTTAGTTAGATTGCATAGGGGGGAGGGAGGTTCCCCCGGAGGAAGAAATCCCTTTGGTAAAACTAAAATTCTTACTTTTTGAACTACCTCCATAATAAACCAAGATAGTTGCTTAAAGTTTTAGCTGACAATTTTTAGTTAGATTGCATAGGGGGAGGGAGGTTCCTCCGGAGGAAGAAATCCCTTTGGTAAAACTAAAACTGTTACTTTTTGAACTACCTCCATAATACAGGGTGACTGACAATTATACCGACAAGAAAAAACGCATAAGAGAATCGATTTACAGCCAGTGCGACAAAAATACCGGATATAGAGTTGTATTTAGTAATTAAAATGTAAACTTTGGTTTAAAAAAATGTTTATTAAGTACACGTTTCTTGTGTAAGTAAACTTTACAATACAATTTAAATTAAAGTGAAATAAAAATACTAAAAATTCTTAACCGAGATATAAATTGTTTCCCGTTTTAGGGCCGGCCCATTTCAACTTTAATTTTTTGTTTATTCCTAAGAAAACAATTGTCTTTACAGTCGCAGGTATTAGAACAAACCAAAGGTTACGTTAATCAGTGCAGGTGTTCAAAGTATGGCCCTTGTTATCCTTTGCCTAGAATAATCTATTTCAGGTAATTTGGCAAGTAAATATTTTCGAATTTATTTCACGACAGGCGCGGCCGTTGACCTAAAAACCGAGTTGTAAAATTCTACTGAAAGGTCAAGTTCACGAAGGCAGGTATCGCGCCGCACCATAAAACTATACAAAAACTTTTATGAGAGTATTTATTTCGCTCCTCTACTTTTTAAGCTGGGGCGCATCGTCGTTTTGTTACTATTCGAAAACTAAAGCAGAAAGAATTTTTTTAACATTTTTCCCATACTCTCGGACATTGCTTCTTATCGTGGTTTCAATTTGTCGGTATAATTAACAGTCACCCTGTATATGATAAAATCCTCACGGACACGCACGTTTAGCAACTTTACAGAAACCTGTAACTATTGCTTGCGCTACCCGTTGATAGAGGGCGCTGCGCGTGGGATTTTTTGAATTTAGAAAGGAAAGAAATTAAAACGGCAGATAAGTACTTTTAATCGTCTCCATTTTCAAGCAAACACGGCGCGTGAAACGTCAGCGCCACCTCTTGGTGAACGGAGGAAGCTTTGGAAACCTTTTATTAATCATTGCTGATCAGTGTATAATAAACGAAAAAAATAAATTAAAAAGTATTTTGAACACACTTGATTTTATCTTAAAAAGAAAATAGGTCATCTAGACAATTTTCGGAGAACCTTTAAGTTGAATTCGTTCCAACAGATGGCGCCATTTAATTTTAATTTTTGGGTTATATTGTTGCAATATTTATTGCGTAATAAACGGGAATAACGAAAAAAGAGAAGCACTGGCCCGGTATTTCAGCCACAGTTCAACTTCAATCTTCAGTTTATTCCCATAGGAACAATTGTTTTAAAAATTGTTGCTATGGGAATAAACTGAAGTTTAAAGTTAAAAACTGTGGCTGAAATACCGGGCCACTACGATCGCACCTGCCTTTAACAAACTTTGAAAACGAAAGCGCAATCTGTGTAATTTTTGGGGAACTACTAACTTGAATTCGTTCCAACAGATGGCGCCATTTGATACTTATTTGTTGCAATATGTACTGTGCGATACAAAATTATTTAGATAAGGGAAGGCTATGCAAAATAAAATCAGAGTCTTAGCTTAATTTGTACAATTGACCTGATTTGTACAAAACTGAAACGTCAAGATACATTTGATGATAGTAGAAAAGTATCTCCCGAATCTTCTAATTGAATACATAATGGTTTGTTAAGACTCTTTAATATGATAACCATCAATTTCAAATGAGATCACTCGCTGACCAATGACTGCAGTGTTAGAGAGCGTTTAAACAACCGACAGATTTGACAGGAGTCAGAAAGCAAATGTCAAACTAAGTGTTGAATCAAGCTAACACTTTGATTTTATTTTTCACAGCCTCCCCTTATCTAAATAATTTTGGACCGCATAGTATAATACACTGTGATCAACAATGAGCGAAGGTTTGCATCTGAAACAAGTATTATCGAACTTTCATTCCGCGAGGGCATCAATAATTATTTCTGCGCAACGCCGTGCGGACAGTAAAAAATTATCGTAGAACGGCAAAGAAAAAGTTAATCGCACTTGATTCTTTCATCTTAAAAAAAAATAGGCCATCTAGGTAATTTTTGGAGAACCATTAATTTGAATTCGTTCCAAAAGATGGCGCCATTTAATATTTTATGTTTGGGTTATATCGTTGCAGTATTTACTGCGAAATGAACGGGAATAACGAAAAAAAAGAAGCGCTTTTAACAAACGGGCCATCTATGTAATTTCTGGGGCACCATTAACTTGAATTCGTTTCAACAGATGGCGACACTTAATATTTGATAAACAAACTTATTATTTATGAGCATCAACGGGCTTACCTCCGGTTGATTACCAAAAGCAGCGTAATGCAAGCAAGTATCCCCATCATTGTCACTGGCGTTCACGTCTGCCCCCTTCCGAAGCAATTCCCGCACAACCGACACGTGTCCTTGGTGAGCCGCGACTTGCAAGGGGGTTTTCCCCCCGCTTCGCACGTCCATCATTCCAGGCGACATATCCTCGAGCAATCTCTTGACAGCATCCAATTGTCCCTGAGCTGCTGCCCTCACCAGCTGATCGGCAGCCCCGTTTGTCTGATTGTTGGCCGGATTAGTCGGATGCCACTGCACTGTGAATACGCAAAAAAATTTAAATTAAAATAACAAAACAAGGAAGAAAGAGGGTCCACTTACTGGAAGGTTCTTGTCTTTGGTTTTGTGTGGCATGCATTGTATTGGCGAGCTCCGCAGCACTTCCCGGGACAATTCGCACGCACTGGGGGTTCAAAGTCCAAGCGTGGCCGTCCAATTGGACCCTGAGGTCCCCGTCTGAGTACACCTTGACGATCTTACCTAACTTCCCCAAGGCCTAAAAGTAAAATCAAAATTACTAGCGTTTTCGAATGACTCTTCTGGAGCACTCTCAGAGTCTCTCCATCTTGTTTTAGCCCCAGTTAATAAGGGGGGATGGAGATACTCTCAGAGTACTCTGGAGCAGTGAGTCGAAAACGCTATAAGTTCCTCGCGCAAACAAAAGACTTACGTTTTTCATTATGTCAATCCATTCCCCATGGCCCTTCTGCAATTCCTTCACCTTCTCAACGTCGCTTATGACACTAACAATATCGCCCACGGCGAAACTGTTCACCTTGCACAGCGTGGCGGGGTTGAAGGTCCATCGGTTGTTGCAGCCCTCGTATTGAACTCGAATGTCACTTTTGTCCGTCACGCGATGCACGGTGCCAATCTTTCCGATGTACTAAAAGGGAAACATTCTTCAGAAGAGTGCAATGACTCTTACATTTTTTTCGTTAAAACGCGCGAAAAATTAAATTTTCTTTGACGGAATTGTGTGGCGCCACCTAGCGAGAGAATAGCGAACTCGGGCAATACTTACCATGGCCAGCTACATTAACATTCACTGACGTGTATGTATGGCCGTTTCAATTCGACTTTTAAAAATTTTGACGGTACTCCACTCAGCGCCTCTTGTGAGTTTTTAAGTAATTGCAGTTGTCATTAAGTTACTGTCAGTAGTTTTGTAGTATCTTTAATAGGGAGCGCTGAGGGGAGTACTCCACGGCATGCTTTCTCGAAACCGAATTTTAGGCGAATTGAAACGGCCATACATACACGTCAGTGAATGTTAATGGAGCTGGCCATGTACTTACTTCTGCCATGCGTGGATTCCACCCGCCGTGTCCCTGCTGCATCGCTTTCAACTGTTCCACGTTGACGGTGACTTGCACTTTGTCACCGACGCTGAAGGGTGGCGGACCTGATCTAACCGGTCGAACCAAATTTTGCTCGAGATTTTGACCTAAAACCCCCATACGTTTTTTTGTTACCCCCATACACTTTGTACAAGTAAGTTACCTAGCACGGGTAGATGCTCTGGGTAGTAAAAACCCCCACTGGTCGCCTCTACGTATTTTATGTCACAGTTGCCCTTATGCCCTAACCTATACACGTTCGTGGACCCGGTGAACCAAGTCACGTTTGCAACGGAACGGCTGCTCTCGTTGTCCCAACCGCGTATGTCCAGAACACGACCGGTTTTCCCTACAATCCCAATTCGAAAAAACTTATAAGAATCTACACAGTAGCGTCACTCGAGTATAACCGTCACATTTGCCTACCGATTTTCAAATTGCATTAGATTTCCATAAGGGCATCAAACAGCATGGCGGCTTTTTTTGACACTGACGTTTAAGTGACGCTACTGGGTAATTACTTTGTGAACGAAAGTGTAAAAGTACCAACCTTCTCCTCCGTCTTGATTACCCCATTCCCAGTTGTACCCCCGAACGACTTTCGCCCCGACGAATATGCCCTTGAGTTCGCACTTGCGGTCGTTAACGCGCACCGGCAGATCCAATCTAAAAAAAATTCGTCGAAAATGAACTTCTGCGTGGGGGGTACCTAGGTAATCGCTCACCCCAACGAAGTGGCCGAATCGAATCTTTTGAAGGGGTGGGTGATCTCGTGCTTGTCCCCGTGGTAACACATGTAGCACAGGTCGTAGTCGTAGCATATGGAGCACTTGTATCGCATGCCGGAGATGCCCTGGCTTTTGCAACCGTCGCAAACTATGTTGGGGTGTTTCACACCTACAAAAAAAAGAAAATTAAAGCGAATTAGAATAAACAACTAACGTAAGATTTTTACATTTGGTTAAAACGAGCAAGAAATTAAATTTGATGTGTGATTGACAGGATAGTGTGGCGCCACCTAGCGATGAAATAGCGAACTCGGGCAATACATCCCTAGAGGGGTATCAGGAATTGAGAAAATCGCCGTAGTGCCGAGGCGTGCAAACGCGGAAGTGTATTTTACAATAAATTCAAACACTTTTTTTACATTTATTTAAATCTAATTATTTTCCATTTATTTCTACTTTAGAAAATATCGCGAGAGAACGCCGCCAACTTGCGACAGATTAGTGAACTTGGACAATAGACACGTATACAGAAGGTGATCAGGAATTGATGATAAAATCACAAGAATGCAGAATAAATTTGTAAGAATTTAATTTTTAAAACCCGTTTAAATTGTTAATACTATTTATTTTGATATTTTATTCTGTGAAGGGTGAAATCGGAAATCACATCAGTCGAGTAAACGGAGGCCACTAGATTTCCGAACAGCTGATCGTGGAGGAAGAAAATTATTTCCGGATTTTCCGGAAAAGCAAACGCAATAAAGGTAAGTTAAGCAATTAATAAAAATGTTTATTAAAACACAAGACGATATGCGTTGAATCTTGCTAAAGATTCTTTTTTTAAGCTTGTAGAATTTTTTTAGCATTGTTGTTGTATGTAAAATAACTTCCGCTTTTATTCACGAAAAGTTTGAACTGCAGGTTTCAAAGGAAAATAACATTAAAGTTCAAACTGTGTTGCCAAGCTCTTCAATGAACTTTCCCTCTTGACGTTAGTTGAAAACTCCCTAGATTGATATTAAACTTCCCTAACTTTCTTCCCCAAGAACTACTTTTTAAAAATCAAACTCAAAACTCACCAACGTAAACTAAGTTCTATAACAGTCAGTTCATCGGCTGTCAAATACTCAAATAAGACCGATAAGACACAGGCAACCAACTGAACACTGAACTGACGTCTTCAAACCTGCACTTTAGTTTAATTTTGTACAGTTTGTTTTGGAATATAATAAACATTTACATTTACAACTGAGCATTTGAAAATACTTAAAAATTCCACAACCTTAATAGTTTCTTTGACTGTTTTGATTCGCGGTACACAGATGGCGCTAAAAAATAACTATGTCACGATTTGGTCGGAAATTTTGGGAAAAAACAATTGTCAAATCTCTTTGAATCCGGGCTCCTCTTATAGATCTCGAAAGATGAATTAACGAAAATTTAAATGTTAGATACAAATATTTTTATTACAAAAAAAAATTGGTTTATAGTTAATTCTTAATTTCGATTTTCCTTCTCCCTCTAAAAATAACCCCAGAAAAAAATTTCCTCCTCATTCAAAAATTTATAGGGGAGAAAATCCTACAGTTGGCAACGGTGGTCTAAATAGAGGTTTGAGGTTTCGTTCTTTCTTGGAGGTACAATCCGTTTACAAAACTTCCGTGATCTTTACTCTCTGACATATTGAAAATTTTCAGTGTATTCGGTAAGTACTAATTATCTACTATTTTACCTAAGTGTATTTAACCACAGTATAAGAATCTACACAGCACTACTCGAGTATAACCGTCACATTTGCCATTTTGTTTGATACCTACCGATTTGCAAATTACATTGCTTTCCCATAAGGGTATCAAACAGTATGGCGGCTTTCTTTGACACTGATGTTTAAGTGACGCTACTGGGTAATCACTTATACTGTGATTTAACGGTCATTGGTGTCAAACATCTTAAATAAGTTTATGGTAAACGTATCAAATTTAATGAATTCAAATGTCAAAGTGACAAATCAACAAAAGCTTTAAATTTGAATCTCAAAGGTAACATCTTCTGCTATTGATTATCTGGTAACCAACTTTCCTAAAGATACCTATTGCTGCTCTATACTGCAATCAAACTTATCAGACCACTATGCGGTTCGCCTTTCTTTCACTAAAACATGTGCTCCTACATTGGTAAAGGTAGTCGGCATAACAAGCTTTCGCAATTTGTCTAACCAAAATTTAGACCAACTTCGGTTTCGGCTATCAAAAATTGATTGGTCACATATCTACTCCGATGATGTTAACCACAGCTTCATGTTATTCTTGGAACATTTAACATGGCACCTGGACATGCAATGCCCCCTACAGACAAAGAAACCATCACAGAAATCTTCCGCTGCCTGGTTATCGGACGAAATTGTTAAACTCAAATATGAATTAAAAGAATTTCACTGGCTCGCGAGAAACTTAAAAAATACGGAATCGATTACACTTTACAAATCAAAACGAAACATGTACAAAAGGAAAATTAAGGAAGCCAAACTGTGCTACTATCGTAATAAAATTGATACTGCCACAAACAAGGCGAAGTCAGTTTGGAAAATTGTAAACGATAACATCAAAACAAAAATTGTAACAAGGATATCGTTATATCGAAGAAGAACGAAATGATGTGCGATCCTTCGAGTAGCTAATGAATTTGGGCGCCATTTTGCATCTCGTGCGGAAGCAGAAATCATCAAGCAGTTCAGCTCCACCATTTTCAAAGGAGTGCACAACAAGTGAGAAGTACTACACAGCATATTTTTTGATCCAATTGATGAACGTGTCGTCAATCAACTACCAAATAAAACTTCATGTGGTCTTGACGGTGTTTCAGCAAAGATAATAAAACACGTCTGTGTTGCGATAGCCAAACCTTTGGTTTTTTTGATGAACTTGTCAGTGACGACCGGAATATTTCCAAATGTCCTTAAACTTGTCGTTGTGCTCTCCCTTTACAAAAAAGGCGATAGAAGCAACTTAGAAAACTACAGACCTATAGCTCTGTTAAGTACTCTTTCAAAAATATTTGAGAGAATAATGTATAATCGTCTAACAATTTTTCTAAACAAGTATGATCTATTATCCAAGTCCCAACACGGTTTCATCAGAGGTAGGTCCACGGAAACGGCTACCTTTCAATTTTTGGATTACATCGGTACCGAAATCGATAGCAAGAGATGTGTCGCGGCTCTATTTTACGATTTATCGCGTGCTTTTGATTCGATTGACCCCAATTTTCTAATAAATAAATTAGACAAACTGGGCATCCGAGGAAACGTCCAGCAATGGATGTCGTCATTTTTAGAACATCGTCAATTCATGGTAAAAGTGAATGGAGTAGTTTCCGATAAATTTAGCACCAATTTGGGAGTTGCCCAAGGGTCAGTCATTGGCCCACTGATGTTTCTCCTATACATAAACGATCTACCCCAGTTTCTTCCGTCGGCTGGAATAATCATAAACTTCGCTGACGACACATCCATCAGTGTATCAGCATCTACTCCTGAGGATTTACAATACAAGATAAAGTCAGTTACCGAAGAATTGCAAGTTTGGTGTTACAGAAACAAACTTATTTTAAACAGAGAAAAAACCGTTTGTCTAATATTTGATGTTAGAAATGACATTTCATCGGACGCCAAGTTCCTAGGTTCTTACATAGATGATAGCTTACGGTGGGCTAAACAGATAGACTATGTGTGCAGTAAAATGAACTCTGCGTTCTACGGGCTATTAAAGTTAAAATCCGTCCTCGACACTAGTGCGTTAATTCAAGTTTATTACACTTGCTTGTCCATTGCCATTTGAAATACAACGTTATTCTCTGGGGCGGTGCGGTTGGAGTAAATCGAGTATTTCTGCAACAAAAGCGTATTATAAGACTTTTATTCAATTTAAAAACGCGTGACTCCTGCAAAACATTTTTTAAAGACTTTGGTATTCTGACCTTCCCAAGTATTTATATCTACAGTTGCGCAATGTTTGTACGTAAAAATCAAAACTTTTTCATTAAAAATGGTGACATCCATAATTACGACACGCGACATCGCTCTGAACCCAGAATAATATCCCACAACACAGCTTTATTTGAGAGGTCGCCTTCATATGTGTGCATTAGAATTTTTGGTCGCCTACCTAGTTATATCAAGGTTTCCATTTCGGATAGCACCTTTAAAAATCGCCTGAAAAATTATTTGCTCGAACGCTGTTTTTACTCTGTTAAGGAATTTTTATCTTAACTTGTCCTTGTCGTTTTTGTTTTTTTATGACTATGTAGCTATACCTAAGCTATCTAATAATTTGTTAAGTTATTTTACTACTATCATGTCTTAACTTTCCCTAACCTGTCTTATATCATGTAAATGATCTAAAAGGACTAATAAATTATTATTATTATTATTATTATTATTATTAACCAATAATAGCGTAATAGGAATTTTTATATTAACCAACTTGAAACTGAACGTCACTTTGACATGTCAGGAGTTTCGTGAACGGATTATAGACAGACATCTGACAGTGTTACCAATGTGTAAAAAGCAAGAGTTACCAAAAAATCCCTTTTCGACATAGAAAATCCCTAAAATTTGTTACCAGATACGGAAATAAATTTAAAAAGAGAAAACATAAAAAATACATAAAGTTAAAGGAAACAAAAACAAAAGACGGTCGATTTTACAGCGCAATCAAGGTCAATAATAAATTTATTTAAAAAAAAAACCAATTTGGAAAAAATAGTGTGACAAAACAAAGAAAACAAAATGTGTAATGAAAACTCGAAAATAATGAAATTCAATTCGTAAATACATAATAATAAAAATAAAAGACAATCGATTTTACAACACAATTTAATAGCTTAATAAATTTCAACAAGAATTAATAAGTAAAAAGAACGATGAGAGAGCAAAGAAAATTAAATAGAATAAAAAAAATTCGAAATAATATAATTTAAGAAATGACCCTCATTCAGAAAAAATTATAAGGGGAAAAATACTACAGTTGGCAACACTGGTCCAAGTCGAGGTTTGAGGTTAAGTTTCAAAAATCTCCTACTTGGAGGTAGACAGATATCTGACAGTGTTACCAATGTGTAAAAAGCAGGTACCACAAACATAGAAACATAGAAAATCCCTAAAATTGTTACTTGGTTCAGAAATAAATTTGAAAAAAAAAATCGTAAAATACATAAAGCGCAATCAAGGTCTACAATAAAATTCATTAAAAGAAAAAAACAATTTGAAAAAAATGATGAGAAAACAAAGAAAACAAAATATATTAATAAAAATTCAAAAATAATGAAATTCAATAAACAACAATAAAAACAAAAAACAAGCGATTTTACTGCACAATTCGGTAAATTCGTAATAAACTTAGAAAAGAAAACAATTTCAAAAGAAAGATGAGAAAACGAAGTAATAAAAATTAAAAAATAATCAAATAAAAAAAAATAATAAAAACAAAAGACAATCGATTTTACATCACAATTTAATAGATTAATTTTTTTTTTAAAGAAATACAAACGGAAAACAGAATTTTAAAAAAATACCAAATAACAAAATTTTAAAAACAAGAAAAATAAAAGAAAATCGACTCTACAGCGTAATTCAGTGGGTGACGGTGACAAAACTAAGAAAACAAAATATGTAACAATATTCAAATAAAAAAAAATAATAATAATATAAGACAACACGTTTTACATTTTGAAAATAAAGTTTTGGATTCGAGAAATTTTGACAGGCTTTGTATCTACTTTAAAGTTCGTACACAACCTCATTTTAAAAAGGGATTCATCCCTTAAGTTGGCAACACTGATACCTGAATCACAGTATAAGTAATTACCAAGTGGCGACACTTAAACGTCAGTGTCAAAAAAAGACGCCATACTGTTTGATACCCTTACGCAAATGTAATGTAACTTGCAAATCAGTAGGTATCAAACAAAATGGAGAATGTGACAGTTGTACTCGAGTGACGCTACTGTGTAGACTCTTATACTGTGCCTGAATGCGTGAAATTTAGTTCGACCGTAACTAAATGTAACGTACCAGAAGCAAACTGAATGACCAGCAAACATTTCCCTTCGCAATTCTTCAAATTTTTCGTTTGGAAATTGGACGTAAAAAACAACTAGAAGAGTCTAAAAGCGCAAGTGCTGTTTCTCACTTTACTTGGTTGGAAGTAATTAATTTCTTGTATAATTTGTAATTTCCCGCATATCCGGCAACACTGCGAATAACGAGCGACTCATTAAAAGAATGCGAGAGCGGCTGTCGCCATCTAGCGACAGAGCAGCGAACACGAACGAACAAAACGATACGTGGCGATCATAGATGGCGATACCAAGAATTATTGAGAGAACCATTAATAAAAGTATTTAAAAAGTTTTTGTGCGATTGTCGAAAGCGGCCGAATACGAAGCCCAAAGTAATTTCTGCAAATAATTTAAAAAAAAAACAAAACGAAACGTCAATTAAGCGAATAATTTAAACAGTGACGATTCAAATTAGCAAATTAGCAATAACTCTCTCAATTTAGCAGTAATTGACGACGAGAGGGATTTCCAACTCGAAATAAATAACGCCTCTATCTTCTTAATTCATTGATAACAGGATTTATGTTATTGTTTATGTTGGCGTAGAATGAATTGCTCTGACCTTTCTTATCGCCCGACAAATTTTACGAGCCGTTTTTTTTTACTATAACTTTACGTACGTACTTACATTAAATGGTGAGGAGCCTGCGAAATACACAACGCATAATTTTATATCGGCAATTAAAAATTATTTACGTATTTTAATCCTGAAGGCGCCTTCACGTCAGTAAACAAGCGAAACGTCACGAAATTGTTATAAAAACTTTAATTGAAAATTATTACATTTAATTTGCTTACCCATCGTTCAGCGTTCACTCTTAACACTTTGAATTTTATTTTATTGTTAAAAACAAGTACCTACACCGAGATGACTCTCGCCGTTAAATGAAACAACTCCGGGAAAGAAAGAGCTTAAAATGCATTAATAAATAAAATGAAAAGCGATTTCGATGAACGCGGGGTATTTCCGTCGTTAAAGAGGGTAATCCATACGTTATGGGGAAATGTCACACCTTTCTCATTGGTTTTTTTGGGGGGGCATAGTCCGGTGACGCTCTCTTTCTGGGTACCATTGCGCATCCAAATCGAAAATGTCAATCGTAATGGGTTCGGACTGATGTAAGCAAGTTATTGGAATTTTTTAAACAATAAAATCTTGTGCACGTAACATTCTGAGGATTATATTTTATAATGGGTTTGTTCGTACAGCAGCTTCTGACTAGTCCGAAATTGTCAGAAGTATGCGCCGATCTAAGTTTGACATTTAATGCAAACTAGTCAGAAATGCTATACGAACAGACCTTATGTATGGATAGCCTTAAACATTATCGTTATTTTTTAAATTTCTGTTTACTTTCAGTTTCATGAGAATATTGATTTTCAGCCTACAATACAATTGACAAGGAGGTTGGAGGAAGATGAGATAAAAAAAAATTAACCTCTTGTCATTGTCAAGCGTTTTGGCGCTATATGTAGGGTCCTCTTTGAGGGAGACCTACACATGTGCTGTCATTATCGCATTATGTGCTGTCAAAATAGAAAAGTTAGGTTATACAAGGGAATTGGATTATGTATTTGAACGAAGGTATTTCTTTCAAAATACTTGTCGATGTGTTTGCCCTCAATTTTCATTTACCTTTGATAACCACAACTTCAACCTTCCTTCTTTTCTTTTTAACGGAGCTGTCAATTCTCACGACGTACGGTGTGTCACTACATACTGTTATTGGGCGCGTTCAGAGGACACAACTGTTGAGTATGTTGACTTGGTTGGCACGCTGAAGGAATAATGGTTACTTCCAACAGTTGTCGAATTTACTCACCAGAAATAATTTACGGTGAATGCGGTGCCAGTGGGTAATTTGTTTATTCTGGCCACAAATTCTAACCTCTTTCAAATTGCTGGCTTTCTCAGTTTCCTTTTGTTTAAACGCAACATCAATGAAACACGTTTCTGGTTATAGTCAACTGTTGCGTCCGCTGAACGCGCCCATTGTTAGAAAAAAAAATGGTACCTTTCGGTGGCCTTTGTTTTATGAACAAGTTGGCAACATTGTGCACAAAAAATTTGGCAATCCTGCAAAGACTAAGACAAAGAAATTTCGCCAAATTCCATATTATGACGTTTGGCTGAAAGAAAAATCGTTTGGATAGTATGGGTGTTGAAAAAAAATCACAAAATCACGTTTTTCAAAAAAAAAAAAATAATAATAATGGATAATAATGATGTCGTCTTTGAACAGTTCTTTCTTTTCTGTCTTTCCGATAATTAAAAAGCAGTATTGCCAGAAAACTCCGAAATTTATTTCACTAAAAATCCCTCCGTAGGTTGTTGGATAAAGAAAATATGATTTTGCATGTTTTCTTGCACGTAGGCTCTTGTCACATTTATTTAACGAGTACAGGTGGCATTCGTTATACGTAAAGCAATTTGCAATACGTCAACAAAAAACATTATAGAAAAGAAAATACCCCCAGACGCTAAAAATCCCGCCAGAGAGGGATTATCCTTGCCATCTGGCAACACCGTTAGCTCTTAGATTAATTATTTATTGAAGCTGCGTTCGTTTATTCAACCCCGTTCACTCTATTTACTCTTTTCGCACTCTAAAGAGCGAGAGCGAATAAGTTTTAATAGAAGTAAGAGTGAGACAAAAGTGCGGAAAGAGTACATAGAGTGAACGGAGTTGAATTAACGAACGCAGTTCAATTGAAAAGTTCATCAGGTAGCCTTTGTTTTTCATAACTGTATTACGAAGCAAACGCGAAATGTCAATTTAGGTTATGTCACGTTAAGTTATAAGCAGTGTTGCCAACTTAGGGATTTCCCTCCTAAATTTAGAGGTAAATTACTATGAAAGGGAATTTTATGGGGGGGAAAGGAAAATAGAAATTGAAAATTAATACTATCCTACATGCAATATGCATGAGACAATTTTTCTTCGTAATAAAAATATTTGTAACAATTAAATTCGTTTAATTGAGTTGGTTGCTTGACGGCTGTAATAAAAATTCATTTCTCTTTTTATCTTTACAATCGTTCTTGGAGTTTTGAGTTTGATTTACGGGGTTTTCAACTAACGTCTAGGCGGAAAATTAAAATAAGAGCTGGCAACACTGCAAAATGCAGCAACAAATGCAAAATATAAAAGAAAATTAAGGAAAAAAAGGTCCTTCTGTCTTCTGCAAAACAATTCAAAATTTTGTCGCAGATAATTAAAAATTAAAAATCAAAGGTTTGCTTGAATAAAGCACGAACGAAACAACATTGTAAACAAATTTATTTACGTGGATGATTCATGATTCATTAATTCTAGAATGATTTTAATAAAAAAATAAAATAAAATAAGAACTGTCATTTATCGACGCAATAAAACGAATTGGATTGGTGTGAACAACGCCATCTAATGAGAAACCCGTGTCTTTATATGTAATTGTGATGTATTTAAATTAAAAAAAAAATCTTTTGTTTTTTTTTGTATATTTTTTAAGTTCTATGCGCAGTAAATAGACAAACTGAGAAGTTGCGTTTGGGTGAGATGTTGGACAACGCCATCTATTCAGAGACTTAAAAACAATTGCAAGCACAATTTCACATTGCAAAATTTTTCATCGCAATAAATAAACAAATTGAATTTACGTGAAATGTCGAACAACGCCATCTATTCAGAAATTAAATATGTACTTATCATTTCGTTTCTTTTTTAATTTTTTTTAATCTAATACTTTCAACGCATTTTAAATTAAAAAAAAACAATTTTCTTTTATTTTTTTATATATTTTTTAAGTTCTATGCGCAGTAAATAAAGAAACAAACTCACAAGTTGCATTTGTGTGAGATGCTGGACAACGCCATCTGTTGAAAGGCTTATAAGATAAAAATAACTGCAAGCACAATTTCATAATGCAAAATTTTTCGTCTCAGTAAACAAACAAATCGAATTGTGTAAAATGTTGAACAACGCCATCTATTGAGAAATTGAATACTTTTCATTTTGTTTCTTTTTTACATTATAAAAATTTAACATGTATTTTTTTTAATCTGACGCATTTTTAATTTAAAAAAAAAACAATTTTCTTTTGTTTTTTAATATTTTTTAAAGTTCTATGCGCAGTAAATGAAGAAACAATCTGACGAAACGCACTTTCTATGAAATGTCACGTCACGTCATCTATTGAGGGACTTATAAGTTAGAAACAACTGCACGCAGAATTTGCATTTGTGTGAAATGTTGACCAACGCCATCTATTGAGGAATTCAGATTTTTTCTTTTGTTTTTTTTTTTTTTTTTACTGAGAGACTGCATGCACAATTTCATAATGCAAAATGTTTCATCGCAGTAAATAACAAGTTCAATTTGTGTGAAATGTTAAACAACGCCATCTATTGAGAAATCAATATTTTTCATTTGTTTTTTTTTTGTTACATTCAATGTTTTTCATTTGTTTTTTTACATTTTCTTAATCTCCCACTTTTGACACATTTTTAATAAAAAATTTCCTTAATTTTTAATTTTTCCTTAAAGTTCTATGCGCAGTAAATAAACAAACTTTTCAAATTGCATTTGTGTGAGACGTTGGACAACGCCATCTACTGAAAATTTTCATACTTATTTTGCATTTGCTTTTTTACATCTTCTTAAAATTTAATATGTATTCATTTTTTAAATCTGCCATTTTTCTTCTCTCTTGTTTTTATATATATTTTTTGTTATATGTGCAGTAAATAAAGAAATAAACTTTTCAAATTGCATTTGCGTGCGATGTTGGACAACGCCATCTATTGGATTTGTGTAAAACGTTGAACAACGCCATCTACTGAGAAATTCGATACTTATTTTTCATACGCTTTTTTTTAAGATTTCTTTAAAATTTAATATGTACTTATTTTTTAAATCTGCCACTTTTGACACATTTTTAATACGAAAAAAGCTATTTTCTTTTGTTTTTAACATTTTTATAAGTTCTGTGTGCAGTAAATAAAGAAACAAATTTTTCAACTTGCATTTCAGTGAGATGTTGGGCAACGCCATCTATTGAGAGACCAATAAATCAAAACTTAATACGTATTAATTTTTTCTTAAAATCCGCTACTTTTCACACATTTTCAATTAAAAAAAATAATTTCTTTTGTTTTTAATAAAAAAAAGTACTGTGCGCAGCAAAATAAAGAAACAAACTGACAAGTTGCATTTTGCATGAGACGTTGGACGACATCATCTATTGAGAGACTCATAAATTCAAAACAATAATTTCACGCACGATTTCACGATTAAAATTTTTTGTTGCAGTAAATAACCGATTTGACGAATTGAATTTGTGTGAAGTGTTGAACAACGCCATCTATTGAGGAATTCGGATCTTTTTCTTATGTCCTTTTTTTAAGTTCTCCGTGCAGTAAATAAGAAAACAAACTGACAAATTTTGTTCGCGTGAGATGTTGAACGACGCCATCAACTGAGATACTTGTAAGTCATTTTTTTAATATTTGTTCAGATGCACTTTGCACCAAATTTTGAAAAGAAAACAAAAAGAATTCCATACACATACATATATTTTTTTAATCGTATGACTCCTAACAATTGCACTCACAATTTCATAATGTAAAATTTTGTTGGACAACGCCATCTATTGCGTTTGTGTGGAACGTTGAACAGCGCCATCTACTGAGAAATTCAGGACTTATTTTGCATTTGCTTTTTTACGTTTTTGATAAGAAAGAAAATTATTTTCTTGTTTTTAATATTTTTCAGTGGCGGCCGGTGCATACGAATAGAGTGGGCACAGGACAAGGCCAAAGCATTCTGTTCTCCTCTTCGTGTGCAATAAACAGAGATAGCGCTTAGCAAGTATGTCGTGTGCCCCGCTGAATCGGACGGACCGGCCGCCACTGATATTTTTTAAGTTCTATGTGCTGTAAATAAAGAAACAAACTGACAAGTTGCATTTGTGTGAGATGTTGGACAACGCCATCTGTTTCGACACATTTTTAATGAAAAAAAAAGACGATTTTCTTTTGCTTTTAATATATATATTTTTTAAGTTTTATACGTAGTAAATAAAGAAACAAATTGACAAACTGCATTTGTACAAGACAAGATGTTGGACAACGTCATCCATTGAGACACTTATTATAATTTAGAAACAACTGCACGCAGAATTCGAATTTGTGTTTAATGTTGACCAACGCCATCTATTGAGGAAATCAAATTTCATTCATTCGTTCTTCGTTCATCCTATTCTTAGCATTTCGGCGGTAATTTCCAATTTGCTTTTGGTTTTTTATTTTTTCTATAGAAATATGATATTCTTCTTGTTTTTATTAGGTTTGTCCCAGCAACGGTTCATAACTAGTTCGGAACCGTTAAAAACAGTTGTCCACCGAAGTAATGACCTATTTCAACGGCGCCGTCAAATGTACAATTTTGATGATTGCATGCTCTTCACGGTTTCGAACTAGTTACGAACTCTTGCTGGAACAAACCTATTAATTCTCCGTCGAACAAAATCGTCGATCTTTTGTTCTGTGTTCATACATATATGTAATTCTGAAGAACAGTTGACATTCATCTGTTTTTTGTTCATCCTATCCTTAACATTTCGGCGATGATTGTTTCAAGTTGCCCTTGTTTTTTTTGTCGAAATATTCTCTTTTTGTAATGTTCTCCGCGCAGTAAATAAGAAAACAAACTGACAAATTGTGTTCGCGTGAGATGTTGAACAACGCCATCTACTAAGATGTGTTACTTATAAATTGTGTTCGCGCGAGATGTTGAACAACGCCATCTACTGAGATGTGTTACTTGTAAGTTCTTTTTTAACATTTCTTCAACTGGCACTTTACATCAAATTTTGAAAAGAAAAAGAAAAACTTCATATATGTATTGTTTTTTAAAGTCTACTACTTTTTAACAAAAAAAATTGTTATTTTGAAAGTGTTTCATTTGCAGTATGCACACAAAGAAATTCCATGTATATGAGATAGATGTGAGGTGTTTACAAGCGCCACCTATCGAGAAATTCATAAGTAGTAGCTTTTTTTAACTTTAGAGTCTTTATTGATCACCCTTCATATTATATAAATTAAATTTTAATTTTAAATTGATTTTTAAAGCAAGAACAAAATTGTATAAAAATCTTTCTTATGGTTATTATCCTCTGGGCCCTAGAGGATAATGCCCCTAGAGTCTAGAGTCTAGGGGCATTTTTTTCACTGAGATAATTAGTGAAATTGGGCTATTTTTAGTGAAACAATTGGCTACATTTTTAAAGAAAATATGACAGTCCTATGGCCACAGTGCATCTAAAAAAATGTCACCGACTTCACCTTTAGTTTCATGCGAATTTTATTTTAGTTTCGGTTGTCAGTTCTATTTATTTTTTATTCAGTTTTGCTTGACACCATCTTCCATTTCACCATAAACTCATTTTGAATATGTCATGTAAACTGTTACTCCTGCCACCCTCCTCCTAAAATTCCCTAGATTTTTGCATCAGTTTAGCAGCAGTCGCATTCGATTGTTGAAACAAAAACTACGAGCCCAGACTTTTTTTTATAATAATAATAATAACAAAGCACTCACCAATCTGTGCATTATCGATAACACGTAGGTCGAACTTCCCAACGTAACCCACCCTGTAGTTTGTTCGAGTTCCATTGTCCCACTGTACCACCACGGTTTTATCCGGGGAACTGACGGCGCCAGTCTTGCCAATTTCGCACACGGTCCCCACATATCCCTCGCCCCCATCTACAAAATACGACAGATAAGTGCAGGTCGGTGCCTTGCTTGAACATTAAGAAACAGCCTACCTTGATTGCCCCAAGACCAATCCGGCCCCCTCACTATCCTCACGCCCGGACTTAACATCCTCACCACCGCGAATTTCTCTCCTGCTGGCTCTCAAGAAGTCACCAGCTCGCCAGTTCAATCATGCGAAAAGTTTTTTCGGACGTTTCGTGCACGCAAAAGCATAGTACACCATAATAACAATAATAACGAGAAGACGGCGTCGTTCACATCGTGCGGCCACTTCCTGGACGTGCGAATTTAATAATAAGCTTTTAATAAGCTGATAAACGACGATTAATCATCGACGACGTCGCGAATACTTATTGTTTATTAAAATGCATATTTTGACACTTTTACTTTCGACGGGGGGCGCTGGTAGATGTCGCCACGGGTTGCGGAAGAAGGGGGTGCGCTCCCAGGCAGCGTTGCCGGTTTGCATCACGTTTGCATAAACATCCCACAAACAAGTTAATGAAAACGCAGTTCTGCAGGTAATTAATTAGGTACGCGGAGCGCAAGTGTTAAATCGTTAAATGTAACTGTCAACAAGTTGCGAGAATTCGTTGTTTTTTAAAATAGATTTTGGCACTTGCACTTTATTTTTTCAATCGGTTAGATGTCGCTGCGCGCGCAGCGTCTTGACACTTTAGGTAACTACCATCGCCGGGCACTAAAAACGAAACGCTCTATATACCAAGGTCACAGCCGCAGCATGTTAATAAATGAGGTTCATTTTCCGAGTTCATAGCTTTTCGTTTCGTTTTTAGTGCCGGCGATGGTACATAGGGTGCGCTTTACCAGCGTCGCTAACGTGTCAAAACTAGAAATCCCTCAAGCGTTGCCAAAAAGAAAACCCTTTTCAACATAGAAAAAAGCCTCAAGTTGTAACTAGATTCAAATTAAAAAAAAAGAAACGTAAAAATCATTAAGGTCCGATTTTACAATCGTCGGATAAGCATTATTCTTAGAATAACGTGACGTAGGTGTGACGTAGATATGGAGGTGATATGGAAGAACATTAAAGGATATTCGGCGAATAGTTATTCCGTCCTTATTCCACGATTGTAAAACTGGGCCTAAAACTACCGCGCGATCATTTAAATTTATAATTAAAGTAGGCGGGATATTTTTTATACGGTTGTGCACCTTGCCAATCGACTCGCTGTGTAGATTAGAGGTTATGTAAATATTTTGACGTTCCTATAGGATTCTCATCGGGTTCAATCGTTTTAATTTAAAGGAAGTGAAATAGTTTTAATGACAACCATAGTAAATGTTCAAAGTGTTCGCCGCCGGCAATTAATTAAACATTTTGAAGCGTCACTTTGACAATTCAAACTCAAATTAAGCTGTCAACAGGAGTGTGTTCAGAATCATTACCTCCGAGAGCGTCTTGGGCGTTAATCGCGTCTTTCTCGATCACGATTTTTAACATATTTTGCGTCTCGCTCATTCGTTTTAAAACGTCTTGTGTTTACATTGTTTCCATGACAACGGGCGCATTTTTCGCATCCCACTTGTAAGTAATAGGGCGCTTAGAGTGCGCCCATTGTCATGGAAATAATGTAAACACAAGACTTTTAAAACGGATGAGCGAGACGCAAAATATGTTAAAAATATGTGATCGAGAAAGACGCGATTAACACCCAAGACGCTCTCGGAGGTAATGATTCTGAACACACTCCAGTTAGTGTTGCCAATCTAATTCAAAATTCATAGCCCACTCTAATTATAAATTTAACTGATCGCGTGGTACAATACAAAGTTAAAAATAAACAAAAGACGATCGATTTTACAAGCCAATTCAGTTGATTAATAAAAAATTTTAAGAGAAAACCATTTGAAAAACAAAGAAAACAAAATAATAATAAATCAGAAATAATACATAATAAAATTAAAAGAATAATAAAAACAAAAGACAATCGATTTTACGACGCAGTTTAAGAGATTAACAATTTTAATTAAAGAAATAATAATGAGAAGAACGATGAGAAAGCAAAGAAAACGAAATAATGGAATTTTTAAAAAATACGAAACGATAAAATTTAGAAAATAATAAAAACAAAACACAATCGATTAGCAGCACAATTATTGGTGGTTTGAATGAACGGTCGTTTTTCAATATAACCCTGCAGTACCTAGTGAATCACCCTCGTAGAAATAAATGAGAAGAAAACTATCGGCAAGTTCCATGAGATGGCGCTGTTGAATGACTCACTTTAATTTGTTTTATTGTATCCGCATTATACAGGATGTCCATTTTAAATCGTGACCCTGAAGGTTTTTTGAAAAGGCAACCCAACAATCGATTAAGAAGTAACTTCGTGTTCTTACGATTATGAAGTACTAAAAGCACGGAAGTAGAATGGGTTGCCTATTTTTAAATTTGAAGGCGCCACGATTTAAAATAGACACCACGTGTAATTATTTCGAAAATAAGCTTTCGGATACGAGAAATCAGTGTTGCCATCCTTACTCAAAGGGTCCCATATAAATCTCACAATCGGGGCCCCGCAACTATTACGAAAATTATTCCTTACTCAAAGGGCTCCATATAAATCTCCCGCTCGGGGCCTCGCTATTATTAAAGCCGCCTCTGGCGATGGCTGTTTTTCCATTGCGGGTCAATGAGCGAGGTTTTAGATTAGCATGCAGGAGCAACGAATTTGATGGCCACGACTGTACATCTATCCATTGTTATTACTGTCCGAGTTCAAAGTGGTCAAGAACCGCTGTTTGAGTTGGCAGTGCGGAATTTTATTTTTAAATGGCACAACTGGAGTAACTTCCGGTTGTTGACGGCTTGACACTGACAGCCGTCACTTTACAAGCGTCTGCTGACATTTCAAATTCAAATTGAAACGCTAATTTTTATTCACATAACCTACAATTTTGTCGCTGTTCGGGTTGCGTCAAATGAACCAATGAAACATAAGGTCTGTTCGTAGTGCAGTTCTGACTAGTTTGCGACCGTTGGAAATATGCACCAATGAATGTTTTGCATTTAACGCAACTGACCAATTGGTGATAAAAAATTCGCCGTTCGGTTATTTATGGTGCAATCGGATCGAAACCGGTGGCATCGCGAAGGTGGAGGATGGAACTATCCTCCGGTTGAAACACCTCGACGATATCTCTTACGGTTCCGGAGAAATAATTTTTTTTCTGGGCGTCACCTGACCGAAGGCGAACTTTAAAAAAAATTCGCCGTTCCGTTATTTATGGTGCTATCGGGTCAAAACCAGTGTCGTCGCGAAGTGGGCTATCCTCCGGTTGAAACACCTTGACGATATCTCTTGCGGTTCCGGAGAAATATTTTTTTCCGAAGCGACAACCGACTGAAGTCGAATTCTAAACACTTTCGAGCCGGCCCTGATCGTCTTACCGGAACGGGCGCGGCCTCGAAAGACTCGCGAAGGACTAATCTAACGGGCATCAGAAGTTTAAAAAAATTCCGAGATCACTTTCTCGAGAAACGTTCGAAAAAGCGCCTAATCATTCTAAAAAAATTCAATCTCCCATAAGAATACACAGGAACTTTAACGCCCCGTAGCGGCCAAACTGTGAGTCCTAGGACGATTCTGTGCGAATTTACTGTATGTCGACGGGCGCCGTCTAACCACGTTCACGAACCCCCCTTTTCGTCGATTCCCCTCCCCGGAGGAGTCCGGTGCTGTACCGGCGCTCCGAGTGGTCAAATCTTCAAGCGCGCGGCGCCATCGCGTTTCTCGTAATTTTCTGCCATACGATGATGTGCAGCTCGATTCGATCCGAGCCCCCTAAGATACCGTAAAAAATTCTCGAAAGAAACCTTACAAATTCAATAAATTTCAAAAAATCATATCTCACCATCCGTGATATAGGGTCGGACCGGGCTCGGTGGACTACATACACGGAGGGGTGCTGTTGCCTGTGTGTTCTGGCTTCGAATTAAAAAAAAAATCGAAAATGTGTGAAAACGTCATTTTTCGAGCCCTAACTCAAATCCAGGACCGGACTCTGGGCCGATATAAACATCTACCGGTATTACGTCTACGTTCCGAGTTTGGTCCGATTCGGTCAGTAAATAAGGGCCGTGGAATTTTTTGAAGGGTCGAAAACTGCAATTTTTGGAAACCCCCATACAAAATCTTTTCCCCCCGGCGCGGCATCGGATCGTAAAACGGACACCGCCGTCGATTTTTTCGGTCTTTTTCACAACAGATAGTACTAAATTTTAATTTTAGTTCCCACGTTTATTCAAGAGATGGCGCCACATAAAACCGGTCTTGGCTTTCAACTTTAGTAAATTTATTATTTTCGCCTCAAATTTTATCTTATGTTTAAAATATCTCATATTTAATAATTCCTTTTGCAAAGCTTAGTTGAACTGAATCTTGTTATTTGTTAATTAAATCTTATTCTTAATTTCTGCGATTGTTCAACAGATGGCGCCAGATAAAATCGATACTTGTCTTCAACTTTAGTAAACTTTGTTTTTTTGGCTTCGTTTGTATTATTTTCTTTTCCAATTTTATATCACTTTTGCAATTTAGTCAATTTTTTTTGGAAAACTGGTATTTTTCTTAAATTCACGGTTTTCACGATAGATTTAAATTATGATCTTAATTCTTACACATAAAAACGATACTGGCTTTCAATTTGATAGTTTACTAACAGTACTCCACCTTATGTCCAGTTTTGCACTTAATTATGTAGGGAGTAGTTTCAATTGCTCGTTTTTTTTTTTCTTTTAATAGAACACCCAGTATACTTTAATTTTGGAGACCCACAACCGCTGGGGGACGTCATAGGGACATTTAAGATTTCAAAAAACTTACAACTGTCCCTTTTACTAAAAAAGTTGCAAGGGTCTGATCTAAATCGAATAAATTTTATACAGTCACTTGAAATAATTAATTTTTTTTTTTCGATTCCAGGTGTGTACAATCTTCTAGTGCAATTCTAACACAAACGATAAACGAAATAAGTACAAATGATGATCTCAAACGATGGGCGACTCGTTCTGACGGTTCCAAACTAGTTACAAACTGCACTACGAACAGACCTATAAATATCCGGTTGCAGTGTTGCAGTATTGCCAACTCAAGCAGTTATTCTTGACCATTTTGTATAAATAAAGAATTTGAATTTGAATAACGCAATGAATTAGTCTTAAGAAGTTTGAATAGATATTTTGAGAAGCCTTGCAGAGCGTAATCAAGGAGCTTTGTATTTCAAAGTTCATACATAACCTCATCTTTTTACCCTATAAACTACAATAAATGCAAATTGTTACATACAGTTCTTGTAAACTTCCAGCCGACTTTCGTCATTCATATTTATGACGTAATGCTATAACAATGTTGCCAAGTACTGAAGTGTTTACATAAATGATCGGTGGTTGACGGTGTATAGGTTATGTACTTACGTGTTGCATATTTATACGTACACATCTGACGTTAGTGATAATTGAAGCGGTGGCAACATTGTCATTTGCAAAAACTTGTAGTAACAAAATGTTACTAAATTTCAACGAATACATCTTGAGTTCAGTTGGTACTGATTTAACGTCATTAATGGGCGCATTCAGCAGACCCGAAAGTTGTGCAACTGTTGACCAAATTTCTGCTGAATGCAACCTCTCACAAGTTGATTCCATTCTTTGTAGTGTAACTTCTCCGCTACCTGACTGGAACATGTTATGATGAATGAACTTCATTCAGCAGAAATGAGTGCTCAGTCTCAACTGTTGGAGCGGGAACTGTTACTGATATGTTCTGCTGAATCAGCCCAATGACGAAAGTTGGTTGGAAGTTTACAAGAACTGTAACTGGGTGTCCTAATAACAAAAGAGCAACACTGAGGTGAGCTGTCTGGGGACCTTCAGCTTCCAGTTTCTTTTTACGAAATGAAACGTGAAAAACCCTATTTTAGAAAGAAAAAAGTCAAGTTGGCGACACTACGGCCGGTGTTGCCAGCCAGGTTGTAGAATTTCTCGGGAATCTTTGTTTCTTCGCTTTTTAAAATTGCCATTTTTTCGAACCCTACTTTTTTATGTATTACAGTCGGTTTTAGAATGCACTTGTAATTTTGAATACGGTCGTCACCAAAAGGGATGATGTTAAAGTACAATGCGATCGAATAAAAAAAAAAACGGTGAAAGTTGGCCGCCGGGAACAAGAAGACCGCATGTCGTTTCTTAGTTCTTAGTAAATTTCAAGAGTGACATTGACAGTTAATGTCAAATTTGCAACGCATTTTTGTTAATTAATTTGTTAAGTGATTGCTTCCGCTCGCATTGTTTTATTTATTTACTTGCGCGTAATAAACTGTGCACTTCATGGCGATACGTAGTTTTCTTTTCATGAAAAGTCACGTAATTTCATTTGTTTTGTTTCACTAATTACTTAAAAGATAAGACGTACGTGCGTATTTAAGTCGATGGTAAGATTGAAGGGGCGTTAAAAATTCAAGTTTGTCTGAGTTGAAAGGTAAATGTGTAAAGTTAACAAATTAGAATTCTTTTGTTTATAAATTAAGTATCGTGTGCTTATAGGCTTTCACCACCATGGATTTCATCGCGTTTCTTTTTGTGGTGTGTACCATAATGACATTCCAAGAGGTGGTCACGGGGCAAGCTTGCATTCCTGATTTCGCTCCGTGTCAACCCGACGCTTCTATCGGTGTTTGTTGTTCAACTTTTTGTTATAAATGGGCTAATTGGGATGTCGGTTATTGCAGACAGAGATAAACATTAATAACAATTGCATTTAATACCGGCAATTACTTACAGCCAATAAAAATGAGGGACAACGAACGTGTTTGTTTTCTTTTTAAAAGTTTATTCGACGGATTTTTGGAAAACGAGACTGATGAAAAAAATATTGATTAATTCTACAAAAAAAAAGAAAAACGAGGAGGCCAAAATAAAAGAAACAAAACAAGATCGGGGATTTTACAGCGAAGTGTAAGAAAATCAAATTGCGACAAAAAGACAAAAAAAAAACAATAATGAAATGAAAAAATGAAAGTTTGATTAAAGATTTAATTTTTCTTAAATCGATCGTCTTTCGTTTTTTGTTTTTGAACGACCAAAAATTAGACAAAAATCTGCCTTGCATCTTAGTTTCGGTGCACATTTTAAAGCGCCATCTCTTGACAGAAAAGTGAATTTTCTTCTTTGGTGTGTTGCCATCTATCAAGTTTTGAGAAAGATTATCTCGAAGCTGCGTCAAAATTCTCGATCTGACAGATACTTTCAACAATAAATAAACTAAAGAAGTGCAGTTCGGAACGCCATCTCTTTTCCGCCAGTGAAAGTCATTTTTCACAATTGGTGGGAATTTAACAATTTTTAATAAATTTTAAAGCTCGTTTCAGAGACACTTCCGAAACACAAACAAATCAAACAAAAATCTGCTTTGCACCGTAGTTTCAGTGAACGATTTGAAGCGCCACCTCTCGTCAGAAAAGTAAATTTTCCTTGTCGATGTTGTCGTTTTTATCAAATTTTGAGAAAGTTGCGCGAAAACTCTCGATCTGACGAATAATGCCAGATTTTCAATAATAATCAATAGACCGCCATCTCTTTTCCACCAATGAAAGATATTATTTGTTAGAGTAGGTTACAGTTACAATTTTTTATAAATTCTAAAGTTCGTTTCAAAGACACTTGCGAAACGTTCAGATTCTCGCAAACAAATTAAGCAGAAATCTGCCTTGCACCGTAGTTTTAGTGTGCGGCTTGAAGCGCCATCTCTTGGCAGAAAAACAAATTTTCTTTTCCGATGTTGTCATTTATCAAGTTTTGAGAGAGCCGCGTCAAAACTCTCAATCTGACAAATAGTAGTAAATTTTCAATAATAACCAACAGATGTGCAGTTCGGAACGCCATCTTTTTTCCGCCGGTGAAAATTATTTGTCACAAGAGGTTGCAGTAACAATTTTAAATAAATTTTAAAAAAGGACACTTCCAAAACACGATGCTCGCAAGCAAATTAAACAGAAATCTGTCTTGCACCGTGGTTTCAGTGTGCGGCTCGAAGCGCCATCTCTTGGCAGAAAAGCAAGTCTTCTTTTCCCATGTTGTCGTTTATCAAGTTTTGAGAGAGCCGCGTCAAAACTCTCAATCTGACAAATAGTAGCAGATTTTCAATAATAACCAACACATGTGCAGTTCGGAACGCCATCTTTTTTCCGCCGGTGAAAATTATTTGTCACAAGAGGTTGCAGTAACAATTTTAAATAAATTTTAAAAAGGACACTTCCAAAACACGATGCTCGCAAGCAAACTAAACAGAAATCTGCCTTGCACCGTAGTTTCAGTGTGCGGTTTGAAGCGCCATCTCTTGGCAGAAAAGCAAATGTTCTTTTCCGATGTTGTCGTTTATTTAGTTCGAGAGAGCTGCGTGTAAACTCTCGATCTGACAAACAGTAGCAAATTTTCAATAATAACCAATAGTTAGAGGTTAGAGGTGTAGTTCGGAACGCCATCTCTTTTCAGCCAATGAAAGTTATTTGTCACAATAAACTCTAAAGCTCGTTTCAGAGACACTTCCGAAACACGATTCTCGCAAACTAATTAAACAAAAATATGCCATGCACCGTAGTGTCAGTGTGCAGTTTGAAGCGCCATCTCTCGGTAGAAAAGCAAATTTTTTTTCCGACGTTGTTACTTATCAAGGTTTGAGAAAACTCGAATTGACAAATACCAGTAGTTTTCGGCGTATCTTCAACTAAGGTGAATGCGAGGTGAATGCCATCTCTTAACGAAAAAAGTTTCTTTCTCTCGCTTATCATTTACGTTTTTGTTTTTTGTTTCATTCTTAGTGGGGATAAACTTTTTCGTATGGCTGTGAAAGCTTCTCATAGAATAAAAAGGAATAAAACATAAGACATTACAAGATGCAAACATTACAAGACGCAATCTAAAAATGTTGTATGTTTAGTTCTTCTGCTCGATCTTTGCAGTTACGTCAGAAAATTATCGACTCAAAATGACAAATTTATAAATTCTATCATTGTTTTAACATACGTATTAGATAAGGATAAAAGAATATGTTGATTTCGTTTCTCGAATTGGGAAAGTGTGACGTAACTGCAAAGATCGAGCGGAAGAACTATATGTAGTACAGTCTGTGTAACTTAAATTTCCTTCCTTTCTATGACGTAGAAGTTTCGCGACGTTGCCAAATTGTGAGGCGGGCTTTACAAACAGAAGTTAACTTTTGGTTGTTCTTGTAGTAAAGATTATGAAAACACGACGAGCTGAAAATTAAATTTACTTACGAGTGAAACCTGATCTTAGTGAACGAAGGTTATGTCAAATGGCGTCACAAACTTAAGAGCGTAATATTATGTAACATAAACATTACTTTGCCATCTTTGCAAGACCGCAAATTATTACACAGTTATTATTAATCATTGTAGAGTCCTGAAAAAGAAAACTATTTTACTATGGCAAGTAAGTAAGTGTCAAACTTTAAAGTGAGGTTAAAGGTAAGGTAATCGCATGGTAACCAACTGTCAAATGCAAAATTTCTACACATGTTAACGGATAATTCACTGCAGTTGTTTAAGTAAAAAGATATTTGTTTATAATATTATATTTATCTCTTTCTGCAAAGTACCTAACATATCGCATGTTTCGTATTGATTTGTAAACGTCAAATTCCGCCAGATGGTGTTCGGTATGCATAACGATGTAGGCGTGGCTTAGCCAACAAAAGAACACTTGCGTTCTATATCTTTTATTTTATGACGTAGCCTTCCTCCGCCTTTTTTCAAGTTTCAATGAAACGATCGGTATTCGTCAAACAGTCTTAGGCTCAGGAAATAAAAAAAAATAAAACACGTTTAATATCATTACGCTTTAATAAATAGAAAATCTATTTTTTCTCCACATATAAAATTTCACAAATTTAAACAGAATCAATAATTCCGACAGACACTACTACAATATAAGGTACACCACGAAAATATCTCGTCAAAGCCGCCCCTCCTTCCCCTCCCGCTTAAAAACTAAACTAACTAAAACTTAATCAGTCTGTGCATTGAATTAATTAATAATAAAAAAAACAAAAACAGGAAAAAACGAATCAAGTCTTAATAAAACGCATAAAACACACTCGATCGTTTTATACAATCTCTTAAAATAGTTTCTCACCTATATACATATCATAGTAATATATTTATTTATCTATACAGTTGTCTTAGTTTAAATAATTTAGTTCTTGCTTTAGTAACGTCGTAGTTTTTAATATTATTAAAAAAATGTATGTACATGTACAACTTCTTTCTAGCAAAAAATAAATTAGATGTATAAATAGAGTACATATATGTTTCAGTTGTTGGTCACCAGAGGTATTAAATTCGCTTCTTGAAAATTATTTATTGAGTTTTTAATTCTGAGGAGTTTTCATAAAGCGAATTTGCAAAAAAAAACAGGAATTTTTCCACCTGAATAACAACAATAATAATAATACAGCGCACACTCAACAGCGACATCTACGTATAACAGCACTATAACGACGTTTCAAGGACGATCTGAGATCTAGAACAACAAAGGAAACTCGCATATTATTGCCAGAGCAGGTCTAGAAAATTGCACATCTGATTATCCGAACCTGACAATAATCTATAATTTTTTTTTCTTTAAACGTTAAACATCTGCAACATTCAACACAAATTATTAACTAACGAGGAGCGAACGACGACGATTGAAGGCAAAACTTCAAACTTTTTCGTTCGCTCTGTATAAATAAAATGGTGGAATTACACTTAACAACTCGAACTTTACGTGTTTTGTTTATTCGGCTTATGAAATCAATATAAAACGAACGTACCTAAGGGCCAGTTTCATAATGGAATTTAAAGAAGACTTTAAAATTAAAGTCACATTCAGATGTATAAACAAATGTGTTTTCATATTTGTTTTGACATCTGAAAGTGACTTTAAATTTAAGGTCTCCTTTAAATTCCATTATGAAACTGGCCCTTAGTCTCCTGATTTATGACAATTGAAATTAACTCAAATAAACACGTCATTGGATATGAACCAAGTTGGCCCAAGTTGGGTTTGTGTGGACTTCACGTTGACAAAGAAGAATGTGGCGTCATCTATTGAAATCTCGAGGCGATTGCGTTTAGCGTATATGAGTGAAGTTGGCGCTCTTTGACGGACGTTTCAAATAACGACAATGTTACTTGAAACGCCAATAAAATGGGGTTAATTGACATTAACTCAAATAAAAGCGTATCTAAATGGATGCGAACCAAGTTGACCATGGGTCTGTGAAATTTTTAGTAGACTTTACGTTGACAAAGAAGAATGTGGCGCCATCTATTGAAATCACCAGGCGATCGCATTTAGCGTATATGAGTGAAGTTGGTGCTGTTTGAGCGCCAACTTCAACTAACTCAAATAAAAGCGTCAATGGATATGAACCAAGTTAGCCATGGGTTTGTGTAGACTTCACGTTGACAAAGAAGAATGTGGCGCCATCTATTGAAATCTTCAGGTGGCAGCACTTAGCGTATATGAGTGAAGTTGGCGTTGTTTGAACGCCATGTTATAGGCGTTTCATTGGAATTAACTCAAATAAAAGCGTCAATCGATGTGAACCAAGTTGGCCATGGATCTGTGTAACCTAGTAGACTTCACGTTGACAAAGAAGCATGTGGCGCCATCTATTGAAATAGTGAGAAGATCGCATTTAGCGTATATGATTGAAGTTGGCGCTCAAACAGCGCCATCTTGTAGTTAGCAACGATGACGTTTTCTTAAACGCTAATGAGATGGCGCTGATTTAAAAAATCTCACTTATTTTGTTTAAAAAAAAATTAACAATGGAGCTAATTTGTTCGAAATTTAACGGGCAATTCGGAACGCCATCTTTTTTAAAATTATCAGTTCCAAAATTTATTAAAACCAAAGCGTCAGTGGATATTAATTAAGTTGGCTACGGTTTCGTAAATGTAGGTGAATGTAGGTTTCACAGAGATAAGTGTGGCGCCTTCTATTGAAACTGAGTCGGTAGGAGCCGGCGCATACGAATGAAGTTAGCAATGACTTTGACGAGGCCCCCCAAACAGCGCCATCTCTTCGACGTTTCAGATAACGATGACGTTGTTTCAAACGCTAATGAGATGGCGCTGATTTTAAAAATCTCATCAAAATCAATCTTGTTTAAAAAAAAAAAATAACGATGGAACAAATTTGTTCGAAAATTAATGGGCAATTCGAAACGTCATCTTCTTTCAGTTTATCGATTCCAAAATTTATTCAAACCAAAGCGTCAGTGGATACGAATTAAGTTGGCTATGATCTTGTGAATGTAAGTTTCACAAAGAAGAATGTGGCGCCATCTATTGAATTAAATGAGTCGGTAGCAACTGGGGCATACGAATGAAGTTAGCCGTTAGGCGTTTCAAATAACGACGTTAAAGTTGCTTTAAACGCTAAGAGATGGCGCTGATTTTACAAATGTCACTCATTTTGTTTTTAAAAAAATTAACAATGGAGCAAATCTGTTCGAAAATTAATCGATAAATCGGAACGCGATCCTTTTTTTCAAATTATTAATTCCAAATGATTTCAAACCAAAGCGTTTTGTCAATGTGAAAACTATCCAAAGAAGAATGTGGCGCCATCCATTGAAACTGAGTCGGTGGCAGTGGTGCATGTGAGTGAAGTTAGAAGTGACCCCATACAGCGCCATCTCTTCGGCGTTTCAAGTAACAGTGACGTTGTTTAAAACGCTGATGAGATGGCGCTGAGTACAGCTGATCGTAAACGGCCGGCCGTAGATTTTAAAAATCGCTTTTCTTTTGCCTCAAAAAAAATATTAATTTGTTCGAAAATTATGGGGAAATTAACGCGTCATTTGGGGCGCCATCTTTTGTCGGATAGTCAAAGTTACCTGTCACAATTCGATTAGGTCGGCAGCAGCAATATTTTTTTAACGAACCGTCAGGGCACAATTTTAGAAAGTCACGACAAATTCCATTCATAAACAAGAATGTGGCGCCATCTATTGAAATTGTGGCGCGTCCCACTTTCAATAGATGGCGCCACATTCTCGATCGATCGTCTGGACGGTTGGAGTAGGCGCATTCGAATGAAGTTCCCAACTCATAGGCGATTTCAATAACGATGGCGCGACGTTGCTTAAAACGGTAATGAGATGGCGCTGAGTACAGTCAATCTAGTCGAGCAAGGATTTTAAAAGCAACGGAAAATTTGTTGAAAATTAACCGGAACGCCATCTTTTGCCCGACGGCCAAAGTTACTTATCATGATTTGTTTAGGCCACCGTAAGAATTCACGACGTTAAAAACAAGAATGTGGCGCCATCTATTGAATTTGAGGCGACTTACATAAACGAGGTTAAGTTTTCAAACAGCGCCAGTTCACCTAATTTGGAGCGCCGTCTTTCGCCGAACGCTCAAAGTTACTTGTTATTATAAAATTTGATTAGGCCACAGTAGTGATTGACAGGGGGTACAATTCTTGGAGGTTAGAATCAGTTGGTCTAGATTTAGTAAAAATCAGCTTTACAGATAAAGAACATGGCGCCATCTATTGAAATTGAGACGGCGGTAGTCAGCGCATATATGAAGGAAGTTGCCAATGATTACAACTAAGCTAGAATTAAGCCTCCAAACAGCGCCACCTCTTCAAATAATGACGACGTTGCTTAAAAATTTAATGAGATGGCGCTGAGTACAGTTAGTTTATACCGTTTACTTAACCGTTACTAAATAATTACAGTGCCGCAATCAGCCGCCATTTTAGCGTAAAATATTGGCGGGAAATTTAAACATCTTACCCTAACAACGCATCGGCACACTCGGGCATTTTAAACTTTTATTTGACAGGCGTTAAATTTGATTAAACTTATCAGAAAGAAAATCACTAGAAAACTCGCCAATTTAAACTTGCCAGAAAGAAAATCACTAGAAATGTCGACCGGAAAGAAAATAACTAGAAAAGTACAACTAGTGCAAAAACGTTTTCTTTATCTTACACATTAAGCATATGGATTGCGGTACTGTATTTATTTAGTGAATGTAAACGAAAATGGTCACTAAAGTTGACGAAAGTGTGACGAAAGTGGTGACTGGAGTTGACGAAAGTGGTCACTGAAGTTGACGAAAGTGGTCACTGAAGTTGACGAAAGTGGTCACTGAAGTTGACCAAAGTGGTCACTGAATTGATGAAAGTGGTCACTAAAGTTGACGAAAGTAGATAATCGGTTTCTTTATCTTTCACATTAAGCTTAATGATTGCGGTACTATATTTATTTAGTAATTTATTTGAAAATTCACCGGGAAATGATTGTATAACGCCATCTTTTGTCCGACAGCCAAAGTTACGGTAATAAATCAATCAGTAACTGTCAGAGCACAATTACAAAAGAATTCCTGCAAATTAAACTTAAAACGCGTAATTATAGTTTAAAGCGCCATCTCCTGGCCGCAAGTTAAACTTTCTTTTGTTAAATTCTGCTGTGCTTGTGGGCTGAGACTTCTATTGCACGGCAGTTATCAGTCTAACGCGTTTTCCAAATTCCTCAACATATTTAGTTACAAGAAAAACATCTCTTAGCAAAGCAAGGTACTTTTTTCCTAACAAATTTTGTTTACTTGGAGCATTCGTTCTAATGATAGTTAACGCACATTTAAATTAATTCGTCTTCTTCTTCTTATTGCAGAAAATATTTTAATACATTCTTCCCTCTTTCAGAAATTGCAAGTCGGTTTTGATTTCCTCGGCCCTGTTGGGGGCCTCGTCAGCAAAAGAACTCCGCTGCAATTACACCGCCAGCAAACTGGTTTGTCTTTGTTTACAATTAAGGGTCGCAAGATGTCGCGACGTAAACTGTTGGCTTCCTTCTTTAGTTTTTTTTTTTTTTGGTGAAGTAAAGTTCGAGTCATCAGATTAAATTACCACTTACCCAACTTATAAACGAAATCAATAAATAAAAACGCTAAACGAACGTCACGTTGTAAGTCTGCAAGGACATGGGATTCACAGAGAGACCCCCCAGGCCGTTCACCGGGGGTCCTTCGTTATTGAGGCCGGTGAGGGTAGTCGGGTGCAGTTCCTTCAGCCCCACCAAATCAAAGCGGGTCGCCCCATCAAAATCGGCCTTCTTACACGTGTAATTGGTGTTGGCGGAACAGGAGTAGCCCTGCCGGTGCAGCACCAAGAGCGCACTGTTCGAGGGGAACTGCGCGTACACCGCATCCGGTTGGGTGCGCAAGGTCAACACGTGAACGTCGCAGGGGAATTCCCTGCTCACCAAACTGACGTGCGCGTCGAACTTGACGTCGTCGTATTCGTCGCTGACGATGAAGGTGGACGCGGGGTAATTGAGGGAGTTCGAGAGGTGATTGGCGAACAGCGTCGGCCTCGACAGGGTCTTACCTTCTTGTTCGGCCTGGCGCTTGTCTATGTGGTGATTGGCGAAGCGCTTCGTCTCGCCGCTACTCAGGTCTTCCTCCAGCAACAGCCAGAATTTGTTGACGGTCTTCCGGTTGTCGATGATCCCCTCCCCCATCCCCCTGGAATCATCGTAGAGGGTCCTCCGATCCAACATGACCTCCAGGTACCCCGGCTGCCACGACGCGGCGCCTTGGGCGTGGTTGGTCAAGAGGGTTAACCTCATGGCGTCGTCTTCGATGTACGCCATGGTGGTGATGGGGTAGTAATTGCCTTCGATGGCGATGCGTTCGACCTTGACGCGCTTCTGCATTTGGAAGCCGTTGGAGTCGCCGTAGAACTCGGGGGGTTCGCCGTTTTGCACGTCGGAGATGACCCGCATGAACAACTCGGTCTCTCGGTTCTTGGGGGGACTCTCGAAATCGACGACGTTCTCTATGTAGATCCCCTCGGATAACGCAGAGGATTCCGGATGGTAAATCCGGATGCTATGCACGAGGAACACCCCGTATAACACGGTGAGTTCGCTGGCGATTTGCCCCGAGGTGATGATGATGCTCATTTGGTCTTTGTAGTCGAGCAGGACGTCTTTCTCGACGTCGTGTTCGTTCGGATCGGGCATGAAGAGGTAGGCCCCCGAGTGGTACTGGGCGCTCCGGTAGGCGGCGAACTGGATGGCGCATTGCACTTTCTTGAGGGTGCGCTTCAACGTCGCGCTCTTCATGAAACCAGTCTTGCCGTTGAAGAGGAGCTTGAACTTGTGATTTTCCAGCTGGATGTCCCCGGCTTGGGTGCTTTTGATTTTGAATTTCGACTCGAGGAATTCCGGGGGTTCCTGGGGGGTATTGTCTTCGGTGCTCGCGGCCATCCTTGATTTCATGTGGCACTTATTACAGTACACGGTTGCCAAGTTCTCGGGCGGCGAGCTCGTGTGGCTCACGTTGTAAGCGACGACGCTCAACGCCGGAAGCTTCGCGATGAAGAGCAGCTCGAACTCGTCGGGTATGATGAACATCCTGTAGTTTTCCGTGCTGTTCCAAACGGGGTTAATCTGGTAAGCCACCGCGTTGCCCTGGTCGTCGGTGACCTTGAGGTTGGAGGTGGAAACGCGCAATTGGACGAGGTGCTCGCGCGCTTGCGCCAAAGAGTTGAACAGAACCACCTGCCTCGATTGGTTCTTCTCCACGCTAACCACGGTGCGTTTGGGGAGTTTCTCATAGGTGTCTCTCTCAATGTCGCTGAGGATGATGTTTTTGTCCGGCTTGAGCGAGTGATTCGCGAAGAGCAAAGTCTGCAGGGCGTCCTGCTGGATGTTGACGGTATCGTGCACGCTCTCGAACAGCTTCAAACCGTAATCCCTCATAACAAACGACTTGCTCGTTCCGGTTATGGCGTCGTGGTGCTGGAACAGCCCAAGGTTCCTCCTCGCCTGGATCAGCTTCTCGTAGTCCCTCTCGAGGATCTTCAGGTAGGGCAGGAGGTTCTTTTGGCGGGCGTAGTTCAAAGCGATGGTGTAGAGGATTTCGGCCGAGCGGAGGCTATCCTCGAGCTCTCGATCTAAAATCTTCATGAAGGGGCGCGTGGTGTAGTACCCCGACCAGTAGGCGGGGCGGCCCTCCGAAAATATATCCGAGTAAACGAAGAAGTCGCCCTTCAACGTGGGGTACGAGTCGGCAGCCCGCTTCATGATCTCGTCGAAGTAATCCTTGGGGGTTCCGAAGACCACCTCGGCCTTGTAGGCGCTCTTGTTGGCGTTGATGTAGTTGAGGAGCTTCATGTAGTTGACGTACTGTTGGTCCCACTCTTCCACCAGGTTGTACCGGAAGTCATCCCCTAACGGCATCAAAACAACGTTGTGGGGGAACAGGGACCCAGTCCTAGCGTACTGCTCCAAAAGCAGCTCGCTCTTTTCCTTCACGTTCTTGTCCGTGATCGTTTGGGCCTTGATGGAGTACTCGGTGTATTCGCCGGAGACCTTCCGGAAGTCGAAGTTCAAGCAGATGTAAGGGTGGGGGCCGCAGCTGTGCTTGATCGAGTAGATGTCGAAGGGTTGGTTGTGGGTGAGGATGGCCCCGCGGGGGTCATGTGGCGACCAGTTGGGTACCCACCGGAAATCGCCGTATTGTTTCAACGCGAGCCACTGCTTCCACGCGTAGTGTATGCGCTGGATCACCGTGCCCTTTATACCCGAGAGGGCCATTAAGTAAGGTTGAGTGCCGCCGTGCCCGAACGGGTCGATGGACCAGCCGAATTTTGGTTTTATGTCCAAATTTGAATACACCCATTGATGACCTGCAAAATATTTTGGTCTTAGCGAGGGGAGAAGAATATTAAAAGGGTCTTACCTTCGATTAATTGATCTACCATGGCGTACACGTGGGCGTTAGCCTCGTCGGTCATCACCCAACCGCCGGTGGTGATTTCCAATCTACCGGAATTCGCTAGGGATTTGAGCGCCCTCTGCTTGCTGGGGTGGGCCGCCTCCCACCAAGCGTTGAGGAACGACACCTCGGACCAGATGAACGTGAGGTTCTGGTACTCTTGCATCTTGGCGATCATGTGGTTGATGATCTGGCGGGATTGGGAGTGGAAGTAGTTTTCGAAGGTCTTCAGCCAACCGGGGTCGTTGTGGGAATGCGGAATTATAATGACCTTGGGAAGAAATAAAAACCTTCATTACGTTCTCTTAGAGGTACAATACAATAAACATTAAAAAAAAAATGCGCTCCAACTGTCGGAAATTTTCGTACTTGTGGTTTTAATTCGTTGAAGCGCCGAGAGATGTCGCGTTTCGTTTTACGTATTACGTTTTCTTAGGCCCAGTTTCATAAAACGTAGTGAACCACTCGATCAAGTTAATCGTGTGATTAAGCAATATCATTGGAGGAAAGTTTAAATTTCCTCCAATGATATTGCTTAATCACACGGTTAACTTGATCGAGTGGTTCACTACGTTTTATGAAACTGGGCCTTAAGCAATACAGTCAACATGAAACAAATCCACTCCATCTATTGGAGATTTTCGCACTTGCGGTTTAATTCATCGGTACACCAAGAGATGTCGCGTTTCGTTTTTAATCAGCACCTGAGCGAAGGACGTTTGAATTTCAAATAAATTCAATGCCACGAACTTTTTCGAGTATTGCGTTATCTGAAGCAATACAATCAAAACTAATAAATAATGCGCTCCATCTATTGGACATTTTCGTACATGCAGTTCTAATTCGTCGAAACACCAAAAGATGTCGCGTTTCATTTGTATTTATCGTAAACAATAATATTAATAATTCGTTAAGGAGTTAATGAAGCCTGAGTAAAATGTGTACAGAGGCTTTTGTTCTAACATCAACTTTCTGGCGCCATCTCGTGAAATGTTCCTTAACAGTGGTTTTGGTTTAGTTAAATACTAACAGGTGTCGCTCGTTTTATCGTAATTTACATTATCAAGAAGAAGCGAAATCTGTTGCGCTTTTTTCTCCTTAGTATACAGTGTCGTTCAGTTACATGATACACTAATTGCTCTCACGGCCGCCTTGATTTGAAAATTCGATCGTTTCCGAGCGGCCATCTTGAAATCCAAGGTTTACTGCGAATACGAAACATAATCAAGCGACGCGTGTCAAATGAAACGACTCTCACAAAACTTTCGGGTATTATGAACATCCGCTCCTTAGGGGTACAATACAATCCCAATCCACATAAAAAAAGTCGCGCCATCTGTTGGAAATTGTCGTACTTGGCGCAAATAAATTCAGTACCGAAGACTTTTTCAAGTATTACGTTTTTTTAAGCAGTACGTACAACATTAGAAAAATCCACTCCATCTATTGGAGATTTTCGCGCAGCTGCGGTTTTGATTCATTGGTACCACAAGAGATGTCGCGTTTCGTTTTTAATCGGCACGTGAGCGAAGAACGTTTAAATTTCAGACAAATTCAATGCTTCAACTTTTTCAAGTATTACGTTTCAACGAAAACGTAACGTAATTCAAAGAGAACAAGGAATAATCTGAAACGAAAGATTTATTTATTTATTTATTTGACAGAAGCAATCGGGAATTCCCCAAGGTAATATCCTAGGACCTCTACTGGCCTTAATATTATTAACTAATTGCAAAGAAGTTCGCGCCAGGAAGAAATAATTGAAGAACAAGTTTAGCGAATAAACCGTAGGAAAACAAATGGTTCGAGGATGAAGTTTTACGCCAATTTCCAAAACACACTCTACTCCACTGAAGTCAAAAAATGCTTTTATATTTCTTGGTCCTTCCAGCCGGATTGCAAGCTCTTCGAATTAGCGAAATTCCACAATGAGATTTATTTATTGATTTGACAGAAGCAAACGGGAATTCCCCAAGGTAATATCTTAGGACCTCTACTGGCCTTAATATTATTAACTAATTGCAAAGAAGTTCTCGCCAGGAAGAAATAATTGAAGAACAAGTTCAGCGAATAAACCGTAGGAAAACAAATGGTTCGAGGATGAAGTTTTACGCCAATTTCCAAAACACACTCTACTCCACTGAAGTCAAAAAATGCTTTTATATTTCTTGGTCCTTCTAGCCGGATTGCAAGCTCTTCGAATTAATGAAATTCCACCATGTGATGTATACATTTATTTGACAGAAGCAAACGGGAATTCCCCAAGGTAATATCCTAGGACCTCTACTGGCCTTAATATTATTAACTAATTGCAAAGAAGTTCTCGCTAGGACGAAATAGTTGAAGAATGAGTTCAGTGAATAAAGCGCAGGAAAACAAATGGTTCGAGAATGAAGTTTTACGCCAATTTCCAAAACACACTCTACTCTACTAAAGTCAAAAAATGCTTTTATATTTCTTGGTCCTTCTAGCCGGATTGCAAGGTTTTTGAATTAGTGGGATTCCACAATTTATTTCACAGAAACAACCAGGAATTCCCCAAGGTAATATCCTAAGGCCTCTACTGGCCTCAATACATATAAGACGAACTTTCTCGCATAAAGTTGTCTGGGAAAATAGTGAACAGGAAAAACCATCGAGAGAAAAAACGGGGGAAGAATAGAAAAAGTAATCGGAGTGATGAAGCGCTTAGTTTATCACTTTTTTGGATATGATCAAAGCAGATGAAACAAATTGAAACAGTTCTTGGCGCGTCTTCTTATTTCTTGGTCCTTCGAGCCAGATTGCAAGATTTTTCTGTTGGAGAATCACACTGAGAGAAACAAACGATTGTACCAATTAAAAGGAGATAATTTTGGAAAGTAAATTAAAGAGTAGGCTTAGGGATAACTTAGGATTAAGGATTAGGTAAGCTGAAGGTTTAATGGATGCGAATTGGGGTCTTGTCTTCAGATATAACCACAATAGACGGATTAATTTATAAATTTGAATAGTCTTCTTGCTCGTCTTCTTATGTCTTGGTCCTTCAAGCCAGATGGCAAATTTTTCTGATGGGGAATCACAGCAGAGGGATTTATTTACAAATTTAAATAGTGTAATCGAAACTGTTTGCAAAGAGAAGGGGAAGCACATCCCGTCATGTATCAAATGATAGATCTTAAACGGACGAACACGATCGTCACCGATTCGTTATTTTGAAAGCAAATTCGATTGTTTTCGGAAATCCAAGATGGCCGATTTAAAATACGGTGAATATGAAACCTGTCATGTGACGTATCAAATGAAACGCCTTAAACAGACGAACGCGACTGTCCTCCAAGACACCATTTTGAAGTTGATGATGGTCGACTTATAATCGAAATTGTTTGTGAAGCATATCGCGTGATATATCAATTGAAAGGTCTTAAACGGAAGAACACGATCGTCACCGATTCGCGCCCTCTTGAAACTGAAAGCAAATTTGGTTGTTTCCGGAAATCCAAGATGGCCGATTTAAAATAGGTGACGTCATGCGACGTATCAAATGAAACGCCTTAAACAGACGAATGCAATTGTCATTGGCTAAGCAATCTCGAAATTGATGATGGTCGACTTTTAATCGAAATTGTTTGTGAAGAAGGGCAAGCATAACATTACGAATTTTATTCTGAGAACCACTGTATATAGAAGGCTGAAATCATCCAATTGATTTGCACGAGTTTTCTTTAGTCTTACTAAAACTGCACCTTCATTGGCCTAGTTGTGAATTGATTTCTTTTCGACCTCGGTCCGTGTACCGAGAGGAATTCATTAATTGGCTCTTCAAATTGCGTGGTTTCAAAGTTAATCTGTTTAGACTTCGGTCCGAGTAAAACTAAATTGATTTCATTGTTTTCAGTTTTACTAAAACTGTACCCGTTCTTTTCGACCTCGGTCCGTGTACCGAGAGAAATTCATTAATTGGCTCTTCAAACTGTCCGGCTTGAAAGCAATCTGTTCAGACTTCGGTCCGTAAAATTGAAATTTAAATCAACGCTTTAATTTAAGTATTTTTTTAAATACAATCTAAACTCGTTGCCTTCCGCCCGAGTATTTTACGTGTAGCTTTCACTTCGTGTGGCATTTTAAACGAGACTTGTTTGTAACAGCAAACGCGACCGAGAAAGTATGAAACAATTTCGCCCCCGAAATTCCCACCGCCTTGAAACATTTAAGATTCGTTAATTATGAAGAAGGTGGCGTTATTAAATTTTCAGGGCGAAGCAGCTCCGAAATTAATCGCCCCTTATTCCCAATTAATCAGTGTCACGAACTCCTCGAAAGGAAGATTACGCAAGCCGGATCTCTACAATCTCGAAACTTCCAAATTAATTAATCCGAAAGCAATTAAGTTTCGTAGGTACGTACTGTCGTGATTTTTTTTTTCTTTTTGGTTTGTTCGTCGTCGAAGGTCTTCCTTACCTTTAACGGGGGGCGATCGGGGTCCGTCTTTTGCTGCTCGTAGCGGTTCTCGAAGAACTTGTCCCAGTACTCCTTGCTCCTCATCCAAGTCGGCTGAAACCAGAGAGAGATTTGATTTTAAGCTTCGCCTTAAGGGACGATAAAAAAAGAAGGGAAAGGCACCGCCCCCCGCCGCGCAATTTTTCCGAATATATGACGTTCGTTGTTTCTCTCGTCCTTCGCGTTTTATTCTTTCCGAAGCGATCCGTTTGTTTTTATTGCGCGCGCGGAATCCTTGCAGTCATCCGTTTTACTTTGTAGCGGGAATTCTTTATTTCCCTTCCGCACCCCCCCCGCCCCCCCGCAAATTTATTATTGCGTTTATTCCCATTCCCGCGAGGACTTTGCAGTTTAGTGCCGCCGGAAGTAAAGATGAATTGCGACGGTTCGTTCTAACGGGGGAGTAAAAAAAAAAAAACTTCGCAACCGCCAAGTAAAGGACGATTTTTTTTTTTAATTTTAAAATAATGATTCGCATTCATGATTGTATATTAACTTCGAAGTGCCATCTCTTGGTTGGCGACGGAAGCTCCTTATTAAAATTTTCTACAAAATTGTGTTCAATGTTGCAAATCATCAGTAGTTCCAGCAGCGCCATCTGTTGGATGAAAGCGGTAGTTTCTTTTTACTTGTGTCGAACTTCGTTCGAGACGCCATCTATTGGACGATGATTTCTTCTCTGCAATCTAACGTGTTTTATGAGATCGCAAATTTGAATTTTCGTGTCTCGAACGCCATCTCTCGTCACAATTTTATTCGAAAATTACGTATAATGTTACAAATCACCAGCGGTTAGTTCGCAGCGCCATCTGTCGTGTGGAAGCGGCAGTTTCTTTTCCGCAATTTGATATACATTGTTAATTTCTGTTTTTACTTACGTCGAACGTTTGCTCGCAGCGCCATCTATGATCTATCTACAGGACGGTTGTTTATTCTCTGCAATCTTTTATGTTTTATAAAACCGCAAATTTCAATTTTTATGTTTCGAACGCAATTATTATTATCTTTTAATTTAAAAATAATGATTCGTCCTGTATGTGTTCTCACTTCGAAGTGCCATCTTTCGGTTGTCGATGGAAGCTTCTTATTCGAATTTTATTCAAAAGTTAAGTGCAAACATTACAAATCACCAGCGGTTCGCTGCGCCATCTGATGTACGTTATGTATGTTATTAATTTCAGCTTTTACTTACGTCGGACATCTGTTCGCAGCGCCATCTGTAGAACGACGACTTCTTCTCTGCGATGTAACGTATTTTACGAGATCGCAAGTTTCAATTTTTATGTCTCGAACGCCATCTCTTGGTTGTTGACGGAAGCTTCATGTCACGATTTTATTCAGAAACTCGAAAACTTAGTTTCATATACATTACAAACCTCCAGCGGTCTGCAGCGCCATCTGTTGTGCGAAAACGACAGTTGCTTTTCCGCAATTTGATAACTATTATTACTCGCGTCGAACGTTCGCTCGTAACGCCATCTACAGGACGACTTTTTTAAATTTTAAAATATAATGATTCTTACTCATGATTGTATACCCAAGTGCCATCTCTTCATTGTCGACGGAAGCTTCTCATTGCAATTTTATTCGAAATTTCGAAAATCAAGTTACATATTACAACTCACAGGCGGTTCGCAGCGCCATCTGTTGCGTGAAAACGGTAGTTACTTTTCCGCAATTTGATAAATATTATGAAATTGCAAATTTCAGTTTTCACTTACGTCGGACGTTTGTTCGCAGCGCCATCTATAGGGCGATTTTTTTTAACTTTTAAAATAATGATTCTTATTCACGATTGTATAGTTATTCCGAAGTGCCATCTCTTGGCAGTCGACGGAAGCTTCTCATTGCAATTTTATTCAAAATTTCGAAAATTAAATCCAACATTACAAATCATCGGCAATTCGCAGCGCCATCTCTTGTGTGAAAACGGAAGTTACTTTTCCGCAATTTGATAAATATTGTGAAATTGCAAATTTCAGTTTTCACTTACATCGAACGTCGTTTGCAGCGCCATCTACAGGACGATTTTTTTTTTAATTTTTAAAATAATGATTCTTATTCATGATTGTATAGTAATTCCGAAGTGCCATCTCTTGGTGGTCGACGGAAGCTTCTTGTTGCAATTTTATTCAAAATTTCGAAAATTAAATCCAACATTACAAATCATCGGCAATTCGCAGCGCCATCTCTTGTGTGAAAACGGAAGTTACTTTTCCGCAATTTGATAAACATTATGAAATTGCAAATTTCAGTTTTCACTTACGTCGAACGTCGTTCGCAGCGCCATCTACAGGACGACTTTTTTTAAAATTTTTAAAATAATGATTCTTATTCATGATTGTATAGTTATTCCGAAGTGCCATCTCTTGGTAGTCGACGGAAGCTCCTTATTGCAATTTTATACAAAATTTCTAAAATTGAATCCAATATTACAAATCATCGGCAATTCGTAGCGCCATCTCTTGTGTGAAAACGAAAGTTACTTTTCCGCAATTTGATAAACATCATGAAATTTCAAAGTTCAGTTTTCAATTACGTCACACATTTGTTCGGAACGCCATCTATAGGGCGATTTTCTTTTAAATTTTAAAATAATGATTCTTATCCATGATTATATACTTATTCCGAAGTGACATCTCTTGGTGGTCGACGGAAGCTTCTTGTTGCAATTTTATTCAAAACTTGGAAATTTAAATCCAACATTACAAATCATCGGCAATTCGTAGCGCCATCTCTTGTGTGAAAACGGAAGTTACTTTTCCGCAATTTGATAAATATTATGAAATTGCAAATTTCAGTTTTTACTTACGTCGCACGTTTGTTCGCAGCACCATCTGTCGGACGACGACTTCTTCTCTGCAATGTAACGTATTTCACGAGATCGCAAATTTCAATTTTTATGTTTCGAACGCCATCTCTTGGCTGTCGACGGAAGCTTCAGGTCACAATTTTATTCAGAAACTCGAGAATTAAGTTGCAAGTCTCCAGCAGTTTGTAGCGCCATCTGTTGTGCGATAACGAGAGTTACTTTTCCGCAATTTGATAAATATTATTAAAATGCGAATTTCAGTTTTTACTTGTCGAACGTTCGTTCGCAACGCCGCGCCGCGCCATCTACATATAGGACAATTTTTTTTTAATTTTAAAATAATGATTCTTATTCATGATTGTATACTAAAGTGCCATCTCTTGATTGTCGACGGAAGCTTCTCATTGCAATTTTATTCGAAATTTCGAATATCAAATTAAATATTACAAATCACAGGCGGTTCGCAGCGCCATCTGTTGTGTGAAAACGGTAGTTGCTTTCCGCAATTTGATAAATATTATGAAATTGCAAATTTCAGTTTTCACTTACGTCGAACGTCGTTCGCAGCGCCATCTACAGGACGATTTTTTTTTAATTTTTAAAATAATGATTCTTATTCATGATTGTATAGTTATTCCGAAGTGCCATCTCTTGGTAGTCGACGGAAGCTCCTTATTGCAATTTTATTCAAAATTTCGAAAATTAAATCCGATATTACAAATCATCGGCAATTCGCAGCGCCATCTCTTGTGTGAAAACGGAAGTTACTTTTCCGCAATTTGATTAACATTATGAAATTGCAAATTTCAGTTTTCACTTATGTCGGACGTTTGTTCGCAGCGCCATCTACAGGACGATTTTTTAAAAATTTTAAAATAATGATTCTTATTCGTGATTGTAAACTTATTCCGAAGTGCCATCCCTTGGTTGTCCACGGAAGCTTCCTACCACAATTTTACAGCGTTTCCTTAGTTCACATTTTATTAGCACTACTCTTATTTTATAATCTATTTAATTAATTAATCCGAGTGAAATTGCCAAAAATTGATGAATTATAGGATTTAGAAAGTGCGATGCATTTTTTTTGGTGCAAAACTTATCGACGGTTCCTCGTACGTCGCGCCAATAAAACGGGGGGCAATCTTTCAATTATGAAACACGTACATACCGTCGCATCACATCACGACGGGGTTAATTGGGCTACCAGCAGTTCATGCTCGTTAAGCCAGTTTGAATTGAATTATTTTTTAATAAGCAGTCCGACAGACTTTGATGCAGTGTTTCCTGACGCATGAGACTTGCATGCATACCATCTTCAAAAAATTAATTAATTTACTTTCAGAGTGTTTGCATTTGTTTTCTTTTCAATTTTATGTTTTATTCAAATACATATCGACCCTTTTCTTACTTTACCCCACGTTGGGCGCCAAAAATTTACGGTTCAGACCTCTCCCAGAGTTGAAGGGTGTCCGCGTCGTGTAGATTCGAATTGCGGACCTTTTCTCATTTGGCCCCACGTTGGGCGCCAAGAATTTGCGGCTTAGATGAGCTACATCGTGATCTGGAGCCTCGCTTGTTGCTCGTTTTTTAATCTCTGCCTAGTTTTCTAGCTTCGTTTTATTTTTCATTTTATGGTTTGAGGTTTATTTTATGCGATCGTAATAATCGACACGACTTCGACTCATTATTTCAAAGGAAATTTGTTTTAAATCGTTAAATCTAATGACGTTTTCGGTTGACTGCTCCACAGCACTCCGAGAGTATCTCCATCCTCTGTTGTTACCTGAGGTTTAAACAAGATGGAGATACTCTGGGAGTGCTCTAGCTCAGTGGCGCACCCAGAAATTTGTCTTGGAGGGGGCTTAAAAATAATAAGAATCACATAAGGGTAAGTTCGCTATGAAGCTATCATCTATCATTACAGCTCCGTAGTGAACTTACCCAAAGAGTACAATGCGATCGAAAATGATTGAGCGTCCTTGAGAAAAGAAATACCCAAAGGTTGTCAAAACTACCTTCGGCCTAGAAAATTTTCGCGTTTTTGAATACTCAAGGTCAGGTGACAATCAATAGCGTTCCTATGTTGGCATGGTTTGTTTATCAATTGAGTTTTCTACGAGTTTTTCATATCGAAATTAATTACGTATTTTTGAAGGACGCTCAATCATCTTCGATCACATTGTATATAAGGACATATTACATAATAAAGATACATAATATGAATTTATACCGAACTAACGTTATAGAACGAAATTATGTAGGCGTGCTCGTGTAAAACTGAAATTATATTATTAAATTCTAATATCACGTAGCTGACTCTGGGGGGAACTTCAGCCCCTTTAGCCCCCCCCCCCGTGAGTGCGCCACTGCTCTAGCTAGAGTAGTCGAAAAGGTTATGAATCTTAATAAGCAATAAATAAGTTACAATCAAACCCAAAAAATCCACTCCATCTATTGGAGATTTTCGCACTTGCTGTCTTAATTCATTGAAACACCGAGAGATGTCGCGTTTCGTTTTTAATCGGCACGTGAACGAGAAACGTTTAAATTTCAAATAATTCGGTGCCACGAACTTTTTCTTAAGCAATACAAACAAAATTAACAAATGCGCTCCATCTAAATAAGTTACAATTTATGAATACTGTAATTACAATATCTTAAAAGCGCAGTATTTTAATATTCACTCGGGTACTTCTTCTTTGGAAAAATGAAACAAAGACAGTGAATTTTGAATTTTATGTTTATGTGTGATGTTACAGTTCATTTTTTTTTCATTCCTGTTCTGAATACCCCCTGTATATGCATTGCCCCGTCCAGCCTTCATTTCTGTTCCGAACACGCCCTGTATATGCGAAATTCGACATGTCGGATTATTCCTTGGACCGCGTCGTTGTACACATTGCAGTCAGTGTAGGAATACCCGTATTTCGCCGGCGTAATTTTTCTTAAACTTTCGTCTTAGCATATTTCTATTAACAGGACCTTCATTTATTTAAACAAATTCATTTTATATACGTAATCCATCCTTATTTGAGTTCAAAATCGCGTGTATGTGAGGAATTGAACGAATTATAACGAAGTTCTACTTCTGGACGCGTATTATGCGTGACCTTTGTCCTTTCAGCCGATTGGTTCCCACTGTTACTAAGAAAGTTCCCCGGAGGTAGGATTAGAAGGTGTCTCGCTTGTTTATAATCGTTCCTTGTTTGTCAAACGCGAAATGTTGCGCCATTGTCAGAACGAAACTTGCCGTCTCTTGGGTCACACTCTCTTTTAGTAAAGATTTTTTTTGTGCGTGCCATTACATCGAAGGGATGTTAGTGCATTTCTACGGCTAATTGCCGACTCTGATTAGACCCAGTTGTGAGACAGGAAAACCGCGTGTCCCGTGGTTTGTCCCAGCTTCGGTAACAGACCGAGGTAAGTTCTATGCGCAGCAACTCTCGGTTTGACTTATGTGTTCGTTTTATTTCATTTCTTATAGGCTTTTATCGTGAGCTTTTATCGTGAGCTTTTATCGTGAGCTTTTACCGTGAGCTTCTAGCAAAAGCTATCATTAATTCTAGACTTTAATCTGGGACCTATATCAAGTGGTATTTCTCGTTGGGTGCATCGCGAATTACGGCGTTGGAAGATCCCTCCCTCGCCCCTCTACGCGGAAGCCGGCACACTACAAAGTGCCGCTGCGACATTGCCGCAAAGACACCGACAAACGAATCGGACATCAAAGGAATAAAGGTCGGAGCGTTATAATTTCTTTTCTTAGTTTTGAGCGATATTTCGCGGATTTTATTTTTGATCCATTACTTTGATTTTGCCGCAATAAAACTTGCAACTTATTGCGTAACTGCCGGTGTAATTTAAATATGATAAAGTAGACGAGCGTTGACGCGTGCAAATAACCGGAGATTGCATTCTTTTGTATTCTGTTGCATTAGTTACGACTTGAATTATTTTAATATAGTTGTGTAGCGATTTCGGATCCGAAAAGTTAGGTAATAACGTATTATGTTTATGGTCTTGTTGTGTACTTAGATCGTTCGACTTGCGTTGAATTTGTTTTATTTGTTTTGTGTTTCTATTAATAAAAGTGGTCATGTTTTGGACGTAACGTGTTTTCTTAATTTTTTCACGCGTTTCCTTTTACAAAAAAAAAATTAAGTGGCGCCTGTTTTTGGTTTGGCCTTCGCGTTTTGGTTAGAGAACCCCCCGTCCCACTGTGCTGGCTGGCAACATTGGAGTAAAGTTTCGCTCCAATGTAAAACTTCTGCCTATCTACGCAGGTAGGTAGCAGTGAATTGTGCACTTTTTTCTTATTCTGCCCCACGTTGGGCGCCAAAACCTTGTTGTTTAGATGATCTCTGCCAGGATCGACGATGTCCGCCGGCAGTACTTTGTTTTATTCTGAAACTGTACGTTATGTTTGGTTTGTTTTATGGGGTCACGTGCAGGCTCTCGAAATGATTCAGACTCGTCTCCTTCCGTTTACTTGTAACGTTGTAATTCAGTTTACTGAATTATTTTTTTAATAAGCAGTCCGCAGTACTGCGTAGCGTCGAGCCTGAATCGTGTATCTTTTACTTATTTTGCCCCACTTTGAGCGCCGAAAATACAGTTTCGTGTGGAACAGATCTTTTTCTTAATTTGCCCCACGTTGGGCGCCAAAAATTTAAGGTTTAGATCTCTCTCAGGGTTGAAGGTGACCGCCATAATTCACGTAGTATTGTTTTCATTTATTTTCTATTTTTTAATGAGCACTCCGTATTACTGTGTAGCATCGAGCTTGAATCGTGTATCTTTTACTTATTTTGCCCCACTTTGAGCGTCGAAAATACAGTTTCGTGTGGAACAGACCATTTTCTTAATTTGCCCCACGTTGCGCGCCAAAAATTTAAGGTTTAGATCTCTCTCAGGGTTGAAGGTGTCCGCCATAATTCACGTAGTATTGTTTTTATTTATTTTCTATTTTTTAATGAGCAGTCCGTATTACTGTGTAGCGTCAAGCCTGAATCGTGTATCTTTTACTTATTTTGCCCCACTTTGAGTGCCGAAAATACCGTTTCGTGTAGAATGGACCTTTCTTTTTTAATTTGCCCTAAGCTGGGCGCCAAAAATTTAAGGTTTAGACCTCTCTCAGAGTTGAAGGTGTCCGCCATAATTCACGTAGTATTGTTTTTATTTATTTTCTATTTCTTACTAAGCAGTCCGTATTACTGTGTAGCGTCGAGCCTGAATCGTGTATCTTTTACTTATTTTGCCCCACTTTGAGCGCCAAAAATACCGTTTCGTGTGGAACGGACCTTTTTCTTAATTTGCCCCACGTTGCGCGCCAAAAAATTGAAGGTTTAGACCTCTCCTAGAGTTGAAGGTGTCCACCATAAGTCACGTAGTCATTTTTAATTTATTTACTACTTGCTTCATTTTATTTTGAATTTGGTTTGATTTAATGGAATCACGTGCAGAACCTCGAAATGACCTCGACTCGTCTTTGTACGTCGAGACCTCCTCCGTTTACTTCTATGATCACAGTTTTTTAGATTTAATTAAATTTTGTATTCTATCTTAAATGAGTATGTATCAGGTCATAGTACACGAATGTTTGCACTTACATCGGCGTCTTTGAGTCCACTGTTCATCTGTGATCACTGATCACAGGATATTCGCAAAGCTCATACGTACCGCAAATTTTTGGCGCCCAACATGGGGAAAAATAAGAAAATTGTGCTACACTAAACAACATTTTTGGCGCCCACCCAGGCCAAATAAGAAAATTACATCGCGATGACGTTATTTGTTTTAAAGTGTCCAGGACCTGACGCGTTTTATTTCATTTGAAACTTAATAGAGTTTGTTTCAAATCTTAATAAATAACAAACAAGTTAGGTACGCGACGATGTTTGCAACTTATGAAATTTGTAGTTACAATATGCATCTTAAAAACTCGAAATTTCGATACTCATTACGAAAATAAAAAATGAAACGTAGTGAAAATTGAATTTGACGTTTTATTCAAATACATATTACTGCGTATCGTCGAACCTAAATCGCTTAAATTTGCCCCATGTTGGGCGCCAAAAACACTGCGTCGCGTAGAATCTGAAGAGTGGACCCTGTTCGTATTCTGCCCCACGTTGGGCGCCAAAAATTTGTGTTTTAGATTACCTTTTCTATTCAAGCAGTTATTTTTCTTTTAACTCACCCATCGTATCTTGTTAATAAATGATCATAAACAGCAGTTTTTTTCTTTTTTTTTAATACAATTCACTTTAGGTAAACTGTAATGAATAATTAATTATTTATTAATATCAAAGTACTTGTCCGTTAGACTTCTGGGGGCGGGGGGGGGGGAGGGGTGGCCTGGCGATCATGCGAACGATGATAAAGAGGATGCGCCAATTAGATAACGATGGTAAGGGTGCGGTAACCGGTTGTATACATCAATAAAGGTCCATTCACAGGACACAGACGACGCACGAACGTGACGTGATGAAATGTAGCTTTGACATAAATTGGAATTCAAATTATTAAATAGCAACGGACATTTACAGTCATGACGTCACGCAAAATTATATGACGCGTGCTCAAAAAAAAGAGCATATTAAAGCTCGAACGTTGAAGGAACACAAGCGTCTGTCAGTCAAGTAGCGACATCTTATGTTGTACAATGTGTCACAGACGCGGGAAAACTTTTTGCATTTTCTCTTCCCATAAACAAAAGACGATCGATTTCAGGATGAATTTCGACGCAAACGAAAGAAAGTGGATTGTAAAATGTCGCCTTTTTTACATTTGTTTTCTTTTTTTTTACTGTGAGATTTCAGTTTATTAAGTTTAGCATTTCAAATTCTTTTTGACGTTTTGTCAGAAATATATAACCTCAATAATCGCCTGGTTTAACCAAATTTGACTAAATTCTTGCTCGGTTTATATTGTCCGCTACTGTTTTTATTTTCTTTTTAATTATCTGTCAAAGTTGTCCAAGTCTATAAAAGCGCAATACATTTTCTGAAGCGTTCTCCATGACGTGTTTCATTTTTTATCTTCTTCTAATATGAATATTGTTACAGTTTATTTTCCGCCTGTGTACGAACACACCCTGTACAGTACACATTTCAACGTTACGATCTATTTTTAGCACACTTCGTTTTGTTTCCCACATTACGCGTAGGAATTTACAATTCCTCGTTCGTGTGATTTACCCGAAACTTTCTTTTTAACATGCTTTTCGCTAAAAGCTTCAGATTAAACGAATAAGTTCATTATATAAAATTAGCCCCATCCTTGCTTGGAATTGCGTTTACGCGGTGTTTATTTGTCCAATTTAAAGAGTACTACTTTGTGACGCGGACGACGACGGATGGTCGAATTCTTTCGTTTTAAAAAACATCCGCACCTGAAACCGGTGCGTATGTCCGTAACCCTTGCCCTTTATTTTGATTGGTTTCCGCTGATGTCACATTCTTATGTTATTGGTACGATTCAAACAGACCACCGTTCATCTCACTTTATACCGTTTTCTACCCCTTTCGATTTTGCAAAACGCCGGAATTACCAGTGTGTTGTCGACCGTCAGGTGATTTGCGTGTAGTTAGTTTTGTGGGTTCCCGCTCTAATTTCTCTTGGAGGAAGAGAATAGATCTTACGGCTGTTGGCCGACTCTGATTAATTCACCTGTACGAGAGAGTTGACTGTGTGCCAACTCGTGTTCAGCCTACGTCCTATTCTGACTTAGGTAAGGTTTACTCCATCGTTTTGCATTATCTTGCAGTTCACGGTCATTTTGCTCCCCTTAGGCTTTTCGTTTTGGCCGTCCTTTCTTCGTTCGGACGACTAGCTCGTGCGTGCGACATTTACTGGGATCATCATACCGCCCGTAGTACCGTACCGACCCCCCAATGCGCGGACCGTTAAACCCCGCAAGGAGACCGACACTCCGAGGAGCAGCGACGCCGCTTACCACTTTGCAACGGTGGAACGCCCCTGACTCGACAGACGTATGAATGCTACGTAATCAGGTCGGATATTTATGTTTATTTATTCTTGTGTTACGGTGGTTTTGATGTTGTCGCTTTCGCACACGTAAATTTTGCGTATACTCGCGAAGTAAACTCCATTTCGGAGGAATTCACCTTTTCTCTTGCGTTACGCTTACTAAACGTAATTCATCGAACGAGTACTTCGGCGTTAGAATAAGTGAATGTTTTTTTTTATTTAACTTTGTATTAATTTCGGATCCGAATTGTTAGGATTTACTGTTTAACGTTAGTTGTGTTGTTCACCATCTGATTTAATCGATTACTTGTGATCAATCTTTTAATAAACTTGTGTTCATGCTTTGGACGTATCGTGTTTTTCTTAATTTTTACGTGAATTCCTTTCAAAAAAAAAAAAAAAAATTAAGTGGCGCCTATTTTGGATCGGCCTTCGCGTTATGGTTTAAAAACCCATTCCCGTCCCACTGAAGCTGCCGGCGACACTAGATCAATTTCGCTTTGGTGTTAAACTTCTGCTTATCTACACAGGTAGGTAACAATATCGTTGTATTATATATTTTTTATTAACTGTCAAACTTATCAAAGTAAGACGTCGACAAAAAACGATCTAGTATCTGAAAGGCATCCTTTATAAGAGTGTAATTTTTTCTTTTTTAAAATTTAGTCGTTGTACTTTTCATATTTTTTAAAATTATCTGTCAAACTTGTCAAAGCGAAACAACGATAAAGCAGGGATCAACTTGTTGAAGCATTCTTCTTGTAATCTGGAGGCGAGCACAAATTCAGTTGTTTCACTAATTTACTTTTCATATTTCCTTTATTAACAACTGTCAAAGTTGTCACATTCAAATGTCGTCAGTTGAGTTTCTGAAAAGCATCCTTTATGAAGAGTCTATTTTTTTTTTAATCTTGAGGCGAGTACAAACGTCAGTTGCATCATGTTTTTCTTATTTTTAAAAATTACCTGTCAAACTTGTACAAGTGAAAAGTCTATGAGAGGGTAATCAATTTTCTGAAGTAAGTACAGTAGCGGACAATAAAATCCGGGCAAGAATTTGACATGTCGTGCATATTTCGACAAATTTGGTAAATCAGGCTTTTATTGAGGTTATACTTCTGTCAAAATAAATAAATAAAATTTGAATTAAACGTCAGAATTACTAGTGACATGTATTAAACGTCGAAAATATTAAAGTGTGCAAATGGTTTGCACGGATTTTATTGTCCGTTACTGTACATATTCCTTTTCTAATGTGAAGGTTGCGTCGTCAAGACAGTTATTTTCTTATTGGCTGAAGGCACCATCTGTGTACATTTTTTTAAATTAAAATTAAATTAAATTCTAATGCGCAGCCATTCTCTGTGCGATTTCGGTCGGGCGCAGAACACAGGAAAGTTTTGTTGAGTATCATCACAATCCTACTAACAATTAAAAATTAGGGGTAGTAGGAGCCATTTTGAATTTCATCGAGTCATAGACGACTTGCTGGAGCCATAGCAATGTTAATAAAAAACCAACATTTTTATTTGAGCCCTTAGGGCGAATTTGAAGGTGCCATAGGACTTCGGATGGGGTGGAGTCGTGCCCTTCGGCACGGTGAGGATCCACTGCGCAGCTCTAGCGCCCTCTGTTTTCTACTGCGCAGCTCTAGCGCCCTCTGTTTTCTACTGCGCAAGCAAAACGTGTTTCTGGCCGCCCGTAAAACGAGCTTCGAGTGGTCACTTTCGTTAATCGTTCGAAAAAAGTACGGTTTCAATTTTTTTGATGAGTTAAAGAAGTAAAAGAAATCTAAATGAATTTTATGATTAGAGACCACGAGAGGGTGATTTCGTCGTCGTGAAAACGATCGTCTTTCGTTTTTATTTTTCTCCTCCTCATGAAAAAAGTCGTCTTGTTTTCGTTTCGCTGTCTTGTTACGTTCAAATTTGCCGCCACAATATTGTGGCGGTACAGCATCATTCAACTGCGTTTTAACACAGTTGGCCACCCCGCCTCCCTCCTCTTTACTACTCAACGCTCATTCGTGTGACACAGCACGTGACTGGTTTTCGGTTTCGTATCCTAGCAACCTTCGCCTGCTACAAATTCGCCTCGTTGAGGGCCTTGTTTCTGTCTTGTTTTTCGCCTTGCTGCTGTAAGATAAGCAGTTGAAATTCGTCATGACACTATCGTCTTTTGTTTTTTTTTGGCTGCAACGCAATTATTGGCACCTGTTATGTTTGGAAATTCGGTTACGGAAAAGCGGCAACAAAGCATCGTTTGCCTGCGTCTCGAGCCGCTTGGCAACCCCGCCCTCCCTCGCTTGCCACGTTCCTCATTCGTTGAGAGGCACCGCGTGATCGCATATGGCATACGTGCATCTTGGCGTCCCCTCGATTAACTTTCGCGCCCTCGATTAATTTTCTCGTTCGAACCCGGTGCCCTGTGGTGTGTGTGTGTCTTTCGCTAAACGAATCACCGAAGCCCTCGCTTAGAGGATTAAGGAGAGGTTACCTACGGCTTTGCCGGAACTTCCTAGGGCACCACCGAACGAGTTTTGGGATACTTTAGCCCCATACCAAGCTTGAGAAACTGCAAAACTCAGGTAAGAATTGAGCGAATTGTCTGACGCCACTTCGGACACTAACGACCTTTTCTTTCTTTTCTAGTTCAAGTTCTAGTCTTAGTTTCTGTTATATTGTATAGTCGCACGCAGCTTAAATGCTACAATTTGACAGTTCTGTGACCCTTGTATCACAAGGTTTTAAGAGTGAGTGGTGTGTGGTGTGTATGTCTTTCGCTAAACGAATTATCGAAGCCCTCGCTTAGAGGATTAAGGAGAGCTTATCTACGGCTTTGCCGGAACTTCCTAGGGCACCACCGAACGAGTTTTGTGGTATTTTAGCCCCATACCAAGCTTGAGAAACTGCAAAACTCAGGTAAGAATTGAGCAAATTGTCTGACGCCATTTTGGACACTGACGACCTTTCCTTTCTTTCTAGTTCAAGTTCTAGTCTTAGTTCCTGTTATATTGTATAGTCGCACGCAGCTTAAATGCTACAATTTGACAGTTCTGTGACCCTTGTATCACAAGGTTTTAAGAGTGAGTGGCGTGTGGTGTGTATGTCTTTCGCTAAACGAATTACCGAAGCCCTCGCTTAGAGGATTAAGGAGAGGTTACCTACGGCTTTGCCGGAACTTCCTAGGGCACCACCGAACGAGTTTTGGGGTATTTTAGCCCCATACCAAGCTTGAGAAACTGCAAAACTCAGGTAAGAATTGAGCGAATTGTCTGACGCCATTTTGGACACTAACGACCTTTTCTTTCTTTCTAGTTCAAGTTCTAGTCTTAGTTCCTGTTATATTGTATAGTCGCACGCAGCTTAAATGCTACAATTTGACAGTTCTGTGACCCTTGTATCACAAGGTTTTAAGAGTGAGATTTGCGTGCGGGAGGTGCATTTAAGGTGCGCGGGACTATACCGTTTTGAGTTTGACTTAAGCCGAGTCGACTCCCCCTTTTCTTCCGAGCGTTTTTCCTTTACGCCATTCCGAGCCTCTGAGGACCTTGGTTCCGCCAAGTTTGCGGGCTCTGCAAGTCCGGTTCAAACCAGCTCACCGGCGTCGGATGCGACCAGCAGGTGGCGCTGTGACTACCAACTTCACTTCCTAGGCGAGTTGACAGACGTTATCGACTGTGCTTTGACAGTGAATCCGTGAGTTTACTTATTTGTTTTTTTTTTTAATTTCGAAACGTTGACCGGTTTATGCATGCCTTTTCGGAAACCAAATTCCGCAGAGTTACATATACAGACTTAGTTTTTTTTTTTTAATCTGTGGTGGTTGCCCAACGGGGTCCTAAGTCATAGACTTGTCAGGACCTCAGGAGCGGGAGTATATTTGAGTGTGTGTAAAGTGTTCCATGGCTTTATTACTTCCAACCTCCTCGCCGCGCCGTTTAAGGGGAAGCAGTGTCGAATTTTATCCCCAACACTGAAGGGTACCTGAAGTCGATATCGACCACCCCCGAGAAAAATCCCGAGTGCGGTTCGAACCGACAACCATGCGATTGCAAGGCCGGTCCCTTACCACTTGGACCGTTCAGGCGTTAGAGTAAAGTTCAGTTCGTAGAGTAAATAAAACTGATAACTTTAGATTTGACGATACCTGCGTTTTGACTGAACTTTGTTTTGAATAAGCACCTTGTGTAATTTATATCTTGCATTTGCTCGAAAGTTGATTAGACTATAAAGCTTGAATTTGTTAACTTTAAGTTTGTGTTTACGTTACCCTTCCTTCACGTACCAGTGAGTCAAGTGTAGCCTCGAGTTGTGTTTCGGCCTTCTGCGCGATCAAGTCGGTTCGGGGACGCCGCCGACAATCATTCAATTCGTTCATTTCAATTGACGCATTGATTCGTCGACTCCGGAGTAATCAATTCTTTGAGAGCTTCAAAGCTAAATGTTTTAATCACCAAGCTACCTGGGAAAGTTGAAAAACTGCGTTTCCTATCCGGGGTTTGAACCCGGGGCTTGCAGATTACTACTCCACTATCCTAACCCCTGCGCCACCGTGACTTTCCCGCGTTTGATTCGCCAAGTTTCTTTTTAACTTGATTAACTTTGGCCTTCTGCTAATTCCGAATTGGTGGCCGGGGGACGGGGGGGGTGATTTCTTTTTTAAATTAATAAATTAGTGCTTACCTGAAAGTCGAAATCTTTGAAGACCTCGACGGTGTTAACGTCGGCCTCCGAGGGGTACAAACTCGGGCAGATCTCCCCCGTTTTCTTCGCGACTTCCTCCGTCCGAACGGTGGTCTGCGTCTCCTCGACGTTCTCCCCCTTGAGCTCCTGAGCCTGAGCGACATCCTGCGGTATATTGTAGGTGTTGTGGGCGTAGTAGACGCACAGGAGCAGCGTGAGCGCGACGGCACCGAAAACGAACGACTTCAGGGACAACCTCCTGTATAGTTTCGCTACCATTTTCTTATTGATTTTTCCGAATTGGGTGTAGTACGAGCGGCGGCGGGCAGGAAGGATGTCGCATTTCTCTCCTTATTTTAATCGTTTCAGGCGGTGGTGTTTCCAAGGCATATCTGAAACGGAACGGACGTTTTCAAATTAAAAAGTAAAATAAAAAATTGGATTCGGATGGCATTTGGGGAACGCACGGGTGAAATTTTTCGAAATTTTCGGCGCAGCCTAATGAGGCTTAATTATTCCGCGAAAGTGAAATGCTGCACATGTGTTTAACAAATTGCGGTATGTACGTAGTAGCAGCAGCCAACGATTATATGAACGGGTGGTATGTCCGGCGCACAATTAACTTGTTTTGCAACGTTAATTGGTTACATGGAATTACTCTAATTAGCGAATCGGCCGGTCCGAATATTGGAAGACTTCAAAACCGCCGACGGATGGCGCGCAAAAAAACGCGCGCATTTTTGGTGGTCGCAGACTCTCCACACGAGAGTCGCGTCCTCTCTTCTCGAGCGCAGCTTTATTTATGGGGAAGATTTTTTTTTTTGCTCGGGAACTCGCATGTCATACTCGTTTTTAAATTCATCAATGAAAGATGGAGCTCGAATTTTATATATGTATAGCACACACACAAACACACGCGCGCGCGTAATTTATGACGCGTTTGGAACAAACGAGGACAGAACAACTTTAATAACCGCAAAAGGAAATTTGAATTTGGCGCTCGTGGAATTAGTTCTGGAAAACATACACAGATGTCACCATTAACTAATTAAGAATTTTATATATAGCACACATATGCGCGCAATTTATGACGCATTTGGAACAAATGAAGGCAGAACAACTTTAATAACCGCAAAAGGAAATTTGAATTTGGCGCTCGCGGAATTAGTTCGGGAAAACATACACAGATGTCGCCACTAACTAATTAAGAATTTTATAGCTGCAAACAAAATTACCAAAAACAATTGCAACTTATTCAATCAAGAACGTAAACCGTATTATCCGCTTATAAAATTAATTCAGAAAGCGTATAGGCGTTTGATTTTAAGATCGTAGCGCTACCGTGGATAAATCTGAACCTCTGTAAGCTACAGGGAATTTTTGCAATGCACGTGTTTAAGTGCGTACTAATACAAATGCACAAGTTGATTTAATGTGAATGTCACATATAACACAATCCTGATGCATCATACACTCAGGATCGACGCCAAAACACGATTTGTTGTGTAGCATACAAGGGTTTGTTTAGTTGACACCAGGTGGCGAAAGCTTAGCTGCAAACTCCAATATCAAGCAATCTTTGAAAACAAACAAAAAGAAAAAACCTTTCATTAAACTCATAACGCCTAAACGCCTATAGGAACGCTCCCGCTTCTAATCTAACTTTCAATTTAAATTTGGCGCCAATTCTAATTAAAAAAAAAAATCGCACTATCGGCCAATGAATAAATAATCGTATTTACAGAGCAATCTTATTAAATAAATAAAAAAAAGAAACAGTTGCGAAAACATCTGATTAATCTTAAAAAACAGTGTCTTGATTTTTTTCAAAATTAGATTTGGCGCTCGTTTTAATTCATTCAAATTCAAAAAAGTCCACACAGATGGCGCCACCAGCCAAAAAGAAAATAATCGTATTGGAGGCGCAATCTTTTATTTAAAACAAACGACTAAGCTCAGCTACGAAAACGGTTGCAAATGTTTCAAATTTTCAACTTAAATTTGGCGCCCGTTTTAATTCAGTTGTTTTACATTATGGTGAATTGTTTCAATTAAAACTATCCGGAAAACAATTGACCAACGATAAACTCAGTTCAAGTTGCCCGTGCTTCGAACTTTCAAATTATGTCGGGCGTTCGTTTTCATTCAAGAAAGTGTACAACCTCAATCAAAAGTAACGAAACGCTCAAAACCGAAACGCTGTAGTCAGAGAAAGAAAGAAGATACCGAGTGAGATGAAGTCTTATGACGAACGAATGTTTTCGAAGTCCTTCGGAACCCCACAACACGTTGCGCTCTCTCTAACTCGGCATCGTTGCACTCTGACTACAGCGTTTCGGTTTTCAAAGTTTCATTACTTTTGATTGCGGCTGTACATAGATGGCACCGTCGACCAATAAAAAAATAATAGTATTTATACTGTAAAACGTTTAAAATTTTCGAAATAAATTCGGCGCTCGTTTTCATTAAAAAAAAAGTGTAAACAGATGGCACCACTGACCTATAAAAAAAATTACTTATTTCTAGCACAATGTTTTATTTAAAACAATATAGAAAGCAGGCGGTTAAAGTGCAGTTTAACCTTGTTTAAAATTCTCCAAATTAAATATGGTGCTCGTTTCAAAAATGCGAACATAGATGGCACCATCGACCAATCAAAAGTGATTGTATTCATTGTGTGAAGTAAAACAATTGATAGAAAACGGGCGATGAAGTTCAGCTTGTTCGTTTTCAAATTCTTCCAAGTTTGGCGCTCCTCTTGATTCAAGAAAGTGTACACAGATGGTGCCACCGTTCTAGAGAAAAAAAAATTGCACTAGTAGCGCAATCTTCTATTCAAAACGATTGGGAAAACAATTATTGATTGAATTCAAGTTGCTGGTCAAATTTCCAAATTAAATTTGGCGCGCCCATTTTTACTCAAAAATAAAATACACAGATGGCACGACGACTGATATGAAATAATTTGTTTCTCTAGCGCAATCTTTTATTTATTTAAACAATTGCGAAAGCTCGCGTTTCAATCTTCAAACTCTCCGAATTAAATTTGGCGCTCGTTTCAATTCGAGAAAGCGCACGCTCGACGAATTAAAAAAAAAAAACAACTTTAATATTTAAAAGCGCAATCTCTTGTTTAAAACAACGAAAGCAATTTATTGATCCGTCCAGTTTGCTCACGTTTCGAAATCTCCGAATAAAATTTGGCGCTCGTTTTAATTCAGAAAAGTGTACACAGATGGCGTCAGCGACCTAGTTATAAAAAATAATTGCGTCTTTAGGGCAACCTTTCATGCAATATCTAAAACCAATCTAAAACAATTGGGGAAAACAATTATTGATTAAGTTCAGGTTGCTAACGTTCCAAATTTTCCAAATTAAATTCGGCTGGTTTCAGTTTTAAAAGGCGTACACAGATGGCACCACCAACGAATGACAGAGACTTGTATTCACAGAACTTTTCTTAATTTAAAAGAGTCACGAAACCAAACCAACCAATTTGGCGCTCGTTTTAATTCAAAAACGTACACACAGATGGTACTTCCAATCAATAAGAAAAAAAAACAATAGCATTTACACAGCAATTTTTTTTATTTAGAACAAGTTCGAGTACGACACGGCGCGAAATTAGAAAAGTTAATCTACAATCAAATACATATTTTGTAATTCTAGGTGACACTCCAATTTTCATGCAGTTTTTTTTTTAAACAACGCCATCTGTTTGATGACGTTTTGAACGTACGAACTTTGAAAGTCAGTTTGAAATTAAAACGTCATCGGAACATTTTGCAATTCTTTGTTATTCTACAGCAAAATTTTCATGTTTTAAACTACGCCATCTATTGTCGCCTTCCTAAGTTATAACTTATAAGAATTTGTGATATTAATTTATAAAGTTTCAAGCGCCAAATTTGAAATTCAAACGTCACCAAAACGTTTCAGAAATTTCGTGCGTTCCTCCGGCAGAACTTCATGATTTCTAAACAGCGCCATCTATTGAGGCTTTTCTAAATTATCACATTTCAAGCGCGAAATCAAACTTCATCGAAACATTCTGTAATTTTCAGTGATTCTTCAAGAGAGAAAACTTTCATGTTTTTTTTTTTTTTTTTTTTTAACTACGCCATCTATTGACGCTTTTCTAAATTACAACGCTTTAAGCACGAAATTTGAAATTCAAACGTCACCAAAGCGTTTTATAAATTTCGTGCGTTCCTCCGGCAAAATCTTCACGATTTCTAAACAGCGCCATCTATTGAGGCTTTTCTAAATTATCACATTTCAAGCGCGAAATCAAACTTCATCGAAACATTTTGTAATTTTCAGTGATTCTTCAAGAGAGAAAACTTTCATGTTTTTTTTTTTTTAACAACGCCATCTATTGACGCTTTTCTAAATGACAACGCTTTAAGCGCGAAATTTAAAATTCACGTCGTCAAAGTAATTTTGGTTGATTTACCAGTAGAATTTTCATATTCGATAAACTACGCCATCTAGTGATGCTTTCCTAAGATAACATTTTAAGTGCGAAATTTGAAAATCAAATTCCATTAACATATTCTACAATTTTTAGTGACTCTCCGAGAGAGAGAGAGAGAGTGCGAACATGGTTTTTAACTACGCCATCTTTTGACGCTTTCATAAATTATAACGTTTTAAGCGCGAAATTTGAAATTCGAACGTCATCGAACCACTTTGTAGTTTTTTTTGTGATTCTCCGGCAGAATTTTCATGAGTTTTGTTTTAAACTACGCCATCTGTTGACGCTTAACTAAGCTGTAACAATTTAAGCGCCAAATTTCATTGAAACATTCTATAATTTTTAGTGATTCTCCAAGAGAGAGAGGGGGGAGGGAGAGTGCGTTCATGATTTTTCAAATTGCGCCATCTATTGACGCTTAAACAATTAAAAAACACAATTTTATGTATAACGCAAACTTTTATTAAACTATAACGTTTTAAGCGCGAAATTTGAAATTTGAACGTCATCGAAGGATTTTGTAATTTCTTTTTATCCTGCGGCAGAATTTTCACAAGTTTTGTTTTAAATTACGCCATCTGCTGACGCTTAACTAAGCTATAAATCAAAAATCAAATTATGACGTTTTAAGTGCGAAATTTAAAAATCAAGCGCCACCAACGTATTTTGTAAATTTCGTGTGATCCTCCAGCAGAATTTTCACGATTTTTAAACAGCGCCATCTACTGATGCTTTCCTAAACTATAACATTTTTAAGGCGAAATTTGAAAATCAAGCAAGAGCGAAACATTCCGTAATATTTTATGATTAACCAAGAAAACGTTCGTGGTTTCTTTTCACTACGCCATCTATTGATGCTTTCCTAAGACATAACGTTTTCATTTTCAGTTTTTCAAATTAAATTTAGCGCTTTTTTTAAATTGAAAAACGTATACACAGGTGGCACTACCAATCAATAAAAAACAATTGTATGTATAGCGCAAACTTTTATTTAGATCAAGCACAAAAAAAAACAATAGATTAAGTTCAACAGTAAAAAGCGTTGCTTTCAGATTTTCAAATAGAATTTGGCGCTCACTTTAATTCAAAAACGTATACACAGGTGGCACTACCGACTAATAAAAAAAACAATTTTATGTATAACGCAAACTTTTATTTAGATCAAGTAAAAAAACCAAGTACTTACATATGTATAAAAAGCGTTGCTTTCAGACTTTCAAATCGAATGTGGCGCCCAGTTTAATACAAAAGAGTGTGCATAGATGGCAGCACTAACAGAAGGCAACTGTAGTCGTAGTACTTTTTTTAGTTTATATTAATGAAATGGGCAATTGATTTATTAAGTTGCAAGCTTTCTTTCAGTTGTAAAATTTAAAAAAAAAATGATAGGACTTATATTGAAGTTGATGAAATCGATAGAGTTGGCAAATCTGGATCCCGGTGACATTTGGTGGTTACTATGGTAACATGTTATGTTTATTTAATTTATCAAAGTTATTTGTGCTTCCTGTGTCTACCTTAAACCGAAATTGCGTTGTTCATTGTTTTTAGACGTTCGGTTTAATATTGGTAGTACTTTAAACACGACATCAAATTGAAAAAGGGCCACATTTCATTTGCTTTTTTTTTCCTTTTCAATCGGTAAATTCGCAGCAGAGCAAATTCGTTAGTGAGGAAAAACCTGGTCGTTTTCCAGCCACCGTGCAGTAACTTTACGCTCTTTCCTAATTAATGGATTCGGCCCCGTGTGCGGCGACATATTTCAGCGCGAGGCTCTAATGGAAAGTCGTATTTTTCAGGGGAAAAAAAAACATTTATTACCGGTATCTATTTTATCAACCCATACCTCGGTGCTAGATAGTTCGGACTTGTATGGAACTTTCACATAAAAAGTATTTCCTGAATCCAAAAACAAATACGATAATAAAATCCTTAGCAACTCAAAAACTAAACATCTCAGACTCGCATTGCGACCCATCAAATCAGAAGTTGACGTAGAATTAAAAAGTGCAGCAATATACAGGGTGTTCCGTTGACGAAAGTGTAATTTCGATTCGTATCTTAATAACGTAATGTTCAATCTTTTTTTAGATAATGGCATTCGAAATTTCGGAAAAACTTGAACAACTTTCATATCAGAAGTTTTTTCCTGTACTCAGAAACAAAGGAGAAATTACAAGATTTTAACAGAATCCTTAGTAACTCGAAAACTAATCATCTCAGACCCACGATGCGACCCATCAAATCAGACTAAAATTTTGCGTAGAATCCAAAAATGCAATAATATACAGGGTGTTCTACTAAAAAAAGTGTAACTTCGATTCGTATCTTAATAACGTAATGTTAAATTGTCTTTTAGATAACGGCATTCGAAACTTCGGAAAAATTTGTACAACTTTTATATCAGAAGTTTTTTCCTGTACTCAAAAACAAAGGAGAAATTACAAGACTTTGACAAAATCCTTAGTAACTCGAAAACTAATCATCTCACACCCACGATGCGACCCATCAAATCAGACTAAAATTTTGCGTAGAATCCAAAAATGCAATAATATACAGGGTGTTTTATTGAAAAAAATCTAACTTCGATTCGTATCTTAATAACGTAATGTTCAATCGTTTTTTAGATAATGGCATTCGAAACTTCGGAAAAATTTGTACAACTTTCATATCAGAAGTTTTTTCCTGTACTCAAAAACAAAGGAGAAATTACAAGACTTTGACAAAATCCTTAGTAACTCGAAAACTAATCATCTCAGACCCACGATGCGACCCATCAAATCAGACTAAAATTTTGCGTAGAATCCAAAAATGCCATAACATACAGGGTGTTCCATTGAAAAAAGTGTAACTTCGATTCGTATCTTAATAACGTAATGTTAAATTGTTTTTTAGATACCGGCATTCGAAACTTCGGAAAAATTTGTACAACTTTCATACCAGAAGTTTTTTCCTGTACTCAAAAACAAAGGAGAAATTACAAGATTTTAACAAAATCCTTAGTAACTCGAAAACTAATCATCTCAGACCCACGATGCGACCCATCAAATCAGACTAAAATTTTGCGTAGAATCCAAAAATGCAATAATATACAGGGTGTTCTACTAAAAAAGGTGTAACGTCGATTCGTATCTTAATAACGTAATGTCCAATCGTTTTTTAGATAATGGCATTCGAAACTTCGGAAAAATTTGTACAACTTTCATATCAGAAGTTTTTTCCTGTACTCAAAAACAAAGGAGAAATTACAAGGTTTGAACAGAATCGTTAGTAACTCGAAAACTAATCATCTCAGACCCACGATGCGACCCATCAAATCAGACTAAAATTTTGCGTAGAATCCAAAAATGCAATAATATACAGGGTGTTCCATTGAAAAAAGTGTAACTTCGATTCGAATCTTGATAACGCAATTTTCAATTGTTTTTTAGATAATGGCATTCGAAACTCCGGAAAAATTTGAACAACTTTCATATCAGAAGTTTTTTCCTGTACTCAAAAACAAAGGAGAAATTACACGATTTTAACAGAATCGTTAGTAACTCGAAAACTAATCATCTCAGACCCACGATGCGACCCATCAAATCAGACTAAAATTTTGCGTAGAATCCAAAAATGCAATAATATACAGGGTGTTTTTCGTTAAAAGTGGTCCACATACTCTACGGCTATCGTCCTCGTCTGTCTTTCTCAAAATAAAAATAAAAAACCACCAACCTCGCAGTTTACCTCGTAGATACAACCGGCAACGCTGCCACATGAACTTGCTACTACAAATTTAGGGCGAAAACATTTTTACCTGCGTGAACTTTAAAAAGAATATCTGCGTTTTCTCGACATCGTTAGATTTCAGGCAACCTAAGTCTTAATATGACGTTTTAAATTTACTGACGCGCAAAAACAAAGTTCCAAGATTTTTGTTTCCAACGTAATAAGTTCCTGAAACAAAAGCATTTTAGTTACTGCAGTTGTCGGGTATCGTCGGCGCACAGCGCCCGGCACTCAGAACCACGTCACGAACTATGTATCAAATGAGATGCCGTGCCGCTGATTGGCCAGTCAATGAAATGAGATGACGCCAAGCTGCTGATTGACCAGCCAATGAAATGAAATGACGCTAAGCCGCTAATTGGCCAGCCAATGAAAATAAGGCGACCCCCAAGCGTTAATTGGCCGTGCAATCACGCCACTTGAAATAATTATAAAGTACCCAGGAAGACCGGCCATCATAGGGGCGAGTGCACGGTAAAGCGTATATAAGAAGATGGCTTAAGCTTCGAAAGACACACAGTTTCTGACCTCGAGCTAGTCCCCGAGACGCTCAAAGCATACGCACACGAGCTAGTCCACGAGACGCTCAGCCTTATACACAGTTGGCCTGACCAACACTATCTATGCGTTTTTCGTGAGTAAATGAAGGATAGAATAGTAGAAACCGCATGAGTAAACGAAATAGCTACATCAATCGACGTTGCCGATTGATAACACGGGGCCACGCTCCTACCTTCGCACGCAACATTGTAATATCTCTACTTCACTTCCACACAAGTTTCAATGAGCCTCTCCTTCATTTACTCACAAGAAGCGCATGGATACTGTTGGACAGGCCACAGTTGTATACTCCTAACACCACTGCCAGCTGTTCCTTCAATCTTTCCACCACGGACTCTCATTGGTGACCTCCCAACGAAGAAAAACGCTAACACAATGGAGCAATCCGCGCCGGCAGCAGAAATACATAATGTCCAAGTGAAAATTGTAAAGAAAATTGAAGAAAATTGTAAAGAAAAGGCGCACCAGCGCCATCTGTTGAGACGTTTCGACAGTATCTCCTACAATTTTATTCTTCTAAAATTAATATTACTTAATAATAAGTTACACTGAAAATCTTATAAATTACCAACGATTAAATTTCGTAGCAGCTCTAGAATGGAGAAGTGAAAATCATGAAAAACTCGCGAGCGCCATCTACTGACATGTTTTGTGATTTTATTCTTCTAAAATTAAAATTTATTCAACAACTACATAGTTACACTGAAAATCTTACGAACAATTAACGTCTAAGTTTCATAGCGACTTTAAAATGGGGAAGTGATAGTAATCAAGAAAAACAGACGAGCGCCATCTACTGTTACATTTTGACATTATCTTTTATAAGTTCATTCTTCTAAAGTTAAAATTAGTTATACGTTCGGAGACTCAAATTCCTGTCAACTCTAAAATACAGAATAAAAAATCTACGAATGCCATCTATCGGCATGTTTTGACGTTAATTTACTTTATAATATTGTAACGATTTTAAAGGTTCATTAATTTTTATTTTAAAACAAAACACGAAATAGTTAATAATTAATTTATTTACAAGCAAACTAATTTAACACTAACATTTAACAATAATTTATTTCAACAGCCGAGCGAAAGTTTAACAGGCCACTTTTAATTTCGAAATGTCTCACGTTGCATTCTAATCGAACTGACTCCACCCTCCGGCCGTGTACATTTTATAAACTGGCTCTTTCTTCGGGAATCGCCTGGAACGCGCCGGAATGTCTATTCTAGTTTATTCCGCCGTCAGAATTCTCTGGCCCAAGGCGCGTCGACTAGACGGCGTTGACGCGAGAGACAGACGCTGGCTGCTGTCGGCAAATCATTACAATATAAAGACTATCAGAAATCCTTGAGAAACAAGTATGGCCTCATTTGGTCTGCATTTATTGGATGAGACCACGCATTTACATTTTATTGCAGAGACATTGCTTTTAATTCTGACTGTACATTCACAAACTGATGATTTCCAAAATAAGCTAATGACATTACCGTACGGAATGTAACCCTTGTAAGCTCACAAGTCATTGAAAGATACATCACATCTAAAGTAGCATATTTCATACTGTTTTGTAATGATTAAAGCACGGATTTAGACAACGCGACTCACGATCTACAGATGTACCTAAACCCGTGCTCTAGTAATAGCAATACATAATACATTACGTAAAGGTACATAATCCAAATTGATATTCGCGTATTACAAGGTCCATTGCACGTAAATTCTTTTACAGGGTGTTCAGCTTTAATCAAGCAACGACGCACGCAACTCAACGGGATGCCTACTAACACGACAACCTATTGTGATCCACTTTTCTTCGATATCGTAGTATGTGTATGGAACAGAGAGGTAGATAAATAGAGAGAGAGAGATTATTTTACTGCTGACGTATTTCATCCAATCAAATTTTCGATAAAAACAGGGCTTCGAACCCGAACTGAACCGAAAACCGGAAACAATCGTTATTTTTTTCGGAACGAAAACCGGAACCGCCGATATATTTTTTTCAATTGATCCGGAACGAAAACCGAGACGAAAAAAATAACTGGTTAAAAGAATTGAACCTCTTCTGATTCATATACCACCCTCAACGGCTACCGTCCCCGTCTATAGAAGAGAGAGACATCGGGATGCCCACTAACACAACGACCCCATTGTTCTTGAAAGACTTAACTTTACTACGTCTTTCAGGGACTATGGCTGACTTGCAGCGACATCGATTAAAATTATTATCGAATTAAAGCGAATAAAGTCCCATGTTTAATCTAGAATTAGTTAACAACGACGTTGGTGCAGCTCAGCCTATATGTTGTTGTGTTAGTGGGCATCCCGATGTCTCTCTCCTCCTCTATAAACTTGCAGACTTGTTCGATTACGCGACTACGCAAAAGTGCTTAATTAAAATCGATCCTCTTCTTCTGCTTTAATTGTGTTTAGTTACTCGTTCCCCCGTCCGTCGATCACTTCTTTTTTGCGTTTTATCGAGCCACGAGCGCGCAAACAGACGCGCCTTTATTTTTAGCCGGACGCGAACTTTAACGCTTTACCGGCGGCGGACGAGCGTAAACACCGAACTTCAAGGGATATTACGCACACGTGTGTTATTTATAGGCGACCGATTAAACGAGACGGCACGTTATTAAATTAAATGAGAATCGGCGGAGGCTCTGCTTTCGCGCGGATTAATTATTATTTATTTATTTACTGGAGAGCAAGCAAGGAAAGTTGCGCGTTGCAATTTCCGGCCGGGCGAAATGACCGCCGCGTTTTGCAAATTAAGTAAAAGTAACTTTCCACGCGTGTTACTTATTTAAATTTATTTATTTTGGAGGGGAACGGTTAAGGAAGAAGAAGAAGAAGAATAACAGATACAAAAGACTAGAAATACGGAATCAGGTGAACAGAAAAGAAAAACATATATATTTTTTTTAAATATAGCAACAACGAAATGCAAAGGAAATTGGCTTGATAAAAAAGAAACAAAATAAAAATGAAATAAACTGCAACGAAATGAAAAGAACGAGAAAGAAAATTGACTACAGCAGAGTCTAGTCAATCGTCTTTAAAAGAAAAAAAAAAACAAACGAAAAAACTCAAATAAACAACAACGAAATGCGAAGTAAATGATTTGTTTAAAAAAAAAAAAGAAATATGAAATAAACTGGAATGAAGTACGAAGAATAAGAGGAGCGAAAGCAAAAAAAGACTGACCAGACTAGAGTCCAGTCGATCTTCTTTTGTTTAGTTTTTTTTTTCTCTTTAATTAATTGCGTCATTAAAATTATGTGGCGCCATCTATGTAAATCTTGTCCGACTATAGCTTTTTCGGCGTGAAATTTGTTGTGTCATTAAAATTACGTGGCGCCATCTATTTTCGGCATGAAATTTGAAATTAATTTTTCGTTTTTACCATATGCTTGTATTTCAAGAGGAAGAAGAAGAATTTCCGGTATCTTTTGTTTCTTCTTCATTATTTTCCGTTTTTTATGCATTTGTTCTCTGTTGCTTAAAGTTGTTTTCTTTTATTTTCTTCTCATCGCATTTACTCTGTCATTGAAACTAAAAAGATACAACAACGAAATTATGTGGCGCCACCTATATGGACATACCGACAAGAGGAAGAAGAAGAATTGTCGAGATCTTTCGTTTCTCGTTAATTTTTTTCCCATTTTAATGCATCTCCTTCTCGGTTGCTTAAGGTTTTTTCTTTTAGTTTCTCCTCACCGCATCGCATTCATTCTGTCATCGAAACAGAAATGATACAACGACGAAATTATGTGGCGCCACCTATGAACACATTGTCGGACTAGAATTTTCACGGCGCCAAATTTGAAATTAATTTTTCGTTCTTACTGCGCTTGTAATTCAGGAGGAAGAAGAAGAAGAGTTGTAGAGATCTTTTGTTTCTCCTGCATTTTTTTCGTTTTATATGCATCTCGTTCTCTGTTGCTTAAAGTTTTTTTTCTTTTAGTTTCTTCTCATCGCATTAATTCCATTATTGAAACAAAACCGACACAACGACGTAATTATGTGGCGCCACCTATGGACATTTTGTCGGACTACAATTTTCACGGCGCCAAATTTGAAATTAATTTTTCCTTCTTACTGCGCTTGTATCTCAGGAGGAGGAAGAAGAAGAGTTGTAGAGATCTTTTGTTTCTCCTGCATTTTTTTCGTTTTATATGCATCTCGTTCTCTGTTGCTTAAAGTTTTTTTCTTTTAGTTTCTTCTCATCGCATTAATTCCATTATTGAAACAAAAACGACACAACGACGTAATTATGTGGCGCCACCTATGGACATATTGTCGGACTACAATTTTCACGGCGCCAAATTTGAAATTAATTTTTCGTTCTTACAGCGCTTGCATTTCAAGAGGAAGAAGTGTTGTAAAGATCTTTAGTTTCTCCTTCACTTTTTTCGTTTTATATGCATCTCATTCTCTGTTGCTTGAAGGTTTTTTTTTAGTCTCTTCTCGCGCCGAATTAATTCCGTTATGAAAATAAAGATAATATAACCGAGCAACGCCATCTATGTCAATATAGTCGGAATACTTTTCTGGCGGGAATTTTGAAATTAATTCTTCGTTTTTACTGCGGTTGCATTTCATGAGGAAGAAGAAGAGTTGCAGAGATCTTTAGTTTCTCTTTCAATTTTTTTCGTTTTTTATGCATCTCATTCTCTGTTGCTTAAAGTTTTTTTTTTGTTTAGTTTCTTCTCGCCGAATTGATCCCGTTATTAAAATACAGATAATATTACCGTCACTAAATAATTACAGTACCGAAATCAGCCGCCATTTTAGTGCAAAACATTGGCGGCAAATTCAAATGTCTAACACTAACAACGACACACTTGGGCATTTTAACCTTTTACTTGACAGGTGTTAAGGTTGATTAAACTTGCTGGAAAGAAAATCACTAGAAAAGTTGGCCATTTAAACTTGCCGGAAAAAAAATCACTAGAAAAGTCGGCCATTTTAGTGCAAAAACGTGCGTTCTTTGTCCTACACATTAAGCATATGGATTGCGGTACTGTATTTATTTAGTGAATGTAGATAATATAACCAAGCAGCGCCATCTATCTAAATCTAGTCGGAATATTTTTGTGGAGGGAAATTTGAAATTAATTTTTCGTTATTGCTGCGTTTCTGCTGCATTCTCCACCGGACGTTGAGCTTCTCTTCCAATCATTTAATTTTGTTTTTCTTTTTTTAAGAAGAAGAAACAAACGAAAATTGAAACAAATTTAAAAATTTTCACTTGTTCTCCTCATCAAACTAATTTCGTAATTAAAATAAACAGAATACAACTTAAATTATGCGGCCGCCATCTATGTACACGTTGTCGGATTACAATTTTTTCGCCGCCAAATTTGAAACGAATTTCGTGCTCTTTTATTTTTCGTTCGTTCGTTCGATTTTGATTCGACTATTCTTTTGCATTTCGTTTGAAATTTCCTTTTGTTTTCCCTCATCGAATTAACTCCGTCATTAAGATAAAAACGATACGACGAAATTAGGTGGCGCCATCTATGGACACATTGTCGGACTGCAATTTTTTCGGCGCCAAATTTGAAATGAATTTCGTGCTCTTTTATTTTTCGTTCGTTCGTTCGTTCGTTTTTTATTCGACTATTCTTTTGTATTTTGCCTAAAATGTTCTTCTGTTTCCTCTCATCGAATTAATTTCGTATCCTAGATTTTTTTTTTGAAATTCTCTTGCGTGGTTGAAACTCGATCGTTCTTAACGTAAGTGCATAGTGATATAATTTGAGAAATCGCGTGTGCGTGAAATTTTCCCAGTGCTTACGTACTCCTTCACGCTCTACATCCTCAAGAAACGTTTTCCTCATTCTTTCTGACGCCGACTCCGACACGCCGATTCTCAACCTCAACGACGCGTAAAGCGTAAATAAATTTCAAGCCGCTCGTCTTTTTTTCAATTTATGGTATGTCCGCGAAATACTCCGGCGGCTTTCTTTTTTTTTTCGCGCCTAGAAAGCGAAAAGTTCACAAAGTGCGACGAACTCCGGCGAATTCCGGAAAAATTTTCGGATCGCCGATCACGTGAAGTTTTCTGATCTGACGTTAAGATTACTTTGCAGGCCAACAATAAATAATCGATGGATACTTGCGTGCCAATCGCAATAAAATTGTTCCCATTACATTTACACATGTTACAAGTAACTACATACATACGTCACACACATGCAAGAGGAGCATTTTACTTGTTCAGTTACAAAAACGGTTGCTTTCAGATTTCCTGATTAAATTTGGCGCTCATTTTAATTCAAACAAAGCGTACATAGATGGCACTGTCGACCAATAAAAAAAAACTTACATACATATTTATATTTACAATACCTATTTTACTTAAAACAACATGGAAAGCAAGTTCGGCTGGTTCCTGTTTCAAATTAAATTTGGCGCTCGTTTTAATTCAAAAAAGTGTACGCAGATGGTGCCACCGAACTACAAAAAATAATTGCGTTTACGGCGCAACCTTTCACGCATTTAAAACAATTGGGAAAACAATTGATTTCAGGTTGGTCATGTCTCAAATTTTCTAAATTAAATTCGGCTCGTTTTAACATGAAAAGGCGTACACAGATGGCGCCACCGACCAATAGCAAACAATTTATATATTTATAGCACTTTTTTATTTAAAAAAATCAAAAAGCAAACCAACCTTTTCTATCTTAAAAATTAAAAAAAAATCAATTCGTTAAGTTCGGTTACAGAGGCGGCCGCTTTCAGATTTCCAATTTAAATTTGGCGCTCGTTTAAATTCAAGAAAGTGTAAGCAGATGGTACCACCGACCTACAAAAAAATAATTGCGTTCACGACGCAACCTTTTACGCATTTAAAACAATTGGGAAAACAATTGATTTCAGGTTGATCATGTTTCAAATTTTCTAAATTAAATTCGGCTCGTCTTAATACGCAAAGGCGTACACAGATGGCGCCACCGACCAATAGCAAACAGTTTATATATTTATAGCAATTTTTTATTTAAAAAAATCAAAAAGCAAACCAACCTTTTCTATTTTAAAAATTAAGAAAAAAAAATCAATTCGTTAAGTTCGGTTACAGAGGCGCCCGCTTTCAGATTTCCAATTTAAATTTGGCGCTCATTTTAATATGAGAAAAGCGTAAATAGATGGCATAGAAATAGAAATAGAAATAGAAATAGAAACAATTACATTTTGTTACGTTTCAAATCTCCCGCCAAAGAAAACGCGGAGGCAAAGTGATATACGAACCGCGTTTGGATACAGGTGGCTACCCTGCATCCCTCCTCTTTACTGCTCGAAGCTTATTCGTGTGGCACACCACGTGACAGCCTTCTGGTGACGCCGTTGGTTACCGTCCGTATTTTAGCGGCCACCATCATCTTCAAGTCGTCTCTGTCGTCCTTTTGTGTTCGGACCTTGGTTGGGTGTTAACGTGTTTTACGTGTGTTGTGAAATACCGGAATTCTTGCCCCTTGGGAGGAGAAGTTCACCAGCGGCTGTGCCGGAAACGTTAACTGACACCACCGAACGAATTTGGGGGACAATTTCAATCCTCATACCAAGTCTGGAGTTTAGAAATTCTCACGTAACATATAACGACGAATGCCGACGACAACCTAATATGGCCGCTAACGAAATCGTTTCCTTTATGTAGGCTTTTCTGTTTGGGCGCTTTTAGTCCAGGCTTCTGGGCCTAGTTCTCCGGTGGCGCTTCTGCCCTGTGAATGTACCGTGGCCCGATCGTGGAAACCTGACAAGCCATCTTGACGATCCCAGCGGATCCAGTTTGATCCAGATTGTCGACGCTACCCGTGGGTCGTAACTACCCACCGGCCACCGCGCTTCGGTTGGTAACGTTGACCCTGGCGCACGACTGGACGCGCTGTCAAAAGGTTAGGTATTCCAACTTTAATTTAATCTGACGTCTTGCGAATCGATCGGTTTATATTTTATTAATTTCTCGTGAATAGTTAAATCGCGAGGAAGAATTTCGAACTACGTGTTTGTTGCGCTGCGTTTACCGTAGTTAATTTAAGCATAAATTAAGAAGCCATTTGAAATTGTGTAAAGTGCTGTATGTTTTGATTTGTTTAATAAAACCTCAGTTGTGTTAACTTTAATTTCGAGTTTAATTTTTGCGCACACCAGTGAGTAAAGTCTCGCCTCCGTTTTGCTGTTGATTTATTTCTGCCCGATTCGGTCGAATGAAGACGTCGACCGGTCGATTACGTTTAGCTGAAGGACTGTCTTCTGGCGCCCTTTAATAATTTTACCAACTTAATCAACCCGCCCCATTCTTCACTGTTGCTAGTCCGGGGGAACAGCTGATACGTTTAGTCAGCAGAAGCTTGTTATCTGTCAGTGGTAAGTAAGAGGCAAGTAAATTAAATTATAAATTTGGTGACAACTTATTATAGCGAATATTTTATTTAGGAGAAATCAAAAAAAGTGTTGCTTGCAGATTTTCAAATTTGGTACCCCGTCAACATTACGCCTAAGCAGGGTACCCCTTTTAAATCGTAATCAAATCTGAAACAACTCGGCGTCATTTCTGAAGTAGAATGGGTTGCCTATTTTCTGGTTTAAAGGCGTCGCGATTTAAAATTAATGGCCGCCCTGTATGAACCGTGGATGGGTGACCTTGAAATGTATGTACCACATGCCGGAAAAAATCACTAGAAGTGTCGACCATTTGAGCTTGCCGGAAAGAAAATAACTAGAAGAGACGGTCATTTTAGTGCAAAAACTTTTCTTTATCTTACACAATAAGCATATGTCACTAAACGGTCACTAAAGTTGACGAAAGTGGTCACTAGAGTTGACGAAAGTGGTCACTGATGTTGACAAAAGTGTTCACTGAAGTTGACCAAAGTGGTCACTGAAGTTGACCAAAGTGGTCACTGATGTTGACCAATGTGGTCACTGATGTTGACCAATGTGGTCACTGAAGTTGACGAAAGTGGTCATTAAAGTTGACGAAAGTGGAAAGTCGGCCATTTTAGTGCAAAAACCTGGTTTCTTTATTTTACACATGAAGCATATGGATTGCGGTACTGAATTTATTTAGTGACTGTAGTTTACATTTTTGCGCAGCACCATCTGTTGAACATAAGTAACGACTATTAGCGTGTTTTCGATTCACTGCACTAGTAAGTATTTCTTCTTGTCTTAATAATCTCATGTAACAATAGAAGATGGAGATACTCTGAGAGTGCTCTAGAGCAGGGAATCGAAAGCGCCATAAGTTTGCATGCAGTTTTCAAATTTATCTCATTTGATTGATTTTTCGAATATGTTTTGTTTTTTAAGGCTAGTTCACACTCCTCTCTTCCTCTAATTTTATTATTTGAAGTTATATAGCCCCTATACTTACATAAATAGTAACGATATCCTTTGATCTCGCCGCTGGAGCAAAATTTAGTTGGTATCACTGAAAGTTACTAAATGGGCAACTGTCATAAGCAACTGTGTAAACCACCGAACAGTGTAAACATTATTTCTAACGCAAACGTAGACGAAGAAATATGTAGATGCAGCGGTATTTAAAAAAAAATTGTAAACTTATACTTACGAATTCGTACGTACTTCCTTTGAAGAAAATGAAATGCTAATATAAAAAAAGAATGTATACTCAAGTTATTCCATGCATAAAAAAGGAAAATTTGTACTTTGTTAATAAATTGAATGTGCATAATACTATTTCTGTTTGTTTCAATATTAGTTTAAACAACGTGCCAGTGTATCTAGTGACTTTCGATTTTTAATGTTTTTGTCAGATTTGCTCCAGCTTGTCATCACTATACGTAATTATAGGGGCTATATGAAGTTAAAATTTGCAGCGCCATCTATTGCACATGCGTAGATTTAACGACGATTCCGCATAGTTTTCAAATGGTTTTTCTTGACTGATTTCTCGAATATTTTCCCCCCTTAATTTTGGTGTACATCCCTCTTTCTTTTCAATTTGATTTTTCAACTTAAAGCTCACACTTTTACGCAGCGCCATCTGTTGGTTATAGATTTAATGAATGAGTTCGCACAGTTGCGAAAACTAATTCGATTGATTTTTCAAATATTTTTATTTTCTTCGAGGTCAGTTTTCATCCCTCTTTGCTTCCAATTTTATTTTTTCGAACTTAAAACTTGCACTTTCACGCAGCGCGCCATCTGTTGCATGTACGTAGATTTAATGCCCGACTTCGCATAGTTTTCAATTCTTGTTTGATTGATTTCTCGACTTTGTGGAAGAAGTGCGGCGCAACGCTGTTATTAACATTACGCCCGTATCACATCTAAATTAACAATACTGATTCTTTTTTTTTTTCGTTGTATACAGGGTGTTTGTAAAATAAGTGCAAAAATTTTAACCACATTACCGTGCGAGTACATAGAACACGGAAAAATAAAAAATAAAATTTTCATAACGGGGGAAAATTATTTTATCCGTCTCTTATACGACGGTCGTGAAACAACAGAAAACTTGCGGAACCTGCTTCGCTGATCGTAGGCAACAAACATCGCAGGCGTGACTAATATGCAAAGGCGCACTCACTCACCGAATAATATCTGTGTGGAAGAACACATTCAAACGTTCGCTACAGTAATTTAGTAATGTTTATAACAACTGTTCAAAGTGGCATCCATCATTAGCGACACGCACACGAAACGTTCGAAACGTCCCATAATCGCGTAAATGCGGGGACATTAGCTGTAAATGTTCTTGCATTGAATTGGAAATGTGTTTCCATAAATCCGCCGTGCTTCTTCAGTTTCTCGAGCTTCGCTGTAGATGAGGAGCGTCTGTTCTCTCACCGTTCGTCGTTCGTTAATTGCGGCATTTTAATAAGTAATACTAAGCACAAGAAATAGCAATAAATTGTGTGTCATGATCACAAATGAAATAAAATGAAGCAAATTACGATACGACTTACTGCGACTTAAAAAAAAATACTTTTATTAGCCGCCCGACTTCGGCAAAGGTCACTGGATCATTGCTCGATTGCAGTACGCTTTCTGCGGTCGCAATAAAATTTCCTTTTCTTTACCTACCACAAAGACATAGACGTGCGATTAATTCTTGTCCGATTTTCAACTGCGATTTTCTCGAAATGTGTAAAACTTTTGCCAAGGACATATGAGTTCAATCGTTGCCGTTTATGGTGATGTATTACAGGTTTAAATATTTGCATACTGTACTGTATTCTTTTTTGTGGCACATAAGTCGTCGTTGTTTTTTTTTCTTTTTACATGCGACTTGCTCTTTCAAGCTTTCTAAGTTCGAATAAATGACTCTAACCTGAGCGCAGCGGATGTGATCGACTTAGTTGGCTAGATTTTTTTTTTGTGTTGAAATATTACTGAGAGGAGGGAGTTGCGCCGCATCTGCACCTTACTGCTAATGCACGATACAACACCAACCCCGACGAGTGTCCGGGTTAACGCTAGCCGACGTCCCCTACACTCGGCTATTTATATGATTAGATTTTAACCCGGAACATCGACGATGGTTGTACCTATACTTTCAGGAAGTGACGTAGCTCCTTTTAATAACCAATAATTGTACCTACGCGTCGAATATGATTAGGCAAGAGGTAACACGATCACCTTTCGGGCAATGCTTTCTTTTCACTTGAGCGAGCCGTTCGCGTTCGCATTCGCATTCGCATTCGCATTCGCATTCGAGCAAGAGGCAGTCATGAGAAAGGAACTCTCTGTAATTACGGTTACCTTATACCTACCGGGCAAGCCGTAATCTCCTGCACTTTTATGGTTTTCTGTATTACGACACGCCGCGCCGCTCCGTGAATGAATGTCGATCTATTTAACGTGCGATACTCGAGAACTTAAGCGAAAAAAAAAAGAAACCGCGTTGTTTTCTAATAGAATTCGATCTGTATCGGCTTTTATGCGCGCCGTTACGCAAACGGCCTGAAAGCTTACGTTTTTGGTTAGTTATCTTGTATTGAGCGCGGCAATAAATAACTTGCAGACGTGAGTTCGTGATGATATTTCTGCGTGATAAACGCGCCAGGCGTTACTTTGCACTTGGGCGCAACGTTCGAACGTGCTCCGGAGCAAAAATGGCGCTTCGCTTCGGGGCGAACGCGAGAAATAATTGATTTAATCTGGTGGGGGTTGTCTCATTGTTTTCTTTTTGTTGAAGGAATTTCCCCCCGTCGTCGTGACTTTTAAGGTAAACGATCGCCTATATCAATTTTTTGTTAATTATGGTACGTACACTCGGAGTCACCTAAAGATAGGCTTACCATACGTCCCGGTTTAACCGGGACTGTCCCGGTTTCAGGCATTGGCCCGGCGTCCCGGTCGGTTTGGTATTTTGTCCCGGTTAACGGTTGTAATTATAAACTTTAAACGATAGAGACGCGCGAGCACAGAGGGCGCCTCTCACTATCTCGCTCTCTCTCTCTCAAGGTCAATTAGAGAAAGACAAAAGACTGTGACAAGAAATAGAAAAAATGAATTAAGAGAAATCGGGAACCCTGTAATGTAAACAAAAACACAGACATCGCAATTTAAAAAAAAATTCGTATTTCTTTTGATTTTAATTTTTGTGATTCGTCGGAATTAAACGTAAAAAAAGGGGAAAAAGAGACAAAAAATTTGACAAAAAGACAAATCAAAAGACGATCGATCACTCAACTAACAATTATTATGTATGAAACTTTTAGTTTTAATATCGAGCACAGGAAAGCTATATCTTCAAGTATAAAATGAAATGAAACAGAAAAATCTATACATATTTTCAAACTTAAAGATAGGAAAGCTATATTTTCAAGTTGAAGAACCGGAAAGCTATATATTTTCAAGTTGAAGAACAGGAAAGCTACATATCTTCAAGTTGAAAGCTATAATATATTTTCAAGTCTGAAGAGAGAAAAGTTTTATGTTGAGGACAGGAAAGCTATACGCTTTTCAGATCTAAAAAGAGGAAAGCTAAGTTTTCAAAACCAAATATGAGGAAGCTATGTATTCAAGTCAAAGAATGTTTAAGCTTGAAGCTTTCGAAATTCGTATTTTCATATAAGGCCGTATAAATGTAAAAACATTAAGAACCCTTACATTTTCAAGTGTATAAAATCGAGGAGTCGTATTTTTTAATCCGAAGAAACAAAAGAAAGCTATATTTCTTAAGGCAATGTCCGCCTGAGCATAAGGGGCAAAGTAAACTCATGCTTTCCAGTCACGAAGTGTTAAATATGAAAATTTAGAAATGCTATATTTCTGAGTCAAGGGTTGCCTACAAACACAGGCAGAAAAGCTATTGTATATCAAACTAGAGATCGTCTGCAACCGGAGGCTTAGGAAAGCTATATTTTCAAGTAGAAAGAAATCGAAGCTTATTGTCACAAAGAGCTATACATTTTTATGCTTGAAAATCGAAAGGATAATTGTAGCCTTAGGAAAGCTTACAAAAGTTATACTTTTAAGCCCAACGCTATCGAAGCTTACAGTCATAAAAAGTTATATATTTTCATGCTTTAAAATTGAAAGGTTAATCGTGGCCTTAGAAAAGCTATATATGTTTGAATTGGCTTCCGGTTGGAACCGCGTCACGTTGACTTCTTCTACTGCCGACGTTTCGTTCTCGTACGAGAAGCAGCAGCAGCCCTGAGGAAGTTCTTCTGCAATGGAGAACGAAACGTCGGCAGTAGAAGAAGTCAACGTGACGCGGTTCCAACCGGAAGCCAATTCAAACATGGACGACGGCCGCGGAAGCCTTCAAGTCAAAGAAAGCTATATATTTTCACGCTTGAAAGTTGAAAGGCTAATTGTGGCCTTAGGAATCCTACATTCTAAGGTCTGGAAAGATTAAACATATTTCGAAGTCCGGAGAAAGCAGCCATACTTTCAAGAAGACTTAAGATAAAATGTATTGCTACCTACCTGTAGGTTTGCAAATTTTGTGCGAAATGTCTTAAGTCTCCACACCGCTCGGCATAGCTCGTGGAGAAGGGAGGGTTCGACGAAACCCCAATGCAAAAGGTGGGCAAAAATGATTAAAAATAAAATGCACCAGCTGAGCACACTTGTTTATATTTAACTTGCTCAAAGAACTTCAAATAACGAACACTTAACAACGGAACATAAATAAAAAAGTAACACATTAAAATAAATCCGTACCACAGATCTGTGCTTCGGTCACACGTACGGTACTAATCTTAACGCAACGACTCCGCCACTATAATTTGTTCAACAACGACTCCTAAAGATAATAATAAACCAAAGTTATCCCGACCTTCGTATCCACTCAGAAGATCCAGCGTCCGTTGTAGGTCACTGTCAAACGTCAACAAACCCGGAGCGTCCTCCCGCGGTGAATCGCAGAGTTAGTCAAGGGGTGGCCAAACCGCCACGGTCGCGTCGTATTCCCGGACGAGTCCACTCCTCCAAGGTAAGGCGGGTAGACCGGCTCACAAAGTCCCTGCTTGGTACGGGAATCTGGGCCTCAGACAAGAAGTCCGGAACCGAGCTACCACCGGGATTAACTAGCAGTCCAATTAAAGTCGAAGAAGAATTGGTACTTGAAGTAAAACGTGAATCGGAGTCAAAATTAAAACTTGGAAGTTAAAGCTGAACTTGACTTTAAAGCTTAACTTGGATTTAAAGCCTGGGGGAAAAGAAAAACGTGTTACAGGGAGGGGTCGCTAAAAGAACAGCCAAAACCATACCTGATCCCTTGCTCGGGGCAGGCCTTTGAGAAACCGCCTTGAAACAGCTTGTGGGTCACTCGGCGCGCTTTAGCAAATCACGGAAATCCGTTTCTAATTTCAGCCACACTCACAGTGGGAAACTAACCAGCACTAACTTTAGGCTTGCACGAAAACAATCGACCGCACAGCTCGAGGACCGTCAAGACACTCACTACCTCACTAGCAAGCGACGGCGCCCTGATCCATCACATGCTCTGGCAGACGGAAGTCGTTACTGAAGAAACACAGTTTAAACGGGGAAATGAGTGAGATGGAGATGTGTAGTCTGCCTGAAGTAACAGCGGATAGTTAACATCACGCTACGTTGTGAAATATGGTGCAATGCGACGATCGGCACGTAGGCCGTGTGAACGTTAAAAGTTCCCACGATGATACAGGATGTTCGGAAAATTATTATAAATAACTTGAATGGATTTTTCAACCGTAACAGTATTTGGAAACCTAAAGACTTAGGAAAGTTATAGTTTTTGTTTAAAGACAGAGAAGCTGTAATTTTAAGTCGAAGATTTTGTAAATCAGAAGACTTATTTGAAGTGGAAACTTAGAGCCATAAAAAAGGTACATATAGATTTTCAAGCCTGAAGATCGAAAAGCCAATTTTGGCCTTAGGAAAGCTCACACATTTCTAAGTCGGACAATATAGGCATATCTTCAACAAGACCCAAGAAAATTGTACTTTAAAACCTGAAGGCTTAGGAAAGGCTTTTAAGACAGAGAAGCTATAATAATTTCAAGTGAAAGATTGACTCAATTAGAAGACTTGGAAAAGCTACATATCTTCATGCTTGAAGTTCGAAAAGCTAATTATGGCCTTGGGAAAGCTGGCATACTTCTAAGCCTGGATGACGCACCCATATTAAAGAAAAAAACTATACAAATAAAAATGTACGTATTTGGAAACCTGAAGACTTAGAAAAGCTATACTTTTGGTTTAAAGATAAGAATGCACAATTTAAAGTCTACATCTGAAAACTTTAAAAAGCTGAATCTTCAAGTGATTTCCCCTCCCGCGTGTCTAAGGGTGACAATACACATTTCATAAACAAAACGAGGTTTCTCTTTTAAATGAAGAAAGGCTTCCATCTGGTTACCGCAATGTTTCATCTAATTTCGAGAGGCCCCTGTATATGAGTGAATTTTTTTTTGGGGCCAAATCAACCAATGATTATGCGATCCCCCCCCGTAAATTAAACTTTTGCACTATGAAAAAATTAAAAAGAATGATAAAGTGTTGAGGTACAAAAAATAATTAAAATAATTTAATTTTCTGCTTCACAGGACTTTCGGTACTTTGGGTACCTTATCTATCTGCTTTTTTTAAATAGTAATAAAACATTTTTTGGTAGTAGCCTAATATGTTTCTTTTCGCCCAGTCCTGTCCCGGTTTAGAGCTTCATGATCATGGTAAGCCTACCTAAAGGGGATCTAACAAAGACAAATGCGCCCTAGCTTTGTATACCCACGTAGTGACGCGTGCTGCAAGCTAAAACCCCCATTGCAATGAAACTCCATCCATGAAATTCCTGAGAAGAGTCTGGTTTCACTTAGGACAATAGTTTCATTACTCACGTCTAGGTAACACCCTGTGTAGTGGTTTTATTATTTCAACACTCTTTTTGAGAACCGCCGATTATTTTTTATTCCCCTCCCCCCCTCAAATTTGTTCTAAGTAATAATTAACAATTTAGCTACTACTTAGAACAATAGTATATTGTAGACCGAGGCGGTAAAGTGCTTGTTTTCCAGGTCGAGAGAAGACATGGCCATTTCTTGAGACCTGGAAAACTACTTTACCGCCAAAGTTTACACATTATTTTTTTTCCTACACAACATTATAATTAATTTTGTTAATATCACTTGAAGTGAAAATATTAAAATTGATTTACTATTAAAATCGTTATAGACGCTTTAAAATACGATGTTGTATGTCCTAGCGTGGCCGAGCGGTCAAGGCGGTGCGGTGGTTTAAGACACCAGTCACTTCGGAGGCACGGGTTCGAATCCCACCGCTGCGCTGCCGAGTTGATTTTTTTTCTTGATAATTTTAATCCTTTTTAAAACCAGTGGGGTTAAATAAAAAAACTTACGTTTGTTAATTTTTTTTGATGTCGATGAGAATGCATTCCACAAATTATTGTTGCGCCACCTAGTGGTAAAGCTTCGTCAATTATTTTCTCGGCTAGGCTGGGTTGTTCATTTTGCCGGGCTAGCCGTGGAAATGTTTGCTTTCTCCTCTCTGATGAGGCGATAAAATTGAATTTTCTAGTAGTGTAGGAAAAAAACGTTTCTTATCTCTCGAGTACTAAAAGACTCAAGCTTGGTATCACCCTATATGGTATTATTCTCAATGGTGGATATCCCTCGTCGAAAACGTCGATTTATTTATTTGGTTTCCCCCTAAAAAAAAATATCTTTGCGGAACAAAAAAAAATATTTGGCAGGTAGAGCCAATTTTTCTAAGAAGTCATCGATCGGCGGGGTTGGGGGAACAACAAAAGGCAACATGACGAAACCTTTTTGCACCTGCACGGGTGTAACGCACTTTACCTTTTCTTGTCTTTCTCTCTCTCGTGCTCATTCGCCTCTTGCTGAAATGAATAAATTCCCTGGATATTCGAGGCGAACCGCATCGATTCTATTAAAAGCCCCTTAATCCTGACGGACGCTCTAAAAGCCTTTCATATCCGCAAACAATAAACCGAAGAAGTGCATTCCGAGCCGCGGAAGGAGAAGAAGAAGAAAAAGATGACGCAAAATTTGCACGGCTAAACGCAGCGATAAATAAAGTCGGAACGTGCTCGTAAACATGTTAGTTTTTTTTTTTTTTAATAAAATAATGACGCCCCCAATATTAAGAGTGTATAGATTTGTCGTCGAGCGACATTAGAAAGTGTGACCCAGGAAATGGACTTTACGCGAGTCCGGAGAAAACTCCGGGGCTGTTAATTATTCCGGGCGCGTATTCGCCGAAGTGTATAATAAGGTGGAACGTAAAAGTTTTGTTAATACGTTCCCGTCCAGTTATTAAGTGGACGTGGAAAACGCGATGAAAGCAGGACACAAGAAAGCGAGCGACGATACAGGGTGTTCGAAATTATAAGACACTTGATTTACTTATACATAGCGTGACCTTCCTTACCTGGTTACAAAAGTAGAGACGTGTCTGAAGAATCACCTCACGTCCGGCTAAACTCGAGGAGATACATTGGTATGGGTCGTACGTCGTACGTAATCCCAAAAGTATGTACAGGGACAAATTACTAAACCGAAAGAAATAAGAGCCACCACTAGTGCACACTCGTTTTTATTTACGACTCAAAAATTAAATTAACAAACCACACGTAACGTGTCAAGTCAAATTTAAAAATTAACTAAAACCGCTCTTTACGGATACGTTTACAGAACGCATTTAAAAAGGACACAACATTTCGAAAATGGGTACTTGTATGAACGCAGTTTATAATTTAAATATTAAAGATCAAAATGCGATACAACAAAATACACGAACAATTCAGATCCCAAACCTTTGAGTGTCCAAAGCGCAAACGTCTAAGTAACGTCCGTCGAGGTTAGGCGTAACAGGAGCGCCGCGTCACTCCGAATCAGGGTTGCCAATATGCGGGCAATTACCCGAATTACGGGTAATTTAAGCAACCTTGCGGGTAAAAAAAATATGTGGGTAAAAATGGGTATTTTCAAAGAAGAAAAAAAAAACAGATTAATTTTTAAATTTTCGATTGACGACTTGTTAGTGATGTTTCAGCTTTACTATTGGCAACAAAGAAATCACTAAAGCCGGAAGCCGACAAAAACTAAAGTAACTATGTAACTAACAGCCAAATCCACATTGTAGATCAGTGCTGCCAACTCTACCGATGCGATAATTTGGTAGATCTACCGATTTTAAACTTAACTTTTTTTTTTGTAATTTTCTTTATTTTTAGATCGTCTTTTGTTTTATTTTAAGTCAAAAATTGCACAAATTTCAAATCTTAATTTTAGAAAGTTTCGTTTATTTAACGAGAATTTTTTAATTTTCGTTATTTTTTCGTAATTTTATAAATTTTCTCTGTTTCTCGATCGTCTTTTGTTTTATTTTACGTCAAAAATTGCACAAATGTCAAACCTTCATTTTAGAAAGTTTTGTTTATTTAATGAGAATTTTTATTTTTTTTAAATTTTATTGAATGAGATTTTTTTTATTTTTGTTATTTTTTTGCAATTTTATTCAACGAGATTTTTTTTATTTTTACATATTTTTTTAAATTTTATAAATTTATCGATCGTTTTATTTTTCGTCAAATATTGCACAAATATCAAATCTTAATTTTGTTTATTTAATAAGAATTAATTAATTTTTATAACGAGTTTTTTTATTTTTGTAATTTTTTCTAATTTTATTCAATGAAATTTTTTAATTTTATAAATTCGTCGATCGTCTTGTTTTATTTTGCAACAAAAATTGCCTAAAGTTCAAATCTTAATTTTAGCAAGTTTTTCTTTATTTAATGAGAATTTTTTAATTTTTATAATTTTTTGTATTTTTTATAATTTTCGGTAATTTTATAGAAAGTAGAAAGTATTGTTTATTTAATGAGATTTTTTATACATATTTTTTTTTTTTTAAATTTCATAAATTTGTCGATCGTCTTTTGTTTTATTTTACGTCAAGAATTGCACAAATGTCAAAACTTTATTTTAGAAAGTTTTGTTTATTTAATAAAATTTTTTTAATTTTTATGATTTTTTGTAATTTTAGAAAGTAGAAAGTATTGTTTGTTAAATGAGAATTTTTTAATTTTTATAATGTTTTGTAATTTTATTTAACGAGTTTTTTTATTTTTGTAATTTTTTCAAATTTATTCATTGAGATTTTTTAATTTTATAAATTCGTCGATCGTCTTGTTTTATTTTGCAACAAAAATTGCCTAAAGTTCAAATCTTAATTTTAGCAAGTTTTTCTTTATTTAATGAGAATTTTTTAATTTTTATAATTTTTTGTAATTTTTATAATTTTTTGTATTTTTTATAATTTTCGGTAATTTTATAGAAAGTAGAAAGTATTGTTTATTGAATGAGATTTTTTTATACATATTTATTTTTTTTTTAATTTTATAAATTTGTCGATCGTCTTTTGTTTTATTTTACGTCAAGAATTGCACAAATGTCAAAACTTTATTTTAGAAAGTTTTGTTTATTTAATAAAAAAATTTTAATTTTTATGATTTTTTGTAATTATAGAAAGTAGAAAGTATTGTTTATTTAATGAGAATCTTTTAGTTTTTATTTTTTTTGTCATTTTATTTAATGAGATTTCTTTTATTTTTATTATTTTTTTCTAATTTTATTCAATGAAATTTTTATTTTTATTTTTTTAAATTTTATAATTATAATACATAATAATTTTATAAATTTTCTTTATTTCTCGATCGTCTTTTGTTTTATTTTACGTTAAAAGTTGCACAAATGCCAAATCTTAATTTTAAAAAGTTTTGTTTATTTACTAAGAATTTTTTAATTTTATAAATTTTCTTTATTTCTTGATCGCTTCCTACTCTCGACATGGGCCAGTCTCATTGCAAAAGAATAGGATCGTTCAGACTCGTATAACGTTTTAATGCGAGATTTTAGGACCAGTCCAAGTTACGAGGTTAAACTTTCGGTGTAGCTACACTTTCGTCAATATACAGGGTGACTTCGCAAGTTAGAAAATAAATTTAAGGAAATTTTCACCCGTAACAATAGATTAATTCACGAGTTATTTTGCAGAGTAGTTCGTTGATTTGTTCGTCGGCTTTTCACAAAACCGGCCGTCTCGAAATAAATAATTGAAAGTCAAAAAAAGTCTAATTTATTTTTCACTTTCAAAACAACCCCGTTTAATGAAATGTTTGCACAAATTGAGAGGAATTCTCCGTACGGTCTGCTTGCAACCGAGTATTTAGTCACCTGGACTCAAAGGAATCTCGAAGCGCCGATCAACACGAACGGTTCGCGGGAAAGGGGGGGGAGATCTATTTGGCCAATGACAGGCCTGCAATGCTTCCTACTTTCGACATGGGCTAGTCTCATTTTAAAAGAATAGGGTCATTCAGACTCGTATAAGGTTTTAATGCGAGATTTTAGGACCAGCCCAAGTTACGAGGTTAAACTTTCGGCGTAGCTACACTTTCGTCAATATACAGAGTGACTTCGCAAGTTAGAAAATAAATTTAAGGAAATTTTCACCCGTAACAATAGATTACATAGATGGCAGCAGCAACAACTAAGTTCATGGCCAGCTACATTAACATTCACTGACGTGTATGTATGGCCGTTTCAATTCGACTTTTAAAAATTTTGACGTGTACTCCACTCAGCGCCTCTTGTGAATTTTTAAGTAATTGAGGGGAGTACTCCACGGCATGCTTTCTCGGAACCGAATTTTAGGCGAATTGAAACGGCCATACATGCACGTCAGTGAATGTTAATGGAGCTGGCCATGCTAAGTTAGACAACTAGAACGCTGCGGCAATATAAAAAAGTCGTTCGTATTTTCGAATTTGGTGCTTAACGTTAGTTAGTTCGAAGAAACTATCACAGATGGCACCACTAAATATTATTAAAAGTTTGAATAAAATAAGTTTTTCTGCCGCAAGGAACCAGACCAGCCAATCAATTGGAACGCTACAGAAACGTAAAGGGCATTTTATATCTCAAAGTTTGACGTTTAATGTTAGTTCCAAGAAAATGTCGTAGATGGCAATAGTACGTGTTACTGAAAAGTAAATAAATTATGTTTCTACGCCATGAGAAATCAAGTTAGCTGACGAGAGCGCTAAGAAAATATAAGTTGACATTTCACGACCTCGAATTTGGCGCTTAAGATTAGTTCGACAAAGATAACATAGATGGCAGCCTGCGGTAGCTATTAATAAAAATTTCTCTACATCGAGAAACTAAGAGGAGAAAACCAGAAGCTGCGGAAATATCGAGGAGACATTTGCATCTTCAAATTTGGCGCTTAACGTTAGTTCGAAAAAACTATCATAGATGGCACCCATAAATATTTTAAAAAATTTGAATAAATTAAGTTTTTTTGTCGCAAGGTACCAGATTAGCCAGTCAATCGGAACGCTACAGAAACATAATAATTTCCATACGGGGGATGTCCAACAGACGAAACCGAACGAGCGCTGTTTTCAGGCGTGTCAAATTACGCGTGCAAGTGGAACGCGATTGTTTCGACCGAGCATAATAAGAAGTCTGGGAGAAACAGTTAAGCGAGTGACATACTTAAAACTGTCGCGGCGGCTGTTGTGTCGTTGGCTTCGACATTGTGTTTGCAGAGGAAACACATGTATGTAATTAGCGGGGCTGTTGTAACGAGCACGTAAGTTACGTGGAGGCCACCGAAGTGTAATTGCCGGATGTTTTGCATGCAAAACGGCGAACGAGAAACGCCGGACTAAAAACGCGCCGTCCGGTTCGTGAAAAGAAAGAGAGAACGCCGAAGCACTTCCTTCTCCTTATTAAAAAAAAAAACAATAATGACTCGTCTCCGCTTGATTTGTTTTTTTTTAATTTAATTTGCCCTTCTTTTTCTTACCATAAATGCAATGCGACACAAACAAACAAGTCAACCAACTAGCCTACCAACAAGTCAACGAGCTGGTTTTGCTATTTGTTCATGTTTATTGCAACATATATTTAATATCTTTCGACGTATTAGAAGAGAAAAGAAAGAGGGTGAATAATTTGGTTGGGAAAAGCGCGCGGCTGCGTTCAGACACGTCGGGCCGCGTCGCGCCGCCACCTTAACAAATCGAAAATGATTTGTTCAGAGAAAACAGGTCGTAAATCATCGGGGCCCCGATGATAAATATTTGGCCCGCCGTTGCTTTTTCGGCGGGGCTCTCCGACGACATACATAAAGCACACACACGACGTGTTAAAAGTTTTATTTGCTCGCGTTGTCGGGCCCCCTTCCGAGCGGCCGTTTTACGGCCCGACCCGACAGAATTTTTACCGCGTTTTATGGACCGGTAAAAATGGGATTTTTTCCGGTTTCGATCGGTGTACACAACGCGCGGCGGACGCGCCTGGAATTTCAAAATCGTCGGCGGGGAGGGGCGCGCTGTTAATTCCTTCGGTTTTGGGGAAAACACGAATTCACATAAAAGTTAAAAAAAGACATTCTTTTGTTATTTTTCTATTTTCAATACGTGTTTATTTTGTTTTGATTGCACTCTCCTCCTAACCTGCGGTTAGACTGACGCCGATTCTTAAAAAAAAATTAATACAGGAATTGATGACGATTGAGGATGGTTTGAATTTACCGCCAAACAACTGTTATGTCGGCAACACACTCTCCTGCTTTAGGTGCGTTCAAAGTAACCAACGAAACACTGCGTTTCGCTAGCAGTAACCAATTGGGGTGCGTTCAGAAACTACGCTCGGGCTTCGAGCTCAGCCGCCCTCATATAACGTGCGTTCAAAAAAATCGAGAAGGCTCTAAACTTCCTTTTATTTTATGACGGCACGTCGTAGCCTAGTACTTACGTATGTTGCAACCTTGAATAACCGCGAGCTATCAACAGCGTCAACTATCAAAGGCATCGTTTACATCTTCGAGACATTTGTAACAAACGTCTTATTTCATTTATTGCGTTTTATTATCCATTTAGTAGAAAGGTCGTAATTAAATGGATATAAAAAGTTAGGTTATGTTTATAATAAACGTATCGCTGACTTGGAGTTATAGGGTTCTATGGGGTTCTATGTTTATAGGGTTATATTTAGAATTTGACGTACCATATATACTTTATGTATCGTTTGGTCAATAAACTATTATTATTATTATTATTACTATGTTATGCATGATTGATATATAACATAGAACCTTATAACTCTAAGGCAGCGGTATGGTAAAGACGTGACTTTGCAAAATTTGCATTTAGCATAAGCCTACTTGATAACGTTTTTCTTTTTTTAAGGCACTTTACATGAACGACTTTGTATATTTAGCTTTTTATCGCAGAATTATAAAAAAAAAGTAATCAAGTTTGGTTTCCATAGCAACGAGAAACGCATTTTCTCTATCCTATTTACTTACGAGCACGAGGAGGATGTTTGTCATGTCGAAATAAAGTAAAATCTACATTTTTTAAATACATTCCAAAATACATAATTCAAGAATCATGAGCGAGAAAGATGCAAGATGCGCAGCCAAGGTTGACTCGAGGGCGCAATTTCTGAACGCAGCCTTGTCAATTCAGATTTGAACGGCACCACTTGAGGTTGCGAGCTTGTTTTCATTTCATTCTTGAAATTAAAATGCTCAGTTCTACCCGACTCTCCAGTGTACTAGTTTTTTCGGTTTAACTTATTTTAACTGTTGAAGAAACAAAAACCAACTGCTGCCGCCATCTATGCGATTTTCTTAGAAATAAAAATTTAAGGCGCACAATGGTCACCCAATTCAATTTTATTATTAGGTTTGCCACGTTGACGTTTTGCAGATATGACAACATTAAGCGTCCCCTACATAAATAACGTCAAAATACATTTTTTTTAAAATTGAGTTTCCTGAGTTGGGATAATTTCAAAGCACAGATCAATTGTGACGAACCCCCCAAACGGTTTGATTTTATTTTAAACTCCGCTTCATATATTATTTACTGCTGCCATCTATGCCGTTTTCTTCAAACTAAACCTTTTAAGCGCCACATTTGAACGCGCGAAGTAATTTAAACTTCTGACTGACGCTGATTAAAACAAAAATTAATATACGACGTTATATTTTTAAAAGATAGTTTGCATTTGCATTAGATGCATTCAAAGAGACCAAGCGTTTGCTTAGTATCGCTGAGGCAGCAAACAATTGCCAAATTGGATGTTGTTGAACAACGCGCTTTGTTTTCTAACCTCTCTTCTAAAATAGATAGGCAAACAAGGTTTTAGTTTGTTTTTAATTTTAATAGTTAGACTATCCGATACATAAGGACACATATTCATTTGTTTTCTTTTTAATGTCACACTTATTTGATTGTATGCCTCATTTTTTTAAATTAAAATTTAATTCAAAGTCAATCGAAACAACATTGGCAACTACTGACTTTAACGTGTTCGCTGAGTTTTGCTGGTCTCATTGGACGCATCTTGTATTTTCTTTGCTAGTATAGTAAATGGAAAAAAATGACGTTGACTTAATCATTTGTCAATTGCTACGTCGCTGCGAACACTCGTGGCGTTCATTTCCGACTGGCCAACTTCCGTTGCTCCCGTTGAATGCATCTAGGTATGCATAATTTTTTTTTAATCAGCGGACATGTTATTTTTGCTATTGGCACAAGAAAGCGAAAAAAATTGATACTGATTATCGTTTCCGGTTCGCTGAATTTTGCTCGTCTCATTGAACGCATCTATCAATTTTTTTTTAAATCGACTTTCACGTTACTTCTGCTACTAGCACAGCAAACAAAAAAAATCATAGCGACTTTAGCATCTGCTTTTTGCTGCGGACGCATATGGCGTTCATTTCTGGTTCGCTGGGTTTTGCTGATCTCATTGAACACATCTATCAGTTTTTTAAAATCAACTTTCACGTTACTTCTGCTACCGACACGGCAAACAAGAAAAATTCATAGCGACTTTAGCATCTGCTTTTTCGCTGCGGACGCACGTGGCGTTCATTTCGGGTTCGCTGAGTTCTGTTGGTTTCATTGAAAGTGTCTATCATTTTTTTTTGTCAACGACCACCGTGTCGTTCTTGCTATTAGCATAATAAAGCGAAAAAAAATTGATACTGACAATCATTGGATGTTACGCCGCAACCGCGCGTGACGTTCATTTCATTTGCTGGTCTCATTGAACGCATCTATCATTTTTTTTTTAATCAAGGGTAACGTTATTTCTGGTACGGGCACAGCAAACCAAATAAAATTTGACGCTGACTTTAGCATTTATCGTTTGGCTGGGATCACGTGTCGTTCATTTCCGGTTCGCTGAGTTTTGCTGATCTCATTGAACGCATTTGTCGTTTCTTTTTTTTATTAGCGGTCGGGCTGTTGTTACAATCGGCAGAGTAAAGCGAAAAAAAAGTAATATTGACTTTCGCTGAGAACGCACGCGGCGTTCCGGTTCGCTGAATCTTGCTGGTCTCATTGAACGCATCCATCAATTTTTTTTATCAACGGTGACGTGACGTTATTTTCGCTACTGGCACAGCGAACAAACAATAATTGAAGCTGACTTGAAGCATTCGCTGTTTCGCTGGGTTTTGCTGATCCAATTGAACGTATTTGTCGCTTTTTTTAACAGCAGCCACGCTATTGTTACTACCGGCATCGGCACAGTAAAGCGAAAAAAATTGATATTGACTCTCGCTGCGGCCACACGTGGCGTTCATTTCCGGTTCGTTGAATGTTGCTGGTTAGATTGAACGCGTCCATAATTTCTTTTTTATTAGCGACCACGTTATTTTTGTTACTCGCACAGTAAAGGGAGAAAGTTCTCAATATTAACTTTAACATTTGTCGTTTCGCTGCGATCACACTGTATGTTGCTAGTCAGATTGAACGCATCTATACATTTTTTTAAATCAGAGGCCACGTAATTTTTGCAGTAGTCATAGTGAAGCGAAAAACTTTAACGTTTGCTGTTTCGCTGCGATTACACTGCATGTTGCTAGTTAGATTGAACGCACGGCCACGTCATTTTTGCTACAGGCATAGCAAAGCGAAAAAATTCGACAGAGACACTAGTATTTGCTGTTTCGTTGCGAACAAATGCGGGGTTCGTTTCCGGTTTGTTGGATTTTGCCGGTGTCGTTGAACGCTTCTACAAATGTTTTTTTATCGGCGGCACAGTAAAGCGAAATAATTTGGTAGTTGTTATTAACTTTAACATTTTTCGTTTCGCTGCGACAACACTGCAAGTTGCTGGTCAATTTGAACGCATCTAAGAATTTTTTTTATCATCGGTCACGTTACTCTTGCCACTGGCAAAGCAAAGCAAAGCCAAAAAAATCGTCACCGACTTTAGAATTTGTCGTTTCGCAGCGATTACACGTGAAGTTAGATTTCGGTTCACTAAGTTCTGCTGATCTCATTGAAAGCATCTATCGATTTCTTTATCAGCGTTCACGCTTTCTTTGCCAGTGGCACAGTAAAGCGGAAAAAATTGATACTAAGTTTGACATTTTATCGTTTCGCGGCGACCAGACTGCCTGTTGCTGGTCAGATTGAACTCACCTATAATTTTTTTATTAATGTCCAGCCCATGTTATTTTTGTTACTGGCGCGGCAGTGCACGGCAAAATTTCAGCACCGACTCTCACATTTGCTGTTTCGCAGCGAACACGTGAGACGTACATCTCCGGTTTGCTGAGTCTTGCTAGTTTCATTGAACGCATCTAGAATCCTTTTATTAGCAGCGGCCATGTTATTTTTGCTATTGCCACAGGAAAACAAAAACATTCGATGGTGATTGTTTCGCTGCGACCACATCCCGCTTTCATTTCCGATTCGCTAAGTTTTGCTGATCTCATTGAACGCATCTATCGATTTCTTTATCAGCGGCCACGTTATTTTTGCTAGCGGCACAGTAAGTTTGACATTTATCGCTTCGCGGCGACTACACTGCCTGTTGTTGGTCGTATTGAATGCATGTACGATCTTTTTAATTAATGTCCAGTCCACGTTATTCTTGTTACTGGCATCGGCGCTGACTCTAGCATTTGCTGTTTCGCTGGGAACACATGCGACGGTCACTTCCGGCACGGCTGGATTTTGCTGATCTCATTGAACGCATCCACAATTTTTTTTTTATTATCAGCGGCCACGTTATTTTTGCTATTGCCACAGAAAAACATACACATTCGACAGTGATTGTCTGTTTCGCTAAGTTTTGCTGAACTAGTTGAACGCGTTTATCGATATCTTATCAGCGCCAACGTCATTTTTGCCAGTGGCACAGTAAAACGGAAAACATTGATACTAGGTTTAATATTTATCGTTTTGCGGCGACTACCTGCCTGTTGCTGGTCAGATTGAACGCATCTATGTTTTTTTTTTAACAATGTCCAGTCCACGTTATTTTTGTTACTGGCACGGCAATGCGAAAAAATCAGCACCGACATTTACTGTTTCCCTGCGAACACAGTTTTGCTGATCTCATTGAACGTATCTACAATTTTCTTTTTAAATCAGCGGCCACGTTATTTCTGCTATTGCCGCAGAAAAGAAAAACATTCGACAGAGACTATTTCGCTGTGACCACATGAGGCGTTCATTTCCGGTTCGCTAAGTTCTGCTCATCTCATTGAACGCATCTATCGATTTTTTTATCAGCGGCCACGTTATTTTTGCTAGTGGCACAGTCGTTTCGCGGCGACTACACTGCCCGTTGCTGATCAGATTGAACGCATCCATGATTTTTTTAAATCAAAGGTCCAGTCCACGTTATTTTTGTTACTGGCGCTGACTCTAGCACTTGCTGTTTCGCTGCGAACACATGCCGCGTTCATTTCCGGTTCGCTGAGTTCTGCTGAACTCGTTGAACGCACGCATTTTTTTAATTATCAGCGGACACATTATTTTTGTTATTGCCACGGAAAAGCAAAAACATTCGACACTGACTCTCGCATCTGTTGGTTGGCTGCGACCGCATGCGGCATTCATTTTCGGTTCGCTATGTTTTGCTGACCTCATTGAACGCACCCTATCGATTTCAAATTCTTAGTTTGTATAAAACCAAAAGCAAATAATGAAAACGAAAATTACGAAACAGAAACAGTAACACACGCAGTGGCCACACTCAATACGTGAAATGTGAAACGCGCTTGGAAACTGCGGCGCCAAATTCAAACTGTTCTCAGATCATTATAAAAATTATTATTATTATTGATTATAAAATAACTCCCGAACATTCGCAAAAACCAAAGCAAAATGTACTTGTTTGAACTATTGTTGAACGACTACCGTTGGTAAGCAGCGACTATTTAGTTTGCGCGGAATTTTTGTTTGCCTGCTAAGTGATGGTGAATTAAAAAACGTGCGCGAATGCACCTGTACTTCAAGGTCGCACCTGCAAAATTAGATTCCCGGAACGCGCAACCAAGTGCAAATAATCCGATTGTGTAACATAATTACGTGGAAGATGGCAATCACGTCTGGGATTTTTTGGAACTTGACGAGTAGATGCTTTTTTCTTTATTTTTTTTTTTAAATAACACAAAGATCGTGACGTCTGAATTTCAGCTACACGGATTTCACATATCGTTGTTTTTTTTATCTCCCTAAATTGTCACGCTTAATTAAACAATTAAAGAGAAAAGGAAAATTTAGTTTTATTTTAATAGGTACACTTGACACCCCCTGTACAATATACTTTTATGATGATGTATTTTTATGGGTTTATTTCACGCAGACGGTCTTTCTTCCCGTCCGCATTTTCCACCCCATTTGCGCCGCCGGTAAACCCAATAAGGGCGAACGAAACCTTTCGCCCCGATGCGATCGCCTGCTCGGTTCGTTCTTGAAGGTCTTCCGAGAGGAGGGCAAACAAGACGTTAGTCAACTTTGACGTGTTTTCCGGACGCAACAAAGAAAGAAGCATCGATTTACAATAAAACCTCAATTTATTACGAAATTTATAATTTACTTCGAACCTGCGACGGTAGATGGCGCTCACGATCACCCTCGCTAATTTAAAACCCATAAAAGAAATTCCGCCAAAAATCTTTCCCTTTCGTGAAAGCCGGGGGGGTGTTTAGGTACAAGCGCCGAATTTAAATGCGCGGCGAGAGGGCGCCACTCGCTTACAAACGACGCTTTAACGTCGTCGCATTTCCTTCGAGCGGCGTCGTCGTCGTCAAAGACTTCACACGGGAACTTGAAACGCGAAGAAAGAAAAAAAATAAGCCCCATTTGCACGACTTGATTAAACACGACGAAAACACAGAGCCATCTGCGAGTATTACTGAAAACTGCACTTAGCAGGGACTTGAAAAAAAAAGACTCATTTAAATCCCTGCGAGTTCCTCAAATTTCTTGAGTGCCGCCATCCAGTGGAAGTTTACATATTTATAATTGTGGTTTCAGTTAACTCGAACACCGACAGGTGTCGCTTAGTACACCCGTAATTTCTCTCTGTATAAAAAATATTCACATTTCAAGTGGACTCAATTACGTAAGGGTTCTTGATCTTTTCTCATTTAATTTGTAAGTGAACGAATGGGAATGGATGAAATAAAAACTCTTGTAACGTCGCGCCATCTAGCGAAATTTTCCGTAGTTGTGTCTTTAGCTCGGTCCAAACACCGCCTAGATGTCAGACGACTTTTACGGCTCTTGAATTAATTTAAGAAACTATTTGTTTCTTAAACAAATAGTTTCTTCCCACGATATTGTTTTTGAAGTCGATGCCTGTTTAAGTTTCTAAGCTGTCATCTTCAGTACCTACGTGGAATCTCCGACTGACATAACCTCACAAAATCTTCGGTTGTCACTTTCTCGCGCGGAAACTCACGCCGTCACTTTCACCCCCGCCCCCTCACCCTCAAGCGTCACAGTACAATAGAACCACATCGATTCCTGCATTACACAACGATTCTCGCTCACGCACTCGTACGAACGAGACAATAATCCATAAATTAAAAGCGGCGCGACGAGACGCGGCCTAGAACCGGCGAATTTGCAATGTTAATCGAAGCCGTAACCCCGGCCCCTAATTTGAATAAACGCCGCACATACGTCTGGTCGCAGTCGGCTTCGAAATCAAATCGCGCGGGCGGGCGGTTATTTCAAACGCGCCAATCGAATTGCACCGTTCCAAAAAAATCTACGCGCGCGCTGACAAGATCAGGTATACGCGGGGTTTGTCCACCCCCCCGCCCCCCACCCCCAAATCTTCCGGAAAATGAATCGTCGGAGAGAAGGTAAACACGGCGCCCGCCGTTTTCTTTTCTGGGTCATCGAGGATGTGACGCACGTGTCTCCGCCGCGGCCATTTAAAAGCTCGGCGTCGCGTCGCGACGCTGTAAAAACGACGACCGCCGGCAGCATTAAACGATAAACGGCCGCGGCCGACGTCGTTTACGCCGCACGTAAAATTAAATTGGCTTTCGGAGATCACATATTATTATATTATATATGTATAGGGTGATCAAAAAAAATCGTAGTGCCGTGCGTCAGCTTGAATTCCGTTCCGATTTTCCAGTTGTTTATTGCATCGCCCCGGACGTTATCGGTGCGAGAGATGTGGATGACATCATTGTCGTCCTTTGTAAGTTATGGTCTCTCTCTCTCTCTCTCTCACTCCTCTGCACGTGAACACTGAAATGCACGGTGCCGGTGGTAAATTGCAGGCTTGCAGGTTTCGGGTCAAGAGCATCGGTCACTCGCTGACGTGAACAGCACGATGTCCATGGGCGTGGAACGCCCTGAGTCACACTCATTAATTTGCGAATGGTCAAACGCCCTGGACGGCCCTCCTCACGAGGGGGTCGCGGTCAAAAAGACAGAGCAACCGAAAAAGAAAAAAACAAAACAGAAACAGACGTACAAAAATAGAAGAATATTAAAAACAAATACAAAATAAATCCTTGGGAGGCTAAAGTCGAAGTAAGAAAAAAATTACGTGCAGGGTGTGTCGCCACTCGGATACGCGAAGGCGTTGAATACGTCATAAACATCCAATCAAAATCAAAATCAAACAAGTCGACGAATATTTTATGTAGGCGTACGAAAGGAAACAAATTTATGGGCCTGCTTGGTTAAGTGGTGATGTGCCACGTCTACAAACCCGGAGGTCCAGGGTTCGAACCTCGCGCGAAGTAACGCAAAGGTTCTAAAAAAAAAGACGCGACTTGGTTTCTTAAAACGTTACAAACAAACGAATTGCGTCCTTCAGGGCAACGAAGAAAAAACATGTGCAGGACGCGTTACAGAAACTGTTGCAAATAACAATCGCAACTCCACCGGTCGGTTACAACGACTCTTCCATCGATGACCTCCTGCTGACAAGTAACTGTCGTCGATTAATGAAGTATGTACTTGCGGATTGTTTCAATAAATAAAATCAAGTCATTGACAATTAAAGAACGTAACAAAGTAAAGGAGTATTAAATGATGTCACAGATAAACAAAAATAAATTAGTGTCGTTTGTTAAGAAAAAAGTGACTGATTTCTTCCAATACAAATTAAAAAAATAATAAATAAAACACAAGAAAATTTAAAAAAATCTGAAGCGTTCGCTGCTACAATTGTTTTCAAAACAAAATCGATTGTTGCGTGTTTCATTTCAAATAACGATCACTTGCCCCTCCAAAGAGAAATTCGGTAATCGCAGGCGCCATGTAGATGCATTATGTTGGCACGGACGTCATAAAACAAAGCTACTTGACGTTTAAATTGGTTTCTTAGATTTCGTACACATTTTGTCTCGTTAAAATTGCAGATAAATGTTCCATGTGGACAAAGATATCGAATTACATTGCAAGTTAAAACCTTCGCTGTAGTCTGGGTCCTTTCAGTCAGGCAACAGATACTTTTAAAAACATCAGCGTTTACACTTGAATAGTTAAATTTATGGGTGCTTCGTTTGCGATAGACAAACAGCGAGTATTCCTGATAAGTTAATAGAGTGTCTCTTGATACATTTGGCATCCGGAATAGGCGTGAGTGTAAACTAAATGCTACGACTATGATTGGTCGAAGCGATTTCAGAATTTCGCTGCAAAGTCCGAGGGGGTGTGTTTTAATTGTCTTCTTGAAAGTACGGGACGCGAAAAACAGACAGACAGCATTGACGCTTTATCGAGAACGGTTGAGTTCGTTTCTAACTTGGCTTCGCTGGGTTTTTTCTTTATTCATTTTATAGTTAAATCATTATTTCGGTACGGTTTAAATACAGTGTGTTAAGAAAGGCAATTAAACCAAACACGTGCACATCGCGACGCGAGTGATTAAATCAGAGTGGGCAGTGCGCAGAAGTGGTGCACGGATTATACGGCTTTAGGTAATTGACATTTATGTGTATTCTTCAGCGCACTTTTGGTGGTAATAACTGCGTAGGGATAATTTGATTTGCATTAATTAGTGACTAAAGTAGTAAGCAGTAAAGTTCATAGTACCATTGCACTGAGATAACTTTAATCAAACTACTTTTAGTTACATTTCAGCGAATATTAAAACTCACTAGTGACATTCATCTTAGAAAAGCTTGTTGGCCATTGTTCCTTTAATTATTAGGCCACTTCTGTAATTTAATCAACCAATCATTCTACCCTTGGGGATTTTCTCCGGCAAGTTGAAAACACACTAACGGTTGTTTTCGATTTGTACAGGGAAATCGCCGACCTAAACTACTGGCTTGACGCAAGTTACATCTGCCGTGCGCCGGCACAATTTAACTCCGAGATCCGAGATCTACGAATTTCGTGAAATCACGAGACCAAACAATTTGAACTACCTATTCATAGCCATCTTCTCAACAAAGTTTCTTTCACACCCTGTATATGTGTATGGGCCAAACTGTGGTCTTTGCCGAGAGATTTGCCGGTTAATTGGAAGCGATTGCCTAGAGACTGCAATGCCAAAACCACCCATAGTGGAGTGCAAAGGAAGCAGTCAAAACTGATTTCTTACGCTATAAATTAATTAGATAGGTTAGACGGCGAAAGAGCGACAAACAGGGGGACCTGAAATTTAGGCAGGCGGGTACAGAGTACTGGGGCCGAATTCTTGAAATCACTCGACAAATGTAAAATCGTTCGAGAATTACGTCATTTTGACGTCATGTCGCATACGAATGACTTCAAGAATTGGGCCCCTGCCCTCAAAGCAAGGCGAAAGTAGTCGAGAGAAGCTCCTACTATTTCGACCTTAATTAAGTTCGGCTCACTTCACTCCACCGTGTTAATCAGGTTAGCTAGAGATAGATATCCAACACCTCCCACGGGAGTCCCTGAAAAACAGGTGATTGCTACTGATTTACTAGTAAATTGATCGCCGAAGGCGGCATTTTCTATCACATACTTCCTCAAAACATCTGATTAATTCATTAATTAACTCCATTAATTAAGTACACTGTAGTCCCACTGTGACACATTGTGCGTTGGTTTATTAAACAGAACCAGTCTTTGAGTACGATCAGAAGTGACGAACACTTGTACCAAGACTCGAGCTAAGTTGAAATTCAATCATTAATTGTGAATCTAATGAAGGAGCAGAGTTCTCCAACAAATATCTGGGTAGACGTCAAACCACCGACGGTGTGAACCGAAAGAAAGTCGATAGCGCCGACGCGACATTAGAAAGCGAAATCTGTTATACTGTACTTTCTGAAAATCGCAACGCAAGGGTTTTACTTTCACGATATCTGACCCCACAGAGGCAGATATCAGGAGTTTTTCCCATTTTTTTTTTTTCAATAAATAATTAATTAAAGCTAATTTCGTGCGTTTTATTAATGTAATCCGCTCCTTCGTTCCTTCAAGAGCTTTTACCGTCTGCACCAAGAAAACGGGTTATCACGACGTAGTTTCCTATTCACAGCGATCACGAGCCATAATCAAAAGTATTATTAATTAGAGTGGATCCCCGCAAAGGTCATTCAACCCTAACCCAATTCGTGGATATTAACAGCTAGCGCCGGCCGGCAAATCACAGTGAGCAGGTAGCGTAGTTAAGGACGCATGCACAGCTGTAGTAGAACATCTGGATGGCCCTTTTCTCGGGAATCTAGGTGAACGGTCTGGACAGTCGTTTCTTTAGCCATAAATTTTAAGTTGTGGTTGTTTGTACATTTTTATTGCTTATTTACTTGTACGTAACAGTCAACAAAGAAGGGGTTTCTTAGTGGGCGCGTTACAAATCCTTGAAACTGAACAGAAATTAATTAGGTTTATTAAAAAAAAAACTGTGTCGATTAATGAAGTATTTACAGATTGTTTTAAGGAAAAACGAAAAACAAAATTAAATTAAATTAAATTATAATAAAATAAAGGAGCATTAAATGATGTCGTTTATTTATATTTAATTAACGATTAACGAGTAATTAAAAAGTCTTTCAATGAAAATTAAAAAAAAAAAACAACAAAATTCAATTTCAATAAAACAAAGAGAATCTTAATTAACAAGAATAAAACTAGGTTTATTAAAAAAAAAAAAAAAACAAATGACTGTCGGTTAACGAAGTAACTGCATATTTTTTTAACGGAAAAAGTAAAGTTGTACATTAAAAATTAATGAATGCAATAAAGTAAAGAAGAGTTAAAAGATTTCGTATATTAACACGAATAAATTAGAAGTATTTTGTAAAAAAAAAACAAAAAACAAAAACAAATGACTGTCTAACAAGTCATTTGTTTTTTCAGTGAAAATTTAAAAAAAAAGACAAAACTCGAGAAAATTCAACAAAATAAAAAAGAATCCCGTCCTTGAACAGAAATTAACAAGAATAAATCAAGGAGGTTTATTATAGGTATAAAAGAAAAGACTGTCAAAAAACAAATGACTGTCAATCTAAAGTCACTTGTTTTTTTTTTTCAACTAAAATTAAGAAAAAAAAACTAAAACCCAAGAAAATTCAACAAAACAAAAAAGAATCCCGTCCTTGAACAGAAATTAACAAAAATAAATCAAGGAGGTTTATTATAGGTCTAAAAGAAAAGACTGTAAAAAAACAAATGACTGTCAATCTAAAGTCACTTGTTTTTTTAAACAAAAAAAAAACTAAAACCCAAGAAAATTCAACAAAACAAAAAAGAATCCTGACCTTGAACAGAAATTAATAACAAGAATAACAACAAGCAAGGATGTAATGTGTAATAAACCACACATATAAAAGAAAAGGCTGTGTCAAAAAACAAATGACTGACGATCTAGTCAGTCACTTGTTTTTTTTTTTAATGACGAATGACTGTCAATCTAAAGTCACTTGTTTTCTTTTCAATGAATCAATGAAAATTAAAAAAAATAATGAAAAATGAAAGTACAGAGTTTGTTCAAAAAAGAAAAAACAAACGACTGTCGGTTAACGAATAATTAAAAAAATTCTTTCGATTAAATTTTAAGAAAAAAGCAAAAAAAAAGATTTAATGAATAAATTAAGAAACCTTGAGAATTCATTAATTACAAAAAAAATTATAATATGTAAATACTTTTCATTCGAAAAAGAGAGACGCTCTAGATTGGCAGGCAGTTGGCAGCACTGCATAATGTGGATTTCAAATATCGCAGGTGAACATAAAACTGCATTTCAAAATATTAATCTGTCATTAGTAATAATAACGGAAAGGTTAACGCCAGGAAAATACAATAAATAAAAGAAGTAAGTAATGGCTTAGCTGGCAAGGAAAAGTAACTGTCGACGTACGTTTCGGTCTTATTAGACCTCATCAGGACAGTATAACCAAGGTGTAAGTTGTTGACACTTCGAGATAGAAAACAACAAATGAAGCAACCGAAATGCGGGTCTTCTCAGTGGTTGCAGCAAATGTGCATTCGGTCTCCTGGTCGGTTGCTTCATTTGTTGTTTTCTATCTCCAAGTGTCAACAACTTACACCTTGGTTACACCGTCCTGATGAGGTCTAATAAGACCGAAACGTACGTCGACAGTTACTTTCCTTTGCCAGCTAAGCCGTTATTTACTTCTTTTATTTATTAGTAATAATAATAATGCAGTAATCGAATTTATTTTAAGTTGGCAATACTACCAGCGGACTAGTTTCATGATGGTCGGTAAAGTAGTGAACTGTAACGATTATTGTAAAAACCACGTGTGTGACAGTTACAACAAATATACATACAATAGTTCCATAATATATTGTTTGTCCCTCCTGAAGGATTACCGCAATAATAATAAAGTCTTGGGGGGAAAAGAGAAAACAACAAGAAACACAAAATGACATTATTGGCACAAGACCCCCAAAAGAGTGTAATATCTATTACGTTTATATGCTCTAAGGTCCTTGTAGCTTAGAGTATTAATTCGATAGATGAGTCAGACATGTCTATTAGATTTTTATATTCTAATGTCTTTGCACCTTAGAGCATTAATTCGATAGACGAATTTCCATCAGCAAATTTTTTTGGTTCAAATATTTCATACGTGTGTGTATAGTCCGTTTACTTAACAACCGCACTGTCAGTGTCAAAATTTGGAAAAAAATCATGGTTTTGAGTATACTTGTACGTTCAGTTACTTACCCCCTCATTCTGTAATTCATAACGACATCGTTAGACACCGATGATAATCGTTGTAACATATTTTGACCAATCAGTGCCTAGATACAACGCATTTCTATGTAGGTACTGATTGGTCAAAACGATGGTCTAACGATGTCGTTATGAGTTACAGAATAGGGGGGTAACTGTCACAAGTGTGCAGTGATGCCAACAAACCGTCAGTTTTTGACAGTGTGAGTGTCAAATAAACGGACAATACAGATCATTTTTTACTACATAACTATCCCCAAGGGTGTTCGATGGTGTCACTAAATCTTCCGGCACGGCCGCTGATGAATTACTTCTCCCAAAGAGCAAGAATTCCGATAATTTACGATGCACGTAAAACACGCTCCGAACAAGAAAGGACGCGACAAAATTGAAGATGGAGGAGGTCGCTAAGACGCGCGAAAATTACCGACGGTAACCAATGATTAGCTATCAAGTAGTCACATGGTGCCTTCATGGCCTATGGATGTTGAGCGTTCGCATCACGCAGGTTTCCCCTATAGCGATGTGAATGAGGGGGAACAGTGTTAGCCAACTGTGCTAAAACGCAGTTGAATGATACCGTATCGCCACGATGTTTCGGCGGCAAATTTAAAACGCAACAACCGATCGTATAGATCTGATTGTGAGTTAAGAAAATATACGATGAAATGACGTGACGTGACAAAAGCCGCGAAGCTGTTTTACGAAAGTTAGAAGGAGTTCCTTGACTAACGTCCTTGCACTTTAGAGCATTAACCTGATAGACGAGTTTTCCACAATTTATTATTTCATTGCTAGTTCGACGAGCAGTTGGCGGCACTGCTTCCCAGCCGGCAGAGTTAAAAACTTGGCACTTGCGTTTACAAAATGGAAGTCAAGTTTCTTTTGCTTAAATGTTCTTGCGTCGAGCATGTTGACAAGCACGTCGGCGCGTATGTGTAAAAAAAATAGATTCACCAGTTTGACAGGCAGTTGGCAGCACCGCTTCCCAGTCGGCAGTTAAATATCGCAGACGACTTCAAGTGTTAAATACTTATTTATTTACTTGATCCCTCGGTACTTTTACGTTTACAAAATTGAAATTTTCTGGAAGTCAAGTTTCTCTGTTGACAAGCATGTCGGCGCGTATGTGGAGCCCCCTCCCGCGTTAATCTAATCGAATCCGTTCTGAACACCGCATTCAATGTAAACAGCAACATTTTACGACCGTTTTGCCGGTTTGTTTGCCGTTTTTTTTTTGTTTTGCTCAAAGCTGAAACGCGTCGTTAAGCCTCGCATAATGCAGTAACGATTACGTTGTTGTTGTTGTTGCAACAACGGCGCAATTTGCGTCGCTTTATAAAACGATATTGTTACGCGAGCGCATTCAATGAACTTTCGTAACACACATATCGTCCGTTTCCTGTGCGAACGCGAACGCGTTCGGTATCGAATCGAATTCGAACCTGATCGCTGCCGTTCATGCTCGACTGGCGCGCTTCGAAATGAAATTCGCGTGATGAATGAGATAGCGAGTTGACGTGGTCGAAGAAGATAGGATCGGGCATTAAGTTTTCAACAAGTTCTCCCGTGTACCGGCCGCTTATCTATCCGACTTGATTACTTATTAATCACATAATTGCATCTGCTGCAGAAGATGAATTAAAAAAAGGAAGAAACTGCGCGCGAGTAATCGGGACGATCGATCGATCGAAATTGGCTCGCCCAATAAAATCAAACAAACGCAGCAAATCTTTGTTTTTCTTTCTTTAATTAAACTATACTGTCCGTTGGAAAACTTGGATCATTCTTTCTTTTTTTTTTTTTTTTTAGATAAGTTTCGCGTCTAATTAGTTGAAAACACGTTAATCTGCCGACTTCCTTCTTCTCGGCCGCAGACCGCATCTTATCACTTTATTAGCGTTTTTAATTAATTTGTGAGACCGGGACGCATCGAAAAGAAAAAAATCGACGTGAGTGGAAGGGTCCCCTTCCGCCCGACGTCTTCCAGCCGGTGCCATTACGACGAAGTAAGATCGGATTACGTTTTCCAGGGACGGATAACGACCATATTCGCGAGCCTTAAGGGTCAATTAAAGGCAGGCCGCAAAGTCAAACTTAATGGGGTCTTAAGCGAACGGCTTGATTTCCCCCCGCCCCGTCCGTCCGTCCGTTTGGAGTTTTGGACATTCTGTAGATAATAATTCGAGGCGAGACAATTTTATTTTATTTTTTGTTAATTCTGATCTAGTTAATTTGGACCAAGCCAAGATGTTCTCTGTTTGTTTACGCTTCGCGCCATCGTCTCTCTCTGCTTGAAAGATCTGCATGTGAAAGATCTATTCGTGTAAGCATATTATAAACACTTACGGGGAACCTATGGCGTTCGGTTTTGTTTATTATCCTGTGAAGTTGGGCGTTCTGAACCGTCCGTCCTCGAGAAAGCTCCGGCGTGAAATATTTAGGCCCGATTTTACAATCGTCGGATAAGCGTTATTCTTAGAAAAACGTGGCGTAGATGCGGAGGAACGTTAAAGGATATTCCGCCGTCATTCCACGACTGTAAAACTGGGCCCCTTAATCGTGGAAATACCGAACGTAAAAAACAAAACAAAAAACGATCGGTTTATTTACCATCGATCGTCTTTTCTCTTTCTTAGTTATGTCGTCGTTGTATATTTGATCAAGTTTGGAATTTAGGAAAGTTTACGCATTCTCAATGTGTGCGTAAATCACGAGCGGGTTTGTTTATTTTGTCTACGGTTTGGCGATATGATACGGGGGCGCGTGTCAGGCAGAGGGATGGAGGGAAAAAAAGATGCGGGCAGTTGGTCTCCGGGCGGGCTTTGAGTGGTAAACGTGTTGGTAAACGTGGCGCTAATTACGCAGCGCATGACATGTGATGAAGGAGTTGTGCAAGAATTGAGGCTTGCTGATGGTAGATGATACTCTGAGGTGGAGTAAGGTGCCAATCTCACGGTGTCCGCTGATGGCTCGGACATAGGGCAAGAGATTGGGCATTCTATCGTAAGGGTGATCGCTCTGTGTTCGCCGATAGTCGGAAAGAGTAGAAGATCATTCCACCTGCACACGGCATTTGACCTTATCCGCCAACTGCAGAGGCGTGAGTTTATTGTAACTCCGTTCTCTGACATTGTCATCAGTCTAGGATGTTTAACAAAAAAAAGTAACTATCCTACAAAAAGAAAAGCGCGATTGTTGTTTTATGAATTTGTTACTGTGTTTTGTTTTGTTTTCTGCAAAAGAAAGTCGAAATTCGAGGGCGAATTCGAAAAGATTCTTTTTCTGGTGGCGTTTAACGAAGGCCGATTCTCGCTTGTTTCTCGAATGAAGAATGAAAAATCGAAATTTCTTTTTCCTATCTGTGAAAAAAATAAAAATGTTTCACAGTCGACTGTGTTTTGTTATTTTTTATGAAGTAAATACTAACTTTCGACGAAGAAAAAATACATGACGATGGATTTCCGTTAGCATCAATCGTAATTTATTTTTGTTTCTTTCGATGAAAAACAAAAACAAAAAAAAAAAAAACAAAAATCCAAAGTTTTGTTTGTCTACCATCGATCGTGTCTTGTTTCTTTATTAGTTTCATTTGATGAAAAGAAAGAGGAGATTGTCGTAATGAGTTTGAATTTAATTTGTTTCACAGTGTTTTGTTATTTTTTATGCGTAAAATAGTTCTTAAATATTCTATTGTTCATTACTTTGCTTTTTCGAAAAATATTAAATTCGTTGTAAAATCGATTGCCTTTTGTTTTTATTGGATTATTTTATAATTTTTATTCTTTATTTTGTCGCGCTTTTTTAAAATTTTTTAATTAATCTACTGAATTGCGCTAAAAAATCGACCCTCTTTTGTTTCTGCCTCCTTTAACTTTATGCATTTTTAATGATTTCTTACGGTTTTCTTTTTAGTTTATTCCTGAATCTAGTTACAATTTTTAGGGATTGGTAACTCTAGAGCAGCGTTTCTCAACCTTCTTAGCTCCGCGACCCCCCAAATAGTAAATCTAAATAAAATTGATATTTCGCTACCCCCCCCTATAATTTTATGGCGCTGCGTTTATAGCTACGGGTATGAACATACATGTATGACGTCATAAAATGATTTCATTATTGTATTTTCGTGACCCCCCCTTTTAATATCACCGCGACCCCCAGGTTGAGAAACCGTGCTCTAGAGAGATTTCTGCTTTTTAGACGTTGGTAACACTGTTGTCATGCAGTTCGTTGACACAAAGAAAGCAAAGTTCACATTTCAAAATTCTAATTGATCTGTTACATCTATTCTGTCATGCGTTTTTCTTTATTTCATCTTTTTGATGGAAAAATTGTCAGTCACCCTGTATATAAAAATAATACAAAGGAAAAATAATTATAAAATCTTGTCCTGACTGTTATATTCGAGAATTTCAGGACGGCTGCCAACTTTCAAATTTCTTTATCTTAATACTGTCACGATGTCATTATCTGGGAAAATAAGTAAAGTTAAATTCATTTCGTAATTATCGCAATCATGTGCATTTCAAAATTATTCAGAATCAGCACCCATTGAAATAGATCAAAGTCGCCTTACACATACCCGCATAAATGCAAGCTTTGCGGAATGCGGGTGTGTTGTTTACATGTGCCAATTTAGATCGAGGCAATTAGAACGCTTTAAGAAAAACAAATTTGGCAAGGATCAATTGATGCTGATGCGGTTTAGAACTTTGTACTTTGAATCGACCTCGGCCGCCAGAGCAAAGGAACCAATTGTGACGTAGATATAGGGATGTATAAAAGATCGACTTGCAGGTAGAATCAGGGTAGTATTAAGAGTAGTTAGTCAGCAGTATTAGTCTCATTATTAATATAAGTGTTTAGTCAGAAAGTAATTAGTCAAGTAAGTGTGAACGAGTGCGCGTAAAACCGGAGCCAAGCGAGTGAACTCTCCACGAGCGCAGGGCTGGCCCCGGGCCAGGCCCTGTTCCCCCAAGTATGTTAAGTGATTAAAGGTCAAGTAATAAAGTTAAAATTTAAAAGGTTAGGAGATTAAATAAGTTCGATAAGTTTAAAATAAGTGAAGTTAAAGAAGTAAGGATGAGCTTAGAGTTATTGAGTATTAGTTTAAAGTAAAATGTTAAGTAAGTTCGTTGAGTAAGAATTATGTTTAAAATAATTATAATGATTAAATAAAAAGTAATTTAAGGACATTTCTCGTAATTTAATTCATAAAATAATTCGTTAAAAAATTCGTTACGCGACAATACAAACTGCAAAATATAAATAATAATTTCGCTCGTTAATACCCTTTGTTGTTTATGACTAACAAAAATCGAAAGTTCTCTTTTCTATCGTCGATCGTACTTTGTTTCGTCATTTGAAGACTCGTAAAAATTTGTCGGTTTTTATGAGGCGAAAGTCGAAATTCGATTTGATTTCTTTTGCTTTGACGAAGAAAAACAAATGACGATCGATTTCCGCTTACGTCAATCGGTATTTTGTTTCTTAATTTAACTAACTAACGGGTGATCGTGTTGTGTTATTGATTGATATCTTATGACGTCAATTTTTAATTGTAATCTTTTCAGTTTTATTGACGAGATTTTATTAAACAAACAAACAATTTTACTCCACGGTTTCAACGAAACAAAGCAATCCATAAAGTACGAAAACGATCCGTAAAGTATGCGTTATTGTTTTGCATTCGATTCTCGATTTGCTTTTATTTATCAATTCAAATAAGTTCATATTTTTAAATCGTTTTTTTTTTTCTCTTTTTAATTAATTTAAAGACGGCGTTTAATTGTCTTTCGGAAACGTGCAAAAGAAAGGAGATGGAAACAGAACCGCGGGAATCCCCGTCTTCTGATGGTCGTTCTTTTGAGTGGGTAAAGCCACGCGTTTGCACAACAATGACCTTCCTTTTTTTCATTTAATTCGTGTTTATTTAGTGCTGATTGTCTTACTTTTTTTAAAATAACCAGGATCTGTCGCATTAACCAGCCCAAATTATAAAAAATTATTGTACCGGCTCGAGAGTCGGAAAGTTTGAAGAAACAACAGATATAGGCAACTGTGAACGTTGTTGTTCATGTTTGACTTCTCCAAACGAGCAAGAAATCCGTTAGATTTAACACACACGAAAAACACGTCACACCGGCACAATGCTCCGAACAAGAAAGGACGCGACGAGGTCGAAGATGAAGAAGATCGCGGTTTCCCTCATAGCGATGTAGAGGAGGGGCAACAGAGTCGCCAACTGTGTTAAAATACATTCGAACGCTGTTATATCGCCACGATATTTTAGCGCGAGATTTGAACGTAACAATGTATGTACTTCCAAATTTATTTAACTTGAAGAATTTGTTGTGGCAAGTAGAATACGTGCACATAGTCTGACAGGTAATCGCGCCAGCAATAAATCCCTGTTCAGATTCACGCAATGTTGCCAACCTGTGAAATGCCTTGTGCTTTTGAAATTCTATTGTTGTGACAAAAGAAATCTCTTTTCGTAGATGAAAATCATTAAATTATGTATAGAATAGGAGTAAAACAAAAGAATATCCACAAAACAACTCGGAATCAATTTCTTTTACGATACATTGTTCGTTGTAGGTGCATTCGTTTCATTCGTTTGATGACAAACTGTAAGCAATAAAATTTTGAAGAATAAAAAAAAGTGCAAAAGAATAACGAAATGAAAAAATGAAAAAAACAAAAAAACGAAAAAGTGCAACAAAACAAAAGACTGTATAAAACTTAACATTTTTCTAATGCATTCGAAGATGACACACGCAGTATGTTTCATTTTGAGTTGAAAATCAAAAAGCGAAAAACAAAAGACAACAGACGATCGTTAGCTTTATATCCAATCGCTGTGATTTGATGCTAAACATGACGGAAACTGTTTTATCGATGATCTTCGTCGACCTTCAATTTTCCTCGATCTTCCTCGTTTTAAGTCGTTCGGGATCGTATTTTCTATAACGATCGTCTTTAGAGTTCTTATGTACCCGTTTTCTTTTTTTTTTTGTTCGAGAAACTTTCCAAATTAAGCGATTTTTACATTTTTAAAGTTTTCTTTAATTTCGAAGAATCAGCCGTCGTCTTACGTTTTTGCTTTTCATTTTTTTTTGATAGTTTTTGTTAATTTTATGTTCGACTGTGTTTTATTTTTTCAATTCCTCGCCAATCTTGTTCCTAAGTTTTCGTTTTAATTGAACTTGTCTAACGAGTCGGTCGACTTTTGTTTCTGCGTTCTCTTTTCGTTCGTTAAAGTTCAAAATTAATCGTTTTTTTATCGTTTGCTTTTTTTTTTTTAATTTCCTAATCGAATGTGTTTTCATTTGTTTATTTGTTTTTTAAATGTTTTAATTGTGTTTTTTTATCGTTTTCTAGTCGGTTACGTTTTGTTTTTATGTTTTCGTCAAAATGTTTTTAGTTTATTTTTTTAAAATTCATTTCTTTAATGTTTACGATCGATCGTCTTTTGTTTTTGAGGTTTCATTGTTACAGTTTAATTTCATCGCAACGAGTTCGCAACGCATTTGTAGCGAGCTTGTATGTATACCTTGTCTGGTCGTCTGACAACACTGTAACTTTCGCCGAAAACGTTCGCTCTAAAATTCTATCTTCATATTGGTTCTTTATTTGAATCTCTTTACGTCATAATTTTCTCATTGGTCACGCCATTTCATCTCGTTAGATTTTCCGGAAGTGTTCCATGTGTTCCGTCTTGTGAAGATACACGTATGTGATGCTCTCGTGAATTGTTGCCAAATTAGTGCAAAATCCAAACCAATTACAGTTTGACTGGAAGATCCAAGTATCTCATACGGCTTTGCAAAACGCGAGTCGCGTTTTTAATCCAACGACCTCGTTAATTCAAGGTAAGTTCTGATATTTCTTTAATGGCGTCGCAGTAATTAATGGCCGTTCTTCTTGTCCTTTTTTTGTTACTTCTTTTGGAGTCTTAACTACCCTCTCAGGTATGGCGTAAACGTTTTAATTAAATTAAATTAGTGCAAAATTCAAATTAATCACAGTTTGACTGGAAGATCCAAGTATCTCACACGGCTTTGTAAAACGCGAGTCGCGCTTTAATCCAACGACCTCATTAATTGAAGGTATGTTCTGATATTTCTTTAATGGCGTCGCAGTTCTTCTTGTCCTTTTAGGATTGTTTTTTTTTTTTGGTTACTTCTTTTGGGGTCTTTCTTTGGGCCTTTCTGGTATGGCGTAAACGTTTTGCCGATTATTATTTGCTGGTTTACCTCTTGTTTGGGAGAATTACCGAAGAACTTCGCATTAGTCCTGTGCATCGCCGACCGCGAGTCCATGAGGCGACGTTTGCGCTGAAGAGTGCCGTCACCTACCCGAACTAACGTGAACCAGACAACAGCTGGACGTCAGATAATGTGACGTATACCTTCGTTTATATTTCTCGGACATTGGTACCGGCCCGTTACGGTGCCTATACTTAAGTAAAATTAGTATTTTAAATTACCGGTTAATCGACATTGCCATTAAGGCACCTTCTGTGCAATCAGATCTGATTGACCGCGTACTGTGTGAGTGCATTTAAAGTTGACGAGTTGCGACAACTGTATTTATTTCGTTTGTTGTGCACTAATATATTTTTGTTATAGACTGCGTGTGTGTTTTGTTTATGTCTAACCCTACGCTGAACGTATCCAGTGGGACAAATCTCCGGAAGGTTAGTTTTTACTTAGAGCGAACACGACGAGACCTTGGGAACGTTTCGAAGTGGATCCTTCAACTGGGGTAAATTCCCTGGCGTTTATTTTATTTAATACACAGTTGTGGGAAAGCAACGCTTACTTGTCACCTGGTATTTTCGAGTGTTCAGAATTTAAACTTTTTGGGGTAACAGAATGTCGCTCAACGTATTAATTTCTTTAGTTTCGTGGACAAAACTATTCAGTTTACGTTGAAATAGTTTTAAATTGCGCGCCTTTTTTGATTTTAATTTTCACATCTAATTATTCTTTCATCTAAGATGAAAACTATTGTAAAATCAAATCAATAAAACAATTTTTTTGTTGTTGTTTGTTTACTTGTCTGTTTATGGTACGGATCAAGTAAGTAACACACGTGAACATGAGAAAAAAAGGGGGCAACTGTTACATTTAAATCTCGCGCTAAAATATAGTGGCGATATAACACCGTTTTAACACCGTTGGCGACCCTGATGCCTCTCCTGTGTGACTCGCAGGTCGCCTGTCATTGGTTATCGTCGGTAATCCCCGCGCGTCGAAGCGACCTTCTCGATATTCAATCTCGTCGCGTCCTTTCTTGTTCGGAGCGTTGTGCCAGTGTGACGTGTTTTCCGTGTGTGTTAAATCTAACGGATTTCTTGCTCGTTTGGAGAAGTAAATCAACTGCGGCTTTGCTGGAATATCATTTGACACCGCCGAACATCGACAGTTTTAATCTCCTTACCAAGCCTGAGGCCCCAGTCCTCTCAGGTAAAATATGACGACGCATACCGACAAACGGGCAAACAATGGCCGCTAACGAAAATCATTTCTTCTACTTGGGCTTTTCCGTTTGGGTGCAAGTTTCAGCGCAGGCTTACACACAGGTTTCCCGTTTATATTGAGTTTTGGTGCCCCGACAAATTCCTGCTGTACTCTGCCGTTCTCCGAGTAGCGTGGGTACGCCATTTTGATGCCAACCAGTCATCGGCTCGGACAGGACCACTAGATGGCGCCAACTTCACGGCAAAGTCGGTACATAACAGATATCGGTCGCGAAGTAACCTTTTAAATTTTATTGCGCATGCATTTTTAAGAGCGAATTAAGGCCTCTTCATGCGGATTTAAGTAATAGCTCGCTTTATTAGTGAATAAGCACCCCTTTTGTAACTGCACAAAGTGTTGTGTAATAAATTGTGTTAACTTTAATTACGATTTTAATTTCTACTTTCACGCACACCAGTGGGTAAGATTCTCGCCTCTGATTATTCGTGTTTCATTTTTCTGCACGATCTGGTCGATTGGAGACATCGGCCGGTCGAATTACGTTTAGTTTGTTCAATTGTCTTCTGGCGCCCTTTATAAGTTTACCACCTTAAGTTAACCTGCCCCTTTTCCACTGTTGCTAGCTTGGGGCACAGCTGATCGTAGAATCGGCAGAGACTTGTCATCTTGAATCGTGGTAAGTAGAGGCAAGTAAATTTAATTTAAACTTTGGTGACACAACACACTAGACGGGAAAACTTTTTGTACACTTGTTACTTAGAAACGAATAAATTATTATTATTTTTTATTAGAAATAGAACTTGTGTTGTCGATCGAATCAAAGCGGTTGACATTAAAAAAAATGTTTTAATAATAATTTTGTAATTAATCGCTAGATGGCGCCGTAGATTTATTAAAATAGTAACCTTTGTAGAGAGAGTAAGCAGTTTGGAAGATGAATGGTGGAATAAACAGCTGGTCAATTGAAACTAAATCCATTTATAAAGGGGGCAATCCGCTATTGATTGGTCAGCTGTTTATTCCGTCATCGATCTTCCAGACTATCTACTCTCTTTCTATAAAGGACTCTAATAATTATAATAGTGCAGACATTTCAAGATTTGCTCCTCCCAATCCTCTAAGCCCAATTACGACGTTACCGTAACAATATCAACATTCGATCAATTTCGTCGTAGTTTTTATTTATTTTTTCGTACACCTATTATCAAGTAAATCGCGTCGCACGAACGTGAAAACGTTCCCAAATTTCAGGACGACGCGACGCGACAGCAAACCTGAAATAAATAAAAACGAACACATCTCCTCCTCCTCTCGCAGCTTTAAAACCCGGAGAGATATCAATCTTCCGGATCTTCGCTCGCCGTCCATCTTTCCTTGATCTCCAAATTTATTACCCTCCTGGACTCGGCTCGACGTTTTTACTGCGAGGGGCGTGCTTTTTTTTTACGGGGAATCCCCATGAATATTTCAGCCGATGAATGTTGTTTTTTTTTCTCTCTCTAGCCGAAGGACGTGAAAGCGACAATTATTCGGTTTAATTAAATTAAATTAAGTGTGTTAAGTGCCGGCACGTCGCGTCGCAGTGTTTAACCTGGTCGATTTTAGTGTAATTACTGTTTTCCGTTCGCGTTTTAAATAATCACCTCAATTTGCATAATTTTTTTTTTATTTTCAGTAACGACGTGGACGTGGAGTAACGAGCGTTTTAATTAGGCACGTTTTGTTTACCTGTAAGGCCACGCCAACGAGCGTTAATTGGTTTTTCCTTTAAATTGTTCCATAGTTCGAAATTTAACGTTAAAGTGACGTGCACACATTCTCAGAGTAGATGGCGTCCGCCACGTTCTCTTTTTCTTTAATCTAATTTATTTTGTTTTACTTAAACGCGTACCAAACTGCACAGGTTAACGTGCTAACTTCCAAACGTCGCGTCGCGTCGTTTTTAAACAGCGCGGGAAGTTTGACTTCCGACCAATAATATAAACGAGTTTCGCCTCACAATATTCACAATTACGTTTACAATTAAAAAAAAAAAGATAACGCCTGTCTGGGAATTTAAATCAAATTCAAAGGAAAACTTGAAACTGTAGCTTATATAGACGCGCAGAATTACGTAAAGCAGTCGCCTCGGTGGCCTAGCGCTGACGCGTCAGAGCTACAAACCCAGAGGTCCCGGGTTCGAACCTCAATGAAACCGGGCATTTTTTAAAAGAACTGCGACGTTATAAACGCACCAACTGACAAGCACGGATTACTTTCTCAAGGAAAAACACCCTCTAGACTGAATATGCGAGGAGCAAATAATAGAAATAACCCCAGTGCCAAGGGTGGAAGCCGGAAACAGTAGATTTTCGACATAAAGAAAAGAGATGATTAATTGATTTAATGCCGTAGACATCACGCAGTGATCGCAGACTCGTTCGTTCAAGTAGAAACATTGATACAAAATATTTCCAAACAAAATTGGAAGGATTTAATAAAATTTAATTAACGCAGATGCGTTTACTGCTTTTAATTCGCCTAATCCCTTTTATCTCCCGCCCGTTATTATTTCGCCTCAACTTAATCATTCGGGGGAAAATCGAGCGCATCCATCCCGGGCATTAAATTTTATACATAGTCGTAAAACGTCTCGTTTACGACCACCGGCGTGTAATGTTGGTACGAGGCAGAACCGACCGATGCGATGGCCGGTTGTTTCACGGAATAACGGCGAGCGCAGTACCTCCTCATTACATCGATCGCCGTTAATAAGGATGCACTGTGTTTTTCGAAGTGCAAGCGGGACGTGATCGATAATTTCGTTGCAACCGACGAACGCTCCGAGGAAGGTTCCGGAACGACCGGTTCTGCAGTATCGTCGTGATGCCTCACCGAGATATGTTATTATTGGTTTTAATTGTCTTTTTGGCCGACTGCGTAGGCAAATTCGTTTCGCGGACTTGGACATACATATATCACAGTCGTCGTGTGATTGTTTCACCGTTTGAAAACATACGGGTGCGTGTGCGGAGGGCCTTAAGCGTTAGATTCGGTCGTGTGCAGCGCACACGTTAGTAACGACGATTTCGCGTGGATAATGATATGCAGACGACGTCAGAGCCTCGGCCTTTGAGAATATGCAGACGATGCAAGAGGCAATTTCAAAGTTGAATATGAAGCGAATTATTTCGATGGAACGAAGGTTAGAGGTCGGTCTCGCGAAAATTCCGCACGGGATTCGAACGAAAAACACGGACTTGTTTGTGAACTTGTTTGCGCCCGCGTCGGCACAAGTCGACTCTATCGAACCGAAATTGAAGAAAAAAGAGGCAACAAACAAATTGTGCGCCAGTAAATTTAAGACGAATTCGAGAAGCTGTAGCTTATATACAAGTTTATAATTGAGTCAAGTCGGCACGTGGATGGCCGAGTGGTAAAGTGCGTGATCTACAAGACCACGGGTCGGGGGTTCGAACCTCACTCGCGACTAATGGAAAATTAAGAAAAAAAAAACTATAACGTTGCTTAAGACAAAAAAAAACCTTCTAGGGTTTGGACTAGAACGGCACAAGTAGATAGTAAAGATGATCAGTTATATGGCGAAAGGTTGCACCATAAATTCAAGTAAAAATCCCAGATTTTCGGGATTTTGTTTCCTCCTCGCCGTAGTTTCTCAATGTTTCAGTTAAAACAAAAGAGCGTCGGTCGAAACTACTTTTCAACTGACACTGTGCCCGAATTGAGCCGGATTCGGTTTACTTTTCGAATTTTAAAGGAATTCCCTTGCTAAATCTAGCAATCCCGGGTTTTCGGGATTTTTTTCTTCCGCAAAGTTCCTCAATTTTTAAATTAAAACAAAAATGCGACGGTTGGAACTACTTCTCTCTTGACACTATGCTTGAATTGAGTTGAATGTGATCTATTTTTTGAATTTTAAGGGAAATTTAGGAATCCCGGATTTTCGGGATTTTTTCTCCTCGCCAAAGTTGCTCAATTTCTAAATTAAAACAAAAGAGCGTCGGTCGGAATTACTTCTCGACTGACGCTATGCTTGAATTGAGTTGAATATGACTGATTTTTTGAATTTCAAGGGAAATTTAGGAATCCCGGATATTCGGGATTTTTTTCTCCCAGCCAAAGTTCTTCAATTTCTAAATTAAAAACAAAAGGGCGTCGGTCGGAACTACTTCCCGACTGACGCTATGCATGAATTGAGTTGAATGTGATCTATTTTTTGAGTTTCAAGGGAAATTTAGGAATCCCGGATTTTCGGGATTTTTTCTCCTCGCCAAAGTTTCATACTTTTCCAATTTTTAGATTAAAACGAAAGAGTTTCTCAATTGGCGAGCTTGAATTGAGTCCATTTCTCGAATTTAAAGTCAAATTTAAGGATCCCGGATTTTCGGGATTTTTTCTGCTTGCTATATTTTCTCAACTTTTAAATTGAAACAAAAGCGCGTCGGTCGAAAAAACGAAACTGGGTCCAAATTTCCAAAGTTAAGACATTTGACAGTTATTGTGCAATTTTTGACGCTAAATAAAACAAGAGACGATCGAGAAAGAAAGAAAATTTATAAAATTAAAAAATTCTTAGTAAATAAACAAAACTTTCTAAAATTAAGATTTGACATTTGCGCAATTTTTGACGTAAAAAAAACAAAAGACGATCGAGAAATAAAGAAAATTTATAAAATTATTATTATAAAATTTAAAAAAAATAAAAAATCTCGTTGAATAAATTTTTTAAAAATAATAAAAATTAAAAAAATCATTAAATAAAATTACAAAAAATAAAAATTAAAAAATTCTCATTAAATAGACAATACTTGCTACTTTCTATAAAATTACAAAAATTATAAAAATTACAAAAAATTATAAAAATTAATTTTTTTTAAATAAACAAAACTTTCTAAAATTAAGATTTGAAATTTGTACAATTTTTGACGTGAAATAAAACAAAAGACGATCGACAAATTTATAAAATTAAAAAAAATCTTCTTGAATAAAATTAAAAATTAAATTAAATTAAAAAAAAAACAAAAGACGATCGAGAAATAAAGAAAATTTATAAAATTATTATTATAAAATTAAAAAAGATAAAAATAAAAAATCTCATTGAATAAAATTTTTAAGAAATTATAAAAATTTTAAAAAAATCATTAAATAAAATTACAAAAAAATAAAAATTAAAAAATTCTCATTAAATAGACAATACTTTCTACTTTCTATAAAATTACAAAAAATTATAAAAATTACAAGAAATTATAAAAATTAAATTTTTTTTAAATAAACAAAACTTTCTAAAATTAAGATTTGAAATTTGTACAATTTTTGACGTAAAATAAAACAAAAGACGATCGACAAATTTATAAAATTAAAAAAAAAAAACAAAAGACGATCGAGAAATAAAGAAAATTTATAAAATTATTATAAAATTAAAAAAAATAAAAATCAAAAAATCTCATTGAATAGAATTTTTAAGAAATAAAATTTTTTAAAAAATCATTAAATAAAATTTGACGTAAAAAAACAAAAGACGATCGAGAAATAAAGAGAATTTATAAAATTATTATTATAAAATTAAAAAATAAAAATAAAGAAATCTCATTGAATAAAATTTTAAAAAAATAAAAATTAAGTCATTAAATAAAATTACAAAAAAATAAATATAAAAAAATTCTCATTAAATAGACAATATTTTCTACTTTCTATAAAATTACAAAAAATTATAAAATTCTCATTAAATAAACAAATCTTTCTAAAATTAAGATTTGATATTTGTGCAATTTTTGACGAAAAATAAAACAAAACTACTTCTCGACTGACGCTATGCTTGAATTGAGTTGAATGTGGCTAATTTTTTGAATTTCAAGGGAAATTTAGGAATCCCGGATTTTCGGGATTTTTTGTCCTTGCCATAGTTTCTCAGTTTTTAAACTAAAAAAATTACTATGTTACAAAGAATTGAACCGATTCGGTTCACTTTAATAAACAAATTCTAAAATTTTAAGATTTGAATTTTCGGGATTTCCTGTTCACGGCAGAGTTTCACGCTTTTCGAGTTTTAGAGTAAAACATAAGAGTATTTTTCGATTGACGCACTTGAATTGAGTTTATTTTTCGAATTTAAGGTCAAGTTATCGAATTTATGAATCCCGGATTTTCGGGATTTATTTTCTCCTCGTCCAAGTTTCTCGATTTTTAAGTTGAAACAAAGGAGCGTTTTTTCGATTGACGCGCTTAAACTGATTTGGATTCGGTTTTATTTCTAGAATTTAAGGTCAAATTATCGAATTTATGAATCCCGGATTTTCGTGATTTTTTTTCTCCTCGTCAAAGTTTCCCGATTTTGGATTAAAACTATTGACGCGCTTGAATTGAATTAGATTCGGTTTTATTTCTAGAATTCAAGGTCAAATGATCGAATTTGGAATCCCGGAATTTCGGGATTTTTTTCTCCTCACTGTAGTTTCTCAATTCTTAAATTAAAACAAAAAAGCGTCGGTTGGAACTACTTTTCGACTGACGCTACGCTTGAATTGAGTTGAATTCGATTTATTCTTCGAATTTTAAGGGAAGCTTAGGAATGCCGAATTTTCGGGATTTCCTGTTCTCGCCAGGTTTCACACTTTTCGATTTTTAAATAACAACAAAAAAGAATTTTTCGATTGACGCGTTTGATCTGAGTTGTTTTTCCGAATTTCAGGTCAAATATTCGAATTTAGGAATCCCGGATTTTCGGAATTTTTTTTCTTCTGGACAAAGTTTCTCAATTTTTAAATTAAAACAAGAGCGGAACTACTTTTCGACTGACGCTACTACTGAACGCTGAACTACTTTTCGATTATTTTCGCAATTTCAAGGTCAAAAGGGCGAGAGATCGTGTCGGATTTCGGGATTTTCTTCTTCCCGCCGAAGTTTCTCACACATTTCGATTTTTTTTTTATTGAAACAAATGAGCGTTAGCCCAAACTACTTTTCGATTGACACGCTTAAATTGAGTTTATTTCCGAATTTAAGGTCGAACGGTCGAATTTAGAAATCCCGAAGTTTCGGGTGTTTTTCCTTCTCTCCAAAGTTTCTCAATTTTTAAATGAAAACAAAAGAGCGTTACTGGGAACTACTTTTCGATTAACGCGCTCGAATTGAAGTGGATTAGTTCTATTTTTACAATTTCAAAGTCAAAAGGGCAAGAGATCGTGTCGGATTTCGGAATTTTCTTCTTCCCGCAGAAGTTTCTTACACTTTTCGATTTTTTCTATTGAAACAAATGAGCGTTAGCGCAAACTACTTTTCGATTGACACGCTTGAATTGAGTTTATTCCCGAATTTAAGGTCGAACGGTCGAATTTAGAAATCCCGAAGTTTCGGGAGTTTTTCCTTCTCCCCAAAGTTTCTCCCGGCTTTTCGGTTCCCAGATGAAAGAAACTAAAGAGTGTTAGTCGGAGCTACTTTTGAGTTGAATTCGGTTTACTTACCAAATTTCGAGGGAAAGAAACAGAACTTAGGAGACCCGAATTTTCGGGATTTTTTTCTTCTCCCACACTTTTCGATTTTTAAACTAAAATAAAACTACTTTTCGATTGGTACACTCACATGGAGGAATTAGGTCGTTCGGGTATCCAAATTTCAAAGTCCGGAGATCGAATTTAGGACGCCCGGGTTTTCGGGATTTTTTCCCCTCCCGCGCATTTCGATTTTTAAACTAAAATGAAACTACTTTTCGATTGACACACCCGGATAGAGTTAGGCCGTCCTGGTCTCCAAATTTCAAAGTTCGGAGATCGAATTTACGACGCCCGAATTTTCGGGATTTTTTCTCACCAAAGTTTCTCACACTTCGATTTTTCGATTGAAACAAAAGCGCGTGACTCCGAACTACTTTTCAACTGACGCACTTGGACTGAGTTGGATTCGGTTTATTTCTCGAACTTCAAGGTCAAGTGTTCCAACTTAAAAGCGGGATTGCTTCTCGCCACAAAGTTTTCTCACACTTTTCGATTTTTAAACTAAAACAAAAGAGCGTCGCTCACAACCGCTTTTCGATTGATGCACTTGGATTGATTTGAGTTTCGAATTTCGTTCAATTTATGTTGCCCGGATTTTCGGGAAGGTGTTTCGCGAATCTTCCGTAATAAGGTAGAAAGAAGGGACAAAAAAAATCAAGCTAAAAATAGGCCAGTTTGGTGATACTGGCGATAGCTCGCGTAGAATTTCTGAACGCACCCTAAGCACGGCACGCGGAGCGTTTAAAGTCCCTAGATAGTATAAAGTACGGCAATAGGGAAGCCATTTTCTGGCCCATTATGCGCGGGAATTTTAAAATGAAAATTTTGGTTGATTTTCATGTCAACGGAAAATGAACGTAAATGTCAATTTTTTAGAGCCTTACTGCGCAAATGTGAGCATGTAAACTGTACTGTTTGTCGACTAGTAAAATTGTCCCATAATAAACTATAATAACGTCCTTACAACCCTTTATCATGATTAACCATTGTAAATCGATAAAAATAAACAAAATCCAATAACCGTCACAAACCACAAATGAACAAACCAGGAGCACCACGGGGCACGGACGAGCACCTTCGAGTTTCGAGCAAGCACAAATATTTTACACATAACTCAAAACTGCAATATTTCCGTTACCTGCAAAACTACTCCATGTTTTTTCTATCAAAATTGAAAATTTTAAGCAAAAGGGTTTTAATAATCATATCTTCAACGTCTTTAGATTAATACGGCTTATTTATTATGGTGTTTTTAATATGATTTATTTCGTATTTCTAATTCCTTTTGGGAGCTGACATTTATCAACTGCCAAAAAATCTAAAACTTCTTCGTTTCCATGACAAATATTTGTTTATTCAACTCAAATACACAAGTCTGTTTGTGTCACGTGACACAGACGCCATGTTCTGGCTAGTTTTTAAAATTTGGTCCTAAACTGTATATTGCCGTACTTTAGTAATCTAGGGACTTTAGGAGCGTTAAGACGCGAGCGACCTCTCGACGTAATTACAAGGCGAAACATTTTTTTAATCTTATTTGGGGGTCGCGGAAGAGCAAATCCGCCGCTAACGAGCGGCGCTCGCACAGGTGCTTCATTAGGGCGAGCCGAAAAGGAAAAAAAAAATAAAAGGAAATAAATGGAGATTGCTCGCGGAGCGTTTACGTTTTTCCGGTAATTATTCCGGGGACGCTCGCCCGGAGCAAATGAAATGAACACATCAAGGAGATTTTCTCTCGTTTGTGCGCTTTAAAAGGATTGCGAAAGTGAAACTTCGTCGGCCGAAGAAAAAGCGCCGAACATTTGAAAGGTGGTGTTCGGGGAGGAGGGGGAGGGGGGTGCGTTCCGAAAACGAGAAGACTAGGAAATAAAATCCAAGTTTCCCTCCTTCCCTCTAGAGAGTGTCTTCAATTTGTCCAAAATAAACGTCTCTCTCTTTCTCTCTGGAAGGTGCTGAACATGGCCGACTTGTGTTAAATTCGCCCAAAACTAGTGATGGTGATGACTTCAAAAAAAAAACCCACTCTTTGGAATTTTCCCATTGATTGTTTTTAAATAGTTTTTTTGATAATGTTATCGAAACCGCACGGACGCTGATGAAATATTTCGGCGGTTAAAGCAATATTTAGTTTTGAGGTCGTCAAGCCGATGACCACCTACATCGCGTGGACAAAACAAAAACAAAAACAATTTCTATTTTTTGTACTTGATAAAATCCACACATCCACAGTCACACGGATTTTATAACGGAAGCAGAAAGGGCGACTTTAAACAACAAATGAAGACGACTCGTTACTGGTTGAAGGTGTAGTCGTGATGTGATTGGCTAAGGGGCGGGGCGTCTGCGCCAAAACGGCAGTTGAGTCCAAGACCACCCACCAATGACAATTGCAGAAATGCACTAGGTGCAACAGGTGCAAAGCGACTATAAAAAAAGGCCATTCTTTACTAACGAATAAAAATGAAAACTCTAGAAACGTAATTGGTTGTGGGGCGGGGCCAAAATCTAGTTAAATTCAAAACCAATCACCAATAAGGGCAAAGCGGTGATAAAAAAACAAATTGTCATTGAGATTAGTGAAGCAAACAACGACGGAAAGAGCGTTTTTAAACAACGAATAGAAATGACGAACTATTAAATTGTTAGTCTTCACGTAATTGGTTGAGAGGCGGGGCCAAAACTTAGTTAATTTCAAAACCAATCACCAACAAAAACAAAGCGATGATTAAACAAAAAAAACGCCACCGAGGAATTAGTGAAGCAAACAATGGCACTTTTATTAATCGACGAATAAAAATGAACAACTTTTAAATAGTTGGCCCTGACGTAATCGGTTGAGGGGCGGGGCATCTCTGCCAACACCAATCTCCAATAAAAGCAAAGGAACTATAAAAGAAACGGCAGCTGAGAAATTAATGTCGAAAAGGGAGCTTTCAAACGACGAATAAAAATGTACAATTCTTAAATAGTTGGTCTTGACTTAATTGGTTGAGGGGCGGGGCATCTCTGCCAACAACAATCTCCAATGAAAGCAAAGAAACTATGAAAGGAATAGCAGCTGAGAAATTAAGGGCGAAAAGAGACGTACAAAAATGAACAACTCTTAAATATTTGGTCTTGACGTAATTGGTTGATGGGCGGAGCATCTCTGCCAACAGCAATCTCCAATGAAAGCAAAGAAACTATAAAAGAAATGCCAGCCGAGAAAAGAGACGAATAAAAATGAATAACTCTTAAACATTTGGTCTTGACGTGATTGGTTGAGGGGCGGGGCATCTCTGTCAAAACCAATCTCTAGTGAAAGCAAAGAAACTATAAAAGAAATGGCAGCTGAGAAATTAATGGCGAAAAGATAGCTACTAATCGACAAATAAAAATGTACAAATCTGAAATAGTTGGTCCTGATCGTGACGTAATTGGTTGAGGCGTTGAGGGGCGGGGCATCTCTGTGTTAAAACCTAGTCGACTTATAAACAGAACACCAATTGCAGTTGTAGAAAGGAAAGACGCTATTAATTGCGAAGGGGCTATTAAAAAAAAGAGACGACTAACAATGAGAAACCATTAAAATAAAAAATGACAGAATGAGCACAACGGTTAAGTAATGAATTAGTGGTGGCGTAATTGGTTTGGGGGCGGGGCGTCTCTGTCAAAATCGCCTTGATTTAAAAACCAACCAGCAAGTGCGAACGTAGAAAATAATGACGTGGACTTTATCTTTGAATGACAGAAGGAAACAATGTCATTTAAACAGTTAGGCCCGATTTTACAATCATCGGATAAGCATTATTCTTAGAATACCGTGACGTAGATGTGACGTAGATATGGAGGAACATTAAAGGGTATTCGGCGAACAGTTATTCCGTCCTTATTCCACGATTGTAAAACTGGGCCTCAATAAGGAACTGTTAAATGTTTAGTCGTGATACAATTGGTCGAGGGGAGTGGCGTCTTGGCCGAGAGGTGGAGCCAAAATCGCGTTGATTTAAAAACCAACCGACAAAAGTCAGAAAAGAATGACAGTGCAGCAGGCAAGAAGGATTGATGAAATAATTGAAGTCAACAATGACGAAGAAGAAGAAGAGCGTTTTCAAACGGTTGAAAAAAAAAACAGTTAATCGTGACGTAACAGGGCGAGAGGGGCGGGGCGTCTTAGCTGAGGGGCGCGGAGGAGCGTCTCTGCTCTGATTTAAAAACCAACCAGCAATTACAAATGTAGAAAAATCATAGAATGACAATGATTGACAATAAAAATCGTTGTGAAATAATCGTGATACAATTGGTCGGGGGGGCGGGGCATTTAAATCAAAATCGCCTTTGGTTTCGAAGCTCGAAGCCAATCAACAATCATGAATGTAAAAAAAAGAACGTAGAATCAGCCAATACTAACAGCGAAAAATTAAACCACGCCCCCAAAACGTGTACAACCAACTAAGAATCACCTTTGCCCTTTAACTTCGCATGAATTAATTTTCCAAGCAAAAAAAAAACCGGAAATAAAGCAACATTTCGAATTAATAAACCCCTGGGTGTATAAATGATTATAAATTGATCGGAGGGGGCGGAGCTACTTCACCTACGTACACGAGTAACCACCGCTTGCAGTTGTAAGAAACGAATGAACGACGCAGTTCGCCGGCTATTAATAAAAACTGACGATCAATAAATTACATCATCGAGATTTCGAGTTGCTCTATTTTTTTTTCTGAGAACTTAATTGGTTGGGGAGGGGGCGGGGCGTCGCCTTTGAAGAGACTATTAAAAACAGATGAGACGACCAATAAACTGGCGATCAATAAATTACATCACCAGGGCTTCGAGTTGCTCTAATTTTTTTTTTTGAGAATTGAATTCAATTGGTTGGGGGGCGGGGTGTTTCCTTTAAAGAGATTATTACAAACAGACGAGACGACCAATACACGGTTGAAAAGCCTGAATCAAGAGCCGACTTGTCTGATTACTTAAATTTGTTTGCGTTTTTTTTAAACAAAGAATATCGCCCCTTTACTGGTGAAGGGGCGGAGCTTCTGTGTTAAACTCCAACCAATCGTGGCTCTGAAAGAGCGCGGTGATTTGTTAAATACAACCAATAGTAAACAATAATTAAAAAAGAGCGTCTTTCTAGAGTTCGCGTCGACTATTTCAACCTCATATTGGCGGAGAGGGGCGGAGCTTCTGTGTTGACCTCCAATCGTCGCTCTTAAATAGTAAGTTACTATTAAGGTCAAGGGTTTAGTTAACAATGATTAAAGAGAAAACAATTATTGTGTCGAGAATATATGAACAATTACAACTAAATTGGCGAAGGGGCGGGGCTTCTGTGTTAACCTCCAACCAATCGCGGCTCTGAAAGAGCGCGGTGATTGTTAATTACAACCAATAATGAACAATACAATAATTAAAAAGAGTGTCTTTCTAGAGTGTGCTTCGATTTTTTTAACCTTGTATTGGCGGAGAGGGGCGGAGCTTCTGTGTTGACCTCCAATCGTCGTTCTTAAATAGCGCGTTACTATTAAGGTCAACGGTTTTAGTTAACAATGATTCAAGAGAAAACAATTATGGTGTCGAGAATATAGGAACAATTACAACTAAATTGGCGAAGGGGCGGGGCTTCTGTGTTAACCTCCAACCAATCGCGACTATGAAAGAGCGCGGTGATGGTTAATTAGAACCAATAGTAAACAATAATTAAAAAGAGCGTCTTTCTAGAGCTCGCATCGACTATTTTAACCTCGTATTGGCGGAGAGGGGCGGAGCTTCTGTGTTGACCTCCAATCGTCGTTCTTAAATAGCGCGTTACTATTAAGGTCAACGGTTTTAGTTAACAATGATTAAAGAGAAAACAATTATGGTGTCGAGAATATATGAACAATTACAACTAAATTGGCGAAGGGGCGGGGCTTCTGTGTTAACCTCCAACCAATCGCGACTATGAAAGAGCGCGGTGATGGTTAATTAGAACCAATAGTAAACAATAATTAAAAAAGAGCGTCTTTCTAGAGTTCGCATCGACTATTTTAACCTTGTATTGGCGGAGAGGGGCGGAGCTTCTGTGTTGACCTCCAATCGTCGCTCTTAAATAGTGCGTTACTATTAAGGTCAACGGTTTTAGTTAACAATGATTAAAGAGAAAACAATTATGGTGTCGAGAATATATGAACAATTACAACTAAATTGGCGAAGGGGCGGGGCTTCTGTGTTAACCTCCAACCAATCGCGACTATGAAAGAGCGCGGTGATGGTTAATTAGAACCAATAGTAAACAATAATTAAAAAGAGCGTCTTTCTAGAGCGTGCTTCGATTTTTTTAACCTTGTATTGGCGTGTTAACCTCCAATCGTCGCTCGTAAATAGTGCGTTATTATCAAGGTCAACGATTTTAGTTAACAATAATCAAAAAGAAAACAATCATCGCGCCGATAGTATATGATTAATTATAACTGAATCGGCGAAGGGGCGGGGCTTCTTCGATGACGTCCAATTACGAAACTCGATTGGGGTGGTAATTTTTAAATTCAATTGTTTCCGTTTCGCCCGCAGGTTTGTCTGCAATACATCCGCGTAATAGTGCCGTTAGTTTATGAATCGTGGAAGACGTGATTTAATCACATTCGGCGAAGGGGCGGGGCTTCTCTGTTTGGGGCGTTAATTTCTAATTTCGACCAATCATAAACGACTTTCGGTTCACGTTGGAGACAAAACAAAACGGAAACGCCTTTCTCGAGTTCGCATCGATTTTTTTAGCCTCGTTTTTGAATTACGAAAGCGATTATGCCGCCGCCGCCGCCGCCAGCCGTTCTACTTTATGTTTCCGTTTCGTTCGGAGATTCGGCTGGAATATGGAATACACCTGAGTGTGTAATCGCGCCGATAAGTAAACGCGTGTTCGCATTATGCAGCAGGCGATGGCTCGGGGGGAGGGCGGGGGTGAAGGAGGAGGGTTGTGAAATTAATACCGTTTTTTTTTTTTAGAAAACAAAATTCTTCGCACTTAAAATCTAGAGGGGTTGGAGTGCCGCAGGTCATACGCTTTAGACCCGAGTTGAGTTTTTTTTTTAATTACAATTTTAATGCGGTCTTTCTGTTTCTTGTTCTCTTGTCATATTCAAAATTTGTTTGGACTTCATCCACGTTCAGAATCCGAACAGGTAGGTAGATGACCTGCTGCATTCGGTGGTGCAATAATTCGTGAAACTCTTCCCCGCCGGCTCGAAATAAATCGAGCCGCGCGCGTAGATGTCTCGGGTGAGATAATGCGGCGGTTTATCGCCGGCGGCGCGAAAGTGAAATCGGCCGGGTCGAGTTTGATCGGCCGAAAATTACCGTCGCGTCATCTTATTAGGGCGAGATTTGAATTGTAAACGCGCCGGCGCATTTAAACCCGTAAACTGGAAGCGGGCAGGAAAAGAGAACGTAAGTACGTCGTCTTTGCGGTTTGTGAAAGAATTCATCGACTTAACTGAGCCGGCCACAAGTCGTCCTCGTCGGACGACGACGCCAGAAACCTGATTCACATTAAACGTTGCGTAACTAGAAGTTATAAATAAATATAGATACACTGGCTACTTGAAAACAACCTGAAGCGAACTGGATTTTTCTCAGAAAGAAGAAAAAAAAAACGGAAAACTTTGAAACTATGAAAATAATTAAAAGAATTAAGGATGACTTTCAAGGGACGATCTGGTAAAGTAAACGTGACGTGAATGCTCCCCAAGAAGGATTTAGAGGGAAGGTTAGAAAGAGACGACGCAGTTGGTTTTGAAATAGCAGAGATGCCACGCCCCTTCGCCAATTATTCTCTTGTTCATTATCTATTTGGTTAACTTCTTAGTCGTCAGTTTTTCTAATACTTACTTCATTATTATTATTGGTTGCTGAGCACAGCAGATGCCCCGCCCCTCGGCCAATTATTTCACGACTATTATTTAACGGCATAGTAACGTTTTTATTCACTGCTTAATTTAAAAGTGCTCGCTTCATTAGTGGATCATAAGATCAGATCATGTCCGCCGTGCATTAATTTGCCCAATCATTAATTTCTGCTTTTGTAAATTGTTGGTCGAGATTTTGGCGGAGACGCCCCGCCCCTCGGCCAATTATCTCAGCACTAACTACTTAGTTGTCTGTTTCTGATTTTACTAGTTTATTCTTAGTCGTCTCATAATTGGCCAAGGGGCGGGGCCGACTTTGCTAATAACGTAGTCGATCTAAAGACGATCTAATGACGTAATACGGCGGCCATTATCTTAGAATCGACAACCAATGGCCATTAAAGAAAAACTGGCGATCAAGAAATTAGCGAAGTGCCCGGTGATAGAAAGCGCTATTAGTCGTGAGTTAATTGTTTGAGGGGCGGGGCACCTCTGCCAAAATTTCGGTCGATTTCACAAACAAATGCACAAATAAATGAAGCAACAGCGCAGGTCTGTAAACAATGACAGAATGAGGATTCCAAACGGTGTTAAACAGTTAGTTGTGACATGATTGGTTGAGGGGCGGGGCCAATAAGTATGTATGTATTAAAAAACCGTCAACTCAGATATTAATCAAATAAATAATGGGGGGGGGGAGAGCGCCTTTAAATTAAACAAAGAAAAGAAGTGATAAATTCTTAAATAGTTAAGCAGCCAACCGTGACTTATCGGGCGAGGGGCGGGGCCAATAAGTATGCATAAAAAAACCGTCAACTCGGGAAATTAACGAAATAAATAATGAAGGGGGGGGGGGAAGAGCGCTTTTAAACAGGGAACAAAAGCGATGAATTCTTAAATAGTTAAGGAGCCGTGAGACGTGAGATATTGGCCGAGGGGCGGAGCATCTTGGCCGATTTCAAAGCCGGCGGCCAATCACAAACGCGGAATCGAGCGACGCAGAATGGCGGCTGAAATCGCAGAATCGCTGACCAATAACAAAAACGCGATTATTAAAAAAAAAAAATTGACAAGTAAGAAACTAATGAAGTAAAAAATTAGAAAAAGCAAAATGATTGGCTGGGGGCGGGGCACGTCTCTACGACTTCAAGAGCAACTACCAATCGCAGATGCAGAAACGAATGTCGCAATACTATGGCGTATAAACTGTCGAGGTTATCAACAAAGCGATTATTTAAAAAAATTCGGAATTCCCACTAATAACGTCAGGAAAATCCGGCGAATGCACTTTTTGCTTAAAACTTTCTTATTATATAACCAGCGCTACGCGCCGGCATTTGTTTCAACTTTGTTTTTTTTGAGAGGGTGGTGAGGTCAGGAAAAAACTTTTTTGAAGAACGCGCTTTGCGCGTTGAGGGCCGCTCGCCGTTAGGGAGGCTCGCGGCAGCTAGGGAACCCGAATCTTTCGTTTAATTTGAAAAGAAAAAAATAATTTCGATCTCAATTCGTTGCTTTTGTCGGCTACAGTTGAGTTCGCTCGGGTTGGGTTGACCTTGACCTTTCGTTTGACCTTGACTTTTAACTTATCGAAATTTTTTTAAATTAAATTTTTTCGATCGCCATTCCGCGCTCGGGTCGACTACAGTTGGGTTCGCTTGGGTTGGGTTGACCTTGAACTTTCGTTTGACCCTGACCTTTAACTTATCGAATTTTTTTATTTTGAGTTCTTTCGATCGCAATTCCTCGCTCGGGTTGACTACAGTTGGGTTCGCTCGGGTTGGATACGCTTGGGCTAAGTTGACCTTGAACTTCCGTTTGAACTTGACCTTTAACTTATGGAAAAAAATTTTATTTTGAAATTTTTCGTTCTCAATTTCTCGCTCGGGTTGATTACAGTTGGGTTCGCCCGGGTTGGGTTCGCTTTTGTTTGACTTTGACCTCTAACTTATCGAATTTTTTTTATTTTGAAGTCTTTCGATCTCAATTCCTCGCTCGGGTCGACTACAGTTGGGTTCGCTTGGGTTGGGTTGACCTTGAACTTCCCTTTGAGCTTGACCTTTAATTTATCGAAAAAAATTTATTTTGAATTTTTTCGATCGCAATTCCTCGCTCGGGTTGATTACAGTTGGGTTCGCTCGGGTTACGTTCGCTAGGATTGGGTTGACCTTGAATATTCGTTTGACCTTGACCTTTAATTTATAGAATTTTTTTTATTTTGAATTCTTTCGATTCCAATTCCTCGCTCGGGTCGATTACAGTTGGGTTTGCTCGGGTTGGGTTCGCTTGGGTTTGGTTGACCTTGAACATTCGTTCGACCCTGACCTTTATCCATATTTTCTTTTGTTTTGAAATTGTTCGATCACAATTCCTCGCTCGGCTTGACTACACTTGGGTTCGCTCGGGTTGGGTTGGTTGACAATTAAGAAAATAATGAAATAAAAAATGAAAAACAGTAAAATGTGGGGGCCGTGCCCATAAACTGTCAAGATCATCAACTAAGGCCCGGTTTTTCGATCTCAGTTCAACTTTAAACTTCAGTTTATTCCCGCAGAAGCAATGAGAATAAACCGAAGTTTAAAGTTAAACTGAGATCGAAAAACCGGGCCTAAGAAATTAATGAAATAAACAATGAGAAACGGCAAAATGATTGGCTAGGGGGCGGGGCGTCTCTGCTCAACTGTTCAAGACCAAGTACCAATAATGGCAGATGCAGAAACGAATGACGTAGAAGCATGGCGTATAATTTGTCAAGTAATAACGAAGCGATTAATAGCAACTGACAATTAATAAATTAATTAAATAAAAAATGAGACAAAGAGCGTATTTAAATAATAAATGTAAACTGCCAAATAGTTAGTAGTCGTAAAATGATTGGCTGAGGGGCGGGGCGCGCCTTAGCGACCTCAAGTCCAACAACCAATTGCAAATGCGGAAATGAAGACGCCGTAGCGTCACGTCTAAACCGTCAAGATCATCGACCAGTAATAACACGAAGCGATTAATAACAACTGCCAACTAATAAATTAATTAAATAAAAAATGAGATAAACAGTGTATTAATTATTGAACGTAAACCGCCAAGTACTTAGTCGTAAAATGATTGGCTGAGGGGCCCGGGGCGCGTCTTTGCAACCGCAAGATCAACTACCAATTGGAAATGCAGAAACGAATGACGCAATAGCGTCGCGTATAAACTGCCAAGGTCATCGACCAGTGATAACGAAGCGATTAATAACAACTGACAACCAATAAATTAATTACAATAAAGTTATGAATGTAAACTGCCGAATGTTAGTCGTAAAATGATTGGGCTGAAGGGCGGGGCGCGTCTTTGCGACCTCAAGACCAACTACCAATCGCAAGTGCAGAAACGAATGACGCAATAGCGTCGCGTATAAACTGTCAAGATCATCGACCAGTGAGAACGAAGCGATTAACAACACCTGACAACCAATAAATTAATTAAAATAAAATTATGAATGTAAACTGCCGAATAGTTAGTCGTAAAATGATTGGCTGAGGGGCGGGGCGCGTCTTTGCGACCTCAAGACCAACTACCAATCGCAAGTGCAGAAACGAATGACGCAATAGCGTCGCGTATAAACTGCCAAGGTCATCGACCAGTGATAACGAAGCGATTAATAACAACTGACAACCAATAAATTAATTACAATAAAATTATGAATGTAAACTGCCGAATGTTAGTCGTAGAATGATTGGCTGAGGGGCGGGGCGCGTCTTTGCGACCTCAAGACCAACTACCAATCGCAAGTGCAGAAACGAATGACGCAATAGCGTCGCGTATAAACTGCCAAGGTCATCAACCAGGACTAACGAAGCGATTAATAACTGACGCCCAGTAAATTGTAAACTGTAAAATGATTGGCCGAGGGGCGGGGCGTTTCTGCGAAACCTCGTTGACTTCTAGATCAACCGCCAATTACAATTGCGGAAACGGATAACGTAGTAGCATGACGTCTAAAACGTCAAGATTATTAAAAAAAAACCGACGACTGTAAAATTAATGAAATAAAAAATGAAAAACAAGAGTGTATATTTAAATAACGTTAACTTCTTGAAGCAGGTGTTTCGTTGGAAATGATTTTGGCAACAGGTGTCCCAAGTGTCAGGTTTTTTTTTGTTGGCAACTCGCGCTGGCAGCGGGCAGTGTTGCCAACAAAAATGTAACTTAGTACTAACAAAATATAAATTGCAAGAAAGTGGCGTCGTTTCACCGCATGATTTAATTTTATTATTAATTTTCGGCGCGGGGGTCGTGGGTGTGCCTCAAGGCTCTTCATTGAAACCGCTGCTTTTTCTCCAAAAAATAAAAAATAATAATACTTATTCGTGGTTGAATTTCAAGCTGTAGTAAATAAGTAGAATGAACATTAAATTATTTTTAAATTTGCTGACGACCTCCACGTCACTCGCCCAAGTACTTTTTAATTTCTGTCCTTAATTAATGACCGGGGGGGGGTGCAACTCTTCAAAGCGTGTTTGTCGTTTGTCGTCGCTGCAAAGGTAAACTTTAATTAGACTCACTTGACCGGCTCGAGCTATATTTAAACTCGTCCTCGGTTGAGTTTGAACGCGGCACAGAAAATGCAGGAAAATACTGATTTTAAGAGCGCGAGAATTTTTTCACGTGCCCGTGCACATCGGGAACGAGAAAGTTTGAAGCTCGGCGGTATTTATTTCACGGCGGCGCACAGTGGGGCCAAATGCCGGATTTATGGAAAAAACCTCTCATTTCCAAAATTTTTGTCCGATCGAAGTGAAACTCAGGAAACTTCAAGAAGGTACTAAATAACAATTTTTGACTTTCTCAAAGTTTCAAAAAATTATCGGACTACCCAAATTTGAACAAAATTTTTGAAAATTTACTCATCGATGTTTTAAAGTGACCGTTTATTTTTAAGAGAATTTAACGCTGAGCTGGAAACGACAGTGCTTTGAAATTTTGTCTACTTTCTTTAAATTCTGGAAGAATATGTAGAAAAGTAATGAAAATAGCATGGTATGTTATTTATGAAATTTTAGGAAATATAATTAAATACATTACATATTAAATATGTATTTACTCCACGTGCGGAACGTTTCTATGTGTTACAAACTGACAGTGAGGATCTCTGTTAGCCTTCTTGATTCAACAAATCATGTTTATACGGACCGCTGGTGCTGTTTTCCGCATCTCTACTCAACTTCGTATTCAATTAATATATATCGCATGCGGTTGATTGCGGCTATGAAATTTTTAGGATAGTTAGTTCAATATTATAGCTTTCAGAAAAAATGTATTACAAACCGTAGGAAAGTGAAGCTTTTTTGTATGCTTACTGAAAATTCGCCTTACGTCCAGAAATCTAATTCCGGCTTAATTGTCACGTCTAAAGTTTCTTTAAAGAGTAATTTATTTTTTTACAAAAAGCTGTTAGTATGTACTAACTAAATATATAATGGAGTAATTTTTAAAAGTAATCCATGAAGCTGGCGGAATTATACAACATTACTCTTTTTAAGGCTTAATGGCTCAATGAATGGGAATTAAGCCCTTATATTAGATAAAAGCAAATTTTTAACGCAAAACCATTATCACAGCCAGATTTTACGACTAAAATAATGTAAGAAAAGTCAGTTAGATCAACGAATTAACCATCTTGTAAAATGGGTTTTTTCCACCTCGGCCCCACTGTGCGGCGCGGCGCGGCGCGGCGTGCGGACCGGTCTTGGGTTCGCTTGGCTCGTAGAAGTCGTCACGCTGGTTATTACTTGCCTGATGTAATAGTGAAATATCATTTTTAACCGTAAACAAACACGCCGGTATGGACTGGAAAGTAACGAGAATGTTACTGCCCGCCGCAGTAAATCGAGCGTTTCATTTAAAATTCGTTTCGCCAAGTCTTTAGGAAGTTTCCAGAAACGGCAACGATCTCAGTGCAAGACCCGCACTTTTTGCTAATTTTACGCAAGAGAGAGAGAGCGAGAGAGAGAGAGAGGGAGGTTGGCAAATAAATAAAATACAAATCACACTTCGTACCTTTCCCCTTGTAAGGTGTTAAACACAATCCGACTTTTCTTAAAGTCATGAAACTCTGCCATGTTTTATTAAAAGAAAACAAAATTGATTGCTTTGAATGTGATAAAAAAAAAGAGAAAAAATGGAAGCTGTAGTTTATATATATGGACGAAAACTGCATAGAAATGCGGCCTCGATAGCTCAGCGGTGACGTGCCAGGTCTACAAAACCAGAGGTCCAAGGTTCGAACCTCCCGCGAAGCTCCAAAAAATTAAAAAAAAATGTAGACGGGAATTGATTAATTTCTGGGTTTGATGGACGAACTTCATTAATTAAATTGAATTGGAAGTAATGCACTTCGTGATTAAACAAGATGTTAAAAAAAGATTCTAGACGAGGACGATTTGCTGCTTCCTGTTTCTTCGTCATTATTATTTTTTTATATTTTCCTTTTGCGTTCTTTTTATTTCTGTTTAGTTGAGTTAAAGCCACTGTTTAATAATTCAACGTTTTGCTCCTTTTTCTTTTGACACTTTCTTGTTCTCGTCGCATTTTTTTGTAAGCCGTTCCCTTCTTTCTTTGTTCTTGCATTTTCTGCGCGTTCTCCGCCCTTTTCCGTTTTACGTTTCCACCAGTGATCTTGATTTCCGCTCGCTCCTTCATCTGCTCCACTTTTCCTTTCCTTTTTTTCTTTGGTCTTCCCACTATAAAGCCTGTTACGATCTGCTTTTGTTATTAATGACATTCTCTCGTCTTCTCTTTCTTGCTCATAGAAAAATAGCAATCTCCACCTTTTAGATTCTCTCCGCTCGCTCCTTCATCTGCTCCGAGTCACTTTAGTTTCTTTTTCGTTTCTTCTTTTGGTTTTCCCGCTACAAAGTATTTTGCATCAATCTGATACGTTCCAACGCACTCGAAATTCTTTTGACACAAATCCCTCCGCAATCCCTCCGTTCGCGGTTTCTTCTGCTCCGAGTAATCTTGGTACATCCTAGTTTTGTTATTTATGAGATTCTTTTGTTTTCATGACACTCACCATTTTTTGTTCACTTAGCAGTCTCCAATTTTTGGATCCGCTCCGCTCACTCCTTCGTCTGCTCCGAGTAATCTTGACACGCTCTAATTTCGTTATTTACGACATTCTTCTGTTTTAGCGACCCTCAATATTTTTTGTCCACAAAAGTTGAGCAATCTCCAATTTTCGGATTCTCTCCGTTCACTCCTTCGTCTGCTCCGAGTCATCTTGACACGCTCTAATTTTATTATTTATGACAATCTTTTGTTTTAGCGACACTCGAAATTTTTTGCTCACAAAAGTTGAGCAATCTCCAATTCCGTTCACTTTTTCTTCTGCTCCGAGTCACCTTGACACACTCTAATTTCGTTATTTGTGACATTCTTTTGTTTTAGCGACACTCGAAATTTTTGCTCACAAACGTTGAACAATCTCCAATTTTCGAATTTTTTCGCTCGCTCCTCCGTCTGCTCCGAGTCATCTTTCGTTTCTTCCTCTGGGCCTTTCAGCTACAAACTTGTCTTTAGAGGCGCGCAGAAACTCAGCAATTTCCATTTCTAAAATTTTTTCCGCTCGCCCCTTCATCTGCTCCGAGTCACCTCCGTAATTTTCTTTCGCTTTTACTTTGGGCCTTCCGCTACAACGCTTTTGGCCTCCATCTGAAATGTTCTACTTGTGTTATTAATTACATCCTCTCGTTTTTAGAGGCACTCGAAATTTTGTCGCTCGCTCCTTCATCTGCTCCGAGTCATCTCTTTGGACTTTTCCGCAAGAGAGTTCCTTGCATCAGTTCGATACGTTCTACTTTTGTTATTAACGACATTCTCTTATTTTTAAAGACACTTGAAATTTTTTTGATGGATTCCTCATCTGCTCCGAGTCATTTTGGTTTACTCTTCGGCCTTCCAGCTATAAAATTTCCTGCATCACTCCGTTATGTTCTACTTTTGTTATTATTGACATTCTCTTGTTTCTAGAAACACTCGTAATTTTTTTGCTCCGAGTCATGTTGGTGTTTCTTTTTTCGTTTTTTCTTTGGGCCTTCCCACAACAAAGTTTCTACTTTTGTTATTAATTGCATTTTTAGAGACATTCGAAATTTTGGTCGCTCGCTCCTTCACCTGCTCCGAGTCATTTTGTTTTCGTCTTTGGCCTTCCAGCTATGAAGTGTCCAGCGTCAGTCAGATATGTTCTATTTTTGTTATTAATTACATTTTTAGAGACACTCGCTCGCTCCTTCATCTGCTCCGAGTCATCTTGACAAATTTTTTCTTTGGGCGTTCCCACAACAAACTTTCCACGTTATCAATGACATAATTTTGTTTTAGGGGATACTCGAAATTTTTTCGGTGGCTCCTCCATCTGCTCCGAGTCATTTTGGTTTCTTCTTTGGCCTTCCGGTTAGGTTTGCTGTGTCAGTCATATACGTTCTACTTTCGTCATTAATGGCATTCTCTTGTTTTTAGAGACACTCGAGAATTTCTCGCTCACTCCTTCACCTGCTCCGAGTCATTTTGTTTTCGTCTTTGACCTTCCAGCTATAAAGTGTCCCCTGCATCACTCAGATATGTTCTACTTTTGTTACTAATTACATTTTTAGAGACACTCGAAATTTTTTTCGCCAGCTCCTTCATCTGCTCCGAGTCACCTGAGGTTTTTTTTTGATGCTCTTGCATCGATCTGACATGATCTACGTTAGTAATAACATGGTATTTTGTTTTAAGAGACACTCGAAATTCTTTCGCTCGCTCCTTCGTCTGCTCCGAGTCATTTTGTTTTCGTCTTTGACCTTCCAGCTATAAAGTGTCCCCTGCAACACTCAGATATGTTTTGCTTTTGTTATCAATTACATTTTTAGAGACACTCGCTCGCTCCTTCATCTGCTCCGAGTCAACTGTTGTTCCTTCTTTGGACTTTTCCGCAACAAAGTCTTTTGCATTAGTTCGACATGTTCTACTTTTGTTATTAATGTCATTATCTTGTTTTTAGAGACACTCGAGAATTTCTCGCTCGCTCCTTCACTTGCTCCGAGTCATTTTGTTTTCGTCTTTGACCTTCCAGCTATAAAGTGTCCCCTGCAACACTCAGATATGTTCTGCTTTTGTTATTAATTACATTTGTGGAGACACTCGTTCGCTCCTTCATCTACTCCGAGTCAACTGTTGTTCCTTCTTTGGACTTTTCCGCAACAAAGTCTTTTGCATCAGTTCGACATGTTCTACTTTTGTTATTAATGTCATTGTCTTGTTTTTAGAGACACTCGAGAATTTCTCGCTCGCTCCTTCACTTGCTCCGAGTCATTTTGTTTTCGTCTTTGACCTTCCAGCTATAAAGTGTCCCCTGCAACACTCAGATATGTTCTGCTTTTGTTATCAATTACATTTTTAGAGACACTCGCTCGCTCCTTCATCTGCTCCGAGTCAACTGTTGTTCCTTCTTTGGACTTTTCCGCAACAAAGTCCTTTGCATCAGTTCGACTTTTGTTATTAATGTCATTGTCTTGTTTTTAGAAACGCTCGAGCAAATTTCGCTCGCTCCTTCACCTGCTCCGAGTCATTTTGTTTTCGCCTTTGGTCTTCCAGCAACTACGGTTTCCTGCATCAGTCAGGTACGTTCTACTTTTGTTATTAATTACATTCTCTAATTTTTAGGAACACTAGAAACGTCCTTCATTTGCTCCGAGTCATCTTGGTGTGTTTCTTTTGTTTTTTATTTGGGGGGGGGAGGCTTCCCGCAACAAAGTTTCTTGCATCGATCTGATATCCGATCTACGTTGTTGATGAACAGAGACACTCGAAATTTTGTCGCTCGCTCCTTCACCTGCTCCGAGTCATTTTGGATCCTTCCGCATCAAAGTTTCTTGCATCAGCTGGATGCGTTCTACTTTTGTCATTAGTGACGTTATCTTGTCTTTACAGACGCTCTAAATTGTTTGCCCACAAGAACCTTCGCTCGCTCCGTCATCTGCTCCGAGTCACCTCAGTCCTTTCTTCTTTGGCCTTCCCGCCACAGAGTTGCACGCAGCAGTCTGATACTTTTGTTATTATTTATGTATGACACTGTTTCGTCTTCATTTCTTTTTTGGACAAAAAAGAAACTTGGCGGACTCCACGTCGCTACCGCGAGAGAGATCAAGAAAGTTACATGTTTTCTTTTATGTTTGTCGCAAGTAACAATAAACAAACGATAAGATTGCATTGGAAACAAACATTTGTTATCAGAATTTAGAAGAAATGTTTATTAAATAATTTGAAAGGAAAGTTTGTTAATTTTTTTAACTTTGGCAGTTAACGGAAAGATTTTGTTTCTTTCGCAGGCGGTTATGAAACAAACGTCTTGGTATTTTTGTACCGGACTTTCCCGTGCATCAAAAAAGAAAGAAAAAAAAAAAACAAATTTGTTGCTCTTCGGAACAAGTTCGTTCATAACGAGCTGCACGCACGCACGGACGGACGGACAAGTCCGGTTCACCCAAAGGTTATCTATCTCCAGAAAACTAGCTGCAACTAGAACATTATTAGCGCGCGCGCGCGCCCCCTCTTCCCCTCCCCCAATCGCGTTTACTCAAGCAAAAGTCCGCGCAATTAAAAACGCACGCTTCCCCAACAAAAAAAAAATTTTAATCTCCCGCCAAACACAATTACTCCTAAATATAAGCACCCGGTTTTATTAATAACACAAAATTCCTCCTCCTCGGACGTAAATTGAAGGTCGGGCTGTTCGATAAATCCGGTTATATTGAGGCGACTCAAGAAAAAAAATAATTAAAAATAAAATTCATTCGCGCGCGTCCGCTAATTGGTTCGACGTTATTCAAATGCGCCAATCGAGTTGATTGATTTTAAAAATTACGGAAGAAATAAAGGCCGTTTTACATTGACAATTTATTCATGAATTAATTCATGAAGTCGCTTCATGAAGAAGTTGGACAAGTGTAATGCACCAAATTTGACGTCAAATAAATTCATGAATTTCTTCGTCAACTTATTCACGAATTACAGCAAGTTCTATTTTTCGTCAATATTTGCGTGAATTTCAGGGGTACCAACAATAGAAAACGAAGGTTATGGTATTTATTTGCGCGTGGCAGTGTTAAATCGTTTGTAAATTCTTTCGCTATGTTGGTAATACCTATAAACGGGCATTAGAATCAAAGAAATTCATGAATTTCTTCACCAATGTAATACGAAATGCGTTCATGAATAAATTCACGAAGAAATTCATGAAGAAGTTCATGAATTAATTCATGAATAAATTGTCAATGTAAAACAGCCTTAACAAACGCCGCCGCCGCCGTCGCCGCCGCCTAGAGTTACTAGGTGCGGGTTAAATTAATTTATTAGCTTCTTCGGGGGGTGCTTACCTCGTTCCGTCGGCGATGAGGGGGGAAAACGGTCGTCGCTCGCTCGGTTCGTTTTTTCCGTTCACAGGTGTACCGGCGGCACACTTGCCCGATTCGAATTTGTTCAAGATTGTTTACTTCAGGCGAAAGCTAGAGGACGTACGCGCCGGACGCCATCTCGAGCTGGACTGTTCTGTTTTGTTTTGGTGAGACAGCAAAAGAGAGAGAGAGGAATCTCCCTCTCAGGAATCAATACGCGCCGCGCTAAGTTTGAAACCGTTTCGGAGGCCTGAAATGCACGTTTCGATTCACCCCCTCCCCCCTCCGTAATTACAATGGATCAGTCTCGTAAATTAATAAACAATCAAAAGTAAATAGTAAACAGTTTTGTTAGGTCGGACCCTTGTTTGATGTCTTACTTGACGAGTTGTTTGACGACATGCTTGACGAGACGGTGGAAGTCGCGTTTCTTTCTTTGAGTTTGATGGAAACGTCGATATGAAAGAAATCAAAAAGGTCCAATGAAATGCGAGGAAAACGCAAACAAGCAAAAAAGCTAACATGGAAAAGTTACAAAATACAAAATTCTTTGGACGACGGATTATTTGAGTATTAAAAGAGCGACAAGAAAGTAAAAGAAGAAAGTATAAAAGGCGCCAATGAAATGCAAAAAAGCGATTCCACAGAAACAAACAAAAGTGAAACGGAACAACCAACTCGGGAGGACAACAAAATGCGATTAAAAAAAGAAACAAAATCGACGAGTGATACTTTGGCCGATTGTTTGAAGAAAAAAAAGAAAAGAACAAAGAACAAGCAAAAAAAAGCAGCGGAATGACCAATATAAAAAAAAAAAAAAACAAAAATGATAAGTGATTCTTCGACGGGTTGTTTGAACGTCGAAAGACTGATAAAGAAACAAAAGAAGAAGCTACAGAAGGGGCCCACTGGCACTTTTTACAGTTTTATAGAATTCTACAAAAATAAACAAGAGAGAAGCGCAACAGCCAATCCAGGAAAACAATCGAACACGATTAAAAACAAAAACAAATCGACAAGTGATTTAAAGACCGATGAAAAGTAAAAGAAGAAACTTACACAAAGGGCCAATGAAATGCGAAAACAAAAGACATTTTCCGTAAAACAAACAAAAGAGAAGCGGAATGATCAACCTAGGAGAACAACAAAATACAATAATTAAAAAAACAAACAAAATCGATTGTTTGAAAATCGAAAGAGTGACAGAAAAGAAAAAGAAGAAATGTGAAAGATTCAATGATATACAAGAAAACAATTGCATAAAAACGAACAAAAGAGAAGCGGAACAGCCGACATGCAAGAAAACCAAAATACAACACCAAAAACAAAATCGATTGTTTGAAAATCGAAATATTGACGAAACAAAACAAAAGGTCCAATGAAATGCAAGAAAATAATTGCACGAAAACAAACGAAAGAGAAGCGATACAACCAACACGGAAGAAAACCAAAATATGTACGATACAAAAACAAAAACAAAAAATGTTAGAAAGTCGAAAGATTGACGAAAAACAAAAGAAGAAACTAAAAATGTCCAATGAAACGCTAGGAAACAATTGCACGAAAAGCAAACACAAAACAAACAAAAGAGAAGTGAAACAACCAACATAGAAGAATAACAAAATACAATTTGAAAAAACAAACAAAATCGTTTGGTTGAAAATCGAAACATTGACAAAAAAAGGAAAGAAGAAATTTGAAAGGCCCAATGAAATGTAAGTAAACAATTGCACAAAGACAAGCAAAAGAGAAGCGGAACAAAGAACGAGCAAAAAACAAAATCGACAGTCGAATGATCGAATGACAAGAAAACAAAAATTTGTTTAGAAGAGAGTTCCAAAAGAGTAGGGCTCCCCTCCGAGCCCAAGCCTTTATTAAGCGCGCTGAGAGCACGCCTTAGGCAGTCATCCGCCGCCTCATTGAGCCGCCGGTTGTGGCTCCAAGGGGGTCATCCGCCGCGCTATCAAGCCACCGGACGTGGCTTGAGGACAGTGACTCGCCGGTCGTGGCTCGAATGCAGTTTTTCGCGGAGTCATTCGTCAGTCGATGTTTTGACTCAAACGTCTTTAACAACCTGTGCTACCTGTAACCGCTCCTCCTGTTCTTATCCCGATCCTGAGTGGACGTCTCACTCTTTCTTACCTGGTGCGGGCGTTTCGCACATCCTGATCCTAGAGTGAGAGTTTCACTCTTTCTTACCTGGTGCGGGCGTTTCGCACATCCTGATCCTAGAGTGGGAGCTTTACTCTTTCTTACCTAGTGCGGGCGTTTCGCACAACGTGATCCTAGAGTGGGAGTTTCACTCTTTCATACCCGGCACGGGCGTTTCGTGTATCCTCACCCTGAGTGGGCGTCTCATTCTTTCTTACCTGGTGCGGGCGTTTCGTGCATTCTGACCCTAGAGTGGGAGTTTCACTCTGTCTTACCTGGTGCGGGCGTTTCGCACATCCTGATCCTGAGTGGGAGTTTCACTCACAACCATACCACCGATCCGATCCCCGGAGATTGTATCGGAACGTGTACACAGTGCGTTGTCATTTGTTTGTGATTAGTGTCCGTGAGACACACCGTATATCACAGTTTCCGAAACTACCGTCCGGAAATTTAACATTCGTTTGCCAGCCCGTGAGTTTCGTTTGCCGGAATTTAAACATTCCAATTTGTAAACACCTGTATATATAGACTAAGTTTGTAAATAAAGTTGTGTTGTTAAGTGATCGACGCCTTTATTTCCGCTGAACCCGGACGCCGACGAGCAAACCCGAACGACCAGAGTAACGACAAGCAACTACAGACCACCCCGAAAGATGACGAACCGTTACAAAACTAGTAGTTGGTATTTCACAAGAACAAACAAAAAAGAAACGGAACACCAACACGAAGGAAATATGAGGAAGTGGGTGATCCAAAAACAAAAGAAGATCGGTGATTCGATTAAAAAACCAACAGAAATTAAAAAGGAAAAACCGCGAAAAGAAAGAAAATTTAAGTAAAACATTCGAGGAAAGGCAAAAAAGGAGAACAAAAGTCGAGCGACACAAGCGTCACGGAAATATAAAGAACGAGGTGTTTCAAAAACAGAAGAAAATCGATCATTTCAAAAAAACAATTCGGCGAAATAAAAACAAAAGAAAATTCAAATGACGTGCAAGGAAAGGCAAAAAGTAAGATCATCGCGAAAGAAACAAACAAAAGAAGAAATTGCCAATGAAATTCGAGAAAGCGATTCGACAAGAAGAAACAAAGGCAAGCGAAACAAACGAAATATGAACCGAAAGCAGAAATCGGTCAATTTTATTTAAAAGAAATTAATAGAAAATTCAAAAAAATGAGACGGAAGGAAAGGCACAAATGAGATTGGTTTCCGGTAAACGAAACAAACAAAAAGATGAAATTAATGAAAGGGAAAAACAATCCTGCTAAAAGAAACAAGACAGAAGCGAAACAAACAGCATGGAAATATGAAGAACGAAGTGGGCGAGTCAAAAACAGAAGAAGATCGACGATTAAAAAGTTGAGTTTCGTTTCAAAGAACGATTCGACGAAATGAGAACAAAAGCAAATTCAAATAAAGAATCGCAAAAGGAAAGGCAACAAATGAGGTGGCTTTTTGGTGAACTTAGTCTTTTGTTTTTAATTTCTCGCTTGTCTCGGTCGATTCTTTTGTTTTTCATTCTCTTTGCTCTTATTTCTTTTTCGTATCTATGTTTTTGCTTAATGATTTGTCGATCTTCTTTTGTTTTCTGTCATTTAATTCTGTATTTCGTCATCGTCGTTGTTTACATCCGTTTGTTTTTTTCGTTTTTTCCGTTGAATTTATTTTTCGTCTCTTTTTCTTGTACTTGCAGTTTTTTTTCTTGCAGACAGTAATTTTTAATCCGCCAGAATACAATAGTCGAGTCGATCTTCTATTGTTTTCTATTATTTTAATTTCGTATTTCGTCCGTTTTCTTTATTTCTGTTCCTATACGTTTTCTCTGTTAAATTAATTTTTCATCTTTGTTTCAAGCCGAAGATAGCAGCGATTGCTTTCCGCTCTCCCCGGCTGAACGCAACTTATAAATCGAAAATTTCCTCAAATTAAATTATTTCCAACCAATTTATCGATAGTAATTTAAATTCAATTGAATTTTTAATTTGTTAATGCATAGTTGATCAATCTTTTAATCCTTTTTAAATTTGTTCATCGGGTGTTAAAGATGGCGAAAATTGTCCGAGATTTTAATGCTTGAAGAACGCACGAACGTCACTGCGCTCGAGCGCCAGCGCCACCTAGTTGTTCTTTCTCAAAATGGTATTTTTTTTAAATACGACTTCACAGGACATTTAAAAATTTTGAAAGTTTTCAAATTTTTGTTAAATCATTTAACGTGCCCTTTATAAATGAAGAAATGAGAAAGAGAGAAATTACAGGAAACTGTTTCCGTCTACTATTTTTTGCTTTCGACTGTGCGTACAACAGACGAAATGAAATAATTCATGTCTGCCCTTCGAAGCCTTGATGAAGCGGTCGCCGTTGAAGAAGCCTGTCAACGTTCTTGACTTTTAAATTGAACGTACGGTTCTCAAATTTTGTGATAGAAACTAGAAACATGAAAAAAATTGTCAGCCAAGTTGTAGATTTGTGTTAGGTTAGACTTTTATTTAAAACACACTTAAAAGTTTAACCGCCGTCGCGTTGGCTGCGTCCAGCCAAAGTTAGCGGTTGTCTTCCGCTGTCCTCCGGCTGAACGCGCCTAAGCAAAACTTCAAACTAAAAATGTCCTAAAGTTGAGTGCGATCGTTTAGGAAGACATATTAGTTGAATTTATTAAAAGTTAAAAACTAGAAACACGGAGTTTATAAACAACAGCTGCAGATTTGCCTTACGTCAGATTTTTATTCAAGACGTGATTAAAAAATTATACACCGGCTGCGTTCAGCCAAAGATGGCGGTTGCTTTCCGCTGTCCTCCGGCTGAACGCAGCTGCACAAGACAAATGACAATCGGTCAGAAGGCAGCTGAAATACATAGGTTTTTTTGTTTCCAAAAAAAAAAAATGAAAATGAAATAGAAAACAAAAAAAAATAATCACTGCATTATCGAAAATTAAAACAAAGTAAAACAAAATCAATTCGAAAAATAAACAAATGACAGTCGGTCGGTAAAGAGCTGAAATTCATTTTCTTTTGTTTTTTTTTTATGAAAAATTTCATTTATTTCGGGAGTCGCTTTATTTGCTTAATTTAACCGATCGTCTTTCGTTCCCGAAATTTAGTTGTTTCGTTTCTGAATTTTCACAAATCTTCCGTTCTTTTGTTATTCGTTTGTCGTTCGTTATCGCACGATCGTTTTTTGTTTCATCGTTTTACTTTTCCGTTTCATTTTCATGTTGTTCGTCAACGACGTTCGATCGTCTTTTGTTTCACTTGTTTTTTAAATTTACGCTTCACTTGTAATTTTTTTTTTGTTTTCTTGAAGAGTCATGGAGAAAGAGACGGACGGGGCACTTTCGCTTTCATCTTTGTCAACTAAACGAATTAAAAAATCGCCAAAACAGAAAAAAATATGCGCGCATAATTTTTCATCACGAAAGGTAGACTTAATCTATAAATTATTAAAGAAAAAAAAAACAGTTGAAAACTTCATTGAAACCGTTAGATTTATTAAAAGAATAAATTAATGATTTTTAAAATAAAAGAAACCGCGAGCGCAATTATTTTTTACGTCGAAAATTTCATTGAAATCCGAATTTATTAAAAGAAAAGCAAAAGAAAATAAAATTTATTCGACGATTGTTTTTTCTTTTTTAACAAAGGAAAATCGCAGTGCTACTTGATTGTCCCTGTGAGGCATTATTTGAATGACCCTGTACAGGACGATTTTATGAAAAATCTTCTGTTAATTTTCATTGGTTGATCGTCTTTTATTTTCTTGAACATTTGATTCCCTCATTTGATTTATTCACCTCTTCAAAAACAATAATGAAACAACAACTTTTATCGATGAGGGTTTTCCATGGAACATCGGCCTTGAGATTAGTGTAGCTGGCGGGACCGGGGCGCTCGTTGCAGTCGGTGCACCGACGTCATCCAAAATTTGCCGCGTCTTAAGCTCTTTTTGTTTGTTGAATTTTAATATTAATAATTTAAATTATTTCGTTGACAAGCTACAAAAGAAGACAAATAAATAACGACAAAATACAGACATAGAAGACGCTACGCAATTTCGATTTTTGTTATTTGCCAAATTTCTGGATGCAGATGCCTCTCCAAAATCCGCCGAGGCCGCTCTACATACCTATCGTGAGATTTAAACATGTCAACTCGACGATGACGTTTTCGAACTTCCCCTTCGAAAACTAGTTCTAAATAAAGTCACTAGGTGGCTCTGATTTTTAGAAACGATGTCTGGCTCTAAATTCCATTGTTTATTTATTTATTTATTTGTGTTTGTGCAAAAATATCGATAACCAAATCTACTCCAGAATCATTTGAGGCTTTTCAAGCTTCAGTTCTTCGTCTCCATCGGTTCAAATGTTATTGAGTTTCCCGACAACTAACGGACGCGTTAGTCTTCTTTCTCTATCAAATAATAAACTTGCCTGCCAGCTAATAGTACTTTTTTTTTGCTTTTTCGACCAAGAGAATAATAGATCCATTAATTAACTAATAAATCTAGTTGACTTAATAAACTGGCTAATAGTTATTAGACGAATAACTACCATGTAAACAATTCATAGAAAATCAACCAACAATTCAGAAGAATCAAGTTATTCGTCGAATAATTTTAATAAGAGATGGATATCTCGACCCTTAAGCAACTTATCTACAAGTGTATAGGTCTACCGGTTGTCTTATTTGTAAGCAAATTATTTGCTAATTTGTTTGCCAACTAATAAATCTGTTACTTATTTTTCCAACCAACTGATAGACCTGTCGGCAAAGAGACGACACGTTTGATCTTTGCCGAGTGGTTTAGCTGACCTCAAACCAGTTGTCCCTTTAAACTGGCGTAGACGAAATACGGCAAATGGCGTTGGCACCAATCAGATTAACGCAGGCACAATTTTCTATAGCATACGAAAGGACATTTAAATTGGCGTAAATGTTTTCTCTTTTCTAACTTGCACTTCCTTGTTCAAGTGTCTTCTCTTTACTGTCAGTTTGCTTTGTGAATTATCTAACTTACCAACTAACTAACTAAACTAGTCGGCTAGTAAGTTAATTGACTTGCTTCCAGACGAGCTGGCTTAGTCATAAGCAAATTATTTACTAAATTGAATGCCAGCTAATAAATATTTCCAAATAACTAATAGACCCAATAGTTTCTTCTGTGAATTATTAACTGCTTAATAGATCTATTGGTTGGCTTGTCTACCAACGTCTCTCGATTGGCTTAACTAATAGACCTATTAGTTTGTTCTGTGATTTACTCTCCAAGTAATAGACCGATTAGTATTAGTATTTACAAGCCAATTATTAACTAACTCGACTGCAAACTAATAAATTCGTTACTTATCCTTCCAATTAACTAACAAACCTATTATTTGTTCAGTAAATTATTGACCAACTAATAGGACTATCAGTTGACTTGTCTACGAACGCGAAAACCTTTCAGTTGGCTTTACTGCCGGCTAATTTGTCTTTCCAATTTCCAAATAACTAATAGACCCATTCAGTTCTTCTGTGAATTATTAACTGCCTGATAGTTTTATTAGTTGACTTGTCTACGAACGAGAAAGTCTATTGGTCGGCTTAATTATAAGAAAATTATTTACTAACTTGACTGATCTATTAGTTGACTTGCTTGCAAACGGACAGGCTCATTTATAAGCAAACCATTTACTTTTGCTGCTTCTCACCAGTTTATTGTATAGAGCGAAAATGGGATGACTTTCTAAACCGATTATTGACGTTTAACGGATGACAGTTGTCAAACAATTGTAGTGTTTTGCCTAACGTGACTTATTAGCGCTTTCGCTTGCTGCATTTATGCTGTATTGAATTAATTAAACCCCGCATAAAAGTGTATTCGAATGTGTTGATAGGAGTATTGGCGCTTTTGGGCGATTTTTCACTCAAGAGTTTGCGCCTTGCGTTTTAAAAATCCGGCAACGCTGATAGAGCTTAGGTGCGTCCTTAGCCTTGCGGGGTTGATTGGGGTGCGTAGGTTTATCAGAGGGCAGAGCTTTAAGACAATGGCTGCGTTCACCAGAACCAAGCGCTCACGCAGCATTCGTCTATGATTGGCTTATTAAAAAAAAATTCAAAAAATCCACCAATCACAGATTAATGCTACTTGAGCGATTGTTCTGATGAACGCGACCAATGATTTAAAAAATTAATGCCTCTTTATTACGTAAATAATTAATTTAGCTGAGGGTGGTTTGTCCGTTAAAATTGGGGGTGTGGTCCTGGGTCGTTCGCGGCGACTGGGGTTGTTGATTCGTCTAAGTCAGAACAGCGGGCGACGTTTCCTTAGCCGGGGAAGACTGGCGAAGTTCGAGGCCGGTCCGTGACTGGCGTGGTGGGTCAAGGTCGGTCTCGGTGACAACGTTCCTTGGCTGGAGTGGAGCACGACACGTCCTTGCTCAGCCTATGGGTGATCGGGTTGGAACAGCGTGGCCGGTGGTGTCTTCTCTTGGACAGCTGGCGAGGGAGATGGTCCTCGTTCTCTTAGGACGCGTTCGGCAATGTTGTCGGCGGCAGTGGCAGATGATGTGGCGACGACGGCAATGCTGGGCGGCGGCGGCGGCGTGGTTGGGGCGTCGGCGACGGCAAGGTTGCTGGACGGCGATGTTGGGCGTCCCCTCGTAGAGTTGGCACTTAGTGCCCACTGAGTAGGTCCGGTGGTAATGACTGGCTTCCCAATCTTGACCCGCACTTTAAATACACGTTTTTTGCCTAGTCGCGCGTTGCATTTTTCGCCACCTGCTCTGTGTCCGTTTGCGTCATTCGTATACGCGCGTGGCCCCGTTTGTAATAAATTCCGCTGCTGTCTTATTATGAAATATGAACCTCTACGTTACGTTGCATTAGTAACCTCCTTATTGTGTTTACATTTCGACACTCAATTACACAAGTTCGCGTTTAAATACTTTTTATGTTTTTTATTCGCGGAACACAGAAAAAGCCCCCTCGTGGTTTTTAGAAAATTCCCCCTCGTGACAATACACAGCATACGTACATAAATCATTGATCGCAAATGCATATAAACAGCGTTATGTGTTAACAAATCTTGGGATATTCAACCAACATTAACATCTAAACGTCAAAGGGAAGTCGAAACTTTTTTTGATGAGTTGGCAGCGGACGCTCAAACAGAAAATTCTTTACAAAGATTTCAAATTAAAGTGTTTTACGAATCTTTAGATATATTAATCAATCAGCTCAGAGCACGATTTACCAGCATGAACGAAGTAATGAGCAATTTTTCATTTTTAAAACCAGAGACATTCGTTAAACTACCAAATGATGAAATTGTCGGACATGCCAACAAAATATTAGACAAATATGGAGATGACTTTTCGGAAAGTTTGACTATGCAGTTAATAAACTTCAAAAGTGCTTTTTCAAATGAAATTATGTCGACAAAAACGATTTCTGAATTAGCCAGATATTTTATATATATATTTTGAGCAGCCTTCCAGATATTTGTTCATTATTTCAACTTTTTTAACATTACCTCTTACCTGTGACATCTGCTTCTGCCGAAAGAACAATCTCCAAATTAAAACTAATAAAAAGTTTACAATTGAAAGCTTTGTTACAGTTAAATTTCTCGCTAAAATGCAGCGGTGATATACCGCTTAGTAATTTTGTTTTAACATCGTTGGTTACCCTGATGCCCCTTCTCTACACCGCCATGGGGTAACACCTGCGTACTGTGATCGTTGAGTTCTCATAGGTCATGAAGGCCCCGTGTGACTCTCAGGCCGGCTGTCGTTGGTTGCCGTCAGTAATTCCTACGCATCGAAGCGACCTGCTTCATCTTCAACCCGAAAGGGTCCTCTTTCTTGTTCGAGCTTTGTGCCCGTGTGGTAAATTTAACGGATTTCTTGCTCGTTGGAGAAGTAAATCAATAGCAGCTTGGCTGGAATATTATTTAACACCGCCGAACAACGATTGGAGATTGTTTTAATTTCCTTACCTAGCCTGAGGCTCCAGTTTTCTCAGGTAAAATATGACGACGCATATCGACAAACGGGTCAACAATGGCCGCTAACGAAAACCATTTCTTCTACTTAGGCTTTTCCGTTTGGGCGTTTATCGAGTGTTGGTGCCCCGACAAATTCTTGTTGTACGTCTGCCGTTCCCCGAGTAGCGTGGGTACGCCATTTTCATACACACAGTGAGTAAGATTCTCGCCTCTGATTTATTAGAGTTTCACTTTCTGCACGATCTGGTCGATTGGAGACGTCGGCCAGGCGAATTACGTTCAGTTGATTTAAATCGTCTTTATAAGTTTACCACCTTAAGTTAACCTGCCCCATTTCCACCGTTGCTAGCTGGGGCCCAGCTGATCGAAGCATCACCAGAAGCTTGTCATCCTGAAGCGTGGTAAGCAGAGGCAAGTAAATGTAATTTAAACTTGGGTGACAGCTTCTAGATGTTTCGTGGTTGAATGATAAAAAAAAGTTATTTGCGTAGCACAATGAACCAAGGCAGGCTTAGTGGTTTGGGTGCCTTAAGTATTGAACATGAACGTACTACTTGTGAACTCAACTTGGAACAGTTGGCGGACAAATTTTTGAAACAAAAGCAACGGCGTCCTAATGGAGGTTTCGATGGCAGTAAGTGTTTTGATTTACGTGTATTATTATTAGGTGCTATATTTATTTTAGTTACGTATATGATTAGGTAAATACGGCGGGGGGGAGGGGCAAAACCTTATCGCCGCCACTGGTTGGATGTCGAAGGGAAGGTCGCTTGGAAGAGGTTTGCTCACGGAGAGATGCATCGAGAGGGAGAGATGCATCGAGAGGGATTCCAGCCAGACTTCCATGACTTCAAAAGGGGGCCTGAAACGCGACGGTGATTTCTTCTTTTTAACAAAAAGGAAATCGCAGTGCTACTTGATCGTCCCGTTGATACCGTGAGACATTTTTTTGAATGACCCCGTATAGGACGACCATTTTAACATCGTAACGCCTTAAAGTTGAAAGTAGGCAACCCATTCTACTTCCTTGTGCTACGTTATGAAAACACGAACTCATTTCTGATTGAATCGATCGGTTGCCTAATCTAAGTCTTCAGGGGTCGTATAACGAAACGTCGATATTTTTTTGAACTAGTTTTATGTGTTCTTAATTTTTTATTACGTGCACTCACTTACTCGGGCGACAGTTTACAACGAGGGTGATTTTAACTTGTTGAAATTCGATGACCTATTGAATGATTTTTTTTCGTTTCAATTGACAACCGTTTGTTGAGTTTAAATAAATAAATACAATAACAACTTTCGCCGCTCGGATTTAATACTTCTTCGTCGTTGCCTTTCCTCATTGTTTACCGACGGTAATTGATGGCGTCGCTTGAGCCGCGGTTATTTATGATTTCGTCTTGTTTTTTTTTTTCGGGGCGCGGGATTCGCGCTAAGACGATTTCCATTTATATGCAAATTCCGCGCGCGTAATTGAATTCGACATTTCCAAAGTAAATGGGAAGGATTTGTGTTCGCCTGGTTCGTGCGCCTCGCCGGTTGTGTTGTTTCCATTCGGCGCGGCGAGTAGGAGTGTTGACGTTAATTGAGAAAGTTCACCTGAGTATGCAACCCATCTAACTACGCTGTATAAATAAACCAGCGTCGCTTCGCGTTGGACAACCAGGAACTAGCAGCAAATAAAACGAGAAACTAACGTTTATTTGAAACAAGCTCTGTTAACAATTCGTACTGAAATAAAGATCATTATTATTTTTAATTATTATTAAAATATGCGTTAGGCTAATTATTCTGTATTGTCCGCTGCGACCGACCTACTAGATGTTTTTTTATAATTGTCTCGCTATAATAACAAATCCCATTTAGTATTTTCAGCAACGAATTGTGATTTTAATACTTAAAAAAAATTACTATTAGAGCTACCTCGTTGTGAAGCCACCACCCCAGAATATTCCACCCCAATATAAATCAGGACGACGCGACGCGGCGTCGACGTGCGTAAAGTCAACACACTCAACCGATTCAATAATAAATCAAATATTTGCGCGCGTTCTTTCACATTACGTTTCACATGATTTCGTCGAACTCTCGCCGCCCGCCGAAAGAACGAAATGAAATCGGAACAAGGGAAGCGCAAATAAAAACGAAAACAAAAGTTAATAAGTAATTTATTTACAATGGAAGATCTAGAGTAGCACAACAAGAACAAAAAAAAACAAATCGAAAATTGAGATCTCACTCACAGGCGAAACAAGTAGGTAACTAACAGCAACTGAAGTGTCCAAGAACGTTTTCTTTTTTTTTATTTTTACAAAAAAAGAACGTCTTCGTGAGGGGGTGTGCGTCGTCCTCTTGTCCGCGGCGGTTATTTGTGCTAACGTGAACTAATGCCTGTGCAACTGTTCAAAAGACGAAAGCGACTACGCCTTGTCGTTTAGTGGAATGCCCTCGGAGGTGTGCTTCGGTTCCGGCTCCGGATTGGTGAAGAGGAATCTGCAGACGAATCCACCGATTAGGGCCGCGGCTATTGGTCCGAGCCAGTAAACCTAGAAACGGAATTAACCAATGGAAATCGACGACCGATTTTGACTAGCCCAATCTTACCCAATGATCTGCCCAATAGTTGGCGAAGAGGGCGGGGGCAAAACTCCTAGCCGGATTCATATTGGCTCCCGAGTACTGGCCCTGAAATTCAATCGGGGCGTTTCGGGAATCAAGAAACAAAGACAGTAGAACTTACTCCGGCCATAGCGAGAGCTGCGACCGTCAATCCGAAACGTATGGTGACAGAGTCGTGCATGGTCCTGCCCTTGCAGTCCCAAACGGCCCCGCAGAGGAACACCAACACCAAGCTCAGCGTGAACTCGGAGAGTAGCCCCTGGGCGACGTTGATCTTGTTGTTGATTCCGGGCAAGCAGACTCCGTCAACGATCTTCGTGATATTCCCGGTCGTTATGGTTGTCTTAAGGAAGTCGGATGGAGTCAAGGCCTGTAAGCAAGCGCGGGGGGGTGAAGCTTCGCCAAATTGTGGCGGGCGGGGGCGGGGGGTCTTACCACGACGGTCCCGTACCCGGCGATTGCTCCGGCGAACTGGCCCGCGAAGTAGATCGGAACTTCTATCACCGGCATTTGGCCCACGATCGCAGCTGTTATCGTCACCACGGGGTTGATGTGGCCTCCGGATATGTAGGCGAAACACTATTAAAATAAAACAGAAAAAAGAAGGACTTTATTTCAATTTAATACTGCGCGAGAAAGTAAACGATTCGAATCAGCGAGAAACTTTACCGTAATATTACTGATAATAATTATAATCTCGTGACCGTTGTGAATCTGGACCTACGTTGTGATAACTCAGTTCTTCTTGGTGCGTCGGGAAATAAATCGAGAGAACAAAGGAGCTAATTACGTTAAATAAAATACGAGGTTAGATTTAATTAATTATTTATTGCAAAGAAAAAAAGGTAAAAACTCCTTGTACCAGCCACTGCGGGGTCTGATGAGCGTAAAAACCTTGCGTTGAAATCAATACAAAGAAACAAAATTTACGGTTATCAGGAAGTACAGTAGAACTCGCTTAACAGATTTCACTTTCGAATATCGGCGCGGCCTAACTGCTTCCAAATCACACCGTCGGTGGTTCAGTGTACGCACAGATATTTGTTGGAGAGCTCTGCTCCTTAATTAGATTGATAATTAACTTAATGCTGCGCGAGAAAGTAAACTTTTGGAAAGCGATTCGAATCAGCGAGAAACTTTACCGTAATATTATTGATAATAATTATAATCTCGTGACCGCTGTGAATCTGGACCTACGTTGTGATAACTCAGTTCTTCTTGGTGCGTCGGGAAATAAGTCGAGAGAACAAAGGAGCTAATTACGTTAAATAAAATACGAGGTTAGATTTAATTAATTATTTATTGCAAAGAAAAAAAGGTAAAAACTCCTTGTACCAGCCGCTGCGGGGTCTGATATAACGAGCGCAAAAGCCTTGCGTTGAAATCAATACAAAGAAACAAAATTTACGGTTATCAGAAAGTACAGTAGAACTCGCTTAACAGATTTCAATTTTGAATATCGGCGCGGCCTAACTGCTTTCAAATCACACCGTTGGTGGTTCAGTGTATGCACAGATATTTGTTGGAGAGTTTTGCTCCTTAATTAGATTGATAATTAACTTAATGCTGCGCGAGAAAGTAAAGTTTTGGAAAGCGATTCGAATCAGCGAGAAATTTTACGTAATATTACTGACAATAATTACAATCTCGTGACCGTTGTGAATCTGGACCTACGTTGTGATAACTCAGTTCTTCTTGGTGCGTCGGGAAATAAGTCGAAAGAACAAAGGAGCTAATTACGTTAAATAAAATACGAGGTTAGATTTAATTAATTATTTATTGCAAAAAAAAGGAAAAAACTCCTTGTACCAGCCACTGCGGGGTCTGATATAACGAGCGCAAAAACCTTGCGTTGAAATCAATACAAAGAAACAAAATTTACGGTTATCAGAAAGTACAGTGGAACTCGCTTAACAGATTTCACTTTCGAATATCGGCGCGGCCTGACTGCTTTCAAATCACACCGTTGGTGGTTCAGTGTATGCACAGATATTTGTTGGAGAGCTCTGCTCCTTAATTAGATTAATAATTAACTTAATGCTGCGCGAGAAAGTAAACTTTTGGAAAGCGATTTCATTTGTTGGTAAAAAAAAGAAATGGTCTTATTTAAATCGCGGTAATATCGGAGGACGATTTTTGAATCAACCTGTACAGCCACTTTTGACAAAAGTTACCACTTTTGACAAAAGTTACCACTTTTGACAAAAGTTACCACTTTTGACAAAAGTTACCACTTTTGACAAAAGTTACCACTTTGAGGTAGTTGCCACTTTCAACTACCTCAAAGTGGTAACTTTTGTCAAAAGTGGTAACTTTGGTCAAAAGTGGTAACTTTTGTCAAAAATGGTAACTTTTGTCGAAAGTGGTAACTTTTGTCGAAAGTGGTAACTTTCGTCGAAAGTGGTAACTTTTGTCGAAAGTGGTAACTTTCGTCGAAAGTGGTAACTTTCGTCGAAAGTGGTAACTTTCGTCGAAAGTGGTAACTTTCGTCGAAAGTGGTAACTTTCGTCGAAAGTGGTAACTTTCGTCGAAAGTGGTAACTTTCGTCAAAAGTGGTAACTTTTGTCAAAAGTGGTAACTTCGTAGCAAATTTAGCTGCTTTCTTTCGCTGAAAAGTTTGAATCGTGATTCGAATAATTTTTCGTTACCTGCTCTGGATCCGAGTGCATTTCAATCCAAACGAATCGCAAAATTGTAAGATTAAAAGGGGAAGTGGGATTACCGATCGGGATTGAAATTTCACCAAGATCCATTTGCAAGAGAGCATCCATCTTTAAATCTAAACGCGTTACGTTGCGTTTGGATCGAACGAAAGAAGGCAGCTAACATTTGTCACAGTGTCAAAAGTGGTAACTTTTGTCGAAAGTGGTAACTTTTGTCAAAAGTGGTAACTTTCGTCAAAAGTGGTAACTTTTGTCAAAAGTGGTAACTTTCGTCAAAAGTGGTAACTTTGTAGCAAATTTAGCTGCTTTCTTTCGCTGAAAAGTTTGAATCGTGATTCGAATAATTTTTCGTTACCTGCTCTGGATCCGAATGCATTTCAATCCAAACGGATCGCTAAATTGTAAAATTGCAAAAGGGAAAGTGGGATTACCGATCGGGATTGAAATTTCACCAAGATCCATTTGCAAGAGAGCGTCCGTCTTTAAATCTAAACGCGTTATGTTGCGTTTGGATCGAACGAAAGAGGGCAGCTAATATTTGTCACAGTCTCCTTTGCAACAAAGGTTATCCGAAAAGGAAGTAGAAGCCAAGTAATTTTTTTTTGTTCAATTTCATCGTCGCCTTTTCTGTTTAATTTTAAAATTCTTTCTGTCATAACTCTTGCCTAACTATCCGCTCTCTAGTTATTATTTTTAAGTACAAGGTGGCCGCTTTAAAAATGGAAAATAGGCAACCCGTTCTACTTCCGTGTGCTTTTAGTGCGTGCATTACGAAAACGCGAAGTTATTGCTGATTTGATTGATGGGTTGCCTAATTTAAGGTCTTCAAGGGTCACACGACGAAACGTCGATATTCCAATTACTTTGTTTTTGTTTTTTTTTTAACTAGTTTTATGTGTCCTTTTTTTTAAATTTTTTTATTTCGTCAATACTGCAACGACTTTAGGGTTCGCAAATTATGTACATATAATCTTAATTTTAGAATGTCGAACCAGTTATTTTATGAGAATTTTCGATTTTTGTTATTTTTCATACTTATACCTTTTTTTTTCTCGATCGTCTTTTGTTTTATTTTATGTCAAAAATTGCACAATTTAAAATCTATTTTAATTTTAGGAAGAAAGCGGACCCAGTTTTAATTATACGATGAGAATTTTTCTTTATTGTTATACATGCATGTTATTTTATTTTTTTAATTTTATAAATTTCTTGATTTATTTGTCGATCGTCTTTTGTTTTATTTTACATCAAAAATGGTTAGATCTCAGATGTCTTAATTTTTGAAATTTGGTCGTAGTTTTGTTTATTTAATAAGAACCTTTTTAGTTTTTGTTGTTATTTCTTTTAATTTTATGTTTTCTTTTTCTTTCACAATCGTCTTTTGTTTCATTTTCCTTAAAACATATCTTAATTTTAGAAATTTGGAATCAGTTTTGTTTATTTGAAGAGAATGTTTTTATTATTGTTTATTTTTATATGTATTATCTACTTTTTTTTAATTTTATAAATTTTCTTGACTTTCTTATCGTTCGTCTTTTGCTTTACTTTACGTAAAAACATCAGAAAGTCGAACCAGTCTTGTTTATTTAATAAGATTTTTTTTTTAATTTTATATTATTTTTAATATCGATCGTCTTTTGTTTTATTCTACGTCAAGAATTGCACAATTATTGTCAAAAGTCTTAAAATATTTGTGCCTTAATTTTAGAAAGACAACGGATCCATTTTGTTTATCTGAAGAGATTTTTTCTTATTATTATTTGTTTATATTATCAATTTTCGTGATTTATTTATCTATCGTCTTTTGTTTTATTTTACGTCAAAAACTGAACAATTGTCAGATGTCATTTAAAAATTTTAATTTTAGAACGTGGATCCAGTTTTCTTTACTATTTGAAGAGTTTTTTTTTAATTCTTTGTTATTATTTTTTTTAAATTTATAATTTTCTTTATTTCTCGATCGTCGATTGTTTTATCTTACGTCAAAAATTGCACAACCGTCAGATGTCTTAAAATATATCTTCATTTTTGAACGTCGATTTAGTTTTCTTTATTTGAAGGGAATTTTTTTATTTTTTTGTTATTCCTTTTTTTCAATTCTATAAATTTTCTTTAAATCTCGATCGTCTTTTGTTTTATTTTACTTCCAAAATTGCACAAATGTCAAACGTCTTAAAATATGTCTTAATTTTAGTAATTTGGAACCAGTTTTGTTTACTCGAAGAGAATTTTTTATTATTATTTATTTATATTATTATTTTTTTAAATTTTATAAATTTCTTTGGCTCATTTGTCGATCGTCTTTTGTTTTATTTTATTTAATGAGAAATTTTTTACTTTCATGTTATTTTTTTAATTTGATACATTTTTTTTCTTTCTCGATCGTCTTTTGTTTTATATGCCTTAATTTTAGAAATTTGGAACCAGGTTTGTTTATTTTTTTGAAGATAATTTTTTACTATTATTTACTTATATTATTTTTTTTAACGTCATAAACTTTCTTGATTTATTTATCGATCGTCTTTTGTTACATTTTACGTCAAGAATCGCAGATGTCTTCATTTTAAAAAGTCTAGCCGGTTTTGTTGATTTAATGAGATTTTCATTTATTTTTATGTTATTTTTGTAGATTTGTAATTTTTAAAAATTCATTTGTCGATCGTCTTTTGTTTTATTTTACGTCGAAAATTGCGCAGTTGTCAGACGCCTTAAAATATATCCGAATTTTAGAGATTTGGCCTAAGTTGTTTATTCGACGAGAACTTTTTAATTTTTTTTTTAAATCATGATTTTTAAAAATAACCCTGACCAGGACCGTATTCCTTAATAAGTAGTTGCACTTGTGGTCAAGCGATTTACATCGATTTATTTGCCGACCAAATTTACGTAACACGCCGACGTGTCACCTTGTTTATTTTACGGACAACTAAATAACGGATAAAACTGTCCCAAACAAAAACAAATTAAACTTATTGTCAAATCAAATAACTGAACCGAAACCGAAACGAAGTTTACCGCTAGGAATTTCCAAAGGGTTGTTACGTTTCAAATTTCCCGCCAAAGAAAACGCGGAATCTAGACGATATCTGACCCGCTTTCGATAGTTGGCGAGCCTGTACCCCTTCTTTACTCCCTCGAAGTTTATTGGTGGGTGATACACCACGTGACTATCTTCGGCTTCGTATCCTAGCAACCACCACCTGCCACAATTTCGCCTCGATGAGGTTCTCTCTTGTTCGAAGTGTGTTACAAGCCAGACGTGTTTTACGTGCATTCTAAAATTATCGGAGTTCTTGCTCTTTGGGAGAAGTAATTCATTTGCGGCTGTGCCGGAAGATTTAGTGACACCCTCGAATACATCTGGGGATATTTTTAACTCCAATCCAAGCCGGGGAATTTATTAGACCCCAGGTAATGTAAAAATGTGTAATGGCGTATACCAAAATGGCCGCTAACGAAACCCTTTCCTTTTATACTCAGGTTCTTCCTTAACCCTGCAAGCTTTTACGCGAGGTTTTCCGTTTCATTTAAATTGGGTTTTGGTGCCACATCGAACTCAATCGTTCGTGATAGGCTACGACCGTGTCGACCCTGTAGCGACGAGTAGCGTAAGTCAGCCATCTTGTAACATTTATATATACCACCTTGACGTACAAGTGAGTGTAAAGCCTCTCTTTTATTTTTGATTTATTTCTGCCCGATTTGGTCGATTGGAGACGTCGACTGGTCGATTACGTTTTGGCTGTAACGTACAGTCTACTGGCGCCCTTTAATAATTTTTACCATCTTAATTAACCCACCCCTTTCTTCACTGTTGCTAGTCCGGGGTACAGCTGATACGTTTAATCAGCAGAAGCTTGTCATCTGTCAATGGTAAGTGAGAGGCAAGTCAAATTAAATTATAAATTTGGTCCAACAAAGGTTTTATTACTGCAATCAGGCATGCGCTCCCTATCCGTCTAGACTACAGCTACCTGGTTAATTTATTGCCGGCGCTAAAGGAACTATCCTACTGGCCTATTTATTCTGTTTACGGTTGAACGACCCTCATGAATCCGCAATAAACCGATAATATTTATAATATAATCGTCAGTGTAACACCTGGCCTTACGTTGTGGTAACTCAAGTTGTTTTGGTGCGTCGGTGAATAAGCTTGAGAGATTAAAGGAACTAAATACGTTTAAATAAAATGCGGAAGTTAGATTTAATTAATTATTTATTGAAAAAAGAAAAAGGTTCGTTTGCGAACGAGTTTATGGTTTTCGTTTCGTTTTTAGTTTCGGTGATGGTACGTTGCACGTGTACATAAATTAAATTAAAGTACGATCCAAAAAAAAAAGTTCAGTTGGCTTTCAGTTCACGACGAAACAACCGAATATATTTGCTGTACACCAGTAAAGATCGTTTTCGAGCGAGTCTATGGTTTTCTTTTCGTTTTTAGTGGCGGTGATGGTACGTTGCATGTGTACATAAATAAAACGAAGGTACGTCACAAGAAAAATTCAATTGGCTTTCGATTCACGACGAAACAATCGAATTTATTTGCTGTTTACCAATAAGCTTCCTTTACGAACGAGTTTATGGTTTTCTTTCCGTTTTTAGTGGCGGTGATGGTACGTTGCATGTGTGGATAAATTAAATTAAAGTAAGATACAAAAAAATAATTCAGTTGGCTTTCAATTCACGACGAAACAACCGAATACATTTGCTGTTCACCAGTGAAGTTCGTTTTCGAACGGGTCTATGGTTTTCGTTTCGTTTTTAGTGGCGGTGATGGTACGTTGCATGTGTGCATAAATTAAATTGAAGTAAGATACAAAAAAATAATTCAGTTGGCTTTCAATTCACGACGAAACAATCGAATTTTTAGGCACACGGTGTGACGTACACAACACACAAGCAATTGAGTAATTACAGGATGTTCCGTAATAATCAGCATCGTAAATTATACCGGCGGACTTACAAGTGGGAAATACCCAAAGCAAATAAAACTTACATAAATTCCCGCACGGGAGAAACAAGTATTATTACTATTTTCTTTTTAATGTACAGGCCGGTCATTTTAAAAATAATTGCCTTGCGCAGATCGTAGGCAAAACCTTGGGGGCTTGCAATGTGTGTTGCCTATATGATGGTTGTATAACTTATACTAAATTTATTGTAATACAAAATAGAATTGTAAATTTAGTGAAACGTGTTTTGCCAAAATTTGCTTCTTTGTCTGCGCCCCCATGTACGAAATTCCTTGGCCCGTTCGCGCGTTCGTCGAATGACGACCAAAGGCGGCGGCGCCTGGTCGAGGTCATTTAAATTTTGACCGGGGCCTTATGTCATCTTTGTTTTTTTTTTTAACTTGGGCACCTACATACGTACACACGTCTTATTATTATTACACGGCTCGACTTTGTCCGGCGATTTGTCTTTGCCTTGCGTCCAAGCGAAAGTATAAAGCGACGCGACGTCTTGGCTTCAAGCTTCAAGTCCGCTCCGAAATCGCTTTCACTTTCCCAAATTAATTTCGAAGCCAATTTGTACTCCTCCAATTAGAATTAGTTTCGAACTTGCGCGCAGCGTATTTTGGTGGAGGCGCCGGATTTTTTTTAATTTGTTCCTTTTTTTTTCAATCAAATTTTTCCGCCGAATTTTCTCATTTTGCACAATCAAATATATTGCCTTATTTTATTTAAAACTAGTTAAACTGAAGCAGTTAATCACTTTTGCTTATGATGCGTATACAGGGTGCGATCAAAAAGTAGGTACGGAATCGATATTTACATTTACGTTCACGTTTCGCGCCTCTTCAATCTACGGCTGCCACATTTAACATTTAAGGAGAGTGTGTGTGAGAGAGAGAGAGAGAGAGAGTGGGGGTCAGGAATTACACACACACAAGAAAAAAATCGCTCGTGATGAAGCTGTCAAACGACTGTCGTTTCTTACCTGAATGCCTGCCATGACCGCAAAACCGAATGTGAGGGAAATTTGTTGGTGAGACGGTGGCCCTCCCAAAGACACGCATCCCGCACATCCCAGGAAAACTAGAATCCAGGTGCCGCAGAGCTCCGAGGCGAAGTAAATGGCGCGCTGCGCGAGCGTGGCATTGTCCTGGAAGACAATCTTTCTTGCTGCAACAAACAAACGGAAATAAATCACTTTTGAATTGGAAGAAGCGCCGCCGATACGCCGTTTTCTCTTTTTTGTAATAATCGCGCGCCATCTAGGAGCTCCTCGATGAATCGCGAAGTTTCGCCGCGCGCGCCAGATGGTGCTCGAGTTGGGAGTACAGCAAACTTCCGCCGCCATTGTGGCTCCACTTTCCCGCGGCGAAATTAAAAACGGATTGCCGTGCTAAGTCTCCCGAGTCCTTTATTATTATTATTAATAATGAACTTTTTACTTTAATTAACGGGCTTAGCGATCGTGCGAACACAAAAAGCTTTGTTAGATACAGCCGTGGAATGCATGAGTCTTCATTCAACATAACCGCCAGTGCCGTATCGTGGTTGTGGGTGCAATTTTTGATCGATTCTGGTTCCATCTCGAAAACATACAGACTTTACGTTTCGGTGATTTGATTTTGTCGAACGTTAAGTGTGTAGGTGTCATGATAGGCAATATTTTTCTTTTAATTGGTGGAATCAATCGCTTTTAAGCCTCGTGTAATCAAACTCAATAAACGATTCGATTGTTTGCGTATTTGCTTGTAACTTGTCAGTAATACGAAGCGATAACCTTGATGACATGTAATGACTTGTTTCGTGTCACAACTTGTGTATAATCGCGTGCGGACAGATGATAATTATTATATCGCCGATGTTACGCATAAAAATCGCCGATAACGTTCGTACATGATGTGTAATAATTTTTTTCCCCGACGTTTTGTCACCGCTGTATAAATAAATTTATTAAGATAAACAAAAAGAGGCAATTAATTTGGACGGCGTCACGCTCGGGAACGAGCTAAAATTTGAACAGCTGATCTGAATTGAGATGTTGTGATTCTGTCGAAACGAAATTGATTTATCACCTGCGGATGAATAAAATCGGCACTTCCAATCTCTAATCAATTAACTTTATCGGGAGGAATCTCGGCGATTATTTTTTTACAACGCAGTCGTAATTACTACCGAACCAATTATGTATAGTTAGTTCGTTGCATAATCAGAGAAAATTCCACGCTTTTATCTCGGCGCATGCAAGAGCGGTGATACCGGGAAGACAAAAAAAAAGAACGTCAAACGTTTGGACAAGTTAAAGAAAATACGGTTGATTTTTTTAATTAGCTCCTCGTCATCCGTATAAACATTATTAAGCTAGCTGCGGACGGAGAGCGATAATATAATATATATTATATTCCACATATTACGAAAATATCGCTCAACATTGAATTGGTAGAAGCGCTGCGGACGGAAGCTATAATATATATTTATAGGCGGGCGATATATTTGTATATCGTACGGCTTTGCTTTCTGAGCGATATTTCAAAACATATCTTACCCCCTCTTCCCTCTCATAACCCACACATTCGCATTTCGCGTGTATGTACGCAGAAATAATTGCAGTTTTGCATGTGTTGGGTAAATATATAGTATATTATCGCTCGTCGTCCGCAGCCGCCTGAAGATAATATATATTACATCTCATAAAAAAATTGCAAATATATATTATATTATCGCTGTCCGTCCGCAGCTAGCTTTAAACACACGTTTGCGTTTCGTGTTTGTTACATTAGGTCGTTACAGTTTCCGAACGCGTTTGATCAGCGCGCGTCCTTCGAGCCGGATCAAAATCTAAAGAGTCGTGCGGCGAACACGTTTAAAATAGATTTACGTGAAACCCGATGGCACAGTAAATTAACGAAGTCGTAAAAGTGCTACTTCGCTTTAAATTTATTGCTTGTTCGCTCTTAGGATATTGGCTCATCAAATTTAATAAAACAAATCGGATCGTATTTGATCCGTAGAATCTTTGATCCGCTTTGGAAAACATTAAAACAAGAAAAATATTTAAAAAAAAGAAGACGGAGAAATAGAGTGAACAAGCATCATTCATGAAAAGGGGGTATCCCTGTCACGGTCGTGTTCGTACTCACACTCGTTACTCTAGAATTTTCATCTCTTAAATTTTCCTTGCAGTGTCGTTTGACACTTTCAATTTGTTGACAGTTCAATTAAAGACAGTCAGAAAAAATGGCTGAAGAAATAAAACAGTGAAAGGGGGGCATCCACTGCCACGGTCGTGTCCGTACTCACACTCGTTACTCCACAATTTTCATCTCTTAAGCAATGTCGCAAAACACATAATGAAGTGGGGCGGATTGGTGCAAATTTGAAACAACAAAGGACGTGGGCAACTTTCTAGAGAAACGTGTGACGTTTGACACTTTCAATTATTTGACAGTTCAATTAAAGACAGTCAGAAAAACGGTTGGAGAAATAAAATAGTAAAAGTAAACAGATGCAGCATCTTTGATTTATTCGCACAAACATCGTCAAAGAATTTATTAAATGAACTGTCACTTTGACAGGTGTATCAAATAAGTGTTGATGGAGAGAATGTGGTAATTTAAACTTTTGATAAAGGCGACTGTGGTAAAAAGATGGCGGATTGGTGCAGATTTTAAACAACAAAAGACGTGGGCAACTTTCTAGAGAAGCGTGTGACGTTTGACACTTTCAATTATTTGACAGTTCAGTTAAAGACAGTCAGAAAAATGCTTGGAGTAATAAAATAGTGAAAGTAAACAGATGCAGCATCTTTGATTCATTCGCATAAACATCGTCAAAGAATTTATTAAATAAACTGTCAGTTTGACAGGTGTCAAATAAGTGTCGATGGAGAGAATGTGATAATTTAAACTTTTGATAAAGGCGACTGTGGTAAAAAGATGGCGGATTGGTGCAGAATTTAAACTACAAAAGGCGTGGGCAACTTTCTAGAGAAGCGTGTGACGTTTGACATTTTCAATTATTTGACAGTTCAATTAAAGACAGTCGGAAAAACGGTTGGAGAAGTAAAATAGTGAAAGTAAACAGATGCAGCATCTTTGATTCATTCGCACAAACATCGTCAAAGAATTTACTAAATGAACTGTCAGTTTGACAGGTGTCAAATAAGTGTCAATGGAGAGAATGTGATAATTTAAACTTTTGATAAAGGTGACTGCGGTAAAAAGACTCATTGTCTTTGATTGATTCATACAAACCCTATTCAATTGTCAATTTGACAAGTGTCAAATAAATGTGTTAATTTAAACACCTGATAAAGTATAGCTGTGATAAACAGGACTCAGCGTCTTTGATTTATTCGCACAAGCATTGTCAGTTTGACGGCTGTCAAATACAGTCGAAAGCAGAAAAAAATAGTAGACAATTGCAATTGTTCTTTCTCGCTTCTTCATTTATGAACATCGTTTTAAAAATGATTTTACAAAAGTCTTGTCAAATTTGAAAACTTTTAAATGTCATCTGTCATCTTGAGAAGGAACAATTACAGGAAACTGCTTTTGTCTACTATTTTTTTCGCTTTCAACTGTATTTGACACCTGAACTGTCAGTTTGACAGGTGTCAAATAAGCGTTGGTGGAGAGAAAGTGATAATTTAAATTTCTGATAAGGGATGAGGTCGAAAGCAGATTTTTCGATTGATTCGCGCAAACGTCATCTAAGAAATTAAATCAAACGAATTGTCAGTTTGACAGGTGTCAAATAAGTTTTGGTGGAGACGGTGTGGCAATTTAAATTTCACTGTCTTTGATTGATTCGTACATATACTTGTTTGTTTAGTCTTTTGTGTTTGCCTTAGCGACGAAAACGAGGTGGTCGCGATCCTATTTGTCGGCCAATCAGAAACGAATGCGGTTGCGCTTTAATTCGTTAAGGGGCGGCCTTAATTTGGTTTATTTCGACGGTCGTCATCGTTCAGCGTGACATTGCTTGATGTTTGTCATTCTGACGTTTCTTGACGTCCGTCATTTGACGTTTGTTGATCGCCAAGCAACTTGTGAGCCCCTGCACTTTCCCAATGAAAAGAAGAACGTTGTCCAAAAGTCCTCTGAGGTCGTGCCTCTGCTTCGATTGGTTTGAGATAATACGTGCGTTCACTTGTCTAAAAGCCCTATAGAGAAACAGAAATCGCTGACGTACCCTTAAGGCCGCTCCTCGTAAAGGGCTCGCGGCAGTTAGAATCTCGTCCACATTGCAGTCTAATTCACTTCTTCGAAGTGTATTAGTTTGTTTACTAGTAAAAATCTGTTGTTTCGTGTGGTGCATCACCGGCGTAAAAGATGCTCGTGCACATCTCTAAAACGCCACATGCAATTCTCGTAACGCAAATAAATTAAAAAGAAAATGAAGAGAGAGTGCAATTCATTCGGAGCTATTTATTAGAATGTTCGCCCCCAGTATGTCGCCGGGGGGAGGGGGGGGGCGCAGTGTAAAACACCTCCGTGCACATCTCTAACGCTATCTGCAATTCCTCTAATGCAAATAATTAAAAGACAGTGTAGTTCATTCGGACCCGTTTCCAGCGCGCAGTTTGTTAAAGTAATAAAATCATTTATCTATTTTTTTTTTCTGTCCTGTAAGATTAAAGATGGGCGCGTTGCGGCTTGTTAGCTTGAAATAAGGCCGGAGATAGCTTTGGATCTTCTGTCCGAAAATCTAAGACGAAAGAGGTCCGGCGCGTGAAAAACGACAGTTTGCAAGCAGTGCAAGTTGGTGTTTCTGCGTAGAGATGTGTGCGCGTCGAGGAAGCAAATCGCGATTCTGCGGAAAAAGACCGTCAATCGTCGTGAAGTTCAAAAGCGTTGCCGATCAGGAAACGCGACCGTAAGCGGAGCCGGCTTAAAAAAAGAAGAAAAGGGAAATGCGGCCCGCACGAATCTCTAACGCCACGCTGGACGAGGATGGTCGATCTTCTTTTGTTTTTTTGTCGTGGACAGTGGAAGAAGATTTAACAATGAGACACGCCCACGTGATTAAAATCACCGCCCGGATTAATGGATGGGATACGCGGGAGGAAGAGGAGGAGCAAGAGGATTGCAAAACAAATATTAAAAGAGAAAGAAGATTGAACTGAACAGAAGGGAGATGGCCAGAAAAAGAAGATGGAACTGGACAAATCCAACGGGAAGAAGATCTGAGGATGAGGAACACGCCCACATGCTTAAAGCCACCAGGATTTGATGGACGGTCACGTGAAAGAAGGGGGGAAGAGCAAAAGGATTGAAAAGAAAATATTAAAAGAAGAAAGGAGTTGGCCAGAAAAAGAAGATTGAACTGGACAAATCCAACGGAAGAAGATCTGAGGATGAGGAACCCCCCACATGCTTAAAGCCACCAGGATTTGATGGACGGTCACGTGAAAGAAGGGGGGAAGAGCAAAAGGATTGAAAAAAAATATTAAAAGAAGAAAGAAGTTGGCCAGAAAAAGAAGATTGAACTGGACCAATCCAACGGAAGAAGATCTGAGGATGAGGAACACCCCCACATGCTTAAAGCCGCCAGGATTTGATGGACGGTCACGTGAAAGAAGGGGGGAAGAGCAAAAGGATTGAAAAGCAAATATTAAAAGAGGAAAGGAGTTGGCCAGAAAAAGAAGATTGAACTGGACCAATCCAACGGAAGAAGATCTGAGGATGAGGAACACCCCCACATGCTTAAAGCCACCAGGATTTGATGGACGGTCACGTGAAAGAAGGAGGGAAGAGCAAAAGGAATGAAAAGAAAATATTAAAAGAAGAAAGGAGTTGGTCAGAAAAAGAAGATTGAACTGGACAAATCCAACGGAAGAAGATCTGAGGATGAGGAACACGCCCACGTGCTTAAAGCCACCAGGATTTGATGGATGAGATACGTGCAAGGAGGGGGGAGAGCAAAAGGATTGAAAAACAAATATTGAAAGAAGAGAGGAGTTGGCTGGTTGGTTCCAATGGAACAAGATTTAAAGATGAGGGCCACGCCCACGTAGCTAAAGTCACCAGGATTTGCTGGATGGGACACGTAGAAAGAGGAGGAGGAGGAAGAGCCAAATTGGATTGGCCAGAAAAAGAAGAGGCAAGCCGAGATTAAAGTGAACCAATCAAAAGCAGAATGTGTAACAAAATGGAGGCAAGAACCAAAGAACAGAATGATTAATAATTTAACTTGCGCGACGAACGTTTTTCCCAAGTTTATTTTTGCGCCAGGATTGACGCACGTGATAAGTCCTCAAAGAAACGAGCGCCACGTGCTTTAATGCCCCCCCCCCCAAATTTAAATTTGGCAACCCTCCACGTCGCTTCCGGGGGAAAAAAGTGAATCGCAAACATTGGCACGGCGCCAAAACAATTTGCCGCGCGCTCCGTCCAAGATCAAAGAGCTCCCCTGCCACAATAATGACAGAGTCATCGCAATTTGGTGGGTAACTTCAAAATTCGCACTCCCCCAAGTTATGTTCCGCGTAGACCGAAACTCATAGTCATGTCATGTCATGCCTACCAAAGTGCCGCAAAAAGTGCAGCAAGAAGGGCTGCAAGAAGGGCTGCAAGAAGTGCTGCAGGTGTTGCAGGTGCTGCAGGAAGTACAACACCGTTGAGGTACAGACCGACGTCCAAGTTCCGTCGGCCTCGTCCGCCCAAAACGTAGTCGTCCAACCCCTCCTCACCGACCTCTACCAGATCAAGATGGCGTACGCCTACTGGAAGGCCGGCAAGGCCAACGACCGCGCGGTCTTCGACCTCTTCTTCCGGAAGAACCCCTTCCAAGGTGAATTCACCGTATTCGCCGGCCTCGTGGAGTGCCTGAGGTTCCTGGAGAGCTATACCTTCTCCAACGGCGACCTCAACTACCTGAAGCAGACGCTTCCGGCGTCGGTGGAGAACGAGTTCTATGAGGCCCTATCCAGTTTGACGGCGGGGGACGTCACCGTGTACGCGGTCAAGGAAGGCACGGTGGTTTTCCCGCGCGTCCCCCTCATTCGAGTGGAGGGCCCCCTGATGATCGCGCAGCTCCTGGAGACGACGCTCCTGAACCTGGTGAACTTCGCCAGCTTGATGACGACGAACGCGGTGAGGTACAGGATTTTGACCGGAGATGGGGCGGAGCTGGTCGAGTTTGGCTTGCGCCGAGCGCAAGGGCCCGACGGGGGCCTTTCGGCTTCCAAGTACTCGTACGTCGGGGGATTCAACGCGACCAGTAACGTGCTCGCGGGGAAGTTGTACGGTATACCGGTGAGGGGGGCCCACGCGCATTCGTTTGTGTTGGCGTTCAGTGGTGAGCCGCCCAGTACGAAGGTGGCCCCGAAAAACGGGGGCGCCCCCAGCGATCTTTTCCCAGCCGCCAAGACCTGGCGCTCCAAATTAATGTGCCTGCTCAAGCCGACCTCTAGGCCCCACGATGGGGAGTTCGTCGCGTTCGTCTCTTTCGCCGTCGCGTTTCCCGAAGAGTACATCGCCCTGGTCGATACCTACGACGTCCAATCCAGCGGGCTGATAAATTTCTGCGCCGTGGCCCTCGCCCTTAACGACCTGGGGTACCAGGCGATCGGGGTGAGGATAGACAACGGTAAGCTCTCTTGCCTTTCGAACCTCGCGAGGAAGTACTTCGTGGAGGTCAGCAGGGCCTACGGCGTGCCTTGGTTCGCCAAGTTGAAGATCATGATCTCGAACGAGATCAACGAGGAGTTAATAGTGAAGCTCGCCGAGGAAGGTAACGAAATCACCTCGTATGGTATAGGAACCCACCTGGTCACGTGCCAAAAACAACCGGCGATGGGGTGCGTTTACAAGTTGGTCGAGTTGAACGGGGAGCCCAAAATCAAGCTGAGCCACGGCCAAAAGAAGTTCACCCTGCCGGGGAAAAAAGCGGCCTATCGGCTTTACAACGCCCAAGGTCAAGCGGTGGTCGATTTGCTCCAGCCGCCCAATGAGGCGCCCCCTCCCGCCAACCAGAAGATCTTGTGCAGGCATCCCTACGAGGCGAGCAAGTGCTCCAACGTGATCCCCGCGAGGGTTGAAAACCTGCACGCCGTCGTCTGGAAGGGGGGAAAGCTCGCGAGGTCGCTCCCCAGTTTGGACGCGGTCCGGAACGAGGTGGAGGCTTCGCTGAAGACCGTGAGGGAGGAAGTGAGGAGCATCTTCGAGCCGGTGACGTACAAGGTTTCGGTGAGCGGGGAGTACTATAAATTCCTGCAGGACTTTTGGGCCAAAAACGCCCCCACGGTAGATATTTAATAAATGAAGTGTACGTGCACTGTTGAATAAATTTTTTTGTTACTTGGTCCGTACATTATCGTTTATATCTTAAAGGGTCAAACAAAAAATTAATGCCACTCGTCGCTCTCTAAATAATAACTGATCGAAATCGAGCGCCGGGTTCGGTTTTTATAGGTGAGCTCCTTTCGTTCTAGAACACTCTGGTGTAGTCTAGCGCCATCTTGCGCCGGTTGGCCCACTGTCGCCACGGCAACCGGCGGCGCGATGCTCATCGTCTCGCTCTCCCATCTCCTTCTGCCACCCCGGCGCCTCCACCAATCATGAATCGCATGTCGCAGCCACTCCAGAACAAAAAACAATCCAGAACTTCAACGTTCATTTAATAGAGAGAATTGAACGCGCCCAAATTAATACCGATCGAGCTCAACTGAGGGCGTTGACGGCAATCGCAATTTCAAAGTTTCCCGCCGTCACCTTGACAGTATGTTGAACTTGCAATTGTATAAGTAAGCGAACGCACATTATCCGTAATCGATTGCTAATTTGGACGGTGAACTTGAAACGTGCACGTAAGTGTCTCGTTTGAATTGCGCCGAGACATGAAGAGCACGCCGTTCTCATGTTCGAAACGTGCACATTGAAATTAAGTTGTTCAAGTTGTTACGGTCAAATATACGGAAGGGAGGAGCCGGAAGCGAAATTTCAAGGGCCCCGGTGTCGGGACGTTCGCGGAGAAACAATTGAGCGTCGCGTTGCCGAGAACTTGCGTTTCTCCAAGGGAATACCTCGGATGTTATTGCATTTTTGAATTCGCGAGCAAATTCTAGCCCGAAATCATGTGTCGCATGATGGGTCTAGCTCGAGTAGTTTTCGGGCCCTTCGTTCAAGGTCACTGATGGAACTCGAGAACCGCTCGTCGCAGACCCACGATGCGACACATGACTTCAGGCTAGAATTTACTCGCGAATTCGAAAATGCAATAAAATACAGGACGTTCCGTTAAAAGTGGTGAGTTTTGGTCATATTTCGATGGGGCGATGCGCAATTGTTATTCCATAAACACTACTCGATTCACATTATTGAATTTAGGGGAAAATTTCTAACAGAAAGGTTGCATTCGTTCTTGTGCGGTATTGAATGCCGTCCGCAAAAAACAATTGAGCATCGCATTTTCGGAGTACGACCAGGATTTTTGAATTTCTTAGCAAATTCTAGCCTGGAATGATGTGTCGGATCGGGGGTTTAAAGTAAACGGTTGTCGAGTTATACAGGGTGCCAACAAATTAGGAATCAAACCCATTATCTCTTTTGTTTTCAAAGTTAGAGGAAAATGTCGAAGGAGAAAGTTGTAGGTATTTTCCGCAAGTTTAGAATGGCTCTCGCGGAAAAACAATTGCGCATCGCATTTCCAAGATTTTAACATAATGCACAATCAATTATTGCATTTTTGGCGTTCGCTTAGAAACTTTCTTGAATAATGGAGATGGCGTGATTTTAAGTTGGTCGCTCTATCTCTCAAAATAAGATTTAAACATTCAATGTCACGTCTTATACAGGAACAACAGGTGGTATGTCACAGCTTATACAGGGTGATGCATGACTCCACTATATTTTTTTTAAATAACCTCACGCTTTGGTATTCATTTAAACATTAGATAAAATAAAAACAAAAAGAAAGTAAATGAGTCGACCAAAGCGGTTTTTGGCGACCAATGGGGGGCTAAGTAAGACAACTAGTCGACATCATGTAGCAGTGATTGGCGCCCAACGTGGGGCCATTAACTAGCCAGCTGGACGTCACAGGGATATGTAAAGTTTCCACTTTCCGCGTCCAGTTTAAAACATCCGAAGACTTCTGATCAAACAAACTTCGTATTGTTAAATAAATAGTCAACATTTGATGGATATTTTTCCGAAGAAGTCGTGCGATAACTATTCGAAGCGCCATCTCTCGGGAAACGAACGCATTTGATAATTTAAACGTTTGCAAATTCGAAGCTGAATGGCTCACAGTCTCCAGAATGAAAAGGTTCATTAAAGTAAGCGATTTGAATTTGCTTACGTCGACAAACTACTGTCTTAAAGTGGCGCCCTCTTTTGGAAACGAACGCATTTAATGCTTTTTCAACGTCTTCGAACTTGAAAGTGAACGGGTTAAAGCATTTCCATTTAAGAAAACAACTCGTTTGCGTTTAGAGGCGGTTTTAAAACGAATCGCAATTAAACAGGAAATGGCGCCATCTCGTAGAAATAAACGAATTAATTTCTTTCCCAAATTTTTAGCAATTATCTTCGTAATTGTATTTATAAAAAAAAACACACACACAAATGAATTGTATAGTATCTCTGAATATCACAGACATTCGGAGATGTTTTCAAAAGGATTTCTAAATACTTCGGAAGTGGCGCCATCTCACGGAAATAAACTAATTTAGTTTTAATTTTTTTCCCCAAAATTTCTAGCAATTATCTTGACAATTGCGCTTTCAAAAAAAACACACAGATGAATTGTATATCTCTGAACATAAGAAACGTTCAGAGATGTTTTTAAAATGATTTCTAAATAAACCGGAAGTGGCGCCATCTCGCGGAAATAAATGGATCTAATTTTAATTTTTTTTTACCAAATTTCTAGCAATTATCTCGACAACTGCGCTTACAAGAAACACATCGGAGGTTTTAAAATTAATTTCAAACGAATTCAGAGCGGCGCCATCTCTCGGAAGCTTTAAGTACCGCTTCAGCTTTTCCAAATTCGAAACTAAACGGAACGAAAAACGATATTGCGCTTGTAGCAGTGTCAGTCAGACTCACGTCAGACTTTTAGGAGCTGTTATTGAAATTGTCTATAAAAAAAGTGAAAACGGCGCCATCTCGTGTAAAACGAGACACTAAATTTTCTTTCAAAAATTTTCAGGTTTGCGATTGACGTGATTCAGATTGAACTCGTTGATTAAACGAAAGAAACAATCTGCGTTGAATTCTATGAATTCGGTGGCTTTAAAACAATTAGAAACCATTGAAAATTGAGGTCATGAGAGAATTGCAATTTTCTCAAACATCTTTTGCTCTACTTATCAAAATATGTAACTTTTTATACAGGGTGATACAAGACGCTATATTTTAAAAATTTTAAACGGGTACTCTTCCTTGTACAGGTTGATATAAAATCTGAAAACATTATTACTAATTGGAACGACAGGTAGTGTGTTACAGCTTATACATATGTACAGGGTGATGAGTGACTCCACTATATTTTTCTTATTTATAACCTCACTCGCATTTAAATCATTTAAATAAATAAAATGAATGTAATAAAAAAAGAAAGAGAAAAACAACCCTGAGTCGACCAAAGCGGTTTTTGGCGCCCAACGTGGGGCTAAAGCAGACAACCAGTTCACATCACATAGCAGTAATTGGCGCCCAATCTGGGGCCATTAACAACGATATGTTTTCATTTTCCACGCCCAGTTTAAAACATCCGGAGATCTCTGATGAAATATATATGTATAATATAAAACAAGGATTCAAAAAGATTCAGGTTATAAAAGCAGGAATGAACGCGAAGTTTCATTTGAAAAAGCGAATATGCGAACCAACACAGCATAATCGTGAACTATTTTAAATGTTAAATATAATGGATGCTATTCCTTACAAAAAAATCTGCAAATGTCATTACTAATTGGTAGATTTTTTAACAAGTATATTTTAAAATGTTTACCTCGACGCTATAGCTTATACAGGGTGATGAACAACTCAATTGTATATTTTTTAAAGTAACCTCAATCACATTCCTGCTTTGGTGACTATTTAAACAAAAATAAAATAAATATAATAACAAAAAAAAAGGGAAAACAAAATAAGCATTATTCTTAGAATAACGTGACGTAGTTGTGACGTAGATATGGAGGAACGTTAAAGGATATTCAGCGAACAGTTATTCCGTCCTTATTCCACGATTGTAAAACTGGGCCTAAATAAGCCATCTAAAAATAGATTATTCGGCGGCTCGGATGTAACAATAGGGAGTTCGGCTATTTGGTTCTTGTCTAAACTAGAGGGACAGCGAGGAGGGGGAAAGGGTACAGATTTAGGCTACTCCCCTTTCTTTCTCCTTAAGACACCCCAGCATAACTTATCTAGTCGCGAGCAAAAAATTCCCTTTGTGTTAAAACGACCCCCGTGGAAATTATAAATGAAACTTCAATCATGCGGATCTGTGGTAGTCTTCGTCTAAACAAGAGAAACAGCGATGGGGGGGAAGGGTACAGATTTAGACTCCACCCATTTTTTCACCTTAAGACGCCCCTTTGGCGCAAGCAAAAAAATCCCGCTTCTGTTAAACCGACTCCCGTAGAAATCATAAATGAAACTTGAACCATGCGGATATGTAGTAGTCTTTGTCTAACCTAGAGAAATAGCGGGGGAGGAAGGGTACAGATTTAAACTCCACCTATTTTAGCTCCTGAAGGCGCTCCATTGGCGCAAGCAAAAAAATCCCGTTTCTGTTAAACCGACCCACGTAGAAATTATAAATGAAACTTCAGTTATGCGGATGTGTAGTCTTCGATGACCAAGAACGTCATCTTTAGTTTTTAATCTCTCTGAGCTAAACAATTTAATACCGTCGGCTACGTGACAATATAATATTTATCTTGTGTAGTCTATACTTCCCCCTCCCCCTTTTTTTTTAAATTTTGGTAAGCAGGAATTACTCAACCGCTATAAAACTTGACACATGAACTGTTTATCGCCTGCGTTCTCGACGTTTCGTAAACAAAAATTAATCTTGGATCGAATTGTGCGCGGTCATCGAATGACACGCGGCGGCGATTGGTTGACTGATTGAGCAAATATTCATTCGTTTTGTATTTGAAAACCATTAAAAAAATGAGGCCCTTCAAGATTGCGGCTATTAAAATGTTTAGTTTGTCGTGATTAAAAAATTTATAAAAATTTGAAAGCACTGATTATATCCAATAGGGATGAGGGGGAGGCAACATTTTTTTCTGGCTTTTTCTCTTGTTGCCACTGTTTTTGATAACCAATTTTTCTAATGAGTACGTCGTGTAAAAAGTAAAACTTATAGTTAGGCGCAAAACTTTTTGTGTTCTCCTCGTATGAAAAATTTAGGAAGGCCTGTTTTTTTTCCTCTTCAAAAAATATTGAAAATCGTAACACAGGTGGCACGTGATTCCTATGCAGGCATAACTACGCAACAGTGCGATTTTCTTTTGTTTTAAAAAGACATTCATTCATTCATTCTCATATGAGTTTATTTTCGTTTGTTCTTGTTTTTTTTTTTTTTCCTTAACAAATCTGGCGGTTTCAACGAAATTTTCAACGGAGGAAATAAATACGGGCGTTCTTTTGTTTTTAAGTGATATTTTGATTAAAATTTTCATTTGTTTTATTTTTTTTTCTTTTTGTAATGTATAAAATTCGTGAAAATTTTCTACGAAAAAATAAAACCCAATCGCGCTCACCTTCTCGTAAAATGGTTCTTTGTTTCTCTTTTGCTTTTTTTTTTTAATGAATCTAAGGGTTTCAAATAAATTTAATGAAATCTGAAATATCTAAAACGTTTTAAAAAAACGTTCATTTATTCTTTATCGCACGAAGGAGACCCCAGTACAACACAAAAATTAATTACATAAGAAGAAACAAGAGACGAATGAGAACAAATGAAAAACCGACGATTTTCGGGCCGAAGCTTTTAAAAATGAAGTTTAAATTTTTGTATTTCTTTTTTTGTTTCTTTTGAAGTAGAAAAAATCGGCGCTTGGGCACCTCGTGCCCAGCTTTGTGTGGATCAGAATGCCAACCATTTTGAATCTTTTCTTTAAATAAACCAGAATGAATTTTATATTTGCAAAATAAGTTTTCTATTTTTATTTTATTTTTTTAATTGTATTTGGAAAAAGTTTTTCTTCCAACGAGTTCCACACGCTATTAAAAAATATGACACAACTTGGGAATCACCCTGTATGTCAACCTAACAAAGACGCGTGTTTCATTTTTTTTTATTATACAGGGTGTTATATAGTGCAGGTTTTTTTTTCTCTCCACAAAAGATGTCGCAAATTTTAATTTGTAACCTTGCACGACCACGTAAAAAAAACAGGAGTTCCTCTTTCGACGTTATTGTTTTGTTTGGTTCAATTTCGTCTTCTTTTGTTTTATAACAATAATAATAATAATGTTTATTATTCAACAGCAGACAGGTCATTTACAGGGTAATATGAAACTATAATCGTAAGACTGAATTAAACAACTAAAAATCTAGAAACTAAAAGTTGAAGCTAGAATCTGAAAATGAGCCCCTAACCCCTGACTAAAAATTGCATGAACCAGTGGCGTAGATAGAAACTTGTTTCGGGGGAGGGGGGGGGCGAACAGAAAAAAATCTAACGAGTACGGACCGCTTAACATTTTACTTATGAAATGTAAAACGGCGAACAACATCATATGAAAAATTTCTTTAGTATGGATTACGCGGAACATAATAGCTTAGAAAGATTTCGGGGGGGGGGCACCCCTGTTATCTACGCCACTAGCATAAACGTTTTCATAAACGCCAATGAGAAAAGCAATAAGCTGCGCTTAAGTTTAATATGGGACAGCGCCACCTAACGGGAAAGCCTGAAACAATAACGTCATTCGAGGGCAGTAATTAATGACACGCCCACGTATAATTAACTATTCGAATTATTTAGGAGCAAAAATCACGCTTTTGATCATTCTCGCTTACTACGAAAATATTTTTTTGCTGCCAACTGTAAGTAAATTAAGAGTTGCTGTGGCTTAGTGATCCTAATTAAACGCCATCTACCGGTCAATGGTTTTAATTCGTAGAAAATTGAGTTTGCGAAGCGTTTTATGATGACTGTGGATATTCGTAGCCTTTTATTGCAAATTAAAAAAAAAAAACTGGAAAATTCGAGAGTTATTTTAAACGGCAAAATTATTTTTGGAAATTTCAGAGACACTGCTTTTTGGATACGGAGTCTTTTGTCTGTTTATTGGTGAAATCGTTCGTCTTTTGTCGTTTTTTTTTCTTGTATTTTTTGGGAATCTTTTTTGTTATGATTTTTTTTGTTGTGATCTTTTTTTGTTATGATTTTTTTTGTTATGATTTGTTGGCCTCGCAGCCTATAAAACGCTTTAAAAAAAATACGATCGAAGCTTATCATAATTTCGACTTTTCTTATTCGTTTTGGTGGCGAAAATTCATTATGAATTCGACTGTCTTTTGTTTCTTCTTTTTTAAAACAATTGATTCGCATTTTTCGAGTTAGAACTCGTTGCCATGTTGACCTGAAGTCGGCGCCATCTATGAAACTTTACGTCTACTAGCTTCTAAGCGCCAAATTTAAACTAGTGTGGAATTTGTACCACGATTTGCGTGGACACCGCGAATTTATTTAAAAAATAAATAAATAATGGTAATCATTCGTCCTGATTAATTTCTTTTTGTTGACTTAATATAAATGAAATTCTGATGACGCCATCTATGAAAATTGTTAACAATTAATTCTGACGCATAAATTCATCTTTTACCTAAACGACCAAAATTAAAAAAAGACAATTAAAAGGAAATGTGTAACTGTTATTAATACAATCGATTGAGTAAAAATCCGACGGCGCCATCTACTGAACCTTGCGTTTACTGGCTTTTAAGCGCCAAATTTAAACTTTTGTATGATTTATGAAGATGAGAATCTCGATTTTGTGTAAATATAAAAATAATAAATAAATAAAGTTGCAACCGTTCGCCCTGATTCATTTTCTTTTATTAACTTAATCAAATTTTTAGAAAATTAAATATTAGTGACAATTACAAACAAACAAACACATAAACAGTTGAAAAATGTTTAAAAACTTTTTTTCATTTGACCAAATAATTGCTTACGGCCGATATTACCAATGTTTTAAGGAAACCTTAAATTTAAGTCGTCGGTCTGTATAATATTGTAACGATTTTACGGGTTCTATTATTTTTATTTTAAAACAAAACACGAAATAGTTAATAAACTAATTTATTTACAAGTAACACTAATTTATTTATAACTTACAATAATTTATTTAACAAGCTTTTGTCTGATTTATTTTAACAATCTAACGCGAATTTTTTAAGGCCGAACTGTCGATGCCGAATTCAATTCGAACTGTCCTCCACCCCCGGCTCTCTCTTCGAGAATGGGCTGGAACGCGACGGGCTGTCTGGTCTAGTTTATTCTGCCGGCAGCACATTCTCAACTGTCGTCTAAGGTGCGTCGACTAGACGGCTGTGACGCAAGAGACAGTCTGACGCCGGCTGGTGTCGACGGATCATTACAATATCATTCACATTCTAATTGCCACTTAAACTTCAATTTTAAATGTCAGTTAGAATGTGACTGACTTTTGTTGAACCTACATAAAATGCCACATTCTAAACACGGCTTAAATTTAAGGTCTCCTTAATACCATCCGTTAGAGCAACAAGAAACAGTAACTGCAGGTCACAGCAGTTCGATTCAAAATCGTTTAAATAATTTATTTAAAAAAGATCCTCATTTATAATTTTATTGATGCAAAATTGTAGTAAAAATCAAAATGGATCTTAAAGCTACGATTTAAAAAAATGCGCAAGGTTCCGTCAACTACAGACTGAACGCAAGAGGACTGAAATATTTTGAAAATATTGAGAAAGAAACAAAATTCTCATGAACACACATGATTTAAAATCATGCGAAACATAAATTATATGCATCGAAGATAATAATTGTGCAAAATGTTCATAGGTAGCGCCAACAGGTTCTCATTTACATTAAGTCAAGGCAATTTCTGCAATTTAAATTTGCCGCTTAAAAACTATTTGAGAGAAAGTTTCACAGATGGCGCTGTTAGATTTTTACTCACTGTTCTTTTGAATTTTCTTGTTTTGATTTTGATTGTAAACACTTTTTGTTAATTTTATTGCAAAAAATTTCGCTATCGCCTGACGAAGCTGTCAAACGACAGCGAAACGTTGAGCGATTGTACGACCTTTAAACTAACCGTAAAAAAAAATTATACATAAAGAAATTGCCACACAAATTTTCATCGCACAAGAATCTACTTTAATCATGAAAGTTATGCATCGAAATTAATTACATCACAAAATCTTTTAAACGGACACTAAATAGCGCACAATCATGTTTCGCCGTCGTTCGACAGCTTCGTCGGAAGTGAAAAATATAAACATATATAAATATATAAATATGAAAATTAATTACGGAAAACGTTCATAGATGGCGACACCAGCTTTCAATTTATATTGAGTCGACAAAAAATCGGATCGGGGCGAACGGTTAACATCATTTATTATTTTTATACGTATTTGAGGCGTCCGCACACACCTTGGTATAAATTTCACAACAGTTTAAATTTGGCGCTCAAAACTAGTAGGCGTAAAGTTTTATAGATGGCGTCGATTAAGTTGAAAAAGAAAGAAATAAGCGTTAGTTTATTAATTTTCTCTTTCTTTAATTTCGATCGTAGAGTCTTCTTGTAAAACACAAATACATTGTATGTATCAGCATTGATTGCGTACAATTTTCATAGATGGCGTCACCAGGTTTTCATTTGTGTCAAGTTAGTAAAAAAATTGAAACTACACGAACGCTCGCCGCTTATGTCAGCGTCTACACAAATCGCTACCGTGTCTCGTCTTAACAAAGTTCACGTCCTTTTAAATTTGGCACTTTTTAAAAGCCGATGGACGTAAATGTAGACGGCGCGGCGTCGTCAATTTTTTTGCTTAATCAATTAAATTGAATGACAAACCACTTCGTTTTAATTTTTTTTCTTTTTTCTAAAATACTGGTCGTAAAAACTTAAATTTATGCAATTTGGCACTTTTTAAAAGCCGGTGGACGGCGTCGTCAAATTTTTTGCTTAATCAATTAAATTAAATGACAAACCACTTCGTTTCATAATTTTTTTCTTTTTTCTAATACTGGTCGTAAAAACTTAAATTTATGCGTCGTAGAACCATTCTCATAGATGGCGCCACCAGGTTTACATTTGTGCTGTCTAGTTGAGTTCGTACATGTTTTTCTTTACTTTTACTTTAGTTTAAACGTGTTCGTTTCGACCGCGGTTCGACTAATTACAAAACTGGACCGTCATTGGCCTGGTTAGAAAGCGATTTCTTTTCGACCTCGGTCCGTGTATTGAAAAAACCAACTATGTTACCAACGCCGTTCCGCGGACCTTTAGTTTATTATTAATTTTAAATTATTTTATTATTATATCAATTGTAGGTTAATTATTTCGCATGCGGAAACGGCTAGGCACATAAATAATATCACTCTTTCAACTTTATCGCTCGCAGCATCACGTTGTGATTTACATTGTAATCACAGACAAAGGCTGGTTTCCAAACGTCAGTCAATCACCACCGCCCGCGGTTAATTCGGTTCGAATAACTTTTGTTTGTACCGTCAGATCAACTTGTAACTTTGTAAAAATATTCAGAGTAGTATCCCAGACGATCCTACCAAATTTCATCCTGATCGTACCGCTAAAAAAATAGTTACGCGACCGGAAGCACTCCCGCGCTTCCGTCGCAATTTCAGGCGTTTCCGCTCGTCGGAATTCGCCGGGCGCGACATCGAATTAAAGCCCGCGAAAAGCGCTATCCGATTACATAAAGAAAACCCTGGGTCGGCGGGGAAATAAGAAAGTTTTCTTTGTTTAAACTTTTCAACCCCGAGTGACTCAGGGGATGGTGACGTCAGAAGCGGACACCCGACCGAGCCGGTTCCAGGAAACACCGATTTCTTTTCGACCTCGGTCCGCGTATTGAAAAAAAAAACATTGATTGGCTCTTAGAACCGCGTGACTTCAAACTATGTTACCAACGCCGTACCGCGGACCTTTAGTTTATTATTAATTTTAAGTTATTTTATTATTATATCAATTGTAGGTTAATTATTTCTCATGCGGAAACGGTTAGGCACATAATTAATATCACTCTTTCAACTTTGTCGCTCGCAGCATCACGTTGCGATTTGCATTGTAATCATAGACAAAGGATAGTTTCCAAACGTCAGCCAATCACCGCCCGCACTCAATTAAGTTCGAATAACTTTTGTTTGTACCGTCAGATCAACTTGTAACTTTGTAAAAATATTCAGAGTAGTATCCCAGACAATCCTGTCAAATTTCATCCGGATCGTACTGCTAAAAAAATAGTTACGCGACCGGAAGCACTCCCGCGCTTCCGTCGCAATTTCAGGCGTTTCCACTCGTCGGAATTCGCCGGGCGTGACATCAAATTAAAGCCCGCGAAAAGCGCTATTCAATGACATAAAGAAAACCCTGGGTCGGCGGGGAAATAAAAAAGTTTTCTTCGTTTAAACTTTTCAACCCCGAGTGACTCAGGGATTATGACGTCAGAGGCAGACACCCGACCGAGCCGGTTCCAAGAAACACCGATTTCTTTTCAACCTCGGTCCGTGTATTGAAAAAAGCCATTGATTGGCTCTTAAAACCGTGTGGCTTCAAGCTATGTTACCAACGCCGTTCCGCGGATCTTTAGTTTATTATTAATTTTAAGTTATTTTATTATTATATCAATTGTGGGTTAATTATTTCTCATGCGGAAACGGCTAGGCACATAATTAATATCACTCTTTCAACTTTATCGCTCGCAGCATCACGTTGCGATTAGGGCTGCGAAAATTTATCGATATATCGATATTATCGATAATATCGATAATTATCGAATAACGATATTTCCATTTTCAGTTATCGATATATCGATATTATCGATAATATCGATAACGCCGATAATATCGGTAACATCGATAATATCGATATCATCGATATTATCGATAATTAAAGCTGGTAATATCCGATGAAAATTGTAGCACAAAATCTTTTAAACGGACACTAAATAGCGCTATTTAGTGTCCGTTTAAACGATTTGATAATATCAATATAAATGTCTTACATTGGATAGTGACCGTGGCATTGAAATGAATTCTTCCAATTCGCACTAAAACTGTCCGAAAATGAATTTCATTGAAATACTAGTGAAATGATTTTATTTTTACGGCAAATAATTGTCCTTATTGGGGCTGCGGAAATTTATCGACACATGATTTATCGATAATTATCGAATAACGATATTTCCATTTTCAGTTATCGATATATCGATATTGTCGATATTATCGATATTATCGATATATCGATAAATATCGATATTTTTAAGTTATCGATAACCGATATTGAAAATATGATATCGCGCACCCCTAGTTGCGATTTACATTGTAATCACAAAGGCTAGTTTCCAAACGTCAGCCAATCACCACCGCCCGCGCTTAATTCAGTTCAAATAACTTTTGTTTGTACCGTCAGATCGTAACTTTGTAAGAATATTCAGAGTAGTATCACAGACAACCCTGCCAAATTTCATCCCGATCGTACCGCTAAAAAAATAGCTACGCGACCGGAAGCACTCCCGCGCTTCCGTCGCAATTTCAGGCGTTTCCACTCGTCGGAATTCGCCGGGCGCGATATCAAATTAAAGCCCGCGAAAAGCGCTACCCGATAACATAAAGAAAACCCTGGGTTGGCGGGGAAATAAAAAAGTTTTCTTTGTTTAAACTTTTCAACCCCGGATGACCCAGGGGATTGTGACGTCAGAAGCGGACACCCGACCGAGCCGGTTCCAGGAAACACCCTCGGTCGGCCAAATAAAAGGGCCCGCATCCGTTCACTCGACCTCAGATCCTCCGGGATCATTTACGGGACGGAGTAGGCAGATCGAGGCCGTCCCCAACGTTCCCTTACCTACCTACCTTATTCCCTGCGATTAACACGGATCGAATCTCTGCTCCTCGGCAGATCGATCTTTGATATATTGTTTCTTTTCGTTTTATCTGTATATTAATTCAATATATGTTTTTTCCCCTTTTGCTAGCTTCGTGCTCACCCCGAGAAGCATCGAGCTAGCCGGACACCCCAGAATCCGCTTCCGGGTCTCGAGGAGCGCCGCGCCGTTCGGACGACACGGAACCGCCGAGGAATCGACGCCACCGCTAGGACAATCGGTCCGTCACCTCACCGGCCTACCCCGCCAATCGTCCACGACACGGTGGTAACAACTTGTTCGTTTCGACCGCCGTTCGACTAATTACAAAACTGGACTGTCACTGGCCTGGCTAGAAACCGATTTCTTTTCGACCTCGGTCCGTGTATTAAAAAAAAACCATTGATTGGCTCTTAAAACCGCGTGGCTTCGAACTAATCTATTCAGACCGCGGTCCGTGTACGACTCAAACGATTTCAACGCAGCAGTCAGATTGTTTGTTGCCTTGTTGATGCAACAAGAAAAAAAATCAATAATTTATTAATTATTTCCCCCCCCCGTTAGTTTGATCAATTGTTTTTGTGACGAAATCCATTGTGAATTCGAGTGTCTTTTGCCTCGACAAAAGGCACTGTTTTTCTTTTTAATTTTTTAATAAGATTTCTGCACATTCGATTCTTCTATTAGTGAGTGTATACGGGGTGACATTAAAAATTTTTTAGATAGTCGTTTGTTAAACTTATCAAATCTAATTGTTGCTAATAAAAAAAAGAACTCTTTTTGATTTTAGCCAAAGACGAGAGCCATTGTTTTCCGAAATTTCTAAATAATTGCAGGTTCGTTCCGTTAGTATATACCGGGGGGGGGGGGATCCAAAATTCTTAGACAATTTTTTTAAAATATCAAAAAATTTGGTATACTTGCTCTCATTTTTTAGAATAAATAAATTGATTAAAAATTTGAATTTTTACAAGATTATTAATAGATGGCGGTGGACGTTCCTCACTCGTCACCGTGGGCCATAAATTCGGTTGACGTGCGCTCGCACGAGACCGCGCGTTATTTACCTAGGGCACGTAAAATTTCGGCTATTTTTGCGCGCACCTTTTTGAAAAATAGACAGAGTGCGTCCGTCGGCGTAAAAATAGCGTTCGGGCGAGCCCCCGGTGAAATTTTTACGTAACCATTGAGCTCTCCCTCCTTCCTAGCAACAACACCGCCGCGATTCATTAAAATGCAAGGAAACTCGGACGTTCGTCGTTAGGTCAACTGATTATATTATTTATTTATCATTGCAGTATTTAGTTGGAATCGTTTGATAAGGCGGTTTATTAATATTCAAAGATATTGAAGGGTCGGCGGTGTCACATTGTTTATGCCGAACGGAAAGGATCCGACAAGTGTGCGTAATAATGGGGCGATAAAATTGCTAATGTCGTAATTTTAATGTTGTTGTTGTTGTTGCAACGTCGCTCGGTCGTTTCCATCGTCTATCACGATCGTTGAAAATTATATCGTGTTTTATACGAGGATCGGCTGATAAGTTTCCCAGCACGCAAGAACGCGATGCTATAAGACATGATTAAAAAAAAAATGTAAAAGGACATTTAAAATTTTAAATTTTTTTATTTAGTCTTGAACTTTTTTAATGCCGACAAAAAAATGTTACCATTTTAAAATTTTCTAATTGAATCTCTAGTTTGCGATATAGATTAGCGTTACCTGATAGTGTGTGTGTGTGTGTATTTCGCATAATTAACAATAATTATCAATAGTCAAGGATGGTCCGTGTTTGAATTACGTCATTTACCTCGTCGCTTATTTTCAGTTAGTTAATTTCTAGTTCTATATTTGATTTAAATACATATTTCATTTCCTAACGTGATTTATTAATTATTATGATGTTGTATGTTGTACTACCATCACGTTGCGCACTGTAACTTACGCGATAAAACGAGAGCAAACGCAGATAAGGCAAATTTATGGAGATAATCCGCAATAAATCAAGACGCTTTCGAGATTAAAAAAATGTTTCACCTGTTTTACGAACTTTTGTTTGAGTGTCAATCAAGGTGGACGCCCTTGGTTTCACGAATTTTTTACTTGCGTCTTCTTTTTTTTTTAAATTTTGAACGAGGGGGCGCGAGCGCACGTCCGGCCCTGTGTGCGGCGCATGATGCACGTCTCCTTCTGTTTAGTTCTAAGGTTACGCATTCGTGAACGTGCCCCTTTGTCATGAGCGGGAATTTATGAAAACGAATTCAAATTTACTCAAATTTATGCTAAAAAAAAAACACCTTAGCTTCCAGCTGTCTCTTTTTATCTTTCGCGTTCACGTCCGGCATTGGAAAGCGATAATCTGTTTGAATCACTTATTGCACTTATTTTTTTAAGCATGACTTAATCATTTGGATTAAACGGAAGTAAAACGAAACCGTGTTCACGATAATAAAGAAGAAGAAGAGGAAGGAAGCAAATTGAATGAGTGTGAGGCGTTCAGCAACACCCCCTATTGACGTTTTCCCGAGTTATAATAATATTTTAAGCACGAAATTTAAAAATCAAACGGGATCAAAATTTTGTGTACCTAATTTTGGGTGATTCTTGTTTTTTAAACTGCGCCATCTGTTGACGCTTTCGTAAATTATTACATTTTAAGCGCGAAATTTGAAAATCACACTTCATCCAAATATTTCGCAATTTTGGTCGACCATAATTTTAACGTTCTTTTTTTTTAATATCGCAAAATCTTTTAAACGGACACTAAATAGCGCACAAACACTTAACGTTTCGCCGTCGTTCGACAGCTTCGTGAAAAAGTGAAAAATATAAACAAGTTGTTTTTTTTAACTGCGCCATCTGTTGACGCTTAAAAAACGCCGCCCCATCTGTTGACGCGTTAAAACGTCTTAAGCAAGAAATTTGAAATTCAAACGACATCAAAGCGTTCTATAAATTTCGGTGATCCTCCGAGTTTCACGTACAGCAGAATCTTCATGATTTCTAAACAGCGCCATCTATTGGGGCTTTTCTAAATTATCACCTTTTAAGCGCGAAATCAAACTTCACTGAGACATTCCGTAATTTTCACTGATTCTTCAAGAGAGGAAAAACTTCCACGTTTTATTTTTAACTACGCCATCTGTTGACGCTTTCCTAAGTTAAAACGTGATCCTCCAAGTTTCATGTTTTTTTTTCCTTAAACCACGGCAACAAAATATTCTGTAATTTTGGATGACTTAAAAAAAAAAGGTTTATATTACAAACCGCGCCATCCATTGACGCTTTCGTAAGTTATAGCGTTTAAGCGCGAAATTTGAAAATCAGACTTCATCCAAATGTTTCGTAATTCTGGGCGGCTATAATTTTAACGTTTTTTTTTTAACAACGCCACCTGTTGACGCTTTCCCAAGTTAAAACGTTTTAAGCGCGAAATTTGAAATACAAACGACGTCGTAGCGTTTCGTAATTTTTGGTGATCCTCCAAGTTTCACGTCTTTTTTTTTAAACCACGCTCTCTGTCGACGCGGCAACAAAATATTCTGTAATTTTGGATGATATGAAAAAAAAAGGTTTATATTTTAAACCGCGCCATCTATTGACGCTTTCGTAAGTTATAGCGTTTTAAGCGCGAAATTTGAAAATCAGACTTCATCCAAATATTTCGTAATTCTGGGCGATTATAATTTTAACGTTTTTTCTAACAACGCCATCTGTTGACGCTTTCCCAAGTTAAAACGTTTTAAGCGCGAAATTTGAAATACAAACGACGTCGTAGCGTTTCGTAATTTTTGGTGATCCTCCAAGTTTCACGTCTTTTTTTTAAACTACGCTCTCTGTCGACGCGGCAACAAAATATTCTGTAATTTTGGATGATATGAAAAAAAAAAGGTTTATATTTTAAACCGCGCCATCCATTGACGCTTTCGTAAGTTATAGCGTTTAAGCGCGAAATTTGAAAATCAGACTTCATCCAAATATTTCGTAATTCTGGGCGACTATAATTTTAACGTTTTTTTTAACAACGCCATCTATTGACGCTTTCCCAAGTTAAAACGTTTTAAGCGCGAAATTTGAACTACAAACGACGTCGTAGCATTTTGTAATTTTTGGTGATCCTCCAAGTTTCGTTTTTTTTTTCTTAACTACGCTATCTGTCGATGCGCCAACAAAATATTCAGTAATTTTGGATGATATGAAAAAAAAAAGGTTTATATTATAAACCGCGCCATCCATTGACGCTTTCGTAAGTTATAGCGTTTTAAGCGCGAAATTTGAAAATCAGACTTCATCCAAATATTTCGTAATTCTGTGCGACTATAATTTTAACGTTTTTTCTAACAACGCCATCTGTTGACGCTTTCCCAAGTTAAAACGTTTTAGGCGCGAAATTTGAAATACAAACGACGTCGTAGCGTTTTGTAATTTTTGGTGATCCTCAAGTTTCATAATTTGGAATGACATGAAAGAAAAAGGTTTATATTTTAAACCGCGCCATCCATCGACACTTTCGTAAGTTATAGCGTTTTAAGCGCGAAATTTGAAAATCAGACTTCATCCAAATATTTTATAATTTTGGTTGACTATAATTTTAACGTTTTCTTTAAGTACGCAATCTGTTGACGCTTTCCTAAGTATAAAACGCCTTAAGCGCGAAATTTGAAATTCAAACGACGTCATAGTATTTTGTAATTTTTGGTAACCCTAGTTTCACGTTTTTTTTTTTTTTAAACTACGCTATCCGTCGACGCGGCAACATTGTAACTGTAATTTTGGATTATTTAAAAAAATGTTCATATTTTAAACAGCGCCTTCTATTGACGCTTTTGTAAGTTATAGCGTTTTAAGCGCGAAATTAGAAACGTCAAACTTTTAAACAACGCCATCTGTTGATGCTCTCTTGAGTCGTAACGTTTTGAGTACGAAATTTGAAAGTCAACTTGAAATTAAAACGTCATCACATTTTGCAATTCTTTGTCATTCGCCAGCAAAATTTTCATGTTTTAAACTACGCCATCTACTGTCGCTTTCCTAAGTTATAAGAATTTGTGATACCAATTTATGAATTTATAATATTTTAAGCGCCAAGTTTAAATTTCAAACGTCACCAAAGCGTTTCATAAATTTTGCGCGATCCCCCAGCAGAATCTTCACGACCTCTAAGCAACGCCATCTATTGAGGTTTTTCTAAACGATCACATTTTAAGCGCGAAATCAAACTTCATATTCTGTAATTTTCAATAATTCCTCAAGAGAGAAAACTTTCATGTTTTTTTTTTTAACTACGCCATCTATTGACGCTTTCCTAAGTTAAAACGTCTTAAGCAAGTAATTTTGAATTCAAACGACGTCGTAACATTTTGTAATTTTCGGTGATCCTCCAAGTTTCACGTTTTTCTTTTAAACTACGCCATCTGTTGACGCCGCAACAAAATATTCTGTAATTTTGGATGACATAAAAAAAGGTTCATATTTTAAACCGCGCCATCTATCGACGCTTTCGTAAGTTACAGCATTTCAAGCGCTAAATTATTATTAGAAAAGTCAAACTTCCACCAAATCTTGCACCAATTTTCATACGGATCTTTTTAAACAACGCCATCTGTTGATGCTTTCTTAAGTCGTAACGTTTTAAACGTACGAAATTCGAAAGTCAATTTGAAATCAAAATCTTTGTTATTCTCCAGCAAAATGTTCATGTTTCAATCTACGCCATCTATTGTCGCTTTCCTAAGTTAAGTTAAGAATTTGTGATACTAATTTCAAGTGCGAAATTTGAAATTCGAACGTCACCAGTGCGTTTTATAAATTCTGTGCGATTCAGCAGAATCTTCACCTTGTCTAAACAGCGCCATCTACTGAGGCTTTCCTAAATTATCACATTTTAAGCGCGAAATCAAACTTCAACGAGACATTCTGTAATTTTCAGTGATTCTTTGAGAGAGACAACTTTCATGTTTTTTTAACTACGCCATCTATTGACGCTTTGCTAAATTACAACGCTTTAAGCGCGAAATTTGAAATTCATGTCGTCATCCAAATATTTTGTAATTTTGGTTGACTATAATTTTAACGTTATTTTAGCTACGCCATCTGTTGACGCTTTCCTAAGTTAAAACGTTTTAAGCAAGAAATTTTAAATTCAAACGACATCGTAGCATTTTGTCATTTTTGGTGATCCTCCAAGTTTCATGTTTTTTTTTTTTAAGTACGCTATCTGTTGACGCATGTTTCTTTTTTAAAGTACGCTATCTGTTGACGCGGCAACAAAATATTCTGTAATTTTGGATGACCAAAAAAAAGGTTCATATTTTAAACCGCGCCATCTATTGATGCTTTCGTAGCTTATAGCGTTTCAAGCGCGAAATTAGAAATTTCAAGCTTCAACCAAATATTTTGTAATTCTGGGTGACGCTCCAATTTTCATACAGTTTCTTTTAAACAACGCCACCTGTTGATGCTTTCTTAAGTCATAGTGAGAAGTTTAACTGGCGACATCCTGCGATCGCTTTTTGACCTAACATTGCATTCGGATTGACAAATTGCAACAAACATAACGTTTCGAGTATGAAATTTGAAAGTCAATTTGAAATTGAAACGTCACCAGAACATTTTGCAATTCTTTGTTATTCTCCAGCAAAATGTTCATGTTTTAAACCACGCCATCTATTGTCGCTTTCCTAAGTTAAAACAATTTGTGACGCTAATTCATAACGTTTTAAGCGCGAAATTTGAAATTCGAAAGTCACCAACGCGTTTCCTAAATTTTGCGCGATTCTCCAACAGAATCTTCGCGATTTCTGAACAGCGCCATCTATTGAGTCTTTTCTAAATTACCACATTTTAAGCGCGAAATCGAACATAATCGAAACATTGTGTAATTTTCAATGATTCTTCGATACAGAAAACTTTCATGTTTTTTTAACTGCGACATCTATTGACGCAGCAGCACTTTAAGTGCGAAATTTGAAATTCACGTCGTCAAAGTATTAGCAATTTTGATTGATTTATCGGTTGAATTTTCATGTTCTATAAACTACGCCATCTAGAGATGCCTTCCCAAGATACCATTTTAAGCGCGAAATTTGAAAATCAAATTACATCAACACGTTCTACAATTTTGAGTGATTCTCCAAGAGAGATAAATAAAGAGAGAAATAAATGAAAACGACGATTTTCTTTTGTTTTTAACCTTGTTTCTGAATTTCTCCACATTATTGTTTTTAATATGCAAAAACAATGCCGTCCGCCATCATTGTGGCAGTGTTTTGTTTTCAATTATCATAAATTCTGTGTCACTCCTATAAATAAAAAAAAAAAACAACAACAACTGCATGCATGAGCTCGCAGCACTGCAATTTTCCTTTGTTTTCCGGTAACATTTTTTTTTTAATTTTAAATCTATTTGGAAATTTAAAATGAGATTGTTTTTTTAGTTTAATTTTAATACCACGTAATTTCGTCGAATTTCGTGTAAGTATAAACTGATTGAGTGTAAGGCGCCATCTATTGAGAAAATATTGCACTGCGATTTTTTTTTGTTTGCTTATGACTTGTGTAAATATAAAACGACTGAGTGTGAGGCGCCATCTATTGAGAAAATATTATTTCATTACCTGTTCAATTAATTAATTTTTTTTAAATCATTTTAAACCCTCTTAAATGAATGTTTTAGGATATTTTGACAATTTCTAGGAAATTTGGAAAAAACAATATGCGAGCTAAGATCTTTCACTTGTTTACAACGCCATCTATTGAGGAAATAATTTTTTCACTGCCTGCTTAATTATTTTTTCCTAACAAAAAAAAACATTACAGGTACGCTCTCAAAGTCGTTTATTTTTCAGTCAAACGAAACTGAAAAAAAAAATTTCCGAGCGCGACGATTTTCTTTTGTTTTTAATTTTTAACCTTGTTTCTAAATTCCTCCGTGTTTTTATTTTCTTTCTGAAAAACGTGGAAAAACTATCGCGTACGCAAAACATCCTAGCAGTGTTTTGTTTCAATTATCTAAAAATCTACGGCATTTTCATCAAAAACAAAAACAAAAAACAATTGCGCATACGACCTTCCAGCGCAGCCTCAATTTCTTTTGTTTTTCGATAACGTAATAACGGTAAATAACAGTAAAGCAATTGAGGCGCATTCTCGTATTCTCATTTGTTTTTTAGGCATTTCCTTGACTTGCGACTTCATACGACTTTATGTGAATAAAAAACAATTGCGTTCACGACCTCGTTTTCTTTATAAATTCGAAAAAACGTTTGCTTTCTCTGGAAAAAGATTTTTAAGATTTAATATTCACCCAACAATTGAAATTTTGCGAATAAAGAAAGAATTGCGTTATATTCTATTATTTATTATTTATAAATTTATTACGGTCACCACGTAACAATTTTCTTCGATTTATTTTCTTTTTTAAATAAATCTCTCGACTTGGTAATTCTGTGGGAACGGATTAGTTTGAAGAGCCAATTAATGAATATCTCTCAGTGCACGGACCGAGGTCGAAAAGAAATCAATTCGCATCTGGGCCAATGAGGGTACAGTTTTAAAGAAAAACACACGCAAGTCAATTAGGCGATTTTAGTTCTACTCGGACCGAAGTCTGAACGGATTAGTTTGAAGAGCCTATTAATAAATTTCTCTCAGTACACGGGCCGAGGTCTAAAACAACTCAATTGGTAACTGAGCCAATGAGGGCACGGTTGTAGTAAAACTAAAAAGAAACACACGCAAATGAAACAGGTGATTTCAGGCTTCAATATACAGTGAATTTCGAATAAGATTCTTACTTATGTAGATTATTTTTGAGGGCTCACTAAAAACAGAATTGCATTAAATAAATTTCTTAACTGTAAATCGCAGTGTACTTAGAAACTGTATAATTCAAATTCGCTGTTAGAGGCTATATTGCAAAAATCAGAGCCCACTTTAATCACAAATTTATTTGATCTCTCGTTATTATGGCGTTTGATTTGATTTGAAAAAAATATAAGCACCACTTTCTTCGATTTAATTTTTTTTTAATGAATCACTTGACTTGTAATTTTCAAAAACAAAACAAAAGAAAATCGCATTGTGTTTATTCTATTATTCAAATTAAACGCCACGTTGGAGAGAATCACGGCCCACTTCGATTACTTGATTGTTTGATCTCCCGTTATTATTATGTTTAAAAAACACTTTATTTTTTTTTGGAATAAATCACATGTAATTTTTAAAAACAAAAGAAAATCGCGACGTATTTAGAAACCGATGTAATTCAAATTCGATGTTAAACGTCATGTTGGAACAATCACGGCCCACTTCAATTATAAACCTATTTGATCTCCCGTTGTAAGTGCGTTTAAAAAAATACAAGCGCAATTTACTTAGATTTTTTAATGTATTTTTTAAATAAATTTCTCGACTTGTAATTAAAAAAAAAAACCAAAAGAAAATCGCAGTGTAATTAAAAATTGTATTATGTCTTTTATTATTCGAAATTGATGTTAGTCGTCACGTTGCAATTGCAAGTATCACGGCCTACTTCAATCCTAAACCCTTTCTTCGCAAACAAAATCTATTACAAATCGACCAACATCAATTTCAAAATGATAGTCGCCTTCATCTGTTTAAGACGTCTCATTTGATATGTCGCACGATAGGTTTCATATTTACAGGGAAAGATTATAGATTTTAAATCGGCCATCTTGGAATTTAAGTTGGCGAAATCCGTGACAATCGTGTTCGTTTGTTTACGAGCTTCTTTCATTTGATATGCTTCCCCCTTTCTTCGCGAGCAATTTCTATTATAAAGCGACCATCATCAATTTTAAAATGGAGTCTTGAACGATAATCGCCTTCGTCTGTTTAAGACGTCTCATTTGATATGTCTCATGATAGGTTTCGTATTCGCGGTAAAGATTTCAGAATTTAAACCGTCCACCTTGGATTATAAGATTGGGGGGGGGGGCGAATCGGTGACAACCGTGTTCGTCCGTTTAAGCCCTTTCATTTGATATGTCACACGATGTGCTTCCCTCTTCCTTCCAAAACAATTTCTATTATAAAACGACCATCATCAATGATTAATGATACTGTATAATAAGGAAAACGACTGATTTGTTCCCTTTTTTAATAGCGTAAATTACGATAAAACGAGCGACATCTATTGGTTCTTAACTAAACCAAAATCACAGCTAAGAAAATGTTCACAAGATGGCGCTACATACGTATTTTACTCGTGCTTGAATTATTTCATAATGAATTATTTGTTTTATTATTTACAATAAATAAGGGAAGCTTGTGTTATTGCATTCGATTGAAATTTAAACACTGCTCGTGCGCGTCCCGATTAAAATTGAAACGCGACATCTCTTGGTGCTCCAGTGAAATGAAACCGCAAGTGCGAACATTTCCAATAGATGGAGTGCATATTTTTAGTGCTGTGTATTGAAATTAAACGCTCTTCATTCACGTGCCGATTAAAGATGAAACGCGTCACGTCGTAAGTGTCGTGGCCTACTTCGATTCTAAATTTATTTGATCTCTCGTTATTATCATCGTTGTTATTATTAAAGTTAAAATCTTTTCCAAGAGACGCCCGCAATAGGATTATTACGAATTACTACGAATTTTTTTGTTAATAAAAAATAAAGAAAATTACAAATTAACAGGGGCCTGTTTGTTAAACTAAAATTTTTGTAATTTTTTAAAATTTACGTCTATTTTCGCGTTGCTGCGTTTGAGTTAAAAAAAAATGAGAAAAAGACGATGGGGGGCACGTATAAAAAATTTACGTTTCCCTTTTTGATTCGAATATTCAAAATTATGTACTTTTTAAATAAGTTAACAAAACCGTTTAAGAAAGAGTTATTTTTGGATTGAAACAGAAACGTCAGCTTCGTTTTTAATAGTTGCAGAAATTAACGTCCTAAAAGTATATCGACGGTCACAGAGTATTTTATTTATTTATTTATTACGACAATTCACAACTTACTCATACTTTGCTTTTAAAATACGTAGGTAGTACAAAGCGCTTTTAAATACGTCAATCAATTTACATAACAGAAGACACGTTCCTGTTCTTTTATTATTATTTTTTAATAATGAAAGAGGGCACGATCGCGTCTATTCTCCAAAGAAAATTAAATAACTCGCAGTATTTCCTTCTTAGTTTTAGAATGACTTTAGAATGTCTATTTGAATGAATCTATTTTTTTTTAAATCGAGGATGCACTTTGCCAGTTGAAACAATGAGGAAGAATTCTATATAATTTCCCCCCCAAGGATGCTTACGCCTTTTCCTTGAATAACGCATGTCGTTCAGTGTTTTATTATAATCTTTTAAATTAATTCGGTCCGCCTAATTTGGATGTGATTTTAACAAAAATAAAGAAAAACACGCAAATTACGGGATTTTGGTTCTACTCGGACTGAAGTCTGAACAGATTAGTTTGAAGAGCCAATTGATGAATGCCCCTCAGTACACGGACCGAGGCCGAAAACAAATCAATTCGCAACTGGGCCAATGAGGGTACGGCTGTAGTAAAACTAAAGAGAAACACGCGTCAATCAATTAGGTGATAGACCCCTTTTTTTAAATTAAGTTTTATTTTCCTCAAATTTTTTTTTAATAATAAGAGGGCACGATCGCGACTATTTTCAAAAAAATAAAATAAAATAACGCGCAGTGTTTTCTTTTTAATATTAGAACGCCAGTTGAAACAATGAGGAAAAATTCTATATAATTTTCCTCCCAAGGATACTTACGCCTTTTCCTGATATAACGCATGTCGTTCAGTAATTTATTTTTTTAATCAGCGGACGCTGGCGGGGCAAAAAAAAAATGACACAAAACACCGTGCACCGAACATGCAGCGACACAAACCGCAAACTGAAATAAAATATTACACATCTTCCTTTACGACTAATGTTTGATCATTTTATTATAACAATAAAACTCGTTAGGCACGGTAAATATTGACTAACCTTTTCATGCGCCACTTAGCGCCCGTAAAACGAATTTTACGCCGAGAAAATTTTTCTAGGGGGCGACCAAAAAAGAAAAAAAAATACTTACGTCCGGCCATTCCGCAGAGACACTACGTGCGCCGACTTGGGGGGCTAATTAATTTTAATATATTATGATATTATTATATAATGACGGCGGGTTTAATTGAGCGCACAAGTCCAAGGTGTGGGTGAAACGCGGACTGATGCAAAACTATTTTCTTTGAAAAGTGTGCATTGCCAAGACGGCGAAACGGGCTGAACTATGCTCGATCAAAATAAACCGGCCCGAAGTTCAAAACTGGTGGGATCGAGGAGGCTCCGATCAATTCTAAAAGGCGGTAGTATCTATGTAGTACCTACTTAACTTAACCTAATCAAAGGCCTACGTTTACGTTACGTCCTTACGGAGCAATTTAATTTTTCGCTTTTTTTAACTTGCGCATCCTGTCCGTCCAGTTGTGATTAATTAGGATGTAATAATACACACACACACACACACGCGTACGTGTAACTAACCGCTCAATTAAAAGCGACGATTCTATCTCCGTTCGATAAGAATCAGTGTACGCTTGTATGGTTTTTAATTAATTTAAATGAGCACTTCGAGATTGATTGCGAGAGGGCTTCGCGACAAAAAAAAGCCCCTTCACACAATTCCTTTGCAATTTGCAATCTCAAAATATTCAAAATAATCATGAATTCTCTTCTCGATTCTGTTTTTAGTAAACCCTCAAACCTTTTTGAGACTCACTGTATATTGATGCCTGAAATTTGCGCGTGTTTCCCTTTAGTTTTACTAAAACTGTACCCTCATTGGCCCAGTTGCGAATTGATTTGTTTTCGACCTCGGTCCGTGTACCGAGTGGAATTCATTAGTTGGCTCTTCAAACTAATCTGTTCAGACTTCGTGTGTTTTCTTTTAAAACTGTACCTTCATTGGCCCAGTTGCGACTTGATTTCTTTTCGACCTCGGTCCGTGCACTTCAAACTGTGTTACCAACGCCGTTCCGCGGGCCTTTAGCTATTATTAATTTTAAGTTATTTTATTATTATATCAATTGTAGATTAATTATTTATCATGCGGAAACGGCTAGGCACATAATCAATAACACTCTTTCAACTTTATCGCTCGCAGCATCACGTTGCAATTTACATTGTAATCATAGACAAAGCATAGTTTCCAAACGTCAGCCAATCACCGCCCGCGCTTAATTAAGTTCGAATAACTTTTGTTTATACCGTCAGATCAACTTGAAACTTTGTAAAAATATTCAGAGTAGCATCCCAGACAATCCTGCCAAATGTCATCCCGATCGTACCGCTAAAAAAATTGTTACGCGACCGGAAGCACTCTCGCGCTTCCGTCGCAATTTCAGGCGTTTCCGCCCGTCGAATTTCGCCGGGCGCGAGATCAAATTAAAGCCCGCGAAAAGCGCTACCCGATGACATAAAGAAAACCCTGGGTCGGCGGGAAAATAAAAAAGTTTTCTTTGTTTAAACTTTTCAACCCCGAGTGACTCAGGGGATTATGAATTCACACGTTCGCATCACACAAAGCATCATCGGTGGAACGGTGACCAATAAATATTGGACAAGCGGAGCCGCAATAAGAGACAGGTGATGATCCAAGGTCCAAAAGACTCAACAACTTAGCCCCATAACGGCAGAAGAGCGGACGTCCTTGACATTTTTATCTCAAAAGCATTTCAGTTGGGGAACATCGGCACAAGACACAAGACACTACCCAGTTAGTAGTCCTGGAGTTGCACGATTTTCAACAAAGCTAAGGAAAACCAAAGACCAAGACTAACTGGATGAAGTTTGCACAACTAAGAGAAAAATTAATCTTCAACACCACTCGGCCCGGAGGAGGTTAATCAAGCACCTGAAAACTAACAAGAAACGTCCAGGAGACACTACTGTCCCGCCAGTCCGAAATCCCAACTCCCCGTAGGGCTAGATTTTGAAGAAAAAGAGAAGCTAAAAGAAAAGTATGTAGCAAAAAAGATGTGGAACAGGACAAAAAAGGAAAGCGACAAAAAGAAATTCTTCGCCTTACAAAGAACGGTCAAAAATACGACCCAAAATAAAAGAAGAAATGCAGTGGGAAAGAATCAGAGGACCACCAGGGGAAACTATGGAACCTCTTAAGGACACCAAACAAAAGAAGAGATCCAAATTCACCCCCTGGAGGAAGGGGGCAGACTCCTGTACAAAGATGAAGAAAAGGCGGAAGCAATTGCAAGTTTTTTAGGAAAACAATTTACATACGAGAAGACTACGGCCCCGAAAACAGAATCAGAAGTTAGGACCAGCAACTCCTCCACCATAAACGCCCTAACAGAAAACCCAAACAAAGTGTAAGTTTGGGAGAGACAAAACAAATCGTCAAAGAAACGGCAACCGAAAAAGCACGCGGAATCGACGACATTCCAATCAGAGCCCTGACAGTAATGGCAGAGACCCCAGTAAAGGAGTTAACTATCCTCGTTAACTCATTGGCCCAGTTGCGAATTGATTTCTTTTCGACCTCGGTCCGTGTGCTGAGAGAAATTCATTAATTGGTGCTTCAAACTAATCTGTTCAGACTTCGGTCCGAGTAGAACCAAAACGATTTCAATGGATCGTCGGGTAATTAAAAGGCGAGCAAGCATTGATTGATGTTCACATGAAAACGTGTATTTTTTGAAAACAAAATTCGTCTGACCGAACGTTTCCTCGATTTATTAAAATATTACGAATTTTATTCGAAACTTTTGAGATTCATTGTATGTAAGTACATTGAAGCCTGAAATCATCTGACTGATTTGCGTGTGTTTTACTAAAACTGTACCCTCATTGGCCCAGTTGCGAATTGATTTCTTTTCGACTTCAGTCCGTGTGCTGAGAGGAATTCATTAATTGGCGCTTCAAACTAATCTGTTCAGACTTCGGTCCGGGTAGAACCAAAACGATTTCAATGGATCGTCGGGTAATTAATAGGCGAGCAAGCATTGATTGATGTTCACATGAAAACGTGTATTTTTCGAAAACAAAATTCGTCTGACCGAACGTTTCCTCGATTTATTAAAAATAAAGATATTACGAATTTTATTCGAAACTTTTGAGATTCACTGTATGCACATTGAAGCCTGAAACCATCTGACTGATTTGCGTGCGTTTTACTAAAACTGTGCCTTCATTGGCCCAGTTGCGAATTGATTTCATTTCGACCTCGGTTCGTGTGCTGAGAGAAATTCATTAATTGGCGCTTCAAACTAATCTGTTCAGACTTCGGTCCGGGTAGAACCAAAACGATTTCAATGGATCGTCGGGTAATTAAATGGCGAGCAAGCATTGATTGATTTTCACATGAAAACGTGTATTTTTCGAAAACAAAATTCGTCTGACCGAACGTTTCCTCGATTTATTAAAAATAAAGATATTACGAATTTTATGTGAAACTTTTGAGATTCACTGTATGCACATTAAAGCCTGAAATCATCAGACTTATTTGCGTGCGTTTTACTAAAACTGTGCCCTCATTGGCCCAGTTGCGAATTGATTTCTTTTCGACCTCGGTTCGTGTGCTGAGAGGAATTCATTAATTGGCGCTTCAAACTAATCTGTTCAGACTTCGGTCCGAGTAGAACCAAAACGATTTCAATGGATCGTCGGGTAATTAAAAGGCGAGCAAGCATTGATTGATGTTCACATGAAAACGTGTATTTTTCGAAAACAAAATTCGTCTGACCGAACGTTTCCTCGATTTATTAAAATATTACGAATTTTATTCGAAACTTTTGAGATTCACTGTATGTACATTAAAGCCTGAAATCACCTGATTGATTTGCGTGTGTTTTACTAAAACTGTACCCTCTTAAGGTATGTTCAGAATCGAATCGATTTATAGTTGGATCGATTCTTTGCAAGCGAAGCAGCGAAAGAATCGAATCGATTCAATTTGGAGTGAATCGAAACAGAAAGGTGTGGACATACAACCAATTTTTTTATCACCGCGCCATCTATATGTTACTGGCAGCCAATAAATGATAAAATTGTGGGTAGGGAAAGTCGGCGGCATAAAACAGAACACTTATTACACAAACACAAATTACAGAAATTTCTTTGACCATTAACGAGCAAAAGATTGCGTTGCACACTTGAACAGTAGGTATATACGCATTTTATATTTGAGTGTGAGTGTAAAACAATGCCTCCTAAAACAAGTGAAGTGTGGAAGCATTTTATTACTGATAACAGCAAATCTGTTCGTTGTAAACACTGCAATGGAACCATAAATTATGATGCTGCGACATAAGTTTTAATTTCAAGAATATAAATTGGTAATATATGTATTGAATCGAATCGATTCTACGTGTTTAAATTGAATCGATTCATTTAACTGTTTTGAGCATCCCTAACCCTCATTGGCCCAGTTGCGAATTGATTTCATTTCGACCTCGGTCCGTGTGCTGAGAGAAATTCATTAATTGGCGCTTCAAACTAATCTGTTCAGACTTCGGTCCGAGTAGAACCAAAACGATTTCAATGGATCGTCGGGTAATTAAAAGGCGAACAAGCATTGATCGATTTTCACATAAAAATAAAATGCGTCTATCGTCTCGGTTTGTTAAAAGTAAAGAAATTACGAATTTTATTCGAAACTTTTCAGGCTCGCTGTGTGTCGAAGCCCGAAATCGCCTAATTGATTTGCGATTGTAGAATTAATTCTGTTCTCGATTTTTTTTTTATAGAATTCCGTTTAGTAAGTAAGTCTTCACTGACCTTCTACATAACGTGTTCTTTCCGGGAAGCCCTTCAGTAAACCATCTCGTTCCATTTCGCTTCGAATATACCTACGTCGCGTCGTATTCGTCTGCCAATATTATAATTTCGATCTTAACGATCCCCCAGTTGGGCACGTATGGAATGTTTTTAGGAGTAGAAGGAAAAAAAAAACTTAAAACTACTGCGACGCACTTCAATACTTCGGTCTAATCCTTTCCGACGTGATTCTTTTTGGACGTTGTACCCTCGCAATTACGAGTGGACTTGATGATGATGGTGATGATATGCATCGACGAAGATAAAAGAGGAATTTCATGTCTCGTTTCGAGTGTCCAACGCGACGTAAATAAATATTTATTAGCTCAGAGAAAAAGTGCAGTATAATCGTGTTGTCTCCCCCCAATAAAAATATTGTAAATATTGCACTTTTTTAATTTTTTTATGCTGTGGTGCTATTATGATGTAATAACTTGAAGAAGATTCCGCGGTTAGTTGCAAGGCTTGAAATGCATATAGCCAATGCAATAAATAATTATCAAAGGTCAGAGTCAAGAACGAGTAACAGTGCAGGTAATGATAATTAAAATTGAATCATACCAGGATGAGCGAGTACTGTGCAATTGTGCATTTTTTATATACCGATTGTTTCATCGAAACTTGAAACAAAAACTAAGGCTAAGATAGAACAGAGAAGACGATTCATTAAAAACAAAAGAATCGAAAGAAAATCGTCTTGACTTCCTTGGTTTCTTTTCTTTAAATAAAATGGAAAAAAAAGTAATGAAATAAAAACAGAACGCGAAATAAAAATGAAAATGAAATAGAAACAGAACACGAAACGAACGAAAAAATGAATTAAAAACAAAAGACGATCACGGTAAATAAATTCATTTTATTTAACCAGAAGCATGAAAATAGTTTTTGCTTAAATTGTCTTCCTTTTTTCAAATAAAATTTAAAAAAAAATGAATTGAAAACAAAACACGAAACAAAATCGAAAAATGAAACATGTAGAAACAAAAGACTATCGCAGTTAATACAAAAAAAAAAAAACAAAATGATTCAATGGGAAGCATGAAAATAGTCTTTGATTAATTTGGTTTATTTTTTTAAATAAGAAATAAATTTAAAAATAATGAAAGAAACAGAACATGAAACAAGAACGAAAATGAAATAAAATTTAAAAAAAAATACAAACAAAAGACAATTGCGGTTTATCAAAAACGAAAGTTGCTTAGATTGGTTTATTTTCTTTAAATAAAATAAAAAATAAATTTAAATGAAAACAGGACACGAAATTTAAAAAAAAAAACAAAAATGAAATAGAAACAGAACAAGAAACAAAAAATGAAATAAAAACAAAAGACGATCGAGATCGCGGTAAATAAATGAGAATTCATCAAAAAGAAAAGTTTCTTAGATTGGTTCATCTTCTTTAAATAAAATAAAGAAATAAATTTAAATGAAAACAGAACATGAAACAAAAAAAAACAAAAATGAAACAGAATATGAAACAAAAACAAACTGAAATAAAAACAAAAGACGGTCGAGATCGCCGTAAATAAATGACAGTTTATTAAAAAAATTATGATATTTAACCGGAAACATGAAAACTTAAATTGGTTTCTTTTTTAAAATAAATTAAAAAAATGATAATAAAATAAATAGTTGTAAATTGATTTCTTTTCATCCTCGGTCCGTGTGCTGAGAGGAATTCATTAATTGGCTCTTAAAACTGCTTGGCTTCGAACTAATCTGTTCAGACTTCAGTCCGAGTAGAACTGAAACGATTTCATCGGATCATAGGGTAATTAAATGGCGAGCAAGCAGTGATTGATTTTCACATGAAAATATGTAAGTATTATTTAAAACAAAATTCGCCTGCCGATTTATTAAAAATAAAGAAATTACGAATTTTATTGTGAGACTCACTGTATATAGAAGCCTGAAGCCCATTAATTGATTTGCATGTACTTTTAGTTTCACTAAAACTATACCCTACTTGTGAATTGATTTCTTTTCGACCTCGGTCCGTGTACCGAAAGAAATTCATTAATTGGCCCTTCAAACTGTGTGGCTTCAAAATAATCTGTTCAGACTTCGGTCTGAGTAGAACTACGAGGATGATTTGATGGGAAGTGAAACTCGAGATGAAACAAATGAGTTAGAGCGTTAAGTTTTTATTATTTCTCAACATATTCCAACGCACTTGGACCAACGATGCTGAAGTGCCATTATACCAATTTTGTAGTGATCTTTTTCAAGATCTTCTAAATACTGCTCCGATGATGTAATAAGCTCTTAATCCGACAGAAACTTCTTTCCAGCAAAGAAAGTTTGAGTGTGGGGAATAAGTGGAAAGAAATCACTTAAGGCTAGATCTGGCGAATAGAGTGGGTGAGGCACAACCTGAAATCTCAATTAATCCAACTTGAACAACTTGACTGGTATGAGGAGACGCTTTGTCCTAATGAAACAGAACTTTTTATGGGCAATTCTAGGTTGTTTTCCAGAAATTGCTTTCTTCAATTTGTCTAGTAGATGGTTTGGCCCTTTGCGAGACAGTCTATGAATAGTATCCTCTTCGAATCCCAAAAAATCGTAGCCATTACCTTAACCGCGAAAGGAAATGTCTTGGCTTTCTTTGGGGGAGGACTACCACGATGACACCACTGTTTAGATTGGCATTTGGATTCAGTGGTGAAGCCAGGCTTCATCACCCTAACAAATCTTCGCAAAAAATCAGCTTGATCATTGTTAAACAGCTTCAAATTATCGCTTGACGTTCGCATTCTTTCACGTTGTTGATTACAATTCAAAATTTGCGGCACTCACCTTGCTGACAGCTTAGACATGCCCAATTCTACGTGTAAAATTATGATGTACGCGTTCAGTCGATATGTTCACGATGAATTCTTCGGTCGTTCAAAATAATATCACAAATTTTATTGATAATTTCTGGAGTTGTTGCAGTTTTTGATGGTCCTGGTCGCACATCATCTTCGATGCTCATTTCACCACGTTTAAATTGCGCAGCCCAGCGGAAAGATGGTGTTATTAGTCGTGTCTCGCTTCCCGTCAAATCATCCTCCTAAAACGATTTCATTGGATCATTGACAGTTTTACTAAAACTGTACCCTCGTTGGCCTAGTTGTGAATTGATTTCTTTTCGACCTCGGTCCGTCTACCGAGAGAAATTCATTAATTGGCTCTTCAAACTGCGTGGCTTCAAAGTATGTTACCAACGCCGTTCCGCGGACCTTTAGTTATTATTAATTTTAAGTTATTTTATCATTATATCAATTGTCGGTTAATTATTTCTCATGCGGAAACGGCTAGGCACATAATTAATATCACTCTTTCAACTTTATCGCTCGCAGCATCACGTTGCGATCTACATTGCAATCTTAGATAAAGACTAGTTTCCAAACGTCAGCCAATCACCGCCCGCGCTTAATTAAGTTCGAATAACTTTCGTTTATATCGTCAGATCAATTTGAAACTTTGTAAAAATATTCAGAGTAGTATCCCGGACAATCCTACCAAATTTCATCTCGATCGTACCGCTAAAAAAATTGTTACGCGACCGGAAGCACTCCCACGCTTCCGTCGCAATTTCAGGCGTTTCCGCCCGTCGGATTTCGCCGGGCGCGACATCAAATTAAAGCCCGCGAAAAGCGCTACCCGATGACATAAAGAAAACCCTGGGTCGGCGGGGAAATAAAAAAGTTTTCTTTGTTTAAACTTTTCAACCCCGAGTGACTCGGGGGATTATGACGTCAGAAGCGGACACCCGACCGAGCCGGTTCCAGGAAACACCCTCGGTCGACCGAATAAAAGGGCCCGCGTCCGTTGACTCGACTTCAGATCCTCCGGGATCATTGACGGGACGGAGTAGGCAGATTGATGCCGTCCCCTATGCTCCCTTACCTACCTGCCTTATTCCTTGCGATTAACACGGATCGAATCTCTGCCCGACGGCGGAATCGATCTTTGATAAATTGTTTCTTTTCGTTTTAACTATATTAATTCAATATATGTGTTTTTTCCCTTTTGCTAGCTTCGTGTTTACCCATTTATTGTCCCTCACCTCGAGAAGCATCGAGATAGCCGGACTCCCCAGAATCTGCTTCCGATAGGACGACGTCACCGATAGGACAATCGGTCCGTCACCTCACCGGCCTTCCCCGTCATCGTCCACGACACGGTGGTAACAACTAATCTGTTCAGACTTCGGTCCGAGTAGAACTAAAATCACCTGTGTGTTTCTCTTTAAAACTGTACCCTCATTGGCCCAGTTGCGAATTGAATTGTTTTCGACCTCGGTCCGTGTACCCAGAGGAATTCATTAATTAGCTCGTCAAACTAATCTGTCCAGACTTAGGTCCGAGTGGATCGTCGGGTAATTAAAAGGCGAACAAGCATTGATTGATTTTCACATAAAAATAATATGTATTTTTTTTAAATAATATTCGTCTGTCATCTCGATTTGTTAAGAGTAAATTCAGACTCACTGTGTATCGAAGCCCGAAATCGCCTAAAAAATAATGAGATAGTAACAGAACACGAAACAAAAACGAAAAATGAAATGTGTAAAAACAAAAGACTAACGCAGTTAATTTAAAAAAAAGTGATTTAATGGGAAGCAGGAAAATCGTTTTATAATGAAATAAAAACAGAACACGAAACAAAAACGAAAATCCAATAGAAACAGAACACGAAACAAAAAAAAAATTAGTTAAAAACAAAAGACGATCGCGGTAGATAAGTGACAGTTTATTTAAAAAAAATCCTGATACTTAAACAAAGCATGAAAATAGTTTTTGCTTAAATTGGTTTCTTTTCTTTAAATAAGATTAAAAAATGATGAAATGAAAAGAGAATACGAAACAAAAATAAAAATCAAATGAAAACGGAACAAAAAATAAAATTAAAAGAAAATGAAATAAAAATAAAACGCAATTTTAAAATAGATTTTCTCTTCATGTGTTTAGGCAAAAAATTTAAACTTATTCTTTAGAAAAGACAGGTTTTATTAAATAAAGGTTTCATAATGTAGTCGATAAAGTACCAAAACGCACGCAGAGGTAATTATTTTAATGAGCATGAGTGTACATTAACCACTAAAAAAAAGCATTTTTGTTAAGCAAGTGATTAAATATTTAAATATTCAAAAAAGGATTCGAAGTAAGCAAAAATAGCCCAAATGGCGAAATTTCGCCCAATCTGGCAACACTGGACTGGTTCGTTTTTACTGCGACACGACTACTTATGAAACTGTATCCTCATTGACTTAGTTGTAAATTGATTTCTTTTCGACCTCGGTCCGTGTACCGAGAGAAATTCATTAATTGGCTCTTCAAACTGCGTGACTTCAAAGTAATCTGTTCAGACTTCGGTCCGAGTAGAACTAAAACGATTTCATTGGATCATTGGGTAACTAAAGGGCGAGCAAGCATTGACTGGTTTTCGCATGAAAATATGTATTTTTTTAAAACGAAATTCGTCTGTCGATTTATTAAAAATAATTAAATTATGAATTTTATTCTGAGACTCAGTGTATATAGAAGCCTGAAATCACTTAGTTTTACTAAATCTGTACCCTCATTGGCCTAGTTGTGAACTGATTTCTTTTCGACCTCGGTCCGTGTACCCAGAGAAGCTTGGCAACTTCCAAGCTCTGCAACTAACAATACATGTGTTCTGCATCTTTCAAAAATTCTAATTCAATATCATTGTGTCATGACGAGTGTCAAGTTCTTTTGTACCGTGAGTTTCAAAGCCTTGAATTACGTTGTTTCTGTTTCAATTGCCTTACTCTTGGTGAAATATGTAAGTTTAGTGATCTAATTACTTTTATAAAATACAATTTCATTAAAAAATTTCAGATATTTTTCATAAAGTGTGAGTCTTAGGAATCCCGTCAGTAGGTACCAAAAAAGATCAATTTTTATTTCACATTATTTTAGCATAAATTTCATTTTTTAATAATTTAATGCAAAATTGGAACAAATATGACTTCTTCATGGCGGAAAGTACATTTTCTAAATGATGAAGAACTGCCGCCGCCAACGAAGCGATAATTGAACTCGAAAATTTACCATTAGACAATGCCATACTTACCGATGCTGAAGATGATGAAGATTTTCATGATTTTTATGCGACTAAGGTAAATGAAGTCACGGAAAATTAAATCAATTGATAGAAACTGAATTACATAAAGAAATTTAGTCTAATACGGAATCAAATGAAGAGCAAATTGAAGTTTTATCGAGAGAAAAAAAAAATTTAATTCGATCTCAAGAAAGAGGTAAAGGGAAAAGAAATTGAAAAAGAAAAATACCGAAGCAGAATCTAGACATTGGAAGAAAGAAGATGTGAATACTTCAGTACCAAGTTACGATCTGGACGAAAACGTTAGGGAAGAGCATTTTCAAAATTGCGCGACATATACGGACTTTTTCTTGAAGGTGTTAGAACCTAATATTCTAGAAGACAAAAAATCGATTTGAACGATTATCTAAAAGTATCTTACTTTTCAGTCGTGACGGAACTTACAGGTCCCAACACGTCCGCCCCCCTAAGGAGTGTAGTAAAAATTCTGAATCTTCATTGGATCTATTTCAATTAGTTTCCACCATTTGTTTTTCATTTTTGAAAACAAAAATCACATGCCAGGACACAAAGGATTAATTGGCTCTTCAAAGTGCGTGGTTTCAAAGTAATCTGTTTAGACTTCGGTTCGAGTAGAACTAAAACGATTTCATTGGATCATTGATAGTTTTACTATAACTGTACCCTCCTTGGCCTAGTTGTGAATTGATTTCTTTTCGACCTCAGTCCGTGTACCGAGAGGAATTCGTTAATTGGCTCTTAAAACTGCGTGGCTTCAAATTAATCTGTTCAGATTTCCGTCCGAGTAAAACTAAAACGGTCATTGGATAATTAAAGGTAATTAAAGGGCGAACGAGCATTGATATTTTTTAAAAAACAAAATTCACCTGTCCAAATGTTTTCTCGAATTTTCAAAACTAAAGAAATTACTAGTTTTTTTTTTCTTTCGACGTCTCTAAACTCAATTTTATTCGTTCTATTTTTGTGCATCTTAAGTTTATTTATTTTTATTAAAATTTATAATCGAGCGGTCTCCTATTCTTGCCGCTAAATCCGTCGTCGGTTTGCGCGGTTACGTACTTACGTACGTACGCGCCAAACAAAATTCGACTTGGCACGGTTCACGTGCGCCTCATTGAGTTTAATTTTATTGTAACCGTGACAATGTTTTGCTGCGAACCTTCACGTGTCCTTTCATACGAATTTCGAAACGAATTTAAGTTCGCGGCGCCACCGCCCGCAAATATTTACTTTAATAAAAGCTCGCCGGTGCAGCTTTGGCGGCCGAACGGCTATAAAACTGTTGTTTATTGCCTGCCTAGAACATGTTTATATGCTTAAGGCGATAAAATTCGAAGAAGCTCTTTGTCTAAGCACAAAAATTTCTGTCGCCTTGAAAATGCAAAAATTTCTTGACAAGTGTAACAGAAAAATTACAGCGAAACAAACGATAACTGAACAAGAGCTATGAATAAAATATTATATGAAAAAAAAACAAGCTGATTGTAAATTCTAATATTTTTCAAACGAATCAATCTGCAGCGCCATCTATCGACAGGTGAAGTTAACAAAATTCAAAACCGTTTGCAACCCCCTATCCTGTACTTTTTGACGCCGGCGCCGCCAGTTGTGTTTCACCCTAAGCATTAGTTTTATGGATTGAATGAATACTTTGAATAACATAAGCGACTTCATAGTTTATTCGCACGAGTATCGCATTGCTTTCTCATCGGCTGGTTAACGGCATTCCATCTGTTACGTACCACGGTCAAGTTTGACAGCTTCTTACGGCCGGCGCTTCAAGCAAGTGCTTCCCTTCAACTAGAAATGCATTTTGATTTGTTCAAACTGTTTTCTTTCCATATGTACAAAAAAAAAATTACAAAATTCGATTGACTCAAAAAAAATAATAATGATGGATCGGCGCCTATTGATTTTCAATTAATTATTACCGTCAGTCTCAGTGTCGTCTCGGACACGCAGGAGATTATTAGCACGAACCTATTAATTGCAGAAGCTATTGTGAGATTTCACACGAAGCTTTAAAAAAATATTAATATTTGCCCGACGGTTACGTTACTTGCTTCATCATTCTTGTGTCTGGTAAAAATTTCCGTGTTGACTTGGTGATTGTTCGATTGTTTGAGGCGTGCGTGGATCTCAATAAAATCATTTTAAATATTTACACGACTTCGTCTTCCGAAAATATCTCCAACTCTGCCTACATTCCTGATTTAAACCCGTTATCAGCGTCATGGCGCGAACGTTTGTGTCCGAATGCCCCACAACTTATCCGCACATTTCTATTTCGAACCGGTTACATAGATAGATGTGACCGGACGTGAGAAAATTTGGCCACTTTGCCGCCTTTTAAAAATAGCGCGGAGCTTTAAATAAACAGACAATTGTGATAAGTGCGTCGGGTCAAGTTATCTTCGAGACAGACGGCGTTGGAGAAGATAATTTCGACTGCGCGAGGAAATAACGAAAAGAAAACAGTTTTCGATCTTAATTATTTCGAAAAATTTTGCTTGATTGTTAAAGCTACGAGGGGGACTTACTAACTATGGTGATTGTTTTTTTTTAGAACCTCACAGCTTTTTTAGATTCGGAAAAGAAAAACGAGAAGGCCGCTAAGTTAGACGAAGAAGGTCTACTTTTGCCTTAGGCAAACTCGCTTGCCGTGATCGGCAATGATCTCCTGAAGGATCGACCCCTTGCGAGGGTGATGCGGTCTTATTTTCGAAATCGCACCTGTTCTTCCCACTTGTCGCCGACAATCCCACCGCTGCCACCAAATGTAGCGGTCGGTGGGGTTAAATGATAAAAGAAAGTCGATTAACTGCCCAACGCTTTCGAATTTGTCAATCTACCCAAATCATTCCGTGACATTCTGTATATTGAAGCCTGAAATCACCTAATCGATTGGCATGTGTTTCTCAACCCTAATTGGCCCAGTCTTTTCGACCTCGGTCCGTGTACTGAGAGAAATTCTTTGATTAGGTCTTAAACCTGCGTGACTCCAAACTAATCTATTCAGACTTCGGTCCGACTAGAACTAAAATGATTTTATTGGATCATTGGGCAATTAAAGGGCGAGCAAGCATTGATCGATTTTCACATAAACATACGTATTTTTTCAAAAAACAAAATTCACCCGCCCGAACGTTTCCTCGATTATATTAAAAATAAAGAAATTACGAATTTTATTTGAAATTTTTGAGACTCACGTGTATCGAATCCTGAAATCACCTAATTGATTTGCGTGTGTTTTTATTTAGTTTTACTAAAACTGTACCCTCATTGGCCCAGTTGTGAACTGATTTCTTTTCGACCTCGGTCCGTGTACTGAGAGAAATTCATTAATTGGCTCTTAAAACTGCGTGGCTTCAAACTATGTTACCAACGCCGTTCCGCGGACCTTTAATTATTATTAATTTTAAGTTATTTTATTATTATATCAATTGTAGGTTAATTATTTCTCATGCGGAAACGGCTAGGCACATAATTAATAACACTCTTTCAACTTTATCGCTCGCAGCATCACGTTGCGATTTACATTGTAATCATAGACAAAGGATAGTTTCCAAACGTCAGCCAATCACCGCCCGCGCTTAATTAAGTTCGAATAACTTTTAATTGTACCGTCAGATCAACTTGAAACTTTGTAAAAATATTCAGAGTAGTATCCCAGACAATCCTACCAAATTTCATCCCGATCGTACCGCTAAAAAAATAGTTACGCGACCAGAAGCACTTTCGCGCTTCCGTCGCAATTTCAGGCGTTTCCGCCCGTCGGATTTTGCCGGCTGCGACATCAAATTAAAGCCCGCGAAAAGCGCTACCCGATGACATAAAGAAAACCCTGGGTCGGCGGGGAAATAAAAAAGTTTTCTTTGTTTAAACTTTTCAACCCCGAGTGACTCAGGGGATTATGACGTCAGAAGCGGACACCCGACCGAGCCGGTTCCAGGAAACACCCTCGGTCGACCGAATAAAAGGGCCCGCGTCCGTTCACTCGCTCTCAGATCCTCCGGGATCATTGACGGGACGGAGTAGGCAGATTGAGGCCGTCCCCAACGCTCCTTTACCTACCTACCTTATTCCTTGCAATTAACACGGATCGAATCTCTGCCCGACGGCGGAATCGATCTTTGATAAATTGTTTTTTTCGTTTTAACTGTATATTCATTCAATATATGTGTTTTTTTCCCTTCTGCTAACTTCGTGTTCACCATTTATTGTCCCTCACCCCGAGAAGCATCGAGCTAGCCGGACACCCCAGAATCCGCTTCCGGGTTTCGAGGAGCGCCGTTCGGACGACACGGAACCGCCGAGGAATCGACGCCACCGCTAGGACAATCGATCCGTCACCTCACCGGCCTTCCCGCCAATCGTCCACGATACGGTGGTAACAACTAATCTGTTCAGACTTCGGTCCGAGTAGAACTAGAACGATTTCATTGGATCATTGGATGATGCGGTCTCATTTTCGAAATCCCACCTGTTTCTCCCATTTTCGCCGACAATTCCACCGCTGCCACCAAATAGAGCACTCGGTGGGGTTAAATGATAAAAGAATTTGTCAATCTACAATACCCCGTTGAATACAACTTTTATCCTCGGAGGTCCTGACGGGCAAGAGGTTCGATTTTTTACGCCTGGAATGTTTTTAAAACTTGAATTTGTTTAAGAACACATACATTCATTGATTTGACCTCAATTCGTAACGCCATCTATCGTCTTAATAAGAAAACTACGCGTTATACATGTAGTTGAATACGTAATCAATTTGCCGCGCCATCTGTTTTCAATTTGATGAATCAATCGATTTCAATTGTAAACTGTCGATAATTTCATTTACTGCAGATTTTCACGCAAACTGCAGGCAAAAGAAATTAGTTTCTATTAATTCATTACTTTCACAGAGAAGAACTAGAGCTTACAATTTGCAGCGCCATCTGTTGACAGACGAATTTGGTTGTTATTAAAGAATATTACAAAAAAAAACTACAGACGTTCGCTGATTTAAATTTCAATTCGCAGCGCCATCTATTGACCACTGTGTTTATTATCGAGAAAACTATAATATGTTTAACGATTGTTTCAAAGAAAATCTAGGCTTTACAATCTTCACCGCCACCTGTTCACAACTGCGTTCATTAATTTTCGGGAAAAAAATTGACGTTATGTAATTCGATTGCGATAATAATCTATAGCGCCCTCTGTTGCCCAACGAATTAAATTTCTTGTGTTTTTCTTCATTACAATAAAGGTTAAGGTCAAACGGAAGTTCAAGGTCAACCCAACCCAAGCGAATCCAACTGTAGTCATTCCGAACGATGAATTGAGGTCGAAAAAATTCAAAATAATTTTTTTTCCGATAATTTAAAGGTCAAGGTCAAACGGAAGTTCAAGGTCAACCCAACCCAAGCGAACCCAACTATAGTCAACGAAAGCAACGAATCGAGATAGAAATTTTTTTTTTAATTAAACGAATGACTTTGGGGTCAAGGTCGAATGGACCCGAGAGAAAATTCAATTCCCTAGCTGCCGCGCGCCCCCAAAGGGGAGCGGCCCTTAATGCGCGAAGCGCTTTCTTTAATTTTTCTTCTCTGTTCACGAGTTCACGAAAGACACCGGTTGTTATGTGGATGAAATTAGAAAAAAGAAGATCGACGGTTCGCCTCCGACGAGAAATCGTAAAGCTAATAGAAAACGAAACTGTAAATACGAAAAGAACTGCAACAAAATGCGAAGGATTGAGACGAAAACAATAATAATAGAAAATTATTTTAGACAAATTATTATTTAATGTAAAATTCAAACGAATTTGAAGATTAAATCAAGGTAATATACAAAACAACAGAAAAAAAATACAAAGTGATTTTATAAAGAGAACAAACGGCATTCTGGACAATAATTATTGCAGGTGTTAGTTACTGGTAACTAATTGGCAATTTCATTGGTTTCAGTTCACCAAATGCTGATAATTTTATTGACCCAAGAGAGAGAGAGAGAGAGAGCTCCTGACACGTTCACACTATGACATTATTCGAACGTCGATCAATACTCGTGGAGATTATGTGATGGCAGTTGTTCGGCTTGGGCGATTTTCATTCAGTTTTAGTTCCAAATCGAATCAAGCCGTAACTCAACGCACACGTGTTCCAAAACGGACCCAGGAGTCTTGTCAGTCAATTTAAAGTAAACAAATTTCTGTACAGAATACCGGTTTCCTACACACTTTCCAAAAATTCAAGTTAGAAAATGACGAAGTTTTTCGCAGACCAAGAAAGAGAATGGTTTGCACTCATTAACATCCAAACGTAAGAAGCGCATGGAATTCGAGGAATTCATTACTCCACTGCCTAGGTACCTTACTTATCAAATTCACCTCGTATTTGAATTTCTTGATAAAATTTTAATTTCCGTTTCACTTCCCTTAAGTTTCCTATCTGCGGTTTAGAGTTATACAAAAAAAAAGTGTTCCAGTTTGGTTTGTCCTGATCCTGAAGTGCCAGAAACATTTCGCCGAATAGTGCGAAGGTGATTCGTCGATTGCTCGCGAAATTTTGCTTTCGCTAACGACAAGCTCACGTTCGAAATCGAAATTATTGAATATTTATCATTATCAAGGTCGAGGCGTATCGAGTGCATTGTTTTTAATGTTTAAATAAAACGCCTGTTCATAGGCAAAATCCTGCCTTGCACTTCGCGATCGGCTGGTGCGACCTCTTTAATTTCCTGCCGCCTTGTCGCGAGCTACGAAAAATTTAGGAATCCGCAAAGGACGACGCACACATCACATCAAGCCTGTATTCCTTCGACTCCTCCCGGCTTCCTGCGATCCGTCTAGCTCGGACGGAGTTCGTTCCTTAGAGTGTGTGCTGAACGCACTCTCGCTTTCCTCCGTCGGGCCTTCTGCTCTCCCGATCGCATCTGGGGAATTCTCTACGAACATTGACGTGCATTTCTTTCAACTTGTCAAGTAAGTATTCGGCCGAGACCCGACTCGCGTTGTGCGATCCTGATAGACAGGATGAATAACATTTGTGAGGACTTGTGTGTGACACGGCGGGATTCGAACCGATCAATCAATGTCGAGGGTTTTTGATTGAGATCGTTGAACGGCCATTGGATAGTCAATTTACATCGACATCAGTGAAGGCAGCGATTTTAATATTCGCACGCACGGACGCGGACGTCGCGTCGGCAAAATAAAGGATCACGGTTGCGTTCAGCCAAACACAGCGACTGCTGCGTGTGATTATATTTATTAATAAAAGTTCTGGTCCTTGCTAAAGGATTGTTTTTTATTGCTAACAAATTTAAATACAGTGCACATTTTACGAGATACGCACAATTACACTAAAAAAATATATAATGGCGGCGTTCAGCCGAAACGAGCGATCGCTGCTGCGTTTAGTCACTAGTGTTTTAGTTCTTGCTAAACGATCTTGGAGTATGTACATATTTTGAACAATCAGTTCACACGTACTTACACACATTTTACGAGACGAGTACTGACGTACCATCGCAAGAAAATATAACGGCTGCGTTCAGCCAAAACGAGTGACCGCTGCCTGCATTCAATTATAAATGTTCTAGCACTTGCTCGATGATTGTTTTCGAAGAAATAAAATTCGAGATTTCCTTATATCTTTAATCCAAAAAAAAAAAAAGATGAATGAATTCCTCTTTGTCTCTCGTCAAACGCAAAAAAAATCTGCATTAATATATTTAAAAACTTGCCAATTATTTTATGATAAGTGTCAACGCTATTATAGATGAGAAAATCTTGACCTACTGTATTCAGTACTTAAGTTTCTGTTCTCTTGACATTTTGTGTTTTATTTGGCGCCATCTATTGACGAGATGTGGCAAAACTTCTCATTCCTAGATTAAAAATTTCCCGCAAGATATTTTGATATTTGATATTTTGATATTTTGCTTTTCGTTCAGCGTCCTCTATTGACGATTACATAAAACAAGATGTGTCAAAGCCTTTCATTTCCAGGTTAAAAACGTCACAAAGTTTCCCGGAACGAAAAATAGTACTTGTATTAAAGAAAAACATTTTATTTTGTTTTGTTCTTTTGACATTTTGTTTCTCGCTTAGCGCCCTCTATTGACGATTACCTATAACGAGATGTGTCGAAATCTCTCATTTCCAGGTAAAAAACGTCAAGAAGTTTCCCGGAAGGAAAAGATATTTTTATTAAACAAAAACATTTTATATTGTTTTGTTCTTTTGACATTTTGGTTCTCGCTTAGCGCCGCCCTCTCTTGACGATTACGTATAACGAGATGTGTCGAAACCTCTCATTTCCAAGTAAAAGGTGTCGAGAAGTTTCCCGGAAGGAAAAAATACTTTTATTAGTTAAAAAAGAAATAACATTTTATTTTAAGTGTTGATCTTTTGACATTTTGTTTCTTTTTTTAGCGCCCTCTATTGACGATTACGTATAACTAGATGTGTCAAAAGCTGAAGTTGAAGTAGGTGTGTCAAAATCTCTCATATCCAGGTTCAAAATGTCAAAAAATTTCCCGAAAGAAAAAATACTTATGTGTATACATATAATTGAAAAAAAAAACATTTTATTTTAATTTTTGTTCTTTTGATATTTTGTTTCTCATTTGGCAGTTAAAAATGTCAACAAATTTCACTGAAGTAAAAAAATCTTCAATTTTAAAGAAAAAAAAAACATTTTTGACATTTTGTTTCTCATCTGGCGCCCTTTATTGATGATTACAGAAACTAAATGTGTCAAAGCCTTTCATTTGAAGGTTATAAATGTTAAAGTATTTCCACGAAGGAAAAAATATTTATATGTACAGGGTGGATCAATTTCGATGTCTCTTATGGGCATCTCTGTGACTATAAGAGATAGAAAAAAACTAGTGGTCGAGTCTCCATCTCTTTTTTAGATATAAAGTCAATAGACTAAACAAAAATTGGCTATCTTCTTTTGTTTTCGAGTTATAAGCCAAAATTGAGATTTTCGACTTTTCGTCAATCAGTCATATCTCGTTTATTTTTGCAGATATTAAAAAACTGTTTTGACATTATTAGGACACTTTTTGGAATACAATCCAGTGGTGTAGTTGGTTTTTTGAAATTTAGTTAAATTTTCGAGTTATAGCATAACTGTTCATAATTCTAAAGAAAAAATTCTTTTTTGGTATTATTACTCATTTAGCGCCCTCTATGGATGATTACGGAAACGAGATGTCAAGAAACTCTCATTTCTAGGTTGAAAATGTCAAAATGTTTTCCCGAAGAAAAATAATTTGTAAGTACCTACGTATAAATTTGAAGAAAAAAGATTTTTTTTTACTCTTTGTTTCTTATTTGACATGTTTGAGAACCTCTCATTTCCAGGTGAAACATGTCAAATTGAAGAAAAAAAATGTTGACGCTCCGTTTTTTCATTTAGCGCCCTCTATTGACGATTACGTAAACGAGACGTATCAGAACCTTTCATTTGCAGATTATAAATGTCGAAAAGTTCCCCGAAGAAAAAAAATACTTACAATTTTAACGAAAAACATTTTAACATTTTGTTTCTCATTTGGCGCCTTCTATTGACGACTACGGAAACGAGATGTCTCAAAGCCTCTCATTTCCAGGTTAAAAATGTCAAAACGTTTCCCCGAAGGAAAAATACATGCACTTATAATTTTGAAGAAAAGAAATTTTTGGACATTTTGTTTCTCATGCGGCGCCCTCTGTTGACGATTACTTAAACCACTGAACTTCATTTTTTTTATTGAAATTAGAAAGTCGGCCAAAAATCATGCCGTGTTAATTTTTCGATTTTTTTTTTTTGGAGAAAATGTTCACGTATATAGGGCACTACCGAACTTGACTTATTTATTGTAATTACAAGGTCGACTAAAAATCAATCAGTAGTACCTAATTCTGGCAACAGTTGCTTTTCCTTTTCTATTAGAAAAGAAACAGATTGAGTGGCGTTGTTATCGTTCGGAATAATAACAGCGTTTGACGTTTACGACCTTGACAAACAACCCGCTCCTCCTTAATCGCTCAGGATCTTTATTATCAGGTTACTGGTAAAGAAAAATAAGAAAACTGTGTAGATTCGAAAATTTTTTGGGAAAAATTACACGACGAGCCTTAAGAAATGACGTAACTTGCTATATAATCTAACTTTGAATATTTTTGATAAACATTTTTTTTTGCTCGACATTTTTATTAAATAAAGCGAACTTTCTTTAACGTTTATTGTCGTCGTCGACATGTTATCGCCAGGAATAAAAATTTGCCTGGATTTGAAGCATGAGAAATAAGTTAATATGACTCAAGTTTAGTAACACCCTATATAATCAATGTTTGAATATTTTTTAATTGAAACTTACGTATATTCAATAGTTTTTTCATTTTTATTGTTTTTTTTTCTTTTTGGCAGTTATTATAAAAGACAAGAAATAATTTTAAAAAAATACACAGGCAGAATATATTAATTTTTTTATTGCTATCTCATTAATAAGATTACAGTCTATTACGATTTCTTGTTTTATGCTCAATATGGCAAGGGCCATATTTCAGATGATGTTTCTGAGCGAAGATAATTTTTAATTTGCTAAAAAAGAACGTTATGGTATGGAGGGCCCTTGTGTGGCCGAGGCCCGGATGTAATGCCGGTCCTGACGTTGTACTATTCAACCTTATAATATTTTAATTCATATTTTTATTAAAAGAAAAGCGAGTAATTGTCTTTTGTTTCTTTGCTGTTTTTTTTTTACTGTCTAGAGTTGAGTCAGAATTAAAGGTAACGTTTCTTCAATAAAACAAACAACAACTCTCTTATCGATTCAGAAGTAGCGTAAAAATTCTTAATGAAAAGAATGTTTTTTAAATTACGTTTTATTTTATTTATTTTAATTTTTTTATTTAAGCGGAAGAAGCTGTCAACCGTACAGTGAAACGTCGACATTCACATTGATTTTACAAAGTGCATATATTTTGCGATAAAAAAAAATTCTAATCAGTTACTAGACTTACCTGATGATGTTTTGCTAAACGCAGAAACAACCCCGACTCTTCGCCTAGACATTATTACTATGCGGGTTCGCCGGCAATATCTGATATTTACAGAAATTAAAAAGAAAATTCCTCTTCAATTATGTAATTATGTATTAAATCGATCGATTAAAAAATTAGTTTTAAATAATTGAGGAGGGTCCGTCACGTTCGCACTTTTTATTCTAATTTGTACTATCAGCTCTCCTCAAATAGAACGGACACTTACTTATTCGATCGCTTGATAAAATACTTTAGTTTAATCTCATTTGGTTTAAATATTAAAAAATCCCTTTAATCCAGCTGGTCATTTGCGAGTTTGAAATTTTTTTTTAAATTTTTAATCGGTGATTGTGTTTCTTTTAAATTTGATTCGAAACGCCTTCTTCATTTATTTTTCTGTAATACTACGCTTCACTTTTTTTTGTTATTAATAAACGTCGGGATAGTTATCAGTTATCATTTTATTTTAATTTAATTCGAGATGCCTTTTTTGTTCATTTATTTCATTTTTCTGTTCATTTATTTTTGTAGACTGTTTTTTTGCTATTTATAAACCGTTTCGATTAATTTTCTTTTTGTTCATTAATTCTGCTGTATTATTGTTTCATTTTTTTTTGTTATTAATAAATCGTTACGAGCCCCAAACTCTGTATAAGCTCTTGCAAGGGGAAAAAGGGGGGAGGGGCGTTAAGCTGGTTATTTTAATTTGATTCGAATTTATTTAATTTTTTTCTGTTCATTTATTTTTCTATAATAATGTTTCATTTCTTTCGTTATTGATAAACCGTTACGAGCCTCAAACTCTGGATATGCTCTCGTCAGAAGAAGGGAGGTGGGGGGGGGGTGGACGTTAGGCTAGTTTGTGTTTATTATTTATTTCAATTTAAATCGAATTTATTTTTCTCTTTTTTTCAGTTAATTTATTTTCTATAATAATGTGTTTCATTTTTTGTTATTAATAAATCGTTATTATTATTATTACTCTGTGTAAGCTCTTCTCGGGAGGGAGGGGAGGGGGCGTCAATTATTATTTATTTTAATTTAATTCGAATTTATTTCGTAACGCTTTTTTTCTTTATTTTTATATAATACTGTTTAATTTTTTTGTTAATAATAAGTCGTTACGAGCCTCAACCTCTGAATAAGTTCTTGTCAGGAGGAGGGGGACATCAAGCTAGTTATTTATTTATTTTAATTTAATTCGAATTTATTACGAAATGCTTTTTTTCATTTATTTTTATATAACACTGTTTAATTTTTTTTGTTAATATTAGGAGTCCCAAACTCTGGGGAGGGAGGGGGCGTTATGCTAGTTATTATTTATTTCAATTTAATTTGAATGTATTTTGAAATGCTTTTCTTTTCATTTCTTTTCCGTTTATTTTTTGTTGTTGTTAATGAACCGTTATGCGTTCCAAACTCTGTATTAGCTTTTGTCAGGGGGAGGGGGCGTTAGGCTAGTTATCATTTATTATTTATTTTAATTTGATTCGAATTTATTTCAATTTCTTTCTGTTCATTAATTTTTCTATTATACTGTTTATTTTGTTATTATTTATAAACCGTTACAAGTCTCAAACTGCATAAGCTTTTGTCAGAGGGGGAGGGGCGTTAGTATCTCATAATAAATGAATTTTCTGATAAAAAAAATTATCAAAAATAAATTCTTTTCTTCTACAAAATTAAAAACAAATTTTCTAATTTAAATACACACTTGTTATTGTCTTTAATTTTGGTGGTGCTATCTCTTGACCGACAAAAAAATTAGTTTTAAATGTTGTAGTGTCAATACATTTTTTTTCTACTAAACTTCTAGAGTACCAAAACCAACAGCACTAAACTCTGTATCAGCATTTGTCAGAGGGGGGGGGGGGGCGTTAGTCCGCTATAACAAATTAATTGTCTCACAGAAAAATTATCAAAAATTAATTCTTTTCTTCTGCAAAATTAAAAACGAATTTTCTGATTTAATACGTGTTATTGATTTTAGTTTTGGTGGCGCCATCTCTTAACCAACAAGAAAAATCCGTTTTAAATGTTGTAGTTTATAATTGAATTTTCTGATAAAAAAATAATGAAAATCCATTTTTTCTTCCATTCTTAGAAAGCGCCTACTTTTACAAAATTAAAAACAAATTTTCTAATATTAAACGCTTATTACTGAATTTAGTTTTGGTGGCGCCATCTCTTGGCCAACAAGAATAACTCGTCTTAAATGTTGCAGTTTCAATATAATTTTTTTTTCTAATCTTCGGGAGTATCTAAACCAAGAGCCTTAAACTTTGTATAAGGTATTGTTTGCGAGGGGGGGAGGGGGCGTTAGTCTTTTTAAATGAATTTTCCGATAAAAGAATAACTAAAATAATTTTTCCTTCTACTTCCTTGAAAGTGCCTACTCTTACAAAATTGAAAATAAATTTTCTAATTTAAATACATCGTACTTGTTATTGATTTCAGTTTTGGTGGCGCCATCTCTTGACCAACAAGAAAAATCCGTTTTAAATTTCAAGTTCTTCAATTTTAAGAGTCGGTATACATATATTTTTTTCTACTAAACCTCAAGAGTGTCTAAACTCTGTATAAGGTCTTGTCAGAGAGGGGGGGGGTTAATCCTTTATAATAAATAAATTTTCTGATCAAACAAATTAACGTTAACAATTAACGTTTTTTCTCCTTTTCCTTAAAAGTGCCTACTTTTACAAAATTTAATTTAAAACACTTATTATTGAATTTAGTTTTGGTGGCGCCATCTCTTGGCCAACAAGAAAAACTCGTCGTAGTTTCAATATTTTTTTCTCTTCTAATCTTCGAGAGTACTGTTACCAAATGAAAAAAGGACGAATATTCTAATTTAAGTATAGGCACTCGATCTCGGTTTTGGTGGCGCCATCTATCGAACTCAATTTCAATTTTGAGTTAATACGAGCGCGAATTTTAATAATCTTCTTCTATTCCTTGAAAGTGTCTATTGTTACAGAATTGAAAACAGATTTTCTAATTTGAATACGCATTGTTGTTACGGATTTTAGGTTTTCAGGTGGCGCCACCTCTTGACCAACAAAAAACATCCGTCTTAAAATGTCGTAATTTCGGTATAATTCTTTTTTTCTACTAAACCTCAAGAGTATCTACACCAAGCGCCCTAAGCTCTGTATAAGGTCTTGTCAAGAGAGAGGGGGGGGGGGCGCGTTAATCTTTTATAGTGAATGCATTTTCTGAATAAAGAAATTATTAGAAATTACTTTTTTTTTCTATTCCTTGAAAGTGCCTACTTGTACAAAATTGAATTTAAAACGCTTGTTGTTGAATTTAGTTTTCGGTGGCGCCATCTCTTGGCCGACAAGAAAAGCCCCCCGTCTGAAATGTTGCAGTTTCAATATAATTTGTCTTCTAATCTTCGAGAGTATCAACTTTTACAACATATTTAAAAAGAAGCAATTTTTTAAATTTAAGTGTAGGTACTCGATCTCAGTGTTGGTGGCGCCATCTATCCAAATCAATTTCAATATTGACTTGACTCAATACGAGCGCGAATTTCGATTTTATTCTATTCCTTGAATGTGTCCACTTTTACGAAATTAAAAACAAATTTTCTAATTTAAATACGTACTTGTTATTGAATTTAGTTTTGGTGGCGCCATCTCTTGGCCAACAAGAAAAGCCCGTCTTAAACGTTGTAGCTTCGATATAATTTGTTTTCTTCTTTTAATCTTCGAGAGTCCCCTACTTTTATAAAATTTGAAAAAAAACTAATTTTCTAATTTAAATGTACCTCAGTACGATCTATCGATCGCGCCATCGCGCGGTGGCGCCATCTATCGAATCAATATAATTTTTTTCTTCTTCTTCTAATATTTAAAAGTATGTACGTATTTTTACAAAATTTAAAAGAAAAGCTAATTTTCTAATTTAAATGTATGTACCTCAGTACAGTCTCAGTTTTGGTGGCGCCATCTATCTAAATCAATTTTGATGTTGACTTAATAAGAGCGCCAATTTTAATAATTTTCTTCAATTTTTTGAAAGTGTTTACCTTTACAAAATTAAAAACAAACTTTCTAATTTAAACACTTATTATTGATTTCAGTTTTTGTGGCGCCATCTCTTGGCCAACAGGAAAAGTCCGTCCTAAACGTTGTAATTTCAAATATAATATTTTTTTCTTCTAATCCTCGAGAGTACCTACTTTTACAAAATTTAAAAAAAAATTCTACCTAGGCATTCGACCTCAGTTTTGGTGGCGCCATCTGTCAAAATCAATTTCAATTTTGACTTAATACGAACGCGAATTTTAATAATTTTCTTCTATTCCTTGAAAGTATCTACTCTTACGAAATGAAAGACAAATTTTCTAATTTAAAACGCTTATTACTGATTTTAGTTTTGGTGGCGCCATCTCTTGGCCAACAAGAGAAACTCGTCTTAAATGTCGTAGTTTCAATATAATTTTTTTTCTTCTAATTATCGAGAATATCTTCTTTTACGAAATTTTTTAAAAAATTCTAGGCACTTAATCTTAGTTATGGTGGCGCCATCTATCGAAATCAGTTTCAATTTTGATTTAATGCGAGCGCGAATTTTAATAATTCTCTTCTATTCCTTGAAAGTGCCTACCTTTACAAAATTAAAAACACATTTTCTAATTTAAAACACTTATTATTGAATTTAGTTTTGGTGGCGCCATCTCTTGGCCAACAAGAAAAATCCGTCTTAAATGTCGTAGTTTCAATATATACTTTTTTCTTCTAATCTTTAAAAGTACGTACTTTTACAAAATTTTAAAAAAAACAAATTTTCTTATTTAAATGTAGGCACTTGGTGGCGCCATCTATCAAAATCAATTTCAACTTTGACTCAATACGAGCGCCAATTTTGAATGTAAAAATCGCACGAAAGAAATTGGTCGGATTAGAAAGGTACGCAAGCGTAAGTTTTTTTGTTTTGTAGTTTTGGTGGCGCCATCTATCAATAACAATTTCAATTTCGACTCAATACGAGCGCGAATTTTAATTTTGACCGTCGCGAAAATCGCACGAAAAAATTGGGGTCGGATTAGAAAGGAGCGCAAGCGTAAGTTCTTTTTTGTCTTGTGCAAAAACCGTAAGGCAATGTTGGCGCCATCTATCGAAATTTACCCGACATTCGTTTTTAAAATCGGGGAACTACAGAAAACCCAACTCGTAAGCAGTGTTGCCAACTCTACATTTAGATGAGAGCTTGGCGTTAACCAAATAGAATTAAATTTGTGTGGTCCACCAGTGCTGCTAACCGAGTCGTAAAAATTTCCCTAAACCTCCCTCCAATCTAAGCTGTGTTGACGCTGGTGCGTTGTGTAGACCGTCAATTGCCGCTATTCCAATTTCAGTCGGGCGGAGTTTTAGGTGGCGAGTTGGTTACACTTCTCGTAAGCGATTACGTGACTTGCACCGAAACAATTTCGAACCCACACCCAATCAAGCGTCAAGCTCGTTGCCTTGACGACAAACCAACTCGGCTACGTAACCACTTTCCTGTACCAACTTTATAACTGAATTTTCTGATAACAATAAAAAATTATTAAAATTAATCATCTTAATTATTGATGATTAATTCATCTTGACGTGTCACCAGCGCCATCTGTTTACATTCCAACGAACTATGTAAATTCTTTAATTGACTTTAAGATTTCATCTGCGATTTTTTTTCGACTTTACATATTTATCAGTTCTTGAATTTGTTTTTAATTTTTTTTTTACACCTAATTGTCGATATTTTGTTTTTGTTCTTTTTGTTTAATAACAATGTACCTTATTATTATTATTATCATCATTAACTCCGTTAATTTTTCGTTTATTTTATGAAATCTGCAATTTTCTTCCGTCAAAGTTTTCTTGACGCGTCGCCAGCGCCATCTGTTTACATTACAATGAACTAATTTCTTTGATTTAACTTTTAGATTTCATCTGGTTTGAATTTTTTTTTTAATTAACAGATTTTTTTCGACTTCACATACTTAGCAGCTCTTGAATTTGTTTTTAAGGTTTTTTCTTATATCTAATTGTCGTTATTTTTGCTTAATAACAATTTCCCTTTTTTATTATAATCATTTTTTGTTTTTGTTTATTTTATGAAATTTGCAATTTTCTTTCGTCAACGCCGTCAGCGTACGTACTTTTAAAGATTAGAAGAAGAAGAAAATTATATTGAAACTACAACATTTCAGACGGGGGGGCTTTTCTTGTCGGCCAAGAGATGGCGCCACCGAAAACTAAATTCAACAACAAGCGTTTTAAATTCAATTTTGTACAAGTAGGCACTTTCAAGGAATAGAAAAAAAAAGTAATTTTTAATAATTTCTTTATTCAGAAAATGCATTCACTATAAAGGATTAACGCCCCCCCCCCCTCTCTTGACAAGACCTTATAGAGAGTTTAGGGCGCTTGGTGTAGATACTCTTGAGGTTTAGTAGAAAAAAAGAATTATACTGAAATTACAACATTTTAAGACGGATGTTTCTTGTTGGTCAAGAGGTGGCGCCACCTGAAAACCTAAAATCTGTAACAACAATGCGTATTCAAATTAGAAAATTTGTTTTCAATTCTGTAACAATAGGCACTTTCAAGGAATAGAAGAAGATTATTAAAATTCGCGCTCGTGTTAACTCAAAATTGAAATTGAGTTCGATAGATGGCGCCACCAAAACCGAGATCGAGTGCCTATACTTAAATTAGAAAATTCGTCCTTTTTTCATTTGGTAACAGTACTCTCGAAGATTAGAAGAGAAAAAAATATTGAAACTACGACGAGTTTTTCTTGTTGGCCAAGAGATGGCGCCACCAAAACTAAATTCAATAGTAAGTGTTTTAAATAAAATTTTGTAAAAGTAGGCACTTTTAAGGAAAAGAAGAAAAAACGTTAATTGTTTTGATCAGAAAATTTATTTATTATAAAGGATTAAGCCCCCCCCCTCTCTGACAAGACCTTATACAGAGTTTAGAACTCTTGGTGTAGAAACTCTTGAGGTTTAGTAGAAAAAAATATATGTATACCCACTCTTAAAATTGAAGAACTTGAAATTTAAAACGGATTTTTCTTGTTGATCAAGAGATGGCGCCACCAAAACTGAAATCAATAACAAGTACGATGTATTTAAATCAGAAAATTTCCCTTTTTTATTATAATCGTTTTAACTCCCTTCATTTTTTGTTTTTGTTTATTTTATGAAATTTGCAATTTTCTTTCGTCAACGTCGTCAGCGTTGCCTTGACCTGTTGCCGGCGCAATTTTTTCGTCAACGTCGTCAACGTTTTCTTGACGTGTTTCCGGCGCCATCTGTTTACATTCCAACGAACTAATTCTTGATTTCTTTTTTTAATTTTTTTTACATCTAATTGTCGTTATTTTGTCTTTGATATTTTTCATTAAAAACAATGTACCGTTTTTAGTAAAATCGTTAATTTTGTTTATTTTATGAAATTTGAAATTTTCTTTCGTCAACGTCGTCCACGTTTCCTTAGCATGTTGCCGGCGCCATCTGTTTACATTCCAACGAACTAATTTCTTTAGTAATTACTGCGATTTTTTTTCGACTTCACACACTTCCTGTTCTTGAATTTATTACCATTGCCCATCAGAATCTCATCTGAAACGAGATTCGAGATTTTCTTTCCGTTTCTTTGCGATTTACATTCAGCGTAACATCATTATTATTTTGTTCTTGTATTTTCTTATTTCGTCTTTTTTTCTTGACATGGTTTCAGCGCCATCTGTTGAATTCAATTCGTTCAATTCGACGGAGCGTCTTGAACTTGCTGTCTCTTCTTCATCTGGGTTCTTATATGTTGTCACCGCCATCTGTTGTTTTCTTTTAACTTCAAAGATCGTTAATTTTATCATTTTTGTAATATTACGGTAGAGTTCTTTCCGTACATATTTTTTAATATTAGTTTTTCCATCTCCTTTTATTTACCTTTTCTCTTCTATTTTTTTTTTTAATTACAGATGCCAATCTGTTATTAAATTCTTCTTCAGTTCTTACACATTTTTATATTTAGTTTTTCTTTCTTTTCTTTTTCTTGCCATCTACCAAAAATATTTTCCTGTCACAATTTATACATATAAAAAAACGTAGAATGTCGCCGTAAAGACGTTAAAAAGAGATAAATATACAGTCGCACCTCTATAACACGAACCTCCATAATTCGAAATTTTCTGTAAGTCGAAACTTACTGATGTCACTGTACAATGTGTATTGTTACATTCCGTGAAGTAAATTCTATTTTTATACCGGTCGCGCCACCTATGATGCAGACAAGATTCTAGTCTATTCTAGACTCGCACCGAATAATAGAATTTACTGGAATATTCTAGCGTTATTCGCCGCTATTCCGGAATAGCGCCGGTTCATATAAAACTCCGAGGTAGCGGGATATTTAAATCAGTCTTATTTAGAAAGTGATGTGTAGCAAGCGACTTAATATAACGATTAAACGTTATTTTGTTAGACAAGTGTACAGTTCCACATTATTGTGCTTTCATTGTGTTAAATGATCGTAGACATTAAAGTGTTTTAAAAATAAATAACGCTTACAATGTGTGAACCCCGAAGTCGTAACAGTCTAACTGAAATCTCTTTCTTTAACTCGAAATTTCTATAACTCGAAGTAAGTTTCCGGTCCCCTGAGATTCGACTTATGGAGGTTCGACTGTATTCTATTGCGCCCCATGTTACGATGCACCCCAATGTACTTTAGATTTAAGGAATTTTCAGTTAATTGTTTTCAAATTGATTTGCCCATTGCATACAAATTGTTTCCATCTTTTAGTTTCTTCAGTTTTACGTTGCCTGTTACAGTGTTGCCAACTCGTGGGAAATATCCCATTTCGTGGGAAAAAAATCGAAAATTTGCACAAAAGGAAAATTATTATTAACTTTAAAAAAATCTTAAAGAAGTTGCATTTCAGGTACTTAATACATTTTATAACTTAGATAGGCCTTCGACGAAGGTATACTTGTAAAACAGGGGCGCCAGGACTCCACTGGCCAAGGGCCCCACCCAGTAAACCTAAAAAGTACAAGCGCGATTAAAACAGGGGGGAAAGCTTGAGGGTGCCTTACCCAATGTGAGGTCCACCTGTTGTGGAATATGGCCGGGGCTAACACCCTGGTTGGGTTGATCCCTGGCCCAGTAAGGTGACCCTAAATATATACAAAAAAAAAAATTTCGTCCGCCCAAAAGGCTGTTGGTACTTACGAAAGAAATAAACACGCTGGCCAACATCAACCCCAAACGAATCGAGACGGAATCGAAGAAGCCGTAGCACCTTTTGTCCCAGACTGCGCAGACGGCGAGTATCAACAGGGTGGCTGCGGCGAACTCGATCACGACGGCCTAAAAATATTAGTATTATTAAAGCCTTTGTCAATAAAAGCTCAAAACTTTTTACCTGACCCTCGTTTATGCCCGGGTGTGGCACGGCGACGCACAAATCATCCCCCATGCCCGAAGGTACCAACAACTAAACACAAGAGGCAAACTGATTTAGCTCGAGGTTGAGGGGGGAGGGGGGCAAAGGGCGGGTTTTCTTTGATTACCAAAATGAGGCCGTAGCCCAAGATCGCCCCCAGGGTTTGGGCGATGAAGTAAAACGGCAGCTTTATCGGCTCGATCTGGCCCATTATTATGGCGGCCACGGTCACGGCGGGGTTGTAGTGCGCCCCCGATATGTGCCCGAATAACTAAAGCGAAGGGAGGGGTTTAAATTAAAAAAAAAATTGCTGCCCCTTTTTTGGTTGTGATTACCTGAATCGCCATCGCCACGGCCAAGCCGTAGGAAAAGGCGGCGAACTGAGGCGAGAAGTGAACACCGTAGAGCTCCGGAATGCACCCCGTGCACCCCAGGAAGAGGTAAGTGAAGGTCCCCAGAAATTCGCCTATGGACGGCACGAGGATCTTCCATGGGGTTAACTTTTCTGGAGGTGGTGCTGAAAAAAAAAAAGACAAACCAAATAAGTGAAGAGGGACGGACATTGTTACGTTTGAATTTGCCGCTAAGAAAACGTGGCAACAAAGCGACGTCTCAACCGCGTTTCGGTACGTTTGGGGCAACCTTGTACTCCTTCCCCGCTACCACGAAGCTCATTCGATGTAGGGAACCACGTGACTCTATCATGGTTCACCATTGGTTACCGCTCGCGACTTTCGCGCGTAATTTAGCGTCCACCATCTTAGATTCGCGTTCCCGTTTCATTCTACGTTCGGCCATCGTAAGGTGTTGACGTGTATTAGTGTAATCTCGGGCTTCTTGCTCTTTATGTGAGGGCGCCGCCGGAATTCCCGACTACACCACCGAACGAGTTTGGGGTATTTTAAGCCCCACACCAAGCCTGCAATACTTAGGCAAAATCCAGCGTTTTGTCTGAACGCCATGTTGGACGCTAACGACCCATTTCTGCTGCGCTTCAGCCTTCTTATGGCCGATTTCACCAACACGGATTGCGGATTAAATCTAGTGTCAACACTTAGAATATGACTTACCTCTACGTTGTCTAACCGCAAATGTCACATTATAAACACTTAATCCGAGTGCTAGTGTCAATCCACGTTGGTGAAATTCATCATTAAGTTGTAACGTCATGAGTTGGGCTTAAACTGAGTCAACTCGTAGCATTTTTCGAGCTTAAGGGAAACCTGAGCAGCCATCTTGACGGACCCTGCGAATCCAGTTTGAACCGGATTGTGACGCTGAACGCGATCGACGAGGGCGTCGTGACTGCTCACAGCACTTCGGTTGGTAATTTTGATCTTACGTTACCGACTGTACGCTGTCAATACGGTTAAGGTATTTCCAACTTAATTTATTTTGACATGAATCGTGAATCGGTTTGTTTATTTTTTCTTGCATAACCGAATAGCGAGAGCGAACTACGGCCTTCGAATTTGTGGGTAAACCACATTATTGTTAAGAAGTCAAATTATCGTGTACACTTTTATGCGTTGTGCCTTTGTCCAACATAGTTAATGGTATTCAATTAAAGTTTAAGTTAACTTTCGCTATTGCGTTTGTGTTTACTCCTTAACGTACCGGTGAGTTGAATAAGCCTCTGTTTGCTTTTGATTTTCTGCCGATTTAGTCGATTCGGAGACGTCGACAAGATCGTTTACGTTCAGTTTGTTTATTCAAGTCTGACCTGGCGCCCTCTTGTTATTTAAGTCTGACCTGGCGCCCTCTTGTTATTTAAGTCTGACCTGGCGCCCTCTTGTTATTTAAGTCTGACCTGGCGCCCTCTTGTTATTTAAGTCTGACCTGGCGCCCTTTTGTTATTTTACCACCTTAATTAACCCACCCCCTCTCCACTGGTTGCTAGTCGAGGGGAACAGCTGATACGTTAGTCAGCAGAGCTTGTCATCTGTCAAGGTAGGTGCGAGGCAAGGCATTTAAAGTTAAATTTGGTGACAACATCCTTGATGATTGCTGAAGTTTTTGTTCGGAAATAAACGAGAAACGCACCGGAAACAAAAGACTGTCGACAATTAAAAAGGGAACGAATAAACGGGAGATTTAAATTTTTATAGAATTCAGTTGTTTGATTCAGTGGCGACTTGGTGTTGCCAACAGAATAAAAGGGAAAATCTCAATTTCCTATTTTAAGAATCACCAGAATTCCAAAATACGAAAAATCTCCAAACTTTTATATTGAATACCAGAAAGCATTTGTGATCTAAATTAAACAATCTGTCGCTGCGATCAAGGGACGCACAAAAAATAACAAATGAAAAACAAAAATCAAAAATGAAAAGCAAGAGGAAATACAAAATATTAATGACGTAACTAAAATGAAAGCAAACTGAAAGGAAAAACAAATTTGAAGAAAAGAAATCAAAAACCATAACAGGAAGCAAGTAAATAATGAAACGAGACCGGTGAAGAACATCAATGGAAAAAATTTAAATGAAAAAATAAAATCAAATGAAAGACCGAAGGGAAATGAAAAACCGAAAGCAAAGGAAAATTAAAAAAAAAATGAAACGAATAAAAGAAATCAAAAACCATAACAGAAAGCAAGTAAATAATGAAACGAGACCGGTGAAGAACATCGATGGAAAAAATGTAAATGAAAAAAAATCAAATTAAAGACTGAAGGGAAATGAAAAACCAAAAGCAAAGGAAAAATTAGAAAAAAATGAAACGAATTAAAGAAATCAAAAACCATAACAGAAAACAAGTAAATAATGAAACGAGACCGGTGAAGAACATCAATGGAAAAAATTTAAATGAAAAAAAATTAAATGAAAGACCGAAGGGAAATGAAAAACCAAAAGCAAAGGCAATACTAAAAAAAATGAAACGAATAAAAGAAATCAAGAACCATAACAGAAAGCAAGTAAATAATGAAACGAGACCGGTGAAGAACATCAATGGAAAAAATTTAAATAAAAAGAATCAAATTAAAGACCGAAGGGAAATGAAAAACCAAAAGCAAGCAAAAAATTAGAAAAAAATATGAAAGACTGAAATAAAAAATAAAATGAAGAATCGGAAGCAAATTCTGAATGAAAAGAGACGAACGAAAACGGAAAAATTACAAAAAAAAGAAGACAAAAGAAAGGCAAAAAATGAAATGGAAAAAAAAGCAAAGAAAATTTAAAATAAAAAATGAAGTACATGAAAAATGAAAGTTATAAACATTATGACAGTCATTTGTTTTTCTGCTTTTTCTTTCGTAAAATTTTTTCTTTCTTTTCCATGTTAATAACATTTTTGCAGTATCCAAAATGTTTTTCTTTTTTGTTTGCATTCGTTATTAATGTTATGTGGAATTATATGATCAAAACTTTTGTGCGTTCCTCGTCCTTTCGCGAATATTACGATCGTCATTTGTTTTTCTCACTATCTTCAGAATTTTTTTTTTAATTTCGACTAGATTTTTCAATCATCAAATTATTTTTTCAGAAATTAAATAGATAATCAAAAGTTTATTTTCAAGTTTTTACGTATTTTCTTTCTTAGACGTAGCGATTGTGATTTGTTTTCCATTCTCTTTTTTTTTTCTTTACGAATTTTAATTACCATTACGTTTATTAATCATTTTCTTGAGCTTCGACAAATGTTGAGTTCGGTAATTCACGCGGTGCAAGCTCGGCGTGAAAGGTAGAGTGAGAACGCAGCTGTTTTGATATACGTAAAAGTGAGACAAGAGGAGCGCGGAGGAATTACCGAACCCATTACATTTAAATTTCGCGCTAAAATATCGTGGCAATATAACGTCTTGCAATTTCGTTTTAACACCGTTGGCTACCCTGATGCCCCCCTCCTCTACATCGCTATGGGAGAAACCTGCGTACAGTGATCGCTGAACTTTCATAGGCTATGAAGGCCCCATGTGACTCTCAGGCCGCCTGTCATTGGTTATCGTCGGTAATCCCTGTGCTTCGAAGCAACCTTCTTCATCCTCGACCTGATCGCGTCCTCTTTCTTGTTCGAGCATTGTGCCGGTGTGACGTGTTTTTCGTGTGTGTTAAATTTAACGGATTTCTTGCTCGTTTGGAGAAGTATCTCAACAGCGGCTTTGCTGGAATATCATTTGACACCGCCGAACAGCGATTGGAGACAGTTTTAATCTCCTTATCAAGCCTGAGGCCCCAGTTCTCTCAGGTAAAATATGACACCGCCTTAAGTTAACCTGTCCCTTTTCCACTGGTGCTAGCTGGGGCACAGCTGATCGTAGAATCGGCAGAAACTTGTCATCTGGAACCGTGGTAAGTAGAGGCAAGTAAATTTAATTTAAACTTTGGTGACACAATGTAGTCAAAAGTTTGAGTTGGCAATACAATTGAGGGTATTTTTTTTATTCGGCTATTTGCAACACCGCCATCGGATGTATGTTTTATTGGTTTATTTGACATAACCTGAACAGTGATAAAATTGCAGGTTATGTGAGTAGAGACACTAGCGTTTTAATTTGAACTTGAAAAGTCAAATGATGCTTGTAAAGTGAAGGCTGTCGGTGTCGAGCCGTCAACGACAGGAAGTCAAAAAGTCCCACGTCGCTTTAAAATTCACCAGGTTTGAGACAAGTCGCAGATCACCCGAGAAAGTCGCAACGACTTGAAAAAATCACCAGATCTGGTGAAAAAATCACCGAGTTGGCAACTCCGAGTGGGGTCCTCTAAGGCCGCACAAAAGTACGCCAACTTTGAAGGGACCTTTTTATTTATTTTGAATAATAACTACATAATGCGAAAGCTATTTAATAAATCGTTTAGCTAAGTAAAAATGTAAACAACGTAAGATGAAATAGGTTAATAGGTAACCATGGTAACCAGAGATGGTGACGCCATCTGTCAGATTTGATTATAAACCACGCCGTTCTTAAAACCCGTCTCGTATTTACATGTTACTGTTTCTCTCTCTTTCATCTTTTAAATCTTTACAGAATTCAGTTGCTTGATTCGGTGGCGTCCTCTATTGGCGTTTCATTAAACGCGCACGAATTATAAAGTAAGTCGTTTTTAGTTCCGTGTTGTCCCGCTTATAATTTTAATATTGTTATTTTCCTCAACATTTATAACGTCTTAACGAGAAGACGAAACCGGCCGTGGTCATTTTTAATTAAACAAAAAAAATTACGAAAGGACATCGTGTACACTGCAGGCCAAAAGTTTAAGGCCACTTAGAAAACGAAGAAGAAAGAAAAGTGAGCACGTAGAAAGGACGTTTTTATTTTGAGTTTACATAATATGAAAGCTGGTTTTTATTTCTTTAATTTAGCACGACGAAAACGTGCAAGATTTGAAATTAAAAAAGAATACGTATGCGCTGTAGATACACATTAATAATATGCAGACGCGGAAGAATTATTCCGCACTTAAAACTCTTGAGATTATCCTATAAATAGCCACGATAATTTTGTGCTTCTTATCACATCAGGATCGATTCAATTGTCTTTTTAATCTCCATCGGCCATCAGAACACGAATGTTAGAATTTATTGTTTATTATTATTAGTTATTTCCGTCATCAACGCCACACGAATAGCTTTCCTTTTTAGATAGTATTTAAGATTTTTTAACAGCTTACCTGCGCCCACTTTTTCTGGAACGCCGTCCCCAGTTTCGGCCATCTTCAACCTTCAACAACAGCCACCGATCAATCTGTACCAAAGTCGAGGTGATAATGCCACACGGCTAATTCCTTTCGCGCAGCAGTAAACCCAACGCGATGATAAAAATCATTATGCCGATCGTGATAAATGTAATCGCAAACGTTTTGGATTCTGAAATCGGCCTGAAAAGCTGCTCGGAATTTTCGAGGCCGCCCGGCAATTAGCGCGCATCCCAACTTCTGCGTTTGAAGATTTTCGTTTAACAACATTGGAGGACATCAATAGCCGGTGCGAGGTGTGAATTGCCGAAAAAATGTTAAGACGTTTAAATACAAGTGATATCTCAAAGCTTGTTATAAAAAAACTATGTATTGAAAGACGCGTGTTTCACGCAAATAAAAGTTAACAGCACAATAAAATAATAAATCTTTGTTTCACTTGCTTTTCTATTAATACAAAAAAAAAATGCTAAGACTATCCAGAAATAGGTAAAACAAAATCCATTATCGAGAAGGCTCCGAACTTCCTCTGAACGGCTGGCTTTCACGACGCCGATGGATGCGTGATGGTGATTGATGAATGCTTCCGACAATAAGCTGCACGGAAGAGGAGTGCGTCAGTAGCTCCTGACAATGGGTTGCATGGGAGGCTTTGGATGTGTTTCCGAAAATAAGTTTTGTGCGTCGCTCCCGACAATGGGTTGCACGGGAGGCTTTTGATGTGTTTCCGACAGTAACTTGCACGGAAGGGTTATGCGTGTTGCTCTTGACAATGGATTGCACGGGAGGCTTCCCGACAGGACATACAGGAGCTAGAGTAGTCGGTGCTCTCGCTTTTGTAGGACTTTTCGTAGCGGAGGTGAAGTTTAACTCTGTGTGATTGGTCTAAGAGTGTAAGCGAATCACCGATGAACAGAGCTGTATCTCAATCTTTTTGTGTTTACTCCGGGAGTTGTCTTAGCGGAGAATGCGAGCCTATTTGCGGGCCAATCATGAACGAATGAGGTTTCGCGTTAATTCTCAAGGGGCGGGCGGCCTAAATTTTGTGTATTTGCGACAATCGTCGTCGTTGCTTTCTTGTGCAAATGTCAACGTGACGCTTCGCTCGAGTTTGTTTATCTGATATTGTCTGACGTTGTCAGTACGACGTTTCTCGATGTCTATCTATTTGACGTTTCCGACAACTGTCATTTTGACGTTTTGTTGCCCCCACAAGACATTATCAATACATACCATATGTCCAAATAAGTTTTTGATAAAGGTAGGTCATGGAGTGTAAAAATCTACAACACCAAGCAGTTTTTGAAGTTAGTGACATATCAAACTGTAAGATAGGGCCAATTTTACTTAACTACTGAAGAACTGGACAATATTTTAATGTAAATAATGTAATAATTTATCTTCCATGGCCTACCTTTATCAGAAATTTATTTGGACATATGTTACAAAATGAACAATAAACAGAACAACTTTAAGAACTAAAAATAAGTTACACTGTGATTAAAATAAACGTATGCATCTATATGGTGTTGTAAGGACCCGAAAAATGCGTAAAGAAATTTCAAAATTATTATTATTATTTTTCTTAAAACTCCACTTGATCTCAGGACGAAATTGGAACGCAGGAAAAGCATATCATTTTCATTAGACTAGAACGTGCTTTCAAACCAGAGACAATATTAAGTTGCGGAGATAAATTTTTTTCAATTCTCAAAGAGTCAGCAAAAGCCGTGTGACCGGCTTCTCTGGCAATTGACCGCCCGACACGTGGCTAAAAATGGTAAAAGCAACACATGTACGCCATCTAGTGGAAAGCGGCTCGCGGCTAGAAGCCCGAATCAACCACGGTCTTCTTCAAAAACTTGCTGAATTTGAAAAAAACCCAGTTCGAAGTTCGAGGGTGGTGGCGAGGGCTTAAGTAGACGGGCAGAGCGCAAAAACGACAGTTCCCGGTTCCCTTAGTTTTGTCCGCGTTAATTTCTCGTCGAAATTTTAGTTTAATTAATTTTTATTCTAAGTTCGGTTTTGATTTATTTCAACATTAAAAATTTCCAAAGTTTGTTATCGGTTTCGGGTAGAAAAAGCAGAAGCTTTTTTTGCCGTGCTTTTTCTTGTCAGTTATTTTAAAATAAATTCTCGTAAATCTAAATCGATAGTGTTTTTCCTGAGTTACGGATACGAGAAAAATCATTTAAGATTTGTCCCCGATAAGCTCAATATCTTTGTTGCTTAAAAAGTTAGATAATTATTAACAAAAAGCATTTTCCTAAGTGTATTGTACCACTCCCTCTTCTTGTCGAGATTCAGGTAGTTTTTTTTATATAATTTTTTTTCTTCTAGCTGTCTTTATTAATTTTATTATAAATAAATTTTATTATTTTTGTGATATTGTTACGGTAATAATTTAAGTAACATGAAATAAGGGTCGTAGCTCAATATAACACAACATTTATTATCAACATTTTACAACTAATACTCACATTGTATTTGGGGCACTTACTGATAATTAGAACAATCTTCGTCAGTGCGAGGGGGGAAAATGTAACTAGGATAAGAAAACTAACAAAGATGTACAGCTGAAAATCAGTCGAGCGTAACGTAAACATAAGACGATAACATAAACATAAGAATGACTCAGTTGCAATTATGTAACGTATGACTCACCCGTAGTGCAAAAAGATGCACCTGCACATATTACAGCGATGATTCATTCGCGGGCCGTGTGCACAAATGTCAAGGCATTAATTGACGTCACGAAACCCCTATAAAAAGGCGACAAATCGAACGTTAGCGCATAATTAGAACAGTTCTAGTCCGTGTCAACTAATCTAATTGTCCGTAAGTGCCCCAGATACAATGTAAGTAATTGTACTTGTAATTACTTGTAATTTACTTGTAATAAATGACTTGTTATATTAAGCTACGTCCCTTATTTCATGTTACTTAAATGATTACCGTAACAATATCAAAACTAGCCAAATATTCACATATGTAAATCCTATGATATCATCAAATTGTTTTCAATATAATTTGTCAAACTTTCCGAATTTCATTTATTACTCAAAGCAGAATTTAGAGAACCTTTTATTTAAGTAGTAAATCGAAAAAGGAGAGGAGAAAGATTCAACAATCCCGAAATAGTAAGTCCGAGGCTCGAAAGGGCCAAAATTCATACCGTCCGAAGAGAGTCCGAAGAGAGCGGACGGAACGACTCCTGCTGCCCTATTCTCAACCCGTTCGAAAAGATTCGCATGCGAAACTGACGTCAAAGTGGCGTATTTTCCGAACGATTTGTATAGTTTCGTACGAGAGTCTACGTCATTTTGACGTCATTTTCGCATGCGAATCTTTTCGAACGAGTTGAGAATAGGGCCCCTGGCTACTTTTCAGCTAATTCCAGGAACGCTATTAACAAAGGAGTCGCCTTTTGCGTCTCGATTCGGTTTGTAAAAGTTTTGGGTAACAAAGGGTGAGAAAAGTCTAAGAGGGGTATGTCATAAAAATTTGGTTATTTGTCGAAAAGCCATTTTTATCAAAATATAAACCACCCTTTCCCGTATCGCGGATCTTACAGTGTAGTAGAACTAAGTAAACGTCTAAAATTATAACAAATTATAACAAATTGTTAAAGTGAGGTTTACATTGTGCAAATGACTTGCCCGGATTTTATTGTCCGCTACTGTACCTACCTTGATAAATGACAAGCTCTGCTGACTAACAATCGATCAGCAATCAGTGAAGATAGGGGTGGGTTAATTACGATGGTAAAATAACAAAAGGGCGCCAGGTCAGACTTATAAACAAACTGAACGTAAACGATCTTGTCAACGTCTCTGAATCGACTAAATCGGCAGAAAATCAAAAGTAAACACAGGCTTATTTAACTCACTGGTACGTTAAAGAGTATACACAAACGCAATAGCAAAAGTTACCAAACTTAAGCTTTATTGAAACTCAAAATTCAAACTCAAAATGCGGACAAATTTCGGTTGTCAATTTATTTACTTAACGACAACTAAAACTACTCTTTTAAATTATATCTATCGTATTCAGCCGAAAATTCGCTCTCCGGTAAGCATGCAATTATTGTTCTCGAAAGAGAGATAAATAAATAAGGTTGAACGTCAAACTCACGGCCTCGCCGTCAGGACGCGGCTGCGTTCATCTGTCAGACGAGCCACGGAGTGAAGTTGGCACTCACGATGCCACCTGTGGGTTATTTCTAATGTCGGTGATTCGATTCAAAGCGGATTCGCAAGTTACGTCGCGTCGTCGGAATTGATTTCTTCACCGGGGGAGACGAGTTGGCTCGATACGATAAATCGAAATAGTACTTCGAGTTGTCCGTGAACTGATAATTGAAAGTCGCACTAAAAGCCTGTGCTAAAAGGAGAAATGGGTTGTTAGCGTTCAGTCAAAACGCTGGGGTTTGAAGTATTCCAAGCTTGGTATGGGACTTAAAATACCCCAAACTCGTTCGGTGGTGTAGTCAGGGATTCCGGCAGCGCCGTAGATGAATTCTCCTCATACATATAAAGAGCAAGAACCCTAAGATTACACTAATACATGACAGCATCTTACGATGGCCGAACGTGGAATGAAACCGGAACGCGAATCTAAGATGGTGGACGCTGAATAACACGCGAAAGTCGCAAGTGGTAACCAATGGTGAACCATGATATAGTCATGTGGTGCCCTACATCGAATGAGCTTCGTGGAGGCGGCTTAGACGTCGCTATGTTGCAACGTTTTCTTAGCGACAAATTCAAACGTAACAAAACAAACGAAAGAAATGAACATTTCTAAAAAGAGTAACAAAAACGAATGAAGAAAAAGATAAACAAACGAAAAGCGAAAAAGGCAGAAAGACAAAAGACGATCGCAACGTTTGCGAAAGAGAAGGAAACAATTTCACCAAACGTCGACAAAATGAACGAAAAAGAAAAACAATTACTGATTAATTTGAACCTACTGTGACACGTTCTTTCTAACAATAACAAAAGACAACAAAAAAGAACATTTCAAAAAAACTATGTATCAGAAATATTCAAGGACGAATTTCAATTTCCGAAGCAGTCGATAAATCAATGAAAATCACAAAAAAAAATCAAAAAGGGACGGAAATACTTACGCGAGAATTTCAAACTTAAAACAGTCCATAAACAAAATCTTTTATTATTATTGTTATTATTATCATTATTGTTAAATGTCAAATTGGGACGTTACGATTTTTAACCGGGAAAATTGATGAGTTGGCAACACTGTCCAAAACGGTTTAAGCACATTATGTTGCAGAACACAGGTATTCATTGTAATTTATTTCACAGCATGTAAAGTAAAGCTGTTACCTGAAGTTGTTTATTTTATTTTTTTAATAATTAATGCTGATCATTCTTTATCATTTAAATATTTTGCAATTTGACAGTTTCTCGTAAATTAGGTTTCTAGAGTTGGCAACCCTATGCGTAGAGCAACGCATGCTTCACCATTTCAGTTGTGCTGTATGTATACGCACTGACTCAGCCAAACCAGTGTTACCAAAAAAATATATTGTTTTGGTTTTACTTTTTATCAATGATAATAATAATTCCGCGTCTTTCAAATCCAAAATAAAGAAGATTCTAATAGACAACTGCATTTATTCAATTGAGGAGTTCGAACTATCAATGGCTTCTCTGTTTTAGTCTAATGTAGGGATGTTCAGAATCGAATCGATTTATAGTTGAATCGATTCTTTGCGAGCGATGCATCGAAAGAATCGAATCGATTCAATTTGGTGTGAATCGATTCAAGAATCGGATCGGAAGGGTATGGACATGCAACCAATTTTTTATCACCGCGCCATCTATATGTTACTGGCAGCCAATAACTCAAAACGATAAAATTGTGAGTAGGGAAAGTCCGCGGTATAAAACACAATATTTCAAATTACAGAAATTTCTTTGATCATTAACGCGCAAAAATTTGCGTTGCACACTTGAACAGTAGGTATATTGTTACGGTAATAATTTAAGTAACATGAAATAAGGGACGTAGTTTAATATAACAAATCATTTATTAACAGTAAATTACAACTAATACTCACATATCATTTGAGGCACTTACGGACAATTAGACTAGATGACACTCTGACTAGGTTTATTCTAATTATGCGCTAACGTTCGATTTGTCGCCTTTTTATAGGGGTTTTGGTTCAGGGGTATGACGTCGATTGTTGCCTTGACATTTTGCACACGGCTCCGCGTTAGATTTGTGCCCGTAGATGAGTCATAAGATTTTGCGCACGACACACGAATGAATCATCGCTGTGATATGTGCAAGTGCATTTTCCGCAACGCGGATGAGTCATACGTTACATAATTGCAAATGAGGTCATTCTTATGTTTATGTTATCATCTTGTGTTTATGTTACGCTCGACTGATTTTCAGCTGTACATCTTTGCTGGTTTTCTTATCCTAGTTACATTTTCCCCCTCGCAAAAAAAAATTTTTATTTACATTTGGAATGAGTGAGGCAATTTATCTTAAAGAAATCAATGAAGTTATGATACCGTATAGAGATAATATAAATAAGTATCTCGTCCAAGATAAGGTTTGTTGTGGAAGGCGCAGCAAATGTAAACTTAAGGGAAAACAGTATCTCGGATTAATTAAATATTTGGTTAGTCTTGCGGTTGACCTGGGGCTTGATGGATTTCTTCTGGAGGTTATTCGTTGTTTCATCGTTTGGTACGGTGTTCTTTGGACTTCGTATGGTGTGTGACGAATGAACAATACTAGTCAGAGTGTCAACTAGTCTAATTATCCGTAAGTGCCCCAAATGATATGTGAGTATTAGTTGTAATTTACTGTTAATAAATGTTTTGTTTTATTAAGCTACGTCCCTTATTTCATGTTACTTAAATTATTACCGTAACAATATACGTATTTCGTATTCGAGCGTGAATGTAGAACAATGCCTCCTAAAGCAAGTGAAATGTGGAAGCATTTTAAAAGCAAATCTGTTCGTTGTAAACACTGCAAAGGAACCATAAAATATGATGCTGCGACATAAGTTTTAATTTCAAGAATAGAAATTGGTAATGTATGTATTGAATCGAATCGATTCCACGTGTTTAAAATGAATCGATTCATCTGAACCGATCACACACAATCGATTCAATTGAATCGATTCATTTAACTGTTTTGAGCATCCCTAGTCTAATGTGACATGTATCGAGTTTATTAGGTCTTTTCGCGGAGACGTTCCGAACTATTTCGGAACGGTTAAAATCAAATGCCCATCGAAATAATGAACGATTTTAACAAGCTTTCAAGTGTATAACTTTCATGAGTGCATGGATTTTAAGGTTCCGAACTAGTTCGGAACGTCTCCGCGAAAAGACCTATTATCTCTTTTATTATTTATATTGACTTGTCCTATTTTATTTTGACACAATCATGGAACGAATAAAATTATCATTATTATTATTAAGTCCCGAAAAGAAAGCGACAAACTCAAACTTAACGAAATTTATTTACAAAAACGGATAAACAAAATAAATACGACTGTGTAAAATCCCCGTTTTCGGCGAGAACGTATCTTTTTGATTCAGGTAGATCACAGGAGATGTCAAGCGGATCGCCGACGTGCTCGTCATTTGCCTACGGGTCGACTGTTGATCTCGTCCAGTTCCTGTTGATCCTCGCTCGATTCGTCGGGCAGAGAATAGAGACACTTGTAGACCAAAGTGGCGGCGGCGGCTCCGAGATTCGGACCGAGCCAATACACCTAATACACAAAAATTCCTGACGTATAGGCCACCCACATAACATCGCAGGCTAGAATTGCCTAATCAAAAACATCGCGCGCTTTTTAATCGTCGGCCGGCGACGCACGTTGCACGAAGGAAGTAAGGTTACTGTATCGAGAAAGTAGCGCCAAGTTTTAATTTGGGATTAATCAAATTCATTCATAAACTCCTTAGCAACGGTAACTTGTTATGTATCTATCCTTTCTCTTCTTTAGCGCTTCCTTTTTAATTTGGGGGACGAAGCCGCGGAAATGAATGGCGGTACCTTCTAAATACAGTAACCTTAGAAGGAAGCCCCGATTATAAAAGCGCGCGAAATTCAAATTTCATTAATTACCCAGTGGTTACTCCAGTCGTTGTTCAACGCGGCGGGCGCGAAGCTCCTCGCAGTGTTCAAACTCGCCCCGGTGAAAGGCGCCTGAAAGTCAAAAAAAAAAGGTTTCGCCCAAATTTTTATACGTCTTCCTTATTTGATCGGTGCTTACAGCGGCGAAGCAAATGCCAGCAATGGCGAAGCCGAACTTCAGCGCCACGGAGTCCGTGTTCTTCGCGTTCCTCTTGTCCCAAACGGAACAGCAGATTATGGCCAGGACTGCGGTGATGATTATCTCGATGCCGAGCGCCTGCAAGAGAAAAAGGGGGCCTTCAGTAATCCGAGGGCGATGTGATTCCCGGAAACGTTTCTCACCTGATAGACCGCCAGCTTCGGATGCACCATCGTCGTGCAGAAACCGGCTCGAGTTATCGTCGCATTTTTTTCCGGGGAAAAAACCTCCCTGCCAATCAAAGTATCCGGCACCAAGAGCTAAAGAACAAGAAGCTTGAGGGGGGGTGGGGTGAAACCTTCAGGAAAAGACTCACCATCAGCAAACCATAACCGATGACTGCACCGATGAACTGGGCTATGATGTACACGACGGCTTTTAAGTACTTGAAGTAACCTAGGATTACTGCGACTATCGTCACGGCGGGGTTTATGTGCGCCCCCGATATAGGTCCAAACATCTGAAACAATTTGGGCAATCAAGTAGGTGATTTGGGGGGCGAATCGAATTTGATACTCACCACAATTACGATCATAACGACAAGTCCGAATCCGAGGGAGGGAAAATAGTGCGACACGGGGATGGGGACTACGTCGACCACCCCCGCCATGCAGCCCAGAAACAGGAGCATCGCCGTCCCGAGGACCTCGGCGATGAACAGGGCGACGAGGCTGTCCGCGATCGCGCCCTTTTTCCCATCTGGAACACAAGAGGGTCACATGAAAAAATTCGGGCCGGATCCGTTGGTTTACAACCGCGTTTTCGACCCATGTTATTTATCACATCCGGGCGATAAAACAACTTTGCAAACTGAGAACCTATTTGTTTATAATAAAAACGTTGAGCCACCGCCGCCGTCGGCCTTCGAACCGAATGCAAATTTATAATGACATTGTAAGTAGGTGAGATAAAATAATGCTGTTTATCATTAAACTTTGCTCTCGGTATTTCATCGGCGGGCGTCGGAAACTAATGAATAAATAAATAGAGGAGGGGGACACACAATCATATTTTATTTATAAAAAAATTGTTTATATTATTTTCTGAAGCTTTATATTGTCACGAATTCGGAGTTTGAAGTCGCCATCGCTTATTAAATTGAAAAAATATTTTAATTGTACAATATTCAATTGTCAAACACTGAACAACGAGATGGAGTACTTTCTATTATTATTTATCGCTTTACGAATCGCGCACGTCATTTGCTAGATAGAAACTGATTCAAATCGCGCGCCCCGTCCGGCTTCTAAGCAGGTTTCGTCTTTCCTGAATCTTCCAGTTAAAGTACCTAGATTAACAAAGTAAGTACCACGCTAATTATATTAGAATTTTGGAGTCAAAATGGCGGTATCTACAGTCTTTAAAGTGGTTTCGCAGTTAGTTCTGACATATGACTGTAGGTGGCGCGAAAATAATAAAAATCGATGGCGCGAGATTTAACAATATTTTAAAAGCACAATTTTATACATCCAATAGAGTAAATAAATAAAATTTAAACTGGTCAAATTCACAAGAGTATGAAATAGATGGAGGGAGCGATATGTTAAAATTTGAAGAAAAAAGTTTTTAACTTTGACAATCGTGTCTTGCTGTCAGTCGATGTGTCGACTGCATAAGAAATTATAAATTACTGAATAATAAAACAAAAATACAGAAACAAAAGCCGACTAGTAAAAATACAAGTGCATTTACAGGTAAAACAAACGAAAAGAAATTTGGAAAAAGAAACAAACTGAAAAAAAAAACGTTTATAAACAAAATTGAAAAAAAAAACTCATAATTTTCTATCATTTTCATTTAATTGTGTTGTTTTGGCAAAAAAATTAAACAAGACATAGAAATAAAAAGAGAGAGACTAATAAATATATTTACAAGTAAAACAAATGAAGAGATAGTTAGGAAAAAAAAAGAAAGAACGAAAGAAAAAATAATCTAATAAACAAAAGATCTGAAAGATTACGAACTTTGACTTTTGTTCTTTAAAAATTTATTTAAACAACTATTGCATGTTGCGGTGTTAATGTATATACATACGTATTTCTTTAAAAAATTCTTTAACATAAGAAAAAAATTTGAAAATAATAAAATAAATAAAGGATAATGTATTAAACGGATTTATTTAAGAAATTCTTTGATTCAAGTTTGTTTTTTCAAATCTTAATTTAACTTAAGTAAATATTTTTAGAAATAATCAATTTAAAATTAACTATTTATTATAGATAAATTATTTAGATTTTTTAATGTATAAATACGTATGAATTAAGTTTAGAATTGTAAATATTAGGCTAATTTATTTAACGCCATAAAATTATTCAATGTGTAAAGGAAACTGTAGGTAACAGTAAGAAGTTCGGAGAATAAACAAGTGAGGGCGCTGTGTTAGTTATCGCGTAAACTTATGGCCGGTGACGCCTTAAAACCGCCACCGCGTGGAATCCGATATATGCATGCATGAACGGGACGGAAGAAAAGTGAATAAATCTTTGTGGGAAGGTTTTGTGAAAAGCCCGACCTAATATTAATAAATTTTTTTCGAAAACCCGAACTTCTTCTTGCGAATAATTAGTTCGTGAAAATGAATCATTTAAAGTGGTACAACAAACTGTGCTTTACTTTTTCTTCTACGACATTTTTTTATTATATACCCCCCCCCCCCACACACACACAACTCTTACATTAGATAATGACATTCGATAATTTTGAATGTGAAGAACAACAAAGAAATTGGTCTACGAGATACACTGAAAAAAAATTCATCATCAAAGAAGAACCTCAGCAAGGAAAAACAATAAGAAAAAGAAAAAAAAAGGAATTAATTTAAACAAATTAGAAATTCACACCAATATGTATGTATATGAATTATTTTCGAAAACACTCTTTTATTTTCCGAAATCGCTTAAGTTGCTAGTTTAAATTTGTTCTCATTCAAAAAAGTGGTTCTTCAAGAAGGTCATAGATGGCGCTGATGAGATAATTTTATTGTGTGCGAACCCTGTCATATTTTAAAGCACTCTTTTGTTTCCTAAAATCACTCGAGTTGCTAGTTTAAGTTTGTTCTCATTCAAAAAAGTTGTTCTTCAAGAAGGCCATAGATGGCGCTGACGAGATAATTTTATTGTGTGCGAACAATGCCATATTTTAAAGCACTCTTTTGTTTCCTAAAATCACTCGAGTTGCCAGTTTAAATTTGTTCTCATTCAAAAAAGCAGTTCTTGAAGAGGGCCACCGATGGCGCTGCTCAGGTATTAATTCTATTGTGTGCGCACAATGTCATATTTTAAAGCACTCTTTAGTTTCCGAAAATCATTCGATTTGCTAATTGAAATTTGTTCAAATTCAAAAATCAGTTCTTCGAGGAGGCCGTAGATGGCACTGATGAGATAATTCTACCGTGTGTGTGTGTACCAGGGAACGTAATTTTTCGTAACGCACTCTTTTGTTTTCTGCAATCACATGGTTTGATAGTTCAAAATAATATAAACTAAGCTTCGTTTTTACAAATTTTTCGCCGCTGAAGTAATTCTATTGTATACGTAAAATGTTACTTTTTAAAGCACTCTTTCGTTTCTTGAAATCACTTGATTCGCTAATTTAAATTTGTTCAAAAATTAGTTCTTCAAGAAGGCCATAGATGGCGCCGCTGAGCTAATTCTACTGTGTGATTTTTTAAAGCGCTCTTTTGTTGCACCTGAGTTGCTGGTTGAAATTTGTTCGAGTTCAAAAGTTAGCTCTCTAAGGAGGTCATAGATGTCGCCGATTATGTTTCCTAAAATCACTTGAGTTGCTAGTTTAAATTTGTTCGAGTTCAAAAACTGATTCTTTAAGGAGGCGCTACTGTTCGTGCACTGAGAACGCATAGATGGCGCTGATGAGGTGGTAATTCTATCGTTATGTACCAGGAGAATGTATTTTTTTTCCTAACGCACTCTTTTGTTCTCTGCAATTACACGGCTCGACTGAAAATTATTTCAAATAAAAAAGTCACTGTAATTTCGTTCTTGAAAAATTAGTCCTTCAAGAAGGCAATAGATGGCGCCGCTAAGGTAATTCTATTGTGCAATTTTTAAAGCGCTCTTTGTTTCCCAAAATCGCTTGAGTTGCTGGTTTATATTTGTTCAAGTTCAAAAACTGGTTCCTTAATGAGACCATAGATGGCGCTGATGGAGTAATTCTATCGTGCGCATTTTTTCCGAACACACTTGTTTTGTTTCCTGAATCCGCACGGTTTGATAATTTGAAATTAATTAAAATCAAAAACACCACAACTTCGATTTTACCAAAAAAAGATAGTTCTTCACGAAGGCCATAGATGGCGCTGCTGCTTCTATCGTGCATGCGCAATGTTATTTTTCAAAGTGCTCTCTTGTTTTTTCGAAAATAACTCGATTTGCCAGTTTAAATTTGTTCAAATTCAAAAAAGTGGTTCTTCAAGAAGGCCATAGATGGCGCTGATGAGGTAATTCTAATGTGTATGTTAAGAGTTTTCCTAAATCACACGGTTTGACAGTCCAACATTATTGAAAATTAAAAAAAAAACAGTACAATTTCGTTTTTAGAAAAATCACTTTTGCTTTCTGAAATCACACGGTTTTATAATTTAAAATTAAAAAAAACACTAATTTCGATTTTATAAGAATTGGTTCTCCAAGAAGGCCATAGACGGCGCTGCTCCTTCAATCGTGTGTATGTTAAGAGTTTTCTGAAATTACAAAGAGAGAATTCGAATAAAAAAGAAACACTATAATTTTGTTTTTACTAAAACCGGTTCTTCAAGCAGACCATAGATGGCGCTATTGTTGTGCTATCTTTGGAAATACAAATAACAGATGACAAAGAGAAATCTAAAAAATTATAAATTTCCCAGTGATGCAATCTTTTGTTTTCTGAAATGACTAAATGTGCAAGAATTGGTTCTTCAAGAAGATCATAGATGGCGCTGATGAGGTAATTCTTTCGTAGAGAAAATGCATTTTTTTTGTTTCCTAAAATCACTTGATTTGCTAATTTAAATTTGTTGTTAAGTTCAATAGGTGGTTCTTCAAGAAAGCCATAGATGGCGCTGATTGTGTATGTATCAGGGAAGGTATTTTTTTTCCTAACGTAGATACTCTTTTGTTTTCTGTCATGACACGGTTTGATAGTTTGAAATTATTTAAAATTAAAAAAAAAACACCGTAATTTCTATTTTACAAAAATTGGTTCTTCAAAAAGGCGCTGCGGAGGTAACTCTATTGTGCTTGCATTTTTTTCTAACGCACTTCTTTCGCTTTCTGAAATCACACGGTTTATTAATCTAAAATTATTTCAAATCAAAGAAAACACCGTAATTTCGTTCTTACAAAAATTGGTCCTTCAAGAAGGCAATAGATGGCGTTGATGAGATAAATCTATTCTGTATATACCCGAGAACGTATTCTTTTCTTAACGCCCCCTTTTGTTTCCTGCAATCACGCGAGACCATAGTTTAAAATTTTACAAAAATTGGTTCTCCAAGAAGGCAATAGATGGCTCTGCGTGTATGCGTATGTACAGAAAATGTATTTCGTTCCTAACGCCCTCTTTTGCTTTTTGCAATTACATCATTAAAATTAAATAAAAGACACTGCAGTTTCGTTCTTATAGAAAGTGGTCCTTCAAGAAGCTAACAGATGGCGCCGCCGAGTCATTTTTGAAACGCGTCATTTTTAAAACGCTCTTTTGTTTCCTAAAATCACTTGAGTTGCTAGTTTAAATTTGTTCGAATTTGCTAAATTTGGTCAAGTTCAAAAACTGGTTCTTCAAGAAGGCCATAGATGGCACCGATGAGATGATTCTATTGCGCATGTACAGAGGATGCATTTTTTTCCCTAACACACTTCTTCTGTTTTCTGAAATCACACGTTTTGATAATATAAAATTATTTAAAATTTAAAAAAGACACTAATTTCATTCTTACAAAAATTGGTCCTTCGAGAAGGCGATAGATGGCACCGCTGAGGTAATTCTATCGTGTCATTTTTTAAAGTGCTCCTGTTTTCCCTCAAATCACTTGAGTTGGTAGTTTAAGAACTGATTCTTTAAGCAGGCCATAGACGGCGCTGATGAAGCAATTCTGTCGTGTATGACACAGAGATTGTATTCTTTGTTCCTAACGCACGCAATCACATGGTTTCACAGCTTAAAATTATTTAAAATGAAAAAAAAACCTGTAATTATTCGTTTTAACAAAAATTGGTTCCTCAGGAGGGCCATAGAGGGCGCTGGTGCTTCTATTTTGTTTGTGCAATTGTATTTTTAAAGCGTTCTTTTCCTAAAATCACTTGATTTGCCAGTTTAGATTTGTTCAAATTCAAGAACTGATTCTTCAAGATGGCCATAGATGGCACTGGAGAGGTAATTCTAACGTGTATGTTAACATTTTGCCGGAATCACACGATTTGACGACGGTCCAAGATTATTTAAAATTGGGAAAAAGAAAATCGGTTCTTCAAGAAGACCCATAGATGGCGCCGCTGAGGTAATAAAATCGCTCGAGTTGCTAGTTTAAATTCGTTCTAATTCAAAAAAGCGGTTCTTCAAGAAGGCCACAGATGGCGCTATTGTTTGTGCACACAGAGTTGTCATTTAATTATTTTCTCATTCGCCGATTATTGTTTATTTCCTCATTCGTCCATTATTGTTTATTTTTACTCGTTATTCTTTTCTATCAGACGAACGTCTTTTGTTTTTTTTTTTGCTTTAGGCTGATGCCGTTTTTTATTTTATTTTGTCATTAAGCGATTGTCAATTATATTTCCATTAATCGACGTTTTATTAATTGTAATCTTTTTTCATTTATTTGTCTAGTTGATTGTCATTTGTTTATCCTTATATCTTTGATTTTTCTTCGTCGTTTACCATTTCTTTATTTTTTCATTGATCGATTGTCATTTATTTTTATCGGTTGTCATTTTTTCGTTAAATTGTTTTCATTTTTTCTTTATTCTCGTCAGGCGATCGACGGTTTTCTTTTTGTTATTGGTCGATTGTCATTTGTTTTTCTTTAAAAGTTGATTGTCATTGGTCGATTGATTCTTTTGGTTAGTTGTATTTTTTTTTATCAATCGGATGCCAATGTTGCCATTTTTCCATTTGCCGATTGTCGCTTATTTTTCTCATCAGTGTCGTCAGGCGATCGACAGTTTTCTAGTCGATTGTCATTTGTTTTTTTTCTGTTTTTATAAGGTGATTGTTTATGACTTTATGTGTTTAAACGTTGTGACGTCATTCATGTCGGTACTTCATCGATCTACTGGCTTTGAATTCTATTGCGTATGCACCAGAGAAAGTATTTTTTTCCTAATGCACACTTTTATTTTCTGCAATCACATGGTTTGACAATTTAAAATCATTCAAAACCAAAAAACCGTCTAATCATTCGCTTCTACAAAAATTGTTTCCTCAAGAAGCCCATAGATGGCGCTGCTGAGGTAATTCAATTGTGTCATTTTTAAAGAGCTTTCTTTTGTTTCCCAAGGCTTGGTTTATCAAACACAAGTTAACTTTAAGTTAAAGTTAACCTTCAGTTAATTACCAAAGCAATTGTTTTCGTAGTGGTTACTATGGGAACAAACTGAAAGTTTTGTCTTGTGATTGATAAACCGGCCCTAAATCACTTGATTTATTTGCCAGATTCGACTTCTTTAAGGCCCAGTATTTCATTCGGAGTTTAACTTTAAGTTTCGTTTTATTTATATGGAAACAATTGTCTTTACAATTATTACTGTGGTAATAAAACGAAGCTTAAAGTTAAACTCTGAATGAAATAATGGGCCTTAGTAAAAGAAAAGACTGGTTCCTCATGTGGTCAATAGATGGCACTGACGAGGTACATAATTCTATTGCGCATGTACACTGCGATCGGCAATGATTGAACGTGAACGTGCCGCCTCACAATATTTTTTTATTGTCCGCACGGCGTCGCGTCGTGTCGAAATTATTATTGATATCCTTGCGGAATGAAAGATTGATAAATAATGTTTCAGACGCAAACCTTCGATCATAGTCGGTCGCAGTGTACCACGCATCCTCTTGTTTTTTGAAACGACGCAATTAGGTAACTCGTGTCTAAATAAAAACCTGGTCAAGTAGGCTACATTTAGTCATTCTGCTATGTAAATGCTATGGATAAACTTTCGATCACAACCCACTTGACCAGGTTTTTATTTAGACACTTATTAGTTTAGGATTATTTAAAATTAAAGCCGAAGAAAAAACTTGTGAATTAAGACAGCAATAATAATAATAATACGAATTAAGAAAGTTTAATATAATAGTTATTTTAGTAATGTTGTCGTTGTTTATTTTATCAAGTTTAGAATTTAGAAAAGTTTATGCATTTTCAATATATCCGTAAAACACGAGCACGTTTGTTTATTTGTCTATGGTTTGGTAATATGATACGGGTATATGCGTCAGGTAGAGAGATGCAAGGAAAGAAGGAACGAAAGCACTTCGGTCGAGGCGCGGTCCTTGAGGGCGAACGTTTTGGTAAAGTTGCGCTAATCACGCAAACGGGCTCGCGAGTGTTGTAATAAATTGCAAGGACATGTAATGAAGTAATTGTTTGCTGATGGTAGATGATGCTCTGAGGTAGAGTAAGGTGCCAATCACGTTGTGTCCGCTGATGGCTCGGACAGAGAGTAAGAGATTGGGCATTCTTTCATAAGGGTGATCGCTCTGGATTCGCCCATAAATGGGAGAGAGTCGAGGATCATCTCACCTGTATACGGCACCTGACCATATCCGCCTGCTGCAGAGGCGTGAGTAGTAGATGCCGGGAATACAACTAGTTGTAATACCTGACCAGGTGATTGCCTTGTGCTTTTCAAGAAAGGTCATGACTTGGTGTTGACTGGGCTGTGCCCAGTGTAGCAAACACTGTGGAAGTCAGTGGCACCAATGATTCTGAGAACGTACGCTCAGAAGGCAAGGTATGCTAATATCCACCTTGGGGTCGTCTTTATGCATGCGAAGTACGAAGATGGACATTCGAGGACACCTTCTCCGTGAATTCGCATCCCAGAAGGGAACTACCGCATCTAGAGTCTCCGCTGGATGGTGCGGGGCCGGGAGAGGGCCCCGGTAAGTAAACAAGTCCTATAGTCTTGAGTAGATGCTCGTAAATGGTTATTTGTAATTTTGCATGACATCCTTATCGAATCGAAAAGCGAAGCCCAGATGTTAAGACGTTTACCCTCAGCTCCGCAGTGGTCGAGAAAAAAAGAAAGAAAGCAGGGAAAGAGAGATCTAACCAAAGGGTGAGTGAATGTTTATTGTAACTCGGTCCTCTGACATTGTTATTAGTCGAAAATGTTCAACAAAAAAAAAACTATCCAACAGTAATAATTTGTTTTGTGAATTAATTTGTAAATAGGTAATTGTTTTACTTACACATCGCGTCGTGATTCACTAGAAAGTTCCACTTAAAAACGACGAAATAATCAATATATCGTCGGGGCCGTGAACGAGAGGACTCCGGGCCCAATTCGGAACGCAACTTTCACTTCACTACTATAGCAAATAACATGACGATCACGATTCCTCCAGCAAGATATTTATTATAGCTTATTGCCTATCGATTATTCCAGTTTGTAGTAATAATAAGTGTAAGGAGCGTCCACCTCAGCTTTTATACCTTTTCCAATTTTTTACGATTTGTAAATAAATGAGATAGCGAGCGGATACGATAATTGGTGACACATAGGAGGCTCATTATCTTGATATTGAGTGAGAAAAAGTAGAGAGCTCGAGATTAGGCCGGTTTGTTAGTATGTTAGTTATCAGCAGGGAGCGGAACAACATACATATTTTGACGTCATTACTATCAGCACGCAGCGGCGCGCGCATCACTCATCTGCTAATCGAGCAAATATAATCAATTTTTTTTTCATCTATACATCTCTGATGCTGTGACATGCTTACGCACCACCATTATGCCACCAAATCTAACAACAATCAACGGACAAGTGACGCATAAAATATAAACCTCCGATCCCTAGTTATCACGTCTGGAATGTTTCACCTGGTCGGCCCCGGAAAAAAGTTTTTTAATTTAATTATCGCTGAATCATCGTTTAGTTTAGTTTTATTGGTTTTATCGCTAGAATTTGCACTTACGTGTGAACGAACAAAATAAACTTGCAGGACATTTTTTTCGAAAGGCCAATCGGTTTCAAACGCGATCGAAAAGGCCGTTGCTTTAAAGCGAAGCTATAATGCTATACTGACCCCAACAGCTACATTTCTGACAACATTTCTTACAACACGCACACTGACACATTTCACCGTCGGGCACTTTTTTTTTAAACTGTCATGTCACATCATCTGTCAAGTAGAAAAGAAAGTGCGCCCACTTCATTTCTATTCGGAAATCGATTTACTAATTTAAAAGATCTTATCTGAAAACTGGACTGCCAGGCAAAAACGTTTCTTAATTAACGCATTTGTTTTCGCACTCACTTTTCACAGATAGTAATGATAATGATGATGATAAATACCTTCTGTTATCGCCGGTACGATAAAATACCGCCCGAAATTTACGGCAGGGAATTAATCTTGCTACCGCTCATTTCCCCGGTTGTAAAAATATCAGAAAATCCGCTTATCGCACTTTGCTAAGTCGTTCATAAACAAACTGAGAACAGCGCCATCTCGCACAAATCAAAATACTCAACGTTTCTTCAATGATTTTCACGTTTGCGATCGACGTGATTGAGATTGAACGCGTTGACTTGCACATACAACCTAAAGAGGTACCATTCGCTCTTGTTTCACAATTGTCAGCGCGCCAAAGGGAAGATTAACCGAAATGTGCATAGTTTCCTGTGATACACCCTGTATATGACGCAAGCGACCTCGCAAAGTGCGTCCAGAAACGACTTTCAATCTCGTCCGATGAAGACATGGAAATTACCTTTCAGTATTTGGAAGGGGAAGTTGCACAAACGCCCTGTATGTAAATGCTTGGCCTTTCAAACAACACTCGAGCCTATTCGATTAACATTCGGGTACCTGGGCGTTCCGAGGACTGTTAAAACTTGTACGTACAACCTAAAGAGTTCTTTTTTCGCAGTTTCCGGTGCGTCAAAGGGAAGATTAACCAGAAATAGCATAGTTTCCTGTGATACACCCTGTATATGATGTAAGCGACTTCGCAAAGTGCGTCCAGAAACAACTTCTAACTTCGTCCGATGAAGACATGGAAAGTACCTCTCAGTTTCTTTAAAGGAATTCAATTAACTTTCATGGGACGCCCTGTGTGTGAATGCTTGACCTTTCAAACAGCACTTGATGCCACCCAATTAATATTCGGGTACCTGGACAGAAGCAAACGCGTTTCGAGGACTGTCACAACTTGTACGTACAACCTGAAGAGGTAACATTCGTTCTTCTTTCGCAGTTTCCGGCGCGTCAAAGGGAAGATTAACCGGAAATTGCATAGTTTCTTGTGGTACACCCTGTATATGACGCAAGCGACCTCGCAAAGTGCGTCCAAAAACAACTTCTAACCTCGTCCGATGAAGACATGGAAAGTACCTCTCAGTTTCTTTAAAGGAATTCAATTAACTTTCATGAGACGCCCTGTGTGTGAATGCTTGACCTTTCGAACAGCACTTGATGCCACCCAATTAATATTCGGGTACCTGGACAGAAGCAAACGCGTTTCGAGGACTGTCACAACTTGTACGTACAACCTGAAGAGGTAACATTCGTTCTTCTTTCGCAGTTTCCGGCGCGTCAAAGGGAAGATTAACCGGAAATTGCATAGTTTCTTGTGGTACACCCTGTATATGACGCAAGCGACCTCGCAAAGTGCGTCCAAAAACAACTTCTAACCTCGTCCGATGAAGACATGGAAAGTACCTCTCAGTTTCTTTAAAGGAATTCAATTAACTTTCATGAGACGCCCTGTGTGTGAATGCTTGACCTTTCAAACAGCACTTGATGCCACCCAGTTAATATTCGGGTACCTGGACAGAAGCAAACGCGTTTCGAGGACTGTCACAACTTGTACGTACAACCTGAAGAGGTAACTTTCGTTCTTCCTTCGCAGTTTCCGGCGCGTCAAAGGGAAGATTAACCGGAAATAGCATAGTTTCCTGTGATACACCCTGTATATAACGCACGCGACCTCGCAAAGTGCGTCCAAAAACAACTTCTAACCTCGTCCGATGAAGACATGGAAAGTACCTCTCAGTTTCTTTAAAGGAATTCAATTAACTTTCATGAGACGCCCTGTGTGTGAATGCTTGACCTTTCAAACAGCACTTGATGCCATCCAATTAATATTCGGGTACCTGGACAGAAGCAAACGCGTTTCGAGGACTGTCACAACTTGTACGTACAACCTAAAGAGGTAACATTCGTTCTTCTTTCGCAGTTTCCGGCGCGTCAAAGGGAAGATTAACCGGAAATAGCATAGTTTCCTGTGATACACCCTGTATACAACGCACGCGACCTCGCAAACTGCGTCCAAAAACAACTTCTAACCTCGTCCGATGAAGACATGGAAAGTACCTCTCAGTATTTTGAAGGACAAGTTGCAAAGACTTGTTCTTCATCAATTTGTTTTTATGAAACACCCTGTACATGAACACTTGGGCTCTTAAACAGGAATTAATCTGATTCTCTTAACTTTGCACTTGCCTCAGAACTCTTAGATGTTGAAAACGGAAAATCTCAGCCTGAGATTTGCATTGTTTCTGTTGCTTGCGATACGCCCTGTATATATAACGTGCACGATGTTGCAACGTTTCATGTCGCCCGGTGAACACGTGGGGTTCGTGGAAGGTACTTTTCTGATGAATTATGACTAAGTAACAAGGGGATCACGTCAAGAAACCGTCAAAGATTCTTTGTGGACAGCCTGTATATGGGTCTTTAAACAAAATGCGAGCTTATTACATTTTCGAATGATATACGTACGAACGCAATCCCTCTAGGATGTACAACATGAACAATTTGCGTTTGCTCGCAATAAATCCGATTGCTTTAAAGTTGATTTTAAACGAATTTAGAGTGGCGCCATCTCTCGGTGAAACGAACGCATTTGATAATTTAAACGTTCGCAAGTGCGAAGCTGAATGGCTCACAGTCTCCCGAATGAAAAGGTTCGTTTGAAGTAAGCGATTTGAATTTGCTTACGTCGACAAGCTTCTGTCTTAAAGTGGCGCCCTCTTTTGGAGACGAACGCGCTCAGACTTAAAAGTAAACGGGTTACAGCATTTAGAATTAAGAAGACAAGTCGTTTGCATTTAGAGGCGGTTTTGAAACGAATTGCAATTAAACCGGAAGTGGCGCCATCTCGTAGAAATAAACGAATTTGACTTCCTTTCCAAAATTATCTTCGCAATTGTATTTACAAAAAAAAGAAACAAACAACACAGATAAGTTGTGTAATAAAAGATCTCTGAATGTATTTACATGACATTTTAAAATGACCTTGAGAATCACCTTGACAATTACATTTACAAAAAACGCACACCAATCAATTGTATAGTATCTGTGAGTATAAGAGACATTCGGAGATGTTTTCAAAATGATTTCTAAATAAATCGGAGGTGGCGCCCTCTCGCGGAAATAAATGAATTCAGTTTGAACTTTTTTTTCCAAAATTTCCACCAATTATCTTGACAATTGCGCCTTCAAGAAAACACACAAATGAATCGTATAATATCTCTGAATATAAGAGACGTTCAGAGATGTTTTCAAAATGATTTCTAAATAAGTGGCGCCACCTCGCGGAGACAAATGGATTTAATTTTAATTTTTTTCCAAAAATTTCTAGCAATCGTCTTGACAACTGCACACACATTCGGCGGTTTTAAAATTGATTTTAAACGAATTTAGAGTGGCGCCACCTCTCGGAAGCTTTAAGTACCACTTCAACTTTTCCAAATTTGAAACTAAACCGAACGAAAAAAATACTGCGCTTACGGCAGCGTTAGCCAGACTTTTTTCTTTTAGAATTGTTTATAAACAAATTGGAAATGGCGCCACCTCGTGCAAAACGAGACACAAAATTTTTTTTTCAAAAATTTTCAGGTCTGCGATTGACGTGATTGACACTGAACTCGTTGATTGAACAAAAGAAACAATCTGTGTTGACTTTTGTGAATTCGATGGCTTAAAAATTGATTTTAACCAAATTTAGAGTGGCGCCATCTCTCGGAAGCTTTAAGTACCAGTTCCACTTTCCACAGTTTGAAAATAAACGGAAGGAAAAACAATCTTGCGCTCATGGCGGCGTTAGTGAGACTTTTCTTTTTAGAATTGTTCATATCGAAATGAAAATGGCGCCACCGCGTGCAAAGCGAGACACTAAAATTTTTTTCCAAAAAATTTCCGTGATTGAGATTGAACTCGCTGATTAAGCGAAAGAAACAATCTACGTTAAGTTCTATGAATTCGATGGCTTGAAAATTGATTTTAAACGAATTTAGAGTGGCGCCACCTCTCGGAAGCTTCAAGTACCACTTCAACTTTCCCAAGTTTGAAACTAATCGAAACGAAAAACAGTATTGCGCTCATGGCAGCGTTAGTCAGGCTTCTTCTTTTAGAATTGTTTATAAACAAATTGAAAATGGCGCCACCTCGTGCAGGACGAGATACTAAATTTTTTTTTCAAAAAATTCAGGTTTGTGATTGACGTGATTCAGATTGAACTCGTTGTTTAAACGAAAGAAACAATCTGCGTTGACTTCTGTGAATTCGATGGCTAGAAAATTGATTTTAAACGAATTTAGAGTGGCGCCACCTCTCGGAAGCTTCAAGTACCACTTCAACTTTCGCAAGTTTGAAACTAAACGGAACGAAAAACAATATTGCGCTCATGGCAGCGTTAGTCAGACTTCTTTTTAGAATTGTTTATAAACAAATTGAAAATGGCGCCACCTCGTGCAAAACGAGACACTAAATTTTTTTTTCAAAAAATTTCAGGTTTGCGATTGACGTGATTGAGATTGAACTCGTTGATTAAACGAAAGAAACAATCTACGTTAAGTTCTATGAATTCGATGGCTTGAAAATTGATTTTAAACGAATTTAGAGTGGCGCCACCTCTCGGAAGCTTCAAGTACCACTTCAACTTTTCCAAGTTTGAAACTAAACTGAACGAAAAACAATACCGCGCTCATGGCAGTGTTAGTCAGACTTTTTTTTAGAATTGTTTATAAACAAATTGAAAATGGCGCCATCTCGTGCAGAACGAGACACTAAATTTTTTTTTCAAAAAATTTCAGGTTTGCGATTGACGTGATTAAAATTGAACTCGTTGATTAAACGAAAGAAACAATCTGCGTTGACTTCTGTGAATTTGACGGCTCGAAAATTGATTTTAAGCGAATTTACAGTGGCGCCATCTCTCGATAATTTAAAGTGCCACTGCAAATTCGAAACTGAATGCGTTACGCCGTTACGGCATCCGGAATTAAAAGGTTCGTTGCGTAAGCGATTCGGATTTGCCCACGTTGAGAAATCACTTTTTAAGGTGGCGCCCTCTTTTGGCATCTGGCGCATTTAATAATTTCGAGTACTGTTTCAACGTTTTCAAATTTAAAAGTACATTATAGCATTTAGAATTAAGGAAACCCGTTCGCATTTAGGGAAGATTTTAAAATGATTCGTAAGTGGCGCCCTCTCGTAGAAATAAATGAGTTTAATCTTTTTTTTCCCCGGAATTATTAGCGATTACTTTGACAGTTGTGTTTACCAGAAACACAAATCAATTATATCCGAACGTACGTGATATTTAGGGACGATTTTAAAATGATCTGTGAATAAAGTGGTAGCAGCGCCATCTCGTGGAAATAAGCTAAACTAATCTTTAATTTTTTTTTTACCAAAATTTTTAACAGTTACCTTGTCAATTGTATTTACACAAAAAACACAAAAATAAATTGTCTCTGGGCGTACGTGACATTTAGGGACGATTTTAAAATGATCTGTGACCATCTGTGACTAAAGTGGAAGTGGCGCCATCTCACCGAAATAAACGGATTTAATATTCTCTTCTTCCAAATTCAAATTCGACAATTGCGCTTACGAAAAGACAGACACACAAATAAACTGGACGTAAGCGACATTCGTAAGTGGCGCCATCTCGTAGAAACAAACGAATTTAATTTTTATTTTATTTCCGAAATTATTAGCGATTACTTCGACGATCGTGTTCACCAAGAGCACAAGATAAATTGCATCCGAATGTACGCGACTTTTAGAGACGATTTTAAGACGATCCGTGATTAAAGTGATGGCAGCGCCATCTCGTAGAAATAAGCGGAATTAATCTTTGATTTTTTTCCCCAAATTTTTAACAATTGTATTTATACAAAAAACACACAAATAAATTGCATCTCAGTGTACGTGACGTTTAGAGACGGTTCTAAAATGATTTGTGGATAAAGTGAAAGTGGCGCCATCTCGCAGAAACAAACGAATTTAATATTACCTTCCAAAATTCTTAACGATTACACTTACAAAAAGACACACAGATAAGTTGAATGTAAGCGACATTCAGAGATGTTTTTAAAGTGATTTGTAAGTGGCGCCATCTCGTGGAAATGAACGAATTTAATTTTTATTTTTTTTTTAGGAAATTATTGACGATTACTTTGTATTACAAGCGTGTTTACCAAAAACACAAATAAATTGCGTCTCTGAACGTTAGCGACTTTCGGAGATGTGATCGCGAACAAACTTCAAGCAGCGCGCCAGCGCCATCTCGTAGAGACACACGAATTTAATTCGATTTTTCCCCAACATTTTTATTTTGACGATTGCATTTGCAAAAAAAAAAACACACGAACAATTTATAGGTATAATATGCATCTCTGTCTGAATGTAAGAGACGTTCGGAGACGATTTTGAAACAAATTCAAGCACCTATTGGAAGCAGCGCCATCTGGTAGAAGTAAACTAAAGTTAACTAAAGTTTTCAGCGATTGCCTTGACATATGAATTTACAAAAAATAAAATAAAAAACACGTGCAATAAACTGTATGCAAGCGACATTAAGAGACGATTTTTAAATGATTTGTAAAACGGCGCCATCTCGCGACGAGGAATGCAAACAAACAAACAAACAATTTCTGCCCTAATTGTGTCTACAATTTCTGATTTTTCTTGAGGATTTCGAATTAAGTAACAAAAAAATCAGAAAGATTAAACCTGAGGTCCTTCAGGGTTGTACATTTGGTCCGCGCGTTTGCTTAATTTATTAAACTGTGTATTTCGTATGAAATTCTGGTTTCTCGCGTTCACCACGTGGATGGTAGTGGAATGTCTGAGCTAGATGAAATCATAAAGGATGTGCTAATTAAAGGAACATAATAATTACGATTAGTTACAGAAGTCGTTGTCTTATCTCAATCGGTTATTAAAAGAATCCTATAAATTATATCAACAAATAAAAAAATGCACTCGACATAGTTAATTAATTGCTTCATACGAACAATTATAGTAACCATCAGATAACAAAACTTATTTACCGATTTATCTAGATGTCGCTGTAGATGTCGCAAGACCTCTCGAGAATTCTTTTTTTAATTTCTATTTTTATCGCCCACGCGCCCTGGCAATTTTTTTTTGTGATGTCGTATGGCGCCATACGATCGCTTACCTAATCCCCCAGGCAGTTACACAGTTTACTTTGCTCGCGATTATCATAATTGCGAGGGTTCCCCTGCCTGATTAGTTTTATTTAGAGAACTCGCGCGTCGATTGGGCAGGAAATCAATAGTCGAGTGTTTTATTGCCTCACTGTTGGTTTTTCATAGGCGGCTTATCGTATAGGCACAAGTCAAACACCGGGGAGTGGGGGAGGGGGTGTGCGGAAATTATCCACATCTCAATTCAAGATAGAAATTTTTAGTCCACAGACTTGTTGAAGTCATTTACTTTAACTTTTTTAAAAAATTATATTTATTATTAATTTATTAATTTGTTGCTAGTTCGTGTTGCTTTTCAACTCATTTTTATTATTCCGTGTCACCAGTCCGCGATGGTCCAGCAAGCAGGGCGCTAGACTACGAAACTAGGGGTCGTAGGTTCGAACCTCGCGGTTGACTCGATCCTCGATGGCAATTTTCCAGCCCCAATTTGACTCGAGTTGTTTAAAAAAAAAAAGAATAAATTAACTCTGAGGTAACTACAAACTGTAATCCTAACGTTCATGGCCTATTAAAGGGTTAGTAATTAATAAAATCGGTACAATCGAACGTAGAAGGATTTTACTGGAAAGAAAATGGATAGAACACAAAAAAATGAAGTCATTCGATGATGAGTGATGACATAACAGTAACAAACCAAATAACGATTTGTGAACCACTTTAGAAACTTGTGCAAACATAAAAGTTACTTGACCCGCATCATTTACGTAGTTAACTAGCTAGTTAAGTAATTGATAAGTGCCGACTTAATTTCGGTTTATTTTGTTAATTAATTAACAACAAACCTCTTATCTAACGCTTGTTCTTCGAGCATTAATCGATGAAGCCGTGTAATTGCAGAAACAAACGGAGGAAAAAAAAACTGAATCTATTTAAATAAAGTTTAATAGCTGCGCGGCGAATTTTGCTGAAATTCCGCGAAAGTTCGCGGTAAATAACCCAACCACGTCCTGTGTGTGACCTTCACGGTATCAAGGTTTGCTGTTACCCAATTACCGAACGCGCAATTATACGTAAAAAAAAGAAGAATGCAAACACTTCGGAAATGCCTCGTAATTTCGTCGGAATTGTTTACTATCGTGGACGCAAAGAAAAGCGAAGAGAATTCTGGTTATTTATTATTACATATTAATAAATGAAGTAGAAAATAGCTTCGTCGAGTAGGACGAGTTTCCCCTCCCCTGAATGAGGTATTATACAATTTATTTGTGTTTTTTGTACATAAGTAGAAAATACTTGGAAATTAACTTCGTCGATTTCTACGAGATGGCGCCACTTCCAGTTTGTCCGGAAATCATTGTTAGATCGTCCCTGAAGGTCACTTACATTCAGATACATGTTAATTACACAATGTATATGTTTTGTAAATACAATTGTCAAAGTAAATTTTTGCAAAAAAATAATTTTAAAGTAACTTCGTCGATTTCTACGAGATGGCGCCACCTCCAGTTTGCACGCGGATCATTTTAAAACGGTCCCTGAATGTCACTTACGTTCAAAGGTATTAACTGTACAATTTGTTCGCTTGTTTTTTTGTTGATTTGCAAATACAAGTGTAAATTTTGGGAAAAAAAACGTTTAAAATAACTTCGTCAATTCCTACGAGATGGCGCCACCTTACCCGCAAATCATTTCAAAATCGTCCCTGAATGTCACTTACGTTCAAATGTACTGATTGTGCAATTTATTTCTTTGTCTTTTTTTGTTTGCAAATACGTGTTAAAGTAAATTTTGGAAGAAAAAAAACGTTTAAAATAACTTCGTCGATTCCTACGAGATGGCGCCGCCTCCCCCGCAAATGATTTGAAAATCGTCCCTGAATGTCACTTACGTTCAAAGGTACTGATTGTGCGATTTATTTGTTTGTCTTTTTTTGTTCGTAAATACAATTAATTGTCAAAGCAAATTTTGCAAAAAATTAACTTCATCAATTTCTACGACGAGAGGGCGCCACTTCCAGTTTGTTCGCAAATCATTTTAAAATCGTCCCTCTCAACTTATATTCAGAGGTTTCACTTAGAAAATGCATTTGTTTTTCTTGTTTTGTAAATGCAATTGTCACGGTAAATTTTGTAAAAAAAAAAAAACATTAAAAAATTGTCAATTTCTGCTACATGGCGCCACCTCCAGTTTGTCCGCAAATTATTTTAAAATCGTTCCTGAACATTACTTACATTCAAAGGCATTAATTGTTTTTTTCTTGTTTTGTAAATGCAGTTGTCAAGCTAAATTTTATTTAAAAAAAAAAACATTTAAAAATTAATTACGCTTATTTCTACGAGATGGCGCCACCTCCAGTTTGTTCACAAAACATTTATTTTGTAAAAAAAATTTAAAGAATAACTTCGTCAATTTCTACGAGATGGCGCCACCTCCAATTTGTTCGCAAATCATTTAAAATCGTACCCGTCACTCACATTCAGAGATTTCGCTTACACAATGCGTTTGTTTTTCTGTTTTGTAAATGCAATTGTCAAGGTAAATTTTGTAAAAAAAAAATTTAAAGAATAACTTCGTCAATTTCTACGAGATGGCACCACCTCCAGTTTGTTCACAAAATATTTATTTTGTAAAAAGAAATTTAAAGAATAACTTCGTCAATTTCTACGAGATGGCGCCACCTCCGGTTTGTTCGCAAATCATTTTGAAATCGTCTCTGAAGGTCACTTATATTCAGAGGAATTAATTATACAATTTATTTGTTTTTTTTTTTGTTTGTTTGTTTTGTAAATACAATAATTGTCGACGTAGATTTTGTAAAAAAAAACCTTTAAAAATAACTTCATCAATTTCTGCGAGATGGCGCCACCTCCGTGGCGCCCGCAAATCATTTTAAAATCGTCCGTTAATGTCACTTAGGTTCAGAGATGTTAATTATACGATGTTAATTATACGACATAGCAAATTCTGTAAAAAAAAAACATTTAAAAATAGCTTCCTCAGTTTCTACGAGATGGCACCACCTCCAGTTTGTCCGTAAATCACTAGCTGCTTTCTTTCGCTGAAAAGTTTGAATCGTGATTCGAGTAATTTTCCGTTACCCGCTCCGGATCTGAATGCATTTCAATCCAAACGGATCGTAAAATTGAAAGATTGAAAGGGGAAACGGGATTACCGATCGGGATTGAAATTTCACGAAGATCCATTTGCAAGAGAGCATCCATCCTTGAATCTAAACGCGTTGTGTTGCGTTTGGATCAAACGAAAGAGAGCAGCTATTGTAAGGTCACTTATATTCAGAGGTTTCAGTTCTACAATGCATTTGTTTTTTTTTTCTTGTTTTATAAATACAATTATCAAGGTAAATTTTGTTAAAAAAAAACTTTAAAAGTTAACTTCGTCAATTTCTACACCTACGAGATGGCGTCGCCTCCAGTTTGTTCATAAACTTTAAACTCGTTCCTGAATGTCACTTACACTAGGACATAGCACTCGGAGATAAAGTGCGTTTAAAACGACTGTCATCAAGTAGGCTTATGTCAAGGGCAAATTTTTCAAAGATTATTAGAAACATAACCTAACTTTTTATGTTCACTTAATTACGATTTTCTACAAAACCGATAATAAAACGCAATTAATGAAATGAGACATTTATGTATACTATTACAAATGCCTCGAAGTCTTTGACATTTGACGCTATTGACAGCTTGTAGTTATTCAAGGTCACCACTTACATACTAAGCTATGACGTGCCGGCATAAAATAATGAAGCAAGTTCAGAGCCTTCTCGTTAACGGATTTTTTTGAACGCACGTTGTTAATTATACATACAATTTATTTGTTTCCCTTTTACTGTAAATACACCTTGTCGAGGTAAGTTTCGTATAAAAAGCATTCGAAAATTAACGTCGTCAATTTCTACGAGATGGCGCCGCTTCCAGTTTGTCCGTAAATAATTTTAAAATCGTCCATAAATGTCACTTACGTTCAAAGGCATTTGTTTTTTTTTTTTGTTATGTAAATACAATTGTCAAGGTAAATTTTGTTTAAAAAATAACTGCGTCAATTTTTACGAGATGGCGCCGCTGCGAGTTTGTTCACCAATCATTTTAAAATGTCGCTTAGATTCGGAGGTGTTACGTTATGTTATTGCCAAATTAAAAGAGAATCGGCAGACAAAAAATGTCACAGACTAGTGAATAAAAATAAATGTGACCATAAATGTAAAAAAAAATTGAAAACAAATCTTAAAAAGGAAAATAAATGAAGCCTCTACGTAAAGAAAATGAAGTTGTCCACTTAAAGAATAATGTTAAACGTAAAAGTCAACGAATTTTTAAATAAGGGAAAGAAATACTAGTAAAAAAGAAAAGGCTTGAAGAAAATTATAAGACCAAATTAAAAAAAAAAAAAAAAACAGGAAATTCATTTAAGGTAGTAGGTACATAATTAAAGAAACGATACAAAATTCTAGAATAAAAAAAACAATAAATCTTTAAATAAGAAAAAGGAAGACAATTAAAAAAAGCGGGCGAGTTAAAAGTAGAAACAAAAAACGATCAACCTACCACAAAACCAATTAAAAAAAAGACGTGAATTTGAAGTACGCGGTGAACAGAAGAAGAGAAACGAAATTAATTAAATTTAAAAAAAAACCGTCGCGCTAGACACTAAAAAGTTAAAGCTTGTTTCAGACAGTGCTGCCAACCGGAGGGAATTTTTCCTTTGGATGTCACATTATTATCACATTGAAAGATCTATAAATTAGAAATCGAAGGGGAGGGGAAACATGTCTTGTTGACAGTATTTTTTTTGTTGTAAAACTTTTTTTTTATTGTCAATTCATAAAAATCTACTATTAACTATAATACGTTGTTACTTGACCCACACAGTGTTGCCAAACGTGCTCAACAAAAAATAATTAAAAAGTTCAAATTCCTTTCAATCATTTACAACGCTCTGTCTCTGATAATTAATTAAATTAAAGTGTATCTAAGAGGCTAAAACATTTAAAAAAATCTTTGTCAAAAAAAGGTGCCCTAAGAAGTAAAAAGTACCGTCTTCGTTGCCAACTTTAAAAGAAAGTTACTGAGCGGGAAATTCGAATGCCTTTCAATCATTTGCGAACGCTATGTATCTTCGTTAATTAATATTTAAAGTTAAAATATATTTAAGAAAGGAAAGCAATAAAAAAATAATACTATCAGACTTGCTGTATAAATAAAACTGCTTGTGGTAAAAACGTACAGTGTAAAAAAACCTACCTTTGTCAATCAAGTCAAAATATATTTAAGAAAGGAAACCAACAAAAAAGTAATACTATTAGGCCCGATTTTACAATCGTCGGATAAGCATTATTATTGGTATAACGTGACGTAGGTGTGACGCAGATATGGAGGAACATTAAAGTAGTATCAAGTATAGTATAGTATCAGTAGGTATCAACTTAAAAAAAAAGCTAGTGACTGGGAAATTCAAATTTCTCTGGATCATTTATGAACGCTATCTTTGTCAATCAAGTCGAAATATATTTAAGAAAGGAAAGCAATGGACTGGTTTGTAAAAATAAAACTGGTTGTCGTAAAAAAGTGTAGTGTTCAGTAGGTACCAACTTAAAAAGAAGCTACCGAGTGGAAAATTCAAATTCCTCTCAATCATTTGTGAACGCTACATATTTAAGAAAGGAAAGCAATAAAAAAATAATACAACTAGACTCGTTCGTAGAAATAAAACTGCTTGTGGTACAGTTGGTACCGACTTAAAAAAAAGCGACTGAGCGGGAAATTCAAATTCCTCTCGATCATTTAAATATATTCAGAAAATAATAAACGATAATAATACTATTACATTTCTAGGTAAAAATAACTCTAACAATAAAGAATTGTGTAACAGGCAAAGGTTATCACTAATCATTATCGAATTTGAACAACAGGCGTTCGTTAATTTCAAAATAGATTGCGACATGTTCTTTTATAAGTTTAATTTTTTTTATAACGTAAATCTGGAATTGTAAAGGTCACACTGTACTTATTAAAGCTACAAAAAAAATATCAAATAATTTTCTAACAGTTAGAAACCATAAGCATGTTTACTTTTTTTTTATAACTAGATTTACTCCGTCCAGCTGTAGATTCAATAAACAGGCAATCAATAATAATCGACTATAGGAAGGAAAAAGTTTTCTTTTTTGAAACAAGAACGAATCCTTTCATCACCATCTTGACGAACGTCAGTCACTTGTGCACGAAACAGACGAATCGCAGACGAAATTATATTTAAACTTTAATTCGTTAGGGATTACCGGGGATAAATAAAAAGTATTGCACGCCTGATTGTAAACAATCCCACCGTACAATACTTTAGAGAAAAAAAAGTAGTGTCACACTTTTTTTGAACCATGAAACCTCTTGTCCATTACGTGACCAAAAAATTAAATAAATAAGTGAGCACGACAATAAGAAATAAATGAATGCATAATTTAATTATTTTTACTTAGCTGCAAGCGAAATGTTTTTTTTTTGTTGGACGATATTCAGGAGGGGCGACCTTACCATTTTCAGCCATTTTCAGGCACGGTACCTCTCGCGAACTGAAACAATCGATGTGTTGCGGATACCTGTTTACATGGAATGTCGCGTTATGACTGATCTCCTCCTGATCTTGCAACTCCTGATATCTTCCATTCACACGAGATAACAGTTCTTTTGGCAGATTAGCCGTACGCGCAACTTTGACCCCAGATACACTCACAGTCAAGGATTATTAACAAACATACATTACAACGAAAATCTCTACTCACATAAGTTAATTATGTAAGGACCAATATTCTTGTACGATCGATATAAAAACAGCGAAAGCCACTTTGCATTTTTGTTTCCTTCGCTTGTAAAGCTGATAACTGATGTGATAACATCAAGAGAGAAATCTAGCATGTTAATTACATGTTCGATTTCTATAAATAACACATAACAATCAAGAGGGTATCTAATTGCGAAGCTTATCTCTTCCGATTGGTATCTGTAAAGATTTGGTATTTACGTAGACAATGGATGGTCCTCCAAATGGTGGGCAATTACCTGCTTCGTCGGATCAGATCGGGTGACTTTTCAAGATCTACATGGATCTAGCAAAATTGGCAAGTAAGTATAAAATATGCTAAAAAAAACCCAGAGAAAATTAAGGCTAAAAAAAGGGCGAAGGTGCAACGGTTTAAATAAATTCTAAAGTCGATCAATCAATCACGCTTTAATCTAAGCGATTAATCACGTTGGCGACAACAATCGGAAAATTTTATAATTTTTAAAGCGTTGCTAAATATACCAAATATTTGTCGCAAGACCTAATTTTGCGCGACAATATTTCTGGCTCACCCTGTTACGTTCAAATCTCCCGCTAAAATATCGTGACGATACAGCATCATTCGACTGCGTATTAACACAGTTGGCTACACTGTCCCCCCTCATTTACATCGCTATAGGGGAAACCTGCGTGACGCGAACGCTCAACATCCATAAGCTATGAAGGCACCATGTGACTACCCGGTAGTCCATCACTGGTTATCGTCGGTAATTTTCGCGCGTCTTGGCGACCTCCTCCATCTTCAACCTGGTCGCGTCCTTCCTTGTTCGGAACATCGTGCCAGTTAGACGTAATTTACGTGTGTTGTGAAATTATCGTAATCTTACAGGAGAGAGAGAAAAAAAAGATTTTATTACTTTAACAAACTGCGCGCTGGAAATCGCTCCGAATGAACTGCACTGTCTTTTAATTTGCATTAGAGGAATTGCAGATAGCGTTAGAGATGTGCACAGAGGTGTTTTAAACTGCGCCCCCCCCCCTCCCCCCCGGCGACATACTGGGGGCGAACATTCTAATAAATAGCTCGGAATGAATTGCACTCTCTCTTCATTTTCTTTTTAATTTGCGTTACGAGAATTGTATAGAGATGTGCACGAGCATCTTTTACGCCGGTGATGCACCACACGACACAACAGATTTTGCCTAGTAAACAAACTAATACACTTCGAAGAAGTGAATTAGACTGCAATGTGGACGAGATTCTAATTGCCGCGAGCCCTTTACGAGGAGCGGCCTTAAGGGTACGTCAGCGATTTCTATTTCTCTATAGGGCTTTTAGACAAGTGAATGCACGTATTATCTCAAACCAATCGAAGCAGAGGAACGACCTCAGAGGACTTTTGGACAACGTTCTTCTTTTCATTGGGAAAGTGTTGGGGCTCACGAGTTGCTTGGCGATCAACAAACGTCAAAATGACGGACGTCAAGAAACGTCAGAATGACGAACATCAAGCAATGTCGCGCTGAACGATGATGACCGTCGAAATAAACAAAATTAAGGCCGCCCCTTAACGAATTGAAGCGCAACCGCATTCGTTTCTGATTGGCCGACAAATAGGATCGCGACCACCTCGTTTTCGTCGCTAAGGCAAACACAAAAGACTAAACAAACAAGTATATGTACGAATCAATCAAAGACAGTTAAATTTAAATTGCCATACTGTCTCCACCAAAACTTATTTGACACCTGTCAAACTGATAATTCGTTTAATTTAATTTCTTAGATGACGTTTGCCGAATCAATCGAAGAATCTGCTTTCGACGGTCATCCCTTATCAGAAATTTAAATTATCACTTTCTCTCCACCAACGCTTATTTGACACCTGTCAAACTGACAGTTCAGGTGACAAATACAGTCGAAAGCGAAAAAAATTGTAGACAAAAGCAGTTTCCTGTAATTGTTGCTTCTCAAGATGACAGATGACATTTGAAAGTTTTCAAATTTGACAAGACTTTTGTAAAATCATTTTTAAAACGTATTTCATAAATGAAGAAGTGAGGAAGAACAATTGCAATTGTCTACTATTTTTTTGCTTTCGACTGTCTTTGACAGCCGTCAAACTGACAATGCTTGTGCGAATAAATCAAAGACGCTGCGTCCTGTTTATCACAGCCATCCTTTATCAGATGTTTAAATTATCACATTCTTTCTAAACACATTTATTTGACACTTGTCAAATTGACAGTTTAATAAGGTTTGTACGAATCGATCAAAGACAATGAATCTTTTTACCGCAGTCAACTTTATCAAAAGTTTAAATTATCACATTCTCTCCATCGACACTTATTTGACACCTGTCAAACTGACAGTTTATTTAGTAAATTCTTTGACGATGTTTGTGCGAATGAATCAAAGATTCACTTTACTTTCACTATTTTATTTCTCCAACCGTTTTTCTGACTCTCTTTAATTGAATTGTCAAAAAATTGAAAGTGTCAAACGTCACATGCTTCTCTAGAAAGTTGCCCACGTCTTTTGTTGTTTAAAGTCTGCACCAATCAGCCATCTTTTTACCACAGTCACCTTTATCAAAAGTTTAAATTATCACATTCTCTCCATCATCGCTTATTAGATACACCTGTCAAACTGACAGTTTATTTAATAAATTCTTTGACGATGTTTGTGCGAATGAATCAAAGATGCTGCGTCTGTTTACTTTCACTATTTTATTTCTCCAACCGTTTTTCTGACGGTCTTTAATTGCATTGTCAAAAAATTGAAATTGTCAAACGTCACATACTTCTCTAGAAAGTTGCCCACGTCCTTTGTTGTTTCAAATTTGCACCAATCCGCCCTATCAATCCGAGTAGCGTGGGTCCGCCATCTTGCTGCCAACGTTTCCCCTAGCCAAACCAGTTACCGGCTCGGACAGGACCACTAGATGGCGTGGTGACAGCCAACTTCACGACATAGACGGTACACTGACAGATCTCGGTCGGGAGGTAACCATTTAAATTTATTGCGCATGCATTCTTAAGAACGAATTAAGGCGGATTGAAATAGCGGGCAAATCGCTTTATTATTGAATAAGCAATCTCTTGTAATTGTGTAACGTGCTGTTTGTTCGAATTGTTTAATTAAACTTATAATTTATGTTGTGTGTTCTTGTTTAAACTTTCACGCACACCAGTGGGTAAAGTCTCGCCTCTGATTATTACTGATTCAATTTTCTGCACGATTTGGTCGATTGAAGACGTTGACTGATCGATTACGTTTTAGCTGAAGAATTGTCTTCTGGCGCCCTTAATAATTTTACCACCTTGATTAACCCGCCCCTTTCTTCACTGTTGCTAGCTGGGGCTCAGCTGATACGGTCTCGTCAGCAGAAGCTCATCATCTTGTCAGTGCTTAAGTAAGAGGCAAGTAAATTAAATTTAAAATTTGGTGACAACCCGCTATAATATGTTGGAAAAAAGTTAACTACTTTACCATGAAAACGACTCAAAGAAAAAAAAATTGTGTTGGCAGCATCTGCAGCGTCTATTCCTGTCCTATTCCTATGACAGTTATCACATTTTACTAAAATTTTAAAGCTTGAGCTTTCACGAGACTTTGCCAATAAATCACATTGACGTGCATTTGTTTTTCTTTTTGGTTAAAAAAATGCTTTGTCAATAAAATGCGTTTTTTTTTTCTGGGGCCTTCTGTGACTTAGAATCTTCAACACCACCAATGATCTTGGAGTTAATTAAGATCCTGCCAATCGATCGTATTTCAGATATTGCAACGTCAAAGACGCTAATAAGCAGGTTCAAGGTCACTAATTGTAGAATCCTTTGCAATCTCGGAGTTGGAAAGTAAGATGTTCGCAACACAACAGGATTTCAAGGAAAAGCCCTCGTTAGGCCATTTGTGTGAACTTTCTTGCAAAATCAGGAATATTGATTAAATAATTCTCGGGTCTTCTGTGACCTCGAATTTTCTAAAACACCAATGATCTCGGAGTTAATTAAAATTCTTCCGAAACCTTACAGCTTCTTGCAACGTCAAGGATGCTAAGAAATAGGTTCAAGGTCACTAATAACTCGATTGTAGCATCTTTGGCAACCTTGGCTTTGGAATATAAGGTGTCTGCAACACAGCAGAAATTCTAAGATCGGCCTTGACTTTGAGGTGACCTTGATAAGATCCTTCTGTAATCTATAGTTTCTTGCAATGTCCAAGGATCCTAATAAGCAGGTTCAGGGTCACTAATAACTCGATTATAGCATGTCCTGCGACCTTGGCTTTGGAATATAAGGTGCTTGCAACACGACAGAATCTCTAAGGTCGGCCTTGACTTTGAGGTGACCTTGATATGATCCTTCTGTAATCTGATAGTTTCTTGCAATGTCAAGTACGCTAATAAGTAGGTTCAAGGTCACCAATAACTCGATTGTAGCTTCTCCTGCAACCTTGGCTTTGGAATATAAGGTGTTTGCAACACAACAGAATCTTTAAGGTCGGCCTTGACCTTACGGTGACCTTGATAAGATCCTTCTGCAACCTTATAGTCTCCTGCAACGTCAAATACGCTAATTAGTAGGTTCAAGGTCGCTGGAAATTCGCTTATAGCATCTCTGGTAATTTTGTAGTTGAAGTGTTGGAGGTGTGCAAGACCACAGGAGTTATAGAATCGACCTTGGTCTTAAGACGGGCCGTTTCTGAAACACTCTATGATCTTACAATCTCCTCGTAACGTGAAGATGACATTGGAGTTTTGGTTATTTTACGATTTTTTCAAGGTCAAGGATACCAATAAGCAGATTCTGAAACTTCTTTTGGTATTCAAGGTCACGATCGTATCGTCTCCTGTAATCTCGGAGTTCAAGTGTTAGGTGTTCGCAAGACCACATGGATTTCTAGAAGCGATAACCTTGATAGGCCTTTTCTCAAATCTTGCAAAATCAAGAACATAGATTAAATAATTGTGGGATCTTCTGCGACTTCGAATTTTCAAGATCATTTGAAAGACGACAACAGTGGAAACAAACTCATAAAATCACAATCAGATTCATATAAGAAGCAGCGTAAAAATGAAATAAAACTAAAATTGTTTATAACATTATGCATTTATAAAGTGTTTAAGACGGCAGCGTATCTAATCTCATCGATGAACTAATCGAACCACTAATAAATCGCTTTTCTTGTTAATTATTGCTTAACGGCAAAGTAAATCTTCTTACACATGCATTTGGACAACTGTGTACATTCAAAGTTGATCGATTAAAAAAAAAGATGCAGGCGTTTGTATTCTCAGCGGTGAACTAATCGATGCTGCCCAGTTTTAAATACGCAATAGTAATTAACCAAATCCTTTTTTTTTTCGCAGCAGTTGCTTTAACTGTACAGGAAGTAAGGTACATAAGTAAGACAAACAATTGCTGCTTATATAAATTAGCAACAAAATAAAGTACCGCGAGCTCGGCCATTGTGGCTCCACTTTTTTTTGTTTGTCTAAAGAATATATTGTGAATTTCAAAAGAGTATTTTCAATCAATCAAAAGAGTATTTTCAAAAAAGTATCAATGCAAAAGTGTGTTGCCAACAGAACAATAATTTCTTGTGGCGGTAAATTCAAACCATCTTCAATCATGGCGTTCCTCAATAAGTCAACGGTGTAGCATAGACGCACGCGAACGTTCCTAAGGCCCAGTTTCATAAAACGTAGTTAACCACTCGTTCAAGTTAATCGTGTGATTAAGCAATATCGTTTGTAAACTTTCCTCCAATGAAACTGGGCCCAAATCAAACATATCGTGTATTTAATTTAATTCAATTAAATAATTTTAAAAAGCGAATGTTGCAATTATTTTTAAAAGAAACAAGTGACTTGTCAGTTACTTCGTCGCGCTCGTTTTTATTTGCGCTATTGAATGGGCGCGCTAATTATATCTCCTGGTGTTACGAAACTCTGTTTGATAAAAAACTTAAAGGAAGAAAAAACGTTAAAATCACTGAATCACTGCGCAAACAACATATTTAAGTGGTCCGCGTGTTTGTCGAAACCTCAAAAGTTTCGACGGGATTGATCGCCGCTGCTAATTTTATTACCGTTTACGTAACTTTTGTTAATGCATTTTCGTTTGTGCGACGAATTAACAAATCGCAGCGCACAACAGGAAACAACCCAAAGAAGTTAATTCCTCTTGTTTCTTAATTATTAAGCAAAATGGCGGTCCGCGAATTTGTGGACGACAGTTACTTTCCATGCCGCATTTTGCAAAACTGTATTTATATTTCCTGTCATTATAAATACTATGTAATCCGAAAGTATTATATATTATTGTGTTTCTTTTTTTGTTTGCAGCACAACAAACGTGACTTTACTTATTTACTTGCCATCTGAAAGTACCGGGTGAGGCAGAAATACTGTCGCCTGTTTGAATTTGGCGCGCTGTGGATTGGTGTTTCTTTTTTTTTTTTGCTAGACAGTTGGGGCAACCACGTAGCGACTTAGTCCCGTCTGGCCACGCTCAAGATAAAAAAAGAAAATCTAAGACAAAAAATATTAAATTCGAAAATTGTTGCGAGTCAAAAATCGGCCGCAAGATTTCGCCATCTAAACTGCTAAAAAAAATTAAATTAACTAATACTTTGAAGCGTTGCAATTTGTTTCTTGGATTTACTAGAGGGCGCCACCTGAAGTTCTCTCCGGCTGTTCCTTTGGTTTCCTTAAATTTATCATTTTGACAGTTGATGACAGTGTGACCCGTGTCTGATTTTTATTTAAGGATTCTAAGTTCTGTCTAGCAACATACAGAGTGACATCAAATGATAAATTGCAAATAAAAAATACTAGAGGGCGTCACCTGACGTTCTCTTCGGCTGTTCCTTCGGTTTCCTTAAATTTATCATTTTGACAGTTGATGACAGTGTGACCCGTGTCTGATTTTTATTTAAGGATTTTAAGTTCTGTCTAGCAACATCCAAAGTGCCATCAAATGATAAATTGTAAGTCGAAAATACTAGAGGGCGCCACCTGACGTTCTCTTCGGCTGTTCCTTTGGTTTCCTTAAATTTATCATTTTGACAATCGATGACAGTGTGACCCGCGTCTGATTTTTATTTAAGGATTCTAAGTTCCGTTTAGCAGCATACAGAGTGCCATCAAATGATAAATTGTAAGTCGAAAATATTAGAGGGCGCCACCTGACGTTCTCTTCGGCTGTTCCTTTGGTTTCCTTAAATTTATCATTTTGACAGTTGATGACAGTGTGACCCGTGTCCGATTTTTATTTAAGGATTTTAAGTTTTGTCTAGCAGCATACAGAGTGCCATCAAATGATAAATTGTAAGTCGAAAATACTAGAGGGCGCCACCTGACGTTCTCTTCGGCTGTTCCTTTGGTTTCCTTAAATTTATCATTTTGACAATCGATGACAGTGTGACCCGCGTCTGATTTTTATTTAAGGATTCTAAGTTCCGTTTAGCAGCATACAGAGTGCCATCAAATGATAAATTGTAAGTCGAAAATACTAGAGGGCGCCACCTGACGTTCTCTTCAGCTGTTCCTTTGGTTTCCTTAAATTTATCATTTTGACAGTTGATGGCAGTGTGACCCGCGTCTGATTTTTATTTAAGGATTTTAAGTTCTGTCTAGCAACATCCAAAGTCCCATAAAATGATAAATTGTAAGTCGAGAATACTAGAGGGCGCCACCTGACGTTCTCTTCGGCTGTTCCTTTGGTTTCCTTAAATTTATCATTTTGACAGTTGATGACAGTGTGACCCGCGTCTGATTTTTATTTAAGGATTTTAAGTTCTGTCTAGCAACATACAGAGTGCCACCAAATGATAAATTGTAAGTCGAAAATACTAGAGGGCGCCACCTGACGTTCTCTTCGGCTGTTCCTTTGGTTTCCTTAAATTTATCATTTTGACAGTTGATGACAGTGTGACCCGCGTCTGATTTTTATTTAAGGATTTTAAGTTCTGTCTAGCAGCATACAGAGTGCCACCAAATGATAAATTGTAAGTCGAAAATACTAGAGGACGCCACCTGACGTTCTCTTCGGCTGTTCCTTTGGTTTCCTTAAATTTATCATTTTGACAGTTGATGACAGTGTGACCCGTGTCCGATTTTTATTTAAGGATTTTAAGTTTTGTCTAGCAGCATACAGAGTGCCATCAAATGATAAATTGTAAGTCGAAAATACTAGAGGGCGCCACCTGACGTTCTCTTCGGCTGTTCCTTTGGTTTCCTTAAATTTATCATTTTGACAGTTGATGACAGTGTGACCCGCGTCTGATTTTTATTTAAGGATTTTAAGTTCTGTCTAGCAGCATACAGAGTGCCACCAAATGATAAATTGTAAGTCGAAAATACTAGAGGGCGCCACCTGACGTTCTCTTCAGCTGTTCCTTTGGTTTCCTTAAATTTATCATTTTGACAGTTGATGGCAGTGTGACCCGCGTCTGATTTTTATTTAAGGATTTTAAGTTCTGTCTAGCAACATCCAAAGTCCCATAAAATGATAAATTGTAAGTCGAGAATACTAGAGGGCGCCACCTGACGTTCTCTTCGGCTGTTCCTTTGGTTTCCTTAAATTTATCATTTTGACAGTTGATGACAGTATGACCCGTGTCTGATTTTTATTTAAGGATTTTAAGTTCTGTCTAGCAGCATACAGAGTGCCACCAAATGATAAATTGTAAGTCGAAAATACTAGAGGGCGCCACCTGACGTTCTCTTCGGCTGTTCCTTTGGTTTCCTTAAATTTATCATTTTGACAGTTGATGACAGTGTGACCCGCGTCTGATTTTTATTTAAGGATTTTAAGTTCTGTCTAGCAGCATACAGAGTGCCACCAAATGATAAATTGTAAGTCGAAAATACTAGAGGACGCCACCTGACGTTCTCTTCGGCTGTTCCTTTGGTTTCCTTAAATTTATCGTTTTGACAGTTGATGACAGTGTGACCCGCGTCTGATTTTTATTTAAGGATTTTAAGTTCTGTCTAGCAACATCCAAAGTGCCATCGAATGATAAATTGTAAGTCGAAAATACTAGAGGGCGCCACCTGACGTTCTCTTCGGCTGTTCCTTTGGTGTCCTTACATTTATCATTTTGACAGTTGATGACAGTGTGACCCGCGTCTGATTTTATTTAAGGATTTTAAGTTCTGTCTAGCAGCATACAGAGTGCCACCAAATGATAAATTGTAAGTCGAAAATACTAGAGGGCGCCACCTGACGTTCTCTTCGGCTGTTCCTTTGGTTTCCTTAAACTTATCATTTTGACAGTTGATGACAGTATGACCCGTGTCTGATTTTTATTTAAGGATTTTAAGTTCTGTCTAGCAGCATACAGAGTGCCACCAAATGATAAATTGTAAGTCGAAAATACTAGAGGGCGCCACCTGACGTTCTCTTCGGCTGTTCCTTTGGTTTCCTTAAATTTATCATTTTGACAGTTGATGACAGTGTGACCCGCGTCTGATTTTTATTTAAGGATTTTAAGTTCTGTCTAGCAGCATACAGAGTGCCACCAAATGATAAATTGTAAGTCGAAAATACTAGAGGACGCCACCTGACGTTCTCTTCGGCTGTTCCTTTGGTTTCCTTAAATTTATCGTTTTGACAGTTGATGACAGTGTGACCCGCGTCTGATTTTATTTAAGGATTTTAAGTTCTGTCTAGCAACATCCAAAGTGCCATCGAATGATAAATTGTAAGTCGAAAATACTAGAGGGCGCCACCTGACGTTCTCTTCGGCTGTTCCTTTGGTGTCCTTACATTTATCATTTTGACAGTTGATGACAGTGTGACCCGCGTCTGATTTTATTTAAGGATTTTAAGTTCTGTCTAGCAGCATACAGAGTGCCACCAAATGATAAATTGTAAGTCGAAAATACTAGAGGGCGCCACCTGACGTTCTCTTCGGCTGTTCCTTTGGTTTCCTTAAACTTATCATTTTGACAGTTGATGACAGTATGACCCGTGTCTGATTTTTATTTAAGGATTTTAAGTTCTGTCTAGCAGCATACAGAGTGCCACCAAATGATAAATTGTAAGTCGAAAATACTAGAGGGCGCCACCTGACGTTCTCTTCGGCTGTTCCTTTGGTTTCCTTAAATTTATCATTTTGACAGTTGATGACAGTGTGACCCGCGTCTGATTTTTATTTAAGGATTTTAAGTTCTGTCTAGCAGCATACAGAGTGCCACCAAATGATAAATTGTAAGTCGAAAATACTAGAGGACGCCACCTGACGTTCTCTTCGGCTGTTCCTTTGGTTTCCTTAAATTTATCGTTTTGACAGTTGATGACAGTGTGACCCGCGTCTGATTTTTATTTAAGGATTTTAAGTTCTGTCTAGCAACATCCAAAGTGCCATCGAATGATAAATTGTAAGTCGAAAATACTAGAGGGCGCCACCTGACGTTCTCTTCAGCTGTTCCTTTGGTTTCCTTAAATTTATCATTTTGACAGTTGATGGCAGTGTGACCCGCGTCTGATTTTTATTTAAGGATTTTAAGTTCTGTCTAGCAACATCCAAAGTCCCATAAAATGATAAATTGTAAGTCGAGAATACTAGAGGGCGCCACCTGACGTTCTCTTCGGCTGTTCCTTTGGTTTCCTTAAACTTATCATTTTGACAGTTGATGACAGTATGACCCGTGTCTGATTTTTATTTAAGGATTTTAAGTTCTGTCTAGCAGCATACAGAGTGCCACCAAATGATAAATTGTAAGTCGAAAATACTAGAGGGCGCCACCTGACGTTCTCTTCGGCTGTTCCTTTGGTTTCCTTAAATTTATCATTTTGACAATCGATGACAGTGTGACCCGCGTCTGATTTTTATTTAAGGATTCTAAGTTCCGTTTAGCAGCATACAGAGTGCCATCAAATGATAAATTGTAAGTCGAAAATATTAGAGGGCGCCACCTGACGTTCTCTTCGGCTGTTCCTTTGGTTTCCTTAAATTTATCATTTTGACAGTTGATGACAGTGTGACCCGTGTCCGATTTTTATTTAAGGATTTTAAGTTTTGTCTAGCAGCATACAGAGTGCCATCAAATGATAAATTGTAAGTCGAAAATACTAGAGGGCGCCACCTGACGTTCTCTTCGGCTGTTCCTTTGGTTTCCTTAAATTTATCATTTTGACAATCGATGACAGTGTGACCCGCGTCTGATTTTTATTTAAGGATTCTAAGTTCCGTTTAGCAGCATACAGAGTGCCATCAAATGATAAATTGTAAGTCGAAAATACTAGAGGGCGCCACCTGACGTTCTCTTCAGCTGTTCCTTTGGTTTCCTTAAATTTATCATTTTGACAGTTGATGGCAGTGTGACCCGCGTCTGATTTTTATTTAAGGATTTTAAGTTCTGTCTAGCAACATCCAAAGTCCCATAAAATGATAAATTGTAAGTCGAGAATACTAGAGGGCGCCACCTGACGTTCTCTTCGGCTGTTCCTTTGGTTTCCTTAAATTTATCATTTTGACAGTTGATGACAGTGTGACCCGCGTCTGATTTTTATTTAAGGATTTTAAGTTCTGTCTAGCAGCATACAGAGTGCCACCAAATGATAAATTGTAAGTCGAAAATACTAGAGGACGCCACCTGACGTTCTCTTCGGCTGTTCCTTTGGTTTCCTTAAATTTATCGTTTTGACAGTTGATGACAGTGTGACCCGCGTCTGATTTTTATTTAAGGATTTTAAGTTCTGTCTAGCAACATCCAAAGTGCCATCGAATGATAAATTGTAAGTCGAAAATACTAGAGGGCGCCACCTGACGTTCTCTTCGGCTGTTCCTTTGGTGTCCTTACATTTATCATTTTGACAGTTGATGACAGTGTGACCCGCGTCTGATTTTATTTAAGGATTTTAAGTTCTGTCTAGCAACATACAGAGTGCCACCAAATGATAAATTGTAAGTCGAAAATACTAGAGGGCGCCACCTGACGTTCTCTTCGGCTGTTCCTTTGGTTTCCTTAAATTTATCGTTTTGACAGTTGATGACAGTGTGACCCGCGTCTGATTTTTATTTAAGGATTTTAAGTTCTGTCTAGCAGCATACAGAGTGCCATCAAATGATAAATTGTAAGTCGAAAATACTAGAGGGCGCCACCTGACGTTCTCTTCAGCTGTTCCTTTGGTTTCCTTAAATTTATCATTTTGACAGTTGATGGCAGTGTGACCCGCGTCTGATTTTTATTTAAGGATTTTAAGTTCTGTCTAGCAACATCCAAAGTCCCATAAAATGATAAATTGTAAGTCGAGAATACTAGAGGGCGCCACCTGACGTTCTCTTCGGCTGTTCCTTTGGTTTCCTTAAACTTATCATTTTGACAGTTGATGACAGTGTGACCCGCGTCTGATTTTTATTTAAGGATTTCAAGTTCTGTCCAGCAACATAGAAAGTGCCATTACATGATAAATTGTAAGTCAAAAATCGGCCAAAAGATGTCGCCACCTAATCTGTTAAAAGAGATTAAAATTAACTAATATTTCGAAGCGTTGTAATTCGTTTCTTAGATTCACTAGAGGGCGCCACCTGACGTTCTTTAGTCCCGTCTGGCCGTACTCAAAAAAGAATGAAACTTTAAGACAAAAAAAAACTTAAAAATTTGTTGTAAATCAGAAATCGACCGCAAGATGTCGCCACCTAAACTGTTAAAAAAGATTAAAATTAACTAATAGTTTGAAGCGTTTGAATCGTTTCCTAGATTTTCTAGAGGGCGCCACCTGACGTTCTTTTCAGCTCTTGCTGTGATTTCCTTAAATTTATTATTTTGACAGATGAATGACAGTGTGATAGGAAAAATCCGTCTCTGATTTGTATTTAAGAAGTTTCGGTTCTGCTTGGCAACACACAGGGTGTCATTAAGCGATAAACTGACAACAGTTAAGGTCGCGGCATCTTGCGGCCGTTTTTTGAATCGATTGCAATCAAAATCGACTTGCAACAAGTTGATACTTTGACAGTTATCAATTATCAATTTCATGTTAATCAGTTGATATAATATTATTATTCATCGCGGAAGAAACGATACAAAATTTAAAACGAACGGAAGTTCAAGGTCAACCCAACCCGAGCGAACCCAACTGTAGTCGACCCGAGCGAGGAATTGCGATCGAAAGAATTCAAAATAATTTTTTTTCTCGATAAGTTAAAGGTCAAGGTCAAACGAATGTTCAAGGTCAACCCAACCCGAGCGAGGAATTGCGATCGAAAAGATTCAAAATAAATTTTCTCTCTCGATAAGTTAAAGGTCAAGGTCAAACGAATGTTCAAGGTCAACCCAACCCAAGCGAACCCAATTTTTTTCGATATAACCTCGAACATTCGTTTGACCTTGACCTTTAACTCATCGGAGAAAGAAATTTATTTTGAATCTTTTCAATTGCAGTTCCTCGCTCGGGTTGGGTTGACCTTGAACATTCGTTTTAAATTTATTTCGATTGAGGCAGAAGCTTGTCATCTGTCAAAGGTAAGTGAGAGGGTTCGCTTGGGTTGGGTTGACCTTGAACATTCGTTTTTAAATTTATTGCGATTGAATAGAGCAGAGGGCGTCACCTGACGTTAAAAAAAAACATAATTTGACAGTTATCGACTTTTTTCACGCTTCATCTTTTCGATCGCGATTCCTCGCTCGGGTTGGGTTGACCTTGAACATTCGTTTTAAATTTTGGACATTATTTTACACGGAGACGAACGTTAAAATTATATCGGAGAAATTTGGGTTCGCTTGGGTTGGGTTGACCTTGAACATTCGTTTTAAATTTATTTCGATTGAATAGAGCAGAGGGCGCCACCTGACGTTAAAAAAAAACATAATTTGACAGTTATCGACTTTTTTCACGCTTCATCAGTTAATATGATTTTATTTTTAATTGCAAAAGAATCTTAAAACAAAACAAAAATTAAAATTCTAATTTCTTTCTTGGGTACAGAGTAGAGGGCGTCACTTGACGTTCTTTTCAGTCGCTTCTTTGACAGTTGACAGTTCTGTCATTCGGCAAATGTCATTTAACAGTCACCGACACTGTGTTTTGCTTTACGACTGTTCATTTCAGATTTCCATCATTCTATTTAGCGTACAGGAACGATGAAAGCTTACACTGGCCAGTCTGGCCACGCTCAGTACGTGAAATACACTGAAAAGTTAAGGCGCCAAATTCAAACTATCTCGAATCAATTCAAAATTGTTCCGCATTTAACGCGCTCGATGTAATGTGTTGTGTAATGCCGTGATTTTTTATTTATTTATAGAAACTTGACGAAAACCTGAAACGTCAAAGAGAATAGGCGGTGACAGTGCGGCAAATTCCAAACAAATTGCAAAAGAAGTCAAAGTTTCATGAAATTAAGAAAAAAAGATTTTCAGAAAAGATACTAGTTGGCCACCTATTGGGCAGCAGCACAAGTATTTCTATTATTAAAGATTTTCAATTCTTTTACGTTTTTATTCTTTAAGTGATTCATTATTAATTATTGAAGTGTTTCCTTACGAAATCTCCAAACAAGTTAGGAAAAGCCTGATTTAGAAAATAAACGCCATCTTCCGATTTATGCCGCTCTTAATTTTCTAAAAGAAATTATTTTTTGTTGCAAGAAGTGTGTCACCCAAGTTTAAATTTACTTGCCTCTACTTACCACGGTTCAAGGTGACAAGCTTCTGCCGATTCTACGATCAGCTGAGCCTCAGCTAGCAACAGTGGAAAAGGGGCGGGTCAATTAAAGGTGGTAAACTTATAAAGGGGCGCCAGAAGACAATTGATCAACTAAACGTAATTCGACCGGGCGACGTCTCCAATCGACCAGATCGTGCAGAAAATGAAACACTGATAATCAGAGGCGAAACTACTCACTGACGTGCGTGAAAGTTTAAACAAGAACACACAACATAAACTATAATCGCTTAATTAAACAATTTGAACACACAACACTTTATGCAGTAACACTAGTAAAGCCGATATATTACTTAAATTCGCATGAAGAGGCCTTAATTCGCTCTTAAAAATGCATGCGCAATAAATTTAAACGGGTACCTCGCGACCGATATCTGTCATGTACCGTCTTTGCCGTGAAGTTGGCTGTCACTACGCCATCTAGTGGTCCTGTCCGAGTCGATGACTGGCTGGCAGCAAAATGGCGTACCCACGCTACTTGGAGAACGGCAGAGTATAGCAGGAATTTGTCATGGCACCAAAACTCGATATAAACGGGGAAACCCTTGCGTGTAAGCTTGCGCCCAAACGGAAAAAGCCTGAATGTAAAGGGAAAACGTTAGCAGCCATTTTGATACACTCGCCATTGCACTTTTTTACATTACCTGGGATCGATTTGTGCTCGGGCTTCGAATTGGAGTCAGACTGACCTCCAAATGTGTTGGAAGTTGTCATGTGATTTTCCGGCACAGCCGCGATTGAGTTATTCCTCACAGAGAGCGAAAACTACGATAATTGCAAAACACACGAGTTACGTCCGACTTGTAACACACTCGAAACAAGAAAGGCCTTCATCAAGGCGAATTGGTGGCAAGTGGAGGTTGCTAGGATACCAAACCGAAAAACTAGTCACACGGATAAACATGGAGCCGTAAAGAGAAGGGATGTAGGGTTGCCAACTGTGTTAAGACGCCGCTGAATGTCGTTATATCGCCACGATATGTTAGCGCGAGATTTGAATGTAACAAGTGTTTGCGGGAAACGCTTCCTTTGTAATTAGTTTCTAGCTTTATGAAATTTAAAAAAAAAGATTTTCGGAAAAGATACCTCTTCTCTTATTTCACACTTTGCATTACGCCTCTAAGGAAAATCCAGCTTCTTTCAGTTTCAGAAAATGGATCATGAATGACCGATTTGAGAGCGCCACCTATTGGGCAACTGTGCAAGTATTTCTATTGCTTAGAATTTTCAAATTTCTTACATTTCTGTTCTTTAAGCGATTCGTTATTACTGGAGTGTTTTCTTACAAAAATAAATTAGGAAAAGCACAATTAAAAAAACAAATAAATAAATAAACAATTTAGGGTGTCATCTATCGGTTGGAAACACAAACATTCCTGCTACTTTTCATTTAATAAAATAAATTAATTTTTGATGCGAGAAGTGTTACAGGAAACGCTTCGTTTGTAATTCGTTTCGCGTTTCAGGATTTCGTCTTTTTTAACAAAAAAGAGAAGAAAGTCGTCAAGTTTCAGTTGAAATGCAAGAGACGACAGGGCTTCATAAAATTAAAAAAAAAGTTCTGGTTTATTTCACACTAACAATTTATGTTATGTTTCCAGTTTCAAACACTGGACTACGAACGGGAGGAGTTACCAAACGAACGATTTAGAACGCCACCTATCGAGAAACATCACAACTATATACATATAACTGTCAAGACCAATGTCAAATATGTAATTAATTAAATTTTAAATAGATGGCGGCGCGTTCTTGTTCGTATTTCTATTATATAGAATTTTTTAAATTTTCTACTTACTTTTGAAGCAAACGAATTTTCTTTTGCAATTGTAAAGAGTTCAGTACTTTCTTAAAATTTCAAAAAAAAAGTGCACGAAGGAAGAATTTGATCGTTCTTTGTTTGAAAAATAAATTTATTGCTGCGCCCTTGTTCTTTATTGATTCTGTGTTGCAATTGTATTACGTTTTCATGAAGATCCAAGTTTTTCAGAGAATCTGGTACAATCGAAAGATTTGGTGCGCCATCTTTTGGCCAACAACCCAAGCGTTGTCGATTTCTAATTTTTTTTTTCATTTTTGAAACAGAAAGTAGTACATCGAAACTTTTATTTACATCTGGTTCGTTAAACAAAGAAAAAATTAAGCAAGTTACAAAGAATACGATCAAATTCTTTGTAAAGTGACTTACTTACTGAGTTGACAACGCCATCTCTTGGTTTTAACGCCGACTCATAGAGAATCAAGCAAGTGTCAAGTTCCGACCGGAAAGAAGAAGCGTGGCAGTGCTGCCAATACAATTTTTTTAAAGTCACCTTCATGCCAAACTAGTCAAATCTTTTCGATCGTATTCTTCTTTGATTATATAGACCGACGTGGATAGCGCATTCTTTGTGTAAGAAGAGTACATCTGATGTTCCAAATTGTTAGACAATGATAGAAGCGATAGAAGTGTGGAATGTGTAAGTGAGAGTGAGACAGTATTAGAAGTACATAAAACCTCATTGCGCAGGACTAATCCGGCGTCGGTTAGTGCGTGCACGAATTGTCCAGTCTTCAATTTCGCGCGTGCGCATAACGCTCAAGAATACTTCTATATCTGCCTCTTTTTTTGGAACATGTGTACGGAGCCAACGCGCTATCCACGTAGTCTATATAATCGAAGGTATTCCTACTATTTTTTTTTGTTTCAGTCTGGCCACACTCAAGACGTGAAACACACTAAAAAATAAGGGCGCCAAATTCAAACTATCTCGAATTAATTAAAAGTTACTCTGCACTTCACTCATGCAATAATTTATTTTTAACACGCCGAGCGTGCCGTGTAAAGCCGTGAATTTATTTATAGAGAGTCAAGGAAAGCAATCCCTCTGGAATTCACGTGAATGTCAGAAGCGTACTTGCAAGTACGAGTAATTCTGTGAACTATCAAAGTGCGTTAATCCTTTGTGTGCAAATTAATGAAAGGTTTTCGGACGATCGCCAGCAAACAAAATTACTTTGAAAAAAAAATGCGGATTTAACACAATAGAAAATAAACTAGAATATTTTCGTAACTCACCCATGTAGACGTTTGTATTTTACTTTCTATTTATTTTATTTTTCTGGTGATTTTCACTGAAGCTTTTAACTTTAAGTGCACTGCTTGGCTCTTGGCTTGATGCTCGGTGTCTAATCCAAAAACAAACAGGCGCACCTTGAAAGTGTCTAAGTATATTAATTAAAAATTCCTAATCAAGTAGGTGGTGGAATGATCGCGTGGAATGATAGTCAAGTCGAGACGCCATGCCACCACGGTTTACATCAAAACATTGCGAAATGTTTTTACAAGTCAAGTGTCGAGTAAACACGGGGGGGGCTTCGCTCGTTGCCAAGTCTTTGTTTGTTCGCGTTCGTGCAAAAGAAACGAACATTTTTGATTATTTTGGAGTGAATCCCATTTGTTCGTTTGGATTTTTGAGACCGTTTGTGCGGCGCGCAGATGGTATAAATATGTAAATATCACGTCGAGAAATGCAAATGTTTGTTTTGCACGTTCGCATTTAATTTGTTTCATGCAACGTATGTGCATTGTTTATTAAATAAACAGTTTTCCGCGCGCGTGGAAATTAAATGAAAACAGAACAAATTCAACCAAAAAAATTAAATTAAATTAAATTAAAAAATGTCTTCTCGTCTATTACTTTCAGCTGTTATGTGAGATGGCGCCGCAAATTTATACATTTCAGGCCACTTTGGGCTATGCTTTTGCACCTTTTGCAAGTTGCTTGTTCAAAACGCCCGAACGGCTACGATTTCGCTCAAACGATGTCACATATTACAGCAGGCGAGCGAGCACGTGCAAGATCAAATAAGAAATTTGTTACGTTTCAAATCTCCCGCCAAAGAAAACGCGGAGGCAAAGTGATATATGAACCGCGTTTGGATACAGGTGGCTACCCTGCATCCCTCCTCTTTACTGCTCGAAGCTCATTCGTGTGGCACACCACGTGACAGCCTTCTGGTAACGCCGTTGGTTACCGTCCGTATTTTAGCGGCCACCACCATCTTCAAGTCGTCTCTATCGTCCTTTTGTGTTCGGACCTTGGTTGGGTGTTAACGTGTTTTACGTGTGTTGTGGAATACCGGAATTCTTGCTCCTTGGGAGGAGAAGTTCACCAGCGGCTGTGCCGGAAACGTTAATTGACACCACCCAACGAATTTGGGGGACAATTTCAACCCTCATACCAAGTCTGGAGTTTAGAAATTCTCACGTAACATATAACGACGAACGCCGACGACAACCTAATATGGCCGCTAACGAAATCGTTTCCTTTATGTAGGCTTTTCTGTTTGGGCGCTTTTAGTCCAGGCTTCTAGGCCTAGTTCTCCGGTGGCGCTTCTGCCCTGTGAATGTATCGTGGCCCGATCGTGGAAACCTGACAAGCCATCTTGACGATCCCAGCGGATCCAGTTTGATCCAGATTGTCGACGCTACCCGCGGACGACAGAGGGCGTCGTAACTACCCATCGGCCACCGCGCTTCGGTTGGTAACGTTGACCCTGGCGCACGACTGGACGCGCTGTCAAAAGGTTAGGTATTCCAACTTTAATTTAATCTGACGTCTTGCGAATCGATCGGTTTATATTTTATTCATTTCTCGTGAATAGTTAAATCGCGAGGAACTACGTGTTGCGCTGCGTTTACCGTAGTTAATTTAAGGATAAATTAAGAAGCCACTTGAAATTGTGTAAAGTCTGTATGTTTTGATGTGTTTAATAAAACTTCAGTTGTGTTAACTCTAACTTCGAGTTTAATTTCTGCGTTCACGCACACCGGTGAGTAAAGTCTCGCCTCTGTTTTGCTATTGATTTATTTCTGCCCGATTTGGTCGATTGAAGACGTCGGACTGGTCGATTACGTTTAGCTGAAAAGTAGTCTTCTGGCGCCCCTTAATAATTTTACCAACTTAATCAACCCGCCCCATTCTTCACTGTTGCTAGCCTGGGGACAGCTGATACGTTTCGGCAGCAGAAGCTTGTCATCTGTCGGTGGTAAGTAAGAGGCAAGTAAATTAAATTTAAATTTACTGACAAATTCAATGGCTTTTCAGTATAAATACCGGTGCAAAGAGCTCCTGGGACATAAACCCAAAAAAAAACCATATTTGTGCTTCTTGCCATTTTTGGAAAATATTTTCAACTTTGATGTTAGTTTTCCAACTATAAACCAAAAGGGCAGAAAAGTCGTACTTTACTTTCTTGTAACTTTTGCGGTGTTACTTGCTGAAAGCAAAATATCACGGTTCAATTTGGGCGTGGGCCATTTTCGTAATTCAAGGATGAATCATATCATAATAAGTATTGTCACGCTAAGGTCCTTCACCACGTCGCGCTAAGCCTCCACTATGTCGCGACGGTGTGTCCTTAGCTTTTGGGTTGATTGGGGTGCGTAGGTTTATCAGAGGGTAGAGTTTTAAAGACAATGATTTACAAAATTAATACCTCTTTATTTACGTAAATGATTAATTTAGTTGAGGGTGGTTTGTCCGTGAAACTTGGGGTGCGGTCCTGGGTCGTTCGCGGCGACTGGGGTTGTTGATTCGACTAAGACGGAGCAGCGGGCGACGTTTCCTTAGCCGGGAAGACTGGCGAAAGTTCAAGGCCGGTCCGCGACTGGCGAGGTTGGTCAAGAAAACGACTACATACAAACGACTATACGCGCGTATAAGCACGTGGCCCCGTTTGTAATAAATTCCGCTGATGTGTTATTATGAAATATGAACATTTACGTATCAGTTACCTCCTTATTGTGTTTACATTTCAACACGGTCGTAAGCTGCCCTCAATTACATAAGTCCGCGTTCAAATACTTTTTACGATTTTTATCCGCGGAACATAGAAAAAAAACCTCTTGTGGTTTTTAGAAAATTCCCCCTCGTGACAGTATTTAACTCGACGAAAAAGAACAGTAACAAACAAATGCGAATAAAAAAGAATTCAACAGTTAAAGAAAAGAAAGGAAAACAAAATTATCTTCAGCGTCTCCATGGAATGTGTAAAGTTAAAAAAACAGTGTTAAATGTATAGTCGTCCCAATTTGGTAGCGGTTTTATGGCCTTGCCAAACAAAAGCGACAGAAAGGCGACCGCAGGCCGGTCTCTTTGAAGCTGTTTTTTTATAGCAAGATCATAAAACCGGACGACTATACTAACAGTTATTACAAGAGGGGGTTTCATTAAAAAAAAAAGTCGCAGACCAACGCAGCCAAAGCTTTTACGGTACAGAGAAAATCAAAATTTATTTTGGTCCCAAATTTGGGGCCACTGGTCCAACTAACTGAATTCCTAATTTATTGTAAGTGTAAAGACTGGTAAAGTCTTCAAATTAATTAAAGTTCCAAACTTATGTTAGCTCGTAATTTATGACCATGAGAATTGTCCATCGAGGATTAGGATGTGTTTAAAAATGTAACCTAACTTCAAAGGCAAACAAGTTAACAAACAACAAGGTCTTCAAGAGTCTTCAAAACCTCCGGGACTAACAGAGTCTACAAGTTAAGTTTATGGACTACGATTAAGGCCAAAATTCACATTGATTGATCAGCATGAGTACCAATTTCAGAACCTCATGGACTCAACAAAATTTTCAAATTAAGGTTATGGGCTATTATTAAAGGCAAAACCTGCATCTATTCCTCAAGGACTAACAAAGTCTTCAAGTTAAGGTTATCAGCTATGATGAAAACATTAATTGCTAATTTATTAGCGTAAGAGCCATCCACTGAACCTCAAGGACTAAGAAAGTCTTAAAGTTAAGAAGGTTATGGGCTACGATGAAGGCAAAAATTTACATTTATTCCTAATTTATGAACATAGGGGCCATCCTCTGAACCTCAAAGACTAATAAAATCTTCAACTTAAGGTATCCTAATTTATGAGCATGAGACACAAACCTATCATCGTATTCTCAAGGACTAACAAAGTCTTCAACTTAAAGTTATGGACCACGATGAATGTTAAAATTTACATCGATGGGCCCTCAGAAACTCAAGGTATAAAAAAGTCTTCAAGTTCGGGTTACAGGCTACGGCTAAAGGTTAAAATTTGCATTGGTTTCTAATTCATGGGCATCCTCAACACTTCAAGTACTAAAAGTTTTCAAGATAAAGTTATGGGCTAAGATTAAAGTAAAATTTACATGGATTCCTAATTTATGTACATGGGGGCCATCCTTTAAACCTCAAAAACTAAGAAAGTCTTCAACTTAAGGTTACAGGATACGATGAAGGCTAATTTATGAGCATGAGAGCCATCCTCGTACCCTCAAGGACTAACAAAGTCTTCAAGTCTTAAGTTTATGGGTTACTGTGAAAGTCAAAATTTATATTAATTCCTAATTTATGAATATGAGAGTTATCCTCAGAACTTCAAGGACTAACGATGTCTTCAAGTTAAGGTTATGCGTTATGATGACTTGTGACCATAAGAGCCGTCCTCAAAACCTCAAGGACTAACAGAGTCTCTAAGTCTAAGTTATGGCGTAGAATGCAGGTCAAAATTCGTATTGATTCTTAATTTATAATCAAAAGAACCGACCACTTGATAATTAATCACTGTCAAAATTTTATCATAACGTCAAAAGTCTTCAAGTTAAGGTTATGGGCTATGATTTAGCAAAATTTACATTGGTCCCCTAATTGAGGAGTAGGTGAAAACCGTGCTCAAAACCTCAAGGACTAGCAAAATATTCAAGATTTGTATAGATTCCTAATTTATCAACGTAAGAGCAGTTCTCAAAACCTCAAGGACTAACAAAGTCTCCAAGTCAAAGTTATGGGGTGTAATGCACATTGATTCTTAATTGATAAGCAAAAGAACCAACCACTGATAATTAACAATCGCTTTCAACATTTTATCACAACGTCAAAAGTCTTCAAGGTTATGGGCTATGATTTAGCAAGATTTACATTGGTCCCTAATTGAGGAGTATGTGCTCGAAGCTTCAAGGACTAACAAAGTCTTCAAGTTAAGGTTTTGGGACATGATGAACTCGCAATAATTATACGATTACATTTAGAAAAAAAAAAGTTAATAAGGAATGAGCTCTCAAGGACTGACCTCAAAGGTCAAAGTTCGCATTAAACCAGGAACAAAACACCAAAACTCATACCGATTGGCCAACTAGGAGTTTTGGCCCAACTCGCGGTCCCTTCCACCGAAAATTCCGATCGATCTAGCAGGCACATTTTTGGCAAGCCTCGTTGGGCAAAGAGGACGAAAGAGACGAAATCGCCAAGGGCAAAAGAGAGAAAATGAATAGTCGCCTTGAAGTATCAGCTGTAACATGAGGAACTGAGAAATCGAAAAAAACGAAGAACGACGAAATACCATGAAAAAAAAACGAACAAAGAAACAAAAGAAGAACGCCGATTATTGGGTGGATTTTCCAAAAATTGATTGATGATTGATGAGAAAACTAAAATATGTCATTCGACGACAAAAAAGAACTGAAAGCAAAGAACGTGGAAATACGCAGAACATGGTGAACAGAAAAATTTAAAAAAATAAAAATAAAAAACAATTGTCAAGATAATTGCCAGAAATTTTGGAAAAAAATTAAAAGTGAATCAGTTCATTTCCGCGAGATGGCGCCACTTCCGCTTTATTTAGAAATCATTTTGAAAACATCTCCGAATATTATTATTATTCATATAGTCCGATTTTTATTTAAGTATTTTAAGTTGTGTTCGGGAACGCACTTCGTGCCATTAATGATAAACTGACAACAGTTACGATCGCGACAACTTGCGGCCGACTTTTGAATCAATTGCAATCAAAACCGACTTGCAACAAGTTGATACTTTGACAGTTATCACGTCAATCGGTTGATACGATTTTATTATTAATCGCAGAAGAAAGAACACGAAATTTAAAACGAGAAGGAAAATTCTCTAAGATTTCACGTGCTGTAATTTCTTTCTTGGGTTTACTTCGATTGAATACAGTAGAGGTCGCCACTTGACGTTAAAAAAAAAACATAATTTGAAAATTATCGACTTTTCCTTCACGTTAATCAGTTAATATGATTTTATTGTTATTTGCAAGAGAAGTCTAAAACAAAACAAAAATTAAAATTCTCCAGCGCTGTAATTTCTTTCTCTTGGGTATACGGTAGAGGGCGCCACTTGACGCTCTTTTCAGTTGTTTCTTTGACAGTAATGTCATTCGGCAGAGTTTCAGAAAATTTTCCAAAAAATTAAATCTTGTTTGTTAATGTATAAATTAAATTGCTTGTTGATATACAGGGTGATTGAAATTCGAGGGCCAGCATGGGGATCTCGCTTATTGTAAAAGATAGAGAATCGGTTAAACGGGGCAAAGTTGCCAAATTTCATGCTGATTAATAACCTGTTAAGAAATTTTAAATATCTCGAACGGTTTCTTTACAATCGGAGAAAGATGAAAAATTGCGATTTTCGAAAATCGGACATAACTTCTTTATTTATGATTTTTTTCAAAAACTGTGAAAACATTCCCGAAGCAACTTTTTACGCTTGATTGGATGGCGAACGTACTTTATATCTAGAGCGATTCGTTTTTGTTTTTCCAGAGCCAACTTCATTTTTTCTTATGGGCGCGATTTTTGTCGTTTAGACGGATAGATAGCAAGCACCTTTCCTTCTGAATTCATTGATACGCTACACTTGCTATTTATTTTATTTTAATTTTCACTGAGAAATTTTGAAAAAACTGAAATTCCACAGATGGCGCCGCCATAGATTAAGATCTAAGATAAGACATTCTACTTTTAGAAACACGACCAACTAGTTCATTTTTTTTTCTCTCCTAGGCCCGTGTGACACTATGATATTTCTTGTGCAAGATTTGTTACGAAGTGAGCGAGAAGTGCCAATTCAACCAATCAGAATTCACTGTGGTAGCTCATCTCCCTCACTTTGTAACAAAAATGTTATCAAATCTTGCATGGTATTACACGGGCCCTAGGTAAAGTATCTTTAACAGAAATGTGCTACACTTGTATGCACTCTCAATAGATGGTACTGGCTACAACCAATCCTTTTGTTACCTTTACGGCCTGCTGATAAGATGGCGCTGGCTGTAACCACATCTTTTCATACCTCTTCGGACTGCAGATAAAATTTAAAAATAAAACGTTAAATACGTATTTAATTAAATTATGTTCTTACGCAATTATGTAACACCGTCGTCGATTAATAGATGGCGCCTCTTATATTAGCTGAATCGCTTTCATTAAAAAAAAACTCGATAATTTGAAAAAGAGTTTCACGTTTAGTGTCAAAGTACGTCAGTAGATGGGGCTGGCGTAAATAGGATTTTCGTGGAGAATATTTTAAAATAAAGTGTCTACTTTGTGGACGATAAATTGTTTTTCGTCAATTTGGAAAGACTCATCGTGGGTTTAATAGCGACGACATCCAATAGATGGCGCTGGTTGCAACGGAACATTCACGTTTGTATTTGTCTTTTTGTTATTTTAAAATTTTTGAGAAATTTTGTGCAAATCGGTCTTGATTACAGCGGATTCCTCGAGCAGGCTCCGTACAGCTGTTTCAGGCCTAGTTGGACCTTCGTCAGCAGAACCACAGCTCGAGAACTCTACTGCAAACCAAACCGATCTGTCCGAGGTTATTCGCCAATGCGACGTGAAAGTAATGAACATTTTAAGTAGCGACATCTTTCGATCGCTTTTTGCAGTAGGATTGACAAATTGAAGCCAGTTCGCTGCATGGCCGCCTTGCATGGGATGACTTATTATGTAGCGAACTGGCTTCAATCCTACTGCAAAAAGCGATCGAAAGATGTCGCTACTTAAAATGTTCATTAAAATGTTTGATTACAATGAAAGGAATGCGATAGTTTGAAAACGTGCGTGGTGTTTAGTGGCAACGAATATCCACAGATGGCGCTGCCGTATAAGACTTAAGATTAGACATTCTAGTTTCAGAAACACGACCAATTCGTTAGTTTTTTTTCTTCTAGTTAAAGTATGTTTAATGCAAATGTATTACGTGTAGCAGCATTCTTAATAGATGGCGTTGGCTGTTTACAACCAAACCTTTTGTTACCTTCACGGTCTGTAGATAAAATGGCGCTGGCTGTAACCACACCTTTTGATTAAAAAAAAAAAAAAAAAGCTGACAGGAATGATGACAAAACGAAGAAGATAAAATAATAAAAATTCGACAAAAATAGAAACAAAAGACAATTCAGCGCACAATTCAGTAGATTCATAAATTAAAATAGAAACAACTTGAAAACAAGCAGTGACAAAACAAATTATGTATTTTCCTTCCACGCGCTCAACAGATTTTAAAAAAACCTGCAATAGATGGCGCTGTTCAATATCTCACACAAAAACGATTCATTTCGTCCTTTATTGACGATAAGTGACATTTACTTCCTGAACCATCTCGTAAAATTTAACAGATGGCGTTGTTGAATGTTTTATAACGACGCAAGTCACTTTTTTGTTACCATCCAGGAATGACTGTCAGTTGAAACTTTGCTCAATAACTTCGGATTTCTTTTGTTTTTCGTTGTGTAACTCGATCACTGACAGTTTTTTTTTGTTTTTGTTTTTTTGCAGAGATTTGATATCCTATTTTATTACTAATTATAAATACAAGTCAAAGTCTTTTTATACTTTTTTCTACTTCAAAACATCTTTCATTTATTTTTTTTTAATTTTATTATCTGCTTTTCATTCGTTTTTTTTTGTTTTACAGTAATCGCCCGTTAGTTTGCCTTTTGAGTTTCGATAATTCGATAGTTTTTTGTTTCTTTGTTTGCAGCAAACTTAACTGATACGTATTTCTTTAATTATTTTTTTTTATTGTTAATACAAGTCAGCCTTTTTATATGCTAAAAGAAAAACAAAAGAAACTAAAGAGACAACCGACAGGCGATTACTGTAAATAATAACAAACAAAAACATTATTGGTTGCAAGTATTCTCGTCTTATTTATTATTATTATTATTTTTAAAGCAAAAGAGTCTATTTTATTTTATTTTTTTTTTGTTTTAATTATCTCTTCATTGTTCTTCATTTTGCCTTTCTTCAAAGTAATCGCCTGGCAATTGTCTTTTTAGTTGCCTTTCACAGTAACTTTATTTCGTTTATTTTATTTTTTAATGCACAAGAGACTTTTATTTATTTATTTTGTTACCTTAACTATCTGTTAATTGTTTCTTCATTTACTTATTTTTTCCTTAACGATAATCGCCTGTTGATTTCGTCTTATTTTCGACAATTTGTTGTTTTTGTTTATTTATAATTTCTTTAATTATGTAGTTTTTTTATTAACAGTTAGGAGTGCAAGACTTTCTTTATTTTTATTTTCACTACACTTTTATGTTATGTATTTTTTAATTTACATAATCGTTTGCCGTTTCTCTTTTGCCTTTCCTTACGGTAACCGGCGAGTCTTTATACATTTGCTTTTATTTATTTATTTATTTTAATTCCAAGTCAAATAAATCAAATAAATATCTAATGACAACCAAGCAGAAAGTAAAAGTGACAGTCAAATTCGTGGAACTCAGGTTTCTTAAAAGGGCGAGTTAAAAACTAAAAACAAAACAAAACAACTTTCCACCTGGTTCTATCACAATTACCCTAAAGAGGACCCTACACACGGACGCCAGCATTCTCTGCCATTTCTAATCCCAGTGCGGAGAGAAGCCCGACCGCTGGAGTCCAGCATTCCGGCGTCCATATCTAAGGTCCTCTTTAGGGTGTGGATATATATTTTTTTAATTTTCACTGACATACGAACACAAGAATTAAAAACAAAAAAAAATCTACATTTTCGCTGCAGATTCTATTTCATGCTCAAGATTAAAAAACTGCATTTTTAACTAAAGCAAGGATAATAAGAATGTTTCTTGAATTTTTGGGAAACTTTCCCCCCTGATTTCCAGAAAAAGTTTAATACTATCATAAAAAAAGATGCGCTTTGGTGATTCCGTCGATTAAGTTGTATAACACGGAAATAGTGGGTCAAAAGGTCAAACAACACGGAAACATAATTTTCGACGCAAAAACTATAAAAAAAATACTCACTTTGCAGAATGTTCGTCGCCAAACGTACGACGCCGGAGCACTTGCAATTCGGCATCATTCAAGACGCTGGCTTGCCGCGGAGTTCGGATAGAACAGCGCGAACCAAGTTTTTTTTTGTTTATCGCAAAAGTCGCGTGTCACATTGCCGTACCTGCTACTATACGGTGCACCTTTCTCTGCAAGGTCACCGCGATTACTGGTAAAAATCCCAGGTATTATAATTAATAACGAGCTAAGCTGGTTGCGTCTTCTCTCTGACACATCACATCGCCTTACAATTAGATCTCACATCCTTTAATCTCATAATACAAAAGTAATACATAATAGTAAAATAAACGCACAAAAAATTAATAGTCATGAGAATCTATAGCAAACTGGATGAGAGTAAAGACTACAAACTAAATCAATTTAAGAAAAAAAAATCTTTAAAAATTAGTTATGACTAGAGATAGGAATATCATATTCTGACGTCATCGTGTCAGTGGTGTGCGTGCACGGCGTACGCGAGTGCTCGGGGCCTACTCTTCTCGAATTCGCGTAAACACAAATCTTAAAGTCTTAAAATTAACAATAGTAAATATAAATCAATTGATTAAATCTTTAACGGATTCAAACGGTAGCCGTCAGAAACCAAACTTAAATAATCACATTTCACTAAAAACAAACTTAGAACGTTCCTTTCGCCTACCTTCTCTTGCCATCGGCGTTGCCAGATGTGAAGCAAATTCCCGTTTTAACGGGAAATTTCAGGAAAAGTGAAGAGATCTCGAGACTGCGTTCGGAAATTGGGAGTTTGTCACCCAAGTTTAAATTAAAATTTACTTGCCTCTACTTACCACGGTTCTAGGTAACAAGTCTCTGCCGATTCTTCGATCGGCTGTGCCCCAGGCTAGCTATAGTGGAAATGGGGCAGGTTAACTTACGGTGGTAAACTTATAAAGGGCGCCAGAAGACGATTCAATCAAACTAATCGTAATTCGACCGGCCGACGTCTCCAATCGGCCAGGTCGTGCAGAAATAAAATACGAATAACCAGATGTGTGTGAAAATACAAATTAAACTAGAAGCTATCGGTAATATAATTTATTTGCGATCTCAACTTCGTACAAATGCAGGTTCACTTAACTAAACTACGTTCGTCTAAAATTGACAAACTTCAAACTCGAACGATTTAACAAAATAAACTATTAATGCAAGGTCTGCACTTGCAATTAACGCGTCGATTCCCAGTAAACAAGATCACGTGATATTAACGTCACATTTTAGTAAACTTTTGTGACCTTATCACGTCAGACGTCACGTTAACGTGACGTAAAGTTAACGGCAAAAAGTCACAGACCAAAGACGTCAAAATACGACGAATAAATGACGTTTATAGATCACGTACTTGGAGCGTCATACTTTTGTGCATTAATGACGTAGAAAGAGTGACAGTACTAAGCACTGGATCTGTGATTGGCATGAACTTTGATAATTTTTGATTTAAAATTTTCTAAAGTAAAGAGTAGAGAACATTTTCAAAACATTTTCAAATTTCATGCCAATCACGGATCCAGTGCCAAGCACTGTCACTCTTACCCTACCTATGTTATGAATTTGTGGGAAAAATTAAGAAAAAAAACATAAATACATAAATACAATATATTCTATAAAAACATAAACTTAACAACTTCTAGTATAATACATATAACATTTGCTCCGAAGAGCCTATAAAACAAGTATTAGGTTGTAACGTTCCGTCATTTTTCGGGTCGTCTGGTGTTGCTGCTGATCGTTGCACTGCTTGACGTCGGTTACGGACACTAATCGCAGGACGGTAGTTTGGGAAACGGTATGTCTCACGGACACTAAGCGCAGGACGGTAACGCGCTGTGCATACGTTCTAGTACAGGCTCCAGGGATCGGATCGGCGGTATGGTTGTGAGTGAAACTCCCACTCAGGTTCAGGATGTGCGAGACACCCGCACCGGGTAAGAGAGAGTGAGACACCCACTCTAGGATGTGCGAGACACCCGCACCGGATAAGAGAGAGTGAGACACCCACTCTAGGATCAGGATAATAGAGAGTGAGACACCCACTCTAGGATGTGCGAGACACCCGCATTGGATAAGAGAGGATGAGACACCCACTCAGGATCGGGATAAGAACAAGAGGAGCGGTTTCAGGTAACGCGAACGTAGCACAGATTGTTAAACGCGTTTGAGTCAAAACATCGACGGATGAATGACTCCGCGGATAAACTGCATTCGAGCCACAACCGGCGGCTCGGAATGCCCGGCGAGTCACTATCTTCAAGCCACGTCCGGTGGCTCGATAGCGCGGGAGAGCCACGACCGTCGGCTCAATGAGCCGGCGGATGACTGATTAAAGTGTGCCAGTGTTCGGATATCATTCAGACGCCGTCTGCCTCTAGCGAGAACAAAAAATCCCTCTTTCACTTGAAAATTCCCGCTGCCTTATTTTCCTTCATAAATTCACAAATTAAATAACTAAGAATGTGTTTACAAATAATTTTTCTTTTTTATCTGTGGGATCATGCGTATTTTTTATCTGTGGGATCATGCGTATTTTTTATCTGTGGGATCATGCGTCCCATAATTTTGAACGCATTTGCTGATCAACACGCCATCTACGGTTCCTGTCCCGCGATGCTAGTCCGGGACGGACCGGTTCAATGCAGATTAGGGGTGCGCCTTAAGAAAACGCCGGTACTAAATTCTTCGCAGGAACAGACGGGGTGATGCAATGCGATGGTTCGAAATTATTCTCCCAACAAAATCCGCAAATGGATACTCGAAAGCCGCACAAAAGCTTGTGCAGAAACCGGGGCTAAGGGCCGGTACTGAAACTGGTACTAAAAGCCTAAAGAAGAAATGATTTCTGTTAGCGGCCATTCTGGCCCGTCTGTCGGTATGCGTCGTCGTATTTTACCTGAGAGAACTGGTGCCTCAGGTTTGGTAAGGAGATTAAAACTGTCTTCAATCGCTGTTCGGCGGTGTCAAGGATATTCCAGCAAGGCTGCTATTGATTTACTTCTCCAAACGAGCAAGAAATCCGTTAAATTTAACACACGCGAAAAACTTGACACACCGGCACAAAGCTCGAACAAGAAAGAGGACCCGTTCGGGTTGAAGATGAAGCAGGTCGCTTCGACGCGTAGGAATTACCGACGATAACCAATGACAGGCGGCCTGAGAGTCACATGGGGCGTATGAGAACTCAACGATCACAGTACGCAGGTTTTCCCCCCATGGCGGTGTAGAAAAGGGGCATCAGGGTAGCCAACGATGTTAAAACGAAATTACTAGGCGGTATATCGCCGCTACATTTTAGCTGGAAATTTAACTGTAACAAGTTGCGTGAACTTTCCGTCCTACAACTGACAATGTGACGTACTTGGAACGTTTCTTTCGCCTACTCTTGCCGTCGGCGTTGCCAGACGTGCAGCAAATTCCCGTTTTAACGGGAAATTTCGGGTAAAGGGAAGAGATCTCGAGATTGCGTTCAGAAATTGGGAGTTGCGTGAACTTCCCATCCCACAACAGACAATGCGACGTACCTGGAACGTTAGTGGGAAAGCCACACAGACATAACAAATAGAAAACCGTTTTATTCAAACCGTTACAAAAGTACAATACAGGTTTATCGTCAATATGAACACGTAACTAAAAATCTATAAGATTCTTAACGAAAATGAACACTTCGGCGTCAATTCTTGAAAGTAGTGAAGTTATTGCGTCTTCATCTCGTTGAATTTCTTGCTCAACAGTTGCATGACGTCCTTGTGCTTACGCTCGGGGGTTCTCAGCTCGGCGTAGTTCTCCTTCACGAACAGAGCGAATCCGGTGACCTCTTTTCTGGGCGTGACCGGCACCGATTGGATGCCGCCCCCTTTGGTCGGCTTATTGAGGTGCAACTCGAACTTACCGAAACAGTGACCGCAACGCTTCTTCTCCACGTTCAACGACTTGGAATGACGTCCGACACTGCAACCGATCTTGACTAACACTCAACGTTCATTTTCATAACAAGAGAAAAGACTTCACCGCGCGCAAGTCGCGGTTAAAAGAAAAATGAGCGGCTGTGTAGAAGGAAGGAAGGGTGCACACTTACCAATAACCGCAGTTGATGCACTTGTAGGTGTATTTTGTGTTGATCTGGTAATTGTGGCAGACCTGTATGGGGGGTAGTTCCGGAAACACGCTCCTTGCCTTGAGGGTCCTGTAAATCCCCGAATCAGTATGAAACAACCCGTAGATAATTAAGTCAAAAATACCAGGCCTTCCAGTGGTGGCCGTGGCCTTCGGATACTTTGTTCACCAGGTAGGCGGCGGCGTGGCACATTTCGTGTATCAAAGTGTTACGTAGCCGATCTGCAGAGTCCAACACTTTCGTCGATAGCGTTATCGAAACTGAGTACTCGACTTTGCCTGTGCTACGCACCGTCTTTCGACAGCGACAGTAACCCGCCGTACCCCTGAGTTTGTCGCTCCATTCGAGGGGGGTGTCGTCGGGGATGACGTTGTCGAAGACGTTCTCGTTGTACAATTTGAAGAGTTTGCGGGTGAGGTCGACCTTGTACACTTTGTAGTAGTCCCTGAATATCCTGGCCGTAGCGTTGCAATCCGGGGCGGGTACATTCGCTGTTAATAACAAAAAAAATGTGTCTTACGTTGTCAATAAAAAATTTCTTTTGCATTCTTTCCTTAAGTTACAACTAAAGATCGGAACCTCATATTCTGACGTCATCATGGCCCAGTTGTACAATGCCAGTTTAAAGTTAAGCTAAGGCTTAAACCCGTAGCAACGATTATTTCAACAGTTGTTCTTAAGGGTTTAAGCTTTGGCTTAACTTTAAACTGGCATTGTACAACTGGACCTATGAGATTAAACGATTTGGTTAAAAAAAAAGAAAAATTTGGGTATTTTTGATTTGTTTTCATTGCGGAATAATCTTTCGTTTTTGAGTTTTGAGTCCATGCTATAGATTGTTCGTTAATTTGTTTCGAGCGTCTACTCATTTGTTTGTCAGGCTCTGCCAATCTGTGTTCGTCTTTCATTTTAATTCAAATTCCCGGTCCTTTTGCTTGTCTTACAATGTTTGATCGACCCTACCAATCGATCTTTATTTGTCAATCTTTTGTTGTCACTTGTCAACTTGTAACCACTCCGCAAGCCTTTATAAGCGCGCTGGGAGCACGCTTTAGGCAGTCATCCGCCGGCTCATTGAGCCGCCGGTCGTGGCTCCAAGGGAGTCATCCGCCGCGCTATCAAGCCACCGGACGTGGCTTGAAGGTAGTGACTATCCGCAGAGTCATTCATCCGTCAATGTTTTGACTCAAACGCGTTTAAACAAGCTCTGCTATGTTCGCGTTACCTGCAACCGCTCCTTCTGTTCTTATCCCGATCCTGGGTGGGTATCTCTCTCTCTTACCCGGTGCGGGTGTCTCGCACATCCTAGAGTGGGTGTCTCACTCTCTCTCTTATGCGGTGCGGGTGTCTCGCACATACTAGAGTGGGTGTCTCACTCTCTCTCTTACCCGGTGTGGGTGTCTCGCACATCTTAACCCTGAGTGGAAGTTTCACTCACAACCATACCACCGATCCGATCCCCGGAGCCTGTACCGGAACGTATGCACATTGCGTTGTCGTTTAGTTTCGATTAGTGTCCGTAAGACACACCGTTTCCGAAACTACCGTCCTGCGATTAGCGTCCGTAAGACACATCGTTTCCGAAAACTACCGTCCTGTGATTAGTTTTGTAAACACCTGCAAATATAGGCTAAGTTTGTAAATAAAGTTGTGTTGCTAAGTGATCGACGCTTTTATTTCCGCTGAACCCGGACACCGACGAGCAAACCCGAACCGCCGGACCGACGCGACGTCAAGAAGAGCAACGATCAGCAACTACAGACCACCCCGAAAAATGACGGACCGTTACAAACTGTTAGTCTTTTTTTTGTCCGACTGTTAGTTATTTGGTAGTTCGTTCTATCTTTCCGTCTGGTTAGTGTTTAACTTCGCTTCTTTCTAACCTGACAATATTTGTTCGTCACCCAAAGTTGTCACAAACTTTGTCTTTGACTGTCTTTCTCTGTCTGTTCAGCTGTCTTCATGTATTCTTCTCCTGCGATCTTTCTCCGTCTGTTCATCTGTTTCCACGTATTCACCTGCAATGGTTTGCTTAATTAATTTGTTTTTATCGAAACGCGTTTCGCGTCCATGTTCACGAACTTGTCCGGCCTGTTGGAAATCTTTTTTCGAACACGTACGACCGCGAACTCGTACTTGCGTGTGGATGCCCTTCACGAATTAGTTCGATTTATTTTACATATTTTATTTTTTCAAGTTATGATTTGTTGTTATGCGCCATTAAAAACGTCTCCATCTTCAATCGTTATCTTGTTATATAGGGTGCTTCATAACTTGATGTACAGGGTGCTTCGCAAACCTCAGCTTTGAAAAGAGTTCTACATTAGCGCAGAATAAAAAGAAGGACGTTGGTCTGAAAAGAAATATCTGTCCAAATTGATCGTCGATATGGTTCAGAGACGGCGCTGTTTGCGAACAATAAAAAAGCGTTCAGTTTTCATTTTCATGTTTTCGAGGAAAGAAGAAAATCATTTCGCCGAAAATAGTGTTTTTGAGAGGTCGCCAAAGACGAAGGCTCAAAATAACAATATTTATCCAAAGTGATTGTCAACAAGGTTCAGAGATGGCGCTGTTTGCAAATAAAAAAGCTTGCACTTTTCATTTTCGTGTTTTTGAGGAAGGAAGGCAATTGTTTTACCGAAAATAGTGTTTTTGAAAAATCACGAAAGATCAAGGCGCAAAATTAAGACTATTTATCCAAAGTGATTGTCGATAGGGTTCAGAGATGGTGCTGCTTGCCAACAATAAAAAAAAGCTTTCGGTTTTCATTTTCGTGTTTTTAAGGAAAGAAGGAAATAGTTTCGCAGTTTTTGAGAATACTTATGCAAGTGATTTTCGACAGGGCTCAGAGATGGCGCTGCTTGCAAACAATAAAAAAAATGCTTTCAATTTTCTTGTGTTTTTGAGAAACTTAGGAAATTGTTTCACCCAAAATAGTATTTTTGAAAAGTCGCGAAAGGCCAAGGCGAAAAATTAAGAATACTTATCCAAAGTGATTGTCGATAGGGTTCAGAGATGGCGCTGCTTGCAAACAATAAAAAAAAAAGGTTCCAATTTTCATTCTTGTGTTTCTGAGGAAGGTAGGAAATTGTTTCGCATAAAATAGTGTTTTCGAGAAGTCGCGAAAGACGAAGGCTCAAAATTAAGGATATTTATCCAAGTGATTGTCGATAGGGTTCAGAGATGGCGCTGCTTGCAAACAAAAAAGCTTTCACTTTTCATTTTCGTGTTTTTGTTATCTTTTTCCCGAAAATATTGAGAAATCAAGGATACTTACTCAAAACGATTGCCAATAGGATTCAGAGGTGGCGCTGCTTGTAAACAAAAAAAGTTTTCGGTTCGTTTTTAATGCTTTGAGGAAAACGCGCATCGACGAAAATATTGTCTTTGAAAGGCGTGGAAATGTGAAGGCTCAAAATCAGGAGACTTACAGAAAGTGATTGACAACAAGGTTCAGAGATGGCGCTGCTTGCGAACAAAAAAGTTTCCGGTTCATTCTCGTGCTTTCAGGAAAACCGCACCGTCGAAAACATTGTCTCTGGAAAGTGCGGAAAGGTGATGGCTCAAAATCAGGAGACTTACTGAAAGTGACTGCCAACAAGGTTCAGAGATGGCGCTGCTTACGAAACAAAAGTTTTCAGTTCATTTTTATGCTTTTAGAAAGATCGCACCGACGAAAATATTGTGTCTTTGAAAAGTGTGGAAATATAAAGGTTCAGAAGCAGGCGACTTACTGAAAGTGATTGCCCAATAAGGTTCAGAGATGGCGCTGCTTGCGAACAAAAAAGTTTCCGGTTCATTCTCGTGCTTTTAGGAAAACCGCACCGTCGAAAATATTGTCCTTGAAAAGTGTGGAAAGCTGAAGGCTCAAAATCGGGAGACTGACCGAAGGTGATTGCCAATAAGGTTCAGAGATGGCGCTGCTTGCGGAAAAAAAACACAGAGTCACACACTACTACAGAGTGCTACACGTGCTCTAAGAATCTTTATTACGTTACGAGTTTTTATGTCTTAGTGCAGAATGTTCACATATGTTTTAGTTTGCTCTTTCAAGTTTTATTTCTGTGCTGCGCCTCGGCGAATTGTTTTTGTTTGTTGTCTTTTGTTTTTGCGTTCTCACTTTCAACTTTCGTTACAGTTTCAAATCGCGTAAGGAATAGATCGGAAATATTTGGGAATTTTCAGCCACTCTGGCTACCCTGACACCCGAATGCAGGCGCGCGGCTTTCGTTCGCCATTTCGGCCATTTCGATAACGATGATTTCCGATTGGTTGAGGTTGACGGCACCTGAGATCATCTCGCGTCATCCGATGTAGCTCGTTTCAACGCCGAAGCTTCTCGTTTTGACATCGGCGATGCCTGTGATTAAAGTTATCGGAATTGTCGCCAAGAAAGATTAGGAAAACTCGAGTTCGACGTGGTCGGAATTCATTAGTGCATCGCCAAACGAGTTAGGGGTGATTTTCACAGCCCTGCCGGGGGTGTGGTTTATCTAAATTCCATCTAAAATTATACAATTTCTTCTTTTAACTCGCGCTTTTACTTTTGGACACTCATACTTTTGGAACACCACTTTTGGTACGATACTCTTGTGTGGCTACCCTTTCTTTGTGGCATTCTTTCAGTCCGGTTGAATCGGAGGTGACTGTTTCGCTTCGGACAACCCTCAGAAAACACGCAGGATACATTCTCGGTCACGTGAGTCTATTCAGTACCTCCGTTAACTGCTGCGCGACGCTGCGTTGCTCAAGAGCGAATTTTCGACAGATCTTGCGCGACGCTGCGTCGCTTAAGAGCGAATTTTCGACATATCTCGCGCCTTTAATTAATTGATGTCGATTATTGTAGTAGTGGTAAGGCGGGTTTCTTCTTTTAACTCGCGCTTTTACTTTTGGACACTCATACTTTTGGGACACCACTTTTGGTACGATGCTCTCGTGTGGCTACCCTTTCTTTGTGGCATTCTTTCGGTGCTTGGTTAATTAGCCGACATTTTGGAAGCAGTTGCCGTGTCCGGTTGAATCGGAGGCGACTGTTTCGCTTCGGACAACCCTCAGAAAACACGCAGGATACATTCTCGGTCACGTGAGTCTATTCAGTACCTCCGTTAACTGTTGCGCGACGCTGCGTTGCTCGAGAGCGAATTTTCGACAGATCTTGCGCGACGCTGCGTCGCTTAAGAGCGAATTTTCGACATATCTCGCGCCTTTAATTAATTGATGTCGATTATTGTAGTAGTGATAAGGCGGGTTTCTTCTTTTAACTCGCGCTTTTACTTTTGGACGCTCATACTTTTGGGACACCACTTTTGGTACGATGCTCTCGTGTGGCTACCCTTTCTTTGTGGCATTCTTTCGGTGCTTGGTTAATTGACCGATATTATGGAAGCAGTTTCCGTGTCCGGTTGAATCGGAGGTGACTGTTTCGCTTCGGACAACCCTCAGAAAACACGCAGGATACATTCTCGGTCACGTGAGTCTATTCAGTACCTCTGTTAACTGTTGCGCGACGCTGCGTTGCTCAAGAGCGAATTTTCGACAGATCTTGCGCGACGCTGCGTTGCTTAAGAGCGAATTTTCGACATATCTCGCGCCTTTAATTAATTGATGTCGATTATTGTAGTAGTGATAAGGCGGGTTTCTCCTTTTAACTCACGCTTTTACTTTTGGACACTCATACTTTTGGGACACCACTTTTGGTACGATGCTCTCGTGTGGCTACCCTTTCTTTGGGGCATTCTTTCGGTGCTTGGTTAATTAACCGACATTTTGGAAGCAGTTGCCGTGTCCGGTTGAATCGTAGGTGACTGTTTCGCTTCGGACGACCCTCAGAAAACACGCAGGATACATTCTCGGTCACGTGAGTCTATTCAGTACCTCTGTTAACTGTTGCGCGACGCTGCGTTGCTCAAGAGCGAATTTTCGACAGATCTTGCGCGACGCTGCGTTGCTTAAGAGCGAATTTTCGACATATCTCGCGCCTTTAATTAATTGATGTCGATTATTGTAGTAGTGATAAGGCGGGTTGATCTGATTTGTCGAGTAAATAAGCGCCCCATTCTTCCCTAGCTCACTTATTAAACGAGATGGAACATTTATCTTTCACGGGGACGTTCTACCCATTGAGCATCCTCATTATTATTATCCACTGCAATCAAAACCTATTTGCAAGTAAATTTTTACAATAAAAAAAAAACAAAAGAAGTTTTAACATACAACGAAATACGAAGTAAAAAAGGACGGACATAAAACAAAAGACGGTCGACTTACTCCCGTACTGCAAGGCCGAGATATATTCGGAACACTTTCGAGGCCTATTTCGAATCAGCTGAGGATTTTGTTCACCCCGGCGCCTATTACCCACACCCCATTCTTCACTGTTGCTAGTCGAGAAAAAGCGAAAAGCTGATGAAAGATACCGACTAAATAATTAAGATAGGAGTAATTCACACTAGAGATTTGTGGTGGCGTCGAAATATGTGATTTCGATCTCTGGTAAATTATTTTAACTTACGCGATAGTGACGCTAGGAAACTCAACGGCGCCCCGTTCGATCGCCTCAACTTCTTCTTCTTCTTAATTACTACGTCAGTTTCCGCGTTTCGTATGATCATGGGCGCCCGCGCGTCACCTAAAGAACTATCGCTCTCGGCCGTGCCGGAATCCCCACTGCTTCTTCCGCCTCCGTCGCTCGACGCTTCATCTTCTTCAAAACCCAACTTCTTTTTCAATCGATCCTCCAAAGACCCGACCCCATCTAGGTTTTCCTTGTCACACTCGTCGAAGACCAATCGCGTTCCCGCCAGTTTCCTTCCGCTTCCGGGCGTGCCCTCGGAATTCGTGTCGGAATCGCACAAATCCCGCAGCCTGCCGACCATCGGAGATTCCACCATCTTCCTCGCCCTGGCCGTGTGCAAGCTGCGGAGCAGGTTCCTGGATTTTACGACCTCGGATTCCAAGTAAGGGTTCCTGTACACGGCCGAAGATTTCGGCGGTCTGAAACGTGCTAAGTCAACGGAATGCAAACGCCCGAAGGGCAACCTTACTTCTCCGTTTGTGGCTCGCGGCGCTTGGCCGCCGGGGGCGCCTCCTGCTTCTTTAGTTTCGTCTCTGATTTCGGGAAGACCTTCTCTTTGTTGATCCGCCACGAGTGACCGTACAGCTCGTCCAATAATTTTTCCTGCTCCTCTTGTTCTGGTGAAGCGTTTTCAGGGGTCCGCGGACTTTCTAAAACACGAAAGAAAATAGCAACAACCTTTTATTTATTGCGTAAATTGTGTAATACTGCGTAATATTGCGTAACTCAAAAACCAAAGACAATCTGGCACATTAATGATAAAAAAAATCCAAAAAAATTTCGTTCTTCAATGTTATCAACCCTGCACCGCAGTGAATTCAACAGAATTTACAATTTAAAAATTGCCCCCCCCCCAAAAAAAAACATAGTTCAACAAAATTTCCACAGGTGGCGCACCGTAATCTAAAATGAATTTTGCTTCTAACTCTAATAGAATAAAACACGACCTAGATTTTACGTAGCAAGTTCATTTTCAAAATTGGTCGGAAAACAATAGGCTATCGCCATCGCTGGCCGCTTAAAATAGGGAACAGGTTAGTGAGGTTAGGGGCGTGACGTAACATTACACGTTCATACGTCAAGGCAAGTCCCGTCAAGTCTTTGACTTTCAGATTCCTACTTTGAGTAGTTCAACTGTGTCACACAGAGCGGCGTAGCAATCGCTGGCGCCAGCGGATAGTTTCGGAAAAGTTTGACAGATGGCGCCATTGTAAATTAACCTCAATTTTGTATGTTGTAAAATCGATTGGCTTTTGGTTTTATTGTTATATGTATATTTTTAAAATTTGGTTCAACATTTGTTTTCTTTGTTTAATTACCTTTCCTTCCGAATAGCAAACGATTTTTTTTATTTGGATTTTTTTATTTGGATCTTGACCTTCAACCTTGAGAGTTTTGTTTTCTCAAGTTTTTATTTTCTTAGACATAGTTTCTTGCTTGGGTTGAGCAGAGTTAAGTTCACCCTTGAAATTTCATTTGACCTTGACTTTTAAATTGGACTTTGACCTTCAACCTTTTCCGAGTTTTTTTTTCTGTATTGGTTTGCATTGCTTGGGTTGAGCAGAGTTAAGTTGACTTGGGTTAGGTCGCCCTTGACCTTGGCCTTTGTAACGAAGTGACCATTCCGTTACCAAGAACATTTTTATTTATTTTGTGAAGTGCTTTTCTTTTGCCGTTTTTTTATACCGTGATTTTATTTTAATATGAAACATTGCTATGGAAACTAATTCCAATTTTTAAAAATGTCGTCTCATGTTCTATTTTAAAAAGGACAGTTTAATTTACAAATTGTAAATGTTGCTATGGATTCTCAGATTCGTATGTAACAGCAACGTTTTGTGTTAAAATAAATTCACGGTATATTATTTAGTTTGGAAAATTAAATTCTTCAACAGGGCTGCAGTCAAGAGGGCGATAATTAATACTCTTTTAAAGTTTAAAAAAGTATTATTTACCGCCCTCTTAACTGCAGCCCTGATGAAGAATTTAATTTTTCTTAACTGATCAGTCGTGATCATACTGCGCTTATTTAGTTTGTATAGATAGGATGTCTTTGCGCAGAATTAAAGTCATATTTTCCCAACCGCAAGCCTTTAGGAGCGCGCCATGAGCACGCATTGAGGTATTCATCCGCCGAGCCATCGAGCCGCCGGTCGTAGCTCGAAGGCAGTCATTCGCCGAATCATCCGTCCGTGGGTGCTTTGACTCAAACGCGCTAAGCGACCCGTGCTACGTTTGTGCTTAACCTGCAACCGCTCCTACTGTTTGTTACCTGTTCCAGAGTGGGAGTTTCACTCTTGCGTACCGGACACGGGTGTTTCGTATACCTAGACCCTGAGTGGGCGTCTCACTCTTGCGTACCTGATACGGGTGTTACGTGTATCCTGACCCTGAGTGGGTGTTTCACTCACTACCGTACTACCGATCCGATGCGATATGAACCGTGTTTGTAAATAAAGTTGTGTTGCCACGTGATCGATGCTTTTATTTCCTCTGAACCTGGACACCGAAGAGTAAACCCGAACTGCCGGACCGACGTCGAGCAAAGCAACAATCAGCAACACCAGAGAAAGAACGACAACCCGTTACACCTTTAACTTTTTAGTTTCGTCGCTTGAGTTCTCAAGTTTTCGAGTTCTTTAAAGTCTTTCCTAAATTTCTGGCTCGGGTTGGATAGAGTTGGGACGATTGACTATAAAATTTCAGTTAATCTTGACCTTTAACTTAAAAAAAAGGATTAAGCGGCCTTGACCTTCGACCTTGTTTTAACTTCGTCAATTGAAATTTCAATTTTTTAAAGGTTTCCCCCCCAATTTTTTAACTTAGGTCGGGTTGGCCTTCGCCTTTGACCTTTTTGACCCTCGTCTCTTGAAATTGAGATTTTTTAAAGATTTTTCCCCATTTCCTTGCCTCTTTGGGTTGGGTTCAAAATTATTAGGTAAAATTATTAGGTATTATTAATTAGGCACGCGTCAAGGATTTTATTGTATTGCGCCTGTACGGTACAGTGTAAAACAAAAAAAAAAAAATTGTTTTGGAAAAACACGAATCTAACGCCATCTATCCGCGTTTTACGTAAAGTTCTACCGCCTCAACAAGTTTTCATCTGGCAACACTGGTAGGCACTTAACAGGGATTTCTGTTTTTTACACGTTGGTAATAATCATAACCTCTAATTCACAAAATCACAAATGAATAAATGAAACTTAAAAGAAGAATAAAGGAAACAAAATATGAAATAAAAAAAAAATTGCCAATTCTTACCACAATGCACATGCAAATCTCTCTTCGTTGTTTCCCCCATTCTTCCTTTTTCATTACTTTTACCATCTCCATTATACACAGGGCAGTTTTCTTTAATCTTACTCACAGTTACCCCCGGCTTCCTGCTGCCAACCTTCAAGACATCAACATTCCCACCGACTCCTTTTCTACTTTTAACGACATCCTTAACAGACTTTGTCTTGCGAAATGTTTCCTCATCGTCTGCTTGGCCCCATTTAGAAAACAGCTGATCGAAACGCAAGCGCTCGTCACCCCCGATGAACGTGGAATTGACGGCCCCGCTCTGATTAGACCGGCGCCTCTCCCCGTAAATGACGGAGACGTTACTGAATAGTGAACGATCATCACCACGAGAGAAGGCAACATCGTCGAAATGTTCCATGTTCAGGTGAACTTTCTCGAGCCAATTGGCGATGACGTTGTACCTCGACTCTGACAAACCGGGGCAAGCGGCTTCACCTCTTGCCCCCTTCTGCTCTTCGCCGTCACTTTGAGGGGCAAGTAAGACTTCCTCATCCGATGCCTTTTTTGAGGTTAGCTCAGAGCCGGTGGTGCTACTCGCAGTCTCCGTCGATTTGCCGTCTTTTAATAGTGCCCCGTTTCTTGGGGGCACTTTCTCGAAGTCCAGCGACTGTCTGAAGTGCCTCCTCAAGCACAGTTTGCTAACTGAAAATCGGGGGGGTTGGGTGAAGTTATAAAATGATACAAAGTCGGGGGGTTGTTGTGAACTGACCTTTCTTGCTGCTCGCCGGGGCTTTCGCTTTGGTCCCGACTTTTGGGGACATCGTACTCAATAGGACGATAGATTCGTCTAAATCGGCCATGGTTTAATTAACTTAAAAAAAATATATTTAATTCACATCAACAAACGCCGCTTACGCCTATGGCTTACGCTTCGCGTTGTTTTTGTTTATTTTCAAACAAGCAAAAGTTCTGCCAACATACAAACTATACAAACCGCGACTGTGCCGCGATGCCGCGCCGCCACAGGCCAGGGTTGCCAGATGTCGCGATTTATCGCAAACTGGGCTACTCATATTCTTAATTTGTGATGGGCGATAACTTTGGGCTTTTTTGACAAATTTCGATAAGTAACCAACTTAACCTAACACTGATACATTTTCGTGATTGAGGGTGATTGATGCCCGACTTTACAATCGTCAGATAAGCATTATTATTGCTTATTGGTATAACGCAGGTATAACGTGACGTAGGTGTGACGTAGATATGGAGGAACATTAAAGGATATTTGGCGAACAGTTATTCCGTTCTTATTCCACGATTGTAAAACTGGGCCTTACAATTATTGCTTTTTTCTTTTTGACAATTATTGCGAATTTTTGAATTTTCGGGGCCATTCGAAAAGAACGCCACCGACATCTTAACGGAAGAATTCTCCAAAAATTGTTTAATAATCTTCACCGTTTTCATCCTCTGATAAGGAATAAACAGGAGGGAGCCATACTAACAGTGTTTGTTGTCCAAAGTGGTAACTACTTATGTAATTTCTTGTCCAAAGTGGTAACTCTCCGTGATCTCTTTTTCTATAACTGACATCTCTCTAAAATTTAGTGCAACACAAACCCATAAAAAATCCGAAAACACAAAGCCAAAAGGTTACTCTACGACAGGTCTATGATGTCTGTGAAACCGTAGTGCAATTTGAATGGCGCGCGTTACAAGTTTTAAGGACCCGATCCATCCTCTTGAAAAGGAACGCGGCGTCATGGAGGATCGTAGACGACGGCAATTTTACTGCCGTGGAGTCCGAACGTCTGAACACCTGTTTGTTATTTGAAATTAAACACGCAATAACCGATTTTGTTTGAAAACAAATTCCGCGACCGTTTCACACTCCATACATTCAGGTGCAGTGCCAAAGAACGCGCAATTTAAATCAAAAATTGACCTGTTTTTGGAATTTTCTTAAAAATCAATCAATTCCAAACTTTACACTCTCACTGTGTAACATTCAATTAAGGAAAGAAAAATGTACACTTATCGTAAGTTTCATTTATTAAAAGTAATGTTGGGTTTTTCTGTTCGTTCGAATATTCGCTTGAAAACGGACGAACTGACGACAAAGGGAGTTGGAGGAGCTAATAGAGAAAGATTACTTTTTAACACTCCATCGCAGATTCATCGATGTTTTCCGAATTTTTTCGACATATCGATATTCGAAACCAATCAAAGTAGTTTGAAAAAAGTGTGCGATAATTTCTAGAAAGACTGGAACAAAAAAAATCTATAGAATCGATTGTACATTACAAAATAATGTTAGAATCGGTTGACATGCCTACAATAAGTAAACGAATTTGTGTAACATAGTTCGCGTGATGAGGCAAACAGAGAAGGAAATTATTGGACAAGAGTAATTCGTATCGAAACTGTGCTACACTAATGTTTTCATTTCCTACTTTGTCTTGCCCATCAAACAAATTGTTGTGTCAAGCAAATCGGTTTACACGCTGTATACTGTGTATATATTGTCACTGAAATTTGGATTTTGATAATAGGGCGTCGAAAGGAAGGAAAACTAATCTGGGGTGAAGGGTGAACTAACTTATGTCAATGTAGTGTAATCCTAATCGTCAAGGCCATTGCAAGCCACGATGAAATAGCATGCAAGGACCGAATGGCGCAGACGGGGAACGACGCTTGAAGCGGCATCGAGACGTCAGTCATCAGTGTGTTGCCGCAGCATGGTGGCCGCGATATGAGAGAGTGTCGAGTGACCATGAGATCGGGCTGGCAGCAGCTGCTCCTGCAGAGCCTCGTGCTCCTCGGAGCTCTCGTCGCCGCCCATCATCCTCTGATAAGGAATAAAGAGGAGAGAGCCATACTAACAGTGTTTGTTGTCCAAAGTGGTAACTACTTATGTAGTTTCTTGTCGAAAGTGGTAACTGAATCTGTAGTTTCTTATCCAGAGTGGTAACTGAGTCTGTAGTTTCTTGTCCAAAGTGGTAACTTGATCTGTAGTTTACTGTTCAAAGTGGTAACTTGATTTGTAGTTTCTTGTCCAAAGTAGTAACTTGATCTGTAGTTTATTGTTCAAAGTGGTAACTTGATTTGTAGTTTCTTGTCCAAAGTGGTAAGTAAATATATAGTTACAGCCAAAATGAATGAAATAGTTGGGAGCACTAATTTTAGTGGTAAAAGCCTTGAATAAAACCGAAGACCAAGAACGAAAGGAAAAAGTAAAAGATTGTTGATTATTTCGCGAACAATAACAAAGCTTCTCTGTTTCTACGCTCTCATAAAAAAACAAAAGACGATGATTAATTTTGCCGGGCACTTAGAAAATTTAAATTAAAAAAAAAATCGAAGAACTGTCAAAAGCGAAAGGAAAAATAAAAGACTATGATTATTTGGCGAACGAAATTGAAATGATTAAAAAATTTTAAAGTGACTAAAATCGCAGACTTATCAGTTTACGGTCAACTATTTCAATAAAAAATGAAGTATATAAAAAAAAAACGAAAAACTAAGAACCGCAAGGAAAAACAAAAGATTTAAAATAATCGAAATTAAAAAAAAACATTTGTGGTAAGCTTGGAAATAATTTAAAAAATTATTTTTATTGTCCAAAGTGGTAACTAAATCTGTAGTTTCTTGTCCAAAGTGGTAACTTGATCTGTAGTTTCTTGTCCAAAGTGATAACTTGATTTGTAGTTCCTTGTCCAAAGTGGTAAGTAAATATGTAGTTAGAGCCAAAATGAATGAAATAGTTGGGAGCACTAATTTTAGTGGTAAAAGCCCTGAATAAAACCGAAGACCAAGAACGAACAAAAGGAAAAACAAAAGATTGTTGATTATTTCGCGAACAATAACAAAGCTTATCTGTTTCTACGCTCTCATAAAAAAAAAACAAAAGACGATGATTAATTTTGGCAGGCAGTCAGAAACGTAATCAGCTTTCTCTTAGAAAATTTAAATTAAAAAAAAATCGAACTGTCAAGCAAAAGGAAAAATAAAAGACTATGATTATTTGGCGAACGAAATTGAAATGATTAATAAATTTTAAAGTGACAAAAATCGCAGGCTTATCTGTTTCCACGGTCAACTATTTCAATGAAAAATGAAGTAATAAAAAAAAAAACGAAAAACTGAGAACCGCAAGGAAAAACAAAAGATTTAAAATAATCGAAATTAAAGAAAAACATTTGTGGTAAGCTTGGAAATAATTTTAAAAAATTATTTTTATTGTCCAAAGTGGTAACTAAATTTGTAGTTTCTTGTCCAAAGTGGTAACTAAATATGTAGTTAGAGCAAAAATGAATGAATTAGTTGGGAACACTGATCTTAGTGGTAAAAGTCTTCAATACAAATTAATTATTGGAATGCCACCGACATCTTAATTGAAGAATTCTCCAGAAATTATTTAATAATCTTCACCGTTTTTATCTACTGGTAAAGAATAAACAGGAGGGAGTCATACTAACAGTGCTTGTTGTCCAAAGTGGTAACTTGATCTGTAGTTTTTGTCCAAAGTGGTACCTAAATATGTAGTTAGAGCCAATAAAACCGAATTTTAAAATTTTGAATTTTCGGATTTTGAATAATTCTGGCGTTACTTGCGATTTTGGGCTATTTCTGCTCAGTTCTAATGCGACATCTAATTTCTAACATCTGGCAACCCTGCCACAGGCAGTTATTGCAGTGTAGAGCTTGGCTACGCTTCCGCACTTCCCATCACTGTTTGGGCGTTTGGGGGTGTTTTATCCGAAATATCAAAGCGTGTAAAGTACATCTAAATTAGAGTAAAATCTAAGGATTTGGCGGCGAATATATTTTGGGGCGCTATCTGCCGCCTGCATTCCATAACTTACCTAGAAGGTCCGGGTTTGTTGCAGGAGACTGTTTTATCGGTTCTATGGAGAACTTTTGATTAAAAAAAAAATTCAAAGTTCAAACTATTTATTAACTGACGGCCGTTATTTTATTATTTTTTGGCGTGTCAATATTTATTATATCTTTTTACTTTTCTATCTTTTTTTCTGGTGTATTATAAAAGTTACTAATTTGGTTTGTTCCAGCCGCAGTTTATTACTAGTTGGAAACCATATCAAGAGCAGTTGCCCACCACGATCGATTTTGATAACTCTATCGAGAGAATTAGCTGGATTTACATGGGGCGTTGAGCACATCAAAACGTCGGCGCACTGTGGTCCCATTGGTTACTGCTCTGTACGCGCGTAAAACCAACCGCCATCTTGAAGAGTTGAGATGATTTTAACTTTTGACGCGACGCCAGAGCGTAAAACATTAATGCGCGTGCGCAGTGCAAAGTGCGAAAAACAAAACAAAAGTTTCTAATCAGCTGTTTGCCTGTTAAGGTCAGCATAGGTTAGGTGTTAGGTGTAGAAGGTGTTTCGTGTTTATCAATTTATGCAAACGTTGGACAACCTGTAAAATTATGCTGGTAACGTCATAGCGTTTTGACGCGCTCAACGCTCCATGTAAATCCAGCTTTATACAACTTTGATGAGTGCATGCTTTTGACAGTTTCGGACTAGTCACGAACTGCTGGTGGAACAAAACTAATATTAAAATTCCATATGTAGTTATGTTTAAAAAGATTTACTTTGTCGTTTTGCCTTCATACAGATCGCTTACTCTTTTGTCAATATTTGACGCTTTGACAAGTTTGACAGTTAATTAAGAAGAAATATAAGAAGTGTGGTGACTAGTTTAACAACTGAAGTTTGCCAAGTTCAAACCGGAAAATAATTAAACGGTTTTCAGGAACTTGTTTGCTTTTTTTTTTGTTGGCATTATACTTTGACAGTCACTGAAAAAAAAAACGAAAAGTATGCAAACAACTGATTTTGTACTCAATTCAGATTAGAAAAACAGTACCTACTTCAGGAATTTGTTCGCTCTTTTGTCGGCACTTCAATTTGACAAGTTTGACAGATAATCAAAAAATATACTAGAGGTCAAACGAATGATGTAAAAATCACCTTCAGATTATAAATATAAGAAAAATAACTTTCTATATGGGGTACATCAGAAATTTGATCGCTCTTTTGTGGACGCTTCGCTTTGACAAGTTTGGCAGATAATTAAAACTAAGGAAACGACTGATTTTGTATTCGGTTCAGATTAGAAAAATAAAAAATTATAACTTTTTTAATGTAGAATACTTCAGAAATTAGTTCGCTCTTTTGTCGACATTTCACTTTGACAAGTTTGACAGGCAATTTAAAAAAATGTCAAAGGTATATGATAACCGAAAAACAGTCGATGTTTGTGCTCACCTCCGGATTAAAAATAATTAACTCCTTATAAAGGATGCTTTTTAGAAGCTTGATTCCTCCTTTGTTGACACATTACACTTTGACAAGGCTGACTATCACAAAAATTCATGAAAAGTATACAAATAAGGAAACAATTGATGTTTGTACTTACCATCACCTACTTACATAGGGTACTTTAGAAATTTAATTGCTCTTTTGTTGACGCGTTCACTTTGACAAGTTTGACAGTTAATTTTAAAAAAATGTCAAAGTTACATGATCACTGAAAAACAATTGATGCTTGTGCTCACCTCTGGATTAAAAATAATTAACCCCTTGTAAAGGATGCTTTCCAGAAGCTTTGTTTCCTCCTTTTTTGACACATTACATTTTGACAAGGCTGACTGTCGCACAAAAAAAAATACATGAAAAGTATACAAATAAGGAAACAATTGATGTTTGTACTTACCATCACCTATTTACCTAGGGACTTTAGAAATTTGATTGCTCTTTTGTTGACACTTCACTTTGACAAGTTTGACAGTTAATTTAAAAAAAATGTCAAAGTTACATGATGCCTGAAAAACAGTTGATGCTTGTGCGTACCTCTGAATTAAAAATAATTAACCCTATGTAAAGGATGCTTTTCAGAAGCTTGTTTCCTCCTTAGTTGACACTTCACTTTGACACTTTGACAAGACTAACTGTCACTAAAAAGAAAATACATGAAAAGTATTCAAATAAGGAAACAATTGATGTTCGTACTTACCTTCACCTATTTACCTAGGGACATTAGAAATTTGACTGCTCTTCTGTGAACACTGCACTTTGACAAGTACGACAGTTAATAATAATAATAATAATAATAATAATAATAATAAAAAATAATAATTAAATAATTAAAGGTATATGTTAACAGGAAAACAAATGAGGTTTGTGCACACCTCCGGATTAAAAAGAATTGTAAAGGAAGTTTTTCATAAGCTTGATTCCTCTTTTGTTGACATATTACACTTTGACAAGACTAACTGTCACTTAAAAAAAATAATACGTCAAGTATGCAAACTAGGGAAACAACTGACGTTTGCCTTCACCTTCACATTAGAAAAAATAAACTTTTTATAATTATAGGGTACCTACTTCAGAAGACTTTATTGGCGCCACTTCACTCTGACAAGTTTGACAGATACTAATCAAAATGCCAGCAAACGAAAACTAGGAAAGCCTAACTGGATTTGTTTGTCGCCCCCATCGCTCTATATTGAAAGCATCTTTTAGTTACCAAATTCGAAAACGTTTCCAAATATTCACACAGAGTGTTTCGGAAAGTTACTTTGACAGGATACTTTGACAGTTTGCAAAAAGTTTGACATGTTTCTTGCACTTTACATTTATTTTGCCTTTTTTGTAATCTATTAGATACTTTCTTGGAAAACACATCAAATTTTGTCTTTTCAATTGGACACGCTTCTGATTAAAAATTTTCAAAGCTCACTTGACATTTCTATCTTGACATAAATGTAAATTATTTCTTGAAATAATTTAATGCGCATTTCAAGAGCTGTTAATAAGACATAAGGCCATCCATGCGTATCTACTGTCAAATTTCAAATTCGACCGTGACGTACGCTCGCATTCTAACCTAACCGTCACAACTTTGTAGAGTATTAAGCTAAGTTCACATGCATTGCGGATACGCAAAATTTTTATTGCGGATCGTTTCTAATTGGTTCATTATGTACATTTCAATCAAAATGAACCAAAAATTTTGCGTATCCGCAATGCATGTGAACTTAGCTTTACTCTTTCAGAAAACACGTTTCATTGTTGCAAGGAGAAGGAAGCATTCCCAGCATTCCCACCAATTTCAAGCAACAGCGACACGGTAAGATAGATATAGAGTTTTCGGTTTATTGCTCTAGAGTTATAGAGTCCATGCTCTTTTAACCGCATGTAATGACTAATGATGAAAGATGCGCGTGTACTCAGCAGCAGTGAATCGAATACAATTAAATACGCGGCAATTAGTAAGTATTGTTCAAATTGACATGAAATGCACAAAAATCGAACGTCAAATTTAGTACAGATTTAACAAGGTAACTATGACAACGGGGGAAGTTTAATTGAAAACTGCGTGTAAAGGGGGCGTGGCATCTTAAAATTGCATTTTGTTTTTGATATGTAGGTACTTCGATAATGAAGCCACTTTTCAGAGTGACGCTTTTATTTTCTTTTCTTTTTCGTTAATTACTCTAGGGTTGGATCTCCCGCATTCCCGCATATGACACAATCAACTTACATTTTAATACATTTTTTTTTAACTGGAAATGAACATTAAAGAAACTTATCAAGAACGTAAAATAAAAATTGCGATGTGCGGTTTTGTTTTCGGCAAGTGGCAACACTGTTCCTAACCTAGAAACTTCGCCGTCTTCTCCTGCACCAAATCTACTCTGCTTTTGAATTGTAAAAGTAAATGTACACGCAAAATCTACGTTATTGTTTACGTTGGCGCAAAGAGTAACGTGAGCCACTCTTTTTTTTTTAATGAATGAGAAATTCATAATTTTGTTAAGATGTAACCATGACGATCGTCGATCGCGTTTACAATTATTTATTGATGTCCATCACATTTGTCAGCTGTCAGTAGCTGCTCAAAATTCTAGTACTCAACTAATTCCGGGGGGGAAAAAAGAAACGCTTCGTTTTATTGGAGAAATAGAGAAGATGCCAGAGTTTTCCAACATGTCCGCGCTGTTCTTGAACGTCCTGAAGAGTCACCAGCGGTTCCTAAACAATCCGTCCACTGCCGCCTTCGAATCGCTGCTCGGATTGGTGGTGAGCAATCCGCAGCTCGCCCTCTTGGATTTCGGCAAGGTCGTCGTCAGGAAAGACTACAACAGCTTGGATCAAGTTAAAATCTTGTCGGGGTGCGGAAGCGGATACGAACCGGCTTTCGCCGGCTTCGTCGGCAAAGGAATGCTCACAGCTTCTGTTCAAGGTAAATCAAAATTGTTCTTTTAAGATTCCTCACTTGTTAATGTTTTTTTTTTTGCTAAAAAATCACCAGATCTGGTAGCCCTGTTCATAATTCATAATTAAGATGTTCATTTGGGGCGAGTTCGCGTTGACGCTCGCCGAGCGGTCTGATCAAAAGTGTGAGGGAAAGCGACCGCGTTTCACTGCCTGTAAGAGTGAGAAAAAGAAACACTCCGATCGATCTGAGCGTAAACGCGAACTCACCCATGGTGATAGTCGATAGAAACGTCATATTTTCATTTTTTGTTATTTCGTCATCAGATTCAGCTTCTTTTTAATCAATCATCATGTCACACCAAACTACAAAGAAAATCACCAGAGCTGGTGATGTATCACATGGTTAATCTCTTCACCTGCACATGGTCGTAGTTTGCAGAAGCGTCAATAGATGTCACTTTTCCACTTCCGTTCATCTTGTTGTCCTGTCACCAGATTTAACTTTTTTTTTTATTTATTCGTCTTTTTTTTCGTTTGATTTTTCATTTTTGTGGTTAATTAATGAATTACAAAAATCCTGTTGATTTGCAAATTGAGTCAATTGTTTGTATGGTTTGTCAAAAATCGTATTTACTTTTTTTTTCGTAAAAAAAATGTTTCTTGCTTTTTCATTCTATTTCGAAACTTATCATCCTGAAGTTCGTTAATGTTTCTTCCCTTGTTTATTGTTTATTAACGCTTTTGTTTCCAAAAATGCGTTCTTCATTTGTTCATTGTTTTGTTTATCCGTTTTCTTTTGCGTGAGTCGTTGAAAATCTATTGTTTTCGAGTTAACTTTTTTCTTCCCAGAAATAACCCCTTCTTTTGTTTTTGTTTCTTTTTACCGTTTGTTTATTTTGTTCGTCAGAAATATTTCCTTTTTTGTTTTTGTCTTTTCAGCTTTTGATTATTTTATTGTCTTTTTTTCTTATTTATTAGTTTCTTTTCTTGGTGTCTCCCTATTTATTTGTTTTTTCTTGATTCGTTTTTTTATTTTGTTTTTTTTTTCGTCAGTCTATGTTCATCGTGAAGCCTATTATTGTTTTGTTCTTTCGTTCTCAAGCAACGCGTTCTTCACTCGTTTGCGTTCGTCAACTTTTTATGAGTCGTTAAGAAATCTGTTGTTTCACACTCGTGTTTTTTTTTCTTTTCAAAAATTCGTCCTCTTGTTATGTTTTTAACTTCGTTTTTTTAAATTCATTTAAATGTTTCACTTCACACCCTGTATATTATTGCAGATCTGAACTCGCGAGTCAATTTTAGCGTGAAGTGATGGGTCGCACCATGGGTCTAGGATGAGCGGTTTCCAAGTTGAAACCTTATAGTGACGTCACGTAGTTCGAGAACCGCTCACCCTAGATCCACGATGCGACCCATCGTTTCACGCTAAAATTGACTGGCGAATTCAAATGTGCAATAATATTTGGGGCGTTCCATTAAACAAATCTTAACTTTGAGATAAATCTCAAAAGGGCGATGTTCACTTGTTTCTTTCTTAAATATTACTTAAATCGGTAAAAGAATGCCTTCAACTTTTACCGTGTATATTTTTTCTTTTCAAAAATTTATTCTTTCATTTTTCAGATTTCATTTTTTTAAATTTATTTAAATGTTTCACTTCACACCCTGTATATTATTGCAGATCTGAACTCGCGAGTCAATTTTAGCGTGAAGTGATGTGTCGCACCATGGGTCTAGGATGAGCGGTTTTCAAGTTGAAACTTCCTAGTGACGTCACACAGCTCGAGAACCGCTCACCCTAGACCCATGATGCGACCCATCATTTCACGCTAAAATTGACTCGCGAGTTCAAATATGCAATAATATTTGGGGCATGCCGTTAAAAAATCATAACTTTGGGGTAAAGGCGACGTTCAGTTGTTTTTTCGTAATCATTCATGCCCCCTACTTCGAAAAAATAACTTAACTTATTTACGCGTTTCACTTTTGACTTGATTTGATACTCAATTTAGAAAATGACGTTGCTTTTACTTATTACTTATTTGTTAGATTTTTTATTGTTATGTTTTCTTCGTTTATTTATTTTTTCTTCATGTTTTGCGTCAAACTTTTGCTTTAGCTTCGTTCTTTTATAGCGACAGTGCTACTTTCTGATTTTCTTGGCTTTCAGTTGTTTAAATTAAGATGGATTTTTTTGTGGTAGTGAAAAAGCCAGCGTTGCTCATGTCCTGTCATCCCTAAAGGTTACGTCAGAACCCCTGAAAAACCCTAAAGTAGATTTAGTTATTTTCGGCGGAAACTTGCTCGTCTGTCAAATTGTTTCTTTTTTTGTTTTTTAATATTTTCAGTTATTTTATCATTTGTTTTCCTACTGTTACCACAAATTCGAGCAGGAGAAGTTACGATAAAAAAAATTAATTAACCTTCTGTTCAAATAAAAAAGCCGGTCTTGATTAAAGCGTGATATACAGGGTGATTTTCAATGATTGAGTTTGAATTTGGCGCCGTAGTTTTTAGTGTATTTCATGTATTTAAAAAAAAATCGACTTTGTTTCTAGGAGAAGTACTTACGTCGCCCTCTGCCGGAGATATAGTCAAAACGATAAGAGAACTGGCGGGCGAAAGCAACAACAACAGCGTCCTCGTCGTAATCCCCAACACTCCAGGCGATCGCCTGAATTTCGGGCTGGCCGTGGAGAGGGCGCAAAGCGAAGGAATCCGAACGAGAATGCTGATCGTCTCCGATGACGTCACGACCGCCACCCTCAAACAAAAGCGCGGCCTAACCGGGACGCTCCTGATCCAGAAAATCGCCGGCGCGATGGCCGAAGACGGCTCCGACCTGTCCGACATCTACAACTACTGCGACCAATCGCAGAAAGAGATGTTTTCGATTTTGGTGTCGCTGAAGGCCTGCAACGCCGACGAAATGTCGTGCGCCTGCAAGAACCTCGTCGCCAAGACCGAGATGGAGATAGGCGCGGGGTTACACGGCGAGAACGGCCGAATCAAGATGTCCATGACCGCGGTTGAGCACGTCTGCAGGATGATTTTCGAACAGATGACGAACGAGGACAACCCCAACAGGCTGGTGCTGGAGGCGGACGTCCCCGTGGTCCTCCTCGTCAATAACCTGGGCATGACTTCGAAACTCGAAGAGTACATCTTCATCAAGGAATTACTGACGTACCTGATGACCCTCCAAGTGAAAGTCGCGCGCCTCTACAACGACAGGTACCTGACGTCGCTGAACACCGCCGGATTCACCGTGACGATCTTCAACGTCAAAGACCCCAAGGTCATCGAGTACCTGGACGCCCCCTGCGACGCCCCGTGCTGGCGCCCGTCGCACGCCCTCGAAATCGTCGCCTCGAACGAGCCGGTCTCGATCGCCAAAATTCGGGAGGAGGAGCCCATCGAGATGAGGGGGCCGAGGCTGAGCAAGAGGCAGTCGAACACGCTGCTGCTGATCGTGCAGTTCGCCTGCGACGCCCTGATCTCGTGCGAAAGGCAGTTGAACGCGATCGATCTGGAAAGCGGGGACGGCGACACGGGGACGAGGATCAGGAGGGGCGCGGAAGCCATCAACGGCGAACTGACCAGGCACACCTTGAACCTCTTCTACCCCTTCACTTTCTTTTTGGCCTTGAGTAGGATCACCGAGAAGACCACCGGGGGCGTCATGGGCTGTCTGTACAGTATCTTGTTCGAAGCGGCCGCCAAAGAGTTCATGACGGTGCCGGAAACGGACCACGTCGGAGCTTGGATGTGGTTGTACGGCTTGAAGCGAGCCAGTCAAGCCCTGATGACGTAAGTATACATTGTCATTACAAACTTCGCGAAATCACTCGACAAATGTCGTTTGCGACATGACGTCAAAATGACGTAGACTCTGATACAAAACTCTATACAAATCGTCGGGAATTGAGTCATTTTGACGTCATGTCGCATACATGGGCCCCAGCTAGGTTATGAGTAAATTTTTTTGCAGGTACGGACAAGTCGAAGAAGGCGATAACACCCTTTACGATCCGCTGTGCGCGTGCGCCAAGGCTTTCGAGGAGGCCTTGGACCAAAACGTGAGCGACGTTGAGGCCTTTGGTCATGGCGTGGCCGCCGCCGAGGAGGCCGCCCAAAAGACCAGGGCGCCCCCGAAAAGGTACCCGGATCCCGGGGCTCACGCCGTCGGGATCTGGATGCGCGCAGTTTACGAAGGTGTCAAACTGAGATGTGAATAGTAATAAGTAACGTTGTTATTTTATTTTTCAATAAAACAGCTGACATTTATGTGAAAAGTCGTTGGGTTCTCCATGGGTACCGACGGGGTTGGTGGTCTTCTTTTTCCTGAGGGGTGCGTTTCTAATTCTGCTTGGTTCTTGATGCGGTAAGCTCTTGTCCTCGATATTAATTTCTATGGCGCCCGACGTGGGGCCTTTCTCACTTCAATCAAGAAATTCCCCCAAACTTCATTGTCATGGGTGATTGTCGTTGTATTTTGACTTACGCTGTTGGTAGTAGATGTTACCAGAGCTACATGTCATGCTACAATGTAAACAAATCGTTCTACTGCTGTCAACTGTCTATGGTCAGCAGTCAAATATTCGGATTAGAACTTCGATTTTGCTATCCCCTTTAAAAAATGACCCCAAACAGAATCCCTTTCAATAAAATGTATCCCTTAATCTAGGGAGAAGATCCCTAGATTGGCAACACTGAGCCTCACCGCCTTTTTTTTTCTACGGGTGGAATTTGCCCGCGCCCTACCGTTACCTATAATTTTCGGGTTTGTTAGAGTTGCGCCTCTTTTCTCTCTCTTCCTCTTTTTTGTTTTTGGTAAGTATTTAGTGCCAACGTTTCGTTTACCGAAGATCTTCGGGGTTGCTGATCTTGTTGTGTTAGTTGCTTCCTTTTCCCGGGTGCATTTGCTGCTTCATGTGGTGAGCCCTTGTCCTCATGTTAATTCCACGTTTCTTTCGTGTCTCTTTAGTTTTCCCGATCTTGGGTAGTGCCCTTTTCAAATATTTTCCCCCGAGTGCTTCGGTTGTCGGGTTGGCTTGAGTTGAGTGGTCAGTGCGTCCGATTAATCTAGCCAGGAATCGCCGCCAATTCTTCAGTGAATTTCTCCCTAAACGTCGCGTCAGTTGAAACCCCCCTACATTTATGCTAAGAACCCCTATTTTGTTCCCTAAAAGAAAATTCACGAATGGTTGTAAAATACTGGTAAATGGATTTTGGCGTACTCATTCATATGGCGCCCCCAACGTGGGGCCCCTCTCACTACAATCGAGGGAGCTCGCAGAACTTCTCCCAGTGTGCTGCTTCATTGCCAAGGGTAATTGTTGTTCTCCCCTCTATCAACAACTATATAAAAGCAAGCGTACTCGCCGTGCCGTTTATCCAGTTCCGCGTGTCGCGCTATATCGCCCGGTCTTAGTGCTCTAACCACCAGTTCCCAGTTCCTGACTAACATCCTCGCGCCTTCGTTCCTAGGACAAGCGCCTTGTCCATTCTACCCGGCGCGGGTGTCTCGTGCCCCCTGTTCCTGCGACAAGCGTCTTGTCCATTGTACCCCGCACGGGTGCCTCGTGCCCCCTGTTCCTGAAACAAGCGTCTTGTCCATTCTACCCGGCACGGGTGTCTCGTGCCCCCTGTTCCTGCGACAAGCGTCTTGTCTACTCTACCTCGCACGGGCGTCTCGTGCCCCCTGTTCCTGGAACAAGTGTCTTGTCTATTCTACCCCGCACGGGCGTCTCGTGTTCCTGCGACAAGCGTCTTGTCCATTCTACCCGGCACGGGCGTCTCGTGCCCCCTGTTCCTGCGACAAGCGTCTTGTCTACTCTACCTCGCACGGGCGTCTCGTGCCCCCTGTTCCTGGAATAAGTGTCTTTTCTATTCTACCCTGCACGGGCGTCTCGTGCCCTCTGTTCCAGAGACAAGCGTCTTGTCTACTCTACCTCGCACGGGCGTCTCGTGCCCCCCTGTTCCTGGGACAAGTGTCTTGTCCACTCTGCCCCGCACGAGCGTCTCGCCAGCGTTTTGTTTCCGCGTTACCGATTTCCGGATAGACGGCCTATCCGTACTTTCTCCGTAAAACTTTTATTGTCGCTCAACGTTGCACGTCATCCTGTCCGGAGCAAATATTAGTTTTTCTCGTAACCGCCCGCTCCGAAGGAGTCACTCTGTTACAGTTGTTGTGTAACTAAACTTTGATTGTAAATAAAAGTTCAGTTGTAGTAACCAGTATTTTATTTATAAATCTGGACATCGGCGAGCTGAATCCCGGACACCAGACCCGACGTCGACCTGTGCCATACACAACACACACACACACACACAGAGAGAGAGAGAGAGAGAGAGCCACCCCGTTACACTCTAAATGCTTCGGTTGTTGGGTTGGGTTGTGTTGAGTGGTCAGTGCGTTTAACTAAGCTAGCCAGTTGCCAACTCTTCAATGAATTTCTTCGTAGACGTCAGTTGAAAACCCCCTAAGTACCCCTATTTTGTTCCCAAAAATTACTTTAGAAGTCAAACTTAAAAGCCACGCATGGTTGCCAAATATTGATAAATAGATTTATGCGTACTCATTTATATGGCGCCCCCAACGTGGGGCCTCTCTCACTGCAATCGCGAGAGCTCGCAAGCTGTCGAGGGTAATCGTTGTTTCTTTCGTTTTCTCGACCTTGGCTAATGCTATTTTCCAATATTTTCCTCTGAGTGCTTCGTTTGTTGAGTTGAGTTGGGTTGTGTTGAGTGGTCAGTGCGTGTGACTAAGATGCTACAAGTTCGTGTTGAAATCGGACGGCCAAACTCAGCCGTTCATTTCTTACAGATTTCTTTAAAAGTGCTAATTAATTTGGGCCGTTCCTTATTTCTGAAGTAACTCGTCACGTTTTCGACTGCGCACACCGTAAGCGAGAGCGCCACTCCGTAAACGAAAACCAGCAGGCACTGGTAGGTCTCTACTATGCCGACGCTTTCGAACGTGCTTCCCTTGGCGTAACACTTCGGCTTGATGACGTAACGGAGGAAGTTGCGCCTTTGTATGCCGACTTCATCTGCCCTCAGTAAACTGGAAAGAACCCCCACCCCCTCCCCATCAGCGAACGTACTGTGTGTATGTCGCAAAGCTTACCCGGACTTGAATATTTCCTTGTAGGGCGAGTTTTTGGGCACGGCCGGATACGGCTGCATATTCTGCAATGACGTTTCAAGAAAAAAAAAACACTTCAACGCGATAGTTTATGTTTTTACCGGCGTAAAACCGTCCAATTCTTGTAGGCTGCAAACGTCGTAGTCCGTGAATTTCTCCAGAATGTAGTTGAAGGCCCCCGCCAGTTCCACGTTGAGTGCGAAGAAACCCCTGCGCACTTTCGCCATTCCCTCTTCCAAGGAGTAGAACCCATCAGGGTGGATTTTCTTTTGGTACAGCTGCCTGTGCACTTCATCTTGAGCTTGCTGTCAACGTCAAAGTTATATTTGTTAATTGCATTTGGAACAGAACTGCAGAAAATAAACAGTTTGCGTTGTTAATAATAATAATAAAAAAAATAATTACAGTGACATAAAACTTCATGTAATTTGTGTTCTGAACTCCCGCTTCCAAGGGGGTCTCCAGTAACTGCTTGGTCGACTTGATTTCCGTCTGAGACTGCAACAGGACGACGATGTACGCGGAATAAGAAACGTAAATGAACATGAAGTTCACGAATAGAATCATCGCGGCGATTCTGCTGGAATACCTCTTCGGTTCCGTCGCCGTACCTAAAACAACGAAACGTCACAATCTACGCGCTGTCGCTTCTGCTTTGACACGCTTGCCTTGCTGGCAGATCGCTTCGAAAAGGATCAGCACGACATCGACGCAGGAAAATTCACTTTTGTGATTGATCTAGAGAAAATGCGCGCCAAATAAATTGCTTAGAAAGGGGGAGGGCGCACGGAATCAATTTTTTTTTTAACGGAACGCCCTGTATATTATCGCAGATTTGAACTCGCGAGTCAATTTCAGCCTGAAATGATGTGTCGCACCATGGGTCTACGACGAGCGGTTTCCAAGTTGAAACTCTTTAGTGACGTCACGCAGCTCGAAAACCGCTCGTCCTAGACCCATGGTGCGACCCATCACTTCACGCTAAAATTGACCCGCGAATCGAAATAAGCAATAATATTTGGGGCATTACTTGAAAAAAATCATAACTCTGGGGTAAAACTCGAAAAGGCGATGTTCAATTGTTTTTTTTACGTAAACATTCAGTCAACTTTCGCCTAAAAGTTGCACGCAATTTTCAGGAGCTTCGAATGCGCCTCGCAAAAAACAATTGAACAACGCGTGTTCGCGATGCAAAGCAAAGTTGCAATTTTTTTAATGGAACGCCCTGTATATTATTGCAGATTTGAGCTCGCGAGTCAATTTTAGCGTGAAATGATGTGTCGCACCATGGGTCTGGGACGAGCGGTTTTCAAGTTGAAACTCTTTAGTGACGTCACGCAGCTCGAAAACCGCTCGCCCTAGACCCATGGTGCGACCCATCATTTCACGCTAAAATTGACTCGCGAATCGAAATATGCAATAATATTTCGGGCATTCCTTGAAAAAAATCATAACTCTTTGGGGTAAATCTCGAAAAGGCGATGTTCAATTGTTTTTTTTTACGTAAACATTCAGTCAACTTTCACCTAAAAGTTGCACACGATTTTCAGGAGCCTCGAATGCGTCTCGCAAAAAGACAATTGAACAACGCGTGTTCACGATGCGAAGTAAAGTTGCAATTTTTTTAATGAAACACCCTGTATATTATTGCAGATTTGAGCTCGCGAGTCAATTTTAGCCTGAAATGATGTGTCGCACCATGGGTCTGGGACGAGCGGTTTTCAAGTTGAAACTCTTTAGTGACGTCACGCAGCTCGAAAACCGCTCGCCCTAGACCCATGATGCGACCCATCATTTCACGCTAAAATTGACTGGCGAAATCAAATATGCAATAAAATTTGGGGCATTCCTTTAAAAAAATCATAACCTTGGGGTACATCTCGAAAAGGCGATGTTCAATTGTTTTTTCTTAAGCATTGTTTAAACCAGTCAACTTTCACCCTGTATACCATTCCTCGTTTTCCAAATTAACAAACAATTTTAACCTGAATTTATGGGTTTAAACATCATGGGCCTAATTGAAAACACGCCTTCTTTTCTCTTTTGTTTTTGGAATTGCAAGAAAATACGCATTATGAAAGTCGCACACAATTTTCAGGAGCTTCGAATGCGCTCATTTAAAAAAAAACAATTGCAAAAAAAATACGCAGCTCAAAAGCTGCGCACAATTTTTAGGAGCTTCGAATGCGCCTCACAGAGAAAAAAAAACAATTGAGTAACAAGTTTTCGAGCAAATGAAGCGAAATTTCAATTTTTTTTAGTGGAACACCCTGTATATTATTGCAGATTTGAACTCGCGAGTCAATTTTAGCGTGAAATGATGTGTCGCACCATGGGTCTAGGATGAACGGTTTTCAAGTTGAAACTTTCTAGTGACGTCACACAACTCGAGAACCGCTCACCCTAGACCCATGTTGGGACCCATCATTTCACGCTAAAATTGACTCGCGAGTTCAAATATGCAATCAAATTTGGGGCAGGCCGTTAAAGAAATCATGACTTTGGCGTAAATCTTTTGTTTTTTCGCCCCCTATTTCGAAAAAATAAGATTTGACTCTAAAACAATGCGATCCGAAAATTGTCCAAGATTTCAGATTCGTCTTCGACTCCCGCCTTGATTCCGTGCATCCCCCGCCCTCCCTTATTAGTTTTACATACCGCACTGGATTTAGCCTCCAGATTCAGTATTGTGAACAGCACGAGTCCAAACACGCTCGTGATGATTCCGATGAACGACCAGAGGCTACGCTCGAACGCCAAGACGAAAATATTCCTCACGAACGACAGTGGCGGCTTCTTAAGCAAGAACTTAATGGGGGCGGGATTTAGAAGCTTAGTGAAGTCGATCATTTCGAATCTCTCGGGTGTGAAGAAGACGCTCGAACCTGTCAAGGTTAATTAATTTAAAAAAAAAATTGAAGAGGAAGTCTGCTCCTCGAGTAACCTGACAAGTCGGCTCGCCCGTGGTGTAACTCGTTCACTATCCCGTTCCATTCTCCCGTTTCGTTCACGTAGTAACCGAAGTAACTCGTTCCCAGGTAAGTTGCGTTTACGTTGCAGTAATCCAGGAGGCTTCTGATGGTGCCATAGTCTTGTTTGGTGAATGTGTCCACTCTCGGAAACCTGTTGGCAAGCTTCTTGATACACATACAGAGTGGTGATAAAGTTTTGCAATAAACTAATGAAATGCAATTCAAATTTCCACGCACAATATCAATATCGTTCTTTTATATTTCGAGTTTCAATTCACTTTCAACAGCTTTTGAGTCTAAGGACGACGCTCTCCGACAATGAAAATAATTTTTGTATTTCTTTTATCGCATTAATTTGAATACAGTGCCTTCAGAAGTAATCGAAAGTCACGTGGCTTTTGACTTGGAGTACCTATACTTTACCTGAAGTCATCCAAATGGCTCCACGTATCATTGTCGGTAACAACAAACAACACCTTTATTTCGGCTTGCCTCAAATCGTGGCGTCTTCGAGCAGGGGGGGTGCTTGCGAGATGCTCGATCAGACCAGTTTCTTCCGCCCAAAGACCATAGTTTTCCCAAACTGCAATAACAGAGAGAATTCTACAGAGCTACGGAGTGTACAAAAAAAAGTAGCATGAAATGACACTTGAAATGCTTTAAGGAGAATAAATGCCGTCGCAGAAGGATTTGGTGGATACTTTCGTATGAGTTAAGTAAGACGCAAGTTCTTGGGAGGGAAAATTAACTTTCGTTCCAATGCCGACTAACTCGACGTGAATGTGACAGGCAGGTTCACACGAAAAACGAAATGAAAAGGGGTGGTAATTAATTAAAAAAAAATAATAAAGCCACCACACTACACTCCTCGGCGATATCTGTTCCAATTCCGGAGAACATTTTTTTTCCGGACTTTTGAAAGATCGCTTTTGTTATTTCAGTTGTTTTGCTATTTACTTTTTTATAAACGATTGTCCTTTGTTTTCTTTTTTCGATCTTTGAGCTGTTAATCTTTTAAATTGTGTTCATCTTGTTCTTAATACTCGCTATTGTTTTTTTCTGGTTTTCCTCGTTTCAGTTATTACGCTCTTTTGTTTATTTTAAAAACGATCGCCTTTTGTTACTTCATTTTATTTATAAACGATTACTTTTTTTTGATATTTTTGTCGTTAATCTTTAGTATCGTTTTTGAAATTCGATTTTTGTTTTTTTTTTTAATTTCCTCATTTCAATGGATTTGTTTCTTTGTTTTATTTTCAAAACGATCCACTTTTGTTATTTGAGTTATTTTAGATGTTTTACTATTCATTTTCTTTTGTTTCGTTTTTTTTTTTTATCTTTTTTGATCGTTAATCCTTTTCTCGTTGTTCTCTTTTTGTCCTTGAAACTATTTTTTTCAGTTGTTACGTTCTTTCATTTTATTATTTCATCAAACGATTGTTTTTTTTTATCGACAAGTCGACGTTGTTTTGTTTTGTCGTTTTCAAAATTTGCTTTCCTTTTTTTTAATTCTCCTTGTTTCTATGGTTTTGTTTCTTTGTTTCATTTTCAAAATGATCCACTTTTGTTATTTCAGTTATTTTATATGTTTTGCTATTCATTTTCTTTTGTTTCGTTTTTTTGTTTTAGCCTCTTCATCGTTAATCGTTTAGTCGTTTCAGTTATTTTTTGTTCTTTCGTTTTATTATTTCATCTTTTGTTTGTTGTCACAAACGATCGTCTTTTGTTTTTGTTTTTGATCAACAAGTCGACGTTGTTTTGTTTTTTGATCTTTTCATCGTTAATCCTTTTTCGTTGTTTTCTTTTTGTTCTCGACTCTCGTTTTTCGTATTTGTTTTGATTTCGCTCATTTCAGTTCTTTTCTTCTTTCGTTTTACTATTTCATCTTTTGTTTTGTTGTCACAAGCGATCGTCTCTTGTTTTGTTTTTGATCCTCAAGTCGACATTGTTTTGTTTTTGACCTTTTGATCGTTAATCCTTTTTCGTTGTTTTCTCTCTGTTCTCGAAACTTTTACCTAACCGGAGCCAATTTTGAACCCCTCCCGAGCTGGTCCTGGTCAAGCGATCGAGACGCATCTTCGACGCGGCCTACCAACTGCCAAAGCGCATCGGCCTGTCTCTAATAACACGGCGTCCACATCGAAAAAACCTGGAAAAAACTCGACTCCCATAAGAAATAATTTACTGCATTTCAGTACCCGAACCCTTCGTCATGGGCTTACTATGTAATGGAGGGGGGCGGCAAGAGGTAGCATGAAACTAAGCGGAAACGTGTCTCGGGCCGGAGACGGCGGGGATGGTCTCTGAAAGTCACAAAGCGCTTTTCCGTGAGTACGCCCCTGTACCGACCCTCCCGGTCGTCCGATCTTCAAACCCGCGGCGGTATCGTCTTCCCCTGCATTTTCTACCATAGTTGGCGTGCAACTTTCTTCGATCCAACCTCTTCTCGATGGTGTAAAAAAATTGCAGAAAAAGAGCTTGCAAATCGGAGGATTTTCAAAAAAAATCATATCTCGAAATTTCGCGTTTTTTCTGGGTATGGGCCCGGGAGGCTACCTACCCCAAGGAGTGGTCTTGCATGTGAGAGAGTTTAAGAAAATTCTGAGGTCACGTTTTCGAGAAAAATTCGAAGAGGTGCGAAAATCGCCGTTTTCGGGGTCTCAATCGAATCCAGGGCCGGACTCGCAGCGGCCTCCGAGTCGAGCGCGTGCGCACGAATAAGCCCGGCCACCGTACGTATACCTTCCGAGTTTGGTCCGATTCGGCCGGTAAATTAGACGTGTGGAATTTTTTAAAACCCATTTTTCGGGATTACGGCCCCGTACCGGCCCCGCCGGCCCTCCCATCGCAAAAGTAACACCGCCAGCGTCTTCCCCGGCCTTTTCTACCATGCGATGGCGTGCAGCTCTCAGTGATCCGAGCCCCTCTCGGTGCCGTAAAAAATTCCCAAAAAAAAAAGCTAGCAATGTTGGGCTCTTTCGAAAAATTATACCTCCGGATTCGCTCGATAGAATCAGGCCTGCCCGGACGGTTATGTGCCCGGAGGAGTGCTATTGCGCGCGAGAGAGTTTTAAAAAATTCCCAGGTCGCGTTCTCGAAAAAACGTCGAGAAAGTGCGAAAAAACGTGGAAAAAGTGCGAAAATCGCGGTTTTTGGGGCCCCAGTTCAGATCCAGGACCGGACTCGGGGTCGAGCGTCTGCCAGTAAAAACGTCTTGCCGCCGTACACGTACGTTCCGAGTTTGGGTCGATTCGGCCCGTAAATAAGCGCCGTGGAATTTTTTAAAGTGCCAAAAATGGCCTTTTTGGAAGGTGGGGGTATATTAACTTCTCCCCCCGTCGTCGGATCGCAAAATTAACGCCGCCGTCGGTTTCTCCGGTCTTTTCTACCCACAATGCCGAGAAACTCATCGCGATCTGACCACGTTTAAGGATCGCAAAGAATTCCAGAAAAGTGGTCTGCTAACGTGCACCCCCGGACGTTTCATCCCCTGGCTCCCGGTAGAGACGGCCGATCGCTTCGGGCGAAGCACCAAAAATCATCCGAAGGACACGTCTAAAATACGTATTTGCGGATTTCTACAGAAAAAAATTCTCGCGCCCGCAATATCGAAAAAACATGCAAAAACGTGTAAAAAGGGCGTTTTTCGGGGTGCGCTTCGCCCCCGGGGTGAAATCAAAAATTTGGCAGAAAAGTTGCGCCTTGAAAAATCTGACGGCGTTTGCTCGGATCGTTTTTCGATAAAGTCAAAGATGGCGGCTGTAAAATTCGAAAAGAGCGCTTTTTGCTTGTAACTCGTATAGTATGAACGCGACAACCAACATCACCCAAAAATTGTAAAACGTAAAATAAAAGAATAGAATTTTCAGCCTCGGCCCAGAAAACAAATTTCACATATCGCGGTTCACTCAGGAAAGGAGCAACGCAGCCCACACGCGCCTAGTCAGAGGGGTCTGGTCCGATCCAAACAGCTCGAGATCGACGGTACCAAATACTTTCTCTCTCAGGAAAATCAGAACACCCCAACATCGACAGAGCCTGATTAATTTGTAGTGGTCAGGCTTCGAAAAGCATAAAAGACTTGCGTAGAGTGCCTCTTTCAGAACACGGATTAAATCTTCCGTTCCTTTTGGGGCATGACATCTCACTTTGCTCATACGGGCCTGCTCGATTAGACCTTGAGGGTCATTTAAGTTGCCTACTCTCATGATGGGGGTTATTTATGTGATCCATACGGTACGTGATGATAAGAATGCTGTTGTAACTAAAGAAAAAATCTTCTGGTATTATTCATACGTACCAATACCGCTGTCTTTATCCGTCCGATAAGGCTGGTGTAAGACCACTTCGCGACGTTTGACTTCCGCAATGACAAACTCACTCGAAGGGTATATGCTGTAGTTCTCCAGTTTCACAGTGAGCCCTTCTAAATCCGTGGTTAAGACCAAGTATTTGAGGGGGGACCGAAATAATTGCGTCTCGTTAACCTGCAATCAATTTAAGAGAGCTTGCTCGAGATTAAACGAAACGTCGAACTACCCTAGTTATAAACGCAAACGAGATCGAACCTGTTCAATCAGCGACCAAGCTGGATTACACTCGTTCAGATCTATGACGAAATAGTTGTCGTGTGATAAGTGACTCGTGTAGCGATCGAATTCGTAATTGCTTCTGTATATGGAAACCTGCTTGGGGTTTTCGCCGAGCGACATTAATTTTAGAAATGTTTTCGTTTCATCTAAAAACATTCAAAGTTAGCAAGAGATTTGCATTAGCAATCGCAAAGTTGCTACCACCTGTTATTTATAAACTGCTACCTGTTATTCGTTAAGTGTCACCTTCTTTTTTACCTTGTGAGGGACGGGTGGTTAAAAATGATAAAAGAAAGGGGATGAATCACCCTTTGCTTTCAGGTTTATCAATTTTCCAAGGCCTCGTCGTGACACTATGTCGTGTAACAATTAAGACAATTTTAAGAGGGGAAAAAAACGAATACTTCAGTTAAATTGTTATTACAGAGCATAATTTAGACAAATGTAAAATTGAAGGTTATCGTACGACACAATGCAATATAAATTCAAAACGACCTTGTAACGAGAGGAAGCGGCATTTTGTAATTCGAATGAAGCTGTCGTTAATTTCTAATAACATAACTGATTGGGAAATGAATTAATGTTTTCTCACCCAAACCATGGTACTGGATACGGAGAGACGGACGGATTTTAGGAGTTTCACCACACACTACGACATTCGGTGAACGCTGATTACGTCTCCGAACTGTATGACTACATGAAACTCGGTCGCCTTTTATATGGTTTCAAACCGGAAATTCCGATAACGAAAAATCTTGCATGTGGGCTACTTGCTCTATATAAGTCAGCGTGGTTTTCCTGAATCGTCCGCTTTTATGCTTGTATAACACCCACTATCCCCACCGTCCAGCCGTGTTTTACAAACACCATTTTTTTCCTTCTTTCCTATCACCTTTTATCAATTTTTAGTCGAACCATAGAAGACACAAGTGGCATTTCTTTTGTTTGTTTGTAGGTTTCCGGTTTGAGTTTTAGGTAGCCAGAAATATAGGTAGCCAGAAATAAAGTTCCTAGATGGATTTTATTTTCTTTTTTTGTAAGCTTCCGACGATAGGGAAAAAATCTTTGAAATTTTTAAATTTCGAGAGATGCGGTTCAGAAAAGTCGAAGGTCAAGGTCAACGCAATCCAAGACAAAAAAATTGAAAGAATCCTCAAAGATTGAAATTCCACAAAACGAGATTTTAAAAAGGTTAAAGGTCAAGGTCAACCCAACCGAAGGCAGAAAAAGGAAACTCGAAAAAATCAAAATTTCAAGAGACGAGGTTCAAAAAGGTTAAAGGTCAAGGGCAACTCTACCTAATGCAAAGGAAATCGCAAAAAATCTTTAAAAAATTGAACTCTCAAGAAACGAGGTTCAAAAAGGTGAAAGGTCAAGGTCAACCTGACACAAGACAAAAGAATTAAAAAATAATTAAAAGGAAAATAAATTTCAAAAAGTTGATTAAGAAGGTTATGGATCTAGGTCAACCCAACCCAAGTAAAAAGCTAAGAAACTTTAAAAAATTTCAAGGTCAACCCAATGAAACTGTATCTAATTCAAGCAAAAAATTCAAGAATGGAAAATTTAAAAAGTCAAAACTCAAAATCCTCGTCCCACTCAAGGTCAAGCCTTTTCGTAAGTAAAAAATCGCCGATTTCCCGCAGGCAATTTTTGAAAACAAACACATCAAGCTTTTCTTTGTTTCTTTAGCACAGAATTCGCTCGCAGTAACTACTCGATTTATTTGCGGAAGTCAAGCTTCAAAAAAGCATTGAAGACGCGACGCTTGTATTACACGTAGAGTGCCCATTTCCTGATCACGGATTAAATCTTCCCGTTCGGCATTCACACAAACAAACGCAGTTTGAGGCTTCAGCCCACAATAATACTTACAAACTTCTCATAGAATTTTATAAACGTACTTAAGTCAGGTTTGAAACTCGTGATTGTAAAATGCGCAAAAATAATACGTCTCGTATAAAATCCATCCATAAAATTTAGCATAAAATTCGCTCCCAGCAACCACCTGATTTATCTGCAGAAGTCAGTCTTCGAAAAGCATCGTATTACACGTAGCGTGATTACTTCCAGATCACGGATTAAATCTTTCCGTTCTGTATTCACACAAAGAAACGCGTAGAGTGCTCATTCCCAGATCACGGATTAAATCTTTCCGTTCGGTATTCACACAAACAAGTTTGAGGAAATAACAAAATGGCTTCGACCCACAATAAAACTTACAAACAGCTGATACAATTTCATAAACGTACTAATTAATATTGAGCGAGTCTGCGCGCGACCAAGAGAAATACGGTGCGGAGGGAGGGGGCACATGACCAATCTCTGAAATCCTTTCGAAAAATCAATACAATTGACCGAGAGGACCAACGACTCCGCGAAGACGAAATACCAAATCAGCGGCCATATTGATGCCCTTTTCAAGTAAGCAGCCGTCTTTTATTATGGTTCATACCGGAAATTCCGATTACGAACAAAACATTGCACTGTGGGATCAAGAAACATTGCACTGTGGGATCAAGTCGCACAATTTTTCCGTGAGTCACATTACCTGTTTACGTTCAATTTGAAATTGGCGCGTTCATTTTGACTCAAAATGGCGGTGATTGCGGTACTCTAGCTATCTAGGGACTTTAGTCAGAAATCGCTCTCGGCGCCTCCCTTTTTTTAAATGAAATGAGATTTTGCTCTTGCCCGCCGATGCACGTATTTTTCAAGGTTGTCGAAATTACGCCTCTACGACTCCTTTTATGGATTCAAATTAGAAAAAAAAAAAAGGTGTATTCGAATAACTTTACAATTAATAAATCAAGAAAAAATAATTTAGACAAGATTCCTAATGTAAAATTCAAGCGAAATTCAAAATAATATCATTATTGCAAAATAATAAATTGAAAATAATTTTATACAGAGAAGAAACGGCATCCTGTACAATAATTTTAACAGTTGTTAGTTGCACGAATTCAAAATAATTTTATAAGGAAAAGAAACGGCATTCTGTACAATCATTTTAACAGTTGTTAGTTACACAAATTCATTAAATTTTTATAAAGAGAAGGAACGGCATTCTGTACAATAATTATAGTAGTTGTTAGTTACTCGAACTAATTGGCAATTAAATTGGTTCTTGCTCACTAAAACATGGTACTAGATACGCAGAGAGAGAGGCGGGAACTTGTGGAGCTCTGATACGATCACACGGATTCACTATGACGACACTTTTTAGGTGTCAATGCTGCCAGTGCGGCAACAGAATTACTCGTGCTGTCCGTGTGACCTTAATTGCGATGTTTTACACAACCGATTAGTTACGATAAAAGAAATGCTAGTTGAATCAGGCTGTAACTATCGTACACGTGACTAACAATAAGATTTAATCCGTGATCTGGAAATAAGCACTCTACGTGTAATGCAAGCGTCTTCATTGCTTTTCGAAGCTTGACTTCTGCGAGCGAATTTTGTGCGCAAATTATATTGTTAGATTGTGTCCGTTTTTTATTAATTAGGTTTTCATTCGGGGCGTCCTCGCTGGGATATTAATTGTTAAACGCGTACGAGTGCGCGTCGTTTTATTGTTGGCTGAAGCCATTTTGTTGTTCCCTCAAACTGTGTCTGTTTGTGTGAATGCCGAACGGAAAGATTTAGTCCGTGATCTGGAAGTAAGCACTCTACGTGTTATACTAGCGACTTCAATGGCTTTTCGAAGCCTGATTTCTGCAGGTAGTTATTGCCAGCGCTAAATTCTATGGATGCGGGTGATTTCCGGCCACTGTAAGGTCACGTGAGCTGAGTCTATGTTGATCGCTTTGCAACAATTTCTTTTCCATTTAAAATAAACAAATTCTGTACAGAATACAAATTTCTTATAAAATTTAAGTTTAATTTGTCCTCGTCCTGCCTTTACTGACAGTTTCCGAGATTGTCGGCTTCCGCAATCTTTTATATAACCGAGGAGCTCCGATTAGGTACGATCAAAAGTTTGCAAGTCGAGTCGGGCTGTAAGTATCGCACACGTGTTCCAAAACGGGTGCAGGTGATTTTCGGCCGCTGGAACTTCCACCGACATAGACACTGCCAGGCTGGAAGGTCACCCGAGCTGAGTCTGTGTCGGTCGCTTTGCGACAACGATTTAAAATAAATAAATTATATACATGTCTTTTGTTACCTACGCTCCAACAAGCGCTGACTGTCACCATAACATTTTTTCTGCGGAAAAAGTCAGCCAAAAATTTCGACACCATAAAGTCGCCCAAACTTGAAGCCCAGGCCATAATTAAGATGAAGACTATCTTGACCAAATTCATTCTGTCTTCCCTACTCGCAATCGAACGAATAACGCCGTCGATGGCCCACTAATATCTGGTCGTGTTCCCTTTTTCCTTTTTTTTTTTTTTGTAATCTATACGAATTACATGTCATCTTCGTTACCTGCCATTACGGAATCGCACAACGGAAAATTTGCAACCAATCAAGGACCTGTTTGAATAAAGAATGACACGAAGGAGTTCCAGATTATACGTTGAAAGAACGCGAATTTTTTATTGAAGACCCATCGGAATTTGCTCTCCACAGGGCGTTTATAAAATCGATAACGTAAGAAATCGGCATTTTGTAAATCATTAAAGTTCATTTCGCAATTTAAACAAATATAGTCGTCCAAGTTTTGTATCGGTTTTATGATCTTGCTATAAAAAACAGCTTCAAAGAGACCGGCCTGCGGTCGCCTTTCTGTCGCTTTAATGGCAAGGCCATAAAACCGCTACCAAACTGGGACGACTATACTTGATAGAGCCTCGCCAGCGCGACCTCGGTATCTCACCCACCAAGGATATTGTAAACAAATATTACAGTCACGTGTTTTTTTTTCACAGACAGCTTTGCCGTCATGATAATGAGACTGACGTTTGCAATAAAATTGCGTTCAAAGAATTCCGAAAAGAAACCAGCTGAAAATTGCATTATTACACTATGTTGAGTGAGTTTATGAAAGCTTCTGTTCGCGAATAAATTTTGATGTTTAAAATATGATTGGCCGGAAATACCTATATTTTTCGTTAATACTATTATTTTTTCTGCATTACAGGATCATAGGATTGTCTAGAAAATTGCAGTTTTTCTCGGACAGCTGGCGGGGCAGATGGTCCTCGTTCTCTTAGGACGGGTTCGGCAGTGTTGTCAGCGCCAGTGGCGGATGATGTGGCTGCAGCAACGCTGATGCTGGGGTGGCAACGACGGCGATGCTGGGCGGCGGCGACGGCGTGGTTGGGGCGTCGACGACGGCAATGTTGCTGGACGGCGATGTTGGGCGTCCCGTCGTAGAGTGCCACTTAGTGCCCACTGAGTCGGTCCGGTGGCAACATCTACATGACTGCATCACTACATCACTCCCCCGACTGGCTTCCCAATTTTGGCCCGCACTTTAAATACACGTTTTTTGCCTAGTCGGGCGTTGCATTTTTCGTCACCTGCTTAGTGTCCGTTTGCGTCATTCGTATACGCGCGTATAAGCGCCTGGCCCCGTTTGTAATAAATTCCGCTGACGTCTTATTATGAAATATGAACCTTTACGATACGTTGTATTAGTTACCTCCTTATTGTGTTTACATTTCGACACGGTCGCAATTTGCCCTCAATTACACAAGTTCGCGTTTAAATACTTTTTACGTTTTTTATTCGCGGAACACAGAAAAAAAAACCCTCGTGGTTTTTAGAAAATTCCCCCTCGTGACAATATACTCTCGTCAGTTCCATCCATTTATCTGCATTACAGAATCATGTGATTGTCTTTAAACCGCAGTTTGGTTCTAATATTGTCTACATAGCTCATTATTTATTAAGGTAATGATTTGTTTCACGAATTATTATTATTATATTAGGGAGGTCCGAGGCTTCTGAGTGAACCAAACTGCTGTTTGCTTTATGCTCTATGATACACAACGATCAATATCGACATTGTTGGGCATTAATCAACTGCATTTCAGCGTCACGTGATTATCCAAAAAAAACTGCAAACTTGGTTAATAAACGTGCCAAGTTATTTAAGACAAGCGTTTACGAATACGTCGGATGCTTAGTTGGCTGCGCTCACCTTGTGTGTATATTTGGTTGCGAGTTATAATTTTGACCTTTTAATTCATTTATTTATAGAGTGGAGCATATTACTGCCTAATACAAACGTAGACGTAGATAGATTTGGGGTATTAACGTTTTTCAGCAAGTTTAAGATATTAACGTCCATGATGAGGTCTAAGGTATTTATGTCCATGAGGAGGTCTGAGGTATTGTCCATGAGGCATTGTCATTTTAATTTTTGTTTAATTTCTCTTGTAGGCGAGATCTTGTCTTTCATCTTTCATTTTATTTTTGAAATGCGCTTACGTTTTCATTTAAATTCCTTTGGGAATTTTATTTCTTCCAAATTTAAGTTAGGCACACATTTTTTGACGTTGGCGATCGTCTTTCGTTTTTTCTCTTCTTCAAGTTTGTTCTGTATACATAACTTCCAATTTTACTTCACTTCATTTTTAAAGGATTGGGTACGTTTTACGCATATGTTTAACTTTTACATTTCGGTTGTTTATTTTATTTTACTTGTTTGGGATGAACCGTCCATTTTGTTTTTGTTTCTGCACTTAATTGATCTCTCTCCGACTTAAACGTTAATACCCAAAACATAGACAGATCTAGGGTATTAACATCCATGAGCGGGTCTCAGGTATGAATGCCCTTGAAGAGGTCTAGGGTATTAATGTCCATGAGGAGGTCTAGGGTATTAATGTCCATGAGGAGGTCTAGGGTATTAATGTCCATGAGGAGGTCTAGGGTATTAATGTCGCTGAGGAGGTCTAGGATATTAATGTCCATGAGGCAATTTGAATTTGTCATTTTAAATTTTGATTAATTTCCAATGTTTATTTTTCTGCAACGCAGCGTCACACGATTGTTTAAAAAATTGTAATTTTTATTTACTGATTTATGTTGTTTGTTTTAAATTGAGGACAATTATAAACAAACATGCCCTGTAAAACAGGCGTCGTTTTATTATCGTGGAATAAGGAGGGTTAGCCGAATATCCCTCAATGTTTCTCCGTATCTACGTCACACCCACGTCACTTTATTCTAAGAATAATGCTCATCCGACGATTCTAAAATCGGGCCTAAGAGCGGTCGATCTGGAGAACACCTCGATGACTCACGGAAAGTTGCGCCACTTGATCCCACATGCAAGGTTTCGTTCGTAATCGGAATTTCCGGTGTGAACCACATAAAAGACGGCTGCTTACTCGAAAAGAGCATCAATGTGGCCGCTGTTCCGTCTTTGTGGAGCCGTCAATTGTATTGATTCCTCGAAAGAATTTCAGAGATTGGTCATGTGGCCCCCTCCGTACCGTATTTTTTTAGATCGCGCGCAGACTCGCTCAATATTAGTCGTTAAACGCGTAAGAGTGCGCATTGTTTTATTGTGGGCCGAAGCCATTTGGTTGTTTCCTCAAACTGCGTCTGTTTGTGTGAATGCCGAACGAAAAGATTTAATCCGTGATCTGGAAGCAAGCACTCTACGTGGAATACAAGCGTCTTCAATGCCATTCGAAGCCTGACTTCTGCAAGTAAACCAGGTAGTTACTGCGAGCGAATTTAGATTGTTTTCGTTCTTTATTAATTAGGTTTTTATTTGAGGAGGCCTCTTCGCTGAGATACTACTTGTTGAACGCGTACGAGTGCGCATTGTTTTATTATGGGCTGACGCCACAGACTGCGTCTGCTTCTGTGAATGACGAACGGAGAGATTAATCCGTGATTTGGAAGTAAGCACTCTACGTATAATACAAGCGACTTCAACTGCTTTTCGAAACCTGACTTCCGCAAATAAATCAGCTAGTGACTGCCAACAAACTTTTTATCAAATTCTATAGATGAACGAGTATAAGGATTTTATACGACATGTAATATTTTTGCGCAATTTACGATCACGTGTTTCAAACTTGACTTAAGTAAGATTACGTTTATAAAATTCTATGAGACGTCTGCAAGTTTTATTGTGGGCTGCGTTTGTTTGTGTGAATGCCGAACGGAAAGATTTAATCCGTGATCTGGAAAGAAGCACTCTACGCATAATACGTTTTTGTATTTCTATTACACGTTTGTAAGTGGGGGAGGGCACCGGTTTGAGCTACATTTTTTCAGCATCGTCGACGTTTTCGGGCAGCTTCATCCCCAACGTTTCGGGCAAACTCAGACTTAACAGGCCGGCCACCAAAGCCACGCTTCCGAACAGCACCATCGGCAATCCGGGGAAGTACGCGCCCTGAAATAAGCGACGCGCTAGATGCATAGTTGGCAGGTAGGTACCGTGTGCGCCGCTAAAAACGAAACGTCGCACATTTGCTGTTTCGTTTTTTGGACGCGAGGGGGATTTACCAGCAGTGGAACGAAGGGCGCGAGCATGGCGCCGACGCGGGCGATCGTCGAAGCAACGCCGACCCCTCCGCTCCTCACGACGGTCGGGAGCATCTCCGCCGTGTGGACGTAGACGACACCGAACGAAGAAGTTATGCCGAGTTTCCCCAAGAGGAAGAACGAAATCTCCATCCAGGCGGATCCTGAAAGCGAAAGTTGGCTTAAAATGTACAGGGTGATCAAAAAATAATTACCCGTCGGGACGAAAGCGGAGGCCGTGCACGTGACTCCGCAAAGCAGGAACGACCACATCAAGGTCGACCTCCTGCCCAGCTTCTCCATGCAAATCCACGACACGGTGTACCCGGGTATCTCCACCAGGCACACCAACGCGAAGTTCAGGTATTTATTGCTGCCCACGGAGATGGAGTTCAGCGATAGGCCGTAATATACGAAGGCGTTGACGCTCCTTTACAAAAAACAAAAAAGATGAATGTAACTCCATTTCAAGCTAATATGAAAAAAACGCGCGTAGTGCGTAGTACCAATTTTCTATTGCGTTATTTTTTTAACATGGAAGTTAAAAAATGTGTACATAAAAGAGGAAAAGGCTGTCAGCTGTCAAAAGAATATAAAGAAATGTTTTTCTCTTTTAAAGATCGAAGGGGCAATCAGTTACCAAACGAGGACGATGATGGCGAATCGGACGATCAGCTTCCTAGATCTCAGGAACGTCTCGACGACGGGAAGAAGGCTTGGAGTTTCGCCTTTTGGAGTTTGTAAAGCCCAAAGCGTTTCGAAACTCGACGTCTTCTTCACGTTGTTGCATCTGGCGGCTGCTTCGACCACCGCCTTCGCCTCCTGGTGCTTCTCTTTGGCCAGCAACCACCTCACCGATTCGGGTATTACCCTGCAAGTTGCAACCCTGATTACCCCCACTTGTAATACGTTTGGCGACGGTGATACCAGTGGTAAGCTGCGAAGAAGACGCACGGCGCCGATACTGCGGTTTGCAAGACGACCCAGTCTTCAAAAAGCCAAGCGATCAGGGAGACGGAGGCTTCGCCGACGGCGTAGAAATAGTTCAGGACGATGCCGGCTAATTCGCGCTTGTTTCTGCCGACCATCTCGACGCCTGAAAACAAAACTCTGTTTTATAATGTTTTCTCACCCAAACCGTGGTATGAGATGCAGAGAGACGGACGAATGCCAATTACACCTTCGAACTCGGGGAGGTGTTCACGACCTGCTGAACGCATCAACGCAGTCGCTTTTTATATGATTTGATAACGGAAGTTCCGATTACGTAACACGTAAAATTCATCGTGAGTTTCCGAAACCGCCTGCTCATGTCCGGCTTTTTCGATGCAGTTGAAATTCTTGCAATTTGCAAAGTCATGACTCACGGTAAGGCGAGTCGCTGTAACGTTTGCTTACGTGGCTGAATTTTTCCGCGGTCGCGTAGGCGACGTTGCATCGTTCCTCACCTAATATAAATGCCGACGGGTAAACCCCAGCGGTTCCGAACGCGTTGACGAACATCAGAAAGACGAAGATGGGGTACCCCGGCGAAGCCACCTGGAGAAAACCGGAAGCTCCCATGAGCAGAATGCAGAATACGAGGATCTTCTTCCTGCCGTACCTGAAACGTCGCGTCTTTGCCTAAACGGTTTGTCTCATGAGAATTACTTATCTGCCAGAACTCCGAAGAAAGCGGAGCCGCCCAAAATCCCGGCGAAGTGGCTGGAACCGACCAGGCTCAGCTTCCATTGGTTGCCCGGGCACGTGATCTTCCACTGGAAAGAAAAATCGCGGTGAAAGTGAGTTCGGCGCGCGCCGATTGTATGACGTACGTCGTTGACGATGGTCCTTTCACGGTCGAAAACCCATTCGTTGCACTCCGCTGTCTGGTTTGTAAACGCAGCTTCGGTGCACGTCGGGAACCCCCGGTCTGTGATTGGCCGATACAGAGTGCACGGCGCGGCTTTGTAAACGGGGTGGCTTGCGTCGTTTGGTATGGCGATTTTCAGCCAATCAGCGTCGTACGAGGTAGACGTGACGTTTTCACAGTTCGGCACGAAACATCTGAAACCACATTCAAACCTAAAGTACCCAATCCTGGTCCCAATCCCACGCGGATTGGGACCAGGAGAACGTACAACTACTTGATTCCGGTGAGTTTCGAGCCGAACGCTAGATGGTTCCAGACGTTTGTTAGAGAAATCGAGAATTTCTGTTGTGAAGGCTGAACTTGCGAAGGCGGTGAGTTTGATTAAATTAAATGACAATACGTACCTGTAGTTTGGCACGCCCGCCGTAAACACGTAGGACAAGCTGTTGGCGGCCGAAAACAGGATCGGAAGGCACACCAGGACGTAAACCTTGACCTGGTACTTCCCCATGTCGCCCAGTTCGGTTAAAACGTCGTCGAAATCCATGTTTCCGTTTTCAAGTACCGAGTCAACCTTTGGATTTCCCAGATTACCTTCGCAAACGCTGACTTCGCAGAACGCGTGCTTAAAAATAACACGAGACGCGGCGGACCATCTCGACGAGCAAATGTAATTAGGTGGCACAGAATCGGACTGGAAATTATCGCCTGGGGCCCCGCTAGTTCGACATCATTACTAACACGCGAGCAATTTATTTGGTTTCATTTTTTTTTTTTAGAGAATATGACGATGATTTAATTTTATCTAAAAAAACCCGAGTTGTTTTTTATATTACATAAAAATGGCGCCCGACGTGGGGCCTTCGTCGAAACATTACGTAAAAATGGCGCCCGATGTGCCACTAGTGTTTGGGCCTTTTTCGCTCGTTCGGAAAAAATCTTGAGAACATGATGTAAGCAACAAACAGACCGACTTTTTCAGTTCTGTTCGGGAAAAAGAAACGCCGTGTTGCGTAGATAGATTTATATTGTTACGGTATAAATCGAAACAAGGGGCATAGCGTAGCTTAAATATTATATTATAAACATAAATAAAGACAAATATAATTGTACAAAGTTTAACTTACCCTAACAGCACGCTTTAACAAAATAGAGCCTACATCATGCTCTGATAGCAACTAGTTTATGATCTTATTATTTATCCAGATCGCGGGGTTTTTATAGGAAGTGCAACTCGAGCAATTCCGAGTTGTTACGAGACCGGAAAGATTCGACAGAATACGAGATACTTTAAATCCGTTTTAACTTGAGCGGGTTTTGCACTTTGTTTTAATAAAAGAAAACCTATAAAAAATAAAAGATAAAAGAAATAAAACATAACGATTTGATTTAATTCCTTTCTGTTTCGCTTTTACTTCATCTCATCGTTTACGCGAATAGGAAACTGTCAACAAATTTACTTTAAATTGACACCCGCAACCTTACTTTGACTAGGCGACAAATTCTGCGCTGTATTAACTATCAGCTATCCCCTCGGCTGGCAACAGTGAGAAGGGAGTGGGTCAATATGATGTTAAATTCTTAAAGGGCGCCAGGACGGACGGAAGACCTCAGCCGATAGACAAACGACCCTGTCAGTATCCCCCACAGGTATCCCCGAACTGACTGGATTGGGCAAAAAGTCAAAAACAAAATAGAGGCTACACTTGACTCACTGGTACGTGAATGTAGAAATCAAATACGTAACTAAAGTCAATAAATTTAAACTTTATTGGATACTAAATCGTTGAACAAATAGCGGATACACCTTGCACGAGGTTAAGCTAAGCCTGTGCTTGTTCAAAACAACATTTAATCGAATCGCAAGTTCTCGATAAACCTACGGTTGCCTGTACTAAATGCCTGAAGAGAAATGAAAACCGTTAGCGTCCCGAAATGGCGTCGGCCAGTTTGTTCAATATTTTACCCCAGATTTGTGAGAATCCCAAGCTGGGAATGGGGTTGAAAATACCCCAAAACTCGCTCGGTGGTGTGAATTCTATTCCGGCAGGGCTCACTTTCGAAGCAAGAATTTCGTTATCGCAAAACCACGTAACTATACACCACGAGAGCGAACTGCGAACTGAACCAGGCGCTAACGTAAAGCGGAAAGACACCGAAATATCATTAGGTCATAAGCGATAACCAATGGCATGATTATGACGTCAAGAGTTCTGAAAGAAAGAACCAATGCGAAAGCGGGATTTCAAATACATAGATGTTTCCGGCACGGGTTAACAGCGTTGTCAGATGTTCAGACAACATATAGATACAGGAGACGTTGCCAGCTCGCTATAAAACGCGTAGCGAATTCTGTGCGATTAAATTTGGCTGTAACAAAACGAAAGAAAATCGACGTTGTCGTCCAGCAGGAAACGGTTGAAATTTAAAAAGAAAACCGTCATTAATCGAAGGCGGTACAGATGCGAAAAAGTAATTTGCCAAGCAAAAAATATAAGAAAACCGAAACAAAGAACAAATGAAATTACACGAATAGAAAACAAAAGAAGATCGACGTTTCCGTTTTGGCGGAAAGCGTCACTGTCATTTAACAAAAAAAGAAGCTATAAATGAAGCCGACATTAAAAACTAATAGGTACGAAAATATAATACAAAGAAAAGAAATACGAAAAACTCGAAACAAACAACGACTAAATACAATACATGACTGTAACTAGGATGAGAAGACCACCAAAGATGTACAGCTGAAAATCAGTCGAGCATCTGCACATGCAGATCCCAATGCAAATGTCAAAGCGTATGATTCATTCGTGTGCCGTGTGCAAATCTAAATGTCAAGGTATGTGACGCATCTGCGTGCGTGCATCTGAAGACAAAAGTCGAGCCGTGTGCAAATCCAAAGACAAGTGTCAAGGCAACAATTGACGTAATACCCCGGGAACAAAACCCCTAAAAAAAGGCGAAAAATCGAACGTTGTTAGCGGCGTAATTAGAATAAATCTAGTCAGAGTGTTATGTAGTCTGTTGGTCTGTAAGTGACCAAAATAAGATGCGAGTATTCGTAGTTGTAATTAGTTGTTAATAAATGTTTTGTTATACTGAGCTACGACCCTTATTTCATGTTGCTTAAATTATTACCGTAACAATACAAAACAATACAATCGAAAACAAAATACAATAGAAAACAAAATACAATAGAAAACAAAATGCAATAGAAAACAAAAGAAGATCGACGATTTGGGTTTGGCAGAGAGTAAAAAAAAAGAAAATTAGAAATGAAGCAGAGATGAAAAAAATAAACAAATTTTAATAGCTGTTACGTGTCCGAGTGATGAGCGGAGAATGATTGAAGACCAACGTGGGGCCTTCGTCGACAACGTTACGTAACAATGGCGCCCGACGTGGGGCTTTCGTCGACGACATTACATAAAAGTGGCGCCCAACGTGGGGTCTTCGTCAGTAACCATCACGATATGCCAATTTAAAGGTTCTTCTACGTATCCATATGTGGAGTGTGCTTGCGGCCTTTCTTGTGGGCATTTACTATCTTAAAAAATAAAATAAAATACGGTCTTACTTTTCTGTTCTTTATTTTTAAGGGTGTGTCGGTTTTAATCTGTTCGAACGACGAGCGGAGATTGGTTGAAGAGCAACGAGAGGCCTTCGTCAACAACATTACATAAAAGTGGCGCCCAACGTGGGGCCTTAATCAATAGCTATTGCAATAAGTCATCTTAAAAGTTCCCTATACATTCGTACATGAAGTTTGTTTGGTCTTTCTTGTCCCAGAAGTTTCCATTTTTCTTCTCTCTTGTCTGATAACGTGAAATAATAATATCTTTATGTCTGGTAATAGTCTGATGACAATATATGAAAAAAAAAGAACTACTCACGTTTCCATTCTTTATTTTTAAAGGTGTGTTACGTTCAAATCTCGCGCCAAAATATCGTGGCGATACAGCATCATTCAGCTGCGTTTTAATACAGTTGTTTATTGATTGATTTATTTATTTATTTAATACAGTAATTGTTTATTAAGAGTGTAGAGTGTTTATTAAAGTGTGTAATAAATTGTGTTAACTTTAGCTACGATTTTAATTTCTACGTTCACGCACACCAGTGAGTAAAGTCTCGCCTCTGTATTTATTACTGATTCATTTTCTGCGCGATCTGGTCGATTGAAGACGTCGACTGATCGATTACGTTTAGCTGAAGAGTTGTCTTCTGGCGCCCTTAATAATTTTACCACCTTGATTAACCCGCCCCTTTCCTTCACTGTTCCTAGCCGGGGCTCAGCTGATACGGTCTCGTCAGCAGAAGCTTGCCATCTGGTCTGTGGTAAGTAAGAGGCAAGTAAATTAAATTTAAAATTTGGTGACAGGTGTTGCTGTTCGATTGATGAGCGGAGAATGATCGAAGATGATTGAAGTCCAAAGTGGGGTCTTCGTCAACAAAACATTACACAAAATTGCGCCCCATGTTGGGCGCCTTCGTCAACAAAATATTACATACAATGGCACCCAACGTCGAACCTTCGTCCACAATCATTACAATATGTCAGTTTAAAGGTTCTTCTATGTATTCATACATGGATTTAGTTTGGTCTTTCTTGTGGACATCTACTACCTTTAAAAACAACTTCACTTACATTTCCAGCGAAGAATGACCGAAGACCTGTGGGTCCCAGAGAAAACAACAACAACAACATAAAATTGAAGCCCAACGTGAGGCCTTCGTCAATAACGTTACATAAGAATGGCGGCCAACGCGGGGCCTCCATCGAAAACAACACATAAAAGTGGCGCCCAACGTGGGGCCTTCGTCAATGACCGTTCCAATATGTCACTTGCAATTTTTTTTCTCTCTCATACTGCCAGTATTGCGGCAAGTCGATAAAGTCTGAGAACGAGCTGAACAAAAAAGATTCTTTCGGTAATGGGGGGGCGGGGGGGTTCACGACGCATTAAAAAATTCTACGTCACGTGGGGTTTTATTTTAATCCAAAATACGAAGACCATTTCATAGAAATTATAAACACATAATATAATATAAGATTTTACAAAGTAAATGTGACATGTCCGTTATAGAAACCAAATCCGAACATGTCAACATAACCTCAAAAAAAAAAAAAAAGTTTTATGCAAGGCGAGTCACTAAGCGCCCCCTTCTTCGATAGGTCATTCATAGAGAGAGCGAGATGGAAACCTTTTGTTTCACGCGGAGTTCCCTAGCGCCGAGTACCATAACCTAAAATTAATTTGACGTAAATACAGGGCGTCCCGCTAATGAGTGGCAGCATGGAATACACTAGACGACTCGTTCTATGAAGGAGCCATCGAAGAAGGGGCATTTGCTTTATATTATTTATTTTAACCACGAATTAACAATGAATAAAGTATTGCAAATACAAAGAGGTATGAGACACATTATTCCACCATCTAACAGTAAACAGCTTGTCATATTATATTATGATGGGAACACTCATGGGAACGATGATTTCTTTACGGACGAATTAACAACTAACTTTCCGTACGAAAGCAACAATCAGACGAACGCATACTTTTTTTTTTATAAGCATAAGTTAAGAGACACAAAACATTTAGGACCGTTTTCGTTTAGGCTTTATTCGCAGGCTCCCTCTCGTGAAATTCGTAACAATATTTATTAGGAACGTACATGGGTGGAGGTACACACGTAGGTTTTTTCTAAATCGCACGCGCATTCAGTGGCCGCCCTGGTCTCCGAAAAGCTCTCGTATCCGGTTGTTGTTTCGATTGGCCGGGCCCAGCACTTCCGGTGGTAGATCTTTCAGTAGGTTTTTCCAGATTACCTCCGCTATTAACGGCTGCGCCAACTGAAGAAAGAAAAACATCACACGCGTTACTTATGCCGACCGGAAGCGCCCCGATTCACACACTTGCCTGATTCGGGTGTAAACTGTCGACGGATTCCAACAATTTGGGCACGAGCGCGTCGTGCTCTTTGACGATCGCGTTTATCGGATTGCCAATCAAATGCACGGTGTAGTGGTTGTACCTTGCGGAAGCGGCTATGTCTTTTAAAATTTGGCTGAGTTGAGTTGCCCTCTAAAATGAAAATCCATTAAATAAATACAAAAGTGACGCCTTGACGTGGGGCCTTCGTCGGACCAGCACTCTATGAGATTGCATAAAAGTGGCGCCCGACGTGTGGGGCCACGGTCGACGACCGTTACGATACGTCTCGTCCGGCGAAGGCAACGATTGTTACGTGTAAACAAATTAGTGAACTAGTGGAAGTCGAAGTTGCGATTTTTTTTTACCTGGGAAGTCAAATTTCTTAACGTGGCGTTCGAGTTGAGCCAACCGGTGCAGGGCCCGATTTGCAAGCAGTTGAACCAGCTGTACATGTCCTTGTAACGTATATTTCCATGTAATTTACCTGAACGTTAAAATTAATTTTTTTTTGAGAGACAATAAGTAAGTATACAGGTGATTGTTTGAAAGTGAGAACATAGGCAGTGTAATAAACAGAAAGGGGCGTAGGTACGTGAAAGAGGTGGAGGAGGCCTTTGTACGTTCTAGACCTCCCCACCTACTTGGAACCTATTACAATCCGGTTTGCATTTAATAAAAAATTCAAGATTTTCCGCTCTATTGAATTTGCATGATCTCAGTTTCAGTCAATTACCGGTATGTACCGGGTGAGGCTAGAAACAGATCTGTGCTTTTTTCTTTTTTAAATTTAGTTGACGTCAGAACTATAACCTCAACTGATTTTGCATTTCTGAAATAGTGACGAATTGCAGAGAAAAAAAAATTGCGTGGTACAGCACCCGCAACGAGTCCTGGCCAGTAGTGGGGGTTGTGTGGCACCCGCAATGAGCCCTGGGCCCTGGCGAAGAGTGGGGGGGTTGTGTGCTGTGATATTTACGAACGCATCCACTCGTTAGTTTCTGTAGCAGTCAATGCTGAACGCGACCTTTATTCAACTTTAAATAAATTAAACAAAAAAAAAAAACTAAAACAAACACACACTTGTTAACAAAAAAGCAGAAAACAAAACAATGCGGAAAACTACATTTTCCGTGAAACGACACAATCTTATTTCAACAAGCGAAAGAAAAAAAAAAATAAAAGTACAATAAAAGAAAAACTAAAACAAGTTCAATCGGAGCGGTGATCTACTGATCGTATTTTGTTTGTACAAAAATTCGAAATGGCGATCCCATAACCAAATAATGAAGAAGTTGGAATCGAATGTTAGTTCTTCGATCGTCTTTTGTTTCGCATCGTTTCCAATGAAATTGCGAATTTCAATTTTTTATTACAACGAATTTTGATTAAAAAACATTGTTTATCAAATTTACCAAAAAAAAAAAAACAAAACGAAAAAAAATAAAAAACCAAAAATAAAAAGTTCGATTTTTCGATTGTCTTTTGTTTCGGATCGCTTCCAATTATTGCGAATTTCAATTGGTGGCCGTGGGAAGCCAGGGGACGAAACGTTAGGGGGGTGCAAGTTTGCAGACCACTTTTCGGGAATTTTTTTCGACCCTTGAACGCGGTCAGATCGTGACGAGCCTTTCGGCATCTATGGTAAAAAATACCGGAAAAACCGACGGCGGCGTCGATTTTGCGATCGGACGCGGGGGGGAAAAGATTTTGCATGGGGCTTTCCAAAAATGACCCTTTTCAGGGTTCAAACAATTCCACAGCCCTTATTTACGGACCGAATCGGACGAAACTCGGAACGTAGGTACGGGGCCGCAAGTTCTTTATATCTGCGGACGCTCGGCTCCGAGTCCGGTCCTGGATTTTAGTTAGGGCCCGAAAACCGTCACTTTGACACGTTTTCGCATTTTTTTCAAAAATTTGACGCCAGAAGCTTTCTAAACTCTCTCACAGGCAACAACACTGCTCCGGGTACGTAGCCCACCGGGCCCGGTCCGGCCCTATATTATGGATGGGGAGATATGATTTTTTTGAAATTTGTCGAATTTGCAAGCTTTTTTTCCGGAATTTTTTACGGTACCCCAGGGGGCTCGGATCGAATCGAGCTGCACGTCATCGTATAGCAGAAAATGACAAGGAACGCGATGCCGCTGCGCGTTTGAAGATCGGAGCACCGAGAGAGCCTGCACAGGACCGTACTCGCGAAAAAGTGTGGCGGAACTTTCGGGGATCACCCCCGCCAAAATTATCGGCGGATCTGGCCGGAGACACGTTTCCGCTTAGCCCGGTCCTACCTCTTGCCGCCCTCGTCCGTCACTTCCGCTTCCGCCGCATGGCAAGTCCACTCTAAGCGTTCGAGCGATGCGGTGCTCCCAATGGAAACCCATAAATCAATGTTAAAGTTCGAAGTCTTTTCGATCTGGACGGTGCCCTATTAAACCCAGACGGACACGCTTTCGACGCCGATTAGATTAGTCGCTGACGAGTCTTTAGAGGCCTCGCCCGTTCCGGTAGGACGTTCAGGGCCGGCTCGACGGGGTTTTGAATTTGGCTCCGGTTAGGTAACGCTTCGGAAAAAAATTTATTTCTCCAGAACCGGAAGAGATATCATCGAGGTGTTTCAACTAGAGAATAGCCCCCTCGCCCCCCTCCGCGACGCAGGTCGTCCCGTTCGGCTTGCCCATCAAACGAAAGTGCCGCAAATTTTTTAAGTGCGACGCGACGTTCGGTGCCGCAATCACGGAATTGCAAAAACGTTATTTTTTTTCTCCGGAACCGGAAGAGATATCGTCGAGGTGTTTCAACTAGAGAATGGCCCCCTCCTCCCCCTTCGCGACGCAGGTCGCCCCGTTCGGCTCGCCCTTCAAACGAAAGTGCCGCAAATTTTTTAAGTGCGACGCGACGTTCGGTGCCGAAATCACGGAATTGCAAGAACGTTATCTTTTTCCTCCGGAACCGGAAGAGATATCGTCGAGTTGTTTCAACTAGAGAATGGCCCCCTCCTCCCCCTTCGCGACGCACGTCGTCCCGTTCGGCTCGCCCTTCAAACGATAGCGCCGCAAATTTTTTAAGTCCGACGCGACGTTCGGTGCCGGAATCACGGAATTGCAAAAACGTTATTTTTTTTCTCCGGAACCGGAAGAGATATCGTCGAGGTGTTTCAACTAGACAATCGCCCCCTCCTCCCTCTTCGCGACGCAGGTCGTCCCGTTCGGCTCGCCCTTCAAACGAAAGTGCCGCAAATTTTTTAAGTCCGACGCGACGTTCGGTGCCGGAATCACGGAATTGCAAAAACGTTATTTTTTTTCTCCGGAACCGGAAGAGATATCGTCGAGGTGTTTCAACTAGAGAATCGCCCCTTCCTCCCCCTTCGCGACGCAGGTCGTCCCGTTCGGCTCGCCCTTCAAACGATAGTGCCGCAAATTTTTCAAGTCCGACGCGACGTTCGGTAATTCCGGAATCACGGAATTGCAAAAACGTTATTTTTTTTCTCCGGAACCGGAAGAGATATCGTCGAGTTGTTTCAACTAGAGAGTGCCCCCCTCCTCCCCCTTCGCGACGCAGGTCGTCCCGTTCGACTCGCCCTTCAAACGAAAGTGCCGCAAATTTTTTAAGTCCGACGTGACGTTCGGTAATTCCGGAATCACGGAATTGCAAAAACGTTATTTTTTTTCTCCGGAACCGGAAGAGATATCGTCGAGTTGTTTCAACTAGAGAATCGCCCCCTCCTCCCCCTTCGCGACGCAGGTCGTCCCGTTCGGCTCGCCCTTCAAACGAAAGTGCCGCAAATTTTTTAAGTCCGACGCGACGTTCGGTGCCGGAATCGCGGAATTGCAAAAACGTTATCTTTTTTCTCCGGAACCGGAAGAGGTATCGTCGAGGCGTTTCAATCGGGGCATACCTTGGTCCTTTCTGTACACGACGCAAGTCGTCCCGTCCGGATCGCACTTCAAACAAAGGTGCCGCAATTTTTTAAATCTGACTTTCGAGGACGTGATGGAATAGAATATTTTCATAAGTTTAATAAGTTTCAGGTAATTATGACAGGTCCTCCACTCAGAGCCATCTCATCAGCGTTTTAAGTAACCTCGCATTTATTATTGCTGTAAATTCCTCAAACTAGTTGCTCTGTTTCTTAATAATAAACAACTGTCTAATGACACCATGGCCAGATACATTAACATCAGTTGATGTGTCAATTTGACTTTTATGACAGCCCTATACACAGAGCCATCTCATCAGCATTTTAAGTAACCTTGCTGTTTGCGCAAGTTTACTTTCAGTCGTGGCCGGAACTCGTTGCGGTTGCCGTATAAATGTCAATGATATAAAAAAACTCTTTAATGGTTTTTTTTTAAATTTTAAATTCGTCGTCGCCGCCACATTACAGATGTGCTTCAAGACACCCTGTATACGATTTGTTTACCTATGGGATGTACCAGCTCCGCCATCGCCGGATAAATGAAATCCGCGTCGACCAATTCGACCAGGATCACGTGGCTATCGCTCGGCAGGACGTTGTCCAAAATCGACAACGTCTTCAGGACGTTTTCCTTGAACGTTTCCGGCGGCGTCATGTAGGATATCGTATCCTCCGGCTTATAACTGAAATTAACACAAGTGCATGTCATTGTAGGAACCACCTTCGTATATATGAAATATACAGGGTTACTGTTAATTAATTAATTAATGAGCAGGTATGAAGAATTAAAGTAAAGTGTACGAGGTACAAAGTCAGATAAACAACAACAAAATTAACCACTCTGTATATTATTAGTATAAATTTATATACAGGGTGAACCCTGTATGTAGAGTTCTAGCCTTAGTGTGCAGGGTGCACCCTGTAATATTAGGAATGATTTGACGTACTTGTTACAAACGTCGTTTCCGATCATTGCGTAGAAAACGATGGCGGGATGGTCGGCGGTTTGATTTCTGTTAATGGCGTTGACGTGCGATATACCTTCGTAACTGGACGCTCCGTTCTGGGCGATGTTCTGGTAGTCCCTGTGGTTACAGCGGTTTCTTTCTCGCAGTCGCAAGTAAACGGAATCAGTATATCCCTACGACGAATTAAATTAATTCAGATTTACTTACGTACAGAGCGATTGAGATAGGGCCTACGTTCATATAACATTTTTTTACTTGAAATGACTTCCCCGACAAGCCGGCGAATTTTATTTAACTTATTATGAATCACCCTGTATAGTATATGTAACAGTCACGCGTTAGTCGTTGCATGTATAATCAAACGCCGGGAGAAAAAGGGGTATAATCAAATTAGATTGAATAGGCCGAGCGGATAAGCTAAATGTACAGGGTGAACTCTGACAATTTTTTTGGAATAGGTTCGCTTTTAGAAAACTTTACCTTGATAAGAATGGGCGCCGTCGTGTTCATGAATCCGGTGGCGAATCCTAGTTGGGGCCAGTCCAGCTCGTCCATTATGGCGCTCATTCCGTCCGCTTCCGGCTGAAAGGCTGCCGTTAATTTACTGGGCCGACGAAAACTCAGAGAGGAAACTTACGGGGGTGAAGCCGAGCGGGTTGATCCAAACCTGGGGCATGTGGAAGTGCGCGCCGACGGAATCGCCGATGTAGATGATGCCTCTTTGGTCGCTGTTCTTGCACAGTATGTCCTCCCAGGACTGATCTGTCACCTCGTCGACTCCGTATATACCGTTGCAGTTGCCTGAAATTTGTTAAATCTTTCTTTATACGATGAGTTTTCGATGTCTGTAAATAGCAAGTATTGAGTATTTGAGTGAAAAGCCATCGTTATAGTTGGTTCACGCGATATCTTTCTTGCCTGGAAGATCCATACCGTAATAAATGGTAAAAAGCTATCGATTTTCGTTATACACTACTAGGGCTGCGTGAAACTGTCGATGTACTGATAATTTCATGTTGATACTTCAATATATCGACAGTATCATACGGATATTTCAATATATCGAGAGTATCATATTGATATTTCAATATATCGAGAGTATCATGTTGATATCTCGATATATCGAGAGTATCATATTGATATTTCGGTGATATCGTATTGATACTTCAATATATCGAGAGTATCATTTGATATCTCGGTAATATCATATTGATACTTCAATATATCGATAGTATCATATGGATATTTCAATATATCGAGAGTATCATGTTGAAATTTTAATATATCGAGAGTATCATACTGATATCTCGGTAATATCGTTTTGATACTTCAGTATATCGTTAGTATCATATTGATACTTCAATATATCGATGGTATTTCAATATATCGATATGTCACATTGATATCTCGCTATATCGATTGGTCATAGTTAACTACATGCGAACGATTTAGACACTCTGTGTAATATTAAAACGCAAAAGTTACTTTACTTACTGTCGGCGTATCTGTCGTCGTTGGTTGGCCTCTTACCCGGATACACCGAGCTATCAAAATCGTTGCAGTCTTTACCCTTCCAATCAGAACCTCTGCAAATCATTTGGTCATTTTTCTTTTGGCAAAAACATTTTTGGAAGCGCTTGCGCTCACCTGCCGGAATTTAACAGGCTGTGTCCATCCCCGTCGTCGTCTTCGAGCGGGTACATGTTGGCGTAGGAATTATTTAAAATGTCACAGATCTCCTTGATCAGCGGCAGATCGCACAGCTCGATCCTGGATTGCCCGTACTTCCTCAATTTCAGCTGAAAACTCACTCGTAAGACAAAATAAGCGAAAACTAAATTTTTTACGCGTACGTGCGCACACCCTGTAAATGCCGGCCAAATTATTTCCGTCCACCACCAAACAAACCTGATCTTATATACAGGCACTTGATTGAAAATGAGAACATGGACAACGTAATGTTCTCAGTTTCGGTCAATTACCAGTAGACGTACCCTTCTGAGTGTTTTGATGATTTTCTTCTTGTCGGGAACGATCGGAAACAAGTGACACATCTGTTCGCCCTCGTCGATTTTGCAAGAGCCGTACATGAGGCAAATCAAGTCCGGCGTGACGTACTCCCTGAAAGCGTTCGAATTTACGTGGGAAGCTTTAAAACGGGCGTTCTCTTACAAGTCGTGGAAGTACGGTTTCACCTCCTCGAAGAAGCCGTGGCAGTCGCTCTTCATCCAGGTGGGTAAGTAACTGCACACCCTGTGGGTCGCGTTCAGCAACGACTCCTCGTGGATTTCGGCCACTTGAGTGGTGATCCCCATGACAACTGTGCAGACTAGAATCAAGAAAAAAAAAATTGACCCTAGACCTCGGACGGATTCCTTTTTTTTTGCAATAGGTACAGTCGTGGGCAGTTAAAAGAGAACACCCGGAAATTTGTGCGACTGTATACATTTGATGACGGAAAATGAAACAAATGATGAACTGAACTAAGTTTTTTTTGTCGATAACAAATTTTCGTTCAAAAGATAAAAATAAAAGAAAATATTTTTTTAAATCTGAAGAATATGTGACAAAAAAACAAAGACAATTGACATAGAAAAACAAAAACAGAAGACGTTTCCCCACACGAACCTGCAAGGCAAATTTCGAAGGAAATAAACAACTGGTAAGTCGGTCGCAGCCGCAGCAGAATGCATAAGTAGCCAGCATTGTCTGCTGGAGAAGTTTAAAACCTTCAATTATGAAAAAGAATACATGAGACAACAAAAAAATAATGACACCGTTCAAAGAAAAAAAAAATTAAGATCTGTATAAAATAAAGCAAGACGGAAATGAAGTTTTCTGCAAACCACTGCGCATCTCCGCACTGACATGCAAGACAAACGTCAAAGAAGGAAAAGCTAAGATAACCAATTAAGTAGTAAGTCGGTCGCAGTCGCAGCAATCTTATTAAAGACTCTAGACGACAAACATGAAATCTTTAAACAATTTTTTTTACGCGAGAAAGCACTTTTTTTTTACTTTGTGACATTTGTGGAACCCAAGCGACCAACGAATTGCGTCGTGACGACAGATGACAACAAAATGCCAAAATGACAGTTGTCAGAAACGTCAAATTGACGACTGACATCGAGAAAAGTAAGATTAATAACGTCAGACAATGTGAGTCAGACAAATACGGGCGACATTTGTCTGACGTTTGTCGATGTCTCTCAATTTGACGTTTCTGACAAATGCCAATTTGACGTTTGTCAGCTTGATGTTTGTGGCAACTATGTGGGGGCTCGCACGTTGCCCAGCGACCAACGAAACACGTCATGATGACAGTTGACAATAAAACATCAAATTGACAAACGTCAAAATGACAGTTGTCGGAGACAGATATCGAGAAAAGTCAGATTGACAACGTCCGTTAGACAAGTATGGGCGAAGCGTCACGTTGACATTTGTCTGACTTTCCTCGATGTCTATCAATTTGCCATTTTGACGTTTGTCAGTTTGACTTTTCTGACAACTATGTGGAGGCTCGTTCGTTGCCCAGCGACCAACGAAACATTTCATGATAACAGGTGACAACAAAACATCAAGATAACAGTTGTCAGAAACGTCAAATTGACAGACATCGAAAAACGTCACATTGACAGACATCGAAAAACGTCACATTGACAACGTCAGACAATGTCAGATAGGCAAATTCGGGCGAAGCGTCGCGTTGAGATTTGTCTGACATTTTTTGATGTCTATCTATTTGACCTTTCTGACAACTGCCATTTTGACGTTTCTCAGTTTGACGTTTCTGACAACTGTGTGGAGGCTCGCACGTTGCCCAGCGACCAACGAAACACGTCATGATGACAGATGACAACAAAACATCAAAATAACAGTTGTCAGTAACGTCGAATTGACAGACATCGGGAAGCGTCAAATTGACAACGTCAGAAAATGTCAGATAGACAAATACAAGCGAAGCGTCACGTTGACATTTGTCTGACGTTTCTCAATTTGATGTTTCTGACATCTGCCATTTTGACATTTGTCAGTTTGATGTTTCTGACAACTATTTGGAGACTCGTACGTTGCCCAGAGACCAACGAAACACGTCGTGATGACAGATAACAACAAAACATCAAGATCTACAGTTGTCAGAAACCTCAAATTGACAGACATCAAGAAAAGTCAGATTGACAACGTCAGACAATGTCACGTTGACATTTGTCTGACGTTTCTCGATGTCTTTCAATTTCACGTTTCTGACAACTGCCATTTTGACGTTCGTCGGCTTGACGTTCCTGACAACTAGGTGGAGGCTCGCACGTTTCTCAGCGACCAACGAAACACGTCATGATAGACGACCACGAAACATCAAGATAACAGTTGTCAGACATCGAGAAATGTCAGATTGACAACATCAGACAATGTCAGATAGACAAAACGGGCGAAGTGTCACTTCTCTGATGTTTCTCGATGTCTATCATTTGTATTTTCTGACAACTGTCATTTTGACGTTTATCAATTTGACGTTTCTGACAACTATGTGGAGGCTAGCGCGTTGCCCAGGGGCCCGTTCAGGAATAACGCTCTTACTAAAAAGAGCGCGCTCTGGGTAATATTCTTTCTCTCTCATGCAAGTGATTTTGTGCATTTTGCTTTTCATTGTAAACGCCCAAAGTGCTCTCGCGATAGAGTTCCTGAACGGGCCCCAGAGACAAACAAAATACGTCATAATGACAGATGATAACGAAACGTCAAAATGACAGTTGTCAGAAACGTCAGATTGAGAACGTCAGACAATGTCAGATAGATAAATACGGGCGAAGCGTGTCGTTGACATTTGTCTGACTTTTTCCGTTTGATGTTTCTGACAACTATGTGGAGGCTCGCACGTTGCCCAGCGATCAACGAAACACGTCATGATGACAGATGACAATAAAACATCAAGATAACAGTTGTCAGAAACGTCAACTTAACAGACATCGAGAAACGTCAGACAAATGTCAACGTGACGCTTCGCCCGTATTTGTCTGACATTGTGCGCGTTCAACGGACAGCAGCTGCTGAGTTGCTCACTTAGCAATCGTTTGTGATTGGCTATTACCTTAATGTGAACCAATCACAAACGATTGCTGAGTAAGCAAGTCAGCAGCTGGTGTCCGTTGAACGCGCACATTGTCTGACCTTGTCAATCTGAAAAATTTATCAATTTGTTATTTCTGACAACTGTCATTTTGACGTTTGTCAATTTGACGTTTCATTATCAAATTTAAAGCTGAAAGAAGGAAGGGATATTCCCTGTGGAGAAACAAAGGAAAAACAGAAACAAAAGATTCTCCCTAGTTTGCAATTAAACCGAAAAACGCGTGAATCTAGTTTAAAAAAAAAAAAACGATACAAAATTTGATTAAGAAACAAACGTCGATCAGATAGTTATTAAAGACATAGGTTAGCAGAAGAATAAAAGACGATTAAATTGAAAAGAAAAGATAGAAACAAAAGACTAACGATAATTTGAATCCAATTAAAAAAAAAACGATAAAGAATACGTTCGAGAAACAAATAATTATTACAGAATTAGGTTAGCTTGCAATTAAAGATTTAAAAGAAATGCATAAAAAGAAAACGAGATTTACATTAAAGCAGGAAAACAGAAGACGATTGAATTGAAAGGTGAACGTCGCGTCGTCGGAAAATAAAACAAATGGACTGAAAAGAAAAAATGGAAACTGTCGATAATTTAAAATGAACCAAGAAACGCATGAATCTAATTAAAAAGGGAAAAGAGGACGTGATTGGTTACAGGCTTGAAGGGTGGGACTGTTGTAACTATTGAAATTTTTTTTTTTCATATTTTGCCGATAGAATATTTGATGATCAAGAAACAAATGACGATCACACAAGTACCTAAAACGTGTGAGATACTGACCTGCACAATTCATTCCCCCGTTGACTCCTCGGCTTTGAATCCCATAAACGCAAAACGCCATCAAAAAACCGCACATTACCCATAATTTTTTCTCCATAATTTCGTTGGCTGCAACAATCCAAGCAACGACTTTGTGACTTTGTTGTTAATAAGCACGAGCAATCAAAAATTGAGCAATTAATGTTGCGCTCTGACGTAAGCGATGTGATCACTCGCTCGCATGATTTCTAATTGCAACATTCGTCACATTCTGCGAAAATAGTAAACGTGTAAAGTCGTTTGACAAGAGAAAACAAAAACAAGAAACGCAGATAGACAAAGGAAATAGAACGCAATAATCTTTCGATAAAATCGATTAGCGATTGATGACTAATACTTACAAACAAATACAACAACATACGGGGTGATTCCTGAAAAGTTTCGCCATTACGATACTTCACCCTCGTCGCCGTCGCGTCGCCGGAAAGAGAAGTAAATGTTTGACAAAAATCTAAGAAAAAGACGATGAAATACGATGCACCAAAAAAAAAAAAACGAAAATGCCAACGATAATTCTTCGATGAAGTGAAGATCGAAAGACTAACAAGAAAACTAGGTATAAAAAAAAGTGTCAATGAGAGAGAAAAAAGTAATTCGGCAGAAAGAAACAAGAATATGAAGAATAAGGTGATGCAAATTCAACAAAATAAAAACAGAAATAAAAGTGAAACGAAACGAAAAAATTAAAATAGAGCCGAAAGATTAGCAAATTTTTTTAAGTTACAGTTAGGTGGCGCTCCCTTATTGTTATTTTTTTAGAAAAACAATTAATTTGTTAGAAATTATTATTTGAAAAAAGAATATTTGATTTATTTACATGCAATATACATCAACATGATGACTGATGAGTGATAAAAAAAACATTTCTTATCAAAAATGTCATCAGTTTCTTTTGCAAAAAAAAGTAGAAGCGTGAATAATTTTACCAGAGTTTTCTTCAATTATTACTTTGACGCCTTAGCAGATGGCGCTGAATTCTTATCAATTTAAATTGTGGATAAAACGTAACGTAACGTACCGTAACGCTGGCCGCAGTGAAACAAGAGACTTCCAATTCTGAGAGTAATTTTCCGCTCACTTTATTCCTGCAAAATAAATGAAACCAAAGTAAAATTTAAGGCTTACAAAAGCTCAAGGCCTTGCTACTTTGCTGAGTTAATTAATTGGGTAGTCACGTATCGCGAACACAAAAATTAAAGAACGTGATTTAAAAAGAAATTGGCGCCTAACTTTCTTTGCTTAAGAAGATGAATTTTTCTTGCACTCCCCGTTCAATTTAAACTGTCGATTTCACTCAAGAAATCTTTCTTATTTCCTTTTCGTTTCCTAAGTGGAGACTTTCGATCGTTTCTCAAGTAGGTATTTAAATACATGCATGTAAACTAAATGAGACACACTCACTTTTTGCTTCATATTCGTTGAGTGGAAGAAACATTGTGCTTCGTTGAAATTAAAAAAAGAAAATTGTATTCGGTCAGTACATGTTATTATTGCACTTTTCGAAAACGTGTGTAAATTTAGCGCACAACCTGCACCGATGTAAGATTTATTGATCGGTCGCGCCTAAACAGGGTTGCAAACGATAATATTTAAATTTACAGTTGGTAATATTTAAAAGATCACTGAGAGAATTTCCCAAAGTTTTTTAGAATTGTGTAACTACAATGTCTAACCGTAATAACAATTGAAAGCAGTGAGAATAACAAGTAAGATCCTAACGTATAACAACGAAAGAAGAAAGGGAAACATTCTTTTATTCAATTGTTTTTTTTTTTAATTTTACATAGCTTGAAAATCTTCGAAATTCGAAACCGTAAACCCTTGTGAGGGTGGGTTCAGAATTCGGGACGCCGCGTTTCCTTGCAGTAGACCACCACGGTCGGTTGTAAATCTGTCAAGTAATCCTTATCTGGCATTTCGTGCTCATGTACCAATATCGTCACACAGTAATTGCAGGCGCCGGTCGGGCTGAAGCAGGGGGGTGGGTCGGACGTCATAAACAAATTTATTCGACGTTCGGACGTGTTCTCGGGGCTTGGTATTGGGTCGGTCGCGTCATAATCACTTTTGCAAATACGATAACAGCAGATTGTGTTTATCTGGCCCTGTTCTCAGGCCAGCATCATAATTCTTGGTCAAGTCGAGAGACTCTTGAAAGATAGTTGGAGTGGAAACACATCGCAGGTATCGCGAGGCAGAGGCATTCCGTATGACGATTGAACCCAACCCAACCCAACCCTTATCTGGCATTTCGTACTCATGTACCAATATCGTCACACAGTAATTGCAGGTCCCGGCCGGGCCGAAGCAGGGGGATGGGCCGGACGTCATAAACAAATTTATTCGACGTTTGGACGTGTTCTCGGGGCTTGGTATTGGGTCAGTCGCGTCATAATCACTTTTGCAAATACGATAACAGCAGATTGTGTTTATCTGGCCCTGTTCTCAAGCCAGCATCATAATTCTTGGTCAAGTCGAGAGACTCTTGAAAGATAGTTGGAGTGGAAACACATCGCAGGTATCGCGAGGCAGAGGCATTCCGTATGACGATTGAACCCAACCCAACCCTTATCTGGCATTTCGTGCTCATGTACCAATATCGTCACACAGTAATTGCAGGCGCCGGCCGGGCCGAAGCAGGGGGATGGGCCGGACGTCATAAACAAATTTATTCGACGTTTGGACGTGTTCTCGGGGCTTGGTATTGGGTCGGTCGCGTCATAATCACTTTTGCAAATACGATAACAGCAGATTGTGTTTATCTGGCCCTGTTCTCAGGCCAGCATCATAATTCTTGGTCGAGTCAAGAGACTCTTGAAAGATGGAGTGGAAACACATCGCAGGCATCGCGAGGCAGAGGCATTCCGTATGACAGTTTGAAGTTCACAATTTATAATTGTTTGCGGGGAAAATGCAGTCAAGGCGTGTGAACTTAAGGCTAAGGTTGCCATTGGTCGAAGGGATTCCAGAATCTCGTTGCAATTACGTGGTAAGGGGAACGCAAAAAGAACGGGAGATGCTTAGACGGAAACGGTCGAGTTGAATTTGTAGTTTGACTTAGCAGTTTTTTCTTAGTCGCTTGTAGTCTTTATTCAAATTTGTATTTTTATATTTCCTTTGTTGTTTGTTAAATCATTTATTCCGGTCCGGTTTAAATTTAGTGATAAGAAAGCCAATTAAAACCATACCCGAGGGTGCCGCGACGCGACGCGCGAGTTTTTAAATCCAGTGTAGTGCGAGCGAGAGGATTATACGCTAGTGGTAATTAACATTTATTTGTTTCCTTCAACGCACTTTTAGTGGTAGTAACTGGGCAGAGATAATTTGTTTGACATTAATCAGAGTAAGAGTCAGTACGTTTCATAGTAACATTACATTGAGATAAATTTAACCAACTATTTCGAGTTACTTTACAGCGAGTATTAAAACGCACTAGTGACTTTCATATTTTAAAAATCGGATTGGTCAGCGTTCGTAATTAGTAGTCTAATTCGGTAATTTAATCAACCAACAGCAATTTCTATTTCCCACATCTACCTGGGCTTTCAATACAGTGTACTTTAGAAATCTTTCTAACCTAGCGGAATCTTTTCAGGCAAATTGTAAACCAAACAATTTGAAATACATTCCTGGCCATTTCTTGACAGAGGTTTCCGCACCCTGTATACGTGGAGAGGTTTGTCGGTTAATTAGAAGCGATTGCCTAGGGACTACTAACGCTATAACCACCCATAGTGGAGAGCGAAAATAGTCAACCAATCCCTTGCGCTATTAAACTTAATTGGTTAGGTTAGTCGGCGGAAGAGCGACAAACAGAGAGTCCTGAAAGGCCAGGAATTGGGTAAAGCACCCCTCTCAAATAACATATGAACGTTCAGGTGACGGAGCAGAAGAAGTTTTGGATCACTGCACGCGCCTAGTAATTAGGATTCGCTAGAGATAGGGAGCCCCTGAAAAACCAGGTGATCGCTATTGATTTACTTGCAAATTGATCGCTGAAGGCGGCAGGTGTATCACATACTTCGCCCGAAGCATCCGATCAACTCAGTAGTTAATTCCATTAATTAAGTACACTGTAGTCCCACTGAGCCACTTTGTGCGTTGGTTTATTAAATCGAACAAGTCTTTGAATACCATCGGAGTGACGAACACTGTACCAAGACTCGAACGCATTTGAAGCTCAATTAATTACTAATCTAAGTGAGGAGCAGAGCTCTCCAACAAACATCTGTGTAAACACTGTACCACCAACGCACGGTGTGAATCGGAAGAAAATAGATCGCGCCGATACCCGAAGGTGAAAGCTGTTAAACGAATCGCACTGTACTTTCTGAGAATTGCAGTTGTTGTTTATTTGTATTGATTTCAACAACAGGGTTTTCGCTCACGGTCCCCGATCCCACAGAGGCGGGGATGAGGAGTTTGCCTTTTTTTTTCTCAATAAATAATTTCATTATTAACTTGCCAATTTCCTTGTTGTAAAGAAATTATTATACTGCCCACCAAACAAAGAACCAGGTTATCACAACGTAACGGCGGATTACATCCGACGATTGGGTCATAATTAGATAATATGAAAATTAATTTCAGTACGGAACAAGTTTCATAAAAGTCATTCACCCCTCGCTACATCTGGAGGGTTGACCGTTAGGGGACGACAAACCCCGTAAGCAGGTAACGTCTAGACAGGCATTCCTTAGCAATAAATCTTAATTGGAGGTTTCGTTGGTACGTATTTGTTATTTGTTTATACAACTTTATTGTCTGTTTACTTGTCAGAATTAATTAACAACCAAGTAATTGGTGGACGCATTACAGGTTATATAGTTATAGTTTAGAAAATGTGTTACATGTCGCAACCTAAACTAGCGATTATATTCGCCGCGCAATCAAGCCACCGGACGTGGCTTGAAGATAGTGACTCGCCGGTCGTGGCTCGAATGCAGTTATCCGCGGAGTCATTCATCCGTCGATGTTTTGACTCAAACGCGTTTAACAATCTGTGCTACGTTCGCGTTACCTGCAATCGCTCCTCCTGTTCTTATCCCCATCCTGAGGGGTGTCTCACTCTCTCTCATCCGATGCGGGTGTCTCGCACATCCTAGAGTGGGTGTCTCATTCTCTCTTACCCAGTGCGGGTGTCTCGCACATCCTAGAGTGGGTGTTTCACTCTCTCTCTTACCCGGTGCGGGTGTTTCGCACATCCTGAGCCTGAGTGGGAGTTTCATTCACAACCATACCACCGATTCGATCCCTGGAGCCTGTACCGGAACATATGCACAGCGCGTTGTCGTCCTGTGATTAGTGTTTATAAGACACACCGTTTCCGAAACTATCGTCTTGCGATTAGTATCCATAAGACACACCGTTTCCGAAACTACCGTCCTGCGATTAGTGTCCATAAGACACACCGTTTCCGAAACTACCGTCCTGCTATTAGTGTCCGTAAGACACACCGTTTCTGAAACTACCATCTTGTGATTAGTGTCCGTAAGACACACCGTTTCCGAAACTACCGTCCTGTGATTAGTGTCCGTAAGACACAATTTGTAAACACCTGTAAGTATAGACCAAGTTTGTAAATAAAGTTGTTGCTAAATGATCGACGCTTTTATTTCCGCTGAACCTGGACACAGACGAGCAAATCCGAGCCCCCGGACCGACGTCAAGCAGAGCAACGATCGGCAGCAACATCAGACGACCCGAAAAATGACGTACCGTTACACAGTTAATGGTTGGTTGACAGTTAGAGGGACAAGCGGGAATTTTCACAGTGACTTAAAATTTGAAATCATGACAAGAAAAAAATCTTTAATTCTATTGTTTTTTTTTTTAATTTTTACAGTTGCTGAAAGATTTTCAAAATGCCAAATTGTAAAATGAAAGAAGAAATAAATAATAAATTTCTTCATTCAATTGTTTTTTTTTTAATTTTCAGAGTGTTTTAAAATTTGAAGTCGGAAAAAAAAAGAAAGAAAAAATTCTTTTATTCAATTGTTTTTTTTTTAATTTTTACTGCATACATATTATGAAAGATCTTCAAAATTCCAAACCGTAAAATGAAAAAAGAAAATTAAATTCCTTTGTTCAATTTTTTTTAATATTTTATTCTCAAATTTAAAATCATAAAAATAATCAGAAAGAAAAAAGGGAAATTCCCTATTCAATTTTTTTTTCAAATTTTTACAGTGCCCTAAAAATCTTGAAAATTCGAAATCAAAATGAAAAAAAAAAAAAAAACTAAATAAATTCCTTTATTCAATTGTTTTTTTTTTTAAATTTTCATACTGCGTCAAAAATTCTTCAAATCTTGAAGTCGTACCTAAATTAAAGAAAGAAAACTTTCTCTACTCAATTGTTCTCGTTTCATTTTTCATTTCTTTCATAAAACGAAAAAAAAATTCTTTATTCAATTGTTTTTCTTCTTTTAATTTTCAGGGTGTTTTAAAGTTTGAAGTTGGAAAAAAGAAAGGAAAAATTCTTTTATTCAATTGTTTTTTTTAAAATTTTTACTGCATACATATTATGAAAAATCTTCAAAATTCCAAACTATAAAATGAAAGAAGAAAATTAAATTCCCTTACTCAATTTTTTTTTAAATTTTATTTTAAAATTTGAAATCATAAAAACAATAAAAAAAGGGAAATTCTTTTATTCAATTGTTTTTTTTTTTTAATTTTTACAGTGCCCTAAAAAATCTTGAAAATTCGAAATCAAAATGAAAGAAAAAAAACTAAACTTTATTCAATTGTTTTTTTTTTAATTTTCACACTGCGTAAAAAATTCTTTAAAACTTGAAGCCCACACCTAAATTAAAGAAAGAAAACTTTCTCAATTCAATTGTTCTCATTTCATTTTTCATTTCTTTCATAAAACGAAAAAAAAAATTCCTTTATTCAATGGTTTTTTTTAACTTTTTCAGTTGCGAAAGATTTTCAAAATTCGAAATCGTAAAACGAAAGTCGAAAGAAATTGGTTCAATTATTTTATTTTATTTTAAATTTTCGCTTATGAAGTCATAAATTAAAGAAAGAAAAATGCCTGTCTTCAGTTGTTGTTGTTTTGTTTTCAGAGTGACAAGAAATCTTTTGCGAAATTTGAAATCGTAAGAATGAAAAAGAAAAACTCATTCATTGTCAAAAGTTAAAACTAAAGTTACACCTATTTTACATATTAAGTTCTTTACGAGTGTAACTGAAAAAAATTGGAAATTAAAAGCGTAATCGATTTTAGTAATTTCGCAACAGAACAAATAAGGAAAATAGTAACAATCTGTCCATGGAATTACCGGTCTAGATAGAGAACTCTATGGTTGGCGACAAGGTCATGGTGACATGCGCAGTATGCAGACGGGTCTTCAACAGTAAATATTATAAAGTTATTAATATTATACTACCTACTAATAAATAGTGTTAAAGTTATTATGTGTATTTATGCTTGATAATCGCTAACCAACAATACAATTGGCAACGCTGGTCTTGGACGTTTCAAAACCTTACGCGCCGTTTAATGTTGGCAGCACTGTTCACCAGTGGAGTGGCAGCTGATAGCTTGGCTTGATGTCGGTGATAATTAAAAAAAATTCGGGCTAATTATACGGGGGCCCCTCGACGACCATGGACCGCGAGGAGCTCGATTTTAATCGCGTCTGTCGCACCTGCAAGAACGAGTACCCCGAGATGCGTTCGTTGTTCTCGCGCGACTCCGAAAGCGGCAAAGAAAATCCCCGTATTGACGAGATGCTAATGGCTTGCGCCTCCGTGCAGGTAAACAAACCTCATTCTTTACCACCAGTCACTTCGTTCTTAAAAAACGCACGGGGCGGTTTCAGGTTAGCTCCGAGGACGGCCTGCCCAAGTCGATATGCCGCACGTGCATCCAACACCTCAAGACCGCGTTCAATTTCAAGGCACTCTGCGAGCGAACGGACGCCTGCCTCAGGGAGCACATCAAAAACCTGAAAGACCAGCAGCAGCGCCAGATTAAGACGGAGGACGCCTTGGTGCAAGCCCTGGATAATTCACATTCACATTCACATTCGCAGAGTTTATTCAGCCCCATATTCGATGACATCATCGATAAGGAGAAGGAAGAGGGTAGCGTCAAGGACGAGATGGAGCCCCAGTCGGAGGGGTGCGAGCCCAAAGAGAAGTGGGACTACATCCAACTGTTGGACAATAACATGATGTTGCTGACGTGCAAGACGTGCTCGAAGGTCTTCACGACCTTGGACGGCCTGAAGTGTCACAAGCGCATTCACACGGGCGCCCTTTTCAAGTGTAAACAGTGCGACAAGGAGTACACGAGGCTGAATCACCTGCAGAGGCACGAGCTGTCGCACGGGAGGCGGAAGATACACGTCTGTAAGATATGCAGCAAGACGCTGACGAGGTTCGACCACCTGAAGCGACACCTGGTGATACATTTGAAGGAGAAGCCGTTCGGGTGTCAGACGTGTAACCGGGGGTTCAACCGCGCGGAGCACCTGGCCAATCACATGAACCGCTGCACCGGCGAGAGGGTACATGTGTGTGACATCTGCAACAAAGGTACGTCACAAGTTGAAAGAGTTGGCAGCACTTTTCTAGTATCTTTTTCGATTTTGAGGTTATGACATGCATCAAGCATTGTTCAAGCACGTTCAACGGACAGCAGCTGGTGAGTTGCTTACTTAGCAATCGTTTGTGATTGGCTGTTACCTTAATGTGAACCAATCACTGCTGTCCGTTGAACGCGCACAATGATAATAATTAATTATTTGTAAGTTGTCAGAGGCGTTGCGATAATGCCTTCAGTGTCATTCAAGACTTTACCGCTAAAACCAGCGCTAGCAACCAATTTCAACTAAATTTATACTGTGGTACAAATATGATGACTATGGTCTAGCCATCAACAGTCTGAAAGCAAAAAAAAAATCTGCGTCGTTATCAGTGTTGCCAATAAACGTTCACAAAAATTTCAATATTTGGCTTCAATAATTATTAAGGTTACTGTATTGATAAGGTACCGCCATTCCATTCCGCGTTTTTCATCCCCCCCCATGTCCCCCAATTTAAAAAGGACGCTGTGAAGAAAGGGATAGACGGAGTTTGCTGTGACGTTGCAACGTTGCAAATAAAAAAGAGGCGGAAGAGAATTGGCGGTACCTTACCTGTCCAGTAAGTCATTAAAAGCAGAAAATAATTCACTAACAATTTTCACTAGAAGAAAAAATTACTTAAGCGCGTTAGAATTTTGGTAACACTGGCCTAAGCATAAAATTGCAAAAGAAAACGAGCGAGTTGCTAGTTTTAATAATAATAATAATAATAATAATAATAATTTATTATTTCCAACATGACTACAGAAAAATAGTATATAGTTAACAACATAAACAAAAGAGGATCGATCGTTGAATAAATGCAAGGGAACAAAAAAGAAAGAGAGATCGTTGAACAAATGCAAGGGAACAAAAAAGAAAGTGGTCGACGATTTGGACATTTGCGTCAGAAAATAAATTAAGGGCGCTAACCAATCGAACTTCGACTTTTTTCTCGTAAAAACATAACAAAAGGCAATCGACTACAACACAATTCAATAGATCAATGATTTAATTAAAAAAATAATAATAAATTAGAAGAACGATGAGAAAGCAAAAAAAAAGAAATACGTAATAGGTTTTTTGAAAAATACTGAATGAAATTAAAAAAATAAAAATAAAAACAAAAGACAATCGATTTTATAACACAATTTAATAGAATAACAATTTAATTTAAAAAAAATAAATAGATAAAAACAAAAGACCCAATTTTACAGCAAAATTGATTGATGAAATTAAAAAAAAAAAAACTGAAAAGTGAAAGCGACAAAACAAGTAGCACAAAATATTAATAATAAAAACAAAAGACGATCGCTTTTGCAACATTATTTATTAAATTAATAAATAAATTAATTAAAATAATAATAATACATAATAATAATAAAAAGAAAAGAATCGATTTTGCAACACTACGTATTTATCAGATTAATAATTTCATTAAAATAATAACGATAATACATAATAAAAAAGAACGATGAGAAAGCAAAGGAAACGAAAAAATAGATTTTTTAAAAACTATGAAATGAAATTTAAAAAATAATAAAAATAAAAGACGATCGTTTTACAGCAAAATTCAGCAAATTTAATAGATTAACAATTTAATTAAAAAAAAAAAAATTAAGGGACGATGAGAAGCAAAAAATTAAAAATAAATAAAGAACGATCAAAAGGCAAGAAAAAATGAAACAAAATAAAATTTTTGAGAAATACGAAATGAAATTTAAAAAATAATAAAAACAAAAGACAAATTAAAAAAAAATTAATGAAAGGTGACAAAATAAAAATAAAAGACAATCGATTTTACAACACAATTCAGCAGATTAATAAAATTTAAAAAAAAGCGGGAAATTTTTAACGGAGGAAAGACAATTGAGAATGCGTCGTTCTGTCTTGGGCGAAAATTTTTTGACAAGACAAAGGAAACAAAATAATAAAAATTAAAAAAATAAATAATAAAATTTAAAAAAATGTAATACATAATAAAAACAAAAGACAATCGATTTTACAACACAATTTAATAGGTGAGTAATTTTTTTTTAATGAAGAGAACGATGAGAAAGCAAAGATAGTGAAATAATAGAATTAAAAAAAAATACGGAATGAAATTTAAAAAATAATAAAATGAAATTTAAAAAATAATAAAAACAAAAGAAATTAAAAAAAACGAATGAAAAGTGACAAAATAAAAATAAAAGACAGTCGATTTTACTGCACAATATAAGAGATCAGTGCATTAAAAAAAAAAAGAAAAAGGGAACAAAGAAAAATGAAATACATACATAATAGAATTTGTTTTTAAATACGAAATATGTAATAAAATTTAAAAAACAATAAAAACAAAAGACAATCGATTTTACAACACAATTCAGCAGATTAATAAAATTTTAAAAAAAGCGGGAAATTTTTAACGGAGGAAAAACAATTGAATCTTGGGCGAAAATTTTTTGACAAAACAAAGGAAACAAAATAATAAAAATTAAAAAAATAAATAATAAAATTAAAAAAAATGTAATACATAATAAAAACAAAAGACAATCGATTTTACAACACAATTTAATAGGTAAGTAATTTTTTTTAATGAAAAGAATGATGAGAAAGCAAAGATAGTGAAATAATAGAATTAAAAAAAAAAAAAATACGGAATGAAATTTAAAAAATAATAAAATGAAATTTAAAAAATAATAAAAACAAAAGAAATTTAAAAAAAACGAATGAAAAGTGACAAAATAAAAATAAAAGACAGTCGATTTTACTGCACAATATAAGAGATTAGTGAATTAAAAAAAAAGAAAAAGGGAACAAAGAAAAATGAAATACATACATAATAGAATTTGTTTTTAAATACGAAATATGTAATAAAATTTAAAAAACAATAAAAACAAAAGACAATCGATTTTACAACACAATTCAGCAGATTTAAAAAAAAGCAGGAAATTTTTAACGGAGGAAAGGCAATTGAGAATGCGTCGTTCTGTCTTGGGCGAAAATTTTTTGACAAAACAAAGGAAACAAAATAATAAAAATTAAAAAAATAAATATTAAAATTTAAAAAAAATATAATACATAATAAAAACAAAAGACAATCGATTTTACAACACAATTTAATAGGTGAGTAATTTTTTTTAATGAAGAGAACGATGAGAAAGCAAAGATAGTGAAATAATAGAATAAAAAAAATACGGAATGAAATTAAAAAAAAAACTTTGGAAATGAAGGTGACAAAACAAAGAGCACAAAATAATAATAAAAAAAACAAAAAGACGATCGATTTTACAACACAATTTAAAATAAAAATAAAAAGAAAGTAAAGAAAATGGAATATGTAATAGAATTTTTAAGAAATACGAAATTTCAAAAATAAAAACAAAAGACAATCGATTTGACAGCAAAATTCGGCAGATTAATAAAATTTCAAAATTTACATTGTCATGTTTAATTTTTAAAATTACTTGCCTCGTACCTACCTTGACAGATGACAAGCTCTGCTGCCTAAGGTATCAGCGTTTCCCCTCGACTAGCAATCAGTGAAGATGGGGTGGGTTAATTAAGATGTTAAAACAACAAAAGGGCGCCAGGTCAGACTTGAACAAACTGAACGTAAACTATCTTGTTGACGTCTCCGAATCGGCAGAAAATCAAAAGTAAACAGTTAAAAGTTATTTAACTCACTGCCACTGGTACGTTAAGGAGTAAACACAAACGCAATAGCAAAAGTTAACTTAAACTTTAATTAAATTAAATTTAACTATGTATGTTGAATAAAGGGACATTAAAAGTGTACACGATAATTCGACTTCTTAACAATACCCACAAATTCAAGGGCCGTAGTTCGCTCTCACTACTTTAACGTCAGGTCAAAATTACCAACCGAAGAGCAGCTGGTAGTTACGGCACCCTCTGTCGATCGCGTTCAGCGTCGACAATCCGGTTCAAACTGGATTCACAGGGCCCGTCAAGATGGCTAGTCAGGTCTCCTCATAGGACCGGGAAGCCCGAGAAATGCTACGAGTTGACTCGGTTTGAGCCCAACTCACGACGGTACAATATAAGAAGGCAGCAGAAGATCTGTGCATACAACTAAAAGCCTGTATAGAAGGAGAAATGGGTTGTTAGCGTCCAGCATGGCGTTCAGACAAAACGCTGGGTTTTACGTGGGTTTTTGGAGTATACCAGGCTTGGTATGGGGCTCAAAATACCCCAAATTGGTTCGGTGGTGTACTCAGGAATTCCGGCAGCGCCCTAGATGAATTTATTTTAAAATGTTTTACTTACGTCAGCTCCATCTATTGATGTTTCTTGCCACTAAATATAAAACGCTTCGAAATGTTCATGTTTTTTTTTTTTTTAAACAAAAGAGGAAGCAATTCAAGAATATATGTAAGTGGCGCCATTTATTGAGCCACGGCATTGTCATATAATTACGTAGAAAAATTAATTTAATTGAATATAGATTTAACGTTTTTATCAGCCCCATCTATTGGATTTTGTCGCTATTAAGCCCATAAAAAAAGGACAATTTTAACGGAGAAAAACAATTGAAAATGCGCCGTTTTCTCCTATGCGAAAAAATCTCTTGTGACAAAACAAAGGAAACAAAATAATAAAAATTAAAAAAATAAATAATGAAATTAAAAAAATGTAACAATAAAAACAAAACAATCGATTTTACAACACAGTTTAATAGATTAGTAATTTTTTTAATGAAAAGAACGATGAGAAAGCAAAGATAATGAAATAATAGAATTTTGAAATACAGATGAAATTTGAAAACAAAAGACAAATCGATTGTCAAAATTCAGTAGATTAATAAAATTTCAAGAAATGCCGTTTGGTAGAAAAGGTGATAAAACAAAGGAAACAAAATAATAAAAATTAAAAAAAAAAAATTCAAGAAGATGTGTAATAATATAAACAAAAGACAATCGAAGGAAAAATTAAAAGAACTACATGTCTGCTTCTCGAATTGACAAGTAAAAATTGCGGTTAAATTATTATTATTAATTAAATAGATCAATTTTTTGTTGGTATTGGTAGAAATTTTAAAACACTGTGAAAATTGAAATTTCTGTATTAGGCTTCAATCGTGAGGATAGCCTCGAAGTGCACAAGAGCCTGCACGGGGAGAAAAGACCCGTCCTGCCGACCCTGGAAAACCTCGACAACATCGAGGAGCACTACGTCGAGCTGGACATCGATGACAACGCGACGTTCTCCGACGCCTCCGACTTCGAAGACATGGACGATGCCGATTGTATCGAGCCTCAAATTGACATCGCCGAATCGGAGAAGCTCCAGAATTTGACCGCGACGATTTACGCCGAGGAGGACCCCCAGGAGCTCCTCGAGGAAAAGGCGAAAATCGAAGAGCAGATTTTGGGCGCCGAGGACGTGCAGGAGACTTTCGAAATCGCCCCCGCCGAAGACTCGGACAGCACGCACTCGGAGTACCACCCGAGGAAGCCGTCCCCGAAGATCAAGCGAGGCCGGGGAAGGCCTCGGAAGTATCCGCCGGCGAAGAAGAAGAAACCCAGGGCTCGCCCCGTGCTGATGAAAGTCAAATCGGAACCGGAAGACGACGACGTCTTGGGGGAGTACACCTGCCCCGAGTGCAACCTGGTGTTCCCCAGGATGAGCGTTCTGGAAAAGCACGCGCAGATACACGAGGGGTTCAAGCTGCACAGTTGCGACACCTGCGAGAGAAAATTCACGCGCGCGAACCACTTGAAGCGACACCTGTTGAGTCACTCGGAGGTTAAGCCGCACATCTGCGACGTCTGCGGAAAGTGTTTCAACCGAAGGGACCACCTCCAACAGCACAAGAAGCTGCACGCGAGGACGCAGGATTACGAGTGCGCCATTTGCAAACGCCTCTTTTACCGTTCCGAGTTCCTCGCGAAGCACGTGGCGTCCAAGCACGGCATCGGGGAGAAGGTGGTCGGCGAGAAGAAGTACAAGTGTCCGGTCTGCATGAAGGGCTTCACCACCGAAAAGTACAGGGACGTCCACATGAAGGCGCACGCGGGTGATAAAAAGTTTCAGTGCAAGACTTGCGACAAGGCGTTCATTTCGAAATCGCACCTCGTCGAACACACCAAGTTCCACAATGACAATTCCAAGAAGTTCTTGTGCTCCGAGTGCGGGCAGAGGTTCATCCGGAACGACTACCTCGTTATTCACATGCGGCGGCATCGCGGCGAGAAACCGTTCAAGTGTAAATACTGCGGCAAGGGGTTTCCCCGAACCACCGACCTCACAGTGCACGAACGGTATCACACGGGCGAAAAAACACATCTCTGCGTCATATGCGGGAGGGGCTTCGGAAGGTGAGTTTTTTTTTACTTTTTATTGTAAATCATGTCTCGAATCTAACTAAGGCATGATTTTTAATTCCAAGGCCCCCCTGAGGATGCTGTTTGCTTTTTAGGGCGTACAATTTAACCGTGCACATGCGTACACACACCGGCGAAAAGCCCTACCAATGTACGTATTGTGACGCCGCGTTTGCGCAAGGAAACGACCTCAAGGCCCACATCCGACGGCATACCGGAGAAAGATTCCAATGCGAGCTGTGCTCGGATACGTTCTTGATGGGGTACTTGTTAACACAGCATAAGAGGGTAGTACACGGTAGGTTAATACTTATCAAATCAGTAACTCACAGCGTATAACTTAAAGCGGATTGCGCAAAAGATAATGAAAGGTGATGTTTTTTCTTTTAGGCTTGAATGTCGTAAGTAACATCAGACGGTTGCAGCCGATTAGTAAAATGAATCAAAACGATCCCGATGATCCCCCGCCGATCACGATTCCACTGCCAGTGCCTGTCGTACCGCAAGCGATCTTAAACACACAGATTCAAGCCCAACTTACCACCGCGGCTCAGTTGCAAGAATAGTAGTAGATAGACTATCGCATTGGCGACTAAAAGCGACGATTTATTTTTCTAACGTTCTACTTACTGATTCCTTCAAGTTCGGTGTGTTGTTGTTGTTGTTGATGAAATGTTGGAACTGAAGCCGCGAACACTTCCTGTTGATAGTTATTTTGTACCAAGTGCGTTGTAGATAATGTGTTGTATTTATTGTATAATTTTGAATAAATTTATGAGACGGACATCTCGGACGTTTTTATTGTTAATCGAAGGTTCGCTCCAGCTTTCGAATTCGAATTAGATTCGAGGTTATTGTGAGGAAACTACCTTCTTTAAATCCCAATAAAGACTTAACTTAGTTGGGCTTTAACTCATAACGACAATCGTTAAGTGACGTATTTTGACCAATCGGTACATAGAAATGTTCTGAATATGTTACTTAATGAATGTCGCTAACTTTATTTCAGTAGCAGTTTCTGACTGGATCGGAACCGTCAGAATCAGCGCCATCAAGTGTACAATTTTGATGGTTGCATGCTTTTAACGGTTTCGAACTAGTCAGAAACTGTTGCTGGAACAAACCTACTATGATGACCGGTACTGGATACTGGATAAGGGAGTTGGAATACAAAAATGTGTTAGTCTACAGAAAACGTTTATTTTCAATAATTATTACGTACAGTTTGAAATAATTACACTCTTTTACCTAATACATAGTGACTAATTATTTAGTTGCGTTGGCTCCGTGGTACCGGTGGTGGAATTCGCTTCTGGAGAGACGACTGGGTGCGGTGCCCGTATTCTTCCCTGGAGCGATGTTCCCGGTGGCGATGTTAGAGCGACTGAAACTACCCTGATCTTTCGGCAATGGTGCTAACTCAGCGTTCGTCCAGTCTGACCTTTCGGCAACAGCGTTGGACAAGCTCTGGTTCAGTGTCGTCCCGGTACGCTTTATATAGGTCCTTAATTACCCGGTGTTCCTGGAACGCACAGCCGGGCTCCGCTTCTGACGTCACGGGTTTAATGACGCGGTTCTCGCGTGACCTCATTTTTTGATACTATGGTCAGCACTTTTACTGAAAGCAAGTTATCAAAATCTGCTGTTAGCTTAAATAAACAGTGAAACATTTAATTTTAATTTGCTTCTCCTTCGCACATGCGGAGCGTAAGTTAAAAAATGCAACAAATCAAATTGAAGACGTTTATTTTCAGTACATGATAATACTTTTACGATAATTTTACACTTTTTAAAGTTATAGGCAAGTGATTAATTACCTACTTAGACTTAGTAATGAACGGCGAATCAGTTTTTGGCGTAGCTTTTGGGCAACACAAGACATTTCTGGCCCAAAACGTCCTCGTGCGTTTGTTACATACGACGAAGTACACGTACAAGACGAAGCCTTGCAAGGTAGAGGTAACGCAGAACATATACGACAGAATTATGGATTTGCTGACGTAAGATAGCAAACCGAAAATCCAGGAGAACCCCAAGAGGAAAAATAGTATGAAGCTCAGCCTCACCCTGAGCATGAAAGTGCTTTGCCTAGTACCGAACGCCCGCGCTTTAGTACATGAAAGACTGGCGAAAATTAGCATGAAGATTGTAAAGTTGCTGACCACGACGAGACCGATCGGCAAAAAAACGCCGAAATACAAGCTCCGACCGGATAAGAAACAATAAGGTGGATTCATGTAGCTGTTGTCGTCCAAGAGGAAGATGGTTACCACCGGAAGCGCGGGAGTTAACCACGCAAAGATGGAAGAGCATAGGAGTAAACGCGTCGGTACTTCGACCAGAACCTGCACGAATTTTCTGTACTGCAAATACCCGATGACCAACATCCAAGAAAATTGTGAAACGATTATGTAGTGGAGACTGATTGCGAGGATTGTACACCACCGCGTGCTGCTCATCACATGGGACAGAAACAAGAGCGACATTTGGATCAGTATGGTTAGCGATAGGTTCAACAAAATTTTCGTAGCCGTGCAGTTTCGCCACGCTTTAAACGCCATCGCAGTGACCGCAATGCCGACGACGCCCAATGTTGAGATTGCACAACCGATGAGCGACACCAAGTCTAAAACCCGGTTTCGCGGGGCGTTTGCCAAAATGGCGAAGTGCGTCATGTGGTTGAAGCTGCAAGTTTTGAACTGGTGATGGTTTTCTGGGGGCTGTTCTTTCTGCCAGCGTCCCTGGATGGCAACTAGTACATCGTTGAAACCAAATTTCCAATACCCACAGTACATGCTTCTTCCAGTCGCGTAGCTGGGGGCAAAAATGATTTGCAGCGGCTCTGATAAGTAATCGCCAATGAAATTGGTGACGAAAACTCCTAGGACAGCATTTTTTACACTTGCCCCCGCGTTCTTGGTACTATAGAATAGTGTATCACTAAGAAACACAGTCGTAACTAAACTAGGTGTTTCGGTTTGGGCAAAAATGTTCTTCAACAATTCGGGTGGTATGAAGACCGCGAGTTGCAAACCGTCGAAGTCAAGCTGAGAGGGCGCAGTCACATCCGTTAGATTCTTCATTTGCGTCTCCTCTCCTTTTCGATGATAAATTGCAATGCCTCTAACTCCAGCGGATTTATCTAACGGAGTGACTTGCGCCATTATGTTTTTCGATACAATAGTGGTCGTGGTATTACCCGCGAGCGACCCCAAAGCAACGTCGAAACTATAGAGGATTACATCGGTGGCATTTAATTCTCCTTGCGCAAGCTGCAATATCTTGGGATCAGCTTCCATGATGACGTTCATATTTTCGACGAACGTGTCGATGTTAAAGTCTTCTCCTGACTGGGCGATGGTTTCGAAAATTTGGGCGACCAAGTACACGTCGAGGGGCATAAAGTCTTCGGCGTTCAAAATGATATCGTACAGTTTCACGTTGAGTTCTTCGGCCGTTTGGTTCGAGTTCATAAGGTCGTGTAAAGCGTCCGTCACTTCGGATCCCCTTCGGGCGGAAACCTCGCCGATCACTTCAGACCAGTATGCCCCCGTCATGAAACGACCTAGACATCGTCGGGTGATGGGCAAGCCATTTTCTTGCAGGAGAATTTCTCTGGACATAATCTGCTGCCCGAGGAAAGCTCCCGGCCATGAGACTGTGAATCCGAGTCCCAGCGAAGTGATTCCGGGCAAACATCGGTCGGCGAGAGCTAGGGAACACTTTCTAAAACGTGACTCACAGTTTGGTAAGAATTGCGAAATTTCATTGAATTCGTATTCTGCATCTGTTAGGTACGGGGGCGTAGTGAGGTGAACACTCGCTTCAGCCGTGGATCGATTATTGAACAAATGTGGAAACTCCGGTAGGTGAACCAACTGAATTTTTTCTCTGACCATGTCTAGTGGAGACATCATGCCCCATACTGCTTCTTGATGCAAATTATACGGTGTTATAGTAAAATTGGACGTAGTGGCGTTGACCACGAAAGTTAAACCGTAAGCATCTCTAACACCTGTTATGATTTTATTACTTAGGACTTTCCTGTGGTCTTCGTAGGTAAATCCTTCGCACCAATATAGACCTATCGCTCTGGCGTCCCCCTGGAAACTGTACGTCCATTTATTCGTCGATTCTTGGTCTAACGGGGACAGAACATGTCTTTGACCTATAGTGATTGAATCAGGTTGATAAATGGTCGAGAAACAGAATATCGATGTCCTATCGAATGGAAGAACGACCAGTTTTAAAGGACCTATCACGTCGACTATGAACGTATCAATCCCGTTGAAAACGAGACGGATTTCGGGTTCGGGGTACCGTGCGAATTCCTGGTCGCAAGAGGAACATTCCTGGCGGTTCGACGGTTCGCACATAAGTTGACACAAGTACAGGACATTCCTCGACTGGCAGTGGCAGTTATGTTCAGAGGAGGCATTGCAGATTTTATCGTACGCTTCACAAAACTGCCGATCGTTCCTGTGGTAAATACACGACCCCCTGCGTTTATCTTTACAATCGGCGGTCGATTGACGATTGCCTAATAAACAGTCTTCAAAGTCATCGACGGGGATTGATGTCAAGGGCCACAGCAAGCGCCCGTGATAGAAGCTCAATATCGGAAACGGGAAGAAGCCAAGTACAGTGTCCCTCTGTACGTTTACCCATGCGTATGAAGAGAAAGGAAAGACGTATTCGGTGATTCTGAGCGGACAGTGGTAGGGAAAGGTGGTTTCCTCAGTCTCCATGTAGCAAAACGATAAATGCTCTTTAAATCCGATTGGGCAGTCCTGAAAAAATTACACATTCACTATTACTGAACAGTCTGCAGAAGTACATCTGATACAATATAAAACAAGGCGTTCTCGTTACATCGCCAAGCCATCCCGATTATTCCAGAGAATAATCCTAGATGGTTCTCGACGTTCTCTTCAGATTATTCGAGAATGGAATTCGATTCCAGAGAAAATAAATCTAACTAAGAACAAGTATAAGCCAGTTTAGAATCTTATTCTCACCATCGCTTCCGGAGGATCACATAAGACTTGGTTGATGGTGAAAACGTACAAAATGCTTCTTAAAAATGGCGCCGTGCTCATATTCTACACCTACGCGCTTCAATCGTGGAATTGACGCTTAAACGGAAGCTTTGTTTTATTTATGTGTTAATACTTGCTAACTTATCGGCTAGAGCGCGGCTGTATGTCACTGTCGATGTCGGACAGATAAAACCAGTTAAACACTTTTATTAATTTATGATTTAAATTGTTTTATTTCGATTGTTTTCTTAGGTTTGCGAGTTCCCTATAAAGCAGGTAGAGGGATGAAAATAATCACAAAAAATTCATCTTAAAGTTTGCGTTATTTTTTTGAGTTGGTAATTTCTTTAGCGTAATTTATGGGGGTTTGTTGACGCGAATTACAGTAAGTCTATTGACGAGTGGGTTTAGCGCAGCACTGTACATACGGTAGCTTTATTGCTGCAATAAATCATGCTGATAATTTTAACTGTTACGGTAGCCGGATTAAACAATACATTTATTTACATGATTCACATCACACTAGGTTATAAGAAGCGGAAAATTCCCCATGACAAATGTCTTACAATGATATTACCTCGTATTTATGGGGTTCAGTTTTAGAAAGTCCGAACAGGAGAGCTCATGCAATCTGTGGATGATCCATCGCGTAAAAAGTGACTAATGCTAGCGATGCCTTTGAGGTTTAAATCGCTTTGTGTCTGTTTTTTCTAGAAGCATAGGCGGACCGGTTGATGGCAGCTGTGACATGCGAGGTCGTGCGGTGGCGGGGTTCTTTCACGTAACTTCCTTGTTACAGAATCGAGTGATCAGAAGACCCTTCAGCTAGAACCCAGGTGGAGCCCCCGGGACTTGACAAAACGCAATAAAATTCGGTCGTGTGCTTTCCAAGATTTATTAAAATATTTCACAGCAAGTACATCAGACGTCGTTGAGTTTCTTTGATCTTCATCGATAATGACAATATTAAATTTACGAATAAATAATTACATATATAAAAAATATACTCTTCTGACTCTCTCTAATTGGACAACATTCGCTCAGTGCATGTCACAGTTTTACAATAACATGAATTTTTTTTAGGGAAAACAAATTACACCACCGACCAATTGGTTCTTGAAGGCGAAACGAAACAAAACGCATTTTGATCAACCCGAGTAGCCAAGGTGTGGGGGTTCCTGGCCATTTCCACATTTATTTTATTCAATTGCGAAAATCGTTGCCAACTCGCAGGGGAAAAGTGTGCGCCGATGGGGTTACGAGGTCGAGCGCTGTAGGATGACGAAGTTGTGTCTAAATGCAAGCGCGCAAGGACTTCGAGAGAGGGGCCTTGGACGTTTTACATACGCGAATTTGAAAAACTTAGCAACAGGTAGCAGTTTACAAAAAAAAAACAGGTATCAGTTTTTTTTTTTTTTTTAATAAACGGAGCTCTGTGTTAAAATAAATGGGAAAATGGCCCCCATAACTCATCTACTGACCTATACCACACATAAACACTCACACTTGTAGTGTTAACACATAGGAACAGTGACGAAGTCGGAAATGGAAACGGCGGAAACCTTTTACATTATTTTCAAAAGGGAAACAGCGTGCTCAATCGTCGACTGATTAAGCGTTCAGTACAATTTGCTTTGTTTAAGTTTGACACGTAGGGCGCTCTTCTCCTCAGCCGATCTGACGACCGTCTGCCAGTGTGACATTTAACTTTAAACGTCGGTTCCATCTAAGACGCTCGCCTTGTCGTTCCTGGCCTCCTCGATCTGCACTTTAGTGTCTTTCTTAACGAGAGGCGACCTCAGGAAAAACTTGGAGTCCTTCTTGCTGAGGCTCTTGGGGGAGTGGACCGGCACGCACACGCCCGGCGCGCGCAGGCTCTTGAAACTGTCGTAGTTCAGCTCGACGCCGTCGACCTTCTTCTCCGCCAGGTAGGGCGAGTTGTTCCTCTCGAACTTGGACTTGCCCAGGTCGAGCGATTTCACCCCCGGCGAACAGTTCTTGCCCTTCGAACTAACCGTCGGCTCCGAAAGGAGGCGAGGCACCGGCTTCAGGAGGATGTCGCCGTGGCACGGCCCCGAAACCGGAGTGTGCGGAGCCGACTGGGACAACATCGTCTTGGGGACGCCGCTCAGGGGGGTGTCTCTGTCCACCGATTTGTAGGACTTCGAACCGTCCAGGTGACACCCGGAGCCTAGTTGTCTCATATTCGGGTGGGACCTTGAAACGAAAACTCGTCAGGGTTGTTTTTGGGGCGGGGGGAGGGGGTAGGTACCTAGCGTGCAAGTTTCTTTGGTGGGCCCGCGTCGTGTTCCTGCGCACGGGATTCGACGGGGTGGGGTGGGTTAACCTCATCGAGCTGTAGTTTAGTAGTTTCCTTCCGGATTCGGTTTTCTGTTGCGTCCTCGCCCTGCCGAGCACCGAACTGCCGGCTAAAAGTAATTGGGGATTTGACTAAGCCAAAATATTTTCGAGTAAAGAGGACTGGGGACTCAAAAGGTACTCTTCAAGACGTGAACCGAACCCTAACACCGAAAGGTAACTTCTTCAGGGGGAGGGGGGGGCGAGAAACAGAAGATGGATGTAGAGGTGGAGCCAACAAGAGAAATCAAATGGTCGTTGAGGACCAAAATGTATACGCTGGTGACTCGCGTTTAACTCAACGAAGATCCGAAATGTCTTGGTTAATAGGACGGGTGTTCGAAGCCAATTTTCGCAAAAAATGGCGAAATGACGTCATGGCGAGACAAGAATTCGGCTGGTGTGTTGATCGGGAGGTCGTGACTTGAAGGGGCTCGCGAAACTCCACGTCGAGACCTCGAGTCCACCCCGCGAAGCCCGAGGGTGCTGCAAATGGGGGTCCTGCACTCGCCAATGGGGGGCACAAAGCTCAGAAACTAAGTTGCATGAATTTTGGAGCTAATGGTAAGCGATCTAAGCCAACGAAACGCTAGATAAGCACGAACAAGGGTGAGTTGGAACAGTATCGGCCAGAAAATGGAAGCGAGGGGACGCCCTTAGGCATCAAGGTCTCGACGCGCTTCCCCTTCAAGTCATGATGGTCGGAAGACCTACCGCGATGCCTTCGATACATACCCCAATCACCCTCTCGTTTCAAGATGACGTCAAGCCACCTTATTAAGACCCCAAATAGGAAATTGATTTCGATTTTCCACAGTTATTCTAATCCCTACAAGTAAAGAAGAACAAAACCAAAGGAAATATGCAAAAGGTTACGCGAGGTCGAGACGGCAAACTGAAGGGCAAGGTGAGGTTCATACTTACGAGTATTTCCGGTATGTTTCCTTCTAGTTTGCGTCATGGCGTAAACAACCGCCGCCAAGGTGCTGTACTGGCTCGGTTGCCTTTGGAAACACGGGGCCCTTCCGCTTTGCCGCCCGGTCACGAAGTAGGTCTCCATCTGCCCTTTCCCCTTGACGTCTATTAAGCCCCGGTATTTGACTTCGTACCCCCGTACGCCCAACAACTAGTAACAAGATAGTTATTTAGAGCGAAAGTGGAAGGCCGCATAAGGACCGGTACCTGCGCGGTGTACTTTGGGACCTGAATCTGGCCTATGACCCCCGTCGAGTCCATTCGGGACGCCTCGTTAACGGTGTTGCCCCAAATGTCGAAGACCGGCTTCCTAGCCCCGATCACCCCGCAAACCAGCGGGCCGCAGGACACCCCGACGCGCAGCCCGAAGTTGTTGAAGGAGTGCTTGTTTAGCTCCTCGAGTTTGTGGCGCATGGCGACCGCGAAGTCGATCAGAGCGCACAGGTGCTCCGGGCTTTCGGTTTTCACGCAATCCTAAGCAGACATAATTTAGCCCTTTATTGGAGAGGGGGTGGGGGGTGGAAGCAAGCTTACTTTGTGCGTGGGGTTCAGACCGGAAGCCGCCATGTACGTGGCCGTCGCGCTCACCGTCTTGATTTTTTCGATGGTGCTGAACCTCTCCTCGTCCAGTAACTCGTCAAAATCCACTGCGCAATTGCAATACACGTAACAATTTGGTTAAGCAAAGGGGGGGGGGCAACCTTACCGATTATTTCGTTCAAGAGTCGAATGCACTCGACCCCCTTGTTGATGTCCTCGGAGTAGAACTCGGTGAAGTTCGGAATGCTGGCGAACAGGACCCCGACTTCATCTCGATCTTGCGAGTACAGCTCCTGAAACCCAAACAAGAATCACCGCCGAGGAAAGGTGAAGGGGGGGGGAATGAGTTACGTCGCTGCTTCGTTCCGTCGACAAGAAATGTCGGGCGACGTGGTCGGGGAGTATGTTCTTTAGCAGCTGGGTGTTGTTGTGCCTGGTCTCCTGCATGTCGGCCAGCTCCCGTTCGGCCTGTTGCTTCCAGAGGAAGTCCAGTCGGGACGTGACCTCCACCAGGCGGGCGTGGTAACCGACCATCAAGAAGAAAACCAGGAGGAGAATCAGCATTTGCGCCGACAAGGGTATTATATCACTGAAACAAGCGAGACAAAGGGATGTACCACGTCACCAAATTCTTCTCTCCGCCGACGTTTCATCCTCACTTGCAAAGCAAAAGGTAGGCCCTTACTTCGCAAGCAAGGACGAAACGTCGGAAGCACCACGTCAGAAGTAGTTTGGGGGGAGGGGGGGCGTTTAAGTATGAAGTTATTGCTCACCCGTCATCATCACTGTCTTCACGGGCGTTTTTCTCGGCGGTACTGAACGTCTCCCTGTAGGGCGCCAAAATCAGTACGGCGTATATGGCGACCATGACGACCGCAAGGAACGTTTTGATGAGGTAGTACAACTTGAGGGCGGTAGCCAAGGCGATGAGGCATAAGACCCACGTGAAGACGATGTACTCGGGATGGAAGCAGTGGTACGTCACGACTTCCGTAAAGCCTGACTCGTCCTCGACCTTGCTCTCGCTCGAGATGGCCCTCATCAGCGTAAAATCGGAAAGAGAGACGTTTCGTTTCTTCCTGATCAAGCCGCACCCTGCCGCGGTCTCATTCTTCCCCGAGCAAAGCTTCTGCTTACTTTGATCGGGGGTCTTATCTGTACTGGTGATGGTTACGACGCGACCAGACGCGACCTCGTTGCTCTGGTTGGAATACCTCAAGATGTTATCCCACCCGATGACGTCGATGAAGTACCTGATGCAGCTCTCGCTGCAATTGGTCTTGGTGCACGTGTCCAGGCAATTGTTTTCGCTCCGCTCCTTGTTGATCGTGATGTTATGGTGTATGGTCGCCGTTAGGATCAGGTTCAAGATGACCTCCTTCGATTCGCCGACGTTCTCGACGAAGTTCACCCCGGAAATTACGATGGGCGCGTCCGATTGGATCAGGTTGAACGTGCTGATGCCCGCGCTCGAAACGTTGGGGTTCGCCACCGTGGAATTCGTCGAGGTGAACGCGCTGCTCGAGAAAATCAGGCTGATCGAGCTCGCCACCGACATGAGGACGATGACGCCGCAGATGAACGCCGTCCTGCTCTTCCGGTTGTGCATCAGCGTGGTCGAAATTTTCTTCAGGGCTTCCGGTAATTGCTCGAATTCCTCGGCCATCACCAGCACGGACGTCGCCAGCAACAGGGTGGTGGCTACCGTCAAGCACACTATGATTTCCGTGGACCTGCGAATTTAACATTGCAAAATCATGTGGTGGGGGCGAGGAGGAGGACTTACAAGGAAATGATCGCCGCTTGGCTCCCGAAAATGAAGATCCAAATGATGAAGCAGCACAGCATGTTGGACTTGAACATGTCTTCTCGCAGCTGGCTGAACTGCAGCAAGAGCACCACCTAATTATAAACGGGTTGGGGGGTTTCAAAGCGAAACTCACTTGAAGCTCCATGTTCTGTTCTTTAAACCTGAGCGACCACGGATTGACGTTGGCGCTCCTCATCCGCTTGTTGCTCTCGATCTCGATGCTGTGGTCGATGATCTCGTCGACCTGTTCCATCGTGGAAACCGCCAGCGGAAACGTCGAGCCTTTCCTCTCGCTGTAGATCTCGTACTTCTGCTTGTTCATGTTGAAGTTCAATGAGTCTATGTCTTCGTCCAGTTCCCCGGATAAGGCATGGTGAAGCTTAATGATACAATGAAGTGTTAATTTATTGAAATTTATTGCTTTCGGGAGAGTGTTACGTTTTTGAACGGTATTTCCGGGGTCCAATCCGTGGTGTTCTCCTCGTCGACGGTGCTCTGCTGGATGCCGCTGTCGCTGCGCTCGCAAGATGGGGGAAGCGGAGGCGACGCCGGCGTCGAGGGGGTCGACCCCGCGCTTAGCGCTTCCTCTTCCGGCCACAACTTGTTCGAGAAAATGCTGAAAAAACTTTGGGTGCTGGACCTGTTTGGCGGTCGTTAAATCGAGAGGGGCAAACCTGGGCCTTGACGTCAGTCTCCTCCTCGTCCTCATGGGCTCGATCTGTTTGATGACGAACGTCTTGACGTTCTGCTCTTTCAGGTAGGCGTCCCGCTCTTGGCCGTGCCCCGGTTCCACTTCGTACGCCCCGTTGAGGCAGAGGTAGGTCGCTTCGGTGATGTGCACTCGACTGGAGTGTAGGGGTGGTTTATTGGGGGCGCGATTCAAAAGTGGACGTGGCGGTTACTTACCCCGGGATACCTCCCGATTCCATGTGGTTGGCGAGTCGGACGTCGTGCGACCAGATGTCGAACTGCCACTTCCTCAAACCCAGCACGCCGCAGAGCACAGAGCCGGAATGGATTCCGATCCTCATGTTTAAATCCACCTGTAATTGGAAGTAACCAGTAAGTATCCGTGTGTCTTGAAGGCAACGCCGCGCCGCCGGAGCAAACATACAGCTAATACCGCCCCCCAGCGAATAAAAACGCAACTACGTTGGCTTCCGATTGGCAGCTAACAAACAGGGTATTAGATGCCATTAGTTGCGACGTCACCGCCAAGCGAATGGGACGCGACCGTGCTCGCCTTTGATTAAATAGTGGGAGGACAACGGTGCGACGTCACCGCCAAGGTAAACGCCCCTCATCGAATGGGACGCGACCGTGCTCGCCTTTGATTGAATAGTGGGAGGACAACGGTGCGACGTCACCGCCAAGGTAAACGCCCCTCAGCTAATGGGTCGTGACCGTGCTCGCCTTTGATTAAATAGTGGGAGGACAACGGTGCAATGGCATCGACTCCCTCCCCGCAGAGAATGGGTATAAAAGCGCGCCGATAACCGTCAGACGGCAGAGTTGGCCAGCGCTTCCTACGGTCTAGTAAAGCTACAGCTTTTTTTTGTTTTTGTTTTTCAGCTTGGTTTTGATTTTGACGTTTCTTTTGATTGTTTTCCGTGGCATGATTCTTATTTGTTGCTGAGGTTTCTCATTTTCAATTTTTTTAATTAGATTCCCGAGATTCTTCTATTCTTGAATTTTTCGGCGCGAAATTTGAATTTAATTCTTCGCATTCACTTCGTTTATATGTCGTTCTTTCTCCGCCGAAGAGAAATCAGTGTTGCCATCCTTAATCAAGTTCCTTACTCAAAGGGCCCCGTATGAATCTCATGCCCGGTGCCTCGCAACTATTAAAGCCGCCTTTGATCAACGCCGTCTATTGAAATAAAACGTTATCAATTATTTGAAATGCCTTCTTCAAAGACTGCTGCCGCTGACTGTTAAGAGTCAACATTACCGACGAACTGTTCTAATGAAATGAAATTGAAAAGCGTAAATTAATGAGGAAGATTCACTTTAAACGCGACGCGTCGCTAAACACGAAATCTTCCTCAAGAGCCGCTTTTATTTCAACATTAACACCAGCGCCATCTATTGGTTTCCTCCGGTATTATTAAATGAAAGAAAAAAACTCGAAAACAAAAAGACAGACTCATGCGATACAGCACGGTTTGTAACGGAAGCCTTTTTCAAAAACAGCTTTTGTTTATGATATTAACGCCGGTTGCTAGTAATCGGCGCCATCTGTTTAATCTCACCGGCATTCCTACACAAGAAAAATAAAAATAAAATGTAAACAAAGAACATAGACTCGCTCTACCTATAAGACATTTTATAACGGAGAAAGAGAGCTTTCGTTTGTAATATTGAACAGTAATTGTTTAAGATCAGCGCCATCTATTGAATCTCGGCGGTATTATTAAGCGAAAAAAAAAGATATGGAAACATGAACAAAGAAAAGTGTAGCATATTTTATAACAAAAAGGCCTCCTTCAGAGACAGCTTCTTTTTGTAATATTAACACTAGTGTTGCTTTCAATCAGCGCCATCTATTGGATCTCGCCGGTATTATTAAATTAAACAAAAAATAGAAATATAAACACTCGCGTGCAGGACATTTTCTAACGGAGAAGTCCTCTTCAAGGAGAGCTTTTGTTGGTAATATTGACACCAGTTGCTTACAGTCGGCGCCATCTATTGGATTTCGTTGGTATTATCAAGAGCAAAAAAAATGTAAACAAAAAAAGCGGACTCGTGCTAAGTATAGCACATTTTATAACAGAGAAGCCTTGTTCAAAGAAAACTATCGTTCCTAATATTAACGCTAATTGTTTACAATCAGCGCCATCTATTGGCTCTCGCCTGCATTATTAAATGAAAGAAGAAAGAGACGTAAACAATGAAAACAGGCTCCCTCTAAGCGGAGCACGTTTTATAACGAAGAATCCTTTTTCAGAGAGAGCTTTTGTTTCTAACTTTAACACCATTTGTTTACAATAAGCGCCATATTATTAAACAAAAAGAAAAAATAGAAATTAAACAAGGAAGAGAGAACTACTTATGTACAGCACATTTCACAATAGAAAAGCCTCCTGCGAAGAAAACTTTGTTTGTCACATGTATTAACGTTAGTTGGTCACAATTAGCGCCATCTATAGGATTTCCCCGGCAATATTAAGTGAAAAAAGAAATTTTAATGTTAACGATTAGGACCGCTTTACGAGTGGTACATTTTATAACAGGGAAGCCTTCTTCGAATAGAACTGTCGTTTCTGAGAAGAATCGTCGATTTTCTTTTGTTTCTGTTAATTGAAATAAAAAGTAAGTTCAAGTTACCGAGAGCTTTAGGTTATGTCATTGAAAAAAAAAGGAAGACATTATGTGGTGCCATCTATCTATTGTTTTTGTTTTTTGTTTTACTTCTTTTCTTTATGCTTTTATTATTTTGGTCGCTATGTTTTTTTTCGTGCATGAGAGTTCTTTTGTTTTGGATTCTTTGTTTCTGGCTTGCTTTCATTGTTTAAGATTCTTCGAAGCGTCTAAGATTTCTTTCCCGAGGTTTTCGGTTGCTCTTGAATTTCCGATTCACTTGTTTCTGAAGCAATTCTTGTCTCAAGAGCTTCGCATTTCCTCTACCTTGCCGGCTGAATCTGAGACTTTTCTGTTGTTGCTGCGTTTGTTTGTTCCTGAGGCTTTGTTGTTTTTCAATTCCTTTTGTTCATTCTGAGGGATTTCTCGATTCATAGTTCTAGTGCTAGTTGCTACCTACCTGCGTAGATAGGCAGAAGTTTTACATTGGAGCGAAACTTTACTCCAATGTTGCCAGCCAGCTACAGTGGGACGGGAGGGTTCAAATCCAAACCGCGAAGGCCAAAACCCATAAGAAAATAGGCGCCACTTAATTTTTTTTTTTTGAAAGGGGGACAAGGTGAAAATTAAGAAAACCCGTTACATCCAGAACACGTCAATTTACTTAGTCACAAACAACAATCATAAAAGAATATACACAAATAAATAAAATATGGGGAACACAAACGTTTACAACATATTCAACTTGGTCGGATCCGAACTTCGCATTAAACTATATTCAAATAATTCAAATCGTAACTAATGCAACAGAATACAAAAGAAGGCAATCTCCGGTTATTTGCACGCGTCAACGCTCGTCTACTTATATCATATTTAAATTACACCGGCGGTTACGCAATAAGTTGTGGCAAAATCAAAGTAATGGATCAAAAATAAAATCCGCGAAATATCGCTCAAAACTAAGAAAAGAAATTATAACGCTCCGACCTTTATTCCTTTGATGTCCGATTCGTTTGTCGGTGTCTTTGCGGCAATGTCGCAGTGACGCTTTGTAGTGTGCCGGCTTCCGCGTAGAGGGGCGAGGGAGGGAACTTCCAACGCCGTAATTCGTGATGCACCCAACGAGAAATAATTCTTGATATAGGTCCAAGATTAAAGTCTAGGATTAACGATAGCTCTGGCTAGAAGCGCACGATAAAAGCCTATAAGCAATGAAATAAAACGAACACCTAAGTCAAACCGAGAGTTGCTGCGTATAGAACTTACCTCGGTCTGTTACCGAAGCTGGGACAAACCACGGGACACGCGGTTTTTCCTGTCTCACAACTGGGTCTAATCAGAGTCGGCAATTAGCCGTAGAAATGCACTAACATCTCTTCGATGTAATGGCACGCACAAATAAAAATATTTACGAAAAGAGAGTGTGACCCAAGAGACGGCAAGTTTCGTTCTGACAATGGCGCAACATTTCTCGTTTGACAAACAAGGAACGATTATAAACAAGCGAGACATCTTCTAATCCTACCTCCGGGGAACTTTCTTAGTAACAGTGGGAACCAATCGGCTGAAAGGGCAAAGATCACGCATAATACGCGTCCAGAAGTAGAACTTCGTTATAATTCGTTCAATTCCTCACATACACGCGATTTTGAACTCAAATAAGGATGGATTACGTATATAAGATGAATTTGTTTAAATAAATGAAGGTCCTGTTAATAGAAATATGCTAAAACGAAAGTTTAAGAAAAATTACGCCGGCGAAATACGGGTATTCCTACACTGACTGCAATGTGTACAACGACGCGGTCCAAGGAATAATCCGACACGTCGAATTTCGCATATACAGGGCATGTTCGGAACAGAAATGAAGGCTGGACGGTGGCAATGCATATACAGGGGGTATTCAGAACAGGAATGAAAAATGGACTGTAACATAGTTGCTTCTTCTTCTACTGCGTCGTTTGTTTCAGATGCTTCTCTATCGTTTCTACAACTCCTTTCATTTTTGATAATTTCAATTGTTTTTCAGGTTGAAGTTCTCTTGTTCATGAGCCGTTTCTTGTTTCGAGAGTTCCTAGAATTCCTACGGTATCAGTTGTCGCCGAGGTTTTCTGCGTTGTTCGTGTCTGAAGCTCAGTTTCTCTCCTTTTAAAGTTTTTCAATTTTCGAACTTCTGATTCCCTTGCTCTGATTCTTTGTTTAATCATTTCTGCCCTCTACTGTTACGGGTAAAAAATTTATTTAAATAATTTTTAGTATTGCCAGTCACTCTGTATTGCGTGGGAACTCGAGAGGTCCATTTGTGCCTACGTGACTTTGTTTGGCTGCAGTAATCTTCACCCCTTGGTGGTGTTCTGTTTCACTCTTTTGCTCGGATAAAACAGAGTCTGTCTCGTAACAACTCCGCCCCGATCCATTTAGCCTGCACGTGTTCTTTCTTTGACAGATCACTTTTGCTGCTTAAGTCTCAACGTGCACACGTGCCCACGATTTTGTGCTTTGATCATGTTGAATCCTATGATCGAAGCCTGAAACGGAAGTTATTTACTCCGAGATCTGCTTAGGTGCACGTTAAGCAATACGAGCTTTTTTATAAGCTTTTCTAAGCCGAGGAAAGAACAGGTGGGGTTTTATTGGCAACTTTGTGCGTATTTCGGTTTGTAACACGTGTCTTCCTTTTACCATTTAGGCTTGTAGTCGTACCTCTTTCCGACTATAATGAGCTCTGCGTAGTGCGTAATCAATCGTCGATGCAAGAACCGACAATTATTTCTTTGTTAACGGTGAATGACAGAAAAGGACGGAGTTATGATTCATTAAGTCTGATGATGCAACGCAAAGCTCTTCTCTCATGAATAATAGGTACTGTACTACTTTCTTTGTAACGCCCTTTGAGACCGACCCTTGAGTGGAAAAGCCGTAAGCGGAGCCTTAGCTGCTAAAGGACAAAACGCCCCTTTCTCCCGTTGGAGTTGGACTCGACTGTAGATGATACAAGTCAACAGGAGAGACATCTTGAAGCCGTCTTGCGTAGTGACGTGATTGGCAACACCGTCCTCCTCCGCCGGATTGTATCTCGATTGGTGCTTCCAACCTCACTTTGACAGCGAGCTGAGCGTCAGAGTGGATCTAATTACAAGGTCGGATTTGTTTTATTTTATTTTTTTAAATTTGTTAATGTCGCATTAAACGCTGCGTCGCGTTAATTTTATTTTAAGTGAATAATTTCGAACAGTCACATTTTGCAATTTTTTCGTAAACGAAAGGCAGATCTATTTCTCGGTTAACGACTTAATTAATCGAAGCACCGTTTACTTTCTTGTTCTTTTAATTCATTGAGACCCTCTCTCCGTCTGGATTGTACGTTTTGCTTTTGTTTACCTGTTAATTGAGTGACACCATAAAAAATAAAAACAAGTGTGCTCGGCTGGCGATTTTTATTTTGTTTATATTCTATTCCCCCTTTGCTTCGGCGTTACGTACGACCCATACCCATCTCCACGAGTTAGCCGGCTGTGTTGGAGATCTTAAATTGCCCTCCTACAATTTGCTGGGCTTCAGGTAGGTAGCACTACGTTGTTTCTGAAAGGCTTCCGAGTTTCTGAGGCGTGGATGATATACAGTGCGCGAACTGCCGTTACGTTTTGTATATTTTCTTTGAAAAGTGAAGTCTCTTTTAAGCACTTGTGGGATCGGTAGGAGTTCAGAGCTTCAGGCTTTGTCTTTGGTGGACGTGGATGGAAATTACATTTGAGTGACCCTGTATGTAACAGTCCCGGTATATGACAGACCCTGTACATAAAAAAAAATTATGTCTCTGTGTTTACTAACAATTAATTTTTATTTCGTAAAACAAGGCGATGGAAGAGCACAAAAATGTGAGCACCGGCCGTATTTGCATAAATTAAATTTATGACTTTCCGCATTGTTTAACGCTCGTCGTTATCTACATGCATATTATGTTGAAGTGGAGTAAGTGCTGTACGAACGGTCGTGTCGTCAGATGAACTATATTTACACGCCCGCCGAGATAAAGTTGGTCCTTGTACACACAAGAATTTTATTTTTATTTAATCTCGGTCTTAAAGCATCAGGCATTGTTTTGTGTAGGAAGAGCGCGTTTTTGCTTCTGCGGCTGTGACTGGCGAGGTATGTTTTCGGTTCGGAGACGATTCGGAAAAATTCGATAACAAGAGGTAAGCCTTATCATTATTATTATTATTTTGTACCGTTTTAAACTATGAATAATTTTGCTACATCTTCCATTTTATTGTTATCATTATAGAGCGGAAATAAAGGCGCACTCTTTTCATGTGTTGTCTTGAAACTGTGCCTCGAAAGAGACCGTAATAGAATTCAAAACAAAAAAGACAATTCTACAGGGTCTCTCAGAAATCACTGCCAAAATTCCCCGGGCGATTCTTGAGTTATTGTGGATGTACATTTTTCAATGAATTTTTTATTCGACTTTGATTTTGTCAGTACACATAAAAATAAATGAAAACGGTAAAAATTTGGCCGTTTCAAACTTCCGTGATCACCGATCAGCCAATCGAGACGCGTAAATTAATAAGTTTTGCGTTTTGAAAACTGGAGCGAATTCCCGTAGGCTTAAGGATGAACCAATCAAAACGCAAGACGAAAAACGTCGCACTTAAATCAACTGCAACGTCAAATCTGGCGGTAACGTCCGTGATTTAAAACCGGCGCGTTATTTCGCTCGACCAATCGAAACGCAGGGCGAAATCGCACCAAATTTGAACCGCCCGAATTTGTTTGCGTTGTTTGAATTAATTCGGCTGCCGCACCCAACATTTTGGAAAATTGTTATTTAAAGCGTACGAGGACGGCCGGGCCAATCACAACTGGCGCCAAATTCGAATTTCATCTTCGAAATAAAGCGCGAGCAATCAAAACACAAACAAAAATGGCGCCAAATTCAAAACTTACCTTCGAAAAATCGAAACACAGACTTAAGACGACGCCAAACTCAAATTTTATCTTCAAGCTGTTCGCCCAGTTCGAACAATCGACAAATAAAGAAAAATGGCGTGAAATTCAAGTTTTATCTTTGAACTCAACTGCGCCCAGTTCGAACGATCGAAACATAAAGTAAAATGGCGCCATATTTAAATTCTATCTTCGAAAAGTCAAAACGCAGACTTTAAACGGCGGCGAATTCAAATTTTTTCTTCGGAAAATCAAAACATGGACTTAGAGCAGCGCCCAATTCAAATTTCATCTTTGAAATCACCAGCGCCCAGTTCGAACAATCGAAACGCAAACTAAAACGGCGCCGATTTCAAATTTTCTCTTCGAAAAATCAAACCACAGATTTAAAATGGCGCCAAATTCAAACTGTATCTTTGAAATCACCAGCGCCCCCAGTTCGAATAATCGAAACGCAAAGTAAAAGGTGCCATATTTCAATTTTATCTTTGACATCAACAGCGCTCAGTTCGAACAATCGAAGCACAAAAGTAAAATGGCGCCAAATTCAAATTTTATTTTTGAAATCAACACTTATTACATTGAGGGCCGGTCCTTCCACCTCTTAATAAACTGGCTAATAGTTATTAGGCGAATAACTACAATGGAATGTCACCAAATTTTAAATTTAATTTACTTGCCTCTTACTTACCACAGTTCGGATGACAAGCTTCTGCCGATGCTAACGTATCAGCTGAGCCCCAGCTAGCAACAGTGAAGAAAGGGGCGGGTTAATCAAAGGTGGTAAACTTATTAAGGGCGCCGGAAGACAATTATTCTTCAGCTAAACGCAATTCGATCAATCGGCCAGATCGTGCAGAAAATTGAACCAATAATAAATCAGAGGCGAGACTTTACTCACTGGTGTGCGTGAAAGTTTAAACAGGAACACACTACATAAATTATAAGCGTTTAATTAAACAATTTCAACACACAACACGTTACACAATTGCAAGAGGTTGCTTATTCACTAATGTTATTTAAATCCGCACACAGAGGCCTTAATTCGCTCTTAAAAATGCATGCGCAGTAAATTTAAACGGTTACCTCCCGACCGAGATCTGTCAGTGTACTGTCTTTGCCGTGAAGTTGGCTGTAGCCACGCCATCTAGTGGTCCTGCCCGAGCCGGTAACTGGTTGGCAGCAAAATGGCGGACCACGCTAGTCGCAGAACGGCAGACTACAGCTGGAGTTTGTCGTGGCGCCAAAACTCAATACAAACGGGAAACCCTCGCGTGAAAGCTTGCGGGGATTACATAAGCCTGCGCTGAAACTTGCGCCCAAACAGAAAAACGTACATAGAAGAAATGATTTTTCGTTAGCGGCCATGTTGGCTTGTTCATCGGCATACGTCGTCATATTTTACCTGAGAGAACTGGGGTCCCAGGCTTGGTAAGGAGATTAAAAACTGTCTCCAATCGATGTTCGGCGGTGTCAATGAATCTTCCGGCACAGCCGCAATTGAGTTATTCCTCCCGAAGAGCGGAAAACTACGATAATTTCACGACACACGTAAATTACGTCTGACTGGCACAACGTTCCGAACAAGAAAGAAGGCGACGATATCGCAGATGCGGAAAATCGCTAAAACGCGCGTAAATTACCGACGACAACCAATGACAGGCGACCTGGGAGTCACATGGTGCCTTCACGGCTTATGAATGTTAAGCGTTCACCTCACGCAGGTTTCCCCTATAGCGATGTAAATGAGGGGGTAACAGTGTGGCCAACTGTGCTAAAATGCAGTTGAATGATGCCATATCGCCACGATGTTTTGGCGCGAGATTTGAACGTAACAGGAAACAATTAATTAAAATCAATCAAATATTTAGAAACATCAATACATATATTCGTCGAATAGGCAAATGGGAAGACCGGTCCCAAACTTAACAAAATAAGATCCTAGAGAAGTCACTTGTATTCTAGACCAGGGGTGGGCAACCTTTTATGGATAAGGAGCCAGAATAAATTCTACGTTTCGTCTGCGAGCCATATCAGTTGAGCTTCACTTTCTTGGTACTACATATTTACTTTAAAATTCTTTTGACCTACCAAAAACAATATTACATTTGTTATTTTTATAACAAATATAGTTTTACGTTTTCATTTTTATACTTGCCATATATTTGCCTATTCGAGCGTTGCATTTTTTCGTCACCTGCTTTGTGTCCGTTTACGTCATTCGTATACGCTAGTGTACGCGCGTGGCCCCGTTTGTAACAAATTCCGCTGATGTGTTATTATGAAATGTGAACCTTTACATTATATCGGTTACCTCCTTCTTGTGTTTGCATTTCGACTCGGTCGCAATTTGCCCTCGATAACACAAGTTCGTGTTTAAATACTTTTTATGTTTTTTTATTCGCGGAACACAGAAAAAACCCCTCGTAGTTTTTAGAAAATCCCCCTCGTGACAATATATCCCAAGATGATTCGCTTACCCCAAAAGGGTTCACTTTTCGCGCTTGAGTGACAGCTTTTGCGCAATTGCAAATTAAAATCCGACAGCACCGCATTTTGAGCCAATTTCCTTGTTAGTTTCATATGGACGTTATAAATGTGTAAGTGTGGTTGCCTCACTACGTGTGAGGGCAGGCGCTCGGGCGGAGCCCGATCTTGTAATGGAAACTGCTTTTTGTTTCATAGAAACAAACTAGTTAGAATCCCCCATCACTCTTATCTGTTTAACATAAACTTCACAGGCAGCAGGCAATACGTAATTATTAATAATAATTTAACGAAATTGATAATAACAATTCAAAAAGCGCGCGCGCTTTATCATTCAAATTTCGCGCCGAATTTAAAACGCCCGGGAAATTCAAATTTTCGTTTGCCTAAATAAAGGAATGTTTTCCATTGGTTTTTCCTGTTTACTTTCGACTGTTTCAACGAGTGACGCAGATGTACGAAGCATTCGAAAATGGCATGTTTCTTGAACATATTTAAATGAACATTACGTTAAATAATGTTTAGACAGGTCCTTAAACTATAACGCGTCTTATTTTGTCTCCACAGCCGCCTGCGACGTCCGTTATTTCAACAATAACAATAATAACCGCGTTGTAAATAAATTCAATTCGAAAACCGCGCGCTTTTGACGTTCGAATTTCACGCCAAATTAATTTTGGTCGTTTAATGTAGTCTTTTGTTTTTCGTTCGTTTAGAATCGGTAAAAAAACAAGATTCAAGGATAAAACCTTTCATGATTTTGTTAATTTTCCGTTCAATATTCAAATTTCGCGCCAAATTAAAAACGTGTCTGGGTGTATCTTCTGTCTAAATGACACGGTGATGTGCTTTCGTTATTTGTTCGTTTGTTAGTCTGCTGTCTGTTGTTTCGAAAGGTTCTAGATTACGTCGCGTCACTTCGAAACGAATAGAATTCAAAATTAGCGCACCTTTAAAATTCAAATTTCGCGCCAATTTAAAAACGACCGGCAAATCCAAACATATTTGAAATATTAGGTCGTTTAAAATTTAAATAAAAGATTTTTTCTTTTAATAATGACAGCTGAGCTTGAAACGTTCGATAAAGACAGGTTCGCGTGCGTCAATTGAAACGATAGAATTCAAAACTCGCGCGCTTTCAAAATTCAAATTTCGCGCCATTTAGAAACGGCGGGGAAATTAAAATATTCGATTACTTGAACTAAAGAGTTTCTTATCGATTTGTACAGTGGTGATGTGCTTTTGTTTATTTGTTCGTTCGTTAGTTTGCAGTATAGTCGCGAAGCCGGGGGAAGACTGCGGCTACACCATGTCGCGAAGGGCCTCCACCATGTCACGAAGGCGGTCCTGAGGCCTTCGGGGTTGATTGGGGTGCGTACGTTTATCAGGGGGTAGAGCTTTAAGACAATGATTTAAAAAAATTAATACCTCTTTATTACGTTAATAATTAATTTAGTTGAGTCCGATAATCGGAGATGCGGCCCTGGGTCGTTCGTGGCGACTGGGGTTGTTGAGTCGTCTTAGACGGGACAGCGTGCGTCGTTTTCTTAGCCGGGGGAAGACTGTGGAGCTCGAGGCCGGTCCGTGACTGGAGTGGTTGGTCTCGGTGGCAACGTTCCTTGGCTGGAGTGGAGCACGACACGTCCTTGCTCAGCCTAGGGGTGATTGGGTTGGAACAGAGTGGCCAGGGCCAGCTCCGGTGGCGTCTTCTTTTAGACAGCTGGCGAGGGAGATGGTCCTCGTTCTCTTAGGACGGGGTTCGGCAATGTTGTCGGTGGTATTGGCAGATGAGGTGGCTGCAGTGACGCTGATGTGGGCGGCTGCGACGCTGATGTCGGGGGTTCCCTCGTCGAGTTGGCACTAGTGCCCACTGAGTCGGTCCGATGGCTCGACTACCTTCCCAATTTTGGCCCGCACTTTAAATACACGCTTTTTGCCTATTCGAGCGTTGCATTTTTTCGTCACCTGCTTTGTGTCCGCTTGCGTCATTCGTATACGCTAGTGTACGCGCGTGGTCCCGTTTGTAACAAATTCCGCTGATGTGTTATTATGAAATGTGAACCTTTCCGTTATATCGGTTACTTCCTTATTGTGTTTACATTTCGCCCTCGATTACACAAGTTCGTGTTTAAATACTTTTTATATTTTTTATTCGCGGAAACAAAAAAAAAACCCATCGTGGTTTTTAGAAAATCCCCCTCGTGACAGTATCTTGAAGCAATCACTTGGTGAAACATCCGCGCTAGATGATGCCGTCTGTCCGCCGAGTCGCTGCAACGTCGCGTCGTGTGAAAAAATATCAGAAGACGTTATCCTTAATTTACCACTAATTCTAAAGATAGTGCTTGGTTAAAGCTCTACAGAAAATTCAACTTTTTTTTTAGATTTTCTTCAACATGGCCGAAGAAATACCGAAGCTGACGACCGAACAGATCTACGCCCTCCTGGCCAACCGAATCGGCAGCCGCGACTTCGAGCTGATGAACTACGAGTTCCACCGCCTCGAGGACAAAGTGGGCCTCCTCTGCGATCACATCGCCATAACCACCACCGCAAACATATTCACCACCGACAAGGACGCCAAGAACATCCAAACCTTCAAGTTCTTCGCCAAGTTCTACCCCACCGAGGAGTCCCAAGTCAGCTTCTGCAGGGACACCGGCGCTTTCGCCAAAGAAATCTTCATGTACAGACTCTTCCAGAGGATTCGGACGTCGGGGGTCGGGCTGTTGGACTGCGTCCCCAGCTGCTTCTTCTCGAAGGAGGACTTCGTGATAGTGACGGAGAACCTAACCGAGCAAGGGTATAGGGCGGTCGATAAGTACCAGCCGCTGGATTACGAGACGGTCTTGACGGTCGTCAGGTCTTTGGCGACGTTGCACGCCAGCAGTGTTTTATTCGAGGAAGAACTATCCAGAGAATTGGGCAGGCCTTACACCCTCCTGCAGGATTACGAGGACGACTTTCAGGAGACTTACTTTCACGAGAGGAACGAAACGCTGAGGCTGAACACCGCTTCCGCCCTCAAGGGTGTTCTGAGCGAGATCGCCTTGTTCAACTGTCGCGAGAAGCTTAACTCCGGGAAGAATTTTAGGTAAGGCAGCGAAGAATCAAATCGCATGTGCATGTATGGTTGCCTACCGTCGTGGCACGCTCGCCGACGTGGAGCGCTGCGTTGGATGGTCCCTCGCTCGAGCGCCGCCGTAGCTGGTCAACCATACCTACACATTGTGTACTCATCCTATATGTTTTGTAACCACATAATTTCAGATCGTTAGTCTCAGGAATCGGTCGAAAAATTTTCGAGTTGGTCAAGCCCAGCAATAAATACCGAAATGTGATCTGCCACGGCGATTTATGGGCGACGAATTTCCTACTGAAGCACAACGCCAAAAACCAAGCGGTCGACTGCAAATTCGTGGATTTTCAGGGGGGAAGGTACGCGCCCCCCTCTCACGATCTGATGTCGCTCCTGTACCTAACGACGACGAGGGAGCTGCGCCGAAAATACATGTACGACGTCATAGGGCTATATTACCATCATCTAGAGAAGGTACTGAAGCTGTCGGGGGTCGACGTCAAAGGCGTCTTGCCCTTCGGCGACTTCCTTCAGAGCTGCGAGGAACAGAAGCCTTTCGCCATATACCAGAGCGCCACGCACTTTCAGCTTGTGCTGATCGACAATGGACGTTTGCAGGAGCTCTTCGCCGACGCCGAGTTTACCGAATACACGTTCGGGGTTGACAGGACCCGGATGATTCTGGCCAACGTCGACGTGAACGAGAACTATCGCAGGAGGCTAAACGAAAGTATGCTAGACCTTCAAGATTACTGCGAGACTCTGTAAATAAAGCGACTTTTGTTTACGAACTGTGGTTGTATTATTATGTCCAAGCATGATCGAGTATCTTCTAACATGTTTGAGTATTCAAAAAAAAAAAAAACGGATGTAAAGTAAATAAAGGCGGTCCTAGAACGGAACCCTGCGGTACGCCTGTGTTCATTGCGAGATGCTTTTGTGGGCGCTACTCCATTTATATGCTCAAAAGATGTGCATTATTTACAATATATGTATATATAAAGGTTGGGAGAATAATTATAACTCGACGTCACGAAGTGCCATTTCTTCGCCTGGCGGACTAAGCGAACCCTGGGATGAACGGCGCTCGGTGGAACGTGGTGATATTCCGCTGTGGGGATGCCCAGCGGTATCAACCGGTAAGTTGGTCGATGCGACGTTCCCAGAGTGGTATTAGTTCGGTCCTGAGCGTCGTGACGAAGAAGGTGGGCGCCGTTTCCGATTTTGCAGCGGGCTGGTCTGGTCCGATCTCGGTACCGTAGATGCCGGCGGAGGCGACGGCGGCAATGGAATGTCGTACGTCGTCCTGAATGCTTCCCGGTACAGTTTCCGGCGGCGGCGGTTTGATTCCCGTCGTGTTGGCTCCATGGTACCGGTGGTGGAATACGCTTCTGGAGAGACTGGAACTACCCAGACCTTACGGCTGCAGTGCTAGGTCAACGTTCATCCAGTCTGACCTTTCGTCAACAGCGTTGGACGAGCTCTCGTTCAGTGTCGTCCTGGCACGCTTTCCATAGGTCCTTAATTATCCGGTGTTCCTGGAACGCACGGCCGGGCTCCGCTTCTGACGTCACGGGTTTAATGACGCGCACGTGTTTTCACGACAACAGCGTTGGACGAGCTCTAGTTCAGTGCCGTCCTGACACGCTTTCCATAGGTCCTTAATTATCCGGTGTTCCTGGAACACACGGGCGGGCTCCGCTTCTGACGTCACGGCTTTAATGATGTACACGTATTTAATGACGCGCACGACAACAGCGTTGGATGGTTTGATTCCCGTCGTGTTGGCTCCATGGTACCGGTGGTGGAATACGCTTCTGGAGAGACTGGAACTACCCAGACCTTTCGGCAGCAGTGCTAGCTCAACGTTCATCCAGTCTGACCTTTCGTCAACAGCGTTGGACGAGCTCTCGTTTAGTGCCGTCCTGGCACGCTTTATATAGGTCCTTAATTATCCGGTGTTCCTGGAACGCACGGCCGGGCTCCGCTTCTGACGTCACGGGTTTAATGACGCGCACGTGTTTTCACGACAACAGCGTTGGACGAGCTCTAGTTCAGTGCCGTCCTGGCACGCTTTATATAGGTCCTTAATTATCCGGTGTTCCTGGAACGCACGGCCGGGCTCCGCTTCTGACGTCACGGGTTTAATGATGTGCACGTGTTTAATGACGCGTACGTGTTTTCACGCGCTTCTCGCGTGGCCTCACCTTGTACCTACATATACAGTTTATATAACTAAAGATTTAGTGATTGGTCAGAAGTAAAAACTGTTTGAGCGGCACTGGAGTATCTCGGAAATGCTGTTAACACAAATACATGAAAACTCTTTTGAATGAAATCGCAGATGTTTGCCTCAAAGCGTGAGGAGATAAAGAATTGAATCACGATTTTCTTTTGTTATTCTTGGAGATGATTTTCTATTGTCCCTCGTCCCCGTCTTACGTGTTTTTTGTCATCTCTGGGCGTGATCGTCATTTGATTAACTTTTTCTTTTTTAACTAAAAATTAAAAAAATACGCATGACGTCAGCGTAATTCTTGTATCTTTTCTACTTACGTCAGTATTAATATTACATGGAGTCAGGATTATTTGATAACAGAACTGATTATACGCATTCTTTTGTTGACGCAGAATTAATTCCTTTTTTAAAGAATTTTTAAACAAGAGTCATCAGGATTGAAGTTTTTATTTTTTAAACATTTTTCGTGACGTATTAGAAGATCGAGAAACAAATTCTTTAAATAAATATTTGAAAGAATAAAATAAATACGTACAGGGCGTTCATAAGTGATCGAAACGCGTTTGAATTTGGCGCGCATTCGTGTTAGTAATTTTCATCTTACAAAACATTGTCATTTGTCTCGTCAATGTCACATTAAATCGTCTTTTGTAAATTCGTCCGCGTGCCACCCGTGGCGAACAGCGCAGTATTTAGTACCAACTTTTAAGTCTAAATTACCGAGCGGGAAGTTCAAATTTCTTTCAATCATTTATGAACACTCCATATTTAGTTGGAAGGAAACAGGTGCAGGTAATAAATAATAAACATTCTAAAGTTCTTAATCTTCATCCTGAGCAGTTCAAAATACAAAATTTCCTAACGACAATAAATACTTAGACATAAATCAAATAAAGAGCGAGCGAAAGCCACGTGATCTTCGACCACTGTCGCTCGCCCTGTACATTTTGAACTTTGAATTTAATTTACTTTAGTATTTTTCGCATAAAATTCGTAGACTTTCGACCGCCTCCCGTTGCATGCTCCTATAGACGGCGTCTTTCTCGCACAGTTCCAAAAAGATGGCGCTCCGATCGCCGGCGAACACGTTCTCCGTACCCCCGGGCATCTCCATCATCTCCTTCACCATCTTCGGCTCGATCATGATATTGTGAAACTCCCTCATCGCCTGCGCCGCCCCAAAGACCTCATAGTACTCGCAGCTCCTGGCGAACTCACCCCTGGGCAAGATCCCCCCCACATCCACGCCGTGGTCCTTCAAAATTCGGCTCAACTCCTCGTAGTAAAACTCCAGGATTTCATCCAGGTGCTTCCCCCGAAATTCCTTGCCCGTCGTGAAGTAAACCAAGGCCATGACGTCCTGCGCGGGGGGACAATAGCGATAGCCTTGGAAATCAATCAGTACGCAATGGATGGGTTCCCCCTCCTCGTCGAATTTGAACATTAAATTGTTCGCCCATAGGTCACCGTGGCAGATGGTGTTCCGAAACGTCCGCGACTCCCCGACGAACTCCTCGAAGCCGTCCAGGATTTTTCCGACGCGCTCCTTAAACGACCCCCTCGAAATTTTCCACCCGTCACCGTCGTCGAACAAATCGATCTGAACGTCGACGCTTATTTTGGTCGACTCCAAATACTCGACGTTCGGCTTCGAATCCGAATAGAAGGCCTCCTTGAACTCCCCCCGGAATTGCTCGATCATCCTGTAGGGGGCCCCCGATTTCTCCGTCAGTCTCTCCTCCAGGACGAAGCCGCACGCGTGGATTTTCGCGACGGATTTTAGGGCCGCCTTCACTTCGGCGACCCCCAGGAATTCCCGGGCGGGCAACATCCTGTAGCCTTTGGCCGTCAGGTCCTCCATCACGATGAAATTATCCGGCTTGATTAAGTAACACCGAGGGATGCACTCGGTGATGATGTCCAGGCCGTGGTTTAGAAACGTCGGGGCGATCTTGGCGAACATGGACTCCTCCTTGTAGTGGGCGTCGGTTTCCAGGCAGATTTTCCTGTGCTCCTCGTCGGCCGGTATGCTTTTGACGAAGAATTTTTCTTGCACCCTCCGGTCGTCGAGGAGCACCTCCGCCGTTAGAACGAAATAGTCGCACATGAACCCCAATTTTTCTTCGGCGAGCGGGGTCAGTTCGAAGTTTAGAAGTTGGTAATTCGCGGGGGCGTATTTCGCCGCCTTGAGGATCTCGTCGCAGTCGTTCGAGGTAAAGTTCATCTTGTGGATGTGAAGGTCGCGGCCGAACTAAACAAAGCGCCACTATAACTAGTTATCTAATCGCAACTGTTTGCAGTCGTCCTTGTCGTGCATGCAGTTTTAGATTAATTAATTCAAGTTTGTTGATCTCTTCCTTTACTACTAATTACACCGGGCGGGGGCTACGGGCAAGCTCGGCGTAACTCTATATTAACGGCTGTTAGTATTAAATCAATGACTAAGAGGCCGAAGGTCAACCGTGTAGTTAAAACGTTCGTTGCTCGAAACGAAACGTTTGTGAAAGTCGGAAGAAACTGAAAATATTATGCGTACACTGAGGTCGCAAGGTTTAATAAAGCCACGCGTGAGTAGTGTCTATAATTAAAATTAATTTAGGAAATAAATCAACATTTGGGATGATGAAGGTCAACTGCGTAGTTAAAATGTTATGAAAATATAGAAATTATTAATATATGTACATGTAAATGTATTACATGTACAATTTCAGCACAATTTCATAAATTAAAAAAAAAAGAAACAAACAGTTAAAAAACAAAAAATTATTTGCCTCCCACACGGTCAGAAAATAATAATAAAATACAGTACAGTCTCGCTAATCCGGACACATATAGTTTTCTGCCCCGCCGGATATGCGAGGTTTCCGGATTAGCGAGATAATTATACAGGGTGTTCAGAAATTAGGGGACTCGGAGGTCGTAGCGTTGTTCCTTGCATGATTTGCTACCTACCTGCGTAGATAAATGCTTCGCGAGAGTTTCGGTGCTAGAATCAAGCCATAAGTTTCTGGAATGCCTGCTACCTACCTGCGTAGATAGGCAGAAGTTTTACATTGGAGCGAAACTTTACTCCAATGTTGCCAGCCAGCTACAGTGGGACGGGAGGGTTCAAATCCAAACCGCGAAGGCCAAAACCCATAAGAAAATAGGCGCCACTTAATTTTTTTTGAAAGGGGGACAAGGTGAAAATTAAGAAAACCCGTTACATCCAGAACACGTCAATTTACTTAGTCACAAACAACAATCATAAAAGAATATACACAAATAAATAATATATGGGGAACACAAACGTTTACAACATATTCAACTTGGTCGGATCCGAACTTCGCATTAAACTATATTAAAATATTTACAGTTGGTTCTTGTCCGATGAAATTTGTATCACAAAATCTTCTAAGCGGACACTAAATCGCGCAACAATACACTTTACGTTTCGCAGTCGTTCGACTGCTTCGTCAGAAGTGAAAATTATAATTTTCACTTCTGACGAAGCAGTCGAACGACTGCGAAACGTAAAGTGTATTGTTGCGCGATTTAGTGTCCGCTTAGAAGATTTTGTGATATATATATTAAAATAATTCAAATCGTAACTAATGCAACAGAATACAAAAGAAGGCAATCTCCGGTTATTTGCACGCGTCAACGCTCGTCTACTTATATCATATTTAAATTACACCGGCGGTTACGCAATAAGTTGCAAGTTTAATTGCGGCAAAATCAAAGTAATGGATCAAAACTAAATCCGCGAAATATCGCTCAAAACTAAGAAAAGAAATTGTAACGCTCCGACCTTTATTCCTTTGATGTCCGATTCGTTTGTCGGTGTCTTTGCGGCAATGTCGCAGCGACGCTTTGTAGTGTGCCGGCTTCCGCGTAGAGGGGCGAGGGAGGGAACTTCCAACGCCGTAATTCGCGATGCACCCAACGAGAAATAACTCTTGATATAGATCCAAGATTAGAGTCTAGGATTAACGATAGCTCTTGCTAGAAGCTCACGATAAAAGCCTATAAGCAATGAAATAAAACGAACACATAAGTCAAACCGAGAGTTGCTGCGTATAGAACTTACCTCGGTCTGTTACCGAAGCTGGGACAAATCACGGGACACGCGGTTTTTCTTGTCTCACAACTGGGTCTAATCAGAGTCGGCAATTAGCCGTAGAAATGCACTAACATCCCTTCGATGTAATGGCACGCACAAATAAAAATATTTACGAAAAGAGAGTGTGACCCAAGAGACTGCAAGTTTCGTTCTGACAATGGCGCAACATTTCTCGTTTGACAAACAAGGAACGATTATAAACAAGCGAGACACCTTCTAATCTTACCTCCGGGGAACTTTCTTAGTAACAGTGGGAACCAATCGGCTGAAAGGGCAAAGATCACGGATAATACGCGTCCAGAAGTAGAACTTCGTTATAATTCGTGAACTCAAATAAGGATGGATTACGTATATAAAATGAATTTGTTTAAATAAATGAAGGTCCTGTTAATAGAAATATGCTAAAACGAAAGTTTAAGAAAAATTACGCCGGCGAAATATGGGTATTCCTACACTGACTGCAATGTGTACAACGACGCGGTCCAAGGAATCATCCGACACGTCGAATTTCGCATATACAGGGCGTGTTCGGAACAGAAATGAAGGCTGGACGGTGGCAATGCATATACAGGGGTATTCAGAACAGGAATGAAAAAAAATGAACTGTAACAGATTTTAAGAAGAAAATCTTAATACGAAAATGCATTTTATCTTACTTTTATTTTATTGACTATATTAATTTTAATCCGTTGAAGACATGTTAAAATAGCTTAAAACGAGGACAAACTACAAGGATGGACGCAAAAATGTTACACTTATGTATTGTTAAAAAGTCTCACTTTGAGCTTCAAAATTTGTAATGATTCTGTGAGCTCCAAATTTGGTTTTCTAAAAATTGTACTGTTTTAATTACTTTAATTACTTCTGCTAGTTTATCATGTCAGGTTCCTAACGTGGCATGAATTTTGAAATTAAAGAAAAATCAATAGATGTTTGAAAATATAAGATATAAAATTTTACTTTCTACACATGAAAACAAATCTTTTCTGAGAATCCTTTTCTAACTTTTCCCCTCTCTGCTAGTCTTCTCAATCCTTTTTCTACCTTTTCTCTGCTTTGCTGATCTGCCTCAGCTACTTTTCCTTACACCTTTTCAGCTCTACTACCTTCCTTAGTCTTGTTCTCTTACTTTTTCTTAGCCCTCAGCTTTCTTGTACAACTTCTATTTAAATTTTTTTGTGTTTTCTTTTTATTTCTGTTACACACTTTGTACTTTACCTTTTCTTTTATTCTTTCGCAGATTTATTAGTTTTCTCGTTCTCTTAGATGATTTTCGTCATACACAAAATTATTTTCTTATCTTATTTTTTTATGATTTATTTCACACTACTTTTTGTTTCATCTCCTTGGTATGATTCTTCCGCCAGATGTCGTTACTGTCATTTTCATTCTTGTTTCTAAATTCTTTTCTTCCTTCTCAATTTCAAAACTTTTCTTATAACACTGCTTATTCTACACTTTTATAAATTTCCCCCTTTACAAATTCATCATTCATAAAATTAAATTCAGTTACAAAATTAACAAACTTTGACATTTCAAATTTTCTGACATTAGCGTTCGTTAACAAACACGTTTCATTTTATTTATACGCAATTTTTCATAATTTTAAATTTAATACATGGTAATTTTATTACTGATGTTTAAGAAAAAGGTAAGTGATTTTTATTGTAGATATAATTCGAATATGTTACCTAACCTCAAACAGGTTTCCCTCCAATATTCTACACAGGTTATGGTCAAATATAACAAATATGAACAATTTTCATTCAATAATACAAACATTCCTACATAATAAAATTAATTTACAGTATCATGACGTAAAACATGGATTTCTTTATGCATAATAGGTAATTTTCAAACATTTATTTCGTTCAAGATCTAATTCTTTAATTTCTTTCTAGGTTTTAAGAACACAAATGAAAATTATTCTCCTCTAATATGAACTATGAACATACATACTGGGTCGGCCTGACCACCACTGGCTATGCGTTTATCATGAGTAATGAAGGATAGAATAGTAGAAAGCGCATGAGTAAACGAAATAGCTACATCAATCGACGTTGCCGATTGATAACGCGGGCCACGCTCCGGCCGCAGCATTCCTACCTTCGCACGCAACTATTTCATTTCCACACAAGTTTCAATGAGCCTCTCCTTCATTTACTCACAATTAACCGTATACCTAGTCTTGGTCAGACCAACTGTGTATATGAAACTATGCAAGATATAATTCCTTCCACGGAAAACTTGAGATGCTATGAAATTACAACACAACTTAATAGATTAACATTTAAAAAGAAAATGAAAAGAACGATGAGAAAGCGAAAAATAGAATTTTAAAAAAATAATAAAGACATAAGAAAATCGATTTTCTAGCTCAGTGACAAAACAAAGTAAGCAAAATAATAAAAATTTAAAAAGTAAATACTAAAATCTTTAAAAAATATTAAAAAAAAAAACAAAAGACAATCGATTTTGTAACACAATTTAATAGATTTCTGACTCTGACGTGTTCATCACAACTAAAAATAAACTCCTGGACAAAATTAACGCATCGCATTTTATGTAGTTGGCCTAGGATATCCTCTGGCAATTGCAATTGTTTGACAGATTTAAAGCAACGTTTTGCAATTGCTTATTAATAAGACATTCATTTTAAATTTAATGTCATTAAGTGAATGAAACACCCAGTGCGCTTAGAGCAGAAGAAATGAATCAACCGTTCGTGCAACGTAAGAGAAGATGTTTCAAAAATATCGTACGAAATAAGAGCAACTTTTCAGAATTTCGGCCAATTTAGAGTTTATTGTGGCAACCCTGACTCCCCAAGCATTGCGGCGCAGGCCCGAAATTATTGATCGCAGAAATCGACTCCTTCTATGGGTATGCGGGAAAATTAACGATTGCTATTGGTCGGCACTGACTTCAATTGCGATTATCCCGCGTCAACCGTTTCGTTTTGTTGCACGGCGTTACTTTTCGCCTAGCTGTGCTGGTGTGCATATCGTGAATTATCAGGAAAACTTATATCGACGTAGTCGGAACTTCACCAGACGCACCTCCAGCGTTTAGGGAAAGCTTCTTTTACCCTTTTCATTAAAAGCCAGGTAAATTTTAAGCAATTTCTAATTGCGCGAATTTTCCTTAATTCAGGCTTTTATGGTCATGCGCCAGTGTACTCTTCGTGTACATTTTCCTGTACGATTTGCTATCCTCGTATGTGAAATCCCCTTTTCGTCTCTGGAAGCAGTTACGAGGACCGGCCAGGAGAAGGCGCTGCCACAGTTTCGCTCCAGACCCGCACACCGGACACTGATAAACGACCTTCAACCTTCCGAACACACTTTACTTTTATTTTACTGTTTCGACACGTCGCACTTTGCCAAAGAGCGAATTTCGACTAATCTTGCATCTAATTAACCAACGTAATTTTATTTGTAATATAAGTGGCGTGATTTAGATGTTCAATCAACGCGACGTTATCTAATTTCGCTGTGCATTTTCTCTTGATTAAAGTATTTGTTAATTTAGTCATTGTGTTTTGTGCGAATACCCTCAGCGTACAAGAGTGACTAAGATAAAGTTTCCTGGGTTGTTTGCGAATGATCACCTGCAAAACCGAGGCGGTTTGGAGACGCTGTCAAGGTTGAAACGGATCAGCTAGGTACCTTGTTCACCCTGGCGCCTTTTTTAACATCAAATTACCCACCCAATTAATTATAATGTCGCGTAGGTACTGTGATTTAAGACTTGGAAAAAATAAAAGTAATAATGTGAAGCTTTGGTGATGCGTTACATTATAATGTGATTTATAATGTGAAAATAATTACAAATTACTAAATGTCGTGAAATTTTCCTCGTTATCTGGATTTTACCAAAAAGCTCCAGAAAATGTCGAATAATTACCAAATAGTAATTCAACAACAAAAATAACTAGATCTGGTGTTGAATTGCAACATTGCCCACCGCGTTCGCGAACATTTCCTCAACCCCGAACCAAGAAATTCCCTAATTTTTGCCTCATTGTTTAAAATATAGCCGGTCTAAGAAATTTTGCTTGCAATCGAGACTTTGTGATACAATCTTACAGTTAGCAATTGTAATACCTACAGCCTTTATAATAACTGCTACAGTTATGAGTTGGCAGCACTACTATTAATCGTTGCCAACTTCAGTGAAAGTAAATCAAACAAGTTGACAGGCAGTGTTGCCAAAATTTGTTAATAATAAAAAAAGTGTAAAACATCTCCGTTTTCATTCCGACTACAATCCGTACACATTAGGCCTAACTCTTTAGGTTTGTTCTGCAGTCTCTACAGTTTTCTCACTCCCACTTACGTTATTTATATACATTTCACTCTCTCAGGAGCGGTTGGTGCAAAAAGTGTAGAACAAACGAACAAACCTACAGCGTTTTCCACTGGATGCACTAGTGTTGTGAATCGATAATTTCACCACGTTACCTTACGGTACATTTCCAGTGTTACCGGTAAGTTAACGTTCATTTATTACCTGTAATTTTCAAATGTCACCCGCGTTGCCAACATAACGGAAAAAGTTACAATTTTTCCAAATGATCGATTGAGTTCTAAACTTATAATATCCCAGGATAGGATGCCGCAACCTAAGCTGTTGGTCAATGAATATTAACTTTCTAATCAAATAAAAAAACAACAAAGTTGAGTGAAAATTGAAGGAAAAGAACTAAATTTATGATAGCAAAGGCGACTGGCAACTGTCAATTGCAATCTTCCTCCTTCTTCACGAATATTAATCGTTACTGTTCTTGTTGTCACTATAAATTTTTTTCTTTACATTTTTTAAAATTTTTCCGCCGTAAATTTGCCTTCCATTTATTTTTCCTCTTTTTTTTTTAAATTAGAACGCTTTTGTTTCGTTTTCGTTCTTTTTTCTTCTTACCTTTTCTTGCCATGTTTCGCTTATTTTTCATTGGAAATTTTCCTTCATTGTTGTTATTAGTATTATTTTTTGATTAAAACATTTTACTGGGTTTCTTTCGCTCGTTTTTTCTTCAGAGGGAAATTTCCATTTCCCTCTCAATTTCTTTTATTTTCTTTCGTTATTTCTTTTAATGAAATTCGGAAATACCTTTTCAATTTTGTCGCATTCAAATTTTTCCTTTTCTTAATTTTCCACCCAACTAATTTATCGCCTTTTGTTTTTATTTCCAGAAATGTTTTAACATATCGGCATGAATTTTTTTTTTATTTAGAAAGGATATTGTTTGAACTTGTACCTGGCAAACAACAACGTCTCCGTCAGTGGACTCAAATTATTAAAAACAAACATAACCGTCTCATCTGACATCTATGTTTCATTGTGATACCAACAAAAATGTCACCCTAACTCGCCTACCGGGACGAGGAAAAAGAGTGAATAGATATTACACTGCAACTAAAATCCGTGCTTTAGCCATAACGTTCAAATGGTTTTCGATTTTTTTTTCTTGATTAAGTAACAATACCAAGAATACAATTTGCCTAAAAACCCAACATAATTTAACAATACGAGTCGATTCACTAAATACGGAAGGCCGCAGCTGTTATTGTTTTCAGTCAAGATTGGCACTAGTGTAACTAAAGCGAGGATTGAATAGTCCCTGCTTCACTGCACCGCCTGTGACGTGCGCAGAGACAATTTCTTAGATTATTTTCCGTGCGGCTCACAATAATAAATGTTAAATTTCCTTACTGGTTTTATAATTACCCAAACGCCAGTTCGATTTAAGTACTTTAAGTACACGTATTGATCAAAATCGTTTCATGCCTCCCTTACGGACGTAGCCGCGACGGTACTACTTTATCCTCGCTTTAATTATAACACCCTCGCGCGCTTGAGCTATGGTTTGGAAAATTTCCGCACACTTCAAATATGATATAAGATCGTTTCACGTCGACACAGACACTAGGGTGTCAATATTTGCGAACGTCCGCAACTTTTAACCGAGGAATGCACCGTGTCTCTATTTTCGATGCGTTTAAGTTGCGCAATTCGGTGCCATTGTGCGCCACAGACAATGCAAATGGTTTTCTTTTCACTCATCGTTTACTTAACGTATTTTTACATTTCAAGATCAAAAATACAAAGGAAACAAGGCGAAGCTTACGGTTTGATTCCGAGGGTACGAAAAAGAAAATCCTATATTTAATTGAAAATACTACGGAGGGGGGGATTATTTTCCAAGTCATTTTGCCTAAAAATGGCGATCCAGTTGTTTCAGGTGATCAATCTTAGGCAGATAAATGTTGAACTTAATTTCAAGAGAAGTTTGGCATCACCCTGTGTCTACACAACGATTCAATGATTTTTTTTTAGTCGAAATTCGCGCGAGTTACATCTGCGACAACAAGGAATCCCTCCGCGCAAATGGTGCAACCTTGATCTTGTTTACTAATGATGCTCTATGAAGAACTCGCGCGAACTAATTTGGAACCGTCCTTGGACTATTCCGAAAAGGACGTGCAATGGAAAATAATCAAAAATAAACTTGACTCTCCTTCCTTAAAGATTGATGACGTCAAAACGTGTGATTCCGATCTCTAGTTATCACAACTGGAACTACTTTTGTCTCGTTGGCAAATTGAGTCTGGAAAAAATTACTTTTTATTTATTTATTTTTCCACACGAAACGCTTTTGACCGTCTTCAACAATGTTTAAAATTTTAATGTTTCGATTTCTTTATAACATTTGGCAAAAGGGGGGCGCTCTAATAGTTTTTTTTTTTTTGGAAACGCCAAACACGGTCACGACAGCGTAGTTGTTTGATTCAATCGGACGTGGACATTATACGTACAGCCAATTATACAGGGTGTTTCATGATGATTTACTACCCTTATGAAACGTTTCAATGATGCTTTTTTTGTCGAAATTTGTTAAATTCGCGCGAGTTACATCCACGACAACAAGGAATCTCTCTGCGCAAATGGCGCGGCTGTGCAACCTCAATCTTGTTCGCTAATGTTCATAACTTGCAGCTGTGCAACCTCGACCTTGTTTCCTAGCGCCTACATAACGGTAATTGTCACTTTCCTAAAGCAGTCAGTCTTGGTGGTGGGGAACCTTTGTGTTGTACGCCTGTATGAAATAAGTCTTGATAAACTTATCATACATTTTTATATTCATTCAAACATTGTGCGAGTTTCGCAAAGGAATAAAATTGTTATTTAAAAACCGAAGCGCTCGGTCGTGAAACACACTTCTTATCATTTTTTGACAGAAAATTAATTATATTATTAATTTGGAACGAGGGATCTAGAGCCAGACGGCCCCGTGGGTATACTGTGGTTGCCACATCTTAACCTAATTCGTCAGATAGCTTCAAGTTTAACGCAACTTAAAATAATCCCGCTTCGTCAATCAATAATATAGTCGAATGTACAGGGTGTATTACACTTACCAGGAATATGTTTAGGGAATCGGGTGATGCGACTAATAATTACCGATAGTTATAATACACCCTGTATAATTTTAACGATGTCGGGACCTTATTAAATCAGCCCTCGATTTTATACTTCATAAGCAGAGAGTTAGGAAGAAATTTATATTAAAATCTTTCCGTATAATAATACGACAAGTAAAAATTTTATGTTTCTAAACACATCATTTCATATTGTGACGGAATAGCGAGGTGAAGTGACGTCATCGTCTAGACGACGCGACGTCAGTCCACGTCATTTGCTTTTTTTTTTTAAATTAGACTCTTGTTAAGTTGAATGTCATTTATTTTTCTTAATTGGCCGTTTATTTATTTACTTATTGATTTATTTTTTCGTTAGTCTCCTTAGGTGACTTTGTTTTTGTTTGTTTTTCTTTGTGAGTTTATTGTCATAATTGTAATAACCTGAGAAATTGCCTTTGTACCACTGACTTTGTGACCTGTCACAGGCGGTGTGGTGGAGCGGGGACTATTCAATCCTCGCTTTAGTCATAACGGTGCCAATCTGGACTGAAAACAATAACAATTGCGGTCTTCTTCGATCGATGGGAATACTTAAGATACGGAAAACATTTTGATGTGACGACTAAAGCATGGATTTTAGTTTTAGTGAATGTACGCGTTTGTGATCTCTCCCTTCGCTAGTTAATTGATTTCTGAAACTGGAAGAAAATGTTCTGGAGAAAAATTGCAGATATTTTCTCGTGCTTTCAACTGCCGTTTACTAAAAAAAAACAATCGAGCAACGCGTTACAAAGATATACCGTTTTCAAAAGAGCGCGGCGTATTCTATTACGTTTGTGGTCTCTCCCTTCTATAGCGAATTGTTTCTTGAAACTGGAAGAAAACGTTCTAGTGAGAAATTGCAGGTATTTTCTCGTGCTTTCAAATGCCGCTTACTAATAAAACAATCGAGCAACGCGTTACAGAGATATACCGTTTTCAACAGAGAACGGCGTACTCTGTTACGTTTGTGGTCTCTCCCTTCCTCTCCCTAGCTAATTCATTTTTGAAACTGGAATAAAATGTTCTGGAGAAAAATTGCAGGTATTTTCTCGTGCTTTCAAATGCCGTTTACTAAAAAACAATCGAACAACGCGTTACAGAGATATACCGTTTTCAACAGAGAACGGCGTACTCTATTACGTTTGTGGTCTCTCCCTTCCTCTCCCTAGCTAATTCATTTTTGAAACTGGAATAAAATGTTCTGGAGAAAAATTGCAGATATTTCCTCGTGCTTTCAAATGCCGTTTACTAAAAAAAAACAATCGAGCAACGCGTTACAAAGATATACCGTTTTCAACAGAGAACGGCGTACTCTATTACGTTTGTGGTCTCTCCCTTCCTCTCCCTAGCTAATTCATTTCTGAAACTAGAAGAAAATGTTCCAGAGAAAAGTTGCAGATATTTTCTCGTACTTCCTAGTGCCGTCCACTAAAAAGCAAACCAGCATCGCATTACCAAGATATAACTCGCAGTTTCATCGTTCTCAGTGGAGCGCTGCATTTGCTGTCCCTCCCTTCTCTAGCTAATTTATTTTTAAAGCTGGAAGAGAATGTTCCGGAGAGAAATTGCAGATATTTCCCCGTGCTTTCGGGTGCCTTTTACTAAAAAAAACAATCGAGCATCGTGTTACCACGGTATAACTTGCAGTTTCACCGTTTTCATTAGAGCGCCTGCGTGCTCTATTACGTTTGCGGTCCCTCGACATAAAAATCCACCTAAATCCGTGCTTTAGTTATAACTGGAGTGCACACCGACGAAGTACTCTATCGGTTATGAGTCATAAGTGATAGAGGACTTCGTCCTTCCGCACTTTAATTATAAGTACACATATTGTAATGATTGTTGTTCGAGCCCCCGCGTTGGGAGCCAATAATGTAATGATTGTTCGTAGTCGAGCTTGTGGGGTGTCAATTGTAATGATTCGTTTGAGCTCCTACGATGACAAGCCAATTTATGTATTGATTGTGTGTGATCTACTTGCCTTTGCTTTTTTGCTTTTAAAATTTCCCCTGTGGGTTGAACGTACTTTTGTTTCTCGTGTGGCTCTTCTTTTCAGGGTGGATTCTTCGAAAAGAATTTTGTGGACTTCACTTTCAGTCAGATTGTGGAAATGGAAAGGAATGTGTGAAATTGTGTGTGGTGTGTGTGTTCGTGTGTGTGTGTGTGTGTGTCAAACACTTCTGTATCACAGATGAGATCGTATTCAACAGATTTTGCTCTCAATGCTGAACAATAATCCCTCTGTGATACCCGAAATATTTGTAAGTTTGCGTGGGTGGTCAAACCTTCGTATCAAAGATCAGATCGTATTCAGCAGATTTTGCTCTCAATGCTGAACAACAATCCTCCTCCGATACGTTGATTTTGTGTTTAATGTAAAGAAGTGTAAGTGAGTGTGTGTGTGTGTGTAATGATGATATGGAATCTGACTTACTTTTCTTTCATATTGTCCTTTCTTTCTTTTCCCTTCTCTAAAATTTGTGATCGGCTGCAAAAGGATACAAGGAATGTTGGAAAATTCTCTTCTAGTAGGCCTTTTTCCTTATTTTTATTAAAATAAATTGTAAAATTTCTTAAAAATCCATTTTATTTTACTTCCAGTGTCAAAGGCGAATGTCGCGAAGAAAAAAAAATTAAATTTCAATTAATTCGAATTTTCGTGGGATTAAATTCAAATTTCCAGTTCGCGGGTTTAATTTAGATGTTGCTTGTTCGAAATCTAAACGAAGAATGCTCCTGCAATGACGCGCACGCCCTTTTATAGCTGCAGGTTTGTGGACAGTGACGGTAACCATGGTAACGGTCGACAAACATGTTCGGTACTCTCGACCCCGGTGCGTCTTTTACCTTTGACAGTTGCATTATTTACAAAAATCGAAAATATACAAATTTTTACATAAAATACAATAAAAATGGTTTAAATTAACATTCACAACATTAGATGAATTATTCCTCATCTGGTAAGTAACATTTCATTTAGTTAAATAATGGTAATTACAAAATAAACATCTCAATTGTAACATAACCTCAAATAACTAAATCTTATTTCTAGAAAATTCAAATTATTGAACAAAATAAATGAAAAACAACACAAAATAGAAAAGTCTAGCACTGGTTCACCGTAAATGTTCATGCACAAGCGTTGACGGTTCACAAACTCCTGAGGATCTCGTCCAACTGTCTTACTTACTTTTTGTGTAAACGTAGAGGTGCTTTTACTGCTCTGGTGATCCTCTGCTCATCCTGGATCGTCTTGTACACTCGACGTGAACTTGGTGCTCTTTTCTGATTTTTACGATGATTATTTCTTTTTATTTTATTGTACTCAGGTAATTATCACTGCAGTATGAAATATTTACCTCAATAAAAGAGAAAGCACATGTTCCGGAATAAATACAGTTGCATTACGTATTGAAATGAGGAAAAAACTATAATTTTTTATTGTATTTCTTTACATCCTATTTGATGATAACATCTCCAATCATTTTCACAGTGCACCCTAATACACTATGATCAATAATGATTGAAGGTTTGCATCTGAAATATTTCCGAAATTATCAATCTTTCGTCCACAACAGCGAATATCAATAATAATTTCTACAGAACGCTGTGCGGACAATAAACAGTTATTGTAGAGCGGCACATTCAATCGTTGCTGATCCCAATGTATAATCGTTGTGCGCTTCATTAGAATTTGAACCATAATTATAAAAAAAAGTTTTTTTCAAGAACTTTACGTTTATTAAAAACGTTACAATATTAATTAATCTATAGGACTTCCTGCAGGTCCTCCAAACACTCGATCATTTTCCGTCGATAAACCGGATCGGCGTCGCACCACTTCACGATGTGTTCGCTTCTGTCCTCCCGGAAGAACTTGTCTTTGTAACCGGGCGCGCTCCCGAAATCCTCGAAACCTTCCGGCGTCATGGTCGTGACGTGCGAATGCAAGGCAGCTTGGACGACTGCGAATTTTTTGTAAAGCTCGCAGCTTTCCGCGTAGTCTTGATGCGTCAAGACGTCATCGACGCAGAGGCCTTGCTCCTTAAACGCGCTGCCCAATCGCTGGTGGTAGTGCTCGAGGGCTTCCTGCAGATGTTTCTGCCTGAAGGCGCGGTCCGTCGACAAGTAAATGAAGGCCATCACGTCTTGCGCGGGTGGACTGTAACGGTACGATTGGAAATCCACGAGCTTGCAGCGTTTGGCCACGCCATCCTCGAACTGGTACATCAGGTTCTTGATCCAGAGATCCCCGTGGCACAGCGTGTTCCGAAATCGTTCCGATGGCTGCGCGAACGAGTGAAAAACGCCGAGGACTTCCTCGATTCTCCCCTTCAGATTCTGCCCCGCCTTCGGGCGCAATAAATCAATTTGCGTGGCCAAACCCCTCAACGCCGACCTCTTCACCTCCGAGAACATTCCATCTTCTTCCGCGGTATAAAAGCTCTCCTTGAATTCGCGTTTGTAATCCTCGGCCACGCTGTGCCCTAACCGTTCTTCCAAAACCAAAATCGAAGCGTGCAACTTGGCCAGGCTGTCCAAGGTGAGTCGGACGCAGTCCAAGTCCAAGGACGTCCTGTTGTTTAAAGTCTTGTACCCCGCGGCGTCTAGGTCCTCGAAAACTATCAAAGTCGAGGGTTGGATTTGGAAGCAACGGGGGAGTGCCTGGGAGATAATTTGGATGTCGTGGCTCAAGAGCCGCGGGATGATCTCCCCGAACATGCGCTCTTCTTTGAAGAGGGCCCCCGAGTAAACGGCAAAGTCTTTCTTGCCGGGGTCCTGCGAAATGCTCTTGACGAAGAACCGCAGATGTTCCGTTGCGTTTGCGTTTGCGTGCGCGACGGTCAAGGTTACGGTGTAAAAGTCCCCCATGATACCCACCACGTCGCCGTCAGTCACTCGGTGGCACTCGGATGATACCAACTCGTAATCGCCGCCCCAATGTTCTTGGATTAAACTGGCGCAGGAAATCTGCGCGAGTATTCTAGAGTCTTCGTCTTGCATTTTTTTTACGTACACTTTTGCGCTTGGAAGCGTCAATGTCGATGTTACGATCTCGAGAATTCGTTGAAACTGAGAGAGTTGTTTGTCTTCGCTTTTAGTCGTCGTCGGTCGTCGTGTTTGAGTTGCGGTGACGCAAGTGTGTGTTATGTTTTGAAATCCGTCGTGGGGGACAATGGGAATCGTTACTCGACAATAATGTCGCTAATTTTCGTGTAAATTAACCGAAAAAAAAATTTGCCCTAATTCATTTTTTTATCGGCGTTCATAGGCGTACGTGTGTATACACTGCCGACGAAAAGCGTACGACGTATGCCTTAAAATGAATTTCTTTTTTTTTAATTAATATTTAATAACTATAGGAAAAGTATTATTTTTCATAGGAATATATTTAATAAAGAAGAAAACTTTATTCGCTGATCCAAAAGGAACTACTTTTTTGTGCAACTCTGGTAGGTTTATAACCAAACAAATCGTGCCCATTCGCAAATAGATGGCGTGTTAAGTTTTGAACTGATCAACAGATGGTACTTTACAGATTTGTAAAACTTTTGAAATGTTGCAGATAAAAAAAAACTATATTTTTTGTGCTACTCCAGTGGGTTTATGACAAAACAAATCGCGCGTTAGTTTTTTAATTGGCCAAGAGATGGTCTCACTTTAACGATTTATAAAAACTTTTGGAATGTCGCTGATCCAAAAAGAAAAAACCTTTTTTTTTGTGCTACTCCGATGGATATATGACAAAACAAATCGCGCCCGTTCGCAAATAGATGGCGCGTTAGGTTTTTAATTGACCAACAGATGGTGTTTCGAATTCCTCGCTTTAACAATTTGCAAAAATTTTGCAATTTCGCTAATCCAATTAACTGATTTTTGTTGTGCAACTTCGGTAGGTTCAGAACAAAACAAATCGCGTCATTCGCCAACGGATGGCGCTTTAGGTTTCTCATCGGTCAATAAGTGACGTTCTAAATCGCTCGCTGTAACGTTTCATAAAAGTTCGGAAATTTCGTTCTGCCAAGAAGACGATTTTTTTGTATAACTTCAGTGGATTTATAACAAAACAAATCGCCCACTTGCCAACAGATGGCGCTTCGAGTTTCTCCTCGCCCTCGGTTTTATACCTCTTTTAGATTCTCACTCGCCATCAGATTTTTGCATTGCGTTCATTCGCTACTACAGTTTAGTTCTGACGCGATATCTCATAGATGGTGCTGTAAATAACCTGTCCTTATAGATGGCACTGTAGAAACGATATGTTTTACAGTCATTTATTTTAGATAGTTTCGAACGAGATGGAGCAATTGTTGTAAATCCTTTGCAGCGCCATCTAGGCGCAGCAACGTAAAGTGCATGGATAAACGCGTCGTGTCGCACTTCAAATGAAAGGTCTAGATGAGGAGGACTCGATTGTCGCACCGCCGCCATCTTGAATTTCAAGATGGCCGACTTATTATCGAAAGCGATTACGGAACGAAACGTGTCGCACTTCAAATGAAACGTCTCGACGGGGAGAAGTCGAACGAAACAAAAAATTAAGACCCAAATAAATTAAAAACAAATTAAAACCAGAAAGGAGCTAACTCAAAAAGAATTAATATCGATTTGATTGCGTTGTAAGAGATTTACAACGATATTCTAAATTTTCGAACCTCCCTTGTTGATCGTAGATGGCGTTGTGAAAACTCATCGAAACTTTAAACGATTTCCTTTTCTATATTTTGAGAATATTTCAATCTTGCAATTTTGATTTTATTTTTGTTACTAACTCGTTTCTTGATTCTATCTGTACCCATTTGCCGTAATTTTTCTATTTGTAGATTTATTTTATTTTACTTTTTATGTTTTTATTACATAAATAATATTGCTCTGATTGCGTCAATAAAATTGTAAATGCCGTTGTTATTATTATTATTATTTTAATTAATAAATAATGTTATATTTAAACAATTTTGAATCGAATTGGTATGACTTACGTCTATCACTTGTTACTGTAAGATTTTGATCGATCTAATGAAAACAATTTCAGTTTTTTTTGCGTATTCATTATTTTCCTCCATTTCTTTTTGTTATTATTTTTCAGCTTTCTAGATTTTTCTAAAAATTTAGTTCTTTAACGTCCACAATAATGAAGCATTCCTCACATTTGAGGTTTCTCGAAAATTGCATATTTTCAAGACGGCTTTGTTTTATGTATACCACTTTATTTTTTTTTAATGATATAACTTTATTTGAGCGTTTCTTTTGTCGGTTTATTTTAACTTACAGTTTCAAAATTCATTTAGATTTCTTTTAATACATATTTTCTTTTTTAGATTTATTTCTCAGCTATTGTTTCACTTCCACTTATTCTTTTAATTTTAGGCTTATTTTTTATATTTGTATATTTCCCCTTGTTCGCAGATGCCTCCATTTTATAATGAAACACCTTGCAGCTATGTCAGTCGAATCACGTCAGCGCGCAGCCACCGTACGGTTATATTCTTTTGTTTTTACTAAACATACACCCTCAACTGGCTTCACAGCCGTTATTTAGATGGACGACTAGTAAACGACTGGTACCGAGTCCGAACCTCAGTTAAAATTACTTTCCATCGAAAAAAAGAAATTGATTCCTGCGCCTTACGCACAGGCAACTTCTGCACACATCGTTCCTCCGCGTTGCACATAGGCACTTTCGGCATACGTCGCACGCGGACCTTACGAAACGCCTGTGACGGTAGGCAACCATACACGCCAGTTTGATACATCGCTTCGAACGCTCGTGGCTACCCTACTTCTGCTTTATAATTTTTCTTGAAATTAAGAAATCATTTCAATGAATCCGGGAAAAAGATTAAATTCAATTCAGGTGCGCTGAGGCACCTCTAGCATCGGGGCGCCAAAGCTTCTGCGCGTGATTAACATTTTTTATATAAGTAAGTTAACATTTTGGAAGATGAAGGTCGTCAGCTGAGCAGTTAAAATTTTTATTGAAATATAAGAAATTTGTCAAACTTCGAATTAGGAGGAATTGAAAATAATCCATGTACACAGCGACCGCAAAGTTCGAGGGCGCGCGCAATAAATATTTTTAATGGAAAATAATTTGAGCAATACATCAACATTTTGGATGACGAAGGTCTACTGTGCAATTAAAATCTACGAAATACGAAATATAAGAATTAAACTCGGAAGAAATTGAAAGTATTACATGTACACTAGCGTCGCCAAGTTAAGAGACGTGCGTGAGGCGTGAGGCAATATATTAACATTTTGGACGATGAAAGTGTGAACTGCAGTTGAATATTTGCGGGTTTATTTAACTCGAAACAAACTGGAAATATTACGCGTATACTACCGTCGCAAAGTTTGGGGGCACGCATGATTATTTGCAAATGTATCGCGAACATCGAAAGAAAATAATAATAGTAATTTTTAATAGGAAATGAAAATGTTACGTGTACGCTGCCGCCCCCAGTTAATTAATTAAAATTTAGTTCAACGTTTTCTGTGTATTGTAAAATATTTTAATGTTTCGTCGTTCGTTTCGTTTCCAAAGTTTTCGTTCAAACTGAACTGTGCACGTAGGTACATACATACATACATACAGGGTGACTGTTAATTATATCGACAAAATGCAACCACGATGATAAGAAGCGAAGTGCGAGGGTATGGGAAAAATGTTAAAAAAATTCTTTCTGCTTTAGTTTTCGAGAAATAATCAATCAAAAATTGGCCCCAAAACGACGATGCGCCCCTGCTTAAAAAGTAGAGCAGACGAACGAAATAAATACTCTCATAAAAGTTTTTCATAGTTTTATGATACGGCGTGAGGCCTGCCTTCGTCAACTCGACCTTTCAGAGGGATTTCACAACTCCGTTTTTAGATCAAAGCCCGCGGCCGTCGTGGAATAAATTCGAAAATATTTACTTGCCCAGTTACCTGAATAGGCAAAGGATAACAAGGGTCACACTTTGAACACCTGCTTTGATAGGTAAATGAATAAATCATTAAGGGCCGTTACTTTAGTCACTGATTAACTTAATCTTTGGTTTGTTCCGATGCCTGCAGCTGTAAAGACAATTGTTTCCATAGGAACAAACCAAAGATTAAAGTTGAAACGAAAGTGATGAAAGTGCCGGCTCTAAAACGAAAAACATTTACATCTCGGTTAAGAATTCTTAGAGCCACAGTTTAACTTTAATCTTCAGTTTATTACCACAGCAATAATTATTTAAACAATTTTTGGGAGTTATTGTCGTATTCTTTAGCCAAACAATTGATTGTCACAATAGGTGTTCGACGGACGTGAAAACTAGGACATCCCGACCTTTCGGCTGGCTTTGGGCAAGGAGTCTCCGACCTTTCGGCTGGCTTTTGGAGAGGAGGTCCAACTTTGTAGCTGGGTTTGGTTAGGAGGTTCCAACTTTGCAGCTGGCTGGGACAGAATGATCTTCGAGCTGCTCTGCACGCGTTTATATAGTCACGGCATCCATCTTGTAGAGGCTGAGTGTGGTGTGGAAGGATGTTAGAGCTTGGTGCGTGGCAATAGTATAGAGATGTGCCGCAGGTGGCGCTGTGGTCGCTTCAAATTGTTCCTATGGGAATAAACTGAAGTTTAAAGTTAAACTGTAACTGAAATACTGGGCCTTAGTGTTTTTCTTTCATTTTAATTTAAATCGCATTGTAAATAAAGTTTCTTTACACAAGAAACGTGTACTTCATAAACATTTTTTGAAACCAGAATTTACAACATTTTAATTAGGAAATACAACTCTATATCCGATATTTTTGTCGCACTGGCACTGGCACGAGGTCGGCTATCAATGTCACTGCAGTTCTTAGAAGTTGCAAATGTCAACTATGTCTCATCTCGGCCAAGGTCCTTGATAGGCGAGCCGCCGCCACGGTCACTTACATAAATTTTACGTGGGCGGATTTTTCTCGCGGTCGCGTTGCATTGAATTCAACTTCCGTACTACGCTTGCTAATTATAAGATGCTTTAGATTTTTCTTACAATTTTAAGCCGCGTACTGACCAAAACTCTGAACAAGTTCAGAGCTGCTCGGAGCTAGTTCGAGAAAAGATCTGAATTCGGTGAAGACGCTTCTCTTGTTTGCTGGTTCTGAACTGGCACGAGGTCGGCTATCAATGTCACTGCAGTTCTTAGAAGTTGCAAATGTCAACTATGTCTCATCTCGGCCAAGGTCCTTGATAAGCGAGTCGCCGCCACGGTCACTTACATAATTACGTGGGTGGATTTTTCTCGCGGTCGCGTTGCATTGAATTCAACTTTCGTACTACGCTTGATAATTATAAGATGCTTTGGATTTTTCTTGCAATTTTAAGACCAAAACTCTAAACACGTTCAGAACTGCTCGGAGCTAGTTCGACAAAAGATCTGAACTTGGTGAGGACGCTCATTCTGAACTTTTCGCGAACCGAATCCGTTCGGCGAAGTAGCGGTTAAGATGAAGGGGTTCGGAGTTCGGGCAAGTTGCAAGCCAGCTGTGAACTCATTCCCAGTGTGGACGTGTGCCATTCATTCCGGCAACAACTGAACAATAGCGAACCCCTTGGGGACTTTCGTTCTGACATAATTCCGAACTTCAATAGATTCTGGTGTAGAAAGCGAAAAGTTTCAAGTCGTTAATTCTGAGCTAGCTTCGAGCTAGTTCGGAACACAGTTTTTGAGGAATGATCTCGTAATCTATTACATTCATTCAAGTACGCGATTTAATAAAAGAAAACTGTACCTGTATCACCATCGACGTTTAAAACAGTTGTACGTACCCACATAATAAAATTTTTATAGTCTAATAAGCAACGAAACTTGTGAGATGTGTGTCAAGATCATTCCTATAATTTCGTTTTGTGTATGTGATGAAGTACGCATCTTAACTCAAGGTGAAGTTTTTACAAGCTCTACATCATAAAACGTTTATGACACATTATTTACACAATTATTTACGAATTTGTTATCCTTGTTTCATTCACAATTCCAATTATAATTACGTAAAAGGAACTTCGGTTTCCCAGCTGTGAAACGTTTAATAAAACCAATTGAGACGTGTGTCAAGGTGGCACTGTGGGCAGACAAGATGTCAATAATCATAAAATTTATCCCCCCATTCATCAGTTGTCTTTTGTTTTTCTTCTAAGCGATCGTCGGTTGTTTTTCTTTGTTATACCCACATCGATATTTTATCGTTTTCCGCAGTAACGATGACAAATTGTGATTTTTTTTGTATTTTTTTTCTTCAAGATTGTTTTCATTCTGTATAAAAAACAAAAACCGAAAACAAAAAAAAAAAGTTGACAATCAACTACTTTGACCGGGTGACAAATTCTGCTGAATCTTCCACCAGCTTTCCCCTCGGCTAGCAACAGTGAGAAGGGGGTGGGTCTAATATGATGTTAAATTATTATTAAGGGCGCCAGGACGGAACGAACCCCAGCCGATAGACAAACAACCTCGTCGGTATCCTCGAGCCGACTTGATCGTGCAGAAGGCCAAACGAAAATAGAGGCTGCACTTGACTCACTGGTACGTGAAGGAAGGGTAACGCAAACACGCACTTAAAGTTAACAAATTTAAGCTTTATTGATAGTCAGAAGTTCAAGCGAATGCAGGTTATAACATACACCAGGTGATACAGGTGCTTGTTTACAACAAACGAAATTCAAACATAGGTAAACTGCGAACAATCTACGATTGTCAGCTTATTTACTTAATGACAACAAAAAAACTATATTTAGATATACTATATACTATATATACAAACATGCAATAGTTGACGATACGCACTTGATGACGACACGCACTTGATAAAAAATTAAATAATCAAACACACGACCTTTCTGTCAGTAGGTACACAGTGTCAAATGAAATGTCAAATTCGCTGGTCTACGCTGTGAAGTTGGCGGTCGCAACGCCACCTGCAGGTAGTGTCCGAGCCGGTAACTGGTTTGAACCGGTGGGCAGGACGGCGAATATGGCGGACACATGCTTCTCGTAGACTCGGGATCGGCGTAGAGAAGGTACGCTTGAAGGTGGAATCGACTCGGTCTGAGTCAAATCCAAACAGCACGGTAAAACTAAGCGGCAGTTTGACGATGCGCTAAGGCTTGAAGTGAGACCAAATGTAAAATGGAACCAAACGTAGAAGCCTGAATAGACTCGTTAGCGTCCAAAATGGCGTCAGTCAATTCGCACAATTTTTATCTGAGATTTATAGTTTTCTCAAGCTTGGAATGGGGCTAAAATACCCCAAAACTCAATCGGTGGTGGTGCACTAATGAAATTCCGGCACGGCCATCAATAAGCACTTCCTAATTCTTTGAGCAAGGCGACGATAAACTTTTCTACGCGGTAAAACGCGTCCGCACAGCACCGCTTGTCGATGAGGAATGAACTCAAACGCGAAAGCGAAACGGAAGGACGCCGCAGATGCAAACACACCGTAAGCTATAGCCAAGAGTTTTGAATAACAGAACCAATGTGAAAGCGAGAATTCAAATAGACGTACAGTGTTGTCGGATGTTCAGACAAGACAAAATGTTACGGTAATAATTTATGTAACATGAAATAAGGGTCGTAGCTCAGTATAACAAAACATCTATTAACAACTAATTGCAACTACAATTACTTACATCTTTTTATTTTGGTCACTTACAGACAATTCAGACTACATGACACTCTGACTAGATGGTACGCTAACGTTCGGCTTGTCGCGTATTTATAGGGTGTATTGTTCCGGGGTTGCCTTGACATTTATCTTCGGATGTGCACACGGCACGTTATTTACCTTCAGGTGTACACGAATGAGTCATACGCCTTGACATTTAGATTTGCACACGGGTATTACATAAATGCAAGTGAAAACAGAAGAAAACAGAAGGAAACCGAAAATTAAGAGACGTCCCTATTTTTTCAAAATTTTGAAACTTTAACTTTTTATTTTATTTGACGTTTTTTTTGTGTTATCACTTGTTTCATTTCCAAAATTTTCGTACTGTGCACATGGTGTAGGTATGTATATTTTTGTTAAAATATTTTTACGTGAATTGCTTGTACGGTGCGAGCAAAAATAACTTATACCCAAAACTAACATCTACTTGCAAGAACTGTCAAAGTCGATGTTGTCAAAGAGCGTGCGTCGTATGCATATGGACTTTGACAGTTCTTGGAAGTAGATGTTAGTTTTGGGTATAATTAACTGAGCTGCAACTTCACACACATCAGTCATTTTTGCTCACCCTGTACCTTTTACCAAATAAAATTTGTTTAACAAATTTACCACTTTTTCTTTTGTCGAATAAAAAGAATGAAGATCAATTTTTTCGCAATTAAACTTTTTATTGTAAAAGAACAGGTTTTTCTATCGTTACTAATTATAAGTTATTTTCTTTTTTAATTAAATTTAATTCAGAAGTGACGTTGATGTTCGAACTACGGGTCGCTGTAGCTTCTACGTCTAGTTTGATGTTCGAACTAGGTGGTTGCTGCAGCTTAATTGATCACTCAGGTGGCGCCCTCATCACATTGTCTATATTCTTCTTCTTCTCTTAACCATAAACAATAAGGAAAACTAACTATTATGAAATAAATTCAGGTAAACAGTAACAAAATATTTCTGCCGTTATATTATCGAGATTCGAACTCGAGTCTTCTGCTTACATACCAGCTGCTTTACCAATTAAGCTATAGTGACCCGTATTTCGAACATCAACGTCTAATATTACGTTCGAACTACGGGTCGCTACGTTTAATTTGATGCTCGAACTAGGTGGCTGCTGTACGTAGCTTAATTGATCACTCAGGTGGCGCCCTCACCACGTTGTCTATATTGCGCTTAGAATTTGAAACATTAAATTTTTCCAATTTATTTCTCCTCCCCCACTACATTTGCTACATTTTTCAACTACTGACTACTTATTGTTTTGGTACAGTTCTTCGCATATTTCTCTAAGGTCACTTATGGTCTCCTCCTGTCTCTTTCTATAAACCGGATCGCTCTGGCACAGCCGCACGATCAGCTCACTCCTGTCTTCGAAAAGTATTTTTTGGCTATACCCGGGCAGGGAAAAGAACTGGAGCACCTCCTCCGGAGTCATCAAGGTCGTCTCCATGTGCGTCACCGCCTGCGTCACGGCGAACGCCCTGTAATGCGCGCAGCTTTCCCGGAACTCCTCGTAAGGCACGACTTCTTCGTTTCGAATTCCGTTGGCGAGCAGAACGCCGCTCAATCGCTCGTAGTAGTAGAGGAGGACGTCCTCCAAATGGGCCTCCCGGAATTCGCGGTCGGTCGTCAAGTAAACGAAAGCCATGACGTCTTGAGCCGGGGGGCAGTACCGGTACAGCTGGAAATCCACTAAGCGACAGTGGATCGGCTCACCCCCATCGTCGAATTTGAACATCAAGTTCGTGGCCCAAAGGTCCCCGTGGCAGATGGTGTTGCGAAATCGTCGGGAGGGTTTGATGAGCTCCCGCAGATTTTCGATTTGGCGTTGCGCCAAACGCTTGAAGTCGTCTTGGGGTAGGGGTGAAGTGTGACTGGGGAACAAATCTATGTGGGTGCACACCCCTTTTTTGGCGGCTTGCGCCAGTGCCATGGCAGTTTCGTTCTGGGTGTAGAGGGCCTCGCGAAATTCCAACTCGAAATCCATGATCAATCTGTAGGGCTCTGAACGAGCCTTGGTGAGCTTCTCCTCCAGGATTAAGCCGCTGGCGTGCAACTTAACAATCGCGTCCAACGCAACCTGTAAAGTAGAAGAATGGTATTCCATTTAATGATTGGAGCTTCGCTTCCATGATGCAAAATTGTTTGGAGGGGGTTGGTCGTTGAATCCAAGTACATACTCAACTACTCTTCAATTGGGGGTGTGTAATTGAAAGAATCTGTTACCTTGGTCTTGGCCAAATCGTATGAGTCCCTGTGGTCCCACATCCTGTACCCTCGTGCGCTTAAATCCTCGAACACGAACACTTCCGATCGTTGCACGAGGAAACACTTCGGCACGCACTCGCTGATCAGGTTGATGCCGTGGTTTATGAAGCGGGGGATGATTTCGAGGAACATCCTCTCCTCCTTGTGGTAAGCGCCCGTGTCGCGTATGAAATTCCTCTGCGACTCCACTTCGGACATGCTCTTGACGAAGAAGCTCAGCTCGGCGCAGCTCAACCGGATGCGGAGGATGGCGTGCTCGCCCATGAATCCCGATTTTCCCTCGAGGGGGTCGAGGCTGAAGCCGAGCAGCTCGTAGCTCGAAACGTCGAGCGTTTGCTTGACGAGCCTGTGGCAGTCGTCGAGCGAGAGGACTTGCAACATCTTGCAACAGTGCGCCGCTCTCAACAACTATTTTTTTTTCATTGCGGTTACTGGAAACAAACACCATTGTGCGCAAAGGAATCGCTTGCGATTATTTATAGTCCGATAACGCCTGATAAGACCAATAAAATGAAGGAAAAAAAACAAGTGAGCAATTGGAGGCCGTAACTCGAGCGTTGTTATAAATTACAAGATGAGTTCGTGTGATATTCATTTGAGGCGTTTAGCGACGCTTGCAGGCGGGAAGTCGTTTATTTAAAGCAGTTGAAATGTATTAAGCTAAAGGTCGCGGCATTCCATTGTTAAGGTACAGGGTGCCGTTTGCCTTGAGAATTCAATAGTACTTTTTCTTTCACTCTCAAGATAAGACAGTAATTTTAAAAACACCAGCCTGTATACAGGGTACTGACTCGTTACGTCACTGCCTGAGAAAATACAACGTGACGCTTTGTAAATAAAATGGCGAAACCGCAGGTATCAGTTGGTCCGGAAGAATAAATCGATATTTTTACGCAGATTAGTAGTAGGAGATTTATACACTTTCATCTTGGACTCTCGTTCCTTTTCTTTGCCTCTGGCAACTTATGAGATGAGCTATCGTTTTGACCGATCCCCTCGTTTTCCATCTCCTCCAAATTTCCCAACCACTGTAATCGCCGCGCATTGGCGGTGGTTTGATAAACAACTCGTGTCATTCTCGATTTGTCCTTTTCTCCTCGCCTTCTCCCATTTTAAGATCAAGGCGCGCAAAGTATAAGACAAGTTTAAAACCGACACCTTGAAATGTTTCGATAAATTGTTTTAAAAATAAAAAGCGATTACTGCACGTTTGATTTCAATAAGACACATGTTCGTTCTCAGCATTGATTTGTTGACCGTAGGCACCGCCGGGACCGACGGACTGTATGTTTCTGCCCACCCAAGGGCACACTAAACAGACCACCGCCGCATGTGTTTTAGTGTTTTCTAAAATTTAAGTACTAGCCCGGGATCGCGAAGATTAAATTCCAGTCATTTGAAAACATGCCTCGCTGTCCGTGCCGTGTTGAAACTGGCGACGTTCGCAGCGTAAACCAATCTATTTGACATTTCAAATTGTTTTTCGAAACTCTTATGTATAGATTGTCGCGTCAAAACTGCAAACGTGCGAGCCAAATGGGCGAGGATATCACGTTACCTTGTGAGTTTAAGCGTAATCTCAGTCTGCCTTGTGACAGTCCGAAAACAGACCTTTTGAAAACGTCAACTTACCCACTCGAATAGCTATAATTTATAGATGTTTGTGAGACATAAACAAGGAACATTCCCATGTAGTAAGAGAGTGCCCTTAATTTTTCTAACATCTGCAAAGGCAGCGTGTGAACCAAATGCCACGAACGGGATTGGCTGAGGTGATTTTGAATTTTCGCTGCAAGTCCGAGGCGGAGCTTATATGTTTTCGTGTTAAGTAAAAAGACGCGGAGGAAGACAGATGACATTTACGCTTAGACTAAAACGGTCGAATTGAATCTTTTTAGTTTTGATTCCGTTTGTAGTCTTTATTCAAATTTGTATCCTTATATAACTCGGCACGATTAAGTTTAGTGAAAAAGAGCAATTAAAATAACACGCGGGCGTCGCGTGCGTCGCGGGTGATTAAACAAGGAGTGTGCTTAGTGCGGGAGTGTTTCACGGATTAACGCATATTGGTAATTTGCATTTATTTGTATTTCTCCATCGCATCTTTGGTGGCATAAATAGAACGAGAATAATTTAAATTGCATTAATTCGTTGTCGAAAGAGTCAGTAAAGTCCATTATTATCATTACATTTAGAGAACTTACATCAAACTATTTTTATTTACCTTACGGCGAGTGTTAAAACGCAGTAGTGACTTTCATGTTTAAAAGCTTTGATTGGTCAGCGTTCGTACTTGTAGCCGAGTTCGATAATTTAGTTAATCAACGGCAATTTGTCATTCCCTACATCTACTAGGGCTTTCCATACAGTGTACCTTAGAAACCACCACACTCTAGGGGGAATTTTCTCAAGCAAATTGTAAACTAAACAATTTGCAATACATTTCTGGCCACTTTTCTTGACAAAGGTTTTCACACCCTGTATATGTGGGAGGGTAAAACTGTTGGCTTGACTGAGAGAGATTTGTCGGTAAATTAGAAGCAATTGCACAGAGACTGGAAGGTCATAAACACCCATAGTGTAGTACCGAAACCAGTCGACCTGGGCCGCCTTTTAAATTGATTAGTTAGCTAGCCGGCGAAAGAGCAATATACAGAGAGTCCTGAAACAGGCACAGGCATCGGGCAAAAGCGCCGCTCTCACAAATAACATTAAGCTCTGGATCGCGTAGCAGAAGTAGTAACGGCTCACTGCACGTATCCATTAATTAGGTTGATTAGAGATAGGGTTAATAAAACACCTCCCAAAAGGGAGTCCGTGAAAAACGGGTGATTGCTACTGATTTACCTGCAGATTGATCGCTGAAGGCGGCAGGAATCACATACTTCACCCCAAAACACCCGACTAATTCATTTATTAACTCCATTAATTAAGTACACTGTCGTCCCACAGAGACACTTTGTACGTTGGTTGGTTTACTGAATCGGACAAGTCTTTGAATACCGGTCGAATTAAGGACGCTGTACTAAGGCTCGAACGCATTTATAATTAACATAAATAATTGATAAGTGGGAAGCGAAGTTCTCCAGAAAGACATCTGTGTAACATTCCACCACCAACGGTGCGGATCGGGGAATTTTAGATCGCGCCGATAACCGAAGGCGAAACTTGTTACGCGAGTCACACTGATTATTTGTAGTGATTTTTAACAACAGGGTTTTTTACGCTCAATTTCTCAGTTTCCACAGAAGCGGAGAGTAGGAGTTTTTTGTCCTATCAAATTATTTATTACAATAAATAATTATTTAAATTTAATTGTTGCGTTTCATTATCAACTTGCCAATTTCCTTGCTAGAAGTCACTATTGTACCATCGCACCAAACAAAGAATCTGGGAAACCACAACGTAGGGCCATTTACATTCGATAATTGTGTCATAATTATATAATATCGAAAGTAGCTCAGCACAGGGCGAATTCCGACGGGTCATCCACCCTGTAATAACATCTGGGGGGATTGCACTGTTAGAGTCGACGGGCGCAACGCAGGTAAAGGGACAGGCCGACCGTCCTCGGTCATAAATCTCACAATCAGTTGAAATTCCGTTGACCCATATTTATTATTTACTTATGTAAATTATTTGTCTGTTTACTTGTAAGTATTGATTAATAGCAGTAATTACTGGGGCGCGTTACAACCTATACTAAGCTATCTTTAGGCCTTTAGGCCTTAACTTTACAGTTTCTGTCTATCTTCAGCCTATTCTTTCCAAATGATCACTTTTTTCTCTGCCAGGTTTAGCATAACTGCATCTGTGCACTATCGTATTGGACGCTCTTTCCCCTTGGCATCTTATGAGCTATCATCGTCTTGACCGGTACTCTCGTTTTCCATCTTGTTTCATATCAAGAAACGGGAGAATCGTCAAAAAAATTTTGATCACTTAAAAGAAAAAGCAAAAAAAAACTGTGTTTCGCAAAAAAAAAGAAAACAAAGAGAAGCAGGTACGTTCTAATTTGGAAGCGAACCAAGCCTCGAGCATCTTTTAATTTTTTTCTTTTCTTTACCTGCTAAAAACGATCGATTATATAGAAAAATTCGAATCGCCTCATCGCTGACAGTTAATGCAAGGAAGCGCAGCGCCACTAAGTAGCACGGAAATTAGAAACATCTGAATTGATAATGGTAGGTGTGTTCGGCAAGTTTTAAATCTGCCGCTTAAGTTTGGAGCAAAAATGGCTGCGCTTCGCACGTCGAGTCCATTCTGCCAGCTGTCAAGTTGACTGACAGTTTCATATTTTGTATTTATTTAAATGATAGAAAAGTAAATCAGACGCGACTGCCAAAGTAAACGAATGCAATTACGCGAGTGCTATGGAAATAATTGAAAAACGAGAGACGTTAACGAAACGCGAAATGGGCAAACGTGGATATAATTTCTGAACGCGACCAATGTCATTGAAATTCTCACACATGTCAAGTTGACAAATTCAAATTTATTTCAACCGGTGGCGGTGCTCAACAGAAAATCGAAGCCAAACATTAGCGAGTTATCGCAAGCATCACGTTAACTTACGGTAAACGTCAAAATTACGTGGCCCTTAACGTGGATCTTAACGTTTACCGTAAGTTAACGTGACGCTTGCGATAACTCGCTATTTAAGTTATGTACGTCAATTACACTTTAAGACAAAAGAATTTCGTAATAAAAAATGTTCTCAAGCGAATTTGGTAGCTTGTTGGAATTATTATTTCCAGCTGGTCGACCTTGAACAAGTCGTACGTTCGTTCGAAGACATTAGAACGTTACCGTATTTATTACGTTAAATATACTTTAAAATACGGTAAATCGTACTTTCGTGACTTTGTTTTGTTTGCTATAACTGCAAATTCACAATTCAAGTGACGATATTTGAATAACGAAAAAGCGTCGCCCCTTAAATATTTACCGTCACGCTAAGAAAAAAAAATGTCGTAAATTGGTTTACGTACTGGGAAATCGCACTTTTCTTAAAGTAACAGCATCGTCTTCATTGAAGTACGCAAGCGCAGGAGATGACGTAATAGTAAATATTTAAGGGGGCATCTGAATAGCGGGGCAAATACTGTAACGTTAAACCATAACGTTGATTAACGGTGTTTGAAATGCAAATAGCGTACCCCTTTAAATATTTAGCGTCGCGACATCTCCCGCGCCTGCGGATTTCACGGAAAATAATGTTACTGTATAGCGGAAATCGCCCAATTTTCGGGCACTTCATACCGTATAACCTTAAACGTTCGTAATTATGATATTTATGAGATATGGTATGAACACCCAAAATAATTTTTGCACTTTCAAACCTTACACACTCAACGCTGTGAAATTGTCAAATATCAAATTGTCATTGCGGACCAAAAAAACATGATTGCATAAAATATTAGTTTTGTGCCCTCGTGAAATGATTGTTGATAAAACATTAAGAAGAAAAAGGATAGATACATACATAGTTACTGTTGCTAGGGAGTTTATGAATGAATTTGATTAATCCCAAATTAAAAGAGATAGAAAGTTGGCGCTACCTTCTCAATACAATAACCTTAATGTACACGGTTCCTGTACACCATAAAATGAAGTGCAAGTCGAAATCTATAGATTTAACGTCGATGGGCTGCTTTAAACGTCACCGTGACAGTCGAATACATAACCTCAATTCTGAGCAGATGCGTTCATTTTACGTTAACACCCACAGAAGCATACATACCCCTCAAATAAATTTTCGAAGCGAATATGTTTTAGAAAGTCCACGGGCGGCGTGGTCTTTTAATTAAAATAAAAACAAATAAATGTTTTTGTTTACTCAGCCTAAATAATAGTTTTCGTTTAATTTTCGTTCATTTTTCGTTAGGTTTGTTCCATTAGGAGCTTCTGAATAGTTCGGAACCGTCACAATCAGTTGTCCATCAAAGTAATAACCGACCTCAACAGCGCCATCAAGTGCACAACTCTGATGAATGCATCCTTTTGACGGTTTCGAACTGTTCAGAACCTCCTAATGTAACGAACCTCTTGAAATATTTTTGAAATGAAACGATCAAGGCGAAATCTATGGATTGTAACGTTTAAAAAGTTACGAATTCTGTTGTTCCTTGGGTAGATCGCTAATTCTCCAAATTTTTCCCCGTATCTTATTTCGGTCTGAACAAAAAAGGGATCACGGTTTGGACTTGAAAGGGGGGCCATCAGGCAAAATCGATCGGGCGAGGTTGTTCCTCGATCCTTTTCACCGTATCGACCGCGTTACGGTTTATCGTTTGGTGAATTATAAAATTATTTTCTGTGTCGAGAAACTCGTGAATTTTCAGGGTAAGAATTTCCTTTTCGTTTTTTTTTGTTAACTTCATTTGAGAATTCCGTTTAGAGTTTTAAGGAGAGTTCTTCTGTATTGGAGACATATCGGTTTTAACGACGAGGCCACCCATTTCCCGAAACCATTTTTATTTACACCTTGATCGGCGCCTGCAACTAGCGAGGTTTTTCTCTCGGGCGTCCAGATTTTCCCTCTTATATCGACGTGAGAGGATACAGTCGATGGGAATATGTAAGCTCGTTACAGTTTATTTTCCGCCTGTGTACGAACACACCCTGTACAGTACACATTTCAACGTTACGATCTATTTATAGCACACTTCGTTTTGTTTCCCACATTACGCGTAGGAATTTACAATTCCTTGTTCGTGTAATTTACCCAAAACATGCTTTTCGCTAAAAGCTTCAGATCAGACGAACAAGTTCATTATATAAAATCAGCCCCATCCTTGCTTAGGGTTGGAATTGCGTTTACGCGATGTTTATTTGTCCAATTTAAAGAGTACCACTTTGTGGCGCGGACGACGACGGATGGTCGAATTCTTTTGTTTTAAAAACATCCGCACCTGAAACCGGTGCGTATGTCCGTAACCCTTGCCCTTTATTTTGATTGGTTTCCGCTGATGTCACATTCTTATGTTATTGGTACGATTCAAACAGACCACCGTTCATCTCACTTTATACCGTTTTCTACCCCTCTCGATTTTGCAAAACGCCGGAATTGCCAGTGTGTTGTCGACCGTCAGGTGATTTGCGTGCAGTTAGTTTTGTGTGTTCCCGCTCTAATTTCTCTTGGAGGAAGAGAATAGATCTTACGGTTGTTGGCCTACTCTAATTAATTCACCTGTACGAGAGAGTTGACTGTGTGCCAACTCCTGTTCAGCCTACGTCCTATTCTGACTTAGGTAAGGTTTAGGTCAATTTGCTCCCCTTAGGCTTTTCGTTTTGGCTGTCCTTTCTTCGTTCGGACGACTATCCCGTGCGTGCGACATTTACTGGGATCATCATACCGCCCGTAGTACCGTACCGACCCCCCAGTGCGCGGACCGTTAAACCCCGCAAGTAGACTGACACTACGAGGAGCAGCGACGCCGCTTACCGCTTTGCAACAACGGTGAAACGCCCCTGACTCGACAGACGTATGAATGCTACGTAATCAGGTCGGATATTTATGTTTATTTATTCTTGTGTTACGGTGGTTTTGATGTTGTCGCTCTCGCACACGTAAATTTTGCGTATACTCGCCAAGTAAACTCCATTTCGGAGGAATTCACCTTTTCTCTTGCGTTACGCTTACTAAACGTAATTCATCGAACGAGTACTTCGGCGTTAGAATAAGTGAATGTTTTTTTTTATTTAACTTTGTATTAATTTCGGATCCGAATTGTTAGGATTTACTGTTTAACGTTAGTTGTGTTGTTCACCATCTGATTTAATCGATTACTTGTGATCAATCTTTTAATAAACTTGTGTTCGTGCTTTGGACGTATCGTGTTTTTCTTAATTTTTACGCGAATTCCTTTCAAAAAAAAATTAAGTGGCGCCTATTTTGGATTGGCCTTCGCGTTATGGTTTAAGAACCCATTCCCGTCCCACTGAAGCTGCCGGCGACACTGGATCAATTTCGCTCCGGTGTTAAACTTCTGCTTATCTACACAGGTAGGTAGCAAGCTGTGCATGGACCGGATTTGGTGAGCTGTTTATCGTCAGTAAAATACGCCATTTCTCCGCTGAACGTTTTTATTTTATTTTTTTGCATCATGTGTGTAAATCGCTATGTAGCAAATTGATATATATATATATATATAGGGTGTGCCATTTGAAATAAAAAAGTTGTGTCCGGCACCACTGTTTTGATTCACTCTGTATAAATGAAAATAATTTTATGTTGTGGACCTCCTAAATTAAAAACGAAATTGTGTTGAAAATTCTTTTGTATCTTCAGTAGTTATCGAGATATGGCCCGAGAACACACTGTTGGGACACCCTCTATATCTTTTTTATTAAATGATATATTCATAATTACTTCTCTTTGCTGTTTTCTTAAAAAAAAAAAACTGCGGTCTGTCGTGGTTTTCAAAAATTTGCCAATACTTTCCAATTTTCAATTGGCCAAAATTTACTTTAAATTTAGAAAATTGGTGGCGCCCATTTTTATTTTAGTTTGTTTTCTTATTCATCAGTTAAACCTACGACCTTTGTGCCTCCAAAAGTTTGACATCCATTGGCATTTGTTAATCCTACACCTGCAGGTTACAGGATGAGCTACGTCTAGTCGCTTTAAGCGTCACCGTAACAGTCGAATGCAAAACCTCAAATCCGAACAGAGGCGTTTCTTTTAGGTACAGACCCACAGAAGCATACGTAACCCTCAAATAAATTTTCGAAACGAATAAATAAATGTAACAATTTAGAGAAATGTAAAATTCGAACGAGAGATTAATTTCATTAAGAGAAGAAACGGCATTCTGTACATCAACTAAACCATCTGTTATTTACTAACGCAGCTTGGAACTTGTCATTTCTGCCGATGTGTTCACGGCCATAATTATATTTACGTCTTCTTTTCAACATGGGCCGTCTTTCATTTAGTTATTGGACCGATTAATTACGACCAAAATCCGCAGGTTGATTCAATCGGCGCACACGTGTTCCAAAAACGGACGCAGGTGTTTCACGGATTAATTCTCTTGCGACATGTTTTGTTTATAATTGCGTTCGATATACAGTCTGTTCTTCTACTGTATGCAAATATTTAAACCTGCAACACATCACCATAAATGGCAACGATTGAACTCGTATGTCCTTAACAGAAGTTTTACACATTTCGAGAAAAGCGCAATTGAAAATCGGGCAAGAATTAATCGCACGTCTGTCTTCGAGGTAGGTCAAGAAAAGGAAATGTTATTGCGACCGCAGAAAACATCTGTTGGAACAAAAAACAGAACTGCGATCGAGTAGTGACCTTTGCCGAAGTCGGGCAGCCAATAAAAGCATTTTTTTTTCACGTCGCAGTAAGTCGTATCGTAGCCAAGGAATTTGCTTCATTTTTTTATGATCATGACACACAATTTATTGCTCCGTATCCTTTGGGATCAACAGTTTAGTTTGTGAAAAGTGGTTGAACGAGTTAAAGCTAAATACGATTACTATTTTTTGTGCTTAGTATTACTTATTAAAATGCCGCAATTCACGAACGGCGAGAGAACGGATATGCTACTCATCTACGGCGAGGCTCGAGGAAATGCTGAAGAAGCCCGGAGGATTGATGGAAACACATTTCCAAATCAATGCCAGAACATTTACAGCTGATGTCCCAGCATTTACGCGATTATGGAACTTTTCGAACGTTTCGTGTGTGTGTCGCTAATGATGGATGCCACTTTGAATAGTTGTTATAAACATTCCTAAATTACTGTAGTGAACGTTTGAATGTGTTCTTCCACACAGACATTATTCGGTGAGTGAGTGCGCCTTTGCATATTAGTCACGCCTTCGATGTTTATTGTCTACGATCAGCGGAGCAGGCTCCGTAAGTTTTTTTGTTGTTTCATGACCGTCGTATAAGGGGCGGATAAAATAATTTTCCCCCTGTTCTGAAAATTTTTTTTAAAATTTTTTCCGTGTTCTATGTCCTCTCACGGTAATGTGGTTAAAATTTCTGCACTTATTTTACAAACACCCTGTAGGACAAACAAATCTCTGTACGTACAGAATACCGGTTAAATCTCGAAAACTAAAAGCTTTAGAATTGTTTTTCTTTTCCTGTCACCAACAGCTTTTTTGTTTTGTTTATTACATTCGCGTGTACATGTACTGTGTCTTATCAATTTCGAAGGCGTTATTAATTAGAACAGTTCATTTGTTTGCCCCATTTTAACCTCTAATCGGCCAATCATGGATTAGGCAACGCGACAAGTCGCCGCGAATGTAACGGACGTTACGTTATCATAGGAGCTGGACTTTGTGAGGTTTTGTGAAAGCGCTTAAAACTGATTACACATTTTATTTGACAAAAATATATATACGTATGTAATTTTAATATGTGTATTGTACCTACACAATTTTTTTTTTTTGGTACCTTCGAAGACTTCCGGGGACTTTCCGGACGCGTTCGAGAAGAACCGACCATTTTTAATTTATACTTTTATTAAAAACTTTACGCTATTAATTAATCTACAGGACTTCCTGCAAATCCTCCAAGCCCTCGATCATTTTTCGTCGATAAACCGGATCGGCGTTGCACCATCTCACGATGTGCTCGCTCCTGTCTTCCCGAAAGAATTTTTCCTTGTAACCGGGCGCGCTCCCGAAGTCCTCGAAACCTTCGCGCGTCAAAGTCGTGACGTGCGAATGCAGGACGGCCTGGGCGACTGCGAATTTTTTGTAAAGCTCGCAGCTTTCCACGTAGTCTTCGTGCGTCAAGACGTCATCGACGCAGAGGCCTTGCTCCTTAAACGCGCTGGCCAATCGCTGGTGGTAGTGCTCGAGGGCTTCCTGCAGGTGTTTCTGCCTGAAGGCGCGATCTGTCGTCAAGTAAATGAAGGCCATCACGTCCTGCGCGGGTGGACTGTAGCGGTACGATTGGAAATCCACGAGCTTGCAGTGTTTGGGCACGCCATCCTCGAACTGGTACATCAGGTTCTTGATCCAGAGATCCCCGTGGCACAGCGTGTTCCGAAATCGTTCCGATGGCTGCGCGAACGAGTGAAAATCGCCGTAGACTTCCTCGATTTTCCCCCTCAGACTACTCCGCCCCGCCTTCGGATACAACAGATCAATTTGCGCGGCCAAACCTTTCAACGCCGACCGTACCATGTCCGAGTAAAACCCACCCTCCTCCAAAGTATAAAAGCATTCCTTAAATTCCCGTTTGTAATCCTCAACCACGCTGTGCCCTAACCGCTCTTCCAAAACCAAAATCGAAGCGTGCAACTTGGCCAGGCTGTCCAAGGTGAGTCGGACGCAGTCCAAGTCCAAGGGCGTCCTGTTGTTTAGAGTCTCGTACCCCGCGGCGTCTAGGTCCTCGAAGACTATCAAACTCGACGGTTGGATTTGGAAGCAACGGGGGAGTGCTTGAGAGATAATTCGGATGTCGTGGCTCAAGAGCCGCGGGATGATCTCCCCGAACATGCGCTCTTCTTTGAAGAGGGCCCCCGAGCAAACGGCGAACTCTTTTTTGAGGGGGTCCTGCGAGATGCTCTTGACGAAAAACCGCAGTCGCTTCGCCTCTTTCCCCCCGTTCGTGACCGTCAAAATCACGCCGTAGAATTCCCCCACGAAACCCACGACACCGGTCACTTGGGCGCACTCGGACGAAACCAGCTCGTAATCGCCGCCCCAGTGTTCTTGGATTAAATTGGCGCAGGGAATTTGCGCGAGTATTTTGGAGTCTTCGTTTTGCATGCTTTTGTCTTTGGAAGTGTGTAAACGTCGACGTTTCGGTGTCGAGGATTTTTTTAAACTGAGATTGTAAACGCGGTCTGCTGTTTGTCTTCGGTTTTAGTTGTCGTCGTCGTCGTCGTCGTGTTTGATTGCGATGACGCAAGCGTGCGTAACATTCTGAAATCCGCTCGTGGGGGACAATAGGATTAGTTACTCGACAATAATGTTGCTAATTTCTGTGTAAATTAAAAAGAAATCGACCTAATCCGTGCACTTAATTCATTCGGGCGCGGGCGGCAGAAATTGAAAACGTTCTGTTCTTATTCGGGTCATTCACCTAAGCCGGGGGAAAATTCTTATCTTTCTCCCAAACCTTTCCTACATAATGGTAGCAGCAGGGGAATTTACTAATAAATTCGAAGAAAAATAATTAAAATCCTCATTCAAGAATAGACCACCTAAGCCTTTAAAACGGGGGAAAGTCTCATCTTTCTCCCTGACCCTTCCTACATAAATGGTGGCAGCGGTGCGATTCAATAATAAATAGAAAGAAAAATAAATAAAATCCTCACTTGAGTATAGATCACCTAAGCCTTTAAAACGGCAACAATTCTTATCTTTCTCCCGGATCCTTCTATATAAATGGTGCCAGCGGTGGGATTTCATAATAAATATAAAGAAAAACAATAATAAATTTAAAAAAATTCACGCGCTCTAGACCATCAAGGTCTGTTATTATTAAAAATAAAAAAGATTTAATTAAGCCAATGTGATTAATGTGACATTGCGGCTCTGTGCGTTTGATGCCCGACACCGAAAGGTATTAAAGTTTAAAATAAGGAAAGAACAAAAAGGTAACAGTGTCACCAAAGTTTAAATTAATATTTACTTGCCTCTACTTACCACGATTCAAGGTGACAAGTCTGTGCCGATTCTACGATCAGCTGCGCCCCAGGCTAGCAACAGTGGAAACGGGGCAGGTTAACTTAAGGTGGTAAACTTATAAAAGGGCGCCAGAAGACAATTGAACAAATTAAACGTAATTCGATCGGCCGACGTCTCCTATCGACCGGATCGTGCAGAAAATTGAGGCGAGAATATGATATTCCAGCAAAGCTGCTATTGATTTACTTCTCTCCAAACGAGCAAGAAATCCGTTAAATATAACACACGCGGAAAACACGTCACACCGGCACCAAGCTCGAACAAACAAGAGGACGCGATCAAGTCGAGGAAGGAGTAGATCGCTTCAACGCACAGGGATTGCCGACGATAACCAATGACAGGCGGCCTGAGAGTCACATGGGGCCTTCATAGCCTATAAGAGTTCAACGATCACAGTACGCAGGTTTTCCCCCATGGCGATGTAGAGGAGTCGCCACGGTGTTAAAACGAAATTGCAAGACGGTATATCGCCACTACATTTTAGCGGGAAATTTGAATGTAACAACAGTCACCCTTAGCTCATATTATTATTTTTGAAGCGTAAAAAAGTGGTGCATTACATTAAGTGCATCTACGATGATGATGATGATGCAAAAATATAATTTAAAATTAGATTTCTGTTTATTTCTCCTTATCTCTAGCACAATTGTACTGAATTATGCGCACCGTAATAAACAACCGTGCGTGTAAACAGAGACAGAAAAAACCCTGAATAAATCTAAACGGACCGAAATAGGTAAGTACCTACACAAAATGCATAGAAGCGCATTCCGCTGTTAAATACACAAAGTTAAGTAACACAAATATTTGCCTAAAATTGTGCGTCGTGAAATGTATCTAACTAGGTATTTTTTGGAAATAATAACTAAAGGTCGGACATATAATAATAACTAACACAATTTATATTGAATACTATTTAAATTAAAGTGAAACAAAAATACTAGGAATTCTTAATACGGAGATTTAAATTGTTTTTCATTTTAGTGATTTATTTGTTTACCTGTTAAAGCAGGTGTTAAAAGCGGGGCTGTTGTGAAGAATTTATAAATAGTGAAATACGAAAGATAAGATAAATTTAAAGAAAAACAAAAACAAGAGGATCGATGATTCTTCCGCGAAATGCAAGCGAAAATCGAAAGACTAGAGGAAAAAGAAAGGAAAACACGTGCCGAAACACATTATAATCCGTTTGAGTTTTGTCTTTTTTTTTTTAATAAAGGAAATCGAAATTGAAATATTAATTTAGGTTTATGTAATTAAAAAAAAGAAAGTCGACGTTCCTCTGCCTACCGCAAAAATTTAAGGTTTTTAAATTTTACATCAAAAAATAAAAATCATAAATTCGATAAACTTTTCACTGGCGGTTTGAACTTTTTTTTCAATTTCGTTTTGCTGGTGGTTATGTTTAGACGAATTTAAAAAGAACGATACAATAACTTTTAGGTATTTCAAATTTCGCGCCTAAAAGAATGTAGTTCTGTAAGATTTATTTAGATGGCGACATACAATTTTTTTTTAAAAGATGGAAGAATTTCACACTGAAAAAATCTAATTTCGACAAACCTTACGTAGATGGCGTCGTAAAGCAATCCGTATACTTAATGTGTAAAACAAAGAAACCACGTTTTTGCACTAGAATGGCCGACTTTTCTAGTGACTTTCTTTCAAGCAAGTTTAATCAAATATTTTGCACTAAAATGGCGGCTGATTGCGGTAATATAATTATTTAGTGACGCTACGAATGAAATATGAGCCGAATGAATATTGTCACGATGTCATTATCTGAGGAACTAAGTAAATTTAAATTCATTTCGTAATTATTGCAATCATGTGCATTTCAAAATTATGCAGAATCAGCATCCATTGAAAGTTAAGTAGAACAATGTCGCGATACACATACTTGCATAAACGCAAGCTATGCGGAATGCAGGCGTGTTGTTTACATGTGCCAATTAAGATCGAGGCAATTGATGCTGATGCGGTTTAGAACTTTGTACTTTGATCGAACCCCGGCCACCAGAGTAAAGGAACCAATTGTGACGTATAGATAGGGATGTATAAAAGATCGACCCGCAGGTCAGGAGGGGGGTATTAAATCGGTAGTATTAAAAATGGGTAGTAGTCGGTAGTAGCAGTATTAAAGTAGTGAAGAGTATTAAAAGTAGTTAATTAGCAGTTAGTGAGTTAATTAATTGGACAGTAAATTGTGAACGAGTGCGCGTAAAGCCGAGACAAGCGAGTGAGCTCTCCTCTCCTCTTCTTTCCCCCGAGAAGTAACGTAGAGTTAAATAAAAGTAAAAGAGTAGGATTAGATTTAAAATAAGTGCCTAGTGATCAACAGTAAACGTAAGATTAAATTAAGTTATAATTTAAAAGGCTTCAAATAATTTATAGTTAGACTGAATAAAATTAATTTAAGGACATTTTCCGTATCTTAATTCTCATAATCGTAATTCGTTGACATAAACTAAATTAATACTTTCCTCGTACGCGACAATATCCTCCTCGGACCTGGGATTAAAATAATGATAATTTTGATATTTTTTTGTGGATTTTGATGTTAAGTACAGACTTAAGCACATGGTAATTTTTTGAAAATTTTTTATTCACGTTTTTTTGCTAAAAAAATTATGTCCATTTGACTGGACAATAGGACTCTGAGATTTATGGTGCAACATCATGTACTTCACATTTGTACACTCCCAAATGTTACTGAAATCATTGACATCGATGAAGTCGGAGAAATAATGGAATGGATTGTGACCCCTTCTAGTCTCGCTGGTGTCTTCATCGGGTTGGGTAGCGAGTTCAATTCCAGAGAAAACGTTAGATTTTTTCCAAGTAAACTTAGGTTTCACTGGTTTCCTTGGTACCGTTTTATTTACTTGTTTGACTAGTTTTTTTCTTGTTACATTTCGATTCTTCCTCAGATATGCAGATGCGTAGGGAAATTTCAAAATTATTATCATAAATTCTTTCTTAAAACTCCACTTGATCTCACGAAATCGGAACGCAGGAAAAGCATATCATTTTCAGTAGTCTAGAACGTGCCTTCAAACTAGAGACAATATTACGTTGCGGAGGTGAGATTGTTTTCGATTCTCAAGGAATCAGCAAAAGCCGTGCGACCAGCTTCTCTGGCAACTGACCGCGCGACGCGTGGCTTAAAATGGTAAAAGCAACACGCGTACGCCATCTAGTGGAAAGGGGCTCGCCGCTAAAAGCCCGAATCAACCACGGACCTTTTTCAAAAACTTGCTGAATTTGAAAAATATCCCACTTCGGAGTTCGAGGGCGGTGGAGAGGGCTTAAGTACAGGGGCCGCGCGCAGGAGAGTTAGTTCCCGGTTCCCTTAGTTGGGTGCGCGTTAAATTCTCGTCGAAATTTTAGTTTAATTAATTTTTGAAAAATCATTTAAGATTCGTCCCCGGTAAGCTCAATGTCTTTATTGCTTAAAATTTAGACAATTACTAACTATTAAATAAGCATATCGAGCCAGGAGGGGAGAAAAATTCAACAATTTCAAAATGGTAAGTCCTAGGATCGAAAGGGCCAAAACTCAGACCGAGTCCGAAGAGAGCGGCGGAACGACTCCTGGCTACTTTTCAGTTAGTTCCAGGAACGCTACTAACAAAGGAGTCGCCTTTTGCGTCTCGATTCGGTTTGTAAAAGTTTTGGGTAATAAAGGGTGGTAAAAGTCTAAGAGGGGTATATCATAAAAATTTGGTTATATGTTGAAAAGCCATTTTATCAAAATTTAAATCACCCTTTCCCGTATCTCGGATCTTACAAAAAGATTAAGATGCTCAAGTGTGACGTTGTTACCGTTACATATTTAAATTTCCCATCAACATTTTGCACTAAAATGGCGGCTGATTGCGGTACTGTATTTATTTAGTGTAATATACAACATAGGTGGCGCCACCTGATTTCCAATTATTTATTTTTTTTTTAATAAAAGAAACTGAAATTGAAATGTGAATTTTATCGTAACTTTTAAAAAATGTCGACGGTCCTTTGACAGCTGCAACGAATTTAAGGTTTTTAAATTTCGTGCCGATTTGCGTTTTTCTTCTAAATTTAATAAATAATAATAGTAATAATAATAACTTTATTGTGTCAGATAAAAAAAGAGAACTACAAAAATAAAAATAAGAAAATAACAAATCATGACACAATCACAAGGTGAGATTCAGCTGGAAGGTAAAACCAACCCCTGTTCTTACATCTAAACCTTGATAATTGAATAATAAGGAAATTTCACGAAATGTCTAAATATAATAAACAAACAAAACAAAAATATTCTTAAAAATACAACTAAAAACAAAAAACAAAAAACTAACCATATATGTAATATGAAGAAATCAAAATAAGTTTCTATAATTATTCTGCTTAATTAATCAATTTGAAAACAGATGGCGCTGCAAATCAATTACGTATAATTTTCTTAATTATAATAAACATACTTGTCAATAGATGGCATTGCGAATTGAGATTTGAATCAATGAATACACGCGGTTTTTAGTAAAACTTTTTAATAACAACTAGATTCACCTGTCAATAGATGGCGCCGCAGGTTGATTTTGGAAGTTCGTTTGAAGAACATTAGCTTTTCAATCAATGTGTAACTCGAAGTTGTTCGTATTTTCTTTTTCTCTCAATCCATAAAACAATTACTCAATTATTCAACAACAGATGGCTCTGAAACCCCCTCCCCCCGACGATGTTCTTCGTCGCCCTGCACAGTGCACAGAATTTGACTTGTTTCTTTAAAGACTGCGTCTCGCAAATTCGTTTGAATTCTCGACGAGGCTTGATTTAATCTACGAAAGATGGCGCTTCTTTTATGGAGAAGGAATGTTCTTTCGTTATTGTTAATTTAACCTTGAGACTTCACGTCTTCGTCGCTCTTCACAGATTGACTTAAAGACCGCGTCTTGTAAAGGGAAGAACTAATAATAATTCGTTTTAATCAGTGACAGAGCTTGGTTTATTCGTCGATAGATGGCGTTGCAGATTGTAATTCGCTTTATAGGAAAGGAATTTTATTTTGCTCGCTTATTCTCGAGACTTCGTGATGTCATCGGAAGAATGACTTTAAAGATCTCCTCTTATAAAACGAGAAACTAATAAACCTTTTCAATCAGCAACAAAGCTTGATTTATTTGTCGGTAGATGGCACTGCGAATAGTAATTTTCTTTGTAGGGAAGGAATTTTAGAGAATGACTTAAAGACTGCGTCTTGTAAATAATAATAAGTAATACTCTTTATTAATGAAAAAACTTATTTAAGCCCGATTCTCTTAGCAGGGGCAAAATAACGACGTGAATAGTTTTTTTTGGCGTATAGGTGGCGCTGCGTTATCAGAAGTTCAGAAGTACTATATGCAAGGGTTCGGGTGCTAAAGCGAGAATTTACTTAAGTAATAACAACAAAAGAATTTTATTTTGTGAGTTGATTTTTGAGACTTTTTTGCTTTTCACAGAATGATTTGTTTCTTTAAAGACTGCGTCCTGTCAAAAAAAAGGCCAAAAATTCGAAAGTGTCGGACGGTTAATCATTCTTTTATCATTTAACCGCCTCGTCCCTTATGGGTTGGTGGCAGCGGTGGGATTGTCGGAGAAAAATGGGAAAAATACTCCGAATAAAAAGTGAAATCACCGCATCACCCCCGCAAGGGTTGATCTTCCGACATCGTCAGCAGAGGTCCATTCACTTGGCCTAATACAGCGACTTCCTCGTTTTTCTTTTTTGGATTTAAAAAGATTGCAAGGTTCATAATGATTAATAATTAAGCCTTGTGTCCAATGATATCGCTACACTCTGTTTATCGAATATAAAATCGAACAGTCTTTTACGGAAGAGTTGAAAGCTTGCAGTATTAAATATGTTAAAATAATTATTATAAGATTTAAGTATATGATATGAATAAGATCTTTGAAAAATTGCTGTTCTGTGAACGGGTGGAGAGATGAAATTTCGGAATCTTGTAGATAAAGTGTGAATATGCGTTCTAAATTTAATTTTATTGAAAAGATAACCAGGCTTGTAATCAAGAATAATTTTGTAACACATGCATAAAGTCTGCATCTCTCTACGGTTACTCATGGATAACCATTTAGTATCTGTCAATTTATTCGAAATTCTATCATACTTTCTTATCCCGTAAATATATCTTAAGCACATTTTCTGTACTTTTTGTACACGATGTGAAGTGTGGCGATCAATGGCTGGATGATATAACGGAGCACAATAATTAAGGTGTGATAGCACAAGTGAATCGCATAAGCGCTTTTTTAGAGAAATAGGAAACACATTCTTATACGGATACAATTTCTTTAAATTTATATAAGCATTTTTCAGATAATTAGCTAATTGATCTCTGAAGCGAAATGTGTTGTCCAACGTTAAACCTAGACTTTTTACTTTAGTAACAATAGGAATTTCTGCACCATTAATAGATATTTTAATCTGACGAGATAAATCTGAACAAACTTTTTTCTTTCCAAATAATATGACAGCAGATTTATTTGGATTTATTTTCAAGGAGTGAAGGTTTGAGTTTATTTTTGCGGTAGCAGTCTCCCAAGCAGCTGGAGTAAACGTATGATACACTCGAGTATCATCGGCGTACGTGTGAAGTTTACAATATCGAACCTGATTAATGAAATCGGACGTGTATATGGTAAATAACAAAGGTCCTAGTATGGAACCTTGAGGGACCCCACGATCTACATGCAAGCTTTCAGAGAAAACACCATTAATCTCTACACACTGGTACCTGTGATCTAAATAATTTCGTAAGAGGGAAATTGCGTTGGGTCCTAAACCAATGCAATCAAGTTTCTTAAATAAAAGGAAATGATCAACGGTGTCAAAAGCTTTGCTATAATCAAGCAAAATGAGTGCCGTTATTTTTTCACCATCGAGGTTAGTCATCACTAACATTCATCAAGGCAGATGTACAACTATAACCAGACCTAAAACCTGATTGCACATCCGGTAGGATACTATAATCAGTCAAATAATTGTTCAATTGGATTTTAATAACCCTTTCAAGAATTTTTGAGAAGGTAGGTAACATGCTTATTGGACGTAAATCACTGTACGCTGTGGGATTTCCTATTTTGGGCAGGGGCTTAACGACTGCGTGTTTCCAAGAAGTTGGGATTTTACTTTGGATTATACACGAATTTATAATATGAGTCACACATGGAAGAATGGTAGGACAACACATTTTAATCATACTAATATTTAGCAAATCACATCCTGTTGCAGCTGACTTGATACCCGTAAGTATTTTCAAAACAGTAAAGTCATCAATAATATGGAATTCAAAATCATTGTTGTCGTAGTTTGAAACATTTAATTCATTAACAATGTCTGTAATTGTAATACAATTAATAAAAAAGTTATTAACTTCATTGACTTTGCATAGATTAGGAGGTATATCCGAACTTATTCTCTTATTCTTATTCAAACCTAACTGATTCAGGCTTGCCCATAATTTTCTATTATTTTTAATATTGGAAATGTAATTAAAAAAAGCACGTTTCTCTAAGCGAGTAGTCAAAGTAGTTAAGTTTCTTACGGACTTGTAATAATTCCAATGAGTGGGGTTTCTTGTGCGTCTAAATCTTGATTTTGCTTCGTTTCTAATTTTAATGAGTAACTTGAGATTATCAGTAAGCCAGGGACAATATGGTTTAGAAATATTAATTTTTCTCAATGGAGCGTGTTCATCAAAAATCGCAAGTCAATTATTAGTTAAAAAGTCTATTTTCTGATCAACATCATCGAAGTAAAATATTCGTTGAAAAGGTATACGATGCATTTCAAATTTCGCGCCCCAAAAAATGTAGTTCTGTAAGATTTATTTAGATGGCGCCATAGAATTTTTTGAACGACAGAACAAAATGTAATTTTGACGAAGCTTTCATAGATGGTGCCACATGAAACACAAATGAAATATGCGCCACAGGTGACGTGACTTAATTTCGTTTTCTTTTTTTAATAAAAAATATTAAATTTTTTGTATAGGTAGTATAGCGACCAGTGCGTGCGTGAGCGATCTTGCAGCTCTAGCAATCGAACTAAATAAACTCAAGGAATCAGACATCATAGACATTTTAATTAATCGCAAAGTAGCACAAAACGTACTAGCTACTGATGTGGTGATACATTATTTCGAAACGATTTTTAGAAATAATGAAAACAGTGAATTAAGTTTGCCAACAAATATTAACAACTCGAGCGGTGCAACGTGCGTTTGCACGTTGAACTCGCATACGCGAAAAAAGAAGTAAACATCCTCCAAAAATTAGTGTCACAATTAGAAGGAAGAGTGGACGATCAAACATTTATTATAGAAAAATCGTTGAAGGAAAAGACTCAGCCTCCAACACAAAAAATACCATACGCCGATAAGGTAGCTAATAAGAAAGGAGAATCGGTAATAGATTTGAATACATCCAAACCCAAGCCACAGACATCAATTAATCAACAAGTGAAGCTAGAAACGAAAAAAGGAGTATCAGAAGAAACGCTTATAAAGAATGCAAGAACCAAGAAACACCAACAAAAATCTTTAGTAGGAACGAGTAATGCCCTCGAAAGGAGACGTTGGCTATTTGTTTCTAGGCTAGAACCGTAAACAACCCCAGAAGCAATTACTAAGCAACAACTCAGTCCAAACTGCGGAGTGTGAAAAATTAGAAGTGATACCGAAAAATATATTAGCCTTTAAAGTTGGAATAAATTCCACCGATACAGAATAACTTTTCCGTTCAGAAGTGTGGCCAAGGAACGCAATAGTACGATATTGTCACGAAAGGGATTTTTCTAAAAAACCACGAGGGGCTTTCTGGTTGTATTCCGCAAACAAATAATTTAAACGCGAACATGTGTAATCGAGGGCACCGCAACCGTGTCGAAATAAACAGGTAATCGGTTCAAATTCCGCAACGATAGAGCTCAGCGAAAATTACGATAAACGAGGCCGTGCACATATGAAATCGATGAGCAAAACACGGGGCAAGAACAAAGAGATGCAACATGCAAACTAGCCAAAAACGGTGTATAAAAATGCGGGCCAAAATTAGGAAGTCAGTCGTTCTACCGAACCGACTCAGTGGGCACTAGTGCCGACGCACCGGGGACGCCACGCACCGAGACGCTGTCCTACAATTGAACGCCACTCCATCGAGACGCTGTCCCACAACTGGACGCCACGCACCGAGACGCTGTCCTACAATTGAACGCCACTCCATCGAGACGCTGTCCCACAACTGGACGCCACGTGGCTAACCAAGGAGGAGGCCGTAAATACTAATTTATCTGATTTTACTCTCGCAACTTATTTTTGTAAAGTAATGATTAAGCTACTAATTGTCACTTCTTCCTTTTTTCTTTCCTGTTTTTCTTTTGTATCTTTGACGAAGCCATATCAAAAATGATCAAAGGCAAATAAAGATTATTATTATTATTAAAGGCTGGAATCTTAATTTAGTTTCATTGCAGTTTTAATTTAGCTCATTTGGCAGCTGCAATGAATTAAAGGTCTATTTATAACTCGATAGTAATCGTAATCGAAATTTTAGCCGTAATCGCAACATGTTTAACATGTTTTGCTATTTTATAAGTCGCTGACAGTTGACAATTAAACGTTACATTTCAAAAGTGACTTTATGAAGATGACAGTCGCTTAAGTGTGAGCAGCACATTCGGTTCATAATGTCAGTTCTCCATAAGAAAGTGCTACGAACTCCTCCTCTCTGGAAAATTATTTTAATAGTAAATTTAAAGAATTAGTTCAGATTAAAAAGATTTTTTATTTTACGGTTTAGTTTATTTTAATTCATTTTTAAATGTTTGTGTGTTTGTCAGTTAAAATTAAGAAATAAAAAACAATAGAATCTCAACACGAAGAAATAAATAAATGAATTATAAACGAATATTGAAATTTAATTGTAAATTTGGTAAGTAAGGTCAAGCTCGTGGATTGGCAATGGAAAATTATTTGCCCCTCCCCCCCTCTCAGATTGTTTTTTGAAAATCTTGTTAAAATCTAATCGATATTCAAAACTGTCCAAACTTTGCGGTTTAGTAAAAATTAATAAAAACTGTTTTTTCTTTAATTTTAATTTTTTTAACTTCCACGCACAAATCGATTTTCAATTTTCTATGAACATACACATTTCATCCCTGAGCCATCCTGTAGCATCTGGAAGGTTTCTCTTTTGTTTTCAAAATAATAAAAAAGGAAAAATTATTTTTCAAATTCATCATGAAAACAGTTTTCTTTTCTTTAATATACAGGGTGCCACTCAATGGCTACAAAAAAATAGTCGAGGTGATTCCTGAACTGATTCTAAGCAAAAACCTTTCCGCAAACGCGTGGCCTAAAATGTTTCGGTCCCGATATACAGGGTGGACAAAGTTTAATTTCTGTTCCGGTTTTTTTTTATTTACCTCATATGTTTTTCACAATAATTGAATGAAACTTGGTGCTTTAGGGAGGGTATGAATACTTGTTTAAGAAACTTAAAAACAGTTAAAGTAAATGATGGAAATTACCACCCCGCATCATCTGCTAAGCGCGCTGAAATAGTCCTGGGTTATTTTGAATGAATAGTTTCGCATGCTGACCTTCATCGCCCTGTAGGTACTTCGAAAGTACTTTAGGCCACGTGTTTATACGAACTTTTTTTTACTTAGAACCATCTTTTTTGTGTTGTAAGTAAGTAATTTATTTGTCCCTTGTCGGTATACCATAAAATATACAAAAACTTATACGTCGTTTCATATGTAAAGACTTCTCAAGGCAAAAGTCACCCTGTATATTTTCAATGGAATACCGCGACCTTTAACTTAACAGATTTAAACCGCCTTAAACAAACGACTTCCCGCAGCCGGCAGGCGTCACTAAACACTTCAAATGAATAACACACGAGCCCATTTTGTAATTTACCACGACACCCGAGCCAGGCCTCCAATTGCTCGCTTGTTTTTTTTCTTTTTATTGGTTTTATCAAGCGCTATCGGACTATAAATAACCGCAAACAATTACTGCCCACACAATGGTGTTTGTTTCCAGTAACCGCAGTGGAAACAAAAATTAAACTTCCCACTACGCAATCTACGCATCAGATAAGTCGCCGAGTGCATTGCAAGATGTTGCAAGTTCTTTCGCTCGACGATTGCCACAGGCTCGTCGAGCAAACCCTCGACGTTTCGAGCTACAAACTGCTCGGCTTCAGCCTCGACCCCCTCGAGGGAAAATCGGGATTTCTGGGCGAGCACGCCATCCTCCACATCCGGCTGAGCTGCGCCGAGCTGAGCTTCTTCGTCAAGAGCATGCCCGAAGTGGAGTCGCAGAGGAATTTCATACGCGACACCGGCGCCTACTTCAAGGAGGAGAGGATGTTCCTCGAAATCATCCCCCGTTTCATAAGCCACGGCATCAACATGATCGGCGAGTGCGTGCCGAAGTGTTTCCTCGTGCAACGATCGGAAGTGTTCGTGTTCGAGGATTTAACCGCACGGGGGTACAGGATGTGGGACCACAGGGACTCATACGATTTGGCCAAGGTTAAGGTAATAGATCAGTTTATTAGCCAACGTTTGCTTGCTCGAATCAGTGATGAGCAGAGTTGCGTCCTATTTGTGCGAGGGCTCGAATCAGTGATGAGCAGAGTTGTCGGGGGGTGTTTGTCTTGGCGATCATAGTGATTTTAATTAAATTGCAGGTCGCTTTGGACGCAATGGTTAAGTTGCACGCCAGCGCCCTAATCCTGGAGGAGAAACTCACCGGGTCTCGTTCGGAGCCCTACAGGTTGAACGTGGAGTTCGAGCTGGAGTTTCGCGAGACGCTCTACGCCCAGAACGAAACTTCCGCGGCGCTGTTGCGGGCCGCCAAGAAAGGGGTCGCCACCCACATAGATCTATTCCCCAGCGCCGCTTCGCCCCTGCCCCCGGACGAGTTCAAGAAATTGGCGCAACGCCAAATCGAAAATCTGCAGGAGTTCATCGAACCCTCCCGGCGATTTCGCAACACCATCTGCCACGGGGACCTTTGGGGCACGAACCTGATGTTCAAATTCGACGACGGGGGTGAACCGATCCACTGTCGCTTGGTGGATTTTCAGCTGTATCGCTATTGCCCCCCGGCTCAAGACGTCATGGCTTTCGTTTACTTGACGACCGACCGCCAATTCCGGGAAGCCCACTTGGAGGACGTCCTCCTCTATTACCATGAGCAGTTGAGCGACGTTTTGCTCGGCAATGGAATTCGAAACGAAGAGGTCGTGCCTTACGGGGAATTCTTGGAAAGCTGCGAGTACTACAAGCCGTTCGCCGTCACGCAGGCGGTGACTCACTTGGAGACGGCCCTGATGACTGCGGAGGAGCTGCTCCAGTTTTTTACCCTGCCAGGGTACTGCCAAAAAATACTTTACGGAGACAGGAGCGAGTTAATCGTGCGGCTGTGCCGGAGCGATCCGGTTTACAGAAAGAGACAGCACGAGACCATAAGTGACCTTAGAGAAATATGCGAAGAACTGTACCAAAACAATAAATAGTCAGTAGTTGAAAAATTTAGCAAATGTAGTGGAGGAGAAGGAATAAATTGGAAAAGTTTAATGCTTCAAATTCTAAGCGCAATATAGACAACGTGGTGAGGGCGCCACCTGAGTGATCAACAGCCACCTAGTTCGAGCATCAAATTAGACGTAGCGACCCGTAGTTCGAACGTAATATTAGACGTTGATGTTCGAAATACGGGTCACTATAGCTTAATTGGTAAAGCAGCTGGTATGTAAGCAGAAGACTCGAGTTCGAATCTCGATAACATAACGGCAGAAATATTTTGTTAGTGTTTACCTGAATTTATTTCATAATAGTTAGTTTTCCTTATTGTTTATTGTTAAGAGAAGAAGAAGAATATAGACAATGTGATGAGGGCGCCACCTGAGTGATCAATTAAGCTACAGCAACCACCTAGTTCGAACATCAAACTAGACGTAGAAGCTAGAGCGACCCGTAGTTCGAACATCAACGTCACTTCTGAATTAAATTTAATTAAAAAAGAAAATAACTTATAATTAGCAACGGTAGTAAAACCTGTGAGGGAGTAGGGGCGAATTCAGTTTAACCCTTCAGATTCTAACTGTATCGTAAAGACAAAAAAAAATGAACCTGATGGATAGGCCACCCATAAAACACAGAGGAACGGCCACCCATCCCAGGGAACGCTGCGCGTGCCCGGTAGGTCGTCGCTTATCGAACGATTCGAAACGAAGGGGTCGAATTATAGAAGCAGAAGTGAGTGCGAAATTTATATTGAAACTTGAAAATGTAGACTAATATAGCGACTAGAAAACTATGGAATTTTTTCATAATTAAAAAACCTATTCAGAATCACGTGCCTATTTTCTTTTCTGTTTATTATAATTAACACAGCACGACCATAAGTAAAGCAATAGAAAGGAAGAAGGGGTCGATCCTTTGTTCTTATATATTTCTTTAAATTGCCATTGCGATTGCAACTAATAGCATTTCCGGACCGCTGACACCGATTGTTTGTCGTTCAAGAGAATTTACACAGATGTCGCCTTTACGTATACCTACCCTGGTTCAGTTTCTAAACAGGATAACTATATTGACCCTTAAAGGGTTCGTAAAAAATGTGTACACACTAAAATAAAATAAAAAAATTATATTTAGATTCGGATACACAGTACGCGCATTCGTTTTCAACTCGAAACGAAACATACGGTATATCGACTCCAGCTGAGTTATTCCACTATACTCACCACAGCCTTAATGAGTCAGTACATATACTAATATACTATTATATAATTTCAGCTATACGCTATAACAGTTTTCTATCACCCGGAGTGAGTCGAGACCGAAGTTGCTCCTCGAAAATGTCCTTCAGGTCCAAAAGACTTTCGTATTGCTTCTTCCTGTACTGACGATCATTCTGGCACAGCCGCCTAATCAAATCGCTCCTGTCTTCCTGCATGATCTTCTGGGAGTATCCGGGGGTGGTGAAAAACCGCTCCAGGTCCTCGGAGCTCATCATGACGACCTGCGAGTGCGTGATTTCTTGCGCGACGGCGAACAACTTGTAGTACTCGCAGCTCTTCCGGAATTCCTCGCGAGATATGAGCGCGTCCAGCTCGATTCCGTACCCCAACAAAATGGCCGCCAGTCGGGCGCGATAGTACCCGAGGACGTCCTTCAAGTGTTTTTCCCGAAACGCCCGATCGGTGGTCAAGTAGATGAAGGCCAAGACGTCCTGCGCCGGCGGACAGTACCGATACGACTGGAAGTCCACCAGGTAACAATGGGTGGGTGCCCCATCGACGTCAAGCTTGAACATGATGTTAGTGGCCCAAAGATCGCCGTGGCAAATCACGTTTCGGAACTCCTCCGACGTCCTCACGTACTCGGATAAACCCCCGATTTGATCCTGGGCAAATTTTTTGAACTCGTCCACCGGTAAATCCCAAGTCTGGCTGCGCAGCAAATCGATTTCCGTGGCCACTCCCTTTTTGGCCGACTCAATCAACTTAATGGAAATCTTGTTTTGGGTGTAGAAGGCCTCTTGGAATTCCAGCTGGCACTCCTCGAGCAACCTGTAAGGATCGCCTTGGCGGGCCTTGGTGAGCTTCTCCTCGAGGATTAGGCCGCTCGCGTGTAGCTTGGCGATCGTGTCCAAGGCGACTTTGGTCTTGGCCAAATCGAACGATTCCCTGTGGTCCAGTATCTTGTACCCTTGCGAGGAGAGGTCCTCGAAGACGAAGACCTCCGAACGGCGAACCAGGAAGCACTTCGGGACGCAATCGGCGATCACTTGGACGTCGTGCTTCAAGAGGAGGGGGACGATCTTGCAGAACATCATCTCCTCCTTGAAGAACGCGCCCGATTCGTTGATGAAATTCCTCTGCGATTCCACGTCGGATTGGCTCTTGACGAAGAACCTCAGCTCCCTTCTTCTCCTCGGTTTGGCCCTGTGCGAGCCCTCTTGGTTCAGTTCCACGCGAAGTATGGCGTGCTCGCCCATGAAACCGGACTTGCCCCCGAGCGGTTCCAAACTGAAGTCGGTCAGTTCGAAGGACGAAACGTCGAGGGTCCGCCTGACCACTTCGTGGCAGTCGTCGGGCGACAGAATCTGAGACATTCCGCACTCGCTTCGCAAACTGGATTGCTTTGGAGACTCTGAGGTGGCTTTATATAACGTGACGCAAACGTTTTGATTTTGTAAACGAGGAAGGCGTTTCGTCATAATTACCCAAAACAAACGCCATTGTCCGAGGGGAAATTATTCGCGGTGATTTACGATCGCGATAAGTGAATAGGCAATTCGATAAGAGCCTGGGTAAATAAACCGTGCAGGCGCTGTTGATCTTGTTGAATACAGAATGACAGGCGGCAGGTAAACAAAGAACAGGTAAAAACAGTTTTCAAACGATGACGACGACGAAAAAAATTAAATTAGGAAGCAAAACCTATTAGAGTAAAGAGCAAAGAACGACAAATAAAATATGAAATGGAGATTAGAAAATAACGTGGAATAATATAGACGGATTTGAGAGAAAAGTTGCCTCAATGATGATGAAATAAAAACGGTGACGTCTACCTTAATTATAGACGTGCTACGCAACGTAAATAGACGATTAATTTTATTATTATCGTTCTGTTTGTATAGGTGAATGTGAAATATCATTGTCGCTGCTGCCTGCCATCGTTAAGTAGTCTCTTTAAATTAAACACATTGCACGTGATGTGGCATTTACCGGTTTATTCCTCGCATAATAGTGGTGGACAATTGTTTGATAAAAAAAATGATGGACGGGCACAGGAAAAAATAAGTGTGCAAAATTAGGCAATTATGACGTTATCTCTGTCATTTTTATTGCATCATGCTTTTTTTCTGTTGAGAATAACAAAAATCACGACGTGTATTTGTGAATGAAGCGAACGCCTGTACGGTGACATTTCATTCGAAACTCCGCCGCGCCGTACAGTTGGCGTCCACAATCTCCAGTATTGTAATTTTTATTACATTCAACAGAAAAAATACATTCACGAAATTCGATAGGCGGCATTTCGTTGACAAACTCCGAGAGGAGGCATTTCATTCACAAACTCCAATGTTGTAATTTCTATTACATTCAACGAACTTTTATTTGTGTTTTATTCCGTTCTGTCCTCGGTTCGTGCAAGATAATTTACAGGCGTTAAAGAACGTGCACGGACTGAACTCTAAACACAAAAGGCACTATGTTTGCAGCAGAAAACAAAAGAAGTGAGAATTCTCTTGTTGTTTGAGGTTACTATATTCTATCTTCGATTCGTCACTGTTTCTTTTAAGCCATGCGCTGACTGAGACCAGCGGATTTGATCCAGAAAGATCTTCCCGCCCCATTTTAGTTTAATTTCTTTTCTATCTCATCATGACAAATAGGGAATTGAAGCAAGAATCACTGCGCTCTTTGCATTTTTATCTTCATCATTGTGTTTCCCCCACATTCTTCTTTTTAAACGCGTTGGAGAATATTATAACCTCTTCATAGATTTCCTACAGACAAGCACGTCACGTCGTTGTATTCCATCCTCGGTTCGTGCACAGCTGTTTTAGGCGTTGGAAACACGCACGGACTGAAGCAGAAATGATGTCCGATCAGCAAACTGAAGGCTTCCCTTGACTTTTCTTTGGTCAGTAATACGTGCACGGACCGAAATCAAAATGAACTGTCACGTTTTTTCAGAAAGGAACCAACCAACTGTAGGTAAAATCTTCATCTTTGGCCCTACTTACCTCTTCTTATTCTGTTTTCGGTTCGTGTAGTTCATTATTATAAATACTATAATATACTATATAATATTTTAGGGTTGTACTTCCTCTGTCTTTCAACGGATGGCGCTGCTTTTTATTGTACTCATAAATAACTGAAAAGAAAATCCTGAAATTCTATCGTCAGTGGAAGTCGACGTAAAAAATCGATTTGAAATTTGAAACTGGCAAAAATTTGGAAGATTATGACGTACTTCCTCTATTCTTTAACAGATGGCGCTGCCGGTTCATTTTTTTTTTGCAATCTGTAATTTGTTACTTTTACAGTTCAGCATTTCATTTACCGACAAACTCCGCCGTACAGGAGGCATTAATTTCACAAATTCCAACATCATAATTTTTATCACTTTCAACAGAAAAAAAAAATGTATTAATAAAATCCGATAGCCGGCATTTCGTTCACAAATTCCGGAAGGAGGTATTTCATTCACAAACTCCAATATTGTAATTTCTATTAGATTCAACAAACTTTTATTTGTGTTTTATTCCGTTCTGTCCTCGGTTCGTGCAAGATAGTTTCCAGGCGTTAAAGAACGTGCACGGATCGAACTCTAAACACAAGAGGCACTGTGTTTGCAGTGGAAAACAAAAGAATTGAGAAATCTCTTGTTGTTTTAGGTTACTATATTCTATCTTCGATTCGTCACCGTTTGTTTTAAGCCATGCGCTGACTGAGACCAGCGGATTTGATCCAGAAAGATCTTCCCGCCCCATTTTAGTTTAATTTCTTTTCCATCTCATGACAAACAGGGAATTGAAGCAAGAATCACTGCGCTCTTTGCATTTTTGTCTTCATCATTGTGTTTCCCGCATTCTTCTTTTTAAACGCGTTGGAGAATATTATAACCTCTTCAGAGTTTTCTTACAGACAAGCACGTCACGTCATTGTATTCCATCCTCGGTTCGTGCACAGCTGTTTTAGGCGTTGGAAACATGCACGAACTGAAGCAGAAATGACGTCCGATCAGCAAATTGAGGCTTCCCTCAACTTTTTCTTGGTCAGTAATACGTGCACGGACCGAAATCACAATGAACTGTCACGCTTTTCCAGAAGGAAACCAACCAATTGTAGATAAAATCTTCATCATTGGCCCTACTTACGTCTTTTTATTCTGTGTTCGGTCCGTGTAGTTCATTATTATAAATACTATAATATACTATATAATATTTTAGGGTTGTACTTCCTCTGTCTTTCAACGGTTGGCGCTGCTTTTTATTGTACTCATAAATAACTGAAAAGAATATCCTGGAATTCTATCGTCAGTAGAAGTCGACGTAAAAAATCGATTTGAAATTTGAAACTGGCAAAAACTTATGACGTACTTCCTCTATCCTTTAACAGATGGCGCTGCCGGTTAATTTTTTTATTGCAATCTGTAATTTTTTACTTTTACAGTTAAGCATTTCATTTACCGACAAACTCCGCCGTACAGGAGGCATTAATTTCACAAATTCCAACGTCGTAATTTTTATTACTTTCAACAGAAAAAAAAATGTATTAATAAAATCCGATAGCCGGCATTTCGTTCACAAATTCCGGAAGGAGGTATTTCATTCACAAACTCCGCCGTATACGCGGCATTTCATTGACAAATTTCAATATCGTTATTTCAACGGAGAAAAAGGCTAAAATAAAAAAAAAACATTAAAACAATAGTTATTTTTAAGCGCCTAAAAAGGCGGCATTTCATTCACATACTTAGTCGCACAGGCGGCATCTCGTTGACTAACCCTAACACCATTATTTTCATGACTTTCATAAAACCAGAAAAGAATTTAATACGGTGGCATTTCATTCGCAAACTCCGGCATTATAATTTCTATTAAGACTTTCAAAAGAAGAAAAAAATTCTTATGTTCTAAGATGGCGACATTTCATTCACAAACTGCAGCATCGTAATTACCTCAACAGAGAAAAAAAAACCATCAATAATAAAAGAATACTTTGAGGTGACCATATGGTGGCATTTCTTTTACAAACTCCGCCGACATTTCATTCGCAAACTCCAATATTGTAATTTTTAATACTCTCAACAGAATAAAAATTAAAGATTATTAATATGAAGAAATAATATTAAATGTCCATTTGGTGGCTTTTCATTTACAAACTCCACTGTATAGGCGGAATTTCACGCACGAATTCCGACATCGTAATTTTCATTACTCTCAACAAAAAACAATAATAAAAAATAAAAAATTACTATTTTGTATTTTAAGCACGGCGGCATTTCATTCACAAACTCCGTCGTAAAGGCAGCATTTCATTTACACACTCCAATATTGTAATTTGTAATATTTTAAACAAATAAAAACGTAAGTATCCACAAAATTCGATAGCGGCATTTCATTTACAAACTCTGGGAAGGAGCATTTCATTCTCAAACTCCGCCATATACGTGGCATTTCAATCACATATTTCAATATTGTAATTTTTATTACTTCCAACAGAAAAAATGTATTAACAAAATTCGATTGGCGGCATTTCATTCACAAACTCCGTCGTAAAGGCGACATTTCTTTTACAAACTCCAATATTGTATTTCTTATTACTTTCAACAGAAAAGAAATTTATAAAAAAATTCGATAGGTTGCATTTCGTTCACAAACTTTTGGAGGAGGCATTTCATTCACAAACTCCACTGTATACGCGGCATTTCATTTACATGCTCTAATATTGTAATTTTTATTAGTTTCAACAAAAAAATTCACAAAATTTGATTGGCGGCATTTCATTCACAAACTCTACCATATACGAGACATTTCATTCACAAACTCCAATACTGTAATTTTTATTACTTTCGAAAGAAGAAAAAACCGATAGGCGGAATTTCGTTTAGAAACTCCAGAAGAAGGCATTTCATTCTCAAACTCCGCCGTACATGCGGCATTTCATTATCAAACTCCAATATTGTAAATGTTATTACTTTCGAAAGAAAAAATGTATCCACAAAAGCCGATAGGCGGCATTTCGTGTAGAAATACCTGAAGAAGGCATTTCATTCTCAAACTCCGCCGTATATGCGGCATTTCATTCAGAAACTGCAATATATTTTTTATTACTTTCAACAGAAATAAATGTATGGCGGCCTTTCATTCGCAAATTCCGCCGCATACGCGACATTTCATTCTCAAACTCCAGTATTGTAATTTTTATTACTTTTAACAGACAAGAAGTTGTATTAATAAAACCCGATAGGCGACATTTCGTTCACAAATTCCGGAGGAAGGGCATTACATTCACAAACTCCGCCGTATATGCGGCATTTCATTCACAAACTTCAAAGTGGTAATTTCAACAGCAGGAGGAAAAGGCTAAAATAAAAAAATATTAAAACAATAGTTATTTTTAAGCGCCTTAGACGTACAAGCGGCATTTCGTTGACTAACCCCAATACCATCATTTTCATGACTCAGAAAAACCAGATAAGAATTTAATATGGTGGCATTTCATTCGCACACTCCAAGTAATTCTTAATACTTTCAACAGAGAAAAAAATTAAAAACTATATTTTTAAGTACCTGAGACACCGGCATTTCATTCAAAAACTTCGCCGTATGGGCGGCATTTCGTTGAGTAACTCCTTTTCATTACTTTCGACATTTCATTCACAAACTGCAGCGTCGTAATTTTTATATTTCCCTCGACAGACAAGAGAAACATCAAAAACAAAAAATATGAAATGGCCATATGGCGGCATTTCATTTACAAAGTCCGCCGTATAGGCAACATTTCATACACAAACTCCAATATTGTAATTTTATTACTTTCAACAGAAAAAAGTATTCACAAAATCCGATAGGCGGTTCACAAACTCCGGGAGAAGGCATTTCATTCTCTAACTCATTCACAAATTCCGATACAGTAATCTTTATTGCTCTCACAAGAAGGAAAAAAAGTAAAAATCCCTTATATTCTAAAATGACGGCATTTCATTCACAAACTTAGCCTTATAGGCGCCATTTCGTTGACTAACTCCAATACCCTCATTTTCATTACTTCCAGAGTAAGCAGGAAGAAAGAATTTAATACGGCAGCATTTCATTAGCAAACTCCCGCATTGTAATTTTTAAGAAGACTCTCAAAAGAAGAAAAAAAAATTGTTAAAAAAATTCTTATATTCTAAGGGCGACATTTCATTCACAAACTCCCGCACGGTAACTTTTTATATTATGTACCTCAACAGAAAATAAAACAGAAACAAAAAAATATTATAAAGTGATCATATGGTGGCATTTCATTTACAAACTTCGCCGTATAGGCGACATTTCATACGCAAACTCTAACATTGTAATTTTTTTACTCTTAACAGAATAAAAACTAAAGATTATTAATAAGAAGAAATAATATTATGGCGGCATTTCATTTACAAGCTCCGCTGTATAGGTACAATTTCATGCACAAACTTCGATATCGTACAATTTATTACTCTCAATAAAAGAAAAGAATTGAAAATAAAAAATTATTATTTTGTATTTTAAGAACGGGGGCATTTCATTCAAAACTCCGTAGTAAAGGCGGCATTTCATTTACAAACTGCAATACCGTAATGTTTATTACTCCCAACACCGGAAAAAATAAAAATGAAAACATCATTATTAAAGAAACTATGAAATGTCCATTTAGTGGCATTTCACTTGCAAACTCTGCATGTGGTATTTCATTCTCAAATTCCAGTACCGTCATTCTTATTATTCTCAACAGACGAAAGAAATTAAAATAAGAAAATTATTGTTAAAAAGTATTTCTAATTCACAAACTCCGTCGTATAGTAGCACTTCATATACACAAACTCCAATATTGTAATTTTTATTACTCTCAAAAGAGGGAAAATTAAAAATAAAAATATTACTATTAAAATAATATTACAAGACTGCGGCATTTCATTCAAAGAATTCATCGTATAGGCGGCATTTCACTTTCATTTGTAAGTGATCCAGATTCGTGATTTTTAATTTTCTTTGAAGAAAAAGTAATTAAAGAATTATTAAAACCATATTAAATATCTCGCGAACTCATTTGGCGGCATTTCATTTACAAACTCCGCCATATAGGCGGCATTTCATTCACAAACTCCGAAGTCGTAATTTTTATTTGCCTCGACAGAAGAAAATATGTAACTGAAAATAAAAAAAATATTAGAAAAACTTTCATATTTCAAAAACGGCGGCATTTCATTCACAAACTTCCTCGTGTAGGTGGCATTTCATTTACTAACTCATATATCATAGTTTTTATAACACAGAGAAAACAAAAAAAAATAAAACTATTGTTAAAAAATTATGTCATGAAATGTCCATACGGCGGCATTTCATTTACAACAGTATTTTGTTCATAAACTCCATCCAATACAATAATTTTGATTATTGTCGACAGAAGGAAAAAAATTAACAGAAATAATTATTAAAAAATATTTTGAAACGCCCAAGACGCATTTCATTCGCAAACTCCGTCGTACAGGCGGCATTTCATTAACAAATTCCAAATTTGTTGCTCTCAACAGGACAAATTTAAAAATAAAAGAATTTTTATTATTATGACAATATTTTTGTTCAAAGTCGGCGGCATTTCATGCATAAGCTCCATCGTATGGGTGGAATTTCATTTACAAACATGTAAAATGTAAAAAATTACTATTAAAAATTGTTATTAAATGTTTATACGGCGGAATTTCATTTAATAACTCCGCCGTATCGCCGGCATTTCATTCACAAAATCCGTCATACAAGCGGCACTTCATCCTCAATCTAAAATATCGTAATTTTTATTACTCTCAACGAAAAAAGAAAATTTAAAAAAATTAACCAGAATATTATTAAGTGGTTATTAAAATACTTTTAAGCTCCTGAGACGGCGGCATTTCATTCACAAACTCCGCCGTACGCGACAATTCATTCACAAACTCAAAAAAATGTATTAAAAAATCCGATAAGAGACACTTCGTTCACAAACTCTGGGAGGGGGCATTTCATTCATAAACTCCGCCGTATACGCGGCATTTCATTGTCAAATTTCAATATCGTTATTTCAGCAGCGGGAGAAAAGGGCTAAAATAAAAAAATATTAAAACAATACTAATTTTTAAGCGCCTAAGACGGCGGCATTTCATTTACAAACTTAGTCTTACAGGCGGCATTTCGCTGACTAACCCCAATGCCATCATTTTTATGACAGAAAAACAGAAAAGTCTTTTATTCACAAACTGCAAGTAATTTTTATTATTTTAACAGAGAAAAACATTTAAAAAAACTATATTTTTAAGTACCTGAGACCGGCATTTCATTCAAAAACTTCGACGTATGAGCGGCATTTCGTTGATTAACTCCAATACCGTCACTTTCATTACTTTCAGAATAAGCAGGAAGAAAGAATTTAATACGGCGGCATTTCATTAGCAAACTCCAACATTGTCATTTTTATGAAGATTCTCAAAAGAAAAAAATTGTTAAAAAGATGGCGACATTTCATTCACAACTCCAGCATCGTAATTTTTATATTACCTCAACAGAAAAAAACATCAGAAACAAAAGAATATTATAAAGTGATCATACGGTAGCATTTCATTTACAAACTCCGCGGTATAGGCGATATTTCATTCATAAACTCCAATAGTGTAATTTTTATTACTCTTAACAGAATAAAAACTAACGATTACTAATAAGAAGAAATAATATTGAATGTCCATATGGCGACATTTCATTTACTAACTCCACCGTATAGGCGGAATTTCATGCACAAACTCCGATATCGTAATTTTTAGTACTCGCAACAAAAGAAAATAATGGAAAATAAAAAATTATTATTTCGTGTTTTAAGAGCGGCGGCATTTCATTCACGAACTCAGTCGTAAAGGCGGCATTTCATTTACAAACTCCTATATCATAATTTTCATTACTCTCAACAGAGGAAAAATTAAAAATAAAAAATTACTATTAAGAGAATATTCTAAGACGGCGGCATTTCGTTCAAAAACTTCGTCGTATAGGCGGCATTTCACTTACAAATTCCAAATTCGTGATTTTTAATTTTCTCTGCAGAAAAAAATTAATAAAATATGATATTAAAATCATGTTATTAAATGTCTCGCGAACTCATTTGGCGGCATTTCATTTACAAACTCCGCCATATAGGCGGCATTTCATTCATAAATTTCATCGTATGTATGTATGTATGTATGTATTGATGTATTGATTCATTCAAAATATCAGCGATATAGAACATCGTAAACATATTAAATTATAAGGGGCATTTCATTTATAAACTCGTACATCATAATTTTTATAACTCTCAACAGAAAACAAACAAAAAAATAAAAATTATTGTTAAAAAAAATTACGTCATTAAATGTCCATACGATGGCATTTCATTTACAACGGTATTTTGTTCATAAACTCCATCCAATATAATCATTTTTATTATTGTCAACTAAAGGGAAAAAAATAACAGAAGTAATTATTAAAAAATATTTTGAAACGCCCAAGACGGCGGCATTTCATTCGCAAATTCCGTTGTACAAGCGACATTTCATTAACAAATTCCAATATCGTAACTCTAATTACTCTCCACGGAAGAAAAATTTGAAAATAAAAGAATTATTATTATTAAAAAAACATTTATGTTCTAGGACGGCGGAATTTCATACATAAACTCCATCGTATGGGTGGAATTTCATTTACAAACAAGCAAAAAAGTCAAAAATTATTAAAAAATGTTATTAAATGTTTATACGGCGAAGTTTTATTTAATAACTCCGCCGTATCGCCGGCATTTCATTCACAAATTCCGCCATACAAGCGGCATTTCATTCTCAATCTAAAATATCGTAATTTTTATTACTCTGAACAGAAGAAAATAATTAAAACTAAAAAAGTTATTATTAATAAAATATTATTGCAGGTCTACAAGGCGGCATTTCGTTCTCAAATTCCGTCGTAGAAGCTACACTTCACTTTCAATTAAAATATCGTAATTTCTATTACTCTCAACGGAATAAAAATGAAAAAAAATAAAATAAACAGAATATTATTAAGTGGCTATAAAAATACTATTAAAATACTTTTAAGCTTTTGAGACGGCGGCATTTCATTCAAGAGTTCCGATATTGTCATTTTTATTGCTTTCAACGCAATGAAAAATTAACAATAAAATAACTTTTATTAAAAAATATTATTAGACGCCTAAGACGGCTACATTTCATTTACAAATTCCGTCGTACAGACGACATTTCATTCACAAACTCCATCGCATAGGCGACATTTCATTCATAAACTCCAATATCGTAATTCTAATTACTCTCTACGGGGGAAAAAAATTAAAACAATATTTTTAAGCACCTAAGACTGCGGCATTTCATTCGCAACTCCGTCGTATCGGCGGCATTTCATTCACAAAATCCAATATCGTAATTTTAATTACTCTCATTTACAAATTCCGTCGTACAGACGACATTTCATTCACAAACTCCATCGCATAGGCGACATTTCATTCATAAACTCCAATATCGTAATTCTAATTACTCTCTACGGGGAAAAAATTAAAACAATATTTTTAAGTACCTAAGACTGCGGCATTTCATTCGCAACTCCGTCGTATCGGCGACATTTCATTAACAAATTCCAATATCGTAATTTCGTTACTCTCAACAGAAGAAAAATTTGAAAATAAAAGAATTATTATTATTAAAAAAAACATTTTTGTTCTAGGACGGCGGAATTTCATACATAAACTCCATCGTTTGGGTGGAATTTCATTTACGAACAAGTGAAATGTAAAAAATTATTAAAAAAATACTATTAAATGTTTATACGGCAGAATTTCATTTAATAACTCCGCCGTAAGCCGGCATTTCGTTCACATAATCCGCCGTACAAGCGGCACTTCATCATCAATCTAAAATATCGTAATTTTTATTACTCTTAACAGAAGTAAATAATTAAAACTAAAAAAATTATTATTAATAAAATATTATTGCAGGTCTACAAGGCGGCATTTCGTTCTCAAACTCCGTCGTAGAGGCGACACTTCACTTTCAATTAAAATATCGTAATTTCTATTACTCTCGACGGAATAAAAATGAAAAAAAAAAATGAAACAGAATATTATTAAGTGGCTATAAAAATACTGTTAAGCTTTTGAGACGGCGGCATTTCATTCAAGAGCTCCGATATTGTAATTTTTATTGCTTTCAACGCAATGAAAAATTAACAATAAAATAATTTTTATTAAAAAATATTATTAGACGCCTAGGACGGCTACATTTCATTCACAAACTCCATCGCATAGGCGACATTTCATTCATAAACTCCAACATCGTAGTTCTAATTACTCTCTTCGGGGGAAAAAAATTAAAACAATATTTTTAAGCGCCTATGACTGCGGCATTTCATTCACAACTCCCGTCGTATCGGCGACATTTCATTTACAAAATCCAATATCGTAATTTTAATTACTCTCTACAGAAGAAAGTAAAAAAAATTAAAACAATATTTTTAAGCACATAAGACTGCGGCATTTCATTCACAAACTCCGTCGTATAGGCGACATTTCATTAACAAACTCCAATATCGTAACTCTAATTACTCTCTACGGAAGAAGAAAATTAAAACAATATTTTTAAGCACCTAAGACTGCGGCATTTCATTCACAACTTCGTCGTATCGGCGACATTTCATTTACAAAATCCAATATCGTAATTTTAATTACTCTCTACAGAAGAAAGTAAAAAAAAATGAAAACTATTTTTAAGCACCTAAGACTGCGGCATTTCATTCACAAACTCCATCGTATAGGCGACATTTCATTAACAAACTCCAACATCGTAACTCTAATTACTTTCTACGGAAGAAGAAAATTAAAATAATATTTTTAAGCACCTAAGACTGCGGCATTTCATTCTCAACTCCGTCGTATCGGCGGCATTTCATTCACAAAATCCAATATCGTAATTTTAATTACTCTCTACAGAAGAAAGTAAAAAAAAATGAAAACAATATTTTTAAGCACCTAAGACTGCGGCATTTCATTCACAAACTCCATCGTATAGGCGACATTTCATTAACAAACTCCAATATCGTAACTCTAATTACTCTGTACGGAAGAAGAAAATTAAAACAATATTTTTAAGCACCTATGACTGCGGCATTTCATTCACAACTCCCGTCGTATCGGCGACTTTCATTTACAAAATCCAATATCGTAATTTTAATTACTCTCTACAGAAGAAAGTAAAAAAGAATTAAAACAATATTTTTAAACGCCTATGACTGCGGCATTTCATTCACAGACTCCGTCGCACAGGCGGCATTTCATCACAAACTCCAGTAACGTAATTTTTATTATTTTCATCGCAAGAAAAGTATTTTATTATACATTTTTCGTTAATACTTACGTGAATCTTGTGCCTGGTATCTTTTATAGCTTTGATCATGTACAGGCCCATTTCGACGCAGCAATGGGCATGGTCGGATCTCGCCGTAGGCAAACCAGAAACGCAATAGTAACAGTCCCCCAGCAGTTTTATTCGTAGGCAATGATTTTCCTGAAACACACACGAAAAATCTAGGTAAGGTATAAGAAAGATACAAAAACACATACAGTGTGATACACCAAAAATAACATTGAAAATTAGAACCTGCTGATAGTAGTGTGTTTTTTATAACTAAGGTATTAAAAAAAAACAATTACAGATGGGCGAGCTGGAAATAAGAACAGGGAATCGAGGACGCTGAGTCTGAGTCTGAAAAGTGCGTGACTCACCGTAGCTAATTTGTCGAATCTCGCGAATAACTCGTTCAGTATCTTCACCAATTCTTGAGCGCTGCAGTGACTGGCAAGTGCTGAAACGTCACATTCGATTAAATAAGGTTGGCTATTCGCGTAATAGTTTTTTTGTTTACCAGTGAACCCCTTGATGTCAGCGAATAAGATGCTGACGTTCTCGTGCCGGTGGATGTAGATCTTGTGGAACTGGTGCGGCTCGAACAAGCCGGTCCTCTCCTCCTCCTTGGAGATGTCCCGAATGATCTCCTTGACCACAAAATCGGGGAGGACTGGCGGAGAAGGAGGCAAAATGGCGTTAAATCCCGCGCGGGGCAAAGAACGGCGTAAAGACTCACCGGACAACAGGAGCTTCTCCTGCTTGTCGTTCTCGCTTTGGGTGCGGTACCTCGTCTCCATCGAACGGTGCGTCTCCAAGAACGCCTTCCTCTGGCTGCGATCGGTGAGGTACTTGGTGTACATCCCCGCGAAATTCACCGTGAGGTACAACAGGGCGTTGGCCGATATTCTCTGCACGAAGCACCTGCAGTAGTCCTCCTGAAATTTAAATTGTTGGTGATCCAAATTATTCCCCAAAGTTTGGATAGTGACAAAGTATCACAAACGTCCATGGTTGAAGCGGGATTCGAGCCCGGCCCTCGACGCTTGAAGACCAAAAACGTTTAGGGTTTTAATACGTACACGGTTGGTGCAGTCTTGCCAAACCCTCAACACTATTAAAATCACGACGTGGCACAGGGCGGAAACTGCTCCGGCTATCATGCACCACCTCAGGGGGAGCGGTAGCATGGCGTAGGGCACGAACACGATGAACAGGACGTACCAAGTCAGCTCCTCGTACGTATTGAAGCCGAGGCCTTTGCCGAGGAAACCTAAAAATACCATTCGTTACTTAAACGTGGGTGGGTAACACTGACGCTTTTTGAAAAATAAACGTGAGTTTTCGAAAACAAAACGCGAGAAAGTGAAAAAATCGCGGTTTTCGGGGCCCCGTAAGGGTCCAGGGTCGAACTCTTGTAAATAAGAATTAAGGGCCACGTTTTGGTTCAATTCGGCCGGTTAATAGCACTTCGCGAATTTATTGAGGGGCAAGAACCGGGAATTTTTCTAAATACGGACCTGCACGCGCTCGCTGGGGCGTTGTAGCGAAAAGAGGTTATCACCATGGGATTCCCCGGTCATTTTTACTTATTGAGTTTCGAAATCAAAGCGCTCCGACGAAGTTTAGGTGCCGGGAAAAATTCGCGAAAAGTGCAACCCCCTCACATATTCGCCTCAGCCGCCGCCATCTGGCGGGTGATTGTTTCATGACCGCCACCAAAAGCCGTCCGAAGGGTTCATCTAGAAAGTGTTCTTACGGATTTTTGAAAAACCTACTCTAGCTCCGACACCCGGCAGGGGGGTAACCCTGCTTACTAAAGCGTGGATCCAACGGCTGCGGCCGTTGGTGACCATTGTGGACGTATGATAGAGTTCCTATGGGTGTGACGAGCCCACCGTCCTCAGTTGGCGCACCAGTGCCTGGGTTGCACGTAACCTAATCTGTAGGACTCGGCCGACTTGTTCGGTCGTGGCCGAACTTCCCACCAGTGAAGCAAACTGGTACCGTGGGGACCGGTTAGCCCGGAGGATACCCTCCCCTCCTCTGGAGTGGAGCGAGCAGAGGGGACCTCCACCGGTCGACTGGGTTGGACTCACCGGGCAGTGGTTGATGGCCCGCATGCTTGGTTAGGATGATGCCCACCCCATCCCGACGTGTGAACTGCGGATCTCAGTTCCGGCACTAGCCTGGATAGCTAGTAGAGATTAGATAGGTCTCCCTTCACCAGAAGGGGCGAGGAGCGTGCAACTCCGAACCAGTCTGGTAGCAGGACGACACTTTATAGTGTCAGCCACCGAGAGGTGGGCTTCCCTGCGCGCTGATTGAGCGTATCTCAATCCGATGGCTCTGGTCGGGGCCCGAGCGGAGAAGGGCTAACTTGCTCAGGTGCCGCTCGTAGCGTTACAGGGTAGATAAGGGGGCGCTGTCTGTCTGTCTGTCTGTTTCTATTTACCTGTCGATATCTTCGTTTCTGTTGATTCTCCTAGTGTTTAAGAGTCGAAGAAACACAATTGTCTCTACGCGCCTCTTTGTTATCTATTGGTCCTTCTGGATTGGCGTTGTGCGTCGGCAGTTTCATATTTTCTTGGCTTTCGGGTATGAAATGAGAAAGTAACGGAAAACTCTACTCCGCCTCTAAGTTTTTATTGGTTCTCTACTCATGTTCTTTCTATCTACATATCTATCGATATCTTTGTTTCCATTGATTCTCCTAGAGTGCCTTCCTTGTTTCAGAATGACGGACGTGAGCGTCGGCTATTTCATTTCTTATTGGCCCTCGTAGATGAAATGAAAACAAACAAGAACTCTTTGCTTCGCCCCTATGTTTTCGTTGGTTCACGGACGTGAGCGTCAGCAATTTCGTTTCTTATTGGCTCTCGAGGATGAAACGAAAACAAACAAGAACTCTTTGCTCCGCCCCTATGTTTTCGTTGGTTCTCAGGCGTGAGCGTCAGCAATTTCATTTCTTATTGGCTCTCGAGGATGAAACGAAAACAAACAGGAACTCTTTGCCCCGCCCCTATGTTTTCATTGGTTCTCGTCAAACATCTGGCGTTTTCGATTCGTTGCGCCGAAGCGCTTTCATCTTGCTTTATCCTCATGTAATACTAGAGTGCTCTAGAGCAATGAATCGAAAACGCTGTATTTTTCTTTGAATATGTTTAAGAGTCCGTCTTAACGCGCCCCTTTGTTTTCTATTGGTTCTCTTAGGAGCCATACGCGTTGGCAAAACTCTTCGCTCCACCCCTATGTCATTTTTGCTTCTGTGAGTGTTTAAGAGTCGAAGTAACACAACGGTATTTACTCCGCCCCTTCGTTTCTATTGGTTCTCCTAGATTGCGTCATATGTGAACAAGAGCGTCAGCAATTTCATTTTTGATTGGCTTTCGCGGATGAAATGGAAACGTCTTTATGTCTCAGTTGGTTCTCATCGACAAGGATGATTTTATTGCAAGTCGAAAAGATACTCCGCCCCTTTGCTTCTATTGGCTCTCCTAGATCACGCCGTATCACGACATGAGCGTCAGCAATTTCGTTTTTAATTGGCTTGCGAGAATGAAATGAAAATAAGCGAATACACTTCAGCCCCGCCCCTTGATTTTCATTGCAAGCATTTAAGAACCACCGAAGAAATGCAATGGTATTTACCCTGCCCCTTTGTTTCTATTGGTTCTGTTGAATAGCCTCGTTTCACGATATAAGCGCTAGCAATTTCATCTTGCATTGCTTGTCGAATATGGTAAAACGGAAACAAACGAAAGCTCGTTGCCCCACCCCCATGTTTTTATTGGTTCTCGTCGATGTCTACGTTTTCATTGGCTTTCTAACATTTAGAAGAAACAATAGAATCCGGTATTCATATCTGTATCTCGTTTCATTTATTCATAAGCTTAGGTTATGTTGGGGTAACTCCATAGGAGTCCAAAGTCGATAAAGACGTACCTAGGTCTTTGAAAATTGCGAATTGTATGACGTCATCGTCGGTTTCCATATTTTCGAAACGTCCCCCGTATATTGCATTCCAACACAAAACACGAACACCTTTTTTTTTTTTAGATACAAATTACTTAATCGACGCAATTTCTTGCTCGTTTAAAATAATCAAGTTAATTTGTAAGTTATTTTTTTTGTCCTGAGGAGCTATCGTCGTGGAGCGAAACGTCGACATTTCGAACGTCTTCTAAAGCCATCCGAAGAACGACCATTATATTATTATTATTATTATTATTATTGACTTCGCTCACCGACCGCATTTCCAATTCCGAGGTGAACGCACCCTCCCCGGAATCATCCCGGGCGGCTGGTTAGTTCGGAACTTTCCCTCATTCGGAAAACGAAAGAGTTTCCCGATGGATCTCTGCAATCACTCGAGACTGGCTTATGTACATGACGTAGTAAAATTATTTTTCGTACTTTGTATGCTTTAACGGGCGGGTTAATACAGCAGCGTCATTAGGGATGGAGGGGCAGGAGGGGGAGGAGAAGAAGGCTGATCGCACTGGGCGATCACTATCAGAGAGGGTGAGTCTAAAGTGATTGTTTATATGAAAGGAGATGGCCCCCTTTCGTTGTAAGTAATGCGCCTAAATTTGTGCTTCAGTGATGACTAAAGCACGGATTTAGGTGAATCAAGATGGCTCACGACCTAAAAATGCGTGCTTTAGTCATCACCGTACTGTCAAAACACAAGCGGTCTCCTGACAAGAAATAAAAAGACAAACTTCACGTCTTTACCCTCTCTATATATAAAGGACTCTATAATTGGCTGATAAGAGCGCCATCTCTTGACGAACAATAGAAACAAATGACTTTAGATTTCGAGAAATAATTCCAAACTCATACTTTTTTTAATTCGAAAATATGCAGTAGCTATATATTTTTGTGCAACTCAAAATGCACGGCGCGCCACCTCTTGACCAATAATAAAAACAACCGACGTTAGATTTCGAAGAGCGAGTTTGAACGAATTTAAGCAATTTTTGAGAGAAGAGAATGAATCAATCAATTGGAAAATGTTCGGGGTATTTACGTGGCATTTTTTGTGACTCTTACGCAAAAAGCACGAGCGTTTCGTTGACTGATTCAGAGCGCCATCTTTCGACGAGAAATACAAACAACCTAATAACAGACAGACAGACAGACAGACAGAGAGCCCCTTATCTACCCTGTTAACGCTACGAGCGGTACCTGAGCAAGTTAGCCCTTAACCGTCCCGGGCCCCGACCAGAGCCATCGGATTGAGATACGCTCAATCAACGCGCAGGGAAGCCCACCTCTCGGTGGCTGACACTATAAAGTGTCGTCCTGCTACCAGACTGGTTCGGAGTTGCACGCTCCTCGCCCCTTCTGGTGAAGGGAGACCTATCTAATCTCTACTAGCTATCCAGGCTAGTGCCGGAACTGAGATCCGCAGTTCACACGTCGGGATGGGGTGGACATCATCCCTAACCCAGCATGCGGGCCATCAACCACTACCCCCGTGAGTCCAACCCAGTCGACCGGTGGAGGTCCTCTGCTCGCTCCACTCCAGAGGAGGGGAGGGTATCCTCCGGGCTAACCGGTCCCCACGGTACCAGTTTGCTTCACTGGTGGGAAGTTCGGCCACGACCGAACAAGTCGGCCGAGTCCTACAGATTAGGTTACGTGCAACCCAGGCACTGGTGCGCCAACTGAGGACGGTGGGCTCGTCACACCCATAGGAACTCTATCATACGTCCACATGGATCCACGCTTTAGTAAGCAGGGTTACCCCCCTGCCGGGAACCTAATAACAATCGGATTTTGAGAGATGACTTCAAGTTCCAAACTAAATTTTTGTCGCGAGAAAATAAACCGACTTCTGGAGGGCGATCGTTTCGCGACCGCCACCAAAAGTCATCCGAAGGGTTTATCCAGAAACTGTTTTTACGGATTTTTGAAAAATCTTCCTTGGCTGCGACGGTATCGAAAAAACCTCAAAAAACGGCGTTTTTAGCGTTTTTTTAGGGGGGCAAACCGCCCCTAAAGCGAAATTCAAAAATCGACCACCCAATCTGTGTGAACCACGGCCTTGCAACTTTTATATATTTACTTTTTATTCTGGAAAGAAAAAGTAGACTCGTTTTTTACTTACACGTATGATAAATAATAAAATTAGTAAATTTACGTTACGTAAATATAATTTGGAATATTAACTCTTGATAATGTCTGGTATAAATGTTTGCGACTTGAAATTGAGTGAGCTCAAAGAAGAACTCCAAAAAAGAGGTGTAAAGCCATCTGGAAACAAAACGCAATTAGCCGATAAATTAAGTTGTTTATTGGAAATCACAGGATACCGAAGAAGAAGAAAATCTTACTATTAACATATCGGAAGGAACTTTAATCAATTTAAGTGCAAATGTGTCTTCAAATACAATTATTTATAACGAAGATATAAAACGGAAGCGTAAAAATAATAAATTAATATTTTCGCTACTACATAAAATAAATTCCCTGGAATCTAAAATAAAAAGCTTGGAAGTTCGTGTAACAAAACTCTCGAAAAAATTATGTGCAAACAACACAGTTTTACTTAAAAATAATACTAAGACATTAGACACTGATAAACAAGATACGTTAATAAAAAATAATATACAGGGTTCAATACTTAGCCACACAAACACTACTAATAACAATGTGAATGTTAGTAATAATTTATCAAACGTTAATTTTAACACTCTAAACGATCGTGAAGTGACGAATGGTACGGTTGCTCCAAGTAGTCAGGCGACCCCAAAGCATGGAACTTCCCCAACAAGTACAACAGGAACTGAGGGTGGTGCAATATCCAAGACGTTTAAATCCGTGGAGAAGGTGAAAAGGAAAATATTAATGTTAGCCGACAGCCACGGACGTGACTCAGTGCATATATTGTCAAATTTGTTAGATTCGGACTTTCAGATTGAATGTATATTCAAACCAAACGCTAATTTTGAGGGAGTCTTGTGCGATGTAGATAAGTTATGTTGTAATTTTAACCTTTATGATTTTGTGATAATTTTAGCGGGAACAAATAATGTGCTCAAAGGAACTTCGATACAAGCAGAAAACTTAGACAAACGACAATCTCTTTTCGAGGCCGTAAATGTTATATATGTGTCCGTGCCATATTGGGAAGATAAAAGTGTTTTAAACAGTTTAATTTATGAATTCAATAACAAAATATTTAATTTTATGAACAGTTGGGATATTAAAACTAATTACTATGTTGAGACAAATTCAATCATTTCTTACAAAGATAAAACTAAGCACGGTTTACATTTAAATCGTCATGGTAAATATAAATTATTTCGTTATATTGCAAAATTGATACATAATATATTCAACAATGAACCCAATTTTGTTAATCATAATAATTTGATTCAAATAGATCATTCAGTAAATTTTCAAACGAATGCGACAGCACAAAAAATACTTTAGCTCTTTTTCTCTTAAATATACGTAGTTTAAGGAATAAAATCACTCCCCTTGAGGGGTTGCTATGTGAGTTATCTAATCCAGAAATTGTTTGTTTGACCGAGCATTGGTTGTCAGAGGATGAATTACCACATTTTTGTCTTAGTAATTATAATTTAATTAATTCTTACTGTAGATTACAAAATAGGGGCGGAGGAGTTTGCATTTATGCCCATAAAAAACTTAATCTTTCATCTTTTAGTTGTAATGTTGAATGTTTGACGAAGGATTTCGAATATACATGCGCTCAGTTCATGAATGGAAATGTTAAATATACAATTGTTTGTGTTTATAGGTCCCCTAGCGGGAACATTGATGTGTTTATCGACGGACTCTTTTCTTTACTTCAACTTCTTACCAGAAACAATACGACTTTAATAGTATGCGGTGATTTCAACACAAATTTTATCGAAAATTCTAAGACATCGCTGAATGTTTTAAATGTTTTTAAATCATTCAATCTGATACCATTTGTTAACCAACCTACTAGAATTACGAATTCTACATCCACCTTAATTGATAACATTTTTGCAAGTATTTGTGACAACATTTTGGACTGTCGTGTTTCGGATACAATTTTATCTGACCACTGCTATCAGATATTATCTATTAAAGATCTAAATATTAGTCGAAGTGATGCAACTACAATCATTTATAAACGGAATTTTTTAGAAAGTAACGTTAGGCGTATGCAATCTGCCTTAGAAAATGAAGCATGGAGTAATGTTTTCAATACATATAACGCAAATGAAGCATTCAACTATTTTTATAATACCTTCCTACAATACTTTAATTATTGTTTTCCGTTATCTAAGTGTCGCCTTGACTCTAATAAATTTAACTTGCCCTGGTTTAATGATTCACTACGCAAACTTGCTCGTAACTTAAGGGAGCTGCTTGTTCTTTGTAAATGGTATGACGATAGGCATTTACACAAATTATATAAATATCAGAAAGAGAATTACAACGTAGCCTTAAAGGAAGCTAAAAGGCAATACTTTGACAACAAAATATCATTATCCTCTAATAAAGCAAAAACTGCATGGAATATTATTAGGCAAACAGTAAACTCCAGTTCAGACTTTAAAATATCTCTGTCTTCTGATAATCGGAACGCGGACCCGAAAATCATAGCTCAAAGATTTTGCGATCATTTTAGTGCCATAACTTCCAATATAAATCACCAGACGAATCAATGTAATATTAATTTTAAATATGATCATAATATGTTTTTATCTCCTACTGACGAAGAAGAGATTAGAACTGTAATTAAACAAATTTCTAACAAAAATTCAGCTGGTATTGATGAGGTGCCTTGCTCTCTGTTAAAAAAGCTTTGCAATTTTATAATATCTCCACTAACAAATATAATAAATAAATGCTTTTCTCAGGGTATATTCCCAGATAAAATAAAATGTGGTAAAGTCGTACCAATTCACAAAACGGGTAATCGATCAGATGTGGAAAATTACCGACCCATTTCTCTTTTGTTGGTGTTCAGTAAAATTTTCGAAAAAATCTTGAATAAGAGATTAATCTCATTCTTATCGAAATTCGATATATTAAATAAAAATCAATTTGGCTTCATTAGCAATGCATCCACTAAAGATGCTATTTACAATAGTTTAACATACATTTATGAAAATTTAGATAAAAAACGTAACGTAACCGGCATATTTTTTGATCTTTCCAAGGCATTCGATCTAATGGATCACAGTATTTTACTAAATAAAATGGAAGCATATGGAATACGGGGTGCAGCTTTGAATGTGTTCAAATCATATTTAAATAACCGCAGTCAAGTAGTTTCATTGACATCAGAATTTAATGGTGAAATAAAAACTCATATATCCTCGGAATCACTTATCTATCGCGGAATCCCACAAGGATCCATTTTAGGACCAACATTGTTCTTAATTTATGTTAATGATCTACCTCTATCACTAAAAACAGGTCGTCTGTCACAATATGCGGATGACACTAGTATAATCATCTCCGGGGAATCCATTGCTGAAAATTCTAAAGCATGTTCTTAAATTACAAGTAGGATGAATGAATGGTGTATTAGCAACAATTTGTGTCTTAATATGGGAAAAACAACTATAATCAATTTTAAAACATATTCAACTGATTACAGTATTTACGTAAAACACAATAGCAAGTCCTTGCAAACTTCAAATACCGTCGATTTTCTCGGTCTTCGCGTCGACTCAAGACTTGATTGGGAGCTGCACTGTTGTAAGATAAGTAAAAAATTAAGTTCTGCTTTTTATGCCTTGAATCATTTAAGACATCATGTGGGCATAACATCACTAAAATCATTCTATTTTGCGTATGTTGAATCGAGACTAAGATATGGCTTAATATTCTGGGGCTCATGCAGTCGATTCACGAACTTGTTTTTGCTGCAAAAGAGAATTGTCAGAATCATGTGTGGCGTACCGTCGAATACACCATGTAAACCGCTATTCAAAAAGCTAAAAATACTACCATTAGCCTGTTTATACATTTTTGAATTAGCTACTTTCATAAAACAGAATGAGCGCATGTACATCCGAAATTCTGATTTGTATGATAACATGAATACTAGACATTTTAATAATTTCAGTATTCCTAAACACAGGTCAACATTCTACGAACGCGGTGCACACTACAAAGCAATTAAAGTTTTTAATGCATTACCCTCCTTCATTAAAAGTGCAAACTTAAAACAATTTAAACCCTTACTTAAAACCTATCACATAAGTGAATATTTAACGACATAAATTTAATCTTCTGACAATTCGTGCTCTGCTAGACAAATTAGACCGGATGACGCATACTATGTATTTCATAGTGTTAGTTTAAGTACCAGTAAGTACATCCAACTATAGTTTCTGCCAAAATAGCAAATTATTAATGTTCCATTTTCTTTTACTAATTGTAAGTTATAAATTGACAATGTCCATATCTTTCTGTGATAAGTGACAATAAAACTATTATTATTATTATTATTAAGAATCATGCGCAATAAAATTCACTACCACACCACGAAAGCCGTTTCAAGATTGGTGCAGAAACGGCTCCGTGGTTTTCGAAAAAGTGCACTTTTCAGAGTTTTTATCCGATAAGTAGTATTGCCAATGGAAGGAATTCCATAACTACCATCGTCATCAGGTTCCCCGGTCTCTTTTACCTATTAAGTTTCGACATTAAAGCGCTCCGACGAAGTTTACGTGCCGGAAAAAGTGCAACCCCCTCACATATTCGTTTCCGCCGTTGCCATCTGGCGGACGATCGTTTCGCGACTGCCACCAAAAGTCATCCGAAGGATTTATCTAGAAATTGTTTTTACGGATTTTTGAAAAACCTCCTCTGGTTGCGACAGTCCCGGCAGGGGGGTTACCCTGCTTACTAAAGCGTGGATCCAACGGCTTCGGCCGTAGGTGACCATTGTGGACGTATGATAGAGTTCCTATGGGTGTGACGAGCCCACCGTCCCGAATTGGCGTACCAGTGCCTGGGTTGCACGTAACCTAATCTGTAGGACTCGGCCGACTTGTTCGGTCGTGGCCGAACTTCCCACCAGTGAAGCAAACTGGTACCGTGGGGACCGGTTAGCCCGGAGGATACCCTCCCCTCCTCTGGAGTGGAGCGAGCAGAGGGGACCTCCACCGGTCGACTGGGTTGGACTCACGGGGGTAGTGGTTGATGGCCCGCATGCTGGGTTAGGGATGATGTCCACCCCATCCCGACGTGTGAACTGCGGATCTCAGTTCCGGCACTAGCCTGGATAGCTAGTAGAGATTAGATAGGTCTCCCTTGACCAGAAGGGGCGAGGGGCGTGCAACCCCGAACCAGTCTGGTAGCAGGACGACACTTTATAGTGTCAGCCACCGAAAGGTGGGCTGCCCTGCGCGCTGATTGGGCGTATCTCAATCCGATGGCTCTGGTCGGGGCCCGAGACGGATAAGGGCTAACTTGCTCAGGTACCGCTCGTAGCGCTTTAGGGTAGATTAGGGGGGCACTGTCTGTCTGTCTGTCTAGTTGCGAAAGTACCGAAAAAACCTCAGAAAAACGCCGTTTTTGGCGGTTTTTTAGGGGGCAACCTGCCCCCAGAGCGAAATTCAAAAATCGCCCACGCAGGAATTGTGCGCAACAAAATTCATCACCGCACCACGGAAGCCGTTTCGAGATTAATGCAAAAACGGCTCCGTGCTTGTCAAGAAAGTGCACTTTTCATAGTTTTTTTTTTGTCGAGTGCCTAATATTTACTCGTGTGACACGGAATTAGCTTAAGAATGTGCTCAATCTACTATAGTAAAAAAAAAAACTCGAACAATTTAGAAGGACCCACGTGTTTTTTACTCACCTTGGGCGTTTAACAATAACCACGTGCAAATGGCAGCCCAATGGAGGTAGTTATTTGCAAAGCACCGCCACCAACCCAAGACGCAAACTGCAATGTTGGCGGCCATGCTGCACACAGACCAAATTATAGAATCCGTGTGTCCGGCTTCGAGTGTACCCTGAGTTTCCGTCGCCCAAATGGCGATCAAAGCTACCTGGAATTGGAAAAACAAAAGTATCTGAATTTGAGCTACTAACGACTGCGCCATCGCCACTAATAAATTCATGTAAAGTACCTATACTATATTCCTTATCGCTTACCTTCAGGAAGAAGTCGACGATATTTACAATAATGAGGGACTTCTGCCTCTGGCGATGCGAATAACGAAGGTACGCCATTTCGAGGTGCTTGCTGTGGAAGCTGTTCGTCAAACTAGGCCAATAGATACCCTTGTACATGAGTCCTCGCTTGAAGACGGTGGCCAGGTCGGCTGAAAATTGCACAGAACGTCTCCCCGTTATCGACCCGCCGATTGACATAAATTACCGGCGGAGATAAAAGGAACAATTTGAATTATTAGAGACCGCGAAGGTCCCGAAATTTCGTGGCTCTCCCCGGGTCGTCGGTCGGGGTCTTTGAAGCGCGCGAATTTATTCTTCCTATTAGCAAGTCTGAGGGACTGATTTCTGTATAATTAATGATTAGCCGAATTAAATAAATGAGCGTGGGGAGCTGACGACCCGAACGTAACGACGACCTTCCACGTAATTAGCAAGGTCTAAGTTTCCGGGAAAGAAATTTGAAATGAAAATGTCATTTTCGTTGGCTTTTCCACAAGAGATTTTCAAGTTAATCCAAGTAGTTATAAAAATGTATGTCTCTTGCTTGCGCAAAATTTAAGGTTTAGAGATACAGAATACTACGCATTATTTCCGAATATTACGCAGTATTGTAAATGTAAGCGAAATGATTCAACTTACCCTGATGCACTTCAGAGAACGAATCTTCCTCGTTAGGATAAATCGAGGTCCTGTGCCTGTATGCATAATTCGATCCGCCGTAAATCTCCGCGGCAGGATCGTCACAGTTTTTAACGTCGTTATTCAACGGCGGTACCCTCTCCTCGAGATTGGGGGGTTGCAGGTGGTTGTTGCAGCGTTCCAACGTCGCCTGAGGAAATTCGCCGAAGTAAAATAACAACGCAACGGTCGCAGGTGTTAGTACCTGTTTGTTGTCTCCGTGGTCCTCGATCGAGTTGCAGGTTTGCACGAGCGCGTTGTCCTTGAACTGGTCCTTAGCTTCCATGGCGGCGATGGCGATGTTGGCGAAATTGTGCTTCTTCTTGCGCTGAGACGACAACTTGCGGACGGCGTTCGCCCAACGCTCTTTCGTGTGGTGCGCAAATCCATTTCTGCAAAGGAATTTTTAGTTTAATGACAAAATTCCACGTGTTAACAATTGTCTTATCAAGAAAGCTATGTAGTCATATAATAAGTCTATGCCGTCCATAAATTTGTTGTATAAATCGACTCCATTCATGCTTCTGAGTGTGCTGAGCAGCGACGAGGTGTTTGTGCCTGGTCATTTAATGTTTTCATGTTTGCCAATAGATGGCGTTCGCATACTCGCATGTTTTTGAGTGTATTGAATAGCAGGAGGTGTTCGTTCAAGATCACGATTCAATTCACCGAATTAACTTGCGTTTACTTCAACGCGACGTTTCTCTCGCCTAGATTTTTCAAAAGTTCGCGCGCTTTTCTTTTTAAAGACAATCTTTTCTGCGCTTCCCAATAGATGGCGGTCGCTGACTTTTACGTTTCTGAGTGTGTTGAGCAGCGACGAGGTGTTTGTGCCAGGTCACGATTTAATTACGCTTTTCGTTTGATGTTTTCATGTTTTCCAATAGATGGCGTTCGCACACTCGCATGTTTTTGAATGTGTTGAATAGCAAGGAGGTGTTCGTTCAAGGTCACGATTCGATAGACCGAATTAACTTGCGTTTACTTTAGTGCGACGTTTCTCTCGCCTAGATTTTTCAAAAGTTCGCGCGCTTTTCTTTTTAAAGGCAATCTTTTCTGCGCTTCTCAATAGATGGCGGTCGCTGACTTTTACGTTTCTGAGTGTGCTGAGCAGCGACGAGGTGTCTGTGCCAGGTCACGATTTAATTACGCTTTTCGTTTGATGTTTTCATGTTTTCCAATAGATGGCGTTCAAACACTCCCACATTTTTGAGTGCGTCGAATAGCAAGGAGGTGTTCGTTCAAGGTCACGAGTGAATTAACCGAGCCAACTTCCTCCGTTTACGGCATCGTTCAGTACACACGAAACGGAAAGACGTTTCTCTCGCTCGTTTTTCAAAAAAGTCGCGCGCGTTTCGTTTGAAAGAAAAGATTTCCAATAGATGGCGTTATTCATTTACTCTCGCGTTTTTTATTGTAACAGTTCAACTAACTTCAAGTCAGCTTCCATTTGCGTCGGCATTTCAATATTCCACGTTTCCCGAACTAATTTTTCAGTTGAAAAAAAAAAATGTCCGTGTTTTCTAACAGATGGCGCTCATTCGCACTCGCGTATTTGGATTTTACCAATTTTCTCTTTCTGATAGACACTCGCGCAACGAAATCTATTGAAAGAAACGATGTTGAGTCTTTTTTTCTTTCAGCGACGTTTCTTCCTTGATCACAAGAGACTTCTTCAGAGACGATGCTGTTATTAGTTGTTCTTCTTCTGCGCCAGCAGCAGAAGAACAGTTGGTTGTTTGTTGCTACTGCAGCACTGCGAATATATCGCAGTAGCAACAGCATCGACCCTGAAGATGTTCCATGTAATCGAGAACGAAACGCCGGTATAAGAAAAATTAGATCAATTTGGTTCCAAACAACGGCTGCGAAATCCTTCAAGTGAAGTTGCTTTAAGTAACTTACCGAGCGCTCCGATAGATGGCGTCTATTATTTTGTTGCAAGTGATGTTGCTCTAAGTAACATCCAGTAGATGGCGTTTATTTTTTTGTTAAAGAAATAAATATCTTTTTACTAGAAAACACATGCCTTTCTTAGGCCCGGTTTATCGATCTCAGTATAACTTTAAACTTCAGTTTATTTTCATTGCTTCTATAAGAATAAACTGAAGTTTAATGTTAAACTGAGATCGAAAAACCGGGCCTCAGTCAGATGAAAATGCCTCCTATCTTTCTTGATAGGTGATATTCGTTGGCCGTCGTCCATTAGAAAATGACTTCCCTCAACACGCCTTCCAGCCACTTAACCTCTGCATCATCGATGTGGAACTCGAAGATCTCTTTTTTTTTGACAAATCATATTGTCAATGTGGAAATTGTTCAAAAATATCACAAACGCTTTTATGAATTTAAAAAACCTCCTCTAGCTCCGCTAGAATCGAGAAAACCTCAGAAAACGCCGTTATTAGTCGTTTCTCCGGAGGCAAACCGCCCCCAGAGCGAAATTCATAAATTGACAACAACGCAGAAGTTGTGCGCATCAAAATTTGCCATCACATAGCGAAAACCGTATCGAAATCACTGTGAAAATGGCCCCGTGGTTGTCGAAAAAAAGTCGCGGAAAAAACAAACACCTTACACATTGGCCTCCGCCGCCGCCATTTGGCGGGCGATCGTTTCGTGACCGCCGCCAAAAAACGTCCAAAGGGTGTATCTAGAAACCGTATTTACGGATTTTTAAAAAACCTGCTCCGGCTCCGACAGTACCGAAAAAACCTCAGAAAAACGCCATTTTTAGCGGTTTTTCTGGGGGCAAACCGTCCCCACGGCGAAATTCAAAAATTGACAACGACGCAGACGTTGTACGCACCAAAATTTACCATCACATAGTGAAAACCGTATCGAAATCAGTGTGAAAATGGCCCCGTAGTTGTTGAAAAAAACTCGCGAAAAGAGCACCCACCTTACACATTCGCCTCCGCCGCCGCCATTTGGCGAGCGATCGTTTCGTGACGGCCGCCAAGAAACGTCCAAAGGGTGTATCTAGAAACCGCCTTTATGGATTTTTAAAAAACCTGCTCTGGCTCCGACAGTAGCGAAAAACCCTCAAAAAAACGCCGTTTTTAGCGGTTTTTGAGGGGGCAAACCACCCCCAGGACGAAATTCAAAAATCGACGACGCAGAAATTGTGCGCGACAAAATTTGACATCGCACGACGGAAGCCGTTTTGAGATTAGTGCAAAAACGGCTCCGTGGTTTGCTACCTACCTGCGTAGATAGGCAGAAGTTTTACATTGGAGCGAAACTTTACTCCAATGTTGCCAGCCAGCTACAGTGGGACGGGAGGGTTCAAATCCAAACCGCGAAGGCCAAAACCCATAAGAAAATAGGCGCCACTTAATTTTTTTGAAAGGGGGACAAAGTGAAAATTAAGAAAACCCGTTACATCCAGAACACGTCAATTTACTTAGTCACAAACAACAATCATAAAAGAAAATACACAAATAAATAATATATAGGGGGAACACAAACGTTTACAACATATTCAACTTGGTCGGATCCGAACTTCGTATTAAACTATATTAAAATAATTCAAATCGTAACTAATGCAACAGAATACAAAAGAAGGCAATCTCCGGTTATTTGCACGCGTCAACGCTCGTCTACTTATATCATATTTAAATTACACCGGCGGTTACGCAATAAGTTGCAAGTTTTATTGCGGCAAAATCAAAGTAATGGATCAAAAATAAAATCCGCGAAATATCGCTCAAAATTAAGAAAAGAAATTTTAACGCTCCGACCTTTATTCCTTTGATGTCCGATTCGTTTGTCGGTGTCTTTGCGGCAATGTCGCAGCGACGCTTTGTAGTGTGCCGGCTTCCGCGTAGAGGGGCGAGGGAGGGAACTTCCAACGCCGTAATTCGCGATGCACCCAACGAGAAATACCTCTTGATATAGGTCCCAGATTAAAGTCTAGGATTAATGATAGCTTTTGCTAGAAGCTCACGATAAAAGCCTATAAGCAATGAAATAAAACGAACACATAAGTCAAACCGAGAGTTGCTGCGTATAGAACTTACCTCGGTCTGTTACCGAAGCTGGGACAAACCACGGGACACGCGGTTTTTCCTGTCTCACAACTGGGTCTAATCAGAGTCGGCAATTAGCCGTAGAAATGCACTAACATCCCTTCGATGTAATGGCACGCACAAATAAAACATATTTACGAAAAGAGAGTGTGACCCAAGAGACGGCAAGTTTCGTTCTGACAATGGCGCAACATTTCTCGTTTGACAAACAAGGAACGATTATAAACAAGCGAGACACCTTCTAATCTTACCTCCGGGGAACTTTCTTAGTAACAGTGGGAACCAATCGGCTGAAAGGGCAAAGATCACGCATAATACGCGTCCAGAAGTAGAACTTCGTTATAATTCGTTCAATTCCTCACATACACGCGATTTTGAACTCAAATACGGAGGGATTACGTATATAAAATGAATTTGTTTAAATAAATGAAGGTCCTGTTAATAGAAATATGCTAAAACGAAAGTTTAAGAAAAATTACGCCGGCGAAATACGGGTATTCCTACACTGACTGCAATGTGTACAACGACGCGGTCCAAGGAATAATCCGACACGTCGAATTTCGCATATACAGGGCGTGTTCGGAACAGAAATGAAGGCTGGACGGTGGCAATGCATATACAGGGGGTATTCAGAACAGGAATGAAAAATGCACTGTAACAGGTTATCGAAAAAGTGCACTTTTTTATCCAAGTGGTCTTGCCCATCGAAGGACTCACAAAATTCCATTCATGCGACTTCCCTCAACACGTCTTCCAACCACTTAACCTCCGCATCATCGATGTGGAACTGATGACCTCCGTTTTTTTTTTTTTTTGACGGATCATATCGTCAATGTGGACATTGTTAAAAAATATCGAAATTTACTCTTTTAATTAAAACGGAATTGAAGTGTGTTAAGTACACTTCGAAAATGTAGCATTTCATTGATAGAACTACACCCCCTCGAACGCAACACGTGTCCGTGTATGCGACGAGCTCGAGTATCAAGTTTAATTGCTCGATGGAGTGTTCAGGAAGGACGTTATGGATTTCCTAAAAATATCACGCCATTATCTGTCGTGGGCCGTCAGCTATCGCCGTCGCCGCCCGTCGTGGTCGTCGGCGCGCCGCCGGCCGTTATCAGCCCATATGGTCCAGCAATTTAACACAAGCGATCAATTTTAACGCTTATTAATAGCCCGTTTAGGTTGTCCGCACTCGTCCCGCTCGCTATTGATGAGCAAACAGGACAGACGCGACGCGATAACGCGCCTCAAACAAGGAGATCCCGGCCAAGAAAAAAAAAAGTCGATTTCATCCGATGCGCCAACTTCTTCCAATTCGATTCCGACGCGAAATAATTTGATCCGAGGAGGAACTTGATTACGGCGGGCGGAATCCCGGACGAAACTTTTATTTAATTTAAAATCTGGAGCCTTGCGTACCCTTCGCTCCTAAGAAAGATTGATAAATTGTAAGAAATTACATAGTGTGAAACAGATCGTCGCAAATAAAGAAAATTTAGCCCCCCCCCCGCCCCCCGACGAATTAGTGAAACCGCATTCCTTCATGATAGGCCCGCAAATAGGATCGCAATCTCAAATTTGGTCGCTAAGACAATTCGCGGAGTGAACACAAAAAGACTGCCCCCTGAAGGATCATCGATGATTCGTTTACACTTTTAGATCAATGAAGTAGAGTTACTTCACCCCCGCTACGAAAAAGCGGGGCACAGACCGCGCTAGTTCCAGTGCATCCTGAGCAGCCTACTGTCGGGAACACTCATCCAAACCTCCCGTGCAACCCATTGTCAGGAGCAACATGCATAATCCTTTTGTGCACATCCAAAGCCTCCCGTGCAACTATTTGTCAGTTCCCGTCGAGCGCAATTTTGAAAATTCTCGCCGCGATTTTTCTACATTTCGGTTTCGTAAAAAAAAAGTTAATTAACATTCTTCTCGATTCCTTTCCGCGGGTGTTCTGTTTGTGTTTTAATAAAAATAAAAATTGCAGCCGACGATGCGGCAGACAAATTTAAAAATCTAGGCGAAGCTTAATTCAGTTGTTCGAGATTATTAATAATTCCGGTCCGGGGGCAACGGGGTTTCGCCTCCGCTACATTTCCCACGGGGAGCTCGGCTAATTGCCGGGCAACTTCGTGCCTCGCGAGGCAACGGAAATTAGATCGAAGCTAAGTTAATAAGTCTCTTGCGTATTTTATCTTGTTGACCGAGTACACGCCGGCGGAGGTACTATCAGATGAATCAAGGACGTCTCGTAAACGCGACTTTTTCCCACAGCCTACTAACTGAAAATATTTTGATTTACTTGATATATTGACGGCACTTTAGCCACACGGCAAGAACTTCTACATAATTTCTTAACTCTCAAAATCCGGGTCACCACCTCAATTGTAACAGCAGCCTTCACCACGTTGGTCAGCAGTACGTCTATGAGCGTATAGGCCACTTTCTTAAGGAGAATTATCATTATATGTCTAATGTGTATGTACGGTTGCTAGTATGACGCTGGATGGGGCGTTGAGAGGACGCGCGGAAAGCAGCCAGCAGTTTCTGGAAAATTTCTGGAAGTGGAAGGTAACAATTTCTGAAATATCGCGAGGTTTACGTGCCGGAAAAAATTCGCGAAAAGTGCAATCTCCTCACATATTCGCCTCCGCCGCAGCCATCTGGCGGACGATTGTTTCGCGAACGCCACCAAAACCCATCCGAAGGGTTTATCGAGAAACTGATTTTACGGATTTTTGAAAAACCTCCTCTGGCTCCGACAGCACCAAAAAAACCTCAAAAAAACGCCGTTTTGGCGGTTTTTTAGGGGGCACACCGCCCCCACGACGAAATTCAAAAATCGACCACGCAGGAATTGTGCGCAAGAAAATTCTCCACCGCACCACGGAAGCCGTTTCGAGATTAGGGCAAAGACGGCTCCGTGGTAGTCGAAAAAGTGCACTTTTCAGAGGTTTTGTCCAACAAATATTGTTTCCAATCGATAGATCCCTAAAACTATCATCGCCATTGGATTCCGCGATCTCTTTCACCTGTTCAGTTTCGATAGTAAAGAGCTCCGACGAAGTTTACGACCGGAAAAAATTCACGAAAAGTGCAACCTCCTCACATATTCGCCTCCGCCGCCGCCATCTGGTGGACGATTGTTTCACGACCGCCACCAAAAGTCATCCGAAGGGTTTACCTAGAAATTGTTTTTACGGATTTTTGAAAAACCTCCTCTGGCTCCGACAGTACCAAAAAGACCTCAAAAAAACACCGTTTTGGCGGTTTTTTAGGGGGCACACCGCCCCCAGGACGAAATTCAAAAATCGAACACGCAGGAATCGTGCGCAACAAAATTCACCACCGCACCACGGAAGCCGTTTCGAGATCAGTGCAGAAACGGCTCCGTGGTAGTCGAAAAAGTGCACTTTTGAGAGCTTTTACCCAATAATTATTGTTGCCAATCGAAAGATCCCTAAAACTATCATCGCCATTGGATTCCGCGATCTCTTTTACCTATTCAGTTTCGATAGTAAAGCGCTCCGACGAAGTTTACGTACCGTAAAAAATTCGCGAAAAGTGCAACTTCCTCACATATTCGCCTCCGCCGCCGCCATCTGGCGGACGATTGTTTCACGACCGTCACCAAAAGTCATCCGAAGGGTTTACCTAGAAATTGTTTTTACGGATTTTTGAAAAACCTCCTCTGGCTCCGACAGTCCCGGCAGGGAGGTAACCCTGCTTACTAAAGCGTGGATCCAACGGCTGCGGCCGTTGGTGACCATTGTGGACGTATGATAGAGTTCCTATGGGTGTGACGAGCCCACCGTCCTCAATTGGCGCACCAGTGCCTGGGTTGCACGTAACCTAATCTGTAGGACTCGGCCGACTTGTTCGGTCGTGGCCGAACTTCCCACCAGTGAAGCAAACTGGTACCGTGGGGACCGGTTAGCCCGGAGGATACCCTCCCCTCCTCTGGAGTGGAGCGAGCAGAGGGGACCTCCACCGGTCGACTGGGTTGGACTCACGGGGGTAGTGGTTGATGGCCCGCATGCTGGGTTAGGGATGATGTCCACCCCATCCCGACGTGTGAACTGCGGATCTCAGTTCCGGCACTAGCCTGGATAGCTAGTAGAGATTAGATAGGTCTCCCTTCACCAGAAGGGGCGAGGAGCGTGCAACTCCGAACCAGTCTGGTAGCAGGACGACACTTTATAGTGGCAGCCACCGAAAGGTGGGCTGCCCTGCGCGCTGATTGGGCGTATCTCAATCCGATGGCTCTGGTCGGGGCCCGAGACGGATAAGGGCTAACTTGCTCAGGTACCGCTCGTAGCGTTAACAGGGTAGATAAGGGGCTTTCTGTCTGACTGTCTGTCTGGCTCCGACAGTACCAAGAAAACCTCAAAAAACGCCGTTTTGGCGGTTTTTTAGGGGGCACACCGCCCCCGGGATGAAATTCAAAAATCGAACACGCAGGAATTGTGCGCGACAAAATTCACCACCGCACCACGGAAGCCGTTTCGCGATTAGTGCAGAAACGTCTCCGTGGTTGTCAAAAAAGTGCATTTTTCACAGTTTTTTTTTGTCGAGTACCAATCGAAGGCTAATTTTTGCTCCCGCGACTTGGAATTAGCTCAAAAAATGTGCTGAATCCACTAAAGTAAAAAAAAACATACAGTTTAGAACGACCCACGTGTCTTTTACTCACGTTGGGCGTTTAACAATAACCACGCGCAAATAGCAGCCCAATGGAAGTAGTCATATGCAAAGCACCGCCACCAACCACCCAAGACGCAGACTGCGATGTTGGCAGCCATACTGCACACAGACCAAATTATAGAGGGAAAATTAGAGAACCTCATAATCGACGTGCTCGGAATATTCACTGGTGCATCGCTAAACGATTTGGAATGATTTATTAGACAAACAGCGTGACGCCATGCTATCATTAATTATATTATTTCTTCTTTCAACTCCGGCTCTTCCCCTTGTGATACTATTTTAATACACGATTCATTTAACCGTTATTTTGGAAACTCGTCCCGTGATTGCATACTGCAGGGTACCGGCTGAAGGGTGCCTGACCGTTTCGGGCATCGTGCAGAAGACACTCCGGACGGCGTATACGATCTTGACTCACAACACATACTTTTGGATTATGTGAGTTCGTACTGTATTTTTTTTAAATTAACTGTTTCGTGACGCTGCATTATTTAAGAGCGAATTTTCGACAGATCTTGCGCCCTTAATTAGTTGAAGAAGTAAAATGCTGTTGTAGAAATATTGCGGATCTGATTTGAAGCATCGAGTAGAGTAATTAAGAAAATTGTACGCCCGAGTGCAACATTTTTGAGTTGCTTTAGTCGTAGCGACATTGTGTCGCATTGACCTGTTTGTCTTTACGTAATTTGTAAAACTATTGCGAATTCGAGATACATTGGGAACACTGTCTCGTATTATTCTCTTCCGCTGGGTAATTGTTCACCCTGGCGCTTCCTAACATCTTTAAACCGTGCCCATCTTCACTGAGCTACCCGAGACACCACTAGGATGGGTAACCATACGTACACTTTGGTACACAATGTAAATTCTCCGTAAGAAAGTAGCTTAGAATCTACTTAGCTAAACCACTTTAGTAATTCGACAGGCCCCCCTACTACACCCCTCTTACCTATCATATCGAAACATTACGCATATACCTAGGGCAACATTAAATAACCAGACTCACTCTCTGTTTGAAACAACCGCGCCTGTGTTGAAGAACAAAACGTCGACAAAAATCAAGCACAAATCACAAAAAATTGAATTGATGAAGAAGTTTAGTTTTGAAGGCTTCCGTATCCGTCCGAGTTGTAACCGCTTGATTTTTGCCAACTGTCACAAAAATAATAATTAGATGGCGTGCGATTACGTTTTCCTTGATACTCCCACGCAACTCCAACGCAGGAGTGCGCACACTTGCATCCGCTTGCTGATGTCGGCATTGTCCTCGAGGTTTCACCGACGTCAGTCGCAATGTGTTATGGGTGAGAAATCTATTTAAATCATTTTCAGTATTGTCAGGCACCCTGTATTGCGTGGGAACTCGAAAACCCCGTTTGTGCCTACGTGACTCCCGGCATGTTTCAACATGAGGTGATTTTATTCGGCTGCAGTACTCTTCACCTCTAGGAGGTGTTCTATTTCACTCTTTCGCCCGGTTAAAACAGAGTCTATCTCGTAACTTTCCCGCCCCGATCTATTTAGTCTGCGCGTCAATCTTGTCGCTAAAGTCTTGACGTGCACACGCAGTGTCAGTGAAGTGCCCACGATTTTGTGCCTCGATCATGTTGAATCCATCGATCGAAGCCTGAAACGAAAGTTATTTACTCCGAGATCAACTTAGGTGCACGTTAAGCAATACAAGCTCTCTTATAAGCGTCTCTAAGCCTGTTGCTGCGAGAAAAGAACGGGTAGGGTTTTATTGGAAAGTTTGTGCGCATTTCGGTTTGTAACACGCGTCTTTCTTTTACTACTTAGGCTTATAGTGGTAGTCGTACCCCTTTCTGACTACTTCTTCCCTCGTAACGCCCTTTGAGACCGACCGGACCCTTGAGTGGAAAAGCCGTAAGCGGAGCCCTAGCTGCTAAAGGACAAAACGTACGAGGTTGTGCTCAACGCCTTTTGAGGTTATGTTGATGTGATTAGAATTTTGTGTTCCTTTCAGAATAGTTCCGAAGAGCGCAGAATTGTTCAATGTGCATGTCGCACGGAGCTTGAAGCTCTTGAAGAGACTAACAGTAAAATTTTCTTAGCATTGTTTGCTCTAACAACAAGGAGGCTTCGATTGTGTCCGACGTCTTTTCAGGTTATGTTGATGTACGACGATTAGAATTTTGTGTTCAATGTGCATGCTGTACCGAACTTGAAGCTCTTGAAAAGAATGCCCTAATAAGAGTAATATTTTCTTAGAATTATTTACTCTACCTTGTGCAAGACGTCGCGTCGGATCGTGTGCTAGCATTTACGCCGCCGTCAATCGTCGTGCGTGCAGTATAGCGATTGAGTCGGTCGTCGTGCGTCGCGGAGCGCGTCGTGATTGGCCCGCTTCAAGGAAGCCCAGAAACCAAGTAAACTAATCATCCCGATTTATTTATCGTCCTCTATCTTCAAAGGATAAATCACCAACGTTCGGTATTTATTTTAGGATAAAGGCTCGGCCCCGCTGCGTTCCCCAATAAATTCGCGTGCACGTTTTAATTTGCTTAGAATCCTCGCAAAAACACGCTCCGGGCCAAATAAACGCGCCGCCCGGCCCGTTTAAACAGGGGGGCGAGCGGAGGGCCTCCGAATTTAACTCCCCCGAATTTCCGTCAAGGACATTTTTACGTCCCCCGACTCGGGAAGCAACAGATGGCAGCGAAGTAGATCGATGACGTGTAAGTGGGTTCCCTCTTTGTGTACGAGGGTGTGTAAATCCTCCACACGAATAGAAATCCGGTTTAACGGCCGCCCGGATCCGGGTAGGTAGGACGGAAATTAGTTTAGATTCAAACGGGATTTCAAAATTACGCGTTTCAAATCATTACAAACAAGATCGATACTTCAAATCATACTTTAACGTATCGGTTCCTTCCGAAAATGTAAAACGCTTCATTTTACCTGCAATCCACGACATAAATTATAAACCGTTCTGGGAGCGGTGGATTTGTTAATAAGTTACAGGAAACGCAGCTGAACACGACACTTGTGTTATCGCACAAAGTAATTACCGATTCTGATTTAACGGCAGCGCCCGTAATTAAATTGCTTTCAGTTATGCGAAGCGCAATAATATTAATTCAGACGTGACCGCATCGCGTCGCCGCAAACCGCCGTCGCTTTTGGCGTGGCACTTCAGCGGATTCAATTCGACCGAACTAGACGTAACTACAAGCTATCGTCGACAAATCTGTTTGTGACTATGTACTTCACAGTCAAGATGTTTGCGACAATAATAATTAAATGCTTCGCGAGAGTTTCGGTGCTAGAATCAAGCCATAAGTTTCTGGAATGCCTGCTACCTACCTGCGTAGATAGGCAGAAGTTTTACATTGGAGCGAAACTTTACTCCAATGTTGCCAGCCAGCTTCAGTGGGACGGGAGGGTTCAAATCCAAACTGCGAAGGCCAAAACCCATAAGAAAATAGGCGCCACTTAATTTTTTTTTAAAGGGGGGCAAGGTGAAAATTAAGAAAACCCGTTACATCCAGAACACGTCAATTTACTTAGTCACAAACAACAATCATAAAAGAATATACACAAATAAACAAAATATGGGGAACACAAACGTTTACAACATATTCAACTTGGTCGGATCCGAACTTCGCATTAAACTATATTAAAATAATTCAAATCGTAACTAATGCAACAGAATACAAAAGAAGGCAATCTCCGGTTATTTGCACGCGTCAACGCTCGTCTACTTATATCATATTTAAATTACACCGGCGGTTACGCAATAAGTTGCAAGTTTAATTGCGGCAAAATCAAAGTAATGGATCAAAAACTAAATCCGCGAAATATCGCTCAAAACTAAGAAAAGAAATTGTAACGCTCCGACCTTTATTCCTTTGATGTCCGATTCGTTTGTCGGTGTCTTTGCGGCAATGTCGCAGCGACGCTTTGTAGTGTGCCGGCGTCCGCGTAGAGGGGCGAGGGAGGGAACTTCCAACGCCGTAATTCGCGATGCACCCAACGAGAAATAACTCTTGATATAGGTCCAAGATTAAAGTCTAGGATTAACGATAGCTCTTGCTAGAAGCTCACGATAAAAGCCTATAAGCAATGAAATAAAACGAACACATAAGTCAAACCGAGAGTTGCTGCGTATAGAACTTACCTCGGTCTGTTACCGAAGCTGGGACAAACCACGGGACACGCGGTTTTTCCTGTCTCACAACGGGGTCTAATCAGAGTCGGCAATTAGCCCTAGAAATACACTAACATCCCTTCGATGTAATGGCACGCACAAATAAAAATATTTACGAAAAGAGAGTGTGACCCAAGAGACGGCAAGTTTCGTTCTGACAATCGCGCAACATTTCTCGTTTGACAAACAAGGAACGATTATAAACAAGCGAGACACCTTCTAATCTTACCTCCGGGGAACTTTCTTAGTAACAGTGGGAACCAATCGGCTGAAAGGGCAAAGATCACGCATAATACGCGTCCAGAAGTAGAACTTCGTTATAATTCGTTCAATTTCTCGCATACACGCGATTTTGAACTCAAATAAGGATGGATTACGTATATAAAATGAATTTGTTTAAATAAATGAAGGTCCTGTTAATAGAAATATGCTAAAACGAAAGTTTAAGAAAAATTACGCCGGCGAAATACGGGTATTCCTACACTGACTGCAATGTGTACAACGACGCGGTCCAAGGAATCATCCGACACGTCGAATTTCGCATATACAGGGCGTGTTCGGAACAGAAACGAAGGCTGGACGGTGGCAATGCATATACAGGGGGTATTCAGAACAGGAATGAAAAAAAATGAACTGTAACATGCCCCGGAAATTTTGAGAATGTTCCACCACCCACCGTTTACGACGCTGGGTGTTTTAATTGTTCTCGTGGAAGTAGGGGACGCGAAGAAACAGACAGATAGCATTGACGCTTTAGCGAGAACGGTTGAGTTCATTTCTAAGTTGGCTTACTTGTGTTTTTCCTTAAGCGCTTGTAGTCTTCATTCATTTTTTAGTTAAATCATTTATTTCGGTACGGTTAAAATACAGTGTGTTAAGAAAGGCAATTAAACTAAACACGTACGCGTCGCGTCGCGAGTGTTAATCAAAGTGAACAGTGTGCGGAAGTGTGACCGTTTATGACGCTCGCGCTGTTACTAATTTGGATTTGTTCAATTTAATGCTCACGGTCGCTTAATACAATGCAAACAACCAATAACACTTCTATAACCGATTTAAATAGCCCGCCGATCCTCGCTTATATAGCAATTAACCCCGTCCAGAACAGTAACTTCCAGCACCATCTAGGGCGCGTCCGGAAAGTTCTGGAATCTTCGGCTGACTCATAGATGGTGCGAAGACGAATAAATTCTCTTTTTGATTTGTTTGAAGTGCCAAATTCGTTTGGGCACCATCCATAACGCCTATAACGCATCGAAGGTCAAACTTCTAATCAATCCTGCGGCGCAGCAGACAGACAGACAGCCCCTTATCTACCCTGAACGCTACGAGCGGTACCTGAGCAAGTTAGCCCTTAACCGTCTCGGGCCCCGACCAGAGCCATCGGATTGAGATACGCTCAATCAACGCGCAGGGAAGCCCACCTCTCGGTGGCTGACACTATAAAGTGTCGTCCTGCTACCAGACTGGTTCGGGGTTGCACGCCCCTGGCCCCTTCTGGTGAAGGGAGACCTATCTAACCTCTACTAGCTATCCAGGCTAGTGCCGGAACTGAGATCCGCAGTTCACACGTCGGGATGGGGTGGGCATCGTCCCTAACCCAGCATGCGGGCCATCAACCACTACCCCCGTGAGTCCAACCCAGTCGACCGGTGGAGGTCCCCTCTGCTCGCTCCACTCCAGAGGAGGGGAGGGTATCCTCCGGGCTAACCGGTCCCCACGGTACCAGTTTGCTTCACTGGTGGGAAGTTCGGCCACGACCGAACAAGTCGGCCGAGTCCTACAGATTAGGTTACGTGCAACCCAGGCACTGGTGCGCCAACTCAGGACGGTGGGCTCGTCACACCCATAGGAACTCTATCATACGTCCACAATGGTCACCTACGGCCGCAGCCGTTGGATCCACGCTTTAGTAAGCAGGGTTACCCCCCTGCCGGGCCTGCGGCGCAGCAATGCAGACAAATGAACTGAAAAGGCCTGCTTCGTTAAACTTACCACTTCTTTGCATAAAATAAGTTTTTAATATTCATCTGAATCGCCGAAAGCAACGTTGCTGCAAATTTGTACTTTTGTACTACCTACATTGGAAGTGATTTACTGCCGTTTCGTTAAATTGCACGTTGACGTGCCGCTTTTAAAGTGTCCCATCAAGTTCCGCGAGCTCCTTTGAGAGCTGCTGCAATTGCGCGTCGCTCTCGCTTCAAGTTCGCCGACGTTTCGAACAAACGTTGAATCTCATTACGGTCCCTCGGAATGTGCTCCTTTCGGAACGACTTTCCGGCGCAATCGGTTTCCGGCGAAATTAATCACGCTCGGTACGAACCGAACGCCCGACGTCACCGCCTCGACGTAATTAATTAAGGCGTCGGGCGGCGTCGCGACGGAAAACGTCGAAAATTGCCCGAACCACGAAATATGAAACCTTCATGTTTTTACTTTGTTGTGTATTGTGGTACATATTGTTGTATATAGTGGTAGATATTGTATATTATTCTATATATTGAAACGTTTCACTAAATTTGTTTTCAAAACAAGTTTTAAAATAACAAACACATGTGCGTATTCTTGGTATTTTTTTTGCAAGCGATAAGCCAGCAATGCAGGGCGACGTGCAGTCCCTTTCGAGTAACGATGGACCACACAAAGAGCCGCCATAAATCTGCCAGCTTTATCTTTGTATTTCGAATTTCTGTACAAAAGTTTGTCGCGCTAAAATCACGGGTACATGTACATTAGCGGAAAAGGCACATCGAATTACGCTCAAGTTAAGGTGTTTCGTTTTTGTCTGTTTCTCTTCAAGTTGGCGTCTCCAGAAACGTCTCCATGGTTGTCAAAAAAGTGCATTTTTCACAGTTTTTTTTGTCGAGTGCCAATCGAAGGCTAATTTTTGCTCCTGCGACTTGGAATTAGCTCAAAAAATGTGCCGAATCCACTAAAGTAAAAAAAAAAACATACAATTTAGAACGACCCACGTGTCTTTTACTAACGTTGGGCGTTTAACAATAACCACGCGCAAATAGCAGCCCAATGGAAGTAGTCATATGCAAAGCACCGCCACCAACCACCCAAGACGCAGACTGCAATGTTGGCAGCCATACTGCACACGGACCAAATTATAGAGGGAAATTTAGAGAAACTCATAATCGACGTGGTCGGAATATTCACTGGTGCATCGCTAAACGATTTGGAATGATTTATTAGACAAACAGCGTGACGCCATGCTATCATTAATTATATTATTTCTTCTTTCAACTCCGGCTTTTCCCCTTGTGACACTATTTTAATACACGGTTAATTTAACCGTTATTTTGGAAACTGTGACATCATACTCGTCCCGTGATTGCATACTGCAGGGTACCGGCTGAAGGGTGCCTGACCGTTTCGGGCATCGTGCAGAAGACACTCCGGACGGCGTAAACAATCTTGACTCACAAGACATACTTTTGGATTATTTGAGTTCGTATTTTTTAAATTGACTATTTCGTGACGCCGCATTATTTAAGAGCGAATTTTCGACAGATCTTGCGCCCTTAATTAGTTGAAGAAGTAAGTTGCTGTTGTAGAAATATTGCGGATCTGATTTGAAACATCGAGTAGAGTAATTAGGAAAATTGTACACCCGAGTTCAACATTTTCGAGTTGTTTTAGTTGGTGGTCGCGCTAAAATCACGGGTACATGTACATTAGCGGAAAAGGTATATCGAATTACGCTCAAGTTAAAGTGTTTTGTTTTTGTCTGTTCCTCTTCAAGTTGGCGTCATAATTCTGAGTCCTTTCAGTCAGGCAAGAGATACTTTAAAAATGTCAGCGTTTACACGTTAATAGTTAAATTTATGGGTGCTTCGTTTGCGCCAGACGACAGCGAATATTCCTGATAAGTTAATAGGGGGGCTCTTAATACATTTTTGGGCATCTGGAGTAGGCGTGCGTGTGAACTAAATGCTACGACTATGATTGGTCGAAGTGATTTCCGACGCGAAGAAACAGACAGATAGCATTGACGTTTCGGCGAGAACGGTTGAGTTCATTTCTAAGTTGGCTTACTTGTGTTTTTCCTTAAGCGCTTGTAGTCCTTATTAATTTTTTAGTTAAATCATTTATTTCGGTACGGTTAAAATACAGTGTGTTAAGAAGGGCAATTAAACTAAACACGTACGCGACGCGACGCGAGTGTTAATCAAAGTGAACAGTGTGCGGAAGTCACACGAATTATACGGCTTAGGTAATTGACATTTATTTGTATTATTTAATTAACGCTCTGGTGGGGGAGTAGAAGTAGTTCAGGTTAGCTAGAGGTAGGTATCCAACACCTCCCACGGGAGTCCCTGAAAAACAGGTGATTGCCACTGATTTACTTGCAAATTGATCGCTGAAGGCGGCATTTTGTATCACTTGCTCCTCCCAAAACTAACTCCATTAATTAAGTACACTGTGGTCCCACTGTGACACACTGTGCGTTGGTTTATTAAACAGAACAAGTCTTTGAGTACGATCAGAAGTGACGAACACTTATGCCAAGACTCGAGCTAAGTTGAAACTCAATTAATTATTAATCTAATTAAGGAGCAGAGCTCTCCAACAAACATCTGTGTAGACACTAAACCACCAAACGAAAGTAGAACGAAAGAAAGTAGATCGGGCCGAGGTTCGAAAATGAAAGTTGTTGAGCGAGTTGTTGTATTGATTTCAAACGCAAGGGTTTTACGCTCACGATATCCGATCCCACAGAGGCGGATGTCAGGAGTTTTTCCCATTTTTTTTTTCTCTCAATCAATAATTAATTAAATTTAATTGTTGCGTTTCATTTTAAAGTTCTGGAGAGTAATTACTGCTCACACCAAGAGAACGGGTTATCACGACGTAGTTTCCTATTCACAGCGATCACGAGCCATAATCAAAGCATTATTAATTATAGCGGATTCTCCGAGGGGTCGTTCAGCTGTAAACAGAGTTTAAGCCAGTAAAACTAATCGCATCCCTCTTGACCCGGCCGGCAATAAATCTTCCCTAGCAGACGTAGCGTAGACTGAGGCGGCATGTTCCATTGTAATCCTAACACCGAATGACCGTCTGGAGAATCTAGGTAGCTGGCCGTGTCCGTACTGTCGGTCCAGTTATTTAAATTGACAATAAATTTTAAGTTGGTTTGTTTGTACATTTTTATTGCTTGTTTACTTGTATGTACGTAACAGTCAATAAACAGGGCTAATTAGTGGGCGTGTTACAATATTGTGGTATACATTGTGGATATATTGTTGGCCGTCCATCCAACTTCGCAACAAGCTTACCTTTTTATAAAAGTCGCCGACTTTTATTCCTAACTTTTAAACAAAATCCGGAGTTAACCCGTAATTCCGACTGCGACGTCTCCGGAAATAACGAAGAGGTCAGGGAAACTTCTGCGAAGTTATTTCCGGAGAACGTTTTCCGAGAACGATGAACTCGCAGCGGCAAAGTTCAGGCCTGTGCAAACTACATTGTCTGCAGCATATTAGCAATTAAGTCTCTCCTCACGAGCTCGTAAAAAGGGCTCGCTCTCAAAGGAACGAAGGGGTGCGCAATTAAGTGGAGCAAAGGACGTGTTCGAGGGCCACCCGGCTAACTGACACGTTCTTGTTTGTTCTTGCGTGTGCTCCGCGAGGAGTATACATATAACACGTGAGCAAATAGTTCGATTTTCTATTGCACACAATGTTATTGCTCGTACTCACATGCGCTCGAAAACTCGACCTTTTGTGAATTAATGTGATCTTGTTCATGTTCTACTCACATGCGCGCAGAAGCGCAATCGTTTTAATTACGCCTCACGTTGGGCGCCAATTATATATTGACGGAAGGTTACACATAATACGATAGAGTCAGAGACTCAGTGCCATTAATACAGAGTTGATAAATAATAATATCGTTTGCATGCGGCCCCGCGAATCCTCCGCCGATCTTAAAAGCAAACACACTTCTAGTGCCTTATCCTCGAAATAATAACACTTCGGAGAACCGAGCCGGCGACGAATAAACACTCCAAGTAAACCCCCGATTTAACGTCGCGTGAAATTTAAACGCAATTACTCTTAATCCCTTGAAACTGCGGGAGTTCACACGTTGCTCGGCGACCACCAAAAACATGTCACGAGTACAGATGATAAGGAACGTCAAACAATGTTACGTTGACATCTACGTGATAGGGTCACGATGACGACCGACGACATAAACAAATTAAAGCGCAACCGCATTCGTTCCTGATTGGCCAACGAATAGGTTCGCAACCTCATCTTACAATTAGTCGCTAAGACAACCACCGCACCGCACCGAATCGAAAACAAAAGGACTGCCCTCGGACAAACAGGACGCAACGCTGCTCGTCACTGATTCGAGCAAACAAACAGACCGCTGATGCAGAGTTACCTAATCCCCCCCCACAAAAGGCAGAACGCAAGTCAATGCAAGCCAGTATTCGCTAGTGCTGCACAGTCTGGCAAAACTCACCCGCCGGTGCTGTTATAGTCCGGCACTTACTTTTATCTATGTTGTCAAATGTTTGCTGATTATAAACGGCCGCTGTATACGGTGTGAATCGAAAGAAAGTAGATCGGGCCGAGGTTCGAAAATGAAAGTTGTTGAGCGAGTTGTTGTATTGATTTCAAACGCAAGGGTTTTACGCTCACGATATCCGATCCCACAGAGGCGGAGTTTTTCCCATTTTTTTTCTTTCTCTCAATAAATAATTAATTAAATTTAATTGTTGCGTTTCATTTTAAAGTATCTAATTCCTTGTTCTGGAGAGTAATTACTGCTCACACCAAACCGGCTTAATAGAACGACAAATAACAATATTATTCTAGAATGCAAAGGGATTCTGTTTTGCGTTTACACGCACGGAACACAGAAACAAGGGATCGTCTCGCATCGATTTTTTTTTCTTCTGCCCTTGCTTTTCATTACGGTAATGGTTCGGCGTTGTTGATTCAACGCACCGCTGCGATTACGTCCGTCGGCGCGGCGCGGCGGTCGTCGACGACGTGTCACAATCAATTTCGCATGTGCGGCGTTCCCGATGAGTAATTTATTGGCGATGGATTCTGATGATAAACATCACCGTCGGAGGCGGCGGCCGGCGGCGTCGAATTGAACGATGGAAGGAAGATAAAGCTTTTATGATGTCGCTTATTGCGCGTAATTCCGGCGAAATAGCCGTCGGGTTATGGGCCACGACGACGACATAACAAAATGAGCCACTCGTCGAAAAAAATAAAACACGAGGGTGGATCAGAAAGAAAACGTTTACAACGCTCGAGTAGGTACTTTATTTTCCGATGTGAACCAAGCCCTAACCATTAGTTCGCATTCGCACAGTTATACTCCCTATCGTTCAAACTTCTTTAAACCCGATTCTCTTAGCAGGGACAATCCGGACAATCCAGCGCAGTGCTGGTTGTACGGTCACCTACCCTACCCAAGTGAAAGAATTATACTTAATAACAATAATAACACTCCCCTATCGTTTAAACTTCCTTAAACCCAATTATCTTAGCAGGGGCAATCTGGACAGTCCAGCGCAGTGGTCACCTACCTTACCCAAGTGGAAAAATTTAATTTAAAAATAACAATAATAACACTGCCCATCGTTCAAACTTCTTTAAACCCGATTCTCTTAGCAGGGGCAAAACAATGATACGAGTAAGTCTTTCGGCGTTCGGTTGCTAAAAAGAGAATTTACTTAAATAATAATATTCCCTCTCGTTCAAGTTTCTTTAAGCCCGATTCTCCTAGCAGGAGCGAACTAACGACGTGGATACGTCTTTCGGCGTATAGGCGGCGCTGCGGTATCTCAAGTTCAGGAGTTCTGCATGCAAGGGTTCGGATGCTAAAGCGAGAATTTACTTAAATAATAACAATAACTTGATTTTCAATAGCAAAATTGTTGAATGAAGTGGCAACCCTGTTACGTTTCAAAATTTCGCACGAATTTTGAGAATTTCGGTCGATGTGGCAATCCTGTCCACCCCGAGCGCAGCAGCGCAGGCTCGAAAGTATCGTTCGTTGACCTTTCCTGGGCATATCGTTAATAGAGTGTCCTGATTGGACAAGGTTGGCTTCATCTGCGAATACTCCGCGTCAGCTGTTTCGTTTTGTTTCGAGGCGTCACTTACTCGTTCAACGTTGGTGGTGCTGTGCCGTGTATTCCAATTTATCGGAGTAGAATGATCTCATTGGAGGAAGTTAATTACATCTGCGATTACTCCGCGTCAACTGTTTCTTTTTGTTTCGAGGCGTCACTTACTCGATCAACGTTGGTGGTGCTGTGTCGTGTGTTCCAATTTATCGGGGTTGAGTGTTCTCATTGGACAAGGTTGACTTCATCTGCGATTACTTGTCACCAAATTTTAAATCTAATTTACTTGCCTCTTACTTACCACTGACAGATGACAAGCTTCTGCTGACGAAACGTATCGGCTGTTCCCCAAGCTAGCAACAGTGAAGAAAAGGGCGGGTTGATTGAGGTGGTAAATTTATTAGGGGCGCCAGAAGATAATTCTTCAGCTAAAACGTAATCGACCAGTCGACGTCTTCAATCGACCGGATCGGGCAGAAAATGACTCAACAATAAATACAGAGGCGAGACTTTACCCACTGGTGTGCGTGAACGCAGAAATTAAACTCGAAGTTAAAGTTAACACAATTCATTACACAAGTCAAAACAACACTTTACACTATTATAATTGGCTGCTTAATTATCTACGGTAAACGCAGCGCAACACGCAGTTCGAAATTCTTACTCGCGATTTAACTATTCACGAGCAAAGAATAAAATATTAACCGATCGGCCCGCAAAACGTCAGATTACATTAAGTTGGAAAACCTAACCTTTTAACAGCGCGTCCAGTGAGGCGTCAGGGTCAACGTTACCAACCGAAGCGCGGTAGCCGGTGGGTAGTTACGACGCCCTCTGGATCATTCACATCGTTCGCATTGGACAAGGTTGACTTCATCTGCGATTACTCCGCGTCAGCTGTTTCGTTTTGTCACTTACTCGTTCAACGTTGGTGGTGCTGTGTCGTGTGTTCCAATTTAACGGAGTAGAGTGTTCGCATGGGGCAAGGTTGACTTCATCTGCGATTACTCCGTGTCAACAGTTTCGCTTCGTTTCAAGGCGTTCAACGTTAGTGGTGCTGCGTCGGGGTTCTTGCTAAGAAAATGTAGAAGAACTCATCTTCGACATTGTCGGAATCTCCCGGAGCACCACGCAACGCATTTTGGATATCTCTGCCAAGCTTGGATTCTATTGGAATCTAGGTAATTCTAGGCGCCATCTCGTTTACTAATTGCGTGTTTCTTTTAATTCAGGCTTTTCGCGTACCCCTTTTTTCGTGTAGGTACGTCTTTGCGTGCGCGCTGCATTTTATCAAAGAGCGAATTTCGACTAATCTTGCGTTCAATCAACCGATGTAGTTACATACTTTCGTTTTGTTTGTAATAAAAGCCGACTTAAGTTTAGAAGTGTCAAATTGAGTGATTAGATTAAATAGTACACTCGGTTGTAATATTTTTCGGCGACCTTCAGTTGCATACGTTTAGCTCGTTTGACGCAATGTAAATTTTATTGTAACTTTCTTTCTTCGTTTAATTAAAGCAGCTGTTGATTATTACCATTTGCGTACTTGTGTACGTACAGTGTACAAGTGAGTAATTCAAAATCTCCTGGATTGATTACAAAACTTACATCGGGAACAGTATTTCACATCAACTTCTTCAGCTGGGTACTTGTTCACTCTGGCGCCTTTAAAACCACGCCCATTCTTCACTGACTTACCTGAGGCGGCGGCAGCTGGTGGAAAACAACGCAACTTGTCACCTGTTTAATGTAAGTGAAAGTCAGAGGTGATTCATTCAATTTAGAGTTTGGTGGCAACAACCTATTTGCTCATGATGAGGACGACACCTTTCGAAAAAGATTTATTACAGACGTTGACATTAACGAGAAAAACAAACGGACAGGTATATCGACGTTCGGGAGCCGCAGCGAAAATAATCGGGTTACACAAGGCGAGCCGAGGACATTCGTCTCGTGTATTCTCCTCAATTATCGGCAATTTATGTCTTTCGCGACCTTATCCTTCAAGCGAAGCGTGAGGGCCGGGACGTGTACGTAAATAGAAGCGAGCTCCTGAAAAAAAAGAAAGCTCGCACACTACCTGATGTATTTCTTTCTTTTTTTTTCGCTGCTCGCCGAGCGCTGGAGATAAATAAAATTTCTGTTTTATCAGGAAAAAAATTTTCGACAATTTGTTTTTATTTTTTTGCCATTCGCGACATATAAGCCCGAAATAGAAATTTATTGTTGCCTCAGCTCGAGGGTGCTGCGTTTTTATTTCAAATTTTGAATCCTTCTACTTTTGTCTTCGTTTGCCGTCTTCGAAATTATTATCTTTGCTTATTTTTGGAAACACAGTTTTCACAAAATTAATAAAAATAACAACAACAATAATAAACTTTATCTGTGTGCAAGCACAATACAAAAAGAAAAAATTGTGATAACACGCAATTACCTTCGTCACACACAATTATGTCAGTTTATCTTTCTGTTATTACTATTGTTATTATTATTTTTTTTTTAAGTATTGACTTTATATTATTTGCTTTGACATGGAAGAAGGTTGTCTGTCGTCTGCGCTAATCCTAAACGTTACACAAACGAATTTGTACTGCTGGATGCAAATCAGCCAGCCATAAACAAAACAAACAACAAGGAGCCAAGGACCCTACCTTGGGGTACTCATTATTCCTTGTTTGTTTTTTTTTTTTAATAATTGAAATTAAAAACTCTTTTGTTTTATATTTTTCATTATTTCTTAAACAAAACTGTTTTTTTTTTTTTAATTAAAGAAATTCCGCAGACCGCAGAAAGCATCTGTTGGAACAAAAAACAGAACTGCAATCGAGCAGTGACCCAGTGACCTCTGCCGAAGGCGGGCGCCCAATAAAAGCATTTCTTTTTTCACGTCGCAGTAAGTCGTATCGTAGCCAAGGAATTTGCTTCATTTTCTTATGATCATGACACACAATTTATCGCTCCGTATCGTTTGGGATCAACAGTTTAGTTTGCGAAAAGTGGTTGAACGAGTTAAAGCTAAATACGATTACTATTTTTTGTGCTCAGTATTACTTATCAAAATGCCGCAATTCACGAACGGCGTGAGAACAGATATGCTACTCATCTACGGCGAGGCTCGAGGAAATGCTGAAGAAGCCCAGAGGATTGATGGAAACACATTTTCAAATCAATGCAAGAACATTTACAGCTAATGTCCCAGCATTTACGCAATTATGGAACTTTTCGAACGTTTCGTGTGTGTGTCGCTAATGATGGAGGCCACTTTGAACAGTTGTTATAAACATTCCTAAATTACCGTAGTGAACGTTTGAATGTGTTCTTCCACACAGATATTATTCGGTGAGTGAGTGCGCCTTTGCATATTAGTCACGCCTGCGTTGTTTATTGCCTACGACCAGCGAAGCAGGTTCCGTAAGTTTTTTGTTGTTTCATGACCGTCGTAATTTTCCCCTGTTATGAAATTTTTTTCCGTGTTCTATGTGCTCTCACGGTAATGTGGTTAAAATTTTTGCACTTATTTTACAAACACCCTGTATACTATATCAAGAAAATTTATGAAAATTTTAAACAAATGAAATAAAATTAAGATACACATATTTTTAAGCATTTGATAATTGTGCGATTTCTGACGTAAAATAAAACAAAAGGCGACCGATAAATGAAATCAATTTATAAAATGAAAAAAAAAATAAAAAATGTCTTCGAATAAACAAAACTGGTTCGATTTCCTAAAATTAGGATAAATATTAAAACATTCCGCAAGTTCGCGTATTTTGACGTAAAGTTAAATAAAAGACGATCGAGAAATGAATCAAAAAAAATTATAAAATAAAAATAAATAAATAAAAATAAAATTAAGATACGTATATGTATATTGTAAAACATTTCACAATTGCGCTTGTTTTAACGTAAAATAAAACAAAAGACGATCGAGAAATAAATCGAGAAAATTTATAAAATTAAAGGAATAAATGAAAGCAAAATTAATTTTAACGAAATTTAGTACGTGCCGCAATTTTGCGTATTTTGACGTAAAATAAAACAAGGGACGATTGAGAATTAAATGAAGAGAATTTATAAAATTTAAAGAAAAACAAAAATAAATTTACGTATACATATATGTATTTTAAAACATTTCACAATTGTGCGTATCTCAACGTAAAATAAAACAAAAGACGATCGTGAAATACATCAAGAATTAAAAAAAAAACAAAAATAAAATGAAGTCATACATACACATTTTAAAACTTTTGACAATTGTGCGATTTTTGACGTAAAATAAAACAAAAGACGATCGATAAATAAACCAAGAAAATTTTATAAAATTAAAAAATAGACAAGAATTAAAAAACCTCTTTAAATAAATTAAAAAAAAAAAACTAAAATAAAATTAAGATATATTTTATTACATTCCACAATTGTGCGTCTCTTGACGTAAAATAAAACAAATGACGGTCGAGGAATAAATCAAGAAAATTTATGAAATTTAAATAAATAAATAAATAAAATAAAATGATCTCTTCAAATAAACACAACTGCTTCGATTTTCTAAATTAATACAAACTTTAAAACATTCCGCAGTTTTGTGTATTTTGACGTAAAATAAAATAAAAGACGATCGAGAAATAAATAAAGAAAATTTATACAATTTAAAAAAAAGAAAAAACAAAAGTAAAATTAAGACATGCATATTTTAAAACATTTGACAATCGTGCGATTTTTGACGTAAAATAAAACAAAAGACGACCGATAAATAATACAAGAAAATTTATAAAATTAAAAAAAAAATAAAAAATAAAAAGTTCCCTACAAATAAATAAAATTGTTTCGATTTTCTAAAATTAATACCAATTTTAAAACATTGGGCAATTTTGCGTATTTTGATTTAAAATAAAACAAAAGACGATCGAATAAAAAAACAAAAGATCGAGAAATAAATCAAGAAAGTTTATAATACATATTAGAAAACAAAAACAAAAATTAAAAAATCTCTTCAAATGAACAAAACTGGTTCGACTTTCTAAAGTTAAGATAAATTTTAAAACATTCCACAATTTTGCGTAAAACCTTGACGTAAAATAAAACAAAAGACGATCGATAAATAAGTCAATTTAAAACGTTTGATTAAAGTCACGTTTAAAATCACCGACTTTAATCAAGCGATTTTTATTTTATTTTAAAAAACACATTTTTTAAATTTGTTTCGAAATTACATGTTAATGAAATACAAAATTTTGTTTTCACTTAAAAATATCAAAGAGATCAAGATTTTTTTTTTTTTATTTAAATCGAAAATTAATTTTTGATGTTCCTTTTTAATCGTGATTTTTGTCGACACCGATTTTGAGACATTTGACAATTGTGCGATTTTTGACGCGAAATAAAACGAAAGACGATCGACACATAAATAAAGAAAATTTACAAATTTTTTTAAAAAATTACATAAAAATTCAAAAATCTCATTAAATAAACAAAAGACGATGGACAACATAACTAAAGGGAATTTATAAAATTTTAAAAAAAATTAAATAAAATTCCCTTCAAATAAACAAAACTGGTTTCTACCGTTTTAGGGTTTTATCTACGTTCGCCAGTTTTAACATATTAATCTACTATCTTTCACTTTTCTTTCGTTTTTTTTTTTTTAATTAAAGATAAATTCAATCAGTTTATTGCTTTTAGAAATTTTGATAATTCCAATTCGCTAGTGTAGATTTCTTGCAACCAGAATATTACAGGTTTCTAATTCAATGTGCTGCCCTCTCTTAGTGCACTGCTGAAGTACTTATTAAAGAAATCTGTAATGTTGTTTAACGTTCACGCTCATTTTTTTTATAATACAAGGTGCCTGTAAAAAAACCGGGCAAGTATTAACTTAATTTTTTTTTCAATGGAACCGCCCCATTTATAAAAAAAATGTTGGTTCTGCTCAAACTTTTTTTTTAATTTAATTTTTGCCTTTTTGGGAAATATTTTTTATAACGCAGGGTGCCTGCAAAAAGCTGGGCAACCCCCATTAATTTTTAGTGTCTCTTTTATTTAATTTAACTTCTTTTTGGGAATTTTTTTTATAGTACAGGGTGTCTGCTAAAATTTGTAAATTTTTACGTTTTTAGGTTTCACTTAGCTCTACAAAATTTTCATATAACTCACCACGTGTCGGAATTCAACTGTTCTCGAGAGGTTGACAAGATCATATTTTTTTTTGTTTAAACTTTATTTTCATTTTATTTCGGTGAGAATTAATATCTTATACAGGATTTGATTTTTATAAACCGCGATTTAAGACAAAAATCTCGTTAAAAAAAACAACGAAACATAATAAAACAGAAGCCGATCGACAAATAAATAAAGAAAATTTATAAATTAAAAAAATATACATCATAAAAATACATAAAAAAATCTCGTCAAATAAATAAAACTGGTTCGACTTTCTAACAATGAGACTAATTTTAAGATGTTTAAAAATTGTGCGTTTTGTTGACGTAAAGTGAAACAAAAGACGATCGAAAATAAACCGAGAAATTTTATAAATTTTAGAAAGACATATAAATAAATAAAAATAAAAAAATTCTCATTAAATAAAATTATAAAGATATAACTTAAGACATTTGATAATTGTGCAATTTTTGACGTGAAACAAAACAAAAGACGATCAAGAAATAAAGACAACTTTTAAAATTAGGGAAAAAAAAATAACTAAAAATAAAAAAAAAATTCATTAAATAAACAGAATTGGTTCGACTTTATAAAATTAAAATACAATTTAAGACATTTGACAGTGTTGTAAATTTGACGCAATTTTTTGACGTAAAATAAAACAAAAGACGATCGAGAAATGATGAAAATTTAGAAAAAAAAACTGCTGTGATTACTGATTAAATCAAGCCATCATTATTCAAAGTTATTTAAAATTATTAAAAAAATCGAGATTTTTTAAATTTAAATCAGAGATTTTTGACTCTTTTAAAAAAATCATCATTTTTATCAACACTGATCTTATGACACCATCATGAAAAAGCAAAGTTAACATTTTAACATCGCCACTCCAGCAGCAGCGTCGCTGCAGCCACATCATCTGCCATTGCCGAACCCGTCCTAAGAGAACGAGGACCATCTCCCTCGCCAGCTGTCCAAGAGAAGACGCCACCGGAGCCTGCCCTGGCCACGCTGTTCCAGCCCAATCACCCATAGGCTGAGCAAGGACGTGTCGTGCTCCACTCCAGCCAAGGAACGTTGTCACCGAGACCAACCACTCCAGTCACGGACCGGCCTCGAGCTTCGCCAGTCTTCCCCGGCTAAGGAAACGTCGCCCGCTGTTCCGTCCTAGACGAATCAACAACCCCAGTCGCCGCGAACGACCCAGGACCGCATCCCCAATTTAACGGACAAACCGCCCTCAACTAAATTAATTATTTAATGTAACAAAGAGGTATTAATTTTTTTAAATCATTGTCTTAAAGCTCTACCCTCTGATAAACCTACGCACCTCGAATTAACCCAGAAGGCTAAGGACGCACCGTCGCGACATAGTGGAGGCCTAGCGCGACATGGTGGAGGCCCCTAGCGTGACATGGTGGAGGCAGCCGTCCCTTAGCGTCCCTTCACATGGTGAAGGGGCTCTTACGGAGGCCCTTTGCGACAATAGCTTAAATGACAGGTTATTTAAATATAGCTTAAATGTTTTCGGGTGATGCCACTTTTCCCCCTTTTAGAGACGCCGCACGTATTATTTATATTACCGGGGCGACCTCTTCGCGCGTTTAATTCTCGCCGCGAATTCTCTTTGAGTCCCAAATTCGTCGTGGCAGATGAGATAAGCTCCGTTTTATTATTTGTAAATCAAAGCTTCTCTAAAGAAGAAAAAAAAAGAAAAACGCAATCTTTCGAACACAAGAGGGACGTTTTATTAAAAGATTCGTTTTTCGGTTCTCCGCCAAAAGACGAAAGGCGATGATACACAAACAATCTTAAACGCGCAATATTTTTTCAGCGGCGAATCCGCCTCCTCTTGAAGAAAGGACGAATCCTTTGAGTTTAATTTCATTTGTGCCCGCGCTTTTATTCGCCGCCGCCGCCGCCGAAGCTCGAGGCGCCCCCCCCCCCACCCCCCGGCCCCGAATTGAAATTACAATCCAAAGAAGTTAATTAAAAACCTCTCTCCAACTTTACCTTAGAAGGCGGTCGTCGGGGGCGAAAAACAATTAAGGCGGCGGAATTCGCTTGTTATCGTTCCCTGTTTTTCCATCGGCGTCTTCATCACACGTGACGCCGTTGTTAATCACTTCATCCAGGAAATAATAAGGTTCCGCCCGGAGCAAACTAATAACGGGGGCGGCGCATGAACGCGAAGTTTAATGAGCGCGTAACGTGAGAGCGAAGCGTAGCAGTATATTGAAGGATTTGATTATTATCACTATTATTATTAATATTAGGTTTGTTAAGGGAACGCTTATCCGGTCCTTATTGCGTCGTTTATTAAGGTTAGGGTAACTCCTTGGAAGTAACGCGATCGCTTTACGTCGGCGGCTTCCGTACTTTCGGAACGTCCCTCGTATAAAACAACACGAGCACTAACTTCTTTACAAATATTTTTAATTATGACGTCTTGCCACGATTCTGCATCAACAAATACATCAAACTTAGCCCCGCCTCTCTGTTTTTATTGGTTTTGTTTGTCAGTTGTTAATGACGTCAACCACAAACTAAGAGGAGGTTGCCCGGTGTCGGTGTATTAGGGCGGTAAAAAATTGGACCCACCCCGTCACGATTAGCTAATTCGAGCAAGACTTCGAATCGGTTCCAGATGCAGAGACCGACGATCTGCAGGGCACACTTTTGTTCGCTTCGCAGATGGGAACTGATCACCGCCTTTCTTTTTCATTGGTTTGTACACAAGTGGGCGGAGTCAATATTAACCAATCAACTAATCATGACAAGTACATACATTTGCTTTCAATGCAGCGTCTCTCCTCTTATTAAGAGTTAGCTGGCCTCACCACTTAACGATTCCTTCCACTACGTTGTTCAGCCCCGCTTCTCTGTTTAGAAACGCCCACTTTAACACACATTAAATATAACACTGCCTAAAATCCAATGAAAACGTTATGTTTTTATTGGCTTGCAAATATTTAAGACGTAGTAGTTGCTCCGCCCCTATTTTTTGTATTGGTCCTCCTGGATTGCGTTGTGCGTCGGCAGTTTCATTTTTTTTGTTTTCGAGGATGAGATGAAAACCAAACGGAAAAGTCTACAATCCAATGGAAACGTTGTGTGTGTTTTTATTGACTTACAAGTATTTAAGACGAGGCGATGAAACACAACAGGATTTGCCTCGCCCCTCTGTTTTCCATTGGTCCTCCTGGATTGCGTTGTGCGTCGGCAGTTTCATTTTTTTATTGGCTTTCGAGGACGGAATGAGAAACTAACGGAAACTCTCGACTCCGCCCCTAAATTTTTATTGGTTCTCTATTTACGTTGTTATGACTTCAAGTTCCAAACTAAATTTTTGTCGCGAGAAAATAAACCGGTTTGAAAATGAACTCATTTTTGGGCGGTTCAAAATGCAAAGTGTAAATAATTCACGGCGCCATCTCTTGACCAGCAATAGAAACAACTGACGTTAAATTTCGAGAAACGATTTAGATCAATTTTTCACAGAGAAGAATAAATCAATTTTGTTTTTATGCCGCAGCATTTTTTTGTTGTTGAGTCTTCCGCGAAGTGCACTGAGCGTTTCGCTGACTGATTCAGGCCGCCATCTCTTTACGAAAAACACAAACAACTGACGTCAGATTTCGATTTCATTTTAAATTAATACTTAACATATCGACCGTCCTCTCTCTACGACCCCTAGCTTTGCTTTGAAAAGTTTAGTTTTTTAATTAGCCATTTAAATTTTGTCCCCCCCCCCTTTTCCCCCCTCTGCTCAATACTATTTTGTAACCAAAAACTATATTTCAATATTTTTAACTTAATACTTAAGCCCTTAACTGTCATTTTTCCTACAACAACCCCTAACATGCTTTGAAAAGTTTCTTTTCTTAGATTTGCCATTTATATTTACCCCCCCCCTCTGCCCCCTCTCTGCAGAATACTATTTTGTAACCAAAAAACTATATTTCGAGTTTCTTCTAATTAATACGTAACATCTTAAGCGTCCTTGCTCTACAACCCTTAGCTTTGCTTTGAAAAGTTTTTTTCTTAGATTGGCCATTTATATTTTACCCCTCCTCCCTCTGGCTCCCCTGTGCTCAATACTATTTGCTAACCAAAAAACTATGTTTCGATTTTTTTAAATTAATACTTAACCGTCCTTTCTCTACGACCCCTAGCCACCCCTAGCTTTGCTTTGAAAAGTTTCTTTTCTCAGCTTGGTCGTTTACATTTCGTCTCGTCAGAGTCTGCCTCGTAAGAGTCTGTTTCGACCCCCAACCCCAAACCCAAACCTGAACCCCCAAATAGCATCGCCCACGAGGAAAAAAGTGCACGACGAAGAATCGGAAGTTCACGTCGAGGAAGAACAGAAGAAGACCGAAAACAAAAAAATTAGGGAAAGAAAGAGTTCGCAGTCGTTTGCCAAGAAAAAAAATTTATAGAACGAAACATCAGAAAATCGTCTTAAATAAAACAAAAGAAAATCAACAACTTACCAACAGAAACAAGAGTACTGTTAATAATGAAGAAAATCGCCCTTGCAAAAAAAAACTCGAAAACGAAAAATCGGAAGCAAAAATATTTTTATTAAACGAAATCGGAATGAAAAATTAAAAGCAAAAAAGAAACAATTGACATCGCCTGTGAGAGAGAAAAAGTGCATAACGAAGAATCGGAAGTCGACGTTCAAGAAAAACAGAAGATAACCGAAAACGAAAAGAAAATAAAGAAAAAGAAAAAAGTTCGCAGTCGTTTGCTAAGAAAAAAATGTATAGAACGAAACATGATGAGAAAATCGTCTTAAATAAAACAAAAGAAAATCAACAACTTACCAACAAAAACAAGAGAACAAAATTAACAATGAAGAAAATCGCGCTTGCAAAAAATAAAAACGTGGAAAACAATCGGAAGTAATTTTTTTTTTGACGTTTGTAGAGGAAATCAACAAAAAACATTAAACGGAGAAAAGAAACAATTCACAATCGCCTACGAGGAAAGAAGTGCCCAACGAAAACGAAAAGTTAAAAAGAATGCAGAATGAAAACCTTGAAGAAAAACGAAAGGAAATTGACAGCTTTTTATTAAAGGGAAAAGAAAAGGACGCTTTGTAATAATGAAGAGAAACAACCGAAAAGTTTCTTTTCTCATCTTGTTCGAGTTATATTCCCCCCCTTCTGCCACCCCCCCTCTATTTAATACTATATTTCGATTTTTTTTTAATCAATAATATCTTCACCGTCTTTCCTCTATAATCCCCAGCTTTGCTTTGAAAAGCTTCTTTTCTCAACTAGTCCATTTATTTTATTTTACTCCCCCCCCCCCCGGCTCAACCCCCAGACAATCAAATTCCAAACTTAATTTTCGTCGCGAGAAAATAAACCGATTGAAAGTACGCAGTATTTCGGGGCGACTCAAAATGCGCTGTTGTTTAATTCACGGCGCCATCTCTTGCCCGGCAATAGAAACAACTGACGTTGGATTTCGAGAGACGACTTCGATCATTTCTCTCGACGAGAAATGCAAGCAGCTGACGTCAGATTTCGAGAAGCTTTTGTTGTTGCGAAAAATTAAACCGATTCGAAAACGAGCAGCGTTTTCAGGCCGGTTCGAAATACAAACTGTAAATAATTCACGGCGCCATCTCTCGACCAGCAACAGAAACAGCCGACGTTAGATTTCGCGAAGCGACTTTGATCCATTCTTTGACAGAAAAGAATGAAACAGTTTGGGTCTTAAGCCGCGGCATTTTTTTTTGTGAGTCTCTCGCGAGATGCACTGAGCGTTTCGCTGACTGATTCAGAGCGCCATCTCTCGCCGGCGAAAAACACAAACGACCGACATCAGATTTCGAGAGGTGACTTCAATCAAATTCCAAACTCAATTTTCGCCGCGCTTCGAAAATAAGCAGCAATTTTGGGGCGGCTCGAAACGCGCTGTTTAATTCACGGCGCCATCTCTTAACCGATAATAGAAACAACTGACGTTTGATAGCCGATATACGACTTTGATCGAGGCTTGACGAGAGTCAATTTTGAAACTCTCCGAGGCTTTTTGCCGAGTGCTTCGCACAATGCACTGGGCGTTTCATTGACTGATTGATTGATTCAGAGCGCCATTTCTGGTCGAGCAACGGAAGTGACGTTTTCTCCACCCTTTGATTATTAAGCGTGTTATGTAGGGAGATGGCAGCACACTACAACAAACGTAAATAAACGAATCATTTATTGTCTCATGCCTAGTTTTAAAGATGTCCTTTAAATCGAGCAAGGTTTCGAGAAGCCTGCGCCTGTACTCGGGGTATTTCCCGCACATTTTCGTCAGGAGCTCGCTTCGATCCTCGAAAACTATTTTGCGCATCGCCGCCGGCTCCCCCAAGAACGCGCTCATCTCCTGCGCCGGCACCATGATCAGCTGGAAGTAGACGAGCGACTGCGCGGCAGCGAACACCCTGTAGAACTCGCAGCTTCTCAGGTAATCCTCGTAGGTTTCGACGCTCGCCACCCCGTTTTCACCCAGCACGATCTCCCTCTGCTCGTAGTAGTATTTAACGGCGTGCTCCGCGTGCGCATTTCTGAATTCCCTGTCCGTCGTCAGGTACAAGAGGGAGGTCACGTCGCAGGCCGGGGGGGCGTACCTATAGAATTGGAAGTCGACGAGCTTGCAGTGGATCGCCTGGTCGCCCTCGAACTTGCACATCATATTCGCCGGCCACAAATCCCCATGGCAGATGGCGTTGCGGTATTTCGTGGAGGGCGCCACGAATTCGGGGGATCTATCGATGATATCCCCGACAAATTTCTTGAACTCCCCCAGATCCACGTCGCCCAGCTTCCCCCCCGATCCGAGCAAGTCGATGGCAAACGTCGCGCCCTCCCTCACGCAACGAAAGAAGTCTTCCCCCATTCGCCCCCTTCGATGATAAAACGCCTCGGTGAATTCGTTCCGGAAGTCTTCTAGTAGCCTGTAGGGGGTTCCCCCCCGGGCGGCGGTGAGCTTCTCCTCTAGTATGAGCCCGCTGGCGTGGAACTTGGCCAAGGCCTTGGCGACGACCTCGAACTCGTTTAGGCTCAGGGATTCCTTGTGGTTCAAGATTCGGTAGCCCTCGGCGGTTAAGTCCTCGAGGACTAGGGCTTCCGAGGGGCGGATCAAGTAACAGCGGGGGGTGCAGTCGGCGATCGGGGGGGCGCCGTTCTGCAAGAGGAAGGGCACGATCTTGGCGAACATTTTCTCCTCTTTGCGGAACGCGCCCCCCGCCAGGATGAAGTCCTTGATGGCTTCGCTCACGGCCATCGACTTGACGAAAAATCTCAGCTCGTCGGTTTCACCGTCGGCGCACTTGATGGTGATTTTTAAGGTGGAGTGGTCGGCCAGGAATCCGGAGATTTCGCCGCCCAGCGGTCCCAGCTTGAAGTCGACCAGTTCGCAGCGGCGTTCGGGCGAGCCGAGCTTTTGCCCGATCACGTCTAGGCAGTCCTTTTCGGTCAAAGTCGCGGACGACATCTTTCGCGCTAAATGAAATCTAGGCGAACTAAGGGAGGCGACGCGGGCGATATCTATTTATAAGAAGCCGCCTAGATTTGCTGCGTAATCAAAAGCGTGAAATTTATTGCGCCCGACGCGACGGAATTTAAAGTAGGTAGATAGCGTTATCTATGCATGTGTGTTTGCCTAGGTGAATAGGAGCTTTAACGTTTTTTTTTTTTTTTTTAATTGACGTGCATTGTTTGATTTGCCTCTGTTCTCTAATTCCCGTTCGGTTTTTACGACTGCATAATTCGGTGATTAAAGAGCAAACAGTACGAGCGATTGTTAGGTAAGAACCCTGTCGTAAAAAAGGGGGCGCCGAAATAGTTGGGGGCTGAAACATGTAATTGTAGGTGATTTTGATGTCTGTAAGAAGACCCAGACTGAAATATCAGGCGCACTTTTAGATGGGGCTGTGCGCCCCTTGAACGCCCACTAAGGCAACCAGTGTTGCCAGATGAAACCTTGTTGGGGCGGTTTTCGAAAACTTTCGAATCTATCTTATTTTTTGTCTTTCGGGAAATCTTTTTATAATACAGGGTGACTGCAAAAAGACGAGTGAGTATCAACTTAATTTTTTCAAGTGGACTCCCACCCCATATTTTTTACATCTTTACATCTTCAGATTCTGCCCAAAATTTCACATTTACGTCAGAATCAATTGTTTTCGAAATACTAACGCTCGAACGTCGGTAATTTTCAAAATTTGCGAGCTGCATCGCACGTCTTGAAGAAAAGGTCAAACGAGGCAGTTCGATTTAGAAGCACCGACACAGTTAAAGACCTGGCAAACGACGGTGCCTTGATTGTTTCGGCAATCGTGTATAATATTTGGTCCTTCGAGCCGGATTAGAGTAGAAACGAAAATTAAAGTTGGATGTCTGCACGTTTTCTTTTAAATCAACGCAACATGTTTTCGTGCCGCAAGTGTCAGAATAGCTCGCTTTTTGTTTGATTTCTGTTAGTTACATATTTTTGGAAAAGTTAATTGAACAATTGTAGAAATTACATCACAAGTGTTTTGTATACAATAAATAACGCACAAGGACACAACGGTACATCATAAACGCCGTGAAAGTTAACATAATTGTATATAAAACTTGGTCCTTCCAGCCGGATTAATAGCAGAAGCGATAATTAAAGTCTTTTATCGAAGTTAGCCAAATAAAATGACCGTGATGACTTACGTGAAATTAATAATACCAAGATTTTTTTAATTTTAGAAACACTAAAACATTTTTTCTTCGAAATCTCTATAACTAAAAGTTGCTTGTGATGCAAATGTCAGGATTGCTCGCTTATTATTCGGTTTAAGTTAGTTGGATGCTTTTGGAAAAGCTAGTTGAAAGTTTTACAGCTAATATTGCACAGCGTTTTGCGCAGAATAAATAACATACAGGACGTTTGGTCCTTCGAGTCGGATTAAGAACAGAATTTCTTACATTTTATTTATCCTCAGTTAATTAGATGCTCCCGAGAAAGTGAGTCCTAAGTAGTCGTACAGCTCCGAAACAAATATCCTTTGTGTTTGCTAAATAAACAATCGATTATACTCGGAATCAACAGTTGGTTATAATCGCCGAGACGGTTAATACAGCGTTATATGTATTAGTCCCTCGTTGGTCCTTCGAATCGAACCGTATTAAGAACAGAAGCGGAGATTGATATTAAGTGTGCAACGTATGTATGTTTTTTCTAATCAATGCGAAACATTTTACAAATTTATTTAAAATGTAAATACAAAACAAGTAAACTGCTTTGTGCAAAATAAACAATTGATTACAATCAGAATAATCAGTTGGTCATAATCGCCGGGACGGTTAACATAGCATTATGTTAGGGCCTTGTTGGTCCTTCGAACCGAATTAAGAGCGGAAGTGGAAATTGCGATTGCCAATCAGTTAGATGAATCCAACACTTTTTTTTTTAATTTAAGGTATATATAAATAATCTGTCCGGCATCTCTAAGAGGGGGAAAAGTGGCATCACCCCATACATTTAAGTTAAATTATTTTTGTTTTGTATTGAAATAATCTGTCCGGCGTCTCTAAGAGGTAGAAAAGTAGCATCACCCGAAACATTTTTTCTATAATTTAACTTGAAGGTTTCCGAGGCCGTCGTCCATGTTTGAATTGGCTTCCGGTTGGAACCGCGTCACGTTCACTTCTACTGCCGACGCGACGTTTCGTCCTCCATGGCAGAAGAACTTCCTCAGGGCTGCTACTGTCGGTGGTGTTGCCGCTGCTTCCCGTTAGTCGTTGAGACTGAGAAGAAACGTCCTTCGTCGGTATTTATGGTGATTGGGGGCGGGGCGGGGGGGGGGTAGTGGGTCGGAACGGCGAGCGAATATTGGTCTGTTGGGGCCTGACGGATCACTAATGAGATGTTTCCAGGTTTTGTGGAGGTAAAAGCCAGTATCACAGTTCAGGTTATCGGGGTGTTTGAGGATTTCTATGGATTCGCGGATTTTACGATTGAAAAAATGAGATGAGCAGGCTTGCTATAGCTATAGCTTGCTATGTTCAAATAATGCGTCTGACGACTCTAAGAAGGGGAAAAGTGGCAGCACCCAAAACATTTGAGTTATATTTAAATAATCCGTCCGGCGTCTCCAAGAAGGGGAAAAGCGGCAACAGAAAACATTTAGGATAACTTATTCTTTATTTTATACTAAAGTGATCCGTCAGACGTCTCTATGAGGTGGAAAAGTGGCATCATCCCCAACACATGTTAAATTACTTTTTTATTTTATATCTAAATAATCCGTTCGGCGTCTCTAACAGGGGAAAAATTGGCATCGTCCGAGATATTTGAGTTATATGCAAATAATCCGCCCGGCGTCTCCAAGAAGGGGAAAAGTGGCATCACGCGAAACATTCAAGTTAAATTATTTTTTTATTTTATATTAAAACAATCTGTCAGGCGTCTCTAAGAGGTGGGAAAGCGGCATCACTCGCAACACTTGTGTTAAATTATTTTTTATTTTATATCTAAATAATCTGTCAAGCGTCTCTAAGAGGGGTAAAAGTAGCATCTCCCAAAACATTTGAGTTACACTTAATTAACCTGCCCGGCGCCTCTAAAAAGGGGAAAAGTGACATCACCCGAAACATTTAACTTAAATTATGTTCATTTTATATTGAAATAATCTGTCGAGCGTCTCTAAGAGGTGGAAAAGTGGCATCACCCGAAACATTCAAGCTAAATTATCTTTTTATTTTATATTAAAACAATCTGTCAGGCGTGTCTAAGAGGTGGAAAAGCGGCATCACTCGCAACACTTGTGTTAAATTATTTTTTTATTTTATATCTAAATAAGCTGTCAAGCGTGTCTCTAAGAGGGGTAAAAGTAGCATCTCCCTAAACATTTGAGTTACACTTAATTAACCTGCCCGGCGCCTCTAAGAGGGGGAAAAGTGACATCACCCGAAACATTTAACTTGAATTATGTTCATTTTATATTGAAATAATCTGTCGGGCGTCTCTAAGAGGTGGAAAAGTGAAATCACCCGAAACACTCATGTTAAATCATTTTAATTATTTTATATCTAAATAATCTGTCGGGCGTCTCTAAGAGGGGGAAGAGTGGCATTATCCGGTTTAATATTATTAGCGTTAATTTATACTGAAAATAAGGTTGTATCCCGATTGGTGAACTAGAGTGGAATGACCCGGTCGATCCTCCAAGCAAAATTTGCGTTTTATTCTGATCTCTGCAACTCAAGCGTAAGTTATCGTTCGTTCTCGTCATCTTTGAACCCCATTAGTTCTCCTTCGACGTTTTAAGCCGAATTTTCCGCCGCTTAGCCCAGACGGCAACAAAAACGTCCTCCGCGCCATTAAACTCGGAATCTCGATTAGGGTGGTAGTAGCAGCAGTGACGCCGGGTCGCCGACGTATAATAAATAGTCGTCCGTCGACCCGCATTAAACGGAACGTATCAGAAGTGGGATGTGAATGCCGTCTGACACGGAAGCGTCGCGCACGGTCTGGTCTGAACTTTTAATAATTGTCGGACGACGGGTTACCAAACCCCTTCTTATGCGAACGTTATTTATAATTCACCCCCGCCCCCCACCACGTCCCTATTGCTTTTTTTTACGAGCGGTAACTTGTTGCGTTAGGAGCGGGGCTGACATTTGCGGAATTCGCCGGCCGGATGTTTTATTAATAATTCAGAGGGAGTCCTTCCGGTCGATTACGTTTCCTCTTTTCATCTACTTCGACGTTTATTTATTTAGAAAGGGTCGTTTGCCACACTTGACGCATCGAGATAAAGCGTTACCTGCACACAAGGTGTTACTGAACGTTTGCGAATCGAAGACTGTCACCAAATTTTAAACTTAATTTACTTGCCTCTTACTTACCACAGTTCGGATGACCGAACGCTAACGTATCAGCTGAGCCCCGGCTAGCAACAGTGAAGAAAGGGGCGGGTTAATCAAAGGTGGTAAACTTATTAAGGGCGCCAGAAGACAATTATTCTTCAGCTAAACGCAATTCGATCAATCGACCAGATCGTGCAGAAAATTGAATCAATAATAAATCAGAGGCGAGACTTTACTCACTGGTGTGCGTGAAGGTTTAAACAAGAACACACAACATAAATTATAAGCGTTTAATTAAACAATTTCAACACACAACACGTTACAATTGCAAGAGGTTGCTTATTCACTAATAATATTTAAATCCGCATAAAGAGGCCTTAATTCGCTCTTAAAAATGCATGCGCAGTAAATTTAAATGGTTATCTCCCGACCGATATCTGTCAGTGTACCGTCTTTGCTGTGAAGTTGGCTGTCACCACGTCATCTGGTGGTCCTGTCCGAGCAGGTAACTGGTTGGCAGCAAAATGGCGGGCCCACGCTACTCGCAGAACGGCAGACTACAGCTGGAGTTTGTCGTGGCGCCAAAACTCAATACAAACGGGAAACCCTCGCGTGAAACCCTGCGGGGATTACGTAAGCCTGCGCTAAAACTTGCGCCCAAACAGAAAAGCCTACATGGAAGAAATGATTTTTCGTTAGCGGCCATGTTGGCTTGTTCGTCGGCATACGTCGTCATATTTTACCTGAGAGAACCGGGGTCACAGGCTTGGTAAGGAGATTAAAAACTGTCTCCAATCGATGTTCGGCGGTGTCAATGAATCTTCCGGCACAACTCCCGAAGAGCGAAAACTACGATAATTTCACAACACACGTAAATTACGTCTGACTGGCACAACGTTCCGAACAAGAAAGAAGGCGATGAGATCGCAGATGGGGAAAATCGCTAAAACGCGCGTAAATTACCGACGATAACAATGACAGGCGACCTGGGAGTCACATGTTAAGCATTCACCTCACGCAGGTTTCCCCTATAGCGATGTAAATGAGGGGGTAACAGTGCGGCCAACTGTGCTAAAGCGCAGTTGAATGATGCCGTATCGCCACGATGTTTCGGCGCGAGATTTGAACGTAACAAGACCTTCGGTCGTTCGAAGGTCAGACGGGCTGGCGCCGTGTCGAACGCTTTGCGACGTTTTTTCTTTAAAAACCCCAACGGGCGAGGCCGTACGTTTCACGTTGTCTAAGTGCGAACGTACCTTCATCCGCGTCAGGTTTCGAAATCCGTTAGATTTCGTAACGAGGCCGAGATTTAATGAACAATCCGTTTGTACTGTTGCGTTTGCTTTGCGCTGCCGCCGCGCCGTGCGAATCGAAAATCAAAAGCGGTAATTCGAGCGTGCCGGAATCACGTGCTCCTCGGCCGGAATAATTGCGACGACCTCGTTACAGCGGGGGACGGGGGAGGGGGGGGGGTCAGAAGAGCGACCGGAATTTAAAGTTAGGGTCTGAACTTCACAAAAAAAAAGCAATAAAAAGGCTTCGTGTTTGTTCTTTCTAAATGTCTAAATTCGGATACCTAAAATTTTCTTGTTTTATTACATTCTTTTTTTTTTTAATTTCGCAGTTATCTCTTGTTTCCACGTGAATGAAAGATTCGTTTTACGTCCGTTGCAATCCGGATTTCCGCGTGTCCGACGTCGAGAGAAATTATGAAAACCCCCGTCGCGCGTCGTCCCGAGTCTGAATGTGTAGATAAGATTTTTATGTAAAACGCCCGGAGTCGTCGCGGTGATACGTTTTACGAGCAAATTAAATTTCCATCGGCGGAGTCCAGACAAAACTCGCTTGCGATTGTTCAGCTCTGCAACTTTCCGACGTCAAAACGGAACGGATGCCGGAAATCAATCGGTTCTCCGATTCACGAGAGGGGCGACGCCCTCATCGTCACGCCGCTGCTCCAGACCAGTCATCAACATCATCCCTTGCTGCCGATACATCCAAGAGCACCGACCAGATCACTTCCAAAAATTACCCAATTCCCTCCGCGCGCATGAATTTCAAGCGTCACGTAAACTTTCCCACGCGATAGCGGACGAGAGGAAATCGATTAGTCAAAACATCGGACCCTCTCGAGTCAAATTTACGTCGAAATAAACATTATTATTAGAAGGCGGCCCGACCAAACACTTAGCCATTGGCCGGAGCGGGGGAGGGGGGGCAACTTAAGTCCCTACGGTGAACGAAATTTAACGTCCCCCACAAATCCCTGGAGGGCCGCAGTCGGCGACTGTCATCCACTGTGTATTCGTAGGTCTTCCGTTACCGAGTTCCACATCTCCTGAAGGTACCTAGCGTAAGAAATCGACGTTTTGTAAATCATTAAGTGCATTACGTAAGCTAGAACGTCGCCAGCGTGACCTGGTATAAAAACGCCCGACTTGCTTAGCCATCATGAGACTGACCCTTGCAATAAAACTGCATTCAAAGAACGCCAGCTGCATATTGCATCACCGAACAGTCGCCGAGGTGATGTGACCTACCTTATTACAAATGTTGAAATGTACCTGCCATTTAATACGACGGAACAGCGGAGAAGCCTAAGCTCGCCGCAACAAATTAAAATCCGGGTTTCACACCCGTTTCCTTTTTCACTCCGAAACAATCACTGTTTAATGACAAATTTAAGCAAGACGAGAATAACTTTCAGTGCGGTCTGAATGGCGAGCGAGTAGCCACGACGACTGGCGGAATTTCGCGTCGGGGCGAACGGTTCGCGGGCAGGGAGAGTGATGTGACCTACCCGGTTACAAATGTTGAAATGTGCACGTCCGGTCAACTCAGGGAGATGGAGTGGATCAAACGTAATCCCGATACAAAGGCCTGAAGTTGCGATGTGCAAAATGTGGCTCTAAAACGTACCTGCCGTTTAATACGACGGAACAAGCTTGGAGAAGCCTCGAAGAGGGCCTAGGCTCGCCGCAACCAAATTAAAATCCGGGTTTCATACCCGTTTCCTTTTTCGCTCCAAAACCGTTTAATGACTAATTTAAGCAAAACGAGAATGGCTCTCAGTACGGTCTGAATGCGAGCGAGTAGCCACTACGACTGGCGGAATTTCGCGTGGGGGCTACGTTCAACGCGGGTAGGGGGAGGGTGATGTGACCTACCTGGTTACAAATGTTGAAATGACCACGTCCGATCAACTCGGGGAGATGGAATGGATCAAACGTAATCCCGATACAAAGGCTTGAAGTTGCGATTGTGCGAAACGTGACTCTAAAACGTACCTGCCGTTTAATACGACGGAACAAGCTTGGAAAAGCCTCAAAGAGGGCCTAGGCTCGCCGCAACCAAATTAAAATCCGGGTTTCATACCCGTTTCCTTTTTCACTCCAAAACCGTTTAATGACTAATTTAAGCAAAACGAGAATAGCTCTCAGTACGGTCTGAATGCGAGCGAGTAGCCACTACGACTGGCGGAATTTCGCATCGGGGCTACGTTCAACGCGGGTAGGGGGAGGGTGATGTGACCTACCTGGTTACAAATGTTGAAATGTGCACGTCCGATCAACTCGGGGAGATGGAGTGGATCAAACGTAATCCCGATACAAAGGCTTGAATTTGCGATTTTGCGAAATGTGACTCTAAAACGTACCTGCCGTTTAGTACGACGGAAAAAGCTTGGAGAAGCCTCGAAGAGGGCCTAGGCTCGCCGCAACCAAACTAAAATCCGGGTTTCATACCCGTTTCCTTTTTCGCTCCAAAACAATCACCGTTTAATGAAAAATTTTAACAAAACGAGAACAACTCTCAGTGCGGACTAAATGCGAGCGAGTAGCCACAACGACTGGCGGAATTTCGCATCGGGGCGACGTCCAACGCGAACGGTTTGCGGGCAGGGGGAAAGGTCTATTGGCCAATGACAGGTCACCCTCGAGAAGAGACAGTCCATTGCCGACTACAGGTACAGGCCATGCTCAATGGGTGGGGATTCGGAATCTGGCATTCATGGCACATGAATTAATGAATGAAAGACTCCGAGATTCGGAGTCTCCCCACCCACTGAGCATGGCCTGTACTTCTAGTCGGCAATGGACAGTCTCATTATCAAAGAATAGGGTTGCCCAGGCTTGTTTAACGCTCTGTTCTCTCTGGAACAGTCCAAGTTCCAAAGATTAAACTTCTGCGTCAATACGCAGGGTGACTCGAAAGCTAGAAATTATTGGCAATGAAATTTCTCACCGTAACAGTAACTCATCAAAGCAGCGCCGGGGCATTATGTAAGCATAAACAAACATGACTAAGAGGTGGACGAATCTAGGAAAACCGCGATGACTCATAATAGGGCAAGTGTGCGTAATTGGAATTTCCGGTATGAATCACATAAAAGGCGGCTACTTTCATGAAAGATCATCAGACGGCCGGAAGTCGTGTAGTCGTGCTCATCATTCAGAGTCCGAAGGCATTCACAGAATGCCAAAGTGTGCGATGATATTCCGAAAATCCGTCTGTCTCTCGGTATCTACTACCATGGTTTGGGTGAGCAAACATTAGTTGTTAGAAGTAACTGAAAGCGGATGTACAGCCTCAATCAAAAGTAATGAAACTTTTAAAACCGAAACGCTGTAGTCAGAGTGCAACGGTGCCGAGTTAGAGAGACCGCAACGTGTTGTGGGGTTCCGAAGGACTTCGGAAACATTCGTTCGCCATAAGACTTCATCTCACTCGGTATCTTCTCTCTCTGACCACAGCGATTCGGTTTTGAGCGTTTCATTACTGTTAATTGAGGTTGTACATGGGTCCGAGCTCCCGTACTGCTTGTTTAGATTTGTTGTGCGTGATCAAATTCCGAAAATCCATCTACCTTTCGGTATCCAGTACCATGGTTTGGGTGAGAAAACATTAATTTATTTGCCACTTAGTTTCGTTGTTAGAAGTAACCGAAAGCGAACGTACACGGGTCCGAGCTCCCGTATTGCTCGTTTGGATTTCTTGTGTGTGATCAAATTCCGAAAATCCGTCTGTCTCTCGGTATCTAGTACCATGGTTCGGGTGAGCAAACATTAATTTATTTGCCAGTTAGTTTCGTTGTTAGAAGTAACCGAAAGCGAATGCACATGAGTCCGAGCTCCCGTATTGCTCGTTTAGATTTCTTTGTAAAACCGACAAGATAATAAGGGTTTAAACGATAGGGAGGGGGGGGATTTTTAGATTTCACCCCCGACCCTTCTTACATTTGCGTTCCTTAACAACTATCATGCATTCATATGGTAAGGTATCCACATAGACAACAACTGTCTTAGGGAATTAAAGACCCTTGATTGCGAATCTGAGGCCAGTTTCCGCGCAATTGCTTTTTTATTGGTGAATGGCGCAATTTTCGAAACAATTCGATTCCCTATTACTCATTAACTGCTCCCACTTTGAATTCGTGTTCTCAGGCGTCTCTAAGAGGTGGAAAAGTGGCATCATCCGCAACACTCATGTTAAATTATTTTTATTTTATATCTAAATAATCTGTCCGACGTCTCTACGAGGGGGAAAAATAGCATCACCCGAAACATTCGGGTTATATTTAAATAATCCGCCCGGAGTCTCCGAGAAGGGGAAAAGTGGTGTTACGTTCAAATCTCACGCCAAGATATCGTGGCGATACAACATCATTCAATTGCGTTTTAACACAGTTGGCAACCCTACATCCCTTCTCCTTACTACTCAACGCTCATTCGTGTGACACACCACGTGACTGTTTTTCGGTTTCGTATCCTAGCAACCTCCGCCTGCTACAAATTCGCCTCGTTGAGTTCCTTTCTTGTTCGAAGTGTGTTACAAGTTAGACGTGTTTTACGTGTGCTGTAAACCCATCGGAGTACTTGCTCATTTGGAGAAGTAGCCCAATTGCGGCTTTGCTGGAAGATCTCGTGATACCTTCGAACACATTTTAACTGCAATTCCAAGCCCGGGAACGTATTAGCCCCAGGTAATGTAAAAAGTGCAATGGCGGGTGTATCAAAATGGCTGCTAACGAAACCTTTTCCCTTTACATTCAGGCTTTTCCTATTTGGGCGTAGTTTTCTGACGCCGGCTATTAGACCAGGCTTTCGGCCTATTTCTCCGGAGGCAATCCTGTCCCGTGAGTGTACCGTAACACGATCGTGGACACCTGACCAGCGAAACTAGTTTGATCCAGATTGTCGTCGCTACCCGCGATCAACAGAGGGCGTTGTAATTACCCACCGACCACCGCGTTTCGGTTGGCAACGTCAACACTGACCTCGGGCTGGGCAAGCTGTCAAATAAAAGTTAGGTTTTCAACGTAATTCAATCTGACGTTTACGGACCGATCAGTTTAGATTTTAGTTGTTGTTCATGCATAATTAAATTGCGCTACGTCCACCGTAGATAATTAAGTAGTCAATTGCAATATCGTAGAGTGTTATCTTGACTTGTGTAAAATCAGATCTCATTATCGGTACGTATTAACTTTTAATGTTTGTTGTCGGCTAAGTTACCGAGTAACAGTTTACTTCTTTTAGGATTTGTTTATATAGTGTGTTACAATAAATTTTGTACCACAGTTTTATTGTGTCGAACTTACGCTGAGCGTACAAGTGAATCTTAAATTATTGGTCTATCTGAGGCGAACGCATTGAGGCTTAGGGAGGGAGTCTCATATGTGGAGTTCTTACAACCGGGGGTACATACTCCCTGACGCCCTTCTCCATTGTGCTAGCTTGGGAGAACCATTGTTTAGAGACAACGCCACTTGTCATCGGGTTAGTCAGTAATTTAATTCAGTAGTATTTCTCTCTTTTAACATTTTTGTGGTGACAGTGGCATCACCTGAAACGTCTAAATTAAATTTATTTTTTCTTTTATATTAAAGTAATCTGTCAGACGTCTCTAAGAGGTGGAAAAGTGGCATCACCCAAAACACTTGATGTTAAATTTTTTTTTATACATATCTAAGTAATCTATTCGACGTCTCTAAGACGGGGGAAAAGTGGCATTATCCGGTTTAATATTATTAGCATCAAATTCCGTCGGTATCCAGTACCATGGTTTGGGTGAGCATTTATTTGCCGATTAATTTTGTTGTTAGGAGTAACTGAAAGCGAATGTACGTGGACACGAGCTCCCGTATCGCTTGTGCGAATCCGAAGCCAGTCTCCGTGCAGTAGCTTTTTTTATTGGTGGAGGGTGCAGTTTTTGAAGCAATTAAGACGAAAGCACAAAAGCCAGTTGTTCTGCGACGAACGCAAATAAAACCCGCCAAGTTTCGCCGGAACAAACAAACTCGACGCGACCTCGAGGGTGAGCGGCGAAAAATGGGGCGCAATCGAAAGAGAAACCCTTCTGCGTTCGGCTGCGCCCCATTTCTCTTCATTAAAGTTGAGTCGGCGACGGCAACGAGCGCGTTTGCTTCGTCGCGTCACTGTCAAACCGTTTACCCCGTGATTTAACCAAATCAGTTGATTTATGCTGCTTTTAGGGGAAACTACCTTAATCACAGTGATTTTCGTTACTTTTAACAGGGGGGCGGGACCTCAAGTAAATGATGCCTTCATCAACGGCTCATCTTGCAAATGTGGCGTCGCGTCGGGGGTTGCATGGTCGAAGATTTATTTTATTTATTTGTGGTTGCTAGAAATACTGGGGGTTGGAGTCAGCCGGTTTTAAATCGCGAAGCTATCGACACAGTGTCAGCCCATCTGACCTTCGAGCGACCGAAGGACACCTGCATCCGTTGCATTTGTGTAAACTCGTAATTAATCGGAGCCCTTCGCTTACAAAATCGTATAAGGGTGGAAAAGTGCCCGAGATTTATTTGTGGTTGCTAGAAATACTGGGGGTTGGAGTGGAATTTGCACGTAAAGGAGGCCCGTCAGATTAAGTTTTCTTTCTTTCTGGGCGAATTCAATTTTCACGTCGCCCTTGCTCCAGTCAAGTCCGGGCGCGTTGTTGATCCAAAGCGACAACTTTTTATTTCTCGTCCGAACCTCGTCTGAAACTCATTAGGCGGGGGGCGGAAAGACAAAAGCCGGCCCGAAATCGCGGAGAAATTAGTTTTCCGCTCGCGCGAACTCGGAAAAAATAAGCCGGGAAGTTTAAGCGCCCGGATTAAAGTCGTAATGGGAATTTCGCGTTTTTGCGTGACGCGGAAATTTTGCCCAAATTAGGGGCACGTCGCGTCGTCACGTTTACAGAAACGTGGGGGTTGCGTCGCATTGTGATTCCGCTGGACGGAAATTGAATGAAATGGTTAATTCAAACATTTTAATATTCACCGCCATCTATTGAAAAACCAGTGAAGTGTTTGTATTTATTTCTTTTGTGAAAAGGATCGAGCCCCCTCTGTGACTTTTTCTGACCACTGCACTGGCGACATCTAGTCAAACGAATGAAACATGTTTCTTTATTTATATTTAAAAAAAAATTGTTTCTCAAATGATTAATTCCAACATTTTAACATGCAGCGCCGTCTATTGAGAAACGAATGAAACGTTTGTATTTATTTTTGCAAAAATTCGCGACACCACCTTATCGACAAAGAAAAAATTAAACGTTTTTTGATTTCTGATTCCGATTTTATTTGCAGCGTCATCTATGAACAAGATCCGAAACTTAATTCGTAGGTCACCCCCTGTCGACAAATGAATCGGGCTTTTATTGTTCGCTTTAGAAAAGGAACCATTGTTTCAAAAAATTTGATATTCAGCGCCATCTGTCCAAAGCAAAGTGAAGTATTTTCTGTTTAGGCGAAATCACGGGCACGAACCGATCGACACAGCGTCCGCCCGTCTGACCTTCGAGCGACCGAAGGACACTTACGTATTGAGCGATTTTATTTTGAAACGTCGCGGCGGTCATTTCCCGTTAAACAAAAAAAAAAAAAACGATCGTCGATTCTCATGCGGCTGGGAGCGACCGAAGTAAGTGGAAAAAGTAGCCGAGAACGAAACCCCAAGATTTCCGGCTTTAGTTTTCTTGCGTTTCATCTTTTCTAACGAAACTGATAATTAAGCGCAAAAATAGTTTCAAAAATCGAAAACGACAGAAAATGAATTAACCATAACGAAATAGTTTCCCTAATCTACAACAGATGGCGCTGCTAAATCATTTCTGCGACGAAAAGGGCACTTGCAAACTTTCCAGAAGAATCCTTGGGCGAGAAAGAAACGAGCAAATAACTGTCAAGTATCGATTTCGTTGCCTTTCAATAGATGGCGCCACTAATTTTTGATTGCGACTACGAAAATCCGAAATAGAAAGATCGAAATACAGTCGGGGGTCAAGTCGATCGGAAAAATGGATTAGAAATTCGAGGAAGACGGAAAATGAAACAGAAATTTAACATTTTCATGAAATAGTTTCGCTACCCTGCAACAGATGGCGCTGCTAAGTCTTTCCTGCGACGGAGAATGAAAAATTCTTGGGCGAGAAAGAAAGAGAGAAACCAAACGAACAATTAACTGTCAAGAATCGATTTCGTTGCCTTTCAACAGATGGCGCCACTAATTTTTGATTGCGACTGCGAAAATCCGAAACAGAAAGATCGAAATATAATCGAGGGTTAAATCGATCGGAAAAATGGATTCGAAATTCGAAGAAGACGGAAAATGAAACAGAAATTTAATATTTTCATGAAATCGTTTCCCTATTCTACAACAGGTGGCGCTGCTGCTAAGTCTTTTCTGCGACGGAGAAAGCACCTGCAAACTTTCCAGAAAAATCCTTGGGCGAGAAAGAAAAAAGAAAAGAAACGAACAATTGTCAAGAATCGATTTCGTCGTCTTTCAATAGATGGCGCCGCTAATACTTGATTGCGACTACGAAAATCCGAAAATGAAAAATCAAAATACTGCCGCGTCGAAAAGAAAATTGACCGAGGAAAAAATGAAAAACTCAAAAATAAGCAAAAGAAAGAACGTAAAACAAATTAGATTTTTTTTTTCATCAGCAGAAGAAACAAATGACGCCATCGTATTACGATAAGTGAGAGCTGGAGGGCAAAGAAAATAAAAATCCCATAAATAAATAAAACTGACAATTGTTGAAACATGAAAAAGTCAAGAATCGACCAGTTACAGTTAATTTTCGTTTTAGTCATGTGGCATCACTGTAAACCCACTCATGAACGGTCATTTAAAATTCCGTCTTCGCATTGGGTGAGTATTCAGAAATATTTACGTCGCAATTTTCCCATTGGCTACGCCATTGTTTCTCGTGTAACCCCGGAAGTTTTCCGTCTGAATCGACGTGACGTATAAGTCAGTTTATTTATTTATTTATTTGGCCGAACCGATTAGGGCCAATGTTAGGCCAATTATTAATTAACGTAGAATTTTAAAGTATAGTCGAAAAATTAACGAATTCGCTTGTTGAACAATATTTTCGGTTTGTAAAATCAGATCTGATTGTCGGTACGTCTTCACCTTTAGTGTTTGTTGTCGGCTAATTTATCGAGTATTAGTTTATACACTTTTTGCCTTGTTTGCATAGCGTGATACAATAAATGTTGTACCACAGTGAATGTTTTGTTTGTGGCGATCCCTGCGCTGAGCGTACAAGTGAATTTAAATCTCCTGGAATTATTGTTCTAGCTGAGGCGAACACATTGGGACCCAGAGAAGGGGTCTCGTATGTGGAGTTCTTACAATCGGGGGTATATACTCTCTGGCGCCCTTAATAAATACTCACCCCTTTCTCCATTGAGCTAGCTTGGGAGAACCGTTGTTTAGAGACGACGTCACTTATCATCCGGTAAGTCAGTAATTTAATTCAGGAGTATTTCTTATAACATTTTATTTTGAAACGTCCCGGCGGTCATTTCCCGTTAAACAAAAAAAAAAACGATCGTCGATTCTCATTCGGCTGGGAGCGACTGAAGTAAGTGGAGAAAGTAGCCGAGAACGAAACCCCAAGATTTCCGGCTTTAGTTTTCTTGCATTTCATCTTTTTTAACGAAACCGATAATGAAGCGCAAGAATAGTTTCAAAAATCGAAAACGACAGAAAATGTAACTAAAATGAATTACTTTAATAAAACAGTTTCCTTAATCCACAACAGATGGCACTGTTAAATCATTTATGCGACGAAAGGGCACCTGCAAACTTTCCAGAAGAATCCTTGGGCGAGAAAGAATGAAAGAAAAGAAACGAACAAATAACTGTCAAGTATCAATTTCGTTGCCTTTCTATAGATGGCGCCACTAATTTTTGATTGCGACTGTGAAAATCCGAAACAGAGAAAGATCGAAATACAGTAGGGGATCAAATCGATCGGAAAAAATGGATTAGAAATTCGAAGAAGACGGAAAATGAAACAGAAATTTAATATTTTCATGAAATCGTTTCCCTACCCTGCAACAGATGGCGCTGCTAAGTCTTTCCTGCGACGGAGAATGAAAAATCCTCGGACGAGAAAGAAAGAGAGAAACGAAACGAACAATTAACTGTCAAGAATCGATTTCGTTAACTTTCAACAGATGGCGCCCTTAATAAATACTCACCCCTTCTCCATTGAGCTAGCTTGGGAGAACCGTTATTTAGAGACGACGTCACTTGTCATCCGGTAAGTCAGTAATTTAATTCAGGAGTATTTCTTATAACATTTTTGCGGTGACAAAAGGTAAAGCAAGATCACATCAAAACAAAAGACGATCGATCATGGAACAGAAATAAAGTAGAAAAAAATCTAGAAACTGACGGAAGAAACAAACGACGATCAATAGTGATCTGGGTTTAGGAAAATAAAAAGAAACCAACTGAACACTTGAAAAAAAAAACGGAAAACCATCACCGTGAAAACTGAAAAAAAAAACTATCGCTTGAAGAAAAAACAACAAATGACTGTGGAAGAGAAAATTAACTTTGGTTGGGACAAAGAAGAGAAAATGAGAAAGTCAAAAATAAACAAAAGAATCTCAACTGGCTTGTCGATTAATCGCTACGCGATTTTTCTTCTTTTTCGTTTGCAAATAGACTCATTTTCATTTCTCGTTGTTCTCCATTAGTTGATCGTCTTTTGTTTTGTTTGTTTTGTTTTCGGTTCGTTCGCTGTTTCCGTCTTGTTTCATTTTCATGGTTCATCGTTTTTCAAAGTCGATCGTCCGTTGCACTTGTTTTCCGATCGACTCTATCTTTCGTTTTTCTTATTTTGTTAAAATTTTCATTAATTTGTGTGTTTCATTTCGTTGACAAGTCTAATCTGCTTTGTTTCGTCAAACTGATTTTCTCAAAACAACGTAAACTGCTCTACGATCGTCTTTTGTTTCTTTTTTTTTCAGAGTTTCAATTCGTTATTATTCGTTTACGTTTTGTTTCCACCGCTATCATTATTTTTTTTTATTGTCATTAATGAATCCAGATTGTATTTCTTTGTGAGCTACATTTTCTTGGTTGATGTTTATGTTTCTTTTTCTCGATTTTCTGTTGCAGCTTGTCGACCGTCTTTTGTTTTGTCTCGTCGACCGGTTTGTTTGAATACATTTCCCAATCGTCGACTGTTTTTCTTCACTGATGAATCGTTTCTTTATGTAATTTTGAATTTTCTAAAAAGAAGATTTACTCAAAATCTCGCGCCCGGTTCTGCTTTTATGGAGGTTGCCTCTTTCGAGGGAAGCTTTTGAAGTGGCGAAGAACTTTCCAGTACAATTCCGGCGCCATCTAGAGCAGTGCTGGGCACGAGAGTCCTGGTGAGTCATCCCCTCCACAAGCAACAACTGTAATCGGCGGCAGTCGAAAATATTCGCCACTCGACGAGACATTATATTGCGCGTCGTTGGTTCTAGGCGTGCCGATTTCAATTTAAACTGGAATAAGCGCGAAACACTTGCGGAGAAGTATAAGGGGTGGTGGTGGTACGGTTCTCCTACCGAGTCCGGCCCTGATCTAGAATGCGCGTCGAGAATTATTGCAAATAAATCATCCAAGAGCTCACAGATGGCGCGGGAAACAAACAAATGTTAGGTTCGTATCTCGGCTATTATTAACTTTTATGTGATTTAATTAAAAAGAAAACGTTAAAAGTGTGGAAGAACACATTCAAACGTTCACTACAGTAATTTAGTAATGTTTATAACAACTGTTCAAAGTGGCATCCATCATTAGCGACACACACACACGAAACGTTCCATAATCGCGCAAATGCTGGAACATTAGCTGTAAATGTTCTTGCATTAATTTGGAAATGTGTTTCCATAAATCCGCCGTGCTTCTTCAGTATTTGCTCGAACTTCGCCGCAGATGAATTCTCTCGCCGTTCGTGAATTTAATAAGTACATACTAAGCACAAAAAATAGTAATCGCATTTAGCTTTAGCTCGTTTAATTACTTTTCACAAACTAAACTGTGACGTGCTTTTATTAGCCGCCCGAACTCGGCAAAAGTCACTGGGTCACTGCTCGATTGCAGTTCTGTTTCGTGTTCCAACAGATGCTTTCTGCGGTCGAAATAAAATTTCCTTTTCTTGACCTACCTCAAAGACATAGACGTGCGATTAATTCTTGCCCGATTTTCAACTGCGATTTTCTCGAAATGTGTAAAACTTTTGTTAAGGACATATGATTTCAATCGTTGCCATTTATGGTGATGTATTACAGGTTTAAATATTTGCATACTGTAAAAGAACACCCGGTACAATGTGATAAAGGAAACTGTAGGTTATAATAAGAAGTTCGGAGAATAAACAAGTGAGGGCGCTGTGTTAGCTATCGCGTGAACTTATGTCCCGTCACGCTTCCGAGATTCCGGATTCCGAGATGCACTAAGCAGGAAGCAATACAACCGATGCTGCATGAATACGGAAGAAAAGTGAGTAAAATTTTGTGGGAAGGTTTTGTGAAAAACCCGACCTAATGTTAATAAATTTTCTTAAAAAACCCGAACTTATAATTAGTTTGTGAAAATTAATTATTTTAAGTGGTCCGATAAACTGTGTTTTACGTTTTCTTCTACGACATTATTTATTATACACACACATACACACACTCAACTCTAACATTAGATCATTTTGAATGTGAAGGCTCGCGAGTGCCATCTACATCCAAAAATTATCACATAAAATACAGCCCATAACAAAGAAATTGGTCTACTAGATACACTGCAAAATTCGTCATCGAGCCTACGAGAGGAAAATCAACAAAATAAGAAAAAGAGAAGAAGGTTTCGTTTCGCAATTTTAACAGGAAAGGCTCATTCAATTCCTGTAGTTTGTTCTCCTGAAGGCTACAAAATAGCCTAGAGATCATCAGGTTTGCATCTGAGCACGTGTCGCATTCGAGTTAGTGCTTTATGGCACTGAAGATCTGGTGTTCATCTAGATCCAATCTTGGCCTCTTTGCTTTTTGTTATACAATGTGGAAACCGGTTTGTGTTACATAACCGTTTGTCCTAATCATTGCATTGCGCTGGTTGTGGCACAAATTGGTTTCCAAATTGTACGTGTGTAATAACTAGAGAACGGATTTTAGGTGAAATGCCTTTGTTTAGTTCTTAAGCTTTTAAAGATATCTCTTCGTTTCGACTCTTTCGAGTCACTTGATTCTGTTTCTAATGAATAAAACCTTAAGAACTAAACAAAGGCATCCGGCCCCTAATAATAACTAATATCACTATCGATGATGGAAACTTGATGACCTTGTTATGTATAAAGTAAAAACCTTCAAAACGCTTATACTCCTTGTACTCCTGTAGGTACATGAGGGTATTTACATAAGTGTATATACTTCGTTTCGACTCTTTCGAGTCATTTGATTCTGTTTCTAATGAATAAAACCTTAAGAACTAAACAAAGGCCTCCGGTCCCTAATAATAACTAATATCACTATCGATGATGGAAACATGATGACCTTGTTATGTATAAAGTAAAAACCTTCAAAACGCTTATACTCCTTGTACTCCTGTAGGTGCATGAGGGTATTTACATAAGTGTATGTACTTCGTTTCGACTCTTTCGAGTCATTTGCGTGCTCGGTTTCTTTCTATTTCCGTTATTAACGGAGATACCTGTAGAACACCATCGAAAATGGGACACCCTGTACTTTTACATGTACTTTTTTCTTGTATTATGGTTTGCCGCGTCCGAAAATGATTAGAAACATTTAAACACGCACTTAATGAACGACCACACATTTGATGCAAATTTAGATGCGATGTATGACGGGTCCGAGTTCGAATCTCAGTAAAAATTATTTAAAAAAAAAGGCAACTTCTACACACGTCGTTCCTGCGCCTTGCATATAGGCAACTTCTGCGCACATCGACGCGGACCTTACGAAACGCCTAGCAAAGTGACGGTAGGCAACCGTAGATGCAAGCTTGATACATCAATGTAAAATCTGTTACAGTGCATTTTTCATTCCTGTTCTGAATACCCCCTGTATATGCATTGCCACCGTCCAGCCTTCATTTCTGTTCCGAACACGCCCTGTATATGCGAAATTCGACGTGTCGGATTATTCCTTGGACCGCGTCGTTGTACGCATTGCAGTCAGTGTAGGAATACCCGTATTTCGCCGGCGTTATTTTTCTTAAACTTTCGTTTTAGCATATTTCTATTAACAGGACCTTCATTTATTTAAACAAATTCATTTTATATACGTAATCCATCCTTATTTGAGTTCAAAATCGCGTGTATGTGAGGAATTGAACGAATTATAACGAAGTTCTACTTCTGGACGCGTATTATGCGTGATCTTTGCCCTTTTAGCCGATTGGTTCCCTCTGTTACTAAGAAAGTTCCCCGGAGGTAGGATTAGAAAGTGTCTCGCTTGTTTATAATCGTTCCTTGTTTGTCAAACGAGAAATGTTGCGCCATTATCAGAACGAAACTTGCCGTCTCTTGGGTCACACTCTCTTTTCGTAAATATTTTTATTTGTGCGTGCCATTACATCGAAGGGATGTTAGTGCATATCTACGGCTAATTGGCGACTCTGATTAGACCCAGTTGTGAGACAGGAAAAACCGCGTGTTCCGTGGTTGTCCCAGCTTCGGTGACAGACCGAGGTAAGTTCTATACGCAGCAACTCTCGGTTTGACTTATGTGTTCGTTTTATTTTATTGCTTATAGGCTTTTATCGTGAGCTTCTAGCAAAAGCTATCGTTAATCCTAGACTTTAATCTTGGGCCTATATCAAGAGTTATTTCTCGTTGGGTGCATCGCGAATTACGGCGTTGGAAGTTCCCTCCCTCGCCCCTCTACGCGGAAGCCGGCACACTACAAAGCGTCGCTGCGACATTGCCACAAAGACACCGACAAACGAATCGGACATCAAAGGAATAAAGGTCGGAGCGTTACAATTTCCTTTCTTAGTTTTGAGCGATATTTCGCGGATTTAGTTTTTGATCCATTACTTTGATTTTGCCGCAATTAAACTTGCAACTTATTGCGTAACCGCCGGTGTAATTTAAATATGATATAAGCAGACGAGCGTTGACGCGTGCAAATAACCGGAGATTGCATTCTTTTGTATTCTGTTGCATTAGTTACGATTTGAATTATTTTAATATAGTTTAATGCGAAGTTCGGATCCGACCAAGTTGAATATGTTGTAAACGTTTGTGTTCCCCCTATGTATTATTTATTTGTGTATATTCTTTTATGATTGTTGTTTGTGACTAAGTAAATTGACGTGTTCTGGATGTAACGGGTTTTCTTAATTTTCACCTTGTCCCCCTTTCAAAAAAAATTAAGTGGCGCCTATTTTCTTATGGGTTTTGGCCTTCGCGGTTTGGATTTGAACCCTCCCGTCCCACTGTAGCTGGCTGGCAACATTGGAGTAAAGTTTCGCTCCAATGTAAAACTTCTGCCTATCTACGCAGGTAGGTAGCAAATCTCCATATAAAGGATTGGCTTCGAACGTCCTTAGCCCCTCTACTCCTGTATTATAATTTTTCATGAAAATAATAAATCATTTCAATGAATCGGGGAAGAAAATTAAATTCAAATAAAAAATATCGTGGGGCGCTAGTGGATAGGCAACACGCATCACAGATGCGTCAGATTGGTTCTAGACGCTCGCTTCGCTTGTCTCAAAAGATTATTTTTTGCTTCGTCGATTAAATTGAAACAACAGACGAGTCAAACGACGAAGAAGTGGGTAATTAAATCCGACTTAATAAAAACACCGACAAATCGCCGGCGCGGCGGCGGCGGTTCCTTTTGAAGACGCGAACGATTGTTTTCCTCGAGCCCGGGGGCGGAGACGTCGCCCGGAAACGAAAACGAAAGAAAAGCGCCGCCGGATTTTCATTAAACAGATTGCGATATCCGAAAACCGAATCGCGCACTCGACAGCCGGGCGTAATTCCGGAAGCGCCCGGAGCGCATTTCCGGGCTCCGGTTTGTTATTGTTCGGTGGTAATTTGAATGAAATTCGTCGGCAAACATAGTTACTGCCGGTTAATTGGATTCGATACGGGGGGAACAATAGCTGCTGCGTTCGCAAAACTAGTTACAATCGTTACAACGAAGCTTCCCCCGATATTATCACTAAAGGCCGGATTTTAGGTGTTTAGTTCTTATCAGAAATAGAGTCGAAACGAAGAGATGCCTTTAAAATTTGATTCCTGCGCCTTACACACGGGCAACTTCTACACAAGTCGCTCCTGCGCCTTGCACGTAGGCAACTTGTGCAAAGTCATTTCACCTAAAATCCGGCCTCTGATTATTACGTCCGTTCCAGTTTGTAAACGTTTACAATTTCTTTAATGAAAGTAAAGAAGGCAACGGAAACAAAACATATCTGTTATTACTAAAGCACGGACTCGAAAAGTCGAGATCCAAAAAAAAAAAAATGACAGAGTTTCGCTCGCCGCTCTTCGCCGCGCCGTCGGCAATAATTTTAATTACCGGTATTTAACGATGTACAATTTAGGCTGCGAGCTTTGCGTCAAAGGGATTACTCCTCCGATAACTTATCGCCCCGGTGCCGCGGTGATAAGGGGCATTCCCCCGTCAACGCGAAAAATTCCCGGAACATTTATAACACTCCAAACAAGCAACGTCGTTCGCTCACCCTGCAACGGCGGTTTCGTGTTCTCCCCCCGTCGATGACTGAGCGGATGGCATGGTGTTTGCGCTGTCTGCATCTCCGTTGGCTTCCATGGGCCCTTCGCACATAATACTCCCTCCGATCCCGCGGTTTCTCTTCGTAGGTACCGTTTCGCTCTCACTCTTTCTATTATTATTATTACATCACGCACGTGACTTCGACGCAAAACGGACAATTGTTTCTCCCATGCCGGGTAAAACCTCCAAAGCCCGATTGTGAAAGCTATACGTTTGACCTGAAACATAAAACACGAAAATTGTAGGTATTAAATTAAAACAAGGGGGCGTGGGGGTTGGGAAAGCAGAAAGGAACTTCTTGAAAATGAAACGAGTGCCTTCGGCCCTGGCTTTGGTGTTTTGTGCGTTCGTTTAATGAGAAAGTGAAGAAAGCGTGAAGGGCCGCTCGCACATGGGGGCCTCGCGGCAGCTAGTCGTTTGGGTTGTTCGTTGTCTAATCGCTGAGCGATTTCATTTGAATAGGTCACAAGACGTGTTTTTATCTTTGACCTTGAGTTGGAGGGGGAATTTTGAGTTTTAAACGTTTAATTTTATGCGTTCGCTTATTGAGAAAGTGAAGAAGGCGCGAAGCACCCTAAGGGCCGCTCGCATATGGAGCGGGCTCGCGGCAGCTAGTAATTTGTGTTGTTCGTTCTCTATTCGCTGACCAATTTCATTAGAATGGTGTTTTTACCTCCGAGTTTGAGTCGGAGGGGGAATTTTGAGGTTCTAATTTTTAATATTTACAATTCTTAAATGTTAAAAATGTTTTGCTCGGGTTAGGTTGAGTTGACCTTGAAATTTTCGCTTGGCCTTTATCTTTAATTTTGTAAGTTTTTTAATTCGTTTAAGTTTTTTGTAAATTTTTTGCTTGGATTGGTTTGACCTTGACCCCTAACTTCTTTAAGCTTCATTTTTGAAATTTAATTTTGTAACGAAGTGACCACTCCGTTACTATTTTCGTACATATTTAGTTAAGTTTTGTATATATTAATTAGCCTGTATTTTTAGGATGTGTTTGCGCAGTTTCATTTAGGCGGGAACTCCAAGGGAGTGGGGCGCCTCACCACGCGTAAGCCTATATAAGCGCGCTGGGCGCACGCTTTAATCAGTCATCCGCCGGCTCATTGAGCCGACGGTCGTGGCTCCGCCGCGCTATCAAGCCACCGGACGTGGCTTGAAGATAGTGACTCGCCGGGCATTCCGAGCCACCGGTCGTGACTCGAATGCAGTTTCTCGCGGAGTGATTCATCCGTCGATGTTTTGACTCAAACGCGTTTAACAACCTGTGACGTTCGCGTTACCTGCAACCGCTCCTCCTGTTCTTATCCCGATCCTAGAGTGAGTGTCTCACTCTCTCTTATCCGATGCGGGTGTCTCGCATTTTCTAGAGTGGGTGTCTCACTCTCTCTTATCCGATGCGGGTGTCTCGCACATCCTGAGTGGGTGTCTCACTCTCTCTTATCCGATGCGGGTGTCTCGCACTTCCTAGAGTGGGTGTCTCACTCTCTCTTATACGATGCAGGTATCTCGCACTTCCTGACCCTGAGTGGGCGTTTCACTCACAACCATACCACCGATCCGACCCCTGGAGCCTGTAGTGGAACGTATGCACAGTGCGTTACCGTCCTGCGATTAGTGTCCGTAAGACACACCGTTTCCGAAACTACCGTCCTGCGATTAGTGTCCGTAAGACACACCGTTTCCGAAACTACCGCCCTGCGATTAGTGCCCGTAAGACACAATTTGTAAGCACCTGTAAATGTAGACAAAGTTTGTAAATAAAGTTGTTGCTAAGTGATCGACGCTTTTATTTCCGCTGAACCCGAACACCGACGAGTACACCCGAACCACCGACCCGACGTCAAGCAGAGCAACGATCGGCAGCAACTATACAGACCAACCCGAAAAATTACGTACCGTTACAATTTTTTAAAAATCCTTTACCAATTCTTTTGCCCTGTGTCGGGTTGACCTTGACCTTTCATCTTTGTGATCCGCGTCTGTAGAAGTTTTAACTTTTTTTTTAAGATTTTTTTTCCAATTTCCAAAAAAAACGAAAGCTTGACTTAAAAGGCTTTCCGTCGGATATCGGCGATTTTTTCCTCAAAAAAAAAAAAAAAACAAGAAAAATGAAATGCAAAGAAACAAATGAAGGCTTAATTTTTATTTTTTTGCTTAGGAAAAGATTTCACCTTGAGTAGGTCGAGAATTTTGAGTTTTGATTTTTAAAATTTTCAGTTATTGAATTGTAAAAATTTTTTGCTTGGGTTAGATAGAGTTCGGTTGGGTTGACCTTGAAATTTTCGTTTGGCTTTTACCTTCAGTTCTTTAAAGTTTTTCTTATTTTTCTTGCTCGGATTGGGTCGACCTTGACCGCTAACCTCCCTAAGCTTTGTTTTTGAAATTTAAATTTTTTAAAATTCCTTTTCCAATTCTTTTGTCTTGTGACAGGTTGACCTTGACCTTTCACCTCTTCGAACCTCGTTTCTAGAGATTTCAATTTTTTAAAGATTTGTTCCGCTCTTTTTGCTTCGTGTCGGGTTGACCTTGACCTTTGACCTTTCTAGCCCTCGCCTGTAGAAATTTTAATTTTTTTAAAGATTTTCCCCCAATTGTTTCGCATTGGGTAGAGTTGACCTTGACCTTTAACCAATTTAACCTCGTCTCTCGAATTTTTTTTACTTTTTAAGATTCCGAATTTCTTGTCTTGGCCTCGACCTTTAATTCTTTGTCTCTGTCTCTTGAAATTATAATTTTTCAAAGATTTTCCCCGTTTTCCCAATGGTTTTCCGTTGAAAAACGGGAGCAAAAAAACAATCAAACAAAGAAACAAACGAATACAGAGAAACGATTGACAGCTTCATTTCAAGTACTTCAGGTATTTCTAGGCCCACGAGCAATTAGAGAGAGAGAGGGCTGACCTTGAATTGAATTTTCATTTGACCTTGACCTTTAATTGTTTAACTTTTTTGTTTTAATTTTTAAGTTTTTTCCTAATTTTTTGCTTAGGTTTGGTTGACCTTGACCCTCAACCTCCTTAAGCTTTAGTTTTAAAATTAAATTTAAAAAAAAAATTTTTGCCTTGTGTCGGGTTGACTTCTCCTTTAACCTTTTTGAGCCTCGTTTCTCGAAATTTTCATTTTTCAAACATTTTTTCCCAATTTTTTTTTTAAACACAAGGAGACGATTTCGTAAAGATTTTTTGCCAATTTTTTTCAATTGGGTAGACTTGGGCTTGTCCTTTAGCCTTTTTGAACCTCGCCTCTTGAAATAATTTTAATTTTTTTTTGAGGTTAGCAATTTTTTACCTTGGGTTGGGTTGACCTTGAACTTCAACCTTTCTGAATCTCGTCTCTCGAAGGCGTAAGTTTTCAATTATTTTTTCTCATTTTTTTTCTTTAACACGAAGAAACAAACGAAAGCTTGATCTATTTGATTTTCAAAGCGGTGATTTTTTTACTTACAAGGGGAAAGAAAAAATAATAATCAAATTGTCAACGGAAAAAACAAAGTAAGTGAAACAAAAAAATAGGAAAAATTAAAAATTATTTAATTTTCAAAAGCTCCACGCCGCGCCGCGCCGGCTGCCATTCGAAGGCGTCGTTTTTTCATTTGTTATTTTTTGTTTATAAAAAAATACTAATAAAAATAATATAATATAATACAATACAAATAATTTTTTGCTTACAAAAAGAAATAAAGAAAAACAATGAAAGATAAAGAAACAAATACCCCTCTACCGATATATTTCTTCCACTGAATTCGCTATTCAGCCACTAAATGGCGACTGCCATCTAAAGGGGATGTAAGAAACCGATATTGTATATAGAAATTTGTTTATTTTGAATTGCAAAGCGATCGACGCAGCGTCAGCCCGTCTGACCTTCACGCAATCGAAGGACATGACTCGGGTTTTGAACGGAATGTAGACGATTTTTTCAGCGTGGCAATCACTGCGAGACAAAAAAGTCGTCTCACCGTGTAGGGGTAATCGGTGCTTCCCCGGCGCATTGAGTCGAGCGTTTCCCACTTCCTGCGAAAACGAGAAACCGTGTTCGCAGCGCGAGCTCTCTGAAGGTCTACTCTGCACGAATTTAATTACCATTCGGAGCGCGGAGATGTTTGAATTCGGCGTGCTCTAATAAGCATCGGTACGCGGCGACACTGTTCGACGCTCGGCCTGGCCCTTTGATGTTGGTACACTTGAGTAATTCGGAGGCCGTAATAGTGTGTGTGCATGTATGTCGCGCGAAACCTCAAAGTGGCGCTGCGATAGGAAGCGCGGAACGGTTACGTCACGTCGTCGCAGATTCTGTGCATTTTCAAAAGATGCAAACGTGTGTCGTTTGAGGAAGCAGGAAACACCGTGCCAAATTCGCAAAACGTCGAAACTACCACAGCGCAAAAAACACAAAAAAAGAGAACTGTAAATGTCATGAAATTTAGCTGTCATTATCAACTATTTCGGGATTATTATGACTGTTTGTTTGATAATAAAAAATTAAGGTCAAGATTCAATAGCATCAGGTCAATAAATCATCAATTATTAACCGTTACCATAAATAAAACTGCCTTAGATGCTCAAGATGACAAACGACATTACGATCTTGTAACGGACATTCATTCGTTGCCGTTGGGACATTATAAATTAAAATGAAATTGTATGTAATTTGTAATTATATTGTGTATTAATAAAGCATTTTGTATTATACATACGTAAGTAAAACGTATCTTTTATTTTTAGAATTTTGTTTATTATACACGCACGCCGACATCGTTTTTCGTCCGCTTCAGCTCGCGGAAATACGCACGCCCACGCGTTTCATCGCTACATTTTTTCGAAATTCCCGCGACGCGCGCCGCCGCCGCTCTCCGTGCAGCGATCTACGCAAGTCCCCTCCCGCGCGCGTCATTCTTTTTACAGAAACCCACCGACGACGTCTCCGAGATGGACGCCTACAACAGCCGCCGACGAACGTCCCTTCACAATTCGTCACCAGATGGACACCGCCAGACGCAACCAACATCGCATCCGTGTTCGACGAACAAACGACCTCCTTCGCCGCGTCGTTATTATTACACATCTCGAACTGCTTCGAGCAACTGACTTAACGGTCGATCGGCTTAGGTGGACGCCTCACGAACGCCAAGGAACGGGTTCGAATCTCTCTCCGGATGGAGGAAAAAAATTGACGCAACCAACATCGCATCCGTGTTCGACGAAAAAAAAGGACATCATTCGCCGCGCGTCGTTAATATTACACATCTCGAACGGATACGAACAACTGACTCAACGGCCGAGCGGCTTAGGTGGACGGCTCAGGAACGCCGAGGAACGGGTTCGAATCTCTCTCCGGACGGAGGAAAAAATTTAATTTCAACTTCTAAGAATGATGATCTCAATAGTAGAAAAAAAATGTAAAGAAATTATATGAGCATCTTTCGTTATTGAGGAATGAGGACAAAAGTATAGTAGTTCGCTTAAAATTAGTAATTATAGTTCATTTCAATTCATTGCTCCGCCTACTGTACGTCTGATTGGTCGAAAATTTCTTGGTTCCCTTTACCGTCCAATGATCTGCACTCGGGGGCGTCACTTCCGTCACTTACGTCAGTCGCTCCGCCCAGCGTACGCAGGATTGGCCAGAAATTATTATTTTTTTGTATTTGCCATCCACTTTCTTGTAAGGTGTAATCGTACAGAAATATTTAAAAAATCAAACTCATTCCAATCCTTATTGTTAGTCAAAGTTAGCAGAGGCATTATAAAAATTGGTTAGCATCGGCTCCGCCTAGTATACGCCTGATTGGTCGAAAATTCCTTTGCTGCCCGTTCGTCTACATTGATGTGCTCTGGTATTGGCTAGGGGCGTGCTTAAGTCAGTCGCCCCGCTCCGCCCAGTGTACGCGTGATTGGCCAGAAAGTTGTTTTCTTTGCCATCTATTTTTGTACGTTCTTCAAAGCCAATCGTACCAATAAAAAAAAATTAGTTACAAATTGTAAATTGCGAAGTTAAATCTTTTTTTTGTCAAGATGTAAAAATATTTCATAATTCTCCTTGTTTGTGAAGCTTGCGATCAATGGAATAAAGGAAAATGAGCGAAAAGAAAAGCGCAGTTAACTTGAAGTTTCGCTTTTGTTTTCGATTGTTCGACGTGACGGCCAAATAAGCTGCGAAACGTCACTTGTTCGTCTTTGGTTTCCATTTGTTCCGTATGTTCTTAATTTGCCTTTGTCACTCGTTTGTTTTTCTTGATTTGCTTCTGTTTTTGATTTTTTACTTTTCATTTGCCTTTTGTTTTTTAAATTGCTTCCGTCGATTGTTTCTTATCTTTTGTTTTTCATTCTTTGTGCGCTCCTGTTTTCAATTTTTTATTTGTCTTTTACTTTTCATTTATCATTTGCCTTTAGTTTTTCAAATTGCTTCCATCAACTGCGTTTCTTGTCTTTTGTTTTTTATTCATTTTCTCTTCATTGATCATTTGTCTTTCGTTTGTCATTTGATTTTCATTCTTCGTTTGCTTCTGTTTTTAATTTTTCATCTGCCTTTTAGTTTTTATTTGTCGTTTTACATTTGAAATGTCGCGTCGTTCAATTCGACGTGGGCGCGATCATGCAGAAAGTTGATTTTGGAATTGCAAAGTTTTTAAATTTCCCGCGTTCTTAACGTTTCGGCTGGCGCAATATAGATGGCGCTGTACCAAGCCTTTTAGTTTTTATTTGTCGTTTTACATTTGAAATGTCGCGTCGTTCAATTCGACGTGGGCGTGATCATGCAGAAAGTTGATTTTGAAATTGCAAAGTTTTTAAATTTCCCGCGTTTTTAACGTTTCGGCTGGCGCAATATAGATGGCGCTGTATCAAGCTTTTTCTTATTCTCGATCAATCGAGAACAGCGGTAGCAAAACGCGACTTATTCGCAAAAGAAATTTTCGATTTGAAATCGCAACGAGAAGTGCAGATTTTAAAATCCCCGTGGCCGGTATAATGTAGATGGCGCTGTGCTAAGCTTTTTCCCGCCCAATGGCAAACAGCGACGGCAAAATAGGAATAAATCATCGCAAAAAAGTCGATTTGAAACCATAACAAAAAAGATGATTTTAAATTTCCCGGCGTCAATGTTTCCGCTAGTATAACGTAGATGGCGCTATACTATTTTTTTTTCGCTCAGTGACAGCGAAAGCGTCGTATACGAACTCTCGATTTGAAGCCGTAATGAGAAAGTTGATTAAAAATTTTCCGGCGGCGCGGCGCGGCGTCAGTGTTTCGGCTAATATACTGTAGATGGCGCCGTGCTAAGCTTTCGCCTGTCCGGTCACAAGCAGTAAGGGCGTTTACTTGTCAAGAGTACAATATTTGAAACCGTAAAGAAAAATTCGAATTTAAACGACTTTAAACGTCCTGTCGTCAGTGTTTCGAATTGAGAAATGTAGATGGCGCTGTACTCGGTTAACTAACGTTACGGATGATTTCGCTCGGTCGCAAGCAGGTCATTTACTCGTCGAGAGAGCATCGAAAACTTAACTTTGAAAACGTAAAGAAAAATTCGATTTTAAACGTCCCGTAGTTAATGTTTCGAATCGTGAAACGTAGATGGCGCTGTTACTAACTAACTAACTAACTAACGTTACGGAGTTACGGATGGGATCGCCCAGTCGCAAACAGTTGGGGCTTTTACTTTCCACGAGAGTTTCGAAAACACTCTATGAGATTGAAACCGTAAAGAAAATTCGATTTTAAACGTCCTGCCGTTAGCGTTTCGAATTGTGAAACGTAGATGGCCCTGTACTCGGTCGCAAACCAAGGTTACTGTATTTAGAAGGTATCGCCATTCGTTTCCGCGGCTATCGTCCCCCAAATTAAAAAAGGACGCGTTGAAGACGCCATGAAACGCTAAGAAGAAAAAGTTACGGTTGCTAGGGAGATTATGAATGAATTTGATTAACCCCAAATTAAAAGAGATAGAAACTTGGCGCTACCTTCTCAATCAAACGGGGCATTTGCTTGTCGACAGAGTATGGAAAACCAGCTTTGAAACCGTAAAGAAAAAATCGATTCTAAATTTCCCGCCGTTACTGTTTGGAGTTGTGAAATGTAGATGGCGCTGTACTGAGCTAACTGACGTTGTGGATGGTCTCACTCAGTCGCAAACAATTAGGGCATTTACTTATCACGAGAGTATCGAAAACAAGCTTTGAAACCGTAACGAGAAATTCGATTCTAATTTTCCGCCGTCGGTGTTCCGAATTGTGAAATACAGATGGCGCTGTACCAAGCTAACTAACTGCTAAAGATGGTCCCGCCCAATTGCGAACAGTTAGGGCGTTTACTTGTCACGACGGTATCGGCAACAAACTTTGAAACCGTACAGCGAATTTCGATTCTAATTTCCCGCCGCCAGTGTTCCGAATTGTGAAATACAGATGGCGCTGTACCAAGCTAACTAACTGCTACGGATGGTCCCGCCCAATTGCGAACAGTTAGGGCGTTTACTTGTCACGACGGTATCGACAACAAACTTTGAAACCGTACAGCGAATTTCGATTCTAATTTCCCGCCGCCAGTGTTCCGAATTGTGAAATACAGATGGCGCTGTACCAAGCTAACTAACTGCTACGGATGGTCTCGCCCAATTGCGAACAGTTAGGGCGTTTACTTGTCACGATGCGACGACGACGCTGTAGACGGCGCTGTACTAAGCTAACCGACGTTACGGATTGTAAGGTGTAGATGGCGTTGCGGTGGAACGCAAACTCTAGATTTGAAACAGTCAAGAGAAATTCAATTCCTGGTTTCTCGAACTGTGAAATGTAGATGTCGCTGCACTAACTGACTAACGTTAACGGATGGTAGACGTGTAGATGGCGCTGCGCTAAGAATCCAATCGAAGAAGAAGAGTTGCAATGAAAGCAGAATTTGAAGGAAATGCAAGTACGCCCCCCCCCCCCCGCCCGACCCCTTATCTACAACCATATCAAAAGAAGAAAGTAAATGAAAAAAAAATCGTTCAATGAAGAAAAAACGTTCCGAATTTAGAAGAAGAAGAAGAACATCAACAGCAACAGCCTTGAGGAAGTTTTTTTTTGCAAGAAAAGATGAAACATCCGCACAAAGAAACATTTGTAATGCAATTCATCCCGATGTCAGAAGAAGAAGAAGAGAATCTTCCAAATTTAGAAGAAGCAGCAACAGTTTGAAGAAGATTTTTTGCAAGAACAGATGAAACGTCGGCAGGAAGAAGAACGTGTGATATGGTACGTCCAGAAGTCAGAAGAAGAGAGAGTCTCCCAAGTTTAAAAGAAGAAGAACGAAGTCTCCCGATTTTAGAAGAATGTCAGCAGCAACCGCCTTGAGGAAGTTTTTTGCAAGAAAAGTTGAAACTTTAGCAAGAAGAAAAACATCCGAAACTGAAAAGAAGGATAACAGCAAAATTAAAATTATCACAGGTTTCGTTCTCAAAAAAAAAAAAAAAAAAAACAAAAGAGAATTGTAAATGTCGCGAAATTTAACTGTCACTATTAATTGTACTCTTTGGCTTTAGTAGATAGATGTCAGCGCTTAATAACGTAACGCGTTTATACATTTTATGATATGACGATTAAAATCTCCACCTTTCGGATCGCTTGGTGGTCGGTCTTGCTCCTCCGGGATTTAATAATTAGTTAAAAATGAACGTGGCGAATCGCGTTTAGCCCCCAACTTTCTGTTTACAAAACAAACAGAAGCCCTAACAAGCAAAAACCGGCAACTTCGTGAAACTTTTCCCCTCGCGCTCGCCGCGACGCCGACGCCGGTCCTTTCAGGATACGCGAACGCTTCGAAAATAAAAAGCGAACTCTGATCGTTCGCCGAGCTTTTTCCATTCGCATATTTGTAAACGAGGTTCGCATACAAAAAGCACGGGGCGAACGGAAAGCCCCGTTCAACAAAAAAAGAAAAAAACACACACACAATTACGGATTGCTTTGAAGCTCTGTTTTGTGATGGCTCGCGACGGGGTGGATTCGTGATTTGACCGTCAGCGTTTTACGTTTCTATAAAATATTACATTACGCCCCCTCCCCCCCACCCTTATTACATACAGGGTGTTACTCAACGTCTGTCATTTATTACTTACGCAAATTAAATATTTTTTTTTCCTTGTACAGATTTGGCTCTCCCTACTTTATACAACTTATATGTACACCGACGCAAATTAAGTAATGATTGTTTGTATTTGGTCCTCTCTGCTTTATACAGGGCGTTGCTCAACTTGCGTCATTTATTACTTACGCAAAGTAAATAGAATTCGCCTGTAATTGCAGTTGAATTTTTGAAAGGGCCGCAAATTCGTTAAAATCCGGACCTGTACACGTTTACTCTGGCACCGCACCCACAATTGGACGCAACCGTCGAATTCCTTGGAATTTTTTCTCATAAGAGGTTCGCAGTTTCGCGATTTGACGTAGTTTGGGAGTCGAAAGAAACGCGTCCGAAATTATTTAAAAACAAAAATTTGTCAATTCAAACTTAAATATAAATAATAAATAAGATGCAAAATGATTTGAAGTCGCGGCTTAAGACAACAGGGGAGTTAGCGCCGCATCATTCGAAGAATTGCAGCTGCAGACCTCGAAAAAAATTGCTGAGTCTGCAACTGGAAACCAGTGCCATGAACACCTGCCTCACTTCGTAGGCGTAACAAGAAGAAAAACAAACGTTATGGACAATTGCGTTGACAAGTTGATACATAACTTACAATTAACGTTTAATTACATAATTGCAATTATGGTAATAATCAAACCATTAAAATTAATTAATCGTTAGTTTCCAGAATAATTTAAAACCTAAGTCGTCCGCACTCTGGTAATAACAAAAGATAAAAACAAAACATAAAAATAATACCTTATTAATAAAGGAATAAAATAACAATCTGTTGTCGTTGTATATTTCGTCAAGTTTAGAATTTAAGAAAGTTTACGCATTTTCAATGTATCCGTAAAACACGAGCACGTTTGTTTATTTTATCTTATGGTTTGGGATAAGATACGGGGTGCGTCTCAGGTAGAGAGATGCAAGGAAAGAAGGATGCTAGCGCTCAGTCTCCGACGGCGGTCCTTGTAGGGCGAACGTCTTGGTAAAGTTGCGCTAATTACGCAAACGGGCTCGCGAGTTTGTAATAAATTGCAATGACATGTGATGAAGTAATTGTGCAAGATAGATGCTGATGATACTCTGAGGTAGAGTAAGGTGCCAATCACGTGGTGTCCGCTGATGACTCGGACAGAGAGTAAGAGATTGGGCATTCTATCATAAGGATGATCCATCTTTATTCGCCGATATTCGGAGAGAGTAGGGAATCATTCCACCTGTATACGGCATTTGACCATATCCGCTGCTGCAGAGGCGTGAGTAGTAGATGCCGGAAAAACAACTAGTTGTATACCTGACCAGGTGATTGCATTGTGCTTTCCAAGAAAGGTCATGACTTGGTGTTGACTGGACTGTGGCCAGTGCAGCAAACACTGTGGAAGTCAGTTAGCACCAATGATTCTGAGAACGTACGCTCAGAAAGCAAGGTATGTTAATATCCACCTGGGGTTTGTCTTTATGCATGCGAAGTACGAAGATGGACATTCGAGGACACCTTCTCCGTGAATTCGCATCCCAGAAGGGAGCTTCCGCATCTAGACTCGCCGCTGTAGGGGCGGGGCCGGGAGAGGGCCCCGGTGAGTAAATAAGTCCTATAAATCTTGAGTAGATACTCGTAAATGGTTATTTGTAATTTTGCATGACGTCCTTGTCGAATCGAAAAGCGAAGCCCAGATGTTAAGACGTTTACCCTCAGCTCCGCAGTGGTCGAGAAAGAGAGAAAGAAAGCAGGGAAAGAGAGATCTAACCGAAGGGTGAGTGAATGTTTATTGTAACTCGGTCCTCTGACATTGTTATTAGTCGAAAATGTTTAACAAAAAAAAAACTATCCTACAAATCAAACAAAATTAAAAAAAAAAAATTAAAAATTTAGAAAAGCAAACGAAACTTTCGATGAGAAGCTTCACATAAAATTTCTCCATCGAAGACCAATCTAAGACAAAATCAAATTAAAAAAAAAAGAAACCAGAAACAAGTGACGACGCTCGACTAGAAAAAAATAGAAGCGACGTAGAACCAGAGTATTTAACCGTAGCGGAAATTGCGTTTATCTTTAGCAGTAGAAAACGATAAGCAGTGCATTGAAAACAGAAAACAAATGACTGCTGCTCTCTTGAAAAATAAAAAAAAATCAGTTCGAGAAACGCAAACAAATGACAATCGGTGAGAAAAGCGACGTAAGATTCTTGTTTTTTCTTTTTTCAAAACAACGGAAAACGTAAACTAAATCCTAAGCCGAAAAAAGAAACAAATGACGATCGATCGGGGAAAAAACAAGTGACAGTTCAAAATCAATTAGAGAAACGCAAACAAATTGCTGCTTACCCGAATGGCAGCAAATTGCGGGAGGGCGATTTAAGATATCCAGCACAGTCGGCTAACTCCTGGAGATAGGGGGGGGGAAGTCGTACGGAACCCCAAAAGTACAAGGTCAAATAATTAATAAAATAAAAATTCCCCAATACGGCACTATTGTCTTTATTTAAAATAACAATTAAAAAGCACGCCATAAAATAAAACCAAAAATCTAAAATAAGTAAAACGCAAACAAAACGCAACGAGGTCGTCAAACAAGATCTAAAACCGAAAACTCGGCACCGACTTTACGTTACAAAAATCAAAACAAAATTAACTAACCTCGGCAACAAACGGTTGCTTAATTTACAAGAGAATTTAGAAGTATAAAATTATCCGACCTTGGTTACATCCTCGCACCTCCAACGGTAGCTATCGTCCTCAATGCCCGTAGAGTATCGAATCCGGGGGAGGACCACTGAAGCCAAGACGGCGGGCGTATCGCCATTTCCGGCGACCTCTCACGACGCAACTCACCAACAGCGGTTGAGTGAGTCCAAGTCGTCCGGACAGATGGGGGAGTAATGGCGGGAAATGTAATCGTTATCGCACAGTTCTTGCGGCAGCTTAAAGATGGAAGGGCTAAGGTTACTGTATCGAGAAGGTAACGCCAACTTTCTATCACTTTTAATTTGGGGTTAATCAAATTCATTCGTAAACTCCTTAGCAACAGTAACTTGTTAAGTGTCTATTCTTTTTCTTCTTTAGCGTTTCATCGCGTCCTTTTTAATTTGGGGGACGAAGCCGCAGAAATGAATGGCGGTACCTTCTAAATACAGTAACCTTAGAAAGGGCTCACGAAATCAACTCCAACGGTTCGGGTAGCCACAGGTGCGATGTTCATAGTAATCGTAATACATCGAAGGGTAGGAGAAAGAGCAACAATCAGCAAAACGTAGTACCAAATAAACACACATAAGAAAGAAAGAAAGAAAGACCTAATCTCACACTGCCGGGACTAGGCTTGGACAAGCGTTAAACAATGCTTAAAAATGCAGGGATGATGATTTTTAAAATCCGGCAACCAAAGTACCGTAAACGTTCATCTCCAGGCGATTTCAGCCAAATGAATTCGCAAAGCACACTAAAGGCAGCAACAACACGTCTACACTCCGCAACGAGCTACGAACGCAGTGATGCCAAGTCTACATTTAGAAAAGAGCTAGGCGGAAACCAAAATAGGGCTAGATTTGAGTGGTTTAGGGTTAAAAAGTCTGCATTAAGTTAAAAAACAAACATTTTCATTGATTTGTTAGGTAAATAAAAATGTTAGGATCTGTGAAACCAACCGCCAAACATTGGATAATAAAATTCACTATACTCCACCCGCATTTACGTATACAATTACGTATACAGAAAATTATGGTAAGTTGGTACGCCTACAAGTTAAAACGGATAAATCATATGGGCGTAGGGCGTAGGGATACCAGCATACTGCTTTTACTTTGTTCGGTGATCAGATCATAACAAAAACGAATATTAGGAAAATTAATTTTTGGGGCTAAATAGCCCTCGAGGGCTATTTGAAAATTTACAGGGCAAAATGTCTCAGAAATCTAGCCCCAAAAGAGCTAAGTTGGCATCACTGCCACGAAGGACTGCAGCTGTCGACTGCAGGCGTACAGAAATTTTCGATGCATGTAAGATATCATGAGGGGGGTTGATAGAAGAAGAGAAGTAATTCACTTCATGACAGAGGGAGACGGCGTATTGCGTAGTACAGGCTATTGTTTAACAGCGCACAATTGAAACGCGCATGGCCGAATAACGGAATGTTCAAGTTATATCGCAATACAAGGTGTGACAATACTAAAAGTGAACTTAACGGGATTTTCACTCGTAACAAAATGACAATTGATGAGAAGAGAGCTGAAACAAAGCAACGTAGAATTCACTTTTTTTTCTTCAAAACAACAGAGAACATAAACTAAATTTTAAGTCGAAAATGAAACAAAATTTGATCAAACAATTCAAAAAACCTTCAAAGCCTACGGCGATTTTTTTTTGCTTACAGAAAAAAACAGAATCGAATGAAAGCTTGATTTCTAGGACTTTCCGTCGGGAATCGGTAATTTTTTTTTTGCTTATAAAAACAAACCAGAAAAAAAAGAATGAAAAACAAAGAAACAAACGAAAGCTGATTTATTTGATTTTCGAAGGCTTCCCGCTGGAAATCCGTGAGGTTTTTGCTGATAAAAAGAAAAATAATAAAATAATCAAATCGACAACAGAAAATAAAACGAAGTACGAAAAAACAATTGAAAGTTTTCCGTCGGAAGTCGACTATTTCTTGCCTACGAGAAGAAACGAAAAATGAAACGCAAGGAAACAAACTTGATTTATTTGTTTTCAACGATTTCTTTTGGCGGAACAATTGTCAGTCACCCTGTATAATATTTTTTTTGGCGGAACAATTGTCAGTCACCCTGTATAATAATTTTTTTCTTATTTTGGCGGGACAATTGTCGGTAACCCTGTATAATAAAGAAAAAAACAACAAACAAATGAAAACTTGATTTATTTATTTTCAAGGATTTGCCGGAAATCGGCGACTCTTTTTTGCTTACAAAAAAGAAAACAAAGAAAATAATTAAAATACAAAGACACAAATGAAAGCTTGATTTCAAAGGCTTCGCGTCAGAAATCGGTCATTTTTCCTTGCTTATAAAAAATGACATTAAAAAGAATGAAACAGAAAGAAACAAATAAAAAAAAAGAAATACAAAGAAACAACAGAAAGCTTGGCTCATTTGATTTTCAAGAACTTCCCGTCGGAAATCGCCGATTTCTTGCTTGATAGAAAGAAACAAATAAAAAGAGAAACGAAGAAAAAAGAAACGTTCGATTTATTTGTTTTTCAAGACTTCCCGTAAATCAGCGATTTTTTTGCTTACAGAACAAACAAAAACGAAAAATAATCAAATCGCGCCAACAGGAAACAAAACAAGATTTGGCACGAAATTTTAATTGCCAACGCGGAACATTAATCTTAGAAACAAAAAGAAATAGAAAGAAACAAAATTATGATTAGATGAACTTTGAAATTTAAAAAAATAAAAAATTATTTGCTATTATTTCGACATACAGAAAACAATCGCAATCAACTGTAGAGGTAAGTTTTACATTCACTCAATAGGTTCTAATTGATTATTATTAATTCATTATAAAAAAAAAACAACGGAATAACTGTCATAAGACCTGTTTTAGTCTTACACGAACCGATGTCTAAATGCACCAACTCGAAACTAGACTATTTTAAGAGCCAATGAATGAGTTTTTCTCAACACACGGACCGAGGTCGAAATAAATCAGTCCATAACTAATCGGATCGTTTGCATTTTTTAAGTGTAGATATATTTTTTGTACCGAATTAAAAAAATGTTACCAGGCATATTTTAAAAGAATATTTTTCACATTTTTTTAAATTTACTGTGGGTTACGCAGTAGTTGAAATCGTACACGAACCGAGGTCTAAATAAATACCAGCTCGAAGCTAGACTATTTTAAGAGCCAATGAACGAGTTTTCCCAACACACGGACCGAGGTCAAAATAAATCAGTCTATAACCAATGGGATTGTTTGCATTTTTTATGTGTAGGTACTTTTTCAAACCGAATTAAAAAAAAAGAATGTGTTGCCCGGCAAACAATAGTTTTCTAAAAGTACATTTCTTAAAATTTATTACGGATTACGCAGTAGTTGAAATCGTACACGCACCGAGTTCTAAATAAATACCAGCTCGAAGCTAGACTATTTTAAGAACTAATGAACGAGTTTTTCTCAACACACGGACCGAGGTCGAAATAAATCGGTCCATAATTAATCGGATCGTTTTCATTTTTTTTTTTCGCTTTAAAAAAAATTAAAACGAAATTCAAAGACACAAACGAAAGTTCGATTTGATTGATTTTCAAAAGCGAAGTCAAAAAATCCAGACAATTTCCGAGGAACTGTCGATTTTTTTGCTTGCGAAAATAAACAAAGAAAAATAATGAAACGTAAAAAACAAATGAGAGGCGCTTTTCTCTTCTAAAGAATCAGTTATACAACGGTTTTGAAAATTATAAGAATTCAATTATATTTTCAACCGACGTCGCCATCTAGCGACTGAGCAGCGAACTCTGTGGAAGAAACACGCCTTTATCGATGTATTCCTTCCACCACACCACGTCCACTACTCAGTCGCTAGATGGCGACATCTGTTCACAGTAAAAATAATGATAAACAATAATAGAATAATGATGACGACATCTGTTCACAATAAAAATAATAATAAATAATAATAGAATAATGATGGCGACATCTGTTCACAGTAAAAATAATAATAAATAATAGAATAATAAATAGTTTTGAGCGTTTGAAGGAAGAAATCGGATAAATTAATTGCTTTGCACTTACCTTCGAATTTAATTAAAAAATCTTTGAAGGAATTAGATACTTTCTTGTTTTATACGCCATTACAAGTTCTAAGCCTCCAACGGAGGAGGCATTTGGCAGGTTTTTATTTATTGCAGTGCGGCTGCGACCGACCAATAAGTTACTTGACTTTCGTCACTTTACTCACCTAAGATCGAATCCGTTTCGAAAAAGCCCTTTAGACAATATACGTAGATTAAACGACGCTATAATTAATTTTAACAATAATAATTAACGAATTTTTAATCGATTACATTATAAACTATTCCATCGACTTTTCCCGCAATCTGTGATATTCATTCTATTACGGCATTTTTTTGGCGAGACATTTGTCAGTCACCCTGCGTAATAGTTATTTTTTCTTTTGGCGGGACAATTGTCAGTCACCCTGTACAATAAAAAAAAAACTTTCTTTTAAATATTCGCCCGCCGTTTATTTCTTTATTTATTTCAACGGCACCCACGACAAATATGTACGTACATCAAAAAAAAGTTTTTATTTCTTCCAGTTACGTTTAATTCGCGACGTGTCGTGCTCGCCGGCCGTAAAAATAAAAATATTACGCGCGCGTTCGTGTCCATAAATTCGAGAACGCGGCCGCGATAAATTTATCTAATTTTACACGCAAATAAGCATCTCGATATTAACAATAAATCAACCTGAGCAAACATCCGTAATCGTTTCAATGAAGGCGACAGCAATACGCTTACTAAATACATCGTTGTTTTTTATTTTTTATTTTTTACATTTCGGCTATTTTATGCAAAACGTATGAGCGCAGCAGTGAAAATGTCGATTTTTGTTGAACTTTTCCTTCACTTTATAATTTTCGACTTGAAACTCCTTCTACGAGGGGCGTCTAAAAAGTAACGCGCGGCGACGATTAAAACTCATTCCTTTCCTAATTCTCCCGCGGATTCAGTTTTTTTTTCTAAGCTGGAACGAAGTTCGTCAGTTAACTCGAGCTAATTAGAAAGCTGGTCGTGCACCAAACTTCAAATTAACTTTGACGTTTCATACGTAGACGGAATCTCTTCCAAAGGACTCATCGGTTTTTATAGAAGACGTCGCGAAACTATCTCAAAACGCAACGCAACCGAACTCGCGACAAGCAGGATCGATTGCATTTCTGAAAACCTGAAACCTCCCCCCCCCCGGCCCCCTCTTCGTCACATTTAATTAACAATTGAATACGAACTTAGACGGTAAGATATCTGATTTAATTAGACGTTGCTGCGCGTCTTAAAATGTTTTTCTCGTATTGAAAATTGAAATACTCCGGGGAGCTTAAGCTTAGTTGCGGGAAAAGTGGGCGGGGAGGAGGGGGGGGGGTTATTGATTATTTATTCGAAACGTTTAATCCATCGAAGAGGGAGATCGTCTATTAACTTTCTGTTGTGCTTGCGAAGCCGCGGAATTAAAAATCGTGTCTTAGCTGGATTCACGGCACAATTTGAATTCGGCGCCCGAAATTTTATGGTTCGGGGAGAACGTCAACAGATGGCGCAGATTTACGCTGCAACATACAGTACAGCTGACGGTACTGCAACAGTAACTTGTTGTGCTTGCAAAGCCACGAAATTAAAAACCATGTCTTAGCTGGATTCACGGCACAATTTGAATTCGGCGCCCGAAATTTTATGGTTCGGGGAAAACGTCAACAGATGGCGCAGATTTACGCTGCAACATACAGTACAGCTGACGGTACTGCAACAGTAACTTGTTGTGCTTGCAAAGCCGCGGAATTAAAAACCATGTCTTAGCTGGATTCATAGCACAATTTGAATTCGGCGCCCGAAATTTTATGGTTCGGGGAAAACGTCAACAGATGGCGCAGATTTACGCTGCAACATACAGTACAGCTGACGGTACTGCAACAGTAACTTGTTGTGCTTGCAAAGCCACGAAATTAAAAACCATGTCTTAGCTGGATTCATGGCACAATTTGAATTCGGCGCCCGAAATTTTATGGTTCGGGGAAAACGTCAACAGATGGCGCAGATTTACGCTGCAACATACAGTACAGCTGACGGTACTGCAACAGTAACTTGTTGTGCTTGCAAAGCCACGAAATTAAAAATCAAGTGTTAGCTGGATTTATGGCACAATTTGAATTCGGCGCCCGAAATTTTATGGTTCGGGGAAAACGTCAACAGATGGCGCAGATTTACGCTGCAACATACAGTACAGCTGACGCTACTGCAACAGTAACTTGTTGTGCTTGCAAAGCCACGAAATTAAAAATCAAGTGTTAGCTGGATTCACGGCACAATTTGAATTCGGCGGCCGAAATTTTATGGTTCGGGGAAAACGTCAACAGATGGCGCAGATTTACGCTGCAACACACAGTACAGCTGACGGTACTGCGACAGAAAACAAATCAGAATCGCCAGGAAGACGATGGACGACGTCCTGCGCTCTAAATCAGGCGTTTCAGATATTTACAGTACAAGGAAACGTCGCCGGTAGATGGCGTGGTTTTCATTGTGAAAACAACAATCAACTCGTTAGACACTCGATTAGTATAATAAGAAGCGTCAACCGCCTAGCGAGCCTAATGAAAAAGAAAAAATAACGACCGATTAAGAAAAATTAATGACGATCAACTTATGAATCGACGAACTAAGAGAAACAAATGACAATCAATTCACAAAAAAAAAACAAATGACAGTCGACTAATAAAAAAAAAACGAATTAATGACGATCAAAATATATTTTGATTTAATCAAACCCACAGCTAACCTAACGGCTTCGTTTTGAGATTAAAAGGAAACACAACTTTTTGATTCGACTTTTTATACGTATACAAGCTGCTAAAAAAATTATTAGTTAATTCCAGGATTTTCCACATTTTTGGTTCGCCGAAGTCGTTGCAGCCATCTTTGTTTTCACGATTACTTCGAAACCGCATAACATAACATTGAACATACGAGGGTTGACGAATAAGTTTTTTCTGCGCACAATAAATCGTGAACATCGAAGGCCCCGTCTGAACCTAACTAATTCCATGGCCTTCTCAGATTGACTTTAAACTGCGTCGCCTCTGTTAATTATTAAGAACATAAGCATTTTGCACGAAGTGCATTAAATTGGATTTAAAAAAAAAGTATGTCCAGATCCAGTTAGGATAAAATTGATGAAAATAAATCACCAACTAAATAAAGTACTATTAAATAACGCATACACAGGGCGTTACCGAACCTAAGTCTTATATTGAAGCTGCAGGTTACTTGCGAATGTGAATAATAAGCGAGTAATTAATTTTCTACATGCGCAGAGATGCAACGTCTTCATTATTCAGCAGATTTATGCAGGGTGATCATTTTAGATCGTAGCCCCCTGAAGATTTTAGACTAGGCAACCCATCATTCAAATCAGAAATGACTTCGCGTTTTCTTAACGCACCTCCTGCTACTTAAAAGCGCGGAGGTAAAGTGTGTTGCCTATTTTACCTAATTTTAAGGGGTGACGATTTAAAACGGGCACCCTGTATAGTATTAATTTTTGCGCAAGAACAGAGAACTTCTCTAAACCAGTCTGAAGTCGGTTCATCGTAGAAATAAACAAACACGTTTTATTTATGGCAATTCGGAAACAAATTCGTCTAAATTGTTCGAAATTGTGCGAACCCCGAACAAAAAAAAATCGATGACAAGGAGATGGAGGACGTTTAAAAGTTTTTCCCTAAAAAAATTCTGAATTTTTCTTTTTCTTTTTGTAATTTATCTACACTTTCGTTTATAAAAAAAATCGCAGCAATTTGAATTTGGCGCCCAAATTTTTATGGTTCCGAGATTGTTACGTTCAAATCTCGCGCCAAAATATCGTGGCGATGCAACATCATTCAACTGCGTTTTAACACAGTTGGCAACCCTACATCCCTTCTCTTTACTACTCAAAGTTTATTCGTGTGACACACCACGTGACTGGTTTTCGGTTTGGTATCCTAGCAACCTTCGCCTGCTACAAATTCGCCTTGTTGGAGGCCTTTCTTGTTCGAAGTGTGTTGCAAGTCGGACGTAATTTACGTGTGTTGTGAAATTATCGTAGTTTTCGCTCTCTGTGAGGAACAACTCAATTGCGGTTGTGCCGGAAGATCACGTATTACCTTCGAACACATTTGGAGGTCAATTTGACTCCAATTCGAAGCCCGAGAACGTATTAGTAAATATAAACGTAATATAAAAGTACAATGGCGGGTGTATAAAAATGGCTGCTTTTCCCCTTTTCATCCAGGCTTTTCTATTTGGGGGCAGGCTATTAAAGCAGACCTTTCAGCATAGTTCTCCGGGGGTGCTCCTGCCCCGAGACCCAATCGAGAAAACCTGATCAGCCATCTTGACGATCTGAGCGGATCCAGTTTAGACCAGATTGTCGACGCTTCCTGCGGTCGATACCAACCGAAACTCAGTAACTACCCACCGGCCACTGCGTTTCGGTTGGTATCGCTGACTTTGACGTACGACTAGAGGCGCTGTTGCAAGTTTAGGTTTTCAATTTAACCTGACGTTTTGCGGACCGATCGGTTTATAATTTTACTCTTGGCTCGTGAGTAGTAATCCGCGAGTACGAATTTCGAACTACGTGTTGCGCTGCGCGCTTACCGTAGTTAATTTAAGCCTAAAGTAAGCAGTCGATTGTAATTGGTTATTAATAGTGTAGAGTGTTTATTAAAGTGTGTAATAAATCGTGTTAACTTTAGCTACGATTTTCATTTCTACATTCACGCACACCAGTGAGTAAAGTCTCGCCTCTGATTCATTTTCTGCACGATCTGGTCGATTGGAGACGTCGGCTGATCGAATACGTGTAGCTGGCGCCCTTAATAAGTTTACCACCTTCAATAAACCCGCCCCTTTCTTCACTGTTGCTAGCTGGGGCTCAGCTGATCGTTAGCATCGGAAGAAGCTTGTCATCCGAACCGCGGTAGGTAAGAGGCAAGTAAATTAAATTTAAAATTTGGTGACAAGATGGCGCAGCTTTATGTTACCGAGAGTTCAATATAGGAAGGTAATGGCTTCGTTCGGATGAAGAAAATATCGTAAACAGTTTATGATTAATCATAAGTCAATTAATAAACTGCTTAATCGTTCGTGAACGTCTCTATCACCAAACACTTCATATTGCACTCCGTTTATTGTATAAATCGTATTATACTTTGTAACATACATTCAAAACAAAATCGGTTATTGCTGTTTAATTGTAAATAACAAACAAAAAGTTGCCATCGTCCTGACGCCGCGGTCCTTTTCAGAAGAATGGACCCCCAGCGCGCGTCATGAAATTTTGTAACATTAGGCGGCGGTTCTCTGCCATCATAAACAAGTCGGCATAACCTTTTAGCTTTGTGTTGGCTCAGATTTTTGTACGAATTGGTCACACTAAATTTTAGAACATGTCAGTTGTAGAAAGGAGATCAATTACATGGTTTCTATTATAAAGTTGGTAACACTGAAGAAGTTGACTGGTGTCGCATATTTGAGGTTAGGTTCGTGTTTGCTTTCATAGAGATTATTTTCGCAACAGAGATTATGCGTAAAAGTTCGACAATTATTTAAATTTGATATTAAACTTATAAATTCTAAGACCAGCAAATAATTAGAAGCGTCAAACCTTCACCTCGATCACAGAATACCAGAAGCGACGCTCGTCTTCCCGCGCGGAACCAATTTTCTTTGCGCATGTGCTGGTTTTGGTGGACCTTCTGTCAACCTCAAAACTTCTTATGTGATTAATGTCATCGCTGGATGCAATTTGTGAACGGTTTGTAAAGTTTAAAGCTTTGTTTTCAATTTGTTTAGTGTTTACAATCATTTTGTAATTCCCACTTTCACAAATAAATACATAATCACGTTTCAGATTCTTTCATTCTATGTTTGCAACTTCATATTTCGCGCTTTCTTTTGACGTCTAATCCACCGAAACAATGGCGTCAAGGGCAAAAATTCGGAACCCAAAAACATCAAAGGTGCCGACACAAGTGTCGCTTCTGGTATTCTGTGCCTCGATGTCAAACAGTGTTACCAATAGTTCTTTTCCGCCTGTATCTTATTATTTGCTTATTCACATTCGCCTTCAAAACGACTTCCAATCAACTAATTACTTACGAAACTGACGCTGGATTTCACAAACGTCACTTAACTTTAATCATCAAGTAAGAATCATCATTCCTATACCTTCAACACATGTAACCATGGCAACGTTTACTTTTAACGCTTGATTAAATTTAAGCAACGTTTGTGAAATCCGCCATTGAGCTCATAATTTTGACAGTTGTTAAATAGTAACATCCTTTGTTACTCTAGACTTTAAATCCCACGGCTGGGTTCGAGTAGCACCTTGTATCGACATAATCGACGAATTAAGTTAATTCGGAAGCACGGGGTAGCATGAAACGGCCACGTAAAGAATTCATCAGTCTAATAAATTAACAAAACAATTAATTAAAAAGAAGAATGTATAAAAATTGACGAGGAAAGAAATCTTTTGTTATACAATTTTTTTTCTGGACTCGTGAACTTATTTTTCTTGAAAGTTTGAGTAAATGACTCGAGTTCAGTAACACCTTGTATCGACATAATCGACGGATTAAGTTAATTTGGAAACATGGTAGCATGAAACGGAACCTACGGTCTAATAAATTAACAAAACAATTAATCAAAAAAAAATAATGTATAAAAATTAATTTTTTTAAAATATTTCACAGCCTACCTAGAGGGTTTATTCTACGAGGTACAGAATAACTTTAAATACAAAAGTTGTACGGTTTTATGCGTACTATCTTTTAGAATTATCACAGAAAACAAAAGCGCATCGTGCAGTTTTAAAATTAATTCATCGACAATTTGAATTCAAATCGGAAGACAATAGTGGACAATATACAGGTTGTTCCGTTTAAAAAAAAAAAACATACAAATTGCTTTCAATTCTCCACTTTGCGATGCGCTTTTGGTTTCCGCGATAACTCTAAAAGATAACACGTAAAAACGCTTGCATCAATTTTTTTTTCTAACTCCCAAAACAAAGCCTCCAGGTGTTACATCGTCCAAGCCCCAAGCTCTTTAAGATTCTGGGGGGGGGGGCAAAGGGGCGTTGAAGTTAGTTTCTGTGTTGCATGCTGCGGCTGCGATCGACTTACTAGACGCTCAAATAAATGGATAACAAAAATTCAAGTTTAGCGAAGTCGTTAAACTTCATTGCACGTAATTTTTAGACGTTGGCTTTCGCTTTCAAGACATTTAGGGCCAAAGTTCTCGCGGCAAATTCAAATTTTAAACGAAATTCCTACCAGACGAGAGCCGCCCTTACACAACAACCAGCGCTCGGTGAGTTTGTCGCTCTTGCTGTCTTAACGTCTGCGAATTTGATGTGAAAAATAAAATGTAAAGTGTAAATGACTCGAGCTCGGTAGCACCCTGTATAAGAGGAAACGGTCGAGTAAGCCAATTCTTGCCGATTGATTTACTTTACTTTTTAATGTGAACTGTTGAAAATCGACTATAAATAATTTAAAAACATGCAAAAACAAGTGAAGAGAACTTACGTCATTCGCCGTCCGTCGGAAGAAACGCGCGCAAGAAGTTGCGATTTTTTCTCGAACTCGGTCACTCGCGGACGACTTTCCACGCGAAAATCCGGCGGCGTGCGCGTCGAACTCCTTCCGGACAGAAACTGACGCTCGCCGTCGGCGCGTCGGAAAATCGCGCGTGCGGGAAAACTGCAAGAGACTCCGGGGACGGACCGAGGAGGAGGAGGAAGGCCCGCGGAAATCCGCGTTATCTCTTGTAGAACATTGATTATCCGCGCGAAGCATGTGTGTTTTACAGATAATGCGGGGTAGGGTCACGTTGATAAGGCAAAAGTCGATAATTTGACACGGAGATAATTGCTGTTGTTGTTGTTGTTGTTATCGGTCCCTCATTCAGAATTGTAGATATTAAAATCGAACGCACGAAATTGTAAAGAAACGCAGAAGGAAAGTAAGAGTCCCTCGATGGAATGAGTACCCGAATTTCATTTGAAGAGTAGGCAGGTTGAGGCGCCTCAGTGAAGACCTAATTCTCTCTTAATAATCAAGCAGAGGAATTTTTACGTAAAGGAACAACGGTTCGAGAAGGTCAAGGTCAACCCAACCCAAGAATTTAAATTAAATCTTTAAGAACGATGGTTCGAAAAGGTCAAACAAAAAGCTGAGAAAAAAAAATTATCAAAAATTCAAGCGCGATGGTTCGAAAAGACCATAGGTCAAGGTCAACCCAACCCAAGGCAAGAAGTGGGGGGAAATCTTAAAAAATTAAAACTTTAAGAACGACGGTTCGATGAAACGGTCAAAGATCAAGGTCAACCTAACCCCTGGCGAAAAAAATGGGAAAAAAATTTAAAAAAATTAAAATTTCAAAAACGACGCGACGCGACAGTTCGAAAAGGTCACGGTCAAGCCAACTCAAGGCACAGAAAATTGGGAAAGAAATCTTTAAAAATTTCTTCAAGGACAATGACTCGAAAAGGTCAAAGGTCAACCAAATCCAAGGCCAAAAAGAAAATTGGAAACAAGTCAAAAAGAACGATGGTTCGAAAAGGTCAAAAGTCAAAGTCAGCCCGACCCACGCGCGGCAAGAAATATAAAAAATTAAAACTTCAAGGGCGATGGTTCGAAAAGATTAACGCTCAAGGTAGACTCAAGCCCGAGTCAATCTAAGTCTGCTCGACCCAAGCAAGAACCTAAGATTGAACAAAAGTTAAAACTTAAAAAAAAACAAAGCTCAGGAAAATTAAAGGTCAAAGTCAAATGAAATTTCAAGGTCACCCCAACCAAGTCGACCTAACTCTGCTCAACGCATGCAAGGAAATTTAAATCCTAAAAGATCTTGAAGAAAAAAAAATCTTCACTCCAAGAAGTTTCGCTGTTATGTCATGAATGTTTACATTTATTAATTAATAATAATAATATTAATGATGATACGCAAAGGTCAAGGTCGACTCAGTCCATGACGAAAGAGGTCGAAGTCAACCTAAATCTGCTCGTCCCAAGCAAGGATCTAAGTTGGAAGAAAAATTAAAATTTAAAAAAAAATCAAGGATATTAAAGGTCGAAGTCAAATGAAATTTCAAGGTCACCCCAATCCAAGTCAACCTAACTCTGCTCAACGCGAGCAAGAAAATTGAAAACCTAAAAAATAAAACCTGAGTTAATTAAAAAAATGTCGACATCTTGAAAAAAAAAACCTTTTCACCGCAAGCTTTGCTGTTATGTCATGAATGTTTACATTTATTAATTAATAATGATGATTCGAAAAGGTCAAGGTCGACTCAATCCATGACGAACAAGGTTAAAGTCAACCTAAGTCTGCTCGACCCAAGCAAGAATCTTCTTCACTCCAAGAAGTTTCGCTGTTATATCATGAATGTTTACATTTATTAATTAATGATAATAATAATGATTCGCAAAGGTCAAGGTCGACTCAGTCCATGACGAAAGAGGTCGAGGTCAACCTAAATCTGCTCGTCCCAAGCAAGGGTCTAAGTTGGAAGAAAAATTAAAATTAAAAAAAAAATCAAGGATATTAAAGGTCAAAGTCGAATGAAATTTCAAGGTCACCCCAATCCAAGTCAACCTAACTCTGCCCAACGCGAGCAAGAGAATTGAAAACCTAGAAAACAAAACCTGAGTTAATTTAAAAAAATTTCGACATCTTGAAAAAAAAAAACCTTTTCACGGCAAGTTTTGCTGTTATGCCATGAATGTTTACATTAATTAATTAATAATAATAATAATGATTCGCAAAGGACAAGGTCGACTCAGTCCATGACGAAAGAGGTCGAGGTCAACCTAAATCTGCTCGTCCCAAGCAAGGATCTAAGTTGGAAGAAAAATTAAAATTAAAAAAAAGATCAAGGATATTAAAGGTCCAAGTCAAATGAAATTTCAAGGTCACCTCAATCCAAGTCAACCTAACTCTGCTCAACGCGAGCAAGAAAATTGAAAACCTAAAAAATAAAACTTGAGTTAATTAAAAAAATTTCGACATCTTGAAAAAAAAACCTTTTCACTCCAAGAAGTTTTGCTGTTATGTCATGAATATTTACATTTATTAATTAATAATAATGATTCGAAAAGGTCAAGGTCGACCCAAGCCAGGATGAAAAAGGTTAAAGTCAACCTAAGTTTGCTCGACCCAAGCAAGAATCTTCTTCACTCCAAGAAGTTTCGCTGTTATATCATGAATGTTTACATTTATTAATTAATGATAATAATAATAATGATTCGCAAAGGTCAAGGTCGACGAAAAAGGTCGAAGTCAACCTAAATCTGCTCGTCCCAAGCAAGAACCTAAGTTTGAAGAAAAATTAATATTTAAAAAGAGTTCAAGGATATTAAAGGTCAAAGTCGATTGAAATTTCAAGATCACCCCAATCCAAATCAACCTAACTCTGCCCAACGCGAGCAAGAAAATTGAAAACCTAAAAAAATAAAACCCGAGTTAATTAAAAAAATTTCGACACCTTGAAAAAAAACCTTTTCACTCCAAGAAGTTTTGCTGTTATGTCATGAAAGTTTACATTTATTAATTAATAATAATGATTCGAAAAGGTCAAAGTCGACCCAAGCCTTGACGAAAAAGATTAAAGTCAACCTAACTCTGCCCAACGCCAGCAAGAAAATTGAAAACCTAAAAAAATAAAACCCGAGTTAATTAAAAAAATTTCGACACCTTGAAAAAAAACCTTTTCACTCCAAGAAGTTTTGCTGTTATGTCATGAATGTTTACAATTATTTATTAATAATGATGATTCGAAAAGGTCAAGGTCGACCCAAGCCATGACGAAAAAGGTCAAAGTCAACTCAACCCCAAGTCAACCTAAGTCTGCTCGACCCAAGCAAGAATCTGAGATTGAAAAAAATAAAAACTTAAAAAAACAAAGCTCAGGAAGAAGGTCAAGATCAGATGAAATTTCTGGGGAAAAAATTTCAAGAACGAAAAGGTCAAAGATCAAGGTCAATCCAATCCAAGTCGAAAAGAAATTGGGAAAAATATTTTCCAAATTAGAATTTCAAGAACGATGGTACGAGAAGGTCAGAGGTGAAGATCAACCCAATCCAAGGCAAGAAACCTTTAAAAAAATAAAACTTCGAGAACGATGGTTCGAAAAGTTCAAAGTTTAACCCAATCGCAAGTCAACCTAAGTCTTAAAAAATAAAACTCGAAAAGATAAAGGTCGAGGTACCTCATCGTCATCGCTCAACTCTTCAATTTTTTTCTTTCTGTCTCTGTGTCAGGTTTTTACTTCTTACAGCAGTAACATCACATTTTTTTTTAAACGTTGAGAGAGCATTAAGTTTTACGTGCACCAGACTCTAGTTTTTTCATTAATTCGAAGCCACTTCACTTCTCTATTATTAGCAAAGAGAGGAATTTTTACGCAAAAATTTCATCTGGGATTTTATAATCATTCTCTATTATTAGCAAAGAGAGGAATTTTTACGTAACAATTCCTCTCTTTGCTAATAATAATGAATGATTATCAATTCCCAGATGAAACATCATCGGGCTCAGACACAGTTTACAAACAGTTCATTTTTAAAAAGAAAAAAAAAGGCTACACATAGGGGTTCCAAGTTGTTCATTCTATTAAAAACTGTGGATCCTTTTTTCTTCTACTTCTTTTTGTAACCACAGAATTAACGAACCGCAGAATTAAATGTGCGGAAAACAAGAGAAGATCGCCAATTCTCACCTGGCGGAGGATGATTGAAGCAGTGACGAAGTGAAGAGGAAAAGTTCATTTAAAATTTAGCGCCGAAAGAACTCGTAGTTCGACAAAGTTTACATAGATGGTGCGCGCTGGCGATCGCGATTTCTAGAGTCCGTCAGTCCGTAGAGAGAGAGAGAGAGTTGAAAATGAATAAAAAAAGATATCGACTTTACGGTAACTTCAAGTATTTTTGACGTTTCAAACTTTGCCCCCCAAGATTTTTGTTCACGTTTGTAGTTCTACGAAGCTTACATAGATGGCGCCATGGCACTCCGATGTTGCTTTTTTTCCCGCTCCTAAACCGCAGAATGAAAAAAAGACAAGAGAAAATCGTCGATTTTCACCTGGCGAAAAACGATTGAAGTAGAAACGAAGTGAAGAGAGAAAGTTCATTTAAATTTTAGCGCCGAAAGAACTCGTAGTTCGATAAAGTTTACATAGATGGCGCTAGCGATCGCAATTTCTAGAGTCCGTCGTAGAGAAATGAATTTTAAAAAAATATAACGATTTTACAGTAACTTCAAGTATTTTTGACGTTTCAAACTTTGCCTCCAAGATTTTTTGTTTACGTTTCTAGTCCTACAAGCTTTACATGTAGATGGCGCCGCAGCGCTTCGATGTTGCTCTTTTCCTGCTCCCAAAATACAGAACGAGAAAAACAATGCTCCGATGCTCACCCGACGGAGAATTATTGAAGTTCGAATACAGTAAGGAAAAGCTCATTTCAAAATTAGCGCCGAAAAAATCGTAGTTCGACGAAATTTACCTAGAGGGCGCTGTTTTCGTATTTCTGAATGCTTTTCACCGTTTCCTCTTCTTTTCTTCCTTTGCTCTGTTCTTCCATTATTATCATTAATTAATTATTAATTAATTAATTATGAATTAATTAATTATTAATTAACGTAAGCATTCATTGAGCAGAGTTGGGTTAGGTTGACTTGGATTGCGTTGACCTTGAATTTTTTGAGCTTTGCTCTTTTAAGTTTTAACTTTCTTGAATCTCAGATTCTTGCTTGGGTTGACTTGGGGTTGAGTTGACCTTTTCGGCCCATCGTTCTTAAAGCTTTAATTTTTTAAAGATTTCTTGCCTTAGGTTGACCTTGACCTTCCGCATATCGTTCTTGAAGTTTTAATTTTTTAAAGATTTCTTGCCTTGGGTTGACCTTGACCTTTGACCTTTTCGTGAATCGTTCTTGAAGCTTCAATTCTTTTAAGATGTTCCCAACTTTCTTCGCCAAGGGCCGGGTTGACCTTGACCTTTTCGAATCATTATCAATTATTATAATTAACGTAAGCATTCATTGAGCAGAGTTGCTCTTTTAGGTTTTAATTTTTCTTCAATTTTAGATTCTTGCTTGGGCTGAGCAGATTTAGGTTGACCTGGGATCGTTCTTGAAATTTCAATTTTTTTAAGATTTCTCGCCCTGGGTTGAGTTGACCTTGACCTTTGGCCTTTTCAAACCATCGTTCTCGAGTTCTTTAAAGATTTTTCCCCAATTTGTTGCCTTGGGTTGGTTTGACCTTTGACCTATTGTAACCGTCGCGTCGGTTTCAATTTTTTTTTAATTTTCTAAACTCATTGCCAAGGTGCAGATTCTATTGCTTCGTGCTTTCAGTATAGGTGAACAATAAAAAAAAGACGTACGACTATTTCTTTTACAAATAAGATCGAAGAGTTCTACGGCCGTTGTCCATCTTCTTCTGGCTTTCGGTTACACCGCGTCACATACGTAGGTATTCTTGTTTACGCCGACGCGACGTTTCGTCCTTTCTTGAAAATGGACTTCGGGACTGTTTTCGCTGCTGCTGCTGCTGTTTCGTGTTTTCTTTTGGGGGGGCATTACGTTAATTACATTCATACAATGCAACGATAATAGTTATAATAGAAGTAAAGCAAATAAAATAGAAATCAGTAAAACAAATAATTACTAAGAAAAGTCTGAGAAATGTAAGGGGGCTTCAAAATAGGATGGTACGTTAAATAATTTAAAAGGAACAGAAAATTGAAAGAAAAAAGAACGTCCCAAAAAAATCAAACAAAAATTAATCTAGAAAAATGCTACTAGGACTTCCTAACCATTATAAGGGATGTTTTAAAAATTTGCCAATTAAAAATTCAAATTTCAATATATTTATGAAAAAGCTTTGCCTGCTTTGGTTGGCATTTATTTTCTCGAATAGTGAAACGCTTTCGTAACGATAATGTTTGCTTGAAGTCCTTCAATTTATTATTTCATTTCCATGTCACAAAACGGTAATCACGATGTACGTGAAGGATACGAGGAGGAAATGCCTTTTGCGTCGTCATCCGATTAACTCTCGCTAATCCGGGCTTCGTTTTTATCGGATGAAACTCCAGATAGATAGATAAGCTGCGCTGACGGACAATCTGTCGCACAAAACCGATTGTAAAGTGCAAAGTCAAATCCTTGGAATATGAAAAAAGAAAAAAGAATCAAGGAACTTGTGCACAAGAAATTATTACGTACTCGGTTGTAACTAGAATTTACAAAGGAAAGTGAGTTTTATATTACAATTTGAACTACACGCCATTTATTCCGGTAAATAAGCGTCATATTATACAGGCGTCATCTTATCTTGAGTTTTTTTTTTTATATATCGTAATTTCTATACTTTACCGTATCTTAATGGTCACTTATCTTAAGGAGAGTCACTATTTTTACTAGGGCAGAATGTTTACGTTACGTTCTTTTGAAGTGAACTGAGCCGACGTCGATCGTCTTTTGTTTCGTTTACTTTGAAGCCACCTTCTTGTTGTTTTTTTTGACTGATGAAAAATTAAAGATCGAAGCTACGTATTTACTTTTCTTTTGAAACGAACCGAACTGATCGTCCACCGTCTTTTGTTTCGCTTACTTCTAAGTAACTCCCTTCGATTTTTTTAAAAAAATAACAACAATTGATCCTAATTAAATAGTTCATCGTGCGCGGCAAAATAAGAAAATAAAAAATCAAAATTCTTTTGTTCTTTCAAAATGAACTGAATTTTCCCGTGACTGTTGTTACAGTTCATTTTTTTTCATTCCTGTTCTGAATACCCCCTGTATATGCATTGCCACCGTCCAGCCTTCATTTCTGTTCCGAACACGCCCTGTATATGCGAAATTCGACGTGTCGGATTATTCCTTGGACCGCGTCGTTGTACACATTGCAGTCAGTGTAGGAATACCCGTATTTCGCCGGCGTAATTTTTCTTAAACTTTCGTTTTAGCATATTTCTATTAACAGGACCTTCATTTATTTAAACGAATTCATTTTATATACGTAATCCATCCTTATTTGAGTTCAAAATCGCGTGTATGTGAGGAATTGAACGAATTATAACGAAGTTCTACTTCTGGACGCGTATTATGCGTGATCTTTGCCCTTTCAGCCGATTGGTTCCCACTGTTACTAAGAAAGTTCCCCGGAGGTAAGATTAGAAGGTGTCTCGCTTGTTTATAATCGTTCCTTGTTTGTCAAACGAGAAATGTTGCGCCATTGTCAGAACGAAACTTGCCGTCTCTTGGGTCACACTTTCTTTTCGTAAATATTTTTATTTGTGCGTGCCATTACATCGAAGCGATGTTAGTGCATTTCTACGGCTAATTGCCGACTCTGATTAGACCCAGTTGTGAGACAGGAAAAACCGCGTATCCCGTGGTTTGTCCCAGCTTCGGTAACAGACCGAGGTAAGTTCTATACACAGCAACTCTCGGTTTGACTTATGTGTTCGTTTTATTTCATTGCTTATAGGCTTTTATCGTGAGCTTCTAGCAAGAGCTATCGTTAATCCTAGATTTTAATCTTGGACCTATATCAAGAGTTATTTCTCGTTGGGTGCATCGCGAATTACGGCGTTGGAAGTTCCCTCCCTCGCCCCTCTACGCGGAAGCCGGCACACTACAAAGCGTCGCTGCGACATTGCCGCAAAGACACCGACAAACGAATCGGACATCAAAGGAATAAAGGTCGGAGCGTTACCATTTCTTTTCTTAGTTTTGAGCGATATTTCGCGGATTTAGTTTTTGATCCATTACTTTGATTTTGCCGCAATTAAACTTGCAACTTATTGCGTAACTGCCGGTGTAATTTAAATATGATATAAGTAGACGAGCTTTGACGCGTGCAAATAACCGGAGATTGCCTTCTTTTGTATTCTGTTGTATTAGTTACGATTTGAATTATTTTAATATAGTTTAATGCGAAGTTCGGATCCGACCAAGTTGAATATGTTGTAAACGTTTGTGTTCCCCATATATATTATTTATTTGTGTATATTCTTTTATGATTGTTGTTTGTGACTAAGTAAATTGACGTGTTCTGGATGTAACGGGTTTTCTTAATTTTCACCTTGTCCCCCTTTCAAAAAAAATTAAGTGGCGCCTATTTTCTTATGGGTTTTGGCCTTCGCGGTTTGGATTTGAACCCTCCCGTCCCACTGTAGCTGGCTGGCAACATTGGAGTAAAGTTTCGCTCCAATGTAAAACTTCTGCCTATCTACGCAGGTAGGTAGCACTGTGTGATTACAAAAGAGACTTTTTAAAACACACATCCACCGATTATTCACATATACAGGGTGTTCAGAGATTCTAAAGAGAAAATCGTAATACAAAAATTTATTTATGTATTTATTATTTATTAGTTTTAATTCGTTGAAGACATGTTAAGGCAGCTTAAAATGAGGACAAACTGCAAGGCTAACAAAAGCTTCTACATAATTATAATTTGAAGAACTTTCGGTCGGTTAAATGCGCTTAAAACGCATTTTTCCATTCCTCAGACCTTCAACTTTAATGACCTCGCATACGAGCGGGAGAGCTCGTACAAAGTTTTTGTATTAAGATTTTCTTTTTAGAATCATGCAAGGAACAGCGCTACGACCACCGAGTCCCCTAATTTCTGAACAGGGTGTATATATCTTTTTTAGTGTGACAGGTGTCAATGTTACCCCATTTCCATTGAAGCTTCAAGAACGATTCACGAAAAGGTCAAAAAGTTAAGGTCAACCCAAGGCAGGAAATCTTTAAAAAATTAAAACTTCAAGAACGATATACGGAAGGTCAAGGTCAACCCAAGGGAAGAAATCTTAAAAAAATTAAAGCTTTAAGAACGATGGGCCGAAAAGGTCAACTCAACCCCAAGTCAACCTAAGCTTGCTCAACCCAAGCAAGAATCTGAGATTCAGGAAAGTTAAAACTTAAAAGAGCAAAGCTCAAAAAGATTCAAGGTCAACGCAATCCAAGTCAATCTAACCCAACTCTGCTCAATGACTGCTTACGTTAATTAATTAATGATAGTAATAATGGAAGAACAGAGCAAAGGAAGAAAAGAAGAGGAAACGGTGAAAAGCATTCAGATATACGAAAACAGCGCCCTCTACGTAAATTTCGTCGAACTACGATTTTTTCGGCGCTAATTTTGAAATGAGCTTTTCCTTACTGCATTCGTACTTCAATAATTCTCCGTCGGGTGAGCGTCGGAGATCTTCTCTTGTTTTTCTCGTCCTGTATTTTGGGAGCGGGAAAAGAGCAACTTCGAAGCGCTGTGGCGCCATCTACATGTAAAGCTTGTAGGACTAGAAACGTAAACAAAAAATCTTGGGGGCAAAGTTTGAAACGTCAAAAATACTTGAAGTTACTGTAAAGTCGTTATATTTTTTTAAAATTCATTTCTCCCTCTCTCTACGACGGACTCTAGAAATTGCGATCGCTAGTGCCATCTATGTAAACTACGAGTTCTTTCGGCGCTAAAATTTAAATGAACTTTCTCTCTTCACTTCGTTTCTACTTCAATCGTCTTTCGCCACGTGAAAATCGGCGATTTTCTCTTGTTTTTTTTTTTCATTCTGCGGTTTAGGAGCGGGAAAAGAAGCAACATCGGAATGCCATGGTGCCACCTATGTAAGCTTCGTAGAACGTAACAAACGTAAACAAAAATCTTGGGGGGCAAAGTTTGAAACGTCAAAAATACTTGAAGTTACCGTAAAGTCGATATCTTCTTTTATTCATTTTTCATTTTCAACTCTCTCTCTCTCTCTCTCTCTCTACGGACTGACGGACTCTAGAAATCGCGATCGCCAGCGCGCGCCATCTAAATGTAAATTTTGTCGAACTACGAGTTCTTTCGGCGCTAAATTTTAAATGAACTTTTCCTCTTCACTTCGTTACTGCTTCAATCATTCTCCGCCGGGTGCGAATTGGCGATCTTCTCTTGGTTTCCGCACATTTAATTCTGTGGTTCGTTAATTCTGTGGTTACAAAAAGAAGTAGAAGAAAAAAGGATCCACAGTTTTTAATAGAATGAACAACTTGGAACCTTTTTATGTGTAGCCTTTTTTTTCTTTTTAAAAATGAACTGTTTATAAACCGTGTCTGAGCCCGACGATGTTTCATCTGGGAATTGATAATCATTCATTATTATTAGCAAAGAGAGGAATTTTTACGTAAAAATTCCTCTCTTTGCTAATAATAGAGAACGATTATAAAATCCCAGATGAAATTTTTGCGTAAAAATTCCTCTCTTTGCTAATAATAGAGAAGTGAAGTGGCTTCGAATTAATGAAAAAACTAGAGTCTGGTGCACGTAAAACTTAACGTTTAAAAAAAATGTGATGTTACTGCTGTAAGGAGTAAAAACCTGACACAGAGAGAGAAAGAAAAAAATTGAAGAGTTGAGCGATGACGATGAAGTACCTTGACCTTTACCTTTTCGAGTCCACGCTCCGGCCGCATTCCTACCTTCGCACGCAACATTGTAATATCTCTATTTCACTTCCACACAAGTTTCGATGAGTCTCTCCTTCATTTACTCACAAGAAGCGCATAGATACTGTTGGACAGGCCGGCACAGTATAATGCATCTAAAATTGCATCAAATCTGTGGGCGTTCGTTGAGTGCATGTTTAAATATTTTTAATCGTTTTCGGGCGCTGTTTTATTTTATTTTATTTTTTTATACGTCGGAGAGTTAATTGTAAAAATGACGAATTGGAATTAATCTAAAATTTTGAAATGTCCTGCGGAAATGAGAAAGCAAAAATCACGCACAAATTATACGATTTCGAGAGGGGGGGGGGGGAGGCGAAACAGCAGCTGGTAAATAATTACATAATCGCAAGGCTCGCCTCTTCCGACATTGACCTTTAAATTGCTGCTTATTGTGCGTTAATTGTTTCATTTAAACTTTTGCCAGATGTCGGCGCCAGATTAAAGCTCGAACACAAGTCGCTTACAAGAAAAAAAAAAGTACATGTATACATGTACATACATATTATACAGGCTTTACCTTGGCGAAGCCAATTTATTATGTATCGATGAATCCTTTTAATTTCTTATTTCATTACTCCTTTCTGTTTCCTTTTTATTTATCTTTCAATAGGATTCTTCTGATTATTTGTGAGGCTTTATGTAGATCGTGAGTCCTTCCAGTTAAGAAAGTCTTTTTATAATTTATAATTTTGAAAAAGTGTATGTATTGTAATTTCTAATTCTTTTTATGAATTGATCACGTGCTACCTACCTGCGTAGATAGGCAGAAGTTTTACATTGGAGCGAAACTTTACTCCAATGTTGCCAGCCAGCACAGTGGGACGGGGGGGTTCTCTAACCAAAACGCGAAGGCCAAACCAAAACAGACGCCACTTAATTTTTTTTGTAAAAGGAAACGCGTAAAAAATTAAGAAAACACGTTACGTCCAAAACATGAACACTTTTATTAATAGAAACACAAAACAAATAAAACAAATTCAACGCAAGTCGAACGATCTAAGTACACAACAAGGCCATAAACATAATACGTTATTACCTAACTTTTCGGATCCGAAATCGCTACACAACTATATTAAAATAATTCAAGTCGTAACTAATGCAACAGAATACAAAAGAATGCAATCTCCGGTTATTTGCACGCGTCAACGCTCGTCTGCTTATATCATATTTAAATTACACCGGCAGTTACGCAATAAGTTGCAAGTTTTATTGCGGAAAAATCAAAGTAATGGATCAAAAATAAAATCCGCGAAATATCGCTCAAAACTAAGAAAAGAAATTATAACGCTCCGACCTTTATTCCTTTGATGTCCGATTCGTTTGTCGGTGTTTTTGCGGCAATGTCGCAGCGACACTTTGTAGTGTGCCGGCTTCCGCGTAGAGGGGCGAGGGAGGGAACTTCCAACGCCGTAATTCGCGATGCACCCAACGAGAAATAACTCTTGATATAGGTCCAAGATTAAAGTCTAGGATTAATGATAGCTTTTGCTAGAAGCTCACGATAAAAGCCTATAAGCAATGAAATAAAACGAACACATAAGTCAAACCGAGAGTTGCTGCCTATAGAACTTACCTCGGTCTGTTACCGAAGCTGGGACAAACCATGGGACACGCGGTTTTTCCTGTCTCACAACTGGGTCTAATCAGAGTCGGCAATTAGCCGTAGAAATGCATTAACATCCCTTCGATGTAATGGCACGCACAAATAAAAATATTTACGAAAAGAAAGTGTGACCCAAGAGACGGCAAGTTTCGTTCTGACATTGGCGCAACATTTCTCGTTTGACAAACAAGGAACGATTATAAACAAGCGAGACACCTTCTAATCTTACCTCCGGGGAACTTTCTTAGTAACAGTGGGAACCAATCGGCTGAAAGGGCAAAGATCACGCATAATACGCGTCCAGAAGTAGAACTTCGTTATAATTCGTTCAATTCCTCACATACACGCGATTTTGAACTCAAATAAGGAGGGATTACGTATATAAAATGAATTTGTTTAAATAAATGAAGGTCCTGTTAATAGAAATATGCTAAAACGAAAGTTTAAGAAAAATTACGCCTACACTGACTGCAATGTGTACAACGACGCGGTCCAAGGAATAATCCGACACGTCGAATTTCGCATATACAGGGCGTGTTCGGTACAGAAATGAAGGCTGGACGGTGGCAATGCATATACAGGGGGTATTCAGAACAGGAATGAAAAAAAATGAACTGTAACACACGATTGTTGCTAATCGTATCCAATCTACTGTTAATTAGAAATTTCAAGAATTTGTATATATTAAAATTTTTAATATGGCTTTAAAATTTTATCAATTGGTTTAAATACCTCACCTACGATTGTTGCGAATCGTAGACGATAGTATTCGTTAATCGACTTAAATTTAACTAATTAAAGCTGATTCTTGTCCGATGAAAATTGTATCACAAACCCTTTTAAACGGACACTAAATGGCGCACAAACATTTCGACAGCTTCGTCAGAACGACTGCGAAACGTTAAGTGTTTGTGCGCCATTTAGTGTCCGTTTAAAAGAGTTTGTGATACATATTAAATTTAACTGTTATGTTTTGACAGTTCTCTAAAATTTTCTGACAATTATGATATAAATTTTGACTTTCTTTTACGCACTGTGATATTTCCTCCTTTGAAAGAGATCTTTCCTTATTTAAAATAATAGATCTAATTCAGTCTAATTAAAGAATTTATTTATAATAAATTGTAAATTGTGAAAGCCGAAAGAAAAACTATTAACGTCAAAATTAACGAAGAATATTTAACTAGAAAAACTATTTGTAACGGGAACAATAAATCAAATTGAACGATTAATAATTAATGAATGAATTGAAAGTAATATAGAACTCTGAGAATCATAGATGTTATGTATTGAGAGGTATGATTCAATATAGAAAGCCACCTTGTGCAAAAACATCCGTTCTCGAAATGCCGCCATCTGTTTTCCCGATCCCGTACTACATTACATTAACGCGGCAATTTTGAAATACTTGTTTTTATTTTTCAATCATATAATGGGATTCAGAACATAGTGGGATGTATTAAAACTTGCACAACTTAAATCATCCCAAGATACTTCAGGGCCACAATGAGACATATGAAAATTCCTGATGAGGCCTCAGTAGCCTTATCAGACATTAAAAACAATTCTTCCCAGCCCATAACCAGTGGAAACTGAGGCGCCAGAACAATTTAATAAATTTTTCAATTAGTGCAACTGCACTTCTCCAAGCTTCAAACTTGTCCAAAAATCTTTTTGGATTTGGAAATTGGAATGAGGGCTTCTTTTTATGTCCGCGCACACAACATGAGTGGGATCCCTTTGGAATTTCCATTTTCAACGGCGACTCTAAAATATATCAGTTTAGTTAATAATATGTGTAAGGCGCCGTTAATTTTTAATCAGACTGGTTCTGAAAGTGTTGTTTTTTTTTTAAAAAAAAGAGACAAGTTTTCTTTGTTTACTTCATGTTCCTTTGTACAATTTACGGCTAGAAATAAAATAAAACCTACGCTACATATGTTATTATTCTTGGAAATACATTCTTATTATAGTTCCGAATTTTATTTCAGACTTCAAATTCACTAAATATTCAAACGTGTTGTGAATGGCTTACCTGCGACTGTTACTTAAGAAATTTCTGTTTAATTATATATAACAAACTAACACACAACAGCAAACCGAAACACAGCCAAGAAATTAACGATATTAACTCAAATTACTGATATTATATTACACATAAAACACAATCCATACAAAATCAGAAAAAACTGACATTAATGACAATATATTTTATGCTCGACCATTCCACCTCCTTATAATTTTTTTTACCCCGTAATATCCTTGGAGACAATTGTATGACAATGGTTTCGGTGATCTGTGGTTTCCATGAACATCACAAGATCATCGGATCTTAAAGGAATTCTATTTATCGTGTTACAGTGCATTTTTCATTCCTGTTCTGAATACCCCCTGTATATGCATTGCCACCGTCCAGCCTTCATTTCTGTTCCGAACACGCCCTGTATATGCGAAATTCGACGTGTCGGATTATTCCTTGGACCGCGTCGTAGTACACATTGCAGTCAGTGTAGGAATACCCGTATTTCGCCGGCGTAATTTTTCTTAAACTTTCGTTTTAGCATATTTCTATTAACAGGACCTTCATTTATTTAAACAAATTCATTTTATATACGTAATCCCTCCTTATTTGAGTTCAAAATCGCGTGTATGTGAGGAATTGAACGAATTATAACGAAGTTCTACTTCTGGACGCGTATTATGCGTGATCTTTGCCCTTTCAGCCGATTGGTTCCCACTGTTACTAAGAAAGTTCCCCGGAGGTAGGATTAGAAGGTGCCTCGCTTGTTTATAATCGTTCCTTGTTTGTCAAACGAGAAACGTTGCGCCATTATCAGAACGAAACTTGCCGTCTCTTGGGTCACACTCTCTTTTCGTAAATATTTTTATTTGTGCGTGCCATTACATCGAAGGGATGTTAGTGCATTTCTACGGCTAATTGCCGACTCTGATTAGACCCAGTTGTGAGACAGGAAAAACCGCGTGTCCCGTGGTTTGTCCCAGCTTCGGTAACAGACCGAGGTAAGTTCCATACGAAGCAACTCTCGGTTTGACTTATGTGTTCGTTTTATTTTATTGCTTATAGGCTTTTATCGTGAGCTTCTAGCAAAAGCTATCGTTAATCCTAGACTTTAATCTTGGACCTATATCAAGAGTTATTTCTCGTTGGGTGCATCGCGAATTACGGCGTTGGAAGTTCCCTCCCTCGCCCCTCTACGCGGAAGCCGGCACACTACAAAGCGTTGCTGCGACATTGCCGCAAAGACACCGACAAACGAATCGGACATCAAAGGAATAAAGGTCGGAGCGTTACAATTTCTTTTCTTAGTTTTGAGCGATATTTCGCGGATTTAGTTTTTGATCCATTACTTTGATTTTGCCGCAATTTAACTTGCAACTTATTGCGTAACTGCCGGTGTAATTTAAATATGATAAAGTAGACGAGCGTTGACGCGTGCAAATAACCGGAGATTGCATTCTTTTGTATTCTCTTGCATTAGTTACGATTTGAATTATTTGAATATAGTTTAATGCGAAGTTCGGATCCGACCAAGTTGAATATGTTGTAAATGTTTGTGTTCCCCCTATATATTATTTATTTGTGTATATTCTTTTATGTTTGTTGTTTGTGACTAAGTAAATTGACGTGTTCTGGATGTAACGGGTTTTCTTAATTTTCACCTTGTCCCCCTTTCAAAAAAATTAAGTGGCGCCTATTTTCTGATGGGTTTTGGCCTTCGCGGTTTGGATTTGAACCCTCCCGTCCCACTGTAGCTGGCTGGCAACATTGGAGTAAAGTTTCGCTCCAATGTAAAACTTCTGCCTATCAACGCAGGTAGGTAGCAATCGGCATAATATATCGCAACTACTGCCGCGACATCCGAAGTCCCGATCCCGTACTAAGCAAAAAAATGGAACGACCTTGGTAATTCAAGACGATCGGCCTGAGCTAGGATTCATAATTTTAAGTATTTGTAGTTTTTGATTTTGGTTTTGGGTAGGATTAAAATTTATTTAAAGGTATGATAGTGAATGAATTTTTCGTTTTCGTTTGCCTTAATGCCTTTTTATGGCAACATGTCGAGCTTTTTCAAATCGGATTTTAATTTCCTCTCTTTTTACTAAACTTCAAATTTTAATTCTGACGTTAATCAATGTCAATTTAGAATGTCGTGTAAATTTTGTTATAATACAGTTTTTTCTTAATATATTATTAACAATTTGTAAGTATGTATTCAATATTTATCTAAACTTAATATAATATAAACTTTTCCCAATCAGATATCCCAAAAATAAACCCATGAATAATTTTGACATCCCAAACTAATATTTATAATTTCAGGTGTTGATCCAAAGTTTTAATAGTTCGATGTCCCCTCTTTCTGCCGTCTTCATCCGCACTCTGTCAGTCCCTGGCATCTGTCGTCCTCGGCTGCATGCGCCGTCCGTCCACAACTTGAGGTGAGCATCGGATGCAATGCCCAAGGTGATGTCGTCGGTCAAGTTTCGTTCGTACGCCGGAACACCTCCTTGTTTTTCATTACACGATTTGGATAAAAACTTCTTGATTTGTTTTTAACGGAATTTACTTTTATCTGGCTTTGGTAAGTTTAATCGTTTACTTTCTTTGAATTTGGTTTTCAACAATGATTTTATTTTCAGATTTTCTTTGACTACGTCATTGTAGTCAATGTAAGAAGTACTACTAGTTTGCTAATTTAACCGAATTTGTAGCTTTTATAATAACAAAGTTTAGCAATAGTGCCGACTTAAGTTTGAACAGACTGTAGGTATATCGATACCTACTTCTGTACACGTTTCTTTTTCTTTTTAATGCGTGTGCACAGAAAAACGAATTTGTTTATGTTTCGCAGATCGTTAACGGCGTTTTATGTCTTCTGTTTTTCTTGTTTTTAATGCGCCAATAAAACGGTTCATTTCGCGGAACACGTCGACATCTAAAAGTGTGTTTCAATGCGATACAGACGGTGATTGTTTAAATTAAAAAGAAAAAAAAAACGCAATCTAAATACGGGGGTGTACAAAAAAGTTCGACGCGATTTTTTTTCTTTTCTTCTTGCAATACGCTAGCCGTCTTAAGTTGGACACCGACAATGACGTTCAGGATACAAGATGTCATGCGTTCGTGTAACCTCGGGACGAAATTTTATTATTTCGCATACGCTTGGTGCGAGTTTTTTTACGAAAACTATTTGAGCGACACTGGAATTACATTCGTAGAATATTCCGGTGCCGTTCAAATAGTTTTTCGTTCGGCGTGACCTTGAACGGTATTACCGTGTGTACAGGGTGGGCCAGATTTGACACTCTTAATAGGAAACTCCTATTTTTAGAGGATTTAGATAAAAACTGACCTCGGCGGCTGGAGCTCGATTTTTATTAGAAAATTAACGGTGAAGACCGCATTTTGATATCTTGTACCGTTTCGGAGCTACAAGGTGTTTTTCGAAATTCTGCAATTCCTAAAAAAAAAAAATCATCGAAGCTCTTTTGTTCATGAAAATTTCTGATTTCTGTAAAAACTTTCTTGGGGCACTTTTTGCCATTGCTCTTGATTACAATTTTCTGAAGCGCATAGTTTTCGAGATACAAGCAAAACTTGCGAATTTTTATATGGAACATCCTATATATTTTTGCATTTTTGAAAGGAGCGTAAAATTACCTTTACCAAAATATAATATACTGGACATATTAATCAAAGCGTTTGCGAGATATAAGCTTTTCAAGATTGTTGCAATACTTCAGTAGGCTATGACTTATTATTGAAACAATTGACGTTCTTTTGCATTGTCACAGTAGACTACTGTCAACGTTCGACGCATACTTTAAAGCGATTGTGAGATTTCTTAAATTATTTTCCTAAAAATCAATGAAAAATGCACGAACATTATGAGAACTAATATGTTAGCGGGTGAAAATATAAGACTTGTTCGGGTTCTCGACAGGGCAGTTCTAGAACGTCCAGGCGCATGCGCACAACAAAAAAATGTGCGTTTTTCTTTGTTATCCGCATGCTCCTGACGGTTCTAGACCTGTCCTCACGGGAACCCGAACAAGTCTATAGACGCAACTTGCAGTCTCTACCAGGAGCGATATCCCGAAAGAAGGCAACCCTTTAGAGACATTTTCTTCCGCCTAAAAGTGATCCAAAATTTACCAAATTATTTCTTAGGCGGGAAGAAAATGTCTCTAAAGGGTTGCCTTCTTTCGGGACATCGTAAGGGCTAGATGTGGAATTGTTTGCCGCAAGTTTCCGAAACAGCGAGAAAATGTACAAAGTCAATAAATTTCTGACTCTGGGGAAGAACGTGAAACCGAAGGCTTTTTACTTTAGGTCTGTTCGAACTGCGAGTTCTGGCTAATTCCAAGCCGTTCGAAACATTCACTAATCAGAGTTGTGCTTCTCAAAGAACTGTTAAAATTAATCCTACTTCGAAGATCAACTGATTCGAAGGGTCCCGGCAGGGGGGTTACCCTGCTTACTAAAGCGTGGATCCAACGGCTTCGGCCGTAGGTGACCATTGTGGACGTTTGATAGAGTCCCTATGGGTGTGACGAGCCCACTGTCTTGAGTTGGCGTACCAGTGTCTGGTTTGCGCGGAACCTAATCTGCAGGACGCGGCCGAACTTCCAACCAGTGAAGTAAACTGATACCGTGGGGACCGGTTAGCTCGGAGGATACCCTCCCCTCCTCTGGAGTGGAGCGAGCAGAGGGAACCTCCGCCGGTCGACTGGGTTGGACTCACGGGGGCAGTGGTTGCTAGCCCGCATGCTTGGGCTAGGGATAATGTCCATCCATCCCGACGCGACGTGTGAACTGCGGATCTCAGTTCCGGCACTAGCCTGGTTAGCTAGTAGAGATTAGATAGGTCTCCCTTGACCAGAAGGGGCGAGCCCGAACCACTCTGGTAGCAGTGAGTTGGAAGACACTTTATAGTGTCAGCCACCGAAAGGTGGGCCCGCCCTGCGCGCTGATTGGGCGTATCTCAATCCGATGGCTCTGGTCGGGGCCCAAGCGGAGAAGGGCTAACTCGCTTGTTGCGTTTTCACGGTATGAATAGGGAGCTGTTCTGTCTTCTGTCTGTCTGATTCGAACGGTTTTCAGAACCGTTCGAATCAGTTGGTCAGCTGGTCAGCACTATCGGTTCGAGCAAACCTTTTATATGAATTGGCACACAGCGGAACGAGATAATGTAATGCTTTGGACATCGGTCAGAAACTCAAGTGTCAAATTCAGAAAATCTTTTTGTATACACTTGTTGCTTACAATAGTAACTTTACGTTACGCTTTTATTCTTCGTGATAACCCTAAAAGATAATACATATAAAACCCTATAACTTTAGCATTTAAAGTTTTCCTCTAGCTCCTAAAATAAAGGTTCTAGGTGGGGTGCAAAATATTTAAAAAAAAAAAACCCTGTACGTTTATTCCAGCTGTAGGTATTTGAGGTATTTCTTATGTCGGCTGCCCAGAAAAGAATGGATTACAGTTAAAGAGTAGCTTCCTTGGGTCAATTTAGAGCATTTTATTTTAGTACAGTTTTGTTTCGTTAACGAGCTACGATCTTTTAAAGAATATTTCTTTATAATTAAATTGAAAGAAGCACTAACATAAATTTTTCCGCCGCAACCGAGAATCGAACTCGACACCTTCTGCTTTCGCGGCAGATACTCTGACTACAGAGCTAATTGCGATACCGAGTTCAGTTATCGTCTAATATAAATTAGACTGATTTAGACTGATTTGCTGAGGGTGTGTTCGACATTACGCTCGGGGCACGCTCTGAGCAGAAGTGTGAGGGAGAGCGAACGAGTTTCAGTGTATGTAAGAGTGAGACAAAGGAAGACCCCGAGCGCTCCGAGCGTGATGTCGAATGCACCCTGAATTAGACTTGCAGTCACCTGCAATGATTTCATTTTGATCACCCAATGCTGAGTATGTAAACTAATTGTATCATTGCCTGCGTTCAGCCTGGCAGGAAGCTACGTAGCGCTTCGCATGCGCCACGTAGCGTGACGTCATATATGGGTTGAAGCCGAACCTAAAGTTCTGCTAAGCGAGAGCGATAAACCTAGCGGCCGCCATGTTTTTAATCGCTTTACGGAGTAAAACAAAGAATCCGTTCAGCCAATTCTCAATTAGCCAATAGGCTGCAAATTAGCGCTCTGCTACGTAGCAATAGCGAAATGTAAGCGCTATCTTTGGCGGAACGCAGCCATTGATTCGTCATTGTTTTTGTATCATACCGTATATAAACTAAATCTTGTAAACCTTTCGTCAGAACACTTTAGAATTCTGTAGAACGCAGAAGACTTTAGAATTCTGCAGAACGCAGAACACTTTAGAATTCTGCAGAACGCAGAACAGTTTAGAACTCTTCACAACCGTCATAACTTTGTGTGTCCTCCTGTATTTCAATTATAATTAAAATATAGTTGTTATTCAGTAAAATTATCCGTTTTTTAAAAAGTGTCTTCTACAATCACCAACGTAAAATGTATGTACCAGGAAAATTTACAGTTTATTTAACACCTGAGAAACGTCAAATTTTCTACTGCTTGTCGATATCTTTTCGAGTGTTCAAGATTTTGTGTTCTTTTAATTTTTCATTTCGATTATTCAAACATTTTCTTCATTCTTAATGACGATTACATTCGCAAGCTTTTGGTGTTTATAAACGGAAATTTTAATTTCTATCAAGAATTCTTGTTGGTGAATTTTTGTGAAATAATGGCAAAAGTTCCCTTTATTAGTAAACCACCAAATTTCATTTCGTAGAGTAATAATTTTTTGCAAAAAAATGCGAGACCTATTAATTATGGACCGTGCTGTATATTATTATATGTATTTACACTTATATGTTACAAATTTTAGCTAATTCTCCGCTAACATACGATATTAATGTCAAAAAATTAACTTCAGTTTCCATTTTTCTTTCATTCATCCCTCTCTACTAGCACGGGGCTTGACATTACATAAAACGACGAGAAATTTGTTATTATTTTGTGCATGAACTGATGAATTAATCGTAGTTAAATTTTTACCATCTACTGCAGGTGACCTTGATAACACACATACAAATTTTCATAAAAATCTGTACATCTATGTAGCTATGACAACTATGTCCTGTAATTGAAGAATTTAAGTATGGTGGCGACATCTAGTGACCCAGGACTCCATTTGGTGTCTGAATTTTCCTGCACGTACACTATTGCGCTACCACCGCGGAGGCACAGGTGGAGGCACAGTAGCGGACAATAAAATCCGGGCACATCATTTGTACGATGTAAACCTCACTCTAACGTTCTTGACGTTTAATACATATTATAGAAAATGTCGCTAGTAATTCTGACGTTTAATATAAATTTTGACAGAAATATAACCTCAATAAAAGCCTGATTTACCAAGTTTTTCTAAATACGAACAACTTGTCAAATTCTTGCCCGGATTTTATTGTCCACTACTGTATACTGGAGAGAGTCATACTATGTACATAATTTGAGTTTCTCGTCCAACCTGCTCACCAAATATAGCCACAGTGAATCATAGCCGCACACAAAATTCTGGAACGTCCACAAACCAATTATTTGCGAATCCCATACCAATGATTTAACTTTTAATACTTGAAAATATTTTTCAAAAAATGACAAACTGGTTTTTATGTTATAGGAAAAATACTTTTGCAATGTTGGCTGCACTCCCATCTCACTCTTACAATGACGACACACAATTGACGTTGATTGGTTCGATTTTCGAATCCTGCTAGATTCCGTTTGGTATATTCATTGAATTTATCCGGCGATTGTAAAATCGGGCCTTATTCATCCACTTTTCCCCGTTGAAATACTGAAAATTTGGTTAGGTTGTTTCGGATAGAAAACTAGGAGTATTTATTGTTAAATGTCTTTAATATCCATCTTTTTCCGCTCAAATCCATCAATTTCTTCCTCCCTATCCATGTTTCCCCTAAAACTCTTCTGGCAACACTGATCTCCGTACATGCAGTGTACTCTGGCACATGCTCATGCGTCTTTGATACTAAGGGTGCGTTTCATTTGCGGGCTCACATGCTTTGAGCGCTCATAAGCATTGCTTAAATCGTTCCCTTTGGCTTTGCAAACGCTCACAAAGCGCCGGCTGACGAAATAGTAACGTCATTATGACGTCATAGTCTTCGCTCACAATCGCTTATTCCATCGAGGTAGAGCAGCAAAAGCGTAAGTGCTTATGTTCCAAATGGAACGTATGAGATGCGTATGAGGAGACCAGCTAATCATAATCAGGTTATAAACAAACATTACACTTTAGAAATAGCTACAGCAGCTATAATTGAATCAATTTCACTATTGAAGTTATATTTTTGAGGTTATGAATTCGTTGTGCAAACAAAAGTCAAACGAAACACCTTTGCGTATAACGGCTTAAGCGACTAAACCCCAAAGGAAACAACAGAAAACAGCGCTTGTAAGCGTGAGCGCTTAAAGCGTGTGAGCGCGCAAACGAAACGCACCCTATGTATAGGCGGGTAGCAAACGGCGTCACGAGCGCCACTAGCTGTAAGTTTATGTAGGAAAAGGTAGGGAAAACGGTCGCATCAGGGTTGGCAACACTGCTGTCAGCTGACTCTCAGTACTATCACTGGAGTTACAAGCACGTTACGAGGACGATCTTTACCTTCCATATTTTAAAACAAATCGAGAAAATACTAGCAAGCACATTCAAATCTTCTTCGAAATGATATAAATGGATGATATAACGTTTCAAGTCGCGTCCTACAATGTATGCCGCAACCTCCACCAGGCGGCGCCACCAGGTAGCTTGCTAGGGGCCTATAGTAGCTCAGTAGCTGCGTTGATAATTTTTCTCCGTTACTTAAATTTAATTATTTATCGATTAAGAGTAAACGTTGCTACGGTTACATATTAAAGCCACAGGAACTGTTTCATTCTTGGCCGAGCGGGTTTTAATTAGCTTCATTTGTTTATTAAACTTTATTTGTAATAACTAATCTTAACACTTAATTACATGATATAAGCACAACTTAGCATGCACGTTATGAGTCTATCTTTTCATTGCCCAGTACCCCTCTAGTGGCCGTATGCACAGACAAATCTTTAGACTTAAGCCAAAGTAAACCTTTACGTGCCTTTACTTTGAACAATGTAACTATACGGCGCACAATTTGATATGAAGTTAGCTTCTCGTACTCAATGTTGCCAACCTCACTTATCAAGACTCAATCCTTACAGGAACGTTTACTTTTAATAGATGATAAATCTAATAGCGTTCTCGATTGACCGCTCTAAAGTACTCTCGGAGTATTATCATCATATTTCAACTTCATGTAATAATAAGGGATGGAGATATTCTGATGGCGTTTTCGATTGACTGCTCCGAGCAGCTCCAGATCAAATTGCACATGCGCAAATAGAGCGAGCACTTGCGGTGCCGTATTCGGATGGCTGTTGCTCTTTTAGGGATCAAAAATTGGCGGATTCGATTGAACTGGATTGCACGTAAAGTATCTGTGGAGCGGATCAATCACCGTTCATCGGAGTACATTTAATCCGATCAAGTGCAATTCTGTCATGAACCGATCTGGATGAGTGTTGCACTAGAGGGGATTAGGACTGATCTCAACCGAAAACGCCATGAGAGTGTTCTAGAGACTAAGCTCTAGGTCAGACACTGCGATTTCCGCGCATTTGCATCCAGGCGCAGTGGCGCATCCACGGGTGGGTCTAAAGCTCCCCCCAGAGGCAGCTATGTGGTACTAGAATTTAATAAATAATTTCAATTTTGCAAGAAAAAGAGCACGGTGACTTAATTTCGTTTGGTAACGTTAGTTCGGTATAAGTTCATATTATGTATCTTTATTATTTAATATATCCTAGCCCCCTCCAAGACAAATTTCTGGGTGCGCCACTGTCCGGGGGTATCCATTGCTCGAGTAAAAAAAAAATCACTCGAGTCGCGTCACTACCAGGGATGTTCCAAGGTGCACAATTGTACTACAAAGTGGTCAAGAATAACTGTTTGAGTTGGCAATACCATTAAGAGCATTTTTTTATTCAGCTATTTGCAACATTACAACCGGATATATGTTTTGTTGGTTCATTTGACGTAACCTGAACAGCGACATGATTTGTAGGTTATGTGAATAAAAATTAGCGTGTTAATTTGAATTTGAAATATCAAGTGACGCTTGTAAAGTGACGGCTGTCAGTGTCAAGCCGTCAACAACAGGAAATTACTCCAGTTGTACCGCTTAAAAACAAAATTCAGCACTGCCAACTCAAACAGTGATTCTTGACCACTTTGTAGATTTAGTACAAACAGAAACTGTTTAGTACGTTAGTACCCCTTGGCAAAATTTAGTACAATTTCGCTCTTGACCATGCCGACTTGGCGCACAAGCCGTTTGATACCTACTGATTTGTAAATTACATGTAGGTATGAGGTAGGCATCAAACAGTATGGCGTCCTTTCTTGACACTGACGTTTATGTCGGTACTGGGTATCTACGCGGCCATTTTTTTAAAAATTATTCCTTTATTTTATAATTAAAAAAAAAATTGAATTAACGGTTTTATTAGCTTTGTTCCAGCAACAGTTCGTAACTAGTTCGGAACCGTTAAAAACAGTAGCCCACCGAAGTAATAACCGATTTTAATGGCCACTGTCAAGTGTACAATTTTGATGACTGCATGCTTTTGACGGTTTAGAACTAGTTACGAACTATTGCTGGAACAAACCTATTTATTAACAAATGCTTTAAGATTTAGGCGCCTTTTTTTGAATCTAGTACAATGGTTACCACTTTTAGTACAATTTTCTCCTAAATGTTAATACTAAAAATTGGTGGTCCGGAACATTCCTGGTCACTACTCGAGTACAACTCGAGTGACGTGATAAAACAAATCGAGTGACTCGAGTGAAAAAAATTCATTCGAGTCGCATCACTAAACATTACTAAATAAGAATCGAGAAATGTCAACTGTATTCTATACGCTGGAGTTCTATGACTGAAAGTACCACGCGATCATTTAAATTTATCGGGTTGGTGCATAATTATACGAGCGTCTACAGACAGGGTTGATCTCTCCAATCAAGGCGAAGTATTTATTGTCCAATAAGAATTAAGCTGACATATTAAAAGAAACGCGCGAAATTCGAATTGTTGTTGTATACCAAGGTTAGTATTTATGGTTGTATACCACATTAGTAATGTGACATTACACATTACTTTCGAGAGTTCTTTTCAACTACCTACTTGGTCAAATTGCATAAGAAGATTATACACGGACAAAATATAATTTTTAATTACATTTTACTTTATTCCTAAATAAAACACTTGTCATATATAATATACAAAATATTTGTATTTTATGAAACTGTTTAATTACATTCAAATAATTTTTTTTGTTCTTAATTTTTTTACAAGATACTGCCAATCATCAGATACAAATAATACTAACATAGTAACTTATTATATTCTTATGCTATCAGTGTGTGCCATGTGATTGTTAAAATTGTAGATAAAGGGAGGTCGTGGAAAGCATAGCGTAAATTAGTTCAATACATAGTAAATTCACAATAACTTCTTTTCTGATTCTAGGTCTGCTGCTTTCTTTTTTTCTGCCCGTACTACCAATCTTTCGGAATAAATTAACTCATTTTGTTTTTCACGACCTCCGTTCACCTATAATTTAAAAAAAATATACCGTATAATTTCATAATTTTATATTAAATTACTAAATAAAAATTAAAATACCAAAAATAACAGAGAATTTTTTTAATCATTATAATACACACCTTATTTCATTTAAATAAGGCACTCATTTTAAAGTATGATTCATAGGTACAATTGGCCCTTAGACATTTGCAATTATAACTTTCAAGTCATATGACTTCAGACACGAAAAAGCGAATCTACACAAATAAAAAAAAAAAATGGTGTTTCCATTTTTTGCTCCATAAAATGGTTCTATTAAGCTATTGTGCAACTCTATATTATTAGTAATATTAAGTATTAAGTTTTGTATGCCTTATTTATACCTTACTTTTTATAAATCTCCATAAAAAGAAATGGCTTGCAGAATTTCATAGGACATTAAAGTTCTTATTTTAGCGGTGCACCTATACATTAAAATTTAACATATTTTCTAAAAAATGAAAATAAAATAGTAAACCAGTTACTGTAGTTTTAAACTCATTTTAAGTTAAGCTTGATATACGAAGTCTTAACTGACGTCTGCCATTTTCACTGAGATTTATCTGAAATTTCTTCCTGCAAGACGTTCAGTGAGTCATTCAATGAATCTTCCAAGGTAATCTTAATATTCTGCATTTCTATTGTAGATGGTTTTTTAAGTCGGGCTGAAACTTTTCCTTTCTTCTTTGCTGGTAGAAATCTATGAAAGTAATAAATCTAAATAAATCAATCGTGTACATAATTATTGAGTCATACCTACGCTGCACGTCAACTTTTTTATTTGCTGGACAAGATTGTTCGACTTCAGCAAATGAAGTGCTTGGTGCATATGAAATCAAATTTATAGCAGATGTTAACTGATTATTAATTTTATGCAAAATATCCTGGTCTGTAATGCCTTGCCAATTAGTATTGGAAAGAACAGTCAAATTTTCTGTAATTTTTGACAAAATATTCATATTACTTTTCTTTATCGTATTTAAGTGCATATCCATTTCATAATTCATTTTGCTTTCATGATTATTTACAATGACTTCACTTGGAATTATATTTTTTTTTGTTTCAATGCATACTTTATGTATATGTTTGCACATATTGGCGTTAATAAAAAAATCCATACATGTACAGGAATAGATATGAGAACATGACATGCACACTGAACATCCAAGTTTGCAATTATGGTTTTCATCTGTTAGATTTTGTGATACATTGTACGTATTTATGCCAGACTGCACTGCCCAACCAGTTAAATTTGAGGTAATCACCATATCAAATGTATTTGCAGCAGCCATATGACTTTTGTTTATTTTAGCAATTCTGTTGGTAACTTTCCCTTTATCCATTTTTATCATTCGTTGAAACTGTTTGTCTCTAATAAACTTCAGTAGAATATGTATGGTTTTATCGAGACGTTTGCAAACTTTACCTATAAAATCAAATTGGGCGCGTTTTATTGGCACCATTCTGATTCCGGAATGATCATTCTATGCGTTTTATTGTGAAATTCTGCACCCTTCACTCCAGATTTCCACTCCTTCCCTAATGATGGAGTGAAAAGTAGAGTCAAAAAATATTTGGTTAGGTTCAGTCATAAAAGTGACAAATACCAGTGAAATGAAAAGTGTTTCTTAATATTGTCATCAATTGGTACCAGTTCCTCCCCATCATCCAGGATATATCTGCTAGTACTCATTGTCACAAGAAATTTGTTAACGGTTGTCACGAGCAGAGGTATTTTTTTCTGTCCTTTTGCAAAATTTAAATTTCAGCGCCAACTTGTCTTGTCATATCCACTCTTATCCAGCAAAACGTTTTATTGGTTAAACGATTTTACTTGTTCTAGATCGAGTAGGACATTTGCAATAAAACACACCCATTATTAATTATACACTATTCATTGTTAGTACAGAGCAAAGGCAACTTTAATTTCGAACTTTTTTCAGTGTTGAAACCTCTAACGATACTGATACATTATGACTTTAGGTTACATAAATTTTACACTAAGAATTGGAAATGATTAAATTTCAAAACAAAAATCAATTTATTCTGTAAGTTTATAAGAAACAGTACTTACCATTTAAATAAATATATTTAAGTACTTTATGCATAGCCTCCAAGTACATATTAGTGTTAATGCTCGAACCTATTCGATAACATGCAGCCCACATTGTACAACGATTTTCGTAATATTTATGAAAATACTCTCCAAATTCTTGAAAGTCTGCATCATTTTGAAGAAGGATACAAAAACTATTCAAATATTTATTGAAATTCTCAACATTTGTCTCTTGGCGTAAGACACACAAAGTTTTGTAAACCTAAAACAGCCAAATTCATTACATCTTGATTAAACTATTAAATATTTTGATACCTGTTCTTGCTTTGTTTTATTTTTTATTAAACTAATCTTGTTTCGCCAAGCTTTATCAACATGCCATGTACATAACAACTTTTTAGTCTCTCTTGTCTTCATAACAGAACTCCATGCAGCAAAATATTGATCGGCATCATCCGACATAAAAATATTGGCTTTGATATGTCCAACCCTTTGCTTCACTGAATTAATAAAACATTTCAAAACTGTATAATCTTCTCTATTGGAAATTAGAAATGCTGCAGGAAATCCTTCACCAAAATCATCCACAGTTAATACAGTAACCAGTTTAAAACCGTATGAGTTAGTACCGTGAGTTGCGTCCATGCAAATAATTCCATCGTTCCCAAACTTTATCAGCATTTGAGCTTGAGCTTCTGTCATGATACCCAATAAGAAATCTTCTTTTTTTAACAATTCTTGCTCAGAAGTTACTCCTTGCTTTTTATATACAGTAATACAATTTCCAGTACTCTCAGAAACTTGCCTCGCCCATATATCAACACTTATAGCATCATTTGAATGCTTTATAGCTTCACTATGCAAATTGTAACTTTGGGCTATATTATGAATACCTTTTGTTGTAATCATGTGTATTCTCTGGAAATCAGTTTCAACACTGCTTCGAATTTTATCTAAGATTAGTGTGGCAGGTATACCTTAAATTTTAAACATAAATCATTATATATATATGTATCAATTAACTTCTAAATTACTACCTTGCATTAGCTGTGTTGCTATTGAATTTTTAGCAGTTGCAGATAATAATGTATGTGACATTTTAATATTATGACCGTAATGAATTTTATAATAAATAACTTTCAAATTATCATCAGCAATCTGTTTTAAAACGATTGAAGATGTACATGTAGCATTGATTTTACAAGACCCCTGTGATTTCAGCATTCGTTTTCTGACTTCAGAAGGAAGAACTCACTTTTTTCCACTACGATTACAAAAGTAATAAATAGTATTTCATTTAGCCCCATAATGCTTCACCCAGGAAAATTTGGTTCGAACCTCCTCCGCTTCTTTCCATTTATGAAATTCTATAAACCAAATTTTAAGTTTTATACTATCAATACTTGTAACAAACCTTGCATATCAGTAAAGTGTAATTTTTCTATTTCTTGCTGAATTTGATGTGTACTCTGTAAATGATTCCGTAAATCAGTTACCTTCAAACAAGTATAATTACAATTTGGCTCTAAGCATTGAACATTACAATTGATGCTCTGTTTTTCGGTGATATTATGTTTGTCTTTTAAATGTCTTTTAAAGTTACTTGAAGTTGATCTGAATTCTTTACCACACACATAACAAACTATTAGTTTATTTTTGTCGTCCATTGTAATTGTAAAAAAGCACTGACTGATGCAAAAAATAAAATTTAAGAATAATTCAGTAATCACTGTCTATCTGAAATTTGACGATTTAACGTCCAAATACCCGAAATTACAGATCACGCCGAAATCAAAACGCTTAAACAAATGTCAGATTAAACGTGATCTTATTGGATGACAAATACTTCTCCTTCATTGGAGAGATCAACCCTGTCGGTAGACGCTCGTCATAATTATCAGGTGTTTTTTTAAACAATATTTATTGTGAAAGAAGAAACATAAAAATTCAACAATAACATTTTTAAATGATTATTCCGGAGCATAGTCACCATCTGCTTCAATAATTGCTTCTCATTTGCTTGGAAGGCAGTCGATTCCACGGGCAAAGAAGTCACGGTTCTTGCAGGTAATGGCCGCGTTCAGGTAACTGCAGCAGCTGAGTTGCTGACTAAGCAATCGTTTGTGATTGGTTCAAATTAAAGTAATAGCCAATCACAAACGATTGCTTAGTAAGCAACTCAGCTGCTGCAGTTACCTGAACGCGGCCAATCCAATAAAACGCCTGATAATAATGCACCAACCTATTATAATTAAAGTAGACTATGAATTTTGAATTAGATTGGTAACACTAACTGTTGACAACTTAATTTGAGTTTGAATTGCCAAAGTGACGCTTCAAAATGTTTAATTAATTGGCTGGGGCGAAAACTTTGAACATAGCTATGGTTGTCACTAAAACTGTTTCTCTTCCTTTAAATTAAAACTATTGAACCCTGCTTGTTCTTTAGTCGTCTCTCTTTGTTCATTTAACATCTGCTTCTTGCTTTTAAATTTCTTCTTTTCGATGTTGTTTTGTTCCTTTTAGTTCGCTGTCATTTTCAGTTACTTCATTTTCATTTTTTGTTTGCCTTTTGGTTTTCATTTTTCCATTTCATTTTCGGTTTTTCATGCGTTTCCTATTTTCTGTGTGTCTGTCCTAAAATATAGTTAAAAATTAGCGACATTTTGTGAACAGGTTGGCGACATCGCCTACAAACAATCTGGCAACTCCGGGAGGGAAATTTACTGTGAGCGAGAGAGTTGGCAACACTTATTACTAGTCATTATTTTTTCTAGGTTAGGTGTAAAATTGTTTACCAAAGTTTAACAAAGAGCAAGAAAATGCACAAACTCAATAAAATCCTGACGCTGGCGAAGAACGCCAAACCGAAGACCGCCATCGTCCTGCTGAACATGGGGGGCCCCAGGACGATAGACAAGGTCCACGACTACCTGTTGCGCATCATGACCGACCGCGACATGATACAGCTGCCCCTCATGCAGGAGTTTGTAGCTTGAAATTCCTAGTAACGGAAGAGCAAAGCGATGCTTGATGTTTTTTTAGCAAGCTGGGCCCATGGATTGCCAAAAGGCGGACGCCTGAAGTGCAGAAGAAGTACGAGGAAATCGGGGGAGGCTCTCCCATATACGACTGGACGAAACTACAGGGGGAATTACTGTGCCAACGGTTGGACAAGATCTCCCCTAACACGGCGCCCCACAAACCGTACATCGCTTTTAGATACGTCGAGCCGTTCACTGGAGAAGCGTTGGAGGAATTAGAAAGGTTTGTTTTTTTTTGTCTCTATAATACCCGTCAGGGTCAAAATTCTAGGGTTTCTGTTGGAACCCTGCGTTTTTCACTAAACGCAGAACTGAAACTTTTGACATTTCTTAACATTCAGGCGACAAGTGCCAACCATGGCCAGCAACATTAACATTCACTGACGTGTATGTATGGCCGTGTCAATTCGCCTAAAAATCGGTTCCGGAAAGCATGCCGTGGAGTACTCCCCTCAGCGCTCTCTATTAAAGATACTACAGAACTACTGACAGTAACGTAATGGCAACTGCAATTACTTAAAAACTCACAAGAGGCGCTGAGTGGAGTACCGTCAAAATTTTTAAAAGTCGAATTGAAACGGCCATACATACATGTCAGTGAATGTTAATGGAGTTGGCCATGGTGCCAACAGAAACATTTGATGGGTATTATCAATGTTGCCAACCGTACGATTACAATCGTATTCAAATCAAATCAAATCAAACGATAAACGATTGTTTGCTGACGGCATTTTACAATTATCACGCCGCTCCCTGTGATAGTCAATACATTTATCTAAGGAACACAGAATCTATGTCGTTTCATTTACTTTTCAGAGATGGCGCTGAACGCGCCGTCATTTTCTCTCAGTACCCCCAGTACAGCTGCGCCACGAGCGGATCTAGTTTCAACGAAATCTACAAGTTTTACAAAACAAGGTGCGCGCGCGCGCGCGCTCAACTCGAATTCGAGGTTGTTGTTTTGTAATTTTTTTTGTAGAACGTTCCCCAAGACGTTAAAGCTTAGCATTATAGACCGTTGGCCCACGCATCGCCTGCTAATAAAGACATTCGCGGACCTCATCCGGAAGGAGTTGCAGAAGTTCCCGGAAGATCAAAGACGCGACGTCATCGTTTTGTTTTCGGCGCATTCCCTGCCGTTGAAGGTAACTTCGCCTCGAGTGTGAATTCTTTTCCTGTGGTGTATTTAGGCTGTCAACAGAGGTGACGCGTACCCGTCCGAAGTGGGCGCCACCGTGCAACTGGTGATGGAAGAACTGCAACATTCCAATCCGTATCAACTAGTTTGGCAGTCGAGAGTGGGGCCGTTACCCTGGCTGGGGCCGTTCACGGACGAGGCTCTGAAGGGCTACGTGAAACAGGGCAAGAAGAAGTTCGTGATGGTGCCCATCGCGTTCGTCAACGAGCACATCGAGACCTTGCATGAAATGGACATCGAGTATTGCAAAGACTTGGCGGAAAAGGTAGATTGGCGCCCATCCGGATGGGGCAGATAAATTTAATTGAATTTTTTAGATCGGCGTCAAAAAGATTCACCGGGTGCCCGCCCCCAACGATCATCCGCTGTTCGTGGAAGCGCTCGGTGATATCGTCAAGACCCACTTGGAGCGCGGCCCGAAAATCGGGCCCAAATTCCTGAGTCGCTGTCCGCACTGTGTTAACGCGAACTGCGTCAACAGTAAGATATGGTTCGCCGGCGTTTGTAAATGAGTTGGAAATATATTCGGAACACTTTTTTAAATCTATTTTTCATTACTGCCGCGCCGCGCCGCTAGCGTCTCGATGGTTCGGGACGTGCTCTGGATGACGCAGGAAAGTTCTCGACTTAAATCCGTTTTCCACTAGATGCGATTCGTAGAACGTTCAAATAATAGAAACATCACTTGATAGAAACAAGTACATGTTGCTTGTAGGTATCTGGGTTTGAGCTTTTCAGCCAGAGATTGCTCTCAACGTCCCCTTTATATGGAATAATAATTTAGCCCTTGCCCGCCGCCACATATTTTTTTTTTTGGATTGACGAAACTACGTTCTTCCTTTTAAAATGACATTTAATTAAAAGTAAAGAGAAAATTTATGTAAATGTATACCGGGTGAGTCATTTCACCTGGAATTGTCAAGTATCTGTAGAAAAAAGCATCTTCCGGAAAAATGTCCGAATTAAAAAGTTAATTATTCTGCGGGGAAATCGATTGGTGCCCAAATTAGTTCCCCCCCCTTCTTCCGTGAGGGTGGGGTGGGGATTAACTTTCAAATCTTAAACGGGAACCTCCATTTTTTGCAGATTCGGATACTAGGTCAGAGAGTACGAAACTTTTAAGGGAAACGTTTTTCTCGATTCATGATAGATGGCGCTGTAATCGACGAAGTTTCATTTTTCTGATTTCTTCTATTGAAAACCAATACATTCGATTCTACAATAAAAAATGCCACTTTTTCTTCTGTAACAGGTCGTCTTTCTCTCTCCGGTGTTGATGATTGTTGCTCTGCTCGACGTCGGTCCGGCGGTTCGGGTTTGCTCGTTGGTGTCCGGAAATAAAAGCGACACAACTTTATTTACAACTTGGAACGTTTATATTCCGAACATATTTAACTTAACGGTAATCGATTGTTAAACTTCCGGACGATTTTTACAGGAACGGCAATATACGGTGTGTCTTGCGGACGGTTTAACTAATAACAACGCATTCTGTGCATACGTTTCGCTACAGGCTCCGGGAATCGGATCGTCAGTATGGTAATGAGTGAAACACCTACTCATAGTCAGGATACACGAAACACCCTTGTCAGGTACGCAAGAGTGAGACGCCCACTCGGGGTCAGGATACACGAAACACCCGTGTCCGATACGCAAGAGTGAAACGCCCACTCAGGGTCGTAAGACGCGATACGTCCGTGTCAGGTAAAGGCGGCCATACATTACATGGCAAACTAGCCAAACGTTTGTGATGTGTGAAGGTTCGCCGAATAGTGTGTATGGTAGAGCATTTGTCAAACTCCTTCCAACGTTTGCATTCGTATACGTTCCGACAGAAGTCGCTAAATGAGACACTTAAATGCGATTCAGCAACACCGTACACATTATTTGACAAACGTTTGGAAAACGTACACATCACCAACGTTCGACATTCGCCTAGTTTGCCATGTAATGTGTGGCCGCCTCAAGCAACAGTGAGATGCCCACTCGGGGTCAGGATACACGAAACACTCGTGTCAGGTACGCAAGAGTGAAACCCCCACTCAGGTCAGGATACACGAAACACCCGTGTCTGGTACGAGTGAAACTCCCACTCAATGTCAGGATACACGAAACACTCGTGTCCGGCAAGAAACAGTGAAACTCCCACTCTGGAACAGGTAACAAACAGGAGGAGCGGTTGTAGGTAATGCAAACGTAGCACAGGTCGCTTATCGCGTTTGAGTCAGAGCACCGACGGACGGTTGATTCCAGTTGATTTTGTAACGAGAAAGACAGCATTTCATAAATCAAAATAAAGCAGCTTTTAGTTTCTAAAAACATCACAAATTGACAATATTAATTGATTTCTCACCCTAGACCATGGTACTGAATACAGAGAGACGGACGGATTTTTGGAGATCAACCACACATTATGATTTTCTGTGAATGTTGATTGCGCCCTCGGACTTGTGGAGTTGCACTCGATAAGACGGGCACTGGTTGCCTCCTCTATCGTGCTATGCCATGGCCTTTTATATGGTTTTAAACCGGAAATTCCATTCCCTGGATCGTTCGCTTTTAGTATTTACATAATGCGGTTTTTTGAAGAGTCAACTTGGCGACTGAGTCAACTAGTCGATTGTTTACTTAATTTTTTTGATGTGGGTGAATTTTTCCGCGGCCGCGCCGCGCCGACGACGTTGCATCGAATTCAACTTGCGTACTGAGCTTAATAATTTACGAAATTGCCGATTTCTTACATAACAAAAGATGGAAGGCCACAAGAAAATAGGGGTGCCGTTTGTAATAGCTGATGGTAGTAACGGTAGGATAGAGAAATTCTTCAAAGTAAAATAATTACGCCGGAATTTTGAGGGACACTGGACTCATTTGTTTACGTACGATTTTATTTTCGGAGGACTAAGCTCTTGGACTCAAAAGTTGTAGAAAGTGAATCCGTTCTCACGCGTCAAGAATCGATTGGATCATTTGCTCTGCCGCATCTTATTGGTCACTTATCTCAAGGAGAGTCAGTATTTTGTCTGGGGTCTTACCGATCGAATCCGTTTTCGCCAATGACAATGTTTACGTTTAAGTCTTAAGTTCGAAATTCTTTTGTGGATAAGTACGTCCAAGGAGATTTCCATTTTAATTTAATTTTAAAGTTTAAATTCCGTTGCAGGAAAGTTAAACACTTGTCCTTTTTGTTTGGCTTTCAACTTGGCGTTTTTTAAATTTAAATTCTGCGACTCTGTGGTCGACGTCCGCACACCGAAAGGCAAACAGGAAGGATTTCGGATAATAAACGAATGACCTTGAAAAGAACCATCTTGCGGTGGCAATATAATAGAGCCCAGCAACTTTAAAACGTAAAGTAAACGAAGAATTTTTACGAAACAACGTCGGAAGAGATTCAAATGAAGTTAGAAGTTAGAGTTTGAGAAGATTTTAGAAGAGATCGTACCAAAATAAAATAATGGGAACGGACAAGCGCGTGTCATCTGGTGATCGTTTCAACTGCAATTGCAAAATTTGGGCGGGCAAATTAAGTTACGTTCCCAACTGCCGGCTAATCAGTGGAATGGGTCGAGGTCGGTACATAACCCCAAAAACAAAAGGGTCTGAAGTTAAACGAATAAAATAAAAGTCACCAGTATTACACACTTGTCTTTATTTGTCTATAAAAGGATAATAGAAATTCCTCTCGAAAATTTATTAAATAAAATCGAAACGCAGTCAGTTAACCTGACAGTGCAGATCGTTAATAACCGTTAAATTACGAAATACGGATCGGATCCGCTTGTTCGTTCACAAGAAACTTCAACTACCAACTGTGTAAGCACAACAGCTGATCAAGAGTCGTGAAGTCGTTCGAAAAACGAACGCACAGGAGTACCAACTTGCTTTCCGAGGAATAAGCGCCCTCTAATGACGGGAGTAGTGAGCAGATACTAAGAAAGGATGGCCGACGTCGATCCACAACGACGCCATCAAAAATTCCAAACGCGACTCCACGAAGAAACTCCCGATTAAACGCTCCAATGAAACGTCCGGAACAAAAGCCTAAATAAATCGGCGAAAAGCACGTGTTACGACCGGAACTACGTACAAAATTCCCGATACGAATCATAACTGTCTTGTATCCAGAAGTTAAACTTGGAAAGAAAAAAGCCTCCGTTCAATATTCACTTTAAACAATCACAGTTTAGTGAATTCCACGAAACGAAGCGAGGTGTACGCCAAGCGAGCAGCCGCAAGACTGAAGTGGAACAAACAGCGCGGTCGGGTGAACTGCAAGGGGAGTGAGTGAAACAGAACGATACAGTAATGCGTGAGTCTTGTTGTGCAATATTTTGCGAAAAACTAATGATAATTTCAATGAATTTTGAAACTATAAGAATGTTAGAAGAGATTTGAGAGGAACTTAGAAGAGCTTGAGAGGATGTTAGAAGAGATCATACAAATATAAATAATGGAAATGCGTGCCATCTGGTGGTCTCTTCTGTCCATTCAGAAGCGATGGCACGCGGATGACACGCGGAAGCTAAACGCGGAATAAAAGTATTGATAGGATGTTAGGAGAGAATGGGAGGACGACAGAAAGGATATTAAAAAAGACTGATCTTTAGTTTTAAGAAAACTATTGCGATCTAGAGAACTCGAGCAAGTCTAACAAAATTATTTGCGAAATGACTTTTGCACCAAAAGTAAACGTCCGCGGCCGTTCTTCACCTTCTTCTGGTTTCCGGATGTACGTTTCGTCTTCTCTTTTCACAGGATCCCGTTCTGAAGATTGCTAAGTCGCGCTAAGTACTGGGCCCAGGCGGGCGCTTCATCACAAATTGCTTAGCGTGGTCACGTTCATGCACGTAATCAAAAGAAGTTTCAAAATAAAATAAAGTAGCATTTCAATCGGTTCTGAACGAAACGAAATGGATTCGTTCTACTAGTTTTGTCTTATGAACAGAGACATAATTTAATCTTTGTTGTTGTTGAAGTATGGCACTCCTTTCACTCTATACTGTAGACTGCGCATGCTCAGCGTAACGCTAAACTTAACGTGTACTGAGCCCACCTAGGCTTGTGGCACTCTGGTACGATTGGTGCAACTGTACCAGTTGTCCTAAACAAATTTCAAAATAATCAAGTAATAATAACAATAACTGTTAGTTTCGAACGCCATCTCTTGGCAAATAAGTAATGTATTGTCACGATGTCATTATCTGGGGAAATAAGTAAATTTAAATTCGTTTCGTAATTATTGCAATTATGTGCATTTCAAAATTATGCAGGATCAGCACCCATTGACGATTAGTAGGTCAGCCGCGTACACATGCTCGCATTCCATTTATGCAAGCTCTGCGGAATGTAAGCGTGTTGTTTACATGTTGAGGCAATTAGAACGTTTTAAGAAAACAAATTTGGCAAGGGTTAATTGATGCTAACACCTTTAGAACTTTGTACTTTGGACCGAACCCTCAGCCACCAGAGCGAAGGAACCAATTGTGACATAGATTTAAGAAATGTATAAAAGATCGACCCGGAGGTAGACAGGCATTATTAATTAGATTATTAATTAAGTAGTTGATTAAGACCTAGTGATTAAGAACAAGTCATGTAGGTAGCAGTGTAAGAGTAGTAATTCAGTAGTCGTGAAGTAATTAGTGTGAAACGAAGTGCGCGTAAACAGAGCCAAGCGAGTGGACTCTACGAGCCAGGGCTGGCAGCTCGGGCCAGGCCCTCCCCCTAAGTTAAAGTAATGTAAGATTTAAATTAAAGTTTAAAAGAAGTCTAGATTAAATAAGTTCATTAAGTTTAAAGATAAGCGCCACCTTTTAGCGTTAATGTAGATACTAGCTCGCGCTATTACTAAGGAACTCAAAGAAATGAAATCTCTCGTCAAATTAAGCTTAACAGTTTCCGCGAGAAAAAATAATCTTTAAATAATTGCTTTCGAACGCCACCTTTTGGTTGATAGTCGAAGCTCTCCGTTCAGGTTTTCTTTTCTTAATTTCGCAGATAGGATCTTCAATTTTTTTTTCCTAAGGAAAGGACGCACAGAACAGGCAACGTCTAACAGAACAAAACCAAGTAATATAAAAAACAATAATTGTTAATTTCGAACGCCATCTCCTGGCTAATGAGTAATGTATTCGCAGCGCCATCTTTTAACGTTAATGTAGAAACTAGCTCGCGCTTTTACTAAGACCTTCAGGAACTCAAAGAAATTAAATCTCTCACCAACTTAAGTCTTATCAGTTTCGCGAGAAAAAATGATCTTAATTTCGAACGCCACCTTTTGGTCGATAGTCGAAGCTCTCTTTTCAGGTTTTTCTTTTTTTAATTTCGAAGAAAGGATTTTTTTTCCTAAGAAAAGGACGCACAGAACGGACAACGTCAAATAGAACGAAAACCAAGTATGTAATAACATTAAAAACACTAATCGTTAATTTCGAACGCCATCTCCTGGCTAATGAGTAATGTATTCACAGCGCCATCTTTTAGCGTTAATGTATAAACTAGCTCGCGCTTTTACCAAGACCTTCAGGAACTCAAAGAAATGAAATCTCTCACTAACTTAAGCCTTATCAGTTTCGCGAGAAAAAACGATCTTAATTTCGAACGCCATCTCTTGGTCGATAGTCGAGGCTCTCTTTTCAGGTTTTTCTTTTTTTAATTTCGAAGATAGGATTTTTTTTTCCTAAGAAAAGGACGCACAGAACGGACAACGTCTAATAGAACGAAAACCAAGTATGTAATAACATTAAAAACAATAATCGTTAATTTCGAACGCCATCTCCTGGCTAATGAGTAATGTATTCGCAGCGCCATCTTTTGGCGTTAATGTATAGACTAGCTCGCGCTTTTACTAAGACCTTCAAGAACTCAAAGAAATGAAATCTCTCACCAACTTAAGCCTTATCAGTTTCGCGAGGAAAAAACGATCTTAATTTCGAACGCCATCTCTTGGTCGATAGTCGAGGCTCTCTTTTCAGGTTTTTCTTTTTTTAATTTCGAAGATGGGCTTTTTTTTCCTAAGAAAAGGACGCACAGAAGGACAACGTCTAATAGAACGAAAACCAAGTATGTAATAACATTAAAAACAATAATCGTTAATTTCGAACGCCATCTCCTGGCTAATGAGTAATGTATTCACAGCGCCATCTTTTAGCGTTAATGTAGAAACTAGCTCGCGCTTTTACTGAGACCTTCAGGAACTGAAAGAAATGAAATCTCTCACCAACTTAAGCCTTATCAGTTTCGCGAGAAAAAACGATCTTAATTTCGAACGCCATCTCTTGGTCGATAGTCGAGGCTCTCTTTTCAGGTTTTTCTTTTTTTAATTTCGAAGATGGGCTTTCTTTTCCTAAGAAAAGGACGCACAGAACGGACAACGTCTAATAGAACGAAAACCAAGTAATAACATTAAAAACAATAGTTGTTAATTTAGAACGCCATCTCCTGGCTAATGAGTATTGTATTCGCAGCGCCATCTTTTAATGTTAATGTAGAAACTAGCTCGCGATTTTAGTAAGGCCTTCAGGAACTAAAAAGGAGTCAAATCCCACCAAATTAGGCTTAACAGTTTCGGCGAGAACGAATAATCTTTAAAAATTGGTTTCGAACGCCATCTTTTGGTCGACAGTCGAAGCCGTCGTTTCGGATTCTTTTTTGTTTCAAAGATAGAATTTTCAATTTTTTTTTTTTAAGAAATGGAAGCACAGAACAGACAACGTCTAACAGAAAACATTTTAAGTAGCCACCTCCTGGCTAATGAATATTTTTTACAGCGCCATCTTTGAGCGTTAATGTAGAAACTACCTTGCGCTTTTACTGAGGCGTTCAAGAACTCAAAGAAATCAAATCTCTCACCAACTTAAGCTTACAGTTTCCGTGAGAAAAAAATCTCTAAATAATTGCTTTCGAACGCCATCTTTTGATCGACAGGCGAACCTGCCTTTTTGGAATATTATTGATTTCAAAGATAGGATTCTCAATTATTTTTTTTTTTTTTAAGAAAAGGACGCATAGAACAGATAACATCTAATAGAAAAAAAATCAAGTAATAATAGTAATAACAATAACCGTTGATTTCGAGCGCCATCTTTTGGTCGGCAGTCGAAGGTGCTTTTCAGGTTTACAGTCGAGACGGCGACGTGGCAGGAAAGGGGGGGGGGAGGGCAACGCAAATAAGACGCAAAATAAATTAATAAAATTTATTCATTAAGTGATGTTCGTCTCAACAACATTATTAAAAAAAACCAGTTTGAAAACAGTACACCTAACTACAAAAGACAAAATAATAATAATAATCAACAAATAAAATTCGGTTAAAAACATAATTAATTAAATATATTAAATATTGTAAAAAAATGCGATTGCAGCAAGACGAAGAAAAAAATTAAGTATTTTTAAACCTCATTAAAGTCAGAACGTAATTAATCAATTAACATATCTACTACGATAATAATTATACATAATAAAATAACTAGCTGCCCCCCTCAACAAAAAAAAAAAAGAAAACCTATCGGCGCTATTCATTTTTTCTCTCCAGTTTCAATTAATTAATTAATATGTACACAAAATACATTCTCTCTTACTTACTTACTTACTTACGTCATAAGGCACTTCTATTTTTTATGTATATAAAAAAAAATAAAGTCGGGAATGATCTCCTCAGTCCGTTCTTACGTAATCTTATAATTACAATAAAATAAAAAATAAAAATAAAATGCAACAACACAGTACGTAAATGCGCGCGCAGGTAGCGCGATACATATATTTTTTTTAAGTCGAACACGAATAAGAAGGGGAAGACGGTGAGGAGGCGTGGGGGTGAAGCTTGCCAGCAAGCTTCACCCGAGCCCCTCCCCATCTTGCCGCCGCCAAATTTTGCTTGCTTGGTCAAATAATACTGTCGTCAATGGTGGATGGAAGAGCTTCGGGAAGAATTTTTTTTTGTTTTTCTCCAAAAAAAAAGGGCGTCAATCAAATGAGAACCAAGATTATAGAATAGTGCGCTTGTAACTTCGCACACACCAAGCGAAAAAATTAAAACAAAGTTTACATTTCATGTGCTTTTTTTGCGTACACTCGCGCGCATAAGTTTTTGGCCACGCCTTAATAAAAACGTGCGTTTTATTACTTAACTGCTTGGGCAAGGTCTTAAATTTTTGCGCGCTAGTGTACTTGTTAGTCGCATAGTGAGTGCATCCGATTTTCATGAATCTACAAATCCATGGCTGCCGTGGTGTCGTCAGATAATTGATAAAAAAATTGAATGTAGCTGCTGCGGTGATACTGAAAGTCTTCAATATGATGATGATGATGATGATGATGATTACTTTTCCGGCGACGTTTCGATCGAGTTTTCGTTGATGTTGTACTGTCGCCTTTTGGATTTGCCTTGCGTCGCGGTGCCTATCACTTCCATCCATCTGAAATAAAGAAGAAAACTTGAATTTCTATTGGGTGAAATGGTAACCAATAGAGGGGGTGCCTAGGTAGGTAGTAGTACCTTCAGTCACCGCTAGATGTCGCTTATTTCGTTAAAAAATTGACACGCTGGCTGTTTTTCATTCGAATTTGTAACGCCCTGGAATTTAAAGTCTAGAGCAACAAAGGAACAACAGTATGTAAGGCTCGCGACAGACGTTACTACTTGACAACTGTCAAAAGTGTGAGGTTAAGTTTCGCAAATCATTAGTAGTTGATTGGAAGTCGTCTTGAAGGTGAACGTGAATAAGTACGCATGCAGAAAAGACGATGTAATTTTTTTAGGAACTATTGGTAACACCGTTTGACATCGAGGTGAAGGTTCGACGCTTCCAGTTATTTGTTGGTCTTAGAAATATTATAAGTTGGTCATACTGTTTAATATCACTTTTGCAAAAATAATCTCTTTGAAAGCAAACATGAACCTAACCTCTCGAATATGCGACATTGTCATTTCCTGCTGCAGAGTTGGTACTACTGAAAGACAAGTCGCAAGCGACTTTCAAGGTTAAGTTTTCACTCGAATTACAAATTTAATCAGACCTCTCGGTGCAATTTAAAATACGAACGCGAATTAATTGATGATTGGTTACGTGGGCGTTGCCGTTTGCTTCTGACGTCACACAACTCGACCAATGAATTTAGAGCTAGGACACACGAGCATATTATTGGTTACTAAGACGCGTACTCCTGATATCATCAAAGCCAATCCCTTGAAGACGGTTAATCATTAATTTTAAAATTTACTTGGGCGTGAACGTTTGATCGTGACGAATTTAGAACACGGAGTTACCAAACGAAGAAACTGAAATTTATTTACCGACCTGTTATACGTGTACTCCGACTCCGCCCTGAAGAAGTAAATGTGATTCTTGTACTGCAGCTTGAAGACGTAGTCCTTTCCGATGGCGTCGTCCGTACTCGGCGGGCTGACCGAGTACCCCAAAAGCGGCAGCGACGCCAAAGGGAAGTCGTCCAGGCAGCTCTTGTAGAAGAAGAGGCAGAAGGACGTGAAGACGACCCACAGCTTCTGCCAGCCGTTGCTGCTCTTGAACTTGCGCAGTAAATACCCGGAGAGTTGACTCTATATAAAAAAAAGAAAAAAAAATGCGAAAAGGTTTTTAGGGGGGAACCAAGACGGGTGGCTGGGTACCTCGACTGCCAGGAGCTGGTCCTTCATGCTGATGCTCGTGCTTCGGTGCCAACAAACGTGGACGGTCGTGTTCGTTCTTTGCGTGGCCGGTTTCGTCTGGGTGGCGACATCCGATGCGCCACATTGATCCATAACCTCATCGGAAGAACCTAAAAAATATACTCGGTGGAGAGACTTGAGTGGGCGGGATTTATTTAATAGTCGAAGGCAGGACAGTCGAGTGGGAGGGGTATATTATATAGTCGAGTGGGCGGGGTTTATTATATAGTCGAGTGGGCGGGGTTTATTATATAGTCGAGTGGGCGGGGTTTATTATATAGTCGAGTGGGCGGGGTTTATTATATAGTCGAGTGGGCGGGGTTTATTAATCTTCGAAGGCAAGAAACTCGAGTAGGCGGGGCGTAATAAGATAATCTTAGGCAAAAAGTGCCCTCTCGGAGCAACCACGCCCTAATTTGCAGGAATTTCGAAAAATCCAACTCTGAATTTTGATTGCCAACTTTCTTGTGAAATCGATTTTTCGATTTCGCCCCCGTTTCGGAATGCACCCCGAAAAACGTACTTTTTCGCCCGTTTTTGCGTGTTTTTTCGATATTGCGGCCGCTAGAATTTTTTTTATGGAAATCCGTAAATATGTGTTTCAGACACGTCCTTCGGATGATTTTTGGTGGCGACTGCGAAGCGATCGCCCGTCGCTGTCGGGAGCCAGGGGACGAAACGTTCGGGGGTGCACGCTTGCCGACCACTTTTCGGGAATTTTTTTCGACCCTTAAACGTGATCGGATCGCGACGAGCCTTTCGGCATAGTAGGGCAGAAAAGATCCGAGAAACCGACGGCGGGGTCGATTTTACAATCGGAAGCGGGGGGGAAAAGATTTGGCATGGGGGTTTCCAAAACTGGCCGTTTTTGACCGTTCCAAAAATTCCACCGCCCTTATTTACGGACCGAATCGGACCAAACTCGGAACGTAGGTAGGGGGCAGTAGTATCTTTGTATCTGCGGACGCTCGGCCCCCTGGATTTTAGTTACGGCCCGACAACCGCCATTTTTACACATTTTCGAAAATTTCTCGAAAACGTGATCCTAGAATTTTCTTAAACTCTTTCATGTGCAAGAAGACCTCCCCGGGTACCTAACCTATGGGGCCTATATCCCGGGAAAATGCGTTTTTTCGAGATATGATTTTTTGAAATTTGTTGAATTTGCAAGCTTTTCTTCCGGAATTTTTTACGACAACTTACGGGGCTCGGATCGAATCGAGCTGCACGTCACCATATGGCAGAAAATGACGAGGAACACGACACCGTCGCGCGTTTGAAGATCGGACGACCGGGAGGGCCGCTACAGGGCCGTACTCGCGGAAAAGCGTTGGACTACTTTCAAAATTTCAAAGTCCCACATCTCGAAAACTATTGAAAATTGGATCTGGGTTTATTCGAATTTTTTTCTTGTCTTGGTCTCTACTATCACCTGTCAATGTGTGTAGGGTTCTTTTATTAACACCCAGTATAGTCGAAGGCAAGAAACTCGAGTGGGCGGGGTTTATTTAATAGTCTAAGGCAAGAAACTCGAGTGGGCGGGGTCTATTTAACAGTCGAAGGCAAGAAATCCGAGTGGGCGGGGTTTATTACATAGTCGAAGGCAAGAAACTCAAGTGGGCGGGGTTTATTTAATAGTCGAAGGCAAGAAGACTTATTGGAGGACAGACATGAGTGGGCGGGGTTGATTTAATTGTCAGAGGCGAGAAAATTTATTGGAAACATATAAGTTACACCAGATTGGGTGTTATTAGGGCAAGTACGTTTAACCCTGACGTCACAACTCGCCCAGTGAATCAAAATTAAACACGTTACGAGCGTGCTATTGGTTACCGAGGTGTACTGACGTCATAACTCGAGCGAGCGAGCGCGCCATTGGTAATGGGGCGTGTCTAACGTCATAATTCGACCAATCAACTAAAACTAAGTACTTACTGCAACTTTTCAAGCTCAAATACGTGATCTTCGTGTCCGTCTTGTCTCTGGCCTGTTGGATAGCGTTTTGCAAATCCTCTTTCCACTTGTCCTTTTCCTCTGGCGAGTTGGCGGCGACGGTTAACGCGCGGTTTCCACCTGGATGCGTTCATGTTTATGAAACGTGATGGGGCCGGAAGCGGAAACTACTCACCGTAAATGATGAGTCCGATGTTGGAGAGCTCGCCCTCCGGCTTCTCGATCATAACGCCCCTCAGCGGCATGTGCCCGTGCACCTTAAACTGCAACGTCACCTGCGACCTGGACGTGTACAAAAGAATGTCAGAAAACTAAAAGAAACCGAATCAAAAAACGAGAGTCACAGGCGGCGGCGGCGCCGGGGCGCATACCAAAAAGAACATCCGCTGCTGGTAGCCCTTGCGCGAGTGCTTGAGCAGGCTGCCGTGCCTGATGAAGATCCTGCTGGGCTGCACGAGGTTCTCAAAGCCGACGATGTCCCTTTGCAGCTCGCAGAGGGTGGCCAGATTCTCCGAGTGCGCCAACGTTTCGGTCACGGGCATCATCAAGTCCTTCAACGTATCGCTGGCCGTCAAGCAATCCGCCCTATCCGGGTGGTTGGGGCCGTAGTGTTTGAGCAATCCTAGAATGGAAGCCGAACAGTAGAGGAACGAAAAGAAAAACAGTAACGAAAGGCTTACTTTGCAGAAGAGCTTGATAATGGAGCAACCTGTGCAGGGGTTTGAGGACGAAAGTCGTGAGGGGTAAGTAGCAGACTTTCTGCGTTTCGAAGTCCCTATACAGTTGCTCGAAACGGCTGTTTTGTTTGAACGACGCGTCCAGTTTCTCGAGCACCAGCACGTGCCCGTCCAGGTATTCTTCGTAGATCTAAAAGGATCCTCCTGTGCATTTAAGATTTGAACGGGGGTGGTAGACTTACCGGCAGCAAAGGTGGTAGGTGGGCAAGCAAGACGTCGGCGATTCGACCGGGCGAAGCCTTGGGCCCTCCCCGTCCGTCCCAGTTGTGCAGGCGTTGCTCCAGGTCCTTAACCAGCATGCCGTGAGCTTGCGCCAAGGGGGCCACCAACGTTAGAAGTATCGAGCACTCCTCCGCTTCCTCCTTCCCCACCTCATCCCTAAACCACTGGAACCCCCAAGTTTTTTTTTAACCCCCGTCGAGGAGCTCAATTGATTTGACTTACCACGTTGATGACGTCCAGGTCTTTCTTGTACGTGATCTCGGTCATCAGGATTTCCTTGGCGATGTAGTAGGTCTTGTCGGAGGAGTACTTGGGCTTCCTCTTGACCTCCCCCTCGATGTCGGCGATGATCGTGGTGGTGTTCGGCGGAATGTTGGCGTTCACGCTGTTCATGTACCGCTCCTTCGCCAGGGCCTCCACCATGTCGTCGGCGGCGTCCGCCAGGGTGAAGCTTCCGTGGCTCGTGTCGTTCGAGTTGATGTTGCCGTTGACGATCTTCGGGGGAAGGGGGGTGGAGGTCGCGTAGGCCAGGTTGGAGACGCTGTTGTTCACGGTCGTCGCGTTCGAGTAGGATTTCGAGTTATCTGGAAAGAGCTCGATTTGGTGGGTTTTCGAGCGAGCGGGGGAAGCGTAAGTGATGCTAGAGGGGATTCAGTCAAGGACGCAGTCTGCGAGTGATTTCATTTCTGCTTAAGTAGCGGTTGCAGCGTAATATTATGTGAAACAGAAGAGTTGGGGGGGGGGGCACTGAAATTTTGGCAACTACGACCGTATATCTTTCCACACCTCCGCGCGTATACCTTTCCACACCTCGAGGTATGAGGTGGGTGATGAGGCGGGTACGACATAAGTCATAGGACGACGCAACAAGGAGTAATCCTTACGTTACGTCATCGGCTACGACCAGCTGGAAACGCCTTGCGTCTTCGAAAGCAAAACGCGTTTCGGCCAATGAAATTTGAAGAGGAATTGTAAATCTCTCGCAGACTGCAAAAAAAATTATAAAAAAAAGGACGCATCATACATGAGTCATCGTGCATTACTTATAATAAGACTAACGTAACCATACTAGGCGAAAAAGAAAAAAAAATCAAAAATCAACGCAACTACACACCGAAACAATCTCCCATGCAATCGATGGGTCCTCACCTCTGCATCCGGCGTTAAAGTGCACTGGAAATAAAAGATAAAAACTGGGGGGTTGGGGGGTGGGAGGTCAGAAGAGCAGAGATTCAAAAGAGAGGCGGCGGCAAGTTTTATAAGTTTTATTTCCAACAGAATTGATTGTTACATTACAGGTCAAAAATATAACTTTGAAAACATCATAACAACAAATGATAGTGTCGTGTCCGTACATCTCCATCGAGAAGAAGAAGAAGAGTCTTCGGCGGGGGGGGGGTGTGGCGGAATCAAAGTCGAAAAAACCTCTCAACTAAACGACGGCTATGTTATGTATTTATGTACAAATTAGGCCCGCTTTCGTTTTTGGAAATAAAAGTAGAGGGGTGAGTGTTCAAATTCGCTCGTTTTCACGACAGCGCGCGAAAAGAAAACAAAAAACGATCGTTAAATTACGATGAATTTTGCTAATTAAACAAATTCCATCGGAAATCGATAAATAAATGACAATCGTTTAAGAAGAAGAAGAAGAAGAAGAAAAAATAGGGGTTTAATGTGAACACGGAAAGGAGTTTTACAGTGATCAGAAACAGTTGACGCTATGAGAAACAAAACAATTGACAATATGATGAAAAACAAATGACAATCGCCCTTGAAAACAAAGAAAAAATAAAGAATGACTAAGGCAGGCAAAAGAGAATCGATCGAGTTTATTATTATTATTATTACTATTAATGAAGAAAATCGATTGAGTTTATAGTGATTACAAACAATTGACATTAAAAATAAACAAAAGAAGAACTTAAAGTGAAGAAAAAAAAATGACAATTGTCCAAGAAAAAAAAATGATAATCGTCTAAGAAGAAAAACAAAATCGCTCTCGCTCAAAAGAAAATCGACGAGTTTAGAAACAATTGATAATTGACAGTATGAAAAATAAAAGCATAATATTTCAAATGAAAAAAAAAGAAGAAAATCGGTTGAGTGTATAGTCGTTGCAAACAATTGACATTAAAAGTAAACAAAAGAGCAATTTAGAGTGAAGAGAATAAAATGATAATCGTCCGAGAAGAAAATCGATCGAATAATTGACAACCGACCGCGAAAAAATGGAGAAAAAATGTGAAAAACAAAAGACAAAAGAAAATCGAGTCGTTCACAGTGATTGGAAACATTACGAAAAACAAAAGCATAATCTACAATGAAAAAATAGAAGAAAAACTCAAGAAAACCGACTGAGTTTAGAGTGATTGAAAACAAACTACATTAAAAATAAACAAAAGAGGAACTTAGAGTGTTAAAAAAAATGACGTAGAGTGCTTCGTCCAGACCAATCTCCGTTCGGATTCCCACACAAGTACACGTAGAGTGCCTCGTCCAGATCACGGATTAAATCTTTGTTCGGCTTCCCACACAAGTGCACGTAGAGTGCCTCGTTCAGATCACGGATTAAATCTCCGTTCGGCTTCCCAAGAAGAAAAATAAACTTAACGAACGAACCCGGAAACGTGAAAGGGAAAGAAGGTTATCGATCTGAAAGTACACTAAGGACAAGTTTACTTTAACTATCAGTTTATTTCCGTAGTAACAATTATGAAAACAATTATTCCTATGGCAATAAACGTGAGGTTAAGGTTAACTTGTGATTGAAAAAGTGGCCACATCACGGATTAAATCTCCGTCCAGCTTCCCACAAACAAGTGCACGTGGAGTGCCTCGTCCAGATCACGGATTAAATATCCGTTCGGCTTCCCACAAACAAGTGCACGTAGAGTGCCTCGTCCAGATCACGGATTAAATATCCGTTCGGCTTCCCAAGAAGAAAAATAAAATTATCGAACGAATCCGGAAACGTGAAAGGGAAAGGATGTCGATCCGAAATAAAGAAAACAAGTTCCCGATGACTTTGCCGGCAGACAAAAGAGAATCGATCGAGTTTCCAGTGATTAAGAAACAAACGAAGAAGAACGTGAAAGCAAATTGACGTGACGGTAATTTGTTAATGACTGACAATTGACGACGTCAACTCGCAAAGAAAAAAAAATATGCCGAGCGTCCAAAAGGCAAAAAAAAATTAACGAATGGAACTTGAATTTGGAGAACGAGGCATCGCAAAGGTCAAAGATCAAGGTCAGGGCTAAAAAATTGGGGAAATTTCTTTAAAAAATTTCAGTTTCGAAAACGAGGCATCGTAACGGTCAAAGGTCAAGGTCAATGCCAAACATTTGGGAAATTTTGTAAAAAAAATTAAATTTCGACAACGAGGCGTAAAGGTCAAACGTCAAGGCCAAAAATTTAGAAAAAATTGGGGAAATTCTTTGAAAATTTTTGAATTTCGAGAATGAGACATCGTAAGGGTCAAAGGTCAAGGTCAAGGCAAAAAATTGGGGAAAACTGACGAAATTTTTTTAAAAAATTTGAATTTCGAGAACGAGGTATGGCAATGATCAAAAGTCAAGGTCAGGACAAAAAAAATTGGGAAACATTATGGAAAATTTTTAAAAATTGAGGGGATTTTTTAAATTTGAATTTCGAGAACAGCTTCGTACAGGTGAAAGGTCAAGGTCAAGGCAAAAAGTTGGGGAATTAAAAAAATAGTTTCGAGATCAACGTTCGGAAAAGTTAAAGATCAAACGAGAGTTCAAGGTCAACCCAACTCAGGCGGGTTCGCTGCTCAACCCAAGCAAGAAATTGCGATCAGGAAAAAAATTTAAAAAGTTCGAAAAGTTAAAGATCAAGGTCAAACGAAAGTTCAAGGTCAACCCAACCCAAGTGAGCCCAACTGTCCTCAACCCGTGCAAGGAATTGAGATCGGAAAAAAGTAACAAACTTAAAAAAAATCGAAAACTTAAAGGTCAAGACCAAACGAAAGTTCAAGGTCAACCCAACCCTAGCTGACCCAATTGCCCTCAACGCGTGCGAGGAATTGAGATCGGAAAGAATTTAAAATTTCGAGAAGTTAAAGGTCAAGGTCAAACAAAACTTCAAGGTCAACCCAACCCGAGCGAACACAACTCCGCTCAACCCGAGAAAGAAATCGAGACGGAAAAAAATTTGAAAAAATAAAATTAAAGAGTTCGAGATCGAGGTCGAAGGGGGTCGAGCGAAAATTCATCGACGGTCAAGTCACTAAGTGCCGCGAGCCCTCCGAATGGCAAGCAGCCCTTGATCGAAAAGTTAAAGGTCAAGGTCAAACGAAAGTTCAAGGTTAACCCAACCCAAACTAACCCAAATGCGATCAGGAAAAAATTTTAAAAAGTTCGAAAAGTTAAAGATCAAGGTCAAACGAAAGTTCAAGGTCAACCCAACCCAAACGAGCCCAACTGTCCTCAACCCGTGGAAGGAATTGAGATCGGAAAAAAGTTGAAACTTAAAAGTAATCGAAAAGTTAAAGGTCAAACGAAAGTTCAAGGTCAACCCAACCCTAGCTGACCCAACTGCCCTCAACGCGCGCGAGGAATTGAGATCGGAAAAACTTTAAAATTTCGAGAAGTCAAAGGTCAAGGTCAAACGAGACTTCAAGGTCGACCCAACCCGAGCGAACACAATTCCGCTCAACCCGAGAAAGAAATCGAGACGGAAAAAAAAATTGAAAAAATTAAATTAAAGAGTTCGAGATCGAGGTCGAAGGGAGCCGAGCGAAAATTCATCGACGGTCAAGTCACTAGGTGCCGCGAGCCCTCCGAACGGCGAGCGGCCCTTGATCGAAAAGTTAAAGGTCAAGGTCAAACGAAAGTTCAAGGTTAACCCAACCCAAGCTAACCCAAATGCGATCAGGAAAATTTTTTTAAAAAGTTCGAAAAGTTAAAGATCAAGGTCAAACGAAAGTTCAAGGTCAACCCAACCCAAACGAGCCCAACTGTCCTCAACCCGTGCAAGGAATTGAGATCGGAAAAAAGTTGAAACTTAAAAAAATCGAAAAGTTAAACCAACTGCCCTCAACGCGTGCGAGGAATTGGAAAAACTTTAAAATTTCGAGAAGTTAAAGGTCAAGGTCAAACGAAATTTCAAGGTCAACCCAACCCGAGCGAACGCAACTCCGCTCAACCCGAGAAAAAAATCGAGACGGAAAAAAATTTGAAAAAATAAAATTAAAGAGTTCGGGATCAAGGTCGAAGGGAGCCGAGCGAAAATTCATCGACTAGGTGCCGCGAGCCCTCCGAACGGCGAGCGGCCCTTGATGGTTGATGAACTTTTCTATTCTCATCACTCTTTCAAAAATGATAATGTCGAAACGAATGCCGACGCCGCAAGGCGCTGGTTCATGACAAGAAAGAAATGACAAGACGGTTATAACCAGAGAGCGGCCGGTTTTAGATTTGTTTGGCATCAGAAGTGGGCAGTTCGCCTTGAATTAGACATCGACAAGACGTCGAAGAGCGTGATTAAGTAAACATAGAATAAACGTACAAGATTTCATAAAAATGGAACCTAGGTGAGACCTAAGGCAATCCGCGCTCTGGTTATCACGGAAAAAAAATCGCAAAAACGTGAAAACGCGTGATTTGCGCGAACATGAACACCCACCCCCACACAAACGACTACCCTCAACGTCGTAACACCACAATAAAAAATAGTACGTTCGCGTCCGTTCATCACAAGATGGCGCGCGCGCGCGCAATAAAAGCAAATTACAAACGCTACATTCAACAATAGAAAACAACACTAACCGACAACTACGTATAATACTGATGAAAATTGTACTCGTCTTATTGTATGCATTGCGGAATCCGAACTCATCGAAAAACAACAGCCCTTAAGTAACTTCTTTTTTGCGCTTTTTTTTTCTTTTTTTTTTTTGAGGGGGCGTGTCATACAAATTACACGCTTTATGTCTTACTCGTAACAGCTACTACGCAAAAGGTACTTACTATGAATAGGGGGTTTGTTATCGGGGGGGAGGGAGGGGGCTAGATTTGATTGAATACACGTGGGGGGCGGGGGGGTGAAACCGGCCAATCTGCGGACGACGCAGCGCGACGTACTCGTTACGTTTTGTTTTGTTTTGTTGTAAATTCATAATAATAATTAAAAAAAAAAAATAAGTACGTCGAGAGCCATCCGTGAAGTGACGAGGACGTCGCGACGGGACTTCCCCGCAAGGCCGGCACTCACAGTACCTCTATCACCTACTTAAACATAACAATATCACTAGGGTATAATACAAATGTGTTTACGATTAGTTTAATTTGATTCAGCTTTTCTTTTTACTTAATAACGTCGCGGGTTATAAATATGTACAGGATTATTCAGTCTTCGTTTGGCTTTAATTAAACTCTCTCTCGCTCTCTCTCTCTTTTTTTTTATTGATTGCTAGCGGCCTTTCGGCGAAATTATGTGACCATCGAGCGAAAATTTGTGCGTTCGTTTGAGCTGCGATGCATTTTACGTTAAAAAAAGAAAAACGACAAATTGATTCAACTTAAAAAAGTGTCTAAGTGACAAAACCAGCAACATCTGTAGCTCTGGGGGCCCTAGACTGTGACCTTATTGAATTCTGTAAACTCAATCACAGTCTAAGTGACGAAGTCTGCATCGTCTAGTGCACCGAAGACCTTAGACTGTGACCGACTTTTGGTTTTAACTCGAGAACCAATCACGTTAGACCCCCCGTGCGACACATGAATTCAGGCTAGAATTTACCGGCGAATTCAAAATTCGACGATATACAGGGCGTTTCGCAGAAAAAAAAAACAAACAAGTTCGATTTATATCTAGTAAGTGCGATCGTCGATTCTTTCCTCGCGAGCGGCGTTCGATTCCATCGAAAAATGACTCCCAGACAACAAATTAAACGAAAACAAGCTAAATACGGACCTTGAACGACACTAAATAACCGTTCACGTTAGGCTCGTCAATTTCCCGTTGAAGAAGTGGCTCCCGTCCGTAGTTCAGCGACGGGGCTTCGTCCCTCAAAGAAAATCACAGTCCAAGTGACAAAAGCTGAAACGTGCAAGGCTCTGAGGGGCCTAGACTGTGACCTTACTGAAATTTGATAAGTCGATCACAGTCTAAGCGACGAAGTCCGCAACATCCAGGGCCACGAAGACCTTAGACTGTGATCGAATTTTGGTTTTAACTCGAGAACCAATCACGTTAGACCCCCCGTGCGACACATGAATTCAGGCTAGAATTTACCGGGGAATTCAAAACTTCGATGACATACAGGGTGTTGCGTAAAAATAAACAAACGAGTTCGAGTTTTATCTTTGAAAACGCGATCGTCGATTCTTTCCTCGCAAGCGGCGTTCGATTCCATCGAAAAATGAGTCCCAGACAACAAATTAAACGAAAACAAGCTAAATGCGGACCTTGAACGACACTAAATAACCGTTCACGTTAGGCTCGTCAATTTCCCGTTGAAGAAGTGGCTACTGTCCCGTAGTTCAGCGACGGGGCTTCGTCCCTCAAAGAAAATCACAGTCCAAGTGACAAAACCTGAAACGTGCAAGGCTCTGGGGGGCCTAGACTGTGACCTTACTGAAATTTGATAAGTCGATCACAGTCTAAGCGACGAAGTCCGCAACATCCAGGGCCATGAAGACCTTAGACTGTGACCGGGCTTTGGTTTTAACTCGAGAACCAATCACGTTAGACCCCCCGTGCGACACATGATTTCAGGCTAGAATTTACCGGGGAATTCAAAACTTCGACGACATACAGGGTGTTTCGTAAAAATAAACAAGCGAGTTCGAGTTTTATCTTTGAAGATGCGATCGTCGATTCTTTCCTCGCAAGCGGCGTTCGATTCTATCGAAAAATGACTCCCTGCAAGCGAATTAAATGGAAACAACTTAAATACGGACCTTGAATGACACTTGATAACCGTTCACGTTCAAAACAAAAAATATTCGGGCAGAAAGGAGCAAAAGACACGGAAACGTGAAAGATAAGGCGATCTAAAAACAAAAGAAGATCGACGATTCTCCGATAGAGTGCGAGAGTGCAAGTAAGTTTAAAAAAGACAGAAAAATGAAAATTTGTACAAGTGCCAATAATTAATAAAAATTGAATTAAAAAAGAAAACTAAATGAAACCGACTGGCTGTTGGGGGTTTGTTTTTTTCTATACATTCTTCCGTGGAATGGCCGACGTTCATGTAGAACACGAACTACGTGGACTTATTTAGACTCAGTTTCCATATACCTTTGTGAATAGGTCTATGTAGATCACATTGCTGATCTGCATAGACTAGTGTCCACCCGGTTCTTAATCCACGTAACAAGACTGCGGGATCATGATCTACATAACGCGTAGTGTACGTGGACTATACTACACTTGGCTCAATCTACATAGACAAACTGTTCGTGACTGTAGAGTTTCACAAGATACGCGTAGACTTTAAACCGAATTAATCGAACGAACTGATGATGAAGAGTTTGAAAAACGAGAGTGAATATAGTAGATAAACTATAGCGCGCGATGTAGATCATACCGCTGATCTGCATAGACTAGTGTCCACCCGGTTCTTAATCCACGTAACAAGACTGCGGGATCATGATCTACATAACGCGTAGTATACGTAGACTAGACTACACTTGGCTCAATCTACATAGACAAACTGTTCGTGACTGTAGAGTTTCACAAGACACGCGTAGACTTTAAACCGAATTAATCGAAGGAAGTGATGATGAAGAGTTTGAAAAACGAGAGTGAATATAGTAGGTAAACTATAGCGCGCGATGTAGATCATACCGCTGATCTGCATAGACTAGTGTCCACCCGGTTCTTAATCCACGTAACAAGACTGCGGGATCATGATCTACATAACGCGTAGTATACGTAGACTAGACTACACTTGGCTCAATCTACATAGACAAACTGTTCGTGACTGAAGAGTTTCACAAGACACGCGTAGACTTTAAATCGAATTAATCGAAGGAACTGATGATGAAGAGTTTGAAAAACGAGAGTGAATGTAGTAGATAAACTATAGCGCGCGATGTAGATCATACCGCTGATCTGCATAGACTAGTGTCCACCCGGTTTTTAATCCACGTAATAAGACTGCGGGATCATGACCTACATAACGCGTAGTATACGTAGCCTAGACTACACTTGGCTCAATCTACATAGACAAACTGTTCGTGACTGTAGAGTTTCACAAGACACGCGTAGACTTTAAACCGAATTAATCGAAGCAAGTGATGATGAGTTTGAAAAACTATAGCGCGATGCAGATCATACCGCTAATCTACATAGATTAATTCGCATGGCACAATTCGCATGATTTACATAATGTGTGGTATACGACGTTGACTAGGACTAGACTATACTTGGCTCAATCTACATAGACAACTTGCTCACAACTGTAGAGTTTACGAGACACACACGGATCTTAAACCGAATCAAACCATGTAAATGATGATGTGGGCAATGTAGGCAAACTGTAGTGTGAATAGGTCTATGTAGATCAATCTACATAGACAAATTGCTCGTGACATTATAGTTAGGTCTTAAACGAAATTAATCCATGCAAGTGATGATGTGTGAGCTGTGCTTCTTTTAATCAATTGTACTTACACAATACCAGTACACTTTCAAGTTTTAAGTTTACTGTAATTCTACAGTGTATCTACTGTACTCATTCTACAGTAGATACACTGTAGAATGAGTACAGTAGATACACTGTAGAATTACAGTAAACTTAAAACTTGAAAGTGAACTGGTTCATTAGGTAACAAATTCGGCTATTGTGTAAGACGACATTGTTCATGTTGTTCGAAATCTAGGTAGATCACGTTCTACACAATTCGTGATTATCCCGGTCTCATAACCACAGACTTGACTATGGCGATAGTCCGGAATCCACTTTTCAGACACAAGACATGATCTGGATCCTATCCAGACCATGTCGTCATCTACATCGTACACAGGGTGTTTCTTAAACCACTTCTGAGTTTCGTACTTATCACAGCCCGCGCGGGTTCATGTCATGTGATCTACTCTTTTCGCTGGTAGATGGCGTGAAAAACCGAAACGAGGAGTTCGATGGTCACATAATTTTCGAGCCGGAATGTTTGAAGACAGCAAATATCGAAAGCAGCGATAATAATGAAACGGTCGAGAAAAATGGAGGAGAAGGTGCCTTTAATTATTTATTAACGAAGAGGGTGCATGAGAAAGCACGGATCGTGGCCTGCTGATCATGTGACACCCTGATTCAAAACAAATAAAAAAAAAACTTTTGCCTCGAGTACATCGCTAAAATTATAGCGCGAGTGAGCATTTTCAATCCGGAACGTACTTAGGAAGATGCATGACTTCGAAGGGAAAAACGCGTTTTTCCGACACCTGGAACAGCTAGGATCGCCGATCCCGACGGAGGCGTCTTTTGACGTCTCCCCCGTCCCGGTCGGGCGCACAGAACCTGTTCGGCAGGGCCTCAAAGTTGGCGCCGGGTAGGTAGCTGACGGAAAAAATTCCTTTCTCCGGAACCGGAAGAGATATCGTCGAGGTGTTTGAACCGGAGGACACCCCCGTCCTTCCCCTTCACGACGGAGGTCGTCCCGTCTCGTCCGGATCGCTCTTCATACGAAGGAGCTGCGATCGTTTAAAGTCGGACGTTCGAAGTCATGCTAACTTCCCACGTTCCGGATTTGAAAATGTTCACCCGGTGTATGTATATGTAAGTATGTTATGTATATATTTAAAAAACACAGACCTAATCGCAAAATTTGGCGGCGCTCGTCAGTTTTATTTCTCTTATTCATTTACTTTTTTTTGTTTTCTTTTGGCACAGCAGTTAACTCTCCATTGAGACGACATCGATAGAGTGCGTTAATTGAAAAGTCGAAATTTCCTATATAAATTGGTTGTGTTACACGCTAGTATCACTAGAAATAATTGTTACAAAAGACGGTCAGTAACAAGGATAAAAACACTTATAAAAAACTTAACCCCTAAATACCGCCTGGCTAACCCTAAACGCAGCGCTTCCTTTAAAATCAAATTTGGTCTGGTCTGTCCGCCTCGAAATCGTCGTCCTCCAAAAGTGGAGGGGGTATCGAGGACACGTCGAAGCCCTCGACTATCTCGTACCTATCGTCGTCGTCCTTTTCCATCCGGTAAATATCCGAGCCCGATTGGGAATCGACGTCCGGGTAATAACCTTCCTCGAGTTTTTCCATGTAGCCGGCGGAAGTCGGGTCCTGCAGGACATTTTCGTAATGGAAGACGCACGCCAGTTCCTCCATGCTTTTGTTCCGGATGTATTCGTTGTAGTCGTCCTGCTCGACGAAAAACGTGTCGTTCTTGTGACGCTTCTGGGGGGTCTGACGTCTGCGTCGGTAGCCCCGTCGGGACTCCGACTTGCTCTTCGGGGATTCCATCGAACTGGTCGAGTCGTTCTCACTGGGGGGACTTTTAGCTTGGAAGAGGTTCTTGGAGATCGGCTTTTTGTGACTGCGCGTCAGAGGAACCGTTGCGGTTTTGCTCGAGGTCGTCATGGGCGTCGATTCGGAGCTCAAGCTGCTCGAATAGTACGGGGAGCACTTGACCAATTTCAGGGGGACCTTCTCCACCGACTTGGACTTCTGCGAGTACTTTTGTCGGTCCTTGTCGTAGCGCTGGATGTGCACCGTGCGTTGCTCCAAACTGCTGCTCTCGGTCGACTTTTCCGTGTCCGACAGGACCTGAGGTGGTATGACGACGGGCCTCTCGGTCGACTTGGTGAAGCTCCTCTCCTTGGGGGGCATCGTTTGCAAGAGCATGTCTTCCGATGGGATATTCTGGGGGCTCTTCAGGGGTTTCGGTTCGCTCGTGGGGCAAAAGTCGCCCTCGTCCACGCTGGACCCCAAACGCGTGATGCTTTGCCTTTCGACTATGGCGCTGGGGAAAAACTGCTGCGCCACTAGGGTTTTGGAATCTGAGCTGGACCAGTCGGAAATCGTCGGTAGCATATCCGTGAGCGTGCTGCTGTCACCGGTCGACGACGAAAGCTTCTGGAATTGCAAGCTCTGGGCTTTCATAGTATTGCTGTTGCTGCTCGACCACTCGGAAATCGACTGGGCTATGTCAGTCAGCGAGTTGTCGTCGCTCTTCAAGCCGGAGCTCTTCGTGTTGCTGTTGCTCGTCGATAGATTCTGGAACTTGACGGTATTGGTGCTGTTGGACCACTCGGATAGGCTCAGGGCGATCGACGTGTCTTCCGAGTGCGAGCTGTGCGTGCACCTGGTAGGCTTTAGGGCGTAACGCACCGTTCCGTCTTCTAGGTTAGTCCCCATCGAACTCGTACATTCCTCATCAGAATAAGAACTGTGCGATCCCTTGCGCGAGGGCGGCCTCAGCTCGTTTTTGTGCCCTGAATGCGAATGCGAATGGGAATGGGAATGTGAATGCGAATGTGAATGTGATGAATCATCCGAGGTCGTACTACGTCGCATGACCGTCGGAGGGCGCAGCTCATTTCTGGACACGTCCACCAAGTCGGTGGTAAAAACATCGTCGTTTAAATTAGATTCGGAGTTCGAGTTGGAGCTGCCCGATTTCGTCTCCAGGACGATCTTGATCCCACTGGGCCCGGCGCTCAGGCTTTCCGAAAGCGACTCGCTCACCTGCTCCGGCGCCACATTCTCGTACGTGTGGGTCTTCTCGACCTCCACCTCTAAATCCAACGTCTTATCCGAGGAGTTCGAGTCGTTATCGTAAGTGCTGACCGTGCTAGACTCGACGACCACCTTGTACGCCTCCTCCGGTGGCGTCATGTAGTAGGTCTCTACGTTACCGACGATCAGCGGTTCCAAAACGCTGCTGGGAGGACTCGGCCACGGCTCGGAATCTTGGCTCTTCAACGAACCGCGCAGCCCGAACGTCTTGGGTATGCTGGTTTTGGGTGGTTGGAAGACCTGGGTCGTCAGCTGGGACGTGTCGCTGCTGGGGAGTTCGTGTAGGGCCAGCAGGGGTTTCTGTTGAGGTATTTCCGGCAAAGGCCACTCTTCGCTCTCCTGGCTGCTCGAGCCCTTTTTATCTTTTTTGTCGTTTTCGAAGCACTCCTCGTCGATGACCGTGTCGTCGGAGTCCTGGCGGCGCAGCTTCAACCCCCTCTCCGACGTGATGATTTCGATGTCGTCAATCGAGAGATCGGCCATCTCCGCCGAGGTCCTCCTATCATCGGAGATCTGACGCTGCAGCAAGTTACATATATTGGGCACCTGCTCGTCGCCGGGTTTGCTCTCCCGTTTGGCCTTCGAGCCGTTCGTCGGGGTCTTCTTCTCCGAGTCGGAAACGTGAGCGTTGCTGGGGGGGTCCGAGCTCAAACTCGCCTGGTGGTCGCTCGAACCGAGCGATTCGTCGTTTAAGCTGTCGCTCTGCGTGCTCGCCTTCGTCGAATCGTCGTCGACGCTCGACTTTTCCGAGTTCGTGCTGCGCTCGGATATGCGCGACAGGGTCCGCGAGAGGAACGTCGTCCCGTAACCTTGCAGGACCTCGGGGGCCCCCAGACCCAACCCGATGGTCGCCGCTAGACAAGGATAACCGAAGCTATTGGGGAAATCGTCGTCGTCATCTCGGGTCGGCGTGATGTCCGGGTCGACCTTGTAGGTAACATCGGCGAGCGCGGAGAAGTCGCCGGAGTTTTCGCGGCTCAAAAAGTACTCCTGGCCGTAGAGATCGTGATCGATGGACATGACTCCTTCCTCCAGGCTTGAAGACCCCGAGCTCTCCAGGGGGAACGGGCGCCAAGTTGAGCTGAATTCTTTCGGGGGGGTCTCCCCGGACTTCTGCAACCTAATGGCCACGCCCAAGCTCCCCGAGCTCGATTCCGTATCTTGGGAATTCCGGGATTCCGTCGAGAGCTTCTCGATCGAGTGAAGCGACGGCTTCTCCATGAGGTTCTTCCGCGCTTCTGAATACGAGTCGTCAATAGAAGACTTTTCGGCCGACGATAGCTTCTTGCTTAGTTTCTGATGAAGTCTTTGGGCCAACTCGGAATCGCTCGACCACTTCTCCTCAAACGGGTACGGCTTGGTTTTGTATTTGACCCCGCCCGTTTCGCTGGTGTCATCGACTTCTTGTATCGGGGTTAGGTCTTTGGGGATTTCGTTCGCTCCGTCGGAGCTGCTCGACTCGTCTTTTTCCGACGCGTTGGATTCCTCGTCGATGGTAAAGGCTCGGCCCAGCACGCAAATTCGGGGGCTTCTAGGACTGCGTGGTACTTCCAATTCCGGGGAGCTCTTATCCAGCTGGTCTTTGGACGCGAATTTTTCGATGGTCTGGCTTAAACCGATGGCCCTTCCCATGGAGCAACTTACGCTCGACTCTTCCGTGTCTTTCACGTTCCCCGGGCTGAGATCTTTTTCCCCGCTCGTCCAAGAACCCGTGGTATCGCTCGAGCGGGATTGGTCCGAGCTGCGCTTCAACAGCTCGATTTTGCTTGACAGGAGGTTTTCGTTCTTCTCCGAATGTTCAGGGGGTTTACCCCCATCATCTTGCGCGACTTCCTTCTGGTTCAAATCCGGAGCCCCGTCGTAATCAAACGACTCCTCCGTACCGATAAACTCTTCGCTTTCTACGGTTATCCATGAACCGGTGTCTTCAGATCTGCTCCGCTCGGCGCTCAACTTTTGGAGGGCGTCTTTATGGGGGGATTCTTCAACCCCCAGCAGGTTCGAGTCTTGTCCCTTTAGGTCGCTGACGGTCGTCAGCGATTCCTCTTCGCTCGTGATCCTCACCAAGGTCGTATCGCTTTTCGGACTGTCCTGTTGGGCCTTCCTGCGCTTCTCCATTTTCTTCATGAGGAGTTTCTCGACGGTTTCCGACGCTCGCCGCAACTCGGCGATCAACTGGGCGTCCTTCTCCGACTTGTGGGACGAATCACCCGAGTCGTCGATGTATTTTATGTCCAGCGAGTTGCCGAGGCTCACCCGCTCTAAGCTCTGCGAATCCGACGAGCTCTTCGCCTCCAGCTTGGCCAAATCTGGCGGTTTCGTGGTTGGCCGCGGCTCAAAAAAATCCGCCGACTTTTGCAGGACCGTTATGTTCTCCAGTTTATCATCGCCCTTCCCGTTTTTCTCATCGACGGACAACCACACGTCCAAGCTCGTCCCTTCAAGGATGATGTCCTGAGTTAGATCCGATTCTTTCAAGGTATCGTCGTTGTCCGACTGTTCTTCGTGCACCTCCGCCTTGACCTTGAGCTCTTCTTTAATTTGGTCGTCCGATTCCGGCGAGGCTACGTCCCCCATTTCCATCAATTTTGCGCTCTCGATGGTCTCGATTTTGAAATCGAAGGCCAACTCTTGATCTGTATCGGAACGCGTTTCCAAGTCCAAGCTTTTTCCCAGCCGATGTAAAAGCTTGAATTCGCCGTCACCCGACAGGTTCAACTCCAAGCTCTTTGTGAGCTTCTTGTCGATCTTCTTGTCCAGTTTCTTGGGCGACTTGGTGATGATGATGGCCTCCTCCAAGCTCACCGTGTTATTCTCGATGGTGTTTATGCTGATCTCGAGTTTGCCGTGGCGCTCCCTCACCATCTCCTCCACTTGGGGGAAAACGGGCAGGACGTCCTTGACGGGGCTCTTCAGCGTCTTGGTTTGCTTGATGGCTGTCTCGTAAAGCATCTGCTGTTTCTCTTTGCGCTTCGCGATGTCGCTGTCGCTGTCGTCTTGCGATTTCGTACGCTCCTTGCTGCCCAGACGCTTCAGCTCTAGCTTCTCTAGGGATTTTGCCTTCTCTTTGGTCGCCGGAGGGCGTTTGCACGACTCCAATTCTTGACTCTTGGTGCGCTTGATCTCCGGCGATAGGGGTAAAGACAGTTGGGTGGGCAGAGATAATTGGGTGGGTAAGATTTTTTCGGCGGCCTTCTCGACTTCCGGTTTAGTTTCGGGTTTTTCATACGACTGCGCTTTCTGGGGCGGAGGTTTGGCGACCGGGGGTGTTTTCGTCGACGTCGTCGTCGCCGTGGTTTTAGGTGATTTGGCCTGTGGGGTAGGTGGCTTGGAACTTGGCGGAGGGGTTTTCTCTTTGGGGGAAACTTTACCAGCGGGGGATCTTGGAGCAGGAGCTTTTGGCTTGGTTGTGAGAGGCTTTGGTTTCGTAGGCACACTCAATCTAGAGAGTCTTGTTTTGGTGATAACCTCCGGCACGATCTGGTCTTTTTCCCTCTCGGCTTTGGCCCTTTCCCTCGGCGTAGTTTTCTTCTTGGGGTCTAGATGAACGGCCTTGGGTTTGATAATGGGTGGTTTTTCCAGTTTGATCTTCGGTTTTTCCTGCGCGTTTTCCTCGGCGATCAACTTTATTTTCGTCGGTGATTCGAACTCGGACGTCGTCGTCTCCTTGTCGGATTCGCGCACCAGCGCGTCGCTGCTTTGTATCTGGTCCTCCTCTTCGACGGTGTCGTCCTTGCTGGAAAACGCATTGAGCGGGGGCAGACGGCTCACCGGAATCACCGGGGCGTCCAGGCTTTTCGCCCGCCTCCCCGGAACCGGCGATTCCGTGGCCTGTTGCTTCTGCAACAGGGTGAACGCCGAACCTTCCGATAGGTTCAGGCGCGCGTGAGCAAACAACAGAGGGCTTTGCCCCTTTTTCCTCATCGAAGGCGAGCATATTTCGGTGATCTTCGTTTTTGGGGGCACCTTCAAGTCCTTGAGGTCTTTTTCGATGTCGGCCTGCAACAAAATCTTCTCCTTCTCTTTCTCCTCCGCTAGATCTTTGAGGTCCGCTTCCTTTAGTAGCTCCTGCACGGTCACCTGCTCTACGGTGTCATCCACCGATTTATCCGGGTCTTCCGTTACGGTAGTTAAAGACGCCTCCGTTTCCGGTTCGGCGAAAACGGGCGCCATGTCACACGTCTTGATGTTCAGGTCATCTTCCGAGCTGGGTATGGACAGGGAACGCTCGGATATACGTCGGAGCTCCGTCTGGTAGTTCGGGTCGAGGGTCCTATCGTAAATGCTGTCGGTTTTCCTCGTTTGAGGGGGAGAACCCTCGACCTCCGTAGACGACATGGTGTACTGCAAGTATTTCCTTTCCGACTCGAATTTTAAGATCGACTCCATTTCCTTGCGCATCTGCGGGGGGGAGAATTCGACTTTCGTGGGGGTCGCCTCGGCGCTGCCGAAAACATCGTCGGAATCCAGCGATTCGTCGTCGGAGCTGAACGAGGTGATCCTGACTTTGGTCTTGTTGGTCTTGGCCCCCTTTTTGTTGGGTTGCATCCTCGGTTTTATGACGCGCTTGTGCTTACCGTCGACCCCCTTCGATTTTTCCTTGCCGGTAGACTTGCTGGTCGGTTTCTCTGGGTCGGTCTTCTGCGTCGCTTGATCAACTTTGACGACTTCCGGTATGATCTGGGGGATTATTTTCACCTTCTGGGTGGGTTTGAGACTTTCGGTCTTCGAGCTGGTGGGCGAGTCGCTTTCGATCTGGCTCAATTTCGAATTGAGGGCCTCGAGCATAACCGGGTCGATCTTCGTTATATCGCGTTTCGGGCTCGACATGTGCTGGATGGGTTTGACGCTCTTGTCGATTTCTAAGGTGACGGGGTCCACTTTCGACAGGTCGATGTTCTGCGTGAACAGGAAGGAGGTTTGCTCGGGTTCCACGACCACGGGACTCTTGGGCTTAACCGGCTTTTTGGGCTCGATGAATTCGGGGACCTCTTGCACGCCCTTCGCGAGTTCCTTCAACTTGGACGTTTCTTCTTTGGAGGCGGTTCCGTTCATGATGTGGCGCTTGTGCAAGACGTACGGAATATCGGCGTCGTTTTTCGGGGGTAAATTCACGAAGTCTGACTGGGTTTTCGCCCCCAGTATCTCAAACTGGCTCTTGGGGACCTCGAACTTGGTCTTCTGGCCTTCGATTTCGCGCTTGAGGATGTCGAAGTGTCCGAATTCCGCCGTGGGCATTTCAAACTGTGACCCCCTGTACTTCATGATGGGGGGCGCGCTGGGTATTTGCTTGTACAGGTAATCCTCATCGCTGGATTCGGCGGGGGTTAGGTCGATCGATTTTTGGTGTTTCAACAGGAGTCGTCTGGAGGTGGAATTGATGCGTTGCCTGGCCAGGGAATTGGGGTCCGATTTGGTGCGTTCTATGGGTTGGTGTAGTTGGAGGGGGTCCCTGCCCTTCCTCGGCTCTATCTCGACGAAAATATCGCGGAATTCTTTCTTCTTGGGCTCGGCGGGTCGCGACGTGTCGATGTTGGGGACGACTCCGAAACTGTTGGCGGTGGTTTCGACCTCCCTGCTTTCTTGCAGCGATTGGATTTTGTCCTCGTCGAAGCTGAAGATGTTGCTTTCGGATTCCGTCGACCTGCTCTGCTTGGTGGTGGGCCACTCGCGGATCTCGGTGGGTATTCCCGCGATGCTTTCGGGCCAGATGTGCGTGACGGTCCCGTTTTGCGATTTCAGCGCCCGCGGGGTCGCGTTCTGGCTGACGCGCATGTTCTGCTCGGTTTCTACGTTCTGAAGACTAACGGAATGCACGTGCGTGGTCTCCTTGTACCCGCGGTTGATTTCGACGTTGTCGTGTCGAGGTTTCTGCGTGCCGTAATTGCGTTGGAACTGGATCTTGCGGTCGTACTCGTGGTGGTACTTGGTGGCGGGGTACTTGGACTCGTCGGGGGGGACTTTGCTGGTCGCGTCGTAGTATTCGCTTTTCGAGTCGAGGCTGGACGCCCTCGAATCCAAGTAGGTGATGGTGTGTTGTTTTTTGACGTCGTAGTCGCTCTTTGATTCCTGGCTGGAGGTGCGAGACCCAAAACTGCGGTCGCGCGTCGATTTTTTAAGGCTCTCCTTGCTGGAGCGCGACGTTTTCGATTCGTAGTAGTCGCTCTTGGATTCCAAGCTGGACGTCCTCGAGCTACTCTTGAATATTTTATAGAAATTACCGTCCGACTTGCGCGGGATGATTTCCCGGGGGAAATCTCGCGGGTCGTCCATCACGAAAATGTCCTGGTGCACGTCGGAGCTGCTTTTACACTTGTGCCTGCGGTCGGTTTCCGAGTCGGTGTCGGAAGGAAGGTAATTACCCGAGTCTAGGCTGCAGCTTCTGGTATTGAACGACTTCGTCTTGCGGTACTCGAGCGACGTGCTGTAATCATCGTCGGACCGTTCTATCAGCTCGTAGCTGTCGTGGGATAGGTCGTCTTGAGAGTCGCGCAGGTCGTAATTGCCCGGGTCTTCGACCGACTCCTGCGAGTACGCGGTCGTCCCGGGGTAGCTGCTGGAGTAGACCTTCTGGTCGGGCATCATGATGTCCTGGTGTATTTCCAAGCTGGTATTGCGCGAGTCGGTCTGGTACAAGGCCCGATGGTCGTCGTATCGAGTTATGGGCGACTCGAGCTTGCGCTCCTCTAGGTTCGCGGATTTCTCGGAGGGTTTCGGCTTGACCCTGCGCTTCGCCTGTCCCGAATCCTCGAAACTGAAATCGTAGAGGTCGCGGCAGCTCGCGCTGCGCTGCCAAATGCGGCGCTTCGGGGGCACGGTGTACGAGTATTCGGGACTGGCTTGCGCGCGGGCGGGCGGGCGAGAGTCGAGGTCGTTTTGCGACTGGGTCTGCGACGGGCAGTTATTCGTTAGCGTTAGGGGGGAGTGATCCAGGGCACCCTCAGACTTGTGGCTAGAGGGCATCCGGACAGCAGTGGTGCGAGTGCGCGTGGAAATACCTGTATCTGCCCTGTGAACTGCTGCGCGGACGGCGACCGGCGAACTGGTGGGGCACGGTTGGTTCTCGTACGGAATATGATGGGGACTCGTAGTCGCAGACGTTACCGGTGAGGCCTACACAAAAAGATTTAGTAGAGGCTGATTTTGGGATCGTGGGTTTTTACCGATTGCGTCGTCAGAGGAGGTGATGGCGAGCTCGTCGTCTGAACATGCAGCGTGGTAGGCCGCGTGTCGGGTACCGAGCTCCAGGATATAGCTATGCCGTGGGGGGGAAAGGCTGACTTCGTCGTCAGAGAAGCCTGGCCCGCCGCAACTTCGCCCATCGAACCCAGCGAGGCCGACAGTTTGGACGCTTCCACTACAAACAAATTCAAACTCACACGCAACGCTCGTACTTAAAAAAAAAAACTTCATATAAAGCGAAAATATGCATAATATTTAGTTAGGGGAAGCACGGGTGTTGTTACCTACCGCTTAAATTGCTGCCGGCAAGGGGCAACAGGGGGTGGGCAGAAATGCTGTTTCCGACAGTGTTGTTGTGCATGTTGGTAGCACTAGAATGAGCGCTAGAATGCCGAAACGAGGCCGACCTGCAGCACAAGAGAACGAGGATGAAACAGCGGTTAGTTACTAAAGCTATAAGTGGGCCCGACCAGTCAAGTGGAGCATAGCAGATAGCTAATTGGTTGGTTCAACTTTTTTAGAACTGTCGTTTCGAGAGAGAGGCCGAAAAACACCGACTCATCATTCAACATGCTATCGCCCCCATTAAACGCCATCCTCTTTGGCGGTCGAGAATCGAAAATTTCGCGGTAAACTCAGTCCAATCCTCTTTCCCTTGAATGAACGTTTCGTTTAATTACTAGGCCAGCATCGGTAACAGCAAGTTCTGACCAATCGCTACAACAACCATGCTCCAAACGTCACAAGGGGTCTACTTTCATCGCCGTGAGTACGTATCAACAAAAGACGAATACTACAACAAGCGCGTTACTCATGAACCTTTTCAACGGCGTTAAGCTTTTAGGCATGCAACGAACAGTGTGTGAGGGTGTACCTTTGGAATGCCTGACGCTTCACGTAGTTGTCCCGCACGAACTCCACGATCTGTTTTTGCGTTTTGCCGCTGTACCTGTAACCAATCGGTTGATTAAAAGCCGCAGCTTACGTTTCAGGGCGGGGGGGGAGAGGGGGTTTACCTGAACGAGCTGCCCCTCGATAGGACCCTTGTTTTGTGCCTGGACACGTTCTTGACCGACGAACACCGGAAGAACCCGTGGTTCTCGACGCACTTCTTCCAAAAGTTCTTGCACTCGTTCCTACCCTCGAAGAAGAACTCCACGGTGTCCTTGTAATAACCCTGCGCAATGCACATTTAGAAATAACAATAATTTTAAATTAAAAAAATCGCTGCGCGCGCCTGGCGCAGCCGGTGGTATTATCGCGACGGGCGCCAAAGGATTTACTTACGTAACCTTCCGGGTGCAGTTTAATGAGGAAGCGCTTCCTCTTGAACGAGATCTTCCGGATCTTCGCCCACGAGAAGGTGTTTATCTTCGTGTACTGTTGGAACACGACTATGCCCATGTGGGCCACCGCCAGGTTCAAGGCTACGTTCTCGTGGTCCTTCGCCGGGTGCATCTTCATGCCGTACAGCTCACATCTTCTGGCAGTTTCTAGCAGGTTTAGGTCGGCTTCAGCTGGAGATTGGCCACTGTAAAGTAAACGTACAGCTTTCTCTATACTCTACTGGGCGTTGACAGGTGATCGTAGAGACCAAAACAAGAAAAAAACTCTAATAAACCCAGATCCGATTCGCAATGGTTTTCGAGATATGGGACTTTGAATCTTGAAAGTCCGGCCCTGTAGCGGCCCTCCCGGTCGTCCGATCTTCAAACGCGCGGCGGCATCGCGTTCCTCGTCATTTTCTGTCATACGATGACGTGCAGCTCGATTCGATCTGAGCCTCCCAAGGTACCGCAAAAAAATTCCGGAAGAAAAGCTTGCGAATTCGACAAGTTTCAAAAAATCATATCTCGAGAAAACGCATTTTCCCGGGATGTAGGCCCCGTAGGTTAGGTACAAGGGGAGGTCCTCGTGCGATCACGTTTAAGGGTCGAAAAAAATTCCCGAAAAGTGGTCTGCAAACGTACACCCCCGAATCGATCATCTTATTGGAATAATTCTTACTGTGGATGCGATTGCGTTTCTGCGCGCATGTGAGTACGAACAGGAACAAGATCGATTTATTTACGAAAGGTCGCACATGAGTACGAGCGGGGTTTATACTTACGCGTGCTTCTTGTGGTTCTCCATGATTCGTCGCTCCATCTCTTGGTCCTGGTGCGGCACGAACTTATAGCTAGAAAGGTAGGTGTGGTCGGGATAGTCCTCCGAGACGTAGTCTCCGCACTCGGCCTGCACTATGTAGCTGGCCATGAGGGCCGCCGTATTGTCGTTACACTGCATTAGGCCTTGGGCCAGGTCGCGCTTCACCTGCAGGCAGAATAAGTACCGCGTGTATTCCTCTTCCAGCTGGCCCGGGTCCGGCGTGTAGAATTTCACGCAGAAGTACAGCAGGGGCTCCACCAGGGACAGTCCGAGCTGTCTGGAGATCGGCTTCTGGAGGTCCAACCAGTACTGAAACAATCCTCTGATTCTGAACACCGTCAGCTTTTACTTAACTTGAAAATGGCTCCAATTTTAAAATGTACGTGCCGACTTGCAGGAGCAATATGTAAGCCCATCCGCTATTTTCTGAATTACACATCCGCTTTCATTTGACCTTAAAAATTCATTTGTTTTCTTACGACTTAGCCCCTGACCGATAACCTTGAAAGATAGAATTCCTTCGCTCATTATTCATAACTAAAGGCATAAAAAATTGAGCTTCTGACTTCTCGTGACAACAGAGGGAGGCCTCTGCGTGTTCCGTCCGTCGCCCTTCCAGAAAGTAGTGAACAAGTCCGGAAGCCAAACAGCATCCAGCGCGATCCGTTTTATCCGAAACGAAATTTTACGTTCGGCAGACGCAGACAGAGAAAGAGAGAGAGAGAGAGCGATGTTTACGGCACCGGTGGCCTCCGTAACTTCCAATAAATTACGTCGAACCCCCGTTCTGAGGCGATATCTTCGTATATCACGCGCGCCCCCTGCGAGAAACGGCGCGGTTCGATTTCCTTTCGTCTTTGTTTACGTGCGCTCGGAGTCGTCCCGCGGATTTTACTACCGGAAGTCGTGTCATCGTGACGCGTCAGCCGTGGGACTAGGTGGTATCAACAAAACAGAACGACCTGCTTGCAAGTACCAGGCGGCCATCTAGAAACCTCCCGGGAATTCTCGAACTTCTTGATTTGCACTTTTCTGCACGCGCCCCCGGAAGCAAAGCGCGAGTGGGCGTCAAATTTTTCTCTTTATTTTTCTAGTCCAGTTGAACATTTACTGAATCTGTATATCCAAGTAGTAGGGATTGTTTAATCCAGACCGTTGAAGATTAATGCAAATTTTATGAAGCAATCTCGCGCGCCCCAACTTCGTGCGCGTCGCGAGTTCCAATCAATTTTCAACGAGCCCTGCTATTTTTGTCTTGCTTTACACACCTGGAACGCCACCATTCCGTTCGACGCACGCGTTTATAATTAATAAGTTTTCTGATTTTAAGGGCGCGCGCGCGCTCGGCCTCGTTAAATATGCCGACGCATTGCCCCCTTGGCGGTCCACATTCGCCCCGAAATTTGCTTGCGCCTAGTTTCAGGAAATTGAGGGAGGATTTTGTTACGGTCCATTTTGTTACGGTCTATTTTCGGTGTCTATTGTTTATAATGTCTAAGGGCATCTCGTGAATTTTCTGTTTTATTTTTGTTAAGTCGTCTTTGGTTCCTTTCTATAACAGTTGGGAAGCGACAGGCAAAGGCGATTCACATTCGCCCTAAATTTGCTTGCGCCTAGTTTCAGGAAATTGGGGGATTTTGTTACGGTCCGTTTTGTTACGGTCTATTTTCGGTGTCGGATGTTCGCTCTATAGTTTATAATGTCTAGGGTATCTCGTCTGGTTTGGTTTCGTTAAGTCGTCTTTGGTTCCTTTCTATAACAGTTGGGAACACTGTTATTTTCCAAAAGCGACAGGGAAAGGCGATTCACATTCGCCCTAAATTTGCTTGCGCCTAGTTTCAGGAAGTTGGGGGATTTTGTTACGGTTCGTTTTGTTACGGTCTACTTTCGGTGTCTATAGTTTATAATGTCTAGGGTATCTCGTGAATTTTCCGTTTTAGTTTTGTTAAGTCGTCTTTGGTTCTTATTTACAACAGATGGGAACACCGTTATTTTTCAAAAGCGACAGGGAAAGGCGTGGCTTGCCATTTTTCGCATTCTACGAACTTGTGCGTGCGTTTTGATCACCCTACGAGTGCGCTTTGCAAACGACGGTCGAATTATTTTGGTTGCGCTTTTTGAGCTGGTGTTTTCGAGTTTTGTGACGTCAGTTACTGGTTTATTACGATATAGGGTGACTGTCAACTTTGGCACTATGCAGGATGTCCGAAAAACGTATACGTCACGGGGGTAAAAACCTGTGGGAATTTCGATCACTTTGAAAAACGTGCGCCACGAGTCTTCTAGCCTACTTGGACAATATAACGCTAGGTGGCGCCCTCTTTACATCCAGGATTCGAACTACCGACAATCGATTTGTAGCCCACCGCGTCTCTACTGAGCGGGGCATATTTCCAAGTAGAGTTTTTAACGTCGATGATTTCCCCCCAGCAGCGTTCGCAACTTACACAGGTAGGTCGAAAAAGTAGGTGGCAATTACTTACTTTAGTCCCTGCAAGGTCGTGATATTCCAGGCCGAAATAATCCGCTTCTAGTAAGTGTAGCTGCTTGCAGACCTGGTCGAAGAGGACCCGGCCCAGCGCCTTTGCCTGAAAATTCAAAAAAAAAAAATTAATGTAAGAAATCGAACATTTCGTGATCATTAAGCGTATTACGTAAGTTAAACTCGGTACAATGCGAGCGCGAAAAATTTGCCCACCTAAAGATTATGTAGGATTGCGTAAGCAAGCAGCTTACACAACGGCAGCTGGCTTTATCAAAAACCTTGGTCTGTGAGCTTTGTAAATTCGAAGAATTACAGCGGCATTATGAATCATAGAGAAGCTGGGACACATTTGGAGTACTACATAATCGAAATGACCTTTGTAAAATCATATAAAAGGCCATGGCATAGCACGACAGAGACACCAAGTGCCCGTCCGAGGGCGACATCGACATCTACAGAATGTCTAAGTGTGTGGTTGATCTCCGAAAATACGTCCGTCTCTCCGTACCTAGTACCATGGTTGGGTGAGAAACTATTCATTGATTTCATCATTTTTAACCATGCGTCCCTCACAACGAGCTTAATGTAGGCAAAACGGCCGACGTAAGAGGACGACGTAATTGGGCACAAACTCGGTGTACCCGGGGGCAGTGCTGGTGCCTGCTAGAAGAAGGACCCAGGTTCGAGTCCCTGCCCAGCCACTTTCTTTTGCTTTTTGCGTTTTCTTGCGGTTGAAAAATCCATTTAAGTTATTCATAATATTTTTCCGAACGCCCTGTATTAGCGCGGGAATCTAATGGCCAGACGGCCTACGTGCCGGTCGTCATATTTCACAATGTTGTGCAATATTGCTTCGGATAAGATTATGCGTCGTTATTTAGTCGTACAGTATATCTCCATTTCACTTTGTTTCCTGGGTAAATCCGTTTTCAATCCTAACGATTCCTGTCTGAACTTGTGGTAGGGGAAAAACTCGGCGGTCGCTCGCGGTCAGTCTCTCTTCAGAACTCCCTACGTACGGCTCGTGTACTTGTGATTTTTATCTATGTGCTCCCGTCTCACGAGATTCTGTGAAGGAAGACGGAATCGGAATTTCTCCGAGCTTTGCAAACGTACGCGAGGGAATTCCAAGCTCGTTAAAATAAAAAGCTTCTCGAAAGCCTGTCCGGTCGTTGAAACGAGTGTTACGGTTGAAAAATTCATTCGAGTTATTCATAATAATTTTCCGTGCGCCCTGTATCCGCGTGGGGAAATACGGCGTACGTGCGTACTGCACAATATTGCGTTAGTTAAATTATCCGCTGTTAATTCAGGCATACTGTGTGTCTCCATCTCACTTAGTTTCCGGGGTAAATCTGTCTCGAACGTAACGACTGCTGTCCGAACTGGTGTTTGGGGAAAGAACGCGACATTCGTCTCATATCGCAAGCTCTCCCGTTCGCTTCGTTTATTTTGTGTGTGTGTGTGTGTGTGTGTGTGTGTGCTGCACCTTTGTGCTCCTTTTCACTGGCTTTTGTGAAGGAGACGGAACCGGATTATTCCGAGATTTGTTGTTATCGTACGTGGAGAGAATTTTAAGCTTGCTAAACAGCTTTCCAAGTCTGTCGTCGAAATACGAAACAGGTATGTCTTGTGGCTTTGTTCTGACTGCGACGAAACGTAACGCATATTTTCTTCCATTAGGCTTTTAGTTCGAGTATAGGCTTTCAGTTGAGGCTTAAGTTTGAGACATAGCCCTAGTTCAAGACAGCTTGCTGAGGTAGTTTTATTTGGGTGAGAAATATCGTCGTCCCCTTGGGTGCAGGAGAAGCCCGGATTTGACTTTTGTCAATGAATTGAGCCCCGCCACCTGGCCTTCCCCGTCGTTGAGAATAGACTCGCCCTGCAAGACGACGTCATTTCTGGCGGTTTTCCCTTTGGGGGTCGTGTGTTGTCGTATTCTTTAGCCAGACAATCGATTGTCACAAACACAAAGAAAATGTCTTTATTAATAATAATAATAATAATACAAGGATGTTAATATGTCAGAACGCCTGGTGGTTATGTGTACGGTATGTCCACGGGGATGAGTTCGTAGTTGTCCTGGTGCAATGGTTGCAGGTGGAGGACGTGCTGAACCGGATTCCTCGGCGGAGTGGTCGTTGATAAGCCGTCTTCTGACCGGATGGGCTTCTTTTCTGGCGTCGGGGGAAGCGGTGAAACGGCGCGGCGTATTCTACTGATGCGTTTCAGTGCCCGACGAAGCTGGGTGGTCGTAGGTGTTTGACGGACGTGGAAACCAGGATATCCCGACCTTTCGGCTGGCTTTGGTTAGGAGTCCGACCTTGCGGCTGGCTTTTGGAGAGGAGGTCCAACTTTGCAGCTGGGTTTGGTTAGGAGGTCCGACCTTGCGGCTGGCTTTGGTTAGGAGGTTCCAACTTTGCAGCTGGCTGGGGAAGAATGATCTTCGAGCTGCTCTGCACGCGTTTATATAGCCCCGGCATCCATCTTGTAGAGGGGCTGAGTGTGGTGTGGAAGGGTGTTAGAGCTTGGTGCGTGGCAATAGTATAGAGATGTGCTGCAGGTGGCGCTGTGGTCGCTACATCCCGCTTACCGCAACATTGGCCCACTTCGCTAACCACCGCGGGAGGACGCCCGATCTGTTGACGTTGGACAGCTGATTGACATTGACGCTGCATCTTAGGAGACCAAGGTCGGAGTAGCCCTATTATTTTCGTATTCGCGGTGTGGTTGATGTACAACTTATTATCGCGGGGTTAGTTTACCGTTACCCGCGTCTTTGAGAATCATTAATTTCGGTGTTCGTTTTAAACCACCGTATGTGTGAACGAAGCACAGATCTGTGGTACGGATTTAATTGAACGTGTTACTCATTTATTTATTTTTCGCTTTTGAGTTGTCGTTATCTGAATTTTGAGCAAGTTAAATATAAACAAGTGTGCTTTTATTTTAATCACTTTGCCCACCTTTTGCATTGGGGTTTCGTCGAACCTCCCTTCTCCAAGAGCTTAGCCGAGCGGTGCGGAGAAACTTACGTCACCTCGCACAAATTTGCACACCTACAGGTAGGTAGCACGAGGAACAGGTATGTCTGTGACCATCTTGGGTCCGTGTCGAAGCATAACGCGTATATTTTTCTTCCGTTAGGCTTCTAGCTCGAGTTCCTGTGGTAGTTTTACCTATCTGGTCTGAAGACGTAAGAAAAGGCTGGTTTTCGGCTTTTGTACCGGTCGAAGTTTGGCAACCCGGCCTACCCCCCACCTGTGAAAGTGGATTCGTCTTGCAAGACGACGCTACTTTGGTGACGTTGCTACATTGACTTACGGCACTAACCACCGCGAGAGGGCGCTCCGACATTGTTGACAGCCGAGTGTCATATTACGCCGGATCCTGATTACAGGTCGGATTTACTTCAATTATTCTTTTTTTAATGACCCATTTGGGTTGGCTCAATTTCCGCGGCGTTGCATTTTGCGGTGCATAGTTAAATTTGTTTAAGTATTTGTAAACGAAGAACAGATCTGTTTGACGGAAGTTTTCTAACTTGTCAAATTATTGAATTTTCTGCGTGTCCGTGTTACTGGATCCGTTTGGGGTCCCCTTTTTTTATTAACTCTGTTTGTTATATTATTTTTACCAAATTTTTGAGCAATTTAAATAAAAGCAAGCTGGTGCTTTTTACTTTATTCACTTTGCCCACCTTTTGCTTTGGAGTTACGTCGAACCTCCCTTCTCCAAGAGCTTTGCCGAGCGGTGCTGGAGAAACAACGTCAGTCCCTCGCACTAACTTGCTGGCCTACAGGTAGGTAACAGTTTTTCAATTTGCTTCTTTTTTTTAAATTAAAGAACGAACTTATTTCGTCACCCCCTTGGTCTTCAGAGCTGAGGTTTTCGTGTCGTAGCCTAAGCTCTCCGTCCGCGTTCTCGCAACGCCTTTAATGCGCTCAACGAGACCGAATTGATTAATTAGGAGCGTCTTGCCTCCTAAATTTATTGCTGTCCAGCGAATCCATCGGGGCCAATAAGCGCTAAAGACTGTGAGACATCCGGCTCGTTAATTACCGCGAATGTTCGACTTTAATTGGGGGAACGCGTGAGCGGGGGCTCACGCAATTTGTCTCCTGACGAGATCAATTAGGCGAGCGTCTTTCTCATCAGCGACCGCGCTCAACGATGATTCAAACGTTTCGCTACGCTCATTCTACTAATTTACGCGTGTAGTACTTTAATTTTTTTCGTCTCTACTTTGTCGCAAATCAATCGTGAATCCAGCCGGCGGGAAAACTACGCGATTACTCGCCCCACAATCGGGCGTCACCCTCGTTTCCAAAAATGCCCCCTTCCCCTTCCACCCAGTCGATTTATTCGTCGCGTCGACCGATATCAAACACACTCGCTACCTGTGTGCCTAATTAGGTTAGCGCGCGCTCGCGGCAAAGTTTAGGAATAAACTAAACGGGGGGTCGGGGGTTGTGTGCGGGGCGGGGGGATGCAAGATAAAGGAAACCGTTCGACGCCTTAACGAGGGTAGTTAAATTCCCCCCAATCAATCTAATTAGTCCGCGTAATTTAGTTTCGATGAGGAAATCTAACGGAACGTCAGTTGTGAACGAAAAAGTTTTGTTTCTTTGTCGTTTTCGAATTCGCCGCCATTTTTTCTCTTTTTGTATTTTCGAAACGGCTGCGAGAAATCTGCCGCGACAGTCTTGTCTTCGCGTTCATGATCAAACCGCGGATCAAAAAGTACACACTTGTTTTCTTGTCCTTGTCGAATTCGAAACTGCAACAGATGGCGCTGTTCATAGTTCCTCCCTTCGTTTTCTTGTCAACTTTCATTTTGAATTTTCAAGCAGTTCGAGGAGAGGGGGGGAAGAATTTGAGTCGCTCTTGTTTCGTTTTTCTTTCGAATTTTTTCTTTACTTTCCAGTGGCGTCGTGGTTTTAAGTTAAATCGGTTTAAAAAGAGCAAATGCCACAAAGCAAATACATAATGAGCCAATCACAAATGAGGCTGCGCTGAAAACAAACGAGTTAGACGAAATAATTGCTAGCGTAAATTTTTTTCAACACTTGAACCATATCGATTTTGCAAAGTGGAAACTTTCACACAAATTGCGAAGTTGGGCGTTAAAGTTTAATCGCCGCTCGCGTCGATTGCGCACGATCGCGATCGGGTGAAAGTTAATCATTAATCCTCGTTCTTCGGCGACTAATTGCCCGACTAAATTGCCTTGTTGGTATGCATGCGCGGCCGACATCCGCTTGCTAACGCCGTTAGACTAAAAAAAAAAGATAGAAAATGGCGTAAAAGAGCCCCGGAATGCAAAGGTCGAGTAACATTCATGCGGGACAGAGGAAGTCGGCATAATTTATTAGATTTTTTTTTTAAATCACTTGTCAGAACAACTCTAACAACGCTCAATTCTAAACGAAATTCCTCCTAGGTACATTCCAAATTTCGCTAATAAAATAATAAACTTTTAAATAATTAATCGCACTGTAACCATAAAACTCTAAAATAAAATACTCCTGTTTACTGTTTTGCTAAACAAAAAAACTCGATAATTTACACGCACGATATACGCACTAGGCGAAAAGTAACGCCGTGCAACAAAACGAAACGGGTTGGCGCGAGGCAATCGCAAATGAAGTCAGCGCCGACCAATAGCAATTATTAATTTTGCCACGTGCCCATATAAATAGTCGATGAATGAGTCGATTCTTGCGCCGCAGTGCTTGGGAAGTCAAGGCTTGCTACGTTTCAAATTTGCCGCCAAGAAATCGTGGCGATATCGTATCACCTCGGCTGCGTTTCAGCACAATTGGCGACACTGTTCCCCCGCGTTTACCTCGCAAGAGTGGAAACTTGCGTGATGCGAACACGCAACTTTCATTAGATACGGGGCACCGCGTGACTATTTTTACGGACCATCATTGGTTACTGTTCACAATTTTCGCGCGTCCTTGTCGACCCCATTTTTGGCTTCACGTTCCGTTCGTAGTTGTTGTTCGATTTGTGTCAGAGAAAGTGTAATCTCGGAATTCTTGCTTTTTGTGTAAGGAGAATTCGATAACGGCGCTACCGGTATTTCTGTCAATACCATCGAACGATTTGGGGTAATTTTAATCCCAATTTCAAGCCTGGGAACTCATTAGCTCTCAGGCAAAGTATATTGAGCCTAATGGCGGACGCCATAATGGACGCTAACGAAACAGGTTCTTTCTTAACCCCGCAAGCTTTCACGCGAGATTTCCCGTTTGATTTAAATTGGGTTTTGGTGCCACATCGAACTCCCTCTGTGATCTACGGCGCCGTTTGAGTTAGGCTTCGACCTTGTCGACCCCGTTCTACGAGTAGCGTGAGTCAGCCATCTTGCAAACGTTGCCCGTCCAGCTTAAACTAGTTGTCGGCTTCGCCAAGACCTCCAGATGGCGCCATTATAAATTTGGTGACAGGCTGCCACGATGATCTTTAAATTGGCTGAAATTTCCAAATGTTGCCAACCCATTTCGTACGATAATTTCAAACGTAACAGCACTTAAGGTGATCCCACTACTTACGCGCATCTATCGAATGAAAATTCAAATTAAATTACTGACAAATGATAGTGAGTTTTCTGAAATGAAATACAGATGGCGCTTGTAATTCTCGACTATGTGAGAAAAGTATAAAACAATTGTAACGAAGTGATCACTCCGTTACTACCTTTGTACGTATTTAGTTAAGTTTTGTATACAGATTCCGCCACATTAAGTAGGAACACCCGAGTGCTCACGAGGCAGTCCAGTCTTAACAGTGTGAGCGTTCGAAACGGTCGGCGCGCAGCGGTCTCGAGAAAACCTCATTTCTTTGTAATCTGATACGTAATTACATTGCGTATAAACATAATAATTGTTTATAAGAAATGTAAATATTCAGGTAAATTATAAATTTCCATTGTTGATACGATAATTAAAAATAATAATAATAAATAAATAAATTTGTTAGAATAACAAATAAATTTGTTAGAATAATAAATAAATTTGTTCTTGGGAAACTAAAAAAGTACAAATAAAATAAAAAGAATGCTAAACCGATAACAGCCCTATGACATAAAAACTGAAATAAAAGATAAAGTATCCTAATGAAAACAAAAATAACTAGAAATACTGTAATGTGATCGCAGCGCGTGTAATCCAAACGCTAGCATACAAGCGACTGCCGATCATAGATTACTGCCGATGCTTGACGATTTAAATTTTGTGCCTACTTAGAGTGGTTTCATCTGTATATTAATTAGCCTGTATTTTTAGGATGTGTTTGCGCAGTGTTACAAAGCATAATTTAGGTGGGAGTTCCAAAAGAGTAGGGCTCCCCACCACGCGCAAGCCTTTAAGAGCACGCTTTAGGCAGTCATCCGCCGGCTCACTGAGCCGCCGGTCGTGGCTCGAATGCAGTTATCCGCGGAGTCATTCATCCGTCGATGTTTGGACTCAAACGCGTTTAACAACCTGTGCAATCGCTCCTCCTGTTCTTATCCTGATCCTAGAGTGGGTGTCTCACTCTCTCTTTTATCTAGTAGGGGCGTCTCGCACATCCTAGAGTGGGTGTCTCTCTCTCTCTTACCCGGTGCGGGTGTCTCGCACATCCTAGAGTGAGTGTCTCACTCTCTCTTACCCGGTGCGGACGTCTCGCACATCCTAGAGTGGGTGTCTTAATCTCTCTCGTACCCGGTGCGGGGGTCTTGCACATTCTAGAGTGGGTGTCTCTCTCACTCTCTCTCTTACCCGGTGCGGGTGTCTCGCACATCCTAGAGTGGGAGTTTCACTCACAACCATACCACCGATCCGATCCCCAGAGCCTGTACCGGAACGTTTGCACAGTGCGTTGTCGTTTAGTTGCGATTAGTGTCCGTAAGACACCACCGTATATTACCGTTTCCGAAACTACCGTCCTGTGTACGTAAGACACAATTTGTAAACACCTGGAAATATAGGAGACAAAGCTTGTAAATAAAGTTGTCGCTAAGTGATCGACGCTTTTATTTCCTCTGAACCTGGACGCCGACGAGCTCACCCGAACCGCCGCGCCGAACCGACGACGTCAAGAAGAGCAACGATCAGCAACTACAGACCACCCCCGAAAAATGACGAACCGTTACACAATTGCTCTCACAAAATGGCCAATGGTTTCTTTCTGCCGTCTGGAATTTTTCGAATTTATATCAGGCTTAATTCGACGTCTCACAAATAAATAAATTACCATTTTTTGTTTTGATTTTGCGCGAAATCGCCGTTTTAAATTCATGCAACTACATAAAAACTTAAGTTTGAAATTGAAGTTTGTATCTTGTAAAGCGGCGGTGGCATTTAATGACGCCATCTGTTAGGGTTATCCGCAATCAAATACCTGTAAAGCCCTACTTTACTGGCGCCATCTCCTCGGCGAGATTCGGCCAACCAATTCAAAGCGCCCGTTTCTCCAAAGTCGAAAAAAATTGTCGAATTATGTTGTTACGAAAGCAAAACTAAATAATTATCCAAGCGTTCATAGTTTCTCCCGCAAAAGCGTAGACGGTATTTTAATTCGTTTAACGTACTGAATTTAATTGTGTTTTAATGAAATTTAGGTGGCGCCATCTGTTAGAAGCGGCGCGTGGACCTAATTTTCTTTTAGGAGCGACTGCCCTCTTCGTTATGCAGACGACCATGTTCCACGACGAGACTCGGAATTTACGAGATGGCAAAGTTTGGGTGGCGCCATCTGTTAGAAACGTGTGGACCTAATTTTCTTGAGCGCCAAATTCGAATCGTCACGAACTTGTTTTTGCACTTTTAGGGGGTGATTGCCCTCTACTTCATTACGTAGATAATTAAGGTTCGGAATTTACGAGGTGACGCCACCTGTTAGAAACGTGTGGACCTAATTTTCTTGAGCGCTAAATTCGAATCGTCACGAGCTCATTTTTCTTTCAGGGGGTGACTGGCCTCTGCTTCATTACGCAGACAATTAACATATTCTACGACGAGGTTCGGAATTTACGAGGTGGCGCCACCTGTTGGAAACGTATAGACCTAATTTTCTTGAGCGCTAAATTCGAATTGTCACCAACTTGTTTTTGCACTTTTAGGGGGTGACTGCCCTCTGCTTCATCACGCAGACAATTAACATATTCTACGACGAGGTTAGGAATTTACGGGGTGGCGCCACCTGTTGGAAACGTATAGGCCTAATTTTCTTGAGCGCTAAATTCGAATCATCACGAACGAACTTGCGTTTGCACTTTTAGGGGGTGACTGTCCTCTACTTCATTACGTAGACAATTGAGGTTCGGAATTTACGAGGTGACGCCACCTGTTAGAAACGTATAGACCTAATTTTCTTGAGCGCCAAATTCAAGTTCAATAACACCCTGTACGTGTGCTATAATAATAGAAAGTATCTCTGTTTGGTTTTGGTTGTGCAACTCAGTTTCAAAGGTAGAGATCAACCTGACGATGACCAAAAAATTAACACTTCTAAACATTTTGCAGACGTTTCAAACTCACTCGACCGAATGGAATTCATATCGCAGTGAACGGTGGCCTTTTCCGCGATGCGAAAGGCATTAAGTCGGCGGAAAGTTGCGCAAAAAAAATTAATTAAACTCAATTAAAAGACGGCAAGCGAAAAGCACTTTTGCAGACGCTCCAGATTCTCCCCGACTGCCGCCGCGGCCATTTATACGTCTTTTACGCCCGTGCTGCAAAAGAATTACGCGAATTTTACGTGGGGGTGTTTCGTAAAAATTCGAAGTGAAAAGAGGAAAAAAAAAACACGAAACAGTGTCAGACGGTTTTCGCGGGTGTCCTCCTCGGCGAACACTATGTCAAAGTAGACAGGATCTCTGATTCGATGGCTTCAACAGCAAAACGCATCCGCGAGTTGCCTGACATTTATGCGACGTATTTTGTTACTTTTCTTGAATACTACTTGTGGATTTAAATAAATCTGAAGTTAAAAAAAAAACTAATCTTCCGAAATTGTTACGTTTCAAATTTCCCGCCAAAGAAAACGCGGAATCTAGACGATATCTGACACACCACGTGACTGTCTTCGGCTTCGTATCCTAGCAACCATCACCTGCCACAATTTCGCCTCGATGACGGATGAGGTTCTCTCTTGTTCGAAGTGTGTTACAAGCCAGACGTGTTTTACGTGCATTGTAAATTATCGGAATTCTTGCTCTTTGGGGGAAGTAATTCATTTGCGGCTGTGCCGGAAGATTTAGTGACACCATCGAACACATTTGGGGATAATTTGTAACTCCAATTCCAAGCCTGGGAACTTTGTTACAGTTCATTTTTTTTCATTCCTGTTCTGAATACCCTCTGTATATGCATTGCCACCGTCCAGCCTTCATTTCTGTTCCGAACACGCCCTGTATATGCGAAATTCGACGTGTCGGATGATTCCTTGGACCGCGTCGTTGTACACATTGCAGTCAGAGTAGGAATACCCGTATTTCGCCGGCGTCATTTTTCTTAAACTTTCGTTTTAGCATATTTCTATTAACAGGACCTTCATTTATTTAAACAAATTCATTTTATATACGTAATCCATCCTTATTTGAGTTCAAAATCGCGTGTATGTGAGGAATTGAACGAATTATAACGAAGTTCTACTTCTGGACGCGTATTATGCGTGATCTTTGCCCTTTCAGCCGATTGGTTCCCACTGTTACTAAGAAAGTTCCCCGGAGGTAAGATTAGAAGGTGTCTCGCTTGTTTATAATCGTTCCTTGTTTGACAAACGAGAAATGTTGCGCCATTGTCAGAACGAAACTTGCCGCCTCTTGGGTCACACTCTCTTTTCGTAAATATTTTTATTTGTGCGTGCCATTACATCGAAGGGATGTTAGTGCATTTGTACGGCTAATTGCCGACTCTGATTAGACCCAGTTGTGAGACAGGAAAAACTGCGTGTCCCGTGGTTTGTCCCAGCTTCGGTAACAGACCGAGGTAAGTTCTATACGCAGCAACTCTCGGTTTGAGTTAGGTGTTCGTTTTATTTTATTGCTTATAGGCTTTTATCGTGAGCTTCTAGCAAGAGCTATCGTTAATCCTAGACTTTAATCTTGGACCTATATCAAGAGTTATTTCTCGTTGAGTGCATCGCGAATTACGGCGTTGGAAGTTCCCTCCCTCGCCCCTCTACGCGGAAGCCGGCACACTACAAAGCGTCGCTGCGACATTGCCGCAAAGACACCGACAAACGAATCGGACATCAAAGGAATAAAGGTCGGAGCGTTATAATTTCTTTTCTTAGTTTTGAGCGATATTTCGCGGATTTAGTTTTTGATCCATTACTTTGGTTTTGCCGCAATTAAACTTGCAACTTATTGCGTAACTGCCGGTGTAATTTAAATATGATAAAGTAGACGAGCGTTGACGCGCGCAAATAACCGGAGATTGCATTCTGTTGTATTCTGTTGCACTAGTTACGATTTGAATTATTTTAATGTAGTTTAATGCGAAGTTCGGGTCCGACCAAGTTGAATATGTTGTAAACTTTTGTGTTCCCCGTATATTATTTATTTGTGTGTATTCTTTTAGGATTGTTGTTTGTGACTAAGTAAATTGACGTGTTCTGGATGTAACGGGTTTTCTTAATTTTCACCTTGTCCCCCCTTTCAAAAAAAATTAAGTGGCGCCTATTTTCTTATGGGTTTTGGCCTTCGCGGTTTGGATTTGAACCCTCCCGTCCCACTGTAGCTGGCTGGCAACATTGGAGTAAAGTTTCGCTCCAATGTAAAACTTCTGCCTATCTACGCAGGTAGGTAGCAACTTATTAGCCCCCAGGTAATGTAAAAATGTGCAATGGCCGCTAACGAAACCCTTTCCTTTTATACTCAGGTTCTTCCTCAACCCCGCAAACTTTTACGCGAGGTTTTCCGTTTGATTTAAATTGGGTTTTGGTGCCGCATCGAACTCAATCGTTCGTGATAGGCTACGACCGTGTCGGCCCTGTAGCGACGAGTAGCGTAAGTCAGCCATCTTGTAACATTTATATTTACCACCTTGACGTACAAGTGAGTGTAAAGCCTCTGTTTTATTTTTGATTTATTTCTGCCCGATTCGGTCGATTGGAGACGTCGACTGGTCAATTACGTTTTGGCTATAAAGTACAGTCTCCTGGCGCCCTTTCATAATTAACCCACCCCTTTCTTCACTGTTGCCAGTCCGGGGTACAGCTGACACGTTTAGTCAGCAGAAGCTTGTCACCTGTCAAAGGTAAGTGAGAGGCAAGTCGAATTAAATTATAAATTTGGTGACAAAATAAGACACGCTTGATTTTTTTCACTCTGAAACTTAGTATTAAAAAAATAAATAAATAAATTTCACCGTCAACCGACAGAAAAAAACAAGAGCAAGAAAGGGCATAAAAATGTACCTACACTGCGAAACGTTACGTTTAGCGTAAGGCGATAACTTGGTTTGCGTTGTGACTCTGTGAATGTTGACCGTGGACGTTAAAGTTCCACAGGTAGATATAGAGAGTCGTCACGTGCAAATATAATAAAAATGTAATGAGCAGCGAACCGTTTCATTAGCGAGCGCTAATTGAACGCCGGTAACTGCGATAACCTTCTGCGAATTGTTGTGACACATACCGTTTTTAATCGCCGCGGAAACGGTTCTTTTACTGTGGTAAATATTCTTGTCTCTCCGTTTGCTCGACCTTTTTTATGAAGCTACGCGCTACCACTACGGTGAGAGTAATTTAATTCAAAAGCGCGATTGGCTAGGCGATGCGATTAATGCTTAATCCACAGTAGCTTTTAAAAATCGGATCCAAGTTACACGAGCGTTTTTCTGACGGTGCGTTTTGTTTCATTGAAAACAGCTCGGCGTTCTCTCTCCGCTAATAAAATGCCTTTAGAATCTCCGCGATGTTTCTTTTTTCTCCGCCGCGGTTTGTTTCATCAAAACAAGATGGGCGTTCTCAGAGGACCAGACAGAAGCAAGGACTGTTTAAACTGCGGCGAAGAAGGACACGCAGCAAAAGACTGCCTCAACAAGGTGGCATGTCCCCTATGCAACGAAAAGTGGCATAAGGCCGGGACAGGCAGCTGCAAGGCTTTCAAAGAGGCCCTGAAGGCGGAAAAGAAAAGAAAAAAGAAGACTAAAGAAGATACGCAAGGAAACCAGCCCGCTACCCCTGCTCCTGCAAAAGGGAAAGAAATGGCGACTGCTGGAAACAAACAGAAGGAACGGGCAAGCATAGAGGCGTGCGCCAAATAGGCTACATCATCAACACCAACATGCAGCACCCACGAAGAACAGCGTTAACTTTTCTACAGCTAAATGTAGAGAGGCATGCTGCGGCCCATGACTTGGTCGCACAAATTTCGTACGAGCGAAGAATAGACGTCGCGATCGGACAGGAACCAAATAGCAAATACATACACAAGTACTTCTGTGATAGAAACACTGACTCCTTTTTAGGTATAAAAAGCGGCATCACCGTCTTAGGACACCACGAGGGAAATGGATATGTGAGGGTGGAGTTGGAGACACTAGTCGTGTATTCATGCTACTTCTCCCCAAACAGGCCAACCGGCGACTTCGAAACGTTCCTGAACTGCTTGGAAGCGGACATAAGGACTCAAACTAAAGAGTGCCTTATCGCAGGAGATTTCAACGCGAAGTCCCCTATCTTCGAAAGTAACATCGATAATCAGAAAGGCAAGATGTTGGAGGAATGGATGGAGCTGTTAGGGCCGCATACCCGCACCTTCTCGAATGCTCTAGGGAGCTCTATTATCGACAACACGATGTCAACCCCAACTCTGGCCGGGAAGATCGAGAACTGGAAGGTAGAAGAGGGCATGGAAAGCCTAAAGCCATCACAGAATCATCACATATAATATGACAAACGAATCAATGACGGGGGAGTTCACGAACAAGAGCACCGTCTGGTACATCTCCAATATCAAACTTGCGAACTTGATCCAAGACTGCAAATTTCCGATTGCGGAGGAGAAACTCTCCCCTACACACCGAACCAACTGTCTCACCAGCCCGCTCAAACGCCGACCGGTTTACTGATGGACGGAATGCACGAGGAGGGAATGCACGAAGAAAAGAAGAGAACTAATGCGTACAAACAGGAAGCGGACGGAAAACAGACTCCTCATAACGATCAGAAGGAAGTACAAGACGGCCAAAAGCAACTTGAAAAAAGAGATTAAAAAACAAAAGGTTATTATGTGGACGGAACTGTGTAAAGATTTGGTTAGCGACCCTTGTGGTAAAGGGACTAAGAGACTAAGACCTCCTATTCACCTGAGCAGTGCCGAATTGGATTTCCAGTTCGACAAACTGTTCCCGAAGAAACCAATCACAACATGGTCCATCACAGAAGTACCAGAGGATAGCATCATGCTCTTCACGCCTACAGAAATGGACCAAGCCATATCCAAAATCAAGAGTAGAAAATCTCCGGGGTCGGACAATATCCCCTCGGAGGTGGTCAAGGCGGCCGCAGCGGCAAACAAGCCCGTGTTTCTGCAAGTGATGAACGACTGCCTCGTCGAGGGCTTTTTCCCTGACATCTGGAAGAAAGCTAGACTAGTATTGATAGAAAAGGCGAAAAAAACACCTAACGACTCGGCGACCTACAGACCCATCTGTCTCCTCATGTTACATCCAAACTCTTGGAATCGATCGTTAAACAGCGACTGGTCGAGGAACTGGACTCGGGAGACATCTTGCACGAACATCAATATGGGTTCCGAGCGGGCAGATCCACTACGCCCTAACCAGGGTGGCGGACATCGTGAAAGAGACCAAAAAGGTTGCGTACCAGCACAGACATTTTTGCCTAATGCTAGCCCTGGACATAGAAAACGCTTTCAATCGTGCCTCCTGGTCGAAAATAGTCAATGCTCTCGACGGGGCGGGGGTTTCGGGTTACCTTGTGAGAATCATAAAATCTTATATGGGGGCCCGGAGGATTATCATCCCGACGGGCGAAGAAAAGACAGTTACATGCGGCGTCCCGCGGGGATCGGTTCTTGGGCCGATCCTGTGGAACGTCCTCTACGATGACCTACTACGAGTAGAGATGGGCCAGGGAATAACTCTCGTCGCTTATGCGGATGACCTGACCATAATCATAACTGCAAAAACAAAACCAATGCTGGAAGACAGAGCGCAATACGCCATGCTAAGAACTAAGAGATGGCTCGAAGACCACGACCTAAAACTAGCAGACACAAAAACCGAGATGCTAATACTGGCAGGTCCGAGAAGATTAAAGGAACTCACGCTGATTCTTCAGGACCACAGCGTCAGCACCAAAAAAGAAATTAAATATTTAGGAGTCTATCTCGATAGAGACCTGAGGATGAAGACCCATGTCAGGAAGACGAGGGAAAAAGCATGCAGGACCCTAATGGCGATAGCCAGACTGATGCCTAACATCGGGGGACCCCGCTCGAAAAAGAGAAAGGTCCTAGCGGGAGTTGTACTCTCCAAGGTCCTATATGTGGCGCCCATCTGGTCACCGGCAATGAAATATAATTACTATGAGGGTCTACTGGAGTCTATCAACAAGAAAATGGCCATCCGCATAACCTCCGCTTACAGAACAGTCGCCACAGAAGCCATCCTGGCGATCGCGGCGATCGTTATATATGATAACAGATGTTTCTTTTGTTTACTTTTTCGTTTTCGTTTGCCGTTTCGTAATTTCGCGGCACTTTCTCTCTCTCCTTCGTGGTTCCGAATCGGCCGGTGCGCGTTTTTTAATTAATTCCGACCGTAGGTCGGCGAGTGCCCGAAAGTATTTTCGTCGTTTCGTTCAGATAAACAAACAATTGAATAACGCGGATTTTACCACCGCGCCCCCTTGGCCCGGATCTGGAAACCGGGACCGGTCGTGCGACCGCCTAATATGGGATGTGGCTCGGGACGACCGCGTCTCGAGTAGGATGCGACTTTTTCTTTTTCTAAGAAATAATACAGGGTGTCCTACTTTAGTAGGTATTCAATACACGGAAGAGCGGATTACGGTCTCTCGAACAGTCCGTTGAATTCCGGGTGATAATTTACAGGGCGTTTCAGGAAGAAGCGGTGTTTAATAAAACGTCAGGATCTAATGATTATAATTTATATTAATTGACGATTATTAAAACAATTGAATGGCAACTGATTGTGAGTAAACGCACGCGTGTATATTTGTACAAGCGGAAGCACCGAGGCAATAATGATTACAAAACAAGAGTCGAGGGCGATCGAGCTTCCCCCTATCCAATGACGAGGACCCACACAGTGTTGACGTTGACGTAATAACAATTGACGTTGACATAACATCAACTGACGTTATCATAACGACAATAGCGATAGCAATATGTAACGCACGCGAATATTAGTGTGGTTCGTAAACAATGGGGCGTTCCTGTTTTGTTTTCATGAATGTACTCTTGAAATATCACCCACAGTTTCAGAAACACCTTGTATATATGACCGCGCGGTTCAATGAATAACATACCGCTGCGTTATTTGTGTTACTGGCGCAGCTTGCCACTTTGAGAGCCAAAACTTGTGTCGTGTTATTCGTTTGCCACACATTTTATTTTTTTTTTCCACGTGAATAAACGACGTTTTCTTTTTTTTTTTTTTTTAGAAACAATTGAAGATCGACGTCCCTCGTCAGGCTTTGCCAACTTTTCACAACGGTTTTCGCCGCGTTTCAAATGTCCAGAAAGTTAGATTGTATTTCGAAAGTGCAGTGCCACGTATCACCCTGTATAATAATAATAGAACGATTTTATTTCACTATCTTTTTTTCCTCACTTTGATACTGGACATCACCGACGGACGTTTTGTTTTAAATTTGGTTTCGTTAACATTAATTTTATGCGAGAAACGTTTTTTCCTTTCGCGCAACGAACACATTTCTAAAAAAACAATTGAAGATCGGCCGTCTTTACGATTCAACATCGCCAGATAATAAGAAAGGTAACTCGAAAGTATAGAGCCGCGCGTCACCCTGTATTTTATTTCACAATTTTTTAATCTTGCCATGTACAGGGTTTCCCGGAAATAATTTCGTAACGTAAAACGCGATGAACATATTTCTGAAAACAATTGAAGATCGGCCGTCTTTACGATTCAACATTGCCAGTTCTTGCTACATTGTTATATTCAACGTTGGACAACAGATGGCGTTCAGGGTCACCACTAGACGGTAGTTTTCTTTTTTATTTTAACAAATAATCGACATCTTTTGTCTTGTTACTTAGCTCTCTCTCTTTTTCTACCATCTTTTTTTTTGTTAACATTACAGCAAGCTGTTTCTGACATTGGGCAAAAGATGGCGCTGCGAAACTCCTTTACGTTATCGATCGTCTCTTATTTTACGATTTTAGTTCCCGTCTGTATTTTTTCTTTCATTTCTTCACAGTTCTTGCAATAAGTTATTTTCAATGTTGGACAACCGATGGCGTTCAGGATCACCTGTAGACGTTAGTTTTCTTTTTTCTTTTAAACAAATAATCGACATCTTTTATTTTGTTACTTAGCACTCTTTCTCTTTCTTTACCATTTTTTTTGTCAACATTACGGCAAACCGTTTCCGACATTAGGCAAAAGATGGCGCTCCGAAACTCCTTTACATTATCCATCGCGTTTTATTTTACGTTTTAGTTACCGTCTGTATTTGCTTTTCTATTTCTTCACGCTTCTTGCAATATTTTCAATTTTCTTGGATAACAGATGGCGTTCAGAAGCACCCGTGGACGTTAGTTTCCTTCTTTTAATATTTAATATAATCGACGGCTTTCATCTTGTTATTTTGCTCTCCCTGCCATTTTTTTTTTTTTAATATTACAGGTAACTATTTCTGTCATTGGCCAAAAGATGGCGCTCCAAAACCCCTATTAAAAACCGAAGGTATTGTTACGCTTGAAAATTCATTTAAGTTATTCACAATATTTGCCAGTCACCTTGTGGGCCTACGTGCCAATCGTCACATTGCACCATATTGCGTCAGAAAACCATACGCTGCTACCTAGCCCTACGGTATCACTCCATTTCACTCTGTCGCCAGGTTAAAACCGAGTTCATCTCGTATCGACCCCCGTCTCAGCGTAGTTGGGGAGAACGCATTCTTACCACGACGCAATCGTTATTCCAACAGAATTGCCGGAAAATAGTCTCGTTGCCATTCACAGTTACATTGGTTTTCTGAAAGATGGCGCTCACGTAAGTCATAAGACAGTTGAACCCGTCAGAGTCAAATTTCTTCTCTAAGAATAAGTGTTCATCATTAATTTGGGTTTGGACTTGATAGTGTTTATTTTTAGTAAAAAATAAAAATAAAAAATAGTGTTCGGTGCCGGCCACAGTTACATACGTTCTCCGGTAGATGGCGCTCATGTAACGTATGAAACAATCGAAACCCTCCAAAACAGAGGCGGCGTTTATTTTTAGTAAAAAATTAATTTCGGTGCATCCATCCGAATTGCATTCGTTTTCTAGTAGATGGCGCTGTACGGCGCTCACTATTAAACGCGTTTGGTTCTAAGAAATAAAAAGTTAACGACTTTCACAGCACGCGACCTTCTTAAATTGCCGTCGATAAGTGAAAGTGAAGGGGGGGAGGGTTTTATTCAGAGAGCCAGTGTTGCCAAGTTGCGGATGTATCTGGAGCGTATGATTTCATCTTTCTCACTCACGATTTTTAATCTATTTTGAATTTCGCTCATCCGTTTAAAAAATTCTTGTGTTTATATTATTTCCATGACAATAGGCGATCTTTTCACACTCTACTTAAATGTGGGATGTGATGGATCGCCTGTTGTCATGGAAATACTATAAACACAAGATTTTTTGAAACGGATGAGCGAGATACAAAATAGGTTAAAAATCGTGATTGAGAAAGATGAGATCATACGCTCCAAATGCATCCGATGTATAATTTTCGAACGCAACTACCGTTGACGCTGGTGGGTTGCGTAGATTTTCGCTATTCCAATTTCAGTCAAACGCAGGTGTTGCAGGCGTGTTGGCAACACTGCATTTGAATTTTGCAGGGGTACAGTAGCGGACAATAAAATCCGTGCAAGAATTTGACGAGAGAATGTCGTTCGTGTTTAGACAAATTTGGGTTCCCTCCTGTTATTTCTTTCCTCATCGGTTCATTCCAACGAGGAAAGAATTAACAGGAGGGAACCCAAGAAAAGGCTGACTTACCTAATTTGTCTAAATACGAACGACATTCTCTCGTCAAATTCAAAGTCCTGTACTGAAAGTTGCACCTTTCGTTTTAATTTTGCAAAGTATAAAAAATAATCACTTCCATAGGTCATCCTAACCTTACGGTGCGGTACACAAACAAATGGAGCATATGCCTTTCTTACTATCTTTAGTATTCGTGCATTAACCCCATCTCTTTCTAACGGTGCTGTGGTGCCAAGTTGATGTTTACATTTTGCGTGTGCCATAACCTTATATTATCTTGCATTGTGTGAGCTGGTTTAACAACGCAACGTTTCTACATTCTCACAGTATTTTACTCTCAATCACATGTCAAAGCTACCAGCTTCTTGTAATCTTGTAATGATTATTCTTTTGTATGCAATCTGGCAACTTCGTTAAACTCCAGACAGATGGCGCTAAAGACGTATTAAATTTTTTACAACAGAATTATGGCTGGAGGTTTACTGTTCCACTTAATCCCGAAATGAAATATTTATGTTTGCTTTAAACGCTGTCGATTTCTTCGTTAATCCCCAACAGGTGGCGTTGTCAATTTTTTTTTACAAAATTGTGCCACTCGACTATTTCAAATACTTTTCCTTTCTTTTCAATCTGCACTGAAAGTTGTACGTTTTTGTTTTAGTTTTGCAAAATATAAAGAACAAGCGCTTCTAACTGCTTCATTAAACTACAGACAGATGGCGCTAGAGGCGTATTAAATTTTTTACATCAGAATTAGGGCTGGAAGTTTACTGTCCCCTTTAATCCCGAAATGAAATACTTGTGTTTGCTTCAAACGCTGTCGATTTCTTTGTTAATCTCCAAGAGATGGCGTTGTCAATTTTTTTTACAAGATGTAAGAAGAAGAAATTACATTCTTCGTGCCTTTCAACTTTGAAATATGTTCTCTTGTTTTCAGTCCGTACTGAAAGTTGTCAATTTTGCTTCAATTTTGCAGGATATAACAAATAAGCGCCGTCACTTGATTCATTAATCTCCAACAGAGAGCGCTGAAGAGTATTAAATCGCTTACTACTTCGTTGACCTCGAATAGATGGCGGTGTCAACTGTTTGTAAATGATCAAATTGAAGAAGAAACTGGACGTTTCGTGTCCTTTCAACTTTGAAACGTTTTATTTTCAATCTATTACCGAAAGTTGTGAATTTGGTTTTAATTTTGCAAAAACAATCGCTTCTAGTCGCTTGTGCAGATCTGTTGGTTGTGTGTGTTCACGATTTTTTGGTGCTCCTTTTCATGTACCTAAATTTTTGATCGAAGCCGAAACGGAATTTACTCCGAGATTTGTTTAAGTGCACGCCGAGTAAATTCAAGCTCTTTGAAAGCTCCTCCGAGGCCCGTTTCTGGGACAAAGAACGGTAGTCGGTAATTTTGTGCGTATGTTCTGTTTGTAACGCGTATCTCTCCTCTATTAGGCTTCCAGTGGTAGTTTCACCCCCTTCTGACAATTATCTACGACCTTTTGGGTGGAAGAAAAAGCCGTAACTGCTAGAAGACCTGGCATCACGACCCACCCCTCGTCCGGGAAAATTGGACCTGACCGTAGACGTGACGCCACACTTGAAGAATTCGTGACGTAATACTTACGCCGCTTACGTCATTGGCCCTCCGTTGGAGGGCGCTCATTCACACTTCTGACAACTATTTGTCAATACGTTGGATTTCGGTTAAAAGGTTGGAAATTATTTTTATTTGTTTTATTTGACCCCTCGTCTGGGAAAATTGGACCTGACCGTAGACGTGATGCCACACTTGAAGAATTCGTGACGTAATACTTACGCCGCTTACGTCATTGGCCCTCCGTTGGAGGGCGTTTATTCACACTTTTGACAACTATTTGTCAATACGTTGGATTTCGGTTAAAAGGTCGGAAATTATTTTTATTTGTTTAATTGTTTGCGTCATCTAAACGCTGTGTTGCATGTCAAAATAAGTACGCCGCAGCTCGACTATTTTCCGACCTATAAATTTTGTCGTGAAAACAAATAGCAACTATACTGCTGCCCCATGAGCTAATACGCAGGAGGTGGCGGTCGTTGCGGACAAAGCGTGTCATCGCAAACATGCTGTCTTGCATTAATGTCATCTTTTTTTTTTTTGAACAAGTAACTTTCGATATTTATTTTAATCTTTGCTGTAAACGAAAAGCAGATCTGTTCATCGGACAAAGTTTAACTCACTCATTAGCTTCGTATTTGTTATTCGTTTTCATTTCATTACATCTTTTTGAGCATTTCAAATAAAAACAAGTGTGCTCAGCTGGTGACTTTCATTTTATTTAACTTGTCCCCCTTTGCTTTTGGGCTTTCGTTGAACCCTCCCTTCTCCAGCAGTTTAGTCGGCGGTGCTGGAGAACTTCGAAGTTACTCGCGCAATTTGCTGTCCTTCAGGTAGGTAGGCAGTATCACTGAGTTTTTTCCTCTGCCGTCCTTGTTTTACACTTTGTTTAATCTTAGACTTATTCATTTATTTATTTGTTACAGTTTATTTTTTGCAATGAATTACATTCATATCCTTAAATGTTTGCTTCCGTTATGTATTTAGCAATCGATTCGTCTCTTGTTTTATTACGTTGCTTTCTCCCTCCGTCTCATTTTCTCTCGTATGCATTCCTGTTACAGTCCATTATCGCAACAAACTACGTTCTACACTGGCCAACAGGTGGCGTTCAGAAACACATTTATAGATTTCTTGTTTGTTTTAATATTAAACGTTACTGTTTATTTATTTATTTTTCTTTTTAGTAATCGATCTTTGTCTTCTCTCGCTCATTTTCTCCTACATGTATTTTTCTTACGCACTATTATTACAACAAACTATTTCCAACGTTGGCCAAAAGATGGCGCTGTTTCAAATCAAGGAGGAATCGGTGAAATGAGTATTCGTTTGTGTAACGATATTGTCGCGTAAAAAAAAAGGAAATGAAAATTATTTAACGAATTAAGTTTACGAATTAAAATTACGAGAATGTCCTTAAATTACTTTTTATTTAATCTAACGTTTTACTTTAAACTTTAACGTCACTTATTTTAAACTTATCGAACTTATTTAATCTCCTAACCTTTTAAACTTTAACTTAATTACTTGACTTTACTTTAATCACTTAACATGCTTGGGGAAAAAGGGCCTGGCCCGGGGCCAGCCCTGCGCTCGTGGAGAGTTCACTCGCTTGGCTCCGGTTTTAGGCGCACTCGTTCACAATTACTTGACTAATTACTTTCTGGCTAAACACTTATAATAATAATGAGACTAACTCTGAGACTAATACTTCTTAATACTTCTTTTAATACTCTCCGATTCTACCTGCGGGTCGATCTTTTATACATCTCCTATATCTACGTCACAATTGGTTCCTTTGCTCTGGTGGCCGCGGTTCGGTTCAAAGTACAAAGTTCTAAAAGGCGTCAGCATCAATTCATCCTTTCCAAATTTATTTTTCTTAACGCGTTCTAATTGCCTCGATCTTAATTAGCTCTGAGACTAATACTGCTAACTAACTACTCTTAATACTCTCGATTCTACCTGCGGGTCGATCTTTTATACATCCCTATATCTACGTCACAATTGGTTCCTTTGCTCTGGTGGCCGGGGTTCGGTTCAAAGTACAAAGTTCTAAAAGGCGTCAGCATCAATTGACCCTTGCCAAATTTGTTTTTCTTAAAGCCTCGATCTTAATTGGCACATGTAAACAACACGCTCGCATTCCGCAAAGCTTGCATTTGTGCGAGTAGGTATAACGCGGCCTTGATCTACTTCAATGGGTGCTGACTCCGCATAATTTTGAAACGCACATGATTGCAATAATTACGAAATGAATTTAAATTTACTTATTTCCTCAGATAATGACGTCGTGACAATATAATAGATTTTCTTTTGCCTTTTGTGTAATTTAAGCTTTATTCGATTGTTAAACAAAAAGTTGGCAACCCTACCGTCTGGTCTTAAGTACTTCAGATCAGTGTTGCCAGAGGTGGTGATTTATCACCAGATATAGTGACTTTTGTTTGTTGAATTATTACCTGGTGATTATTTTTAAAAATTGGCACTTTCTGGTACTTTTCCGTAAAATCTAAATACAGAGTAAGAAACATTTTATAACGTTCATTTATATTTATCTTATGGGTTGTCTTTTGATTTTATAATTTTTTGAATTTGATTATTTTTGAATTTTTATTATTTTGTTTCCTTTGTTCTCCTTTGTTTCAATTGCTTACCGGTAACTTTTCTGTCACTTGATCTGGTGAATTAAATTTTGATCGTCTGGCAACACTGCTTGAGATAAGTCAGTGTTCACCACTCGCTAGACAGGGACATGGCCGTTTTTCAAAAATTTTGGCGGCATTTAATAACTCTTCCAGTTTCTAACAACAACAAAAATTGTATTGTTACTGATTTTAGATGCGTCAGTAGTCATTGTATCGCGTTTTTTGTTTTGTTTTGACTCATCGGAAAACGTGACTCACGTAATCCCGCGCATTTATCTCTCGTATCGACGCCGGCTTTTAATACCGCCGGTCTCTAAGCCTCCCCCCCCGGATTTGATCCCGTTTTGCACCGCGGGCTTCGAAACACCTTCATAATTCCGAAAGTTAACGCCACCTTGTCATCGATTTCGTTCGACGAGTTACGACCCAGCCGACCCCCCCAAACTCCAGCGGCGCAAACAAACCGGGGGAGTGTATTACGACGAAGTCGCTCCATGAACACCGGGGCGTGTTTTTCCAACCAAATCGCTTCCGTTCGCGACGTCTCTCTCTGACGCAACCGACGAAACCCACTCATCAAAACCACCAAACGAATCATGCACCGAAACAAAGTAGGTACACTTCATCACACCTACGATTCTTCGAGCTTGACTGCGACCGTATCCGCGCGTCTGGTAAGCCCGCTCGGAAGGAACGGGGCCGTTCGTCCTGATCCGTTTTATTGCGACGGAATTTACGGCCCCAGGTAAGCCGTGCATGCGAGATCGCCTAACGCGACAAGTTATTTCTTCGGATGGATGTTTCCGAAGCCCTCGCTTTTTACGATCGCAGTGAATATTGAATTGACGTGTCTGCGACGCGGGGCGGAAGGGAACGGGAGGAGATTCGGTCGATTGCTTTCGACTAGAACCGACTCATTCCAAAATGTTCATCGTCGTTACGGCGCGCGTTTTTTACAATTCGGATTCAGCGTCCCAGATTCCCTAAGACGGCACTCCATGAATGTGGCACTTCGGGGTTGATCGATTCCGACACCGCCGCCGCCGCCGCCGCTGCTGAGGCGAAGATGGCGTTATTAATGAATTACCAAAGCGAAAGAAGAAGAAGAATGTGTGCGACTTCCTCCACGCCCGAATGCAGGAAGTCTGCGCCAGTAGCCTTGTTTATTATGCTAACAGCGCCGTTTATCTGTCGCTTGCATCGCTAATCCACCGTCGCTTCTTCTTGTACGTACGTACGTACGTACGACAGAGGAGGAATCTCGAGTGGTGAATGGCAGTACACGTTACGTCGACCTGATACTCTATCAAGATTCGAGGCGATTCAATCCATTTCAAAATAGCGGACGGCGGGGACACGGTGGGGCCTACCTTCATCAGCCGAAAAAATTCTCAAGGGGGTCTAAAATAAACTACTGCGCGTTTCAAATCCGAAACGGTGGGTGTGTGTATGGGGCCTAGTTTCACCGGCGCGGCGGAGAGGAGATCCTGTAGACGGTCGACGCCATGAGCGCAAGATTTGTAACAAGGGGCGTACGAATCTACCTCCCTGGCCACAAACACCGCGCTCATAAGGTCTGGCATGCGAGCTTCGGTCCCTCCTCAACTTCATTAGGTCCTCTGTCGGCGGGTTCGTCGCGACGCCCCGGTTCGATACGCCACATCGATTCAAGTCGGCCCATTTTCACGAACGAAACACTTTTGGAAGAAGCAACGAATTAAACCTGATACAGGCGATTTATGATGTACTAGCTGAATATGGGGGAGGGGGGGATGAAGCCGAAGCCAAGTCAGCCCTGTGACATTTTTAGTATTTTCATTAGCTGGCCCCACGTTGGGCGCCATTTAACGCTGTGGTATGTTGATGGAGAAGTCCCGCGTTGCATTAGCAGTGTCCCTCCTTTTTTGTTGGACGTCGGTTTTATGTGCTATTGTGTTGATGATAATCCTTGGGGGTCTTGTAATTGTTTCAAAGTATACTTTTCACTCAAATACTTTCTTCTCTGTCACTGACTACACCGCTTGGGCTCAAAAGGTTTTGAATTATGAAATTCTAGTCGAATTGTGCCCCTCCTCTATACTTTATTCTACAGACTACAGATGGTCTATGTGATGCCAGGCTTATTAACGTATACTGGGCCCAGGTATGCTTTTTGCGTCCTTTTAGAGCCGAAGCGCCTTGATGCAGGTACACCCCACCCCCATCCCCATCCCAACCCATCGTGCGTCACTTCATGCGATAATTCAGGAGTCGCCTACTTTTCTGTGCATCCGATGCTACAAACTTTGATTAACTGTGTTTTTTTATTCAGTACACACTTGACCTTACACATCGATTTATCTAAAACTATGACGACCTACGACGACCGACTTTCAAAGGTCACAGTTTGAAATCAGAAACTATTTGTGGATTTAAATCTAATGTTTTATAAATACCTAAGTGATTCACTGCATCTCCTCTCCTGTTATTAAAAAAAAAAAACACAATGTAACAAGTGATCGGTTATTGATGAATGCAACACCGGCAACATTTGTCTGCGCTACCTCCAATAAAGAATTCATTTCACGCAGTTTCTTATTCGACTTCCTTCGCGTCCGAGAGGCTACCGTCTGTACCTGTAACACACGTAATGGTTCGAGCTTCATGTAAAATGCACGGCAAGGAACGGGAGCACGTAACCTAACCTCACAATAATTTATCGTCACGACTTACTATTGAGCCTCAGCATAAAATTTAATGAAAAAATACAGAACACGATTGTATTAAAAAAAAAGCTCGTGTAAGGATATTGTTGCAGTACCCATCTCTAGCCGCCAAAAGGTGTATGTAACGATGAAGCAATTCACGCAAACGTCCAGACGGTGGCGGATTCTGTCAATGTCCTTGGAGGCCACTGGGAGATCGTAGCTTGCGTTGCTGGCACGATCGATAACCTCTTCTGGCGATCTGAACTTGATTGGAGCTAAACTGCGCCCCCCTTTCTAGGCCCCAAGGTTAATCAACTGCAAGTTCTCCGTTTGATCTTGGGGCCTTGTTCGGTTTGCAAAGGGGATGTTGTTACCCTAGCAACTTCCGGTTCTTTAGGTGCAAAATTGAGCGCGGTTTGCTCGAAGTCGAACGCAAGTTCGTCCAGCGTCCGCAAGATAACAGCACGTTGTCGCGTTTCGTCGCTACTCGACGGTTGGCTGCGCTGAGCGCGTCCAATGGCATGAGCCGACTTAGCGGAAATTTTGTCATGAATGGCCCACCAATGTCTTGCTCGTTCTCTCTGGAAAGAGCGAGAGAGAGAGAGAGAGAGAGAAATCTGAAGACTGCACAGCACACCTGCCCTTGGTTGAACAAGATTCCGAAATGAGGTGATGTCTCCAAAAATAATTTGGAGTTTTTCTCACTCAGCTCCAGGGTCGCACTTTCAAGCTGTTCCGATTGTTGGGTCTTATTCGGTTTGTGACCTTTCACGGTCTCTCCGAAGACCTGTCAGCGAACTCATCGTAAATGGAAGCCTCGATGAACGTACAACACACCTGGCGCTTGGTTGAGGAAGAGGTTGAAAAGGGGTTTGGGTGATGTCTACGTCCCCCACAATTACGTCGGTCCATGCTTGGCCCCAACAGGCTCCGAAGTCGTCATCACCAACGACCCCCTTCCTTGCTATCTCCACGGATCTCATCGTAAATGATGAAAGCTCTGAAGCCTGCAAACCTATCATTTGTTGAAAAGGGGGCCAAATGGATTATGACAATTCTGGAGCCTGCCTTTGGTTAAAGACGCGGTCGAAATGGGGCCCGGGTGACGACTACGTCTTCCAAAATTATTTGTAGTTTTTCCCACCCCCCTCCAAAGTCATACTTGGTTGATCTGACGCTTGCTGAATCAAGCTGTGTTAACGTATCACCATAACTACACCCCCAAATATCAGCTTTGATCCTCAGATCTTTGACTAATCAATCAACAGCAAAATCTTCTCGGTTTGCAAGTAGAAAGTGTCACCGACAACTCTCTTTATCGCTCTCTCCTCAGACCTCATCTGCAGCCGAAATAGAACACCTGCCTTTGATTGAAAAAGGGGCCGGCCCATATTGGGCTCGGGTGGTGGCTACGTCTTTTTTCACCCAGTTCCAAGGTCGTAGTTTCAACCTGTTCATGCCTGGTGATCCTTGGATCAAGTCGATACGAGGTCTATCGCCTCCAAAACAACAGTTTGGCGACCTCTTTGACCCCCAACAGCAAGATCTCCTCTTGCTTTGGGGACCTTGTTCGGTTTGCAAGTCGAGTCCCCCTCGCTCTCTTCATCGATTTTTCAACGAACTCATCGCAACCCCAATGAAAATTCTGGAACCTGCCCTGTGTTAATTAAAGTCGAGTGATAACTGCGTCTCCCGGCCAGTTCGAAGGTCATAGTTTCAAGCCGTCCATCCATCCATCCTGATGCTTGTCGGGTCAATTTGCGCTGAATAAAAGTTCTACGACTACGGTGGCTATCGCCCCCAATTAAGAATTTGGCGCCTCCTTTGACCTCTAGATTAATCTTTTTGGTCGATCTGCAAGATTCAAAGGATCACCAATGACCCCCTCGCTCTCTACACGGACGTTTTAACAAACTCAGGAACTCGATGAAAATTCTGGGGCTGGGCCTGGACGACGTCTACGTCTACCAAAATTATGTTGAGGCTTTTCCCGCCCAGCTCCAAGGTCATACTTTCAAGTTGTCCGCGCCTGATAATCGCTCCACCCCCCTCTCTCTGTCCACAGGCTTGATGAACCTGTACAATACACCTACCCCTGATTGAACAAGGGGCCGTAATGAGGCCTGGGAGGGTCTACATTTCCCAAAATTGCTTGTTGCTTTCTCCACCTCAACAAAGTCATAGTTTCAAGTCGTCCATATCTGATATTGTTACGGTAATAATTTAAGTAACATGAAATGAGGGACGTAGCTTAATATAACAATACATTTATTAACAGCAAATTACAAGTACAATTACTTACATTGTATCTGGGGCACTTACGGACAATTAGACTAGTTGACACTGACTAGATTTGTTCTAATTATGCGCTAGTGTTCGCTTTGTCGCCTTTTTATAGGGGGTTTCGTGACGTCAATTATTGCCTTGACATTTGTGCACACGGCCCTGCGTTAGATCTGTGCCCGTAGATGAGTCATAAGATTTTGCGCACGGCCCGCGAATGAATCATCGCTGAGTTATGGGCATGTGCATCTTTACTGGTTTTCTTATCCTAGTTACAATATTTCTTGGGTCTACAGTAGAGTATCATTTCTGTCGGCCCCAAATATGAGCTTGGCGCTCTCTTTGACCCCCGAACTAATCAACAGCAACGTCTTTCCCATTTGAATGGGGGCCTCGCTGGGGTTTGCAAGTAGAAATTATCATCACCAACGATCCCTCTACAGACCTCATTGTAGATGGAAGGCTTGATGAACGTTCCGAAGGCTGCGCGATATACTTGTCCTTGGTCGAAGAAGAGACCGGAATGGGGCCTTGATTTCTACGTCTCCCAAAATCATTCGAGGCTTTTCCCATTCAGCTCCGAGGTGGTACCACCTGAAGTGTTAAACGTGCAGGCCTTTTTTTTTTAATGCGCGAAGAACGAAGTAGGCAAAATTGGGTCCTCTGAACTAGGTAACTTAAAGTACGACCTTGGGGCTGGGTGGAGAAAGCCTGAAATGATTTAATTTTGGGACAGACTCTGCTTCGGCCCCGCTGTGCAACCTCCAGAACTTTCGTCGAGGTTGGTGTGAGTTTGTTGAAAGGTCTACGCAGAGAGCGAGAGGGTCATTGGTGACACTTGTGACTTGCGAACCGAGCAAGGCCCCCAAATCAAATGGGGCGACAAAACTGGTGTTTTTGGGGCGATAGACAATCTGGTGAAAGATACAGAGGTGCTCTGCCAATCGCTTTGACGCCGGCGCACGAACGGAAAAAGTTAGTGTGCGAGTGTATCGGCCGGGGCATCATTTCGAGTGACACGTTGGGGCGCTTCTGGTCTGCACGCCCGCACACGATCCTCCGACTTTCCTGCCTTTATAGTGTTATCTTTGTCGCGCCGACCGCACTCGAAATAGCGAACTGAGCGCATGGTCCAGGTTCGTGCGATTACCTGACTTATCTTCTACCGTGGGTGGGTACCAAACTTCTTTTGCGCAAGTTGAGTCACATAAGGGTGCTCTTCCGGGCAAAATTATGGGGCGATCGGGCCCGCTCGCTCTTGTAACCCCCGTTCGTTACTTTGGGAGTTCAACCCATAGCAACTCGATGCTGACCCTCCCGAGTGGTGCGGTGCTCACCCCCGTCCCGGTCTGGCGCACAGAACCTGCTCGAGAGGGCCTCAAAGTTGGCGCCGGGTAGGGGTAGCTGACGGAAAAAAATCTTTTCCCCGAAAACGGAGCCGCGACGTTCCCATGTTGCACTCTCTTGGCGTGTTTTTTTGATATTGCGGCCGTTAGAAATTTTTTTTATGGAAATCCGTAAATACGTGTTTTAGACCCGTCCTTCGGATGATTTTTGGTGACGATCGCGAAGCGATCGCCCGTCGCTGTCGGAAGCCAGGGGACGAAAAGTTCGGGGGTGCAGTTTGCACACCACTTTTTGGGAATTTTTTTCGACCCTTAAACGTGATCGGATCGCGACGAGCCTTTCGGCATCGTACGGCAGAAAAGGTCCGAGAAACCGACGGCGGGGTCGATTTTGCGATCGGACGCGGGAGGGGGAAGATTTTGTATGGGGGTTTCCAAAAATGGCCGTTTTTGAGCGTTCAAAAAATCCCACCGCCCTTATTTACGGACCGAATCGGACTAAACTCGGAACGTAGATGCGGGGCAGTAACATCTTTATACCTGCGGACGCTCAACCCCGAGTCCGGCCGTGGATTTTAGTTACGGCCCGAAAACCGCCGTTTTTACAACACATTTTCGAAAATATCTCGAAAACGTGGCCCTATAATTTTTTTAAACTCTCTCACACGCAAGAAGTCCTCCCCGGGTACCTAACCTATGGGGCCTCTATCGCGGGAAATGCGCTTTTTCGAGATATGATGATTTGTTGAAATTTGTCGAATTTGCGAGCTTTTCTTCCGGAATTTTTTACGGCACCTTAGGGGGCTCGGATCGAATCGAGGTGCACGTCATCGCACGGCAGAAAATGACGAGGAGCACGATGCCGCCGCGCGTTTGAAGATCGGACGACCGGGAGGGCCGCTACAGGGCCGTACTCCCGGAAAAGTCCCATATCTCAAAAACCAACTAAATTTTTTCTTGTTTTGGTCTCTACTATCACCTGTCGACGTGTGCAGGATTCTTTTATTAACCCCCAGTATATTATAAGGGCGAGCTTTGTTTAGCGAACTGGAGGGCAATTTATACACGGCTTTAAATAAATGCCTGTATTTAAAGGCGCGCGTTGCGGTAATAAAATTCTAATCCCCGCAGGGATTATGGGGGTAAGCCGGCGGATTTATAAGCGGGGGAGGGGGGAGACACCGACCTGCACTTGGAATATGGTGACGGTATCGTCGAGCATCTGCACCCGTATGGCGAGCATCTTGCCGCCCTTCTTCGGGGTGGCCGGGGGCGTCCTGATACCACCGTCTACTCCGGCCGGGGTGGAATGTGAGTGGTGCATGCCGCCTCCGCCGCTTCCGGCGCTGGACAGTTGACCTGTGGAGCCGCTGGTGTCGCGGGTGACCTCCATCTCTTCACGCCAACACTTTCGTTAGACCTAGAAAAATATAAACGCATGTACATATACGTCAGTACGTCAGAGCGAAGGGGGCACCTCAATAAAAGCGGAGCTGAGCCAGTTTTAATTTAATGAACAGGTTTTTTTTTTTTTTTTTAAATCAATTAATGAGAAACGTATCGGGTGCTGACGCAAGTCGGGTTCGATTTTCTCCGTCGGAGTGCAATCATAATACGAAGCCTGCTGTGACAGTGCGTCTTGAATTACAAAGTACGTACATATACGAGTACAAAACACATCCAAGGTTGCATGCCGTGACTGGTATTACGTAGCATTAACGTTGCTGAGACTGTTGCTGCATAATAAATGCTGCCCGATCGTTAACTCCTAAATAATTCCTCATTCGCTGCAGGACCAAACCTGCGCGTGGAATTAAGGGATTACATTCAATGTCCCTAGGCAATCAATTAACTCTAAAAAAATTAAAAAAAAAAGAAATAAATAAACCCCCAGGTGACGTGTAAGTGTATAGTCGAAACCTTCGCAGTTAATTCTTTCTGGGACACCCTGTATAGGTACGTGGCGATTACGCTTGTCAAAAGCGAGGTGCTGCAGATTTGTCTTCGGTCGACCGACGACGGCAAAAAATGGGGCGATTCCTCCCCCCGCCCCCCGAGCAGAAACTCGACCATACGACCATGTTGTTGCTTGCTGGAACGTCATCGTCGCAGTTTGCCTTGAAACAGTTGAAACGGAGCGGAGAAGGCGAGGGCGAGTTGCAAGTCAGTCACAGCTGACCAACTCTCCCACGAAAGGCGAGCGGTCATTAGAACGGAATGTCCTCCGCTCTTTCGGACTTCAAACCCCAAAATCGGGGGATTTCTACGTGCCCCTGTATCTGTATGTACAGGGTGACTTGAATAGACCGACAGTAAACAAATAAATAGTTTCCGGGAGAGCAACGTATGTGGGGAAAAATTTTAAACTAAACAAGTGAATTAAATAAAATTTCTGCTACTTCTACTTCCGCCTAGTTTTTAATATGTACCTACTTCCGTAGATGTAATAGTTTCATTGGTTATACAGGGTGTCTCGAATCTGTTATATTCTGGGGGAATTCAGTGAATACAAGAATTACAAGATTTTTTTTGTCCTACTTCCGGTTGACCTTGAAAGATAATTGCGTCGCCATCAAATGCGCCAATTACCTTTCTGTAATTAAATTTGTTTTCCCAACCTCCTACTGTTACTTCTCATTTTCGAGACGAAAGTCCTTGACAGGCGGTCTGAAACACCCAGTAGACGGCGAGGCCACATCTACATAGTAAATTATAATGACAAGAAAGGTGCCGAAAGAAGATTCCAACAAAAGGAACCGAACAAATAATTTAATTTAATTATTTTTTTTCTTTTTGCTGCAAAGGCAACAAACAGCAAAATAAAAGAAAAGGTTTCGTGAAAAACCAAACAATAAGCATTGTTGCAAAATTACGGGAGGCCAGTTTCTACAGTATGGCGGTTTTTCGATGATCAGTAGCGTAGCAAGCGCAAGTTCTTTTAAGTAGATATTTTTACGAAAGAACTCCAGTGTCTAGAATACAATCACAGTATAGAAATTTACGTCGTACACAGTTATGACATTGGCTGTCGGTATCTTTGATGTTGGCCGTATCGTTTTGGTTGACCTTCGCCATCATAATGCGGATAGATAATTTGCGGGATATTTAAGACAATTAGAGAGATTATTTGAGATTGTAGAGGCTAGCCGCACGAGAATTGCCGCCCTATTAAACAATTTTTGTGTAAGTTTAGGAAAAAGTTTAATGCAAACGTTCATCCCAAAGCTGCCGTGCAACCAGCGAGCATCAACTGACGGAAAATTGCCCATTCTGTGGATAGTACAGCGCCCAGAAATTTTCTCCACTAATAAAACACGTCTTTGTCACTACTACATACGAAGTAAATATCTATACTGTGATACAATGGATAATTTTAGGATCTTATTTAGCTAAATTTAGTGTGAGCTAGTGTCTTATAAACAATGGTGAATCGTGTGGCTTGTGGTCATTCCGGAAATTTGTAAAACGCTTGTGTATGCCTGTAATCTACAGCGACCATATTTAGTTACCACTTTGTTAGTAGTACGACTCCCTCCTGTTTATTCTTAGCTCGTTGGTGTTCGTTCACCTTAGTTACCACTTTGGACAAGAAGCTACTGTTAGTGTGACTCCCTCCTGTTTATTCTTAACTCGTTGGTGTTCGTTCACCTTTGAACTATGTATAATGAATTTGGTAATTTTGAAAGCATTCCCTTTCTTATCCTCTTAACAATTTTAAATATAAATTGAAAACAATTTCCAGGAGCGCAAGACGTCCGTCGCCTTCCTGACGTCAAGACAGTTCATGAATTATTTAGCCTGTTCAAGTAAGGCAGCGCAAAGTAAATAAATTTGAGAGGAAATTACACCTTCTGCAAGTTGGTGGGGATTGATGATATTTATTGGTATGTTCGCAAAATGACAGTTACGTAAATATGTATGTCAGTTTACTTGACATTCGCACTGTCAAACTGACAGTACGTTGCAATAACTGCACACTTGTGACATTTCCTGTTTTATTCATCATTTTTAAATCCATTCGTGGGTCGCCGGGTGGCTCGGCGGTAGCCTAGCCGACTTAGGGCCGGTTGCTCAAACATCGGTCAACTTTGAACTTGGTTCTGTGATTACGGCCTTTACAAATGTTGCCATGGTGGTAGAACCAAGTTCAGAGTTCAAATATTCGAGCAACTGGCCCTTAGTAAGTCGTGTCGCTCGGTGGCGTAGGTTCGAATCCTACCGTTAGCCATGGATGTTTGTGCTGTGCATGAACTTAGACCCAGCTTTACCAAACATAGAAAATTGCCGTAAGACAATGAAGCAGCATTGCTGCGCAAAGCGAAAGAAAGAAATCTATTCGTAATAATTAATACACCTTAGACAGGTGCCGTTAATTTTGGGAGCAAACAAATATTTTCTAATGTTAATTATACGCCTAATCTAATCTGGCTTTTATCCGCTGACATGTTAGTATGTAATTGAATATATGAGTACACTGAAAACAATGATTTTTTTCCAAATTTTGACACTGACAGTGTGCGGATGTCAAGTAAAGGAACTATACTACTGTTAGCGTCAGTGTCCTATCTGAGAGTTCTTATTCTGTGATAGAAGAACAAAACTGTTCCACCCAGCACCGTCAGATGGCGATTACGCACATTTATTTATCGTGCTTAGTACTATTTACATTTAAAACCTTTATTTTTAAATGAAAAATACTTTTGACTTTTTATATGATTTGTAATAGTATTTGTACTTGTGCTTGTATTATGTATCAAATGTAACTGTATCTGAGTACATGGCACCATCTAGTGACTTATTGTCAGAGTAGAACCAAAACCACTACAGTTCCAGTTTCTTTTATAAAGCAAGCGAGCACAGTAGCCAAACTTCAATAAATTACAGTTCCCTTTTTCCTTATTTTATGACAAGTATTCAACGCCTTCTACTGATACTTGGGTAAACCAGGAGCTGTAAATGAGAGGGATTTAAACTCCTGAACCTGGCGCCATCTAGTATCAACTAGTCGAACTTTAGGTACAATTCAGGAGCGGTACAAATCTGTTAATTTCTCAATTCATTAAAGAGACAGTGTTAAAAACGAAAGGGATTTAAATTCCTGAAACCTGGCGCCATCTAGTATCAACTAATCGAACTCCTTTCGCTGCCAAATCAAAGAGACGTTAAAAAGAGAAGCGAAAAAGAACAAAGCTTCAGTTTAACTCGAATCCTTAAGGCCCGTACGAGTCTGCGCAATAGATTTCGCTTGTCGATTTGCTATGCAATTTTCTGACTAATTATTATTGAAGCCTGTAAGGGCGAAGCCACTAGGCCTAGATCTGAAGAGTGAGATTTTGTATATCATAAAATTTATAAACGCCTTAGGTAAATGAATGTAAACATCGACAAGGACGTTTGCGAACCCATTCATTTTTACAATGCAGTTTTGTAACTGCACTTATTTCGTTCATCGCCTACTGTTTGTTTGCCATAGAAGTATCGTCGTCTGGGGTACAATGTTTCATTTTATTTGCGAAAAATAGAATTTTTCTAATATTTTGAGAGGTGTCCCAATACATTTGAGCGCGGCTGTACATCATTTTATTTTACTTTCTGTGTAATTTTTAGCAGAATCGGCGAGGAAAAAAAACAGCAACGTCACCGTTTCAGCGCACGTCCTCATCATCAAGCGCTAACTTGAAATTACCGCGGAATTTGAAAAGATGTTGCACTTCAGATACGAGAGGTCCTCGAGGCCCTCTTCGCCGACATTTAATTTTAATTAAACGTAGTCGTCGTCACTTAAGTCACTTCACATAATTAATGAAGAGTATGAAGTTAAGAAAGGGTGATAGCTAAAGTGTAGAGATTAAAATGCAGTGACAAGATGTAACTTCGCGTTAGATCGATTCACTTCACAAAAAAAAAAATATATAATAAAAATTTTAATACTAGCAAGCTTCCAAGCACTTAGCAAATTCAAGTGTCTACTTAAAAAAGTCTGTTATGGTAAAACAGAAAAAGTAGGATCACCTGAAGTGATAAGTTGCAACCAATAATTGCTTTGGATTATATTCTGTGGTGATAAGTTTGCATTCAGAGTCGGAATCAAGTTATCAATAACGACAGGACATCACTTCGCTCTAAATACAAGAGACTTTAGGGTGTCACTTCATAAAAAATAAATAAAAAACTTCAATAGAAAGCATCAGTACGCGTAAAATCATTCTAACTACACAAAAAAAGTGGCGTCAAATGTAAGACGATAAAGGTAGAATGATGAAGTGATGATTCATCTGTGATAAATTAGTGTGAAGATTATCATCGATTTAAAAATAAAATAAAATAAAACAGAAAAGGCAGGATGTTTTTGTTTTTATTTTGAATGAAGTGAAAAGGCAAAATCTTTTCTGTTTATTTTTTAATGAAGTGATAGGTTGTAACCAATAATTACTTGAGATTATAAAATTGTCTTTTGTGACGAGTTTACACTCGGAGTCAAATTATCAATGAGGATGAGAAAATATCACTTCGCTTTAAATAGATTAATTTTAGGATGTCACCACTTCAATAAAAAACCGCAACAGAATCAGTACAGTAACATCGATTTGCAGAAAATCGCTCAAACTGTTCAAAAAAAAGGCGGCAAACGTAAAAACTTTAGAATCACTAGAAGTGACGAATTATCTGCGATAAATTAGTGTGAAGGTCAACATCTATTCATCTTTGTTCTAGATTTATACACCTTACACTATCATTTAAAAATAAAACAGAAAAGGTGTGATCACTTAAAGTGATAAGTCGTAGTAATCAAGAATTACTTTGGATTATGACATTATCGTCTGCGATAAGTTTACACGAGATCGATTCGGTTCGTGTAATTCTATGAGAATCGTCGATGTTACCACCGTGTCGTGGACGATTGGCGGGAAGGCCGGTGAGGTGACGGCCCTAGCGGTGGCGTCGATTATTCGGCGGTTCCCTGTCACCCGTCGGGCAGAGATTCGATCCGTATTAATTGCAAGGAATAAGGTAGGAAGGTAAGGGAGCGTTGGGGACGGCCTCAATCTGCCTACTCCGTCCCGTCAATGATCCCGGAGGATCTGAGAGCGAGTGAACGGACGCGGGCCCTTTTATTCGGTCGACCGAGGGTGTTTACAGGAACCGGCTCGGTCGGGTGTCCGCTCTGACGTCATAATCCCCCGAGTCACTCGAGGTTGAAAAGTTTAAACAAAGAAAACTTTTTTATTTCCCCGCCGACCCAGGGTTTTCTTTATGTCATCGGATAGCGCTTTTCGCGGGCTTTAATTTGATGTCGCGCCCGGCGAAATCCGACGGGCGGAAACGCCTGAAATTGCGACGGAAGCGCGGGAGTGCTTCCGGTCGCGTAACAATTTTTTTAGCGGTACGATCGGGATGAAATTTGGTAGGATTGTCTGGGATACTACTCTGAATATTTTTACAAAGTTTCAAGTTGATCTGACGGTACAATTAAAAGTTATTCGAACTTAATTAAGCGCGGGCGGTGATTGGCTGACGTTTGGAAACTAGCCTTTGTCTATGATTACAATGTAAATCGCAACGTGATGCTGCGAGCGATAAAGTTGAAAGAGTGATATTAATTATGTGCCTAGCCGTTTCCGCATGAGAAATAATTAACCTACAATTGATATAATAATAAAATAACTTAAAATTAATAATAACTAAAGGTCCGCGGAACGGCGTTGGTAACAGAATCGTTGTTTTGTATTCGGTTCGTGTAATTCTATGAGAATCGTCGATTTTATTTGGTTTTCGGTTCGCGTAACTCTATTTTTATTTCAGTAGATATGAACCGGCAGCTATGCTGCCTTCTTCAGTACTCAACGTGCACACACACTCATAAGTTAGGAACAAATATTTTTTTTTATTATTTTTAAAACCACTGCCCGTCTCCTTTACCGTTCTCAATTTTTTTTGTTTTTGTTTTTGCGAATTATTTACTCTTTATAAATATAGTTTCCCGTTAGTCTAACTTCTGCTGTTTCCCATTCATTTCTTCTTCAGATATTGTCACTCTCTGACGGTTGAGAATCATTGATTTTTTGTGTTATGTTCGGTTCGCGTAATTCTATGAGAATCGTCGATTTTCTTTTTGTTTTCGGTTCGCGTAATTCGTGTTTATTCTGACGTTCATTGATTTTCCAATGTTATTTTCATAATAAACTAAAAAATTGTTAATCTTAACAATTAAACAGTATTGTTATTAATTATAATATTATATTATTATAATAGCTTACATATAGTCGCCCCAGTTTTGTATCGGTTTTGTGGTCTTGCTATTGTCGGGGTCTTAAACTAAAAAAAAATTAATTAAAAAAAAAAACAGCAACGTCACCGTTTCAGCGCACGTCCTCATCATCAAGCGTCAACTTGAAATTACCGTGAAATTTGAAAAGATGTCGCACTTCAGACACGAGAGGTCCTCAAGGCCCTCTTCGCCGACATGAAACACCGGCGTTATCCGCTTATGTAACGTCCACTTAACCCAATTTTAATTAAACGTCGCGTCGTCGTCGTCGTCATCGATTGCACGTTTTAATTTCGCGTTATCTCGTAAGTATCTTGGATTTATCGGTTTTATTATAAGGCGACTTAAATAATTCGAACCGACACCGTTCGAACAGCGTTGGGATTTACAACCTCCTTGGGGTCGATGAAAAGGGTCTACACCTTGGATTTATCAATTTTACCAAAACCGTTTGGACCAGGGGTATCTAACCCCCTTGAGGTCAATGAAAAGTGTCGATAAAGCGACACATCGACTTAAAAATAGTTCAAGCCAACACCGTTTGAACTGAACGAGGTATTCCCCACCCCGCTTTGGAATCGATGAAAACTTGAAAAGGGTCGATAGCTTGGATTTATCAATTTTATCGAAATTGTTTGAACCAGGAATTTCTAACCCCCTTCAGGTCAATGAAAAGGGTCTATATGTTGGCTTAAGGATTCCCGACTCCCTTGAGGTCGATGAAAATTTGAAAGAGTCGATAAACCTAAAGGAGTCATTCGATGAATTTTTAGGGGATCTTCTGGAGGTCGATGAGTTTAATTTCCTTGTACATTAAAGAGGGGTACGTCCGCATCCCAAAGGAAACCTTTTTTTTTTCGAAGGGATCGTCGAAGCTGGGTTCTTTTTTTTTTAACTTGTGTTGATTAATTACGGCGGCGCCAATTTGACTTCGGCGTCGACGCCTCTGCCAGTTAATATGTCGTCGTGGTCGTCGGATGAGGCGGGAAACGAAATTAGCAGCGCGTGGCACGTGTTCCGCGTCAGGACGCTCTAAATATGACGACGACGACGACGACTTCCTGTCTTCGAATGTGGAGGAGCGAAGGTGTGCTGCTTTCTTCACGGCGAACAATAAAGACAGTGTCAACGACCCAGGTTTTCTAGAATTATTAAAATACGACCGGCGTTTTTTGACCAACACACATTTATGGCTCAATTTCTTTTGTTTTTGCTTTGAAAATTCTGACGCAATCCCCAATCAAAGTACACTAAAGGCTGCGCCCATCTTATTACCAAAAATGAAACCCTGTGTCCAGTTTAAAAAAGTTTGGGAACCATCGGGTTAATCGTGACGCCATCTTAGATATAACGGGCTGGGTTCGGCATAACGCTCGGGGCACGCTCTGAGCAGAAGTGTGAGAGAGAACGAATGCGTTTCAGTGCATGTAAGAGTGAGAGGAGTGTTATGTCGAAATGGTCGAATGCACCCACAATATAAATACGTTTGGCGCCCAACAAGGTTATTTTAACATTTCGTTTTTTTTTTCGTATCTGTTTCGTTTTGATGTCCTTTTCTAAATTCTGTCTTTTGTTTTCTCGTTCACTTCTGAATTTTATTTTTCTTGGTCAACGAATATATTTTTAACATTTTCTCTAATATCTCAATTGTTCCATTACACAATAAGCGTTTGGCGCCCAACGTGGGGCCCTCAATACTATCGTAAATTTTTACGCAAACAGATTGAATCATTCATCGACTGACTATAGTCAGTACTAAGTAATTACTTGTTTTTTTTTTCTAAGCGACGTTATCTTTTCTGTAATTCCTTCTAATCATGGGCGTTGCGGGGTATTTCGGAATGGGAGGAAAGAGACGACAAAATCAAGAGTGTGAGTCAATGAATACAACTGTTACCAACGCCGTTCCGCAGACCTTTAGTTATTATTAATTTTAAGTTATTTTATTATTATATCAATTGTAGGTTAATTATTTCTCATGTGGAAATGGCTAGGCACATAATTAATATCACTATTTCAACTTTATCGGTCGTAGCATCACGTTGCGATTTACATTGTAATCATAGGTAAGGCTGGTTTCCAAACGTCAGCCAATCACCGCCCGCGCTTAATTAAGTTCGAATAACTTCTAATTGTACCGTCAGATCAACTTGTAACTTTGTAAAAATATTTAGAGTAGTATCGCAGACGATCCTACCAAATTTCATCCCGATTGTACCGCTAAAAAATAGTTACGCGACCGGAAGCACTCCCGCGCTTCCGTCGCAATTTCAGGCGTTTCCGCCCGTCGGAATTCGCCGGGCGCGACATCAAATTAAAGCCCGCGAAAAGCGCTATCCGATGACATAAAGAAAACCCTGGGTCGGCGGGGAAATAAAAAAGTTTTCTTTGTTTAAACTTTTCAACCTCGAGTGACTCGGGGGATTATGACGTCAGAGCGGACACCCGACCGAGCCGGTTCCAGGAAACACCCTCGGTCGACCGAATAAAAGGGCCCGCGTCCGTTGACTCGATTTCAGATCCTCCGGGATCATTGACGGGACGAAGTAGGCAGATTGAGGCCATCCCCAACGCTCCTTTACCTTCCTACCTTATTACTTGCAATGAACACGGATCGAATCTCTGCCCGACGGCGGAATCGAACTTTGATAAATTGTTTTTTTTCGTTTTAACTGTATATTCATTCAATATACATATGTCTTTTCCCTTTTGCTAACTTCGTGTTCACCATTTATTGTACCTTGTCCCGAGAAGCAACGAACTAACCGGACACTCCACAATCCGCTTCAGGGGTTTCGAGGAGCGCCATTCGGACGACATGGAACCGCCGAGGAATCGTCCACGACACGGTGGTAACAATAAACGATTCTCAACCGGCAGAGAGTGACAATATCTGAAGAAGAAATGAATGGAAAACAGAAGAAGTTGGACTAATAGGAAACTGCATTTATAAAGAGTAAATAATTCGCAAAAACAAACAAAAAAAGTGAGAACGGTAAAGGAGACAGACGGTGGTTTGAAAAATAACAAAAATATTATTTGTTTCAACTTGTGAGTGTGTGCGCGCGTGAGCACTGAAGATGGCAGCGTAGCTGCCGATACGTATTTAATGAAATAAGAATAGAGTTACGCGAACCGAAAACCAAAGAAAATCGACGATTCTCATAGAATTACACGAACCGAATACAAAACAACGATTCTCAACCGGCAATATCTGAAGACGAGATGAATGAAAAATAAAAGAAGAAATTCTAATAGGATAAAGAACAGAAGAAGAGCCACAAAAAGTGCTGCTAAAGTTTGCAATTAACAAATATTATTGGTTCTTTTTTTTGTTGGCGAGAGGGACACGCCTTCTGGCTTCATTTGTACACGCAAAATCTAACCATTAACAAATATACACCATTGGTTCTTTTGTTGCTCAATAGGGAAGGGGAGCTTGCAGACACGCCTCTTGGATACGCCCCTAGCACCATCTCTATTCGATGCAATACAATAAGTTTCGAGAGACAAGGAAAGGAAGATTATATATTTTTTTATTTAATAACGTCATTCTTCCAATAACTCCGACGTTGCTAGAAACAAGAGAATTTCGTTGCGCGCTTGTTAAATGCGATCGTTACTGCAAACGTTAACGAGATGGCGCCGAGTGAGGGCCTTCATCGTCTCTTTTTTTACATTGAATATTTATATAGGATTTCGATTTAATCGAAACTCGTTGATCCTTTGTTTATTAAGGATGATGAAGTAGATAGAGTAGGAAACGTCAAATAATAGTCGTCCAAGTTTTGTATCGGTTTTATGGTGTTGCCATAAAAAGCGGCTTTCTGTCGGTTCCAAGGGTTGTTTGTGACCCCTGCAGTTCTTAACTTGTTCACACTGTCACACTCTAAATCGTTAGACGTAAAGTCCTAAAATTTGGCGCAGCCAGAGTAGACCTTTCGAAATGCATGCAGTGCATACAAGTAGTTAATTTACGATCGCAAATTCGTTAGATGCTTTTTGTATATGCAATTAAGAGGCGAAGTTATTTGGAGCACGCGCGGAGGAAAAAAAAATGAGAAATCCAAACAACTCCGGGATTCTGATTAAACCGTGGGAGCGCGTGCATAAATAATTACATAGTTACGTCTGGAATGAGTGTGCGAATTAAACGAATTATGATGCTCTTACTATTTTGTTCGAAATGATATGACGCAGGAAGCGTCTTCGAAATTAATTTAAAAGAAAGAAAACGCAATGGATTTTAAATACTTAAATCCCGGCACGCAATCAGATTTTTAATCTCCACATCCATCTGAGGATAATAATGATAATGGGAATTACGTTATGTACCTACTCTTACGATTTTCCAACGATTCGGAAGGTCGAACGAAATGGGATCCGAGCGCGCGTAACCGAAAGTCGAGACTTATCTGAAATTATCGCTGGAATTTTGTTTGAATAAGATGATAACGGGGACGTGCACTTTTTTTTAAAGAATTTTTATGCGTGAGAGATTCTTGGAAACATTATGTTTTTAACGGCGTAAGATAGGTAGATAACATTCATGACGCGAGCTGTACGCATCGGAAACAAAACACAACCTTCCATGAGAAGTATCTACTTTGATAAAATCTAAAGGAAACTGAAATCCACTCAGCGCCATCTCGTTAACGATCGCATGCAAGTACCGATTTATTCTTTTAGTATGTGTCGCATCTAACTGCGACGCAGCAATTTTGTTTTTGTATTAGGGGCGTATCCAGGAGGCGTGTCTATAAGCTTCCCTCCCTACCAAGCAAAAGAAAGGGCCAATACTATTTGCTAGCGGTTAAATTTCGCGTGTACAAATGAACTCAAGCGGTGTATCCCTCCCACCAACCTAAAAACAACCAATAGTATTTGTGAATGGTAAATTTTTGCATGTACAAATGAATCCAGGGGGCGTGTCCATCTCACGAAGGATCCAACGCAACCCAAGGGGCGTGTCCCTCCCCCCAACCTAAAATAACCAACAGTATTTGTTAATGGTAAATGTTTGCAAGCACAAATGAATCCAGGGGGCGTGTCCATCTCACTAACCACAAAAAGGGAACCAATGGTATTTGTTGAAGGTAAACTTTAGTAATTTTGCGGAGTCCTAACGGTACTTGATCTCCTTGATAGTAGTAATTTTTATCCATATTTTGCAAGCGAAATGAAAAATTGCTAAAATGTATAAACAAAAAGAAAAACTGACAGAAAGGATTTTAACCTCGAGAAAAAAATTAAAAAACTAGAAAATAGTTTCCAGTTACAGTTAAATAGCCTTTAGTTTCCGCTTCGTTTGACTATTTTTTTTCTACCGTGCGATCAAATAAATTTCAGATCAGAGTAGGCGTTGCATGATAACAGTTGAATTTTATTTGTAAGTTAACTGAGTGGGTCAGCAAAATTCCATTGGACATGCTGAAAATCTTTCGATTTTCAAATAGTTCCTCGCCGGATGAGAGTCGTTGATTTTCTTTTGGCTTCGGTTCGTGTAATTCTACATCTACTGCAATTTTTCTTCGACTTCTCATATCGAAATAATTCTCCTCGAGCCATACCTCAATTTCCTGTGCTTTGTCTGGTTTTGATTGCAACACAGGGTGACCGTCAAACTTATTATGTTAAGCGGGTAAAAACCTGTGGAAATTTCTGTTACTTTCAACATCGTGTGTAGGCCTAGCAGTACCAAGTTTGGATTAAAGACTACCAGGTGGCGCCCTTTTTACATTCATTCATTGGCGCCCTTTCGAGCTAGTGATTTTTATACAATTTATTTTTTGTTTTCTTGTAAGTGCTTTGCTTTTTGAACGTTTCATTTTATTCTTCGCTTTTCATTGTTTGCATATTTCAGTTTGCATTTGTTCTTTGTTCTTGTGTTTTAGTGAATTATTTGCTTTTTTCCCTTTTGTTTACTTTTGGTCCTCCTTCTTTTGTTTTTCATTCATCTCTCCTTCAGAGATATTGTCGCTCTCTGCCGGATGAGAATCGTCGATTTTCTTTTGTTTTCGATCGGTGTAGTTTTTCTCGATTGTCCAATCATTCCTCCCCGGATAAAAAAAACGACGATTTTCTTTTGTTTTCGGTCCGTGTAGTCTCTCTCTCGATTGTTAAATGATTCCTCGCCGGATAAAAAACGACGATTTTCTTTTGTTTTCGGTCCGTGTAGTCTCTCTCTCGATTGTTAAACAATTCCTCGCCGGATAAAAAACGACGATTTTCTTTTGTTTTCGGTCCGTGTGGTCTCTCTCGATTGTCAAATTATTCCTCGCCGGATAAAAAACCTCGATTCTCTTTTGTTTTCGGTCCATGTAGTCTCTCTCGATTGTCAAATCATTCCTCGCCGGATAAAAGAAACCTCGATTCTCTTTTGTTTTCGGTCCGTGTAGTCTCTCTCGATTGTCAAATCATTCCTCGCCGGATAAAAAACGACGATTTTCTTTTGTTTTCGGTCCGTGTAGTCTCTCTCGATTGTCAAATCATTCCTCGCCGGATAAAAAATAAACGTCGATTCTCTTTTGTTTTCGGTCCGTGTAGTCCCTCTCGATTGTCAAATCATTCCTCGCCGGATAAAAAAACGTCGATTCTATTTTGTTTTCGGTCCGTGTAGTCCCTCTCGATTGTCAAATCATTCCTCGCCGGATAAAAAACGTCGATTCTATTTTGTTTTCGGTCCGTGTAGTCTCTCTCGATTGTCAAATCATTCCTCGCCGGATAAAAAAAAAGTCGATTCTCTTTTGTTTTCGGTCCGTGTAGTCTCTCTCGATTGTCAAATCATTCCTCGCCGGATAAAAAACGTCCATTCTCTTTTGTTTTCTGCCCATGTAATTCCATATTTATTTCAGTTTTCCTTCGACTTTTCACACTGAAATGATTTTCCTCTCGAGTTGGCGATTTTTTAAATTTTTTTCCGCTTTCTTGATAGTCCTTTGATTTTCTGTTGTGTGCGTCCTATGAGAATCGTCGATTTTCTTTTGTTTTCGGTTCGCGTATTTCTATATTTATTTCAATTTTCCTTTCACATTTTATATTGCCCACCTTCTTTTGTTTTTCGTTCATCTCTCCTTCTATTGTCGCTCTCTGCCGGACCATAATCGTGGATTTTCTTTTGTTTTCGGTTCGTGCAATCTCTCGATTTTCAAATCGTTCCTCCTAGGTTTTCTTTTGTTTTCGGTTCGTGTAATTCTAGATTTACTGCATTTTCCTTTGACTTTTCACATTGAAATGATTTTCCTCTTGAGTTGGCGATTTTTACAATTTTTTCTGCTTTCTGTTGTGTATCCTATGAAAATCGTCGATGTTCTTTTATCTTCGGTTCGCGTATTCCACATTTATTTCAATTTTCCTTTGACTTTTCACACTGAAATGATCTTCCTCTTGAGTCGGCCGTTTTTGCATTTTTCTTTTCATCTCTTTTCATTGTTTCATTCATAGCGGCGAATTATTTACTTTTTATAAATACAGTTTCCTGTTAGTCTGTCTTCTTTTGTTTTTCGTTCATCTCTGCGCGTCGGATATTGTTGGTTATGTTTTGTTTTCGGTTCGTGCGCTTTTGTATTTCGTCGCCGTTTCTTTCTAATAATTTTTAATTTCTATTATGCTGGTTTTCGAACGATTAGCGATCGAAGAATCGAGAAATATTCTAGACGCAAACCTTCAGTCATCTTGATCACTGTGTAAAACCAGTTACCGCCCTACGTGTTCTATTGATTTGAGTTAAGTATATTTATATGTCTCCGCCTCTGATATTGCTATTCTCTGCCCAATAAGAGAGAGTTTTTTTTTTTTTTGTTTTCGGTTCGTGTAATTTTGTATTTCGTCGCCGTTTCTTTCAAATAATTTTTAATTTCTATTAGACTAGGCATTTTTATTTTATTTTCTCTTTTGTTTTCTCTTAGCAACCACTAATTAATGATGCTCTTATTTTGTTGGAAACGTACACACGCGGACGTTGTTGATGCGTCTTCGAAATTAATTAAAAAAAACGCAATGGATTTTAAATAATTAACAATTCACAGCCAACTACAGGTACAAATTTTTAAAAAGGCAAGTTATTTATTTATTCGTGAAGCACCAAAACAATACGCAGAACTATTGGCAACATTGCACACAGTTGCCAAGCGTTAGTATGGCGGGTTTTAAAAACCAAAGGTCGCGGGTTTGATCCGCGAAAAAAATTAACAAATAAGAGACGTGTAAATTCCAATTAATTTGTATTTTTGTATTCGGTTCGTGTAATCCTATGAGAATCGTCGATTTTCTTTTGTTTTCGGTTCGCGTAATTCTATTTTTTACTCAGTAGATACGTATCGGCAGCTACGTTGCCGTCTTCAGTGCCCACGCACACGCTCACAAGTTAAAAGCACTTCATGAAATCTCAGAGAATACTCTCCTCTCCAAATTCCAACAGAAATATGAGAATAGATCGTTTTTTAATTATGTATTTTAAAAACCACTCAGTCTCTTTTCATTCATCTCTTCTTTAGATATCGTCACTCTCTGCCGGTTGAGAATCGTTGATTTTCTGTTTTGTATTCGGTTCGCGTAATTCTACGAGAATCGTCGACTTTCTTTTGTTTTCGGTTCGCGTAATTCTGTATTTATTTCAGTTTTCCCGGGACTTGTCATATTGAAATAATGTTTCTCTTGAGTCAGTTCTTTTGTTGTTTGTTCCTGTTAGTTTATTTTCTTCTGTTTTTCATTCATCTCTTCTTTAGACATCGTCACTCTCTGCCGGTTGAGAATCGTTGATTTCTTGTTTTGTATTCGGTTCGCGTAATTCTACGAGAATCGTCGACTTTCTTTTGTTTTCGGTTCGCGTAATTCTGTATTTATTTCAGTTTTCTCGTGACTTTTCCTTTTGAAATAATGTTTCTCTTGAGTCAGTTCTTTTGTTGTTTGTTCCTGTTGGTTTATTTTCTTCTGTTGTTCATTCACCTCTTCTTTAGATATCGTCACTCTCTGCCGGTTGAGTATCGTTGATTTTTTGTTTTGTATTCGGTTCGCGTAATTCTACGAGAATCGCCGATTTTCTTTTGTTTTCGGTTCGCGTAATTGTGTATTTATTTCAGTTTTCCCGGGACTTTTCATATTGAAATAACGTTTCTCTTGAGTCAGTTCTTTTGTTGTTTGTTCCTGCTAGTTTATTTTCTTCTGTTTTTCATTCATCTCTTCTTTAGATATCGTCACTCTCTGCCGGTTGAAAATCGTTGATTTTTTGTCTTGTATTTGAACTGGCTTCCGGTTGGAACGGCGTCACGTTGACTTCTTCTACTGCCGACGTTTCGTTCTCCATTGCAGAAGAACTTCCTCAGGGTCGCTGTAGGAACACCACCAGCAGCAGCAGGCCTGAGGAAGTTCTTCTACAATGGAGAACGAAACGTCGGCAGTAGAAGAAGTCAACGTGACGCGGTTCCAACCGGAAGCCAATTCAAACATGGACGACGGCCGCGGAAGCCTTCAAGTTAAATTTTTGTTTTGTATTCGGTTCGTGTACCTCTACGAGAACCGTCGACTTTCTTTTGTTTTCGGTTCGCGTAATTCTGCATTTATTTCAGTTTTCCCGGGACTTTTCATATTGAAATAATTTCTACATTTGATTTATATTTCAGCTTTTGGTAATTATTTGTTTTTTTTTTTATAAATACAGTTGCCCATTGTTTTCTGTTGGTTCTTCTTTTCTTTCATTAACCTTATTCTTTAAATATCGTTCGTTGTCCGCCGAATCTCCGAGAATCGTTGATTTCGTCTTCTAGTTTCGGTTCGTGTAATTTTGTATTTCGTTGCTACTTCTTTGAAACGAGTCCAGAAGGCGTGTCTATAAGCTCCTCCTCCCTATCTAGGCAATAAGATGGCATACTTTTGCATGTGCGAATGAATCCAGTAGGCATATCCCTCCCACCGACAAAAAAAGACCCAATAGCATTTTGTTACTTATAAATTGTGGCAATTTTTGTAACACACTAATGCTATGATGAGATATACATAGGTTAGGTAATAATGAACTTGACCTTTATGGTAATCTTTTATTGACATTCTTGTACGATGCAGACGGGCGAGGTGAAATGAAAGATTGTTAAAATGCATAAACAAGAGAGACATGACTTGCAGTTTTCTTTGGTTTTCGAACAATTCGCCGTCGAAGAACCAAGAAATATTTTATTTAGACGCGAAACTTCAGTCATTGCATGTATAGAGCACTCCGCCCCATTTTTAAATTCTAGCTACGCCATTGGTTTGAATTATATTTACGCGTAAGTGTATAAGTAGATAAAAAATTAATCATTTGCGAAAGCCCTGTGTTTAATTGATGGATAGAAAAAACGATTATTTAATTTTTCAACTTTTTACATAACCTGCGAACTACATAGATTTCTTTTTGTTTTGAATTCTTAATCTTCCCATCCCTTACTGCTTACTCGTGACATCCGCCTGTATGTACATACATGAAAGCAAATATCAAAGTAATAAGAAACTATTTTCTAAAACGCAACATGGCGCTTAATTTTTTTTTCTGTTTAATGTCCTACTGGTTAAGTTTACTTATTAGAACCAATCAGAATAGTTCAGGAAAAAACTAATGAATCCGACCACATCCTACTTCTGAATTCGTCCGAGAGATGCGACGCCAATAAAAATAATCGAAAGAAAAAAATTGAGCCAATAGGTCAGCGAAACAAAAACAAACCGATTTCCAGCGAATCGCATTTCGCCCATCAACCAGAGACGCAAAGCCGCGAGCCGAACCGAAACGAGCGATTTATCGAAACGTGTGTGCGTATTTAAACAAGTAATAACGCAAATTACACCTAAAGACAAACCCACATGAATAAAAGGGGTCCGGCGGCGAAGCGCGGCCGCGCTCGCTTCTCCCACGTCGACGTCCCGCCAGACAAGGACGGAACGTCGGACGTACGTCCGGGCTCGGCTCGAATCCGAGCCAGAAAACCCACCCATGGTCATTGATCTCTGTTTTGCAGTTTATTCGGCTATTGGGGGCATGCGGGGCGAAGCCCGTCCGAGCGAACGGGTCGGTACTTACATCCATTCCGAGGGGTGCACGCCTAATCCTGTGTGGCACACGAAAATCGCGTCGAAATTACACAGAGCGTTCACTGGCGAGACACGTCTGCCATTCGTAGGCATCAGGCGGCGACTAGAGGACGACGAAACAGCCGGTCGACGGCGGACGAACGCGACCGAAACGCCTGCTCTAATTATTCGATGTTAATAAGCGTAACAACAAATGCGGATGAATCTGCGAAGAAACCTGCGCTAATTTCACCCCTCTCGAGATAGTCGGGCGAAAACTCGGAGAAAGGTGGTAACGCAAAACAGTCGGTGTAGAGTTGGTTGTATACCTAATCGTTATGCCCATCTCGATCGCGACGCTTTAAAATTAACGTGTAGGCAACTCATTCTACACCGACTTATTCCGGGGGGCTTATAAATTGCAAGGGTTATGAAAAGGATCGCGCAAATTCACGAAACAATAACCGACAAAAAGGACGATCGATCAAAATCTGCGTGGAAAGGTTAGGGTTGCCGTTTAAGAAAATTAACGATGACGTCACAGGGCAAAAACAAATGCCGATCGGGCCGCTAAAATTCTGTGTCTTCTTAAAATTAAAAGTTTACCTGTTTTGAGGGTTTCGCAAAAAAATTAAATAAATAAATTATGAGCTTGGCGCGGGATAGATGACGCTGTAGTAATTTAATTCGAGTGTTGTCGAATAGATGGCGTCATGTTGGAATTGTAATCATCGGTGCACCTTAATGTCTAATGCCCGATTGCACCAACTTTTTAAGCAGAGTGTAAATTTAAGTGGTGTTTAGACTATGACATTTTTTATAGATTTAACAAAATGTTAGCCACATTGTAATTGATACTCAAGTTGAAGTTTAAATGTCAATCAGAATGTATTTGACTTTATACTGATCATATGTAAATGTCACATTCTAAACATAACTTAAATTGAAGCTCTGCTTAAAAAGTTGGTGCAACCGGGCATTAGTGTTTTGTCAATATCCTCGTGAAGGTAAACATTTTCGCGCTAGATGACGCCTCAATAATTTCATTCAAATGTTGACTAATAGATGGCGATTAAGAATTTAATTATTTTCGGTCGGTAACGTTGAATTGTATTCATCGATGTATTTTATTTTATTTTTTTATAATAATAATAATAATATATATTTCTCTCTGTTGCCATACAAGTTATGGATAGAGTCGTCACATCAGAATAATTGTATATAACTTATTGTTAGACTAAAAACATCAGAGAAAATATGCAATCAGAGAAACAATAAAAATAAAAACTAAAAACTGTACCTACGCAAAATATTGTAATTTATGGCAACTTATCGTTTGTAAATTCTTCGACAGAATAATAACATTTTCTTAAAAGAAAATTTTTTATCTCACGTTTGAATTTTTCCGTAGGCAAGTTCCTCGTGTTTTCCGCAAGCTTATTGAACAATTTTATACCTGCATAATGTCACGAAAGGGATTTTCTAAAAAACCACGAGGGGCTTTCTGGTTGTATTCCGCAAACAAATAATTTAAACGCGAACATGTGTAATCGAGGGCACCGCAACCGTGTCGAAATAAACAGGTAATCGGTTCGAATTCCACAACGATAGAGCTCAGCGAAAATTACGATAAACGAGGCCGCGCACATATGAAATCGATGGGCGAAACACGGGGCAAGAACAAAGAGATGCAACATGCAAACTAGCCAGAAAAGGTGTATAAAAATGCGAGCCAAAAATTAGGAGGCAGTCGTTCTACCGAACCGATTCAGTAGGCACTAGTGCCGACGCACCGGGGACGCCCCGCACCGAGACGCTGTCCTACAATTGAATGCCACTCCATCGAGACGCTGTCCCACAACTGGACGCCACGTACCGAGACGCTGTCCTACAATTGAACGCCACTCCATCGAGACGCTGTAAATCTGCTGGCCGACTACAGTACCTACCCCCGGGAACGAGGACCATCTTCCCCCGCCAGCCAAGGGAAACGATACCCGAGTCCACCAACCCGTCAGGGAAGAATCTTGTTCCACTCCGACCAGAAAAGGAACGACGTGAGCTAACCGTCGCCGTGAACACCCGGACCGCATTCCCAACAATTCGAGACGAACCCCCGCAACTAAATTTATTTAATTTCCTTTAATAAAGAGGTATTAATTCCGTTTTTCTAAAAACACCTGTGCTTCAAGCTCTATCATCTATTACCTGCTACCTACGCCCTAAACCATAGGTTCTCAAACTAATTTCGTCTACCGCCCACTTTGAGAATCAATTATTTTCTAGCGCCCTCTAAAATTTTAAAATCATTACTTTAATAACTTTAGTTAAATTATAGCCTGCCATATATGAATCTTATCTTTCCCCCAATTTTCTCTGTGCCCTTTACCGCCCCCCTGTAGGCCTCTAGCGCCCACAAGGGGGCGTTATCGCCCACTTTGAGAAAGACTGCCCTAAACGGATAAAACCACCGGGCCGTGACCTAGTGAAGGCTTGGGCGCTTTCCGTGACAATATTCAGGTGTTTTTTCATAAGCCGTTGTATTATGTTTATCTGTACGTATTAGGTCACCACGCCTTGTGCAATATTTATGATTTTGGCCAACCTTGCTAAGCTTACTTAATTTATTTTTTATTTTACATAAACTTTTAAACATATAGATGCAGGGCAAAGGTAGAATTCTTTTGCTAAGGAAGGTTGGTTTACAGCTCTCTGTAGGGTGAACCTTGCAATTTTCTTTTGCAATACAAAAACTCTGTTCACATTTACAGAACGCGCCCATGTTGTTATTGTTACGCAGTAAGATAGGTGAGAATACACAAGAAAATAGTATACTGCTTGTATTGTGGTAGGGTCCATACTAGTGATGGAGAATATCGTTACTCTTGAGTAATCGTTACTCTTGAACTCAGTAATAGTTACTTGTATTCGTTACTTTGATTACCGTGATTACTACCAATGTTAGTTAAAACAAGTTGGATTAACCAGGTACCTATTCGATTATTTTATTTTATGTGTTATAATAATATAGGAGTACAATACAATAAACAATTGTTCATAGTTTTCCTAATACATATTTTGTATTCTGGGGAAGAATCGCTAAATTATTTGTTATAATCAAAAGTACGGAATATTCATTTTGTTGCATTCATGTAAATACATACGAATATTGCTGCAACCAGACTTTTATATGTGAATATTGAATTATCTGAATATAAGTAATCGTCGTTAAAAGTAACGAATACCAAGTTTAACAAGATCCGAATACTTCGGCTATCTTCGAGTAACGAATACTTTGTAACGAATAGTTACTCCATCACTAGTCTACAGTCAAATGCTCGTGTCAAGTCAAAGAAAAGGCCTATAACATATTTCCCGCAATCTAATTCTTTAGAAAGTAATTCTAAGAAAGCACATGCTGCAGTGTCAGTAGACTTTTCCTTTCTAAAACCATGTGTTGGATAGTTTTTTTTCTTGTTAAACATTTTAGACTAATAACAATGTCAGAGGACCGAGTTACAATAAACATTCACTCACCCTTTGGTTAGATCTCTCTTTCCCTGCTTTCTTTCTCTCTTTCTCGACCACTGCGGAGCTGAGGGTAAACGTCTTAACATCTGGGCTTCGCTTTTCGATTCGACAAGGACGTCGTGCAAAATTACGTAACCATTTACGAGCATCTACTCAAGACTATAGGACTTGTTTACTTACCGGGGCCCTCTCCCGGCCCCGTACCATCCAGCGGAGACTCTAGATGCGGTAGTTCCCTTCTGGGATGCGAATTCACGGAGAAGGTGTCCTCGAATGTCCATCTTCGTACTTCGCATGCATAAAGACAAGCCCCAGATGGATATTAGCATACCTTGCCTTCTGAGCGTACGTTCTCAGAATCATTGGTGTTACTGACTGCCACAGTGTTGCTACACTGGCATCAGCCCAGTCAACACCAAGTCATGACCTTTCTTGGAAAGCACAATCCAATCACCTGGTCAGGCATTACAACTAGTTGTTTTTCACGGCATCTACTACTCACGCCTCTGCAGCAGGCGGATACAGTCAGGTGCCGTATACAGGTGAGATGATCCCCTCTCTCCGATCTCATCGAATAAAGAGCGATCACCCTTCATTACTTGTCATTGCAGCACTCGCGAGCCCGTCTGCGTAATTTGCGCAACATTATCAACACGTTAGCCCTCAAGAGCCGCACCGAGGGCCTGCCTCGACTGACTCGACTGAGCGCTGGCACTTCCCCCTTCCGTCCCTGTACTTGAGACCCCGTATCCCAAACCATAAGATAAAATAAACAAACGTGCTCGTGTTTTACGGATACATTGAAAATGCGTATACTTTTCTAAATTCTAAACTTGATAAAATAAACAACGACAACACATGTTGGGCCTCGGTAAATATGTTGAACTTTTCAATATATGACACTAGTCGAACATACAATACTTTTTCAATAATTTTTGACACCGCACACAAAACGGAGATGGGTCGATAGTTTTTGCAATTTAGCGGATCTTTCTTTTTATACACAGGCGTCACTAAACCAGTCTTATAGATTTCTGGGAAGCAACCTTCATCTACTGCTTTGTTTGTTAATTCGGCAATGAGTGGTGCGACACTATCACACAAAAATTTAATCACACAAATATTAATATCGGCAGTGCCACTAGAAGTTTTATTTTTTAAGCCATGTGTTATTTTTGTTATTTCCTCAGCATCTGTTGGGATGTATACCATCGAAGACGGTTGAATCGCAGAGTTAATAATCTTGTTCCTCCAAAGTGTTCCTGCACCAGTAAAGACGCTGCAGTTGCGAAATGTTCTCCGAAGATGTTGGCCACATCAACTTCGTCAGTTATTATATTATCATTTATGCGCAATGCTAAAGATTGTGAATGTTTGTCTCTCCCTAAAACGTCATTCACTATCTTCCAAGAGGTTCTTGTTATGTTATCAGAAGAAATGACTAAAATAAGCTTCTTTTGCCTTCTTAATCTTATATTTATAATCTTTCTTTCGGGTGGTGCATTGCTTCCAGAGATCTTCACTTTGCAAGTCTTCCGCTGCCCAAAACAAATTCTTCAATTCATTTCGCTGATGGATGATTTCAGTCGTGATCCAGCCATTGAACTTAAGCTTATCCTGATATTTGGTTTTTCGTTTTTTTGGACAAATTTCGTTTAGTTGCATGTTGATTAGGCGTGTAAATTTCTCAAAACCCACGGTGGAGCTTTCTTTAAGAAAGAAATCTTTATTCTGTGTTATTTTGGAAATACTATTTATAAGATCCTTCGAGCGTACAGATCTTGTGAAATAATAGTTTTTCTTATCTGGTACATAATTCTCGTCTGAATTCTCGTTTTTCTCCAATATCAGCATAACACCAAGCTGGTCTGCGAGCAGTGGGTTGATTACATTTAGTGTGTATAATTCACATGGTAAATTTGTTACCATGTAGTCTAACATGCTTTCTGAATGGTTGCCGCGTACATCCGTGAATATTCTGGTCTGTTGACAATATTGCGGGCATATGTTGAAACATCCTAAGTTGTCCCTTTCGTTTGAATTTTTCATACCATCTATGTTCAAGTCACCACACATTATTATGTGTTGACTTTTAGCTGCGGCTAATTTAAGAACATCCATCAATTTTGATTGAAAAATTTGGAAGTCCCCCGCTGGCGATCGATATATTAGGCCTGTTCGATAGTTCTGCACTTTTCTACACTTTTTGCACCAACCGCTTCTGAGAGAGTGCGATGTATATGACATAACATAAGTAGGAGTGAGAAAAATAGAGTAAAGGTGTTAAAAGTGTAGAAAGTGCAGAGCTGTCGAACAGACCTAATGTCAGGAGACATATTTTATGCGTAAGCAATTGAATTAATGTAGCACAACATTCAAAATGCACTTCAACACTATGTGCCCGGAACTGCTCCATGTCCTTCGCATCTAATTCCAGTTTACTCCAAATCGCTACTCCACCTCGTATATGTTGTGTTCTGCAATATTTTGATATTAATTTATATCCAGGAATGCGTAAATTACATTTGTCAGTGTTCGTAACCCAGTGTTCCGAAACACATACAACTGCAATATTTTCACTTTGCAAAAAGAGTTCGATTTGATTAAATTTGTTAATTATAGAGTGTGCATTTATTTGTGCAATTTTTATAGCAGTCTTTCCCCCTATATTGTTTCCAAGAGAGCCGGCTGTTTGTGAAAATTTTCTCTCTTAAATATGTATGGCCTTACAAGTGTGTTTTTGGGGCCAAAAATTTGCGTCAAGGATTCGGGCACTGCTAACTTAAACGCCGAGGTTGTCTTCGATTTAATATTTAGTTTCGCACAACTTGATGCTGTGATATAATTTTCCACCAGATAATTAATAACATTTTCTGCAGATGCATCAAAATGTAATCGTGAAACGAAGAACCATTGCTTCTTTTCAACTGCTGCTAAAGATGTGTTCTCTTTTTTGCCCTTCACGGTATTTATATGGTTATTTTGCCGAGGCGATTGTTTTTTGTTTATGTTATTCTTATTACTTATCAAAGCTTGTCTGCGTTTTGTTATTATCCTCTTGAAATTAAACATTTTCACGATAGATGACGCTAAAGTAGTTTAATTGAGTCGTTGACTAATAGATGGCGTAGAGCAGTACCAAGAGGAAATAATTTAATTATTACAGTCGTCGGTTGAATTGTATTCATCCATCCGTTTTAACGTCTACCTGTTTGTTATCACCTTCTTGAGATGACGCTTTAGTAATTTAATTCTAGTATTGACTAATAGATGGCGATGAGAGGAACTAATTTAATTATTGTCAGTCATGATGAATTTTGTTGTGTATAAGTGTTTTCTTATTATCCTCGTGAAATGAAACATTTTCGCACCAGATAACGCTACAATAATTTATTCGAACGTTGACTGTTAGATGGCGACTAAGAAGAAGTAATTTACATCATAATATAATCGCGCCGCGGCACGAGTATTTTCTGACTTATAAATTGTGCCGTGGATAGTGCACGAGGTGGCGGCCAGTGCGGACATCGTAAATTTGCAAAATTTTGCAAGAAGTAATTTAATTATTAATTAACCATTTCCATAATAGATGACGCTGTAATAATTTAATTCGTGTGTTGACTAACAGATGGTGATGACTAATTTAATTCAAATATTGACTAATAGATGGCGATTAAGAAGAAGTAATTTAATTATTTTCAGACGCGTTTTTGTCATAATTTTTTTTAGATTAACCATTTTCACGATAAATGACGCAGTTGTAATTTAATTCAAGCGTTAGCTAATAGATGGCGATGAGAAATGTTGAGAATTTAATTATTTATTACAGTTATTGGAATCGATGCCCTCGAGCGTCTCAATGTTTTGTTATTATTCTCGCGAGTGAAACACTTTAAACACGATAGATGGCGGTACGGTAATTTCATCATTAGAACATTCGACGAATCAAAGGCTGGCGCTCTAAATAACTTACAGAATATAATCTGCGGACTTTCATTTAAGAAACTGGATGTATTCAAATAAAAAAAGAAAAAATCGAGTTCTAAACTACAAAACTACAAGAAAAATACTTTTCTTATATAGAGGGCACTTCGAATTCGTGATATCGCTACTCTGTGCGCGTCAGGGTCGCCAATGGACTGAACGTTTAGCCCAACAAAGTCACCAAAATCGGAAGCAACTAACTAAAAATAACGCTAAAACAAATGCCGCCGTTTAATTAATAAACAACAGACGGTAGTAGCTGGTGATTTGTTTTACGCGGTGCCCACTCCGTGGGGTTATAAGTTACAAGGGTTACGGGGGCGCTTATTCAATTTGTTTCTAAAAAATAAAAAAAAATTGTGATTTTTGCAACAATAGATTTTCATTACCTTGTGGTGCCACCTATCTACACTTTTCCGAATTAATATTATAAGGGACAATTATAATTAAATTATTAAACTTGATTAATGTTTGTTTTTTTCTTTAATTTAGTTTTTACTTCTTCCTTTAATTTCTGATGACAACCGTGTACATTTTTTCGAACTGACTTAATGAGCGCCAAATTCAAATCTTGATGCACTTGGAAACAAGACTTATTCAGTTGTTTTTCGTTTGATTCTAGAAAATAAACAAAATTTTGATGGATTTTGCAATTTTTTCTCGATTACTTTTCATCTGTTTCAAATGGAAAAGTGACCCATATAATTAATTGCATGTACGTAATTAATTTTCATTAGTTAGTGGCGCCACCTGTGAATGCTTAAATAATTTTATACGCGCCGGCTAGAACAGCTTTTGAAAATTGTTAATCATTAGCTTTTGTTTTTCAGTTTTATCTATTTTTATTGGCAATAATCATCGTCGGTAATTTCTTCAACTGTTTACTATGACAGGAAAAATGCAGAACTCAAATCTTCAACCAAAAAAATGCTCCACCATCATTAGCGAGTGGCGCCATCTCTTCGCATTTCTTCGAACTAACGTTAGGAGTGTCAGTTTGAAATATGGAAACTTTCGCACCTTTCACATACTGAAGGGAATTAATTTTCGTTACAGTCACTAAATAAATACAGTACCGCAATCCATTTGCTTAATGTGTAAGGTAAAGAAACCGCGTTCTTGCACTAAAATGGCCGACTTTCCACTTTCGTCAACTTTAGTGACCACTTTCGTCAACTTTAGTGACCACTTTCGTCAACTTTAGTGACCACTTTCGTCAACCCCAGTGACCACTTTCGTCAACTTTGTGACCATTTTCGTTTGTCAGTGATGCCATCTGCGTGTGCTTTTTCCAACTAATTCCATACGCGCCAAATTCAAATTTTGATACAGTCAAAATCATTTATTTTTCGTTCTTATCATTTTTATCAATTTTTGTTGTTGGGGATAAAAATCATCGCTAGCAGTTTCCTAAACTACACGCTTCCTATGACTTTTATTTACTTTATTGATTTCATTATTTTGTACATTTGCTGAATGAGTTCGTATTTTGTTTCGTTACTTTTTGCATCTAGATTGATTCCTAATAATCCAACAAGTAAAAGGCGTCTCAGTTCGTTGCACTTTACTGCGTGTAATTAATTTGCATTAGTGAGTGGCGCCATCTGCATGTGCTTTCTCGAACCAATCTTAAACGCGCCAAATTCGTGACGTATCGGACACGATCAACTCTATTAGAACTAATGAAAAACGTGTCCCGCTTTCATTGCACTTGACTGCACGTAATAAAATTTATCGGTGGCGCCATCTATGGACGTTTTCTCGAACTAACGCTATGACTAATTTTTTGCAATTACAAACCGAACGAAGTTTTTTTTTCTTCTTAATTTTATACTCGCAAGATTCAAGTTTTGGTACAGCCAGTAGTACACTTTCTGCTATTGTTAAATTTAGTCATTTGTTTCTTTCTGTAATTTATATTAATCTTAATCGGCGTTAACCATCGCCGGTAATTCCCTACATATAACAATGGAAACGGTTAAAAAGACCAGTAGCTTGACTACACACATTGGCCGCGTTCGTAAGAACCAAGCGCTCAAGTAGCATTCGTCTGTGATTGGCTTATTTCAAAGAAATTCAAAAAATCCACCAATCACAGATGAATGCTACTTGAGCGCTGGTTCTTACGAACGCGGCCATTGATTCTCATCATATGGTGGCGCCATCTGTGCGCAATTCTTAAAATTAACATCATGAGCGCGTATTTCAAATCTGGAAAGTTTTGTGGCTTCTACAATTACAAACCGAATCGTGTTTTTTTTAACATTTGTTTAAAATAAATTACCGCGCAAGTACTCGATTAGACACTGAGCTATACGACTGTTAGCAGAACGAAATACGATCGTCTTTAACTGGTGGCGCCATCTGTGCGTGTTACAAGACACGAAAACGGATCATTTATACATTATTTATAATAACTTTTATATACTCAATTATATTTGGATTTAAAAAAAAGCGGTGGTCTGAGAGTCGCCAACGGAAAGCCTCCCGTGCATTAATTGTCAGGAGCACACACCCCTTATCGAAGACAACGGGGGGCTAAGAAACTAAACGCAAATGATATTTATACAATATTTATAATATGTAATTAATTAAACAACTTTTCATACTTTCAATTGAAGGCATTATTCCAAAAACCAAACAAGTCCAAAAATGATAATTGGCTGGCTTTTGCAGGAAACAAGTGGGACTTGGCTTGTTTTCATAGAATTGCACATATTTCTCCGTGCAAAACCGTCGGACATGTCTGTTTCATAGCGAAACAAATTATACCACTAGATAGCTATTGTCTGAAAGTATATACTATGTGTTTTTTTAAAAATGCCATAAGGGGTGGCTGTGGAAAAGAAAATTCATGTCTTAGCTCCATTCATTTACTTTAAATTCTCAGTTTTGGCATGTGTTACATGCCAAGCTACGACATGAGTTTAAATTTTCATGGCCAACCTTTATGGCATTTTTAAAAAAATACACCGTAGAATAGCGACAACTTGTAAACCAGACATTTTGGACTTGTCTGGTTTTTGGAATAATGCCTTCAATTGTATTTGGATTAAAAAAAAATGCGGTGGTCTGAGAGTCGCCAACGGAGAGCCTCCCGTGCATTAATTGTCAGGAGCATCCACCACACGTACACTCCTCCCGTCGAGGGCAACGGGGGGGAAACTAAACACAAACGATAAGAGTACATTTTTTTTTATTTATTCATACATAAGCTATTTCCACATATGAAATATTGTTAAACGAAACATCGCAGGTGACAGGATAAATTAACAAGTTTCTTTATTCTGACCGGAAGCTACGAGAAAACAAGCAAAATTTCACCTAACTTAAAACCTGGTAGTTTTACAGCTGTGAACACGTTGCGTTAAACTAAACAATTACAACAAAAAAGAAAAAAAGAGAAAAAAAAGGGGGAGTAAAAATTAAAAATCGGTGTGCGTAACACGCGCTTGCTTGCAAATCTTTTTTTTTTCACGAGAACATTGGCACGGTGATGTAATCATTATCATCATTACAAAACAGCAGCAGCAATAACGATTATTCTATTCGAACAATATATAAAATAATAATAACATAAAAAATCAATACAATACAACCTAAACTATATATATTACTAATTTTTGCTTTTTGTTGTAGTTTTGAAGTATCTCTGCGAGCGGTTGGCAGGCCCAACGCCCCTCTTAAAATTATATACACGACTTGTATCACCACTTTGAATTCAGAGAGTCACTCCGCGCCGGCCGGCGTCGCGTCGGTCGAAGGGAGCTCAGATGAAAGAGACGCATCAAAAATTCATAATTTAATCATAATAATACACAACTGCACGTGCGAAATTTTACAACAGAAAAATGTTAAAGAGGGGGAGGAGGAGTCTCGTGTCGCCGTCGCCGGCGAATAATCCACAGTGAGAGGAGGGGGGAAAGAATATGAACGCGAAAGTGGAGGTGAATCACACGAATCCGAAGTTTTTCGTTTTGATCGCGAGCAGCAGCTTCTGCCTCAGCACGCTCCGGCTGCTGTAGAGGGGGATGTACAATCTTGAAATGCATGTGTTCGCCGTCGGTAGGTGGCCGTCGTCTGCGGGTCGAATCGTCACCGAGGGCATCGGCTGGAATCCGTCTTCGCTTGCGGGCAGGGCAGGTGAACCCGTCCAAAAATATACCTACACGGAAACATTCTGAGAACATTTTTAAGGCCTGCATAAATTTGCAACATAATCAATTTACACAAATAGTTCTCAAAAATATTCTAGCTCTTTAGAAAATAATATAAAAATAACGGATTCGAAGACGCTGAGACCCAATCTGAAGTTTACTGTGAACTTGACCCGCCACTTTTCTGCTTTTTACTACAAATATGCAAACTGGGCCGCCGCTGCAAGACAATAATAAGAGGCCCGGCCAAAATATGATCTTCCTTTAGCCGTCGATCTATTGAACCACCGATTGACGGCCAAAGAAACACAGTACATCGCATAAAAACAAAGAAAATAAGTAAAATGTTGGACGGGACCCGCTACAATAATTACGCCCCTCATATTCTGGGTGTTAATTAAAATACCGTACACACGTTGATGACAGGTGATAGTAGAGACCAAGACAAGAAAAAAATTCTAGTAAACCCAGATCCAATTCTCAATGGTTTTCGAGATATGGGGCTTTGAAATTTTGAAAGTCGCCCCACCTTTTCCCGGGAGTACGGCCCTGTAGCAGCTCTCCCAGTCGTCCGATCTTCAAACGCACGGCGGCATCGCGTTCCTCGTCATTTTCTGCCATAAGATGACGTGCAGCTCGATTCGAGACGAGCCCCCTAAGGTCCGTAAAAAATTCCGGAAGAGAAGCTTGCAAATTCGACAAATTTCAAAAAATCATATCTCGAAAAAACGCATTTTCCTGCGATGTAGGCCCCATAGGTTAGGTACCCGGGGAGGTCATCTTGCATTCCACCCCGGCCGGAGTAGACGGTGGTATCAGGACGCCCCCGGCCACCCCGAAGAAGGGCGGCAAGATGCTCGTCATACGGGTGCAGATGCTCGACGATACCGTCACCATATTCCAAGAGCAGGTCGGTGCCCCCCCCTTATAAATCCGGCGGCTTACCCCCATAATCCCTGCAGGGATTAGAATTTTATTACCGCAACGCGCGCCTTTAAATACAGCCCGGCGCGGCATTTATTTAAAGCCGTGTATAAATTGCCCTCCAGGTCGCTAAACATAATATACCGGGGGTTAATAAAAGAATCCTACACACGTTGACAGGTGATAGTAGAGAGCAACACAAGAAAAAAATTCTAATAAACCCAGATCCAATTCTCAATGGTTTTTGAGATATGGGACTTTTCCGGGAGTACGGCCCTGTAGCGGCCCTCCCGGTCGTTCGATCTTCAAACGCGCGGCGGCATCGCGTTCCTCGTCATTTTCCGCCATACGATGACGTGCAGCTCGATTCGATCCGAGCCCCCTAAGGTACCGTAAAAAATTCCGGAAGAAAAACGCGCAAATTCGACAAATTTCAAAAAATCACATCTCGAAAACACGCATTTTCCCGGGATGTATGCCCCATAGGTTAGGTACCCGGGGAGGTCATCTTGCGTGCGAGAGAGTTTAAAAAAATTCTAAGATCACGTTTTCGCGAAATTTTCGAAAATGTGTAAAAACGGCGGTTTTCGGGTCATAACTAGAATCCAGGACAGGACTCGGGGTCGAGCGTCCGCAGATATAAAGATGTTACTGCCCCGTACCTACGTTCCGAGTTTGGTCCGATTCGGTCCGTAAATAAGGGCGGTGGAATTTTTTGAACGGTCAAAATAGGCCATTTTTGACAAAATCTTTTCCCCCCCACGTCCGATCGCAAAATCGACCCCGCCGTCGGTTTCTCGGGTCTTTTCTAGCATAGGATGCCGAAAGGCTCGTCGCGATTCGATCAAGTTTAAGGGTCGAAAAAAATTCCCGAAAAGTGGTCTGCAAACGTGCACCCCCGAACGTGTCGTCCCCCGGCTCCCGACAGCGACGGGCGATCGCTTCGCAATCGCCACCACCAAAACGCTTTTTTAACACCCTGTATAAAAGAAACCATTAAACGAAAGCGGACTTCAAATTTGGACTCGGCGCCCTCGATTCCCTAAGGCGGCCGCTACGCCCCTTGTAAGTGACCCAGCAAATGCACTTGTATTTTTTTAACCGCCCCCCTTTCGTCCCCCCCCCCGATTGACTGGCCGAAATAAAAGCAACAAACGATCAGCCCAATTTAATAATGTCCGATGGCTTAAAGACGAACGCAAATTTTTGCGATCGCAGACTATGTCAGCCACCATCACGTTGATTTCCCAATGTTTTGGAGGTGATCGGCCCTACTGAAAAGTGCCACCACTAACGAGCATTGGTCCACAAAAAAACAATATATAATAGTAATAACGCAGACTTACTAAATCCTGTCTTTCCATGTGGGTCATCTTCTCCACGATCGACCACAGCCAGCGCTTGAACTTGACGAGTCTCTCGCTGCTCTCTCCCGATTCGTCGTTGAATGACGTATACGAAATCAGGACCGACACGTTTATGTCACCGACGCCGTTCAAAAGGAGCCGGAGGTCTTCGGCCGTCAGGCCGTCCAGGGAACCCTCGGGCAGGACGTCGAAGACACCGGTGCGTATACTCTATAAAAATCGCCAAAAAATCGTAAAAATAATTACGGTGACGATAGAAATTCCTTTAACCCCAATGAAAAGTGTAAATTACAAAAATCTACGTCACTTGGCGCCCAACGTGGGGCGGCATCAAATTATTTATTACGCTCACCTCGATGGCCTTCTCCTGGGCCTTGACCATGCGGAATTTGGCGTATTTCCTCACGTAATCGTAGACGTTAACGCTCGTGACCTCGATGTCTTTACCGCCGGGCATTAACTCGAGAGTGCCGCCGCCCTCTTCCGCGCATAGGTCAATGCTACAAGAAAAAAAGAAGTGGTTGCTACTCGCCCGCTTCATACGTGACTAAACGCGCCCACCTGAAGTTTAGATCTAAGGCCGTGAAAAGACTGTTGTTGTCCTTGGTCTCGGCGTCAACGACCAACTGCCTCAAGGACTCGTACACGACCGGATCGAAGAAGGCCAAGTCGTGAAACTTGATTGGCCGGCCGAGGATCGATTTGAGCACGTGTCTCGTAAGAAATATCGGGCACAGTTCGTTTTGGAGGAGACACAATCCCAGAAGCCTGTGGAAAAATTGTAACCTATCGACTTGAAACCTTGTCGAAAATAATTTACCTTCCGACGTTTCTGAAAGCATTGAGTCGTTCAAAGGTCGCCTTGCCCTGTCTAGGGGCGTAGAACCCGCGCTTTCCGGGGCAGTAGAACAAGGGCGCGTTGTCCTCCTCGTCGGTGGCGCCGCCGTCATCGGCGTTGGCCCCGTCGCCAGCAGATCGACCGGCGCTCTTGCGAGCGCAGCCTCTATCTGCCAGGGAAAACACATCCAGGTCTAAAAAGCAACTTGCAACTCGAATATATGCACATTTATCCGCAGGAGACTAACCTAGCAGGGCGTCGGACGCCATCTCTTGGGACTGCGAGTGGGCCAGGATCATCTCGACGGCCTCCTCGACTTTGCTGCGCAACGAGTCTTCCGACGCAAGGAGGAGCAGGAGCTGTGCGGGGGTCAATTCGAGAAGCATTCCGGTAATTCGGCCGGAAAACGTCGGGTGTAAACTGTACACCTAGAAATCATCACGTTTTAAAGCGCGACGCCGATTTTTAATGAACAGAAAAAATTTGGCGCCAAAGCTGGGGCTCGAATCCACGATCCTGAGATTAAGAATCTCATTGATCTACCGATTATAGCGCAATCGGTGGCAATTAGTAGGGGGGTTCATAATGCCACGCTACATTGGACTAATATAATAAGAAAACAATCGGCGGAAGCTAGAGGTCATGACCCCCAAGATGGCGGATACCTTTTAAACATGAACGGTAAAGAATTCTTACCTTAGGGTACAACCTATCTCCCAGCTGTTGTTGATGTGAAGTCAAATGATCGTTGCGATTACCATTGGAGCTTGAGCCGCCGGTCGTACCACCACCACCACCACCGCCACCCGACGAATTGTTTGCTGCAAAATCGGGGAAAAAAAAAAACTTAACGATTCGCAAATCGGATGAAAACGGACGTACTTCCGGTAATGTCCGGCATGGAGGGGCTCTCGCTCGAAATGCTATCGCTAGGAATGAAAGGTCGCGCGTCCACGCTCATCACTCTCCGATAGTGATCCCTGGATCTCGACGAGCCGCGGTTCAAGGGCGCGGGGCGCCTCAGGAAATCCCTATCTCTGCTGCGCAAGCGCTGTAAGACACTGTAGTGCGTGTATTTGTTTCCGACCTGGGCCGACTCTAGGTTCGGAAGTTTCTCGTTGACCAAAATTGCCTGAAAAAAAAAGGAAACTGGAACAAGTCGCCTAACGCTGATCCAACTCAACAAACAAAAGTATACCGTGCAGAAAAAATCCACCAAGATCGAAAATGGAATGAAAAATGGCAGTGATCTCTACTCTGAGACCTCATTATTTATTATTTTTATAAATTACTGCGGCGTTGTCAAAATCGAAAATGGAATGAAAAATGACAGTGATCTCTACTGTGGGACCTCATTATTTATTATTGTTATAAATCACTATGAGCTAGTTGTACAAAGTAGGTTTAAACTGACGCTCAACTGAACCAGGTTCAAAGTAAACAAATTCGCATAGGATCTTAATGACATACGGCAATTAATGCATTCATAAATAAAATTTGATGCGATTTTATTCACTTTGAACCTGGTTCAGTTGAGCGTCAGTTTAAACCTACTTTGTACAACTGGCCCTATGAAGTCAAGATCGAAAATGGAATGAAAAATGGCAGTGATCTCTACTCTGGGACCTCATCATTTATTACTTTTATAAATTACTGCGACGTTGTCAAAATCGAAAATGGAATGAAAAATGACAGTGATCTCTACTGTAGGACCTCATTATTTATTATTTTTATAAATCACTATGGCGTCAGTTTAAACCTACTTTGTACAACTGGCCCTATGAAGTCAAGATCGAAAATGGAATGAAAAATGGCAGTGATCTCTACTCTGGGACCTCATCATTTATTACTTTTATAAATTACTGCGACGTTGTCAAAATCGAAAATGGAATGAAAAATGACAGTGATCTCTACTGTGGGACCTCATTATTTATTATTGTTATAAATCACTATGAAGTCAAGATCGAAAATGGAATGAAAAATGGCAGTGATCTCTACTCTGGGACCTCAACATTTATTATTTTTATAAATCACCATGACGTTATCAAGATCGAAAATGGAATGAAAAATGGCAGTGATCTCGAAGTTGTCTTTTAGAGGAAGGTCTTACTCACCTCGGCTATGGCCGTGTAGAAACTACGGGCTACGCCAGAACCCTCCCCCGGCTCCTCTTTGAACGTAACTTTGACCCGGTTGACGGCCAATGGCGGTTGAGAGGCGGACGACCTTCTATTGTACGTGTTGTACTGAGTATTTAATTCTTTGAACGTTTGCAGAATTAACTGCGTTCGGTCACGCTCCATCTGCAGATTAAATTAAAGCGTTTAGCAGCAAGAACCTTCAAGGTCTCCAACGCCTAGGAAGTACTTGGAAGTAATTTATTTAGTCTAGGTCGAGCGGTTAGCTCAACGCTAGACCCCAAATCACTTTCTTATGTATCCCGAGCGTGAGTCACCGACAACACGTTAAAAATATGTAACGAAGTGATACTTGTTATTTAGAATTTCTAATGTTTATTTGTTTATTTATGTATATAATAGTTAAGATGTCGTTTTACTTTGCGCAGAATAAAGTATGATTTAGGTGGGTCTCCCTTCCACGCGCAAGCCTTTATAAGCGCGCCAAGAGGCAGTCATCCGCCGAGCCATCGAGCCGCCGGTCGTGACTCGAAGGCAGTCATTCGCCGAATCATCCGGCCGTCGCGCGTCGGTGCACTGACTCAAACGCGCTAAGCGATCTGTGCTTCGTTTGCATTACCTGTAACCGCTCCTCCTATTTGTTACCTGTTCCAGAGTGCGAGTTTCACTCATGCGTAACTGACACGGGCGTTTCGTGTATCCCGAGCCTGAGTGGGCGTCTCACTCTGGCTAACCTGACACGGACATTTCGTGTATCCCGACCCTGAGTGGGCGTCTCACTCTTGTGTACCTGACACGGGTGTTTCGTATATCCCGACCCTGAGTGGGAGTTTCACTCATTACCGTACTACCGATCCGATTCCCGGACCCTGTACCGAAACGTACGTAGGCATAGCGCGTTGTCATTAGCGTTCGCAAGACACACCGTTCCTGAAAATACCGTCGGGAAGTTTAACATTCGTTTACCGTTAAGTGAAATTTATTCTGAATATAAACATTCCAAGTTGTAAATACGTGTATAAAATATAAACTATGTTTGTAAATAAAGTTGTGTTGCTAAGTGATCGACGCTCTTATTTCCACTGAACCTGGACACCGACGAGCAAACCCGAACCGCCAGACCGACGCTACGTCGAGCAGAGCAACGATCGGCAACGCCAGAGAAAGAAAGACGACCCGTTACATAACGAACCGTTGCAAATAAAACAATAAATTAGAAGGAAATATTACGTACTGACCTTGGATAGGGTTAAATCGCGTTGCTGGTTGTTCCTCAGCTTCTCCATGTCCCGCCTGAACTTGGCTTCCTTGACGGGAAATCCCCCGAGCTCGGATACAATCGAGCCGGGTTCCAGTGCGACATCCTCCATGAAGACTCTGCCGAACAAGTCGAGCGACAAGCGCCACCTCCCGAGCAACAAGTCCTGAGACACGGACTGTCCGATCGAAGGTCTTATGATTTCCGGGTGCGGGTTGTTACTGGGGCTGGTCACTATGGTAACGTTCGCTGATATTTCCTGATTCTCTAACGTTTCGGGCTGTTGGTTTTCCACGGACATTATGATGTCGGTGTCTCCGACTTTCTGGCTCTGAAACGCAAGTTTATGTTGAAGATGACCTAAGCGCTGCGCCACTATTGCAGCCGACTGTCAAAACAACGAAATTTGGAGATTCCAAAAAAATAAGTGTAGGTGTTTGCCCCGTATCTGTCCACAGTTTAAAAACTTGACAAGCTGTAGTCATCAGAGGGCATTTGATTTCGGGAATATTCGTGGCGCGCAATGACTTTCACAATTGCGCGCGTATCAGAATTCCGCAATCACGACAAAGTGTACTCACCGCTGATGAGCCCGCCCGCACGATGACACTCTTACTGGGGCTCCTCGAAGAACTGGTGGAGGGTGTCGAGGACCCGGACGAGTTGTGCTGCATGGCGAAGTCGTGCGTGATCTCTCCGGGGAACACCTGCAGGCCGCTAGGGGGTTTGTTCACGTCGATTGCGGGCGCCTTCCTCGGCGAAACGATTATCTGAGGCCTGGACGAGGGTTGACCGTGTTCCAATCCGATCGCCACCAATAAACTCGGCGAAATAATCGACGAATAACTCGGCAGTACCTCGCCGTCTTTACTAGGCATGTTATCGGAGTGGTCGCCCGAATCTTTATTGCACGATAAATCCTGGGGGCGATCGTCGTTCATTTCCGCGTGCTGCCTGCCGCCGTTGTCGCTCTTCGAATAATCAAACCGGTACTTCTTCGGCTTCTTGGCCGAGTCCGAGGAGGAGGAGGAGCTCGTGCTAGGTCCGGTCGACTCGAGCTGCACTTGCACCTCCTTAGATTGAGTGGAGTTGCTGCTGTCGTCGTCGCCGGCGGGATATAGAAGCGGATTGGGGCCCATCACGTTGAACGAGGACGATATCGGCTGGTTGGCTTTCGCCGGGTGGTTCATCGCGTAATCCGACGTCCTCGACGATAAACTCAACCTTTCCGGTAGAGTTTCTAATGGATTACACGAGTTAGAATCTGGATTAAAGAAACAAAAGTGTTGAAGCGACGGACACCGCCCAAAGTAGTGTTGTGCTTATCATCAATAAATAGAAACGTAACCTTGAACCTTTTTTATTAAATATGACTTACTGCTTGAGGACAGCGTGATCGGTTGCTTGGGTATGCCGAACAGGTCTTCCCGCCGTGCGTTCGGCTGTAATAAATGGGGTTGGTCTGCTAGGGGTAGGCCCTCGGACATCGGCATTTCAAACGGATCGGGCGGGGGACAACCCAAACACAAAGTTGATTCCGATCTCTGCAAGTAAGTCGCGACGTGAAAGTTAAGAAGCGAGGTGGGAGTAGGTACGGACCTGGAAAAACGAGTGCTTGCGCCCCTTCCCGGAACTAACGGACGTGTTGTGGATGCTACTCGACATGCTGGCCAAGTTAGAGACTTCCTGGTCGTCTAACGACTCGGTTTCCATCGCGACGGGGATGTCCTCCTCGCCCTCTTCGTTCTCATTTTCGTCCTGGTCGTTCCAGGGGGGCAACGGAAGGCCCTCTCTTAGCACGTCGTTCTCCGACGTGTCCGTGTTAGTCCCAGACCGCATGTAGTATATAAGGGCGTCGAAGACGTAAGCGACGTGCTTCAGCGCGGACACGTCCAGGATGGGGAGGGAGTCGAGATGTTCGCCGTTGTGGGCGCGCATGAGCGACAGACAGTAAGAGAGGAATTCTCTTCGAGCTGCATTCGCATCAACACCTAGGAGACCAGTTGTAGAAATCATGGCCGACAGAAAATGGGCGCATTAGTTATGTCAACGTGCCGCAAGTAAAAAATGATCGATGATCTCCGCGATCGAAAATAAACCAACTTTCGACTCTAATAGGTTCTAATAAGCATTTGCATACCGTCTCTTTCCGGTCTTGATCTTGAGTTCTCCACGTTCGTTGTGAAACCGACGATGCGGGTTGACCCGGTGCCCGACGATACTTGTCCGCGACTAGTTCTTACGGAACCTGTAGGTAAACAAATTCGTGGCAACTTCGTTTTTAAGATCTAAAGAGTGCAAGAACATCAGTTTGCACAGACGAACGCCGTACTAACACCCGCCTGTGAGCGCAAAGGTGTCCTGCTAGCGCAAGAACACGAGTTTGAACAGACGAGTGCCGCACTAACACCCACCTGTGAGCGAAAAGGTGTCCTGCTAGCGCAAGAACACGAGTTTGCACAGACGGGCGCGGTACAAACACCCGCCTGTGAACGCAAAGGTGTTCTGCTAGCGCAAGAACACGAGTTTACACAGGCGGGCGATACCACGGCGCCAGTCTGCGGTATCGATACCACGGCGCCAGTCTGCGGTATCGATACCACGGCGCCAGTCTGCGGTATTAGAATGCTCACCTCCTGTTGTATTGCTGCTGGTATTAATAGGATGTCCGGGATGTGTCAGATCAGTGGAATGGGTGAGGGACGCCCCGAATCGTAGCTGAGCCTCGGTGGCGTCCATTACGGTCAACAACCAATCCCAGGTGTGTTTCAGCCGAAACTCGAGGTAAATCTACACGGATTTTTTTGTTTCGTTTAAGTAAACCGCACACAAAGCTATGACATTAATTACTTGTATGTTGCAGATGTCATCCTGCGTTACATCCAAATGCGCGAACGGAGTTGGGATTTGGTGCAGGTCCTGCATGAGCGACAGCAAGTCTGCAATTTGCCTGATTACGATGCCTAAACAGGAAATAAAAAAAATGAAAGGGTTTTTCGATTAAAAAAAAAATAATAAAATCGTACCGAAGGCCCTCGCTAAACAGCTTGCGGTCGTGGCCATGGTAACGGGTTCGGAGCTCGCGGCCACCGCCGTGTTTCCGGTGGTGGACCTCCTCAGCGAGCTCGGGTCGATAAAGACCAAATTCGAGCCCCCGGCGATTCGCACCCCGGCGGACCGCGACGCTTCGCGCGACCTGATGGCCCACTGCATATTCTGCGGGGCCAGGTTGGTCCGCGGTCCGTGTCCAGCAGCATTGCTGTAACGGCTTCTTTCATAGACACAATCAAAATAATCAGAACACAAATGCGACAGAGAACACACAGCCAAGACAGTTGCAAGCATTCGCCAATAAAACGGTGACTATCTCAAGCGACAAAGTCTTTAGACTGTGTTGAAGCGGAACTAAGTCAAAAAAAGCGATGGGTGTAAGCGGGTCGATAAAAAAAAATAATAATTTCCCCACCCCGCAAGCCATCCTTGAAGAAGGATCTTAGGATCTAATTCGGACCTTTCATTTTTAAGTTAAAAATATTTGAGCGCTACTTTATATAGCTTGTTTTAATGACACAATAGTAGACTACGATCGATTTACATACATAGCACCCCCCCCTCCTTTACAAACAAAAAAAATTAACATTTACCTTCTTCTCTCGAGTTGTTCGTCGGTCAAGGTGTAGTCCTCGGTGTCCTGTTCGTCGGTTTCACCGGCTTCGCTCTCTTCCTCCTCCTGCTGGCTGGATTCACCGCTTTCGTCTTCCGGGAACAGCAGCATTCCTAATGCATTATCAAAATACATGCAAATACCACAACTCATTCACACAGGCTTACAGCACAGTTCCTAATTTCGGAAACACTCGCACTCAAGCACACGCAAAGCTAACCTTCAATCGCATACCTGTGTCGGAGCCCGCGGTGGCGCCCGTCTGCACGGAACGTTGGGCGGAAGCCGCGTCTTGATTGCTGTGGTTATCGTCGCTGTCCGACTCGGTTTCGGCGAGCAAGTCCAATTCCGGGTCGCTGTCTTCACCTTGGACGGCGTTGCCTTCTTGCTGCTCAGACGGCGCCTCTTGATTCTCATTCTCGTTTAACGATACCGAACGGACGATCGGTATCTCGCGGTACGTGGACGCGTCCGCGTGCTCGGACGTGTTATCATCGTCATTATCAATGGCCATACCTAGATAGAACGCGTTAGTTAAACCTGAAGGAGCATGCGGAATGCCTTACTCTCTCCGTCATTAGTGTCGTCCAAGTCTGCCCTGTTGGCAGCAGCGGCAGCCCTGCGGACGGCATCTGCTAAGAAAGGCAAAGGTTCAGAAACTGAAATATTTGGGTTAATGGCGGGACTGCGGGCACCTGGGGGAGCGAGCGGATCCACCAGGAACAGTTCTTCAGAGCCCTGGAAGAACGAAACAAGGCAAACCTGCCGAATTCACCGCCGATCGACTCAACTCACCGAAATTATCTCGTTGATGGTCGTCGCCAGAGAGAAAGGGGCGGTCGGCCTGGCAACCCCCAATCTCACCGGCGCAATGAGAGAATCGGCAGTTTCACAGAGTTCTTGGATCGCCAGCGTAATCAGTGAACGAAATACCTTGCGACACTTACTGATCGGTTGATTGTGACTACTAAAACTGCAAGATTTTTTTTGTTTCAATATATTAAAGAAAACCGTCTCATCCAATGGGGGTGCACAAGGTGGCAGCCGAATTGAGTCCTAATCTGAAGGACCCCAGCTTCTCCCTGGTCCGAATCTAAAGTCTGAAGGACCCCAGCTTCTCCGCGGGGTCCTTCAAACTTGAGATTCGGACTCGATTCCGCTCTAACCTTGTGCACCCCCATTGGATGAAACGGTTTTTCGATTCGATTCTATGCACCTCCCCGACTAAACCTACTCACCTTCTTTTCTTCGATATAGGGGCAAGCTCAATGTTAAATATAACGAAAATCCGGACGACGGAGCGCACAAATCGCCTCGCGACGAGCGTCGCGACTTTGGCATGCTCCGGATCGGACTTCTTAATTTCTCTGACTAAAGTCTCCACCAAAATTTCGAGCGCTTCCAAGTAGCACTTAACGATAAGGCTGTGAGTGAACTTGTCCAGAAGGGTCGTGCCCGTTTGGTTTCCGATGTACGGTTGCTCGTTCAGCTGTTGATCGCGATGCTCCTTAGTTCCGGTTAAAAGCATGCTTTGCACCGCCCTCCAATCGGTCAGGAGGTAATCCAGGGCTCTACGACTAAACCTCGGGGGTTCCAAGTCGTGCTCGGGGACGTCGACCTCGACTAAAATCCACCCAACCCCCAGCCGGTTAGTACATTTAAATAAAAAATCGCGACGAAACTAACCGTCAGATGAGGGCGTCTTGTTTCTAGAATTGGCGGACGCCGTTCTCGGCCTTGCGGCCCTGTACTGACGCTGTTCCTGATTCTGTCGTCCTACCGTCTGCGCCAAAAACAATAAAATATTTTCACCCCTAAAACATGCAACCGCTCTCCTGTAATTGTTAAGGTCGAAAAGTGGCGCTTGTTTACCGTGCGTTCGGAAGAATTACTAAATTGGTGTCCCTCACGAGGCGGATGAGCAACTCGTACCGCACCGATTGGTTCCCCATGACCAGAGCTTTGCACTTGCATTTCTCCCAACAGTCGCAGTACGCGGTGGGGGAAGTTCTCTTGAGCTTGCAGTCGTGCCCCTTGTGGCAAACCCTGGCGCACTCGGTGCAACAGCACAGCGATCCGGTTAAGCCACACGTGCGGCACTCAAATATGTCCTAAAGCCAATTGAGTTAATTGAAAAGAACAAAAAAGAAACATTAAGTTGGTGCCGGCACCGAAGCGACTGCCAGAGCACCTCTACATCTTCCACCGTGCATGTCAGTTAGTTTTCGCGAAAAAGGTTCAAGCGCGCGGATTATTTCGACAAACGAAATGTGACTCACCTGATTAATGTGTTCAGCTCCCGTCCACGTGAAACTACAGGTGTCATTGCAACACAGCACATGCAAAGGTGAATGGTCGGGATTAGAGCCCTTGGGGAAAATCATCTCTTCCTGTTCCGTGGACGACCCCAATTGAGTTATACGCTCGAATAATTCTAGAGCGGCAGGGTAACACCTCGACGACACGGCCAGCATAAACGGGGTCTGCCCCTGGGCGTCCTTGGCGCACAACATTTCCACCAAATGGGGCGTCAAAGCGGTCGACTCGTACAACAGAGCGTGTAAAATCTGCATGGCGTTCGTCCGTCTCTCCGCGGGATCGATGATGACATTTCCGTTCCCAGACGCCATATTGTTTAGCCCCGTTTTGTTGGCGGCGCTGCTTCCGAGCCCCATCAAACTATCCTCATCACCTGAGGTAACGTCGAAGGATTCCGGCGGCCAAGTATGAGTGGGGATCGGTTCTTCCTGGACAAACGCGTGCTGGTCGCCGGAGCTCGAGTTGTTTAACTCTCGTTCGGTGCGCACGGCTCTGCGCATCATTTCGCGCAGAGACATCGAGCGAGGCCCCACGGCGTTCGTGATGACGTTTATGCATTCCAGGCCCGCGCTGGAATTGGGCGCGGGGACCGTCGTCGTCGTCTCGTTATCCGTTTCCTTATTTGAGGTGGGCGTGCACATGTTGATGACGGCGTGGAAGATGTTCCGGTTGCCGTCGCACCTTTCGTTTAGCATTGACTGGATCACCGCGGGGTTAGATTCTGGGGGAAAAAAAACGGTGGTATCGTCACATTGTGCTAATGCTAACACTACACATCCACCTCCAATAACATAGAAAAGTATATAAACTCAGCAAGATGAAATGAAAACATAAATAAATAACGTGTAACGAAGTGACGCTTGTTACTTATTTTTTAGAATTTTGTTATGTTTATTTTATGATTTTTGTACATATTTAGTTGGCTTTGCATATATTATAGTTAAGAATCCGTTTCATTTTGCGCAGAACAAAGTATATTTTAGGTGGGAGTTCCAACAGAGTGGGGCTCCCTTCCACGCGTCAAGAGCACGCATAATCATCCGTCGCGTCGCGTCGGTGCTTTGACTCAAACGCGCTAAGCGACCCGTGCTACGTTTGCATCACCTGCAACCGCTCCTCCTGTTTACTACCTGTTCCAGAGTGGGCGTTTCACTCATTCACACCTGACCCTGAGTGGGCGTCTCACTCTTGCGTACCTGACACGGGTGTTTCGTGTATCCTAACCCTGAGTGGGTGTTTCGCTCATTACCGTACTACCGATCCGATTCCCGAAGTCTGTACCGAAACGATGCACAGAATGCGTTATCATTAGTTAAACCGTCTCCGTATATTGCCGTTTCTGAAAATACCGTCCGGAAATTTAACATTCGTTTACCGTTAAGTGAATTTTGTTCGGAATATAAACACTCCAAGTTGTAAGTACGTGTAAATATACACTATGTTTGTAAGTAAAGTTGTGTTGCTAAGTGATCGACGCTTTTATTTCCACTGAACCTGGACACCGACCGGCAAACCCGAACCGTCAGACCGACGTCGAATAGAGCAACGATCAGCAACGCCAGAGAAGAAAGACGACCCGTTACAAACGTAAAAGACCTAGATTTAAAAAAAAATAACTTACTATTGTCGAGCTCCAATTGAGCTAGGACTTGTCTGGCACCTTCGACGTCACACCTCAGCACCTTCGGCATCAAAATCTGCTGCTCCAAGGCGAATATAATGATGGCAACTTGATTTTTAAGATTCGGGGCCGTCCCCGACAGGACGACCGTACCGGCGCCGATCGACCGCACGGGAGGCAAGTCCAGCGGTTGAGGGTCTCTGATTGCGTCGGCGCAGTCTTTCGCCAGCGGGTAGATGGTGCTGTTTCCGTCGCGAAGTATCAAGATGGTCTCGCCACTCTAAAACAAAACTCACATCCAGAAAGCACGCACACTTTTTTTTAAATCTCGAAATTAAGGGTCGCTTTCTCTTACTAAATTGAAACGATGTTTTTTAGGACGATTTTATCTAAATTTATCTACTGCTCACCTCTGCCGCGCATGTTAAGTTGATATGTTGAGGGTAGAGCCCCATGAACGAGGCGGTGTCGCTCGGGAACGGATTGTCAACTTCAACCCTGCCGCTGCAGATGTTGTAGACGATGTAGCTCAGTTTGGTTCCCGAGCGCACGATGGCGTGGATCCCCTGTGCGTCGACGGCAATCGTCAATATCTGTCCTGACGTGTCCGAAATCTGTATCTTCCGGGGGGTCCTCTGGAAGCAATCCGGGGCTCTGAAGGTCGCTGTCGATTTTAGCACCTGCAACAAAAAAAGGTGTTTCGGTACATAGGAAGGAACCCCCGGAGATATTACTACGCACTTGCAAGTCGTCCTTTTTTAGCAGCCTGCAGTCCTGCAGGATATCGTCGGCGTCTTTGTTGTCTCGATCGCGCGAGTGGCTGGAGGGAAACCTGACCGCGGCGTAGGCCCCGTCGACCTTCAGGACCCGTCCGACGGGCACTGTCCGCGTGTCCTCGAGGAAAATCACGTCTCGCAGCTGCCACCCTTCCTCGTCCTTCCTCTGCTCCATGCCCTGCTCGGTGCCGGACACCGTCATGCGTTTCTGCCGCTCTGCAACAGAAGGAATGCCTAAAATTATTGGACTTGGGTCCTGCACGTGCAACTTAACCCGATCTCGCGACTGTTCGACGCGCGGATGTTACGAGAGATACTTACTGTGGCTGTTCGAGATGCTGCCGGTATCGCTGCACGTGCTGGACGCTGGGGACGGCGGCGGGGGCATGTCCATTCGATCGGCGGTTTCTTTATTGGGGTTTTTACTCGATGAAGCGGCTGCAAGGACGTTCAGGGTTAAAATTACAATAGAATTTTGAGCACGGGCGTATTATTGTATTATATTTAAGTTTGTATATTGTCACGAAAGGGATTTTCTAAAAAAACACAAGGGGCTTTCTGGTTGTATTCCGCAAACAAATAATTTAAACGCGAACATGTGTAATCGAGGGCACCGCAACCGTGTCGAAATAAACAGGTAATCGGTTCAAATTCCACAACGATACAGCTCAGCGAAAATTACGATAAATGAGGCCGCGCACATATGAAATCGATGGGCGAAACACGGGGCAAGAACAAAGAGATGCAACATGCAAACTAGCCAAAAACGGTGTATAAAAATGCGAGCCAAAAATTAGGAGGCAGTCGTTCTACCGAACCGACTCCGTGGCCTCTAGTGCCGACGCACCGGGACGCCACGCACCGAGACGCTGTCCTACAACTGAACGCCACTCCATCGAGACGCTGTCCTACACCGGGATGCCACTGCACCGAGACGCTGTCCTACAACTGAACGCCACTCCATCGAGACGCTGTCCTACACCGGGACGCCACTGCACCGAGACGCTGTCCTACAACTAAACGCTACTGCATCGAGCTGCTGCAACCCTGCTGGCCGACTACAGTACCGACCCCCGGGAACGAGGACCATCTTTCCCCGCCAGCCAAGGGAAACGATACCCGAGTCCACCAACCCGTCAGGGAAGAATCTTGTTCCACTTCGGCCAGAAAAGGAACGACGTGAGCTAACCGTCGCCGTGAACACCCGGACCGGATTCCCAACAATTCGAGACGAACCCCCGCAACTAAATTTATTTAATTTCCTTTAATAAAGAGGTATTCATTCCTTTTTTTCTAAAACACCTGTGTTTCAAGCTCTACCATCTATTACCTCTGCTTCCTACGCCCCTAAACGGACCGAACTCCGGGCCCGTGACATGGTGGAGGCAGCCGTCCTTCATCGCGACAATATATTGTAATTATGCGCAGAATAAAATTTTAGTTTGGGTAGAGATCACAAGCATGTTAGGTTTAGGAGGGAGTTATAGAGTGGGGCTCCCTTCCCCTCCGGCTAAAAAAGCGAGTTCCGGGCAGAGCTCTAGCAATTCGTGGTTTAAGCGTGCTCGTGACCAGTGCAGTGTTCCGCCTCTGTTCTTTACCTGTAAACCGTTAGCAGACGTCCTCCTAGCCCGACGCAAGCGTCTAGTGTACCCCGTCCGACCCTCACCCACTACAAGCGTCTCGTAGTCTCCGTCCTTGAATGTCTTACTCTTACCCGACACGAGTACCTCGTGCATTTCGTCCTTTGAGTGAGTGTTTCACTCTTACCGGCTCGACACGAGTGTTGTGTGTACTCCTTAGTCCTTAGAGTGAATGTCTCACTCTTACCCGACACGAGCGTTTCGTGTATTCCGTCCTTAAAGTCAAAGTCTCATTCTTACCCGACACGAGTATCTCGTGCATTCCGTCCCTTGAGTGTCTAACTCTTACCGGCCCGACATGAGCGTCTCGTGTACTCCGTCCTTAGAGCGAGTGTTTCACTCTTACCTGACACGAGTGTCTCGTGTACTCCGTCCTTTGAGTGAGTGTCTCACTCTTACCCGACACGAGTGTCTCGTGTATGCCGTCCCTTGAGTCTTACCGGCTTTTGAAAAAATTACAAAAGAATTACAAAGGAAAAAAAGTGGCGAGGTACGCGCCCCCTTCACCATTAAAACCGACTTTACGCGGAAACGTATTTCGGGAGTTTTTGGACTCGGCGTCCGATTCTCTTAGACGGGCACTATTCTTGCAAGAGGTTCCGACGCATTAAAGATTTGAGTGTGATTTTAGTGTAAGGACCCGGGATTGTTTTACTTACTCAGTCCACTCGTACCGGGCCCGATGGAGTCCCGGTTTCTTTCGGCCGTCGCCGACTGGGACGTGACGATTTTGAAAGTGCAGGTGTCGCTCAAGGACCAAGCGGCGTTCTGCAACTGTCCCACTTTCGGCACGCCGGCGACCACGGTGAAACCCAGCGCGCCGGCTTGGTACATGGGGCTGTTCTTCATGCACACCTGGGCGCCGGTGACGAGCTCCGATTGGTTGCCGCGTTGCTTGCGGAACTTGGCGCGGTATTTTTCCCACAGGCGCTTCCTCTGTTGGAACGGAAGGACGCCCCTGCATAAATCACGAGGCGATAAAAGCTGTTAATTTGTTTTTGCTTGTGGTACGTACCACCAGTACAAAGCCCCGGTCTCCAATCTGGCAACGGTGTACAAGGGGCAAGTATAAAGAGCGACTATTTTGTCGGATTGAAATTCCGAGTAGGCTTGCGCCGCGTTTTCTAGTTTGGCAGACGCAGCGTTCAGGAGTTCATCGATGAACGTCGCGACCTTTCCGGATTCGGTGGCGACCGAGCATCTCGTCGAGCATGCAGACAGATGCAAGATCTTTTCGCCGGCCAGCGCGAGCTGGATGGTCTTAGGATGATGGATGTTCAGATTCTGAAATCACGCAAGCGTAATGCCTATCGCAGCCTGATTGCGCGGAACATACGTCTGGGTGCCTGTAGGGTTCCGGGTCATTCCAGCGCCACTGGTACATCTGACCGTTGGTGGAGAGTGCGATGAGTTCGCTGTATAAAGCGGCAATGTGAGTGAATCTTCCCGCCGAGTCGGGCCAAAATTCTAATTCGTCCGATATCCACAAGGGGCTAGCTCCGTCTTTCTTTTTAGTATCTACATTTTTATTTATTTTTTTGTGAAACGCATAGATTCGTAAAGAAACGCCCGCTCACCTGAATCCTTGTCAAAAGCACTATCTCTCAGGGCAGTCTCCAGCCATCGCCTAGGTCCAAAATACTGACGATCCCTCCACCTTGAGAAACTATCCCTATCCCTGTCCCGGTCGACTCCCGAGTTGTTGCAGGGCGGTGCGTCGCGATCCGCCAGCCGACTTCGACTGCTACTGCCTCGGCTGTTCAAAAAGCTAGTTTGAGCGAAGCCAAACAGCCAAATAAGTTAGTCAAAAAAAAAACAAAAACAACCAAAAGGAAAATTAAAAAATTAGAGAACGGGCACGTGAGGCGAAAACAAAAAACAACAAAAGAAACTCAATTTACTTCCTAATTCCAGTGTACCCGAACATGTCTTCGGAAAACATGGCGTCCGCGTCGATGATGACCGAGTGGTCCGTGTGGAAGCCGCCGTCGAGGAGCGAAATTAGGTCTTCGGGGACGTAAGAGTCCGCGGCGTCGTCGCCTTCCTCCCCCTCTTCGTCGTCGCGAGATAGCAAGTTGTTCACAGCTAAATTGACATCGAGATTGGTGCGCTGCAAAATATTTAAAAAAAAAAAATTTTTTTTTGAACGACCACGCAACGAACGAACCGGACCTGTAATTCCCTAATTATAAGATTTCTGCTTTTGCCTTGTAAGACAACTTGTGCTTGCGAAACTAACTCCTCGGGTACGTAAGGGGCGGGTACGGTTACCATCGGCCTGCCACTGCTCGAACCGCTCGTCCCTATGATCACAGGAGCCCCACGACTTCCTACGTTAACAAAAAAAGAAGCGATTACAGTAAGACGAATCGCCCATAAATAAATTTAGGCGAAAAATACGATGAAACTACATCAGAAAGACTAATCAACAGCTTTCATGGTGCTCAAGATTAAGTGTTTGTCATCATGATTTGATCGTTAAGTGAATATAAACTTTTTTTTTGAAACCTAAGAGTGTGACGTTAAAACAAAGAAATTCTTTATAAGTAAAACGTAAACACTATAGGCAATAGTTAATTTCGTCCATAAGTCGGCTATACATATTTGATTTCAAGATGGAGGCGCTATTTTCACTATTTGACTTCGACTTCAAGATTAACTTTGCCGATCATTAAAAACTTTCGATGATAGTGCTGCCTAGTGAATTTCAATTGATTTGAAATGCAAGAGTAACTCAAAAAGAAGGAAATATTAACAATTTATCTCCACTATTTGGCCTTGACTTAAGGTTAACTTCACTGTTCATCAAAACATGCCAAGTGACCTTGAATTTGTTTAGAAGGGCTTTCGATTCGTATTTAAAATCAAGGTCAAGAATCTTGAAGACAACGGTCAGAAGACACTAGCTGTCCAAAATGTCCATTTATGGACAGGACAGTAGAGGTGAAAATGGTCGTTCTCAAAAATTCTGGAAGGAGACAAAGAGGCCGCTAGGAAAAAAAGACAAAGGAACAGATCAAAAGTCTTCTTACATGGAAACCCTCTGAAGAGTCTGGAAGGATGGAATTAGACAAATCACAGATTGTAAATAGAAGAACCAGTTGGAATAGAAGAAAGGTCATCTTCAAATATAAAGGAAGGATTGCAGTTGTCCAAAATCTCCAAGTTGACAAAAAATGTCAAAAATATCCGAAATGGCGCTAATGGATGTCTTTAAGCCAACGAAAAAAGGCTGTCCTTAGATCTTTTGAAAGAAGAAATTGCAAATCGAAGTCCAGTTGTCCAAATTAGCTACTGGAAGCCTCCAAGTAGACGGAAAAAGGTCATCCTTAAGAATATTCTGAAGGGAGAGATTGCAAATTGAAGTCCAGTTGTCCAAAATACCTTCCGCAAGTCTCCAAGCTGACACAGGAAGGTCGTTCTTAAATATTCTGGAAGGAGAGATTGAAAATCGAAATGTCAGCAGTTCAAAATGGCTACCGGAAGTCTTGCAAACTGATTGAGAGATTGTAAATGGAAGTGCCAGTTGTCCTAAATCTCCAAGTTGACAAAAAATGTCAAAAATATCCGAAATGGCGCTAATGGATGTCTTTAAGCCAACGAAAAAAGGCTGTCCTTAGATCTTTCGAAAGAAGAAATTGCAAATCGAAGTCCAGTTGTACAAATCAGCTACTGGAAGCTTCCAAGTAGACGGAAAAAGGTCATTCTTAAGAATATTCTGAAGGGAGAGATTGCAAATTGAAGTCCAGTTGTTCAAAATACGTTTCGCAAGTCTCCAAGCTGACACAGGACGGTCGTTCTTAAATATTCTGGAAGGAGAGATTGAAAATCGAAATGTTAGCAGTTCAAAATGGGTACCGGAAGTCTTGCAAACTGATTGAGAGATTGTAAATGGAAGTGCCAGTTGTCCTAAATCTCCAAACCGACAGAAAGGTGGTCGTCTTTAAATATTCTGAAAGAAAAGACTGCAAATGAGAATAGCTAGCGGAGCCTCCAAACTGACGGGAAAATATCGTCCTTACATACTGCACGAGAAGAGATTGCAAATTGAATCCAAATATCCAAAACAGCTACGGCAAGTCTTCAAGCTGACAGAAAAGAGGTCGTCCTTAAATATTTTGAATGGAGGGATTTCATGCCGAAGTCCAATTACCAAAAACAGCTAAAGGACGTCTCCAAGGTGACAGAAAGGAGGTCGTCCTTGAATATTTCGAAAAGAGAGATTGCAAATCGAAAGTCCAATTGCCCAAAACAGCTACCGCAGCTCTCCAAACTGACAGAAAGGAGGTCGCCCTTAAACATTTCGAAAGGAGAGATTGCAAAGCTAACTCTAATTGCCCAAAATAGCTACTGCAAGTCTCCAAGCTGACAGAAAGGAGGCCGTCCTTAGATATTTCAAAAGCAGAGATTGATCATTAAAAGCTTTCTATAATAATGCTGCCAAGTGACCTTGAATTAACTCGAAAGAAAGAAAAGAAGGAACATTTTTGATTTTTTACACTGTCTTCACTTGCTGACCTTGAGTTAAGATTACTTTTACGGTTCATTAAAGATATTCTATTACAACGCTACTAACACTGATTTGTATGAAAGTAAATTTTAAGATTAAAAAAAAAGTAACTCGAAAAAGAAAAGAAAAATTTGCACTACCTTCACTATTTGACCTTGACTTCAAGACTAATTACGCTGTTCACTAAAAACTTTCTATAATGATGCTGCCTTGTGATCGTGATCTTGGTCACAAGTAAATCAAAAGGCGCAAAGAAAAGAAAATTAGACTCAGTTTTACACTATTTTCACTATTCGACATCGATTTCAAGGTTAAGTTTACTATCCTCTATGACAATGTTACAAAGAGACCTTGAATTAATATTTATTATGTAGGGTGTCCTAAAAAAAAACAAGTCCGAGATCAACTTTGATTTTTGTTGTTTTTTAATGACAACCCCCATTTCCATATTTCAATCAAAAACAAAAGACTTAAATGACAATCGAATGTTAAACAAATTAGATTTTTTTTCCTTTTAAACGAAGGTCTATCGTTTTACTTGTATTTCTTTTCGCTTTCCAAAAAAGAAAAAGATTAAAGAAACATAATAAACGATAGTGAAACAACTGTTTCTCTTGATATTTTATATTTTTGAAAATGCTTTATTTTCCATGTATAGGGTGTCCTGAAAAGAGAAGGGCGAGATCAACTTAGCTTAACTTTTGTTTCTTTTTTTTTTAAATGACAACCCTCTCTTGTTTCACAATTTTGAATTCCTAGCAAACTTTCTTCAAATCGTCGGGGTTTAAGAATTTTTTTTTCTAAAAAAAATTGTTTTTTTAAAACTTATTTATTGCGTTATTGTGAGACATTCAGCAGCGCCATCTGTTGAAACTTGCCGATAATCTTTTAATGATAATCTTTTCGTTTCTTTCTAGGGAATGATTCACTAGATACTTGACGGGTTATACAGGGTGTTTCAGTGATGATGCACCAAACTTCGGGGAAACGTTTCTGACATTATTTGGAACAAAATATTTTAATGCAATTTTGCAATCGGAGCAACTTGAAATTTGCATCGTTTTGAGTCAACGTTTTCATAAATACCGTAGCGATTTAAATTTCTGCCGGCGTGAAACAAGACGAGCGATTTAAATTGTTTTATGAATGGCACGTGGCTGCAAGAAGACAGTAGCGAGTTATCGCAACCATCACGTTAACTTACCGTAAACGTTAAAATTACGTGGTCCCGTTTATTTTCCATTGGATCACATGATCTTAACGTTTACGGTAAGTTAACGTGATGGTTGCGATAACTCGCTAGTAAATATCTATCGTAAACGAAAAAATTTATGAGAGGCTTTTAAGTTTGCCCTTGACCGCTTAAAGGCGAACACTTTGAAAGAAGCGTGCGTTTTCGTCGCACTAACATTTATGCAAACCGTAATTACAACAAATTTGCCGAGTCTTAATAATGTACGATAATTAACGCTTGCAACGGGTTTTTATTTATTCCTGTATCCAACGTGTACATAATAAGATGTACACAACTAAGTAATTGAACGGTTGACTAAAATCGGTACAATTAATAATAAATTGAAATAGAAACAAATTCGAAAGCGGGCGAGTTACGAAAACGGCAGTTACCTTACAACATGTGTTTGAATAATCTGCGTATTCTCGAAATGTGAAATCGCCCATCGCACACACCAACACATACACAATCACACTTACATATTATTATGTATTATTATTTTCAAAGTGAAAAGTACAAACTACACCACCAACTAATTACTCCTCACTACAACAACGTTAACTAGAACGGAGTGAACGGGCTAAATGTGTTTCATCATATCATCTGAGGCGCGACGGTTAATGGGGTAATAAAGCAATAAACTGAACGTTAAGGCAGGTTATTGTACGTTTTAAAAATATACGATTCTCCTTTCCCTTCGATTTTCTCAAAACTTATTCATTTGAAAAAAATATATTACAGAGAACTTTTATTTCTTTTCACGATATCTACCGACATACCGAGTTTGGTGCATCTTCACTAAAACAGCCTGTATAATGTAAGACATTTTCAAAATAACCCATCGAAAAAGAAGATTGACAGGTTCGGTTAATTTTTCCAAAAAAATTAGGCGCTTATAGAAAATTGAAGTTTTTCCTTATTTTCTTTGACCTCACGGTATGTTTTTAATGTCAATAACTCCAAAAAAAAAAAATTATTTAAGACAGGGTACAGTAGATTAAAAAAACATTTCGAATGTTACAAGGAATCCGAGATTGTAAAAAAAAGGGATTGTCACAAAAAAAAAGTTGATTCCAGCACTTCTTTCTTGGGACACCCTATACAGTACAAAACTTATTCAAAATAAATCTACCAAAAAAAAGAAAAGATTGACAAATCTTTTGTTCCTTATTTTTCGACCTTTCGCTATGTTTTTGTTTTTAATGTAAATAACTCAAAAAAAAAATTGATTACATAGGAATCATGGGATTTTACACGGAATTCGAAATTGTGAGATAAATGGGCAGTTAAAAAAATCTCGGCCGTTCTTTTTAGGACACCTTGTACAATACTAAACATTTTCAAAATAGGGCGCTTTTAAAATATGCAATTTGTTCCTTATTTAGAAAAAAAAATTTTCACTATCGTTTGTCATTTGTTTATTTATTATTATTATTATTATTTTTTTTAAGAAAGGAAGAGAAATGCAACCTTTGCTTCCCATTCGATTGTCGTTTGATTTTTTGTTTTCGATTAAGATATGGAAATAAATTAAAATAAATAAGTAAATAAATAAAAACAAAAGACAATCGGTTTTACAATAGGTAAATAAATTTGAAAATAAATAACTGTAAGAAATATAAGAAAGCGAAGAAAATGAAATAATAAAAATACGATATAATTAAAAAAAAAAAAAACAGTAAAAACAAGAGACAATTGATTTTACAACACAATCAGTAGATTAATAAATGTTTAAAAAAAAAACTGTTTGCGAGGAAAGGTGACGAAACAAAGAAAACAAATTAACAAAATTTTAAACAATGCAGGTACAATAATTTTAAAACAATAACAAATGATCTATTTTAGAGCAAAATTCATAAATTAAATAAAGAAACAAGTGGAAACAAAAAACAAAGTGACATTTCGTCATTTTCTTATCTATTTTCTCATTCTCTCATCTATTTTCTTATTATCTCAACTATTTTCTCTTTCTCTCATCTTCTGCATCGCGCGGAATAGAACTAGTAAACCAACCGTAAAAACAAACGAACCAGAAATTACTTTCGGTATATTTTGGCAGATGGCGTAGTTGAATGTCTTACAATATTTTACAACAACCCGTCAGTATCTAGAGAATCTCCCCTGTGGAAACAAACGAAAAAATTTTCGGCAAGTTTCAACAAATGGCGGCGTTGTTGAATGTCTTGCAATAACGCAATAAATAAATAAGTTTTAAAAAATCCATTTTTTAGAAAAATCCCTTAATCCTTGACGATTTGAAAAAAGTTGGCAACACTGCTAAGAATTCAAAATTGTGAAAAAAGAGAGGGGTTGTCACTAAAAAAAAAAAAAAATTGGTTAAGTTGATCTCAGTATCAAAAAATAGTCAATCTTTTTTTTCTTGGTACAAAAATAAAAAGAGGATTGACACCAGAAAAAAGTTGATTTCAGTCCTTCTTTCTTGGGACACCCTATACAATACAGGGTGTCCCAAGAAAGAAGGGCTGAAATCAACTTTTTTCTGGTGTCGATCCTCTTTTTTACAATTTCGGATTCCTTGTAACATTCTAAATTTTTTTTTTTAATGTATTGTACCCTGTGTCCTAAATCATTTTCTTTTTTTGAGTCATTGACATTAAGAACGCACCGTGAGGTCAAAAAAAAAAATAAGGAATAACTTCAACTTTCTAAAAACGCCTAATTCTAACTTAGGATTAACTTTAATGCTTGCTTAAACCTTTTATGCAACGCAACCTAAATATTTTTTTACGTATTGTACCATCTGTCAAAAAATAATTAATTTAAAAAAAATTAATTAAGAAAAGCGAACGAAAGTCGATCGTATTTTTTTTGCAAGTAACTTCATCTAATGACTGAAAAGAAAAAAAAAAGCAAATCGAACGTTTCGCATTGTTTCTCCATAAAAAAAAAGAGAGACAAAAGATTACTGAAATTTTGTAAATAATTTGTGTTCATCTTAAATCAGACGTCAGTGACACTTGTGTTCAAACTGCAATAAATTATCTATCTAAAGAAAAACAAAAGAATCAAATGACAATCGATTGTCAAACAAATTAGATTTTTTCATCTTTTTAAACGAAGGTTTATCGTTTTTATTTTGCATTTCTTTTCTTTTCTCAAAACAAACAAATGATCAAATGACAAATGATCGTGAAATAATTTCTTCTTTTGTTCTTTTCAATTTTTTTTTTTTTTTAGTCATTGACAACTGTTCGTCCAATTGTTTCTTTTTTTAATTTATGCATTGTGCTAGCTCTAAAATAGATCATCTTTTGTTATTTTTTTAAATATTATTGTTGACCTGTATTGTTTAAAATTTTGTTCGTTTGTTTTCTTTGTTATGTCACCTTTCCTCCCAAACAGTTTTTTTTTTCTTCTTTTGTTAATTTGTTAATCTACTGAATTGTGCTGTCAAATCAATTGTCTTTTGTTTTCATTGTTTTTTAAAAATTATTTCGTATTTTTATTATTGCAACTTATTTGCTTTCTTATGTTTCTTTTCATTTATTATTTTTAAAATTTTTTAATACATTTAAGTGTGTCGCAAAATCGATCGTCTTTTGTTTTCCTGGCGATGAATTATTTAAACATTTTGAGGCGTCACTTTGACAACTGAAACTCAAATTAAGCTGTCGACAGTCAGCGTTGCCAATCTAATTCAAAAAAAGCTGTTTTAGTGACAACCACAGCCAACGTTCTAAGTGTGCGCCCCTGGCGATTAATTACTTAAACAATTGAAGCGTCACCGTGATAATTGAAACTCAAATTGAGCTGTCAACAGTCAGCGTTGCCAATCTAATTCAAAAAAAGCTGTTTCAGTGACGACCACAGCCAACGTTCAAAGTGTTCGCCCCTGGCGATTAACTATTTAAACATTTTGAAGCGTCACTGTGACAACTGAAACTCAAATTGAGCCGTCAACAGTTAGCATTGCCAATCTAATTCAAAATTCATAGCCTACCCGAATTATAAATTTAAATGATCGCGTGGTATTACACTAACGAATTTTTTTTTTCAATTTATTTCCGTATTTAGTAACAAATTGAGAGATTTCTGCTTTTCACACGTTGGTAATATTGATTTCTAGTAAAATTCTTGTTTTTTTTTTCTTCTTTTTTTATGAATTGTACCCCGTGTCTAACATCAATCTTTTTTTTTTTTTTTTGAGTTCTTGATGCCTTAACGCCTCCCCAACAAACTCACAGAGTTTGGACCTCGAACGGTGAAAAAGAAAGCACCGTGTTTTTTATCACATAGGGGGAGGGGGGGCAAAAAAAGTAGGGCAGAGATCTACTGTTTGTTTTGATTGCCGTATCGCAATCAAAAACAAAAGAATCAAATGACAACCGCGAATGTCGAACAAATTAGATTTTCTAACAAAGATCCATCGGTTCTCGCATTTCTTTTCCGAAACGCCCCTCATTTAGGAGACACCCTGTACACTAACAGGCAAAGATAATCTTTTTTATTGCCTAATTACATCGAAACTGAATTGTACTGACCACTATTGTTGCCTCCTCTGATTGCGGTATTCGAGCGCATGATCCTGGCCCTGGTCCGGATCTGCCGTCCGCTCCCCGCCGGCTTATTACTCCCGGAACCCCCGGATCCACTACCTCCTCCTCCACCTGAACCCCCCGTACCTCCATTGCTACTGCTGCAATCAATCAATCAATCAACCGACCGTCAAGTCAAGACGTCTCTCATCTCACAACAGACGAGACGACAACTTACTTTTTGTTGGGATCAGCCTTTGTAAGATCCAATCTATCGGAGATGACACTGAAAGACACCCTGCATATTCGCCCGTCCTCCAAGAGCAGCGCGATGTGAGCGGGGCCCAGCACGATGCGCTTGACGACAGCGCGCAGGTTGGACCAAACGGGGTGTGCGCTCTGCCCCAAGCGGTTGATTCGATCTGCCACTTCTTTCAGTCTAGAACAGAACGATGCATGCGGTGAAAGGGTGAAAGTAAGAAGGAAAACGGGAGGCCCGAAACAAAGGGTGTTCGCGTGTTGACAGGTTGTCAACTTGGCGAAAATTTCATCGCGTTCGAGGACGGACCGAGCGAGCGAGCGAAATCGAGAATCGTTTCCAGAACGTTCCATCGTGCGCATCGGAAACTGCGGCCGGTTCGATGCGAACGCTGCGGGGTTAAAAGTTAAAATGCACGCGCCTCCTTCCTCGTCCTCCTCCATTTTCTGGGCCGTCCGCGCGTTCGTGTATATAATGGAAAATGGAGGAAGATCGAGGAACGATTGGCATGTACGGGGGTTTTGCGCTCGTACCTGTCGTTGAACTGCTCCTCCGAGCCGGGCAAGGGGTGCACGACGAACTGTATGGTTGACATGTCGTTTCGGCCACAATTTTCACGATTGAAAAACTAAACAGTTGCTCGATTTCCTTGAGTTGCGAAGCATTTTACACGCAGCTCAGACACTTCCACTTCGCCATATTTGATGTTTGAGCAGTGCTGCCAACCGACGTTGCGTACGTTTCCGTGAATAGTTGCGGAGAATTTTGGTAGATGTCTCTGAACAGTGTTGTTAAATAAAGTCCCTGTATAGATAGCTAAAGTATCGCTATTCATTATTCAATGGCCGCGTTCAGGTAACCGCAACGCTGCAGTGCTTTAATAAAGCTTAAAGGTCGATTTACACACAACAGTGAAGTGACCGTACCGTTACCGACACGTAGTTTCACCGAGCATGATCCCACAATGGTTTCTATTCACATTCGTCAGTGTTTTATCAGTGTTCTGGCGTGCATAGTTGTAAAACAACAATAGGAAAACTTAAAAGACGCCAGTGACACGGCCGTGAACGTGGAAAAATATCGTTGACAACTAATCAGATCGTCACGGTAGGTCACGGCGCAAGCGCTGACGGCACTGTCACGGTCACACGCCGGGCGAGTGGAAACAACACCCTTTAAATTCCTAAAAGAATAATTTTAACCTCGTTGGCGACACCACGGCACGGTCACGGTACGGTCACTTCACTGTTGTGTGTAAATCGACCTTAAACCTGAACGAGGCGCACGTGACGACATTGTTTGCAGCGCTTTCTTCAAGCGGCCGCCATTTATCAAGCGGGGTATTGGCCGCTTTCAGGTAACCGCAGCAGCTGAGTTGCTTACTAATCAATCGTTTGTGATTGGCTATTACTTTAATTTGAACCAATCACAAACGATTGCTTAGTCAGCAACTCAGCTGCTGCAGTTACCTGAACGCGCCCATTTATATGCTACATTGCAGCGCTGCATTACAGCGTAAGGAATTCATAACCTCTACAACTAAGTCAAGTTCAGGTAATTTAAAGCGCTACATCTTTACGCTGTGCTGCAACGCTGAAACAAATTTTTTACCTGAACGCGACCAATGTAAATCTAAATCAGGCGTCGGCAACCTTTTTTGGCTGTGAGCCAAAATGTGACTGTTAAGAAAATGGTTCGGGTCAATGGGTATTTTCATTTTAAAACAGTCCGTTAGTGAAAAATAAGATAAATTTTATTGAAAAAACTATTACAATATAAATATGCTTTTAAACTCAAAACATTAGCGTTCTCTTCTTTATCAATGGCTCCCCTGATGCTGAATTTGTGACGTCAATTTAGTCAAGTCTGGTTCATACTTGCTCGCCTTAAGACGAATACAAGTGTCTGAATTTTCAGTAGTTAATCTGCTCCGTATAATTTATTTTTATATATTATGCTTTGCGGAACTCAAGTGGGTCACTTGAAATTATTCAATGGGTCACTTGGTGACCCGCGGGTCATAGGTTGCCGACGCCTGATCTAAATTTTACTCATGATGGCGGATAATCACGCTAAATTTTAACGCCGTGCCTCGTTTCTAATAGCGTTTTCGATTGACCGCACTAGTGCGCACTCAGAATATCTGCATCTCGTGTTATTACATGTGGTTAAAGGAAGATGCAAATACAATGAGTGCAAGCGGTGCAGGGGAATCGAAAACGCTATAAGGTTTCGCCTTCGCGGGTTTATTTTGACACAAAATGGCGCTTAATTGCGGTACTTCATCTATCCAGGGATTTTATTGTTAAATTAAAGTTTTGAAATTGCCGATCGTCTTTTGTTTTCATAACTAGAATGTCTTTTCTTCCTCCACTCTTCATCGGAAGTTCAATATACCGGCTGTTTTTATTTTTATCTTTCTTTTTTGTAATTGTATTGTCAATAGATGGCGCCGCTCTTTCTAGAGAGATACCGTCGCTAAATAATTACAGTACCGCAATCAGCCGCCATTTTAGTGCAAGATATTGGCGGGAAATTTAAACGTCTAACGCAGACAACGACTCACTCGGGCATTTTAACCTTTTGTTTGACAGGTGTTAAGTTTGATTAAACTTGCCGGAATGAAAATCACCAGAAAAGTTGGCCATTTTAGTGTAAAAACGTGATTTCTTTGTCTTACACATTAAGCATATGGATTGCGCTACTGTATTTATTTAGTGACTGTATAGACTGTCTAGAGAGATCGTAGTTCGAGTTCCATCGAATTGCGAGACATTTATACCTATAATTTAATTAATAAATTAATGTGGCCGGGAGATAAAATCAAATCAAATCTTCGTCGTTTCAATTACAAATTCTAATAAAATTCAACGATTCTTAACCCGGCTCTTAGTTTAATTTACTGCTCACAGAGGGCACTGTTTATTTAATTTTACAAGAATCTATAAAATCGCGATATTTACTTTAGAAATTACATACAGTCACGGGCAAAAAAAGTGGACACTTTCTTGACGTCAATTTTAGATACTAAAATGTTTGCTGGGTGTTCGTAATTATGAGCTGATACTTACGGATGAGAAACAGTAATATTTATTGTTTGGTATCCGTAAGTATCAGCTCTCAATTACAACCACACAGTAAAAGTTTTAGGATCTAAAATTGACGTCAAAGAAAAGCGTCCACTTTTTTTGGGCACGACTGTAATTTTTGTCAATAGACGGTGCCGCTTTTTTTTAGTATCCATTAAACTGCGATGCATTTATATATTTTAATTAATAAAATACTAGCCCAGAAATAAATTAGATGAGGACTTCGTTGTTTCAAAACAAAGATAAAAACCATTATAAAATTTATTAACGATTCTTAACCCAGCGGTGCGTTTGGATTAATTTATTGCCGACAGAGGGTGACGTTTATATTAGTTCCCATTTTTGTCCATAGATGGCGCCGCCTTTTTTGAGAGAACCACCAAATTGCGAGATATAATTTAATTAATAAAATAACGAAACCCTGAAATAAAATTAATTGAAAACATCACTGTTGCAATTTAAAAAATAAAATACAAACCCGCCGCTTTTGGTTTAATTTGCGGCCGATAGAGGGTGCCGCTTACTTAATTTAAAAGCAATCCATTAAATCGTGATTTTTGTTTTAGAAATTGTATTTTTTTAAAGGGGTTGTTTTATGAAATTTCTTTATTAAAGAAAAGAAAACCTGGAAAATAGTTGTTTAACTGTAATTTCCATTTTTGTCAATAGATGGCGCCGCGTTTTTCTAGAGATCCAGAGGGATCCATTGAATTACGACGCATTTATATAATTTAATTAATACAATGCTACGTTACCTACTTTGTGCGCGCAAATGAGCACAAAAGTACAAAAAATCACGAAGCTCACGTTCCAGTAACTGGAACAGTAATTGTGTTTGAAACGCAAAATTCCGAGGTAACGGGAAAACGCCTTTCCTATTGGGAACTTTCATGACAAGTGTTGGCGCCTGGTGGAGAAGTGAGTACGAGAGTAGACGTGAACGACTGTGAACACTTAAGTCGTGTTAGAATCGTTAGATACGTATCAATTTATTATAAAATGTCGTTTCCGATATGAAACCTAATTTCTATAAAGAAGTAAGTAATTAAACGTCGCTTGTTGGTCACGTCTGCACCGCCATTGTTCGGAAACTTTAGCGCCTCTACCGGCAATGTTATTTGCCAATGAGGTTATAAGTAGAAATTTTACTACATTGGCAACACTGACCCAGTAGCGTCACTAAACGTCAGTATCAGAAAAAGAGGCCATACTGTTTGATACACTTATGGAAATGCAATACCTGTGTTCGGCAATGCGATCTTTTTCATCAATCACCTCAGAATCGTTCGGTAATGAAAAGTCGAGCTTACTTTGACAGATCTGAAGCGTTGAAGCAGATGAAAAAGATCGCGCTCGTTCAGCTCGAGATATTTTGAAGGAGCTCTTAGATGACATTGTCAAGTATAAGAATTAAGAATTAAGAATAATCGTTATCTGATTTAAACGCTTTAGTGTTGTACAGCCATACGCACCTAAAATGCATCTCCAGCACGCGAACTTCATCCTTAAAACCTTGTGGTACAAGGCTCACAGAACTGTCAAATTGTAGCATTTAAGCTGCGTATGACTGTACCTACTGTGTAAAATAACGAAATTAAGATGAACCTCAACATTATAATGAGTATAATTAATTTCAAGAAATAATGTTTGATGATGAGGAATACAACCAATTTCTAAAGGTGAATTATTTTGCAACGGAGGCAGTTCCCAGGCACGGTTCAAATCAATTTAAGCAAATTTTTTTTCGATTATTACCAAACATTAGATTTCTTGTTAGGTAATTTGGCATAACTGTCAGAATCTACACACCGATTGCTGTCATTATCATTAAATTTACTCATGTGGAGCACTCCATGGACAGCTGATTAAAATCTCACCGGCTCTGCTCGAATCGCCGAACACATTGCCGAACTCAGCTTATATTCAGTGTTGCCATTCGTAGCGACTTCTTGCGTTATGTCTGACATAGCGGCAAAATGAATAATTTCACGAATTTGTAGCGACTTTTACAGTCAAGAAATAAATTAATTTAATTTTAGATGAATGGAAAATAAATAGATAAAATATTTTTTTCTAAACAGCAGTGTCCAATTCGGTGAATTCCTCAGCAGACAAAAATGCATGATAAAATTACGTATGCGTGTGGCACTGGCAGTCATACTTATGTTTTATATGTATTTATAGTAGCTTGCATCTTATCAAGAAGCTGCTTCACAATGTGGACTTCCCAAAAGAAGCTGAAAGTCAATAAATAATTTTATGACATCTTTGTGGACATGTTACCGCTAAATAATAACAATGCTTTGCGGTGCTTTGCATTCAGTCCATCTCAATAAAAGAAAAGAATAAGCTATTTACGGTTCTAAATATGGTAGAAAAAGATAGATTAAAGATGAATACTATCGGTTGTAATTTCTCGATTTTGTAACGTAATTGGCTAATAATAGGTTTGTTCTAGCAAGAGTACGTAACTGTTAGAAATTGTATTGAACATGCGCAGTAATACTTTAGCGTTCTAGCAGTGAAATGGCTTAACGGTCAAGCCTAGCTGCTTTGGAAAGTCGTGTCGCCCGGCGGCGTAGGTTCGAATCCTACCATTAGCCATGGATGTTTGTGCTGTTTAAAGGTTAAGACCCAGCTTAAAAACATACTTCGTAATTGTCTGGAATGGCTTACGGCCGTAAAACAAGCAGCACTGCTGTGCAAAGCAAATAGAAAGAAAGAGAGAAGTGAAAAAGAAAAAGAAGATAAGGCTGTGAGTTCATTTGGTTCTCAGTTTCTAATAATTATTATGGATTAAAGGTTTTTAACTTCGAGAACAATTTTATAGATAACAAAGTGCAATTTTATCGCTAGAGGCAAAAATCCGGCAGGCACTGACCGTGTGCAAAAAGCACTAAACCTTGTGCCAAAAACACAAAATTGGCAACTCCAGTGGCTGGTACCTAATACTGACAAAGTTGGTTGGTGCAGCCTTGCTTTCGATGCTTTATTTTTAAACAGAGGAATCACCGAAATTGTAGAAACCTGTATTTATAACTACTAAAGGCACGTCACCACTTCTTAAAAAAAAATACGCTAATCAATTTTGGTTATTTATTGGTAGTGAAACCTTGAATATACTTGACGCAGAATTGTGTATTCATAAAAAAAATATACGTATAAACTCCATTCACTTTTGTAATGAGTAACTAATTGACTTTTTATTTTGTCTTACGAAAGCGATCGGTGTTGCATTTAAAGTTCTGTTAATCAAAATATTGTTTGTCACCAATTGCAAAATGTAATTTTTAAAAATGACCCGGAAATCCATTACGAAACAAACAAAGAACCACATTTAGGTGTAATGCATTCAATTAAATGTCGGAAAAGATTGGAGAAGTTAGCCAAAAATAAAAAAAAAAACAGCACAAAATTGAAGCCAACATAACCTAAAAATAAAAAGTCCACATTCACACGATGCGGGAACTAAAGGCAGTCAGGTTTCAACGATAATAGTTACTAAATCGTCTAACTTTAGTTACTCATTACAAAAGTGAATGATACTTTATGTGTTTATTTAGCAATTGTGATTAGTAGCATATATTGATATGTTATTTTAAAATTGTTAAATGCTTATGCGAGCCTATAGGTTTGTTCCAGCAACAGTTCGTAACTGGTTCGCAATCGTCAAAAGCATGCAGTCATCAAAACTGTACATTTAACGGCGCGGTTAAAATCGGTGATTACTTCGGTGGGGATTACTTCGGTGGGCAACTGTTCTTAACAGTTCCGAACTAGTCAGAAAATGCTGCTGGAACAAACCTTATTAGTTACCGCGGCCATATTTAGTGACCAAATTGGACGAAAAACTAATTTTAGTATGACTCCCTCCTGATATTCTTAACTCGTTGTGTACTCATAAAAAATACGTAATTTTTAAGTGATATCCGGTTTTCTACCTGATTATAAGTAGAAATTTTACTACATTAGCAACACTGGCCGTGAGTGGTGCCCACAGGTGGCGCCTCACGCTCCAATCTAGGGACTTTTCGCCCTTTCAAGTTCCAAACGCACGCAAGATGGAAAACCGAAGTCCCACTTTAACGGTCGAAACCATGGATATAAGCAAGTTAAAGGTGAGCAGAGACGAATTACGCGACCGATTTCGAAGCCACACATCTCCCAAAACGCCCCCGAAGCGTCGCGAAAACGTTTCGAACATTTCGAGGTTATGTTGTTGTTGTTGTTGTGGAATTTGCAGGTGCCCGATCTGAGGCGGGAATTGAAATCGAGGGGACTGACCGTGGCCGGCAACAAGAGTGAGTTAATGGAAAGGTTACAGAAAGTCCTCAGGACCAAGCTCGACTCGGTCACCAGCGAAAACGTGGACGACCTCGAGGAGGATCTCTTAAACGTAAGTCACAAGCACATGCACCTAAAGGCTGTTTTACAGTTGTTAAATTTAATAACAATTTTTGTTACAAACTACCACAGTGAATTCTGATTGCTTGAATTGGCACTTCTCACTCAATTCGTAACAAATTTTACATTAAAAATATCATGGTAGAACAGTAGTAGTTTATGACTACACTGAATTTCGCCTTGAGGTTGCTTACCATTACATTTTAACTCATATATTTTTTCTTTTCTTGTTTGATAAATTGTTTTGTTCTGGGAAATGCAATAAAGACGATTATTATTATTATTATTATTATAGTGTAATACGGTCCTATCAAATAAAAACAAAAGAGTACCCCCCGCCCTCCCCTCTCATGCATGTTTCAGTGTTTAATTGAGGTTTTTTTTTTTTTTAGGAAGATGATGATGATGATGTGCACCTAGACGGGTCTGAGTCGGGCATCACCGACCTGGACTCCACCATAGAAGTACCTGCAATTCAGAAGGCGCAGAAGCGCAAGTCGCCCCCCAAGTTGGAGCAGGACGACCAACCGAGGCAAGCGAAGAAAATCGTGTTGAACAGGAGCAACTCGAGCGTGCAACAGGAACAGACGGAGAACGGCTTGGAGGAGGAGGAGGACAAGAAAGACAGCGCGGAGGAGGAAGTGAAGAAGGTGGTGAAGCTGTCCGAGCTGAGCGCCAAAGAGCGGCTGGAGATGAGGGCGAAGAAATTCGGGGTCGCTCTGCCGGCCGAGGCCAAGAAGGTCGTGCGGGCCGAAAGGTTCGGCGCGAATAATTCAGTGACCGTAAGCAATACGACAAATAAATTAAATTCGTCGGTAAGTACTTTATAAAATAATTTATAAATCGACTCAAACATATTTGATTAGTTTCTTCTGCTCACTAAACTGAAAAGTACTAAACAGTGTTGCCACTTCTATAAAATGTAACCTGTCGACTTTAGACTCGGACTTGGAGGTTATGTACTTAAAATAAAAGTATTATTGTGTTTACCGGCTACAAACAACAAAACTATAAAAAATTTAAATCAATTCAAACATTTGGTTAGTTTCTTCTGCTTAGAGTTGCCACTTAACCAAACTAAAAAGTACTAAAGTGTAAAGTACTGTGTTGCCACTTCTATAAAATTTAACCTGTCGACTTTCTGATCTATTTTCTGGTTTTACGAATTCATCGCGGAATTAAAACAGTTCATTTTGGTAGCGAACTTCCACGTCTAACTGGAAGAGGGCACTACGAACCTCCTACTGCACTCTCAAATACATTTTGGTAAAGCCTTCTTTCACGAAAAACCTCCGGTGTTCTCCAACAGATGGCGCCTCTACAGTGCGGTTACTTTTTGACTCCAGATTTGTTTGTCAGCGTTTTATTAAAACGCGTCCTCTTTCGTGAGATATTGCATGGAAAATAACTGCGGTTTCTTGCAACAGGTGGCGCCCCTAAGGTGCAGTTACTTTCCGACACCGAATTTGTGAGTTAGCGACAAAAATCCATTAATCAATCACTCGACAATATTTCCTATCTTAGTATTTTCGTGAGAGACCCAGAGAAAGTTGCTGTGGTTTCCTCCAACAGATGGCACCTCTAAAAGTACAGTGGCACAGTATAAGAATCTACACAGTAGCGTCACTCGAGTAGAACTGTCACATTTGCCATTTTGTTTGATACCTACCCATCTGCAAATTACATTGCGTTTCCATAAGGGTATCAGACAGTATGGCCGCTTTTTTTGACACTGACGTTTAAGTGACGCTACTGGGTAATCACTTACACTGTGAGAGTAGTCTCAGATTTGTTTGTTAGCGTCAAACATCCCTTAAATCAATCAATAATCACTCGGCGAAATTTTTTATTTTAGTAAGAGATGAGAGATAGTTATGTTTTCCTCCAACAGATGGCGCCTCTAAAGTTCATCTAGTCTAGACTCGGATTTCATCGGATTTGTTCATTAACCTCAGATATCCCTAAATTAATAATTCGACAATTTTTTTTCTTTTAGTAAGATATGAGATTGTTATGGTTTCCTCCAACAGATTGCGCCCCTAAAGTGCAGTTACTTTAGACTCAGATTCAATTAAAATTATTTATTAGGGCCAATCACTTGACGAGATCTTTTGTTTTAGTAAAACACGCACTTTCTTTCTTTCATGAGATATCGCATGAAAAATTGTTGTGGTTTTGTCCAACAGATGGCGCGTCTAAAACACACTAGCTTTCGCGTCGGATTTAATCAGATTTGTTTGTTAACGACGAAGATCCCCTAGTTTCTTCTGCTCAGAGTTGCCAGTTAACGAAACTGAAAATTACTAAACAGTGTTGCCACTTCTATAAAATTTAACCTGTCGACTTTAGACTCGGACGAGGAAAGTATAGAATTTTGAGGTTATGTACTTAAAATAAAAGTTTTGTGTTTGCCTTCAGTTTTCTTCCATTGAAGTTGGAAGCTTTAATATTTTAGGAGGTGGTAGTGTGGATCGTTCTGAGTAAAAACTTCCACATAAACACATGTCGAATTCTCTATGGTTACGGAGTTACAGCTGTTTGAATGTTACTCCGACGCACTCGAGAAAAGGAAATAAAAACTCCCGGTGGCGACAAGGGCTACATGAACATCTGCCTTTTCGACCGCGACACCTCATCGCTCATATTAAAAATTCCCGCTCTTTTCGACAACTCTCCCGGGAAGTGACGCCCTCAATTCGGGCCCCCCCTTGGATCTTGTTAAATTTCGATCATCAGAGTGACTTAAGTTGCCTACCCCTCAGGTCAGCAACTATCTATTTCGTCCAGTCGCCCTAAACAGTGTTGCCACTTCTATAAAATTTAACCTGTCGACTTTAGACTCGGACGAGGAAAGTATAGAATTTTGAGGTTATGTACTTAAAATAAAAGTTTTGTGTTTGCCTTCAGTTTTCTTCCATTGAAGTTGGAAGCTTTAATATTTTAGGAGGTGGTAGTGTGGATCGTTCTGAGTAAAAACTTCCACATAAACACATGTCGAATTCTCTATGGTTACGGAGTTACAGCTGTTTGAATGTTACTCCGATGCACTAGAGAAAAGGAAATAAAAACTCCCGGTGGCGACAAGGGCTACATGAACATCTGCCTTTTCGACCGCGACACCTCATCGCTCATATTAAAAATTCCCGCTCTTTTCGACAACTCTCCCGGGAAGTGACGCCCTCAATTCGGGCCCCCCCTTGGATCTTGTTAAATTTCGATCATCAGAGTGACTTAAGTTGCCTACCCCTCAGGTCAGCAACTACCTATTTCGTCCAGTCGCCCTTTGATCGCGCGGAATATTTATTTTAGCATAGCTAAAGGACCAATTGTCTCAAGGGGTCTGCTGTTTTGACTAAACGATTTCCCTCGCACCCGCTTATCGCTTGAGAATATTTATGTTAAAGCTCTCTACGCGATATCTACGCTTTTGAATCAGATCGTGCTGACGTACTATGAGGTATCGGACCTTATCAATCACGGTTCTCCTTTTTCAATCGTCAAGGTGGATACGTACATGTATTTTGACTGCATCAAAATCTGATTATGATGTCAATACCTGTCGCGGTAGAGTTGAAATGAAAAATAACTTAAAACGAATATGCACATAGCCCTCTTGGTATCTGTGGTACCTTCAAATCAAATTAACGCTGCCTATTCTGTCCGTAAAAGATACGATAGCTTTTTCTACTTAAAACACATTTTGAGGTTATTTTCCGCGGTTTAACCTCAAGCCTAGTAGCTCGTGTCTAAATAAAAACCTTGAGCTTTCTTCCATGACTTCGATAACATTATTTTGAATGCATACAAGTTTCGATCAGTTAATAAAAAATTCTGATTTATTGATGTTTATTCTACTTCCGTCACTTGACCTTAAATGACCTTGAGTTTTTTTTTTGGGCCATTGTACGGTAGCGGACAATAAAATCCGGGCACTTCATTTGCACAATGTAAACTTCACTTTAATATTTTTGACATTTGACGCATGTCACTGGTAATTCCGACGTCTAATTCAAATTTTATTTGTTTATTTTGACAGGAACATAACCTCAATAAAAGCCTGATTTACCAAATTTGTCGAAATACGCATGACATGTCAAACTTTTGCCCAGATTTTATTGTCCGCTGCTGTACATACTTCAAATGACACCATGTCGAATATTTAATGAAAAAATTATAAATTATTGATTGTTACTCTGCTTCCATCGTTTGACCTTGAATGACCTTGCGCCCTTCTCCATTGTACTTCGATGACCCTACTTCGAATATAATTGAAAAACTTTATTCCGAGTACTTAATGAAAACGTTCTAATTTAATGACTATTTTAGTCTACTTCCATCATTTGACCTATATATATATCGTCATATAATAGAAGAATGCTCGACATCATGTCCATTCATTCAGTGACAATTAAAAGAGTTACAATTTATTAGTTTTTACTCTACTGCCATCGTTCGACCTTGAACGACTTAATTTCGAATCTTTTTAATTTTCGTCTCACACTAAGTCGGGCGCCACTCGTCACTGTTTCTCGATTTGATTTCGTTTTAATTCTTAACAGAAACTGTACGGGAAGCTTTTGAATAAAGGTCTGTTATTATTATGACCTTGAGTTTCTTGCCGTTGAACTTCGATGACGTTATTTCGAATTTAATTTAAAAAAAATCCAGTTCGTTGGCATCAAGTCATACAGTGACGTCACTTCGAGCATTTAATAAAGAAAGATCTATTTCATCGATTTTTATTTTATTTACATAATTTGTCCTTGAATGACCTTGAACTTCTCATCGTTTGAACTACGATGACATTATTTCAAGTGTAATAAATAAAATTACACTTCATTCATACAATGACGTCATTTCGGGCGTTTAATAAAAAAGGATCTGATTTATTGATCTTTACTTTATTTTCATAATTTGTCCCTGAATGACCTTGAACTTCTCATTGTTGAACTTTATTGACATTCTTTCGAATATAACACATTCAGACAAGAGAAGTACGGAATTTTGAGGTTATGCGCATAAAATAAAAGCGTACTCTGCAGTAGCGCCATTTTTATGTTCTGTAGAGGGAGCCACGTTACGGCCATCTGTGATTCATCAAAATCTCTTTCCACCTCCAGCAAGAGAGACGTGAAGAAAAAACAAAATTGGGGAGCGTCGGAATTGCGACAAATTTTGTGCGCATCGATTTTTTATCATTTTATTTTTTTAAAGAAAAACGAAAGTCTTTTGATTGGCGGATCGTCTTTTGCATTTTTCTTTTTCTCCCAAAAGCGAAAACAAGAGACGATCGATTTCGCTGGGATCTTACTTATATACCTTAAGGCGCTATATAATTGACCTTGAATAATTTATGTAAAAGGCCCAATTGATATATCTTCGATTTTTTCTTCGTCAAAAGAGAAAGGGAAGAAAGAAAAACTGGAGGGCATCGCAAATACTGCGGCTGTTTCCACAACTCAAAACTAATTTCCCTGTCCTCCCCACTCCACGTACTATCAGGAAATTTCACGCGAAAACGGAAATTTCATGCATGTTTGGCAACACTGAGTACAATAGTGCCTGTTAGGTCCCGGCAGTTTTCATTATTACCGTCAATTTTTTTTTGCATTCGAAAATTATACGTCGCTCACAATTTTTAACCTATTTTGTATCTGGCTTATTCGTTTAAAAAATCTTATGTTTATATTGTGTCACCAAATTTAATTTTTAAATGACTTGCCCCTCACTTACCTTGACAGATGACAAGTTCTGCTGACTAAGTATCAGCTGCTCCCGGGCTAGCAACAGTGAAGAATGGGGTGGGTTAATTAAGATGGTAATTAAATTAAAGGGCGCCAAGTCCAAACAATTATTTTAAACAACTGCACCCTAAACAACCTTGACGACGTCTCTGAATCGTCAAACGTTGGCAGAAATATCGAAAGCAAACAGAGGCGAGACTTTACTCACTGGTGCGTTAAAGTACAAACACAAACACACAATAAGAGTTGTTAACGTTTAACCTTAACAATTGTTTCCATGACAACGGGCGATCTTTTCACACTCTACTTAAGTGTGGGATGTGAAAAGATCGCCAGTTGTCATAAAAATAATATAAACGCATGAGCGAGATACAAAATAGGTTAAACATCGTGAGTGAGAAAGATGAGATCATACGCAACAAGCATTTATTTTTTGTTTTGTCATTCACTGTCGATAAGGTAGGTTTCTTTTATCACGAAAATTGTTTCGAGTTCCACATAATTACGTAGGTAGACGTGTTGTTGCTTCGAGTTCCACATAATTACGTAGATAGACGTGTTTTTGCTTCGAGTTCCACTTAATTACGTAGATGGACGTGTTTCGATTTTCAGGCGGCGCCGAACGTCGACGTTCTCAAACAGAGGGCGCAACGGTTCGGAATGTCCGTCTCGCCGGTCATGACGAAGTTAAACAACGAGGAGCAACTGGAAAAGCGCAAGCAGAGGTTCGGCTCGTCGACGACCGTGAACGGACCCTCACAAAACGACAAGGCGAAACAGAGGCTGGAACGATTCAAGATGCCCGTCAAGTAGTGCTTAAGTTTAACACGCGGAACAATCTGTTTTTTTTCCCCCTCTCTATTTCACGTATTGGTTTTACCTTTAATTTTATGATTATGAATTAATTATTAAGTTTAAATGTATTCATTTGTATGATAATAAATCTCATTTAAGTTTACTCTCGTGTACCGTATGTTTCATTTTAAGTTGAAACCGTACGATTTTTATGTGGACCTTGTGATTTATAGCCAACTGGTAAATGAGAAGAACAGAAAAAAACGAAACTCTGCAAAATTTAATCAATTAAACTAGCAAATATTCACAAACAATTAACTAATATTAATTAAGTATCATATCGCTGATGTTGCTCCTCTTACATCGTATATTGTTCTAATAATATTCTTAGTTTGTACAGGATCGTCTTAGACAATGAAGTAATTCTGCAACGGAACATTGCAAAGGCAACCGAATCAAACATATATATATTTTTTTCGTACCTTCGGATCCGTGTCGTACCAGCACTTGTGTACTAAGTAAACACTATCGCAGGGATCTGCACCACCTGAAAGAGGAAGTAATAGCAAATTATGTACATGAGTTACATGCAAGAAAACAATTGAAAACTGTAGGTACTTTTGGCTCCACATTTTCGTACGGTCGGTTCCGCCACGTCTTTGATTTCATCGGGTAGGACGGCCACGGCGGCTTCCACGTCAAGCATACCGTCGTCATCGACCTAAAATAAAGGGGGTTAAAGAAAAAACGCAATGCAAGAGCAAGATGGAAGATGCCGAACCATTTTTACTATGCATGTACAGGTGCGAGCGAAAAAAATGTCAATGGGCGTCAGTTCATTCAAAAATGTGATGGAATCATCACAAATGAAAAATATCCTCTCGTCTTCTTTTGAGCGCCGTGCCGCACCGTTCGCGAAAAAATCGCGCAACGCGTCACCCCGATTTGTTCATTCATCGAAGGGGCGGCGGTCTCTCCCGCTTCCCATTTGTTTATTTTCGACCGCACAAGAAAACGTCAAATATGAAAATTGTAGATGTTCGCTTGCGCTATTGAGCGCCGCTCGCGAAAAAACAATCGCGCATCGCATTATTGCACAAATCGCCCCGACTTGTTCGTTCATTGAAGGGGCGGCGGTTTCTCCCGCTTCCCGTTTGTTTATTTTCGACCGTACAAGAAAACTTAAGATATGAAAGTTGTAGATGTTCGCTTGCGCCTTTGAGCCCCGCTCGCGGAAAAACAATCGCGCATCGCATTCTCGTGAAAATCGCCCCGATTTGTTCATTCATTGAAGGGGCGGCGGTCTCTCCCGCTTCCCGTTTGTTTATTTTCGACCGCACAAGAAAACGTCAAATATGAAAATTGTAGATGTTCGCTCGCGCTTTTGAGCGCCGCTCGCGAGAAATAATCGCGCATCGCATTCTCTTGAAAATCGCCCCGACTTGTTCGTTCGTTGTAGGAGCGACGGTTTCTCCCGCTTCCCATTCGTTTACTTTTGAAATTAGTGGCGACGTTAAACACAGAAATCGCAGATGTGCAACTGCAGTTTTGAGTGGCGTTCACGAAAAAACAAATGCGCAACGCATTCCGCGGACATAACCCGAATTTGCGAACCTGGGTTTCTCGACTTGCCCCGTCTCTTCCGCGTCTCACTTGTTTATTTTTGGCCGTACAAGAAAACGTTAAATGTGAAAATTGTAGATTTTCGCTTGCGTTATTGAGCGCCGCTCGCAAAAAAACAATCGCGCATCGCATCCTCGCGAAAATCGCCCCGACTTGTTCGTTCATCGTAGGGGCGGCGCCGGCGGTCTCTCCCGCATCTCATTCGTTTATATTTAAAGTTACAGGAAAACGTTAAATGCAAAAGTTGTAGATATTTTCCGCCGTTTTCGAATGGGGCATGCAGAAAAACAATCGCGCAACGCATTCCCGAGATATAACCTAGAGATGCGAAACTGCGGCTTTTGACTCGTCGGTATCTCTCTCGCTTCTCGCTTGTTTATTTCCGAAACTATAAGGAAACGTCACGTATAAAAGTTGTGTGCGTGTACTTTCGCATTAAAACAATCGCGCATCGTATGTTCGCGAATATAACCTGAAAGACCGACGTGGGCGGTTTTCGATTTATTCGTCGCATCAGGGGGCGGAGGTCTCTCCCGCTTTTCATTTCTTTATTTCTGAAGTTAGCAGAAAACGTTAAATACAAAAGTTGTAGATATTTTCCTGCGTTTTCGAATGGAGTCGGCAGAAAAACAATTGCGCATCGCATTCTCGAGATATAACCTCTTTTTCGACTGGTCCAGTCTCTCCGGCCTTTATTTGTTTATTTCCGAAGTCAAAAGGAAAGACGTTTGCGTCTACTTTCGGATGAGGTTCGAAAAAGACGATCGCGCATCGCATATTGCGTTACGTTAGGGTTACGACGTAACGTCCGGCGTCTCTAAGAGGGGGGTAAAATGACATCACCCGTAACATTCAAAAACGGTAAATTCAGAAAGTCACATCCGGGGGAAGGATTCTTTTTCCTTCTTAGACTCGGAACTACCTTGACGAAACTGACATGACTCTTTCTTGAGATCACGGCATTTAAATAAACCGTGCGACGTCTCTAAGAGGGGAAAAATGACCACCCGTAATATTCAAAGACGGTACATTCAAAAAGTCACATCCGCGGGTTCCTTCGGAAATAAAAACAAAACCGTGGTGAAAATTTATCGATTTTTCGCGAAACCCGACGGCAGAAGAAACGCGGAACGGTTAGACTCGGAACTACCTTGACGAAACTGACGTGACTCTTTTTTTGAGACCACAGATAATCATGCGGCGTCTCTAAGAGGGGTAAAAATGACATCACCCGTAATGTTTAAGTTAAAAATATTTCCTTCCCGCGCCACAGCTTCCGAATGAAATGTGTTTATCGATAGGGGGCTGTACTATTGTCTGTTACGTTGTTTTTTTTTTTAAATACGTCCACTCAAGTCACTTCAGCATTTTCATCAATGATTGTAGAAGCAATTTTCTTAGAATTGTTTACATCAAATTTTACAATGATGTCGGCGATTAATTTTTATTTTTTTTGCACGCAACAATTATTGGAAATACAGAACCCACCACTGCCATCTCCGTCATTAAGCACTTCATGTAGCACTTGAGCTTGCCATCGTCGGGAAAGCCCCGTTTTTCCTTCACCTCCTCGATGAGCGCTGCAAATCGAAATGTGCTCAAGACTTATTTATTAAATCAGAATTCCGTACCTTCTTCGACACCGGTTTGATCCACGCAGTCATTGTGCAGTTGCCTCGCGAGTTCCTCCATTTCCTCCGACATGCACTGAAAAAATACTTTTTCGAAATTTCGTCCAAAACTCCTCCCCCCCCGATTAGGTACTCACTAAAACCGTGGGTATGCACAGGCAAAGTGCGACGAAAACGCTCGACTTTAGCAACATTTTTTTTTTTAATTGGTGATCGGTGCCACTGTGACGAAGACTCGTTCACTTCTAAGCCGTCGCAAGAAGCCCCAAGGATTTTTTATAGCGCCAGCCAAGTCACGGCATAAAATTACCGTGTTTCGTACCTGGACATTATCTTCGGCTGGGTTTGATGATGACGGGGATAAACGCAATTGGCCGTTAATTATTGATTTTTTCTCTTAAAAGGAAGTTCGCCTCGTGCGTTTAGTATCCAAGGTCCGCTCGCGTCCCATTTCCCGACGCAGCTTCATTCATGTTTAATTTCCATTGATTCCATTCAATTATTCAATTAAGAGCAATTTACTCGTCTCTAAATTTATTTTATTAATTTTCAGACAAGAAATTAATTATACAGCGTTTTAGCAAACTTGAACCCTGTATGTTACGATTTGAGGTTAAGCGAAGAGGTTTCTGTTTTTTTTTTTTTCAAATCTTTGTTTAGTTTATTTGATAATGACGAAAATACGCTCGGCTTTTGTTTTTGAATGAAACCTCGCGGTTCAAGTTTAATTACGTAAGTACATACATGCATTCGAGGTTACTCGCTCAGGTTTGAACTTCGGCGTGCGTGACTGTGTGGCCGGTGATTTTCTACGAAATTCAATCGTTACGTAATTCGATGTAAATAAAGTCGTCATTGCTTCTGTGTGCTGTAAATAATAATCTCGATGCTTTTTTTTTAATACACGGTGATATTAAATGAACATTAAAAGTTTGTCGTCTCAATCGACGTTTCCGCCAACAAAGCAAAGGCTTCATTAGAATTAAAAAATTTTAGTGTAGTGATTATTCGATTGAATAATATATCGGGCGTCTCTAAGCGGAGTAAAAATGACATCACCCGTAATATTCAAATTAAAAAAAAAACATTAAATAATCTGCCGGGCGTCTCTGAGAGGGGTAAAAATGACATCGCCCGTAACATTCGCGCAGTAGCTTCCGAATTAAACGTATTTATCAGTAGAGAGCGTGCAATTGTCCATTTCGTTTGTTTCTTCTTAGTACGCCGCCCAACTCGAGTAGAACGCAGGTGTGAAAACTTTTGCGTACATTTGCTGATTTTAGCATTTTCCTTGTATCGCGTTTCTCGCAATTAGAGTAACATTTTCTTAGAATTATTTACTCTAGGATCGTTACACCTGCAACTCGTAGCGCAATATGAGATGTTTTATTTTAACGATTTGAACAATAAATCGGTCCCTTTTGTTTACGCTGACTTAGACTCGTGCGTTTAAATTTTACGACCGCAACGTCTCGCGATTTCTTTTCTGATTTCACAAATAATAACATGAAATAATGATTTACGTCGAATATAATTAAAAAAAAAAAAAACAATAATTAAAATACAAACGATACAATCGAGATGATTTCGTAGAGAGAAGAAATGGTATTCTGTACATTTAAGGCTCATCTTTCCTTTCTTTTGCTTTGCGCAACAATGCTGCAATTATTGTCTTTCGGCCATAAGCCATTCCAGACAGTCACGAAGATTATGTGTATAGCTGGGTCTAACAGTCTTAGACAACACAAACATCCATGGCTAAGGTGAGATTCGAACTCACGCCGACCGAGCGACACGACTTCCAAGTCGGCTAGGCTAAACCGCTGAGCCACTTGGCAACCCTTTAAGGCTCATCAAACGTCGAGTCTCAGCGCTCAGAAACATGTCGCCAACTGTAGCTAATAAAATGAGGCGACGCCGATTGGCTAGCCAATGAAATGTGTTACAGTTCATTTTTTTCATTCCTGTTCTGAATACCCCCTGTATATGCATTGCCACCGTCCAGCCTTCATTTCTGTTCCGAACACGCCCTGTATATGCGAAATTCGACGTGTCGGATTATTCCTTGGACCGCGTCGTTGTACACGTTGCAGTCAGTGTAGGAATACCCGTATTTCGCCGGCGTAATTTTTCTTAAACTTTCGTTTTAGCATATTTCTATTAACAGGACCTTCATTTATTTAAACAAATTCATTTTATATACGTAATCCATCCTTATTTGAGTTCAAAATCGCGTGTATGTGAGGAATTGAACGAATTATAACGAAGTTCTACTTCTGGACGCGTATTATGCGTGATCTTTGCCCTTTCAGCCGATTGGTTCCCACTGTTACTAAGAAAGTTCCCCGGAGGTAAGATTAGAAGGTGTCTCGCTTGTTTATAATCGTTCCTTGTTTGTCAAACGAGAAATGTTGCGCCATTGTCAGAACGAAACTTGCCGTCTCTTGGGTCACACTCTCTTTTCGTAAATATTTTTATTTGTGCGTGCCATTACATCGAAGAGATGTTAATGCATTTCTACGGGTAATTGCCGACTCTGATTAGACCCAGTTGTGAGACAGGAAAAACCGCGTGTCCCGTGGTTTGTCCCAGCTTCGGTAACAGACCGAGGTAAGTTCTATACGCATCAACTCTCGGTTTGACTTATGTGTTCGTTTTATTTTATTGCTTATAGGCTTTTATCGTGAGCTTCTAGCAAGAGCTATCGTTAATCCTAGACTTTAATCTTGGATCTATATCAAGAGGTATTTCTCGTTGGGTGCATCACGAATTACGGCGTTGGAAGTTCCCTCCCTCACCCCTCTACGCGGAAGCCGGCACACTACAAAGCGTCGCTGCGACATTACCGCAAAGACACCGACAAACGAATCGGACATCAAAGGAATAAAGGTCGGAGCGTTACAATTTCTTTTCTTAGTTTTGAGCGATATTTCGCGGATTTAGTTTTTGATCCACTACTTTGATTTTGCCGCAATTAAACTTGCAACTTATTGCGTAACCGCCGGTGTAATTTAAATATGATATAAGTAGACGAGCGTTGACGCGTGCCAATAACCGGAGATTGCATTCTTTTGTATTCTGTTGCATTAGTTACGATTTGAATTATTTTAATATAGTTTAATGCGAAGTTCGGATCCGACCAAGTTGAATATGTTGTAAACGTTTGTGTTCCCCATATATATATTATTTATTTGTGTATATTCTTTTATGATTGTTGTTTGTGACTAAGTAAATTGACGTGTTCTGGATGTGACGGGTTTTCTTAATTTTCACCTTGTCCCCCTTTCAAAAAAAATTAAGTGGCGCCTATTTTCTTATGGGTTTTGGCCTTCGCGGTTTGGATTTGAACCCTCCCGTCCCACTGTAGCTGGCTGGCAACATTGGAGTAAAGTTTCGCTCCAATGTAAAACTTCTGCCTATCTACGCAGGTAGGTAGCAAATGAGATGACGCTAAGCCGATAATTGGCCCGGCAATGAGAATGAGGCGACGCTATCCGTTAATTGGCCGTGCAATCACGCCACTTGAAATAATGGATTTCGAAAAGACTCGCTTACGACTCAGCATTCAGAAACACGTCGCGAACTATTACCAATAAAAGGAGACAACGCCAAGCCGCTGATTGGTCAACCAATGAAGTGAGATGCCGGCAAGCTGCTGATTGGCCAACCAATAAAATGAGATGACGCCTAGCCGCTAATTGGCCAGGCCATGAGAATGAGGCGACGCTAACCGTTAATTGACCGTCCAATCACACCGCTTAAAAAATGATTACCCCGTGGCTTATATGTATAGCGTCAACTATGAATGCACATAACTTTTTAATGAAATGTTGCACACTCGAATTTCTTGCAAAATATGAAAGAGAACACTCAAATCTACCGGTCTACGGTACTCCCGAGTCACAGAGACGATGGCAGGGTAAAGCGTATGTAAAAAGACGGCTCGAGCTTCGAAAGAATGATTAACATGAAGGAAACTGGAGTTCGCGGCGTCTCTAAGAGGAGTAAACATTGCATCACCTGTAAGATTCATATTCAAAATATTTCCATCCAGCGCCGTAGCTTCCGCATGAAATGTATTCATCGGTAGGGGGCGTGCAATAATTGTCTACTTCGTTTGCTTTTTTTTATTAGGACGTCTCTAAGAGGGGTAAAATGATATTCAAATTGCTCCAAATACTTCCATCCCAAATGAAACGTATTTATCGGTAGAGGGAGTGCAATTGTTTATTTCATTTGCTTTTTCTTAGCACGCGGCCCATTCAAGTCGAATGTCAAGGTGTGCACGCACTCGTTTTTATTTGCTGATTTCAGCGTTTTCCCTCAAGGCTTGCAGCTGTGTCGTGTTGCTCGGATGACGTTAGTCGCAATAAGAGTAAAACTTAGAATTGTTTACTTTAACAACAGAGGTTTGACCGTTGCAGTTCCAACTCAGCGCAGTATGACATGTTTTGTTCTAACTTCAAAATAATAAATAGGTCTCTTTTGTTTTTGTTTTGTTTTCTTTTCTAATTTTAAAATGGAAAATTTTTGTGCGGAATGTCGGACCCTTACGTCGCGATTAGATTATAACCGACGAGCAGATGTTCTAATGTCTGTCCGGCGTCTCTAAGAGGGGTAAAACGACATCACCCGTAACGAAATGTATTCATCGGTAGGGGCCGCGCAATTGTTCATTCCATTGTTTCTTCTTAGTACGCCGCCCACTCAAGTCGAATCTAGCATTTTCCTGAAGGTTCGTAACAGGTGTCTCGTGTTGCTCGGATGTTGTTCGTCGCAATAAGAATAAGAGTTTACATTTTGAAAAATAAGAAGCCACGCTCCCTTGGACAAGTCATCTTTAGCGTCTCCCCCCAGACTTCGGTGCGGCGTTTACATCTTCGTTTCAATTCAGCAAAAGTGGAATAGCCCCCCCCCCAAAAAGGAATGAAGTAGCGAAACTGAATTTGCTTTAAACTGTTAAAGATGAAAGGGGGGGGGGTGTTAAGTATCTGGCAAGGTAAAATTACACGTGCCCCGTTCAATCTCCGGCGTCTTTACGACACATAAACCTCTCGCTCGCGCGCTCGATTCATTTATTTTTGTTTTCATCTGTTGGCGTAACTCTTAAGTTTTATGAAGCGGCGACGCGGGGCGTAAACACGATCGACCTCGTAAATTTGCTCATTACGGATGTTAAAAAATAGAAAGTCGCAACGTTGCAACTTAACCTCCTCCTCCTCTTCCACCCACCCCCATACTGCAAAAAAAAATTTACACTGACGCCCCGCTCCCACAGAAAAAAAAATAATGTACACTGACGCTTTAGCCATACTATTTATTTTGTACTTGTCCACCTTATGATAATACAAGTTGATCTGCATCACATCGAATGTTATAATATAAATTACTCGGTGATACTGGAACATTTAAGTGTTAACATCGACTATGATCCTTAACCTTAGGTGATGTTAGACATTGAATTTAAATTTACGTTAACGTTAAACTCCTCCCGGCGGCATCGACTCTCGAAACAAAATCCTCGTTCCTCTCGAAACGAACTGTGCGTTCCTTAGAACATCTCGCTGATGTCCTCGGTTGGCTTGTCCAGGTTCTTCACGTGTATTTCCGTGGTTCTCACGGAAGAAGTGGGCTTGCGCTTCTGTCATATGAGCGCCAGGTTGTTGGTGTTACTGTTGCTGTTGGCGTTGATGACGTACACGCCAGCGCTATCCATGCCGCCGGTGTAGTAGTAGTTGCTCCACCGGGACGAGTGCATTTGGCGGTGGATGTAGGCGCGGATGGCCTGGTGGACGTCATGGTTGGCGAAACAAAAGAGGCATGATACGCACAGGCCCTGAAAAAAAAATACAATGACGCATGAGCTTCCTAAAAGTGGACATAACTAAACATTAACAAATTAAATGGTCGGTTTATTGACGACGTTCATTTTTTCGTTTATTCGAAGTTTGAACGCAACAGAAAAATTTATCAACGCGAAGCAGTTGGACTCGAATCGCTTTTTTTTTTTGGGTGGCAAACTATTTAATGTCGAAAATATTTATTAGGGCGCGAGTGATCTATGAGCTTGCCTAATTCGCAAATTATGTTTGCGCGCAAACAAATTAGGCCGTAACGCGATCGCGTAGTTTTAATGAAAGTGCTAATAGTAAGACCAATCAAATTTTGCGCAAAGTTTTCCACCGGTGACGTCATCGGCACCGTGGAGATTAATCATCGAGGCCTAAAGTGACATTAGGTGCTCGTGCGGAAATTCTTCATTTTGTTGTACTTGAGGTTGAGCTGATTTAAATCATTTGATTAAAATCATTCAAGCGATTTTTATTTTTATGGAACACTTTACACGCACTCAAAATACACTCCCGCTCCTGAAGTCCTGACAAGTCTTTGACTTAGGACCTCGTTGGGCAATCACCACAGATTAAAAAAAAAAACATCGTTATACCTGTAGAGACGTGATGGTGACAGAAACGTACTCGTAGAGGCGTTCGTAAGGACCCCTGTCGTTGGGCCTGAACGGCAGCAACAGGTAGTGCAGACCGAATAAGGGGATGAGGATGACCGCCGCCCTCGCGGCCCTTCTGATCCCGGCGGTGGCCGGATCGGTCGACCTGGGGTGCATTACGTTGAGGATAACTCTGAGGACGTTTATGAGGAATACTGAAAACAAAAGACGACGTACACGACAATAATATACATATATATTTTAACATTAAACACAACGCATGTGTTAAATCCATCAATTACAAGCCATCTCTTGGCGAGCTAGGCGTGGCTAACTCTTCAAGTTTCAATGAAACAATCAAGGTTTGTTTGTGACATGCGAAAACTTAACACATTTTTATTATAAAGCGCAAACACTCACTGAGAGATGCTAAAAGAGAAATGCAGACTGGGACGGTCAGGATCCACTGGGCGAAGGAAAACTCGTTCATCCAACACCTGAAAAAAAAAAAAGATTATGTAAAATGCAACAATAAGTGTTGTAAGGAGAAATTTGTATGGTTCAGCAATGATGCCGACTCGATGCTATCCAAATATCGTCGAAAGGATATGGGACTGCTAATAAAAAGAGCAGATGGAACTACTGTGTGGCTCAGAGGAGTTCAAAGGGAGCAATTTGTAAGGCTTTGCAATGTTTCTTGATGGAATTTTGACTGCATTGTAATTCTATGCGACCCAAACCCCATCGAAAGGGTACAGGACAGGAAATAAAAAGAACAGATGGAACTATGTATGGCTCAGAGGAACCAAAATGTATGGTTATGGCTCAGAAGAACCAAAATGTATGGTTCAATGGGAGCAATTTGTATGGCTTTGCAATGTTTCTTGATAGAATTTTGACCACATTGTAATTCGATGCGACCCAAACCCCATCGAAAGTGTACAGAGTTGTTCTAATAATAACAAGTTACTCACATGTTTGTATCTTTGAGGTCTAACAGCCTATAGAGTGCGTAGATTAACATTATGAGGAATGACGCGCCCCATCCGATCCCGAGGAACCACTTCATTGCAACTTCGTCCCTCACGAAGACCACCACCAGAGACAAGTGGAGGTAGAGCGCTTCGCAGAACATCCACATATAGTTGGTTAACATGAAATACCTGCTGAAGAGGAACACGGCTTGGCACCACGCCTACAAAAAAAGGGTTCAGTTCTAAAATTTATCGAAATTAATACACAACATAATAATTATTTAATAATCATTTCCAAGCCATACAAATTACGTAATTTGTATGGCAATTATTATCATCAGACATATATGGCAGCGGTGTTGCACAAAATCTTCTCTTTCCCTCTTAATTAAATGAACCGGCGGAAAGTGAGGGAGGAGGGGGGCGGGAGGGCGAGTTGAAACTGACGCGAGCGACGTCTTGAATGAAAATACCTTCCGTCTGTCCGTAAATTAAGCGCGGGATTAACTCGGAAGCGAAATGAAACGGACTCCCCCTAACAAATACTTCTGACAACAATGCCTGCGAGCACTTAAACTTCCCGGCAATTAATAACGAGCAATCAATCATCATAAGATTCCGCTTTTAGGTTAGGCGAAAAAGAAAAGGGGAAATACAAGGCGAACACGGATCGATTGTTCGGAGGAATTGGGCACAATTGGGGGTGTTATCGTCGAACTCAATTATACGTAAGCAGAATGCTTTCAAAAAGCTTCTGTAACAAGGGAACTCTAGTCTATTTTCTTAGTAAAATTGAGAACGTGACCTAACAGCAAACAATTTGAAGAAAATTTTATTACTTATCGGGGCTGGCGCCACATGACAAGTAAAAAGGAAAAAGTAAACCTGTTTCAAAAATCAGTAATGTTGAAAATCAACAATTCAATTTTACAAGTTCCTGATACTTAACATAAATAAATACAGCAGGCGCTTTTACGGTACGTCTTATTCATCTACGATTTTGCGATGAATCATATGTCACCACAGAGTTATATAAAGCCTTCCTAGAAAAACCTTCTAAAGAGGAACCATATAAATACTCGCCAACTCATTCTGTAGAGCATTAGAGTGTCATTCTAGTCTGAGGAAAGCTTCCTCCCCACGTAGTGTAGTGTAAGCAATGTAAGTCTACTTATTATTGTCTTTCCAAATAATAATAAAGAAGGCGTGGCAGCTTCGGAACAATCGAGGATCGAGATCATCGAGCTTTTAACGTCTAACGCCATCTCTTGAAAGTAAAAAAAGTTAATAATTTAGCCTCATAGATGCCAAAAGGTTTTTTATGACCTTCTGGCATCTACGAGTCTAAATTATTTTATCTAGTCACAAATATCATGGAAAATCCGTTAAGATTTTGTAAAAAAAAGTTATTTCAACAGTACAGAAAAGAAAAACAATAATAATAGCGGAGCGTGACTCCTTTGAAAACAATTGAAGATCGAGATCATGATTCCTAGAAATAAAATAAAAAGTTTTAAAAGTGCAGAAAAAAAAGTAGTAGACGCGCGATCCCTTCGAAACAATTGAAGTTTTGCCCTATTTATGATTTAAGGGGTGCACATAGAAGATGTTGATGTGATTGAGCTATGTAGCTCCTCTTTTATACTCCCTCGATTAAAATAATGGACTAGAGTATCTGCGATGAGGTCGGAAGGAAATTCAATCCTCTTATGCAACTCATTAGTGAAATAAACATGATATCGACATGCACTACACGAACCGAGGTCTAAATAGATCGGCTTGAAGGCACACAGTTTTAGAAGCAATGAACGAGTTTTTCTCAGTACACGAACCGAGGTCGAAAGGAAATTCAATTCATAATTACCTCCACTTATGCGTTTCTTTACTGAAATCAAAAATGATATTGGTATGAACTACACGAACCGAGGTCTGAACATATCGGTTTGAAGACACACAGTTTTTTAGGACCAGTGAACGAGTTTTTCTCAATACACGGACCGAGGTCGAAAGGAAATTCAATTCATAATTACCTCCACTTATGCGTTTCTTTACTGAAATAAAAAATGATATTGGTATGAACTACACGAACCGAGGTCTGAACAGATCGGTTTGAAGACACACAGTTTTTTAGGACCAATGAACGAATTTTTCTCAATACACGGACCGAGGTCGAAAGGATATTCCATTCATAATTGCCTCCACTTATGCAAACTCATTGGCGAAATAAAAAATGATATTGGTATGCATTACACGAACCGAGATCTAAACAGATCGGTTTGAAGGTGCACAGTTTTTTAAGACCAACGAACGAGTTTTTCTCAATACACGGACCGAGGTCGAAAGGAAATTCAATTCATAATTACATCCACTTATGCGTTTCATTACTGAAATCAAGAAAGATATTGGTATGCACTACACGAACCGAGGTCTGAACAGATCGATTTGAAGACGCACAGTTTTTTAGGACCTATCAACGAATTTTCTCAATACACGGACCGAGGTCGAAAGGAAATTCAATTCATAATTACCTCTGCTTATGCAACTCATTAGTGAAATTAAAAATGATATTGTGTTACGGGACGGTAAGTCGGGTAACAACGGTTTCAGGATAATGCGAAGCGGTCAGAGATGATCTTGATGAAAGGAAGTAAAAGAGCCGTCACCAATAAGATTATAATAACTGAGAAAATTTGGGGAGAAAAGGATTGGCTGACTTTCGTTCTTTTGCAACCGTAGTTGGCTGATACCGGTGGCTAAGCTGGAAGCGGAAGCTGGTTGGCAATTGCTAACGGCGATTAGTTAGACTTGCAGCGTCTCTGACTGTGATAGATTTCGTACCGCCGTGAGTTGCTTTCGAGCTGTATTTATGCCTGCTAGTATTTTACGCACTTAGCCAATGGGATGGAGCGCCCTGAGCGTACGCCGAGCGAGTGCTGTGGATGGCTGCGTGCTTTCGGCTAATAGGACGGGTGCGGAGAGGTCGAGCCTTTGTGACCGAGTCGAGTCACGGTAACAATTGGTATGCACTACACGAACCGAGGTCTAAACAGATCGGTTTGAAGACACACAGTTTTTTAGGACCAATGAACGAGTTTTTCTCAATACACGGACCGAGGTCGAAATGAAATTCAATCCATAATTACCTCCACTTATGCAACTCATTAGTAAACTGAAAAATGATATTGGTATGCGCTACACGAACCGAGGTCTAAATAGATCGGTTTGAAGTCGTGCAGTTTTAAGAGCCGACGAACAAGTTTCTTTCAATTCGTACGTCCGGAGACTGTCATGATAGATCAGAACAGATACGAATAATAATATGAAGTAGTGCAATGATTTAAGAGCGTTACCAGTTGCAAATTTCATCTGTTTTTCATTCCAAACTTAAAATTATGTATGAGAAGAATAACGTCAATGAATTTAGTCAGAAGAGAATATGTTTCTATCTACAACAAAGAGTCCTTGAGTTTTTCTTTGTTTTGCTTTGTTTTGCCGTGTGACAGTAAAATAATACAGAAACTAGTTTAGAAATTTTAGGGAAATGTAGTCTAAAGAGATTCCGCCGGTACACGCGCGTCTTAAAATAAATTCTGTCAAACTTGTTTGGCTATACCCTTAGTCTAGCATCATCCGATGACATACACGAAGATAGTTAGAAAACAGCAGTTTTTTTTAAACAATAACTCGAATTTCTTTCCGAGTATTTCATCCTTGAAAAATACCCTCCGTTTTCTTGATGGAAAAGAACATTTTCCAACCTTCTCCGTTCAATTTTCGACTCCTTAACTTCAACAAGAGAAATGCAAACTAGGTTAAGTACAATAAGAGTTAACTGTGTTGTGAAAGTGAAAAAAAAAATAGTCGTCGCAGTCATGATTATGATGCTCAATCAGGATTCTTAGAGCCGATGATTCTCGGACCTAAGACGACTTCTCGGGGCTAAAATTTTCGTGCCCCTTGCCCCTGTGGTCTTTTCGTTGGATTCTGCGAAGTGATTTGAATGATATTGTGGGGGCGCGGTGCGTGGGTGTCACGTGCCCAGCCGGTTTGTAATGCCGACAAATACACAACTTCCAGTAAATGCAGAGTTATATTAATGGAATAGGTTACATACAATGTATACACATCAAAATTCTATCTGACGATAGTATTGCTCTTCTCCTAACTTGGCGGTAGTCGCGTTGTACCATGGGAAGACGTGGATCTAACGGGTGGACCTGGGCGCGTGATACCTCGTGGTACGTCAGTGGAGGTACCGTTAGAGGGATCAGTCGGTATGGCCCAGTGTAACCTCCGGTCTCTGACGCGATGGCGGGTCCTCGTTACGGCGACGGCGGTAAGGGGGACACTGCTCGAGGAAAGCGAGCTCTGACAATGCGTCCCGGAGTTCCTGTCGATGCTGATGTCTCCGGTAACGACTCCTCTTGATGGTCGCCTTCGTCTGCCCACGTGGTACCGGTGTCGGCGCCAGCTTGGTGGTTCTTCGAGATGCGACTTGGAATCTGGAGGTGTGTTGCTCAGACCTTACACCGTAGGGGCTGATATTTTGTCCAGGCTTATTCAGCGACAGGAGCAGAAATTTGCGTTCTGGCCTATTCGGCAGCAGTAGCAAGAGCCTTCGTTCTGGCCTGTTCGGCAGCAGGATTCGAAGTGCCTTGCTAGTGGCACTCGGCCGGTTTATATAGGACCTCTTCCCGGGTTGTTCTAAGAACACCCCTTTTGATCCTATACTCTATGTTTAATCCGTCTCATTAGAGCGTCCCGGTCTGCGCACTTGCATCAGGAATTTCGCCGAACCCGTCCGCCTAATGTGGTCATTAGTGCGCTCATTAATAGCCTCGCTGCGTACAGCTTGGGGATTAAGGCCCGGGATTACCTGGATGGCGGTTGGTTCGGGGAATATGTTAGATGCGTGTATGTTGCTACGGCACAATATTATATCCTTGGGCCCCCCATTTTAACAAAATCAATATTTCTGTAGGTTGAGAAGGTTGCTTACCACTTCTGTGCCTTGTGTATTTATTACTAATAAATTGTTTTTATTCTTATTATTATTTTAACTGTAAAGTGTCATTTTCTGTTAGTAAATAAAATCATCAGGAAAAGGAAAATTATGTTTCTTATCGGGGCGGACACCATTTAAAAATATTTCACATCAAGCAAATCAAGAGCGCGAGCGTGGCGAAAACAAAGACAATGCCATCTGGTGGTAGCTATTCAAGTTAATTAGGCAAGAAAATTGATTAAGAATAAAATCAACCATGCCGCAAGTATTATTAATAATTTTGCAGAAGTAGACGAGTGTGAAGTCAAATGTATAAAAAAGGGATTTATTTTTCGAAAGGAAATAACAATTTGTATAATTTATGAGACGTCTCGCGAAAACTCGATAATTGCAATTTGTCACGAGAGATTAAACCATAAAAAACCGGACGCCGCCGGTCGGGGATTACTTCGCGCTTGAGAAATTGCTCTTTCACTTCTCGGTGGGTCCTTAACGACTTGCAATATCGCGTCTGCTTGGCAAACGAAATATTTCCGAACCCAACGGTCCCGGATTGTGTATTCAAACCTACACGCCCCAACAATTTTACGTTCATGAGCGAGTCTTATCTGCGCGGCACAGCTGCGGCGGCCCTTAACCTATTTCCGGATGCGCCTTTCACTATTCGTCATTACCGAAACAATTACGAAGTCGATTATGATGCTTAATCGGGATTCTTAAGCCCGATGACTCCCGGCCCTAAGACGACTTATTTGTGTTTACGTACATGGTCACGGTTCGTTAAAAATTCTAATTATCTTCGCAAATTCGGCCGTTTCACTTTCAAATTACCCCGGGCCGCCCCCGGGCGTTTTCCGTAAATTATGCAAAACCCTTTCATTATGTGAGCGCAGAATTTATTAAAAAAAAAAATTAAAATTAAAATCCTCAGAAGTGCAGGAAGCTGGAAACGTCCCCGCCGGCAATGAATTTACCTGTAATTTATCGTCGCCCACGTCCTGCCAGATTAAGAGGGAAGTCATGTATCAGACGGCGCGCAGCGACTCGTTCAGTTCATAAGGGAGTCAGTTTTTCGCTTTTATTTAATTCTGATCCCGCTTGATGAAAGCTGGATGGTTTAATGCTCGGGAATCCAGCGCGGCGTCTGGCTTTTGCGGGAACGTACATGATCCCCCGGGAGGGGGGGGGAGGGGCTTGAAAATAATGAGCGAATTTGAGGATATTAGCAGGTTACGGCGGGTTCAAGTCGCCGATTTGTATGCGGACTGGGACTTCGTAAACTGCGGGGAAAGATGAGCTTATTATTTAATTAGTTGCACGACCGACGCATCCCTTTTAATTTTTAATGAAACCAGGAAAGGCCCAGGAACACCCTGGGCATTCACATATCGAAAATATTTCTAGCGGTATGCACTACACGAACCGAGGTCTAAATAGATCGGCTTGAAGGCACACAGTTTTTTAAGACCAATGAACGAGTTTCTCTCAATACACGGACCGAGGTCGAAAGGAAATTCAATTCATAATTACATCCACTTATGCGATTCATTACTGAAATAAAAAATGATATTGGCATGCACTACACGAAACGAGGTCTGAACAGATCGGTTTGAAAACACACAGCTTTTTAAGACCAAAGAACGAGTTTTTCTCAATACACGGACCGAGGTCGAAAGGATATTCAATTCATAATTACCTCCACTTATGCAAACTCATTGGCGAAATAAAACTTGAAGGCACACAGTTTTAGGACCAATGAACGAGTTTTTCTCAATACACGGACCGAGGTCGAAAGGAAATTCAATTCATAATTACCTCCAGTTATGCAACTAATTGGCGAAATAAAAAATGATATTGATATGTACTACACGAACCGAGGTCTGAATAGATCGGTTTGAAGGTGCACAGTTTTTTAAGCCCAATGAAAGAGTCTTTCTCAATACACGTACCGAGATCGAAACGAAATTCAATTAATAATTACCTCTGCTTATGCAACTCATTAGTGAAATAAAAAATGATAATGTGTTACGGGACGGTAAGTCGGGTAACTACAGTTTGAGGATAATACGAAGCGGTCAGGGATTTTCTTGATGAATGGAAGTAAAAGAGCCGAGAGAATCTTGTTACAAGTTATATTGTCAACAATAAGATTACAATAACAGAAAATTTGGGGAGAAAACCGCAGTTGGCTGATAGCGGTGGCTAAGCTGAAAGCGGAAGCTGGTTGGCAATTGCTAACGGCGATTAGTTAGACTTGCAGCACCTCTGACTGTGATAGATTTCGTACTGCCGTGAGTTGCTTTCGAGCTGTATTTATGCCTGCTAGTAATTTACGCAGTTAGCCAATGGGATGGAGCGCCCTGAGCGTACGCCGAGCGAGTGCTGTGGATGGGTGCGGAGAGGTCGAGCCTTTGTGACCGAGTCGAGTCACGGTAACAATTTGTATGCACTACACGAACCGAGGTCTAAACAGAAAATATTTCTAAATACAAAATTTTGTATGCACGTGGATTCGCGCACTCGAATGGCGATGCAATTGGCGTGGCGCTAATTGCGTCGGAATTGAAATACGTAGGCCACCTGCATACAAAATAGGTGGACGGGTTCTGTTTGGTCAGAATGTTTTAATAAGTATTGATTCCTAGTTTTGGGCCAGGCCATAAATCACGCGATATTTCATTTTGAAAATGCACAGTGACCTTCAAAACTAACTGTAATAAAAGGGGCTTCCTTGCAGTTCGTAGGAATACGTTACGGTGCACAATAGGGGTCTTGCGTCCAGTGTAAACAATTCCAAGAAAATTTGGACCGACACAGTGGGGAGCTTGCGTTTAACGTAAACAATTCCAAGAAAATTATTCAAATTTTTGTTGAAAAAAGACGAATCCTAACCAAAATTTTCTTCGCAAGTAATTTCACAGCCGTCAGTGAACTCTGAAAATTGAAATCAATATTTTGCTTGCGCGGGTAAACAGCGTCCGCCCTCAACTCCCCCGTTCACCAAGAGATGGCGCTATATTGTCACGAGGGGGAATTTTCTAAAAACCACAAGGGATTTTTTTCTATGTTCCGCGGATAAAAATCATAAAAATATTTGAACGCGGACTTGTGTAATTGAGGGCAGCTTACGACCGTGTTGAAATGTAAACACAATAAGGAGGTAACTGATACGTAAATGTTCATATTTCATAATAACACATCAGCGGAATTTATTTCAAACGGGGCCACGTGCTTATACGCGCGTATACGAATGACGCAAACGGACACAAAGCAGGTGATGAAAAAATGCAACGCGCGACTAGGCAAAAAACGTGTATTTAAAGTGCGGGCCAAAATTAGGAAGTCAGTCGTGTCTCACCGGACCGACTCAGGGGGCACTTGTGCCAACCAACGAGGGGACGCCCAACATTGCCGCCGCCAACAACGCCGCCCGCTTCATCGTCGTCGCCACCCCAGCATCAGCATTGCTGCAGCCCCCATCATCTGTTACTGCCGTCGACAACATTGCCGTTCGTCCTAAAGAAGTACGAGGACCATCTCCCCCGCCAGCTGCCGAGAGAAGACATCACCGTAGTTCAGCACTGGCCGCCGCTGTTTCAACCCGATCACACCGTAGGCTGGACAAGGACGTGTCGTGCTCCAGCCAAGGAACATTGAGACCAACCACGCAAGTCGCGGACCGGCCTTGAACTTCGGCAGTCTTCCCGGCTAAGGAAACGTCGCCCGCTGCTCCGTCTTAGTCGAACCAACAACCCCAGTCGCCGCGAACGACCCAGGACCGCACCCCAAGTTTCACGGACAAACCACCCTCAACCAAATTAATCATTTACGTAAATAAAGAGGTATTAATTTTGTAAATCATTGTCTTTAAAGCTCTACCCTCTGATAAACCTACGCACCCCAATCAACCCAAAGGCTAAGGACACACCGTCGCGACATAGTGGAGGCTTAGCGCGACGTGGTGAAGGCCCTTAGCGTGACATGGTGGAGGCAGCCGTCCTTCATCGCGACAATATTAAGATGTAATTTCGACTTCTCGAAGACCACCGGCAAACCAGATGCGTTTCACCCCCAGTGCTGCTTGAAAACGAAGACGATTAAAAGTACCGTTCGTCATTCATCGGTCATTTAAATTTTCTCTTTATGAAACGCAAACGCGCGCAACGCCCTCTATGAACGAGTATCGTGAGCAAGAATTACAGATTTCTGTAAAGTGCTAAACTTGCATGTCTGTGTGGATTTTATCTATTGGTAATTTTATTAACCCCGGGGGACGTTGTCGATTTCGTTTATTCCGTAGTTATTTGATGTTGTCTGACTAATCAGCTGAGCGGTCACGGTGGTCTCGTGATTTGAGATGCGACCATCAGGCAACCACGGTGGGTATTAGTTCCGTTTAGAAGACAGTCGGACTGAGCTCGTTAAACCTTGACGGTTCGTCCACCAATTAAACGCGCGCTAAATAGACGAAGTTCTAAAAGGTTCCCCCGTTCGCCAAGAGATGGCGCTGCATGTAGCTGTAACTTTGACTTATCGAAGACCACCGTCAGGTCAGATACGTTTAATCTCATTGATTTCAATAAAACATTCTCGGACTTGCAGCAATGAGTTGTTGACCGTAGGCGCCACCGGGATCGACGGGCTGTATGTTTCTGACCACCCAAGGGCACACTAAATAGATCATCGCCACATGTGTTTTAGTGTTTTCTAAAATTTAAGCACTAGCACGGGATCGCGGAGATTAAATTCCAGTCATTTGAAAACATGCCTCGCTGTCCGTGCCGTGTTGAAACTGGCGACGTTCGCAGCTATAGAGTCATGCAAACACCATAAACCAATTTATTTGACATTTCAAATTGTTTTTCGAAACTCTTATGTATAGATTGTCGCGTCAAAACTGCAAACGTGCGAGCCAAATGGGCGAGGATATCACGTTACATTGTGAGTTTAAGCGTAATCGCAGTCTGCCTTGTGTCAGTCCGAAAACAGACCTTTTGAAAACGTCAACTTACCCACTCGATTAGGTATAATTTATAGATGTTCGTGAGACATGAAGAAGGAACATTCCCATGTAGTAAGAGAGTGCCCTTAATTTTTCCAACATCTGCAAAGGCAGCGAATGCCACGAACGGGATTGGCTGAGGTGATTTTGAATTTTCGCTGCAAGTCCGAGGGCGGGCTTAATTGTTTTCGTGTTAAGTAAAAAGACGCGGAGGAAGACAGATGACATTTACGCTTAGACTAAAACGGTCGAATTGAATCTTTTTAGTTTTGATTCCGCAGTTTTCTTAGGCGCTTGTAGTCTTTATTCAAATTTGTATCCTTACATAACTCGGTTGTTTGTTAAATCATTTATACCGGCACGATTAAGTTTAGTGAAAAAGGGCAATTAAAATAACACACGGGCGTCGCGCGCGTCGCGTGTGATTAAACAAGGAGTGTGCTTAGTGCGGGAGTGTTTCACGGATTAACGCATATTGGTAATTTGCATTTATTTGTGTTTCTTCATCGCATCTTTGGTGGCATAAATAGAGCGAGAATAATTTAAATTGCATTAATTCGTTGTCGAAAGAGTCAGTAAAGTCCATTATTATCATTACATTTAGAGAACTCAAATCAAACTATTTTTACTTACCTTACGGCGAGTGTTAAAACGCAGTAGGGACTTTCATGTTTAAAAGCTTTGATTGGTCAGCGTTCGTAACTTGTAGCCGAGTTCGATAATTTAGTTAATCAACGGCAATTTGTCATTCCCTACATCTACTTGGGTTTTCCATACAGTGTACCTTAGAAACCACCACACTCTAGGGGGAATTGTCTCAAGCAAATTGTAAACTAAACAATTTGCAATACATTCCTGGCCACTTTTCTTGACAAAGGTTTTCACACCCTGTATATGTGGGAGGGTAAAACTGTTGGCTTGGCTGAGAGATTTGTCGGTAAATTAGAAGCAATTGCACAGAGACTGGAAGGTCATAAACACCCATAGTGTAGTACCGAAACCAGTCGACCTGGGACCTCGCGCCTTTTAAATTGATTAGTTAGCTAGCCGGGGAAAGAGCAATATACAGAGAGTCCTGAAACAGGCACAGGCATCGGGCAAAAGCGCCGCTCTCACAAATAACATTAAGCTCTGGATCGCGTAGCAGAACTAGTAACGGCTCACTGCACGTATCCATTAATTAGGTTGATTAGAGATAGGGTTAATAAAACACCTCCCAAAAAGGAGTCCGCGAAAAACAGGTGATTGCTACTGATTTACCTGCAGATTGATCGCTGAAGGCGGCAGGAATCACATACTTCGCCCCAAAACACCTGACTAATTCATTTATTAACTCCGTTGATTAAGTACACTGTCGTCCCACAGAGACACTTTGTACGTTGGTTTACGAACAAGTCTTTGAATACCGGCCGAATTAAGGACGCTGTACTAAGGCTCGAACGCATTTATAATTAACATAAATTATTGATAAGTGGGAAGCGAAATTCTCCAGTAAAACATCTGTGTAACATTCCACCACCAACGGTGCGGATCGGGGAATTTTAGATCGCGCCGATAACCGAAGGCGAAACTTGTTACGCGAGTCACACTGATTATTTGTAGTGATTTTTAACAACAGGGAGAGTAGGAGTTTCTTGCCCTATCAAATTATTTATTACAATAAATAATTATTTCAATTTAATTGTTGCGTTTCATTATCAACTTGCCAATTTCCTTGCTAGAAGTCACTACTGTACCATCGCACCAAACAAAGAATCTGGGAAACCACAACGTAGGGCCATATTTACATTCGATAATTGTGTCATAATTATATAATATCGAAAGTAGCTCAGCGCAGGGCGAATTCCGACGGGTCATTCACCCTGTAATAACATCTGGGGGATTGCACTGTTAGAGTCGACGGGCGCAACGCAGCTAAAGGGACAGGCCGACCGTCCTCGGTCATAAATCTCACAATCAGTTGGAATTCCGTTGACCCATATTTATTATTTACTTATGTAAATTATTTGTCTGTTTACTTGTAAGTATTAATCAATGGCAGTAATTACTGGGGCGCGTTACATGGGCAAGCCAAGAGAACAAGTGCTACGCCAGCAAAAGCCGTTTTTATTTAAGGACGAAGTTTAGTCCTTCAGTGTAGTGAGCGCCAGCTACTGGACTGCAACACATGTTTTTCGCTCTACGCTCAGAATCACCAAGAAAATCTCTCAAAAACAAAAAGTTTGAGCCTTTCAGCGTAATGAGCGCCATCCATCGAACTGCAACGTATTTTTTTTTGCTCTACTCTCAGAATCACCAAGAAAATCTAGCAAAAAAAACTTTCCGATAGCAGACGAGTAGGGGAAGGGGAGCGAATGCTTCTGCGCGTCCTAGATATTTATGTTATTAAAGTGAGAACTACTTCGAAATTTCTAAAATGTATAATTTCGAAGGTTCAAGTGTGTTATTTAACTATGTCTGACTAACTGAGAGGCATCTAAAGGTGGCGAGAGGGGGATTCCGAAGAAGAAAAAAATTTGTTCATCGTTTAGCAAACTAAATAAAACAATTTGGACGCATAAAATTTTCTGTAAGAGAAACTATTTTGACAACCGAATGACTTGCGTATATTCAAACGTTTAAAAAATTTAACGCCCGTAAACTACGCCGGAATAAACGTCTCTTTCGCGCCACAAATCAGAGCGTTTATCGCCCCGTAAATCGGCCGAAATAATTAACGGGATCCGTAAATTATACGTATGTATATTTCAACAAATTAATCTCTCGCCGGGCCCCGCGATAAACAAATCGCCGCTTAAAATTAGTCCGGCTCTGGACTGGAATACGTTAATACGTAAGAGACGCCTTAATTCTTTTTTTGGTAATGTTTGGATTTGTTCTGAGGGCAGTCTTTCTCTATCAATCTATCTCCAAAGCTTGAGCTTCTGTATGACGAAAGAGACCAGTTTATTTTGTTTGCACTTATCTGATTGACTATATTCTTAGGCCTGAAGGAATTCCAGAAGGCTTAGACTTCCTGACTGCCTTTCAGTGACGTCTGGTCTTTGTTTAGAAGCCGTTTTTTTTTTGGTGGTTGCCCAACGGGGTCCTAAGTCAAAGACTTGTCAGGACCTCAGGGGCGGGAGTGTATTTGAGTGTGTGTAAAGTGTTCCATGGCTTTGTTACTTCCAACCTTCTCGCCGTTTAAGGGGAAGTAGTGTCGAATTTTATCCTCAACAGTAAAGGGTGCCTGAAGTCGACCCCCGAGAAAAATCCCGAGTGCGGTTCGAACCGACGACCATGCGATTGCAAGGCCAGTCCTCTTACCACTGGACCGTTCAGGCGTTTCAAATGACTAGTGCTCTGTCTAACTATCCTCTAACTCCAGCGTCTTAGTTTTTGCCTCCATCCCTCTTTGATCTCTACCTCTTCATGTTCACGTGCGAACTCTTAGAAAGGATTTTTCGTTTTTCCTTTTCCTTGCATTTTTGGCATCAAGCGCCCTCTAGGATCAACTATTTTCTCTCATTCTGACGGCGACCTACCTGACCCCCATCGATTTGTTAGAGTCTGATAAGAGTCGTACCTCAGGCGATCGCCTTCTTTTTTGTTCTAAAACCAGCAAGTGACAGTAACACGGCAGAAAGATCGAAAATTGCGACTATCTCTCTCTCTCTTTTTTACCAAAATTAAATCCAAATTGGTTGACCTTGGCTTCTGCCCTTATTACTGCTCTCTTGTCCTTTCCAGTTCCGAATGGGATCTTGGATTATTTTGGCTTCTGCATTTACTAAATAGCGTTGAATACCGTTGCTTACACATTCTTGGCTATACAGGCGTTTTACTAATTTTTTTTCTTACCCCTTCTACCAGCTTAGTCGTTAATGATGGTTGACGACGTGCTCGGTTCATCGCAACTCGTCAATTTTCATTTGTTTCTCTTTCACGTTGCTCTCTTTCATGGTCGCCTGGAGAGTACTTAAAATTTAAATATTACTAAAACTCGATATTTAACAGTACGGTTGGGGCTCCAGGAATCGGACGGTAAGAGCGAGACACCCACTCAAAAGGACGATATGTACGAGACACCCGTATCTGGTAGGTATGAGCGAGACACCCACTCAATATACGAGAGACCCGTATCTGGTAGGTATGAGCGAGACACCCACTCAATATACGAGAGACCCGTATCTGATAGGTATGAGCAAGACTTAACGATTGCATTTGTTTTGTTTGTCACTGTAAATTAACCTATTGCTCTTCTTATTGTTTTTCTTTCACATCGTCCTCTAGTTTCTCGTGGTGGATTATCAATTGTTTCCGATCACCGTAAATCCAATAGATTTTCTTTTGCTTTCTCTATCTACAATCTGATTTTTCGTTCTTTATTACTCCTATTATTTTTCCTCTTTTTCTTGGACGATTATCGTCTGTCTATCTTGCTTCCTGGGAATCGTTTTTCGTTTGTTTTTCTCAATGTAAATTGGCCATTTGTTTCTAAACACTGCGAACGACTCGTCGATTTTCGTTTGTTTTTCTTCCGCGTCGCTGTCTTTCGCGGTCGACTGTTGGCTCCTGATCACCGGAAACCCGAACGATTTTCTTCTCTGTCACGCTTTCCCTTTTCAACTCGACTTTTTCGTTCTTTATTTTTTCCTCGTTTTCACGGACGATTGCATTTGATTTTTTTTTGTCGTGGTAAGGATCAGTTGCTCAAACATCGTTCAATTTGAACTTGCGGCGAGATGCAACTTGACAAATGTTGCCATGGTAATAGAACCAAGTTCAGAGCTGAATCATGTTTGAACAACTGACCCTGGTCAATCTATTGTTCTTTTTAGTATCAATTGTCAGTTATTTCTGATCAACTGATCGTGAATACCTCCGTAATGGGTCGTCTTTCTCTGTAAGGTGTTGTCCCCGTTGCTCTGCTCGATGTCGGTTTGGCGGTTCGGGTTTGCTCGTCGCCGTCCAGGTTCAGCGTAAATAAAAACACGTCGATCACTTAGGAACGCAACTGTACGGTTCGTGCTCCAGGAATCGGATGGTACATACGAGTCACCCGTATCCGGAAAGTAAGAGCGAGCCACCCACTCAAAAGCACGGTATGTACGAGACACCCGTATCTGGCAGGTATGAGCGAGACACCCATTCAAATATACGAGACACCCGTACCTGGTAGGTATGAGCGAGACACCCACTCAAAGTGACGGTATGTACAAGACACGCACTGGTACGAGAAAAATTGAAAATATGTAGAATTTCTTTCTTCATCGTAGCCGGTCATAATTTCATGTCTGAGATCTCATGCCGATTCTGAATAACTTTTCCAAATAATATTACCGCGTATTTCGAGAAATAAAGGTACTTTACTCTTATGTCGATTTCAAATATCTTGATTTCCTCGGTATACGTCTGGAGGTATTCAAATTTTGATATGTGCATTTCGAGTTTGGGAAGATGCGGCGGCTTTTATAAAGAATGAATTTCTCTGAGAAATCAATAATAAAAAAAATCCCTTACGTGTCCAACTTTCTGCCGATCACTGTGTAAATCGCGGCCGATTTCAATGTGACTAAAACGCGGTATGTAACGGTACGGCTCGGGCTCCAGGATTCGGACGGTATATACGAGACGCCCGTATCTGGAAGGTAAGAGCGAGACACCCTCTCAATACACAAGACACCCGTATCTGGTAGGTATGAGCGAGATACCCACTCAATATACGAGACACCCGTATCTGGTAGGTGAGGGACTGAGGTCGCTTAGCGCGTTTGAGTCAAAGCACCGACGGACGGATGATTCAGTGGATGACTGCCTTAATACGCGCTCGGCGCTTACGAGTGGAACGGTACCCCACTCTGCTGGAACTCCCGCCCAAAATGTAACTTTATTCTGCGCATGGTAATAAACTTACTAAACTGCTATATGTACACATTAAACACCCTAATTAAATACATGTATGAGTGTGTACAAATATTAACAAAATTCGATACCAAAAGTACTTAAAATTTCCGCCACGGTGCGTTAGCTTTCTTCGAAAGCTTTGCTTGCTGGCGTGAATGAACGAATGAATGAATAAATGAATGATGGTTAATCGGGGTTCTTAAGCCCGATGATTCACAGGTCTAAGACGACTTTTCGCTGCTAAAAATTTCCTTTCTCTCGCCTCTACGATCTTTTCGGTGGGTTCTGCGGAATGATTTTGGAACGACTTTCTCGTTTAGCAGCGCGCTTGCGCCGAAGCGTAATGAGTGACAAGGTCATGCTGTGATTTATAATATTTATTTTTACATACACACTCACAGTTCGTTGAAAATTTTAATTAGAGAGGAGCAGGGAGTGGTACATTACCACTTCAGAACTACCCCTCATTTTATAATCTGAAGAAAAAATCCGAATTCTGTACTTCCACGACCATTCTACAGGCGTAATATTCGACAAGACAGCACCGCATTGTGTATGTAATATCACGATTGCGTTTGAGTGAAGGCGCTTAAAGTTGCTCCGGAAAGTCACTGTTTTCTTGCAAGATTTCTACTGGGATAATATTCGGCTAAAAAGATTAAAAAGCGTCGTAATTTCACTGCGCTAATTGGATTCCGAATTGTCTAAATTCACAGAGAATTGTTTGAATTAAATCTAGACAAACCTGGAGCAACCTTGCTCCCGAAAGTCACCGTTCTCTCACAATTATTCTACGGGGGTAATATCCGACGGGACAGCATCGCAATGTGTCGGTAATTTCCCGACTGCGTTTAAGTGAAGGCACTCAAATGATTTCCGTCCTTTTAAAGTTGCTCTGGAAAGTCACCGAAAATTTTCTACTGGAACAATATTTGGATCAAAACATTAAAGGACGTTGTAATTTCACTGTATTAATTGGATTTGGAATTATCTAAATTCACAGAGAATTGCTCGAATGAAATCTAGAAAAATCTGGAGCAACCTTGCTCCGGAAAGTCACCGTTCTCCCACGATTATTCTACGGGGGTAATATCCGACGGGACGGCACCGCAATGTGTCGGTAATTTCACGACTGCGTTTAAGTGAAGGCGCTCAAATGATTTCCGTCCATTTGAAGTCGCTCCGGAAAGTCACCGTTTTCTTGAAAATTTTCTACTGGGATAATATTTGGATAAAAACATTAAAGGACGTTGTAATTTCGCTATATTAATTGGATTTGGAATTATCTAAATTCACAGAGAATTGCTCGAATGAAATCTAGAAAAATCTGGAGCAACCTTGCTCCGGAAAGTCACCGTTCTCCCACGATTATTCTACGGGGGTAATATCCGACGGGACGGCACCGCAATGTGTCGGTAATTTCACGACTGCGTTTAAGCGAAGGCGCTCAAATGATTTTCGTCCACTTGAAGTCGCTCCGGAAAGTCACCGTTTTCTTGAAAATTTTCTACTGGGATAATATTTGGATAAAAACATTAAAGGACGTTGTAATTTCATTATATTAATTGGATTTGGAATTATCTAAATTCACAGAGAATTGCTCGAATGAAATCTAGAAAAATCTGGAGCAACCTTGCTCCGGAAAGTCACCGTTCTCCCACGATTATTCTACGGGGGTAATATCCGACGGAACGGCACCGCAATGTGTCGGTAATTTCACGACTGCGTTTAAGTGAAGGCGCTCAAATGATTTTCGTCCACTTGAAGTCGCTCCGGAAAGTCACCGTTTCCTTGAAAATTTTCTACTGGGATAATATTTGGATAAAATCATTAAAGGGCGTTGTAATTTCGCTATATTAATTGGATTTGGAATTATCTAAATTCACAGAGAATTGCTCGAATGAAATCTAGAAAAATCTGGAGCAACCTTGCTCCGGAAAGTCACCGTTCTCCCACAATTATTTTACGGGGATAATATCCGACGGGACGGCACCGCAATGTGTCGGTAATTTCACGATTGCGTTTAAGTGAAGGCGCTCAAATGATTTCCGTTCGTTTAAAGTCGCTCCGGAAAGTCACCGAAAATTTTCTACTGGAATAATATTTGGATAAAATCATTAAAGGGCGTTGTAATTTCGCTATATTAATTGGATTTTGAATTATCTAAATTCACAGAGAATTGCTCAAATGAAATCTAGAAAAATCTGGAGCAACCTTGCTCCGGAAAGTCACCGTTCTCCCACGATTATTCTACGGGGGTAATATCCGACGGGACGGCACCGCAATGTGTCGGTAATTTCACGACTGCGTTTAAGTGAAGGCGCTTAAATGATTTCCGTCCATTTGAAGTCGCTCCGGAAAGTCACCGTTTTCTTGAAAATTTTCTACTGGGATAATATTTGGATAAAAACATTAAAGGACGTTGTAATTTCGCTATGTTAATTGGATTTGGAATTATCTAAATTCACAGAGTATTGCTCGAATGAAATCTAGAAAAATCTGGAGCAACCTTGCTCCGGAAAGTCACCGTTCTCCCACGATTATTTTACGGGGGTAATATCCGACGGGACGGCACCGCAATGTGTCGGTAATTTCACGACTGCGTTTAAGTGAAGGCGCTCAAATGATTTCCGTCCATTTGAAGTCGCTCCGGAAAGTCACCGTTTTCTTGAAAATTTTCTATTGGGATAATATTTGGATAAAAACATTAAAGGACGTTGTAATTTCGTTATATTAATTGGATTTGGAATTATCTAAATTCACAGAGAATTGCTCGAATGAAATCTAGAAAAATCTGGAGCAACCTTGCTCCGGAAAGTCACCGTTCTCCCACGATTATTCTACGGGGGTAATATCCGACGGGACGGCACCGCAATGTGTCGGTAATTTCACGACTGCGTTTAAGTGAAGGCGCTCAAATGATTTCCGTCCATTTGAAGTCGCTCCGGAAAGTCACCGTTTTCTTGAAAATTTTCTACTGGGATAATATTTGGATAAAAACATTAAAGGACGTTGTAATTTCGCTATATTAATTGGATTTGGAATTATCTAAATTCACAGAGAATTGCTCGAATGAAATCTAGAAAAATCTGGAGCAACCTTGCTCCGGAAAGTCACCGTTCCCCCACGATTATTCTACGGGGGTAATATCCGACGGGACAGCACCGCAATGTGTCGGTAATTTCACAAATGCGTTTAAGTGAAGGCGCTCAAATGATTTCCGTCCATTTGAAGTCGCTCCGGAAAGTCACCGTTTTCTTGAAAATTTTCTACTGGGATAATATTTAGATAAAAGCATTACAGGACGTTGTAATTTCACTGTATTAATTGGATTTGGAATTATCTAAATTCACAGAGAATTGCTCGAATGAAATCTAGAAAAATCTGGAGCAACCTTGCTCCGGAAAGTCACCGTTCCCCCACGATTATTCTACGGGGGTAATATCCGACGGGACAGCACCGCAATGTGTCGGTAATTTCACAAATGCGTTTAAGTGAAGGCGCTCAAATGATTTCCGTCCATTTGAAGTCGCTCCGGAAAGTCACCGTTTTCTTGAAAATTTTCTACTGGGATAATATTTGGATAAAAGCATTTTAAGACGTTGTAATTTCGCTATGTTAATTGGATCTGGAATTATCTAAATTCACAGAGAATTGCTCGAATGAAATCTAGAAAAATCTGGAGCAACTTTGCTTCCGAAAGTCACCGTTCCCCTATGGGGGTAATATCCGATAAGAGAGCACCGCAATGTGTCGGTAATTTCACGACTGCGTTTGAGCGAAGTTCCATCTATTCAAAGCTGCTCCGGAAAGTCGCCATTTTCCTGCAAATTTTCCACCGGGATTATTCGGTCAAAAACTTTGAAAGATGTGGTAATTTCGATATATCAATTGTCATTTTTAATGACGTTAACTCATGGAGAAGTGCTCTAATGAAATCGAGAAAAAAATGGAGCAGTATTGCTCCGTAAAGTCACTCTTCTCTGATGAACATTTCTGCACTAGAAAGCACCGTAATGTGTCGATAATTTTGAGACTGCGACTCCGGAGCAGTCGTTTATTAGAAAATTACTCCGGAAAGTCACCGATGGAAATGCGCCAAATTAATATTCAGCAAAAACGGTCGTTATATATCGTAATTACGAGGTTTTATTGAATTTTGAGTGCATGAGCACGCGCCAAATAATTTTCGACTATTTACAGTTCCTCCGGAAAGTCACTGGTTTCTTACCAATTTTTCACCGGAGTAATATTCGGTGAAAAGACGTTGTAATTTCACTTAATGAGTAACCTAGATGTATGGGGAAGCAATCTTGCTCCCGAAAGTCACCCTTCTCCGACGAATTAATAATAACCGTATTTTCAGGCAGTTCCTCTATTTGGTGATGACAATACAGCACTAAAGTTTGATTCTATGCATAAAGTTGTGCGTTCAAAGTTCACAGATGGATGGTTCAAAAGGACGCTAGTGACCGGATTGGCGACCAGTGGCTTTAATGATCAGGATCAGGGTTGCGCTGTACAGGACGGGAGCAGTTGCAGTTTTATTGTTACTGCTATTTAATTGCTAGAATGCTTTCAGATTTTGGACCGCAACTCAAATGACCTTGACGAAATCGGACCTCAACTAAAATGGCCCATGACGCAATGCTTAAAGGGACGACTCACCGGGTTGGGTAGCATCCTTCCGTCTTCCGCTTTGCCGATGACCTCTCGGTACCAAATGATCCACATGATGTTGTTGAGGGCGAGCGACACGAACAAGTGAATGTGCATCCTTATCCTGGTGCATTTCAGCGACCTGAAAATTCGAAAGACAATTCCTTTTAAAATGTGCAAACTTTCCCACGAATATACGGGGATGAAATCGTACGTTTAGCTTAAAGCGTCACCCCCGCACCTTTCGGAATAGGCAACCCGTCAATCAAATCGGAACCGACCTCTCATTTTCATAGGTTAGGTGGTGGTATAACGTACTGAATGCACAGGTGTAACACGGGTTGCCTATTCTCTAATGTTAAGGCGTCACGATTTAAATATTTGTTCGACAAACATGTCGTTTGAAAATTAATTAATTAATTGGAAGTTTCAATCTCGTAGAAGAAAACCTGGGGGGGGAGAGATCAAGGAAAAAACCGGACGACAAAATCAAGGTGAAATTCGACCCTTCAAGAGCACTTATTAATTTAAGCAACAAATTATCGAGTCTAGAAAAAGTTAATTAGTTTGGCGTTCAACGAAATCGCTTCGTTGACTCTTCGCGTCAGCGTTGCGTCAATCATTAAAGTAATTAAGTAGCTCATATCTGGGAAGCCCCCGAAATTATATAGGAGGGGGGGGAGGGTTAGAAATTCATACTTGTTTACGTTTGTATTTTGCGTTTATATATTTTTTTTCTTTTGTTCCTTCAGGGCAATTTCTTTCACGTCCGGAAAATGTAAAGAAAATTTAGCGGCCGTTTAGTCGACGCTTACGCCCTAAGCTGATCCCATTTCGGGGGGCTTTGCGCGAAACCGCAGACTAATAAATCACCACCCGCGGGGGTCGGGGGAGGGGCGCGCGTACGTGCGAATTTATTTCGTCAGATGCATGCACTTCATGATGAATGCGTGGCGTTTGACGCGTGATGAAATTTCACACTCTAACATAACTGCACGTTATCGTGTCGAAACGTCGAAAGCGCTAGTGTCATCGATAGGTGCGTGAATGAGGAATGACCACATCAAAAGTAAATTAAATTTTATCGTTTGATTGTCGGGAAGGTAAATTCTGTAAAAAAAAATTGAAGCTTCGCCCTTATCAATTGGCGCCCCCCAACGTGGGGCGCGTGGGTTTTATCAACTATTTTAGGTTGTTCATTTAATTAATCGAATAAGAGGCCCCAAATATGGCGGCCCAGAAGATTTGCAATAAATACACTTTTTTTTAAACCCCCGATACATTTTTTACTATCAGTTGGAAGCGATTCCGAACTTACGTGCTTGCTTTCCGCTTTAATATTTATTTGGAGTTTTATTAATATTAAACGACCCTTCTCCCTCGAAATAGACATCAGGCTGGGAGGAGGAGGAGGCTCTGTCAAGTCGCCCGGGGGAATTCAACCCTCTCTGTTTGCGAAGGAACAACAGGCGAAACGTCGGAAACTCAGGGAATCAAACTTGGATCTCGATTTCAAACGCGCAGAAAATAATAATAAAAAAAAGGGAATCGAAAGGGATGAGGAGGAGGAGGAGGAGGAGGAAGGGTAATTCCGATTCGTTGTCGCATCCATTATCGACGAAATAATTTATGGGCGAGAGCTGAACCCGAGACGTTCCCCATCCATAAATCTGAAATGACGATCTGCATGCTGATGTTTCCACGCCGCGTGAATATATGAATCATAATCGGGAGTGCATTCGAATCGGAAGCAAGGATTATGAGGCGCGAGCTACATTAAATTGCCTTAATTCAAGCTGACAGGTGATGACAAACATCATAAACAGGCGCAAAATGGGAAGACGACTAATTTACATCTCATGCAAAATATTGTTGCGAATCCGAAGTTCAAACTTTTCTATCAAACAACGCCTCTATTATTTATCGTTCTGCTAATATCTGTTAAGTAACACACTTATAAATAGAAACTGATTCGAATCACACGCCCGGTTCTGCTTTTATAGAGGTTCCCTCTTCGAGACGAACGAAAAACTGCAGACATCTCGAGTACTAATTGCAGCGCCATCTAACGCGCGCGCCGGAACTTTGCAAATCACCGAGAAGCTCCTAGATGGCGCGACAATTATAAGAAATTGGTTCGCCGGTGACGTATGATTTTTTTATTATTGTTTTTACTTAGCCATCTCCAGCTCTAGTGCAAGTCAGTAAGTCAGCGTTTGCGTTAAGTAATATGTTACGCTTATACAGGGTGATTGTTAATTACTGTGCACATAAGAAACGTCTCGTTAGATGCCGTACAATATGATTGAATTAAAAAAAAAACCATCACGACTTTTCCTTCTTAATTTTCAGGTACACAGTATTAGAAAAACAAGCGACTGTCAAATTTCTGAAGACATGGTTTTAAAATGTTTGAGGTGTAACGCCCTGTACATTTTATAATCGGAAAACCCGCCCTCTTATTCGAACGAAATTGGTTAAATCGGAAAAGTTTCGCGATTTTCGAAAACGAAACACAATATCTAAAAACAAAAAACGTGAACAGAGAAAGTGAAAACGTCAAAACGAAAGACGATCGGTTCGTAGGTTCAACGCAAAAATTGAATAAACAAAAGTCGCTTTTGTCTTCAATTAAAAAAAAAAGAGAGTGAACTGAAAATTTCTGGGAAAAAAGATACAGGCAAAAAGAGACTATCGAAACGACTATAAAAACAAACGAAGGACACATTTTCTATGATGGTTTAGGGCGCGACATCTTACGGTCGATTTCTGACTTGAAATAGAGTCGAAATGGCCGTCCAGGAAGAGTCCATTGCAATCGAACTGACTGGCAACATATTTCGAAAGTAAAATGAACTACAATAATAAATAAATAAATAATGATTAAACAAAATTTAGAAAGAAATGTCAAAGCAAAAGACGACGATCAATTCATAGATTCAGCACAGAAATGAAGTTAAAAAAAATCGAAAGAAAATTGGCAATCTTTTCTTTAGGAAATGTTGCAGTTGAAAAATTCATTTGAGTTATTCATAATAATATTTGGCAATCACCCTGTATTTTTGCTGGAAGCCAAACTTCAGTACGCGTACGTCACTTTTATAATATTTCTCAATGTTGCACAATTAGACCATATGCTGTTACTTATTGTTAGTCCTACAGTATACCTCCATTTCACTCTGTCGTCCGGTTAAAAACTGAGTTCATTCGTAACGACTTTCGTCGTAGCAATAGTGGAAGAGTACGTCGTGGTCATTCTTGCAATAGCGCTCCTGGTAACTTGCGTAACGTTTATTTGTGTCTTGAATCTTTGTGTTTCTTTCATGGAGTTTTGTGATTGAAACCTGAAACGGAATCTTCTCCGAGATTTGTTAAAGCACGCCGAGTGATTTTCGAGCTTGTTAAAGAGCTTTTCGAAAGCCTGTCGTTGAAATAAGGCACAGGTACGAAAATGTCAAAACAAAAGACGACGATCAATTCATAGATTCAGCACAGAAATGAAGTTAAAAAAAATCGAAAGAAAATTGGCAATCTTTTCTTTAGGAAATGTTGCAGTTGAAAAATTCATTTGAGTTATTCGTAATAATATTTGGCAATCACCCTGTATTTTTGCTGGAAGCCAAACTTCAGTATGCGTACGTCACTTTTATAATATTTCTCAATGTTGCACAATTAGACCATATGCTGTTACTTATTGTTAGTCCTACAGTATATCTCCATTTCACTCTGTCGTCCGGTTAAAAACCGAGTTCATTCGTAACGACTTCCGTCGTAGCGATAGTGGAAGAGTACGCCGCTCTCGTTCTCGCGGTCATTCTTGCAATAGCGCTCCTGGTAACGTGCGTAACGTTCATTTGTGTCTTCAATCTTTGTGTTTCTTTCATGGAGTTTTGTGATTGAAACCTGAAACGGAATCTTCTCCGAGATTTGTTAAAGCACGCCGAGTGATTTTCGAGCTTGTTAAAGAGCTTTTCGAAAGCCTGTCGTTGAAATAAGGCACAGGTACGAAAATGTCAAAACAAAAGACGACGATTAATTCATAGATTCAGCACAGAAATTAAGTTAAAAAAATCAAAGAAAACTGGCAATCTTTTCTTTAGGAAATGTTACGGTTGAAAAATTCGTTTGAGTAATCCATAATAATATTTGGCAATCACCCTGTATTTTTGCTGGAAGCCAAACTTCAGTATGCGTACGTCACTTTTATAATATTTCTCAATGTTGCACAATTAGACCATATGCTGTTACTTATTGTTGGTCCTACAGTATATTTCCATTTCACTCTGTCGTCCGGTTAAAAACTGAATTCATTCGTAACGACTTTCGTCGTAGCAATAGTGGAAGAGTACGTCGCGGTCATTCTTGCAATAGCGCTCCTGGTAACGTGTGTAACGTTTATTTGTGTCTTCAGTCTTTGTGTTTCTTTCATGGAGTTTTGTGGTTGAAACCTGAAACGGAATCTTCTCCGAGATTTGTTAAAGCACGCCGAGTGATTTTCGAGCTTGTTAAAGAGCTTTTCGAAAGCCTGTTGTTGAAATAAGGCACAGGTACGTCTTGTGGCCATTTTGTGCAATTGTTCTGTGAGTAACGCGTACCTCTCTCTTCCATTAGGCTTCTAGTGGTAAATTTACCTTGGATGAGAATACCGTCATCCCTCGGGGACGAGAGAAAAGGCTGGTTTTCGGCTTTTGAAACGATTTAAGCCCCGCAACTCGACCTTCCCCCACCGCGCCGCGCCGCGCCGGTGAAAGTGGACTCGTCCTGCAAGACGACGTTACTTGGCGACAAAACTATTTCACCGACGACTTCTTATTGACTTATTTGTGTTGACGCACTTTACGGCGGTGTTGTTATTTTTATTTTTCTTCTATTTGTTAATCGAATGAACTTTTTTAATCACTTTAAGCGTCAGTTGTAAACGAAGAACAGATCTGCTGATCGGTGCATTTCGTGTTCTTTCATTGAGACCCCTTTTGGGTCGCACTCGACACTTGTAAATTATTTTTCTTATTCGTTAACTAGTTTTGAGCGTTCTTAAATAAAAACAAGCGTGCCCAGCTGGTGATTTTTATTTTATTCACTTCGCCCACCTTTTGCTACGGGGGTTTCGTCGAACCCTCCCATCTCCGAGAGCTTAGCCGAGCGGTGCTGGAGAAACGCCAGTCACTCGCACAATTTGCTGGCCTTCAGGTAGGTAGCAGAAAATTGTACGCTGCGCTTGTTCACTGCGCACTATCTAACGTCATAAAGCATTTTTATTTATTTTGATTTCATTTTCAAAAATCGAGCGTTTCCAATTTTTTTTAAACTTATTTGTTATAGTACTAACGGACATGTTCTTTTGTTTTTCCTTGTCGCCGTTGTCGTCATCGTGAGAAGCATTTTGCCTTAGTCCGATCCTGGTTTGACATCGAAAAAGAAACGGTGTTTAAATGAGATAGATAAAGTTTTTTCTCGATTGCAAGAAACTGCAATTTTTTGATCATTAACCGCAAGAATATTCGCTTGATTATTTTCAAAAATTAAGCGACTTTCTAATTTCAATTTTTTTTATAGTTTATTATAGTGCATCGTTAAACGAACGAACTGTGTAAGGATCACAGAATTTCTTTTACGTTCGAAGTGCCGGATGATGACACAGATGATGGAAAATATCTATTGAGAACGATTGATCGCCTTAAGAATGGCGATAAATCCGCCATTGTGAATTAAGATGTAATGTTATGGTGAGAAAATTCATTGCAAATAATTTCTATTGGGTCACCCTGTATCTTGGCAAAAGTGTAATTGCGTCGCAGTTTGACCTTTGGAACTTGGACTGTGCCAGAAATGACGCTTAGGACGGTAAACAACCCCGGACGACCCGTTCTTGTCATTGGCCAATGGACCTCTCCCCCACCCTCGAACCGTTCACGTCGCACGCCGACCCGAATTGAGATTTCGCCAGTCTTGTGACAGCCCGCTTTGCAAGCAGACCGCATTGTGTGTAAATTTTTCATTAAACGGTGTTTGCTTTGGTGTGAAAAAATAAACGGATATATTGTCCGGTTGTTAATTGTTGGCGGCGAGTTCTAGGCCTTCGTTTAGGCTTCTGCAATCATCTCCGTCAAATTTACGGCAGATATGATTTTAGAGTCACGTTGGGCGTTGGTCGGTTCGTAATTCGTGTTTTCCTTCCCCTTCACTTATTCCGGACGCTTCTAACTGGCAGCTGGTGTCCTTGCTGAAAAATTTGGTGGCGTCCTTGTAAACCGATCTTGGCCGTTCATCTTGGTGTTTGGTAATACGACGGTTTATCACGCCGCACATTGCGCTCCTTGGAACGACGAAAGTGGTCACTCAAGTTGACGCAAGTGGTCACTTAAAGAGGTATCATGGAAGTGGTTACATCCTGTTCTTCGTATCTCGAAGGTCTTGACGATATTGACGTGCATTCACAGCTGGATGTTGAAGCTCGGATCTTACCTCATTATATTTTTTCTTTATTTCATATTTTGAACGCTTTCTAGTGCCCACTAGGTTGACATGCGCAGTTAAAGTTACTGTTGTTTATTTTTTTGCTAATTTATTAAATTTTTAATGTTACGTTAGCGTACGCATTCCACAGCTGTAACTAATAAATAAAATAAATAGATGAAATAGTAGGCCCTTCAATCAAAATTTTAAAAATTCTCAGCGAGAGATTGCAAGTAAAATGAAGCGTTTCACGCTTTCGGAAGAAATCGATATGTTAATTGTCGCGTCCTGTTTACATATATAAAATGCCTGAACGAGAGGAAAATTTTTTAACTTAAATTTGACCCATTGGTAGAAAAAGATTCGCCATCCCTGCCCTAGCTTATGCTTACGTAACAGCTCTAAATGAGCCAAGCTGAGTTTTTTTTAAACAATTTTATATCCTCGTACTCCAGCTTGTTTGTGTTCGTAAGCCGCACATTAACCTAATAATTGGCTAAATACGTAATTATCCCGTTCGAGAGATCTCCTTCCTCTGACGCAACGCCGCTTTAACGAGCGCGTTAAGAGAAAAAAATATTTACCCACCTGAACACGAAGAATATGGCCAGGGATATAATCAGCGTCACCAGGGAGATCGAATAACCGATGACGTACAGGTTGTTGATGAAACTGCGAAACTGAAAACAAATCGGAATTAACTTCGGCGCGAAAAAGACAGCTCCCGCCGGGGGGTGGGGGAGAAGCGAAAAGCGAAAAACAAGAAACGTGTTTTCGTTCGAAATCCGCTTTGCCTTCCACGGAAAAGAACCCCCCCCCACCCCGATCGAATCGCGAAATACATAAGTAATTTCAATTTCGCCTCGTGTACCTACCTGCCTACAAAATATGGTAATTCTTTCGGGGCGAAATTAATTCAGGGTACAACGAAGTTTCGAGACTGCTCGCAAACTTCGAACAGATCAAAGCAAGCTATTCGGAATACATGAGCCGATTGGTCTATCTATATTCCATGCGTCTTTTGAAAAGGGGAGAGAAACTAAAGCTGACGCTTTTCGCAAGGAAGGAAGGAAACACACGTAAGTTTCTTTTTCTACGAAAATAAAATTAAATTCATAAAGTTGCCCAAGCACTCTTGCCGGGCCGGTGAGGACGGGGTGGGTCCCGTTTCTATGACGCCGAAAGCAAAGCCAGAGCTTACATATATAGAGGGAGAAAACCACAAGATTTTTTTTTTTTTTTGAATTGAAACCGATTGTACATCTTTTGAGTTTCCGTCCTCCAGCGCCTCTTCAATTTATTACCATGCGAACGCAAGTTGAATACTTTCTTTGGCAATCAATAAGACCGGGCGCTTTTTCGCGAGACCGTTCACTTTTGTAAACGACACCGGGGACGGATCCCAATGACAACGACGAGAAAATAAGTGGTTTCACAAAAGATGTTTGCGACGCGGATTAATCGGCCCTTCTCTACCGAAAGTAGCTCACCTCCAGCTCGTCGGTGTTGAGACAGGCCGTGTAGTTCGTCCAGGAGGTCTTGTCCTTGAAATGGGGGTGGACGAACCACGTGCCGTTCGGCCAGCAGTCGCGGTAGGCGTAGGAATTTTCTTTGTCGGGGCAAATTTGGCGCGCCGTCTCCCCCGGAGGGGTCGCGTTCCAACATAAACCCCAGATGTCCAGCTCTCCCGGGCAATATCCTTCGCCCGATGGAAAATCTGGAACGGGCAAAAGGCACTTAGTAATTACGGTTTTATCCCTCGAGGGTTCCTAAAACAAGAATTAAAGTAGCGTGTCTTTTCTGAAACAATTAAAGAAACTATTTATACTCGAGCTCATTAATTAAACACCATACAAAGGAGGCCCAACTTTAATTTGAAAAGCTGTCCCGGATGGAAAATCTGGAACTGGAAAAAGGCACTTAGTAGTGTCGGTGTTAACATAAGTCCTGGTGATTTTACGTGCCCCGCCTGCCCAAAGATACGCCCAATCAACGCGCCCACATGTCTTAAGGAACACATGGACTCCCAGAACGGATTGGGTTGCAAGCCCAGCACCCCCTCTGGTGAAGGCGAGGGACTATCCACTCTCTACTAACTCTGCAGGCTAGTACCCGAGCTAAAGACGTAGCTCACCCGTCGGGATGATTTTGAACCATCCTTAACCCAGCATGCGGGCTTTCAACCACTGCCACTACGAGTCCAACCCAGCTTGACCGGTCGGGAACACACTGGCAAGCCAGCGCACTTCCGGGGCTTCACCGGTCCCCATAGTACCGATTAACGTCTCGGTGGGACGTTTCGGGCCAGGCCGAAGCCAGGGTCCTTGCAAACCCAGACTCTGCTAGGACAACTCAGGTAGGTGGGATCGTCACACCCAAAGGCCCCTTTCCGGATTCCAACCAGGTCACGGAGGGAAACTATGCCAAGGCATAGAACCCACACGATCCCAGCCTTCCACCGGCAGGAGACCCCCTGCCTTACTCACTATCCCACGTACGGCAGCTTGAACCTCCGCAACAGTGTATTTTCACACCACCTTACACACCTATCTCGTTCTCACACTCAACGTTTGCATTCACACACCTCTTCTCCTTTCAAACACCTTCTTTGCAAAATCAGTCACCCTTTCGTATCTCATTTTCTCCATGCACACCTGACTCACATCAATCTCACCGCTATCACTCACCCGCACACCCCAGCCATCTAAATCACGTACATCTTCATACCACCTACAATCACATGTTTCCAATCCTCCCGCTCGCCACACTCGCACCGATCAGTCTCACTTAACCCCCTATCAGATAAGAACGCATTCAAACTACCATGACCAGTCAACAAAAAACACAGACACAAACCCGAATCAAATCAATCATTCCTCCCTGCAAACCTTACGTCTCTAATAAAACCGTATGTGACTCTCCCTTTTATGCTCTCATCCCATCTCATCTGCCATTTTTCATACAACCTTTCAGACAACAGTTTCTTACATTCAAGTAGACCTAACACATTCGTTTCTTCTTCACTAATCAGCCCTTCACTCACACTTCCAAGACTCGCACCTTTTTTCACTCTCCACATTACACCTCTCCTTAACGCTTCAAGATCCCAAGGTAGACCCCCATTCAGCACCTGCATCGCATTCGTAGAAACCGTTCTACACACCCGCACGCAAGCATATAAAGCAACCCTCTGGCACCTATTAACAATCTCTCTTCCATACCCGAAACTCAACACATCACACCATACGCTCGCCCCATACATCGCACACGCTCTAAATAGACCCTGATACACACACCTCGCAGCTTTCCTATCCAAACCCCATTCTTTCCGTAACACTCTACGCATGCACCCAACAACATTCACGATCTCCCTTGCCAAGCTCTCGACATGCACTCTGAAATTCATTCTCTCACTAACAGTCACCCCTAGATACTTAACACTCAAAACATACTTAAGGACACTGTCATTTATCCTGACGTGAGGAGGTCTATTCCCAGACAATCTTCCTTTCAGCAGAAAGGAAACACTTACTCCAACCGATTCACCCCAGATTAACACACTCCTCATTCTCACCTCTGCATTCCTCTCAAGCTCTCTCCTGTTACTCGCCTCAATCAAGATCAGCAGATCATCCGCATAGGCCACCACCTCGCATCCGTCACCAGCTAGCTCATTCAGTAAAACATCCATCATCATGTTCCAAACGGCCGGACCACATATCGAACCCTGCGGACACCCTTTCGCAACCTGTCCCCATACCTCTTCATTCACGCCTCTAACACACACCTTCCTGTCCGTGAAGTAGCTACTCCACAGACACAACTCCCCACACCCCACCACTCGAAGTCTCTCCATCACACTCACCCACGAGAGGTTATCAAACGCACCTTTAAAGTCGACAAACTTCTCAACACTAGGACTCACACATTCTTTGACCTCTCTCCACGCATCCTCCGTTGACCTACCCCTTGGGAACCCATACTGCCCGTCAGACATACTGTCACCCAACATCCTCTCTAGCCGATTCACCATCATTCGCTCCAGGACCTTCCCCAGTACCGGTAAGAGACTTATCGGCCGGTAAGACCGCGGGTTAGTCCTCACTTTCTCGGGTGACTTCAGGAGAACAACTACCCTCGCCCTTTTCCATGCACTCGGGAAAACACCTTCACTCAAGCAACCATCGTACATAACCCACATGTATTCACCAATCGCTTTCCACACACTCTTTACCATTTCAGGTAGCAATCCATCCATTCCTGGCGACTTGCCACTTTTAACCCGCCCGACAGCAATGTCGAGCTCCTCCACAGAAAAATCATCCAGGACATCCCTTCCATTCGCAACCTCATGCTCGAAATCATTCTCGCCGTCATCGAAGAATTCTTGCATCAAAACCTGAACGCTCTCTCTCCAAGTTGCAGTCATCCTTCCCTCAGTCATCAGTGAACATACCCCTTCTTTCTTCCTCTTTCCACGGCATATCTTGTACACATCACCCCAAGGTGTTAACACTAGACTTTTATCCTTCGCGGGTTCCTATTTTTGAATTAGAATATTTAATTTCCAAAGTTTACTAGTTCTCCGCCTCGACGGCCGCCAATTAAATTTAAAACCGTCGGCAAGTGGCACATAACTTAACAGTTCGTAAATCGAAATTTTAATAAAGTTAGACATGATGCAGGTGCTTTGATTTATGCGCGAGTTACCCCCATTTCCTTCGAGGTAAGCCCCAGGTGTCTATATATCCTCTCCCGGACGGGAAATCTGGTAGAGGAAAAAGGCACTTACTACTTTCGGTGTTACCACTACACATTTTGTCCTTTGACGGTTCCTATTAAATTAAAATAGGATGTTTTTTTCTAAATTAATAATAACACATTGAACATGACGAAGGTGCGCGAAAGCTACACGACATAAACCCCAGATGTCTAGCTCTTCGCCGAATGGAAAATCTGGTGCGGGCAAAAGGCACTTACTAGTTTCGTTGTTACCACAAGACATTTTATTCTTCGAGGGTTCCTAGTGAATTAAAATAGGACGTCTTTAAAGAAACTGCTTATACTTGAACACCTGAAATTTCATTAATTAAACATTGGACGGCCGCCAATAAAGTTTAAAGCCGTTAGCTGCGTGAACGTAGGGTGTCACATAGCTCGTGAAGCAGAGCTGAACATGATAAAGATGCGCGAAAGCTACACGACATAAACCTCAGATGCCTAGCTCTTCGCCGGATGGAAAGTCTGTTACAGGCAAAAGGCACTTGCTAGTTTCAATGTTAACACAAGACATTTTATCCATCGAGGGTTCCTAGTGAATTAAAATAGGACGTCTTTAAAGAAACTACTTATACTTGAACACGTGAAGTTCCATTAATTAAACATTGGAACATTGGACGGCGGCCAATAAAGTTTAAAGCCGTTGGCAGCGTAAACGTAGGGTGTCACACAGCTCGTGAAGCAGAGCTGAGCTTGATGAAGGTGCGCGAAAGCTACGAGACATAAACCTCAGTTCGCCGGATGGAAAATCTGGTGCAGGTAAAAGGTACTTACTAATTGCGGTGTTACCATCATGCATTTTATAGTAATAATAAAGTGCAAAGCCGTCAGCAGCGTAAACGTAGGGTGTCATACAGCTCGAGAAGCAGAGTTGAACATGACGAATGTGCGCGAAAGCTACACGACTTAAACCCCAGATGTGTAGCTCTTCGCCGGATGGAAAATCTGGTGTAGGCAAAAGGCACTTACTAGTTTCGGTGTTACCGCAAGACATTTTATTCTTCGGGGGGGTTAAAGTGGTACGTCTTTTCTAAAACAATTAAAGAAACAACTTATGCTTGAGCAAGCATTTCATTAATTAAACACTATGCAAAGCAGGGCCAACTTAACTTTAATTTGAAAAGTCGACTGGTTCTCCGCTTGGACTGCCGCCAGTAAAGTTCAAAGCCGTTAGCAGCGTAAACGTGCAGCGGCATATCATAGCTTATGAGGTCGTAAAGGGTCGTAAAGCGAAATCTTAACAAAGTTAAAACCGATGAAGGTGCTTTGATTTATCTGCGCGAGTCTTCGACGTCCCAAAACGAAAAAAGACTAGAAATTGATTGAGATAAATATTCCACGCAATGGAAAGTGCATCCGGCGACGGCGGGGTGGCGGGGGAGGTCTTTATTTATCGTCGGTGTCTATTGCTGCGATAAATTTCCCGGGCACCCGCCGGAATCGTAAGACTAATAATAAATGGCCTCATCTGTTCATGGATGGCGTATTGCTGAGCGAAGGAAGTTTTGAAATATGTCGATGGGGAAGGGGGGAAACTTCGGGGGAGTTGTAACATCTTCGCATACTTCACAAAGTTCTCGACGTTTTATTACATTCATATCTCCAGTAAACATGTGATCGACAAGTGAAATTGTAAATTGATTTATCAAGCAGAAAGGAGCACGACGCAATTACGACCGACTTTGTCGCGCGCGTTCGTGCGGCGTGGAATCCTCGAGGCAATTGTGTGCCAAACAATAACAATCGAGTGATTGCTTTTCCATTAAGGCCGTCGCGGGCACATTCCGACGTCGGGCGTCGCGTCGCTGCTCCAATTGCACGCGCCACATTCAATTTCCTCCGGAACGGAACTGACTCAATAATTAGAGCCGAACGCGATTAATTAAACGCGAACGTTGCAACATGCATTCTAATTTCTCCGGGGGCGGCGACATTTGTGGTAACCGAGTTAGTCAAAGTTTATTGTATGGGTGACTAAACTCTAACTGTAAAACGGAGGAATTACGTAAAGAAAATAGTGGTGTGGTGTGTCATTAACACCCCAGCTTCGACACGGTGCAGACGTGCTTTCGGGACCTCTCCGGGAGGTTGTACGTTACACGTTGTAACGAGTAAATACTCACTCGACGTGTAATTCCTGCACATTTGCCTCATGGTATCCTTGATGTTCGCCATCTGCAACAAAGAGAGGGGCATTAAATACTTAAAACTTCGCGGACGCGATCGGCGTTGCGAGAGGGTAGCTTGTAATAACGCGCGGACGCCTTTATTACCTCTCCCCTTCCGACCGCCCCGCCCGCCCAATGAAACTTCGCAGCCGAACTGTATCCGGAAGCGCGTGTCTCTGCGGTTCCGGCTGAATTATGGATGCGAGAACTCGATCGAGCAGATGCTGCTCCATTTTCTTAACAAACAAGGAGTATGTCATGTCGGCTACGTATTGCTCGCGGGCGTTCCACTGTTTGTGGATTGACGAAATTGCTTTAAAGTAAATACTGCAAGGATCCGAAAGAACGCTTTCCACCCCCAGCGCTTAACAAACATCACGATAGGCAACCAGACATACTGCTATGTTACGGGCAATTTGTAATTTAATTTTTTGTTATTTAACTTCTTCGTCGTTCGTCGTCCATTTCTTACCAAATTTCTTAGTTAATGATGCCATAAATTGCCATGGTTTAATACTGTGTGGCTTAGTTTTATATTTTTGTTGTGACGTCTTCTCTTGGACCGGCCAGTGTCTTGCGGACAATGGTGCCTCTGGCTTCTTGTGGTGCCTCGCAGGATTCTAGCCCAGCCGCTCATTTTCACCTACACCGCAATTCGTTTCCTTTCTGCTTCCAGGTGCTGTTGCAGAGGGTCCGGGTAATTAACTTGAAAGTCTGCGATTTTAGATGCGTTCAGTCGGACCCTTCGTCCGTCGTCTTCGCTTCCTACCAGACGTCTTCTCCTGGACCGGCCAGTGTCTTGCAGACAATGGTGCCTTTGGCTTCTTGTGGTGCCTCGCAGGATTCTAGCCAAGCCGCTCATTTTCACCTACACCGCAATTCGTTCCCTTTCTGCTTCCAGGTGCTGTTGCAGAGGGTCCGGGTAATTAACTTGAAAGTCTGCGATTTTAGATGCGTTCAGTCGGACCCTTCGTCCGTCGTCTTCGCTTCCTACCAGACGTCTTCTCCTGGACCGGCCAGTGTCTTGCAGACAATGGTGCCTTTGGCTTCTTGTGGTGGCTCGAAGGATTCTAGCCAAGCCGCTCATTTTCACTTACACCGCAATTCGTTTCCTTTCTGCTTCCAGGTGCTGTTGCAGAGCGTCCTGGTAATTAACTTGAAAGTCTGCGATTTTAGACGCGTTCAGTCGGACCCTTCGTCCGTCGTCTTCTCTTCCTACCAGACGTCTTCTCCCGGACCGGCCAGTGTCTTGCAGTCAATGGTGCCTTTGGCTTCTTGTGGTGCCTCGCAGGATTCTAGCCAAGCCGCTCATTTTCACCTACACCGCAATTCGTTTCCTTTCTGCTTCCAGGTGCCGTTGCAGAGGGTCCTGGTAATTAACTTGAAAGTCTGCGATTTTAGACGCGTTCAGTCGGACCCTTCGACTCCGTCGTCTTCTCTTCCTACCAGACGTCTTCTCCTGGACCGGCCAGTGTCTTGCAGTCAATGGTGCCTTTGGCTGCTTGTGGTGCCTCGCAGGATTCTAGCCAAGCCGCTCATTTTCACCTACACCGCAATTCGTTTCCTTTCTGCTTCCAGGTGCTGTTGCAGAGGGTCCTGGTAATTAACTTGAAAGTCTGCGATTTTAGACGCGTTCAGTCGGACCCTTCGACTCCGTCGTCTTCTCTTCCTACCAGACGTCTTCTCCTGGACCGGCCAGTGTCTTGGCCTCTTTTGGCACCTCGCAAGATTCCAGCTATTATTAGGCAGCAAACTACTAAGTTGGTTGCTATTTGTCATTCTCATACAATTTTAGGTCAAAAATCGGCAGTGAGATGTTGCGACTGTCGATCACCAATGTGCTGGATTCCGAGATAACTAGGATAGGCCTATGAGATTGCAGTGGAGTTCTTGAGCTACTCTTCTGTCGGAGAGAGAGGCCCCGTACAGGGCCGAAACAGCCGTCCAGAGGATGCGTAGAATCCATTGTAATCAAAACCGACTTGTAACAAATTTCTAGATCCACTAGATCGAAAATATGAAAGAAGAAGAGGGAAGAATTTGCGAGTCAAACTAGTCGTGGCCTAGAACCCACCGAGAAGGAAGAAAACGGAGAAACCGCTAAGAAATCGTGGCAACACTGTTCCTCCACGTTTACCTCGCCAGGGGAGAAAACTCGCGTTAGGTGAACGTGCAACATTCATTGGTTATGGGGTACCACGTGACCACTTTATGGTCCATCATTGGTTACCGTCTGCGATTTTCGCGCGTTATTTACCGACCACCATCTTGGCTTCGCATTCCTATTTCACTTGTGGTTCGGCTGTTGCAAGGTTGTAACGTTCTTTATTACTTTCGGTGTAGCTCGGTGGAAGTATTGAATAAGTCCAGGTTCAAATAATCACCTATATTTAATACTCTGTACTATGTAAAATAAATAAACACTTAAATAACACATATATCAATACTGGCTCACTAACTCCTCCTTAAGGTGGTCTTGGGCTCTCGCGGACGCTGCGGGGCGGTGTAGACGGACGAGTGCGGGGCGGTGTAGACGGACGATGTAGACCACCATGGCTGAGACGGGCGGGAGACCGTCAAGTAACGGTAACGGTAAAGGCAGTTAGTAATATTCCGCGGAGGGCCAGCAGAATAGGTTCCAACGGGAGGAAATAGCGGGTTGACCACGCTAGGTAACGGTATCGGTACTTGGTAATATTCCGCGGAAGACCGGCAGAGTAATTCCCAACAGGAGAGAATAGCGGGTTGACCACGCTAGGGTAACGGTATCGGTACTTGGTAATATTCCGCGGAAGACCGGCAGAATAATTCCCAACAGGAGAGAATAGCGGGTTGACCACGCTAGGGTAGGTTTGGGTTGGCACTCCGCGGATGACCAGCAGAGCACCGCTTGAGTCTTGGATCGCTTGGTCTTTTATAGTGGGTAGCGCCTCCCATCTGGTGACGTATCCTGAGGTAGGGCAGCGCGAACAAACAGCGCGTTCGATGCAGCAGTTGACCGAATCGGTCCAAGCGGCCGATGAAAGGTCACTGCATTACAAGGTTAAGACGTGTCTTAGTGTGATCTCGGAATTCTCGCTTTTTGTGTAAGGAGAATTCATTAACGGCGCTGCCGGCATTCTTGGATACACCACCGAACGATTTGGGGTAATTTTAATCCCAATTCCAAGCCTGGGAGCTTTGAAAATCTCAGGTAAAACGTATCGAGTAACGGCGAAAGCCAATGTGGTCGCTAATGCCGTCGTTTCTTTTCATACAGGCTTCTACTCCTACTTCTAGTTTTGGTTCGACTTCTAGTTTTAGTTCCAGCTGTAGGCACAGAACTTCCGCTGCGCTTCAGCCTTGTAAGTTGTGCCGTAGTGAGTTGGGCTCAAACCGAGTCAACTCGTATCACTTTCGAGCCTACCGGACCTATAGGGGGATCTTGACGATTCCTGCGAGTCCAGTTTGAACCGGATTGTCGACGCTGCCCGCGATCGGCAGAGGGCGTCGTAACTACCCACCGGCCACCGCGCTTCGGTTGGTAACTTTGACCAGACGCACCGGCTGGACGCTGTCAATAAGGTTAGGTATTCCCAACTTAATTTAATGTGACAGTTGGTGGATCGGTTGGTTTATGTTTTTTATTTCTCTTGCATAATCGAACAGAGAGCGAGTTTCGGCCTATCCGTTGTGCTGCGCCTACTTTAGTAAATCGCAGCGTAAATTAAGCTGATAATTTTAGTTGTGTTAAAATCTGTGGCTTAGTGAAAATTAATCACTCGCCGAACCTTGTGTAAATTGTTCGGTAAGCCTTTATGCTCTGCTTGAGTTTATAATAAAACTTGAATTTTATTAACTTTAAGCGTGTGTTTGCGTTCACCTCCCTCACGTACCAGTGAGTAAATAAGCCTCTATTTACGTTTGATTTTTCTGCCCGATTTGGTCGATCGGAGACGTCGACTGATCGTTTACGTTCGGTTTGTTAATCAGTCTCCTGGCGCCCTTTAATAATTTTTACCATCGTAATTAGACCCACCCCTATCTCTACTGTTTGCTAGTCGAGGGGCACAGCTTTGTATTTTCTTTTTTAGAAGCAGAAAGATCTCGTCCACCCACCGTTTAGATCATCGGTTTCTACCGCATCGTTCGCATCGGTATTGTCAATTTCTTTCGACTAAATGTTAAATGTTCTCCGTTCACGTTGAATGTTTTCGTTTTCATATTTCTTAGCAGCGCCATCTGTTAAGGGGCAAGTAAAGTAGATCATCGAAATAATTAATTTTGTATTGTTTAATTTCTGGGTTGTTTAAAAATGACAAATTTTTTCCTCTTTTCGTCTTCTTCGTTCGAGGATTTGCGTTGAAAATATTCGTTTTTATACCTGTTAGCAGCGCCATCTGTTGAGGAACTTGAGGAGCAGAGGAAGTACATTTTTGTTTCATTTAATTTCTTGCCTGATTAAAAATGACAAAAATTGTTTTTCGTTTCTTTTTCTTTTTCGTTTTAGGATTCGCGCAGTATTTATTTGCATATTTATTAGCAGCGCCATCTACTAAAGAGCAGAAGAAGTACATCATCAAAATAACGAACTTTGTTTTAATTTTTTGTCCGATTAAGTGGCAATTTTTTTCTTTTTTCTCCTCTTCGTTGAAAGTTTTTATATTTATGTTTTTTAGCAGCGCCATCTGTTGAGGAGCGGAGCAAGTACATCATTAAAATAATAAATTTTGTTTTAATTTCTTGTCCGATTAAGAAAGTCAAGCTTTTTTCTATTTTTTTTTCTACGTTCAAGAATTCGCGCTTAAAATTCTAATTTTTATATTTCTTAGCAGCGCGCCATCTATTAAGAAACAAAAGAAGTACATTGTTGCTTTAATTTCTTGCCTGATTAAAAAGTTGCTTCTTGTTTCTTTTTCTTTTTCCTTCAAGGATTCGCATCGGAAACACGTGTACTTATTTATTTTTATAAATTTTTAGTAGCGCCATCTGCTGAGCAGGGGAAGGACATAATCAAAACAATTAATTTTGTTTTAATTTCTCGCCCGTTCAAAAACGACAAAACTTTTTATTTTTCGTTCAAGGATTCGCGTTGAAAATATGTATTCATTTTCATATTTCTTAGCAGCGCCATCTGTTAAGGAACGGAGGATGTACATTTGGGTCTTATTTAATTTCTTGCCTGATTAAAAATGACAAAATTGTTTCTCGTTTCTTTTTCGTTCAAGGATTCGCGTTGAAAGTATTTATTTGTACATATATTTATTAGCAGCGCCATCTGCTAAAGAACAGAGGAAGTATGTACATCAACAAACCTAATAAACTCACCGCTATCTATCACCAAAAGGCACAAACAAATTCTAAATATCATGTTGACGTTGCGCGGGAGCGTTCAGAAACTATATCCTGAGCTTCCTCTCGAATAATCAAATGCAACGCCATCTATTAACAAAATCACACAAACAGACTGTAAATATCGTGTGGGCACTGCACGGGTGCGTTCAGAAACTAGATCCTGGGTTCCCGCTTGAATAGTAAATCAACTTCTCCCTTATACATGACTTTCTATATTTCAACATATTGTGCATGGCGGTATTCTGTCAATGGAGATGCACAATGATGTTAAAATTATTAGGGCGCCATCTATTATTGCAGTGTGAAACTAAAGAGACGTCTATTACAAAACTTACATTTTTTGGCAACACTGTCCATAGCTGTTCTACTGCACACCGTTTTAATCGAAACTTACGCCGCTCATTGCAGGTACAGCCTCAATCAAAAGTAATGAAACGTTCAAAACCGAAACGCTGTAGTCAGAGTGCAACGGTGCCGAGTCAGAGACAGCGCAACGTGTTGTGGTTGGGTCTTCGGACTTCGGAAACATTCGCCTTATAGCTTCATCTCACTCGGTATCTTCTCTCTTTGACTACACCGTTTCGGTTTTGAACGTTTCATTAGTTTTAATTGAGGCTGTACATGATGGACGGCGAAGACGAAGTCTACTTCTTCGATCGCGATCACAACATATTCAAGGTGAACGGGCTGAGGCTCTTGCACGGGAAAGATTTGAAGCGACACTTAAAGTATACCTTAATAGATGGCGTAAGTGTCAATGCCAGGTATACAGCTTGCGAATCGCTACTAATGTCAAAGCCATAGCCATATTTTTGACTTTTCTGCTCATGAACGTTTATTTATAGTTGAAACTTTGATAAGTTGATTTAAGACGTTTTCAATATATTCAGTGGCCCTAAAGTAAATGCTTCAACAGTTTCCCAAATAAGTCGTCAACTTCATCTCCGACAAACGGATGCAACACGAAGAAAAATAAACCGACCGTAATGAGTTGTTAAAACAATTCGAACTTAAACGATTCGAAACGTGCGCGAGCTCATCGCCGTCGGCGTGACAGCGGATTTATTTACTCGGTTAGGTGCGCACGCATTTTTGAGGTAAGTAACGAACGCATCTACACACGTATGTACACATACCTATGCTCATTTCCAGGTTAAATATAAATTGCGAATAAGCAGCAGCAGCAGCGATCACATCAATTACGTCCCAATGGGATTATGTAAAATTATGAAAACAAACCGAACGCGAAGCGCTAATATTTACGCCCGGACGGTAAAATATGGGTCATTAACACGCGGGGAATTTTTAAATTCCACTTAGTTACGGCCTTATTAACGGAACCGAAAGAATCGGACCTCGAGAAGCTTTCAGTTACTTAAAAGAAAATATACATTTTTATGTCGTCCTTGCTTGTCGTCAGATTTTTTTTGCATTGAAGTGACGTTACATCCCTTCCCCCTTATTTTCGGTACGTACTAACGTGCACTCGAGAACTCCACCTTTCATAATAATCATTAAGAAATATTACTTTTGGGCACGTTTTGGCAGTTCGTCGTAGTCCACTTCTATTTCATCTTTGACGAGCGATGCCTTCCATCTTCTAGGTATATCACTCGACGTCTCCGTTTGTTTCTTCGACTGAGTCGAGCTGTAGCTGGATGTATCGGACGACTGCAGCTCTCTTCCAGGTATTTGCAGAGCTCGAGCCACTTCGCTTCCATCCACGTGACCTCTTCGTCTTCATCTGGAATGTGGATTTCTACCGCTTCGTTGTTTATTCTCGTGAACAATGAATGTGAGTGTTGACTAAACGTTTGACATGCAAATGAACACAATTCAACTCCCAGAATAATTCTTAGCGCCAAGGGAAGGGAGGTCGAGAAACATCTCCAAGGGATGCCCCTGCGTGCGTCCGACCGCATCGAAACGTGAATTACATATCTCGCCGGGGGCGGCTTATCCCCGTAGCGCCTCAAAGCCCCAAAAGGACGGGCCAGGAATGAAAACGTCGGACGCAAAACCTAAGGCTTTACGCCGCTTCGAGGTGTTGTTGCTATTCGGGCGAGGAGCTCAAGAAATGCCGAGCACGTCCGAGACCTCCGGCCGCAATGCAGAGGGTTTAATTCCGGTGCAGTTATTTCAAGGGGAGGGGGGGAGGGGAGATAATTTGACAATGAATGTCTCTGCGCAGCGAAACGTCGAAAGTTGTTGAAACATTTTATGTCGAGATAAAAGAAACCGCCGATCATCTTGTCTTCGCGTTCGCGTTCCGCCCAGAATAAGAATGTGTAAATATCGGCGAGTGTTAAACAAAGTCCGAGTTAATTTACGCCCGGCTCGGCTCGAACGTCACGGGCCGGATTCGAGAATCTCTGATAAAAGCGCTCTGGCACATCGTCGACTTGATTCCGCCGCGATTTTATTGTCATATTTTTTCGGATACGCGCGCGAAAGTGTAAATTATTTACCGGGCGAGCGTAAGCGAACTCCCCCCCCCCCGCTCCCTTTCAGAGCGCGCGGCGTCGAGACGACGCTTACTCACCTACCTAATCGGACCAATTATCGCGCAAGTGTTTACTCGATTAAATCCGATACGTTTCCTGTATTTGAGTTAAAAAAAAAAAAATTGAAATAATTCGGCATGTACACAAATGCAGTCGTTATGTATTTACTATGTAATACATATATTAATCCATAATTTATTCAACTTTTGATATTTTTGATAAGGTGGTACACGGTACAACACCATCACCGACGAGTGTCCGGGTTTGCGCTAGCCGACGTCCCCGCACTTCGCCAGGTCAAGCTCTAATTGGCGTTCTTGAGTTCTCGAAGATGCCAAACGTCTTAATTAATTTCGTTTGTGTTTGTCTAATATTTCTTATTAATGTGGCCTCGTTCCCGTTCGTACTCACGTGCGCTCGAGTTAATGAAGCGTAATTAGTAAAACGACATGCTGGGTAGTGATGCGACGAGTCGCTATTTTTAAGAATCGAGTCGACTCGGATACTTTTATAAAAGAATCGAGTCTTGAGTCGAGTCGAGAGACTCGAGTCCAGATCAAAAGACTCGACTCGAGTACTTGCCTAAAGATGAATTGAACTCGTGAGTTTCGGTTATGAAACAACGAGTTGCCGTTTGAAAGAATCGAGTCGACTCGAGTCAATGCCGGTGTGTCAGCGTCGGCTGTTAAAGTGGGTCAGTTACCGGTTCTCACGTGCACGTCGGTCGTCGCAGATGACAGTGTTGAAGACATGGCCGAATTTTCCGGTAGTGTTATTGTTAATTTACGGCGAATGTGGTCAAAATGCGTTGGCTGCAAGACGTTTGTATGCACAGCGTAACCTACCCAGAACGCCCTTTGCCCAATAGCAGATCCTTTGTGTCAGTTTTGTTGTTTGTTACTTACGAAAAATTTGGCAATCCGTTCCATTTTCAAAGAGTGCAAGCTCTGATGCCCGCAGATTACCTCCAACGCATGCGATTTAGTCGGTGGTTATTCCGGGAACAGAAGGACAATTCGAACTTTATTAATAACATTCTCTTCACCGACGCGACGAATCAATGTTTACAAGGGATGGTATGTTTAATTTTCACAACGTGCATGTGTGGGCAGGTACTTTAATCGATATGTTTACGTCTCGCGCAGGGGGAGAACTTCGAACACTTATTGTGGGTGTAGGTTCTAGCGGTTCTAAACATTTCACAAGGAATTTCCGGATGTTGGTATGAATTTTTTAATTTTATTTTTACGTATTCGTGAGAATATCTGTTACCAAATACGCCATTAATTTTCTTGCAAGAACACCCTGTATAAAAATATTACATCAACGTGCTCGGGCTATTTCTTCCTTTGAAGGTTCGACGGTACGTGTTACACGCCCTTTGTTGACGTTTTTCATTAAAGTTTATTTAATGTTGCGGATGTGTTTTTTTTTTTTTAATATCATTCGGAATCTCACCCCTTTACGATCCGTAATCAGTTGGGGATTAACCCGTTTTGTTTTTCCCTGTCGGGACGGATCCTTTCGGAACTGAACCGACTGGTCAGCAGGATTTTCTCTCCTGTTGGGGCAAGTTGTTGCGATCTTCAACAGGTGGCGCCGCCCCTTTTCCAACTACACTTACATGTGCGAAACTGTTTGCGCCCACGGCCTTCTCCAGTGACTCGGGATTTTGGTCGCCGCAGCAGCAGCCCAACCATCGGGCGATCCGGGTAGATTCGTTTGTATCCGTTTCGAATTTGTTTTCTTTTTATTTCGCCAGCCGTACACGCTCGACTGCGGGACTTGTTACGAATTGCTCTTTTGCCCCTCGTGGTTTGTTTTGGTTTCGGTTCAATTTTAGGGTATCGTTGCATTTAGTGAGAGTGTGCCCGACAAAGGATACAAAATAACACTAAAAGGTGGTGGCGTTAAGAGTTGAAACATTGTGAATAGCTAGGATCGCTTATAAACTGTGAGCAGCAGCGGCAACCGAGCTTATAAACGATTCTATTCGATCACAATAATTGTGCAATTAGCGGCGATTGCAACGGTGAGCTGCAACGCCAGTGCAAAATTTATAAATTCGGCTTGAAGGTGAGTACGTTTTCACTGAAGCATCGACTGCCGATAGACTGAATGACGTTTGCCTCGACTCATCTGCAATGTAAACGATTCCGTTGGCCGCCTCCGCCGCCGATAGGAAGGAAACCTTAAATCAGTCTTCTAGTTTCTGACTGTCGACTGCTTTAGCAAAAACATAATAGGTACTCTTAAAACAAACGAAACTTCTCAGATGCTGGCGCTTGTTGCCTAAACACATGAATCAGTGTGAAGTGAATCAAGTAGAACGAGTACTTTGGAAAATTCAGTCTGACAGCGAGTCTACTCGACTCGTTGCAGCGCTATTTAATTCTAAAATCAGTGCTCGAGTACTTGAATCGAACTCTAGTTGACTCGAGTTTCACTGACTCGGGTTCACTGCAAGAGTTACTTGAGTAGAACGAATACCTTTGGGACTCCCACCCCTTTTCCGGGAGTACGGCCCTGTAGCGGCCCTCCCGGTCGTCCGATCTTCCAACGCGCGGCGGCATCGCGTTCCTCGTCATTTTCTGCCTGCGATGACGTGCAGCTTGATTCGATCCGAGCCCCCTAAGGTACCGTAAAAAATTCCGGAAGAGAAGCGTGCAAATTCGACAAATTTCAAAAAATCATATCTCGAAAAAACGCATTTTCCCGCGATGTAGGCCCCATAGGTTAGGTACCCGGGGAGGTCTTCTTGCATGTGAGAGAGTTTAAAAAAATTCTAAGATCACGTTTTCGAGAAATTTTCGAAAATGTGTAAAAATGCCCGCGGTTTTCGGGCCATAACTAAAATCCAGGACAGGACTCGGGGCCGAGCGTTCGCAAATACAAAGATATTACTGCCCCATATCTATGTTCCGAGTTTGGCCCGATTCGGTCCGTAAATAAGGGCGGTGGAATTTCTTGAACGGTCATTTTTTTGAAACCCCCGTGCAAAATCTTTTCCCCCCTGCGTCCGATCGCAAAATCGATCCCGACGTCGGTTTCTCGGATCTTTTCTGCCTACGATGCCGAAAGGCTCGTCGCGATCGGATCACGTTTAAGGGTCGAAAAAATTCCCGAAAAGTGGCTTGCGACGTGCACTCACGAACGTTTCGTCCCCTGGCTACCGCCGGCGACGGACGATCGCTTCGTAATCGTCGCCAAAAAACATCCGAAGGACGTGTCTAAAACACGTGTTTACGGATTTCCATTAAAAAATTTCTAGCGGCTGCAGTATCGAAAAAACACGCAAAATCGGACAAAAAGGGGTGTTTTTCGGGGTGCATTCTGAAACGGGGGCGAAATCGAGAAAGCCGTTTCACAGGAAAGTTGCCAATCAAAATTCAGAGTCGGATTTACTCGGATCATTTTTCGAAATTCCTGCAAATTAGGGCCGAGAGTGCACTTCTTGTTTAAGATTTTCTTATTATATATTGACGATGATGATGATGACCAGCGCCTTGCGGCACCGACATTCGTTTCGACGTTGTCATCTTTGAGAGAGTGATGAGAAGAGAAAATTTTTGAAGAAAGCGATTCGCGCGTTAAGGTCCGCTCGGTAGGGGAGGCTCGCGGCAGCTAGTTTCCTTATTATATGATGACATTGAGAATTGGACCTGGGTTTATTATAATTTTTTTCTTGTTTTGGTCTCTACTGTCGCCTGTCAACGTCTGGTAGGTTCTTTTTTATTAACGTCCTGTATTTTTTCATGTGGCAGGAGAATGAGAGATAGCAACACACATATAATAATAATAATAATGATAATAATAATAATAATAATAAAAGTGCAGCCAGCTTGAATGAACCAGTTTGGGAATGGGATGTATTTAACTCCTCGGGGATGTCGCGAAATGTAACCGGAATAATTCGAGGTCGACATTGTATTTACGCGTTACATCAGAAACACCCCCCCAGCTTCGGCGAGAGAGGAATCGCTTTTAATGGATGCGGCCTCTCTCTCTCTCTCTCGCGCGCGCCTTGATTAAGTGCCCATAAAATTCACTCCGTCTGCCACTGATGGTTAATGGTGTTGGAAAAACTTATTTACATCATTGCAATTTATCGGTCGTTAAGTTCGAAAACATGTATTTACAGAATTGCAAGAGAGTAAAAGTAAAATGTAACAGCCGTCCTCAACTGTTAATAAAATCGAATTCATTGCGATCGAGAGGGGAGGAGAATTGTTGGTGAAGTTACGATTAGACGAAAGGTCGTCGATTATTTATTATCTGTTTCTTTTTTTTAACTTTTATTAAATTTCGTATGTGTGGCTCGCCCAGGACGCCCCTATCAAGGTCACTCGATGTTACAGAAAACGCGCATACCGGAGCGACGAGGATCGCCATCACCGGCGCCTGGCAGAACTCACGATAGGCAACCATACGTGCGAGTCTGCTTCGGCATAGTATATCCGCTAGTGAATGGTGAACTTCGTAATAAATCTCCGCCTAAATTACGTCGGTCATTCACAGTGATGTTGTAATAGAGATCTTGAAGCCTGTCCTGTAATAAATTAAGAGAAATTGTAGATGGCGTTGCGCTACAACTGTAAACACCAATAGAAGGACATTTACAGCACAACATAGGACTAGGCGTGGCTTTTTTTTCCAATTAAAAAAGAATGATCTACTTTATTTCTCTCAGATTTTCTAATCAAGCAAGATATAGACAGATGGCGTTAGTGGGGTACTAAATAGGCCTCGACACATTTCATTAACTTTTAACTTAAAGAGTCGAAATTGACATACAATTGGAGCAGGAGTTGTTTACAATGCTAGGGGTTTCATTGGGGGAGTTACTTTACCACCATTCCTTGAACGTTTAAAATCCGACGTTTCGACGGCTGTCTCTCTACTATCGTGTCGCCAAGAGACACAGTTGATAGTTTATTCGTCAAGTCAATCCCGGAATTAATTGGTAGTAAACGCCCGCCGTCTGTTGTAATTTATTTTTTTGCTCCGGTAAGGCTCGAACCTTGGACCTCTTGTTTATCAGACCGGTCGCTTAACCGCTCGGCTATTGAAGCGACGACTTCACGTATTAATAAGTTTTTATATGAAGTACTATACTTCGAATTTTGTGTTTGATTTGTGCACGTCAATTCTAAATCGTTCCACTTATTTTACAAGTGAAATTACGTAGGTTAATTAAGACGCAAGATAAGTCGAAAATTCGCTCTTTAAATAAAATGCAGCGCGTCGAAGCGGTAAAATAAATTGAAACGACACAAACTCATGTCAGCCGAAGTGTGTTCAGTAGGTCGAAGGTCGCTTGTCAGAGCTTAACGGAACTGCGGCAGCGCCTCCTTTTGACCGGTCTCCGTAACTGCTTCTAAGAGCTGTTTAATTAACCGAGGTCAAAAAGGGTATTTCACATATATAAAAAGACTAAATCTTACAAGAAGATGTACAAGAAGGGTATACGAGAAGCGTACACGACAATAAAAGTCTGAATTAAAGAAGAAACAACTTAACAGATTAGAAATCAAAATGGCGCCAGGCGTTTGCTTAGAATTTACCTGGATCTTAATGGAAAGTCAAGCAAGTTTCATGTCAAAGTAATTTGTCAAATATAAAATTATCCGCCTGCGTGTTACTATGAAAAATTCGTACGTTCTTGACATAATGGATTATTGCAGTTTGTCTGCTATAAAATTGTTTATAACGAACGATAAGGTAAAAACCATGAATCTATCACAATTATTAAATGTAGCGCCACGGATTTGTTCAGCACGCATAACCTTGACGTTTATTTCAAACACTACTTATCAATTTTGTTACCAAATTTCTAACTAGGACTGATTCTGTTTACGTTCTGAGGCGACCTTCCGGGTATCCGCAGTAAACCGATTAATGTTATAATATAGCTCGCAATCGTCAGTGCAACACCTGGCCTTACGTTGTTGTAACCCAATTCTTTTGGTGCGTCGGTGAATAAACTTGAGAGATTAAGGAACTAAATACGTTTAAATAAAAACGCGGAAGTTAGAGCTTGAAACATTAAGCGAACAAAGCGGGCCACATTCATCTTGCCATGTCTATAACTGACATGTTCTAAAATTTAGTGTGACCAATTCGTACAAAAATCTGAGCCAACACAAAGCTAAAAGGTTACGCCGACTTGTTTATGATGGCAGAGAACCGCGGCCTAATGTTACAAAATTTTATGACTCGCGCTGGGGGTTCATTCTTCTGAAAGGACCGCGGCGTCAGGACGATGGCCACTTTACCGAGAATCTGAACACGTGTTTGTTATTTACAATTAAACAACAATAACCGATCCGATTTTGTTTTGAAAAACAAATCCGCGACCGTTTCAATATTGTCACGAATCTTAACTTGCGTCAGCACTACATCACAAAATCCTCATTTGCATCTTATTTACCACGAAATGGCAAAGTGATTTGCTTTTTGTTAGGGGACACCCTGTATGAAGAGGCTTTCAGAAGTTGAACGTCATTTGTATCATTAAAAAAGAAAAAAACGAAAGTTTGCAGCAACTGTCAAGTCATTGGGAAGAAACTAGGAACCATCTTGATTTTTTATAGTTTCGAAAATACTGGGACGCTTTCTTAAAACCATAACATACCGCCTGTTAAAAAAAAATGGAAATATAGAGAGTGCTACAAACGTAGAACAAGCAACAGTATAGTAGACGAAGAAAAGAAGCAAAATTTATTGCCATCACTTTCGCTGTCGTTCTTTTCATTCATATTCTTATTTCCTGAACTTATTAATTCTGTTTACTCTTTCGAATCAGATTCGATATGAGCGTCGATCGTCTTTTGTTTTTCTTAAAGAGCTGTGAAGCTCATTTCCCTTCTTCAACTTTTTTTTCGAGTCGTCCGGGCTCGATTGTTTTAATTCGGGATTTCTCCGCCGCAATTATTTTCCAAAAAAAAGAGAGAAAAACGTGAAATTTCAAGGATTCAAACGTAACAGTTCAGAGACGTGCCAATAGATGGCGCTGCTGTTATTTAGTTTCTTAAACTTGCGCCCCCATCTCTTTTTTTTTTCATTTAATATGTATTTCCCGAATTTATTTATTTATTTGGTTAAATCCTTTTGAATGAGATTCAATTCGAGCATCGATCGTCTTTTGTTTCTTTGTTTTCGTAAAAAGTAACAATTGTTTCTCTTTTTCTATTTTCTTTTTTTTTTGGTCGTCTAGGATTGTTTCGATTCTAAATTTCTCCGCCGAAATTATTTTTCAAAAACAAGAGAGAAAAACGTGAAATGTCAAGGATTCGAAAGTTACAGTTTTTAGAAATTCCAATAGATGGCGCCACAAATACTTAGTTTCTAAGACTTATGTAGTCATCTTTTTTTTTTTTAATTTAGCAAGTAAGTATTTTTATTGTTGTAAATAACACAAAGAGTTTTTTTTTTTTTACAAACGTCAAGTTTATGTATTGAATTCATTAATTTTTTTCTTAATTCTCTTGAATCAGATTCAACACGAGTGACGATCGTCTTTCGTTTTCGTGAAGAGTGAAACTTATTTCTCTTCCTTTTATTTTTGGGGTCGTCCAGGATTGTTTCAATTCTAAGTTTCTCCGCCGAAATTATTTAAAAAAAAGAAAAACGTAAAATTTCAAGGTATTAAAGCGTAACAGTTTATAGATATGCCAACAGATGGCGCTACTAAACGTAAAATTTCAAGGTATCAAAGCGTAACAGTTTATAGATATGCCAACAGATGGCGCTACTAATGTTTAGTTTCTAAAACTTACGCCGCAAGTAAAGGATAAAAGAAGTTCCATTATCGACCGTGAGGTGTCGCTCATTTGAACGCCTTTAAGAGGACCATGCTTCTACTGCCCGCTGCAGCTGCGACCGACTTAATAGATGAACTCGGCTGGGCAACTGTTTATTGAATAATTTTAAAAATTGTTTAACGAAACAGAGCGTTACGTTTTTAATAATTTTACGTACCACTCTCAGCCGGTTGTACTTTTCACAAGGCAACATCGCCATTGGTCTTTTAATTTGTCAACAGAGAATATTGCTGGAATATCTGGACTCTTTCAGATTTTAGCATTTGTTGCAAATTTTCTGTTTCTTGCCCCACGTTGGGAGCCAATTTTATGCTGTGTAAAATGCCTGCACGTTGGTGAATCCAATTTTGTTGCAGTTTTATGTTTCTCAGGGTAATTTGTCAATATTTTTCCAAATCTTTATTTTGTTTATATCTTATTTGTTTATTATTATTCTTATTGCTTTCTTACTTCGTTGTTGCTGCGACAGCTCCTGCTCCGACGATGTATTTTGCAGTGTATCTCGTCGGCTAATTCTTGCTCGTAGTGTATTTGTCGTGTGATAAATTTTGGATGTAGATGGCGCTCGCGAGCCTTCACATTCAAAATTATCTGCGTCAGTGTATAGTCGCGCGCAGCTTAAGTACTACAATTTGACAGTTCCGTGAGCCTTGTGTCACAAGGTTTCAAGGGTGAAGTTTGCGTGCGAGAGGTGCATTTAAGGTGCGCAGGACTGTACGTGTGTGTGTGTGTGTAGGTGAACAAGAAAGAATGCTCATAGAATAAGATAGAAAACAACAGTTTATTAATTTAATTTCGGAAGAATCGCACAAATAAATACAGCCCGTAGAAAAGTTCGGAGGTTTATAAAATCGAAGTTTATTTTGTTCAGTCGGTTTTTCGCAAAACCGCTTACAGATTCCGAATCGCTTCCGTGACTTTCCGTGTCTGATCGCCGTAACGCGTACGCTTGCAGTTTTGCAGGCGCACTGGGGACTTTAGTTTACAATAGCTCAACGCGGCGCCCTCACTGATTCAATTTCCGAACTCCTCACTACCACTTACAGCTCTCTTCTAACCTCCATATTATCATAACATCATTAAATCAGCGCTCGGGGAACTTAGGGTTGCCACAATAAACTCTAAATTGGCCAAAATTCTTATTTTGAACAAATATTAATAAGAAAAAGAAATACCGAAAGACGCCTAGCAGAACTCACGATAGGCAACCATACGCGCGAGTTTGCTTCGCCATAGTATATCTACTAGCGAACTTTGAACTTCGTAATAAATCTCCGCGTAAATTACGCCTGTCATTCACAGTGAGGCTGTAATAATAATAGTAATACTAAGAAAAAGAAATACGTATTCATTAGAATAACGACCCGCTGGGTGTTAAGTAACTCATTACCCACAGCGTAAGTGCTCGAATGTGGGGGGCTCCTGAAGTTGATGGAAAGCCGTCCTGCGAGGGCGAAATTACTCGACAATTAATTTCACCTGACACAGCCTAACAAGTCGGCTCGGAACCAGCCATTCTGACACACCATGAATTTTGCTAATTACGTTCCGGCTTGACGTTCGCGAATTTTTTCCGTTCCAGTTAATTTATCCTCGCGCTTTCGCGTCAACACGCGGAAAGGAATTCTATTGTTTGCCATGTGAGTTTCGACGATAGAGTGAATTAAAGAAACCTTGAAGACCATCAGTTTTTACAAGGGCTCGTTGGGAAACCTTCACTTTTCTGTGAATTGTTTACGATGACAATTGTTTCATGTTGCGGATTCAAGTATTACAAGGAAATTAAAACGCCAGCAACGCAAGAATTCGCAGCTGCAAAAATCAGTCGGCCAAAGCTTTCCGTAAACAATTATATAAGTATGAATCTTTCGTGAATGTCAAGGAAGGAATACGCAAATTCCGAGTAACACGCATCCAGTTCCGCATGAGTCACATGCCAAGGCATAATTTCATAATCCGTGGAAAAAAACGTCCTCGGATGATACCCCTTTAAATAGTCGACGAGCTGATTATTAGATCATTAGTATGATAGCTAGTCAGAAGTCTTGTTTTATTATGTAAGTGACCAAGCCATGTAAGTTACCCTTAAATGTTCGTTGTACTGAGCTACGACCCTTATTTCAGTTACGTGAATTATTTCCGTAACAGTGTCGTCGGGTAATCAAAGTTGTAATGTAACATAAAAATATTTAAACTTTTACTAACGTTTAATATTACAATTTAACGTTGCGTCATATACGATTAATTGCTGCGTCAGTTGCTACTTGTCGGTCGGCGAAACGCTGCGAAGCGGTGGTCTTACAGATGCATCATCCGGGGTCGGTGGCAACGGTAAGATTCCAACGGCGTACTTCACGCAGATATGGCAACGTGGAGGAGCGGTTGTAAAGTCGACTCCCAGTGGTGTTTGTGATATGTCTGAGACGCTACGAGGTTTGCCCGAGTGCATGTGTTTGTTTGAGAGACGCTACGAGGCTTGCCCGAGTGTACGTGTCTATGGGCGCTACGAGGCTTGCCCGAGTGTATATGTTTGTTTGTGGGGTGCTACAAGGCTTGCCCGAGTGTGGGTGTGTTTACTGATGGGGGCGCTACGAGGCTTATTCGAGTGTATATGTTTGTTCGAGGGGCGATCGACAAATAAATAAAGAAAATTTATAAATTAAATAAATAATACTGGTTCGACTTTTTACAATTCAGATATATTTTCAGAATTTGATAACAATTGTGCAATTTTTGACGTAAAACAAAACAAAAGATGATCGACAAATAAAAAAATTAAAAGAAAATAACACAAAAATAAAAAAATTCTCATGAAATGAAACTGGTTCGACTTTCTAAAATTAAGAATCGCCGAGGCGTTTTTATTTTTAAAAATTATGATTTTTTAAAAGTTTTTAATGAAATACGACATTTTGTTTTTATTTAAATACGTCAAAAAATCAAGATTTTCTAAATTTAAAGCAGATATTTGATTAAAAAAAACTTAATTTTGATCAACACAGGAGAAAATTAAAAAAGAAATGTCCTGTCTTCTTAGTATCAGAACGAAGCAGTCAGGGGAAAGTCACATAGATGGCGCCGTAGATTTAGAAAACTATCTGACAGATGTCGTTCTTCTTTATATGTGTAACGGTACGTCATTTCTCGGGTCGCCTGGTGTTTTGTTGCTGATCGTTGCTCTGCTTGACGTCCGTCCGGCGGTTCGGGTTTGCTCGAAATAAAAGCGCTGATCACCTAGCAAACAACTTTATTTACGAACTTTGTCTATATTTACAGGTGTTTACAAATTGTGTCTTACGGACACTAATCACAGGACTGTAGTTTCGGAAACGGTGTGTTTTACGGACACTAATTGCAGGACGGTAGTTTCGGAAACGGTGTGTCTTACGGATACTAATGTCAAACAAATGACAATACACTGTGCATACGTTCCGGTACAGGCTCCAGGGATCGGATCGGTGGTAAGGTTGTGAGTGAAACTCCCACTCAGGGTTAGGATGTACGAGACACCCGCGCCGGGTAAAAAATAGAGTGAGACACCCACAATAGGATGTGCGAGACACCCGCACCGGGTGGTAAGAGTGAGGCACCCACTCTAGGATGTGCGAGACACCCGCACCGGATAAGAGTGAGAGTGCGAGACACTGGGTAAGAGAGAGTGAGACCCACTCAGGATCGGGATAAGAACAGGAGGAGCGGTTGCAGGTAACGTAGCACAGGTTGTTAAACGCGTTTGAGTCAAAACATCGACGGATGAATGACTCCGCGGATAACTGCATTCGAGCCACGACCGGCGACTCGGAATGGCCGACGAGTCACTGTCTTCAAGCCACGACCGGTGGCTTGATAGCGCGGCGGATGACTCCCTTGGAGCCACGACCGGCGGCTCAATGAGCCGGCGGGTAACTGATTAATTTATAATAGCTTGCGCGTGGTGGGGAACTCCCACCTAAACTAAACTTTAATCTGCGCAAACAGAACGAAATCCTAACTGTACAGGCTAATATATACAACTCCTAACTAAATATGTACAATAAACAATAAAAATTCTAAATAAAAGATTTTTTAGTTTTTTTCGGAAATACTTTGTTCTCACTCCTTCACATTAGATTTTGGTTCGAAAAATATTTGGATAAAAATTATACGTATGTACATGTAGACGCAACCTCTGATTTTTTTAAGATAGTAGTTGAAACCAGCTCTAATTTTTCTTAATGAAATTATTTACATCGTACCACTAGAATTTTTTTAAACTCTCCTCATAGGACGCATCATTGTTCTTTATTATATATTTTTTTTCTGATATATTTTGGTCTATTAGTCAAGCGAAAGCCATAAACATGGCGCCGTGGGTTTAGAAATTCGCAAGTATTTTCTCACATTAGATTTTGCACCCGAAAAATATCTGAGCTAGTCGGCGCTTCTGGAATAAAAAAATATATTTAATTATTTTTTTTTGGTGCTACGAGGCTTGCCCAAGTGTAGGTGTCTATGGGCGCTACGAGGCTTGCCCGAGTATGTGTGTATTTACTGGCGGGGCGCTACGAGGCTTGCCCGAGTGTATGTGTTTGTTCGAGGGGCGCTACGAGGCTTGCCCGAGTGCACGTGTCTACGGGCGCTTCGAGGCCCGAGTGTGTATATACTGGCAGTGCAAGAATCGACTCCGAACAATTCACATGTGAACAAAAAAAATTGATCGACAACGTCATTCAGAAATTTGATGGAATTGTCACAGATTGAAAATAGCTTCTTGTCCTTTCGTCGTCGAGTGTATTAGATTGTAGTCAATTTGACAAACAAAACACACGTGACAAAGTTCACGATCATTTCAACATTTGTCACTGTGTCAATTTGCGATCATTTTTTTTGCTCGTCAATTTCGTTTTAGACTTTTTTTTTTTTTGGAGGAACCACCTTTTGTTTTTGTTTTTCTTCTTTCAAGCTTCCTTTGCGACTTCGATGCTCATTTATTTTGAACTCGGAACGCTTCAAGTGAGAACGGAACTTTGGTCATCGACGTTTTTCAATAATTTTTAAATTAATTACATATTTACAGTTGGTTCTTGTCCGATGAAATTTGTATCACAAAATCTTTTAAGCGGACACTAAATCGCGCACTATACACTTAACGTTTCGCAGTCGTTTGACAGCTGACGAAGCTGTCAAACGACTTTATAAATTAATTACGTTTTTAGACTTTCTTGGTAGAAATCGTAAGAATTTTCTTGAGTGTATCTTTTCTTCGAGAGTTCGACGCTCATTTGTTTTCGACTCGGAACGCTTCAAGTGTGAACAGAACTTAGAAAAAAAAAAACATCCACGTCTTCCAACATTTTTTTTATTAATTACGTTGTCAGACTTGTTTGGAAGAAATCACGAGGATTTTTTTATTAAGTGTTTCTTCCTTTCGACCTTTTCGAGACTGTTCGGCGTTCATTTGTTCTCGTCTCCGAACGTTTCCAGTGTGAATGGAACTTTAACCATCACCGCCTTCCAATATTTTTCGATTAATTACGATTCCAGACTTCTTTGGAAGAAATCGCGAGGATTTTCTTGAGCGTCTCTTCTTGAGATTTCGACGCTCATTTGTTTTCGACTCGGAGCTCTTCAAGTGTGAACAGAACTTTAATCAGCCTCATCGTCACTTGATTCTTATTGGCCGGTTGTCTTAGGTCATCGCCCTGGCCAATCACGTTATCTTACGTCATCGCCGTCACCAAGCACATTGTCTTACGTCATCGCCGTGGCCAATCCAGGTTGTCTTACGTCACTGGTCGAGTTCGTGCCGCCCGTTGTTGATGACGACATCGATATACCGCAGCCAATTAGATGAGTTCGTGATGCGTTTCTTTGCTGTCGATGACGATATCGACAATTTAATTGCAGAATATGACATAATGCAATAATAAATAACAGTTTCGGTGGTGCACGGTACAACACCATCCCCGACGAGTGTCCAGGTTAACGCCAGCCACGGCGAAATTCGTTTGTAACTGTAACAATATCAAAGTTACATCGGGAGGCAAGTGGAAGCGCACGGTTCACCGGTTTCGTTTGGCTTTGAGCTCGCAAACAAATTACAGCTTTGATAATAATTATTAATTTGCAAGATACAAATTTTCCACTCGTTTAATTTCGAACATATTTTAGAGAGAGGAAAAAAAACACAGGGAAAATAAAAAATACATCCCCGGCTTTGTGTATTTTCGTTTACATCCCGATCAAACACTCCGCCGAATAAATAACTTTTTCTAATTTAATTCGGTTCGATCCCAACGCGCCCGTGGCTCGGAAAGAAAATCCATTAAGACGAGGGTCTTAGGAGGACGCAAATAAAGACGCGAAGTTTTCTTCTTTTAATCGGCTCGTTTCGAGTTACTTTTTGTAATTTTTTTTTTGCATGCGAGCGTAACTCGCGACTAAATCCCCCCCCGCGCGATTCGGATGGAGAAGAAATTAATTCGTTCCTGAACCAGGAACCGAACAAAGCTCGTCGCGGAAGTTGAACTCGGCCGTTCAAGTTTCAATTTAAAAGTTCCGGAACTTTCCTCAGGTGTCTGAGTTTAGCGCAGTTTTGCTTTTGGTGCTCCCTCGTATGTATAACGACCATTCAGCAAAATTCCACTTCGAGTCATCCGTGGAACCAATGTACACTGCCGGCCAAAAATTTCGGCTCGTTTCGAATTGCTTTTTATAATTTTTTTGCGTGTGAGCGGCGTAACTTGCGACTAAATCCCCCCGCGATTCGGGTGGGGGAGAAATTAATTCGTTCCTGAACGAATCGGGATCCTGCAGGAGCCGAATGACGTAGGTCAAAATTTCGATTTCACACCAAAAAAATCAGTTTGCATTTAACGAAAAGCAAGGGCCTAATAACCCACCTTGCGCACTGCCTGCTGCGCCCACTGTCTTTGCTTTTATTATTTTTTTTAAATCTCCAGTTTTTCGCCTGGTAAGAAAATTAACACACCAGATGCAGGTCGGCCGCGTCTTGACCCGAATCTATAAATATTCCGGAAATTTCTGCCGGCCATTAAATCGGCGTAAAACGCCAATAAAATTCGATGTAGATTGAAAATAATTTTTTGATGCGTTTGATCGGGGGCAGGCAGATGTTTCCATAAATAACCGTGCGTGCGGATAACGTCACGTGATATCCTTCACCTGGACTCGCGCATACAAGAATTTAAGAAGACGCAATTATTTATTGTTATTATTGCTCGGAAACTACGACGACTCATTAATCAAAGTCGAACGTCTTTTTTTGCGGAACAAAATCTTTAAAAGTTGTTTTGAAAGGGGCCGAAAAGAAAAGTTCCCCAAGTCGCTACGCCAAAATTCCCCATCGACTTCGACGGCCTATAAAATAGTTTTCGTCGGTCATTAATTTCTTTTTCTTTCGGGAGAACTGTCAGTTTGTTATTTACAAGGCAAAGAACGAAGCAATTTTAAATCAAAATGTAAACTAAAAAGCTAACTAAACATTAAGCAAATTAATTGTCCGCGCACACACACACAATAATTATTTATCACACGTGGACTGTCTTCAATCACTCTCGACTTCGAAGAATCCCCGAGAGCCTCGTAAACACGTAGAGTGACAGAGAGAGACGTTCAGTTAAGACGTTTTGTTTCAAGTCCTTCAAAAATATGAAAATTTAAGAGAATATGCTTTCACTTTCAGGAGGGCCGCGGCCCTGAATCCGCAAATAGACTCGTGTATTCCCTTTTCCTGCGGGAGCATCCGAGCGACGGACCGCAAAGTTTCTTCCCCCCCCCCCCAGTGGTCCACCCTAATCCTCCCCCGGTTTCCGGCGCTGGGACCTTTTCCTTCTTCGGGGCGTAAATAAAACCGGACGCTTTCTCACGCGCGATGGATTTATCCTCGGGCCGAAAAACACCCTCCGGAATTGCTTTAGTGGCAAGTGCCCCCCCTCCCCCCCGACAACAAAAAAACATTTTCTGTGAATTGTTTGTGATGACGGCAACATTGCAGAATATGACGTAATTCAGGAATTAATGAACAACAGTTTAGGTCGCGATTAGCGCACGATACAACACCATTCCCGACGAGCGTCCAGGTTAACGTAAGCCGACGCCGTCTTCACCGCGCCAGGTCAAAGTCGAGTTGGAGTTTTCTCTTCTGCCGAAGAGGTTCCAATTAAGGCCTAAACAGATGTCTAGAGGGTGGTAGATGTTTCAATTGCAATCAAAAACGACCATCGCAACAAATTTTTAAATACGTATGTATACGAGACACCCGTACGAGCGAGACACCCACTCAATATACGAGACACCCGTATCTGGTAGGTATGAGCGAGACACCCACTCAAAGGGATACTTCGATGACCTCTTTCCCCGAAGTGACTAGGGTTCAAGGTCAACCTCTACTATAGTGGTTGTTTTTTTTATGCTGAAGAAGTAATCTCTTTAGTTCACGTTTCTGGAGAAGTGTCGATAATGACGTCGTCATTTTACCAGAGGAGGTCGCTGAAGAATTTTTAAGGAAAAAAAAAGTTATTATTAAATATTACTATTATTAAGAAAAAATAGGTCTGGTTCTTGCATCCGAAGAAGTGCGTTAGCTTACTATAGGAAGTCGTTGTAGAATGTTTAAAAATTTCCGTCGTATTTTGCAATGTCATCATTTTACCAGAGGTGGTCGTTGAAGAATTTTTAGGAAAAATAAAAACAATGCCCACCACGGTTTTAGTTCTTGCATCTGAAGAAGTGTTGGCAATGATTAAGGTCAAGTCAGCTGCGAGTATTCTTCGAATGAAGTCGAACATTTTCTTTGAATTGTTTACACCGACGACGACAAGGCCACGATTGTGTCTAGTGACATGTTTTGTTTTAGCTTGAACAATTTAATCATTTTCAGGTGATACTGTCACGATGTCATTATCTGGGAAAGTAAGTAAATTTAAATTCGTTACGTAATTATTGCAATTGTGTGCATTTCAAAATTATGCAGGATCAGCACCCATTGACAATTAGTAGGACAGCCTCGTTACAGATACTCACATTCCACTTACGTAGAAATGCAAGCTCTGCGGTATGTAAACGTGTTGTTTACATGTGCCAATTAAGATGGAGGCAATTAGAACGTTTTAAGAAAACAAATTTGGCAAGGGTTAATTGATGCTGACACCTTTAGAACTTTGTACTTTGGACCGAACCCCCAGCCACCAGAACAAAAGAACCAATTGTGACGTAGATTTAGAAATGTATAAAAGATAAGAGACCAACCCGCAGGTGATAGTCGACAGGTGATAGTAGATAGTCAAGTAAATGTAGTTAGTGAAGATATGAGTTAAGTGTGTGTAGTCAAGTGCGCGAAAAGGACAAAGCCAATCGAGTGACTCTACGAGTAAGGGCGGGCCACTCGGGCCAGAACCTCCCCTAAGTAATGTAAAATAATTAAAGTTAGGTAACTAAGATTAGAATTATTAAGTATTAAGTTAAAGTTCAAAAGATTGATTAAGTTTACTAATTAAGTTAAAAGAAGTTAGTTTAATTAAAAGTTTAAATACAATTTAAAAGGACTAAGTAAAATTAAAATAAAATTAAATTTAGATATAAAAAACACTGAATAAAAGAAGTAAATAACGGCTTAGCTGGCAAGGAAAAGTAACTGTCGACGTACGTTTCGTCGTTATTAGACCTCATCAGGACAGTATAACCACGGTGTAAGTTGTTGACACTTGGAGATAGAAAACAACAAATGAAGCTCCTCGTTTCTTTTATAAAAACCAGTTCGCATAAGAGAGGCGTCGAATAACCAAAGGCGAGTTGTGACGTCTCGTGTTTCGAGGTCGTCGTTGAAGAATTTCTAGGAAAAACAAAAAAATGTCCGCCACCCACTCATACGTATATACGAGACAAGAATCTGGTAGATATGAGCGAGACACCTACTCAATATACGAGACCCCCATGTCTGGTAGGTATGAGCGAGACACCCACTCAATATATGAGACGCCCGTATATGGTTGGTATGAGCGAGACACCCACTCAATATATGAGACACCCATATTTGGTTGGCATGAGCGAGACACCCACTCAGTATACGAGACACCCATATCTGGTAGGCAGTGATGTGCATTTACACGTAAAGAAATATTTCTTTACGCTTCATGTAAAAAAATACGTAAAAATGTAAAGAATGTAGACAATGTAGAGAATGTAGACAATGTAGAGAATGTAGACAATGTAGAGAATGTAGACAAAGTAAAGAATGTAGACAATGTAAAGATTGTAGACAACGTAAAGAATGTAGACAATGTAGAGATTGTAGACAAAGTAAAGAATGTAGACAATGTAAAGAATGTAGACAATGTAAAGAATATAGACATGTAAAGAATGTAGACAATGTAAAGAATGTAGATAATGTAAAGAATGTAGACAATGTAAAGAATTAAAAGTGAGGTTAGTTTTTGAGTTGTGTTCTTGACTTGACAGAACTCACCGGAATTGTGAGTAAATCGAATTGAACATCAAATGTTCAATTAATGTGCCAATTCGCCATTTTTTTCGCGCTTTTGTTATATCGATCAAAAATATATTATTTACGTTCTTTACATTTTTTTATATTGTTGACTTAAATAAAGAATTAATAATTTACATTTGTACATTAACGTAAATTAACGTAAATCACACGGCACATCACTTCTGGTAGGTATGAGCAAGACACCCACTCAATATACGAGACATCCGCATCTGGTAGATATGAGCGAAACACCCACTCAATGTATGAGACACCCACTCAAAGGGGCGAGACACCCGTATCTGGAACTTTTAATTCTGCACAGTAATGAACTTAAACTAAACAATGTATAAAATGAAAACAAATTCAATAAAAATTAAACAAACAATCATAGTAACGAAAAAGGTTACTTCGTTGCAAAGTCGCGGTTTCAATTCATTGTGGAATATAGATGTTTTGTTTTACGCCGGGAAGACTCGGTGCGTTTTAATTCTACCATTGTAACATTGTAACAAGGCGATTTGAACGCCACCAACGCAAGAAATCGCAATTACATACGACGGTCTTACTATGCATGTAATCGCCAGTGGTGAGTCATCGAAAAATTTTTCAGCCTTTTTTAATTTTGAAGTTAGTTTGGTTAGCGCCATCTATTTGTGACAAGCAAAACAATTTTAGATACTTGATCTTGAAAGCCATTTGGACAGTGTCATCTGTATTTGATAGTTCCCAGACACTTCGAGATAAAAAAAACTAAAAAAAAAAAGAAAAACTCAAAGGCGGAAGAAATTTTGCTTTTGAAGGCAGTTTGGTCAGCGCCATCTATTTGTGACAGGCAAAAGAAATTTTAGGCACTTGATCTTGAAGTCATTCGAACGGTGCCATCTGTATTTGATAGTCCCCAGACACTTCGAGATAAAAAAAAAGAAAAACTTAAACGCGGAAGAAATTTTGCTTTTGAAGGCAGCTCGGTCAGTGCCATCTATTTGTGACAGACAAAAGACATTTTCAGGCATTGAATCTTGAGTCATTTGATCAGTGCCATCTATTTTGATAGTTCCCAGACAGAAGGCAGTTTGGTCAGCGCCATCTATATGTGACAGGCCAACGAAATTTTAGATGTTTGATTTTGAAGCCATTTGAACAGAGTCATCATCATCATCACATTTGAAGGCCGACAGATACCTAGAGGCATTTTTTTTTATTTTGGAGACTCCTCGTAAAGTACCGTCAATGCTTCTTGATAGTTTATAAACTATCATTATTACAAACAGGATTCAAAATAAACAAAAAAGGCCTTATGAACATAGGGTAAATTCTCTCTCTGAAAGCCCCTTTGAATTTTCCGATGACTCATATGTATGTCAAGGCGGAATTGCATAAGCTCCTCCGGTAGACTTTCTAAAAACCGAACTCTTTGTATAATCCACAAACTGATTTGTAAATTATTAGAGTGTTATTCTAGACGGAAGAAAGTTACCTCCTCACGTAGCGTAGTGCAAACCAAGTAAGTTTACTTATTATTACTTTCAATAAATGTGAAAGTGAACTACATCCCTTATTTTAGTTATGCAATGCGATGTTACGCACGGAATCACCAGTATGAATCATTGGAGAAGCATGATTCATCTTTTAGAACGATTTTCCTATGACTCATATTGTTGTGTTATCGGGTTGTTTGTATAATTTTCTTCTTCTTTGTATTTACAACCCAATTGAGTAAATAGTATTTTTCTTTTTCAGTTAAATCACAAATTTCGTTTGTGATTTTGTAATTTCTTTTCTTTATTTTGTAATTATTTTTGGACTCTTATCTTCCTTGTTTTCATGACTTATTTCTTTCTTATTTTATTTTATTTTTTTAATTCTCCCGGTATCTCTCTTCTTTTTTGTTTATCTTTTAGAATATTGACTTGTGCCGGATATCAAAGTAACTCCTGCGTTTGCACAACTCGAACTCACTTCCTACTTTGCTTCGCCACAAGCTAATATCGCATCTAACGCTCGCGTGCATCCGATCTTAATTAATATCGACAATTGAAATCCTTTCCGTCTTGTTTGCTTACCTCACGCGCTTCTTTCTCCCTCCACTAATTTCGCACGCTGAGCATGTACTCCTTTTTCGGACGTAAACGAAATTAGTCGAGTGATTCCTTATCTATTTGATTACAAAATTTGGTTTGCCCCCCTGTTTTCAACTTTACATTTTGGGTTGTGTTACGTTCAAATTTGCCGCCACAACATCGTGGTGATACGGCATCATTGAACTGCGCTTTAGCACAGTCGGCCACACTGTTACCCCCTCATTTACATCGCTATAGGGGAAACCTGCGTGAGGTGAACGCTTAACATTCATAGGCTATGAAGGCACCATGTGACTCCTAGGTCGCCTGTCATTGGTTATCGTCAGTAATTTTCGCGTGTTTTAGCGACTTTCCCCACCTGCGATCTCGTCGCTTTCTTTCTTGTTCGAATCTTGGTGCCAGTGAGACGTGTTTTACGTGTTTTACAGTTTGATCCAGATTGTCGTCGTTACCCGCAATTAACAGAGGGCGTTGTAATTACCCACTGGCTATCGCGCTTCGGTTGGCAACGCCAAAAGGTTAGGTTTTTCAACGTAATTCAAACTGACGTTTACGGACCGATCGATTTAGATTTTATTTGTTGTAAAGTCGTGTTCAAAAAAGTGTTGTACAGAATTTGTACTGCGTAACCTTGTATGTGCATTCATGAAGTCAAAAAATTGTTCTACAAGTTGTAATTACCTAATAATTACCCACCGGCCATCGCGCTTCGATTGGCAACGTCAACAGGTTAGGTTTTTCAACGTAATTCAAACTGACGTTTACGGACCGGTCGGTTTAGATTTTATTTGTTGTAAAGTCGTGTTCAAAAAAGTATTGTACAGAATTTGCGTAACCTTGTATGTGCATTCATGAAGTCAAAAAATTGTTCTATAAGTTGTAATTACCTAATAATTACCCACCGGCCACCGCGCTTCGGTTGGCAACGCCAAAAGGTTAGGTTTTTCAACGTAATTCAAACTGACGTTTACGGACCGATCGGTTTAGATTTTATTTGTTGTAAAGTCGTGTTCAAAAAAGTGTTGTACAGAATTTGTACTGCGTAACCTTGTATGTGCATTCATGAAGTCAAAAAATGGTTCTATAAGTTGTAATTACCTAATAATTACCCACCGGCCAACGCGCTTCGGTTGGCAACGCCAAAAGGTTAGGTTTTTCAACGTAATTGAAACTGACGTTTACGGACCGATCGGTTTAGATTTTATTTGTTGTAAAGTCGTGTTCAATAAAGTGTCGTACAGAATTTGTACTGCGTAACCTTGTATGTGCATTCATGAAGTCAAAAAATTGTTGTACAAGTTGTTTTGTTACATATACGGTTTCTGGCAACAATAATATTATTGAATACAAAATAGAAAAACCAACTGCCGTTCAAAAGCAACGATATTTAAAACATAGCTGTACAACACCTTTTTGAACACAACTGTACCTGCATAATTAAATTGCGAATCAGAATTTAGGACTACGTGTTGCGCTACGTTCACCGTAGATAATTAAGTAGTCAATTGTAAAATCGTAGAGTTGTGTAAAATCAGATCTGATTATCGGTACGTATTAACTTTTAGTGTATGTTGTCGGCTAAGTTACCGAGTAACAGTTTACTTCTTTTAGGATTTGTTTATATATTGTGTTACAATAAATTTTGTACCACAGTGAATGTTTTATTGTGCCGAACCTGCGCTGAGCGTACAAGTGAATCTAAATCTCCTGAAATTATTGGTCTATCTGAGACGAACGCATTGAGGCTTAGGGAGGGAGCCTTATATGTGGAGTTCTTGCAACCGGGGGTACATACTCCCTGGCGCCCTTAATAAATACCCACCCCCTTCTCCATTGTGCTAGCTTGGGAGAACCGTTGTCTAAAGACAACGCCACTTGTCATCCGGTAAGTCAGTAATTTAATTCAGGAGTATTTTCCTCTTTTAACGTTTTTGCGGTGACAGTTGACAACGAATCTTTCTGACATTTCTTTGAAAATTGATATCGCAACCGTAAGTGTAATTTGAAATACCTTCTTTTCTTAACTTAACATTTTTCAATTTAAACCTTCGAATCGGTAGACATGAATTTAATTGCATGTAACATTTTAAATAAATTGATACCTCAACCTTTGTTCTTACCAGAATTAAAATAAACTTTCTAAATCAAATCAACTTCTTTTAAAATAATTGATAACAATTGTGAATTATTAGGATGTCATTCTAGTCAGAGGAAAGTTTCCTCCCCATGTAGTGTAGTGCAAACCATGTAAGTCTATTATACATATTATTACTTTGTCAGCAGATATATCGTTTAAGTGAGCCGCGTCCCTTATTTTATCAATGTCGACATACTTCGATTATCAAGCTCGTAATTCGCGCGCTTCTATTAGGTTTCCTGGAAGTTCGCCTCAGAATCAACTTCGAATTCCAGGTGGGCCAACCTCGATCGCCAAGAGCGCCTCTTGAGTGAGTTATTTCGGCCAGGTGTTTTTGTTATTTTATTGAAACGATAAATCCGCCGTTTTTACGCGCAACGCTCGAAAAACACGTTCGTTTATTCCGACAACATTGCGCCGCGCGCTAGCTCCTCGAAGAAGGGGAAGAAGAAGCGGCCCCGGAGTTCGCCCGGAGTGAGCTCTCGCGTGTCCACCATTATAAAAAAATAATCAACGACTCACCTGGCGATTTTATTAATTGACGCGGGCGCGCGTTTGTTAATTGCGCCCCCTTTTGTTACATTGTGCGAGCTGAGGGGGTTCGCTTTTGTGCTTGATGGATGGCTCGTTTCCGCGAGTGATGTGCTTGCATCCGCCGGTTTGTTTGAGTTGAGGGCGGACCACTTTTTCGGCTTTTAATTAACACGCGATTAAGGCAGGCAAGATTGATGGACGGACGGCACTCATTTCATTTAAAAAAATCGCACCCAGATTTTACTTGCGATAATGATAAAAAGTGCCCCGGCGCAATCAGCAATTAATCGCCGAAATGTGTTTTTTTTTTTAAGCAAGTACCTCCGTAGAATCGCGTCGTTAATACAAGGCTCTTAAATTTCCTCCGCGTATAAAAGCGAATCAAAAATAGCAAATTACTTTTAAAATACGCTCCGCTTCGCCGAATCCTTCTTTGTCTGAGCTTTCGTGTGCCGGCTGAATAAACCGCCCCATAAACTCCGGAGGCGCTGCGATAAATTCGGGAACTCAAAACAGTTTAGAAATCCAAGACGTAAACGCAATAAAAAAGTCAATTCTGCACGTGCGGTTGACTTACGTTAATTATTTACTGGGGGCGGGCGTGAAAATTTACTGACGGCCATTTTTAGATCGAAATGTAACAGTGCGGATCTTATTTCAATGACTTACGTCTAAAAAAGTCAAGGTTTGAAGTCAGTCCTGATGCGATCCAACATTTTCAGTGAATTGTTTACGACGACGATAACAAGACCACGGTTTCAATTCAATGACGTGACTCCATGCGTTTTAATTTTATGACCGCAATATCATGCGATTCATTTTCTTTACTACTACTGACAAGTAAACAAATAATAAAAATGTACAAACAAACCCCCCACTTAAGATTTATTTACTGTCTAGCCCGTTTACCTAGAGTCCCGAGAAAGCCATCCAGATGTTCCAGTACAGCTGTGCATGTCCTTAGTCACTCTACCTGCTTACTGGGGTTGCCGGGCGGCTCTAACGGTTAATCCTACGAATTGGGTTACGGTTGAATGACTTTTTCGGTATTCGTTCAGTACTGGTCAAGGGGGGTTACCTTGACGATCGTTGTGATAACCTGGTTCTTTTGGTACGAGCAGTAAAATAATTCTCCAGGACAAGGAATTAGATAATTTAATAATGAAACGCAACAATTAACTTTAAGCAAATTATTTATTGAAAAAAAAAGAAAAAAAAATGGGAAAAACTCCTGATATCCGCTTCTGTGGGATCGGAGATCTTGAGCAAAAAACCCTTGCGTTTGAAATCAATACAAATAAACAAAAATTACGATTTTCAGAATGTACACTATAAATCGTTTAACAGATTTCACTTTCGAATATCGACGCGATCTACTTCTTTCGATTCACACCGCGTTGGTGGTTTAATGTCTACACGGATGTTTGTGGGAGAGCTCTGCTCCTTAATTAGATTACTAATTAATTGAACTTCAAATTAACTCGAGTCTTGGTGCAGTGTTCGTCATTTCTGATCGTACTCAAAGACTTGTTCAGCTTTAATAAACCAACGCACAAAGTGTCTCAGTGGGACCACAGTATACTTAATAAATGGAGTTAATTAATGAATTAATCAGATGTTTTGGAGAAGTATGTGGTATAAATGCCGTCTTCAGCGATCAATCTACAGGTAAATCAGTAGCAATCACCCGTTTTTCACGGACTCCCTTTTGGGAGGTGTTTTATTAACCCTATCTCTAATCAACCTAATTAATGGATACGTGCAGTGAGCCGTTACTACTTCTGCTACCCGATCCAGAGCTTAATGTTATTTGTGAGAGCGACGCTCTTGCTCGATACCTGTGCCTGTTTCAGGACTCTCTGTATATTGCTCTTTCGCCGGCTAGCTAACTAATCAAATTAAAAGGCGCGAGGTCCCAGGTCGACTGGTTCCGGTACTACACTATGGGTGTTTATGACCTTCCACTCTCTGTGCAATTGCTTCTAATTTACCGACAAATCTCTCAGCCAAGCCAACAGTTTTACCCTCCCACATACACAGGGTGTGAAAACCTTTGTCAAGAAAAGTGGCCAGGAATGTATTGCAAATTGTTTAGTTTACAATTTGCTTGAGAAAATTCCCCCTAGAGTGTGGTGGTTTCTAAGATACACTGTATGGAAGTCCCAAGTAGATCTGGGGAATGACAAATTGCCGTTGATTAACTAAATTATCGAACTCGGCTACAAGTTACGAACGCTGACCAATCAAAGCTTTTAAACATGAAAGTCCCTAGTGCGTTTTAACACTCGCCGTAAGGTAAATAAAAATAGTTTGATTTGAGTTCTCTAAATGTAATGATAATAATGGACTTTACCGACTCTTTCGACAACGAATTAATGCAATTTAAATTATTCTCGCTCTATTTATGCCACCAAAGATGCGCAAATTACCAATATGCGTTAATCCGTGAAACACTCCCGCACTAAGCACACTCCTTCTTTAATCACCCGCGACGCGCGCGACGCCCGTGTGTTATTTTAATTGCTCTTTTTCACTAAACTTAATCGTGCCCGTATAGATGATTTAACAAACAACCGAGTTATATAAGGATACAAATTTGAATAAAGACTACAAGCGCCTAAGAAAAGTGCGGAATCAAAACTAAAAAGATTCAATTCGACCGTTTTAGTCTAAGCGTAATTGTCATCTGTCTTCCTCCGCGTCTTTTTACTTAACACGAAAACAATTAACCCCCGCCCTCGGACTTGCAGCGAAAATTCAAAATCACCTCAGCCAATTCCGCTCGTGGCATTTGGTTCACACGCTGCCTTTGCAGTTGTTAGAAAAATTAAGGGCACTCTCTTACTACATGGGAATGTTCCTTGTTCATGTCTCACGAACATCTATAAATTATACCTATTCGAGTGGGTAAGTTGACGCTTTCAAAAGGTCTGTTTTCGGACTGACACAAGGCAGACTGCGATTACGCTTAAACTCACAATGTAACGTGATATCCTCGCCCATTTGGCTCGCACGTTTGCAGTTTTGACGCGACAATCTATACATAAGAGTTTCGAAAAACAATTTGAAATGCCAAATAGATTGTGCTTGCATGACTCTATCGCTGCGAACGTCGCCAGTTTCAACACGGCACGGACAGCGAGGCATGTTTTCAAATGACTGGAATTTAATCGCAAGTAAATCAGTAGCGATCACCTGTTTTTCAGGGGCTCCCTTGGGAGATGTTGGTTTGACCCTATCTCTAGCTAACCTGATTAATATGGTGCGTGTAAAGAGCCGAACTACTTCTACTACGTTACCTGAGCGTGAATTAATTGCATGAGAACGGTGCTCTACCCACTTGCCTGTTGGTCAGGACCCTCTGTCTGTCGCTCTTTAGCCGTCTAACCTAGCTAATTAATTTAAAGCGCAAGAAATTAGATTTTGACTGCCTTATTTGCACTCCACTATGGGTGGTTTTGACCTTTTGACATAACAGTTTCTGCCAATCGCTTCTAATTAACCGACAAATCTCTTGGTAAAGACCACAGTTTGACCCCCCACATATACAGGGTGTGATTTATATCAATGTAATGGTACTATGAACCGTACTGACTCTTTAGTCTAATTAATGCAAATCAAATTATCTCTGCGCAGTTATTACCACCAAAGTCAATTACCTAAGCCGTATAATTCGTGTTCACTTCCGCACTGTCCACTTTGATTTAAAAACACTCGCGTCGCGACGCCCATGTGTTTAGTTTAATTGCCTTTCTTGTCACACTGTATTTAAACCGTACCGAAATAAATGATTTATCAAAAAATGAATAAAGACTACAAGCGCCTAAGGAAAAACACAATTAAGTCAAATTAGAATGAACTCAATCGTTCTCGCTAAAGCTTCAATGCTATCTGTTCGTTTCTTCGCGGCCCCTATTCCCACGAAAACGAAAAACCCACCCCCTCGGACTTTGCAGCGAAATTCTGAAATCACTTCGACCAATGGTAACCGTTGATTTGAATTCTAGCCCACCCCCTTGATTGCATTTTTCTCGTAAACACCTATAAATTATGCGCTCCAAACTGTCATAAGGAATGCGTCTGTCTCACGATGTCTGCGATTTGGTTTCTCTAACTTCAAATTTCAAAAGCCTCTTGAATTGACATAGAATTATGACGCTAGACTTGGAACAGAAACAGACAAAAACAAACGACTTCAACTCGAGCGTAATTCGATCTGCCTTTTCCGCTGATGTACATGTACCCGTGATTTTAGCGCGACGGACTGCATACAGAATCTAAGAAAACACATCTAAACGTCGAATAGATTTGTTTTGTGACGTCCGTGCCACCCTAATGTCTCTGCCTGGCGCCTGCGATTACCGCGTGACTAAATTTTGTACAGAACTTCGAAATACTTTTGTATTTATTTATTATGATGTACTAATTGTAATTTAGTTCGTGATTCAACATGCATCAGTTAAATTTGATATCAAGAAAAATTATGATCCCAAATGTTGCTAACACTCAAGTATCTGTTGTCTGACTGCAACGGACCGGACTCCAGCGAAGGCCTCAACTTGCCCAGTAATTTGATATCTTTGAACGCATGGCCGTTTATCTGCAATTTTAACGCGACAGAATGTGTCAAAAATCTACGAAGCCAATTTAACTTATGAGTAATTCGATATGCCTTTTCCGTTAATGTACATGTTACCGTAATTTTTAGCGCGACAAACTTTTGTACAGAAATTCGAAACACAAATATAAGGCTACTACACGGCTCTCTGTGTGGTCTATCATTAACCGAAGGGACTGCACGTAGCATTGCTGCTTATCGCTTGAGGAAAAAGAATACCCAGAATACGGACACGTGTTCGTTATTGAAACAGAACATGCAACCACCGCATTTATTTTGAAAACACATTTAGCGAACGTTTCAACTTTCTCAAGCTTTGCAGCTGCGAGTGTTCTTAGAACGAAGTCAGTCCCGATGAGATCAAATATTTTCTTTGAATTGTTTACGACGACGACGACGACTTGTTTCAAGTTACAGCTTGAATGTGACATGTTTTTAGGAGTATTTATAATGAACGGTAATTAGGCAGCCGCGTTTAAATCCCCCGAGCGCAAGAATCGAAAGAAAGGTTCTTGGCCGCCGTGAGCTCCAGTTAATCTTCGTTTGTTGGTTTGTTGAGTCGAACAATCGTTTTACGAACCGCCCGCCGAAATGAAGCAGAAAAGAAGCTTAAAGCAAACAGAGCTAATAAAATAATTGTAACAACGGCATTCGCATGAAGTCGGACGCCGAAAATGGGAAACTTCTTGGGGTCATGACAACCTCCAGAAGTACGGCGAAGTACGGCGGCTTTGTGGAAGCGAAACGAACGATTGTTTCATTAATGGAAACCGCTGAGCGAACTCCGCGTCTACGGATAAATCTTTTAATTAAACTTAAGTTTTCTGAAAAGACTCAAGTTTACTTAAAAGCAAAAAAAAAAATACGAGGGCTTGTGGCTCACGTTATTAAATTAAAAACAAATTTCGGACTCAGCGTCTCCGATTCCTTCCCCCTATGATTGCCCTCTTCTTATTCGTCGCCCCCCCCCCTAGTGATGATGTTGACTTCAAGAGCTTTGCATTTGTCTAATTTGAAAATCACATCGGAGCCGAAGCGGAAACCGGAGCTTTAATCATTCGCACGGAAACGCCGCGGTAACGAAGGCGGAAACCAGGCCGTTCGTTATCGAGCGTCGAATCAACGTCTGACAGCGCCACCTGTTCATGTACTCTGTCTATTGTGCCCCAAAATAAACCTCACGGTCGTGCTGGGCGATATCGTGCATGATGATGTACGGTCGCACACAGCCAGCGGGCGGCCTGTGTGTATTGAGATTTATGTGCTACGTCAGCGGCGACACAGGTGGCTTCCATGTGCCCGATGCGACCGACGTATTACATCGAAGGCCCCATTGCGGGCGTCACCGGGGGCCCGAAACGCTTTGATCGACAAAAACTTTCGAAATTCCTCATCCCTTCCATAAACATCAAGTCGGCCCTGGATTCACATTCAGGACACTGATGTTTTCCAACAGATTACTGTTGTTGTGCTTAATATGATTTCCTTGGATCTGAATTATTCATGCAATCTTACCTTGATGTTGTCGCACGGAGCTTCGCGAGAGATAAATTAAGAGATAATCGTCCCGCGTTTAATTTATCGCGGAGCGAACACAAGCCCCCCCCCCCGCCCCCCGCCCCCCCGACGTCATACACGTACGTATCCGTCGGAAAAGCAATTTGGTTTCCGGTTCGCGTAACTCTCGAGTGTCCTCGCCAGATAATTCCAAGGAATAAATTCCCTGACGCACGCAGCATTCGACGCCTGACTAAACAAACCATGAAATTTGCAAATCGGAACTTTTTCAGTCCTTTACGCGGACACTACTATATTTATACAGGAGACTTAGATGTAGACTGAAAGCTCTAGCACATATACGCCTAAAACTGCGTATATGAGCGGCCCCACGTTGGGCGCCAAGTCCATGCTGTGTTATATCGAGGGAACCCCACGTTGGGTGCCAAGTCTATGCTGCGTTATATCGAGGGAATCCCTACTCGGTAAACGTGCCTGTAATTAATTAGTGTGTGTGTGTCACTCCAGCCAGAGGGAAATTCCTCTTGTAGCAATTTTAGTGCAAACCATGTAAGTTGATATTTGCTGTTATTTATAATAAACGTATAGTTTCATCAAGCTCCACCCCTTTTTTGTAGTTATGTAATTTATTACGCAAGAACATTGAGGGAACCCCACGTTGGGCGCCAATTTGTAACATCAGTATGCGCCTCAACGCTTTTACTCACGTAACATAAGAAGAGCGTTTTCAAACGGTTAAAAAAAAACAGTTGGTGTTTGAGTTGGCTTCCGGTTGGAATCACGTCGTTGACTTCTTCTACTGCCGACGCGACGTTTCGTTCTCCATTGTAGAAGAACTTCCTCAGGGCTGCTGCTGCTGGTGGTGGTGTTGCTGCTGCTTCTCGTTGAGACTAGACAGTCTCAACTAACGAGAAGCAGCAGCAGCAGCCCTGAGGAAGTTCTTCTGCAATGGAGAACGAAACGTCGCGTCGGCAGTAGAAGAAGTCAACGTGACGCGGTTCCAACCGGAAGCCAACTCAAACATGGACGACGGCCGCGGAGGCCTTCAAGTTAAATTAAAAACAGTTAATCGTGACATAATAGGTCGAGGGGCGGGGCATCTTGCCTGAGGGGAGGGGCATCTTGATTGAGGGGCGGGGCATCTTGGCTGAGGGGCGGGGCGGGGCGGGTGTCTACTCTGATTTAGAAGCGAACCAGCAATTAGAAAAATCATAGAACTACAATGAAAGAACATTGATATTAAAAGGCGTTTTTAAGCAGTGAAATAGTTCATCGTGATACAATTGGTCGAGGGGCGGGGCATCTACGAGTAAGTCAAAATCGCGTTTGGTTTCAAATGTAAAAAAAAAATAACTTAGGATCGGCGAAAAATTAAACCACGCCCCCGAAACTTGTACAACCAACTAAGAATCACCTTTGTCCTTTAACTTCGCATAAATTAATTTGCCACGCCAAAAAAAAAACGAAAACGAACTAACATTTCGAAATTAATAAACCCTTGGGTGTATAAATAATTATAAATAGATCGGGGGGCGGAGCTACTTCACCTACAAACGCAAGTAACCGCCGCTTGCAATTGTAAGGAACGAATGAATGACGCAGTTCGCCGGCTATTAATAAAAACTGACGATCAATAAATTACATCACCAAGATTTCGAGTTGCTCCAATTTTTTTTTTAAAGAATTCAATTGTTTGGGGGCGGGGTGTCGCCTTTGAGGAGACTATTAAAAACAGACGATTGAAAAGTGTATAATCGAATTGTCTGATTACTTAAATTTGCTTGCCTTTTTTTAAACAAAGAAAATCGCACCTCTATTGGTGAAGGGGCGGAGCTTCTGCGTTAACCTCCGACCAATCGTTGCCCAGAAAGAGCGCGGCGATTGTTAATTACAACCGATAATAAACAATAATTAAAAAGGGCGTGTTTCCAGAGGTCGCATCGACTTTTTTAACCTTGCATCGGCGGAGAGGGGCGGAGCTTCTGTATTAACCAACAATCGCCGCTATTAAATAGTGCGTTATTGTTAAGGCCAACGATTTTAGTTAACGATAATTAAAAAGAAAACAATTATCGTGCCGATAATATATGATGAATGATTATAACCGAATGTGCGAAGAGGCGGAGCTTGTTTGTTAACGTCCAATTACGAATCTCGCTTGGGGCGGTGATTTGTGAATTCAAATGTTTCCGTTTCGCCCGCAGATTCGCCTGCAATACGTCCGTGTGATAGTGCCGTTGATATATGAGTCGTGGAAGACGTGATTCAATCACATTGGCGAAGGGGCGGGGCTTCTCTGTTAACGTCGAATTGCGGATCTCGATTGGGGCGATAATTTGTGAATTCAATTGTTCCCGTGTCGCCCGCGGATTTGTCTACAATATATTCACGTAATAGTGCCTTTAAAACATATATGAATCGCAGAAGACGTGATTCAATCACATTGGCGAAGGGGCGGGGCTTCTCTGTTAACGTCCAATTACGGATCTAGATTGGGGCGATAATTTGTGAATTCAATTGTTTCCGTGTCGCCCGCGGATTTGTCTGCAATACATCCGTGTGATAGTGCCCTTAATATATGATTCGTGGAAGGCGTGATTTAATCACATTGGCAAAGGGGCGGGGCTTTCCTGTTAACGTCCAATTACAATCCTGATTGGAGCGTTAATTTCTAATTTCGACCAGAAATTTGGTTACTCTTTTGTCGACGTTTTATTTAGACAAGTTTGACAGTTAATAAAAAAATTGTAAGTGTAAGAATTAGGAAGACAACTGATCTTTGTACTTAACTTCCAGATTGGGAAAAAAATACGCTTGAGAAAATTGATTGACAGTTAATAAAAAAAATACGAAAAGTTCAAGAATTATGAAAAAAACTGATGTTCGTGATCACTTCCAGATTGGCGAAAGGAAGAATACTTCGGACGATTTTATTGACGTTTCATTTTGACAAGTTGACAGTTAATAAAAAAATATGAAAATTATAAGAACTAGGAAATTAACTGATCTCCCAATTAGATAGAAAAGTTATATCTTGTTTTTATTTCCGAAAGAAAAAAGAATTCCTCCCGCGGATGTGACTTTCTGAATTTACCGTTTTTAAATGTTACGGGTGATGTCAGTTTACCCCCCTCTTAGAGACGCCGGACGTTACGTCGTAACCCTAACGTAACGCAATATGCGATGCGCGATCGTCTTTTTCGAACCTCATTCGAAAGTAGACGCAAACGTTCACATCTAACATTTCCTTTTGATTTCGGAAATAAACAAATAAAGGCCGGGAGAGACTGGATCAGTCGAAAAAGAGGTTATATCTCGAGAATGCGTTGCGCGATTGTTTTTCTGCAGGCGCCATTCGAAAACGGCGAAAAAAGTCTACAACTTTTGTATTTAACGTTTTCCTGTAACTTTAAATATAAACGAATGAGAAGCGGGAGAGACCGTCGCCCCTACGATGAACGAACAAGTCGGGGCGATTTTCGCGAGAACGCGATGCGCGATTGTTTTTTCGCGAATGGCGCTCAAAAGCGCAAGCGAACGTCGACGATTTTCAGGTTTGACGTTTTCTTGTACGGCCAAAAATAAACAAGTGAGACGCGGAAGAGACGGGGCAAGTCGAGAAACCCGGGATCGCAAAACCGGGTTACTTCAGCGGAATGCGTTGCGCGATTGTTTTTTCGCGAACGCCACTCGAAACTGCAGGTGGACATCTGCGACTTCTGCGTTTAACGTCGCCACTAATTTCAAAAGTAAACGAATGGGAAGCGGGAGAGACCGTCGCCCCATCAACGAACGAACAAGTCGGGGCGATTTCGGCGAGAACGCGATGCGCGATTATTTTCTCGCGAGCGGCGCTCAAAAGCGCGAGCGAACATCTACAATTTTCATATTTGATGTTTTCTTGTACGGTCAAAAATAAACAAATGGGAAGCGGGAGAAACCGTCGCCCCTTCAATGAACGAACAAGTCGGGGCGATTTCGGCGAGAATGCGATGCGCGATTGTTTTTTCGCGAGCGGCGCTCAAAAGCGCAAGCGAACGTCTACAATTTTCATATTTGACTTTTTCTTGTACGGTTACAAATAAACAAGTGAGACGCGGAAGAGACGGGGCCCAGGTTCGCAAATCCGGGTTACTTCAGCGGAATGCGTTGCGCGATTGTTTTTTCGCGAACGCCACTCGAAACTGAAGGTGGACATCTGCGACTTCTGCGTTTAACGTCGCCACTAATTTCAAAAGTAAACGAATGGGAAGCGGGAGAGACCGTCGCCCCATCAACGAACGAACAAGTCGGGGCGATTTTCGCGAGCACGCGATGCGCGATTGTTTTTTCGCAAACGGCGCTCAAAAGCGCAAGCGAATATCTACGATTTTCATATTTGACGTTTCCTTGTACGGTCGAAAATAAACAAATGGGAAGCGGGGGAGACCGCCGCCCCTTCGATGAATGAACAAATCGGAGCGATTTTCACGAGAATGCGATGCGCGATTGTTTTTCCGCGAGCGAAATTTGACAAGTTTGACAGTTACTAAAAAAAGAAGAACATTATAAGCGTTTGGTAAACAACTGATATTTCCGCTCACCTCCAGATCAGAAAAGAAAGAACAATGACTCTTTGTAAGGGTGCTTCAGAAAATTGTTCGACATTTGACTTTGACAATTGGCAAAAAACGGCAAATTTCCCGGAAATTCCCGGGACAGAAACCCTAAATCTCACAAAGGTTTTTTTTTTTTTCATTTTCAAGAATTGCTGCGCTATGTATTTAAAGTCACACTCTGTATGTGTAAGTGGTTTGATGAATGTTGGGCGAAACGGAACGACGGACGGTGACCTTCGTTACGTATCGCCGCTTAAATTTCAAAGTTTCCAGCCGTGAATGCCCAAAATCTGATTTATTAGCCGTTATCTAACCCTTGCTTAACTTGATCCCCTGTCATTTTAGATTGATCATCCGAATAAACGCTTTGAATGTGCGCCGAAATTACCTCCGCAGGCATTATTTCTTAAGGCTACAAATCGCCTTTGTATCATGTTACCCGCGGAAATACCCCCGTGTAGGGCACCCGGGGAGCGGGGGGGAGGATGAAAGATTACACCCGGGTTTTGCGAGACCCGAATCATTATAATAACTCGCTTGAGGCTTAAACATACGTAATTTGCGACGAAATTCCCAATTTCTCGTCCGACACAAAATGGAGGACTTGAAACATTTTTCTTCTAATTTGAGGAGATTATGTCTTTCGTATGAAGACAGTCCATACAGACAATCCACTTTAGGTCGCGATATCACCTAGGCGGTGCACGATACAACATCATCCGCGACGAGTGTCCAGGTTAACGCAAGCCGACTCATCCTACACTTCGTCAGGTCCAGGTCGAGTTGGAGTTCTCGAGCTGCTCTTTTGCAGGTGCGAGTGTTTTTATACGTTTTCAGAGAATTGTTTACGACGACGACAAGGCTACGGTTGCTTCAAGTTACCAAGTCACAGTTTCAATTCATTGCGCGATATGACATGAAAATGTGCAGGTATCGCAACTGACCCGGATTCCCGATGTAATTACGCACCTACCTTTTTTTTATAATACGTTAGCATTTTGGGGTAAGAATGAGGTTTCATACCTCACGAATGGATCAAAAGTGAAACCCGTTGGCGAGGAGCTCTAACGAAAACCAGATCCATCAATCTCGTCGCAATTATCGCATAAGGCGAACGTTATGAAGTGGCAGGGCAAACAAACTGTGCGAGAAGAATGCGTCCAGGTTTACGTTTGCGCGCTTCCGTGGGCCCCGTGTTTGTTTTCGGGCGCGATTATTATCGATAAATTTCGGCCGAAGACGAAAGCGGGCGGCAATAAAATTTTTTTGTCGGGAATAATCGCGCGCCGCGTGTTTCATGTCGGCCTGTCGGACTCTGCGCTGAGGCAAACCTGATGCGCCTCCGGCGACGTGACTTCCGGTTCAAATAAAAAAAAAATTCACTCGCTTTGATTGTTGAATTAATTAATTATAAGACAAATTTTACGTATTGTTAATACACTTTATAATTTTTCTTGTGTAGTCCGAACGTGGTGAAGTAATAAAACCATAAATTAAGGGATGACGAGTTCGGCGTGCTTTTTTCCAATAATACTTTTAGAATGTGACCGAATGAATGAATCGCAAAAGGCTGCAAGAGATTAAACCGTAAATTTATTTTAAAAAAATTTTTGTTTTGCAAAAACAGTTGTTAAATGAAATAAAAAATTGCTTTCTTTGAACCTTTGATTCAGTCGTCGGGATCTCTGAAATGACTCGGTATTTCGGGAATTCTGAAAGCGTAGGAGGCAAAGAAAAGTCTGGAAAGGGAGTGTCGATTGAAAAATGTCAAAGCGCTTCATAAAAACAAGAAAAATAACATCGAACACGAAAAAACCTTCCTTAAACTGTTCGAGCTATTGACTCAAGATTATTACTAGTACATACATATACAGGGTGATTCTTGAAGAGATCGACAAACAACAAAAAATGCTGAGAGAAAAACGTGGGAAAAATGTTATTGTGCCCCAAACTACGATACTTCCATGGCGGACAACGAAGTGTTTGAAATAAAAAGTCAAAAACTGAAAAGAAACAAAATCGAAGAAATAAAAAACAAGAAAAATATAATTTCTTTTTTGAAAACTCCATATACAGGGTGACTGACAATTGTTCCGCCGGAAAAAAACGCGAAAATTATAATTTCTTTTTTCAAAACTCTATATACAGGGCGACTGACAATTGTTCCGCCGAAAAAAGGACGCGTAACTGAATGGATGTTGAATTTAATCAATTAAAAATTTACAGAATAACTACTTCAAGTAAACTGCATGCATTTGTCGAGTAAATATTTTGAAGTTCGCATCGATTTTGTTTTGTTTTGGTCAAGTGCACGCCCTATTACTTTTACAACTGTGTTCATTTCATGCGTCTGCTACCTTTTCTTAACCAGGGGCGTATCGTCGTCTTGGGTAATCATTTCTCGAAAACATAAGTAAACGGATTTTCTTTAAACATTTTTCCTGTACTCTTCGTGTTTCTGCGATTTTTTCTTGACTTTTGGAAACCAACCCGATTCTGTTTTCGTTAACAATTACGACTCGAAATAGGCGAAACAATTGTCAGTCACCCTGTATAATTTCAGCTCAATTAAAAACAACCTTCCTGCGATTTTTCCTTGAAGAAATAAAACTGACGGGAGACAAGAACAAGAAGAAAATGCGACCCGAAATTGTCAACAAAAGCAAAAACAAAAGAAGATCGATTCACGTTAACATTCGTTTGCGGCCTTTAAGAAAACTGACGGGACAAAAGAAGAAAGTGCAACTCGATCGGTGTTACAAAAAAAAAAAAAAAATGAAAAAAGAGTGAAATGAGAGAAAAATAAAAAAAAGGATGAAGCAACAGAAGTTTAGAAAAGGATAGCCAAATAATTTTGAACGTTGCCTAAAAGATGGCGCTGTGAAAATTCATTTGAAGCGACGACGTTAGAATTTTTAAACGTTTTTCCCAAACTTGCGGATATCGCTTCATTTCGCGTTTTCTTTTAGGCGAAACAATTATCAGTCACCTTGTATAATATCAGCTCGATCTTAAAAAAGTTCTTCTGCGATATCTTTTTTTTCTTGACTTTTGGAAACCAACCCGATTATGTTTTTATTAACAATTGCGACTCGAAATAGGCGAAACAGTTGTCAGTCACCCTGTATAATTTCCCTGTATAATTTCAGTTAAATTAAAAAATAAACCTCCTGCGATTTTTTTTTTGAAGAAATGAAACTGACGGGAAACAACAAGAAGAAGAAAGTGCGACTCGAAATTGCCAACAAAAGCAAAAACAAAAGAAGATAGATTCACGTTGACATTCGTTTGCGGCCTTTAAGAAAACTGACGGGACAAAGGAAGAAGAAAGTGCAACTCGAAAATTTTGAATAAAAGAAAATCGATTCGTGTTTATAGAAAAAAAATATTTCTAGATTAAAACAAAAGAAAAATGAGAAGAAAGAAGCGCGTCTCGAAATTTTTAGAAAGAGACGGAAACAAAAGATCGGTCCACGTTACAAAAAAAAAATTAAAAAAGAGTGAAATGAGAGAAAAATAAAAACGGATGAAGCAACAGAATTTTAGAAAAGGACAGCCAAATAATTTTGAACGTTACCCAACAGAGGGCGCTTCGAAAATTTATTTAAAGCGACGACATTAGAATTTTTAAACGTTTTTACCGTACTCTCGGATATCGCTTCATTTCATGTTTTTTCTTTCGCGAAACAATTGTCAGTCACCCTGTATAATTCCAGCTCGATCTAAAAAAAATTCTCCTGCGATTTTTTCTTGACTTTAAAAAACCAGCTCTCTTCTGCTTTTATTGACAATTGCCACACGAAATTTTAAATAATGTTAAACTAAGGTTTCCAAAAATTTGCAGAATACAGCTTGACGGATCGTCGTATTGGGTATAATTTTTGATTAATTATTTCTCGGAAACTAAAGTACACTGATTCTTTTAAACATTTTTCCCAAACTCTCGGATATCGCTTCTTTTCGTATTTTCTTTTAGGCGAAACTATTGTCAGTCACCCTGTATAATTTCAGCTCACTCTCAAAAAATTCTTCTCCGATTTTTTCTTGACTTTTGGAAACCAAACTGATTCTGTTTTTATTAACAACTGCAACTTGAACTAGGCGAAACAATTGTCAGTCACCCTGTATAATTTCAGCTCACTCTGAAAAAATTCTGCGATTTTTTCTTGACTTTCGGATATCAACTCGATTCCGTTTTTATTAACAATTGCGACTCGAAATAGGCGAAACAATTGTCAGTTACCCTGTATAATTTCAGCTCGATCCCAAGAAATTCTTCTGCGATCTTCTCTTGACTTTGGGAAACCAACCCGATTCTGTTTTTATTAACAATAACGACTCGAAATAGGCGAAACAATTGTCAGTCACCCTGTATAATTTCAGCTCAATCTTAAAAAATTCTTCTGCGATTTTTTCTTGACTTTCGGATATCAACTCGATTCTGTTTTTATTAACAATTGAGACTCTAAATTTTAAATAAGATTAAAGTAAGATTTTCAAAAATTTGCAGGATACAAAAATTTGACGTATCGATGTATTGGGTATGATTTTTGATTAATTATTTCTTTGAAACTAAAGCACACAGATTCTTTTAAACATTTTTCCCAAACTCTGGGATATCGTTTCTTTTCGCGTCTTCTTTTTGGCGAAACAACTGTCAGTCACCCTGTATAATTTCAGCTCAATCTCAAAAAATGCTTTTGCGATTTTTTCTTGACTTTCGGAAACCAACCTTGCTCTGTTTTTATTAACAATTGCGACTCGAAATTTTAAATAAGATTAAAGTAAGATTTTCAAAAATTTGCAGAATACAATTTGACGTATCGATGCATTGGGTATGATTTTTGACTAATTATTTCTTTGAAACTAAAGCACACAGATTCTTTTCAACATTTTTCCTAAACTCTCGGACATCGCTTCTTTTTGCGTCTTCTTTTTGGCGAAACAACCGTCAGTCACCCTGTATAATTTCAGCTCAATCTCAAAAAATGCTTTTTCGATTTTTTCTTGACTTTTGTAAACCAGCCCTACTCTGTTTTTATTAACAATTGCGACTCGAAATTTTAAATAAGACTAAATTTTTCAAAAATTTACAGAATACTGTCTGATGTATCGTCGTATTGGCTACAATTTTTGAGTAATTATTTCTCGAAAACTAAAGTACACAGACTCTTGTAGATATTTTTTCCAAATTATCGGGTAACGCTTCCTTTATGTTTTCTTTTTATGCGAAACAATTGTCAGACACCCTGTATAATTCCAGCTCGATCTAAAAAAATTCCACTGCGATTTACCGTATTCGATTATGTATTTGCTCATTGAAATTAAAGAAAACTCTTATTTACAACTACAAATTCGGGAACAGAGAAGACATTGAATTCTTGACGATTTGGAAACATTTGTTAAGAATTCGAAGAAAGCCGCTCGCCGCCGGGGAGGCTCGCGGCAGCTAGAATCTCGACCAAATCCGAGATTCGTTTTCTCCTCGCGAAGCGCTTTCTTTTGAGTGCTTTTGTTTTTGACCTCGAGTTGTACGGAGCTTTTTTGTTTTAATTTTCAAAAATTTTTGATTGGGTTGAGTAGAGTTAGGTTGGCTCATGACTTTGAGCTTTAACTTTCTCGAGTACTTTTCTTAAGCTTTAATATATTTTTTCGATCTAAATTTTTTGTCTCGGGTTGAGTAGAGTTGCATACATTGAGTTGGGTTGGGTTGACCTTGAAATTTCATTCGACCTCGGCATTCCACATTTTCGAGTGGTCCACGAAATCTGTGTTTTTTTCTTTCGCCGGACTTAGTTGCTGACGAACCTACTGCCCTTTAAAACTCATCCTCACGTTTTCAAAATCACTTCCTTTTCGTGAGATGAAATAAAACGAAAGGGAACAGAAATAAACAACAGCGAAATACGATATTACATGAACAGAAAACAAAAGAAGATCGACGATTTGACCCGGCAGAAAATCAAAAGCAAAACGAAAAACTGTACGTGAAATAGAGATGAAGAATTAATTTAATAGAAAAAAAAATGAAAGGGTACGGAAACGAACAACAACGTGAATGTAAGGCGGAAGAAGATCGACGATTTCATAAAGCAGAAAACGATTGAGAAACGAGAACGAAACAAAAAAAAACTCAAAACAGAGGTGAAAAATTAATTCACGAAACAGAAAACAAGTGAAGATACGACAGAAAATAATCGAAAATCAAAAACCAAACAAAAAAACGTACAATGAAAAATTAATTCAATAGGAAAAAAAAATGAGAGACAATAGAAATAAACGACGTAACGAAACAATTGTCAGTCACCCTGTATAATTTCAGCTCGATCCCAAAAAATCCCCTGCGTTTTTTTTTCTTGACTTTCGAAAGCAAACTCTCGGCTTTCGCTTGTTTTCGGGATTTGTTTTTTGTAGAACAATTGTCAGTCACCCTGTATAATTTCAGCTTGATCTCAAAAAATTCTTCTGCGTTCTTCTCTTGATCTTGGAAACCAACTCTACTCTGTTTTTATTAATAATTGCGACTCGAAATTTTAAACAAGATTAAACTAAGATTCCCAAAAATTCGCAGAATAAAATTTGACGTATCGACGTTTTGGGTATAATTTTTGATTAATTATTTCTCGGAAACTAAAACACGCAGAATTTTTAAAACATGTTCCCCATACTCTCGGTTTTCGCTTGTTTTCGGGATTTTGTTGTGGAACAATTGTCAGTCACCCTGTATAATTTCAGCTCACTCTCAAAAAATTCTCCTGCGATTTTTTCTTGACTTTCGGAAACCAACCAGATTCTGTTTTTATTACTAAGTGCGACTCGAAATAGGCGAAACAATTGTCAGTCACTCTGTATAATTTCAGCTCAATCTCAAAAAATGCCTCTGCGATTTTTTTCGACTGTCGGAAACCAATCCTACTCTGTTTTTATTAACAATTGCGACTCGAAATTGACGAAGCAATTGTCAGTCACCCTGTATAATTTCAGCTCAATCCCAAAAAATTCTTCTGCGATCTTTTCTTGACTTTCGGAAACCAACCAGATTCTGTTTTTATTAATAATTGCGACTCGAAATAGGCGAAACAATTGTCAGTCACCCTGTATAACTTCAGGTCAATCTTAAAAAATTCTTCTGCGATTTTTTCCTGACTTTCGGATATCAACTCGATTCTGTTTTTATTAACAATTGCGACTCGAAATAGGCGAAACAATTGTCAGTGACCCTGTATAATTTCAGCTCAATCTCAAAAAATGCTTCTGCGTTTTTTTTTCGATTTTCGGAAACCAACCCTACTCTGTTTTCATAAATAATTGCGACTGGAAATTTTAAATAAGATTAAACTAAAATTCTCAAAAATTTCCAGAATAAAATTTGACGTATAGACGTTTTGGGTATAATTTTTGATCAATTATTTCTCGGAAACTAAAACACAGAATTTTTTAAACATTTTCCCCCATACTCTCGGTTTTCGCTTGTCTTCGGGATTTTTTTTGTGGAACAATTGTCAGTCACCCTGTATAAATTCAGCTCAATCTTAAAAAATTTTTCTGCGATTTTTTCTTGACTTTCTGAAACCAACCCTACTCTATTTTTATTAACAACTGCGACTCTAAATTTTAAATAAGATTAAAGATTTTCAAAAATTTGCAGAATACAATTTGACGTATCGATGTATTGGGTATGATTTTTGATTAATAATTTCTTTGAAATTAAAGCACACAGATTCTTTTAAACATTTTTCCCAATCTCTCGGATATCGCTTCTTTTCGCGTCTTCTTTTTGACGAAACAATTGTCAGTCACTCTGTATAACTTCAGCTCAATCTAAAAAAATTTTTCTGCGATTTTTTCTTGACTTTCGGAAACCAACCCGGTTCTGTTGTTATTAACAACTGCAACTTGAAATAGGCGAAAAAATTGTCAGTCGCCCTGTATAATTTCAGCTTAATCTCAAAAAAATCTTCTGCGTTGTTCTTTTGATCTTGGAAACCAACTTTACTCTGTTTTTATTAATAATTGAAGCTCGAAATTTTAAATAGGATTAAAGTAAGATTTGCAGAATAAAATTTGACGTATCGACGTTTTGGGTATAATTTTTTAATAATTATTTCTCGGAAACTAAAACACACTGAATTTTTAAAACATTTCCTCCGTACTCTCGGTTTTCGCTTGTTTTCGGGATTTTTTTGTGGAACAATTGTCAGTCACCCTGTATAATTTCAGCTCAACTTCAAAAAATCCTCCTGCGTTTTTTTTTTTAACTTTTGGAAACCAGCCTCACTTTATTTTTATTAAAAATTGCCACTTGAAATTTTAAATAAGAAAAAAATTTGCAGAATACAATTTGACGTATCGTCGTTTTGGATATAATTTTTTTTATAATTTTTTCGAAAACCAAAGCGTCTAGAATTTTTTTAACATTTCTCCGATACTCCCGGATACCACTTCTTTTCGTGTTTTCTTTTTGGCGAAACAATTGTCAGTCACCCTGTATAATTTCAGCTCGATTTCAAGAAATCCTCCTGCGTTTTTTTTTCTTGACTTTCGAAAGCCACCTCTATTCCGCTTCTATTAACAATCGTGAGTCGAAATTTTTTCTTTCCTTGCCGTTTTACTGGAAGCTATTTCCGGTGGCGAAAGAAAATATATTGTGCGTGTACGTAGTAGGTGTTTGTTTAGAGTGCAGTTTGTGTTTTCGTTTTCGGGAAAGCGTTTATTTTGATGGACGTAAATTACGACGTTTGCCGAGAATCTGTTCCAGCTGAGAATGTTGTTTTCTCTTGCGCGAAGCGAAACGGCGAATCACGAATCGACCTTCGCAAGAAACCCGTAATCTATGTATTTTTTTTTATCAAAGATATTCATATCATCTGTTGACAAACGCAATAGCAATAAATGTACAATGTATACATATATAATTAGACTCACGTACGTACGTACGTACAGGGTGGTGCATCATTTATGAAAATATTTAAGAAATTAGTGAGATTAACTTTTCTCAAAAAACATATGATATTAACAGATTATACAGGTGGTCAAGAAGTCATGACCAATTTGGTGTAAATTGATTATTACATTCGTGCTTTCAACATACATATGCAAACGCGGCGGTTCAAATGTAATTGCAGGCGACCTCAATAAATTGCAGCAATTAGCGATTCAATTAGGGGTGGTTTAAGTTTCAAGCGATTTGAACGAAAACGCCATGGAAACGGGAAGCGCCGCGAAATTTACGGGGCCGTTTGCGAAAGCAAACAAACTCCCCCGATGAAAATATAAACACGTGTACACATACACGTGTACATAAACAAATATATTTTTCGTTCGGCCTGAAATAAAACGGCGTGCGAAGAGATAAAAGCTCGGCGTTTCGCGTCTGCTTTCTAACCGGAAGTTTCGCCACGATTAATTTTTTTTTTAATTAACTTGTTTTGTGCCGGATCGACTTTAAACGCGTGCAAGTATCGATGAATTATTTGTGACAGTTTTTGGGCGCGCTGGAGGAAAAACGAATCAATTAATACAAGCACGCACGACTTTTTGGATGTACCACGTGTGGCGATACGGGGTACATCCAAAAAGTTCTAGAGCAAAGCAATAACGAAATTCTGTTTCTATTTAACCGCCTTACGAGTTTCAAAACTGATTAATACAAGCACGCACGACTTTTTGGATATACCACGTATGTCGATACGGGGTACATCCAAAAAGTTCTACTAGAGCAAAGCAATAACGGAAATCTATTTCTATTTAACCGCCTTACGAGTTTCAAAACTGACATGAGGAAGAAAAATTGGTCTTTTCATTATTCTTTTTTTGTTTTCATTTTCGTATTCAACTATTTCGGTTGTTTCGACTTCCGACTGTTTTCCTGAGTCTTCTAATTGTTTTTTTTTAATTTTCGTGGTCGTTGATAGTGGCGCCAAATTCAAACAGTGTCACTTCTGGAGCACTTCAAGGGGCCACCGTTTTTTCTAATTTTTACAAACGACTTGTATTATTCCGTCGAGTGCAATCACGTTTGGTGTGATTTCTTCCTGTACAAGCTTGTACGAGCGACATCTTGCGGCCACTTCACTTCTGTAATAACCGAATTAGTTTTATTGATTCGCTCGAGCCCATTCAAGGCAGATTATTATGAGCGTAACGAGAACATAATGCCCAGCTGCAGGACTAAACAAAATAGGACGTAATACAATCAATTCGTTGATGGGGAGGACGGGGCGGTTAATTGGGTTAATCAAATTAGCCGCCTTGTGTAGATGATGAATGTAGGTCGGCCTTAGAAGAGCTTGATTCAATTAGTAACTAATATACATTCACTGATACATACAGTGCGCAATCGAATAAGTTTCATTTACTGTGACAACCACTATTAAATACACGAAAAAGTAGCGAGGTTGTAACATACATACGGAGATTAGGCTGTTAGTGATACGCAGGAAATTAAAAAAAAAATAAGGCACAGTGAGCTACTCCAAAGGAATGTGAGACACCTAGCTACTCAATAGTATTCCGGAAAGTGAGTTCCGGCCCTGCTTTCAGAAATGGAAACCCTGTTTAAATCAGATGCACAAGGGTGCAAGAGTATTTTGAAGGTGACAGTAGCCACCAAGAAGAATTAGTTTGTGCATTTCCTCTAGTTAAACACTAATAAAAAATTAGAACGTAAATATCTCAGCATCCAGCTTTATTTTTCGAACCTTATCAATCGGTCTCACCTTTACGTCTTTGAGGCTATCGCGATAGCTTAAAATCCAAGGCTTCTTCTCCACCGCAAAAAAAAGATAAGCACTTTTTTCTTTCAATTAAAAGAAAAAAAAAGCAATTAGTATTACGCAACCTTAATTTCTGATACACGAGTTTATCGCCGTTGAGTAACTATCCTATCTCGCAAGATTGCCTTCCAAGGCTCAGTTCGCGACGGACCGCGCCCAGAAAATGTTCCTCTACTTCTTCGCCGTCTTCGTCTTCCTGACCTACTCTTACGCGACCCGAAAATTCGGGCACTTCCGAAAACGGGGCGTGCCCTTCGACAAGCCCTTCCCGTACGTCGGGACGCCCTCGCTGGTCTTGTTCAAGCACAGCCTGGGGACGTACCTCCGCGAGCTCTACGAGAAATTCGACTCGCCCCTCGTCGGCTTCTTCCTCTTCGACGAACCCCAGCTGGTCGTGAAGGACCCCCACCTGATCAGGTCGATCTTGATCGAGGACTTCCAAAGGTTCGACGACAGGATCATGATTTCCGACGCCAAGGACGACCCGGCCAGCTTGGGCCTGTTCGCCCTCAAGAACCCCCACTGGAGGCCGGTCAGGCAGAAGATAAACATCGCCTTCACTTCCGGCAAGATGAAGCTGATGCTGCCCCTGATGACCGAAATAGGCGGCGACATGCTGACATACCTTCAGGCAAACGCGCACGCGCCGCTGGACGCCAGGCAGTTCAGCTTGAGGTACACCACCGACGTCATCGCCTCCTGCATTTACGGGGTGAAGGCCCATTCGTTCGAGGACGACGACAACGACTTCCTGGTGATCTCCCGCAACATCATCAAGTTCACGTGGCTTCGGGGCATCCAGGCCACGTGCCATTTCATCTCGCCGTTTCTGGTCAAGCTGTTCAGGATGAAGATCCTCGAACCTCGCACTTGCGAACTCCTGCAGAGCATCTTTTGGAGGGTGGTGGAGCAAAGGCAGGAGACGTCATCGTCCGTCAAGAGGAACGACTTCATCGACGCGCTGATAGAGATTCGGAAACAGGAAACTGACGAAAACCAGTACAAACTCGGTAGGTGTTAGCCTCGTCGCGTCGCTCCCCCCCACCCCCCAATAAAACGGTCGTTTTTTTTGCAGAAGGTGATATCCTGGCAGGCCAAGCCGTGCACTTCTTCGTCGCGGGCTTCGAGACGTCCGCCTCGACCGCCTGCTACGGCATGTTCGAACTTGCCAAGCAACCTGACCTCCAGAGGAAGCTGCGCAGGGAAATCGCCGAAACCCTTGCGAGAAACAACGGCACCATCACTTACGAGGGGGTCCAAAGCATGAAGTACCTGGAGATGGTCATCCACGGTATGTACCACGTGCCCGGTTCCATGACGTAAGTGTTACCCGTGACGTTTTCAGAAACGTTGAGGAAGTACCCAATTTTGCCGTTCTTGGACAGGCGCGCGAAGTCCGACTTTCACTTGCCCGGAAGTAAACTGGTGATCGAAAAGGGCACGGCCGTCTTCATACCGCTCATGGGTTTGCATTACGACCCGAACTACTTTCCCGAGCCCGAGCGCTTCGATCCGGAACGGTTTGCCCCGGAAAACAGGTCGTCCATACCCAGCTACGTGTACCTACCGTTCGGTGATGGACCTCGGAATTGCATCGGTAGGTACTTGTACTTATGGGTTTGTATTACGACTCAAATTTGCGATTTGCTCCGGAAAAGAGATCATCAATACTCAGCTAATGAGCACGTGCTTACCATTTGGTGATGGATAGGGGTGGGTACGTAAGGATTTGTATTACGACCCAAATTACTTTCCCGAGCGTGAGTGGTTTGGTACGGAACGATTTGCTCCAGAAAGCAGATCGTCCATACCCAGCTAGTGTGTATAGGACCTACCATTTGGTGATGGAACTCGGAATTGTAGCGACCGATACAATTCCGAGTTCCATTGGGCGTGAACGAACTGCTTTCTGGGCAAATCGTTCCGTACCAAGCCGCTTAGGCCCGGGAAAGTAATTTGGGTGGTAATACAAACCCTTACATACCTACTCAGCTAATGAGTACGTACCTATCATTTGGTGATGGACATCGGTAGGTACTTATGGGTTTGTATTACGACCCAAATTACTTTCCCGAGCCTAAGCGGTTTGGTACGGAACGATTTGCTCCAGAAAACAGATCGTCCATACCCAGCTAATCACTACATACCTACCATTTGGTGATGGACCTCGGAATTGTGTCGGTGGTTACTCATGGGCTTGTATTGCGACCCAAGCCTGAATGGGTTGGGTTTGATCTGAGAAGCAGGAGGCACCACTTGGCGATGGACAGGAATCACATCATGACATCATTTATGACGAGTAGATATACTATGGGGGAGGAGGGGGGGGGCGAGGTGGATTCTACCAAACTTGCATGTAGGGTTGCCTACAGCGACTTTGAGTTAGGCGTTGGCGGCAGCATGTCGCAGGCGAGGACGACTTTTTCCTTTTTGTAAAGCGAAACCGCGCGCGAAATTCAAAACAGGTAGCAGTTTTCAACAACAGGTGGCAAGTTAGCTGTTAACAAAAAAAAAAATACGAAAGACAATCGACGATTTGTAACATAACCTACCAACGACGACATAATAACGAAACGAAACGTTTGCAGCGAAAAGCGACGACGATCAGATTAAATTGAGCGTGGAAGGCCCGCCAACGAAGAAAACAAAAGACGATCGACGCTTCGTGACATAACCTAATAACATAACCTAATAGCAAAACGAAACGTGTTCGTCGTGAAGCGACAAGGAACTAACAAAATGAAATCGACGGGGAAGCATCAATTAAATTAAGCTGAGAAACGGAGAAAACAAAAGACGGTCGACGGTTTGTGACATAACCTAACAACAACGTAACAACTAAACGAATCGAGTTTATCGAAAAACAACCAGGAAACGGCAAAATTAAATCGACAGCGAAGACCCAAGTGAATTCATGAGAGAAGAAAGCTTGTTAACAAAAAACAAAAACAAAACAAAAGACAATCGATGCTCCGTAACATAACCTAGTAACAATATAATAACAGAACAAAATGTGTTCATCGAAAGTAATTATAGTTATAATTTTTACCCTAAGATTAAGATGAGAATGTGATTTTATTCCCGCTCGTACTCACATACGCCCAGAACGCTGCGTAAATTGGCGCCCAACGTGGGACAATTCAAAGAACTTACTGAAGCTTTCAGTTACGTTCTTACTACAGAAATTGGCGTCCAACTTAGCGGCGATGGAAGAATCGATTAATTTAGCCAAAAGAGAAAACGACGAGCAAGGAAATCAATTCGGAAAAGAAAAGTAGAGGCTCGATTATAATCGAATTCAAAAATAAAAAGAAATCGGAGAAAGAAAAGAGAAAAATGGCAGAGATGAAAGCGAGAACAAGAAGATGTGAAAATTGAGACCCCTGGACCCCTTTGCTCTTTGTATTTATACTAAAAATCAATTGAATGTGCCTTTGGTTTTGCGCGCGCTCGTTTAAACGAGTACCAGGTTGTACACAAGCGACGCCTGTGTTCGCACGACTAAAATGTCACTTCTCCCTTGCTTGTTATAATCTGATAAATAATCGTTCTTTTTATTAAATTCAATTTTTATTTTAAATTGATTTGAATTTTACAATAAATTCCATTTGTTTTTGTTCACTTTAAAGTCCGAAGAAAGCTTTCGCGTTTACGGTCGAAGTGAGAATGTCCGGGACGCTCATTGCACCCGTATTTATACTGAAAAACAGTTGAATGTGCCTTTTGATTTTGTGCGCGCTCGCTCGCTCGCCGGCTGCAATATGTGGCGCGGCGCAGCTTGAACGAAATTGTAGTCACAATTGTTTCCAATTCTTCGGATTTCCGTCTACCGAAATGGAATCTGAGTAATTTGGAAATGCTTGTGCCCTACAATATTTTTGCTGCATCCGGTCGGCGAGTGCGTTAGTTTGTTTCTAAAGTACATAAAATCTTCCTTCGCGTAACCTAACTTTCTAACTACGCATACTCAAAATTCACTGTCTTTCAAAGACCCGGCAGAGGGGTTACCCTGCTTACTAAAGCGTGAATCCAACGGCTTCGGCCGTAGGTGACCATTGTGGACGTATGATAAAGTTCCTATGGGTGTGGGTACGCCCGAGTTGGCGTACCAGTGCCTGGGTTGCACGTAACCTAATCTGTAGGACTCGGCCGACTTGTTCGGTCGTGGCCGAACTTCCCACCAGTGAAGCAAACTGGTACCGTGGGGACCGGTTGGCCCGGAGGATACCCTCCCCTCCTCTGGAGTGGAGCGAGCAGAGGGGACCTCCACCGGTCGACTGGGTTGGACTCACGGGAGCAGTGGTTGATGACCCGCATGCTAGGGCTAGGGATGATGCCCATCCCATCCCGACGTGTGAACTGCGGATCTCAGTTCCGGCACTAGCCTGGTTAGCTAGTAGAGATTACATAGGTCTCCTTTGACCAGAAGGGGCTAGGGGCGTGCAACCCCGAACCAGTCTGGTAGCAGGACGACACTTTATAGTGTCAGCCACCGAAAGGTGGGCTACCCTGCGTATCTCAATCCGATGGCTCTGGTCGGGGCCCGAGCTGGAGAAGGGCTAACTCGCTCAGGTGCCGCTCGTTGCGTTTTAGGGTAGATAAGGGGCTGTCTGTCTGTCTGTCTGTCTTTCAAAGAAATTGGCGAGATAAATTAAATCTTGCCTCAACTAATTGTAATGGTTTCGTTTCGCGTTTGAAGTCCAACCCAGAAGTCGCTTTCACAGTCCATGTCAAATCGTCCCGGACGCTCTCTGCACCGGTATTTATACCGAAGAACAATTGAATGTTTTTTTTTTTTAATTTGCGCGCGCTCACTCGCTCGTCGTCGTCGCTGTAATATGTGGTACAGCCTGAACGAAATTAATAATAACGGGCAGCTTGAACGAAATTGCTGTCATCCCCATTTTTTTTTTTATTTCTGCCTCATTATAAATAACTTGGAAACACTTTTTTTTTCTACAATATTCTTGCTGCATCTAGTCGGTAAGTTATTTCACAAAATCAAATCTTCCTTAGGATAATCGAGAAGGGAAAACAAAATGAAATCGACAGGGAACACCCAAGTGTATTAACGAGAGAAGAAAGCCTGTTATTAAAAAAAGAAAACAATCGACGCTCTGTAACATAACCCCAAAAATATAAAAAATGCAGACGGAAAACAACGTTGGTTCAATTTTGTTTTTCTTTTCTTCACGTACATTTTTGTTTCTCAAAATATTTTTTTTATTATATTTATATTTTTCAATGCGTTTCGTTAGCTTGTTTTTAATCGAACCTGACGTATACTTACAGGTGCAAGGTTTGGGCTTCTTTCCGTTAAGCTTTTGCTCACCAACGTGTTCTCGCAGTACGAGGTCCTCACGTGCCCTGAAACGCCATCGCAGATCGAATTTGACCCGCGAGGTTTCATGCTGACGCCCGTCAACCCGGTGATGTTGCAGTTCAAGAAGGCGAGTTAGTTAAATAAACGCCAAATAAATAACTTCTTAAATTTATTCCTTCGCTTATACCTTACTTAACGTATACAGGGCATGTACACAGTACATGTATGTATAGATTTCTGTGAGCAAATAATTCAATAAATTTGCCAGCTTCTTTTATTATTTTCTGTATTTAAGTTGCTTACTACAAAAACAGGTAGCAGTTTTCAAAAATGGATGGCAGTTTTCAATAACAGGTATCAGTTTACAAATAACAGGTATAAACACACGACTGGGTCCATTTTATTCATCGACTCCTACAGATTCATGGGCCCCTTTCAGGTTTACATCGACCCCCGGGGGTCCGCGTCGAGCTTTCCCTATTCCTTTAGGTACCTTTGAATCGAACGAAAGTTGTGTGTGCAGCGATTAATTTTTTCTTTTCGCAACAATAAATCACGCGGTTATCGCTGTTTATTCCGGGCGCGAATTTCAACGTAAATAAATAAATTCCCGATCGCCAGACGCCCCCCCGCCGCCCGGCGGGAGGTGCGTTTGTTTATTTTCGAAAATAATGGCCCGTTTCACGCCGCGGGTCCTCGCGTCTCGAAGGTGCTAGAACAATTACTTTCTTGTCGGTTTGTGTTTTGTCGGTCGGTGGCGTCGTGGCAAGCAACGTCGGTCGGTCTTTCCTTATGTAAAATGGCACCGCGTGGGCACGCATTGGACGCGCTAAAATTTTTCTTATTTATAATAAAAAGTGCTGAAAAATATAAACCGTCCGGCCTTCTCCAAACATCCAACACAAATCGTGAATTTATAAAAAAAATAACTTATTAAAAACCGAACGATATGTTTTCACTTCTGATCTAGCGAAAGTTGTAAAGCAGATGCCTTAAGACCTACACAATCAATCCATGAAGATGTGAGGCAAAAGGGACGTCCTGTATTGTATAGGTACATAGTTTTTTGATTTTTGGAAATTGCTCCTCGAAAAACAAGTCATTTTTTAAATTGCCAATTTCATGGCTTGCAGCACAAGTGACTTCCTGCAAAACGAATTCCCCTTCTCGCTAAAAACTTGGAGAGGTGTAGTATACAGGGTGATGCGCTGTCCTATATTTCCTTTAAAAATAATTCTTTTTTGAGGGTGAATAAAATCAAAATTATAGCTGATATGCATATTTTTTTGTTTTACATTGAAAGAACAATTTCAAATTTTACATCATGCAGTTTTGAAGAAAACATCTGTAAGGTGATGTCCACCGTTTTCTATAAAATGACGCAACCGATTTCTGAAGCTCCTCTCTACGCGTTCCAACATCTCCACCTGAATTGGGGCTATTTCCTGCCGAAGAAGATTTTTCAATTGAAGCAGGGTTGTAGGGCGATGTTTGTAAACCTCTGCCTTGAGGTAACCCCATAAAAAAAAATCACGCGGCGATAGATCGGGCAAGCACGGCGCCCACGGAATGTCACCTCGATTCGAGATGAGCCGTCCGGGGAACATTGCCTTAACAAATGTCATCGAAACTCTGGCCGTGTGGGCCGAGGCACCATCCTGTCGGAACCACACGTTTTGTAGGCGCATTTCTTCAAGAGCTGGCTCGAAAACACATCATCATCATCTCGAATCGAAGTGACACTCCGTGGGCGCCACGCTCGTCCGATCTATCGCCGTGTGATTTTTTTTATGGGGTTACCTCAAGGCAGAGGTTTACAAACACCGCCCTACAACCCTGCTTCAATAAATTGAAGAATCTAATTCGGCAGGAAATAGCCCGAATTCCGGTGGAGATGTTAGAACGCGTAACTAGAGAGGAGCTTCAGAAATCGGTTGCGTCAGTGTACAGAAAACGAGAAACAGATGTCTTGTTTAAAACTGCATGATGTAACATTTGAAATTATGTTCTTTCAGTGTAAAACCAAAGACATGCATATCAGCTACAATTTTTATTTTATTCACCTTCAAAGAAAGGAAGTTTCTAGGCCCCACCCTGTAAAACGTCGCCAACGCGCGACCTCGAATATATCAAACAGCCGATTACGCTTGGCGAAAATCAAGGAAAAATGGAGTTAATATAAACAACGGTGATAACCGAAACAACTTTCTACGCGATGTGAACCATCCACAGATTGCGTAAGCTCTCTTGTCGAGCTTTCTAAAAAGAACCCCATAAATACTCGTGAAACTTATTCGTAATGCACTCAAGCGTTCCGTTTGTCAGAGGGAAGTTTCCTCTTCTTGTAACCTAGTGATACGTGAATCAGGTAAGTCTATTACGTTTAATAAATGTATTGTTTAATTTAGCTACGTCCCTTACTTTCCTTATATAATTTATTACGTAACATTTTTTTAAGTAAAACCTATTTAAAAAATGCTGATGTCATCAAGCGATCCACTTTAATACAGCCATTCTGAGAAGGCCATGAAATTAAAAAAAAAAAAAACATTTCACGGGTATTGCGAATCTAGCTAAGACTAAGATTTTTGTTTCCAGGACGTTCTGAGGAAACTTGCAAGTTAAAAATGTATTTTCCCATGAAATGGGAAATTTCCCACGAGTTGGCAACACTGACCCGTGTGGTCGTACTTTTCCATTACAGAAAACTGCGGCCATCGGTAAAATGTCGTGCCATGAATTAAAAAGGAAATCTTCAATAGAAGTGCGATTGTTATGACGTCATAACCTAAACGGAGAACTGTCAATTAAAGCCGGATGTTAACTAGGAAAATATAGTGTCCAGTGTCCAAATACAAGTCCAGCACTCACTCAAATTTTAATTAACTACTAAAGCAGGGCAGGCTTTAAACCGTCTGTCTTTCGCCCAGTGCAGTGGATCGAACGCCACCGAGTGTTCTCCTTCTCCTTTTTTTTTTCAAATCAAAGATTCATTAATAGACGCGCGCATGTGAGCGTCATCTTTTGGCCAACGATCGAAGCTCTCTGTATTAAAACTCTTAAATCAGCGATTCATCGTCAAGCAACCGCTTCGGAGTGTTCTTCTTCTTTTTTAAAATCAAAGATTCATTAAAAGGCGCGCGCTCGTGAGCGCCATCTTTTGGCCCAGGGCCGAAGCTCTGTATTGAGATTCGAATTTTAAAAGTCGAACATGAAGGTCAGCAAAATACAAACCAGCCAAGTCGAACCTTCTCATAAACTAGCGATTCAGCGCCGAGCAGCCACTTTAGACTGTTCTTCTTCTTCTTTTTTTAAATTAAAGATTCATTAATAGACGCGCACTCGTGAGTACCATCTTTTGGCCGAAGGCCGAAGCTCTATATTAAAATTCAGATTCAAAAACTCGAATATGAAAGTCCGCAAATTACGAACCAGCTAAGTCGAACCTTTTCCTAAATTAGCGGTTCATCGCCGTACAGCCGCCCTAGAGCGTCATCTTTTGGCTAACGATGGAAGCTTTTTGTTATTATTTCGCACAAAGTCCTCGAAAATCCATCAGTTTACGGATATTTCGTAGCGTTGGATACCTAAATTGTTGTGGGAAGCAGTCAACAGCTGCGGTTGCTGATAATTTGTTCGTGGCGCCTCCATCTACCGGACGGATGCAGTAATTAGTTTCCTGTAGTCGGATGTGTTTTATTTATAATATCGCAAATTTCAATTCTTATGTCTGAAATGCAAACTTTTTTTCCTCCGTCTCTAGGCCATCGACGGAAGCTTTTCATTAGAATTTCACTCGTAATTTCGAAAATTAAGTTTAATGGCGCCATCTGTTGGGGGGCAGAAACGGCAGTCTCTTTCGAATTTCTGCTTACGCCGAACTTCGAACTTTGTCGGTGGCGCCAACTATTGGACGATGATTTCTTCTCCGAAATCTAAATCTGAATTTCGAAAATCAAGTCCATACTACAAATCGCAAGGGCGGTTCGCAGCGCCGTCTGTCGTGCGAAAACGGCGGTTACTTTCCCGCGCAATTCGATGAACATTATTAATTTCACTCGCGTCGAACGTTTGTTCGCTACCGCCATCTGTGGGACGACTTGTATACTAACTTCGAAGCGTCATCTCTTGGTCGTCGACGGAAGCTTCTTATTAAAATTTTCTACGAAATTTCGAAAATTATGTTCAATATTGCGAATCATCGGTAGTTCCGGCAGCGCCATCTGTTGAACGAAAGCGGTAGTTTCTTTTGAGTTTTTGCTTACGTCGAACGATGATTTCGCTTCCGCGATCTAACGCATTTTAAAATTTTAATCGTTACGTTTCGAACGCCATCTCTTGTTAAAATTTCATACGAAAATTACGTATAATGTTACGAATCACCGGCGGTTCGTAGCGCCATCTGTTGTGTGGGAGCGGCAGTTTCTTTTCCGCAATTTGTTGCACGTACATTATTAATTTCTATTTTTACTTACGTCGCCTTCTATGATCTAATCTACCTTTTGACAATCGAGCTTTCATTTCTTTCTTTGTGTTGCATTTTTATTAATTTATCGTTTCTCCATGTTAAAAAAAAACAAACGACGGAAACGGAAGCCGATCAATTAAGAAAACAACTGAAACCGAAAAACAAATGCCGCAGTAAGATTCTAGTTATTAATTTCAACTTTCAAAAGTTTATAAGGGGCCTTAGTTTGCTGAAATATCTTTATACGTTTAAATTTATTTTTAAAACAGTTTTCTTACAGTTTAATTAAATGTCTGCCTCGTGATTGTAGACTTCTGACCTTAGTAGTTAATAAAATCCTTAAGATTTGAGTGCCGGTCCGTTTAGCGGTGTAAGCAAACGTTACGGCGACTTGCTTTATCATGAGTAGTCATGACTGACCTTTTCAAATTGCAAGAATTGCAGCTGCATAGATGACTCATCGAAAAAGCCTCACATTATGCAAGCGTATGAGCATGTAACGTGTAAACTGTTACGCATTCGGAATTTCCGTTAACAAACCGTATATAAGGAGATTGTTTTTCACGGGACATCATCATATAGTAGTAGTAAGCAGTATGCCCGTCAACATCTCCGAAAGTCTGAAGCCGAAAGCAGTATTCATCGGTGTGATCAAATTCTCAAAATCCGTCCGTCTCTCTGTATCTAGTAGGTACCATGGTTTGGGTGAGGAATTATTAGTTTGTTTGCCAGTTAGTCATGTTATTATCAGGGATCATATTTGGGGTCACTTCCTGCGGAGAAAATACGAAAACTTGCCATTCAGAGTGTACACAGGAACAATAGATCGAAGAGTGGGAGGATCGATCGCCGATTGCGCTGCTGCCTTAGACAAGGTGGGGACGGCCGAGTACAGTCAAGTTAGAAGTGCGTGGCCAGTAAGTGGTCTCAAATATGATCCTTGGTTATTATCATGACATCATGAGTCATGACTGATCTTTGCAAATTGCAAGAATTGCAGCTGCTTAGATGACTCATCAAGGAAGCCTTACATTATGCAAGCGTATGAGCATACGGTTTCGAAAAATCACGATGAATCATAGGCCCCCCACGAGTAAAGTGTTGCGCAATCGGAATTTCCGTTACCAAACCATATACATATTTATATGGCTACCAGCCAACGTGGGGCAAGCAGATAAGCAAGCAGGCAAGCAAATAATATAATTATTTATTTAGCGACTAACGTGAACTCGAAAGAAATTTGTTATTTAACTGGACCGAACTCTGCGAGGTACGAAAAAAATGTTACGATGAAATCCTGATGCTTGGTACGACAACTAACAAGCGGCCGTCTAGAAACTCATTCGACGCTACAAGATTTTTATAATTAACGAGATAATTATATTAATAAATTTAAGACAAATTTAAACGTTAATTGTTTTGAATCTAATTTATAATTAATTTAAAAAAATTTAAATCAAAGTGACAATAACAAATAAATTTAGAAAATTTTGATTTAAATACTGACGTCGTTTACTAACAAGTTCGATAACTTCAATCGTGTGACGTGACGCACTTTGTTGACAAAGATGTTAAACAAATGTTGCACATATCGCAATTGAACAATAGAAGATACCAATAGCATAAAATTTTTAATTAAAATAAATAAATAAATAGAAGAAAGAAGGAGAAAGCAGCAGTCCAGAAATTGATGAAGAAAGGGAAAAGCATTTCACTTTAATGGAAGTAATGAAATTCTTTCAACGACAAAGTCAACGAGATGAGGAAGAAAGACAACAAAAAGAGGAAAGGAGACAAAAAGAAGAAGAACAAGATGAGATAAGATGGACAAAACTGTATGGAGAAATAAGAGCATGGAATCAAATACTAGACAAACGAGATGAAGATATGAAAAATTTCCAAGAATAAACTTGTTCCTTTTAGCACCGAAGAAGTGAGATACTCCGATGACCTTGATCAAGAGATTGAAATAGTCCAAAGTGAAATTATCATTGAATATATAAAAGACGACGGAGATATTGAAAGAAGTAGAATATTCAAATGAAAATGAGCAAGAGATTGAAATAACCCAAAGTGAAATTATTATTGAACACATAGAAGATGACGAGGAAATAATTCAAGAAGTAGATAGTGTGACGCGCCCACGAATTAGTCTTACAAGTAAACCGCAATAAAAATGTACAAACAAACCCAACTTAAGATTTATGGCCAAATTAAATAACTGGGCCGACCGTACGACCGGGGAGATTTCAAAGGGCCACCCAGACTTTACTACGCCACGTTCATGCACTCTTAACCGTCCTACCTGCTGAGAACCTAAAGGTCTACCGCCGGCGTCATAGCTAAAGGGGTTAGTTTTACTGGCCTACTTCTGTTTACAGTTGACCGACCCTTCGGAAGATCCGATATGCAGACTAATACCTTCAATTAGGGCTTACGTGATCGCCGTGAAGAGGAAACTACGTCGTGATAACCCGTTCTTTTGGTGGAGCAGCAAATAACTCTTTAGAACAAGGAATTTAATAATGAAACGCAACAATTAAATTTAATTAATTATTTATTGAGAAGAAAAAGAAAAAAAAATGGGAAAAACTCCTGATATACGCCTCTGTGGGATCGGAGATCGTGAGCGAAAAACCCTTGCGTTTGAAATCAATACAAATAAACAAAAATTACGATTTTCAGAAAGTACAATATAACTCGTTTAACAGATTTCACTTTCGAATATCGGCGCGATCTACTTTCTTTCGATTCACACCGTTGGTGAACTTGGCTGACTCTTTAGTCACTAATTAATGCAAATCAAATTATCCCTACGCAATTATCACCACCAAAGGTGCGCCGAAGGAAACCAATAAATGTCAATTACCTAAAGGCGTATAATCCGCACTGTTCACTTTGATTTAAAAACACTCGCGTCGCGACGCTTACGTGTTGGGTTTAATTGCCTTTCTTAACACACTGTACTTTAACCGCACCGAAATAAATGATTTAACAAAAAATGAATAAAGACTACAAGCGCCTAAGGAAAAACACAACTAAGCCAAATTAGAACCGAACTCAACCGTTCTCGCTAAAGCTTCAATGCTATCTGTTCGTTTCTTCGCGGCCCCTATTCCCACGAAAACAAAAAACTCACCCCCTCGGACTTTGCAGCGAAATTCCGAAATCACTTCGACCAATGGTAACCGTTGATTTGAATTCTAGCCCACCCCCTTGATTGCATTTTTCTCATAAACACCTATAAATTATGCGCTCCAAACTGTCGTAAGGAATGCGTCTGTCTCACGATGTCTGCGATTTGGTTTCTCTAACTTCATTTCAAAAGCCTCTTGAGTTGACACAGAATTGTGACGCTAGACTTGGAACAGAAACAGACAAAAACAAACGACTTCAACTCGAGCGTAATTCGATCTGCCTTTTCCGCTAATGTACATGTACCCGTGATTTTAGCGCGACGGACTGCACGCAGAATCTAAGAAAACACATCTAAACGTCGAATAGATTTGTTTTATGACGTCCGTGCCACCCTAATGTCTCTACCTGGCGCCTGCGATTACCGCGTGGCTAAATTTTGTACAGAACTTCGAAATACTTTTGTATTCATTTATTATGATGTATTAATTGTAATTCAGTTCGTGATTCAACATACATCAGTTAAATTTGATATCAAGAAAAAGGTATTTCGACTCAAATGTTGCTAACACTCAATCACAAATTTTTGTTAAGAAAAACAAACTGAGGGCAACAATCAAAAGATACAATCGCCGTCTTTAGACTGACACACACACACACACCAGTCTAAAAGCAGTTCGGATGTTACAACGTCGTGGAAGATTTGCAGTTCTTTGAAGGCATCTCTGAAGCCGGACTTCTCCGACCAGGACCAAGTCCAGTATAACCGATTTTATGACATGTACGGTTACATTTGTTTCATAACTGCGATCAGAATTACATGGGGATTCATTTGAAGCTATTATAAGGAACTTATTTTTTATACAGAAATTTAACTCGCGTTCTCACAAAAAGTTGTTGTTTTCATTTCACCACCGGCATGACGTATTCATTTTTTTCAATGCGAGTCTATAAATAGGACTGAGTTTAATTTTGGGGCAGTTACTTCTTCAAATACCCGGTTTGAGTGTAAAGGGCGACATGAAATGTTATGTACAGCTATCGCGGATCATTTTAATAATGTAAAGTGAAAGTGTAAATAAACAGTAGTTGATGAACTTATAAAACTACAAGATTAAACAGACTATTAATCAAGTCGTTTATAAATTTTTTAAATTTGCTGTTAATAATATCAATAAAATTTAATCTTTTGAACTGATTACGTATTTAGATAAATGACCAATAACTCCACACCGGCAAATCCCGATGACCGTTAAATCTTTAAGCTAAGTTTTAAAATGGCAAATTAAACATACCTATGTTTATGTTTTTTTTATTAAACAAAGCAGTAAGCAATTTACATGTTTATGTAGTTATTTTAAAACTAGAAGATGTGCCCTTTCCAATGATGTATAATACTTTACACGTAGATTGTGTCTTATGTACGTAATCGTTCATTTAAAATGAGCTTCAGAGTTGCCGCTATTTCTAAACTCTAAATTTCTCAACCTTCAAACTAATCGCTCTAATTTTGTATTTGACTACAACTTTTAATTCTAAACAACTTTTACTTATGACATTTTTCTGTATCTTTTAAAATAAGCGCGCTTTACTCTTAAGCAATTTTCACTCTTCGGTGTTACAACACATATAATAAAGAAGCAAATAAAAATTTTACAAGAATCACATCACGGTCGTAAAGCCTGTAGTCTTCTTAATCTATGTACCAAATTTCATTAACGTAAGTCAATAAATAAAAAAGTTACAGATTTTTGAGACGCGAAAGTGCTTTTCGCCCCATAGTGCAACGGTGTGAATCAAAAGAAAATAGATCGCGCCGATATTCGAATCGAGAATCGTAATTTTTGTCTATTTGTATTGATTTCAACGCAAGGGTTTTTCACTCAAGATCTCCGATCCCACAGAGGCGGAGATCAGGAGTTTTTCCCATTTTTTTTCTTTTTTTTTCAATAAATAATTAATTAAATTTAATTGTTGCGTTTCATTATTATTAAATTATCGAATTCCTTGTCCCGGAGAATTATTACACTACTACACCAAAAAAGAACCAGGTTAACACAACGTACTTGCGGGGTTACATTGACGGTCGGGCCATAGTTAGATAATATTAAAATTATTATCCGTATTGAACTAGTTCCACAAAAGTCATTCAAACTTAACCCAATCCGTAGGATTAACCGTTAGTGCAAGTAAGCAGGTAGTGTCGTTAAGTGCATGCACAGCCGTAGTCGAACGTCTGGGGTGACTTTCTCGGAACTCTAGGTAAATGGTCTAGACAGGCATTCCCTTAGCAATAAATCTTAAGTGGGTTTATTGGTACATATTTATTACTTGTTTATACAATTTTATTGTCTGTTTACTTGTCAGTAATAGTAAATAACCAAGTAATTGGGGCGGGCGCATTACAGTGTTGAAAGTGCAGAGCTATCGAACAGGCCTATTAGCAGTGCTCCATTTACAGCCTACTTGAACGTGAATCGATTCAAATTCACTTAAAAATCCCTGATTGCATTCCATTTACAGTTATTTAATTGGCGATCGGTGATGAGGAAGTGATTGAGTTTCCCCTCTCGCACCCCGTACTGATCAAGCTAGTTTTCTAAGGCCCAGTTTTACAATCGTGGAACGAGGATGGAATAACTGTTCGCCGAATATCCTTTAATGTTTTTCCATATCTACGTCACACCTACGTCACGCTATTCTAAGAATAATGCTTATCCGACGATTGTAAAATCGGGCCTTAATGAATGTCACTTGACGCATCTGTGTGGCGCTTGACTATGCGAAAAGTTGACGTCACGAGCGAGTCGTTCCTGGTTCAAACTTCAAAACTTTAAGAGCCCATTTCTCCGTAATTTATCGACGAATTTTAAAAAAGTTTTCACCAGTCAGATACCCTCGGTCTATATTTTACTATTGTGTATTAATAACAAAGATTCTAGTTCGAAAATGAGGAAAATTCTCCATTACAAAATTAACCTGGATTAAATTCTTTTCAATCTCCAGTTCTAGCCGCAAAATCGAGGACACTAAATGGACTACGGTCGGGAATATTTTCAAAACGAAATAATTGTTAATATAGGAACTGATTTCTTTTCGACCTCGGTCCGTGTACTAAGAAAAATTCATCGGTTGGCTGTTACAAGCGCGTGGCTTCAAATTCATCCGTTCAGACCTCGGTTCGTGTAGGAATCAAACGATTTCATTGGATCACGACTGCGGCAATTACAAGTTTAACCTAGATCACCCCGTAATTAAAAATCTAATGCATCTTTTGGTCTGTTCGAAATTTTATAACAACTAAAAATTGATAACCGTTAAAAATCGCTGTCGTTTGACAACTTCTTCGAGAGCAAAAAATAAATTAAGAGAGAATAAGAGAAAATTTAAAAAAATCGATTAGAAAAAAGAAACTTGAAAACACTAGGAATAAAACAAACGAAACAAATGAATGTCGATTAATCTATAATCTAAGTCTGGTTCATTTTTATTATTGACGTTTCTTCTTTGATTGTTCTATATTTAATTTTCTTTTGTTTTTATTTTGTTATTTTTTGGAATAACGAAGGAGTATCTGCTAGTTTTTTAATTTCTTTTCAATCTCCAGTTCTAGCCGCAAAATCAAGGACACTAATGGACTACGGTCGGGAATATCTTCAAACGAAATAATTGTAAATATGGGAACTGATTTCTTTTCGACCTCGGTCCGTGTACTAAGAAAAATTCATCGGTTGGCTGTTACAAGCGCGTGGCTTCAAATTCATCCGTTCAGACCTCGGTTCGTGTAGGAATCAAACGATTTCATTGGATCACGACTGCGGCAATTACAAGTTTAACCTAGATCACCCCGTAATTAAAAATCTAATGCATCTTTTGGTCTGTTCGAAATTTTATAACAACTAAAAATTGATAACCGTTAAAAATTGCTGTCGTCTGACAACTTCTTCATTCAAGAGCAAAAAATAAATTAAGAGAGAATAAGAGAAAATTTAAAAAATCGATTAGAAAAAGAAACTTGAAAACACTAGGAATAAAACAAACGAAACAAATGAATGTCGATTAATCTATAATCTAAGTCCGGTTCATTTTTATTATTGATGTTTCTTCTTTGATTGTTCTATATTTAATTTTCTTTTGTTATTTTTTGGAATAACGAAGGAGTATCTGCTGGTTTTTTAATTTCTTTTCAATCTCCAGTTCTAGCCGCAAAATCGAGGGCACTAATGGACTACGGTCGAGAATATCTTCAAACGAAATAATTGTAAATATGGAAACTGATTTCTTTTCGACCTCGGTCCGTGTACTAAGAAAAATTCATCGGTTGGCTGTTACAAGCGCGTGGCTTCAAAATCATCCGTTCAGACCTCGGTTCGTGTAGGAATCAAACGACTTCATTGGATCACGACTACGGCAATTACAAGTTTAAACTAGATCACCACGTAATTAAAAATCTAATGCATCTTTTGGTCTGTTCGAAATTTTATAACAACTAAAAATTGATGACCGTTAAAAAATCGTTGTCGTTTGACAACTTCTTCAAGAGCAAAAAATAAATTAAGAGAGAATAAGAGAAACTTAAAAAATCGATTAGAAAAAGAAACTTGAAAACACTAGGAATAAAACAAACGAAACAAATGAATGTCGATTAATCTATAATCTAAGTCCGGTTCATTTTTATTATTGATGTTTCTTCTTTGATTGTTCTATATTTAATTTTCTTTTGTTATTTTTTGGAATAACGAAGGAGTATCTGCTAGTTTTTAAATTCCTTTTCAGTCTCCAGTTCTAGCCGCAAAATCAAGGGCACTAATGGACTACGGTCGGGAATATCTTCAAACGAAATAATTGTAAATATGGGAACTGATTTCTTTTCGACCTCGGTCCGTGTACTACGAAAAATTCATTGGTTGGCTGTTACAAGCGCGCGGCTTCAAATTCATCCGTTCAGACCTCGGTTCGTGTAGGAATCAAACGACTTCATTGGATCACGACTGCGGCAATTACAAGTTTAACCTAGATCACCCCGTAATTAAAAATCTAATGCATCTTTTGGTCTGTTCGAAATTTTATAACAACTAAAAATTGATGACCGTTAAAAATCGCTGTCGTTTGACAACTTTTTCAAGAGCAAAAAATAAATTAAGAGAGAATAAGAGAAAATTTAAAAAAATCGATTAGAAAAAAGAAACTTGAAAACACTAGGAATAAAACAAATGAAACAAATGAATATCGATTAATCTATAATCTAAGTCTGTTTTATTTTTATTATTGATTGATCTTTGATTGTGCTATTTTCTTTTGTTTTTATTTTGTTACTTTTTGGAATAACGAAGGAGTATCTGCTAGTTTTTTAATTTCTTTTCAATCTCCAGTTCTAGTCGCAAAATCAAGGACACTAAATGGACTACGATCGGGAATATCTTCAAACGAAATAATTGTAAATATGGGAACTGATTTCTTTTCGACCTCGGTCCGTGTACTAAGAAAAATTCATCGGTTGGCTGTTACAAGCGCGTGGCTTCAAAATCATCCGTTCAGACCTCGGTTCGTGTAGGATAAAACGATTTCATTGGATTACGACTGCAGCAACCTAGATCACCCCGTAATTATGATTTGGAGAATCATTGGAGAATCATCGATCTTCTTCCGTTTTAGAATAACTTCGTCTTTCATACTTGCTTGTTCTTTTCGTTTTTCTTTTGTTTCGTTTTGTTCGATTATTTTTTCGCTTTTCAACAGTTTCGTTATTCGCTTTCTTATCACTCGACTTGTTTCGTTTCCGTTCGTCTTCTTCGTCGCTGGCGTTCCGATGTTTTTGTTTTTTTGTTTCTTCTTTGAAAACTCTTTGATTCGTTTATTTTACGAAATTGTTTTTTAACGTCCTTCACGTTTTCAGTTTCCTCCGCTTTCTTTTTCTTTCGAACATTGTAATAGCGACATTCAAATAATATCGCGCAGCTCGAAAAAAATTACTTGATTATAATTGAAACAGACAAACGGATTGAAACAAACGGCAAGCGTAACACAGAATGACACAAACAGAAAAACAAAAGAAGATCGACCGGCTTCGCGCGGAGTGAAAGAAAATTAAAAAAAAAAAAACTCGTGAACAATTCGATAGGAAAAAAATACAAGAAACTCGAAAGAAACGACATCGACGCTAGCTGAACGAGAAACAAATGAATGTCGATTATTCTACAGTCTAAGGCTGGTTTATTTTGTCTCCTCCTGCGACTATTTTTATTGACATTTACAATATGAATGGCTCCCTGTGCTCTGTTATACAGAATCGGAAATTTGGGTACTGGACATAGCAAGTTTGCTTAGATTCGGTTCGCGGAGAACTAATCGCGAGCGCCCCGGCAGGGCGGGCCACAGCCGGCATCGAAAACAATTGAGCGTGATGAGTCAAATGTCTCTCTTTGTTTTCCTCTTTCGTTCCCTGTCGCACGCATTATAACAGGATGTCAAGTTGAACATTTACCGAATCTGTATGTGGTTTTTATTGCTTCTTAGTACTTGTACTTATATCTCTATATGCACTTGTGTGTTTTACTTTATATTTTTCTTACGTCTTCCTATAATAATAATGTTTAAAAAAATAATAATTTTTAAATAATTGCCTATCTACATGTTGGGACCGACGAGTTCTTTTTGTTTAAATTCCGTCACGGTATATTTGTCTCTGTACATACAAGAAAAGTTTAGTTATTTAAAAAAATGTCATTATTTACAAAATGCGATCGATTCATTGTATCAACTCAACGCTCGATTCTTTCGCGAGACGTAAACTTGCCGTTGCGATAAAATGCATACCTCGGATTGTTGAGGACTCATCTCTTCTTCGCCGAAGCCGCTCAAAAGACGAGACTCTTCAGTATCCGCCGGGTGGTATCAGTTTGAAGAAAGCCCGACTGCAATCGGCACAATGCATCTCCGAAATAAATTATTTATGGGGCCGACGAAAATTCCCCCCCGATCGAATGAAAGACGCCCGCACCACCGCAAAATCCTAGTCGTCCTTTTGCGTTATTTATGAGATGTTATCGAAGCGCCGAAACGTCTCCTCTCTCCGTTCGGAACGCGCTCGCGCTTTTCTCCCGGCGAGATGCTGCGGACGAGGCTCGCGAAATAAAACTGAGCGTGAGCCTGTGGGTCGGCGATTCGGGATTCGAACTTGCGCGTGTTGTCCTGAGGAGAGTCCTGTTTTACAAAGGATAACACAAGTTTAGATTACGTTTCGATATTGCTTCGAATTATACTCTTTTTTTTTGTAGAGTAAGCAAACGTTTTGATTTGATTTTAATTTCCAAAACAAAATTACTTAAATGTATGTCTTATCTCCTATGGGACTCAATGGACCTCGCGAATGTCGCTGTGGTGACCCTGTAGCTTATAGCCAGGTCCGCACTGTACAACATCAAACACAGTAAAAGGACAGAGTGGCCCGCCCTGTGGTACTCCAGATTTGATCGTATGATACGTTCTAGCTTTTAACTTGGGATTTAAAATCCTGAGGAGGTTCTTACAAGGGTGCCTTCAGTTTGGTTGACTTGGTACCAATGAACAACGAAACTTATTCGATTACACCCTGTATATAAATAAACAAAAATCTCCTTACTCGCTCGCTGGAAATCATGTACCCAATTTAAAGACGTGCGCCTTAGTTTAGGAAACCAAATCTGCGAAGCCCGAACTTATTCGCACAACAACAGGTTTCGTCCGGGTGTACCCACACACATCTTCATTTATTTGACTCTTTTACGTCCGCGTATTTCACGCTAACGCGTTCAATTAGACTTTTACGGGGCAATTTTATGAAATTATTGCGGCGGCGTTTTTGGTGCAGGTGGTCGAATCGGTCGCGTTCGCGAAACCGATATCCGGTTAATGGGCCATCAAACCGAACGGTTATTGCCGGGAACGTCCCGCGGCGCGTTAAAAATACGCACCGAATAGTTTTTTTTGTTTTTTTTTTCGATTTAACGGTGGCAGGACGTCTGCGTGTTTGTTTATTTTTTGTTTATTTAGTTTTCCGGTGACGATTTCCATACACGAATCGTAAACGTTCGAGAGCTTGCCAGAGGCGAAACAAACGGGGCCGGCGGCGTAGGAGTCGAGGTTTCAGTAGGCGAAACGCCAGTGAAAGTTAAATCAACTTTGCGAGAAGAAAAGCGAAAAAAAGATAGGTACACTCAACACATACGTAACACAATTGCAAGCAGCGATATCATAACACAACAGCAAATCCAAATTATTTTTATGAAGAGAAGAAACGGCATTCTGCACAGAAATATTTGGCACCCTGCCTAGAGGTTTTATTTGAAGAGTTAGAATAAAACTTTAAACGCAAAAGTTGCAGGGTTTCACCCGTACCGTCTTTTAGCGCCATCACCGAAAACAAAAGCGCATCGCAAAGTGGAGAACCGGACCCAGTTTTTGTTTTCTTTAACGGAACACCCCGTACATCGTTCGTTACAATGAAAGACCGTTGTTTCCTGATTTCAAAAACATATAACACGTTGACGTTTGGATCGGCCGTTCGTCACATATTCGAGTTTCAAACATTCACGTTTAAAAAATCAAGGCGGCCTTGAAAAATTACTTAAAAAAAAGAAAAACGTCGAAATCGCCCCTTTACTTGGCAAACAACAACGTGAATTCGTATGTTTGAAACGTTACAAAATGAGTCGACGAAATAAATAATTTTTTTCGGGCTGCGGCCGCCTTGATTTTTAAATGTTAATTTATTTACGCCTTAAACTCGGGCATCTCACGAATTGTTCGCGCAAATATCAACAAGCTATATATTTTTGAAATCAGGAGAAACAGGTCTTTCATTTCGGCGAACAATATACAGGGCGTTCTATTAAAAAGTTGTGGTCTTTTTCTCCAGTTATCGATGCGCTTTTGTTTCTTGCGATGACTCCAAAAGATAGTGCGGATGAGGCCCTACAACTTTCGTGTTTAAAGTTTTTCTCTAGCTCCTAAAATAAAGCCTCTAGGTAGGGTGCAAAATGCAAAAGAGAAACCTGTACAGAATGCCGTTTCTGCTCTTCATAAAATTATTTTGGATTCGTTTATGTGCTATGATGTCGTTCTAAATTACTGTTTTGGTTAGCGAATATTCGAATCGTAACAAGATAAACTGACAATAAAGAAATTTTCCAGGCCGCGGCCGCCTTGATTTTTAAATATTAATTTATTGATGCTTTAAACCCAAATATCTCGCAAACCGTTCATCCAAATGTCAACGTATTATATATTTTTGAAATCAGCAGAAAACGATCTTTAATTTCGGCGAACAATACACAGGGTGTCCTATTAAAAAAACGCAAGTTGTACTTTCTTTCTCCACTTTGCGATGCGCTTTTGTTTCTTGCGATGACTCTAAAAGATAGTACGGTTGAAGCCCTACAACTTTCGTGTTTAAAGTTTTTCTCTAGCTCCTAAACTAAAGCCTCTAGGTAATGTGCAAAACGCAAAAAGGGAACCTGTACGGAATGCCGTTTCTGCTCTTCGTAAAATTATTTTGAATTCGCTTATGTGTTGTGATATCGTTCTAAATCACTGTTTTGGTTAGCGAATATTTGAATCGGAACAAGATAAACTGATAATAAAGAAATTTTCCAGGCCGCGGCCGCCTTGATTTTTAAATATTAATGTATTGATGATTTAAACCCAGATATCTCGCAAACCGTTCATTCAAATGTCAACAAGTTATATATTTTTGAAATCAGGAGAAGATGATCTTTCATTTCGGCGAACAATATACAGGGCGTTCTATTAAAAAAACACAAGTTGCAGTCTTTTCTCCACTTTGCGATGCGCTTTTGTTCTTGCAATAACTCCGAAAGATAGTACGGATGAAGCCCTACAACTTTCGTGTTTAAAGTTTTCCTCTAGCTCCTAAAATAAAGCCTCTAGGTAGGGTGCAAAATGCAAAAGAGAAACCTGTACAGAATGCCGTTTCTGCTCTTCGTAAAATTATTTTGAATTCGTTTATGTGTTGTGATGTCGTTCTAAATCACTGTTTTGCTTAGCGAATGTTTGAACCGTGACAAAATAAACTGACAATAAAAAATGTTCAGGCGCGGCCGCCTAGATTTTTAAATATTAATTTATTGATGCTTTAAACCCAAATATCTCGCGAACCGTTCATCCAAATGTCAACATGTTATATATTTTTGCAATCAGGAGAAGATGATCTTTCATTTCGGCGAACAATATACAGGGTGTTCTATTAAAAAAACGCAAGTTGCAGTCTTTTTCTCCACTTTGCGATGCGCTTTTGTTTCTTGCAATAATTTCGAAAGATAGTACGGATGAAGCCCTACAACTTTCGTCTTTAAAGTTTTTCTCTAGCTCCTAAAATAAAGCCTCTAGGTAGGGTGCAAAACGCAAAAAGCGAACCTGTACAGAATGCCGTTTCTGCTCTTCGTAAAATTATTTTGAATTCGTTTACGTGCTGTGATATCGTTCTAAATCACTGTTTTGGTTAGCGAATATTTGAATCGTAACAAGATAAACTGATAATGAAGAAATTTTCCAGGCCGCGGCCGCCTTGATTTTTAAATATTAATTTATTGATGTTTTAAACCCAAATATCTCACAAACCGTTCATTCAAATGTCAACATGTTATATATTTTTGAAATCAGGAGAAGATGATCTTTCATTTCGGCGAACAATATACAGGGCGTTCTATTAAAAAAACACAAGTTGCAGTCTTTTCTCCACTTTGCGATGCGCTTTTGTTTCTTGCAATAACTCCGAAAGATAGTACGGATGAAGCCCTACAACTTTCGTGTTTAAAGTTTTCCTCTAGCTCCTAAAATAAAGCCTCTAGGTAGGGTGCAAAATGCAAAAGAGAAACCTGTACAGAATGCCGTTTCTGCTCTTCGTAAAATTATTTTGAATTCATTTATGTGTTGTGATGTCGTTCTAAATCACTGTTTTGATTAGCGAATATTTGAATCGTGACAAGATAAACTGATAATAAAGAAATTTTCCAGGCTGCGGCCGCCTTGATTTTTAAATATTAATTTATTGATGCCTTAAACCCAAATATCTCACAAACCGTTCGTTCAAATGTCAACAAGTTATATATTTTTACAATCAGGAGAAGATGATCTTTCATTTCGGCGAACAATATACAGGGTGTTCTATTAAAAAAACGCAAGTTGCAGTCTTTTTCTCCACTTTGCGATGCGCTTTTGTTTCTTGCGATAACTCCGAAAGATAGTACGGATGAAGCCCTAAAACTTTCGTCTTTAAAGTTTTTCTCTAGCTCCTAAACTAAAGCCTCTAGGTGATGTGCAAAACGCAAAAAAGGAACCTGTACAGAATACCGTTTCTGCTCTGCATAAAATTATTTTGAATTTGCTTATGCGTTATGATGTCGTTCTAAATCACTGTTTTGGTTAGCGAATATTCGAATCGTAACAAGATAAACTGACAATAAAGAAATTTTCCAGGCCGCGGCCGCCTTGATTTTTAAATATTAATGTATTGATGCTTTAAACCCAGATATCTCGCAAACCGTTCGTTCAAATGTCAACAAGTTATATATTTTTGCAATCAGGAGAAGATGATCTTTCATTTCAGCGAACAATATACAGGGTGTTCTATTAAAAAAACGCAAATTGCAGTCTTTTTCTCCACTTTGCGATGCGCTTTTGTTCCTTGCGATAACTCCGAGAGATAGTACGGATGAAGCCCTACAATTTTTGTCTTTAAAGTTTTTTTCTAGCTCCTAAAATAAAGCCTCTAGGTAATGTGCAAAACGCAAGAAAGAAACCTGTACAGAATGCCGTTTCTGCTCTTCGTAAAATTATTTTGGATTCGTTTATGTGTTGTGATGTCGTTCTAAATTACTGTTTTGGTTAGCGAATATTCGAATCGTAACAAGATAAACTGACAATAAAGAAATTTTCCAGGCCGTGGCCGCCTTGATTTTTAAATATTAATGTATTGATGCTTTAAACCCAGATATCTCGCAAACCGTTCGTTCAAATGTCAACAAGTTATATATTTTTGCAATCAGGAGAAGATGATCTTTCATTTCGGCGAACAATATACAGGGCGTTCTATTAAAAAAACGCAAGTTGTAGTCCTTTTCTCCACTTTGCGATGCGCTTTTGTTTCTTGCGATGACTCCAAAAGATAGTGCGGATGAAGCCCTACAACTTTCGTCTTTAAAGTTTTTCTCTAGCTCCTAAAATAAAGCCTCTAGGTAACGTGCAAAGCGCAAGAAAGAAACCTGTACAGAATGCCGTTTCTGCTCTTCGTAAAATTATTTTGGATTCGTTCATGTGTTGTGATATCGTTCTAAATCACTGTTTTGGTTAGCGAATATTTGAATCGTAACAAGATAAGCTGATAATAAAGAAATTTTCCAGGCCGTGGCCGCCTTGATTTTTAAATATTAATGTATTGATGCTTTAAACCCAAATATCTCACAAACCGTTCGTCCAAATGTCAACATGTTATATATTTTTGAAATCAGGAGAAAACGATCTTTAATTTCGGCGAACAATATACAGGGTGTTCTATTAAAAAAACGCAAGTTGTAGTCTTTTTTCTACTTTGCGATGCGCTTTTGTTTCTTGCGATAACTCCGAAAGACAGTACGGATGAAGCCCTACAACTTTTGTCTTTAAAGTTTTTCTCTAGCTCCTAAAATGAAGCCTCCAGGTGGAGTGTAAATTTCTCTTTTAAGAAAAGCGAGTACACTGCAGTCGAAAAGTTTTTGTCCTCGCGCGACATTTGTCTTTGAAAAACGATGTTTACGTTCGGGCGATCGAGAGGCGGTAAATACCGAAGTAAGCCGGACGAGGACGTCCTAAAAATATCGTCCTTCGCGATCAGATAATTTCACACAAAATAATGTTTTGCTACGAAAATATATTTAAAAGCGATTGTTTTCAAATAAGAAGGGGAACCAAATTAAAAAAAAAAAAAAATGAAAACTGAAATAAAATCCTTGTGAATGTACACTGCAGTCGAAAAGTTTTTAGCCCCTGGCGCGATGTGTGCAAAAAACGAAAAAAAAAGCTGTTTTAGTTTTAACAAATGACAATATGCATTCGAGTCTTTGACACGTGACCAAATGAATTACAAGTTATTTCCAAACCGCCTTGATTTTTTTTTAACATTACTTCATTGACGCTTCAAACTCGAATAGGTCACAAACGGCTCATCCAAACATCAATGTGTTATACATTTTTGAAATCAGGAGAAAACGATCTTTAATTTCGGTGAACAATACATGGAGCGTTCCATTAAAAAAAATCAAGTTGCCGTCTTTTTCTCCACTTTGCGATGCGCTTTTGTTTCTTGTGATAACTCTGGAAGATAGTACGGATGAAGCCCTACAACTTTTGTTTTTAGAATTTTTCTCTGGCTCCTAAAATGAAGCGTCTACGTGGGAAGCAAAATATTTACTTTTGAAAGGCGTGTACACTGCAGTCGAAAAGTTTTTGTCCCTCGCGCGTTTTTTGTTTTTGGAAAGCAATGTTGGCGTTCGAGTGATTGAGAGGCGGTAAATACCGAAACAATCCGGATAAGGTCGCGCTCTGTATTGTCTATTGCGATCAGGTACTTTTGCACAGAATGATATCTCGCTACGAAAATGTGTTTAAAAGAGGCCTGCTTTTAAAGGAGAAGAGCCCGGTCGTTAAAGCATGAAAACCGAAACGAAATTTCTGCAAATGTACACTGCAGTCGAAAAGTTTTGGGCCTCTCGCGCGATTTTTACAAAAAGAAAAACTTCTTAATCACTATTTTAATTACCAAGTGATGATATACAATCGCGAGAAACCGAAGCGCAACGAAACACATTGATTAATAATAAACAATTTTTCTTTATTTTTGTAAACGTTGATTTGTGGATGCTTCAAACTCAAATATCTTGCGAACGGCTCATCAAAACATCAACGTGTTATATATTTTTGAAATCGGAAGAAAACGACCTTTCATTTCGGCGAACAATACGTAGGGCGTTCCATTAAAAAAACGCAAGTTGCAGTCTTTTTCTCCACTTTGCGATGCGCTTTTGTTTCTTGCGATAAGTCTGGAAGATAGTACGGACGAAGCCCTACAACTTTTGCGTTGAAAGTTTTTCTCTAGCTCTTAAAATAAAGCTTCTAGGTAGGGTACAAAATGTTTAAAAAAGAAAACTGTCCAGAATGCCGTTTTTTCTCTTTATAAAATTATTTTGAATTTGTTTTCTTAATTTTTTTTTAATAATATTTGTACATGTACATGACCTTGAGTTATTGTTTTAATGCTGTATAAGACCCCATAAGTTCCTCTCTAGCTCCTAAAATAGGTGGGGTGCAAAATATACAAAAAAAAACTTGCACGTCAATAATTAAAGCAGTTGTTAGTTTGTAATAACGTAAACAGTTGACATATAAATTAGTTACCATGGTACTAGGTACACAGAGAGAGAGAAGTTTTTTTAATTTCACCTTCTACCGATGAGCTTACGACCGTACGTCTTCTGACTGTCTGATCTCAATTCTCTGCAACAGCCGTTTTTTGTTTAGTTTATTAGACCGAAACGCTCCGATTAATTACGATAAAATGTTACGGGTGAAAATTTCGTTAAATTTATTTTCGAGTCATCCTATGTATACATATATGGTCGAAAGTGTAACTACGACGAAAACTCAAGCCTTCTTCGAGGCTTTTCCAAGCTTCTTCCGTTGTATCTACGGCAGGTATGTTTTTAGCATTACATCGTGCGACGGGTGGCACGTAATTCGAGTTCTTTTTATCTAGTTCTTTTTTTCAAATATTCTTAATTGGTTCCCCCCATTTATTCCGAACGTTTCACGATGTAAATTCCTTTCAGTCGATGTGATTGCTCGCTTGAGGGTTACTCTCGATTTGTTTAAACACTTTCATTAGACGGGGTTGTTTTGAAGTGAAAAGTAAACGGGTTTATGGCCCGGATGTGAAATTTATTGCGACGAAAACTCAAGCCTTCTTCGAGGCTTCTCCAAGCTTCTTCCGTTGTATCTACGGCAGGTATGTTTTTAGAATTACATCGTGCGACGGGTGGTTGGTAATTCGAGTTCTCTTTCATCTAGGTTTTTTTTTTCAAATATTCTTAATTGGTTCCCCCCATTTATTCCGAACGTTTCACGATGTAAATTCCTTTCAGTCGATGTGACTACTCGCTTGCAACCAAACCGTACTGAGGGTTACTCTCGATTTGTTTAAACACTTTCATTAAACGGGGTTGTTTTGAAGTGAAAAGTAAACGGGTTTATGGCCGGGATGTGAAATTGATGCGACGAAAACTCAAGCCTTCTCGAGGCTTTTCCAAGCTTCTTCCGTTGTATCTACGGCAGGTATGTTTTTAGCATTACATCGTGCGACGGGTGGCACGTAATTCGAGTTCTCTTTCATCTAGGTTTTTTTTTAAATATTCTTAATTGGTTCCCCCCATTTATTCCGAACGTTTCACGATGTAAATTCCTTTCAGTCGATGTGACTACTCGCTTGCAACCAGACCGTACTGAGGGTTACTCTCGATTTGTTTAAACACTTTCATTAAACGGGGTTGTTTCGAAGTGAAAAGTAAACGGGTTTATGGCCGGGATGTGAAATTGATGCGACGAAAACTCAAGCCTTCTCGAGGCTTCTCCAATCTTCTTCCGTTGTATCTACGGCAGGTATGTTTTTAGCATTACATCGTGCGACGGGTGGTTCGTAATTCGAGTTCTCTTTTATCTAGGTTCATGAGTCATTCTATTTAAAATGAACAAAATTCTGTACAGAATACTGATTATTAGCTCAATCAAACTTGTCATAACTATCAAAGTGACACTGTATAAATCTGAACCTAAACTTGAATAGCTAAAACTAAAGCAATTTCTTTTCTGGACATTTCGCCGGCGTTAATAATAACCTTCCTCTTTTTCCTCAATTTTTTTTTTGACAGCTTGACGCGCAAAAGTTAATTTTCAGGAAATCTCGTCGAATACATTCGGCAATGAATCAACTTTCCGGAACTTTCCTCCTCGATTACGTCCGACTCCGATATGTGATTTCAGGCGGGCGAGTTTCACGAACTTCCGAATGCTTACTTGTGATGACATCGAATCTCCGACGACCGGAAATGGGAAGTTGCGACGTCCCCGAAGAGATCGGCGGTCGTCGGTGGCTGTGGAATTTATCAAATTTTACGGCGCTGCCGCCTGCATTTTATCTCATCTTAATAGACGTAAACTTCCACGAGTTCGAAATGCACGGACGTATTTCAAATAAACCCGGTTTACTTAAGCGTTATTGATGGACTTTATTTTACTTTGCTTGCCAGACGTCGCGTCGGTCGAGTGAGTTCGCGCGGTTTACGTCGGCCGGTCCATCAACTTCTTTTCGAGAAGGAAAGCATGTGCAACACGTGTCGTCTCGTCTATAACTCGAGGAGACGTAATTTATTAAACGAACACGCAGAAAATATAATATCACTTAATAATAATTAATTATGGAAGGGCGAGTTCGAGGTCCCGTTCGTACTCACATGCGCGCGAGCTACGCCCGTGAGTACCAACGAACGAAGATGAAATTTTTTTTAAAAGAATGAGATGTTTTATTTGAATTTTAGAGTCGGGGGGGGGGGGGGCGCAAAACCTGCCACCGGTTATAAACGCGGAACGTCGTCGAGGAAAACGACGTCTAATGGCTAATTAATTCACGAATAATCGCGTCACGTCGCGCGGTCCTGATAATATCAACTATCTCGTTAGGTTCCGGTATCACATTTTCCGACGCTTGTTAGCGCGTTAATATTCGAAACAACACCGGAAGTTACTTCGCTTTAACCTGCTTTCCGGGAAGACGTCGTCGTCGTTCGTGCGCCCTTGTACGCCAGAATAAAAATCATTCAAAATTGTCAAAATGTCATTTTCCGTTTCATTAACGAACTGTCAACGAGAGTCAACCGATTGTCAGTTGTTAACTTTTGTAATTTACTGGCCGGGAAGGCAGAGGCTTATCAACGAAACAAAACAAAGGAGAGTATGATAGATTCGTGTGGCGTTTTAAATAAACACTGCAACTGCGAATTCCGAAGTCAGAACTGACATTAGAACAAATTTCGCCATATTTCACCGCCCCCCCTCGTCCCCCTCCCCCGGTAATGAGTAATTCCGGATGCAGGAACGCCCGGAGTGCATTTATTATTTTCCGTTTAGGCAGAGCCGGTGCGTCGGCGTCGCCGTCGCGTCGTCGGCGTTTCATGAATTATTCTGGGCACCGCACCAACCTTTCAACTTTAAATCACCCGCGGCGATTTGCCTAACTTGTGCGGGATTAAAATCCTGCTCAGAGTAATCACTGGAGCACGATAAACAAATCCATCACTAAGTATCCTAGTAATTTAACGAGACCCTACGCATATTACCTTTGGCCATCTTCTATTCCGCTGTGTTTTATTCTTAACTCGTTTATCCTTTCTGTTAGACAATTATTAATTTTTTTGAATATGTGTTTCGCATCGTCATCGGCATTTGCCCTCGCTCTCTGGGGCGCGAGTTCTGGGACACAGTGTACATACGATTGACGGTCATCCTGTACAGTGACAGAAATTGACAGTCACCGTTTATCACATCGCAAAAATTAGATAAAACATGAAACGGTCGCGAAATTTGTTGTCAAAACAAAATCGATTATTGCGTGTTTAATTTCAAATTACGAACACGTGGCCAGACGTTTGGACCTGACGGCAGTAAAATTCGGCCGGATGATTAGGGGTGCCGCTCTGTCCTTTCTCAAGAGGATATACCACCCAGAAAGTCTTTAAAATTCTATAACTCAAATTGCACTCCGTGTCTGGCATCTAAAATCTGTCATAGAGTAACCTTTAGCTTTGTGTTCGTTCGGAATTTTGTACGAAATTGCAACAACTATCTGTGTATACACTAAACCACCAGCTGTGTGATTTGCAATTATGTGCATTTCCAAATTATGCGGGATCAGCACCCATTGAAGTTTAGTAGGACAAGCCGCATTTCACTTACGCATAAATGCAAGCTTTGAGGAATCTAAGTGTATTATTTACATGTGCCAATTAATATCGAGGCAATTAGAACGTTTTAAGAAAACAAATTTGGCAAGGGTCGATTGATGCTGACACCTTTTAGAACTTTGTACTTTGGACCGAACCCCCAGCCACCAGAGCGAAGGAACCAATTGTGACGTAGATTTAAGAAATGTATAAAAAACCGACCCGCAGGTAGACAGGCATCAATCAATCAATATAATTATAATTAGTATCTGAGTAGTAGTCATGCAGTGAAGTATTAGAAATTATTATTATAATTAATTATATTATTAGTCAGTGTTGTGAAACCAAGTGCGCGAAGCCAAGCGAGTGGACTCTACGACTCTTGGGCCCTTCCTCCAAGCATGTTAAATAAGTTCGTTAATTTAGATTTAAAGTTAAAGGGACTTAGAAAGATTAAGTTAAAAAGACTTAGAATAATTATGTTTCAAATAATTTAATTCAATAAAATTAGTTGAAAGACACTTCCGTAATCTTAATCCATAATCTATAATCTTAATACTAATCCTTTTTTAACGCGACAATATCAGACCCCTCGGTGGCTGGTACGAGGAGTTTTTTACCTTTTTTTGCAATAAATCATTAATTAAATATAATTTCGCATGTTTTATTAAGCATAATTAGTTCCTTCGTTCTATCGAGTTATACACCGCCGCACCAAAAGAACTGAGTTACAACAACGTAAGGCCAGGGTTTGCAGTGACGATTACGAGCCATTTATAATTATTATCAGTTTATTGCGGATGCCTGAGGGTCGTTCAACCGTAACAAATAAATAGGTCATTAGGGTAGTCCCTTGGCGCCGGCGGTAGAGTCAGGTAGCTGTAGTCCAGAGGATAGGATAGTGCATGACCAATTGTAGCAATAAACCGTTGGGTGGACCCTTCTTGGGAATTCTCAGAAAATAAACATTGTCGGTCCAGTTATTTAATTTGACAATAAGTTTAATTTGTTTTCGTTTGGACAGTTTTATTGGTTATTTAGTTGTCCGCAAAAGGTCAACGAACAAGGTGACACGTCGGGCGCGTTACAAACACAAGAAATGGTGGTGCGGTTCGTTTATTAACAAACGCCAAGAAGAAATCGAATAAGAAATCAGAGATCGGTGTCCCAAAAAGAAAATTTGCCGAACGAAACAATATCGACAGCGGCGGACGTGACGGTCCGCTCAAATAGTGAAAAATAAATTAAACGCGGCTAGAATATCTTGCTCTGGTTTACGTTAAACTTTGTCCTCGGGACAGTAACGTTAATTCGCAAACAACTTTACGTTAATAATAAATATAAAATTCGGGTTCGGAAGGAACGTCAGGCAACTACGTAATGGGCGACACAGATAAGTACACAAATTAACGCATATGAAAAAGTGTGTTCGGCCTCGGAAAGGGTGCAGCCCTCGGAGCGTACTCTATGCGATTCAGCAGCTACCAACAGAGGTCCTCTTCTACGAACACGATGTCGTAGTGGAAAGGATCTCGAGATTCGTTGGCATCAACGGCAAAACTCAACCGGGGGGAAATCACACTGGCCCCCCAAAAAACTCGAACCCATAACATAAAACTCAAAGGTATTGTTAGGTGTACACAAGGTGTCGAAGGTAATTGAAATTCCCACAAGTTTATACCCGCATGACAGGTGTGTCCGGCCTCGAAAGTGGTGCGGCCCTCGGAGCGTGGCCTAAGCGATTCGGCAGCTACCAACAGAGGTCCTCTTATTTTATAATGTTTCATTCTTTAATGGTCAGTGTATGGCCACTAATAGGCGCAAGTACACCTTTTCATTGCTTCATGTTTTTGTTTTTATTAATATTTGACATCTATATGCATAATAAAAAAATATCTTGATTTATGTCTCGCGTTTCGGATGAAATATTTTCGCGGGCCGCGTTCTGAAAATAATAAAATGTAATATCTGGTTGGTCAAGTGCGTGCTTAGCTCGGAGCCATTAGTGCTGCAGAGAGATAGATAATGTATTAATAAATAGCAAGTAAAAAATTTTATATCAGTTTCGAACTGAGATCTGCATAGAACAGTTTGAAACTCAATTTTAAGAGTCTCATGACGGATTGTAACTCGTGTCTAAATAAAAACCTGGTCAAGTAGGCTACATGTAGTGATTCTGCTATGTAAACGCAATGGATAAATTCTCGATCACGACCCACTCGACCAGGTTTTTATTTATTTGTAGGTTTAACAAAATGTTAGTCACATTCTAATTGATACCCAGGTTGAAGTTTAGATGTCAATCAGAATGTGCTTCGTGGTATACTGGCCGTACGTAAATGTCATTTTCTAAACACAACTAAAATTTAAGCTCTACTTAAAAATTTGATGCAAGCGGGTATCAGTGAAAATATGGAATTATACACGAACCGAAGTCTAAATAGATCGGTTTAAAGCCACACAGTTTTCAAGAGCCAATGAACGAGTTTTTCTCAGTACACGGACCGAGCTCGAAAAGTCATCGATTCACTTACAGTTTCAAGAACCAATGAACGAGTTTTTCTCAGTACACGGACCGAGGTCGAAACTATATTAACCCCTAACTATATTAAGTCCAGTTTTGTAACTAGTCGGACCGTAGTCAAAACGAACTATATACTGCACGATGCTTTTAAATTAACATTATTCAATAAATACCATTAAACGTCATATAAAAAATATATTTTTGGAGTTTTCTGAATTTATGGAAAAGTAAAAACTGATGATTTTGCAATTGCATGGTCTTGCAAGGCAGAGTGCAGACTGGAAGACATGCGAAAAAAAATTTAAATGTGTCCCGGATTGTTTCTGCATAATAATAATAATAGTAGCTCGTGACTTGACCTTTTCGAACCTCGTCTTTCGAAATTCAAATTTTTATGATTTCCCAATCTTTCTGTCTTGGTTTGGGCTGACCTTGACCTTTGACCTACTACTAATAATAATAGGGAAAAATCTATTTAAGATTTACAATTTACAGCGAAGGTCGAGGTCAACCCAAACCAAGGCAGAAAAATTGGGAAAATCACAAAAAAAATTAGAATTTCGAGAGACGAGGTTCGAAGAGGTTAAGGTCAACCCAACCCAAGAGCAGAAAAATTGTGAAAATTAAGAAAAAAATTATTATTATACAGAAGCAATCCTGTAAGTAATGACGTTCTGTTATAGTCAGTCAGTCAGTGTTGCCATTTCTGGAACTACATATATTCATGAGCGGCAACACTGCTAAATTAATATTTTAATCAATTTGTCAAGTCGCAGTAACCTAATTATTATTATTTTTTTTGTGAAACATCATTGCTGCCAATTCTGAAACTATGTGTATCAACCATACACTGTTTAGGTACTCTGAGAATAATTTTTATTCGATCGCACGACATTAAAAATATTTTTAAAAAGCAACGCCATAAACTCTAATAACAAACAACACACGGAGATGGCGCTGTTGAAAATTCTTATGCATTCAAGTCGTTCTATCACGTAATTTATACATACAGTAATAAAATTGAACGTTTCTTTTCTTTCTGTAAATGATTTCATTGAAATGAAAGTATACTCAAATAGAGTCTCAACAGATGGCGCCAGCAAATTTATTAACAAAAATTTATGTAGAGGGCGCCATAGGTACTGAAGTTAAAATTAATGAGCCGAGTTCTAAATGCCCTGGTTCCTTCAGACTCTCAGAAATTTTCGTAAATTCATTTTTCACGTAAAAGTTATAATTGAAGAAAAATTCAACAGATGGCGCCACCATAACCCAGTAATAGAAACAGATGGCGCTAGTGAAATTTATAAGTTCAGTTTCTGTTGATAATTAATTTTAAACTGTCTGTGGTTGTACATACAACTAATGGCCCCTTAGTTAGTTCTTAAATGTCTTGGGTTAAAATTGTTAAAACAGATGGCGCCTTCAGAATTTACTGACGATTTGCCTTAATTCTTTCAGAATTCATTTTCGATTCAAACTTCATCAAAAACGATTCAAGTGATTTTTAAATAAACACATTTAAGGTGCGCGGCGTTTACTTCAGCAGATTATAAAGATATTAAAAAATTATGTAGTTGAAGGAATTTTCAGCAGATGGCACTGGAAAATGTATTGGGTAACCATAGAACTTACATAGATGGCACTACTGAATTTTCTTTTTATTTCTTTTCCATTTCGATTGAAGCTGATAACAAAAATATTATTAACAATTTATCATTATCATTTTTCTACCAAAGTACAGTTACCAGCAAAAAAAAAAACTGGTTGTCAGTAATTGATAATTTTACTAATTGTAGCTAATAGCGTTGTTTCTTTACCGGGGGTTGCTCGAAGGAAAAATTGTAAAAGATGCTTTCTAGAAGGATCGACAGTATGCAGCGAAAATACGAACTACTATAAGATTGTCGGAAACTTAAACTAAAGTAAATAAATCTCCTTAAAACCTGTAGGAGTCTGCGTAGTAAGGTTTGCGTTCCAAATGCTCTTGGAGTGTCCTGAACAGTAACGTAAATTTTTAAGTAACCATTGAATCTTGCAAGTTCAAGGCCACTAGGCGATCTGAAAGAGTGGAGATTTTGCCCGGTATTTCATAAAATTTATTTTAGCACAAAAGGTACCTTAATATCACAATTTTAACCTTCCTTACATTTCAAGGTCAGCCGCACTTTTGCGATAATTAGTAAGATATTCTTTGCACGTCGTTAATCGTAGGTCGAGTGCAGGGTCATTCGAACTATTTAATGAAGTAAGTGAGACTCGTCCTTGCCCACATTTGGGCGGCTCACGGCCAACTGAGCCGTCCGGATCGATAAAACAATTGCAAGCTCGTCTAACACTGAACTAGCTGTAGCTAGACAAAGTCACAAGTCACATGTCTCCCAACCCTCCTAAAGGATACATTTTTACTAACAATAAGTAGTTGTTCCCAGACAAAATTTTCAAAATTTCAGAATCTATTAGCAAACTTTCTATTGGTCGTTTAGTGATTTCAAATAAGTATAATAAAAAAATCGGTTTGTTTCAGCCGCAGTCCGTGTAAATGTTATCAAAGTACCCGTTTGTTTCAGCCGCGGTCCGTGTAAATGTGATTAAAGTATCGTGTTACCAACGCCGTTCCGCGGACCTTTAGTTATTATTAATTTTATTATTGTATCAATCGTAGATTAATTATTTCTCATGCTGACACGGCTAGGCACATAATTAATAACACACATTCAACTTTATCGCTCGCAGCATCACGTTGCGATTTACATTGTAATAATAGACGAAGGATAGTTTCCAAACGTCAGCCAATCACCGCCCGCGCTTAATTAAGTTCGAATAACTTCTAATTGTACCGTCAGAACGACTTGAAACTTTGCAGAAATATTCAGAGTAGTATCCCAGACAATCCTACCAAAATTCATCCCGATCCTACCGCTAAAAAAATTGTTACGTGACCGGAAGCACTCCCGCGCTTCCGTCGCAATTTCAGGCGTTTCCGCCCGTCGGATTTCGCCGGGCGCGACATCAAATTAAAGCCCGCGAAAAGCGCTATCCAATGACATAAAGAAAACCCTGGGTCAGCGGGAAAATAAAAAAGTTTTCTTTGTTTAAACTTTTCAACCCCAAGTGACTCAGGCGATTATGACGTCAGAAGCGGACATCCGACCGAGCCGGTTCCAGGAAACACCCTCAGTCGACCGAATAAGAGGGCCCGCGTCCGTTCACTCGCTCTCAGATCCTCCGGGATGGATCATTGACGGGACGGAGTTGGCAACGCTCCTTTCCATACCTATCCTTATTCCTTGCAATTAACGCGGATCGAAACTCTGCCCGACGGCGGAATCGATCTTGATAAATTGTGTTTTCTGGTTTAACTGTATATTCCTTCAATATATGTGTCTTGTTTTTTTTTTTTTTCTGCTAACTAGTGTTCACCCTTTTATTGTCCCTCACCCCGAGAAGCGCGGAGCTAGCCGGACACCCCAGAATCCGCTTCCGGGTTTCGAGGAGCGCCGTTCGGACGATACGGAACCGCCGAGGAACCAACGCCACAGCTAAGGCAATCGTTCCGTCAACTCACCGGTCTTCCGCCAATCGTCTACGACACGGTGGTAACAATGGTTTGTTTCAGCCGCGGTCCGTGAAATATTAATTATCAAAGTATCAGTTTATTTTAGCCGCAGTTCGTGCGTACAAATAACAGATCTTATTCTTATTATTTATTTAACTACAAGTGTCCCCGCAGCTCTATCGAAACATGGAATATCTTGTAAATATTTTGAGGTGCAGGAAAACGTTCGGATAAAAAAATTGTTTACTTCGAAATATACAGTGTGTGTATTTTACGTATTAATAAGAAATGGAAACTCTTTATTTGAAGCTGATTTTTCCTCCTCGTCATTTATTTGAAACGAATCATCCTTGTTCGATTATTATTTATTAGCTCAAATTCATCATAATTATATTTATTCCAGATTTGGTGTTTATGTGAGGCATTTCTTTTCGCTTTAGGTTAGAAACCAAAAGCTCGACACTTCTAAAAGACTAAAAAATTTCATACTCGCTCTGAATGCATTAATCGCTCAGTATACGCCGAGTATAAATATGCATTGAGAATTAAAAAACGAAACACGGTGTAAATAGATACTTTTTTATTTAAAAAGGAAATTTAGAAACTATCTTTGAAAAGTAGTTAATCAGAAGAAGACGCGAGGATTTTCCGGGATTTTCAAAAATAATTAATGCTCATACAATACAGTTTCTAAAGGCACAGTTTTTTTAAACGTACAATAATGAAACACCTTGGTGGAACAATTGGTAACGTTTAATAATAAATTAATAGATTAACATAATCTACAACAAACTAAAACGAAGTAAAAAAAAACAACAATATTTTGTTTTAGAAAACATCAACAAACTACAAACTAGAGTTACATGAAACGTTGCACCGTCGAACGGGACAATGTGGGACAATCGCGACGAGCACATTTTTTTTTTATTTCACAACTTTCTGTTTCTATCTGTGATAGAAAACGTTAAATTGGTCGTGCCGGTTTCCTTATATTTTTTACTGGGCATTATTTTTTCGCATCTGTACCACTTTTCCTCTTAGCTTATCGACGTAAGGCCCAGTTCCAACGAGGACTGACATTTTCTTAGAATTATTTACACCAAATACAGGACCTCAACAATTGGGGCGACCGAGCGGAGTCCCTCACACCCATGTATTTAAAACAACACGAGATATTTTCGGAACGCAATTAAAAAACGGAAACTTCCTCTAAAAAGTAAAACTACGTCCCGCATTGTCCCTTCTCCACGGTTTTTACACGCGCACGTCAATTTTATTCGTTGCTTCTTTGTTTCCGTCGGAATATAAAAAAAATAATTTTTTTCTCTCCTCTCCACTTTCGAGTTCGACCTTGAGGGTGGGCGCGTTTTATTTTCGCCGCTCGTAAAAGCGACTTTCAAGTGGTCGCAAATGCGAGCGCGCGGGTAAATATTTGCGTCGGGCAAAAAACACGGAAAAACGATGCCGCCGCGCAATGTCGGACGTTCTTTTTTCGTCCCGTTAAAATTAGATGAGTATTCGTTCGGCTCACGTTTCACAAATACCTAAGTATCACAGCATCAGGACGACGCGACGGCGCGACGAGGAACCGGCTTCATCAGCTCGCGATGACGTTGCAATCTCTTTGGGGGAATATCACTAGGTCGGAGACGATCGCGAAGGCCAAGAATATCATGTAGATGATGGCGGTGATGAGGCCGGTCTTCCTCGACAACCTGTACTTGGCGAAGAACAGCGTGAAGTACAGGGAGAAGGCGACGAGGATCAACGTAAGTATCGTGTACTCAAGCGAACCAGATTCGATGGTGATGGCACGCTCTTTGTCGCCACCTCCGACGAGCATGGTCTTTATGAACCAGGGCAAGCCGAGAGATAACAAGATGTTCATTGTGTTGGCCCCTAACGCGTTCGACACCCCCATTTTGCCTTCACCTGCAAACATTTTTTACATTATTAACCATGTAACGCAACTCAACTCAACCCAACCCTATAGGATGCTAGGACACAACCCAACCCGTCCCCAATAGGATGGTAGGACCCTGAAGTAACTCGCGCGCTCCGGGCGACCGGATCAAAAAACGGACGGCACCATCAGATTCCTCGCTCCTTTTATGTGAGTTGCTACGCGAAAATTTTGCGCTCCGACGAAGTTTAGGGGTCGAAAAAGTGGTCGGGTGGCGAGAAAATCTTAAAAAGTTGAAAATTCGTCGTTTTCGGGAGTCCACTCGAATCCAGGACCGGATTCGGGGTTGAGCCTTGGTAGATAAAAAGTACGGGCCTTCCACTGCCCATATACGTTCCGAGTTTGATCCGATTCAACCAGTATATAATTTTTTGAAGGCCAAAAATGACCATTTTCGCGAATCCGGACCTGTCCACGCGCTCCGGGTGACCGGATCGAAAAACGGACGCCACCGTCGGATTCCTCGGTCCTTTTGTATGAATTGCTACGCGAGAACTTTGCGCTACGACGATGATTAGGGGTCGAAAAAGTGGTCGGGTGGCGAAAAAATCTTAAAAAGTTCAAAATTCGTCATTTTCGGGGGTCCACTCGAATCCAGGACCGGATCCGGGGTCGAGCTTCGGTAGATGAAAAGTACGGGCCTCCCACTGCACACATACGTTCCGAGTTTGGTCCGATTCAACCAGCATATAAATTTTTGGAGGCCAAAAATGGTCATTTTCGCGAATCCGGATCTGCCCGCGCGCTCCGGGCGACCGGATCGAAAAACGGACGGCACCATCGGATTCCTGGGTCCTTTTATATGAATGGCAGCGCGAGAATTTTGCGCTCCGACGAAGTTTAGGGGTCGAAAAGTGGGCGGGTGGTGGGAAAAGTCTTAAAAAGTTGAAAATTCGTCGTTCTCGGGGGTCCTCTCGAATCCAGGACTGGATCCGGGGTGAAGCCTTGGTAGATGAAATGGACGGGCCTTCCACGGCCCATATACGTTCCGAGTTTGATCCGATTCAACCAGTATATAAATTTTTGAAGGCCAAAAATGGTCAATTTCGCGAATCCGGACCTGCCCGCGCGCTCCGGGCGACCGGATCGAAAAACGGACGGCACCATCGGATTCCTGGGTCCTTTTATATGAATTGCAGCGCGAGAATTTTGCGCTCCGACGAAGTTTAGGGGTCGAAAAGTGGGCGGGTGGTGGGAAAAATCTTAAAAAGTTGAAAATTCGTCGTTCTCGGGGGTCCTCTCGAATCCAGGACTGGATCCGGGGTGAAGCCTTGGTAGATGAAATGGACGGGCCTTCCACTGCCCATATACGTTCCGAGTTTGATCCGATTCAACCAGTATATAAATTTTTGAAGGCCAAAAATGGTCAATTTCGCGAATCCGGACCTGCCCGCGCGCTCCGGGCGATCGGATCGAAAAACGGACGGCACCATCGGATTCCTGGGTCCTTTTATATGAATTGCAGCGCGAGAATTTTGCGCTCCGACGAAGTTTAGGGGTCGAAAAAGTGGTCGGGTGGCGAGAAAATCTTAAAAAGTTGAAAATTCGTCGTTTTCGGGAGTCCACTCGAATCCAGGACTGGATCCGGGGTCGACCCTTGGTAGATGAAATGGACGGGCCTCCCACTGCCCATATACGTTCCGAGTTTGGTCCGATTTAACCAGTATATAAATTTTTGGAGGCCCAAAAATGGTCATTTTCGCGAATCCGGACCAGCCCGCGCGCGCCGGGCGACCGGATCGAAAAACGGACGGCACCATCGGTTTCCTGGGTCCTTTTATATAAATGGCAGCGCGAGAATTTTGCGCTCCGACGAAGTTTAGGTGTCGAAAAGTGGGCGGGTGGTGGGAAAAATCTTAAAAAGTTGAAAATTCGTCGTTTTCGGGGGTCCACTCGAATCCAGGACCGGATCCGGGGTCGAGCTTCGGTAGATGAAAAGTACGGGCCTCCCACTGCACACATACGTTCCGAGTTTGGTCCGATTCAACCAGCATATAAATTTTTGGAGGCCAAAAATTGTCATTTTCGCGAATCCGGACCTGCCCGCGCGCTCCGGGCGTCCTGATCGAAAAACGGACGGCACCATCGGATTCCTGGGTCCTTTTATATGAATGGCAACGCGAGAATTTTGCTCTCCGACGAAGTTTAGGGGTCGAAAAGTGGGCGGGTGGTGGGAAAAATCTTAAAAAGTTGAAAATTCGTCGTTTTCGGGGGTTCCGGGGTCGAGCCTCGATAAGTGAAAAGTACGGTCCACCCACCGTAGATATACGTTCCGAGTTTGGGCCGATTCAACCAGTAAATAATTTTTTAGAGGCCCTGTCAGCGCGCTCCGGGCGACCGGATCGAGAAACAGACGCCACCGTCGCGTCGGATTCCTCGATCCTTTTATGTGAGTTACAACATGAGAATTTTGCGCTCCGACGGTGTTTAGGGATCCCCAGTAGGGTGGTAGGTAACTCAACCAACCCAACTCAATTCTACCCCATGGGATGACAGTGGACCCTAAGGTAACCCAAGCCTCCCCAACGGGGTAGTTATAAATACGAACCTTTTCTGGATAGGATTGCTATGGACACGGCTTCCGGTAGGCAACCACCAGCGGCCAATAAAGTCAACCCCAAAACCGCATCTGGTATTTTGAACGTCCCCCCTATCACAGATATCATCCAAGATACCAGATAGGAGTTGCTGCCGATCCAAACGATGCACATGACGAAAGTCAGGGGGAACACCCGCGGGTATTTCTTCGGGTCGGGGACCGTGCAGTACAGGACGAACCTGATGGGCCAGGTGAAGTAGAACATACCCCTGCCGTACCATTTACCCTTCGGCCTGGCGAAGATGTTGTACTCTTCCTCGTCGGTCGAGCTGACGCTCCTGCGCCGCCCTTCGTTCGCCTCGGCGTCGGTGAACTTCAAGGGGGGCGCGTCCACGTACTGGCCGGAAATGTGGTCGATTTGGATCTTCATGTCGTCGGTGGCCCTGTGGCAGCATTCTGTAACAACGACAGCACCCATGCTAGTCTGGATTTGTTGGGAAATCGCCGGGGCGACTGACCTTTTCGGCGAATCGTGCACTGGTCGACGACCTTGAACACCACCTTCGAGATCCGGTCGTTCTGGTACATTACGAAGAAGTAGACGAAGTAGGCGATGAACAAGGCGAGGCCTTCGTACCAGAAGACGGCGCCGTCCCAGGTGATCAAGACCAGGAAGATGACGGCGCAGATGTAGATGAAGCAGTCCCTCGTCAGGGGCCACCACGCGATCTTAATGGGCTAAAGCGAAATTGTAGGACGTCAGCTGATAGGTACATTGACTCCTCAAATAAATTTGGCAAATACTTGAGATCAGTCAGCGTTGAATACACAAAGATTAGGGATCGGTTAAAAAAAATAACGCCTGTCAGATAAGGCTCGTTAATTTAGCTGTTGAGATAGTGGGTTTTGTTTTGTTGTTGTGGCTTATGTAATGCGAGTCTATGAAGAAGTTGAATGGGGTGCGTCAATCTATTGAATAGACCTAACCGTTGCGCTACTTACTGATGCTGCAAACAATCCTCCTACACTGGCGACACCTAGCGTGTTGAACATCGACGATCCAACGATGGTGCCAATCCCAATGTCGGAGTGAGTTATGAACGTTCCTATGATGTTAACGAACAATTCCGGCGCCGAGGTGGCGATGGCCATGAACGTAGCGGCGGCGACGTCCTATAAAAAAGCCAAATTTCATATTTTGATAATGCCATCGGCTTTCAGTAAATTAAAACAACTGAGATAAGATAGCGATCTGAGAAGGTCGTCCTTACCTCGGACAGGTTGAGCGCGTCGCAGATCTTCTCCACGCAGGGGATGAAGTACCTGTCGCAGATGACGGCGATGAAGCAGAAGCAGTAGAAGCCGACGAGGAAGGGGATGAGGATGGCCCCCTGCTTGCGCTGTTCGTGCGTGAAGAAGGTGGGGAAGTCTTCGAGAGAGCTCTCGCAGATCAAGGTCGCGTTGATCACTTTGGGCGGGTCGTCCGTCGTCGTCGTGGTGGGGGATTGTTCTTCTACTTCGAGGTTGCCGATCACGTGGGAGAGGGAGAGTATTTCGAGATTTTTCATGAGATCGATGTGGATTCTGTCGCTCGCTTCCGTCACCGACGGATTCGTCTCGCTGGCATCTACAAGGCGTTTCAACTAGAAATCAAAGTTTCCAACTGGACTCGTCCAATACTAACCGTGTGACCTTGAAAAAGACACGACGAGCGAGATTATGCACGCTCTTATTAAGTTTCTGCTCATTTTGTAGTTTCGGATTGTTACGGTTACGGTGGTTCAGACGACCGCCGGGGCCTTCTAGGTTGGCAGCACCTGATTAGTTTGCCCCTCCATGGTGTACCATTTCACACGCAAATCTGAAACAATAGGAAAATTAATTATGGGTTCAATTTACTTAGACACACTTAATAGACAGATCATTATTTACACCTTTCTTTACTTCCCGACACGGGAATTAATCAATTCCGGCCGTACACGAGACAGGACCGGATCAGGGGTCGAAACCAACGGCGGCATCGGAAAGAGCGTCCTCGAAAACGTCCCCGGCGCGGCGTTCACTTTGTCAAAATTGCGCCCGCAAGAAATCGTGAAGGGAAAAGTGCGAGGCAGGGGCCCCTTCAAAAAATCACATCTCCCCTCAATGAATTAATCTAGGGAAAGTGCTCGGTGGTTACGTACCCGAAGGACGGCCCCTGCGTTTAAGAGAGTTTAAACAAATTCTAACGTCAGGTTGGAGAGAAAATCTTAAAAAAGAGAAAAAAATCGTCGAATCCAGGACCGGATCCGGGGTCGAAACCGATAGCGGCTCGGGAAAGTGCTAGGTGGTTACGTACCCGAAGGACGGACCCAGCGTCTGAGAGAGTTCAAACAAATTCTAAGGTCAGATTTTAGGAAAAACATAAAGAAAAGAGAGAAAATCGTCGTTTTCGGGGGTCCACTCGAATCCAGGACCACGTCCGGGGCTGAGCCTCGGTAGATAAGAAGCACGAGCTATCGTACGCGTACTTTTCGAGTTTGGTCCAATTCGGCCAGTAAACAATGTTCCTGGAATCTTTTTATGGCCAAAAACGGTCGTTTTCGCGAATCCGAACCTGTCCGCCAGCTCTGGACGACCGGATCGAAAAACGGACCGCACCATCGGATTCCTCGGTCCTTTTATATGAATTACTACGCGAAAGTTTTGCGCTCCGGCGAAGTTTAGGGGTCGAAAAAAATTCCCGGAAAGTAGTCTGATGGTGGGAAAATTTTGAAAAGCTGAAAATTCGTCATTTTCGGGGGGCCACTTGAATCGAGGGCCGGATCCGGAGTCGAGCTTCGGTAGAGGAAAAGTACGGGCCACCCTGCGTACACATACGTTCCGAGTTTGGTCCGATTTAACCAGCAAATAATTTTTTAAGGGGAAAAACGGTCATTTTCGCGAATCCGGACCTGTCAGCGCGCTCCGGGCGACCAGATCGACAAACGAACCGTACCGTCGGATTCCTGGGTCCTTTTCTATGAGTTGCAACGCGAAAATCTTGCGCTCCGACGAGGTTTAGGTCGAAAAGAATTCCCGAAAACTGGTCTGCAATGTGCTTATCCTCGTTTCGCTTCCGGAAGCGGCGATCGCCCCCAAGAATCGTCCCAAGGATGTGTCTGGAGAAAGTATTTACCAATTTTCATGGAATCGACTCGGTCACCCGCAATATCGAAAAAAATCGTCATTTTTCCGTAATGTCGAAACCGATCTCGAAAAAGGCGAGAACCGCAGACGTGGTTGTCAAGAACACACAAGCGGCTCATCAAAACATCAACATATTATATATTTTTGAAATCAGGAAGAAATGACCTTTCATCTCGGCGAACAATACACAGGGCATTCCATTAAAGAAACTCAAGTTGCATTTGCTTTCTCCACTTTGCGATGCGCTTTTGTTTCTTGTGATAACTCTAGAAGATAGTGTGGATGAAGCCCTACAACTTTCGTATTTAAACTTCTTTTCTAGCTCCTAAAATGAAGCGTCCAGGTGGGGTGCAAAATATTTTCTTTTGAAAGGCGTGTACACTGCAGTCGAAAAGTTTTTGTCTCGGCTTCCCGTCGCGCGTTTTTTGTTTTTGAAAAACGATGTTTACGTTCGAGCGATTGAGAGGCACTAAATACCAAAGTAATTCGAATGAGGACGTCCTAAAAATATCGTCCTTCGCGATCCGATAATTTCACACAAGATAATGTTTCGCCACGAAAATATATTTAAAGGCGATTATTTTTAAATAAGAAGGGAAACCAAATTAAAAAAAAAAAGAAAACTGAAACAACATTTTTGTGAACGTACACTGTAGTCCAAAAATTTTTGGTCCCTCGCGCGATGTTTACAAATCTTTTTCAGTTTTAGCAAACGACGATGTGCATTCGAGTGTTCGACATGTAACCAAGCGATTTACTGTTTTCCAGGCCACCTTGATTTTTTTAAACATTAATTTATTGACTCCTTAAACTCGAATATGTCACAAACGACTCGTCCAAATATCAACAAGTTATATATTTTTGAAATCAGAAAAAAATCATCTTTCATCTCGGCGAACAATACTTAGGGCATTCCATTAAAAAAGCGCAAGTTGCAGTCTTTTTCTCCATTTTGCGATTCGCTTTTGTTTCTTGTGATAACTGTAGAAGATAGTATGGATGAAGCCCTACAACTTTTGTATTTAAACTTTTTTTCTAGCTCCTAAAATGAAGCGTCCAGGTGGGGTGCAAAATATTGTATTTCGAAAGGCGTGTACACTGCGGTCGAAAAGTTTTTGTCCCGTCTTCCCCACGCGCGTTTTCTGTTTTTGAAAAACGATGTTCGCGTTCGCGTGATTAAGAGGCGGTAAGTACCGAAGCAATCCGGGTAAGGTCGCGTTCTGTATTGTCTATTGCGATCGGTCCTTTCACACAAAATAATGTTTCGCTACGAAAATGTATTTAAAAGAGGCTTGTTTTTTTTAGAGGTTTAAAGGAGAAGAGACCGATCGTTAAAACATGAAAACAGAAACGGAATTTCTGTAAACGTACACTGCCGTCGAAAAGTTTCGGGTCTCTCGCGCGATGTTTGCGAAAAAGAAAATTCATGATCACCGTTTTGATTACCAAGTGATGATATTCGATCGCGAGTGGCTGAAGCGCAACGAATTAATAAAGATTTTTTCTTTATTTTTCTAAACGTTGATTTGTCGATGCTTCAAGCTCCAATATGTTGCAAACGGCTCAACCAAACATCAACATGTTATATATTTTTGAAATCAGGAGGGAACGATCTTTCATTTTGGCGAAAGATACACGGGGTGTTTCATTAGAAAAAACACAGGTCGCATCTTTTTCTCCGCCTTGCGATGCGCTTTTGTTTTCTGCGATAGCTCTGCGAGATAGTACGGATGAAGCCCTACAACTTTTGCGTTGAAAGTTTTCCTCTAGCTCCTAAACTGAAGCCTCCAGTGGGGGTGCAAGTTATTTAAAAGAAAAGGACATGTACACTACAGTCGAAAAGTTTTTGGGCACCTTCCCTCGTCTTCATATTTTTTAATGTTCAAGCCTCATACTATTTCTAAATGTTTTTTTTTTATGTTTAAAATGTCTGATTTATGGATATTCCACAATTATTAATTTTGTTTTTTGTTATTATCTCTTAACACGAAATTGTACCTTTACTTATTTTTTGGGCTTGTTTTCGTACCTTCTTCTTCTTATTTATTTTATTGTCTTTTTGTACTTTTTGTAGGGGCACTTTTGTATACGTACATGGAGTATCACTTTAAACTCTAAATTATTAAATGGAAACAAAAATCTTCTCGGGCGTATCCACGAAAGAATTTCAAACTTTCATCGCAACGTAAACATTCCCATGTGATAACGGGCTCGAGCGGAAGGCCCCTTGTCAAAACGCAGATGTTAAAGTAAATAAGCAACTTAAATGGGGACAAGAGGCTCTCGATAGTTGATGTTTTTAGTAACTTTAATAATCTAGTTGTATTTGGTTTTTGTTACAAGACATACACAGAGGTTTCAGTCAAACAACAAACATTTCTCCGGTGTTCCGTCCGCAGGTACCCTATTCTCTCCTCGACTCTTTCATCTTCTTCATTGCTTCGTAGATGCCGCATTTAAGGATGGCATCACAGCTCAGCAACTTCCCGAGCAGCTCCAGCTCGTCGCATTCCATGCCATTCCAACTCGACGGGGTTGTTTCCTTTCTCTTCTTCCTTCCAAGTCGGGGGCCGAACCATAACGAAGACGTCTTAATTTTCTCGGAGTTGCCAATTACGCCGCCGTCGTCGTACGCACATACCAAGTAGTTGCTGCACAAGAGCAAGGCACAAAACACCAGGACGATTCGCTGCATGGTACTGGATGATATTGAGGGGGTTTCGCCGCGTTTTATACCGGGGCTTGACGCAACAGTCGTCGGGGGTGGCTTTTCAATAAATGAAACACCTGTTGCGACCGCAAAGCAAGATTAAGCTTTCCACGTTCGCGAACGATAGAAAAATCAGTCAATACAGAAAGGTTCCTTGAATTTAATTTAATTTTACGCACGCCCACGTTTTCTACGTTCTAAATTAAACTCTCGATTGTAGCGAGGAATGCCGAAAATTAAGTAGAGGATTAAATTATTTTTTTTCTTTGCTTGTACGTTTCAGATTGAAGAAGTCGTCTCTCGTCCTAATCACGTTCTGTAATTTTACGAGCGATAAAAATCACTTGTCCTTGCAGATAACGCTTTTATTAATAGCAGACCGAATAAATCCCAGATCGATTATTACTCCTTGTAACACTCGGCCCGAGTTTGCATCTCATCTTGATAAGTAATTTCGGTTTGTTGTCGCGTTCAAAGGCAAAACCAAAATTCAAAGCCTGAACTCGTGCTTCAAGATAAACTTGCGTTTAAAGCCGAGAGCGAAACTTATTTAACAATGAGGCCCCGAAATAATTACGCGCCTCGCAAGTCGCAAAGTTTCCAGAGACTTTGTCGAGGACGAATAAAATTTTAGCTGCCGGCGCCCGCCGTTTTATTTACGAGCGAAATCATTATTGTCAAGTAAGTTTTCGGCGGTCCTTTGTCCTTCTTCCCCCTCGGGCGATAGGTATTTGTTTTCGAGGAGAAGCGATGTTTACGATGGAGCGATCGTGAGGCGGTTAATACCGAAATGGTCCAGATAAGGTCCTATCGCGATCGAATACTTTCGCACGCAATAATATTTTGCTGTTGCGAAAATAAATTTAAGTATTTTTTAGAGGAGAAGGCAAACCAAATCGTAAAAGTGCGAAAACCCAGACCAAATTCCTAACGTAAATGTACACTGCGGTCGAAAAGTTTTCGGCCCCTTACGCAATGTTTACAAAAGAAAAGCTTCTAAGTCACCGTTTTAGCTTCAGCAAATGACAATACGATTTGCATGTCTGAAACGTAACCAAATTAATTGGTAATGGAGTTTTTTTCCAGGCCGACTTGATAATTGAGACGTCAAAGTTAAATATGTTACAAGCAGCTAATGAAAACTTCAACATATTATATATTTTTGAAATCAGGCAAACGCGGTCTTTCATTTCGGCGAACAACACATAGGGCGTTCCATTAAAAAAAAACGCAAATTGCATTTTTTCTCCAGTTTGCGTTGCGCTTTTGTTTCCTGCGATAACGCCAAAAGATAGTGCGGATGAAGCCCTACAACTTTTGCCTTTAAAGTTTTTCCCTAGCTCCTAAAATGAAGCCTCTGGGCGGGGGTACAAAATATTTTCTGTACACTGCGGTCGAAAAATTTTTGGTCCCTCACGCGATGTTTGCGAAAAAAACTTCCAACTCATTATTTTAGCTTTAGTAAACGACGGTGCGCATTCGAATGTTCGAAACGTAACCGGGCCGACTTGATTTTTTGAAACTTTAAAGTCGAATACGTCGCAAACGGCTCATCGAAACATCAACGTGTTATACATTTTTGAAATCAGGAAGAAATGATCTTTCATTTCAGCGAACAATATACCGGGCGTCCCGTTAAATAAACTCAAGTTGCATTTGTTTTCTCCACTTTGCGATTCCCTTTTGTTTCTTGCGATAACTCCGAAAGATAGTACGGATGAAGCCCTACAACTTTTGCGTTTGAAATTTTTCTCTAGCTCTTAAACCGAAGCCTCTGGGTGGGGTGCAAAATATTTTCTGTACACTGCGGTCGAAAAGTTTGCGATCTTTGCAAAAAAAAACTTCTACATCAATTATTTCAGCTTTAGCAAGCGGCGATACGCATTCGAATGTTCGAAACGTAAACAAATGAATTAAGAATACACTTTCTTTCCAGGCCAACTTGATTTTTTGAAACTTTAAAGCCAAATATGTCACAAGCGGCTCATCAAAACGTCAACATGTTATACATTTTTGAAATCAGGAAGAAATGATTTTCCATTTCAGCGGACAATACACCGGGCGTTCCGTTAAATAAACTCAAGTTGCATTTGTTTTCTCCACTTTGCGATTCCATTTTGTTTCTTGTGATAACTCCCAAAGATAGTACGGATGAAGCCCTACAACTTTTGCGTTTGAAATTTTTCTCTGGCTCTTAAAGCGAAGCCTCTGGGTGGGGTGCAAAATATTTTCTGTACACTGCGGTCGAAAAGTTTGCGATCTTTGCAAAAAAAAAAACTTCTACATCAATTATTTCAGCTTTAGCAAGCGACGATACGCATTCGAATGTTTGAAACGTAAACAAATGAATTGAGAATACACTTTCTTTCCAGGCCAACTTGATTTTTTGAAACTTTAAAGCCAAATATGTCACAAACGGCTCATCAAAACGTCAACGTGTTATATATTTTTGAAATCGGGAAGAAATGATCTTTCATTTCGACGAACAGTACACAGGGCGTTCCGTTAAGAAAACGCAAGTTGCATTTGTTTTCTCCACTTTGCGATGCGCTTTTGTTTCTTGCGATAACTCCAAAAGATAGTATGGATGAAGCCCTACAACTTTTGAGTTTAAAGTTTTTCATTAGCTCTTAAAACGAAGCCTCTGGGTGGGGTGCAAGATATTTTGTGTACACTGCAGTCGAAAACTTTTTGGTCCCTCACCCGATGTTTGCAGAAAAAAAACTTCTGAATCATTATTTTAACTTTAGCAAACGACGATACGCATTCGAATGTTTGAAGCGTAACCAAATGAATTAAGAATTAACTTTTTTTCTAGGCCGACTTGATTTTTTGAAACTTTAAAGTCAAATATCTCACAAATGGCTCATCAAAACATCAATATATTATATATTTTTGAAATCAGGAAGAAATGGTCTTTCATTTCGGCGAACAATACACAGGGCATTCCGTTAAAAAAACGCAAGTTGCATTTGTTTTCTCCACTTTGCGATGCGCTTTTGTTTCTTGTGATAACTCTAAAAGATAGTATGGATGAAGCCCTACAACTTTTGTATTAAAATTTTTTCTCTAACTCCTAAAATGAAGCGTCTAGGTGGGGTGCAAAATATTTTCTTTTAAAAGTCGTGTACACTGCAGTCGAAAAGTTTTTGTCTCGTTTTCCCCTCGCGCGCTTTTTGTTTTTGAAAAACGATGTTTACGTTCGAGCGATTGAGAGGCACTAAATACCAAAGTAATTCGAATGAGGACGTCCTAAAAATATCGTCCTTCGCGATCCGATATTTTCACTCAGAATAATGTTTCGCCACGAAAATATATTTAAAAGCGATTATTTTTAAATACGGACACCAAATTAAAAAAAAAAGAAAACTGAAACAAAAGTTTTGTAAATGTACACTGTAGTCGAAAAGTTTTTGGTCCCTCTTTAGAAGTTTTTTCAGTTTTAACAAACAACGATATGCATTCGAGTATTCGACACGTAACCAAGCGAATTAGTGTTTTCCAGGCCACCTTGATTTTTTTTAACATTAATTTATTGACTCCTTAAACTCGAATATGTCACAAACGACTCGTCCAAATATCAACAAGTTATATATTTTTGAAATCGGAAAAAAATTAACTTTCATCTCGGCGAAAAATACATAGGGCATTTCATTAAAAAAACGCAAGTTGCAGTCTTTTTCTCCATTTTGCGATTCGCTTTTGTTTCTTATGATAACTGTAGAAGATAGTACGGATAAAGCCCTACAACTTTCGTATTTAAACTTTTTTTCTAGCTCCTAAAATGAAGCGTCCAGGTGGAGTGCAAAATATTGTTTTTTGAAAGGCGTGTACACTGCAGTCGAAAAGTTTTTGTCTCGGCTTCCCGTCGCGCGTTTTTTGTTTTTGAAAAACGATATGTTTACGTTCGAGCGATTGAGAGGCACTAAATACCAAAGTAATTCGAATGAGGACGTTCTAAAAATATCGTCCTTCGCGATCCGATAATTTCACACAAGATAATGTTTCGCCACGAAAATATATTTAAAAGCGATTATTTTTAAATACGAAGGAAACCAAATTAAAAAAAGAAAAGAAAACTAAAACAAAATTTTTGTGAACGTACACTGTAGTCGAAAAATTTTTGGTCCCTCGCGCGATGTTTACAAATCTTTTTCAGTTTTAGCAAACGACGATATGCATTCGAGTATTCGACACGTAACCAAGCGAATTAGTGTTTTCCAGGCCACCTTGATTTTTTTTAAACATTAATTTATTGACTCCTTTAAACTCGAATATGTCACAAACGACTCGTCCAAATATCAACAAGTTATATATTTTTGAAATCGGAAAAAAATTATCTTTCATCTCGGCGAACAATACTTAGGGCATTCCATTAAAAAAACGCAAGTTGCAGTCTTTTTCTCCATTTTGCGATTCGCTTTTGTTTCTTGTGATAACTCTAGAAGATAGTACGGATGAAGCCTTACAACTTTCGTATTTAAAGTTTTTTTCTAGCTCCTAAAATGAAGGGTCCGGGTGGGGTGCAAAATATTTTCTTTTGAAAGGCGTGTACACTGCAGTCGAAAAGTTTTTGTCCCGTCTTCCCCTCGCGCGTTTTTTGTTTTTGAAAAACGACTTTCGCGTTCGAGTGATTGAGAGGCGGTAAATACCAAAGTAATTCGAATGACGACATCCTAAAAATATCGTCCTTCGCGATCCGATAATTTCACACAAGATAATGTTTCGCCACGAAAATACATTTAAAGGCGATTATTTTTAAATAAGAAGGGAAACCAAATTAAAAAAAAAAGAAAACTCAAACAACATTTTTGTGAACGTACACTGTAGTCGAAAAATTTTTGGTCCCTCGCGCGATGTTTACAAATCTTTTTCAGTTTTAGCAAACGACGATATGCATTCGCGTGTTCGACACGTAACCAAGCGAATTAGCTTTTTCCAGGCCACCTTGATTTTTTTTTAACATTAATTTATTGACTCCTTAAACTCGAATATGTCACAAACGACTCGTCCAAATATCAACAAGTTATATATTTTTGAAATCGGAAAAAAATTATCTTTCATCTCGGCGAACAATACTTAGGGCATTCCATTAAAAAAACGCAAGTTGCAGTCTTTTTCTCCATTTTGCGATTCGCTTTTGTTTCTTGTGATAACTGTAGAAGATAGTATGGATGAAGCCCTACAACTTTTGTATTTAAACTTATTTTCTAGCTCCTAAAATGAAGCGTCCAGGTGGGGTGCAAAATATTTTCTTTTGAAAGGCGTGTACACTGCGGTCGAAAAGTTTTTGTCCCGTCTTCCCCACGCGCGTTTTTTGTTTTTGAAAAACGATGTTCGCGTTCGCGTGATTAAGAGGCGGTAAGTACCGAAGCAATCCGGGTAAGGTCACGTTCTGTATTGTCTATTGCGATCGGTCCTTTCACACAAAATAATGTTTCGCTATGAAAATGTATTTAAAAGAGGCTTGTTTTTAAAGGTTTAAAGGTTTAAAGGAGAAGAGACCGATCGCTAAAATGTGAAAACAGAAACGGAATTTCTGTAAACGTACACTGCCGTCGAAAAGTTTCGGGTCTCTCGCGCGATGCTTGCAAAAAAGAAAATTCATGATCACCGTTTTGGTTACCAAGTGATGATATGCGATCGCGAGTGGCTGAAGCGCAACGAATTAATAAAGATTTTTTCTTTATTTTTCTAAATGTTGATTTGTCGATGCTTCAAACTCCAATATGTTGCAAACGGCTCAACCAAACATCAACGTGTTATATATTTTTGAAATCAGGAGGAAACGATCTTTCATTTTGGCGAAAGATGCACGGGGTGTTTCATTAGAAAAAACACAGGTCGCATCTTTTTCTCCACCTTGCGATGCGCTTTTGTTTTCTGTGATAGCTCTACGAGATAGTACGGATGAAGCCCTACAACTTTTACGTTGAAAGTTTTCCTCCAGCTCCTAAAATGAAGCGTCCAGTGGGGGTGCAAGTTATTTAAAAGAAAAGGACATGTACACTACAGTCGAAAGGTTTTTGGCCACCTTCCTTCGCCTTCATATTTTTTGACGTGAGTCATATTTTTTTAATGTTCAAGCCTCACACTATTTCTAAATGTTTTTTTTTTAATGTTTCTAATGTCCTACATTTAGCATTATCTCGCGATATGTAAATTATACTTTTACTTATTTTTTGGGCTTGTTTTCGTACCTTTTTTTCTTCGTATTCGTTTTATTATCGAAGTTTTTCCGAAAATTAGATCTCGTAGCAAAATTCTTCGACTGGCTGCAAGTATGTGGCTATTTTTTTTAATTTGTTTCTCGTCTTCATTCGGTTTACTATTTCCCGAGAGTATAATTAAAATAATTCGTGTAATGCAAACACTTGATCCGTCTGATGTCATTGTGGCGACCTCTTACATTATCGAATCACCTTTACCATTAGTTACATATCGTACATAGGTATTTAATAGCTATTAAACTTTTCTGAGATTCCATGCATTTTAATTTTTTTCGCATTCTTATACAAGTACCTTCCAGTAAGTAAATAATCAATAAATAATTCAGATTTCTAATGAATTCTAATGTTATGTATGGTTTAACACAATTGTTGTTAAACGAATAGTTTTTCGCGGAAGCAAAGCACGAGCAAACAATAACACCTTGTTTACCGAAAACGAGTGCAAATAACAAATTACTGATGCGACGAAGTCGAACTTGAGGTTTAGTTTCATTAATATTAAATTAAAAGTCGAAAATAAATTGCAACTGCTTTTAAATAGTTGAATAAAAAATTGTGTAATTGAATTATTCGAAAAATGAACTTGAAACGGGCTTATCTTCGTTTATTTATTTATTTTTTTTTGCGCAAAGATACTTTTGAGACAATGAACCGAACGAGGCGAGGGAGGGAAGGTGTGCGCAAAAAAGTGGTAAACATAACACAATTTTTATCATCGCCGTTCACGTTATCTACCTGCCACCGCTCAACAGGGCGATGCGTGATTCCGACAAGGAAGTGGAGCGATAAAGTCCGCGATTGTGATAGGCGGAGATAAGAACGCGATTTCAATTGTGTCATTATGAGGAAAGCAGACAATCGAATCGCGAATATCTTAATCGCTTCAATCTAGATTTGACCAATTTTGACCAGACCTCCTGGCTACTCAAATCGGGACTTAGCCCATGCATTCTTAGCACTCTAAATATGCACTCGTATGAAGCTATTGGTGGAAACATTAATTAAAAAAAAAATCTATAGATTTGACCAATTTGCCAAAAAATTGGCGCGAGTTTCGCGAGCAGAAATGATTCGGTGATTCAGAAACTGAAGCTTCCACCTTTCAATTTTTATCAGCAATGATATAACGCTTTGTAAGAGATTAAAAAAGTCCGTAATCTAAGCGTTTGAAATACTTTCGCGGAGGTTCATGGAAATCCAAATAGTTTTGAGAACGGTGCGTTTCGACACGTCGCTCGTTGAAGCACAAAGCCACTTCTTTTTTTAAATCAGTTAATTTACTTTTTCCCATCGACCATCGACGAACATTTAGGATGAACGATTTCAATTACTCATAACTGATTCGTCCTTGATTATCTTTGTCGTTGAAGGCCAGACAAGAACGCAAAATAAATCTGTCGTAAGTTATAACCACGGTTAGGCGGATCGGATTCCGCTCGCGCTAGCGCAAGAGCGTCACGTCTAAGTGCAGTCGATACGGGAATAGCAAATAACGTTCAGTGTTTAATTTTTAATTCGAAAATACGAAATCTTGTTTAAATTTAACAATTTCTTACGCGATGGAATTAAAATTTCGTCCGACGCTTATGGATAAAACGAGCCAGCGCGATGATCGTACATAAACATGCACAGTATAAGCGGCGACCCAGGCGGACTGTTGCAAGCGGAATCTCATCCTCCTAACCCTGGTTATAACTACATTTAAAAGTCAAGGGCGCCATTTTGCAAGCGTGGTACGTACTGTTACATTTCGTTTTTTTTTTTTTCATAAATACTCATCGACATTCTGAAATTAAAAAAAAGAAAAGAAAAAATCCACGAAAGAAGAAGAAAGGTTAAGGCTTCACCACACAGTCGCGACGTCACACGGCCGGGTTTTGACCTGAACTGTAAAGAGAATGAAGACCTCAGTTACGGCTGCCCGAATGAACAAATTTTTGGGATTGCTTTGGCAAATCAATAGAAAAAAAACTGCAACATTTCTTCCGTGGATGAAGAAAAGAGACGTCCGCGAAAAACTGGAAAGAAAAACGTAGAAATTCAAAGAAAGAAGAAAACAAGAGAGTTCACCCGAACGAACAAAATTTTGGGATTGTTCTTGCGGATCAATTCGAAAAAACTGCAACATTTCTTCCGTGGAAGAAGAAACAAGACATCCGCGAAAGAACCCGAAAGAAAAACGTAGAAATTCAAAGAAAGAAGAAAAAATGAGACTTCACCCGAACGAACAAAATTTCGGAATTGCTTTGGCGAATCGATTCAAACAAAAACTGCAACATTTCTTCTCTGGAAGAAGAAAAGACATCCGCGAAGAACTGAAAAGAAAAACGTAGAAATTCAAAGAAAGAAGAAAAGATATAAGACATCACCCGAATGAATATAATTTTGGGATTCCTTTGGCGAATCAATTAAAAAAAAAAAAAACCTGCAACATTTCTTCCCTGGAAGAAGAAAAAAGACACCTGCGGCGAAGAACTCAAAAGAAAAACATAGAAATATTTTTGCCAGAGAATACAACATTTCTTCTCTGAAAGAACAGAGTATAGAAAGAAAGAAGGAAGGAAGAAAGTCGCTCGTGAAGAAGAATACCTATAAGAAGAAAGGTCGCGGAAATTCTTTCTTTACATTTATCCGCAATCACGCTACTCAAAGAAAGAAGAAAGAAAGACATCCGCGAAGAACACTGAAGAAATCAATTTAAAGAATGAAGGCTTCACTTACGTTTACCGAAACAAACAAAATTGTTGAATTCAATTCAAAAAGCTACAACATTTTCTTCTCTGGAAGAACCGAATATAGAAAGAAGAAAGGAAGGAAGAAAGTCACCTGAGAACAATACAAGAAGAAAAATCGAAGAAATTCAAAACGAGGACGAAAAGAATGTAACTTTTGTGTCTGCCCGCAATCGAGCTACTCAAAGAAAGAAAGAAGAACACAAACTTTAAAGGAAGAAGAAAGACTGAGACTTCAGTCTTACGTTTACCGGAACGAACAAAGCTGTCGGGTTCGATTAAAAAAGTAGCAATATTTTCTTCTTTGGGAAAACAAAACGTAGAACGAAGGAAGAAGAATGTATGAAGAAGAATCGAGGAAACTCAAAACAAGAAGGAAAAGACCGAAACCTTCATTATATCCGCCCGCAATCACGTTACACGCAACAAAGAAAGAAGCAAGAAAGACATCGGTGAAGAACACAGAGTTTAAAGAAAGAAGAAAGGCCGAGACTTCGGTTGCGTTCACCGGAATAAACTAAACTGTCGGATTCGATGAAAAAACCAACAATATTTTCTTCTCTCGAAAAACAAAATGTGGAACGAAGGAAGGAAGAAAGTAACCTGAGAAGAATAGAAGAAGAAAAATCGAGAAAATTCGAAACGAGAAGTTGAAGAACACAAACTTTAAAGAAAGACGAAACACTGAGATTTCATTTACGTTTACGTTTCAATTCAAAAAACTACGAAAGTTTCCTCTCCGGAAAAACAGAATATAGAAACAGAGGAAGAAAGAAAGTCACCTGAGAAGAATATAAGAAGAAAAATCGAGGAAATTCGAAACAAACTTTAAAGGAAGAAGAAAGACTGGGACTTCAGTCTTACGTTTACCGGAATGAACAAAGCTGTCGGATTCGATGAAAAAACCAACAATATTTTCTTCTCTCGAAAAACAAAATGTGAAACGAAGGAAGGAAGAAAGTAACCTGAGAAGAATATAAGAAGAAGAATCGAGGAAACTCAAAACAAGAAGGAAAAGACCGTAACCTTCATTAAATCTGCCCGCAATCACGTTACTCGAACAAAGAAAGAAGCAAGAAAGACATCGGTGAAGAACACAAAGTTTAAAGAAAGAAGAAAGGCCGAGACTTCGGTTGCGTTTACCGGAATAAACTAAACTGTCGGATTCGATTAAAAAAGCAACAATATTTTCTTCTCCGGAAAGGCAAGGAAGAAGGAAAGTCACCTGAGAAGAATATAAGAAGAAGAATCGAGGAAGTTCAAAACTAGAAGGAGAAGAACGTAACTTTCATTATATCTGCCCCAAACACGTTACTCGAATAAAGAGAGAGGGAAGAAAGACATCGGTGAAGAACACAAACTTTAAAGAAAGAAGAAAGTCTGAGTCTTCGATTACGTTTAAAACGGAATAAACTAAACTGTCGGATTCAATTTCAAAAAAACTGCAATATTTTCTTTCCCTAGAAAAGCAAACTATAGAAAGAAGGAAGAAAGAAAGAAGATTATAAAAAGAAAAATCGCAGAAATTCAAAACACGTAGGAAAAGACCGCCTGCAATGAAACTGCTCAACGAAGGAAGCAAAGAAAGAAAGACACCTGTGAAGAAAACGAAAGAAAAACATTCTGGAGAAAGAAGAAAGACTGAGGCTACAGTTACTTCCATCGAAATAAAACCGAAATTTTCAGAGTTTTTTCGCGAATCAATTCAAGAAACCGCAATTCTTTTTTTTTGTAGAAGTCCAGACTATAGGACGAAGGAAGAAAAAAGAAGAAAAATCGGAGAAATTCAAAGAATGATGGAAAAGACTGAAGTCATCAGTTCTTAGGCTTTTGGCTAACGCTAAGGCTTTTAAATCCTCTTTTTTTTTTGAATTGTCGTCTTTTTCGTCTTCCTTTGTTTCTTGGCCTTAATGGTATCCATGGTGTTATTCTTCTTCTTCTTCGGTTTTCCTACCGTTACATGTCCTACCCTTCCATATACCTTACGATCTTTTCTATTTTTTGCTCCTCTGTTATATTTGGACCTAGTTTTGTCCCCATTATGTTCCTTTCTATTATCCTCTTCTTCTTCTTCTTCCTGTAGTGTACTCAACATATCTCTATAAAAAATCTTTCCGTAGTTTTCCTACCTTTTTCCTCCCATTTCATCCTCTATTTTTTTGCTCCTCTGTTATATTTAGTCCTAGTTTTGTCTCCATTGTTTTCCTTTCCATTCTCTTCTTCTTCTTCTTCTTCCTCTACTGTACTCAACATACCTCTATAAAAATCTTTCCGTAGGTTTCCTACCTTTTGGGTTTTTCTTTTCCTTTTAGTTCAGAATTTCTTTTAGACAAGGTAAGCAATACTAGCAGCCAGCCAAATATTGAATACCATAGTACATTTTGACAAACAAAACACTGATGTGGTCGCCGATGAGGATCCTACCAAGGGTCTCCCTTGGAGTTTGATCCATTTTTTTATCTACAATTGAACTGAGGTCCTTATTCTTCAGCCTTTTACTATACGATCTCCTTCCTTGAAGGTCTTCTTCTTGCGTACACTCTCACTCCCTCTCATTTGCTGCACTTAATGATAATTGTCTTCTTCTGTTTCTTCCTCTTCATTTCTTCCTTGTGCCTTTTCACAGGCATAGCTCTTTTCTTTGTCCTCCATTGTTTTCGTGTCTCCTTGTTCCTTTCAACTCATTTAGTGTCTTTTTCCGTGTGCCCTATCCAACTCTATCTACTATTTGATCCAATCACGTTTTCCTTTTCACCTCTAATATCTTCTTAGACGTTTTCGCAGGATCCATACCAGCTCAGTTGGCTCTTCTCAATCCCTTTGAATATAGGACTCATGCTCCAAAGTCTCTGTTTCTTTTACGATTTCGTTTGTCATCCTATCCTACCTCGTCTTGCCGGCTATCCTTCTTCTTTAATATATGTCATCTCTGTGGGGCTTCTATGGTACTGTTATGGGCCACCAAAGTTTCACTGGCATATTTTTATTTGAATTCGTTTCCTCTCGCTGGAGAAGGAAGTCTAAAATCCAACCAGGAAGCTTTTGAGCAATACAGCAATGGAGAAAAGAAAAAAAAGGGAAACAAGAAAACAGAAACGGAAGAAGATCTACGAAAAAAGAATGTGGAGTAAAGAAGGGACGTAGCAATAGATGTCGGAGATCTATGGCTGGTTGATGATGATGTGCCTTGCTTTTCACGGGGAAGGACGCCTGAAATCCAAGCTTTTGGGAAGAACGCGCAAGGAAAAAATACCAAAGCGATGATTGGGGCGAAATTGGAAGGGAAAAAAGAAAAAATCTAGAAATGCGGGCGATTTTCACGAGGAAGGACTCTCACATCCAATCGGAAAGGTTTTGAGCAATACCACGACGAGGGCGTCATAGAGGAAAATGAGATCTGCGGAAAAAGGACGTGGAGAGAGACAAAGGGATGTAGCAAAAGGGTTGACGACTAGTATCACCTTGATTTTCACGATGGGAGACGTCTGAAATCCAAACAGAAATGCTTCTGGGGGAAAAAAAGACACAAAAATGCACGATTGGGGTGAAACTAGAAAGGAAGAAAGGAAAGGATTAAGCGAACGAGAAAGGGGCCGTTAAAGCCCATGGGGAAGGTCATACAAAATCCAAACAAAAAAAATGGAGTGAAGGGAAACGCTCCAGCTAACTGACGATGGATGTCAAATTGGATAAGAAAAGGAAGAAGAACCACAAAGGAAAGAAAAGGGTTGCAAGAAAGGCGACGTGACGCACCGGAAGGATAAGACTAAACGCCTTGAATATGTTGAGAAATTGGAAATTGAAGTAAGGCGCGAAGGAAAACGCTCCACGAATGCCGAATGATGTCAGATTGGTTAAGAAAAGGAAGAAGAACCAATAAGGGACGAGGAAAAAGAAAAATGGTTGCAAGAAAAGCTAGAAGGCTTGTAGAAGCAAGGAAGGATAAGACCTAACGCCTTAAATATGTCGAGGAATTGGAAATTGAAGTAAAGCGCGAAGGAAAACGCTCCATAAAAGACGAAGGGTGTCAAATTGGATAAGAAAAGGAAGAAGAACCACAAAGGAAAGAAAAGGGTTGCAAGAAAGGCGACGTGACGCACCGGAAGGATAAGACTAAACGCCTTGAATGTGTTGAGAAATTGGAAATTGAAGTAAAGCGCGAAGGAAAACGCTCCACGAATGCCGAATGATGTCAAATTGGTTAAGAAAAGGAAGAAGAACCAGAGAGGGACGAGCAAAAAAGAAAATGGCTGCCAAAAATGATAGAAGGCTTGTAGAAGCAAGGAAGGATAAGACCAAACGCCTTAAATTTGTTGAGCAATTGGAAATTGAAGTAAAGCGCGAAGGAAAACGCTCCATAAAAGACGAAGGGTGTCAAATTGGATAAGAAAAGGAAGAAGAACCACAAAGGAAAGAAGAAGGTTGCAAGAAAGGCGACGTGACGCACTGGAAGGATAAGACCAAACGCCTTAAATTTGTTGAGCAATTGGAAATTGAGGTAAAGCGTGAAGGAAAACGCTCCATAAATGCCGAAGGATGTCAAATTGGAGAAGGAAAGAAAGAAGAACCAGGAAGGGATGCGGAAAAAAGACAATGGTCGCAAGAAAGACGACGTAAAGCTTTGGAAGGATAAGACCAGACGCCTCTTCTAACTGCTTTTTTCCTCTGATCTCCTCCTCTTCGTTCTAACTTGACCGAATTTAGTTCGATCCATTGTCTTAGAGCCCTCTCAAAGTGTTCGCGTCTTGTTTTAGTTTGATGCAGTAATAGGAGATGGAGATGCTCTATGGAAATGAATCGAAAACCTCAAGTTCAAAGCCTTATTAATATCGTCATCCAAATGCTATTTTTTGTGTTCGCCAAGAGAGGAATAAAAAAATAAACACTTGTAAGCTTCGCCATTAAGATAAGGATTTCGACAGCATCCAGCATTGTCTGTCTGGTGGGAAAACCTCGGAGATTAGACGAGGTTGGCGCGCGCGCGAGAAAAAAAAAAGAAGATAAATCGTAGAAATTGGCCGACGCTTTTAATTCAATCGTAAACACGACTGCATGAAATAGGACGAGGTGAGGCGACACTACACTTCAAAGTCTGCGAGGTTAAGTGCCCCCCCCCTCCCTTTAGATCGGTCTTTTCTGAATTTGCGACGCCCTAACGAGAAGGGCTTCTGTTAAACGCGAAGTGAAAAGCACAAGTGAATCCAGCCAGAAGCTTTCGCTTACCTCGTCTGCAAGAAATAAATCCAATCCCCGTCCTTAGCACGCGAACGCAGTTTGCAATTTGGCGGCGGTTAACGAGCGCAGTTCAAGCCGTGCACTGTCTGTTTATCGGTTGAACAAACTCTCGCACAGGTGGGTAACTACCAAGTCGTATCGTAAATCTTGACTTATAGTGCCGAGCTTACTTATGTGCTTATCAGCGATTAGCCACCACCTCCCACGAAAACCTAATCGTCGTCTCGTTGCCAATTCGATAAGGACGCAGATACTACTACTTACTTTTATCGGACCTGGGCGAGTGATTAGAATAAAAAATTTCGCAACTTGTCGACTTGTCCCAAGTCTATCTTTTAAAAGAAAAGTATGCGAGTTGAAGGAAAATTCAAAGTCAATTATTTGGACCGCATCCTCCAAGAACAAAATCTGGATTAGATGTATCAGAGGCGTTCTTCAATTTTATTAATGAATCAAAAAGAATTCGTCTCATCACCAACGTTTTCTTTTTGTTTATGCTCGTCAATATAATCGTCAGTCACACTGTATTATCAGTTCAGCTCTTGAGGCTAACTCATGTTATAGTAGTGAGTAAAGTAAACCTGCAACAATTTTGAGAATTTCAAAGTAAGAAGTAAATATTTGCGGACGTAATTGCGCGCATATAGTTGTTTACTTTTACACTTATAATCGTTAAGCATATTGCACTTATTACGTGTACCCCGTATAATCGTGGAAACTAGAGAATTTCCGAACATCATTTGCAATTTTGAACAAGCAGTACATTACTTACACATGCAGATAATCGCGCGCTCGTTCTTTCATGTACAGTCAGAATTGAAAATAATGTCTCCCCAATGAAACGTTAATTGCACTTTACTTTTAATCCTGACCGTACATCCGCAAGTGATCATCAAATGATTAATCCATCTAACGTCTCGCGCGTTAAGAATAATAATAAGACTTCGGAAAAACACATCGGAATTCCTGGTTTAAGTGCGGCGGAGTATTTGGTTTAACTAATTCGCACAATACTGGATTTTCCTGTAATTTGTTTCGTAACGTTTTGTATAACAACTACATAAGCGTAAACAAACAAAAAGTAACGATGCCTCCAAGTTAAGCGACCGCTCATTTTATTTTATTTTATTTTTTTAAATATTTTAACCTAACCTATTTTTTTATCTTTTCATTTTATTTAATTTTTTTTTTATTTATTGTATTACCGTCGTTAATAAACTCGATCGAGTTTGAAGTGAAGAAGTATTGTGCGAGTGAAAGTAAACAAATCAAATGGTAAACGTTGGAATCGAATGCCAACGAATAAAGTTCAACGAGTTTGAAATGCAGAACTAAAAAAACAAACAATTGTTTTAGCACTTAACCTAATCTACTGGCAATGAGAGATAACAAGAGAAGAATATAAGTACATTGATTTAAATAGCGGTCATTACTTGCTAGTAGATTTTACTCTAATTTTATGCCGATATTGATCCTCCAAATTGTGAACCTCTTTGTATAACTTTATTTTCTATTTTCGGAGGTTAAAACTACGTCTAGAGCTTAGCAATTTAACGATCCATAAACGGTACATGAATTTGTGCTAATACTCCAATATTTTCCATGCACTGCTACCTACCTGCGTAGATAGGCAGAAGTTTTACATTGGAGCGAAACTTTACTCCAATGTTGCCAGCCAGCTACAGCGGGACGGGAGGGTTCAAATCCAAACCGCGAAAGCCAAAACCCATAAGAAAATAGGTGCCACTTAATTTTTTTTGAAAGGGGGACAAGGTGAAAATTAAGAAAACCCGTTACATCCAGAACACGTCAATTTACTTAATCACAAACAACAATCATAAAAGAATATACACAAATAAATAAAATATGGGGAACACAAACGTTTACAACATATTCAACTTGGTCGGATCCGAACTTCGCATTAAACTATATTAAAATAATTCAAATCGTAACTAGTGCAACAGAATACAACAGAATACAATCTCCGGTTATTTGCGCGCGTCAACGCTCGTCTACTTTATCATATTTAAATTACACCGGCGGTTACGCAATAAGTTGCAAGTTTAATTGCGGCAAAACCAAAGTAATGGATCAAAACTAAATCCGCGAAATATCGCTCAAAACTAAGAAAAGAAATTGTAACGCTCCGACCTTTATTCCTTTGATGTCCGATTCGTTTGTCGGTGTCTTTGCGGCAATGTCGCAGCGACGCTTTGTAGTGTGCCGGCTTCCGCGTAGAGGGGCGAGGACGGGAACTTCCAACGCCGTAATTCGCGATGCACCCAACGAGAAATAACTCTTGATATAGGTCCAAGATTAAAGTCTAGGATTAACGATAGCTTTTGCTAGAAGCTCACGATAAAAGCCTATAAGCAATGAAATAAAACGAACACATAAGTCAAACCGAGAGTTGCTGCGTATAGAACTTACCTCGGTCTGTTACCGAAGCTGGGACAAACCACGGGACACGCGGTTTTTCCTGTCTCACAACTGGGTCTAATCAGAGTCGGCAATTAGCCGTAGAAATGCACTAACATCCCTTCGATGTAATGGCACGCACAAATAAAAATATTTACGAAAAGAGAGTGTGACCCAAGAGACGGCAAGTTTCGTTCTGACAATGGCGCAACATTTCTCGTTTGACAAACAAGGAACGATTATAAACAAGCGAGACACCTTCTAATCTTACCTCCGGGGAACTTTCTTAGTAACAGTGGGAACCAATCGGCTGAAAGGGCAAAGATCACGCATAATACGCGTCCAGAAGTAGAACTTCGTTATAATTCGTTCAATTCCTCACATACACGCGATTTTGAACTCAAATAAGGATGGATTACGTATATAAAATGAATTTGTTTAAATAAATGAAGGTCCTGTTAATAGAAATATGCTAAGACGAAAGTTTAAGAAAAATTACGCCGGCGAAATACGGGTATTCCTACACTGACTGCAATGTGTACAACGACGCGGTCCAAGGAATAATCCGACACGTCGAATTTCGCATATACAGGGCGTGTTCGGAACAGAAATGAAGGCTGGACGGTGGCAATGCATATACAGGGCGTATTCAGAACAGGAATGAAAAAAAATGAACTGTAACAATACAAATTACAAATAAAACAAAAAAACAGTTGAGGCTACTTTTCCACGGAAATATTTTCCAAGGTCTCTTATGCTCCCCCCCCCCTTTTTTCTAATTTTTTTCATTCAAATGTTTAACGATTAAATCTGGAGCTTCACTTCAAGATACAGCAAAATTTGCGATTGTCTTTCGCTCGCTGCGATAATCATCATTCATTCGCGCGTTAGTTCTCTTTTTACCGACGTAGACCGACGGAACGAGCGCTGCCATCTACGAAATGTATTGTAAATCATCGAGGTTTTGAGCGGCGGGAAATTCAAATTACGTGCAAGACGAAAGCAAACAAAAAAATAGGTTAGGTTCGCGCCCTCCGTCTTTGTTAATTTCTTTTTCCAGACGTTCTAAAATTAAAACCGAACTGAACTTCAAAATGTATCAAAATCGATCGTCTGCAATCCTGCATTAATCATCGTTCTTTTGTGTTGTTTTTGTTATTTTTATTAAGCTAGTGCTGCCATCTATGCAATTTTCTGTAAGTTATTAAGGTTTCGTGCGGCGGGAAATTCAAGCTGCATACAAACTACAAATGAAACAAAAAAATAGTTGAGGCTACTTTTCCACGGCAATATTTTCCAAGGTCTCTTATGCCCCCCCCCTTTTTTCTTATTTTTTTCATTCAAATGTTTAACGATTAAATCTGGAGCTTCACTTCAAGATACAGCAAAATCGATCGTCTTTCGCTCGCTGCGATAATCGTCATTCATTCGCGTGTTAGTTCTCTTTTTACCGACGTAGACCGACGGAACGAGCGCTGCCATCTATGAAACGTATTGTAAATGTAAATCATCGAGGTTTTGAGCGGCGGGAAATTCAAATTACATGCAAAACGAAAGCGAACAAAAAAATAGGTTAGGCTTGCGCCCTCCGTCTTTGTTAATTTCTTTTTTCAGACGTTTTAAAATTAAGACCGAACCGAACTTCAAAATATATCAAAATCGATCGTCTGCAATCCTGCATTAATCATCGTTCTTTCGTGTTGTTTTTGTTTTTTTTATTAAGCTAGTGCTGCCATCTATGAAACTAACTATAAATTGTTGACATGTTAAACGACGGGAAGTTCAAAATATGTACAAATCAAGAACAAACAAAATCATTGAGGTTCGCTTTCCGCAGTAATATTTTTCTAAGACTCTTACGCCCCCTTTTTCTTTTTGTAAACGCTCTAAAACTGCAGCGGTAAGTCACTAGGTGGCGCTTGTTTATTCTGTATTTTGACAAAATACAACATTATCTGAAGTGCACATTTTTTTAGAGAGAAAAAAGGAAACATAAATGACAGACAGACTCTTTTTAACGTCTCTTTGAATCAGAGAGGAAATAATTCGGTTAGTTGATACTAGATGGCGCCGAGTTCGTTTCAAAATTCGAGGAACATTTTACTTTACTCAAATGAGAGATTAAAGAGTGCGTACTCTTTCAACGTAGCAGGAAACGCAAAAAAAAACTCTTTTCGTTTTTGGTGAACGCTCCAAAACTGCGGCGGCAATCCACTAGGTGGCGCCAGTAAAACAAATACAGTTCGTTCATTTTATATTTTGGCAAAATACAACATTACCTGAAGCGCACATTTTTTTGAGAAAAGAAACCCATAAGCGACACACTCTTTGAATCACAGAGAAAATACACAGTTTCATTAGTTGATACTAGATGGCGCCAGGTTCATTCAAAAACTTAAGGAATTAAAGAATGCGTACTTTTTAATAGAGTAGAAAAAAGAACGAAGGTTTTTGTTTTAAGTTAAATTCGCAGCTCCTGATTTGCCTAAGTATCAATAGAAGGCATTGAATACTTGTCATAAAACAAGGAAAAAAAAATGTGCCTACCGACTGTGCTTGCATTAAACAAAATCTGCAATTGTAGTGAATTTGTTTCTGCACTAAGCCACTAGATGGTGCCTGCACTATAACGCCGCGGTAATCATAAAAATACATGAAAGTAAAAAAAGTATATTTTCGTGAACGCTCTAAAACTGCAGTGACGAAAAAGTTTAACAAATTCAAGACGCGTTTGCAACTCTATCCTGTGTTTTTAGCGCACTAGTTGTAAATCGTTCCTAGTTTCACCGTAAGCACTGTTTTTACGATTTTGAATAATTTCAAATAACATTTAATTAATTCATAGTTTATCGTGCGAGTATCGCGTTGCCATTTCATCAGCTTCCTTGGCAAGACAGCAGTAAGTATAATTGGTTTGGTTTTGTCGCTTTACACAATTATTTGTCAATTCCTTACTCTTTGACCCTTATTTCATACGTAATTCCAGTTATTTTATAAGTTACAAATAATTATATCGCGTAAAAGAAACAAAATTCGATCGAAATTGACAAAGCGAAATGGACAAGCGAAGGAATCTTATTGTTACCTTGTCGTAAACACGAGCGACCAATTCCGGTTTCAGTTTCGATTTCAGTTCGCGATCACAGCACACTCTCAGCCCAACCGAAAAAGTGCCAACACTATATAACATCCTGGCGGTCATTACGGTTTCGGTTTTGCGGTCAGGTGAATCCTGGAAGTGCTCTTCGGGTCCTCTCACGTGCACCATCGCACCGGAGACTGTCGCGATCCTTTTCCGCAGCAAACACGTTTGCTCACGACTGTACTTGCGAAGTTACGAAACGAGCTCGCCGTTTTACAATCTATTGTAATTGCAAATGCCCCAATTACGCCACGCCGCGAATTTATTGAGTGTTTTCCCGGAAAAATGCTTTGCAACTACTTTGATAACTTTAGATTTACGTGCAGGCTACATAGAATCTGTTATGAGACCACTTACAAAGTCGTCTGGCATCAGAGTACCACCTTGAGGCGGCACATCACACGTGAAGAACGTCAGAGGTCACTTAACTATAATTACAAAGTCGTCTGGCCTCAACGTGCTCACTCCCTTGGGGCACACCACTTTATCAAAACTTCCGGAAACTCCTGCGATTTTTTTTTAAAGTCATTTCCATTTTTTTTGCACTGACGCACCAGGAAAAAAGACCGTGCCGGCTGCGCTAATTAAACAAAACAAAAATAGGCGCTCACCGACTTACGTCAGGAGGAGTTGTTAATTTCTTATCAGCGACAACAATCGACTTAAACGACAGCGATCCGGACATATTTTCGAGCCTATTAGCGTACGTCCAGAAATTACCCGCTCTGAATAATGAATGCATGACCGTGCATGAAAACCCTGAAACGCGACGTTTCGAACATTTGCAGTGGTTCCCTGGAACAATATTTATCATGGGAAGGGAAACACGTCGCACATCTGAGACGACGAGAGCAATCAATACCGAACTAAACTAATAACCTATTTGGAGTTAGTTAAGAAGTCTCACGAGAATATATCTTTTTTTAATTCAATTAACGAAGAGTTCTACTTTTTGATGAACGCAAATCGACTGAATTTGTAAAAAAATTCAATCAAGTTGAAGAATTTCGCACGTTTAATTTTATCTGCGAGGAATTAGCGAGTCGGTAATTGTCCGTGAACCAAAAATGAGAGGAATGTTAAAAAAAAATTAAGACGCAATTCAGTTAACAATGTGCAGGCTGTCCCGTAAACAAGGGGCCATACGACATCTAACAACTAAAAAATAGTAAAGGAGGCTGTGGTTCAAGAAATAATCGAAATTACGGAAACAGTAACGTTTGGGAAATATAATACTGAGTACGACTTGGCTTCCCTGGCCTGCATAACGCGACCCCTATTGTGCCGCAAGGCGAAAGCTCTCAGTGAATCACAAAGGTTTATCATATTTATCATATTTATTAATTTGTCTTTTAAGAGAAGGATGTTACGTTCAAATCTCGCGCCAAAACATCGTGGCGATACAGTATCATTCAACTGCGTTTTAACACAGTTGGCAACACTGTCCCCCCTCATTTACATCGCTATAGAGCAGCGATGAGCACGAGAGGGGAAATGATTCCCCACTACGCTAAGCAATGGGCGACCAGGGTATCGGTGGGGTAGTCGGCGGAGTCGGCTTCGTTCCACAAGATATGAAATTGTAGACGGCCATATCGAAAGTTATAATAAATATTGATTTAAAAAAGCTTGTTTTTCAATTTTAAATGGTCTCGAACTTGTACGACACTATTAAACGCTAATAAGCCAACATGAACTAACTCTTTCGGCGCTCTCTGTTTTTAATTTCGTTGATACGACTGAGTCAGTTGTTACATGCCGGCGCTTGTTTGTCTGAAACATCGGGATCATCGCAAATAATTGAAGGTGGGGGTCGAGCTCTCGGCGAACTCGCGCCCATCGCTGCTATAGGGGAAACCTGCGTGATGCGAACGCTCAACATCCATAGGCTATGAAGGTACCATGTGACTACCCGGTGGTCCATCATTGGTTATCGTCGGTAATTCTCGCGCGTCTTAGCGACCTTCTCCATCTTCAATCTCGTCGCGTCCTTTCTTGTTCGGAACATCGTGCCAGTTAGACATGATTTACGTGTGTTGTGAAATTACCGAAGTTTTCGCTCTTTGGGAGGAATAACTCATTTGCGGCTGTGCCGGAAGATCTCGTGGCATCATCGAACACATTTGGGGCACTTTTAAGCCCCATACTAAGCCGGGGAAATCTAGAAAATCCCAGGTAACGTAAAACATGCGAGGGTGTGTACCTAACATGGCCGCTAACCAAAATCGTTTCTTCTATGTAGGCTTTTCTGTTTGGGCGCAAGTTTTAGCGCAGACTTATGTAATCCCCGCAAGCTTTCACGCGAGGGTTTCCCGTTTGTATTAAGTTTTGGTGCCACGACAAACTCCAGCTGTAGTCTGCCGTTCTGCGAGTAGCGTGGGTCCGCCATCTTGCTGCCAACGCTTCCCCTAGCCAAACCGGTTACCGGCTCGGACAGGACCACTAGATGGCGTGGTGACAGCCAACTTCACGGCATAGACGGTACACTGACAGATATCGGTCGGGAGGTAACCATTTAAATTTATTGCGCATGCATTTTTAAGAGCGAATTAAGGCTTCTTTATGTAGATTGAAATAACAAATCGCTTTATTATTGAATAAGCAACCTCTTGTAATTGTGTAACGTGTTGTGTGTTTGAATTGTTTAATTAAACGCTTATAATTTATGTTGTGTGTTCTTGTTTAAACCTTCACGCACACCAGTGAGTAAAGTCTCGCCTCTGTATTTATTATTGATTCGTCTTCTGCGCGATCTGGTCGATTGGAGACGTCGACTGATCGATTACGTTTAGCTGGCGCCCTTATGGTCGTATGCACCGAACGAATTAACTCAGCTCAACTTTAAGCGTCACTTAGAATGTAACTTACACAATGTTATGAAACCTCAAATGTCACATTACAAACGTCACTCAAATTTAAGCTCGATTAAAGAGTTTGGTGCATATGGCCACCTTGATTAACCCGCCCCTTTCTTCACTGTTGCTAGCTGGGGCTCAGCTGATGAAGCTTGTCATCTGGTCTATGGTAAGTAAGAGGCAAGTAAATAAAATTTAAAATTTGGTGACAAGGAATGAAGTTAAAAGCTCAATAGATGGTGTTATTGATAACACACTGTGATCCATATGTGGCGCTACTAATAACTTGTGTGGTTAACAATTAATTATAATAATAATAATAATTGTTGTTGTTAACTGCTTTTAAAGAAAAAATAAACCAAAATATTAGTTAATGAACAACTCAAGAGAGGGCGTTGATGATGATGATGATGATAATGATGCTTGCACGGAAACTCAATAGATGGCGTTATTAGAATCACAATGTGATTAATAGATGGCGCTACTGGTATTTGTGTGATTAACGATTTACAAATGTTATTTCCACTGCCTTTAAAGGAAAAAAAATGAAAACTTTAGCTCGAAGGTAATGAGGGCGTTCGTGATGAGACGAACTCTTGCACGGAAGCCCAACAGGTGGCGCTGCTAGCCTGAACGACAAATAACAAATGTTGTTATAACAATCTTCATTGTCTTTCAAGAGAAAAAATGAAAAACGTCAGTTAAAAGCTCAATAGATGGCGTCTTTGACAACACAATGTGATTAATAGATGGCGCTATTGGTATCTGTGTTATTAACAATTTAGAAATGTTGTTATTTAAGAAAAAAAAGCGTTAGCTAATGGGTAATGAAAAACTCAAAAGAGGGCGTTCGTGATGGGACGAACGCTTGCATGGTGGCTCGACAGATGGCGCTGCTAATCTGAGCGACAATTGCATTGTCTTGCAAGAGAAATCATGAATAACGTCAATTAAAAGTTCAATAGAAGGCGTTATTGATAACACAATGTGATGAATAGATGGCGCTACTGATAAATAATTTGTGTGATTAACAACTGACAATTTTTACTACATTAAAAAAAAAATTAAAAACGCTAGTCAATAGGTAATGAATAACTCAAAAGAGGGCATAGGTGATGAGATGGAAGCCCGATAGATGGCGCTATTGACAATACAACCTGAATGACAGTTATTAACAAAAAATGTTGCTTTCATTGTCTTTTAAGAGAAACGTCAGTTAACAGCTCAATAGATGGCGTTATTGGCAACCCAATGTGATTAACGATAAAAAATCTCGTTATAATAATTTTTATTGCCTTTTAAGAGAAAAAAATAGAAACACCAGAAGGACATTAGCCGAAAGGCAACGCAAAATTTATAATAACACAATGATGATGAGAGGAATAGTTTCATGGAAGCTCGATAGATGGCGCTGCTGATAACAGAGTGAGATTGACAATTAGCAAATGTTTGTTACTCACGCTGCCTTTAAAAGAAGAAAATATTAGGTAATGAAAAACTCAAAAGAGTTGGCGCTGGTGATGGGACGCGGTGAGATGGTGATGATTGCGCGGAAGCTCGATATGTTTCTAATGTATAATGACAATCCAGGGCGCAGTACACGTAGTGTTGTGCACTATATTCTGAGAGGACATGTGGTACATTCCCATCGCGTGATACAAGAGGATTACCATCAGCCAGTGAATGCAGTTACAAGAACTAGCAGCGGCGCCGTATGGGCACCAATGGAGGGCACTTCGAACACTCGCTGTAAACATCGCAGTAAGCGTAAAGACGTAACGATTGGAATCCAAGGAGCCCCAGCGATACGTGTGCTTATGTTGAGCACGTCAGTTTTACTATCGTTTTACGTCACATCTGCGTGCTAAAGACGAATAGAATTTACAAAAGCACACAGGACCGTATTCCGTTCATAATTTCTACGAGAATGTTCACAAAAGAATTTGCTGAAGCAAACCATTTTCTCTATACCTACGTATCACCGTGTTGGCCCTTGCATTATGACACCTTATTTATGAGACCCCCTGTACATTTGCGTTTTGAAACACAGCAATTAAACGTGATGAGGTGGAAACCTAGTTTTGAGCTTCACCTTCACTCTTCTCCATTTTCTTTCTTTCTTTATTTATTTATTTAAATAAAGAGCCAAGTAGAAAAGTTCAAGTAGTAAGGAGCTTAATTCTTTAAATCAAACAAAAGAGTCCAGTGCTTTCCTGGTGTTGAAACAGAAAAAGAAAGATGAAATAAGTCGGCCAAGAGATGGCACTTGCTCGAATGCCTTTAAAAAGTGAAATAAAAAATGTACGACTGTATTTATTATTAACTCTTTTTTGGGTTGTTTAAATTGTGTTCACGGTGTTAAAAAAGGGAAAATCAAATAAGTTCCACTGTCGGCCAAAAGGTGTCGCTCGCTTGAATGCCTCTGAAAGGCCAAATCAAAGATGTACGATTTTCTTTATTACTAACTTTTTTACGTTGATTAAATGAAGGGAAAATGACCACTGTTTGAACTTAAAAAGAAAAGGTAAAATAAATTCTGGCGGCGGCCAAGAGATGTCGCTGTCGTTCGCTTGAGTGGCTGGCTCTAAAAGGCGAAACCAAAAATGTACGATTTTTTTTTAATTACTAACATTTCTTGCATCGATTAAATTAAAGAACAGTGTCCTTCATGGTTTTAAAATTAAAAAAAGAATGATAAAATAAGTTTCACTGTCGGCCAATAGATGTCACTCGCTTGGATGCCTCTAACACGCGCAATAAAAAATGTACAACGTTTCTTTGCACCGATTGAACTAAAGAAAAACGTCCACTGTTTTCTTGGTGTTAAAAATTCGAAAGTAAAGGTAAATAAGTTATACTGTCGATCAAGAGATGTCGCTCGCTTGAATGCTCTGTAAAGACGAAATCGAAAACATACCTTTTTTTTATTGCTAACCTTTTCTGCTTCGATTAAATCAAGGAACAGCGTCCGCTGTTTGTTCGTGGTGTTCAAATAAAAAAGATTAAATACAATAAGTTTCATTTTCAACCGAGAGATGTCGCTCGATCGCTTGAATGCCCTGAAGGGGCAAAAATATTTCATTTTTTATTACCAACCTAATTAAGGAAAGGCGCGCACTGTTTTCACGGTTCAAATTCGTTGCAAAGCGAACAAAAAAATACAGCGAACACATTTCTGATAAGAGATTTTTCGGTTAAGTGGTAGTAAAGAAGATTTCTCTGCGCGTCGAAAGATGGCGATCTAAACTCAATCATCTGTGAACCGGTCACTTCCTAATAGATGGAGCGGTGGATCAAGAGATGTCGCTGCGAATTTCCATCTAATAATAATTACTGTCATATTGCCTTGGCGTGTGACAGACGTTTGGTTATATAGGCTGACAGACGTTTGGTTGTATAGGCAAAGTAACAAAAGATTGCGACGAGGAATCCTTATTATTGTCTAACAGATGGCGCATTCATTTCTAATAGAAAAGATTTATGGAAAACTATAGCAAAGAAAGTTCCCCTACCAGTCAATAGGTGGCACTCCAAGCTCAGCCGTTTATAAGTAAACGATTAATATAATCTTTTTCTATCGTGTTATTGTTATTATTATTATTATTTTTCGTTTTATTTTGCTCTATATGTGACATTCTTTTTAATAACGATAAAATTATAATAAAGGAGATTCCTTTGCAGGTCAATAGATGGCTCTCAAAATTCACCTATTTCTAAGCAACTTACTAAGTAATTATGTTTTTATTTGTTTTATTTTGATCCACTTTTGATTTTTTCTTCTAAAAATTTCGGTAAAATAAAATAAAGAAGGTTCCCTTGCGAGTCGATAGATGGCACTCAAAACTCAACCATTTCTAAACAATTTGTTAGAGGAACAGGACACCTACGCCCAACCCATATGGGTATGTTTTTATTTCTTTTTTATTTTATTTTACTCCACTTGCGAGATATTTTTTTTGGGTAAAGTCGTAATGTAGAATGTACCCTTGCGAGCCAGTAGATGGTGATTAGAAAACCGAATTTAGTAAAGCCGATAAGAATTCGAACGCAGTCTAGGATGTTGATCGATTAAAATATTGTTTCTATTCATTTGGCGCCCAACGTGGGGCACAAAACATAAGGAACCCGTTTTTTTGTGAAACTGTTGCGAAAATCTTGCTTCACTGATTAATGTTTGTTTATTTAGTCCCGGTCTCTTCATCTCCGATTAACTTTATCTGGCGATTAATTCCCATAGTAATGATTGTGTTACTATGGGAATAACCCGTCAGATAAAGTTAACTGGAGATGAAAAGAGTTTATTTTTTAATCGGGACACTCACCCATTAACTTTATATTTACATACGGGGCACTCACCCATTAACTTTATATTTACGTGCGGATGAGTTTATGGCTACATAAAGTCTGTTAAAAGATCACTTACTATAATTTTTGCAACAAAGTCGTCCGGCCTCAATGTACTCCCTTGAGGTTTACCACGTTAAAACTTCTAATTGGAATACTTCAGCAATCGCACGTGCGAGTAAAGCAACGTCAAGGACACTTAGCTATAATTACAAAGTCGTCGGGCCTCAACGTACTCCCTTGGGGTACGTTCACCTATTATCCGGGAAGATCAAAATCGATTTCGGTCGCACTGAACTTGCTGAAGCCTACCGCGAGCTGCTTTTTAAGGTGGCTTCAGGTTGGGTTGCGGTTATTATAGGTATAATTGCCGGTGCACGTAACGCACTGCTAAATAATTAGAAAACAAGGCCTCGCATCGGTATTTCTATAAATATGCTAATGCTCGTGTATTAGTGTAAAAATGTGTGTTCTGTCATTGGGTTTTAACGCTCCGGAAAATCGGCGGTAGTACGCCGAATTGGTTTGTCTGCACATCTCGGAAAAAAACGATCGAAATTACTCCGGTGTTATACAATAAGAAGGAAAACAATTTACACCGCGAGAGCAATAAAACCAAAGTCGAAGATAATTAATTAAAAAAAAAATCGTGCGTTTTATATGGAAAAGATCATTTAAGTTAATAGTTGTACTGCATAGTACAAATACAATGTCAGCGTTTTTTTTATCGACAAACCTCAACTGGTTACGGTTACGATTCGTTTTGATTCTTTCAGTGCCGCTCAAACGGTTTTGGAAATATTTTTCTGGAAAATTTTGAATTCGTTGGTTTTTTCTTTCGAAATTCAACTGCGCTTTATGGTCTAAAAAAAAACAAGAAAAAGACGACAGAACGAAATTGATAAATGAACGAAAAAAAATAAAACACATTTGCGGTACAGTCGTGTTGTACAGAATTTGTACTGTGTAAACTTGTATGTGCATTCATGAAGTTCAAAAAATTGTTGTACAAGTTTCGTTACATACATATAGAATTTCTGGCAATAATAATATTATTGAATACAAAAATAAAACCAATTGCCGCGAAAAAAATTAAAACAAATCAATTAAAATCATTAAAACAACGGGCGGTTGAACATTTTAAATTCTGACTTAGCGATTTTTCTTTAGCGCTTGCAGTCATTCTCATTTTTCAAGATAAATCATTTATTTCGGTACGGTTAAAATACAGTGTGTTAAGAAAGGGCAATTAAAACCGAACACGTGCGCGTCGCGAAGCGAGTGCTTTAAATCAGTGCGCGAGTGTTCCACGGAGTACGCGTTTTAGATAATTTGCATTTATTTGTTTGTTTTCGTCGCACATTTACGGTGGTATCAATTGAGTAGGAATAATTTAACTTGCATTAATTAGTGGCTAAAGAGTTAGTAAAGTTCATTATTACCATTGCATTTAGATAACTTTAATCAAACTATTTTTATTTACATTGAAGCGAGTGGCATTCACCTAGTAAAATTTGTTGGTCATTTGTTTCACTAATTATTAGGCCAGTTCTGTAATTTAACCAACCAGCAGCAATTAACCATTCCCCTAATCTACCTGGGAATTCAATACAGTGTACTCTTAGAAATAGTTCTACCCTTGGAGAAATTCTTAGGCAAGCTGGAGACACGCTAACGGTTGTTTTTCGATTTGTACAGGGAAGTCGCCAATCTAAATCACTGGTGTGAGGCAAATTATATCTGCCGCTGAAACCAAGTGCGCCAGCACAATATAAACTAAGAAATCAAGGCCAATTAATTGTCGTTACGAATTTCGTGAAATTGTGGACCAAGCTGTGGTCTTTGCCGAAAGATTTGCAGGTTAATTAGAAGCGATTTGCCGAGAGACTGAAACGGCCATAAAAACCCATAGTATTGTCACGAGGGGGAATTTTCTAAAAACCACAAGGGGGGTTTTTCTATGTTCCGCGGATAAAAATCATAAAAAGTATTTGAACGCGGACTTGTGTAATTGAGGGCAGCTTACGACCGTGTTGAAATGTAAACACAATAAGGAGGTAACTGATAAGTAAATGTTCTGATTTCATAATAACACATCAGCGGAATTTATTACAAACGAGGCCACGTGCTTATACGCCCGTATACGAATGACGCGAACGGACACAAAGCAGGTGATGAAAAATGCAACGCGCGACTAGGCAAAAAACGTTTATTTAAAGTGTGGGCCAAAATTAGGAAGTCAGTCGGGCACTAGTGCCAACCAACGAGGGGACGCCAACATTGCCGCCGCCAACGCTCAACAACGCCGACGCCGCCGCCCGCTTCATCGTCGTCGCCACCCCAGCATCAGCATTGCTGCAGCCCCCATCATCTGTCACTGCCACCGACAACATTTCCGTTCGTCCTAAAGAAGTACGAGGACCATCTCCCCCGCCAGCTGCCGAGAGAAGACATCACTGTAGTTCTGCACTGGCCGCCGCTGTTCCAACCCGATCACCCCGTAGGCTGAGCAAGGACGTGTCGTGCTCCAGCCAAGGAACATTGAGACCAACCACGCAAGTCGCGGACCGGCCTTGAACTTCGGCAGTCTTCCCGGCTAAAGAAACGTCGCCCGCTGCTCCGTCTTAGTCGAATCAACAACCCCAGTCGCCGCGAACGACCCAGGACCGCACCTCAAGTTTCACGGACAAACCACCCTCAACCAAATTAATCATTTACGTAAATAAAGAGGTATTAATTTTGTAAATCATTGTCTTTAAAGCTCTACCCTCTGATAAAGCTACGCACCCCAATCAACCCAAAGGCTAAGGACACACCGTCGCGACATAGTGGAGGCTTAACGCGACGTGGTGAAGGACCTTAGCGTGACAGTATAATGCCGAAAAACAGTCAAATCTGGGTTCTTGCGCAATAAATTAGTTAGATAGGTTTAGCCGACGAAAAAACGACGAAGAGAGGAATTTGGAAAAAGGAGCCACAGAGCCACCCTCTCAAGGCGATTGGACGTACCTGGGAAGGACCCTACCCATTCGACCTTAATTAATTAGTTTAGCTAGTGTTAGGGTTTTCTCCATCACCTCCAAAAGGAGTCCCTGAAAAACTGGTGATTGCTATTGATTGTCCTGCAAATTGATCGCCGAGGGCGGCATTTTGTATCACATACTTCCCCAGAACATCTGATTAATTAATTGATTAATTCCATTAATTAAGTACACTGTAGGCCCACTATGTCACACTGTGCGTTCGTTGATTGAACAGAACAAGTCTTAGAGTACGATCTGAAGTGACAAGCACTAGTACCAAGACCAAATCTAAGTTGAAATTCAATTAATTGTTAATCTAATTAAGGAGCAGAGCTCTCCAACAAATATCTGTGTAGACATTAAACCACCAACGGTGTGATTTGAAAGAAGGTAGGCCGCGCCGATATTCGAAAGTGAAATCTATTAAGCGAGTTCTACTGTACTTTCTGATAACCGTAAATTTTGTTTCTTTGTATTGATTTCAACGCAAGGTTTTTACGCTCATTATACCACACCCCGCAGTGGCAGCTACGAGGAGTTTTTACCTTTTTTTTGCAATAAACAATTAATTAAATCTAACTTCGTATTTTATTTAACGTAATTAGCTCCTTTGTTCTCTCGATTTATTTCCCGACGCACCAAGAAGAATGGGTTATTACAACGTAGGTCCAGATCAGCAACGATCACGAGCCGTATTTAAAAGTATTATTATTTATCGCGGATTCCCCGCAAAGGTTATTCAGCCGTAACATAAAAGTAGGTTAACCGCATCCTTTCTTAACGCCGGAATAAATCTTAAGCAGCACACTTAACGTAGACATAGGGAGGCAGGTTCCATTGTAGTCATAATATTTCGGATGACCTTTCTCGGGCCGGGTCCGTACGGTCCAGTTATTTAAATTGGCAATAAATTTAATTTGCTTTTGTTTGGACAGTTTTATTAGTTATTAGTTGTACGTAAAAGTAAACAAACAAGGATTTTAAACGGGCGCGTTACGATGTCAGCATTTTTTTTATCGACAAACGAATAGTTACGGTTACGATTCGTTTTGATTCTTTCAGTGCCGCTCAAGCGGTTTTTGGGAATTTTTTTCCGGAAAATTCTGAATTTGTTGGTTTTTTCTTTTGGAATTCAACTGCATTTTATGGTCTAAAAAAAAAAAAAAACAAACAAAAGACGACCGAACGAAATTGATAAATGAACCAAAAAAGAAACAAAACATATTTCCGGTACATTCGCGAAGAAAATTGAAATAAATCTGGTTCGTAGTGAAAATAATTAATTTTCAGAAAAAATAAATTAAAGATTTTAACAATAAAAAAAGTATATTTTCGATTTCACCTTTACAGAGCATTCAAGCGAGCGACATCTCTTGATCGATAGTATAACTTATTTACCTATTCTTTTGAATTTTAATAACACAAAGGAAACAGTGGACATTTTTCTTTAGTTCAGTCAGTGCAAAGAACGTCAGTAATAAAAAGTTGTACATTTTTGATTGCGCGTTTTAGAGGCATTCAAACGAGTGACATCTCCTAGCTGACAGTGAAACTTATTTTATCTTTCTTTTTTTTTAATTTTAAAACCATGAACGCCAGCGGACACTGTTCTTCAGTTTAATCAATGCAAAAAAGGTTAGTAATTAAAAAAACAGTAAATTTTTGATTTGGCCTTTCAGAAGCATTCAAGCGAGCGACATCTCTTGGCCGACAGTGGAACTTATTTCGTCTTTCTTTTTTTTTAACACCGTGAACACAGCCGGACGCTGTCCTTCAATTTAAACGACCCAAAAAAAGAGTTAGTAATAAGAACAACCGTACATTTTTTATTTCACCTTTTAGAGGCATTCGAGCAAGCGCCATCTCTTGGCCGATACTAGAACTTATTTTTTCTTCCTTTTTTTTGTTTTAACACCACGAGAGCAGCGGACGTTTTCGTTTGATTTAATCAACGCACGAAAGGTTAGAGCGACAAAAGAGAATGGATATTTTTGATTTCGTCTTTACAGAGCATTCAAGCGAGCGACATCTCTTGATCGATACTAGAACTTATTTTGTCTTCCTTTTTTTTTGTTTTGACACCATGAGAGCAGTGGACGTTTCCGTTTGATTTAATCAACGCACGAAAGGTTAGGGCAACGAAAGAGAATGGATATTTTTGATTTCGCCTTTTAGAGGTATTCAAGCGGGCGGCATCTCTTGGCCGACAATGGAACTTATTTTACCCGTCTTATTTTATTTTAATACCGTGAAAACGGCGGACATTTTCCCTTAATTTAATTAATGCAAAAGAGGTTAGTAAAGGAAAAGAATGCACGTTTAGGATTTCGCCTTTTAGAGGCGCTCAAGCGAGCGACATCTCTTGACCCACAACGGAATTAACTTTTTCAACATCACGAAAATAGCATAGGGCCACAGGCATATTCTTCATTAATCTAATAAAAGCAGGAAAGGTTAGTATTTTTTTAAAAGATGTATATTTTTGAATGGCCGACAATGGAACTTACTTTTTGAAATTTATTTGCCCTTTGTAGTGTGAACAGAAGACGATCGATCGATGTCATTTACAAGGGGAGGGAGGTAGATACTCCTCAATAATTGAAATTCGACAGCACCCTGTACAAAATATAATAATACATTAATAAAAAAGCTTTCATATTTTAATTCTATGGATAAATAAAAAATGTGAAACGCATTGAGGGTTGATTCATAATTCTTCTTTTTTAGTATATTTTCTTTATTATGATACAATAATTACATACAGGGTGTGTCAGGAGGAAACGTATATCTAATTAATTATTTAAAAAAATATTATTACTCTCATTTTCGAATGTTTAATCAAAATATTTATAACTTGTCACTCGTCTAGCTGATTCTTCTTTTTTAAGTATTTTCAAGTCTTGCTTTGTCTTTACACTATTAATAACAGTAATAATAATAAAGTATTTGAACCTATATGTACTGTACTGTGCATTTGTTAAAAACAAATGGATGATATACTGACAGGACAAAAAATTGCTAAATATACTTTATTTAAACAGACTTATAAAATGTTTAATTATGTTAATTGCGATTAAGTAAAGAAAATGCAGGAAATCAATGGAAAGATATGTCGAAAAGAATTTGTTCGCTCGCTTATTAGTCATTATCATCTATCGCACGTGGGCAGATTCACGGGGAAGAACACGTTGAGTTCGATCAGCGAGGCGACGGTCAAGAAGGCCATGTACATCAGTAAACACGTCAGTCCGATCTTCCAGTCCAATCTAGAAATAAATAAAAAAGAAGATGAAACGAGCTCACAATCAATGAGTGCGTTCCGAATTAGTGTCAGGCGTACAACTTTTTACCTCGCGCATGATTTTTATATGGAAAAATGATGCGCGAGGTAAAAAGTTGTACGCCCGACGTTAATTCGGAACGCACCCAATCAGTTAATTCCCCAATCCCTCTCCCCAAATACAAATAATAAATAAAATCTAGTTGCTATCTTATAATGTTATAATATTCAGTTTAGTTTACTTTGATTTGCTCTTGTTCTTGTTAAACGGAAGTGACGTCAACAAACACGTCATTAAACAGATTGAATTCGCCCGGAAATTGCACGTATCTACGAGCCGAAGATTCTGTTGGGTAAACAAGGTTTACGTGGACCTGCACAAAGGGTCGGGGCCTCCCGGAGGAGTTCGAATTGCAAACGAAATATTTATCCCGGAGATTGCGATCTCTTCAGAGTAAAACCGGATCAACCGGAAGAGACTCAGGTAAAGGAAACAAGATTTAGGTGCGATTTTACAATCGTCGGATAAGCATTATTCTTAGAATAACGTGACGTAGGAACATTCGGGGAACAATTATTCCGTCCTTATTCTACGATTGTAAAACTGGGCCGGGCCCTAATGTGAAATCTGCTTGTAGCGATTGAAAATCGGGGATTTACGTATGTACAGTGGCGGGCATGAAAAACGGGACGCTATTTTTCCTAGATTGTATTCGGCTTTAAATGACAGTCCTGTACGGTTATTATGTCATAATAACTTCAGTAAATTTAGACCCAACCCACGTAGTAATGACATTTCAACGTTGCTCACAGTTGTTCGAAACTTTGAATAAAATCGTAATGAGTAGCTTCCGTCGGCGACCAACAGATGGCGCTTCGAAGCATACATCCGGGTGGGAATTTTTATTTCGGAAAAATAAATAAATTGCGCTCGAAACGTGAAAATTCTCATAAAACTCAATAGATGGCGCCCGCGCACCCAGTTCTGCGTAAGCAAAAAATCGAAAGGAACTGCAGCTTTTATCCAACAGATGGCGCTTCGTAACTGCCGATGATTTATAATGTTGAACATAATTTTCGAAATTTCGAGTAAAATTGCAATAAGAAGCTTCCGTCGACAACGTGACAATCACGAATAAGAATCGTTATTTAAAAATGAAAAACAAATCGTCCTCTAGATGGCGCTGCGAACAAACGTTCAACGTGAGTAAATTGCGGAAAAGAAACTGCCGTGCGTTCGACGTAAGTAAAAATTGAAATTCGCATTTCAATAATATTTATCAAATTGCGGAAAAGAGACTGCCGTTTTGTCAAAACAGATGGCGCTGTGTATCTTCCGATGATCTATTATAATATTGAACATAATTTCGAAATTTTGAATAAAATTTCAACGAGAACCTTCCGTCGACAGCCTAGAGATGGCATTTGGGAGTTAGTATACAATTATGAATGAGAATCGTTATTTTAAAATTTAAAAAATCGTCCTGAAGATGGCGCTGCGAACAAACGTAAGTAAAAGCCGAAATTCGCATTTAGCAATATTTATCAAATTGCGGAAAAGTAACTGACGTTTTCGCACAACAGATGGCGCAGCGAACTGCTGATGATTTGTAACATTGATTACCATTTTCGAAATTTTGAATAAAATTGCAATACGAAGTTTCCGGTGACAACCAAGAGATGGCACTTCGGAGTTAGTATACAATCACGAATGTGAATCGTTATTTTAAAATTAAAAAAAAAAATCGTCCTACAGATGGCGCTGCGAACAAACGTTCGACGTAAATGAAAACTGAAACTAATAAAATACATCAAATTGGGAAAAAGTAATTGCCGCTTTCGCGCAACAGATGGCGCTGCGATCCGCAGGTGATTTGTAATATTGAACTTAATTTTCGAGTTTTCTAATAAAATTACAACAAGAAGCTTCCGTCGACGAGCAAGAGATGGCGTTCGAAAAATAAAAAATTGAAATTTGCGGCCCTATAAAAGGTTTCAGAGAATAAACTACCGTCTCGTACATAGATGGCGCTGGGAACAAACGTTCGACGTAAGTAAACACTGAAATTCACATTTTAAAAATACTTAAATCAAATTGTGAATAGAAAACTGCCATTTTCACACAACAGATAGCGCTATGAACCGCTGGAGATTTGTAATGTGTATGAAACTTAATTTTCGAATTTCTGAATAAAATTGTAACGAGGAGCTTCCATTGACAATCAAGAGACGGCGTTCGAAACATAAAAATTGAAATTTGCGAACTCATAAAACACGTTAGATTTGCAGAGAAGAAATCATCGTCCAGTAGATGGCGCTTTGAACAAAGTTACCTAAGTAAAAATTCAAAAGAAACTTACGTTTGTATCCAACAGATGGCGCTACGAACTGCCAGTGATTTTTTTTAGAAATTGAGAGTAAAATCCTAATTAGAAGCTTCAGTCGATCGCCAAGAGATGGCACTTCGAGGAAAGAACTTTTATTAAAAAACAAAAAGAAATTTGCGACGTTATAAATAAATAAAACACGAATTGTAATAAGAAGCTTCCGTCGCCAATCAAGAGATGACACTTCGGAGTTAGTATAAGAATCGTTATTTCAAAATTTAAAAAAATCGTCTAATAGATGGCGCTGCGAACAAACGTTCGACGTAAGTAAGAACCGAAATTCGCATTTTAATAATATTCATCAAATTACGGAAAAGCAACTGTCGTTTTCGCACAACAGATGGCGCTACAAACTGCTGGAGATTTGTAATGTACTTAATTTTCGAATTTCTGAATAAAATTGTAACGTGAAGCTTCCGTCGACAACCAAGAGATGGCGTTCGAAACATAAAAATTGAAATTAGCGATCTTATAAAACATAAAAGACTGTAGAGAATAAACGACCGTCCTGTAGATAGATCATAGATGGCGCTGCGAACAAGCGTTCGACGTGAGTAGAAATTCAAAAGAAACTACCGTTTTCATCCAACTGATGGCGCTGCTGGAACCGCCGATGATTTGTAATATTGAACATAATTTTGTATAAAATTTCAATAAGGAGCTTCCGTCGACAACCAAGAGATGGCACTTCGGAGTTAGCATACAATCATGAATAAGAATCATTATTTTAAAATTTAAAAAAAAAATCGTCCTATAAATGGCGTTCGCGAACTAAAGTTCGACGTAAGTAAAAGCTGAAATTAATAATTAAACAATAATAATGTTTATGAAATTACGCAACAGATGGCGCTGCGAACCGCTGGTGACTTGTAATGTATATGAAACTTAATTTTCGAATTTCTGAATAAAATTGTTACAAGAAGCTTCCGTCGACGACTAAGAGATGGCCTTCGAGACATAAAAATTGAAATTTGCGATCTTGTGAAACACGTTAGATTGCGGAGAAGAAATCGTCGTCCAAGAGATGGCGCTTCGGAGTTAGTGTACAATCATGAATGCGAATCATTATTTTAAATCCCATAGATAGTGCTGCGAACAAACGCTCGATGTACGTAAAACTGAAATTAATAATGTTTACCAAATTGCGGAAAAGTAACTACCGTTTTCATACAACAGATGGCGCCGCGAACCGCTGGTGATTTGTAACACTGAACTTGATCTTCGACATTTTGAATAGAATCGTAATGAGAAGCTTCCGTCGACAACCAAGAGATGGCGTTCGAAACATAAAAATTGAAATTTGCGGTCTCATGAAACACGTTCGATTGCAGAGAAGAAATCATCGTCCAATAGATGGCGCCGCGAACAAAGTTCGACGTACATGAGTAAAAATTCAAAATCAACTTACGCTTGTATCCAACAGATGGCGCTACAAACTGCCAGTGATTGTTTTTTTTAGAAATCGTGAATAAAATCCTAGTTAGAAGCTTCCGTCGATCGCCAAGAGATGGCACTTCGAGAAAAGAACTTTTATTTAAAAAGAAAAAGAAATTTGCGACGTTATAAATAAATAAAACACGAATTGTAATAAGAAGCTTCCGTCGACAATCAAGAAATGACACTTCGGAGTTGGTATAAGAATCGTTATTTCAAAATTTAAAAAAATCGTCTAATAGATGGCGCTGCGAACGAACGTTCGACGTAAGTAAGAACCGAAATTCGCATTTTAATAATATTCATCAAATTACGGAAAAGCAACTGTCGTTTTCGCACAACAGATGGAGATTTGTTCATGTGTATGAAACCTAATTTTCGAATTTCTGAATGAAATTGTAAGGTGGAGCTTCCGTCGACAACCAAAAGATGGCGTTCGAGACATAAAAATTGAAATTAGCGATCTTATAAAACATAAAAGACTGTAGAGAATAAACGACCGTCCTGTAGATAGATCATAGATGGCGCTGCGAACAAACGTTCGACGTGAGTAGAAATTCAAAAGAAACTACCGTTTTCATCCAACAGATGGCGCTGCTGGAACCGCCGATGATTTGTAATATTGAACATAATTTTGTATAAAATTTCAATAAGGAGCTTCCGTCGACAACCAAGAGATGGATGGCACTTCGGAGTTAGTATACAATCATGAATAAGAATCATTATTTTAAAATTAAAAAAAAAATCGTCCTATAGATGGCGTTCGCGAACTAAAGTCCGACGTAAGTAAAAGCTGAAATTAATAATTAAATAATAATAATGTTTATGAAATTACGTAACAGATGGCGCTGCGAACCGCTGGTGATTTGTAATGTATATGAAACTTAATTTTCGAATTTCTGAATAAAATTGTTACAAGAAGCTTCCGTCGCCGACTAAGAAATGGCCTTCGAGACATAAAAATTGAAATTTGCGATCTTGTAAAACACGTTAGATTGCGGAGAAGAAATCGTCGTCCAAGAGATGGCGCTTCGGAGTTAGTATACAATCATGAATGCGAATCATTATTTCAAATTAAAAAAAATATCGTCCTATAGATGATGCTGCGAACAAACGTTCGATGTATGTAAAACTGAATTACCAAATTGCGGAAAAGTTTTCACACAACAGATGGCGCTGCGAACAGCTGGTGATTTGTAATACTGAACTTGATTTTCGAAATTTTGAAGAAAATCGTAATAAGAAGCTTCCGTCGACAACCAAGAGATGGCGTTCGAAACATAAAAATTGAAATTTGCGATCTCGTAAAACACATTGGATTGCAGTGAAGAAATCATCGTCCGGTAGATGGTGCAGCGAACAAAGTTCGACGTACGTAAGTACAAATTCAAAAGCAACTTACGTTCGTACCCAACAGATGGCGCTACGAACTGCCAGTGATTTTTTTTTAGAAATCGTGAATAAAATCCTAGTTAGAAGCTTCCGTCGATCGCCAAGAGATGGCACTTCGAGAAAAGAACTTTTATTTAAAAAAAATCAGATGACAGAAAACGAAGTAACGCATCCGTCCGGTAGATGGCGGCGCGGCGCCACGAACAAATTACTCGCAGCAATCGCAGCTGTTGGCTGCCTCCCACAATAATTTATCCAACGCTACGAAATATCCGGTTGGTTCGTAAACTGATGGATTTTCGAGGACTTTGCGCCAAAGAATAACAAGAAGCTTCCACCGTCAGCCAAGAGATGACGCTCTAAAGCGACTGCTCGGCGACGAATCGCTAATTTGAGAAAAGCTTCGACTTATCTGGCTTGTAACTTGATGACTTTCTTATTCAAGTTTTTGAATTTTAACACAGAGCTTCGACCCTCGGCCAAAAGATGGCGGCGCTCACGAGCGCGCGTCTCTTAAAGTATCTTTGATTAAGAAAAAAAGACGCTAATTTAAGAATAGCTTCGACTTATCTGCTTCGTAATTTGATGACTTTCATATTCGAGTCTTTGAATAAAATTTTAATGCAGAGCTTCGGTCGTCGGCCAAAAGATGGCGCTCACGGGCGAGCGTCTATTAATGAGTCTTTGATTAAAAAAAACAAAAAGAAGACGAGCTCTCGGTGGCGTACGATCCACTGGGCGAAAGACGGACAGTTTAAAGCCTAAACAAAAAGAGAAATTCGTGATTTGATTAAAAAGTTGCAGAGTTCCATTCAATAGATGGCACGACGAGCGACCCCCTGAGTTTATTGCAGTAAACGAAAAGTGCCAAAATATTTGAAAACATACCGACGACGAAAAAAAATTGAACAATCGATAACATGGGGCGGGGGGAGGGGGGGAAGAAAAGAAAGTTTCTTTTTGTTGTTTTTCTAGCTTTCGCTTTTGTTTTCTTCATGAAATAAAATCAATTCAAGAACAAATGACGCCCTAGTCTTTGACAATAAATTGCGACCGCAATAAACTGTGAAAAATAAAATGTTTTTCTTTTTTCGAATTTTCTGAACGATCACGCCGTTGGCCGTTCTTAGCTCACGCACCTTTTCACTCGAGAAAAAAATAAAATAGTTTTGCGAGCAATTAATTTTCAGAATGCAATTTCATCGACATCACTTCAACGACGATTACAGTTTCCTGCAATTACAGTTTCCTATAATATAGTTTCCTGTAATTACAGTTTTCTGTAATCGAAAAGTACGACCACGTAGATAGGACTTTGTGTAAACTTTGAGCGCTCGTTTCTCATGCTCGCCACTGCACATACGAAGGTCGTTCCAAAAAAAAAAATGTAAATAATATCGAAGTTCGCGTTTTTTTTGTTTGGTAACGGGAGCTTCGGCAAAAATCTTTTTTTTTGTAGAAATTTGCAACGTTTTTATTTAAAGCGACGTCGCGTCGTACTTATAAACACTGAATCCGTTTCCTTCAGAAGAAACCAAGCCGTCGTTAATTGGTCCGTTAGCACTGCGCACACGCGGAGCGGGAGAATTTAAATAATTCAAGAAACGCCCCGAATCGATATTTGAACGGCGTTAAATATTTATGGTTTCAAGTCTAAACAAACGAAATAATTTAACTTCGTAATTAAATTGAACTAACTCGAAGCACTAGTGCCTAACTAGAACAATCGAGGTTAGGTTGAGAGAGGGAAAAGAAAACAAAGAGAAGGCGCAATACGTACCTGAATTTGTTCAAGAACAAACTTAAGTAGAACAAAACCAGAGTCGACAGCAACGAGATGGCGCTGTAATTCAAACCGGAAGAGTTGATGATGATGTAGTGTTGCCCGGGCACTTTCGGCGATAGCCAAGTCTTCATCAGCCAGGGTAGACCCAAGCAGAGCAAAATGTCGAAAGTGTTGGACCCAATGGAACTGCTCAACCCCATACCGCCATGACCTACGATGGGCAAGAAATTACGTTTGATGAACCTTATCGCGTTTTCGATTGACTGCTCTAGAGCACTCTCATCCCTTATTATTACTTGAGGTTAAAATAAGATGAGAATGCGCTAGAGCACGCTACCGATAGAGACTCACCCTGATTGGTTACGATAATACTGGAAACCGCCTCGGGAACGCTCGTGCCTGCGGCCAGGAACGTCAGCCCCATCACGGAATCGGGGATGTTCAACGTATCCCCCAGAACGGTTATCATCCACGCCACCATGTACGAGGTCGACCCTATCCAGATAATGCACATGATGAACGTCAGGGGGCAGAGCTTCGGGTACTTCCGGCAATCGGGCGTCGTGATGTAGAGCAGGAACGAGATCGGCCACGTTACGATCCACCAGCACATGTAGGTCTTCGTGTTTTCCCCCGGCCACTTCCAGATATTGGTGGATTCCTCTGAAACAAAAACGATTTTCCACCAATACTAGCTTGGATCAAACCAGTTTTGTCTCAACTGTTGGATTCCAGAAACGTTTGCAGTGTACATCGTGTCCATAGACAGCTTGAATAATATTTGAGGTACAATTTTAAAAGCAATTGCGAAAGTCAACTATTGGAGGGGCTTGAGGGCGTGCCATTAACGAAGAAACGCGGCGAAAATTGAATTCCTTTGCCTTGAAGGGAACTGAAGAACTTTTCAATTCGATAAGCTCGGGGGAAACGTGAAGGAAACTGCACTCAATTATTGGATCGAAGTCTAAACCGATAGCACGAGCGAAATCTTTCGACAGGCTTACGAAGGAATTGAAAGACTTTTGAGTTCGAAAAGTTTGAAAAGTTTGAAGTGAAAGGTGAAGGAACTACTCTCAATTGTTGGATCGAAGTCTAAAGCCGATCGCACGGGCGAAACCCGGTCGAATCTTTTCGTTTCGGGTTCGACAAGCTTAGGAAGGAACTGAAAGACTTTTAGGCTTCGAAAGTTTGAAGCGAAAGTTAAAGGAACTTCACTCAATTATTATTGGATAGAAGTCTAAAGCCGACAGCACGAACTAATGGAATTTCTTTGTTTTGTGTCCGACAAGCTTGGGAAGGAGCTGAAGAAATGTTTTCTATTCGAAAAGCTCGCGAGGAAGGTAAAGCGAAAGCCAAAGGAACTGACCTCAATTATTGGATCGAAATCCAAAGCCGATAGCACGAACGAAACTTGCTTGAATTCCTATTGTTTTGAGTTCGACAAGCTTAGGAGGGAACCGGGGAACTTTCCATTTCGGGAAGCTCGGGAGGAGAAAGGTGAAGGAACTTGCACTCAATTATTGGATTGAAGTCCTGACCGAATTACTTTGCTTTCAGTTCAACAAACTTAGTAAATAACTCAAGGACTTTCTTCCATTCGAGAAGCTCGGGAGGAAAGTGAAGTTAAAGGTGGAAGAACTGCCTCGATTATTGGATTGAAGTCCGAAGCCAAAAACTGACTGTATTCCTTTGTTTTGAGTTCGACAAGCTTAAGAAGGAACTTTGTACATAATCGAAAAGCTTGGGGAAAAGTCAAGTGATAGGTGAAAGAACTTCCTCAATTATTGGATGGAAATTTAAGTAAATTCCTTTGTTTTAAGTTCGACAAACTTAGGAGGGAACTGAAGAACTTTTGAATTAGAGAAAGCGCAAGGAATCGTCTCAATTATTGAATCGAATTCTAATTTACTTTTGAGTTGAAAGTTTGAAGCGAAAGGTAAAGGAACTACACTCAATTATTGGATCGATGTCTAGCGCCGATTGCTCGGACGAAACCCGATTGAATTCCCTTGTTTCGAGTTATTTTGAGTTCGACATGCCCAAGAGGGAGTTTTGTTCGAAAAACTCGGGAGTAAAGTGAAGTGAAAGACAAAGGAACTGCTCTCAATTATTGGATCGAAGTGTAAAGCCGAATGCTCGGACGAAATCTGCTTGAATTGCTTCGTTTTGAGTCGTTTTGAGTTCGACATGCCCAAGAGGGAACTTTATTTGAGAAACTCGGGAGAAAAATGAAGTGAAGGGCAAAGGAACTGCTCTGAATCGTTGGATGAAAGTCTAAAGCCGATTGCTCGGACGAAACCTGATTGAATTCCCTTGTTTTGAGTTCTTCTGAGTTCGACATGCCCAAGAGGGAACTGTATTCGAAAAACTCGGGAGTAAAGCGAAGTGAAAGACAAGGGAACTGCTCTCAATTATTGGATCGAAGTGTAAAGTCGAATGCTCGGACGAAATCTGCTTGAATTGGTTCGTCTTGAGTCATTTTGAGTTCGACATGCCCAAGAGGGAACTTCATTCGAAAAACTCGGGAGAAAAATGAAGTGAAGGGCAAAGGAACTGCTCTGAATCATTGGATGAAAGTCTAAAGCCGATTGCTCGGACGAAACCTGATTGAATTCCCTTGTTTTGAGTTATTTTGAGTTCGACATGCCCAAGAGGGAGTTTTGTTCGAAAAACTCGGGAGTAAAGTGAAGTGAAAGGCAAAGGAACCGCTCTCAATTGTTGGATCGAAGTGTAAAGCCGAATGCTCGGACGAAATCTGCTTGAATTGCTTCGTCTTGAGTCGTTTTGAGTTCGACATGCCCAAGAAGGAACTTTATTCGAAAAACTCGGGAGAAAAATGAAGTGAAGGGCAAAGGAACTGCTCTGAATTATTGGATGAAAGTCTAAAGCCGATTGTTCGGACGAAACCCGATTGAATTCCCTTGTTTTGAGTTCTTCTGAGTTCGACATGCCCAAGAGGGAACTGTATTCGAAATACTCGGGAGTAAAGTGAAGTGAAAGGCAAAGGAACTGCTCTCAATTATTGGATCGAAGTGTAAAGCCGAATGCTCGGACGAAATCTGCTTGAATTGCTTCGTCTTGAATCATCTTGAGTTCGACATGCCCAAGAGGGAACTTTATTCGAAAAACTCGGGAGAAAAATGAAGTGAAGGGCAAAGGAACTGCTCTGAATTATTGGATGAAAGTCTAAAGCCGATTGCTCGGACGAAACCTGATTGAATTCCTTTGTTTCGAGTTATTTTGAGTTCGACATGCCCAAGAGGGAGTTTTATTCGAAAAACTCGGGAGTAAAGTGAAGTGAAAGACAAGGGAACTGCTCTCAATTATTGGATCGAAGTGTAAAGCCGAATGCTCGGACGAAATCTGCTTGAATTGCTTCGTTTTGAGTCATTTTGAGTTCGACATGCCCAAGAGGGAACTTTATTCGAAAAACTCGGGAGAAAAATGAAGTGAAGGGCAAAGGAACTGCTCTGAATTATTGGATGAAAGTCTAAAGCCGATTGTTCGGACGAAACCTGATTGAATTCCCTTGTTTTGAGTTCTTCTGAGTTCGACATGCCCAAGAGGGAACTGTATTCGAAATACTCGGGAGTAAAGTGAAGTGAAAGGCAAAGGAACTGCTCTCAATTATTGGATGGAAGTCTGAAGCTGACATGACGAACGAAACCTGATTGAAATCCTTCATTTTACGGTCGACGAGCAGCTTAGGGGAGAACCAAAGAGCTTTTGAGTTTGAAAAGCTCGGGAGAAAGGTGAATTATTGGATCGAAATCAACGAGCGAAACCTGATTTTAGTTCGACAAGCTTAGGATGGAACTAGAAACTTTTGTGATCGAAAGGCTCGGGCGAAAGGTGAAGTGAAGGTGAAGGAACTGCACTCAATTATTGGATTGAAGTTTAAAGTCAATAGCACTCAATAGTTTAAATTCCTTTGTTTTGACTTCTATGGGCAGCTTAGGAGGGAACCAAAGAACTTTTGAGTTTGAAGAGCTCAGGAGAAAGACGAAGGAACTTCACTGAATCATTGGGTCCAAGTTCACGAACGAAAACTTGTTGTACTTTTTTGTTTTGAGTTCGATAAGCTTGGGAGAGGAACTGAAGAACTTGCGAATTCGAAAAGCTCGGGGGAAAAGTGAAGCGAAAGGCGCTCAATTATTGGATCGAAGTCTAAAGCCGAGAAGACGAACGAAACCTGACGGAACTCCTTCGTTTCGAATTCGACAAACTTAGGAAGCAAGTGTACTTCGAAAAGCTCGGGGGGGAAAACGAAGTGGAAATTATTTTTGGATCGAAGTTCCAAACGAAACTTACCCAAATCTTCACAATCTTGCAGAGTTATCTCCCCGTTGGTCGCGGTTACCTGCGCGTTGTATTTTTCTCCGTTTCTCAGGAGGGGCACCGTCTCGCTGTATATCTGGGTGTACCTCTTCTTCCCCCGGCACTTCCTGGTAACGCGCGTGACGGCGTTCGTCAAGTTCTCGTTGAAGTACATGACTGAAAAACGTGTGGCTCGATTAATGGACGGGAAAAGTAGGCGTAGGGGCAAAGCAAGAGTCTTACCGGCGATGTAAATCAAGTAGGCAGAGACTAGTATCCCGGCTTCGTATATGTCCACCCTGCTGTCCGCAAGGACGCCGATGAGGAGAAGCACGGCCGCCCCGTACATGAAGCTGTCTCTCGTTATTGGCCACCATTCCAAATTCAGTACCTAAAGACAGGAAAGTTGGAATCAGAACGATTTGATCAGTTGAAATGGTCACTGGAGACAAGAAGAGTGAGAAGCCATATGGTCTCTTCTAGTGTAAGGTGACATAATCAATGAGGCCACCATTCCAAACTCAGTATCTAAAGACAAAAGTTGGAGTTGGAGTGATTTGGTCAGTTAAATGGTCATTCATTGGAGGCAAGAAGAGTTTAACTGAAGAGTGAGATTATGTGAAGAAATCATGGACCTATCGTCTTTTGTAGTGTATGGTGACATAATCAATGGGGCCATCATTCCAAGCTCAGTATCTAAAGACAAAAGTTGGAATCGGAGTGATTTGGTCAATTAGAATGGTCACTGGAGTTTTAACTGAAGAATGAAGAAGCTATGGACTTACCATGTTGGCGAACAATCCACAGCAGGCTGGTACGGCCAGGACGTTAAAGACGGCCGAACCCACGATGGTTCCGACACCGATGTCACCTTCGGTGATGAACGTTCCCACGCAGTTTATGAACAGTTCAGGACTGGAGCTCGCAGTTGCCATGAAGGTGGCACCTGCGATGTCCTCTTTCATCTGGAGAGCTGAAAACGCATCCGACGATTAAAAAAAAAAAACCATTACACGTTTCAATGTAAAACGCAACGCGTTGCATTAAAACAAACGATAACGAAATTGGAATATGCAAATGCGCGGATCGCGTTTTAAAAGTTTGATTTATGACATCGGTGATTTTTTTTTTCAATGTTGCGCAGGGCCGGACTTACCGTCGCATAGTGTTTTGATTGCCGGTACGAAATAATCATCGCAAACGATGGCCAAAAGGATGAAGAGGTAGCAGGCGAGGACGGCGTGCAGAGCGGCCCAACCGGCCTGACGCTGCTGCCTGGTGAATCCATCCGGAGGAAACTCCTGTATGGCCGGCCTGGTACAATTGGCCTTATCAACTGGTAAACCTAGTAGGTGGCGATGTGTTACGATGTCTGGAAAACAAAAAAAAAATTGACGAGTAAAGATAAGAATAATATATTTTGACGTCATCGTCTGCTTTCTTGTAAAAACAACTATTTTGTTAATGTATTTCTCTCTTTCCTTAATAAAACCTTGAAAAGCTTCAATTCAAAACGATTTTGTACGAAATAATTTCCTAAAGAGAAGAAACGGCATTCTGTACATCAGTTAAAGCAGCTGTACAGAATACCGTTCCTTAAACATTCCGTACTTGCACCAACAAAAGTATTTTGTAAATTTGTCGATTGTTGAACGCACGCTTGTGTCACATCAGAATCAACAGCCCCCTAATTTGTAATTTCAATATTGTAATGTAATTATCTACATAATAATATCGAGCGGCACACTCGTCTAACAAATAACATTTCTATAACTTAATCGTTCTACTAATTCGCTTGCTACACACATCACTTTCTAAATGTACCGCCGTCCCTGGCTTATATACCAATTCCCTATTTCGAGAATAGCGGGGAAAAGGTAGCGAATGTTCCAGTAAATTCGACCACCATCTACGGTAAGTCTGGAAATTTCTAGTAACTCTGACTGGCTCCATAGACGGCGTAATCAGCCTAAAAATAGCACTTGCATCACGGAATGCAACAATAAGTAGTAACAAGTAATAGACTTACATGGTTCGCACTACACTACATGAGGAAGAAACTTTCCTCCGACTGTCGTGACACTTTTATAACTTAATCGTTCTACTAATTCGCTTGCTACACACATCGCTTTCTAAATAAAACTGATTTAAATATATCGCCGTGCGTCCCTGGCTTATATACTAATTCGCTCTTTCGAGAATAGCGTGAAAAATGTAGCGAATGTTCGACCGCCATCTACGGTAAGTCTGGAAATTTCTAGAACCTCTGACTGGCTCCATAGGCGGCGTCAAAATAACATTTGCGTCACGGAACGTAAGAATAAGTAGTAACAAGTAAGACTTACACGGTTCACACTACGCTACATGGGGAGAAAGCTTTCCTCTGACTAGACCGACACTCGAATGTCTTACAAATGAATTTTTCAGGTATTTATAGGGTTCCTTTTTAGAAGGCTTTTCCAGGAAAGCCTTGTGCAATCCTAAGAGTCACCGGAAAATCGTTCTAAAAGATAAATCGGGATAGAAAAAAAAGCAGCTCGAGTAAATTATTTCCATCAAAAAAGGAAACTAACGCCAAAATGATCGATAAACAATAAAATTATGAAAACGCGATTTAAAAAATTAAAAACTGAAATTAATCTCCCACTTGTACAATTAAATTAAAAAAATCAGTTTAAAAAAATTAAACCCTAAAAAGTATCAATGAAATTTAATTTAAAAAATACGATAATTTACCAAACGGAAAAGGAAACTAAAAAGAACAAAGGAATACGAAAAGTAAAGAACAAATGACGATCAATTTCGACATGAACTGGATCTAGAAAATGGCAGAATGTTGCTATCCGTGTCAGCGAAAATTAATTTTAAAAAAATTACTTCCAATACTACAATTTTTAAGTATTTATAGATTTTCTTTCTAGAAAGTTGTTCTAGGAAAGTTAATGACCAATGACTCATGCTGAGGATAAAATCGCCTAATGTAATTTCTTATATCAACTATATTATTCATGGAAGCATTGGCGGACTGTTTCATGCAACCATGATATCCGAGGTCTTGCGTTGTCGACGTTCTAATTTCCTTGTTGCAATATTCTTTGCACTTGTTAACGTGGTTCACACTACACCACGCGAGGAGGATACTTTCCTCTGACTAAAACGACACTCGAATGCCTTAAAAATGAGTTTTTCAAGTATTTATAGGGTTCCTTTTTAGAAGGTTTTTCTAGGAAAGCTTGATGCAATTCTAAGAGTAATCGGAAAATCGTTCTAAAAGATCAATCGTGCTTTTCCAGTGATTCATGTCGAGGGTAAAATCGCCTGATGTAAATTTTATATCGACTATTTTTTTCCTGGATGCATTGGCGCCGCTATGACATCCGTGGTCTTGCGTTGGCGGCATCCTGATTTCCTTGTTACATTTTTCTTTGCACTTGTTAACGTGGTTCACACCACACCACATGAGAAAGAATCTTTCCTCTGACTAGAGTGACATTCGGATGCCTTACAAATGAGTTTTTCAAGTATTTATAGAATTCCTTTTTAGAAGGTTTTTCCAGGAAAACCTTATGCAATCCCAAGAGTCATCGGAAAATCGTTCTAAAAAATGAATCGTGCTTTTCCAGTGACTCATAGTGAGGCTAAAATCGCCTGATGTAATTTTTTATATTAACTACATTTTTCCTGGGAGCATTGGCGCAGCTATGATATCCGAGCTCTTGCGTTGGTGACATTCTAATTTATTTGTTGCAATATTTGTTAACGTTTCTGAAGTTTTCCGAGACGTTTTTTTTTTGAGACTCAAATGACTCAAACTCGGTATACTAAATTAGAATTTAAGGAAGATATTTGGCGTTAATTATTGATATTTTGAAAACATGTCGATTTTATGTTCGAAACGTAGAAAATATGCATTTTATGTACGAAAACCGAAAATATGCACTAAACTATCAGTTTAGGCAAAATATGTAATTTCTTTACACCGCCGTGAAGTTTGGATATATCCTAAATTTTACATTGATGTTCCTAATAATAAAAAAGATGCTTTTTACATAAAATCCGAACTTTAATGATAAGGGAACTCATCGCGATGAGTGAGCGAACATAACCTGTTTCGAGGGAGGGCGTTTTCTGTTACATAATGCGTAGCAAAACTCTTAAGTACCATTCGTCACGTAAATAAATTATAATAAATAATACAAGGTATGACCAATCAAAAAAGAGGACTCTATCGACAACTAAAAGGACTGATTGGTGCAAGAGGCGTGGCTCCTTCTCCCATTGGTCAAGTTCCATAGTAGAAGGGTCAAGACGGGCGTTACTTTGTCGTTGCCTCCAAAACAAGCTTTCTAATTGGTCGACTGAAGAGAGGCGGGCGTTATTTTGTGTCGCAATTGAAAACGCCATCAGTTTCTATTTGCCCGTTAATATTAAGACGTTACTACTGAATTGGTTAAAGTAGAAGTGAACTGCGCAACGCATTTTTATGTAAAAAAAAATGGAAACCAACCAAACCCAAAGGAAACAAACTTTAAGAAATTTTAATTTCAAGAAACGAGATTCAAAAACCTTAAAGGTCAAGGTCAACCCGATCCAAAACAGGATATGGGGAGAAAACTTTAAAAAATTAAAATTTCAAAGAAAACTCAAAAGGCTAAAGGTCAAAGTCAACCCAAGCCAAAGAAAAAGTTTTAAAAAATGAGATTTAAAGGAACGAAGTTCGAAAAGGGAAAAGGTCAAGGTCAATCCAAGCAAGACATCAAGAAGAAAAAAATTAAAACTCAAAAGTCTCCTCCAACTCAAGATCATGGATAAAAGCACGTCGTTTGACGTATCTATCGAAAGCATTTCGGGAAACTAAACCACTGCAGGTACCCTATTCAAATGACTTTCCAGTCGTGTCAAAAAAGCAAGTTCTCTAATAGGTCGACTGAACGGAAGTGGGAGTCACTTTCCACTCACGTCAAAAGAAACACTCTAGTTGGTTGATTGAACAACTTTCTAGTTGTATCAAAAAGCAAGCTCTCTAATTGATTGATTGAACGAAAGCGGGCGTCACTTTCTAGTCATGTCAAAACACGAGCTCTCTAATTGGTTGATTGCACGGAAATGGGCGTCACTTTCTAGTCATGTCAGAAAGAGGGACCCGCAAGTAAAGTACCACTAAATGACTCGAATTCAGTATTACCCTGTATACTAAATAAATTAAAAGTAAAGTATCAAAGCGTATCTGGAAGCAACCAATGCGTTTTTTTTTTAATTTCAAAAAATTGTGTTGTTCTTCTGGCAGCTCCTTCAACCATCTTCGGTATTCTAAGCAATCCTTAGTTGCCTTGCCTTCTCTCTCTCCCTATCCCCTATCCCTTTTTCCTCTTCATTTCTCTCTTCTCAAATTGAGGATGGTCCAATCAATTACAACGAAGTGAGAATAAATCGAAAGAGAAACTGTTCTAAATAGAAAACGACAACATTACTTGCAACTTTTTCACGGAGTGTTGCCACCAAGTATCTCCGCCGTGTTATCTGAGTTCAACCGGCGAATTTTAAGCTCCAGTTTTATCGAAAACAACACAGAACGTGATTCACGTTCGAAGAGAGTGCAGAGTTCACCGAACAAACAGGTCTTGGTCAGTTCCATTCTGGAATTGATATAGATACGGCGTATTTACGCCGGCCAAAAGTCACGACGGGAATCAAAATTGTGCCTCCTCGTCGCCTTACGTGTTTTGCTTCGACACTCGATAAGACCAGACAAATAAAAGTAAACACAGATTTGTAAAAAAAAAAGAAAAAACTTTTTCCCAGTATCCAGTCGTAATTGTTTCGAGTGTACGCTCGGAGACGTCGAGGACTTTAAGGCAATATGCGGTCGCCGGGGTTAGAATCTCGTTATTAAAAAACAAAAAAAAAACCTTTGTTGGCTTTGCCCCAAGGAATGTAATATGTGGGGGCGCACGAGCAGACGCAAAACGACAGGATACGGGGTGGTCCTTTGAACTTGATTAAACCGCCTGAAATTCCCGACGAACGTGAAACGCCTCGGAACTGCGTGAATTAATTTAATAATGATTCAGAGTTTATTTATTTTCGGGTTATTTACAATCAACGAGATTTTCTTCAACTGGACTGAACAACAGGAACCGGAAAACTTTGAAAAAAATTGAAATTTATTGGTCACATTTATTGAGGACAACAGAGGAAATGCGGAAATACGCGTGTGAATTCTTCGCAAACTGTACAGAAGATGGCGTTGCCAATTCTTTACTGCAACGGAAGAACAACTGCAGCAAAATTCGAATCTTTTAAAAGAAATTATTAAATGAAGAAGAAGAAGAGGGATGTAAAAAAGGAACGTACGCTTTTAAAGCCGTCGAGCGAATCGTTCCCTTGCTTCACCACAGATGGCGCTGCTTTTCCTTACCGCAACTTTATGGCACATCACACTGAAATAGCAAGAATCGAAAGCTTCTACGCTCTCATAAAAAAAATTTAAAACGTTCCGATAATTTGTTTTAAAAATAAAAAGCGATTATTGCTTGTCTGCTTTCTATAAACACATGTTCGTATTCCTCAGGGCTTTACGTGGGTGGTCAAGAATTCGGGGACTCTGTTTCTTTTGAACGGTCAGGTTGTAAATCTGTCCAGTAACTTTATCAGTCATTTTCGTGCACATGTACTAATATCGCCACACAGTAATTGCAGGCGCCAAGCGAAAGCCAGAGGGATGGGCAGACATCATAAACAAATCTATTTTGACGTTTTAAAGCGTTTCTCTAAATTTTCATATGCCTTACAGTGTCAGAATTGCAAGAGTCAGTAAAGTTCATTATTACCATTGCGCTTAGGTAACTTTAATCAGACTATTTTTATTTACATTTGGAGCGAGTATTAAAACGCATTAGTGACTTTCATATTTTAAAATCTTTGATCGGTCAGCGTACGTAATTAGTAGCCGAGTTCGATAATTTAATTAATCAACGGCAATTTGTTATTCCCTACATCTACTTGGGCTTCCAATACACTATACTTTAGAAATCAGTCTACCATAGGGGAATTCTCTCAGGCAAATCGTAAACCAAACAATTTGCAACACATTCCTGGCCATTTTCTTCACCCTATGTGGGAGGGTAAAACTGTTGTCTTGGCTGAGAGATTAGTCGGTTAATTAGAAGCAATTGCCTCGAGACTGAAAGGCCATAAACACTCATAGTGTAGTGCCGAACACAGTCGATCTGGGACCTTGCCCTTTTAAATTGATTTAGCTAGTTAGACGACGAACGAGCGACAAACAGAGAGTCCTGTATAGGCCAGGCATTGGGTAAAAGCGCCGCTCTAAAAAGATCGCGTAGCAGAAGAAGTATCGGCTCACTGCACGTGTCCATTAATTAGGCTGATTAGAGATAGGGTTAACACAACACCTCCCAAAAGGGAGTCCTTGAAAAACTGGTGATTGCTACTGATTTACCTGCAGATTGATAGCTGAAGGCGGCAGGCGTATCACATACTTCGCCCAAAACATCTGATTAGTTCACTAATTAACTCCATTTATTAAGTACACTGTCGTCCCAGAGAGACACTTTGTGCGTTGGTTTGTTAAATCGAACAAGTCTTTCAATACCAGCAGAGTTACAGACGCTGTACTAAGACTCGAACCTTTGAAACTCAATTAATTATTTATTGATCTAAGTCAGGAGCAGAGCTCTCCAACAAACATCTGCGCAAACATTATGGTGTGAATCGGAGGAAAGAGATCGCGCCGATACCCGAAGGTGAAACTGTTAAACGAATCACACTGTATTTCCTGGAAATCGTAATTTTTGATTAATTGTATCGATTTTCAACGACAGGGTCTTTTTACGCTCACATTCTCTGGTTCCGTAGAGTCGGAGAGCAGGAGTTTTTTGCCCAAATCTAATTTTTTTAAATAAATAATTACTTAAATTTAATTGTTGCGTTTCATTATCAACTTGCCTATTTCCTTGTTAGAAAGCTATTGTACTGCCCACCAAAACAAAGAACCAGGTTATCACAGCGTAAAAATTTAACGTTAAGAAACTACCACATTTTAATGTAGTAGTTTCGTGTCCAAAGTGGTAACTAAATATGTAGTTTCTTGTCCAAAGTGGTAACTGGATATGTAGTTTCTTGTTCAAAGTGATAACTAAACCTGTTTAATGCCTTAATGGTCACTTATCTGAAGGAGAGTCAGTATTTCGACTGGGGACTTCCCGCTCGGGCCCGTCTTTTTACGTGGAAGTTTACGTTATAAAGGAAATTTTTATTTTTTAATTTAACAACTTACATTTTATATTTTCTATAGTTTACAAGATATGTTGCTGCGTTTTAATTTGTTGTTGCAGCATCTTACAGCAATTCCTTTTCTAATTTGAAATAATATCTTTTTTTTTTGTACAGAATCCCGGTTTCTTCCAGTTTTTCCTTCGTCTGTTCCTATTGATCTAATATGGTCCAATTTTTCGTGTTTCTTGCGAGTTGTTTCGCAATTTTCCAATGCATATGTGATTCTGGCCGAATAACGATGAAAGTATCCAAAGTTCGCGTTCGTAATCACACGAGTGCTCTTAAACACTTAAAACCTGAAACTTTCCTCAAGATTAACTAACGATCAACAGCCGAAGCGTGAGTCAATATAATCAGGCCTCTTGCAACATGATTCTTACGCAGATAAATACCACTGTCAATAATAGGCTTCACGTGTTATCTCCCGTCGATGTTTGTAAATTATTTGTTTCTTTGTTTGCCTGACGCGGGACGTTTCGAAACGAAAATCAACAAGACGGGGCAGAAAACACTGATATAAATTGGGCCGGTAAGATTCCGCTATTTTTAATATTGGGTCGCGGCGAGAAGATTGCTTCGCCCCGGAGTTGTTAGTAAATCTATCGGTAATGGAGTTGGGGTCGCGGGGTCAGAGCAACAATGTGTTAATCATCGTTTTGTTAGTAAATAATTTTGGTGGATTATTTCTTTTACATCTAATAAATTGTTTTCCTGTTACGCATGAAAAATGAATCGTATATTACGGCGCGCTAACGTGTCGCCTCCACCATGTCGCCATATCACATCTCTAGCGATCTGATCGGTCCTTTTGGATGCGTCGGCAGCAAGGGATGTCTTTGGCCTGGTGTAAAAACTGGAAATTCCAAAGCCAACTCTGGCCTGTTTTCATTCAAAAAATCACAAGGTACTACTGATGTTGACCGAGAGATGTCGCTTGCTTGAATGCCTCTAAAAGGCGAAATCAGAAATGTAGATTTTTTTTTAATTACATACTACCCTTTCTTCCATTGATTAAATTGAGTAAAAACGTCCGCTTTTTACATCGCTTTAAAGTTTGAAAGAAGTTTTCCATTGTCGACCGAGAGATGTCGCTCGCATGAATACTTCTAAAAGAGCAAATTCAAAAATAGACATTGTCTAACATTTTTTGCATCGATTAAAGTAAATTAAAATGCCCGCCGCTTTCACCGTTTTAAAGCTAAATAAAAAAAGAAGTTTCATTGTTAAAACATTAGCTTTCGTTGTCCGCCAAGAGATGGCGCTTTAATTCCTTCCACACTGTCTCTTCCTTGCTGTTGTTTGAGAGAAAAATTAATGTTCGTAATTTTACGGGTCGACAGTAATTTACTTTTCCTGTCTGGCTGATAGATGTCGCCAGAATATTAACGTAAGAATATTAACTTTCGTTGTCCGCCGAGAGATGGCGCTTCAATTCCTCTCACGCTTTCTCTCTGCTGCTTGAGATAAAAATTGATGTTTATAATTTTATGGATTGACAACCACATACTTTCTCCACTGGCACATAGATGTCGCTGTAATTCCGCATAAAATAAGGCACTAGATCAACATACTTCGTATTCAGGTAGCGCACCTAGTGACTTTTTATGTCCATCCTTGTCACACATTATTCTCATCTAGGGATAAAATAACACAGTCGAAAGTTTGTTATTAGTCGAAGTGACGTTTAACGGAGTTATTGTTAATAACTGAGCTTGTCTTTAAAGCTTCAATTTGTTTGTTTTAAGTAACACATTTTTTACTACAAACTATTGCCACTGTGGCAAACGGAATTCCCTAAAACTGTTGCCTTCCTTGTTGCACTTGCGTCAATTGTATTTGTTATCTTTGTTTCTCAATCCTCTCACGAGAGGAATGGGATTGCGTTACCTGAACAGAGTGTTGATTTAGTACCTTAGCACAAAATGATTATTATTTTTTTTTTAATTCAGAAACGCTTATATACAGGCCGTTTCAGAAGACACGTCGACGAAAATCTTTGTCGCTCGTTCGAAAAATAACTGCGATTAGCTTCCGTTGTCTACCGAGAGGTGGCGCTTTAATCATTCCACAGTCACTCTTGTTTAGGGCAAAAAGAAATCCTTGTCGTTTTATTTAGTTTCCCTATTAGGTCTAGCCTGGCTCTGTAATTGCGAGCAGTTTTTTTTTAATTTTATTTTAAAAATATATACAGGGGTGTTTTAGAATAATATAAATTGCAACTCATCAGTATGTCAGCTGTCAAATACTCAGATTAGATAAGGCCGTAACTACTGTGCATTTAAAAATGATGAAAGAAAAATTTTAAAATGTCTTGTTTTGTTTGCGTGTTAAATTCTTTTTGTTTTGTTTGCGTGTTGATTTGCGTTGACGTAAAACAAACGAATAATAACGTAAAATAAAAGAACGACGTTCGTCAATTGTTTCTTCTTCTTCCTCAATTCTTAAACAAACGAAAATTCGAAACTGGATGAACACATTTTTCGACGAATCAGATTCGAGAATTTCTGTTTCCGTCATCTTTTTCTTGTTTTGTTTAATGTTTCGTAAATTTCTTGTTTGTGGCTATCGTCTTTTGTTTTTCGTAAAACTTCTAATTTTCGAGTCGTCTGGGCTCTATATTTTTCATTTTTCCGTCGAAATTATTCCTCAAAAAATAAATAAATAAATAAATAAAAAGAAAAACGTAACAGTTCACTGGTGTTCCAACAGATGGCGCGAGTTAGTTTTCATTCAGACTCTAATGTATTAATATTTAGTTTCTAAAACTTCCGCCTGCATCTTTTTTTTTAAATTTAATATTGCACATCGCAAAGTGGATTCGTCATTTTTAAACAATAACACCCTGTATATTATTCGCTAAACTGATTTTAAAACGTACAGGTCGTCTTTTAGTTTTGTTTTTTATTTCGGTTAATTTATTGTAATTTTACTTTCACTGTTTTCTTCTTCTTTTCTTCTTAGAAAGCTTGGTAACTTTTGGTGAACTTGTTGCGTAAAAAGACCGATTGCCTTTTGTTTTTTTTTAGTTATGGATTGAGTGTTATTAAATCGATCGTTTTCGGTTGTTACGTTGTAGTTGATTGGGTTTCGTTTTTATTTTGATTAACTAGAATTTTTAGTTAATTAGGATTTTATTCTGATATTCAGCATAGCTCTTAGCTTTCTTACAACTGAATGATAGATTATCTTTCGTTTTCGTTTCGTTATATTGGAACACGCCGGCGTGCCACCTTGTTTATTGACTTTTATGGACGACCAAATAACCAATAAAACTGTCCAAACAGAAACAAATTAAACTTATTGCCAACTAAGAGAATTTCCAAAAGGGTCACCAAGGTTTTGTTACTGCAATTAGACATGCGCTACCCTATCCGTCTAGACACTCGACTACAGCTGGCTACCTAAGATTTACTGCCGGCGCTAAAGGAACTATCCTACTGACCTACTCATTCTGTTTACGTTCTGAGGCGACCTTCCGGGAATCCGCAATAAACCAATTAATGTTATAATATAGCTCGCAATCGTCAATGCAACACCTGGCCTTATGTTATTGTAACCCAATTCTTTTGGTGCGTCGGTGAATAAACTTGAGAGATTAGGGAACTAAATACGTTTAAATAAAAATGCGGAAGTTAGAACTTCAAACATTAAGGCTAAAGGATTTAAGCCAGGATTAAATTTAAGCCAACGTCAGAATGTGACACGCAATATGCTGTATGTCATGAGAGCGTCACAATCTAACGTAGATTTAAATTCAAGCCACTTTCAACTTGCCATGTAATTGATGTCTTTTCTATAACTGACATGTTCTAAAATTTAGTGTGACCAATTCGTACAAAAATCTGAGCCAACACAAAGCTAAAAGGTTATGCCGACTTGTTTATGATGGCAGAGAACCACGGCCTAATGTTACAAAATTTTATGACTCGCGCTGGGGGGTTCATTCTTCTGAAAAGGACCGCGGCGTCGTCAGGACAGGGTCGCATCCGGTGGCAACTTTACCGAGAATCTGAACATGTGTTTGTTATTTGCAATTAAACAGCAATAACCGATTTTGTTGTGAAAAACAAATCCGCGACCGTTTCAATATTGTCACGAATCTTAACTTGCGTCAGCACTACATCACAAAATCCTCATTTGTGTCTTATTTAGCACGAAATGGCAAAGTGATTTGCTTTTTATTAGGGGACACCCTGTGTGAAGAGGCTTTCGGAAGTTGTATCATAAAAAAATCGAAAGTTTGCAGCAACTGTCAAGTCGTTGCATTGGGAAGAAACTGGGAACCGTCTTGATTTTTTTTATAGTTTCAAAAATACTGAGACGCTTTCTTAAGGCCATAACATACCGCCTGTTCAAAAAAAAAAAAAAATGGAAATATAGAGAGTGCTACAAACGTAGAACAAGCAACAGTATAGTAGACGAAAAGAAGCAAAATTTATTGCCATCACTTTGTCAGAATTGTAAATCAATTCTAAATTTCTCCGCCGAAATTATTAAAAAGAAAAAAGAAAAACGTAAAATTTCAATGCACAATTTAAGTAGCGACATCTTTCGGTCGTATTAAAGCGTAACATTTTATAGATATGCCAATAGACGGCGCTTACTAATGTTTAGTTTCTAAAACTTACGCCTCAAGAAAAGGATAAAAGAAGTTCCATTCCCGACCATGAGATGTCGCTCATTTGAATGCCTTTAAATGGACCATACTTCTGCCACCCGCTGCAGCTGCGACCGACTTAATAGATGAACTCAGCTGGGCAACTGTCTATTGAATTTTTTTTTTGAATTGTTTAACGGAACAGAGCGTTACGTTTTTAATAATTTTATGTGCCACTCTCAATTTTATCGAGACCATAAATTATCGTAAAAGGTAATCCTCATAAAATAAGTCTTCCATGTTAACACGGACGAGCGTAAATCTCGCCAAATTTTTTAAGCTCCGGTCGGACTTAATCCGCCCCCGGAAAAACGAGGGTGGAGCTCAATTTTCGGAGGCTTTTAAAACCGTTAGCGCTAACGACGTCGACCTTCAAGCTTTCCATTTCGCTTAAGTAATAAAAATAATAAAATTACAGAAACTTAAAAAAAAAAAAAGTTGTAATCCTACGGAAATTTTTACAATGAGACGCGCAAGCCAAAGATCGTGCGGTTATTATTGTCTTTCGCGTTTGTTTACGGAATAAAAATAGCAGATTTTTTTTTATTTTTGTTTATCGGGAGATACGCTCTCGTTTCCATAAATAAAAAAAATATATATATTGTACGAGATGGAGCAACAACGCTCATGCAGGCGAGGCGGTTCAATTCGGTTGTGAAGAGTTCAAATGTTGTTTGGGTTCGGACTCGCGTGTTTTGCAACCGATGTCGCGAATTACTGATGGTGTTTACGACAAAAAAACAGAAAGAAAGAAATAAGCATAAAAAAGCAACGGAAGTGTAACGTCAGAGACCCAAAAAAAAAATAAACAAATTTGCGCAATTACGTTTCACCAAATAACTTTAATAAAATTAGAATTAATATGTACGGGGATCGATCAAAAAAAAAATAGTTTTGCGAGCCTTTACTGTATGAAAATGGTCTTATGTCCTTAACTTGACCGTGACACATAATACGTGTTATTTAATCGGCTGATGAAAAACAAGTACGAATAATCTATGAAATTAATTAATATCAATCAAAGTCTACAAAAGTAAAAATAATATAAAAACGGGATACGGAGCTTCGTCTTTGATATGATAGGACAATTTGTCGTACAGGCAAGGTAAGGAAGATCATGTAAGTAAGTACTGAGACCGGTAGACTAAAAAAAAACGATCAGATGGACGGTAGATCGCACGGGGAGACGCCGATCGAAAAGAAAATATTAACCAGAAACAGGAATGTGGCGGTAAAAGCCAGTACCACGGTTCATATGATATCCTCAAACACAGCTCAGGTTATTAGGGTGTTTGATATCTTCAAACACTCCAATAACCTGAACCGTTATACTGGCTTTTACCTCCACAATACCCGTTCTCGTTTAAACTCTTGCAAAATTTATCTACTTTTCCAAATCCCGTAAAGAAACAGAAAGCTGTTGAAAATAAACCGTATTGAAATTAAACCTCGCGCGAACCAATACTCATTAAAATAGGGTAGGCAAACCATTGATCAAATTAGAAAGAACTTCACGTTTTCAAAAAAGCACGGAAGTAGAATGAAATGCCCAAGTTCGATTTTTTAAGGCGTCACTATTTGCCCAAAATGGGCACGGCTGATGGGGTAGAAACCAAAAATAGGACCATGACATTTTTTATTAATATTTTCCTTGTAACATTTTCTCGCAACAAAAGTCAGTGTAATGTAAAAGTTTTTCTTTTAATTTTCGAGGTTCACATTTTTCTTTCGCCGAAACTTGCGGGGGCGCGCGCCAACCTATTTATTTCCAATCAACGACGATTATGTCAATAAAATTACCAAACGATTTGCTTATTTGTTCTCTTACACGATTGTCTTTCTTTCTTGATTCGTATATCTTTTTCATAATTTTCTGTCTATATACGCGCTTCAATTCTTTTTCTCTTTCTCTTTCATCCTCGGTTATTTATTTATTTTTCTTCCTTATTTATTTCCTTCCTAATCCATTTAATTTATTATCGATTGAGTGATTATTCTTCCTTAATTCATCTGCTTCTGTTTCAACTTTGATTAATTTATTTAGATTCCTCTGTTATTATTCACTTCTTTCACAATTCATTTATTTATTCCTCGATTCTCTTTTTCTACGTGGATTATTGTTTTCTTCCTCGATTAATTTTTTTTTTATAATTCGTTTCACTTTATTCCTTTCTCAACTGATACCTCTATTTACTCAATTCATTTGTTGTTGTTTTTTTCGTCGATTAATTTCTTTTTACTTGTTATTTCGTTTTTTTTTTTCTTATCGCTTCCTTGATCGATCTTTGTCGTTTGATTGTTTTTTCGTCGGTTATACCGGTGCCGTCTTTCTCGATTCTTTAATTTTATTTCTCTCGATTTACCTTTTTCCTTCGTTATTAATTTCTTCCTCGTCTCGCGTTCTTTCCTCAGCAGGCGAGGAAAAAAAAACACGTATTCTCTCATAGACAAGGATACAAGGATCTTGTCGTGGACCATTTCGAATTGTGTGTGTATTGTATTTTCCAACGTCTTCTTACGCAGTCTTAAACAGAGAAAAATAACGACGAAAAAATTCTCAAGGTCATCTGGCCGGTGTTTCTTTCTTTTTCAAATAAAACAACTGCGACTGTAATTATTGTAAGTCACTAACGGATCCTCTACTCAGAACGTTTCAAGTAATAACCGAACTCGATACTCGAATGTAAATATTGTATATTGTATCAATTGTATTGTATATTTTATCAAGTTTAGAATTTAGGAAAGTTTACGCATTCTCAATGTATCCGTAAAACACGAGCACGTTTGTTTATTTGATCTTATGGTTTGAAATAAGATACGGGGTACGTCTCAAGTAGAGGGATGGAACGAAAGCACTTCAGTCTCCGCCAGCGGTTCTTGGAGGGCGGACGTCTTGATAATGTTGCGCTAATTACGCAGACGGGCCCGCGATTGTTGTAATAAATTGCAAGGACATGTGATGAAGTAATTGTGCAAGCGTAAAAGGTTTGCTGATGGTAGATGATGCTCTGAGGTTGCGTTGTGTCCGCTGATGGCTCGGACAAAGAGTAAGAGATTGGGCATTCTTTCATAAGAGTGATCGCTCTGGATTCGTCCATAAATGGGAGAGAGTCGAGGATCATTCCATCTGTATTCGGTATTTGACCCTATCCGCTACTGCAGGTGCGTGAGTAGTAGATACCGGAAATACAACTAGTTGTAATACCTGACCAGGTGATTGCATTGTGCTTTCCAAGAAAGGTATGACTTGGTGCTGACTGTGCTTAGGCCGGTGTAGCAACACTGTAGGAGGCAGTAGTACCAATGATTCTGAGAACGTACGCTCAGAAGGCAAGTATGCTAATATCCACCTGGGGTTTGTCTTTATGCATGCGAAGTACGAAGTTGGACATTCGAGGACACCGTCTCCGTGAATTCGTATCCCAGAAGGGAGCTTCCGCATCTAGAGTCGCCGCTGGAAAGGGGCGGGGCCGGGAGAGGGTCCCGGTGAGTAAATAAGTCCTATTGAGTAGATACTTGTAATTTTGCATGTCGAATCGAAAACGAAGCCCAGATGTTAAGACGTTTATCCTCAGCTCCGCAGTGAACGAGAAAGAGAGAAAGAAAGCAGAGATCTAACCAAAGGGTGAGTGAATGTTTATTGTAACTCGGTCCTCTGACATTGTGATCAGTTTATGTTATGTTATATTGTTTGTCATGTTTAACACAAAGAAGAAAAAAGCTATCCTACAAAAATTATGCAAAATAATGATGAGATGGCTCTGAGTGGAGGGACTTTGACAACACCGCACCAAAAACTCAAGCGACAGCTTAAAAAGCGCAAAAATTTGCACGAGTGCTTCTTCCTAAAGAAGCTGCCAAACGGTATACCGAAACGTTGAAGATTCGTGCGATTTGTAAGCTGTCGCTTGACTCTTTGACGCTTGACTCTTTTTCTTCGAAATTTTTTAATTCAACTATTTTATTAAATTTTGGGCACCGCATTATCCAAGCTAGAAATTATTGCACGCTGTATATGACTGGCGATGACCATAACTTAGGTAATCGTCATTATCAGTTCTTTCACACGCGTTTCACTCTTGTTTACACATATAAATAGAATTCGTTGGAATGCAAACCCTTGCTTATTTCACATTAATCGCCGAAATGTCAAAGAGCACGCAACTTGGAAGTTTCCACGTGAGCAATTTCGTTATCGTCCAAGTTGGTGAATTTCCATCATGTATGTTGTACTGCATACACGCGTAGAAGCAGCTGGCACGTTATTTATTTACACAACAGAGAAAGACGATATTAATTCATCGAAATTTAAAGTAATTCACACTTCGAAGAAATTCTGAATTTTACTGCACAGTCCAAAAGAACTAGTACATACGTGTGTACACTGGCTTCCAAATGTATTAAATCAACCCGGTTATTTTCGTCCTGCGAATCGGGCGCGTACATTTGGACGAGAGTGTACGTACAAGAGCAGCACTCAGACGATTGTATTTTTACACCACTTCAATCGTCACTCATTTACGACAATTACCCGGAAACGAGGTGGTTTTGCTTTGGCTCGTTGGCGTTCAATTTTCACACGGAAATCGTGTTTTCTCGGGGCGCACTCAGACTATTGCGTTCGCCTCTTTAAAAGCAGACGAGAGTTCAAGACCCACAAATCCGGGAAGCTCGGGATAATTCCGCGGGATAAACGTCGCGGTGACAGTTAACATCGCGGAGCAAAAAAAGAAATCCGGTTATCCTTCCACCCGGACTACCTTAAGCGGCTCTTCTGCATTTGCGAACGTCGTGTTTTTCGTCGATAACGATACGTTTTGGTAGGAGGATAAATGTGAGATAGATTTTTTTTGTTTGTTCACTTAGAAAAACGTCTTCGTCGCGAGTGTTCCGGAGTTGAAAGCGGAAGACGTTATTCGGGAATCTAATCAGCACACAACAATGTAATAAATTAGTCGTAATTAAGTAAAGCGTGAAATTATCAGCGTCGAAAAAAATTCCACGCGCAATTGAAAGGTCAAGACGTCACGAAAACATTAAACACAAGGCCCCCAAAAAAAAAATGTTGCACCGAAATATGTGACCAAGGTCTTGCGCGTGGTGATCATTTTTTTAAAATTTTTTTAAATTTCCTGCTACAGAGTCTTGATCACTCACTTATCATTTCTATTTTTTAGCGATTTTTTTTCAACATAAGAAAGACTCACTCTGTATGTAGATATACAGGTGTCCCTGCTCTACTGTGGCCCAACACTATGTCAAACGTACACAGAGACCCTTCAAATAAAATTAAGAGTCATGTGACCTTGAAAGAGAATGAGGAACCATTCATTTTTTACGCATGGCTACCCTGGCTATAGCTCGCTGTAAACGTTACTAAACTTCCGCCGGACGTTTGTTTTTGAAAACTAATTTTTGTACAGTGGTGTGCATTTAGATATTTTTAGGTTGTTTGAGAGTTTTGTCTGAGCATTCAAGTCGATCATAAGGCTCACAGTTTTATATGAAGGCTCCGTACAAATATAAAAGACCTCATCGATAATTTTTTTTTAAATTTTTGGAAAAATTGACCTGTGTGCTCATACATTTTACGTGCGAGGCACGCTCTAAGCTAAGCTGTACAATTGAAGAAACAATTTTTACTTAAAACTATATGTACACACGTAAGTACTTAGTAGGACCTACATGTGTACTTAAACGAACTGAAATGGCCATTCATAAACGTAACAAATCAGCCTTCATTGTTGACCGGTAGATGGCGCTACACGAATTTAATTAACAGGCAAGAGGCGGTGGCGTTGAACATCTTAACGTTTAACGAAACGAATTTGAAAAGAAATTCAAAACACGTCGCTCGTCACCTAGAAGGACCTGTGTACTTAAACGAACTGAAATGGCCATCCATAAACGTAACAAAACAGCCTTCATTGTTGACCGGTAGATGGCGCTACACGAATTTAATTAATAGCCAAGAGACGGCGTTGAACATCTTAACGTTTGACGAAACGAATTTGAAAAGAAATTCAAAACACGTCACTCGTCACCTAGAAGGACCTACGTACTTAAACGAACTGAAATGGCCATTCATAAACGTAACAAATCAGCCTTCATTGTTGACCGGTAGATGGCGCTACACGAATTTAATTAACAGCCAAGAGGCGGCGGCGTTGAACATCTTAACGTTTGACGAAACGAATTTGAAAAGAAATTCAAAACACGTCGCTCGTCACCTAGAAGGACCTATGTACTTAAACGAACTGAAATGGCCATCCATAAACGTAACAAATCAGCCTTCATTGTTGACCGGTAGATGGCGCTACACGAATTTAATTAACAGCCAAGAGGCGGCGGCGTTGAACATCTTAACGTTTAACGAAACGAATTTGAAAAGAAATTCGAAACACGTCGCTCGTCACCTAGAAGGACCTATGTACTTAAACGAACTGAAATGGCCATCCATAAACGTAACAAATCAGCCTTCATTGTTGACCGGTAGATGGCGCTACACGAATTTAATTAACAGCCAAGAGGCGGCGGCGTTGAACATCTTAACGTTTAACGAAACGAATTTGAAAAGAAATTCAAAACACGTCGCTCGTCACCTAGAAGGACCTATGTACTTAAACGAACGGAAATGGCCATCCATAAACGTAACAAATCAGCCTTCATTGTTAACCGGTAGATGGCGCTACACGAATTTAATTAATAGCCAAGAGGCGGCGGCGTTGAACATCTCGATGAAGACAGGCACTATAAAAGCGACTCGTTTCGTAAATTCGCACAATTCCTGGATTTCCATCGTTTTATCGCGCATCGAAGAGTTCTTTTGCTTGACGTTAGGTGGCGCCCGGAATTTCTCTTGGTCTCTGAACTAGTAATCGGACGCCATCCATTCAAAGTTTAATTAAGTGAATTAGAAGCGAACGCATCGCGTCCCCACCTGGAAAGGTCCGAGACGCCAGTAAATAGACTCTGCAAACGTTAGCCGACAGATGGCGTCGCACCAAACTATCTAACAGGCGAGAGATGGCGCTGAAAACATCGCGACGGACTGGCGGCGAAGGCAGTACCATAAAAATGAGTCGTTTCGTAAATTCGCAAAATCTCTCGATTCTCGACATTTCACAGTAACACGAAGTTCTTTTGCTCGCCGTTAGGTGGCGCTCGGCCTTTTCATCTTCCATTAACTTTATCTGGCGCTTAATTCCCCTTAATTGCGATCACAATTGTTACCATGAGAATTAATTGTGAGATAAAATTAATTGGAGGTGGTACATTCATGTAATTAGATAAAAACGTGCCTTTACGCTTTTTGTTTCATTTAACTGCACTGCCGCATCGCAGGATTGGTTGGAATTCGATTTGAAGTCGATTTAAATTAATTAGGGCACTTGGATACGTTCGTGTAATTGAATGAAAACGTGATCTTCCGTCTTTTAATTCATTTAACTGCATTACCGCATCGCAGCATTGGCTAGAACTGAAAATATCTATTGGTAAGATTGTCGATCGTTTGATTTAGAACAAGTCGGATCTCTTGGCTGCGTTCGTGCAATTAGTTAACATCGTGCTTTGCCACCTTTCGTTTAATTCAACCGCATTGCCGCATCGCAAGATTGATCAAAACTGAAAGCACGAGAAAAATTGCAAATTGTAAATTTGTAGAATTGTAAAAATTGACGGATCTCTCGGCTACATTTGCGTACTTAGATAAAAGCGCCTCTCGTTTCATTTATCTGCATTGCCGCAACGTAGGGTTGGTTAGAAGTAAAACCGAAAAATCGTCAATGATTTAAAACTGCTTTCGTCGACTTAAAACAATCAGGACGCTCGGATACATCGGCTGTTTCGCCTCTCGTTTCATTTAGCTGCATCGCCGCATCGCAGGATTGATTCGAAACTAAAAGCATCAGAAAGACTCTTGACGATTTGAAAGCGTTTTCGGCGAATCAGAACGGGATAAGGTCGTGCTCTTTCGTCTTTTGATTCGTTTACCTGCATCGCCGCATAGCGGGATTGGTCAGAATTAAAAGCGAAGAATTGTTAATGATTTTCGTCGATTTAAAACAATCAGGCCTCTCGGCTACGTTCGTGTAATTAGATAAAAACGTGCTTTCTCGCCTTTCGTTTCATTTAGCCGCATTGCCGCATGGCAGGATTGGTTAAAATTAAGAGCATCAATAATTTAAGTATTTCCGCCGATTTAAAACAATCAAGACGCTCGGATACACTCGTGTAATGAGATAAAAACGTGCTTTTTCTCCATTTTTTTCATTTTACAGCATTGCCGCGTGGCAGGATTGGTTAGAATTAAGAGCATCAATAATTTAAGTATTTCCGCCGATTTAAAACAATCAAGGCGCTCGGATACACTCGTGTAATGAGATAGGAACGTGCCCTTTCGCCTTTCGCTTGATTTAACTGCATTGCCGCATCGCAGGATTAGTTAGAATGAAAAGTATCAGGAAGAGTATCAATAATTTAAGTGTTTCCGTTGATTTGAAACAATCAGGATGCTCGGTCACACTCGTGTAATTAGATAAAGACGTGCTTTTTCGCCTTTCGTTTCATCTAACTGCATCGCCGCGACGCAGGATTGGTTAAAATTAAAGGCACCTGTTAGAAAGATTGCCAACAGTTTGCAAGTGTTCTCGTCGATTGAAAACAATCACGTCGCTTGGCAGCGCTCACGTTTATCCGGCTTTTGTTTAATTAAACTGCATCGCCGCGACGTAGGATTGGACAAATACAAATAAATTTAATAGCACACATCGAAAACCGCAAGACATAGAATTTTTTAAGCATTTTTCTGGAATCTGTGACACTGATTCTCTAGCTCGTCGAAATTTTGTAGGGACGATTAAGAATCACCCTGTATATGTGGATGACTGGATCACTGCATCTTATAGCCTCTCGTTCATCGCCCAGAGGGTAACACGTGCAGTACAATTCAGACGTGCCGTGCCGGTGATTCCCCAACGTCAAAATTTAGATTTCACATGTACAGGGTGACATTAAGAAAACTACAACGCAGAGTACCACGCGATAGAGGACCATAAAATAATAAAAAAAGTTCTTATGCACTAATGTCCGACCGCCCTTTGTTTTCAAGATGTAGGACGTTAAATCTTTTTAGAAAATTTATTTCTTTTCAATATCTCATAACAAAAAAAAACCCTCCCTCTTCCCCTAAATATTTACTGTTTGTCAAACTGCCTAGAAATTTTAATACTTTTTATTTATTAAATGATTAAAATTTAATTTAATAAATAAATGAAATTTAATAAAAATGAAAAAAAAAGTCTCTTACCTGATTGTGTTTCGTCTTCATAAGTAACACCCTGTATATTACGCGAGGTGAGCGCGATGAGAACGTAACAGAGGGTTACACCGAGCACGTAGACGAGTTTGAAGCCGAGTGCCAACTTATAACTTTTAACATTCCGTTGAGCTGCCATAATACACTGTGAGCAGATAATCGGAAGTTTTATTATTTAAGCGCGACACATTAAAGACAAACGAAGCGCGATAACGTCCGACGGAGCAGAAGAGAGGTGGGATCTTCCCCCAAATCACGTCCAGAGAATCCTCCAGAATTTAACCAACTATCGAATCCTTTCTTTCTTTCTTTTTTTTGTTTGTTTGTTATCGCTTTGTTGCGAGTCGATTAAATCGTCGTTGCGCGGCGATGCTTTTCCTCAAGTGCTTATTCACTTTTATCTACTTACGTGTCTGTGCATATTACGAACGAGTCCACCTTATCGAAACTATCTTCGCTTTTTTCTCACAATTAAATCTAATCAATTTCGAAACGACTGAATTGTCGATTTTGTCGGACGAGCTTCGCTGTTGCTTGGTTTGAGGTCAGAGGCGAATCTCTTTTTTCCTTGCACCGACCCCGTACGTTTGACCTTCGCAATGTTTTCCGAAACTTATTGAATTCTGAAAATTCACGCTGTACGAATTACCTATTTAGACATTTATGGAAAACAAAAGGTGGAGTGGAAACGGTGGCCAAGACACCATGACCACCCCGTATATACAAGAACTCGTACATACTTGCTTGTCAGGAATCCCTTAATCCTTTACCCTTTCTATTTAATCCGAAGCCTGCGAGCTGGACGCAACTTTGCTTGCTTCTCACCGCAGAGACGTAATCGAAGCCCTTGATTCTTGAATCTTGCTTAATCTTGCTTTTTTCGTCCAAAGAATCAACAATTTCGGCATTACCTCTAGTGTTCTAAATTCAGAAGGAAGGATGATGAAAAATTAGGCATCGAAGTCCTTGGTCCTTGAATCTTATAAGACAAACGTGACGTCCTTCGATCATTCTCTCATAAAACTAGAAACTTCAGCTTCACAAACCTCTAGGCTTCTCTAATTTAAAAAAAAAACGTAAAATATTAGGCATCGAAATCTTTAGTCCTTGAATCTTGCATAACTGGAGCTTTAAACAAACCAGAGTCTCTTAAATAGTTCATTTGTTTTTTAGAATCAATAATTTCTACATTGTTTCTAGCGTCGTCAATTCAGAAGAACGTAAATTTAAAAAAATTAGACGTCGAAGTCCTTGGTCCTTGAATCTTATATAGAGTGTGAGGTAAACCGGACGCTCTCCGATTGTCCTCGGAAATAATCGCAAGTTTCAGCGCCATCTGATTCCAAAGAATGGAAAACACTGCGCACCGACAACTTCGGTTCTTGAATCTTGTACAACTGAAGTTTTTTTTTTTAAGAATCAACAATTTCCGACGACATTACTTCTAGCGTTCTAAATTCAGAAGAGAGGAATGTAAATGAAATTAGGCATCGAAGTCCTTGGTCCTTGAATCTTATGTAATTAGAGTCCCAGGTTAACCAATCGATTGATCCCTTAAAGAATCAGCCGTGTCAGCATCACAAATGAGCTTCCAACCTTCCCTGATAAAAAAATTGAACATTTAATAATCGTGGGGATCGGAATCTTTAGCCCTTGAATCTTGGATTCATAGCTGGAGCCTCAAGTGAACTAGAGCTCCTGATTTGTTTTTTTTTTTTCAGGGAATCAACAATTTCGGCGTCGCTACCAGCGCGCTGCGTTTTAAATTCAGGCATCGAAGTCCTTGGTCCTTGAATCTTATGTAATTAGAGTATCAGGTTAACCAATCGGTTAACCAGGTTAAAGAATCTGCTCTCTCAGCATCACAAGTGAGCTTCTAACCTTCCCTAATAAAAAAATAATAATTAAACATTTAATAATCGTGGGGAGCGAAATCTTTAGTCCTTGAATTTTGGATTCATAGTTGGGGCTTCAAGTTAACGTAAACTAGAGCTCCTGATTGGTTCTTTCAAGGAATCAGCAATTTTGGCATTGCTACCAGCGTTCTAAGTTCAGAAGACAAGATCACAAGAAATTAGTCATCGAAGTCCTTGGTCGTCCTTGAATCTTAAATAATTAAAGTCTCAGGTAAACCAGTCGATTTGATGCCTTAAAGAATCGGCTGTTTCAGCATCGCAAAACCTTTTCCAATAAAAAGCAATAATTAAACGTTTAATAATGGTGGGGATCGAAATCTTTAATCCTTGAATCTTGGATTCCCAGCCGGAGCTTCAAGTAAACCAGAGCTCCTGATTTGTTCTTTCAAGGAATCGGCATCGCTGCCAGCGTTCTAAATTCAGAAGGATGGATCACGGAAGATTAGGCATCGAAGTCCTTGGCCCTTGAATCTTACAGGACAAACCGGACATTCCTTTATTATTCTCGCAAAAAAATCAGAAATTTCAGCTTCATAACTAAGCTAAAAAAACAAAAAATTGGGAATCGAAATCTTTAGTCCTTGAATCTTGCTTAATTGGAGTTCCAAACAAACCAGAGGCTCCCGATTGTTTTTTTTTATTAAAGAATCAACAATTTCGGGGTTATTTCTAGCATTTTAAATCCAGAAAGAAACAAGAAACGTAGAAATTATGCATCCAAGTCCTTGGTCCTTGATTGATTCTTATATATCTTGAAAACCAGACGCTCTTAAAGAATCGGTTGTTCGATCACCCCACGTGGGCTAATTCTAAAACAAAAAAGGAAAACGAAACGGAAAATATTATCATCGAAATCCTTGGCCCTTGAATCTTGCCTTAAGTAAACCAAGTCTCCTCAGTTGTTTTTAAAGTATCAACGATTTTGGTATTACAAGAGAATCTCTGGTATTCTAAATTCGGAAGGTCCTTGAATTTAAATTCCGGGTCCTTGAATCTTATATGGCGTAAGTCTCAAGGTCCATACGTGGTCGAAACTTTCTGCTTGTATTTTCTTTGTTTTGTTGTCCTTGCGGGTCTGCACTAAAACGAGTGCGCAGTAAGATAAGTACCTAAGGCCCTTGATTCTTGACGACGCATTCATAAACCATCGTAAGTTTAATTCCCGTAGAGAATTTGAAAAGTGCCTTGATTCTTGACGACCGTAAGCAGCCATGAAAATTAATATTGCGCAACCAAATTTAAATGAAAATAAAGAACCTCGTATGTCCTTGATTCTTGATGAGGCAATGATGGCGTTGTATAACGTCCTTGAATCTTGACGACTGTCATAAGATTAATTTTTGCAAAGTACTTACTTGTAAACTCTAGCAACTTTACTCGCGTTGTTGGAACTGTCTGCTTTACTGTGAGGACGGAAGACCTTGACCTTGACGATATAATTTCTAAAGTCCTTGATTCTTGACGACTGTCATAAGATTAATTTTTGCAAAGGGCAAACTCTAGCAACTTTACTTGCGTTGTTGCACCCGTCTGCTTTAATGTGAGGATGGAAGACCTTGACCTTATAACGTCCTTGATTCTTGACAACTGTCATAAGATTAATTTTTGCAAAGCGCCTACCTGGCAACTCCAGCAACTTAACTTGCGTTGTTGCATCCGTCTGCTTTAATGTAAGGACGGAAGACCTTGACCTTGACGGAATAACTTTTAGCGTCCTTGATTCTTGACGACCGTCAGAAGATTAATTTTTGCAAAGGGCAAACTCTAGCAACTTTACTTGCGTTGTTGCACCCGTCTGCTTTAATGTGAGGATGGAAGACCTTGACCTTATAACGTCCTTGATTCTTGACAACTGTCATAAGATTAATTTTTGCAAAGTGCCTACCTGGCAACTCCAGCAACTTAACTTGCGTTGTTGCATCCGTCTGCTTTAATGTAAGGACGGAAGACCTTGACCTTGACCTTGACGGAATAACTTTTAGCGTCCTTGATTCTTGACGACTGTCATATGATTAATTTTTGCAAAGTGCCTACTTAACAACACTAGCAACTTTAGTTGCGTTGTTGTACCTGTCTGCTTTAATGTGAGACGGAAGACCTTGACCTTGACGGATTAACTGCTAACGTCCTTGATTCTTGACGACCGACAGAAGATTAATTTTTGCAAAGTGCAAACTCTCGCAACTTTACTTGCGATATTGAAACTGTCGCTCCAAAGTGAGAACGCAAGACCTTGACCTTGACGAAATAACTTCTAACGTTCTTGATTCTTGATGACTATCGAAAGATTAATTTTTGCAAAGTGCCTACCTGGCAACTCTAGCAACTTTACTTGCGTTGTTGCAAATGTCTGCTTTAATGTGAGGACGAAGGACCTTGAAGTGTTCTTGATTCTTGACAGTCCTTTTTCTTATTGCAAACTTCCTGGAATTATATACAAGTACAGTTCTTTTTCCTTTTCTTTAATAAAAAAGCATTTTGTTTTCCCAGAAGTTTTCCAAGAGAAAAAAAAAAGATTATCGGAATCTTTTTAAAGAACTTTTTGGAACTTCGAAGCAGCAAAGAATTTTCATTGCAAAAAAAGCTTCCCTGGATTAAAAATACAGAAGATTTTGAAGATTTTTAAGGAGATCAACGCTTACGAGCTTTAACTTTGTGTGCCAAGGGACTTCCTTGTTATTTCGAAAATTAACGCAATTTGGCCCACGATCAATACCGCCGCGCCGTTCGTGTGTCCAGGATTTTACTTCCTTAAAAAGTAAATTGGGGGTCTAGCGTTAGGTTAGCCACTCATCCTAGATAAGTCGCTCAATCCTTCAGGTTCAAAAGGCTCAAGGTCTAAGAAAGCGAACTGGTCGCGCAAGTCTTCTTAAGTTTGCGCAAGTTCTCTTCTCCTCAAAAATTAAAGAATTAAAAGGAAATCGCTTATTAACTTACGAATGCATATAATTAAATAATCCATAGAGCTACTATGTACAAGTTCTTATACTCTGACAAAATACATCCATCCTTACTTGGCTAACATGTTCTTTAATGCAAAATGAAACAAACGTAAATTAATTACAAACTAAACCAAAAAAAAAAATCAGGTGGCGCGAGACCGTCGCGTCGGGACGCCGGCCGACGCCCTCGCGCCGAATAAATTCGTGAAACGGCAAGACTTACCTCGAACCTTAACTAACTTAAAAAAAAGGTATTCTGAAAAAATATATATCTGATGAGGTCTAAGGGGACGGGGGGTCATTCTAACCAGAGTCGCAAGTTGCAGCATGATCTTGCTACCGCTAAACGAGGTTACCACCGAGCATTACCAAGGTTGCCCCGAGTTACCACGTTGCTGTTGTTAGGTCGCAATTCCCGGACTCATTCAAATCAGAGTTGCAAGTTGCAACGTTGTACCTCGTTACCGCCGAGCATTGCCGATGTTGCATCACGTTGTTAAGGAGTGTCACCGTAGCTAGGTCGCAACTTCGGTTAGGAAATTCCTATATGGGAGTCATTTTAATCAAAGTTGCAAGTTACAACGTGGGAACCGCCGAGCATTGCCTAGGTTGCTGAGGAGGTACTACCGTTATTAGATCGCAACTACGGTTAAAGTCATAATGAGGTCATGTTGACCGGAGTTGCAAGTTGCAATGTGATATGTTGCTATCGCCGAGCATTTCCTAGGTTGCAGCTATTTACCACGTTGCTAAGCTGCTAGGTCACAACTCCCGGGCTCTTTCTGACCGGAGTTGCAAGCTACAACGTTGTATCTCGTTACCGCCGAGCATTGCCTAGGTTGCAACTAGTTACCACGTTACTAAGGAGGTACCACCGTAGCTAGGATGCAACTACGGTTAGAGTTACCCCCTAAGGATGTCATAATGGGTCATTTTGGCCGGAGGTGCAAGTTACAACGTGATATATATCTACCGCCGAGCATAGCCTAGGTTGCAACTAGTTACCACGTTACTAAGGAGGTACCACCGTAGTTAGGATGCAACTACGGTTAGAGTGACCCCCTAAGGGTGTCATAATGGATTTGACCGGAGGTTGCAAAAGTTATAACCTGCGACCACCGAGCATTACCAAGGTGGCAGCTAGTTACCACATGGCTAACGAGGTACCATTGTTGCTCCGGTTAGAATGATCCCCTAGAGGAGTCATTTCAACCGGAATTGAAAGTTGCAACGTCGCTACCGTCGAGCATTACTGCTAGGTCGCAACTCCGGTTAGAATGATCCTCCCCGCTTCCCCCCCCAAGAGTTACCGGGCAAGATAAATTTCGATAAAGTATGAGATCTCATTAATTTAATTGATTGAAATTAACTGAGGTGGTGGCAAGAAACTGAACTGAGAGAAAACAAGTCAAGATGAGAGAACGCAGAAAGGGAAAACCGTCACTTTGGCAGACCTAGCTCGGCTACATGGTAACATAAAACGACGTGAGATGGCAATTCGAAAACGACTACGCACACTTCATCGTCCGCAGGTGGGGAGGTTCACCCTGAAGAACGCGTTAAGCTCGATTAGGCTGGCTAGGATGAGGAAAACCGCGTACATCAGCAGGCACACGCGCCCCACGGTCTTGTCGAGTTTGAACTTGTTCAGCGCGAACGTTATGTACAGCATCAACAGCGACGACAGCAGGGAGATGGCGCTGTATTCGATGCCGGCGGAATTTATTCCAACCTAAAAAAATATATAAATAAATATAACGATCGTTATTAAACGGGTCGAGTATTATTATGTACAGTCACCCTGTATACTTGAAATGTGCAAGCGCGGAGATTTTCGTTCGTCGAGGAATTGTTTGTACCAGCGCAGCGATTTGGCGGATCTCACGCTTGCGACGCATGCATTAAAGCGCGAGTTAAGCAAAACAAAATCAAACAGAAGAAAGCAAAAATAAGTTACGCGGCGAAAACAGATTGGATTAGATCATGCCGTAGTCGCTTGCGCAATCGAACTTCAATTTTTTTTTTCATCCGAAAGTTACCGACTAGGCCTATACAGATTCAGTTTTTCGGTTTTTGTTTCGTTGTGGCGCGCGCACGTGATATTGTTACGCACCCAGTGTTTTCCTTCGAAGGTGGGCATGAAGGTCGCCTTGATGAACCACGGCAGGCCGAGGCACAGCAGTATGTCAAATGTGTTGGACCCTATCGAGTTGCTGATGCCCATAGATCCGTGTCCTGCAGACAAAAGAACTTATATAAACAAACGCACTGGCAAATCCAACGTTTCGCAGCTAACTTGATGTTTTATCAAAAGCAATGATATAGATATTCCATTGCGTAATTGCATAAATGTAAGTATTCCTTCAAAGTAACGGCTAAGATCATTTATATTTTTGTAATAATAAAAATTAATAATAATAAGTATTTTATGAATCCATTAAAAAATCGAATGTGTTTGACATTTTTATCCTGACATAAGTTTTTGATTCAAATGTCAATATGTTGTAACTTCCGTATGTAACAGTTATAATGATAGACCCTGTATATACAAAAAACGGTCGATTTTTACCATTTGTGATACATACAGGGTCCCTCGAGCTGAAATCTCTTGGATAGAGAAATACCGGTGATTCTAAGTGTTGACGCACTGACTCTGACTTGGCTTCCTGTTGTACCGGAAGTGGCCATTAACAATTATTTTTCCAACGGACTTCGTTTTTGACTTGATTTTTAAATTACTTTAATGTCTATCCAAAAAGTTGTCCCAATTCCTCTTTTTTTCATTCTCTTCTTCCTCTTCCTCTTCCACTGCCTTATCCTTTGCGGACGTACCATTAACATATTTATTTTTATTACAAGAAGAAGTTGTCCCAATTCCTCTCTTTCTTCGTCCTCTTCTTCCTTCTCTTCTGTCTCTTCCATTGCCTTATCCCTTGTGGACGTGCCATTAACATAATTATTTTTATTATAAGAAGTTGCCCCAATTCCTCTCTTTCTTCATCCTCTTCTTCCTTCTCTTCTTCATCTTCCATTGCCTTATCCTAAGCGGATGTGCCATTAACATAATTATTTTTATTACAGCAGTGAGTTAAATCTAATTTGTCTGATATACATCAAAGCAAACCAGCGTTTTATAGTCAAACTTCTTCTGCCTCTTCTTCCTGGACTTCTTCTATCGTCCACTTTTTCGTTGAGTGAGTTGTTGGGAGTCGTGGGTACTGCTTGGGCCCCATTAGGTAGCCAAAATACTCACGGAAACTGACAACTCAACTTGCTTTTGAAGAAAAGACCAAGAAGCAAGAACTACAGATGAAATTGAATGAGGTGGGTTCAAAAAGAAGACCGAAGAAGTGTAAGAAGGTAGGTGGCGTCCCGTTATATAGTCGAAACATCCAGGCAAACGGATAATACAACTTGCTCTCGAAGAACTGTCGATTAAATTGAAAGAGGATGATTCAAGATGAAGACCAGAGTCGGAAGAAGAAGAATAAGAAGATAGGTGCCCCATTAGATGGCCAAAACATGCAGGCAAACGGATAATACAACCTGCTTTCGTAGAACTGTCGATGAAATTGAAAGAGGATGATTCAAGATGAAGACCAGAGTCGGAAGAAGAAGAAGAGTAAGAAGATAGGTGCCCCATTAGATAGCCAAAACATGCAGGCAAACGGATAATACAATCTGCTTTCGAAGAAACCGGAGTAACTGAGAAGCAATGACTTGAGAAAACACTTAGAAGCACTGAGGATGATGAAGAAGAAAAAAAGTTAAGAAAAGAGGAGAAAAAGGATGATTCAAGATGAAGAGCAAATCCGGAAGAAGAAGAAGAAGAAAGTTAGTTAGTTAGTCGGTCAAAATATCCAGGGAAATTGATAATGCGACCTGCTTTCGAAGAAACTGGAAGAAACAAGAAGCAAAGACTAGGGAAAAAAGTTTAGAAGCGCCGAGGATGATGAAGAAATATAAAAATTAAGAAAAAGAAAGAGAAAAAGGATGATTCATGATGAAGAGCAAAGCCAGAAGAAGAAGAAGAAGAAAGTAGATGCCTGGTGTGCCCCCAATTCCATTGGTTAGTCCAAATATCCAGGGAAACTGATAACACGACCTACTTTTGAAGAAACTGGAGAAACTGAGAAGCATGGGCTAGCGAAAAAAATTAGAAGCGCTGAGCATGATGAAGAAAATAGGAAGTGAAGGGACAGACATGAATTTAAAAAAAAAAACGTCGAAAACACTGATTAATTTGCTTAAAAAGGGATGATTCAAGAAGAAGAAGTAACTATTAATAAAAAAGTTAGAAAGAGAAGGAAACTGAATAATTTAGAAGTTCCAGCAGATAAATACAAACAAGGAAGTCGAAGATCCAAAACAAAAGGAGGTGAAGACATTAAAAAATATTGCATCGAAGAAGTTAATAATCAATCAAGAGGAAGAAATCAAAAGCGCAAGAAAAAATGGCGAACGAAAAATATAGAAAGCAGAAAAGGATAAGTTAGCAAATTGAAAACAAAATAGCGAGAAAACTAAACGCAAGCAAATATATAGCAGCTGCAAAAGGCGAAAGAAGAATGAAAATGGTAGAAAAAATGGATAGACCTCTGACGAAGAAGAAGTTTGAAAATAAAGAACAAAATTCAATTAATAATACGAAGAAGAAGAAGAACAGAAAAAGGAAGAAGAAACTAAATGTAATTGATTCAGCGAGCATCCTCTCGACATCTAGCTGTTTTGGTCCTATTTGAGGCCTCGCCATTTTAGGTCAAAAATCAACCGTAAGATGTCGCGACCTTAACTGTTACTAATAAAATCGTTTGCTCACAGAGCCGGAAGCGCAATTATTTATTTAACTTTAAACAAATTAACTTGACAATAAAAATAACGTCGGCGGCGTCGCGTCGCCGGTTTAAAAAAATCGTACTGCACTTAGTTTTCAATCCTTCGCGAGGAGTTTTCTTATTTGACGCGGGACGCGGATTTCGGGCTTGAAATTTCAAAAAATTTTAGAATCCAAAAGTGAAACGGACAAGAAAAAATCTGCTCCTGTGAAAATGAGAAAGATGACGGCAATTTTCGAAATTTTTCCGCTTTCATTTTCCTCAAGGCCATTCAGCTTGGGCGACCCTGTACATAAAAGAAAATCAATTCCTAAAAGTGTTGGGTCCTTAGGCAAATGTGACGTCACAGAATCAAATTATTTTATTAAAGACCAACGACTATCAAGGAATAACAAAATTCCAGAAGGAGAAAACTTTTAAAGAAACGAAGAAATAAACAGGAAAACAAAAGGACCATCAAGGTACCAACCTATAATAACAATATCCCAGGAGAAACGAAGAAAATCAAGAAAAAAAAAAAGAAGATAGAAGACTAACGAATAATAAGACATCAGGCAACAACAACATCCCGGAGGAACTTTTAAAGAAACGAAGAAAATCAATAAAATAAAAAGAAGACAAAAGGCTGGCGGCTAGTAAACTTTTAAAGAAATGAGGAAAATCGAAAAACAAAGAGAAGACAAGAAAGCCATTCCGACTATTGAGAAGAAAACAAAAGACAATCGAAGGTTATGCAGTAAGAGCAACATCCCAAGCGAACTTTTAAAGAAACAAAGAAAATCAGGAAATCTAAAAGAAGATAAAAAAACTAACGAGTGATGAGACATCAGAAAATAACAACACCCCAAAGGGTCTTTTAAAGAAACGAAGAAAATCAATAAAATAAAAAGAAGACAAAAGGCTAGCGGCTAATAAACTTTTAAAGAAATGAGGAAAATCAAAAAACAAAAAGAAGACACGAAAGCCATTCCGACTATTGAGAAGAAAACAAAAGACAATCGAAGGTTATGCAACAACGCCACAAGATCACTTCAAAAGAAATGAAGAAAATCAAGAAAACAAAAAGAAGATAAAAACTAACGAGTGATGAGACATCAGAAAATAACAAAATCGTAGGAGATTTTTTAAAGAAACGAAGAAAATCAATAAAATAAAAAGAAGACAAAAGGCTAGCGGCTAATAAACTTTTAAAGAAATGAGGAAAATCAAAAAACAAAAAGAAGACAAGAAAGCCATTCCGACTATTGAGAAGAAAACAAAAGACGATCGAAGGTTATGCAGTAAGAGCAACATCCCAAGCGAACTTTTAAAGAAACAAAGAAAATCAGGAAATCCAAAAGAAGATAAAAAACTAACGAGTGATGAGACATCAGAAAATAACAACACCCCAAAGGGTCTTTTAAAGATGCGAAGAAAATCAAGAAAAGAAGAAGAGGACGAAAGGCCAACTAATAAAAAGACGTGACGGTGCAACAACGCCACAAGATCACTTCAAAAGAAATGAAGAAAATCAAGAAAACAAAAACGAGATAAAAGGCCACGCTAACAGGCGATGGGACGCCAAGGAATAACAAAATCGTAGGAGATTTTTTTAAAGGAATGAAGACAATCAAGAAAGTAAAGGCCAACCAATAGAAACAACGTCAATAAAAAAGAAAAAGGAAGAAGATAACGTCTGAACGGTCCAGTGGTAAGAGGACCGGCCTTCCAATCGCATGGTCGTCGGTTCGAACCGCACACAGAAAAAAAAAGATGAGAGGCTAATCAATAATTAAGACATCAGGGGACAACAACACCAAATTTAAAAAACCAAGAAAACAAAAAGAAGATGAAAAGCTGGCTAACTAATGATGATAAGAAAACAGAAGACGATAAAAGGCTAAGAAAGGTTAAGCACTAAGAACAGCATCCTAAGAGAATTTTTATTTAAAGAAACAAAGAAAATCAAAAGAACAAAAAGAAGACGGAAGGCTAACGAACGATAAATCATCAAAGAACAACGACGTTACAGGAAACCTACCGAAGAAATGAAGAAAATCAAGAAAACGAAAAGATGAAAGGAGGAATGACAGGACATCAAGGAACAACAAAATCTCGGGAGAACTTCTAAACAAAAAACGAAAAGAAAATCAAGAGAACAAGAACAGGATATAAAGGATAACGAACATAAAACATCAAGGAATAATAACATCCCACGAGAACTTTTACAGAAACGAGAAGAAACTATAAAAGGCCAACCGATGTTAACAACATTCCAGGAGATCTTATAAAGAAACGAAGAAAACAAGGATCAATCATATCAAGAAGAAAGAAGATAAAAGGCCAACGACGAATAACAGGAAAACTTAAAAGAAATGGAAAAGAATCAAGTAAACCAAAAAAGATCGAAGCCTAACGAATAACAACAGCATCCCGTTAGTATTTTTAAAGAAACGAAGATTAAGAAATTAAAAAGAAGATAGAAGAGCAACAAATAATAAGACACTGGGGGGAATAATATCCGAGACGAAACTTTAAAGAAACGAAGAAAATCAAGAAAACAAAAAAGACGATGCAAGGCGAGACAATGATAACAACATCCCAGGAGAACTTTTAGAGAAACGAAGAAGGACGAGAAAAATAGAAGATAAAAGGCCAACGAATAACATCGGGATATCGGGGAACAATAACGGCCCAAAGGAAGTTTTAAAGAAACAAAGAAAATCAAGAGAACGAAACGAAGATAAAAGACTAACGAATAATAAAGCATCAAGGAACAATAATATCACACACAAACTTTTAAAGAAATGAAGAAAATCAAGAAAACAAAAAGACGATACAAGGCTAGACAATAATAACAAAGAAAATCAAGAGAACGAAACGAAGATAAAAGACTAACGAATAATAAAGCATCAGGGAACAATAACATCACACACAAACTTTTAAAGAAATGAAGAAAATCAAGGAAACAGAAAGAAGAAAACTAACGAATGTTAGGACATCAAGGTCACCAGTATCTGTCGGTATCTATCTTTATCTACTATTCTGCTTTTATTTTTCACTAATCATTTGTCTTTAGTTTATCGCTTTTCAACCATCTATTGTCTACCTTTATAGTCTATCTCGTTCTGTTTCTGTCAAACTATTCTTGTCTATCTTGTCTATCTTGTCTATCTGCAATAGTCTGTCTTCCTATACTTGTTGCTGTTTGCCTTCCGTCGACGGTTGCCACCAAAACAAATGCAAACAAAAAATATCTGTCTTACGTAAACCTGAATTTGGCAGACACATTCCCCTGTCATTGTCTGACATTTACTGTTTGTCTAAAATAGACAACTGCCTGCCACAGAGTCTAAGTCTGACAGACTGTCTGTCTTTATTTGTTACGATTTGTGTCTGTCTGTCTCCTTCTGGCGGCTTACTTTTGTCTAGTTTTGTCTGTCTGTTTTTTATTGTCTTTCTCTATCTAAATCTGTACGTCGCGTCGGCTTGTTTGTTTTTCTTTGATGAGTTGTCTATCATATTGTCGACTGGCTTTTTTTTGTCAAACTACTTACGTCTATCTCTTGTCAGCGTCATCTGTCTGTTTATTTTCTATCTGTTTCATTTCCCTGCCATTGTCTGACAACTGCTGTTTATCTACCGTCGCCAACTGATGTCATCGAAACAATAAAAACTGAACGGAAACAAAATAGATACCTGCCTGTCTTTATTTGTTGCGATTTGTGTCTGTCTGTCTCCTTCTGGCGGCTTACTTTTGTCTAGTTTTGTCTGTCTGTTTTTTATTGTCTTTCTCTATCTAAATCTGTATGTCGGTTTGTTTCGCCAAGACAAATGCAAAACAGAAAATGTCTGCCTTCCATAAACCTGGAGTTAGTAGAGGTCTGTCTTTGTCTATTGTTGACTGACTATTTTTCTGTCTACTTTCGTCTATCTTCTGTTAGCCTCAACTGCCTGTCTTTATTTGTTGCGATTTGCGTCTCCCTGTCCTCTTCTGGCGGCTTACTTTTGTCTAGTTCTATCTGCCTGTTTTTCATTGTTATTCTCTGTCTAAATCGTATGTCGGTTTGTTTGTTTTATTTCGATGAGTTGTCTGTCAATTTCTGTCTCGTCAAGACAAACGCAAAACAGAAAACTTTCGAAGAATAGGAAAACTTTTGAAGAAACAAAAAAATTGGGAGAGTGACACCATGCTTACCCAAAGAAAGGGATCTTGAAGACCTTGGCTTGCACGTCCATCCCTGTTCCTCCAACTTTGGACAAAGACTACCAGATGATTTTGGCCAAACCCATAACGTCAAACCAGTAGGGCAAAGAGGAAAAGGAAAACCAAGGTCACGTTGGAAGAAATAGGTGGGGATGGCCAAAAGTGAAAAGAGATAATTAAGGGTGTGAAAGTATCAAAAAGAAGAAGAGGAAGATGTCACACACACAAAAAAAAAACGAAGTGGTTCCTATGACTTCCTTTTTTCCCATTTAACAGGGGGTGGTAACCGACACAAAGGAAAAACGAATCAATCACGCCGATCACCTTCGCCCTCGTTCGACCACCCTAATTGAGAACGAGTCCACAAAAGGACGCAAGCGAAACAGATTTCGAAACCCTTTCCCTCGCAGGCGCTCCGAGCGGGGCCCTCGCGTAATTCGACGGGGCGATTAATGAAAACTTTCTGCGGGACACCGGCTCTCGTCAAGGGGGTGAATTTCAATCCGAGTTAATTCGAAATGAATTTTCAATTTGCCAGGCCCGGCTGGGTGGGAGACATCCCCCAAATGATGTCTGGCGGTTACGTTCTAATCAACGGACGCATTTCGGCGACGTTAAAGCTGGGGGTGAGCGCGGGTGGGTGGGTTGACTTGACAGGCGCGGGGTTGCAAACTCCGCCAAGACGTAACTTCGTAAAACAGTCACTTTTTCTTAAGTCTCATTCCCTTTTCTTATACTTATTTATGGTCAAGGGTGGGATTTGGGACTTGACAGGCACGGGCTTGACGACCTTGACGTAGTAACTTTTTCTTAAGACTACGTTATACAGGGTGCAAAACTCTTATCCAAAAGAAAGTTGCATTTATGTCATCTCCTTTGCTTATACTTATTTGTGGTCAAGGGTGGGATTTGGGATACTGACCTTGCTTCGCGACGATCACGCTGGAAACGGCCTCGGGAACGCTCGTCCCGGCGGCCAAGAACGTTATCCCCATCACTGAATCGGGTATCTTCAGGGTGTCCCCAATGACGGTGATCATCCAAGCCACCACGTACGACAACGAGCCGATCCAGATGATGCACATGAGGAACGTCACCGGAAACCACTTCTTCAGCTTCGGCTTCTCGCAATCCGGAATCGTGAAGAGGAAGACGAGGTGAATGGGCCACGTCAAAATCCACGTCGCCTAAAAGCAACTCATTAAAAATCCCCCAGGAATCATCGAGGCTTGAGCTACCTGAGTGAAAAGTCCTCTGCCAGCCGGCCACTTCCAGAGGCTATGCCCTTCCTCCAAGGTCGCCGAAGTGGAACTGCAGTGCTCCTCGCCCCCGGTCGGGGGGATCTTAACCGTTCCGTTGAGGTGGGCCGGGGTGATGATGTAGGCGACCACTTCCGAGTTATCGGTGGAGTTGACTTCGTTATTGACCGTCATGCTGTCTTTCTCTTTACCGATCTGAAGAGATAAACAGACCTCAGCTGCCTCTGGGAACAAATTCACGCATTAAGTTTACCGACGACGGACGCGGGCCAAGTCTTCACTCACCTATAGGTTGCGATGGTGCGGTGATTGACCTTGACTTGTGCTTGTGCGCTTTCCTAATGCTACCTACAAAAGTGCCAAGTATGTCTTTTCTTTGCAGAGTTTAGATAGTGGTGAATGGCATGAATTCGTTTCAAACAAGACCATCCCTTTATCCCCAGAGTGACAGAAGAAGAAGAAGAAGACCACAAAGAAGAAGACGAAGCAAAAGAACTTACCCCTAACGCATCTCTGTATGGACTTATCGAAGTACATGATAAGTATGTAGACGGTGTAGAGGAGAACGAGGACCAGCGCCTCGTACCATTCTACCCTTTCGTCGTGGATGATGCAAATCAAGATGGACACCGTTATGCCGTAAGCTAGGCAGTCTCTTGTCAGAGGCCACCAATCCAAAGGGACCACTTGCAATCCGCACTGTAAAAGAAGGTAACCAAGGTAAGTTCTGTTTTCTTTTTTTTTTTCAAAAGAATATGAAGACATTACCATTCCCGCTCCGATGCCGCAACAGGCAGCCACTGCCAGGATGTTGAAGACCGCCGAACCGACGATGGTTCCTACCCCAATGTCACCTTCGGTGATGAAGGTGCCGATGACGTTGACGAACAGCTCCGGTGCCGACGTTGCCGCCGCCATGAACGTCGCTCCGGCGACGTCACTCGACATATTTAAAGCTAGAAAAAGACGGAAACCATACCAAAACACACTCAGTAAATTTTGGCAACATCAAAAACCATGGAAGGTAGTTGATATCGAATATACGTACCATTGGTTGGTGTAATTGTTTTCGACTTACCGTGACATATTTTCTCTACGGCAGGTACAAAAAATTTATCGCAGACGACCGCCAAGGCCACGAAAAGGTACAACGAGACGATGATGTGCACGGCTATCCCTCCGCTGTGTCGCTGCTCTTCCGTGAAGAGGTCCTTCGGAAAGTCTTCGATGGCAGGTGGCGTGCAATTCCAGCCTGCAACGAAGAAACGGGAAAGTTTGCGTCCGAGAAAGGTTCAAGCTCAGTATCACCCTGTATTTAGATGAAATGTTTATTTACACAACTTCAATAAACGACTCAAGCTCGGTATCACCCTGTATAACATATTCTGGGAAGTCTCTTCTTTCGTCAGTATTTTTTCGTCGGTCTATTCAACAATCAGCCTGTACAGTGTGGTCATAAATAGCATGGGCTGAAAGCGAAGTTTTTCTTTGAAACGCCCCGTGTTTAATTGGCATTGGCCGCCGCGACACGTATCCATCATCATTACATAATTGCGCTCGTCATGAGCTCATGAGCCATACACCGAACCAGTTCCGGTGCATTTTTTTACGGCACGTCAACGAGCAGCCCCGCGTGCGCGTCCGTAAGTGCAAGTTCAACTTTATTCAGAGGTCAGCGGTGGCCGTTCCCCGCGAGTAATTCAATCAATCGCACGTATGTACAGCCGAGCGAACTCGCTCGGAGACGACGAGAGAAGAAAGCGCGCCTCGATGAGCTTTTACCCACCCGTGCGTCCGTCCGGTCCATCCGTTTCACTTTTTTACGATGACGACGCCGAAACGTCCGCAGGAATTTAATTTCTCACTTCTTCACCAGAGCGGAAAACTGAATTCTTTCCCCCCCCCCCAGGGGCGGGCTTGGTATTAAAGTATTAAAAAAGACTGAAGTTTGGCAAGACCCTGTATAAGTAGGTTAGTTATTTCGTCGTCGTGAATACTCTGTATATTTATGGTATAAACTCGAGTTTATCTCGGCACGCTCCTTTCTGGCCCAGTTATTATCGGCCAATCGCGTTTATCGTGGGTCAAACGCGTCGTAATAGTAAACAAGTAACAGCGCGCCGCGCCGGTAAACAATGGCGACGGTGGCGCTCCTCTCCTGGCAATCACACGGGCGGCTTTTGTTCGTACCTCCGAGACAAAAGCCGCGCGTTTTATAAATAAACGGCCGTGGACGATGTATGAATGCGCGCCGGAGTTTCGGCGTCATTTCAAAGGCCGTTGTTGCGGCCGTTTTTCCGCACAATCGCACACGTGTACGTCAGTTGATAAAATAATTTATGTTTTTTTACTTATTACGTCAGTCTTTGAGCAAATTATAAACCTACGGAAAATACATTCGCGAGGGACACCCTCGAGATGAACTCGTGTCTAAATAATCGCGCGTCGAAAAATCGCACGTGCGCGCTTGGCCTAACGGCGTTGCTCATCATACACTTATGGGCGACGGATTCTTACATTTCTTCCCCCTTACATCCCTTCCCCCTTACGCACCTTCGCCCTTACATCCCTTCCCCCTTACGCACCTTTGCCCTTACATCTCTTCCCCGTTACATTCCTTCCACCACATCCCTTTCCCTGGTTCGAACCATTGTGTTTATCTTAAGGTTAATTTATGGAATGTGACGCACAGTTGGCTGTGTCACATTCTAACCGACAGATAAATTTAACCTCAGGATAAGGCGGTGAACAAATCGGACGTTAGTCGTCTAGCCGGTGTTTCGGTGTCATCTCAAAGGCTGCTGTTGCGGCCGTTTTTCCGCACAATCGCACACGTGTACGTCAGTTCATAAAATAATTTAGGTTTTTTTGACTTATTACGTCAGTCTTTGAGCAAACCGTGAACCTACGGAAAACACATTCGCGAGGGACACCCTCGAGATGAAGTCGCGACTAAATAATCGCGCGTCGAAAAATCGCACGTGTGCGCTTGGCCTAACGGCGTTGCCCCCTAAAGCTCATCATACACTTATGGGCGACGGATTCTTACATTTCTTCCCCTTTACATCCTTTCCCCCTTACGCACCTGCGCCCTTACACCCCTTCCCCCTTACGTCCCTTCGCCCTTACATCCCTTCCCCCTTACATTCCTTCCTCCACATCCCTTTCCCTGGTTCGAATGACCTGGCTTTCTTCATTGTGTTTATCTTAAGGTTGGCTGTACACAAACTGCGTGTCACATTCTAACTGACAGATAAATTTAACCTTAGGATAAGGCGGTGATGAAATTGGACGTTAGTCGTCTAGCCGGTGTTTCGGCTTCATCTCAATTGCAATTGTTGCAGTGTGTGCACGAGAATTCGCTCTATCAATTTTTATTGCATTGTTGCGAGCAATACTGGCTTTTAATATTTCAAATTTCTACTGTGTTTTCTACATGTAGTAATCTAATTGTTGCTGAATTTTCATGGCGATACATGATCTCGAACCCCGAAAAAAGCCAATATATGTGAAGTGAATTCCTTCGGACATCAGTCGAGTAAGTTTTTGCGCGTTATTTCTTTCTTTGCACAAATATACAAGCGCATCCAAATATCTCGGTCTTTAACGCAATATATTATATTACATATTTGTGCTCCTTTTCGTTGTTTCCACAGTCTACCACCTTCAGCTTTCCGTGGTCTATTTTTTTCTTTCTTGTCTGTGGTTAGTCACCGCGACGGACCCCGCGGGTGCAGAAAAGTCTATCCCATATTTCCCTCCAATCTTTTTTTCCTTTTTGTTTTTTGTTGTCATTAAATACTTAATTACAACTGATAATGATCACTTGCGCTTGCTGTAATAAAGCTACTGAGCCACACCGTGCTGTAGTCTGTTGTGTCTATAAAAAAAATTACCTTATTGATTGCGTTGGTATCAACAGTACCATTGCTCGTCAAATTCGTTCTGAGAGCAGCATAACTTGGTCCTGCGATCATTGTAAGAATGTCAGCAGTGATATTAACAGCTTAAAAGCGGCATTAATTGTCCTACAAAACGAAATTGCTACGTTGAAGTCATCATTGAACCCGCCTGCTACCAATTCTATGACATTATTTGATATGGAGAAAGTAGTACAGGAAGTTTCAGAAAGGGAAAAACGCAAAAACAACTTAATTCTGTATGGTAGCGATGAATCACCCGATGCTCATTCTAAAAAAGAGCAAGTTGATAAAGATACGGAACTTGTTAATTCTATTCTGACAACTCTTAATGTGCAAAATATCGTAACGTCAACAACTCGCCTGGGAAAATTTGATCCCACTAAAGTCAACCGTCGTCGACCGATCAAAATTCATCTGGATTCGAGCTGGTGTAGTATTGGCTCTGCGAAATGGTTTTAAGCTTAAAATTCTGTAGCCAAATTTATCTTTATCTCGTGATCGAACTCCAATGCAGTCGGAACTTTATAAAACTGTAAAGGCTGAATTACAGCAACGAATTGATGGGGGTGAAGTAAACCTTCGCATAAAATATAAATCTGGTATTCCGACCATCATTAAAGTGAATCAGGAAAACTAAGTTCGCCCAACAGTAACGTAGACAACTGGTTAAGGATTTATTACCAAAATACCAGAGGCCTTCGTAGTAAGACACACCAATGTTATTATAATAGTTCTGTTTGTGACTATGACTTTTGTATTAACTGAAACCTGCTTAATGAGTCGATATTTAGCAGTGAACTCTTTTCTGACTCTTTGTAGTGTGGCGTGATAGGAAATTTGAAGTTGTAAATCGTGTTACTGGCGGTGGTGTCCTATTTGCCTGTCGTAAAGAGTTTCATTGCGAAATGTTAGACACTTCTCAATTTGTATCTATTGCACCGTTAATCGACTTTATAATTTGTAAATGTACTTTCGTTTCTGGTAGCATATATATTGTTTCTATTTACGTGCCTCCTGATACTAGTACTGACGATTTGAACGCGATTTTTGATTACTTGGTATTTATACTTACTGATCACAAAGTCATCCTACTGGCGACTTTAATATTCCACAAGTAGCTAGTGGTTCCACAGATAACTCGAAGTATGAATCCTTAAATAATTTTCAGCTCTGCTTGATCTTACCCAGTTTAACAATGTGCTAAATTATCGTGGTATATTTTGACCTGATCCTATCCAATGCCAATTTAATTTAACCGTTCAACGTGATTCCATTCCGTTGGTTCCAGAAGACGCACATCATCCGGCTCTGATAATGAAGAGTAAAGATAATCCCGGAAGTTCGTCAGGCTTCTTTTCCAACTAACAACAACAGGCGTTTATAATTTTCGCAAAGCAAATTTTCCGTTATTGTACAATGACATCCTTAATGCAGATTGGACCGAGTTAGGCCAATATAATAACATAGATGAATGTGTGAACGCTTTTTACAATAAGTTGTATCATTTTGTTCGATAAAGCAGTGTTCCTCTGCATTCCCAATGTTCCAAAAATACTTCTTTCCTCCGTGGTTTTACGCACGAGATTAAGCAAAACCTGAAACTTAAGCGATTTTATCATCATAAATGGAAATCGACTAATCGTCTTTATTACTACGAAGAATTTAGAAGAGTTAGAACTCTTACTAAAAATTTAATTAAAACAGCATACGAAAAGCATACGTAAACCAAGTCGAATCCCAGTTAAAATCCGACCCTAAGTTCTTTTTTTTGGCAATACGTACATTTAAAAAAGGGCGTATCTCGTATACCTCCTCTAATGCGTGATGATATTTCTCAGTGTGATAATCCTAGTGATATTGTTAATATGTTTTGCTAGACATTTTTCCAGTGTGTATTCTCCTTCTTTAAATATTCCTTACAACAGCACTGCTGATTTTGGCATTCTAAACGACACATTTTCATAACAAATATCACCGATAATGATATTCTGGGAGTATATCTAGAACTAAAAATAAGCTAGTTCTGGTGAAGATCAAATCCTCGTTTCTCATAAAAGACTGTCGACAAGCATTAGTTGTTCCTCTGAAAATTATTTTCAACTTAGCCTTAAACACAAATACTTTTCCCACCATCTGGAAAGTTACTCGAATAAGTCCTATATAAAAAGGAGATCGCTCTGACGTACGAAATTATAGGCCAATATCCATACTGTCCAATATCTCTAAGGTGTTTGAGCAAATTATTTACACTAAAATGTATGTACAGGTATGTTCGAAAATTTCTCCCGTTCAACACGGTTTCATGCAAACGAAGATCGACCACGAATTTAGTCTGTTTAACGCAAGATATCAGCATTGCTCTCGATTCTTTGATGCAAGTGGATGTCATCTACACAGACCTTTCAAAGGCGTTTGATAAAATAGATCATAATCTTCTGATGCTAAAGCTGAAATCTTTTGGTTTAAGTCCGAATCTCCTAGAGTTTATAAAGTCCTACCTCAGTAACCGAATAAACTTCGTGTCGTATAATGGATTTCGATCGGATGAGTTTGTTACTACTTCTGGGGTACCCAGGGTTCTAATCTTGGACCCTTATTGTTTATACTATTCGTAAATGATTTGTTCGATTCCATTTAATTGCTCTTCTTGGCCTATGCAGACGATGTCAAACTCTATCATTGTATAAATAATATCCAGGATGCTATAAATTTTTAAAACAATTCAAACTTATTTTAATGATTGGTGCTTACGAAATAACCTTGAAATTGAACGTTGATAAATGCTTTGTTGTACGTTATGGTAGGAAGAAAGAATAAAAATAGAGTTTGAACACAATGTTGAAAATCAAGCTCTTTTACCATTGTCATCAATTAAAGACCTTGGGGTTATTTTTGATGATCATCTAAATTTTAATAATCATATCTCTTCAATCTGTCTCTCAGCCTCTAAAGTACTAGGTTTTATTATACGCAACTCTAAGCATTTTTCTGATCTTCGAGGTATTATACTCTCTTTATTACTCTTTAGTGCGTAGCAAGTTGGAATACGCCTTAGTAGTCTGGCAGCCCTTGTATACATGTCATCAGATACGGCTAGAGCGTGTTCAGAGACGTTTCCTGAAATATGTTTCTTACAAGAAATATAACATATATCCCGAGCGAAATGTTGATCATCGTTCATTAATGCTTGAACATGGTTTTGAATCTTTGCAGGCACGTAGAGAGAAATTTGGGGCGATATTCTTTACATAAGCTCATAAACTATAGAATTGATTGTTCCGATTACCTTCTTGGCCATATTAATTTTTTTGTGCCTCGTATCTCGTCTAGGAGTAATAATACTTTCTATAATAGAATATGTAGAACTAATGTTATGAAAAGGAGTCCTGTTGAACAAATGTGTGCGAATGCAGACAAATATTACGAAGATGTATTTGTGGGCCTCAGAAATTATCTGTGGTCCTCGTTTTTTTGATTATGATTATATTATGATTATATAGGTATTACATTTCTTACATTTAAGTTTAAATTTAAGCCAGTATTTGTTAGCTAACTTTGTTATTGTTGTTATTATTATTATTATTTCTCTTTGCACACATGTAAATGAATGTATTGTTGTTGTGTCTATTTGGTCTTACTGTTGGGCACAAATAAAGCATTATTATTATTATTATTATTATTATTATTATTATTATTATCTCAAAGGCTGCTGTTGCGGCCGTTTTTCCGCACAATCGTACACGTGTACGTCAGTCGATAAAATAATATTGTCTTTTTTTTACTTATTACGTCAGACTGTGAGTAAACTGTGAACCTGCGGAAAATGCATTCGCGAGGGACATCCTCGAGATGAACTCGCGACTAAATAATCGCGGCGCGTCGAAAAATCGCACTTAGCCTAACAGCGTTGCCCCCTAAAGCTCATCATACACTTATGGGTGATGGATTCTTACATTTCTTCCCCCTTACATCCCTTCCCCCTTACGCGCCTTCGCTCTTACATCCCTTCCCCCTTACGTACCTTCGCCCTTACATCCCTTCCCCTTTACGCACCTTCGCCCTTACATCCCTTCCCCCTTCCACATCTCTTTCCCTAGTTCGAATGACCTGGCTTTCTTCATTGTGTTTATCTTAAGGTTGGCTGTACAGTTGGCTGTACACAAATTGCGTGTCACATTCTAACCGACAGATAAATTTAACCTTAGGATAAAGCGGTGAAGAAATCGTCCAGCTATCATTAAATGTGAATGATGAATCTGAAAATCGATTGTCGCAAAGTCTGTGAACATTATTGAGTCGCGAAGTGTGTAGCGGGCTTTAGAACTCGCTCGCTCGAAACGCAGCCCACTTTAGCGTGCAAATAGGAAAAGTACTTTTAAATTCGCCGTCGGCTTAGCAAGTCCGAAACGCACGAAGATAAATATTAAGAGGAGAAGTAATTAACGTCCGTCGTCGTCGTCGGGGCGGGGGTTAATTAGAAGTTTTTTGTTTTTTTAACTTCGGCCCGCGCAGGAAACATAAACGCCCCCGCAGGACGAAACTGTTTAAACACCGTCTTCCGCAGTAGCTTAAAAAATTAAAGAATCTTGCTTGGTTTTATTACTTCGTTTTAGTTTCGTCCTCTTTTTTCGGTCTGATGTTAAAAGAGCGGTGGTCGGTAATAGCCAAACAATAGAACGCCGAAAAAATTAATTAATTAAAAAATTCTCGACTTCCTCTGCCCGTATTTTGACAGCGCTTTGTCGTTTCTTAAAAATGAAAGCCAGATCCTCTTCTACATATTTTCGGTATACACGCGATGCATAAATTCAAAGCGAAAGCAAAAAAAAACGAAAGGAAAATTAATTTGAAAACAGAAACGTTTGTTTTATCTATTGAATTATCTATCGCGTAAGCGAACAGAAAATGAAAGATTAAAAAAAAAGAATCCATTTTAAAACTACCGTAATTATGTTTTAATGTAAAGAGAAACAATAGATTAATTGGAAATAATATTTCAGCATGTTCTCTACGAAACAAAAATTGTAAAGAAGACACTAAAGCATTATTTCTGATTATGTAATACAAAACCTACAGAGCGTTCATAAATGATTGAAAGGTGTTTGAATTTTTGAATTTAGCACGCAGTCGCGTTAGTAATTTTCATCATATAAGGAAAACAAAAGAATAAGAATTAAGAAGACCCCCCCCGGAGAGATGACAGCTCTGATCTTACAAAACAAGAATTAAACGAGCGATATGGAACTTAAAAACGAACGAAAGTGTTCAAGAAGTTGATGCAGAACACATTTAGAAACGTGAGAGTATGAGAAAATTGCTGGACCCTATTAAGCGAGGTACACACTTGAGCACTTGAATGTAAACGAGACGCGCTGACGCTGCACCGAAAGTCACCATCATATTTTCGTTGGCGATGTATACAGTATGAGCGAAAATGATTGAGGACGGTTTGAATTTCCCGCCTATCAAGTTTTCTTTTTTTTTGTAAAGTTAATCGTACACTGGGACGCAAATACCGATAACGAACAAGGTTACTAAAGAGACAAGGTTGCCTGGTAACTTTCAACGTCACCACAACGTCACTCAGTAGGCCCATTTAATGCATGTACACAAATAGTTGGCCTACTGGATGACGCGTCACTCCACGACTTACCAGGCAACCTTCTCTCTTTAGTAACCTTGGATAACGAAATTAATTAATAATAATTGCGTGAATAATAACATGTAATTCAAATATGTAATGTGTATTAATTAAAAACATAAAAGTCACCAGATAGGGGCGCGGGAAATTCAAAAGTCTTCAACCGTTTTCGCTCGCGCTTTATGAGGCAGTGGTTTGAGCTTGCCCCAGCTGTTTGAATCAATGAAACAAATATGTTATCAAAGTTACATCTACACTGTCATCAAAGGTACGCATACACTAGGCGCGATATACGACGACAATCCGAGGCAGCACACCGGGCGGCTTAAGACGTGTTGTCTCGGAATGCCTAGACACACTCGTATGGCCTCGGCTTATTATTATACAAGATTTTTGAGATTTGAATTTCCCGGGCCGCGCCGCGCCGCTCAGCGGATTTATGTCAAAAGAAAATGTCATTGTATTTGATGCAATGCTGACTTTAACGTGATCCTAACTTTAACATGATCGTTACTCAAGAATTCTTTAACGTTTAAAAAACCCGCGCTTTTTCTTTTGGTGCGGTAATGTCGCCAGTCGGTAATCTAGTGTTCTATATATTATATTATAAATTCTTCTTCGGTAGGACGCTAGAAGCTACTGTGAATTGACAGTTTCTTCAGTTTCTTTTTTTTTATTGCCCTCCCTACTCTAACACGATCTGAAAGTCCTTTGAAATTTAAATATCCCACGCTCTATACCGTCGGTAATGAAGAGTCCTGCAAGCGAAGGTTATATTCACAGGTGAACTACTTCGGACAACTTTTAAAACGTTCGAAATTGCTACGTTTCGCTGCGCGTCGATAAATCTCAATCTGGTAGGTATTGATTTACTAAAGTTCCAAGCTTGCGATCACAAAGGAGTCATTCGTGAACTTAAGACGACAACAATTGAACGTAGAAAGAGAGAGAGAGAGAGAGAAAGCGATTTCAAAGAAAAAGTCAGTTGTCATCGATTCTCGAATTTATTTTAAATTTAAATTAAATGGAAGGGGGGCGGGGAGTGTCGACGCGATCCCCTACATTTTTTGAGCGTTTCGCGCTTTTCTTTTTTCGCGCAGCTTTGTAAAGAGCAAGCCCGCAAAGTTTTAAAACAACATTTAAAAAGAAATAAGTAATAATAATGAAACGGTCAGTTGCGAATACAATTCGAATTTGGCGCCAAAACCTCCAGCCGGGAAATTACGTATAATCCTTTCCACACCCGCCATCGAGTGGCGCATCTTTTGTTGCGTTCTAAGACCGCGACGAGAAACCGTTAAAGAAAGACAACGGGCGTCTTGGAATCCGTTTATTTTTTTCAAACTTGGCGCCGAAACTAAGTTGTCACGGCAACCGACTTTCTTTCTCGATCCTCTCTTAAACCGATAACATCTGGCTGTTGATTTCGTATCAATTTGTAATGAGCATGAACTTCAGCGGCGTTTCAAACTTGGCGCCCAAACTGAGTTGCCGTGGCAACCGCGCATCCTTTTTTTAAACCAACAACTTCCAGCTACAAAATAGAAAGAAGCCCATCGGTTTGTAACAATTTGCAACGAGGATGAGCGATTAACTTAATTTGTAACCCCCGACTACAAAATAGAAAGCAATTTGTAACGAGGTCGTTTTAAACTTGGCGCCCGTACTCAGTTGCCACGGCAACCTGGCAACAGCGCGTCGTTTTAAAATTTGTCTTAAATCCGTAACCTCCGGCTACAAAATAGAAAGAAGCCTATCGATTTGTAGCAATCTGTAATGAGGATGAACGATTAGAACTTCAGCGTCGTTTCAAACTTGGCGCCCAAGCTCAGTTATCATGGCAACCGCGCCTCGTTTTAAAATTTCCAATTCGTTCGTTTTCTTTGTTAGAAAAACCAGGAATGGTGATGCAAGTTAAAATCGGTTTTCACACGTCAACGCAATTGGCAATTTGTCAAATCAAACAAAATTGGCGTCGCCGAAATCTGGTCGTCATGGCAACAAGGTTTAGATTCGATTTTTTTTTTTTTTTGGTGATGTGTTTTATTATGTCGCGTAGGCGTTTACGTACGAATTGACAATTTCAAAAATACTTGGAGTGTTAATTACGATAAACGAGAAAGGCTACGGTGTCGAAGGTCAAGCCGTGGGGCGAACGGAAAATTTCCGATATTATTAATAATAACGCGGCGAAGAAGTGAACAATTGACTATCGCATTCTCGGCTGAAAATAACAACGCGGGATACGGCCAATAAAATTCGTTATCTCGTGGAACGCAGCGTATGCAGAACGGCAACACCTTCAACACCAAGGGTCAAGTATTACTAGACTTCGGACTCATGAGAGTTAAAAAAAAAACTCTTTTTTTTAAATGCGTCAAAATATTTTAATTTCAGCATCGAACTTAAGTAACTTCAGACCCCATCGTGAGTAGGCTTTTATCACCACTTAGGTGAGCGCTCGAAAACGTTAGTTAAGCTTCTCTTAAAAAAAAAAAACACGTCGAAAACTGGTCACGCACACCGTAGCTAATTGGTCCAAACGAGTTGTCACCGCGGTCTTTTGTTTGTTTGTTAAGCGGTGCCGTTATTCCCGTTATTATTTTAAAGCCCCGCTCGTTAATTGTTTTATTAGCTCCTCTAATGAAACGTCGCGTGTGCAATTACGCGACGAACGATGTAGAGCTCTCACGTACTTACGTGAATGTAACACAAAAAGGAAACGTAAAATTTACAAACGCATTCCGGATGCGGTCAGAACGAATTGCAAACTGCGCTATTTGTTGTTCCCTAAACGAACTGTTCAAGTACGAAAAATGCACATTTCCGAATTACGAAGGGGGAAATTGATTTTTTTCTTACCGAACATCCGGTATTTTATCGCATTTTTGGATTGTGCGGTAAATTCTAGCCTGAAGTGATGTGTCGCACCATGGGTCTACGACGAGCGGTTCTCGAGTTGAAAATTATTACGACGTCAATCAACTTGAAAACCGCTCGTCCTAGACCCACGATGCGACACATCACTTCAGGCTAGAATTTACCGTAGAATTCGAAAATGATTTCGCCTAAAACATTAACGCCATTTTTACTTAAATAATCTCCGTTCTCTCTTTTGTTTTTGGAATTGGAGACAACACTTCAATACGAAAGTTGCGCACAAATTTCCGTAGTTTTGAATAACGTTCACGGAAAAACAATCGAGCGACGCGTTTCCGAATTACGGAGCGAAATCACTTTTATTTTAATGGAACACCCCGTATATTATTGCATTTTTGGATTCTACGGTAAATTCTAGCGTGAAATGATGGGTCGCATCATGGGTCTACGGTGAGCGGTTTTCGAGTTGAAAATTATTACGACGTCAATCAACTTGAAAACCGCTCGTCCTAGACCCACGATGCGACACATCACTTCAGGCTAGAATTTACCGTAGAATTCAAAAATGATTTCGCCTAAAACATTAACGGCATTTTTACTTAAATAATCTCCGTTTTCTCTTTTGTTTTTGAAAGTAGAGACAACACTTCAATACGAAAGTTGCGCACGATTTTCCGTAGTTTTGAATAACGTTCACGAAAAAACAATCGAGCGACGCATTTCCGAATTACGGAGCGAAATCATTTTTATTTTAATGAAACACCCCGTATATTATTGCATTTTTGGATTCTGCGGTAAATTCTAGCGTGAAGTGACGGGTCGCACCATGGGTCTACGGTGGGCGGCTTTCGAGTTGAAAATTATTACGACGTTAATCAACTTGAAAACCGTTCGTCCTAGACCCACGATGCGACACATCACTTCAGGCTAGAATTTACCGTAGAATTCAAAAGTGATTTCGCCTAAAACATTAACGGCATTTTTACTTAAATAATCTCCGTTCTCTCTTTTGTTTTTGGAATTGGAGACAACACTTCAATACGAAAGTTGCGCACAATTTTCCGTAGTTTTGAATAACGTTCACGGAAAAACAATCGAGCGACGCATTTCCGATTTACGGAGCGAAATCACTTTTATTTTAATGAAACACCCCGTATATTATTGCATTTTTGGACTCTACGGTAAATTCTAGCGTGAAATGATGGGTCGCACCATGGGTCTACGGTGGGCGGTTTTCGAGTTGAAAATTATTACGACGTCAATCAACTTGAAAACCGCTCGTCCTAGACCCACGATGCGACACATCACTTCAGGCTAGAATTTACCGTAGAATTCAAAAATGATTTCGCCTAAAACATTAACGGCATTTTTACTTAAATAATCTCCGTTTTCTCTTTTGTTTTTGGAATTGGAGACAACACTTCAATACGAAAGTTGCGCACGATTTTCCGTAGTTTTGAATAACGTTCACGAAAAAACAATCGAGCGACGCATTTCCGAATTACGGAGCGAAATCACTTTTATTTTAATGAAACACCCCGTATATTATTGCATTTTTGGATTCTACGGTAAATTCTAGCGTGAAATGATGGGTCGCACCATGGGTCTACGACGAGCGGTTCGCGAGTTGAAATTGTTTATGACGTCACTCAACTTGAAAACCGCTCGTCCTAGACCCACGATGCGACACATCACTTCAGGCTAGAATTTACCGTAGAATTCAAAAATGATTTCGCCTAAAACATTAACGCCATTTTTAATTGAATAATCTCCGTTTTCTCTTTTGTTTTTGGAATTGGAGACAACACTTCAATACGAAAGTTGCGCACAAATTTCCGTAGTTTTGAATAACGTTCACGGAAAAACAATCGAGCAACGCGTTTCCGAATTACGGAGCGAAATCACTTTTATTTTAATGAAACACCCCGTATATTATTGCATTTTTGGATTCTACGGTAAATTCTAGCGTGAAATGATGGGTCGCACCATGGGTCTACGATGAGCGGTTTTCGAGTTGAAAATTATTACGACGTCAATCAACTTGAAAACCGCTCGTCCTAGACCCACGATGCGACACATCATTTCACGCTAGAATTTACGGTAGAATTCAAAAATGATTTCGCCTAAAACACTTAAATAATCTCCGTCTTCTCTTTTGTTTTTGGAATTGGAGACAACACTTCAATACGAAAGTTGCGCACAAATTTCCGTAGTTTTGAATAACGTTCACGGAAGAACAATCGAGCGACGCATTTCCGAATTACGAAGCGAAATCACTTTTATTTTAATGAAACACCCGGTATATTATTGCATTTTTGGATTCTACGGTAAATTCTAGCGTGAAATGATGGGTCGCACCATGGGTCTACGACGAGCGGTTTTCGAGTTGAAAATTATTACGACGTCAATCAACTTGAAAACCGCTCGTCCTAGACCCACGATGCGACACATCACTTCAGGCTAGAATTTACCGTAGAATTCAAAAATGATTTCGCCTAAAACATTAACGGCATTTTTACTTAAATAATCTCCGTTTTCTCTTCCGTTTTTGAAAGTAGAGACAACACTTCAATACGAAAGTTGCGCACAATTTTCCGTACTTTTGAATAGCGTTCACGAAAAAACAATCGAGCGACGCGTTTCCGAATTACGGAGCGAAATCACTTTTATTTTAATGAAACACCCCGTATATTATTGCATTTTTGGATTCTACGGTAAATTCTAGCGTGAAATGATGGGTCGCACCATGGGTCTACGGTGAGCGGTTTTCGAGTTGAAAATTATTACGACGTCAATCAACTTGAAAACCGCTCGTCCTAGACCCACGATGCGACACATTATTTCACGCTAGAATTTACCGTAGAATCCAAAAATGGAATAATATTTGTAGTATTTCGTCTAAAAGGAAAGCGGAAGTCGCCGTTTAATTGTTTTTTAGTAAACGGCGCGGTGTTTGACGTGCAAGTTCCAGCCCAAACATTTTGTTTCTTTTTCTCGTGCCAATATTTCATCCTCAGTTTCGAGGGACTATTTCAGCTGCTACTGTAGGAAGGGTCGATGGGGGAGGGGGGTAAAAGAAGAAGAAGTTCCCCCCATATTAACCCTTTTCACTGTGTCCGCGAAATTTATTTTAAAAAAAAATGATTACTAATGCATGTAATAAAATAGAGAAATGTTTGTTGGTCGTCGCTGCCACCATCGGAATTACAGTAGGGTTCCGGAAATTATAAATTACGAATTACAAACTGCGTCATCTGTTGTTGCCTAATTGAACTGTTCAATTAATATTTGCCCAGTCACGTACTGGGTTAAGAATGAATGCCGATAAAAGAGGGAAAGAGGGGGATTTTGTTAAAAAAAAAAATAATCATCCCCGTTTAAAGCCTGTTTCCATGAACAGAAACAAATTTTTATTTTTTCAAATTCAAGATTTCGTCAATTTTTCATATCGATTACCCCCATAAGAAACATGTGTTTTGTGTTCGATTGCAAACGCGTAGTTTGTTGAGAGCTGTCGAAGGACTTACTTCTTCTTCTTCTTTTATGAAGAAAAGTGTCGAAATTCATTGTTCGTCTTTTGTTTTGCCTTTCGACGACGAAAGGAATTAAATGCGAACGCCGCGCCGTTGTTTTTGTAAACATGGCGGCAAATTTAAAATTGGTCGTAGGGCGCGCGCGGCGCGGCGCTAGAAACTTAAATCTCATTTAAAATTTAAAAAAAAAATGTCGAGTCTTTTTCTTTCTTCTTCTTCGATGAAGAAATTCAGTGTTTATCTTTTGTTTGCTAGTGTTTTGTTTTTCGACAATGGAAAAGTAGTTGTTTTATAAACTTGGCGGCAAATTTGAAATTGGTTGAATTGAAAAAGCAACTGTTTCGATTAATATTCTATTACAAGGTCGATCGTGTTTTTTTTTTGTTTCTTTGGACCAGAATTTGTTTTCCAGTTTCTTGTCCAATGACAACCAAGAAAAAAACGATAATAATTGTTTCCACGGACGTCTATGACGCAATCGATCGTTGTTTGCTTGTTCGGACGTAAACGGTAAGTGAAGAAGCAATTGTTTTCATAAATGTCTATCGATCGTCTTTTGTTTGTTCGCACGGGGAGTAAACAAATAGTAGAATATAAAAAAAATTAATCGAAGTTAAAAAAAAATTGTTGCAATGGATTCGTAGTTAGGTCAAAAATCGACCGCAGGATGTCGCGACCTAAACTATTAATCGAATTTTGTTGCATGCATAAACATCTTTTGTTTTGTTTTCTCGCTGATGATTGGCAGCTTCGGACATTTTGAAGCGTTACCATGGCTGCGCAGTGAGTGAGCACTTTTCATTGGTCCCTCATATTACGTAACCATGGCAACGTTGAGTTGATTAGGAAGAAAGTATAAGAGGCGGTAAATTTAAAATCGGTCGAACAGCGACGACCTCACTTTTTCAAAACTCAAATATCAATCAAAATTTATTTTAAAAAATCGAAATTTTTTTTCCTTTTGATGACGTAAATTCCGAAATTCATTATTCGTCTTTTGTTTCTGTTTTTTTGTTTTCTAATTTCTTGCCCCCCGACTACGAAATAAACAGGAAAACTGAAGCTCTCGTAAACGTTTTTTTTTGTTGGTCGGTAAAATTTACAAAAAAAAAAAAATGGAGCCTTTGATGAAGCGTCTGAAATTCATTTAATCGTCTTTTGTTTTCTAGTTTTTGTCTTTCGACGACGAAAGCAATTGTTTCGGTTGTTACATAGTTGCGCGTTCGTTTTCGGTCCTTTGAAAGAACGTTTTGAAATTTATTGTTTTTCTAGATTCTTGTCCTTTGATAATGAAAAAAAAAACACAAGAGCAAAAGCAACTGTTTTTCATTACGCTGTCGACAGTGTCTTGTTTCTTGGGAGGACGACAAAAGTAGCAAAGACGACGTGAATGTATTAGGTGCCAACAGTTTGGGTCGCGACATCTCGCCGCCGATTTTTGACCTAAAATTGAGATTGCGGTGAATTTGTCGAGTTGCTCTTACGCTGACGAGGCCCCGAATAGCGCCGAAACACCTGTCCAGAGGATACTCGACTTGCAACAAATTTTTAAATATCTATTGCGTAAAGAATAAAGAAACAAATCGAATTTTGTTATGTAAACCGTTTTTTCGTTTGTTTTTTTTTTCTTAACCTGTTTATATTAAAAAAAGAAAAACAAATGTAAGAGGCAACTAAATGGGGCGGTGAATTTATAATAGGTTTTATATTCCTTGTTTTTTTTTTACTAAGAAAAACGTCGAAATCCATTGCTTTAGTCATTGCGTTTTCAATAGTTTTCGCATTTGTCCAAATCGGCCCTTGATATTGAGATACGCAATATTATACAATATTACTCAGTATTACGCATTATTTCAGAATATTACACAGTATTGCACAATACTACGCAATATTGCACTATATACTATTACGTTATTACGTTTATTCAAGTAGAGTCGTTTCCATGCGTTTTTTGAAGAGAGAAAAAATCAATTTATTGCATTTTTAAAATTTTCTGCTGCAATTTGAAAAGAAATTGAATCAGAGCTAACACTTACAAGCAAGAAAACAAACAAAACTGCCAATGTCAATAATATGAAGACTAGTTTTAGTTTTTTTTTTTATCATTATGCCGTTTGGCTCTGGATGTTGATAATATTACACAATATTAATCAGTATTACGCATTTGGGCTTAAAGTAAGCTCAGCGAAGCTTCTGAGTTTGTTAATTCTTTGAAACTTTCACACTTGACCACTTGGCTCCGCAATAACCTTGAGGCTTCCAACCAAACATTTGAAACTGTAAGTGAGCTGAGTTAAGCTTCCGAATCACGAGGTACATAAAGCTTCTCTGTCTTTGTTTCAAATGAGCTTTCCGAAAGTTCGCTCGACTTCCTGCGATTAAGTAAGCTCAGCGAAGCTTCTGAGTTTGTTAATTCCTTGAAACTTTCACACTTGACCACTTGGCTCTGCAATGACCTTGAGGCTTCCAACCAAATATTTGAAACAGTAAGTGAGCTGAGTTAAGCTTCCGAATCACGAGGTACACAAAGCTTGTCTGTCTTTGTTTCAAATGAGCTTTCCGAAAGTTCGCTCGACTTCCTGCGATTAAGTAAGCTCAGCGAAGCTTCCGAGTTTGTTAATTCTTTGAAACTTTCACACTTGACCACTTGGCTCTGCAATAACCTTGAGGCTTCCAACCAAATATTTGAAACAGTAAGTGAGCTGAGTTAAGCTTCCGAATCACGAGGTACATAAAGCTTCTCTGCCTTTGTTTCAAATGAGCTTTCCGAAAGTTCGCTCGACTTCCTGCGATTGAGTAAGCTCAGTGAAGCCTCTGAGTTTGTTAATTCTTTGAAACTTTCACACTTGACCACTTGGCTCTGCAATAACCTTGAGGCTTCCAACCAGATATTTGAAACAGTAAGTGAGCTGAGTTAAGCCTCCGAATCACGAGGTATATAAAGCTTCTCTGCCTTTGTTTCAAATGAGCTTTCCGAAAGTTCACTAGACTTCCTAGCTCAGTGAAGCTTGTTAATTGCCTTTGAAGTTTTCGCTCTAAGGCCCAGTTTTACAATCGTGGAACAAGGACGGAATAACTGTTCGCTGAATATCCTTTAACGTTCCTCCATATCTACGTCACACCTACGTCACGTTATTCTATGAATAATGCTTATCCGACGATTGTAAAATCGGGCCTAAAGCTTCTTCGCCTTTAATTCAATTGAGTTGCCTACATTTTCTGCGATTAAGCCCCAGTTGTACAATGCCAGTTTAAAGTTAAGCCAAAGCTTAAACTCTCAACAACAATTGTTGAAATAATCGTATCACAAACTCTTTTAAACGGACACTAAATGGCGCACAAACACTTAACGTTTCGCAGTCGGTCGACAGCTTCGTCAGAAGTGAAAAATATAAACATGTTGTCAAAATAAACAAGGTTGTCAACGTTGAAATAATCGTCGCCAAGGGTTTAAGCTTCAGCTTAAATTTAAACTGGCATTGTACAGCTGGGCCTAAGTGAGTTCGCCGATTGTCTTTGAGGCCTTCAAACTCGACTGCTTGGCTCCTCGCTTACCTTGAAGCTTATCGAGAGAAAATGAGCTGAGTTAAGCTTCCTAACCATTCACTAGTTTTAAAATCGAACTGAAGCTTCTTCGTCTTTAATTAAATTAAAAAGTCTTTGTGATAAGGTAAGCTCAGTGGAGTTTCTGAGGTTGTTAATTGTCTCCGCTTGAGTATTTGGCTCTTCGACAATCTTCCGAAGCTTCCGAACATACCTGAAATGCTTGAAACTAATAATGAAATGAACTGAGTTAAGCTTCTGAGCCATTCACGAGTTTTAAGTTCAATTAAGTTGCGTAAAGCTTCATCGAAGCTTTGAGGTTTTTACACTCGAGTACTTGGCTCTTCGACAATCTTGAAGCTTCCGAAGTGCTTGAAACTAATAATGAAATGAACTGAGTTAAGCTTCTGAGCCATTCACGACGAGTTTTAAGTTCAATTAAGTTGCGTAAAGCTTCATTGAAGCTTTGAGGTTTTTACACTCGAGTACTTGGCTCTTCGACAAACTTGAAGCTTCCGAAGTGCTTGAAACTAATAAAGAAATGAATGACCTGAGTTAAGCTTCTGAGGCATTCACGAGTTTTAAGTTCAATTAAGTTGCGTAAAGCTTCATTGAAGCTTTGAGGTTTTTACACTCGAGTACTTGGCTCTTCGACAAACTTGAAGCTTCCGAAGTGCTTGAAACTAATAAAGAAATGAATGACCTGAGTTAAGCTTCTGAGGCATTCACGAGTTTTAAGTTCAATTAAGTTGCGTAAAGCTTCATCGAAGCTTTGAGGTTTTTACACTCGAGTACTTGGCTCTTCGACAATCTTGAAGCTTTCGAAGTGCTTGAAACTAATAATGAAATGAACTGAGTTAAGCTTCTGAGCCATTCACGAGTTTTAAGTTCAATTAAGTTGCGTAAAGCTTCATTGAAGCTTTGAGGTTTTTACACTCGAGTACTTGCCTCTTCGACAATCTTGAAGCTTCCGAAGTGCTTGAAACTAATAATGAAATGAACTGAGTTAAGCTTCTGAGCCATTCACGAGTTTTAAGTTCAATTAAGTTGCGTAAAGCTTCATTGAAGCTTTGAGGTTTTTACACTCGAGTACTTGGCTCTTCGACAATCTTGAAGCTTCCGAAGTGCTTGAAACTAATATTGAAATGAACTGAGTTAAGCTTCTGAGCCATTCACGAGTTTTAAGTTCAATTAAGTTGCGTAAAGCTTCATTGAAGCTTTGCGATTTTTACACTCGAGTACTTGGCCCTTCGACAATCTTGAAGCTTCCGAAGTGCTTGAAACTAATAATGAAATGACCTGAGTTAAGCTTCTGAGCCATTCACGAGTTTTAAGTTCAATTAAGTTGCGTAAAGCTTCATTGAAGCTTTGAGGCTTTTACACTCGAGTACTTGGCTCTTCGACAATCTTGAAGCTTCCGAAGTGCTTGAAACTAATAATGAAATGAACTGAGTTAAGCTTCTGAGCCATTCATGAGTTTTAAGTTCAATTAACTTGCGTAAAGCTTCATTGAAGCTTTGGGGCTTTCACGCTCGAGTCCTTGGCTCCTTGACCATCTTGAAGCTTCCAAACTTTGTCTGAGTCGTTTACAAGCTGGACTGAAGCTTCTACGCCTTCGTTTCTACTGAGTTTCTCAAGAGTTGCCTCAAATTTCTGCGACTGAGCAAGCTCAGTGAAGCTTCTGAGATTGATTAATTGTCTTCGCAGCTTTCAAACTTGAACACCTAGCTTTTAGACCACCTTGAAGCTTCCAAACTTGTCTGAAACGCTTCAATCTTTAAGCAGGTGGGTTTACTTAAGCTCCCGAGCTTTTCTTGAGCTTTAAACTTGAGTAAGACAAGTAAAGTTGCCTCGAGACTTTCCCTCCTTCCCCCCTTTTTTTTAAACGTAAGATTAAGCGTCGCCTTGCAAATCGCGCTCCACGCAGTTCTCCATTTTTGTTAAGTGTGAAAATATCCGATGATCGCCCCTCCCCCTCCCTCTCACTTCTTCTTGTCTTTAGGCCTGTTCGATAGCTCTGCACTTTTCTACACTTTTTGCACCAACCGCTCCTGAGAGAGTGCGATGTGTATGACATAACATAAGTAGGAGTGAGAGAAATAGAGTAAAGGTGTTAAAAGTGTAAAAAGTACAGAGCTATCGAACAGACCTTTTGTGTGATCGATCGTGATCAGGTACAAGTTCCGTTTCTCTCTCGTTCTCTCTCTCTCTCTCGGTTTGGTGAGCGAAAATTAATTTATTTTACAATTAGTTACGTTATTAGAAACTAACAGCTGCTTAGTTTGATGTACAGAATGCCGTTTCTTCTCTTTAGAAAATGCACGAGTTTGAGTTATCGTTGAAATTTTCTTTTCTTATCCCGATTTTCAATTAATTCTACTTGCCGATTGTTATTTCGTAAAGTTTTTGATATTTTTTATACAAAATGTGCTGTAGTTTTTTTTTTTTTAATCAAAAGTGCGCAAGAATTGATACTAATCATGATTCTTAATGATACCCTGAGAACTAAATCGTGACTTCCTCAAATTTGAAATCCCAAAACGATATACGAGGCGATATTGATAAGTAGTTTAGCCACGAGTATGTTCAAAGCAGGAAGACGCTTCTTTGACGTGTAAGAAAACGAACGGTTTCATTCGGCCATTATTTTTAAGTGCTGGTTATAAAATCAAGAGACCTTCTTCTTACTTTCTGGTAAATCAGGTTCTGATTTTTTCAGTCAAAAAAACAAACAAACTAAGTGATCGCATCCTGTTAAGCGGAAGCAGAGAGCGATTAAAAATCATTAAAATTTCGACGTAATAGGACCCACAATAACAACTAAATTAAGGACGCACAATGAATGGCCGGGGCATTTTCGCAAGATTCGGGCCTGGACGGCGCGCCGTCGCAAGTCCGATTTTCGATTTCGCGAAAGTTTCTTCCCGTTTCGTTAAATGCCCACTCAATTACGATTTGATTAGCCTCAATGAGCAGGCGTGCGTATACGAAGCGGCACATCCTGCGACTTTTCGATTCGATTTCGTTCTCGGTTCGATCATCTCGCGATTGAGAGTTTCCCCGCGACGGTTTCACGCTGAAACCTCTTCGCGCGCACGTACGGCCGTCTCTTTCTTTATTCTCTTCCGCCAGAAACACAATCATCCACTTAGCACGACATTTAAACAACAATTTAGACGTTTAAGATCCACCGGAGAGCTGCGCTTCGCCGTTTATTTCGCGGGCGGAATTAGGTGGTGCACTTCACTGGGGGGGTACGAAGGGGACGGGGGGCGAGATTTTTCGGGAGCACATGGTAACTCTAATTAGGGATATTTACCTGCCGCCAGTGTCTCAAAATCCATGTTGTTCCAGCAGTTACGGAGCACTCACTGATTTAACGCGAGCCCCTTCCACTCTTCGCGCTCATCATCACAGTGGACACTAATATTGGGCACTTTGCTGTCCTTACTGATGTTCTTCTGTCGTCGCTTCTTCTCTAAATATATCGACTACGTGCAGAAAAAATCATCAAATTTCACCGCGTGGTTATCCCAACCAAGACTTTTCCAAAAGTACCCAAAAACGCTCCTCGCTCGTGAAAACCCATGAAATCCCCCGTCAGATCTTATTGCGTATAGAGGCCACAATCCAAATCTCAATTTATTTAAACTGCTCCAGCACACACGACGTTAGATGTCGCTGAAGAAATCCGTCTTTCAAAATACTTTCATTTTTTAAAAGACGGCGCGGCGCGGCGGCGGCGGCGCGCGCTAGAAATCTCTAGAATTCACGAGATTATTCTAGACACGCGAGTCATGTTGGTTGCCTACACTCTGGGACGTAACGACTTTAACGCCGGCCAGCTTTGGATACGTTTTCAACAACGTATCGTGGATGAGGTCGATAGAGTGGCTCGAAACGTCAGTCAACTTATTTCCTTAAAATATCTGGTCCTTGCGTTTCTTCATCTGGTGAAAATTTGCCTCGTGCTAATCTCTTCATAATTTGTCAACACCTGTTTCGGCCCAATTCCTTCCTTGGCCGTAGCATCACCGACCACCAAGACGGCCCTTAGCACCGCCAGGACTGGCCCCACTTGGATGCTCCTATGAGCTGCCGCCAGCAGGTGGCGTTCACAACTCTACCGTATACCCAATGGAGGCCTAGGCGCCCCCCGTACGTCGCGTCGTGGAGATCCAACGGAATAAAGGCCAGGGCCGCGGCCGTGTGAAACAGTCGGAGTAGCAGATAGCAGGTCAAACGCATTCCTCCCCCAGCAGCGCCACTATCGTTATCTAGCGTTTTTATTTTAAATTACTCCGTTTTCTGTTTTGTTTCTGAAATTAGACGAAACACGTCAATAGCGTTTACGAAAAAAACAATCGAGCGACACATTTCCGAATTAGGAAGCGAAGTCGCCATTTTTTTTAACGGAATACCCTGTATATTATTGCATTTTTGGATTCGGCAGTAAATTCTAGCGTGAAATGATGGGTCGCATCATGGGTCTACGACGAACGGTTTACGAGTTGAAATCTTCTATGACGTCAATCAACTTGAAAACCGCTCGTCCTAGACCCACGTTGCGACACATCACTTCGGTGTAGAATTTCCCGCAGAGCTCAAAAATGATTTCACTTGAAACATTAACGTTATTTTAATTTAAATACACTCCGTTTTCTCTTTTGTTTCTGTATTTAGAGAAAACAGTTCATCACGAAAGTTGCACATATTTTCCATGCTTTTGAATAACGTTCGCAGAAAAACAATCGAGCAACGTATTTCCGAATTACGAAGCGAAGTCGCAATTTTTTTAACGGAACACCCTGTATATTATTGCATTTTTGGATTCTACGGTAAATTCTAGCCTGAAATGATGGGTCGCATCATGGGTCTACGATGAGCGGTTTTCGAGTTGAAATTTTTCGTGACGTCAATCAACTTGAAAACCGCTCGTCCTAGACCCACGTTGCGACACATCACTTCAGTGTAGAATTTCCCGTAGAGCTCAAAAATGATTTCACTTAAAACATTAACGTTATTTTAATTTAAATATGCTCCGTTTTCTCTTTTGTTTCTGTATTTAGAGAAAACAGTTCGACACGAAAGTTGCACGTATTTTCCATGCTTTTGAATAACGTTCGCAGAAAAACAATCGAGCAACGTATTTCCGAATTACGAAGCGAAGTCGCAATTTTTTTAATGGAACACCCTGTATATTATTGCATTTTTGGATTCGGCAGTAAATTCTAGCCTGAAATGATGGGTCGCATCATGGGTCTACGATGAGCGGTTTTCGAGTTGAAATTTTTCATGACGTCAATCAACTTGAAAGCCGCTCGTCCTAGACCCATGATGCGACCCATCACTTCAGGCTAGAATTTTCCGTAGAATCCAAAAATGTAATAATATTTGGAGATTTCGTCTAAAAAAAAAGCGTAAGTCGGAGTTGCGCCGTTCAACTGTTTTCTTCCAGTCCAAAAATTTTTTTCCTGCCGATATTTCATCCTCAGTTTCAAGGGACGTCTTCAACTGCTGTAAAATGTAAATTGTAATAATATTGGGAGATTTCGTCTAAAACAAAAAACGTAACTTGGAGTTGCGCCATTTTCTGGTAAGCAGCGTTTGAACGTGCGGAACCCCCCAGCAGGTTCCAATCCAAGAATTTTTTTCCTGCCAATATTTCATCCTTAATTCTTTCCACTTCTTCCATGTCACGTGAGCCTCGCCTTAAATGTCAAAGTTTGAAAAGAAACAAAAATAAAAAAAAGTGAGACACGTCTCTTGAAGAAAGGGGTTCGGTGAACATCTATTAATTTTTTTTGAGTTTGTTCTGAAACCGTGACGGCTTACTGTTTACATTCAAAAAGGAAGAGGCCACGCCTCCCTCGAGAAGTGGTGCCTTCTTTACAGATTTTTCCCCGGGGGCTTGTCCAAATAGGTCATGGGAGTGATCCACAAGTACGTTATCCTCACTTCTCACGCGCTCAGGGTCTTTATCGTAATTTATTCACTTTAACGTATCTTATTGGTCACTTATCTAAAGGAGAGTCCGTATTTTGATCGGGACATTTCCTCATCGCGTCCGTTATCTCTTGAGAATGCTTACTTTAAGAAATTGGTTTGAAATTCTTTTGTGAGTACGGTAAAGGCGATACTGGTTTTAATTTAATAATTTTCATTACGAGCGACGCATTTCCGATTCAAGAGGCGAAGTCAATTTTTTTTGAATGGAACACCCTATATATTATTGCAATTTTTGATTCTGCGGTAAATTCTAGCCTGAAGTGATGGGTCGCATCACGGGTCTGCAACGAGTGGTTTTCGAGTTGAAATTTTCTATGACGTCACTCAACTTGAAAACCGCTCGTCCTAGACCCATGGTGCGACCCATCACTTCAGGCTAGAATTTTCCGTAGAATCCAAAAATGTAATAACATTTGGAGTTTTGTCGCGTTAAAGAAGAGGAAACAAAATAATTAACTTGCGAATTATGAATTAAGATTACGAGAAATATGCGTCCATGTCCTTAATTTAATTTTATTTAATCTAACTCAACTTAGTCCTTTCAAATTATAAATTATTCTAATTTAGTCTTAACGTTAATCCCTTATCTTTAAACCTAACGAACTTATTTCATCTAGACTTCTTTTAAACATTAATTTTAACTTTACATTACTTCAACTTAGGGGGAAGGGCCTGGCCCGGCGGCCAGCCCTGCGCTCGTAGAGTCCACTCGCTTGGCTCGGTTTACGCGCACTGACTGTTCTTAATCACTTGACTAACTAATTAATTATAATACTGCTACTACTTAATATCTGACTAATTAATAATCTCTAATACCTGCAGGTCGACCTTTTATACATTTCCTAAATCTACGTCACAATTGGTTCCTTCGCTCTGGTGGCCGGGGTTCGATCAAAGTGCAAAGTTCTAAACCGCATCAGCATCAATTGATCCTTGCCAAATTTGTTTTCTTAAAACGTTCTAATTGCCTCGATCTTAATTGGCTTTGCCTTCGGAACCGTATCGATTACATTCTTAAAAAACAGAGGCTCCGCCCATTTCCGTCACTTGCGGTAGGGAAGTGGCGACATCTCTGTGAATTCCCCGTTCATTTCACGTAAGTTGCCTACTCTTCAGGAAAGCGTCGGTCAATTCGATCAATCGCCAAGCGTGAGTGCAAATTAGCCGTTGGATTATTTGCTTTGCCGTATCTTAATGGTCACTTATCTCAAGGAGAGTCACCATTTTGGCTAGGAACTTTCCGTTCCAGTTCGTTATCGCCTGGGAATGTTTACGTTAAGATTTAAGTTTAAAGGGGTATGCAACCCCCTTCTATTTAGTTTCAATTGAGGATTAAACGTCGACAGAAGAAAAGTTAAGGTTAGACCGCGAAAGCGTTTTTGATTTGTGTTCCATGCTCCAAATAGTGACGGAAAGATTTGGGCATGTTGGGCATTTTTTTACGTTTAATCAACACCGAAAAGAACTCGGACGAATTCGAGTCGAAATTGTCTTCCAGGTTTTGATTCGTCCGCAGTTTCCAAGATTTGTCACATTCATGGAGAACGTTGCTTCGCCGACAATTGACGACGTCCCACACTTGCTCGGTGGGCTTCATCCTGAGTGAACGCCTTGTGTGAATCAGCTGCGATTAATCTGCGTTTTCATTATGCATACGGTAATTACTAGGCGGCGTCGCACTTTATTGTCGTGATGTGATGGTGGTGAGTGGTGACACATAAAAATGCAAAACTGGTCATGTACAGTCGTCGACAGCTAAAAAGGAACGCTTATGCGCTCGTGCTGAGCAAATTACTGGGCCTCCTCTTTTAATCATCCACGACTGTAGTATACATGGATGAAAGAGAAAGAAAGAAAAGTTGAAAACAACTTCCCCCACTCCCGTAGGTGACGGAGGTAGTTGTACTTGGAAAGATTTCTGCGAAAGACAAAAGACTGCAGCAGACTGTATATGAGGTCTTAGATTTTAACCCAGTTAACAAAGATATACATAATTGTTTAATTAAGTACCATGTCCATTGAGGTACTTGATGACTGAAATCAAATAAGAGGTTTGTCGGGTAAAAAAAGTACAAAATACAGGGTCTTACCGAACTTGGGTCTTTTTTAATTAAGCTGTAGTTTCGCTGAGAGCGAAAGAAAGAAAGACGACTCAAGGTAATTACTTTCAAATTAAAACGAACAAAGGTGCGGTGTAAACTCTGCTTTATTTAAATATTTATAGATGCGTTTCGTGTTTCTAAAGACGCGAGCGAGAATAAATTATTTTATCCGAGTGCGTTTGTATATTAAATGAAGTCGGTCGTCGGTCGACGGTCCTGTCAGGATTTTGAGCCTTTCAAGCTAGAAAAAGAAAGCATGGCGAGGAACTTTCAAAATCCATGGCGTTAGATGATACTTACGGTTACACTCACCGGTGCAGTTTCTCATGTACTTGGAATGACTGCTACTTCCTGCCGTTGTAAAAGTCGCGGAACATGATCAGGTACGAAAACAACTTCGACCATAACTGCAACGTTAAAACGACGAATTTATGCCACGTGTTCATGGTGGACCACGATTTTGTTAGAAGGTAGGGAACAAAGAGGGGAAACCCCTAACCTGTCGATAAAACAATTTGTTCGGCAATCCCACCGCGCTGCCACCAATTCGTAACGGACAGACGGAATTGAAAAAAAAAAACGATCAAAGAAAGTTTGAACGATGAATTTATACCAAGTTTGATATTATTTTCTAGATTTATCTGCTCACGTTCTGTAACGTGGAAGGAGGACGGCTCTCGCATCGTTACTTGCTCTGGTTGCGCGCAGAATCGAGTAGTCCTTTGCTAAACGCGTTAGAGTGCTGTTGCATTGTTTTTGGCTCGTGGCCGTTTTGTTGTTCCCTTAAGTGGTGTGTACTTGTGTGGGAAGCCGAACGGAGATTTAATCCGTGATCTGGGAAGAAGCACTCTGCGTGTAATATAAGCATCATCAATCGCTTCCCGAAACTTGACTTCTGCAACGGACGCTCATTTAGCCCGTGATCTGGAAAGAAGCACTTTGGGTGTAATACAAGCATCATCAATTGCCTTTCGAAGCTTGACTTCCTCAACGGACGGAGAGTTAATCTGCGATCTGAGAAGAAGCACTCTGCGTGTAATACAAGCATCATCAATTGCTTTCCGAAGCCTGATTCCTATAAATAGATCAGGTATTTACTACGAGCAGTTTTTGTGCGCGCGAATTAGTTGTGACGTTGTTTCGTTCCTTATTAATTAGGTTTTTATTTGGGGTCATCGTGCTGGTATACTTTGGTGCTGCATTAGGTCGAGCCGCTCGGACTCGATTCCGCCACGCAGTTCCATAACAACGTACGAAAGCTAAAGGAAACTTCACCGACGTTGGACGACACACTGACGGCCGTTATTGTTACATTGGTTGACTGAGTATTTGAAAGCAACTTGTTGGTTAAAATAAAGACAAGCGACAACTGGCGATTTTATTTATTAGGTATTCTTTTTGTTTTCTCTCGTTTGAACCTGCCCGCCCCATTGAACTAGCCGCCAGTGGGATGTACGTTAATCCCCCCCACAGTCTTGCTTGCTGCTCAAAGGTCGGTAGCAGTACATTGAGCACTTAATACAAAACGCGAAGAGATATTTTAGGTGAAAATTGTGGGATTCCAAAGGGGACGTATATGAATTGAAAGTAAACTTCAGGTTTTCTTTTTTTTTTCTAAATAGGACGGTAACTTTTGAAATAGAGCTACGTTTGTAGTACTTCCCATGACAACATCAATTAAAACGAACCTAAGCCAAGAGTTCACCGCCGGAACTCGATTATACAAGAGATTTTAATGACAGAGATCACAGTACTTGGCGGCATCTCTAAGAGGGGCAAAATGGCATCACCCGTAAAATTCAAATTCAAAATATTCTCCTACGGGCACACGTGGAACAAGACAGGGAAAGGCAACCCTACAGAAAAGGCTGTTCGTCCAACTTCTACTTGAGCGATACTTCAATGTCTGCACGGAGACGGTTTCCCTCCCGGTAAAGAAACGTGAAAACGGCATTTTTTGAAGATTTTTCGATATTGTGGGAAGCGGCGTGCGGTGGTGAAATTTGACGAGCACAACTTCCGCCTGAACGACTTTCGAATTTTTGCTCGGGGATGGTTTCCCCCCTGAAAAACTGCTGAAAACGGCGTTTTTTGAAGTTTTTTCGATATTGTAGGACCCGGAAGAGGTTTATCGAAAATCCGTAAAAACGCTTTCTAGGTAAATCCCTTGGGCGAGTTTTGGTGGTGGTCGCGAAATGATCGCCCGTAGCGGGGCGGCGGCGGAGATGATTACCCGAGGGGGTTACACTTTGGAGGCTTTTCTTCGCGAATTTTTTTTGGACATCAGAACATCGTCGGAGCGCCCGAATTATCCCGACATCACAAGTAAAGAGGACCGGGGAATCCGATGGTGATGGTCGTTCTCGTCTCCGGTGTCCGGGCAAGCACGCGCAGGTCCGTATTCCAAAAAATTATAGTTTCCTGTAGGACAAAGACGAAGAGAACTGTAAGCTATGTCCAAAAACATTTGAAAAAGCCTCCAGAATCTCAAAAGAAAACAGTGACAAGAGAATTAGGTACGGGCGCGGCGACTTACGAAAGAAGCCTCCACCAAAAAAATTTACAATTTATATTTACGCCCCGAGGGGGGCGAGATACTAAATTTTAGCGTTACTCTTTCTGCTTTTGACTTTTAAATAATAAATTTTCGGAGGGAATTTCACTTTTTCATAGTTTAATATATACAAAATATCAAATACCACCCGCTTGTACTCAGTTGGATGGAGATTCTAAGTACCTTGCCTAAACTGGAATGTGACATCTCCTCCAGGTATCCGTAGCTGACTCGCAACGGCTTTTGCGTCAACATCATAAAAGTCAGCAGATCTTTCTGTGGCCCAACATCACCCTCGTACCAATTTGTTTGGTACGCAGCATCCACGAGTGCGTCGCTCTGAAACATGAAAAGAAAAGCAGTTCGTACAAGGCCGGCTGTCGACGAACTTACAGCGTCAATAAGCCTCTGGCCTAAATGGTGAAACACCAAACTAAACATCAACCAGCAGAATATGATAAATGGCACTCGGTAAGTGGGATTCTGCAATTTTTCGACAGTCATCGGCCATCTATGAACACATCGACGCACCGAACTTACCACAAAAAGCGTGATCGCAGCCAAGCTTAAAGTCAAAGCGTTGGTAAGATTTGAGAACTGTTGGTACCTGCCCCAACAGAAATTGGCCTTTATATTCAGCCTTCAAGAGTAAGAATAGAATTAATTGAATAATAAAGTTAATTCGTAACAAACCGAAAGAGATCGTTGTAAAACAAAACGCACGTTCTCAAACGTTCCCTTCTCGAAGATTCTCTGCTTCTAAAATCAATTTCTGATAGAAACGAAGCCAAACCAAGCAGTCGAAAAACCAACAACTCTATAAAAGCTATATGAGAAGCCATAAGCATAGAACATATTAAGCCGCCTTGCAGGGCGAAAGGAATCATAACTAAAACGAACACGTCCGTGAAGACCTCTTGGTCCCAAGGAACCCACAGTGATACAATGTCGGGACAGGCCAAAGATTTTCGCTTGCAAAATCTCCTGTAAAAGTAGAAAAGTCCCAAAAACGTGACCGACGTAACTACAAATAAAGCAGCAATCCAAGCCAAGCTGGCTACAATCCTCCGAGTCAATTTCTTTCCCTCCAAAGGCACATCGTGCCGTTTAAGTTCGTCTACTTCGCGCAACAAGTCTAAAAAATCTTTTCGATAAATTAAATATATGACCTGAATACCAGTTATCTGAAGGCAACAAAAGGAGACGAGTAGCTCTTCCAAAAATATCTTCACCGGATCAACTGAAACGGGAAAAGGATTAAAGTATGTTGTACAGAAGCTCGTATAATGTACTCACCCTTTAAGCTCTGAAACATATGCATCATCTGCAACGTTACCATAATGTTTTCAGCAATCACTGACAAAACGAAAGGATGGACGTAATCGCATATCAATTTACAATCTGGCCAAATAAACGTTCTCCTGCAAAATGTCTCCAGTGCGTTGAACACTTTTATATTGTAACTCGATTTCGGCAGTTTTGGACCACCGGGCATTTCGCCCCCAACTTTTTGCTTCGGTGGTTGTCTTACTGATGCGATGAGTTTCGTTTAATAAAAAAATAATCAGTCTAAGGCTCATCATCGTTAACCCACTTACACACATCAACGGCCTGATGATGTCGAAACATCATTTAGCGTTAATTCGTCAATAAAATAAGTAAATGAAGGTGATTCGTGATTTTGTGTCCAAGTTGAAGACATTCCTATCTATAACTTTTTAAAGAATTTTGTTGCAAGTCGGTTTTGATTGCAGAGGATTCCTTGAGCAGCCTCTGTACAACGCTGTGTACAACGGGCCTTCATCAGCAGAAGCGTAGCTCGTGAAATCCACCGCAATCACAACCGACTTGCAACAAAATTCTTTAAAAACTTTCATTATGCTTGACAAGCACGCATGGCCACCTTGCATGGGATGATTTATTATGTAGCAAACTGGCTTCAATTTGTCAATCTTACTGCAATGTTAGGTCAGAAAGTGATCACAAGATGTCGTGATCTAAACTTTTTAGTTAAGTTGTTACATAAAAATAAGAATGGGCATGTCACATAATTATCTGATGTGCAATTGATTGAACTTTTTTGATTAAATTAACGAAAACTGTAACTTTATAACATGTTGTCATAAAGTCCCGTCACCCCAGTAGGCTCTGGAAGTGTGAGCGCATGTCTTTTCTTAAAATAATTGATCAATCAGAATGACATTTCTGTTTAATCAGTCGACACATATCAAAACGCTACGGGCTAAAGAAACGTGTATATTAACGAAAAATTCCAATGTTAAAGCATATTAGCATTAACATTATATAAAGCATAAAAGTTGTTGAAAATTGTGCCCATTTTGCTGACGGCAAAGATTTACACATCGCTTCATATTGTTGAATTCTATTTCTGATGTGGCACATACAAATTATGAACGTCTGTTACAGTTCATTTTTTTTCATTCCTGTTCTGAATACCCCCTGTATATGCATTGCCACCGTCCAGCCTTCATTTCTGTTCCGAACACGCCCTGTATATGCGAAATTCGACGTGTCGGATGATTCCTTGGACCGCGTCGTTGTACACATTGCAGTCAGTGTAGGAATACCCGTATTTCGCCGGCGTAATTTTCTTAAACTTTCGTTTTAGCATATTTCTATTAACAGGACCTTCATTTATTTAAACAAATTCATTTTATATACGTAATCCCTCCTTATTTGAGTTCAAAATCGCGTGTATGTGAGGAATTGAACGAATTATAACGAAGTTCTACTTCTGGACGCGTATTATGCGTGATCTTTGCCCTTTCAGCCGATTGGTTCCCACCGTTACTAAGAAAGTTCCCCGGAATTAAGATTAGAAGGTGTCTCGCTTGTTTATAATCGTTCCTTGTTTGTCAAACGAGAAATGTTGCGCCATTGTCAGAACGAAACTTGCCGTCTCTTGGGTCACACTCTCTTTTCGTAAAGATTTTTATTTGTGCGTGCCATTACATCGAAAGGATGTTAGTGCATTTCTACGGCTAATTGCCGACTCTGATTAGACCCAGTTGTGAGACAGGAAAAACCGCGTGTCCCGTGGTTTGTCCCAGCTTCGGTAACAGATCGAGGTAAGTTCTATACGCAGCAACTCTCGGTTTGACTTATGTGTTCGTTTTATTTCATTGCTTATAGGCTTTTATCATGAGCTTCTAGCAAGAGCTATCGTTAATCCTAGATTTTAATCTTGGACCTATATCAAGAGTTATTTCTCGTTGGGTGCATCGCGAATTACGGCGTTGGAAGTTCCCTCCCTCGCCCCTCTACGCGGAAGCCGGCACACTACAAAGCGTCGCTGCGACATTGCCGCAAAGACACCGACAAACGAATCGGACATCAAAGGAATAAAGGTCGGAGCGTTACAATTTCTTTTCTTAGTTTTGAGCGATATTTCGCGGATTTAGTTTTTGATCCATTACTTTGATTTTGCCGCAATTAAACTTGCAACTTATTGCATAACTGCCGGTATAATTTAAATATGATAAAGTAGACGAGCGTTGACGCGCGCAAATAACCGGAGATTGCATTCTGTTGTATTCTGTTGCACTAGTTACGATTTGAATTATTTTAATATAGTTTAATGCGAAGTTCGGATCCGACCAAGTTAAATATGTTGTAAACGTTTGTGTTCCCCATATATTATTTATTTGTGTATATTCTTTTATGATTGTTGTTTGTGACTAAGTAAATTGACGTGTTCTGGATGTAACGGGTTTTCTTAATTTTCACCTTGTCCCCCTTTCAAAAAAAATTAAGTGGCGCCTATTTTCTTATGGGTTTTGGCCTTCGCGGTTTGGATTTGAACCCTCCCGTCCCACTGTAGCTGGCTGGCAACATTGGAGTAAAGTTTCGCTCCAATGTAAAACTTCTGCCTATCTACGCAGGTAGGTAGCACGTCATTCAGTTTTCTAAGAAAAGACGTGCCTGGACGTGCCCTTGCACATCCAAGGCCTACTGGGGTGACGGGACTTTATGATAACATGTTATTTAAAGTGCGTTTAAAAAAAACCGTTATCAAGGGGGCTTATGTCAAACGCAAATTTTGCATCGTGACCTTACGATTATTACAAACATAACCTAAATTTGCGTGTAATACAAGCATCTTCAATTGCTTTCCGAAGCTTGACTTCTGCAACGGACGGAGATTTAATCCGTGATCTGGAAAGAAGCACTCTGCGTGTGATACAAGCACCTTTAATTGCTTTTCGAAGCCTGATTTCTGCAAATAGATCATCAGGCATTTACTGCAAGCAAATTTTTCGTTTCGTTTTCGTTCCTTATTAATTAGGTTTTTATTTGGGGTCACCGTGCTGGTACACTTTGGTGCCGCATTAGGTCCCGGCAAGTTCTTTATCGGCAGGGCCGGTCGGACTCGATTCCGCCACGCAATTCCACGACAACGTACGCAAGCTAAGGGAAACTTCACACGGGGACGTTGGACCTCACACTGATACCCGACTCGTCGGCCGTTATTCTTACATTTGTTGACTAAGTATTTGAGAACTTGTTGGTTAAAATAAAGACAAGTATGTGACAACTGGCGATTTTATTTATTTATCTTCTTTTTTTTCTCTCGTTTGAACCAGCCCGTCCGTGTCCAATTGAACTAGCCGCCGTTGGACGTACGTTAATCGCTCCCCCCCTCACAATCTTACTGCTGATTCTCTATGTTGCGTTCATCAATACAGCACCCTGTATAACTTTTCATGCTACAATTTTTTTTTGTTGGCAATTTATCCCACACATTGCCAGAGAACGACAAACGACTAATTTGCAGGTAATTACTTTTAAATAAAACAAACGAATGTGCGGTACAGCCTCTCTACCTTATTGTAGTGATATTTCATGTTTCTAGAGACGTAAAATGAAAATAAATGTTTGGAATTTTATCGAGGTGCGTTTAATTTGAAACGACTGGACATACTAATGTAATGAATGCTGTTACTAATATAGTCTTCCAAGCTGTTCGCCATTAACTAATTATAATTAAATGAAAGATAAGTCTTCTGGCAAATTTTCTTATTTCATAAGTGTTAAAATCATTATTTATTTAACTAATTTTAAGGAATCTCTGAATCACTTGAAAATGCCTTGTAAAAGGTGAAACCGGTTGTGAATAGCAATAAAAAAATGTTGCCAGAAGACTTATCTTTCATTCCATTATAATAAATGGTGCTTCAGAGGCTATGCAAAATGATCAGAATCGAGTTCAAACAACGAAGACCTCAGTCGACCATCTCCAAGCTGTTTTGGGAAGTATCCTGAGCTTCTCCAGCTAAAAAGAATCAGACTTGATACATAGTGAGGAAATCTCTAGTACTAGATAACACTTACGTTTACACTCAATAAATTAATGCCTTATCGCGTACATAGAATGGCTTCTACTTCCTGCTGTTGTAAAAGTCGCGGAACATGATCAGGTACGAAAACAACTTCGACCATAACTGCAACGTTAAAACAACGAATTTATGCCACGTGTTCACGGTAGACCACGATATCGTTAGAAGATAGCTAACAAAGAGGGGAAACCTTAATCTATCGATAAAACACTTTGTTCGACAATCCCACCGCGCTGCCACCAATTCGTAACGGCCAGACGGAATTGAAAAAAAAAATGTTCAAAGAAAGTTTGAACGATGAATTTATACTAAGTTTGACATTAAGCTCTTAATTAATACAAAACGCGAAGAGATATTTTAGGTGAAAATTGTGGGATTCCAAAGGGGACGTGTATGAAATGAAAGTAAATTTCATGTCTTTTTTTCTGAATAGGACGTTAACTTTTGAAATAGAGCTACGTTTGTAGTACTTCCCATGACAATATCAATTAAAATGAACCTAACCCAAGAGTTCACCGCTGGAACTCGATTATACAAGAGATTTTAATGACAGAGATCTCAGTATCTGGCGACATCTCTAAGAGGGGCAAAATGGCATCACCCGTAATATTGGAATTCAAGAAATTCTGCTATGGGCACACGTGGAACAAGACAGGGAAAGGCAACCGTACAGAGAAGGCCGTTCGTCCGACTTCCACTTGAGCGATACTTCAATTTCTACACGGGGACGGTTTCCCTCCCGGTAAAAAAACCTGAAAGAGGCATTTTTCGAAGTTTTCTCGATATTGTGGGAACCGGCGTGCGGTGGAGAAATTTAACGAGCACAGCTTTCGCCTGATCAATTTTTGAATTTTTGCTCGGTGATGGTTTCCCCCCTGAAAAACTGCTGAAAACGGCGTTTTTTGATGTTTTTTTCGATATTGTAGGACCCGGAAGAGGTTTATCAAAAATCCGTAAAAACGCGTTCTAGATAAATCCTTTGGACGATTTTTGGTGGTGGTCGCGAAGTGATCGCCCGTAGCGGGGCGGCGGCGGAGATGATTACCCGAGGGGGTTACACTTTGGAGGCTTTTTTTCGCGAATTTTTTTTTGGACATCAGAACATCGTCGGAGCGCCCGAATTACCCCGACATCACAAGTAAAGAGGACCGGGGAATCCGATGGTGATGGTCGTTCTCGTCTGCGGTGTCCGGGCAAGCACGCGCAGGTCCGTATTCCAAAAAATGATAGTTTCCTGTAGGACAAAGACGAAGAGAACTGTAAGTTATGTCCAAAGACATTTGAAAAAGCCTCCAGAATCTCAAAAGAAAACAGTGACAAGAGAATTAGGTATGGGCGCGGCGACTTACGAAAGAAGCCTCCACCAAAAAGATTCACAATTTATATTTACGCCCCGAGGGGGGCGAGATAATAAATTTTAGCGTTACTCTTTCTGCTTTTGAACTTTTAAATAATAAATTTTCGGAGGGAATTTCACTTTTTTATAGTTTAATATATACATAATATCAAATACCAAGCGCTTGTACTCAGTCGGATGGAGATTCTAAGTACCTTGCCTAAACTGGAATGTGACATCTCCTCCAGGTATCCGTAGCTGACTCGCAACGGCTTTTGCGTCAACATCATAAAAGTCAGCAGATCTTTCTGTGACCCAACATCACCCTCGTACCAATTTGTTTGGTACGCAGCATCCACGAGTGCGTCGCTCTGAAACATGAAAAGAAAAGCAGTTCGTACAAGGCCGGCTGTCGACAAACTTACAGCGTCAATAAGCCTCTGGCCTAAATGGTGAAACACCAAACTAAACATCAACCAGCAGAATATGATAAATGGCACTCGGTAAGTGGGATTCTGCAATTTTTCGACAGTCATCGGCCATCTATGAACACATCGATGCACCGAACTTACCACGAAAAGCGTGATCGCAGCCAAGCTTAAAGTCAAAGCGTTGGTAAGATTTGAGAACTGTTGGTACCTGCCCCAACAGAAGTTGGCCTTTATATTCAGCCTTCAAGAGTAAGAATAGAATTAATTGAATAATAAAGTTAGTTCGTAACAAACCGAAAGAGATCGTTGTAAAACAAAACGCACGTTCTCAAATGTTCCCTTCCCGAAGATCCTCTGTTTCTAAAATCAATTTCTGATAGAAACGAAGCCAAACCAAGCAGTCGAAAAATCAACAACTCTATAAAAGCTATTTGACAAGCCATGAGGATGGAACACATCAAGCCGCCTTGCATGGCGAAAGGAATCATAACTAGAATGAAGACGTCCGTGAAGACCTCTTGGTCCCAAGGAACCCACAGTGATACAATGTCGGGGCAGGCCAAAGATTTTCGCTTGCAAACTCTCCCATAAAAGTAGAAAAGTCCCAAAAACGTGACCGACGCAACTACAAATAAAACAGCAATCCAAGCCAAGCTGGCTACAATCCTCCGAGACAATTTGTTTCCCTCCAGAGGCACATCGTGCCGTTTAAGTTCGTCTACTTCGCGCAACAAATCTAAAAAATCTTTTCGATAAATTAAATATATGACCTGAATACCAGTTATTTGAAAACAACAAAAGGAGACGAGTAGCTCTTCCAAAAATATCTTCACCGGATCAACTGAAACGGAAAAAGGATTAAAGTAACACTGTCTAAATAAAAACCTTGTCAAGTAGGCTGTTATGTAAATGCAATGGATAAATTCTCGATCACAACCTACTTGACCAAGTTTTTATTTAGACGCTCCTTATATTATATAGGTCGTATAATGTACTCACCCTTTAAGCTCTGAAACATATGTATCATCTGCAAGGTTAGCAGAATGTTTTCGGCAATCACTGACAAGACGAAAGGATGGACGTAACCGCAAATCAATTTACAATCTGGCCAAATAAACGTTCTCCTGCAAAACTTCTCCAGTGCGTTGAACACTTTTATATTGTAACTCGATTTCGGCAGTTTTGGACCAGCCATTTCGCCCCCAACTTTTTGCTTCGGTGGTTGCAACTGTTTTACTTCGTTTAATAAAGAAATAATCGGTCTAAGGGTGACTTGCATTTCCTGCATCATCGTTAACCCACTTACACACATACATCAACGGCCTCAAGATGTGGAAAAATCATTTAGCGTTCAGTCATCAATAAAATAAGTAAATGAAGGTGATTCTTGATTATGTATCCAAGTTGAGGACATTTATACAATGAGTTAGCATTTTTTTACGTTCGAAAATATTTAATGCATGTAAGTAACAACGATTATCAAGTCTTGTGTCCAATTGGCAAATTAATCTCAAATCTCAAATTAATTCCTGCGCTTAATCAAGGATCACTTAGGCGCAGCTTCATTTGGCCGAGTTTGTCGTTTATTGTTACGTTGTTTTTTTTGAATAAGGGACGTAGCAACATTACATAATACCTTTATTAAAGTGAAAGTACAAAACTTGGATGGTTCACATTGCGCTTGATTACAAGAGAAGTTTACACTTGGTTACAAGAGAAGAGTATGGTAACAAGAACACTGCTACCTACCTGCATAGATAGGCAGAAGTTTTACATTGGAGCGAAACTTTACTCCAATGTTGCCAGCCAGCTACAGTGGGACGGGAGGGTTCAAATCCAAACCGCGAAGGCCAAAACCCATAAGAAAATAGGCGCCACTTAATTTTTTTTGAAAGGGGGACAAGATGAAAATTAAGAAAACCCGTTACATCCAGAACACGTCAATTTACTTAGTCACAAACAACAATCATAAAAGAATAAACACAAATAAATAAAATATGGGGAACACAAACGTTTACAACATATTCAACTTGGTCGGATCCGAACTTCGCATTAAACTATATTAAAATAAGTCAAATCGTAACTAATGCAACAGAATACAAAAGAAGGCAATCTCCGGTTATTTGCACGCGTCAACGCTCGTCTACTTATATCATATTTAAATTACACCGGCGGTTACGCAATAAGTTGCAAGTTTAATTGCGGCAAAATCAAAGTAATGGATCAAAAACTAACTCCGCGAAATATCGCTCAAAACTAAGAAAAGAAATTGTAACGCTCCGACCTTTATTCCTTTGATGTCCGATTCGTTTGTCGGTGTCTTTGCGGCAATGTCGCAGCGACGCTTTGTAGTGTGCCGGCTTCCGCGTAGAGGGGCGAGGGAGGGAACTTCCAACGCCGTAATTCGCGATGCACCCAACGAGAAATAACCCTTGATATAGGTCCAAGATTAAAGTCTAGGATTAACGATAGCTCTTGCTAGAAGCTCACGATAAAAGCCTATAAGCAATAAAATAAAACGAACACCTAAGTCAAACCGAGAGTTGCTGCGTATAGAACTTACCTCGGTCTGTTACCGAAGCTGGGACAAACCACGGGACACGCGGTTTTTCCTGTCCCACAACTGGGTCTAATCAGAGTCGGCAATTAGCCGTAGAAATGCACTTACATCCCTTCGATGTAATGGCACGCACAAATAAAAATATTTAGAGAGTGTGACCCAAGAGACGGCAAGTTTCGTTCTGACAATGGCGCAACATTTCTCGTTTGACAAACAAGGAACGATTATAGACAAGCGAGACGCCTTCTAATCCTACCTCCGGGGAACTTTCTTAGTAACAGTGGGAACCAATCGGCTGAAAGGGCAAAGATCACGCATAATACGCGTCCAGAAGTAGAACTTCATTATAATTCGTTCAATTCCTCACATACACGCGATTGTGAACTCAAATAAGGATGGATTACGTATATAAAATGAATTTGTTTAAATAAATGAAGGTCCTGTTAATGGAAATATGCTAGAACGAAAGTTTAAGAAAAATTACGCCGGCGAAATACGGGTATTCCTACACTGACTGCAATGTGTACAACGACGCGGTCCAGGGAATAATCCGACACGTCGAATTTCGCATATACAGGGCGTGTTCGGAACAGAAATGAAGGCTGGACGGTGGCAATGCATATACAGGGGGTATTCAGAACAGGAATGAAAAAAATGAACTGTAACAACACTTGAACGCCTTACAGTTGAAATTGACAAGTATTTATACGATTGTATGAGATGAAACATATATTGTTAAAAGCAATATGTCCCAATTTGGCCGACTTCATGGCGCCGTTGGTCCTCTCGGTCAACAATATTGACTTTTCGGAAAGGTTTCGTGATCGGTCAGTTTGGGTCATGTGACTTCCCTTCGTGCCCGCTATTCCGGTTAGGCGCAGAATCGAGTAGTCCTTTGCTAGACGCGTTGGAGTGCTGTTGCATTGTTTTTGGCTCGTGGCCGTTTTGTTGTTCCCTTAAGTTGTCTGTACTTGTGCGGGAAGCCGAACGGAGATTTAATCCGTGATCTGGGAAGAAGCACTCTGCGTGTAATACAAGCATCTTCGATTACTTTCCGAATCTTGACTTCTGTAACGGACGGAGGTTTAATCCGTGACCTGGAAAGAAGCACTCTGCGTGTAATGCAAGCATCCTTAATTGCTTTCCGAAGCCTGATTTCTGCAAATAGATCGGGTATTTACTGCTAGCAAATTTTGTACGCGAATTAGATTGTAACGGTTTCGTTCCTTTTATTTGGGGTCACCGTGCTGGTATACTTCGGTGCCGCATTAGGTTCCGGCAAAGTTCTTTATCGGCCGGTCCGGTCGGACTCGATTCCGCCGCGCAGTTCCATGACAACGTACGCAAGCTGAGGACACTTCACACAGGGACGCTGGACGACACACTGACGCCCGTCCCGTTGGCCGTTATTCTTACATTTGTTGACCGAGTATTTGAGAGAAACTTGTTGGATAAAATAAAGACAAGTGTGTGACAACTGGCGTTTTTTTTTTTTTTTTTAATTTGGCCCTTTTGTTTTTACTCGTTTGAACCTGCTTGTCCAATTGAACCAGCCCGTACGTTAACAACGAGTTTCAAGTTGTCACCAAATTTAATTTTAAATGACTTGCCTCGTACCTACCTTGACAGGTGAGAAGCTCTGCTTACTAACGCGACTAGCAATCAGTGAAGATGGGGGTGAGTTAATTACGAAGGTGAAACAACAAAAGGGCGCCAGGTCAGACATGAATAATCAAACTGATCGAATACAATCTTGTCGACGTCACCGAATCGACAAGAATGGGCAGGAAGTCAAACGTAAACAGAGGCTTCTCTTAACTCACTGGTACGTGAAGGGAGGGGTACGCAAACATGCACTTAAAGTTAATAAAATTCAAGTTTTATTACACATTAAAATAATGAACAAAGGCTAACAAACAGTTTACACAAAAATCATTAATTTATGCTACGATTTACTTCGGTATGTGCAGCACAACAAATAGGCCGAAATTCGCTCTCCGAGGAGGGTATGCAAATACCGGACTACGATACGTAATACCTCACGGAGTCACTGACTAAGCACAATTATTGTCAACGTCTTGTCAATTTTGCCAACCGAAACGAGGTTGATATCCACGGAGCCCTCTGCCGATTGAGTTCAGCGTCGACAATCCGGTTCAAACTGGATTCACAGGGCCCGTCAAGATGGCTGGTCAGGTTTCCTCATAGGTCCGAAAAGCCTACGAGAAATACTACGAGTTGACTCGGTTTGAGCCCAACTCACGACGAAACAATACAGAAGAAGGCTGAAGAGCAGCAGAAGATCTGTGCATACAACTAAAAGCCTGTATGGAAGGAGAAATGGGTCGTTAGCGTCCAACATGGCGTTCAGACAAAACGCTGGATTTTACCTGAAGTATTTCAGGCTTGGTATGGGGCTTAAAATACCCCAAACTCGTTCGGTGGAGTAGACAGGAATTCCGGCAAGGCCGTGGATGAATTCTCCTCACATAAAGAGCAAGAACCCCGAGATTATACTAATACACGACAGCACCTTACGATGGCCGAACGCGGATCTAAGATGGTGGACGCTGAATGACGCGCGAAAGTCGCAAGCGGTAACCAACGGCGAACCACGATACAGTCACGTGGTGTCCTACATCAAATGAGCTTCGTGGTAGCGGGGAAGGAGCACGAGGTTGCCAAACAACCACGTTTGCCACGTTTTCTTAGCGGCAAATTCAAACGTAACCTAAAGTCTTATGTCCAGTTGGCCGGCATCTCAAATTAAATCCTGTGCTTAATCAAGGATCACTTAGGTGCAACTTCATTTGACCGAGTTTGTTGTTTGTTGTTACGGTACTTTCTTTTTTTAAGCAAAAATCTTTCGACAACAAATCAAGCTTTCATTTCTTTTTTCTTTGTAAGCAAAAAGGAAGCTGCGAGCAAATGAAAAAATCGAATATTTCCGGCGCGATGCTTTTGACAATCGAGTCAAGCTCTCTCATTTGTTCCTTTGTACTTTCACTATTTCATGTGACATTAATTTTATTAATTTAATTATTAAATTAACATTTCACAGAGTTTATATATTTTTTTTTGCTTTTGTTGGCGGATTGATTTTCTTACACTCCCCTCTAGAAACGTCGGCCTTTTATTATTTTTTTTCTTATTACGATTTCTTCTTTTATTCTCTCGTCAATTTTGATTTTTGAACAATCTGTTCCTCGCTCATATTTTTCTTCGTATTTCGTTGTTTTTCATTCGAGTTTTTTTTTTTGTTTCTTCGCTCCGGAAACGTCGATCTTTTGTTACGGCTGGAAAATTTCCTTATAATTGTTTCTAGTTTTCTAGTATAAGTAGAAACCGTTACTGGTTTTCCTAATTCAGCCGTCATCTCTTAACAACCAACCCCCCTCGCTGTGGGTGAAGTTTGAACGGAGGATGTCATTCCGAGTTTTGATAAGTGCGTTCTAAGCAACAAGAGGCTTTCTTCTAGGCCCTTCGAAGCCTGATTTCTGATTTACACAAGCAACTATGTGCGCAGTTGAGGTTGTAAGGCCGTTTTATGAAAAACGCTTTCATTTACGCTTTTTGTTTTACCGGAAACCTTTCACCGGAACTTTGATTTGGGATTACCTGGCTGCTATATCTTTGGAGCGTGGTAGAAAATTCTGGAACAATCGTCGCGATTCATCTCCGGACATACCCCGTTGTTTGGCACCATCATCGGAAGAGGGAGTTAGTTCTCCCGAACGCTGGGTGAATTATCGATCTTCTTTCGTTTCATGAATTAAAGTAACAGCCGCCCGTAACGCTTACTACAACTGACCGCTCCATTCTTACGATTTTTCATACTATAAAGTTGCCTATATTATGTTGACATTTTAAGAAGATTCCCATTTGTCGCCATCTATTGACGGCTTCCTACTAGAAAACCTATGCTTTGCAGATCAAAAAATGTCGAAAAGTCTCATCTTGTTTTTTTTTTTTTAATTGTTCGGCGTTGGACGAATTTTTCGAGCGATCTGTCTCGTTAGGAAATCGCTTGGAATTTGGGAAAAGGGTTTTACTTTTATTTCCATACACAACACTTTCTGTACATTCAAAAAAAAAAAAAGAAAGTCTTAAGTGAGCAGCAAATGTGATTATATCTAGATATACTACGTGTTACAATAAATGTAGCGTCAAGGGCTGTGCAAAATTATCCAAATCGAGATCCTTGGCCAGATTCCAAGGTAACCTGGGGATCCAACGTCTTGACACTTGCAAACCCAGAAGCTAAAAAAAGAATACGGACATCTAGTGAGCATCTGCCAAAATCTGTAGTACTAGAAAACACTCACATTTACGCTCAATAAGTTAACATTAGTGCAGCTTATTGTGGAGGTACTTGGAACGACTTCTACCTCTTGCTGTTGTAAAAGTCGTAAAACATAATCAGGTACGAAAACACCTTCGACCATAACTACAACGTGAAAACGATGAATTTGTATGGGTAGACCATGTTTTTCGTTGGAGAACGGATATAAAAGGCGTTTTTAATAGAACACTATCTTTTTAAATACAATTGCGTTTGTAGAGCTTCTCGTGACAAACTCAATTAATAAAAACCCAAGTCGATCGACCTAAAGAGAGTTCACCGCTTGAACTGAATTAGATAGAGATTTTAATGACAGAGGTCACAGTATCCGGCGGCATCTCTAAGAGGGGTAAAATGGGGCATCGCCCGTAACATTCAAATTCAAAATATTTTCAACCCCCGCATACGTTTAAATTTTATGTTGGCAACATGTTGCAATTTATTTTCTAACTTTTAAATAATCAATTGTGCGAAATTGTGGTTTCTTTTAGTTTAATATATTTAAAATAACATCCGCTTGTACTCAATTGGGCAGACATTGTAATGACCTTGCGTAAACTGGAGTGTGACATCTCCTCTAGGTATCCGTAGCTGAATCGCAACGGCTTTTGCGTCAACATCATGAAAGCCAGCCAATCTCTTTGTGACGCAACGTCACCCTCATGCCAATTTGCTTGATAAGTAGCATCCACGAGCGCGTTGCTCTGAAACGTGAAGAAAAAAAATAGTTCTTACGAAGTTGGCGATCCACAAACTTACAGCATCTATAAGTCTCTGACCTGAATGATGCTGGACTAAGCAAAACAAGATCCCGAAACATAAGGCCCCTGCTTCTCGGAAAGTAGAATTCTACAATTTCTCGACGGTTGCCATCTATGAACACAACAGTTAGCTAAACTTACCACAAGAACCGTAATCGCAGACAAACTTAAGGTCAAAGAAAAACTAAGATCTGAGAACTGTTGGTACCTTCCCCAACACGAATTAGCCTTCATATTCAACCTTCAAATAAGAAGAGATTTAAGCAAGACAATTATTAAACAATAATGAGGACTTAACGAACCGAAAGAGGTCGCCGTAAAACAAAACGCACGTTTTCAACTGTTTCCGGAAGTTTACTCTGTTTCCAAAGTCAATTTCAGATACGAATGAAGCCAGACCAAGCAGTCGAAAAATCAACAACTCTACGAAGACTACTTGAGAAGCCAAAACCACGGTACACATTAAGGCACCGTGCACGACGAAAGGCATTGTAGCGAAAATGAGCACGGCCTTAAAGACCTCTCGATTCCAAGGAAACCATAACGACAGGAATTCCACGCAAGTCAAAAACTTGCGCTTGCAAAATCTCGGATAAATGTAGAGAGTCTCCACCAAGAACCCGACTGTCGCAATTGCAAATAAGACAGCAAGCCAAACCAGGTTAGCTACGATCCTCTGAGTCAATTTGCTTTGCTTCAGCGGCACGCCGTGCCGTTCAAGTCTATCGATTTCGAGCAACAAGTTTAAAAAATCTTTTCGGTATATTAAATACGTGACGTCAATGCCACTCATCTGCAAGCCACAAACCGTCATGAGTAGGTCTTCCATGAATACTTTCATAAGATCGCCTGAAACAGGAGAGGGAATAAAGTCCTTTGTGTACAGAAGGTCGTACACTTACCCACCCTTTAAGCTCTGAAACGTACGGACTATGTGTAACGTTCCCAGCACGCATTGAACAGCCACTGACAAAACGGAGGGATGAATGTAGCCGCATATCAATTTACAGTCTGGCCAAATAAACGTCCTCCTGCAAAACTTCTCCAGTACGTGGAACTTTTTTATATTGTAACTCGATTTCCGCAGCTTTGGGCTAGGCATTTCGTCGTCCAAATTCACTTAGAACTCTTTGCTTCGGTGCTTGAAACTGTTCTGCTCATGAGGTTCATTACTGCATTACCTAATCAGTCTTGCATCATCGTTAACCCACTTACATACATCAACGATCTGAAGATATAGAAAAATCATTTAGCATTCATGCATCAATAAAACAGTAAACGAAGGTGATTATGTAACCAAGTTGAGGACATTCCTGCGATTTTTCACCGTTCAAATATTGATGAACGTGCGTAACAATATGATGTTACTGTGAGAAAATTCGTTGCAAATAACTTCTAGCTTTTGGGTCACGGCCACCCTGTATCTTGACGAAAGTGTAATTGCAACGCAGTTTGGACTAATTGGTTGACTAATTAATTTCGACTTGGCGGTTTTTCCTTTAGCGCTTGCAGTCATTTACTCATTTTTCTAGATAAATCATTTATTTCGGTACGGTTAAAATACAGAGTGTTAAGAAAGGGCAATTAAACCAAACACGTGCGCGTTGCGTCGCGAGTGCTTTAAATCAGAGTGCGGAGCGTTGTCTTCGTCGCATATTTGGTGGTATAAATTGAGTAAGAATAATTTAATTTGCATTAATTAGTGTCTAAAGAGTCAGCAAAGTTCAGTATTACCATTGCATTTAGATAATTTTAATCACACTATTTTATTTACATTTGAATCGAGTAGCAGTACCAGCAGTAATTAACTATTCCTCAAATCTATCTGGAAATTCAATACATTGTACTCTTAGAAAATAGTTTTCCCTTGGAGATATTCTCAGGCAAGTTGGAAACACGCTAACGATTTAGCTAGGGTTTCCCATCACCTCCGAAAGGAGTCCTTGAAAAACTGGTGATTGCTTATTAATTAATTAATTAATTCCATTAATTAAGTACACTGTAGACCCATTGTGTCACACTGTGCGTTGGCTGATTGAACAGAACGAGTCTTAGAGTACGATCTGAAGTGACAAACACTAGTACCAAGACCAATCTAAGTTGAACTTAAATTACTTGTTAATCTAATTAAGGAGCAGAGCTCTCTAACAAATATCTGTGTATACACTGAACTACCAACGGTGTGATTTGGAAGCAGTTAGGCCTCGCCGATATTCGAAAGTGAAATCTGTTAAGCGAGTTCCACTGCACTTTGTGATAACCGTAAATTTTGTTTCTTTGTATTGATTTCAACGCAAGGTTTTTGCGCTCATTATATCAGACCCCGGAGTGGCTGGTACAAGGAGTTTTTACCTCTTTTTTGCAATAAATCATTAATTAAATCTAACTTCGTATTTTATTTAACGTAATTGGCTCCCTTGTTCTCTCGACTTATTTCCCGACGCACCAAGAAGAACTGAGTTATCACAACGTAGGTCCAGATTAGCAGCGATCACGAGCCGCATTTAAAAGTATTATTAATTGTCGCGGATTCCCCGCAAGGGTCATTCAACCGTAACACAATCCGTAGGTTTAACAGCATAATTTCTTAACGCCGCAATAAATCTTACATAGCAGACTTAGCGTGGACAGATGGGGAGGCATGTCCCATTGTAGTCATAACATTTCGAGTGACCTTTCTAGGGAATCCAGGTAGACGGCCGGGTCCGTACGGTCCAGTTATTTAATTTGACAATTAATTTAATTTGTTGGGTCGCCGAGTGGCTTAGCGGTCAAACCTAGCCGACTTTGTAAGTCGTGTCGCTCGGCGGCATGGGTTCGAATCCCATCAGTAGCCATGGATGTTTGTGCTTTAAGACCCAGCTACATACAATTAGATAAATGCCTGAAATGGCTAAGTCCAAAAGGCAAATATGTGCGGGTGCTGCGCAAAGCAAAAATAGCAAGCAAACAATTTAATTTGTTTTTGTTTGTACATTTTTATTGAGTATTTAGTTGTTCGTAAAAGTAAACAAACAAGAATTTTAGTCGGGCGCGTTACAAACGGTGTCTGTTTAGGAGTGAAAAAGTAAACGGGTATATTGTCCGGTTGTTAATTGTTTGCGGCGAGTCTTAGGCCTTCTTTTAGGTCTCTCCAAGCTTGCCCGTCGGATTTACGACAGGTACGTTTTTAGTTTCACGTTGGGCGTCGATCGGTTCGTACTCCGTGTTTTTCGCTTTTATTTAGGCTTCCTTTTTTATTGGTTCTTCTTCCCCCCCCCCTCTCCATTTATTCCGGACGTTTCACCGGAGTTCCTTGAGAAGATTTTAGGAATTTTCATATATCAGTACAAATAATATTCTGTAACTGGGAGCTGCCTGGCGGTCTTCTTCGTGGTGTCCTTGCTGGAAAATCTGATGGCGTCGTTGTAAGCCGATCTTGGTGTTTGGCAATGCGACAAGTTCGTCACGTCGCACATCGTAAGAGGGCGCGCTCCTTGGAACGAAAATGATCAGTGAGGTTGACGCAAGTGGTCTCACGAAAGTGATTACACCGAACACGCATCCTGCTATTCGTGCCTCGAAGGTCATGACGACCCCGACGTGTATTTCCAGCAGATGTTGAAGGTCGGATCTTACTATTCTTTTTTGCTAGTTAAGTTAATGATTTTGTAACGAACAAGGGGATCCGATTGTTTCGCGTTTTGACGTTTTATGTCACTTGATGCTTGACAGTTTGGAGTGTCAGATGAACTGACTGCGCTTTGATTTCATTTTGTTTACATTTATTTAACAAATTTTCGTGTGGAACTTAGTTGACCCTTTTTTAAGACGTAAGTAAAAACAAGTGAGCATTACTGATAATTTTTATTTCTTTTCGAATTAAATTAAGACCCTTGCATTGGGGTCAGCCCATTTTCTCGAGTCAGCCGGTCGTGAGATGAGCTACGAGTTAGCCGATCGTGAGATGAACTACGAGTTAGCCGGTCGTGAGATGAACTACGAGTTAGCCGATCGTAAGATGAACTACGAGTTAGCCGGTCGTGAGATGAACTACGAGTTAGCCGGTCGTGAGATTTGCACATTTCAACATTTGTAACCAGATAGGTCACAGATATTTGAATTTTATCGTTCTGCTACTATAGAGATTTTTCTTATACTTTTCATTTCTTCTGACACATGTTGCTCGAGCCCTCCAGCGATTACTCCAGTCGAATTATTTCTGTGAAGATGACACTCAAGTTTACGCCCATATTCCTGTTTTGTTCCTCGTATGTCCGAAGCCCATACCTACTTTCGTTTCGGCTTTCATTATCTCTAAGGTTTCAAATATTTTCATTCTGCGAAAATAATGTAGGTCCAAGGCAACAACGGCCGGTACACTTTTAGCACTGCCGACGTGTTGCATTGTTGCCATCACTGTTCGGAAAATGTGATCGTGTTCAAGCGATATTATACAGTTAGTGGCAACGATGCAACAAAGTCTCGACTTCCTCGCACGTAACGGTCGCTGAAGTTGACGCAAGTGGTCACTTAAAGTGGTCTCACGCATCCTGCTATTCGTGTCTCGAAGGTCTTGACGAGCTCGGAATCAGCTGACTGATTTTTTTTATCTTGGATTAATATTTGAAAACGCCATCTGTTTAACGGCCAGGTAAACATAGATCGCAATTTTCAAGTCTGTACAAATGATGTGGCAGCACTGGATAATCAGGTTAGACGCAGCGGCTATTGTAATGCCCCTTTTGTAATGAGACTATTCCATGTCGAAGGTGGGTTATATTAAAGTCCTGCCCACCCGCGAACCGTTCGCGTCGCACGCCGACCCGATTGAGATTCCGGCAGTCTTGTGACCGCTCGCTTTGCAAACAGACCGCATGGAGAATTATTATTCTCGCTTCTGTGCGATTTTTCATTAAACGGTGTTTGTATTGGAGTGAAAAAGTAAACGGGTATACTGCCCGGTTGTTGACTGTTTGCGGCGAGTCCAGAAGAACCTCCCTTCCACTTCCTAATAAATAGTTTCTTCGCTCTGAAAACGTCGAGCTTTAATCTTTTTTTTCATCGTATTCTTCGCACGTCCACTTTATTTGTCTCAGTTTTATTTTTGTTGAATTCTCTCCTTCAGTTTCCCCGTCAGTTTATTTTTCGTTCGTCTTTTTCTTCGCAGTTTTTTCCTTGTTCTTTATTCGAATTTTACTTTTTGTTTTTGTTTCTTGTAATCCAATTAATTTCACCTGTTTTTTTTTTCTGTGGACAATTTATCCTCACTCCTCACCCGAAAATTATCGTGCTTACTACAACTTATTTTGGCAGTTTACGAAGTGATTCCTATTTGTCGCCATCTGTTGATAGCTTCCCTAAGAAATGATACAAGAAAACCTCTCACTTGCAGGTCAAGAAATATCGAAAAGTCTCATCTTGTTTTTTTTCTTTAATTGTTCGGCGTTGCTTGGGCGAATTTTTCGTTAGCAAATCGCTTGGAATTTGGAAAGGAGGATTTTGCTTTTATTTCCGTACGCAACGCTTTTTGCACGTTCTCGAAAAGAAAGTCTCAAGTGACCAGCAATCGTGATTATATTTAGACATACTATGTGTTACAATAAATGCAGCTTCAAAGGCTGCGCGCTAAATTATAAGAATCGAAGACCTCCGTCGATTCCAAGGTAACCTGGGGATCCAGTTTCTTGAAGTCATTTAACGCTCGCAAGCCCAGAAGCTAAAAAAAAGAACACGTGAGCTTCTTTCAAAATCCGTGGTAGTAGATAACGCTTACATTTACACTGAATAAATTGAAATCAGTGCAGCTTATCGTGGAGGTACTTAGAACGACTTCTACTTCCTGCTGTTGTAAAAGTTGTAAAACGTAATCAGGTACGAAAACACCTTCGACCATAACTACAACGTAAAAACGATGAATTTGTATGGGTAGGCCATGTTTCTCGTTGGAGAACGGGTATAGAAGATGTTTTTAACGTTGGCAGCGCTTCTCATAACAAATTCATTTAATATAAACTCAAAAAAAGTCCAGTGACCTAAAAAGAGTTCCCCGCTTGAACTCAATTAGCTAGAGATTTAAATGACAGGGATCGCGGCATCGCCAAGAGGGGTAAAGTGGCATCACCCATAACACTCAAATTTTCTAACTTAAAAGAAATTTCCGCACGGAATTTCGTGTATTTAAAGTGCCACCCGCTTGTGCTCAATTGGACGCGGATTCTAATGACCTTGCCTAAGCTGGAGTGCGACATCTCCTCTAGGTATCCGTAGCTGAATCGCAACGGCTTTTGCGTCAACATCATGAAAGTCAGCCAATCTTTCTGTGAGGCGACGTCACCCTCGTGCCAATTTGTTTGATAAGCGGCATCCGCGAGCGCGTTGCTCTGAAACGTGAGGAGAAAAAAAAAATAGTTCGTACGAAGCTGGCGATCCACAAAACTTACAGCGTCTATAAGCTTCTGGCCCAAGTGATGTTGCACCAAACTAAACGACATCCAGCAAGATATAATGAACGCTTCTCGGTACGTAGAATTCTACAATCACTCGACAGTGGCCATCTATGAACTCATGAGTCAACAAAACTTACCACGAAAATCATAATTGCGCCCAAACTTAAAGTCAGGGAATAACTAAGATCTGAGAACTGTTGGTACCTTCCCCAGCACAAATTCGCCTTCACATTCAGCCTTCGAGTAAGAACAGAATTAGGCAAAACAATTGCTGAATAATAACGAGCTCGTAACAAACCGAAAGAGGTCGTTGTAAAACAAGACGCACGTCCTCAACTGTTTCCTCGAATCGACTACGTTTCTGAAATCAATTTCCGATAGAAACGACGTCAAACTAAGCAGGCGAAAGATCAACAACTCTATGAAAACTATTTGGCAAGTCAAGAGCGTAGCACACATCGCGCCACCTTGCGCGGCGAAAGGAATTACGGCCAAAATGAAGGCGTTCGTGTAGACCTCTTGATTCCAAGGGAACCACAACGACAACAATTCGTCGCAAGCCAAAGACTTTCGCTTGCAAAACCTCGCGTACACGAACGCAGTCTCTACCAAAAGCAGGACTGACGTAGCTGTAAATAAAACAGCAATCCAAACCAGGTTAGCCCCGATCCTCCGAGTTAATTTTTTCTCCTCCAATGACACGTCGTATCGTTCAAGTTTGTCTGTTTCGTGCAGCAAGTTCAGAAAATCTTTTCGATAAATTAAGTATATGACCTGAATGGCGACCATCTGAAAACCACAGACCGTCACGAGTAGGTCTTGCAAAAACACCTTCACAGAGTCGACTGAAACAGGAGAAGAGATAAAGTATATTTTTACGGACGGTCGTACAATGTACCCACTCTTTAAGCTCTGAAACATATGTATTATGTGTAACACGCCCAGGATGCATTGAACAATCACTGACAAAGCGGCGGGATGAACGCATCCATCGAAGCAGTTTCCTTTCATGTGGTTTTATAACGGAAATTCCGATTACGTAAAACTTTACATGTGAGCCAATTATCCTATGATTCATCGTGATTTTCCGAGACCGTCGGCTTTTTCGATGCAGTTGAAATTTTCCGAATGAAATTCGCAAAGATCAGTCATGACCCATGACGGCCAAGGCTTTTGATAAAGCGAGTCGCTGTAACGTTTGTTTACATAATTTTTGGGTGAGCGTAATTTCCGCGAACGCGTAGGCGACGTTGTTCACTCGAAAAATTGTAGAATCCCACTTACCGAGAACCATTTATCATATTTTGCTGGTTCTCGCTTGGTTTAATACATCTTCACGTGGATCAGAGGCTTCTAGATGCCGTAAGTAAGTTCGCCGACGGCCAACTTTTTGTGAATCTTTTTTTTTGCGCATGTTTCAGAGCGATGCGCTCGTGGATGCTGCAAATCAAACAAATTGGCACAAAAAAAATTTGCTGATTTTTATTATGCTGGCACAAGAACCGCTGAGAATTAGCAACAGATTCCTAGAGGAGATGTCGCGTTCCGCTTTAAGCGAGGTCGTTCGAATCTCTGCCCATTTCGTTATTTAAAAGTTAGAAAATGAATGGCAAACTTTGCGTGTTGCCCCCATTTTACCCCTCTTAGAGATGCCGCCAGATACTGTGATCTCTGTCATTCAAATCTCTAACTTATAGCGTTTTCGATTGAGTGCTGTGGGACGCGGATGGGTCGTTGGGGGTGAAAGATGAAGAATTTCCCCTTAATTGACCCTGCTTACTGTGGTCGCGGAATTTACTGGAAATTAAATACGTACGCCGTCACCACTGGAGTCACCACTGGGCACCGTGTTAGGTCCCTTCAATGCTTCATTGAATCACATGGGTATTTATTAAGAAGTGCGCATTAGAAAATGAATAGCAAACTTTGCGTGTTGCCCCCATTTTACCCCTCTTAGAGATGCCGCCGGATACTGTGATCTCTGTCATTCAACTTATAGCGTTTTCGATTGAGTGCTGTGGGACGGGTCGTTGGGGGTGAAAGATGGAGAATTTCCCCTTAATTGACCCTGCTTACTGTGGTCGCGGAATTTACTGGAAATTAAATACGTACGCCGTCACCACTGGAGTCACCACTGGGCACCGTGTTAGGTCCCTTCAATGCTTCATTGAATCACATGGGTATTTATTAAGAAGTGCGCATTAGAAAATGAATAGCAAACTTTGCGTGTTGCCCCCATTTTACCCCTCTTAGAGATGCCGCCGGATACTGTGATCTCTGTCATTCAACTTATAGCGTTTTCGATTGAGTGCTGTGGGACGGGTCGTTGGGGGTGAAAGATGGAGAATTTCCCCTTAATTGACCCTGCTTACTGTGGTCGCGGAATTTACTGGAAATTAAATACGTACGCCGTCACCACTGGAGTCACCACTGGGCACCGTGTTAGGTCCCTTCAATGCTTCATTGAATCACATGGGTATTTATTAAGAAGTGCGCATTAGAAAATGAATAGCAAACTTTGCGTGTTGCCCCCATTTTACCCCTCTTAGAGATGCCGCCGGATACTGTGATCTCTGTCATTCAACTTATAGCGTTTTCGATTGAGTGCTGTGGGACGGGTCGTTGGGGGTGAAAGATGGAGAATTTCCCCTTAATTGACCCTGCTTACTGTGGTCGCGGAATTTACTGGAAATTAAATACGTACGCCGTCACCACTGGAGTCACCACTGGGCACCGTGTTAGGTCCCTTCAATGCTTCATTGAATCACATGGGTATTTATTAAGAAGTGCGCATTAGAAAATGAATAGCAAACTTTGCGTGTTTCCCCCATTTTACCCCTCTTAGAGATGCCGCCGGATACTGTGATCTCTGTCATTCAAATCTCTAACTTATAGCATTTTCGATTGTTGAGTGCTATGGGAAGGGTCGTTGGGGGTGAAAGATGAAGAATTTCCCCTTAATTGACGCTGCTTACTGTGGTCGCGGAATTTACTGAGAAATTTAAATAAGAATGATAATTTTATTGGAAATTAAATATGTACGCCGTCACCACTGGAGTCTAACGGGGCGCCGCGCCAGGTCCCTTCAATGCTTCATTGAATCACATGGGTATTTCTTAAGAAGTAGGAGGGAGGTAAAGCTGCGCATGAGTTGATTGTTACGGGTGATGTCATTTTACCCCTCTTAGAGACGCCGGGCAGATGTAAAATTAGCCCTCGCCCGCCACAGTAAATACACAATTGGTCTGGCCGGGACTATCTATGCGTTTTTCGTGAGTAAATGAAGGATAGAATAGTAGAAACCGCATGAGTAAACGAAATAGCTACATCAATCGACGTTGCCGATTGATAACACGGGCCACGCTCCGGCCGCCGCATTCCTACCTTCGCACGCAACATTGTAATATCTCTGTGTCACTTCCACACAAGTTTCAACGAGCCTCTCCTTCTTCACTTACTCACGAAAAACGCACAGATAGTCCTGGCCAGACCAACTGTGTATGTAATAATTGAGTCAAATTATTAAAGACGCACGTAAAATCTTAAATGTAATATTAGAGATTAACTTAATATGACATCACACAAAGTCAAAACGGCATCACGCGAAACAACGCAAATCAAATTCGAAATAATTTTATAACGAGAAGAAACCGTATTTTGCACATCAAATAAAGCGGTTGCTGGTTTCAACTAATTGGCAAACGAATTAATGTTTTCTCACCCAAACCATGGTACTGGATACAGAGAAACGGATGGATTTTCGGAGTTTGAGAATACACAACGACATTCGGTGAACGCTGATTACGTCTTCGGCCTCTGGTGATGCTCACGATGATACGACTACTCGTCGTATGATATCTATCATGAAACTCAGTCGCCTTTTATATGGTTTTATACCGGAAATTCCGATTACGAAAAATCTTGCGTGCGGGATACTTGCCCCATGAACCATCGCGGTTTTCCTAAATCGTCCGCTCTTATCCTTGCAGCTTTTTTGATGAGTCACCTACGTAGCAGCATTCTCCGAATATAGTTTTATTGCAAGTCGTTTTTTTTAGGTAGGCGAATTTTTCGCGGCCACGTAGGCGACGTTGTATTGAACATAACTTACGCAATGAGCTTAGCGATTTACGAAATTTCCGATTTCTTACTTCTGCGTTTCGTAATTCTTTTTCTTTTGTCTCTGGTCGTATGCAAGAAGAGGAGGTTCGCTTAAATCAAGCAAATCAAGCTCCATCTGTTTCCTTGTATTGAATTTTTTCTTGTAAGAAGCTGCGGACACTTGTTTCATTGGCCGCGTTCAGGTAACTGCAGCAGCCGAGTTGCTGACTAAGCAATCGTTTGTGTTTGGGTCAAATTAAAGTAATAGCCAATCACAAACCATTGCTTAGTAAGCAACTCAGCTGCTGCAGTTACCTGAACGCGGCCATTGTATTTAATTAATGTTTTTCTTGTTTGTTTCTGCAAGCAAAAGGAAGGCTGCGAACAAATCAACGAAACACTTTGACTTCCTTGTGTTTCATTCTGATATAAAATGACGAGAACGTTTAGAAAATACACAGTTTAAGAACTGGGTGCTTGCTAATCGAAACTAATCAAAGAAATTTGCCGACATTTTTGCAAAAAGAAAAAAAATTCCGTTGCGCTAAGCCATCGGTAAACTCTAATGCATCTGGTGCCACCTATACGCAAGCTCTACAACTTAAACGATGCAAAATCTATTTCAGTCTTCACATGCGTACAGAAATCTGTTTCATCAACCGTGTGGAACCAGACGATTTTGTTTGAGCGCCTTGATTGATCCGCATCAGACGCCATCTATTCGTCACGGCGCATAACCAGATGCAGCGGGGCCTCTCATTTGCAGGTTAAGAAAATGTCGAAAAGTCGGTTTGTTTCCGATTGTTCACCAGTTCGAAAATTGCCTAGGATTTAGAAGAGAGCTTATTTTGATTTCCACGTGGACAGAAGAAACGCTCCGAAGATTAAAAATCTCGAACGCGTGAATATTTGGCGGCGTACAGAGGGCGCCACTTGAAGTAGTACTCTTCACGACTAACTGTACGGACGAGCGGAATAGCCGCAATAGTGAAGCTACACATTTAACTCATTTGACAAAGATAAACGTAAAACTGTAGAATGAAAAAATTTGGAAAAAGGCGGAGTCACGTAAAGCGCCCTCTTGAAAGGTTCTCCCGTAGTTAAGCGGGAAATTCAAGGCATATTTACCCCCAGGTATTAAAATAGAATATTTGAATTTCATCCTAATTTCAAGACATTTCCGAATTATGTGCAACTTAATAATTCATAGGTGCATTTCATGGCTACCGGTTTCGGCCATTAAGCCTTCACCAGGCTACAAGTAAAAAAATTAAAAAATTAGCCACGGTGCCTCTCATTCTTCTAATTCCTTTCAATCTAAGTAAGACGAGAAGAACAGAAGAAAATAAAAATTAAATTCCATAAAGAGGAAAATGAAAACGCAAAAAATCGAGAGACGGGGAAATAAAAGAAAGCTGCGTTGCTTCTTCGTCTTCTTCTTCTTCTTCTTCCGCTTCTTCTTCTTCTTCTTCTTATACAGACTGAGACCAGAAATGTAAAAGAAAATAAAGATTCCGTAACGAGAACAAGAAAACTGAAAGAAAACAAAAAGATGTTCAAGAAACGAAGAAATAAAAGACCATCGAGCCGTTGTGCTTCTTCTTCTTCTTTTCCCTTTTAATCTGAGTAAGACAAGAGAAACAAAAAAAACAACGATCGAAATTCCATATAGATAACAAAGGAAACGCGAGAACTCCAAAAAAAAACGACGAAATGGAAGGAAGCTGCGTTGCTTCTTCGCCTCTTTCTTCTCTTTACGAAGTCTGAGACCAGAGAAATTAAAGAAAATAAAAATTCCGCAACGAAAACAAAAAACAAAGTAAAAGAAAACACGAGGAGATTCAAAAAACGGGGAGCCGCGACGCGACGCTTCTTCTTCTTCTTCCTTTTAATCTGATTGTGAGTTAAGACAAGAAATTAATTAAATATTGTGAACGGACACTAACACCAATATTTGAAGCGGAGAAATTTTCCGCCGCAATCGAGAATCGAACTCGAGTCTTCCAGTTTCACGCCGGACGCTTTTAACCAATTGTTCTAATTTCTATTGGACGATTCTCGAGCTCGGTGTCGCATTAGCTTAATGCTTAAAAGCGTCCGGCATGAAACTGGAAGACTCGAGTTCGATTCTCGATTTTTCCACCTTAAATATTTGTGTTAGTGTCCTTTCACATTATTTAACCAATTATTAATACACCAACATATCCCTTTAATTAATTTAAGACAAGAAAAACAAAAGAAAATAAACTAAAAAGAAACTATGGTCAAATTCCATAGAGAAAACGCAAGAACTCAACGAAATAGAAGAAAGTTGCCTCTTCCTTCTTTTTACGAAGTCTAAGACCAGAAAAAAACAAACAAAAAAAAAATAAAAATTCCGTAACAAGAACAGAAATCCAAAAAGAGGGAAAACAAAAGACTATACCAGAAAAACGAAAGAAAATAAAAGTTCCCTAACCAGAACAAAAACAAAACTAAAAGAAAGCACTAAGAAATCCAAAGAACAAGGATACAAAAGACTATCGAGCCGCGATGCTTCTTCTTCTTCTTCTGTCGTTTAATCTGAGCAAGGCAAGAAGAAAAACAAAAGAAAATTAAAACATAGACGACGGAGAAAACGATCGAATTCCGCAAAGAGAACAACGAAAACGCAAAAAATAAAAAAAAGGGGAAATAAAGGAGAGCTGCGTTATTTCTTCGCGTTTTTCTTCTTTTTACGCAGAGTAAGACCAGAAAAACAAAAGAAAGTAAAGTTTGCGTAACGAGAACAAAAAACAAACTAAAAGAAAACGGACGGAAATGCAAAAAAACGCGGGAATAAAATACCGTCGAGCCACGATTCTCCTTCTTCTTCTTCTTCTTCTTCTTCTTCTTCTCTTCTTCTTTTTCCTCTTCGTCTTCGCTTTTGCCTTCGCCTTCGCCTTCCTCTTCGTCTTCCTCTTCCTCTTTGTGTTCCTCTTCCTCTTCGTCTTCCTCTTCGCCTTCGCCTTCCTCTTCGCCTTCGCCTTCGCCTTCCTCTTCGTCTTCGTCTTCCTCTTCCTCTTCCTTTTAATCTGAGTAAGACAAGAAAAACAAAAGAAAGAAGAAAAACAGATGACAGAGAGTTCAAATTCCATAATAATAATTATGATATAATACAGAGAACAAAGAAAATGCAAGAATCCAAACAAAAACGAGGAAAGAAAAGAAAGCTTCTTTGCTTCGTTTTCCTTTTACGCAGACTAACGCCAGGAAATTTTTTAAAAAAGTAAAAAAATTTAAAGAAATTGAGAAAACAAAGAAAACAAAAAATTCAACAAAAAACGAAAAAGCAAAATACAGTCGAGCCGCGATGCCTCTTCCTCTTCCTCCCCTTCTTCTTCTTCTTATTCTTCTTCCTCCTTTTAGCTGAGCAAGGTAAGAAAAACAAAAGAAAATAAAGACGAGACGAGAACAATGAAAACTCAACGAAAATACGAAGAAGCGAAAGACTTATTTGATTTAAGCCTACGCCATTTTTTCTTTCGTTCCTTCTGCTTCCTGCTTTAGGAAGTTTTGCGGGAATTTTGATTTTTTTCAAAAAAAATCATCTCGTTTTGTCTAACTCGTCCATTTTTCTCCCTAACACCAGATTTTGCCATATTTTTTTTCTTCTTATTTTTGCCTTTCATTAGCGCTCACCGTTTCGAGGCCATTTTTTTTCCTCAAACGGTTCAAGGCTAAAAAAATATCGTCATACATATGCATAACTAAAATAGTACAAGAGTGTGCCGTTAAAGCAGAATTAACAATAAATTCTGAGATGATAACGTGAGATTAAAAAGAATTTGCTAATAGAAACGACAAGGTTGTGTCAAATAGCCAAATTGCAGGAAACTACCGATTATATACATACTGGCGCCATCTGTTCTACAAAACACGCGACTTCACTGTTTCAATCAGTGGCCGGTAGATGGCGTACGCTTCTTTTTCTTTACAAATTGATTGAACATCACATTTAATCAATTCCATTAAATATTCAAGAAGTGCTTGAACTGTTGCAATCATTTCTTTTGATTTAACCCGTAGTACACTCGTGATGCGTCGTTAGTAACATTCAGGGGAAATATTAAAAAAAAAAAAAAACAAAAGAGTAAGTCTATTATATATAAAATATATATTTCACATGAATCTCACAGGAATTGATTTAAAAAATAATAAAATACTTAAAAACAAGTATTACGTCATTTCGTCGCGCGCGCGCGCGTGCGCGTTTGTGTGTGTGTGATCGTGCGGAAAAAATTACTCTATGCCAAAATTGATCTATTTCTTGACCAGCTTCTCGAGTTGCTTCGCGATGGCGTCGAGGAAGTCCTCCGTGGTGAGGAACATGCCGTCCTTGACGTTGGCCAGGCCGTGGATGGAGGCCGCCAGGTCCTTGGTGAACTGGTTGTTCTCGACGCATTCCACGCACGCCTTCTCCAAGGTTTGCGCGAAATGGGCCAGCTCGGGGGTGTCGTCCAATTTGGCCCTGTGCTCCAAACCGCGGGTCCACGCGAAGATCGACGCGACGGGATTCGTCGACGTCTTTTGCCCTTTCTGGTGCATCCTGTAAAGCAAGAGCAAGAAGAAGATATTTTATTTTCACTCGAAGACTCCCATTGCTAGCTAAAGGAGAAGCCTTACTAGGATAGGTCACAATCCATGGTTTCAAATCTGGAAGCACTTTGGATTTGGATTTGAACGGTAGAAGAAAAGGAAGAGCTCAATCCATGGTTTTAAATTTGGAAGCATTTGGACTTGGACGGTGGTAGAAATAAACAAAGAGATCCATGGTTTCAAATTTGGAAGCACTTTGGATTTTGGGATGACGTTGGGGGGGAAGAGATGTTTACGTACCTGTAATGCCTGGTAACTGTGCCATGAGCAGCTTCAGCTTCTATCGTCTTGCCATCGGGGCACATGAGTACCGACGTCATCATACCAAGAGATCCGTAACCCTGAGCTACAATATCTGATTGGACGTCCCCATCGTAATTCTTGCAGGCCCAAACGAAGGCCCCCGACGATTTTAGGGCCTGCGCCACCATGTCGTCGATCAACCTGTGCTCGTACCAGATCTTCTGGCTCTCGAACTGCGGCTTGTAATCCCTAAAAGCAGAAGGAGTTCGGAATTCCGCCCGACCACTTACTTACTCAACTCATTTACTTCTCGTAAATCTCCTGGAAGATGTCCTTGAACCTGCCGTCGTATTTCTTGAGGATGGTGTTCTTGGTGGAGAGGTAGAGGGGCCAGCCCTTTTGCAGGGCGACCTGGAATGAAGAGTGGGCGAAGGCCCGGATGCTTTCGTCCGTGTTGTACATTCCCATGGCGACGCCGCCCCCTTTGTACGTGAAGAGGTCGTACCTGGTGACCGCACCGTCGTTCGCCGTGTACACCAGTTCCACCTGCGCACCCACCCATGGTAATCGACGGGCAAAAGGCGAAAAGGAAAATAACTTACCTTTCCTGGCTTCTCCACGACGAAGTCTATGGCTTTGTACTGGTCGCCGTGGGCATGACGGCCGATGACGATGGGGTTGATCCACCCCGGTACTAACTTGGGAATATTTTTGCAGATGATTGGTTCTCGGAAGACGGTGCCGCCCAGTATATTTCTTATGGTACCGTTGGGAGATAGCCACATCTTTTTCAACTTGAATTCTATTAACAAAACAAGCAGGGTCTTACGCTGTGGCTAAGCTAAACGCAGTAGAGGGAAAAAGAGAGAGGAAGTGGTTTAGCGGGGGGTCATCCAAATCGGATTTGTGCAGGTACCCCCTTAGCGACGTGGCAAGCTCTGAAATAGTAGCGTTGGATATCCCGGTAGTAGTAAGTTACGACTTATGGCCGTATGCACCGAACGTATTAACTCAGCTTAACTTTAAGCGTCACTTAGAATGTGACTTGCACAATGTTATGAAACTTCAAATGTTACAATATAAACGTCACTCAAATTTAAACTCGATTAAAGTGTTTGGTGCATATGGCCCTTATAACTTGCAATTCCGGTGGGGGATTTACGACTTAGTGACAGTGGTTGGTATCCCGTTAGCAACTTGGCAACTTCGGCAGTGCTCTGTAGTAGCGTTGTGTTACCCTCGGCAGTAGTAAGTTACGACTCGTAACTTGCAATTCCGGTCAGAAGGACCTCCTTAGGGCGATTGCGACTTAACCGGTTAGAATAACCTCCATAGGAGGATTTACGACCTAGTAGTAGTGGTAGGTATCCCCTTAGCGACGTGATAACCTCGGCAGTGCTCTGCAGTAGCGTTGTGACTTGCAATTCCGGTCAGAAGGACCTCCTTAGGGCGATTGCGACCTAACCGGTTAGAATGACCTCCTTAGGAGGATTTACGACCTAGTAGTTGTGGTGGGTACCCCCTTAGCGACGTTGGTAGGTCTCACATTAGCGACGTGGCAACCTCGGCAATGCTCTGCAGTAGCGTTACGTACCCTCGGCAGTAGTAAGTTACGACTCGTAACTTGCAATTCCGGTTGGAATGACCCCCTTAGGAAGTGGTTTAGGGGGGAGGTCATCCAAATCGGATTTGGATAGTAGTAAGTTACGACTTGTAACTTGCAATTCCGGTGGGGGATTTACGACCTAGCGACAGTGGCTGGTATCCCCTTACTTGCAATTCCGGTTAGAAGGACCTCCTTAGGGCGATTGCGACCTAACCGGTTAGAACGACCTCCTTAGGAGTATTTACGACCTAGTAGTAGTGGTAGGTACCCCCTTAGCAAGGTAGCAACCTAGGCAATGCTCTGCAGTAGCGTCGTGTACTCTCGGTAGTAGTAAGTTATGACTTGTAACTTGCGATTCCAGTGAAAATGGCGTCATTAGAGGGAAGGGGTTATTCTAATAGGATTTCCGACCTAGCAACGATGGTATATCATATGGCAATGCTCGATGGTAGCGTCATTCTAATCGGATTTGCGACCTAGCATCTAGGAATGGTCCTACGTCCTCCTTAGCAACGTGGTAAGAAGCTGCAGACTCGACAATGTTCGGTAGTAACAGTACCTTACAACCCTAGTGATTAAAAAGTGTAATTACCTTCAACCCTCTGTTCGTCTGGGGTGATCGTCGCGCACTTGATGCCGACGTTGTGTTTCAAGATGGCGTGGGCGGCGTCGATGGTGACTTGATCGTCGGTTTTATCCCTGAAATTAAGCGATTAGCTCGGTAGGCAAGAACTGAGCGCGCCGCGGGTACCTGTGCGGTAGACCCAAGTCGTAGTAGAGGCTCTCGACCTTGACGTACGGAAAAATCAGCGTCTCCTTGATCTTCTCCCAGATGATCCGGGTCATTTCGTCGCCGTCCATTTCGACGACCGGGTTCTTCGCCACCACCCTGTTTGCGGTGCCATCTGTAAACGGAGTTTTGAAATACTTAATACCATTAGAACGTGAGCGAAATTTCGAAAATAAAGGGGAGCCTTCCTCGCCTTGTTAGGGCGTCGAGACACTTGCGCCCCCGCACATTCAAATTATTACTATTAAGGGTAAGGGAAGCTCAGATTCTATTAAAATCACCCTGTATAATAAATTTGGGGTATTTTATATTCAACAAAGGATTTCTTTTACCTGCACCAGCAGATCCTCTTAACACACTCACGAGTGCGACGAGGAAAGAGACCTTTTAGAACTAGCTACAAAAATGTACCGTGCCATTAGAAGCAGTTGAAGATCAACGTCGATGAGATTGATCTTTAAAGAACCGTGTATGACCCTGTAGAATAAATTTAGGGTATCTCACAATCAGTTCAACAAGGAATTTCTTTTACCCGCACCAGATTCTCTCGACACCGTCGTAAGAGTGACAAAGTAGATCGACGTCGTATGTTTTCAAATTAATGTAAGAACTGACGGTTGGCGAACCGCGTATCACCCTGTAGAATAAATTTAGAGCGTTTTAGGTTCAACTAAGAATTTTTTTAGCTTGCTCACAAGAATGCGGACGTCGCGTCGAAGCAACATACAATTGCCCTACTTAATACAGGAGGTGCAGAAAAATGCAGCAGCTTGTTTTACATTCCGGCCAAAAAAATGAGTTACGTCGAGTCAACCCCCCCCCCCACCCCGTCGTGCTGGTAGTTCTTGAAGAACAGCGAACAGGTATGCGACGACTTTGTTGAAATAATTATTCTCGTCACTTATTTACAACTGACGTTATTATGTCTAGAGCGTTTCTGTAAAAATCGTAACGTGAGCGGACGTGAAAAGATAAGGTTTCGCAGGCCCGCTACTGTCACCGAACTACCTGCTCCGCCGCTTTATGTTAGAGCAGGTATCCTTACTTGGAAGGGATCCGGGTTAATACCCCTGAGGTAGCAGCTCTCGTAAAGCATCCGTCACGTCGATTCTCAGAAGTCACCGGAGGAGACTTACATCAAGGCAGGCCGCGACCGAGGGGCCGTTTCGAGTTTGTCAATAGTTCGATCGATTCTCAAGCGAAAGCTCGACTTTAAAAGAAATCGAAGGCCCGCGTTAAAAGCGCTTTTTTACATACTTTGAAAGTAGAGCTTCTTGTCTGACCCCCGTAACTAACTTGAGAATTTATTTTGTACGTGAGCAGTGGAGCATTTTTCTTTTAATTTTGATTTAATTTGATTTTCAATCAAAAAAAAAAATTCTTCGTCGAATCTAAAACGTTCCAAATTTAATCTACAGGGTGATACGCGGTCGTCGACGTATCAGTCTTACGCTTGAAGACATATGACGTTGATCTTCAATTGTTTCTAACGACAAGGAACAATAATTTTTCATGGCCGGCTTTAATAGTATCTGAGTTTTCTAACCTCAAAATTGTCTGTTCTCGTCGCTCTTATGAGGACGTCAAGAACGTCTGGTGCAGATTGGTGAAAAAATTCGTTGTCGAATCTAGAATGCCCTAAATATATTCTACAGGGTGATACGCAGTTGTCGACACATCAATCTCACGCAAGGCGTCGATCTTCAAATGTTTCTAACGACAAGGAACAATTTTTCATGGCCGGCTTTAATAGAATCTGAGTTTTCTAACCTCAAAATTGTCTGTCCTCGTCGCTCTTATAAGGATGTCAAGAACGTCTGGTGCAGGTGGGTGTAAAAATTCGTTGTCGAATCTAGAATGCCCTAAATATATTCTACAGGGTGATACGCAGTTGTCGACACATCAATCTTACGCAAGACGTCGATCTTCAATTGTTTCTAACGACAAGGAACATTTTTCATGACCGGCTTTAATAGAATCTGAGTTTCCTAACCTCAAAAGTGTCTGTCCTCGTCGCTCTTGCGAGAACGTCAAGAAGATCTGGTGCATGTTAAAAAAATTCTCTGTCGAATCTAAAATATCCCAAAATTATTCTACAGGGTGATACGCGGTTGTCGACATATCAGTTTTACGCAAGACACGGTACATTTAGTGACAGATGTTGTCTTTATTTTGAAATTATTTTATATACAGAGTGAAACGCGGTTCATTAACTTGTACGCCTCATGCATGGAATCAGGTGACGCCGATCTTCAATTGTTTCCTCATCGTTTTTTAATGGCTTCGTATACTTTGATGGCCATTTTTAACAGAGTCTGCATCTCCCAGTTTTATGGACACTCTAAGGATTACTAATCCTTTAGACTCTTCGGTAAAAATCTGTCACGCAGACAACAATAGTTGGTGTTTATACAGGATGTTTTAAAATAACGCATACAGGCTTGAATGAAACAGAGATCTAAACTAAGTTGAACGACTAGCCCGGGAGAAGTATTAAAGAGGGGGAAGATTTTGGATTTGACTTTTATTCCTAGTAGGGTAGATTGCAGATATAATGCGCACTTGCACAGTTCCAGCCCGAAAGAACCTACTTCCAAAGGGTTATTAATCGGCCATGAGATTTAATTAAGGTTTATAGGGCCCGGAATTCCCTTAAACTCCGGTGGTGGCGTTGCTGTAGTTTTTTCCTAAATTTTCACAATTTTATTTTGGTTAACATGCTTAAGTAAATTTCCTGATAAAATTACCAAAGTAAGAAGGGTTAAAAACGGGGAAAGTCTTCAACTTTCACCCCAGACCCTTCCTACATCATGACTTGCTGCGTGCGTTGTTTCATTAGTATTTTCCTATTTTTTTTTTTTTTTCAGATAAAAAATATAGGTTTGAAATATCTGTTAAAATCTATCACACCAACGAAATGAAACAACTGAAGAATTGTCGTAATAAGAGCGTCGTTGTATGAAAGTACAGAACACGCATCACCCTGTATAAGAAATAATTTTCTGCGAGGGAATTAAAAAAGTGATGTTTTCATTTAAAAAAAATCAAAAAAGTGAAGACAGCGTCGCCGTTTAGAAACAATTGAGGAACTTGTCGTAGTAAGAGTGTTGCCGTAAAACTGTAGAATCACCGACCACCCTGTACATAGAATATTTTTATTTTCTGCCAAAGTTTATTTAAAAATAATTGACGGCCATCATAAAAAAAAATTACCAACCTATTAAAAAAAATTAAAAACAATTGAAGATCCTGTCCTCACCATTTAGAAACAATTGAAGTAATAAGAGCAAGAGTAATGTCGAATAACTATAGAATCACTCACCAACCTGTATATAAAATACTTTTTTATTTTCTGCCAAAGTTTATTTAAAAATAATTGATGAAACTTGATAAAAAATTTACCTTGCTATTAAAAAAAAAATAAAAATAAAAACTGCACCGCCATTTCAAAACAATTGAAGATCTTGTCGTCACCGTTTAGAAACAATTGAATAAGAAATAATTTTATTTTCTGCGAGAGAATTAAAAAGTGATGTTTTTATTAAAAAATTGTTTGAAAAAAGTAATAAGAGCGTTGTTGTATGAAAGTACAGATCGCGCATCATCCTGTATAAGAAAAAAAATTATTTTCTGCGAGAGAATTAAAAAAGTGATGTTTTCATAAAAAAATTATTTGAAGAAAGTAAAGACGTCGTCGCCTATTAGAAACAATTCAAGACCCTATCGTCATCATTGTGAAACAATTGAAGAACCTGTCGCAAATAAGAGCGTTGCCGCAAAACTACAGATTCGCCCACTACACTGTATAAGGAAAATTTTGTTTTCCGCCAATGTTTCCCATGAGCATTTAAAAGAAAGAGTATTAAAAAAAACTACAGATTCACGCATCACACTGTAAATTAATTATCATAAAAAATGTATACAGGGTGCAACTTAATGATTGCAAAAAATTTAAGGGGTGATTCCTGGGCCGACTTTAAGTTAAAAAGTTCCTATAAACACGTGGCCTAAAATGCTTCGTTTAATATATACAGAATGATAAGTTTTTTTTTTATTAACCTCGCACTTTTTCTGTAATAACTGAAAGAATCACCACAGCTTTAGGTGTATAACACGCCCCATTAATCAATACTTACAAGTAAACAGACAAATAATTTACATAAGTAAATAATAAATATGGGTCAACGGAATTCCAAGTGATTGTGAGATTTATGACCGAGGACGGTCGGCCTGTCCCTTTACCTGCGTTGCGCCCGTCGACTCTAACAGTGCAATTGCCCAGATGTTATTGCAGGGTCATTGACCCGTCGGAATTCGCCCTGTGCTGAGCTACTTTCGATATTATATAATTACGACACAATTATCGAATGTAAATGGCCCTACGTTGTGGTTTCCCAGATTCTTTATTTGGTGCGATGGTACAGTAGTGACTTCTAGCAAGGAAATTGGCAAGTTGATAATAAAATGCAACAATTAAATTGAAATAATTATTTATTGTAATAAATAATTTGATAGGGCAAAAAACTCCTACTCTCCGCTTCTGTGAAAACTGAGAATTTGAGTGTTAAAAATCACTACAAATAATCAGTGTGACTCGCGTAACAAGTTTCGCCTTCGGTTATCGGCGCGATCTAAAATTCCCCGATCCGCACCGTCGGTGGTGGAATGTTACACAGATGTTTTATTGGAGAACTTCGCTTCCCGCTTATCAATAATTTATGTTAATTATAAATGGGTTCGAGCCTTAGTACAGCGTCCTTAATTCGGCAGGTATTCAAAGACTTGTTCGATTCAGTAAACCAACGTACAAAGTGTCTCTGTGGGACGACAGTGTACTTAATTAATGGAGTTAATAAATGAATTAGTCAGATGTTTTGGGGCGAAGTATGTGATTCCTGCCGCCTTCAGCGATCAATCTACAGGTAAATCAGTAGCAATCACCCGTTTTTCACGGACTCCCTTTTGGGAGGTGTTTTATTAACCCTATCTCTAATCAACCTAATTAATGGATACGTGCAGTGAGCCGTTACTACTTCTGCTACGCGATCCAGAGCTTAATGTTATTTGTGAGAGCGAGCGAGAGCCCGATGCCCGTGCCTGTTTCAGAACTCTCTATATATTGCTCTTTCGCCGGCTAGCTAACTAATCAATTTAAAAGGCGCGAGGTCCCAGGTCGACTGGTTTCGGTACTACACTATGGGTGTTTATGACCTTCCAGTCTCTGTGCAATTGCTTCTAATTCACCGACAAATCTCTCAGCCAAGCCAACAGTTTTACCCTCCCACATATGCAGGGTGTGAAAACCTTTGTCAAGAAAAGTGGCCGGGAATGTATCGCAAATTGTTTAGTTTACAATTTGCTTGAGAAAATCCCCCCTAGAGTGTGGTGGTTTCTAAGGTACACTGTATGGAAAGCCCAAGTAGATGTAGGGAATGACAAACTGCCGTTGATTAACTAAATTATCGAACTCGGTTACAAGTTACGAACGCTGACCAATCAAAGCTTTTGAACATGAAAGTCACTACTGCGTTTTAACACTCGCCGTAAGGTAAATAAAAATAGTTTGATTTGAGCTCTCTAAATGTAGTGATAATAATGGACTTTACTGACTCTTTCGACAACGAATTAATGAAATTTAAATTATTCTCGCTCTATTTATGCCACTAAAGATGTGATGGAGAAATACAAATAAATGCAAATTACCAATATGCGTTAATCCGTGAAACACTCCCGCACTAAGCACACTCCTTGTTTAATCACCCGCAACGCGCACGACGCTCGTGTGTTATTTTAATTGCTCTTTTTCACTAAACTTAATCGTGGCGGTATAAATGATTTAACAAACAACCGAGTTATATAAGGATACAAATTTCAATAAAGACTACAAGCGCCTAAGAAAATTGCGGAATCAAAACTAAAAAGATTCAATTCGACCGTTTTAGTCTAAGCGTAAATGTCATGTCTTCCTCCGCGTCTTTTTACTTAACACGAAAACAATTAAGCCCCGCCCTCGGACTTGCAGCGAAAATTCAAAATCACCTCAGCCAATCCCGTTCGTGGCATTTGGTTCACACGCTGCCTTTGCAGATGTTAGAAAAATTAAGGGCACTCTCTTACTACATGGGAATGTTCCTTGTTCATGTCTCACGAACATCTATAAATTATACCTATTCGAGTGGGTAAGTTGACGTTTTCAAAAGGTCTGTTTTCGGACTGACACAAGGCAGACTGCGATTACGCTTAAACTCACAATGTAACGTGATATCCTCGCCCATTTGGCTCGCACGTTTGCAGTTTTGACGCGACAATCTATATATAAGAGTTTCGAAAAACAATTTCAAATGTCAAATAGGTTGGTTTATGGTGTTTGCATGACTCTATCGCTGTGAACATCGCCAGTTTCAACACGGCACGGACAGCGAGGCATGTTTTCAAATGACTGGAATTTAATTTTCGCGATCCCGGGCTAGTCCTTAAATTTTAGAAAACACTAAAACACATGCGGCGATGGTCTATTTAGTGTGCCCTTGGGCGGGCAGAAACATACAGCCCGTCGGTCCCGGTGGCGCCTACGGTCAACAAATCAATGCTGAGAACGAACATGTGTCTTATTGAAATCAAACATGCAGTAATCGCTTTTTGTTTTTAAAACAAATTATCGAAACATTTCAGGTGATACGCATAAAAAATATTTTAATTTATAATTTTTGGGATAAATACAATTGTTTAAATCAAAACTTGTTATTACTAACTGATCTGACAGTACAAAAAAAACAGTAGGTTTAAACGTCGACGTTTTACCGTACGTTTGATACCTTAACAGAAATTAACTTCATCGCCCTGTACATGGAAAACGGAGCTTTTTAGGCCACGTGTTTACAGAGACTTATTTGCTTAAAATCAGCCGAGGAATCGCCCCTTCAGTTTTTCTGGAATCATTAAGTTACACCCTGTATATTATCGGAATGTATTAAAAGGAGAAAGTTGAAAATAAAAGAATTTTGTGACCAGCAATCGAAATGCGCATTAAACAAACTTTTCGGACGTTAGTTATGCAAATGTAAACCGAACGTTCGCAACAAATACAGCGCGTTTCGGTCCCCGTGATTACGACGATGATTTACTGCCTCGCTAATGAAGTGTTAAGGCAAACAAACGCGCATTTTTTCGCCGATTAACATGCGAATTGGCACGAATTATTTATAATCACCTAATCACAGCATAACAAAATATGTAATTCCGAGGATTATACAGCGCCGGGCGTAATTAATAAGAAAAATAAAAGCTAAGACTGTTGCAACATTGTTTCTAGATTAAATTAATCGCAAGTTTTTGTTCTTTTAGATTAGTTCGTAATTACGTAATCGATTCGTTAAACAAATAGTTAGTTAATTAGGCACTCGTTTTTTTTTCTCTAAATCCTGCCCTGTAATTATTGAGGGATTACGATTTTTTTAAGCCGAAGTATGTAAATGTAATTAAAAAAAAAAATAGAAACTTTTAACAGAATATTGACAATTGGCAACGAAATAAAGTAACAGGAAAATGTGCGTTCACTTTTTTAAGTAAAAATATAATGCGTTTAGAATTAAAGAATTGTAAACGTTTGACTGCAACGCATCGAGTTTTGTTGAGGTTCACCCAAACTGTTTACGGTCGCGGTGGTATGCCGGGTCCTCTTGAGATCATGCAAACAATAAACAGTTTCGGGCAGCAAAGGTTTGCTTTGAAAATCGAGACAGTTATCGATACGCATTAATAGGAGCTTGCGGTGTTAATTAATATGATAGAAAGGTGTGGAAAATAATTAATCAATACACGCGCATAAAGTTGCCCAACTTGCAACTTATAACTCGCAACTCGCGTTAATTGTATATCCCCGCGTATTATAAGTATACCTGGCGTGCGTATACAGGGTGTGTTCGGAAAGTTTGTGCGCTACGCTGGTAGAAGCAGGAAGGCGGTACCTAGAGATAATGCATGATATGTGGGGAATTAGCTTGAAGTATTTCTTACATGGTACGAATGGGCGATTTCCCTGGGTTAGGCTCGGCAAGGCATCGCTTGACCGCTGACTAGGAGATTGGCCACGCTGACGTAGGGTTTGTGACGTCAGTGAGCATGTGCATGTGGTGGCCATCCCCGAAGGGAAATCGTACTAGCAGGATAAAAGCGCAGCCGAGGGTGAACGACGTACTGTTCACGGTCCCCTTAGGGCCCCGATGTAGCGGATACTAAGTTCCCCTAAGGTTATTATGTAATTGTCACCACCCCTACGTGTCAGGTGGAGGTGAAGCGAAATGTCAGTCACCTTGGCGGAAGAGTGGATTGATGGTAGAGAATCCACAAGTCGGATATGACAAAGACGTAGAGTAGAGTATGTTTGCATGTCATTGAAGTTATCTGTGCTGTATGTGGGTTGTGCTTTTGGAAATAACATTTCAGAGCAATAGTTTATGAAAGGGCAACAGATATGATACTGAAGGCCGAAGGTTGGACATCATCAGGAGCGATGATGGAGGCGCTAGGTTGAGTTGTGAATTGACCAAGGGGTTGAGCAGATGCAGACCGTCGGGGCCCCCGTTGCAAATGATTGTAAACACATGTTATTGTTGCATGAACGCATCATGTCAATGGGAGGTGATGGTAGCGAACGGTACTCAGTAGCCAAAGGAAATGGTGAGCGTTTTGATTACTTGAATTTATGTATAAGCATTACCACATCTTAATGATAAACAAGAAAAAATATATTGGTTATTTCGGCCGACCTTACAATAGAAATAATATTTACCACGAGTCACCCTGTATATAAATAACGTTAACAATTTAAAATGTTCAACACCTTTCAATTTTTTTTACATTTTCCTTGAACTTCTGAATACCTTCTACACTTGCATGTACAGCAAAGTTTTTTTTTTATTATTATTAATTAAAGCTGACGAAGCTGTCGAACGACTGCGAAACGTTAAGTGCTTGTGCGCCATTTAGTGTCCGTTTAAAAGAGTTTGTGATATTTATTATTATTGTTATGAAGTGCTTTATTTCGATTTGAATTTTCTTGAACGCCAATGAATATTACTTTGTAATAAACGAAGTGGAAGTAAAAAATTCCTCGAGTGAAAATAGACGTTTTCATGCGAAGAGTAAACAAGAGGTTCCTATTTTTATGTAAGCTTGACGCAGATTTAAAAATACAACCGCAGATAATTTTTTCGATTCGAACTGTGTTCTCGCCGCGATAGAGTGTTTAGAACACGCCAAAATAAACCGTCGCAATTTATTACCCGTCGTTTAAAACGTATTGATTCGTCCGTTGCAAGAAAGTAACGCAAATGTATCTTCGCAATTTGAAATAAATAAATAAAAAAGAATAAACAAAAATTACGTAACAGCGAAGGTTTTAATTTTTCACTAAACAATGTCATCATCAAATTTGTTATCTTATAGAGGGTTATAAAAGAACCCTGTATGTTAAATAAATATCTACTGTACCGTCCAAACTTAATATAAATATACAGGGTAACTCCTAAACCGAAATAAGACGAGTTACAGACTACACGAAAAAAAAAAATAGGTGCAATGTACACAGTACAAAAGGTAGTAGACATCGTAAGAGTTTCTCGAAAACCCAAACGACGCAAAACAAATGAAACCGAAGGCTTCTCAGCAAGTGATACTCTAGCATCATAAAAAAATTAATAAATTTAAAACTGAGGGATGTTTCAACGATGCATAAAATTGTCATGTACTGCGATGATACCGTCCGAGTAATTAAGCAACGCGCCTTATCTCTCTTAGGACCATTCAATCTCTACTTACTAAATAGTAAATAAAACCAAAAGTCAAATTGGCAAGCAAAAACAAAATACGCGGTTTATCAGCTTTAATCGTATATCGAATTAATTATACATATGTATGTATAGTCGGCTGATTACTAATTTTATTTCTTTATTATCTTATTTATATTAGCAGACGCTGTGCTGTTACCTCATCCGTCATTTTGAGAACAAAATTTGTCGAAGGTCTCGCATGTTCACGTTCCCTTTTGTAGAAGAAACGTGAGCGAATGAAAAGTGTTGTCGTTGTTTATTTTATCAAGTTTAGAATTTAGAAAAGTATACGCATTTTCAATGTATCCGTAAAACACGAGCACGTTTGTTTATTTTATCTTATGGTTTGGGATACGGGGTCTCAAGTACAGGGACGGAAGGGAAGAAAAGTGCCAGCGCTCAGTCGAGTCAGTCGAGGCAGGCCCTCGGTGCGGTTCTTGAGGGCTAACGTGTTGATAATGTTGCGCAAATTACGCAGACGGGCTCGCGAGTGTTGCAATGACAAGTAATGAAGGGTGATCGCTCTTTATTCGATGAGATCGGAGAGAGGGGATCATCTCACCTGTATACGGCACCTGACTGTATCCGCCTGCTGCAGAGGCGTGAGTAGTAGATGCCGGGAAAAACAACTAGTTGTAATGCCTGACCAGGTGATTGCATTGTGCTTTCCAAGAAAGGTCATGACTTGGTGTTGACTGGGCTGATGCCAGTGTAGCAACACTGTGGCAGTCAGTAGCACCAATGATTCTGAGAACGTACGCTCAGAAGGCAAGGTATGCTAATATCCACCTGGGGCTTGTCTTTATGCATGCGACGTACGAAGATGGACATTCGAGGACACCTTCTCCGTGAATTCGCATCCCAGAAGGGAACTACCGCATCTAGAGTCTCCGCGGGATGGTGCGGGGCCGGGAGAGGGCCCCGGTAAGTAAACAAGTCCTATAGTCTTGAGTAGATGCTCGTAAATGGTTACTTGTAATTTTGCATGACGTCCTTATCGAATCGAAAAGCGAAGCCCAGATGTTAAGACGTTTACCCTCAGCTCCGCAGTGGTCGAGAAAGAGAGAAAGAAAGCAGGGAAAGAGAGATCTAACCAAAGGGTGAGTGAATGTTTATTGTAACTCGATCCTCTGACATTGTTGTTAGTCTAAAATGTTTAACAAAAAAAAAACTATCCAACAAAAGTTATTTTTTTTTAACTTCTGATTTTCGTAATCGGAGATGTATGTCACTTATTTTTTTGCTAAATCATATGGTACCCTAACCCTACCCCTGGAGTAACCTGGAGTAACCAGGGGTAGGTGTGGTACATACAATGTTGGCTATAATTCCGAGCACTAAAAAGTACCAAAAAAATATTAATTCAAAGATATACAGGGCTTTACGATGCTTTAGTCTTTAAAGAAAAAATCGAAAGGTTCACCCGCCCCAGTTTGAAAACGTCCTTTCGTTTTAAAGCCCCTAAACAGTTACGTGTTGCTTGGACAATTGAATACGTCTTTTGGATTCGTACATTAGCTGGACTCCAAAATTCAATGAATAACTCAAGTTCAAGTACATAAATAAATGAATTGTGTAAAATTTTGATTGGCCAACCGATAAGTATTCTCTAAGCACCTATTCAATGCTCGATAAGTTGACTTACAAATTTAATTATGTACCTCCGAATGTAGAGGGTGTTACTCAACTTGAGTCGTTGTGGCCACGAATTCATTCAAAACAATAAATTACCCACTGAATTACGCGACTGATGGGCAAAAGCCAATAACAATAGCCTACGTTGACAGTTTTTAGAAAAACGTAACGATGACAAATCAACCGTCGCGCCGCCATTAATAAAGTCTGACTTCTGCTTTTGTTTTTATGACTACGTCTTAAAAAAAAAATGGAGAATTTTTCAAGCGTTTCCGGTGACTAATAAAATAGTTTCTGCCATTTTTCTTAATTTCGCCAAAAAATAACATTGACCTTTTTTTATAAGGTAAAGCAACTGGTAAATTGAGATTCATTTTTTCTTGTCTCTCAAAAATTAGCATACTTTTCAAAAATTAATTTTCATTTGGAACGTTCGATTTATTTTATTAAATATAATAAATAAATGTATGTAAACAAAAACAAAAATGTCTTAAAAAAAATAATATGAAAAATTCAAAAAATAAAAACTTCATTTGCATATTCGTAAAAAACACAGAACCTACATGGGCGTTAAATAGATTGATTCTGAAGCAAAATAAACAAATGAAATAAACAAATAAAATCATATATGTATGTAATTACAAAAATTCCGGAAAATACTTGAACACGAAAAATTCAGGCATACATAAAAACTACCAACTTTAATACAAAAAGTATTTGAAAACAAAAAAAAAATAATTCAAAGATGTACAGGGTTTTACGATACTTACAACAATGAACCTACCTAACCCAAAGGTAGTCCCCTTTGTTTTAAGACATCTGTGTTGTTTGAACAATTATAAACGTCTTCGGGATTAATAAAAAAAAAAACATAACGGAACAATAATTTATATATTTTTTTATTCCGACTGATTTCAGTTTGAAACGCTACGGAAGGATAAAAGCAATTGAAAATTGATTCACCATACTTGATTCTTCTAAGGATTTTAAAATTAAATATGCAAAAGCAAATAGGAAAAAAATAGTGACAATACAGAGAAATTTGAAAAAAAAAAATATCTAAGAAATAATTTTAAAAATCTGCGAAAAATATTTTCGAACGTTAAACGTATTATGTAATAATTTCGGTGAGCTACTCCATTTGATAGTAGTGAGCAAAATTAATTCATAAAAGACTAAACTCTTTAATCTTTCATGAATATTAGCAATAATTAATAACTCGCTTTATTTATTTAAATAGTTATAGATTGAATCATCTAGTGTTCCGCTTTTCATCACTTTTCTTCGTAATTGACTTTAAATAGTATGTGTAATCAAAATACTACTAATGAATAAAAATTTCTAGGACCAAGAATAATTTTGAAAATTCAAAACATATTCGAAAAAAAAAAACAGATTGAACTTCAAATTTCTAAATATTCCAAAACTAAACTACCAACTTATTGCAAAACATTAGAAGGAAAACTTCTAAATTCAAGGCCAGAAAAAAATATATACAGGCTGCCCCAAAACCCTCGTTTGAGACTGAAACAGTATATAGAGAGGCGCAAACTTTTTCCAATACCTTTTCTCCAAAAGTCAATAAAATACTGAAAAGTCACCCCCTACAGCTACCCTTTAAAAAGGAGGGAGGATCTAACAAATACGTTGTGAACGCGTAGTTAGGTGCCTTATACCTGAATTTAAAATGTCAGTTTCATAACTTTAAGGAACCAGAAGATATTGCCAAAAGAACAAATATTTTTCAACCCTCTTTCAGAGCTTATAATTCCTTTATTATCGACTTTTGGAAAAAAAAGTATTGAAAAAAGTTGTTTCATTTGCGCCTCTCTATGTACTGTTTCAGTCTCAAACGAGTGTTTTGGGACACCCGATATATATAATTCAAAGACATACAGAGTTTTACGATGTTTCAGTCTCTCACAAAAATCTGAAAATCTGCTACCCTAGCCCGAGATGGAAAGACCCCGTTGTTTTAAAGCCTCCACATATGTGCACGCGTGTTACTGCTAATAAATAAAAAATTCTAAAACCAAGAATAATTCAAAAAATTAAACCCTTGGCAGCTGAAATATTTGTATCAAATGCATAATTGACGTGAAATTTAGGCATATTGATTCTGAGGCAAGTGAAACAACTCCGAAGCATTTTTAAAACAAATAAAATAAGAAACTACAAAAGATCTAGAAAATACATAAATATAAAAAAAATCGTGAATGCATCATAAAAACCACCAACTTTAATACATACACGCAAAGTATGTATTTGAAAGAGAACTTCTAACTTCAAGGCCAAAACAAAAAAAAAACAAGAAAAATTAATTCGGAGATATACAGGATTTTACGATACTTTAGTCTCTTACAAAAATTAAAACCTGCTATCCTCCCCCCCCTCCCCCAAGATGAAGAGATCCCTTTGTTTTAAAGCCTCCGCATGAGTACTTGCGTGTTACTGCTAATAAATAAAATTTTCTAAAACTAAGGATAGGTAATTTAAAAAATTTTAAACACACTAAACTTCCTTGGCAGTTGAAATAATTCAATCAAAAACACATCGTTCACATTTTATACATATTGATTCAGAAGCAAGTAAATTAACTCGACATTAAAAAAAAAATTACATAAAAAACAAAAACTCAAACATGAAGATATCGTGAATGCATAACTACTACACTGCTAACTTTACTACAAAACATTTGAAAGAAAACTTCTAACTTCAAGGTCAAAAAACAAAAATAATTCAAAGGTGTCCACTGTACAGGGTTTTATGATGTTTTAGTCTCGTACAAAAATGAAAATCCATCTACCCCCGGGACGGAAAGAACCTCTTTGTTTTTTAACACCTCTCTTTCAAGGTTACCGCTGTACTGTTAATAAATAAAAATTCGAAAAATTCCAAACAAAAAAAAGATTAAAAATCCTCGGCGTTTAAAATATTTCTAGCAAATGCATGATTTACGTGGAACTCAAACTATACCTAGTGATTCATCTGAAACAAGCAAAATAGTCCGAAGACATAAAACTTGAAAATATTTTAAAAAAAAGGAAAGAAATCAAAAAACTACAAAAATCCGGAAAATACTTGAACATGAAAAATTCACGAATGCATACATCAACACTACCAACTTTAATACAAAGTATTTGCAGGCAAAATTTAAGGCCAAAAAAACAAACAAACAAAAATAATTCAAAGATATACAGGGTCTTACGATACTTTAGTCTGTAACAAAAATGAAACTTTATCTACAACAAAGGCGCCTTTGTTTTATAGCCACGTATACAGTATGAGCATAAATGTTTGAGGACAAGTTGAATTTCCCGCCTTCCAATATTTTTCTTAAGTTGGTAAAATGCATAGGTTACAAAAAAATAGGCAAGTAATTTGTTTATTTTAAATACAAGAAGCGACAATAACTACAGACAGGTACATTAGGCAAACGCGTCCCATTTTGTCTTATAAATTCTTGGAGCCGGCTGCAAAATTTACACAGGCGACACTAAACAAAAATTAATTTTTCAGGATGGCCACACACAAAAAGTAAAAATTACTAGATAGAGACGCGGGAAATTCAACTTGTCCTCAAACATTTATGCTCATACTGTACATATAACTAAGCAATTAAAATTTCTTTGATATTCTAACCACAATTTATATATTTTTTTATTACGATTGAGATCAGTTTGAAACGTCAAGGACAAAAACAATTGAAAATTGAGAACGAAAATTAAGAAAAATCAAAGAAGAGGGACTTTAAATTTAAATACAATTTAGGTATGCTAAAGGTAAACTGTAAAAAATACAGAAAAAAGTTTTAAAAATTCTTCTTCGTCAGTCTCGTGATTTTCAACTGTCAGAGAAGCATCATCGCCGCCTTCTTTTGTTTTTCGATCGTCTTATTCCTCCACACATTTCGTCTTTTGTTCTGTTTTGTTTCTTCTTTCATCGAATTAATTTTGCATATTTTATTTTGTTTTTGCTTTCTACTATTTTCGTTTCTTTTTTTTAATCTCATTCTTTCCGTTTCTTCGTCCTTCTTTTGTTATTTTTTCTTTTTTCGCTTTTGTCCAATTATTATTATTATTATTTAAAAAAAGACGCATAGCAACAAGCAATTAAAATTCCATTGCCGATTCAAAATTGGCGCCAAAATTCGATGGTCGAGGCCAACTCTGATTTCAATTTTTTCACTCAAGAAAATGGAAGACCACGACATTTTTTAATAAATAAAAAAATAAATTATTGCTAAGATCGGATAAAAAATTAACAATTAATTAATACAGAACCAAAAAAATAGAGAATCAATTCGTGTAGAATTAACAAAAAAAAAAAACAATTGAAAATTTAATAATAGAAAATGTAGAAAATTTTGGAAAATTAATTGGTTTACAATTAAGAAAAAAAAAAACAACTGAAAATCGATACATTTAAAACTAAAAACAAAAAACAAATTACAAATCGATTAAACAAAATTTCTATCACTTTTCGGTTTACTTTTGGATGGAAATATTTTAGTTTAATAGAATTTTTAAAAAATCCTTTTCTCCTCATCTCATCAATTACATATTATCTTTTTTTATTATACATATACATATATATTAAAAGTACTGCGTGATCCAATTACGTAACCGACAGTCACACGCACGGCCCACGTAATAACCCCGAATAAACGTCATCTGGGGCCGCCCGAAAAATTTGCAAAAAGCGCCCGAAACCAGATCGCCCGATGGCCCAATCACGACGCCAATCAAAATGACATCCGTTGACAAAAGTGAAAAGCCGCGAAAACAAAAACGTATCGTTGCAACTAGCCAGGCTCCATCCAATCGGCGAGCGAGCGAGCGCGGGTCAATAGATCGATTCTTTTTTACGGAACTTTGAGATTCAGTTCAAAGACCAAACCCCAATCCGACGGAGCTTAACACGTCGAAGCGGTCCGATTTTTTCCCACCCCCCCCGTTTCCGACACGGCAAAAAAAAACCCACGAAACGCTTTTCGAAGCCGTTGTGTTAACGTGGTGGGTTTCCGGCCTTGCACGTGCACGTTCGTGTTTGCCGCAAAAACGGGCGTTTTATGAATGAAAGCGGAGGCGACTTACAGTTCCTGTTGTGGGCGAGGGCGGTCGCGGTGAGGGCGGCGTGTTTCTGAGACGCCTGCCCGAACGTTCTGCACAATTTCGTCAGCGATCCGGCCATCCTAACCTCAACGCGGCTCTTCACTTGACGAAAACAGACGGATACTGACTGACCTGACGTTTGGTCTGATGAGGGAAAGCAAAAGGGACCCGGCTCTATTGTCGAGCGCGAATGTGGGAGGCCGATCGGCTTCGGAAACGAACGAACGCTCGGATGCGAGGTCCACCACGTTCACGCGGCGGCTTCGAACGATTTTCGCAATTCGCCCCAACCTTTAGGTCTGCCTCGCACTAACCCAAACGTGATCCAAACCTTGAGAATTTCTTCTCCCACATAGAATTCAATTGACCTTACCAAGCGTATTCCACCCGCAACATCGCCGGAACGTTAATGAGGCAAAAAACGGACCAATGGAGGCTTTAGATCCGAAGAAGACTTCAAACTAATGGGAGTCGTTGGACTCAAAAGGAAGATTTCTTTTCGCAGAAAAAAGGGAAACTTTCTTTGGCTTGGTATCTTTCAAGCAAGGACTATTCCAAAACGATCACCTGGAAGGTAGTAGAAACGATGAGGCAAAAGATCGAAAGAAGGCGTCCCAATGGAGGCCTTAGTTCCCAAAACAAATCGAATGAAAAGACGATTTCAAAAACAAATCCGGCCGAAAGAAGCGAATGAGGGAATCAAACAAGAGGAAAGCGAAATTTTCCGTGAAGGCAAAACATCGGGGAAGCAAAAACGCGATTCCAGTCGGCCCCAAAATAAACAGACTCAGTTCGTTTAGAAGCAGAATCGATAAAGAAATGGAAGAGTTGTGCAAAGAAAAAAAAACAAGAATTGCACAAAAAGTGAAAACGCACAGAACTGGCCAGTGTTGCCCACCTTTCCAAAATGAATTTCCCCAACCCCCAATAGAAGAAAAAATGCCCATTCTTTCCCTGACTGCTTACAATAAGGCCGGTTCAACAAAATTTGCTTGCAAACGGATTTCGTGTTATCTATCATCCTTAGTACATAGTACATGACCAAGTCACTTCTTTTGTATTTAATGCCCACATCAGCAATCTAATTGAACCAGACCAGAAGACGTTCTTCAAATACATCAATTTTTCCCTCCCGTTATTCCCTTCGTGCAAAACTTTCAAATGTTTTCCCAGGAAATGAGAAATTTCTCACGAGTTGTCAACGTCGTAGCTGACGACAGTTAAATGGGAGGAGAAGAAGGCGAAGAGAAGACGACGGGTAAAGAGAAGAAGGGCGAAGAGAAGAAGGGTGAAGAGAAGAAAGGTGAAGAGAATATGGGAAAAAGAAGAACGGTGACGGGACGACCCAGAAAGAGATGGTTAAAGGAAAACAGGAAAGATCTAAGGGTGGTAGGCGTCATGGATTGGAAAGAAAAACCAAATGGCAAAAGAAGAAGGCGAGAACCCAAGACCAAGGGCCATTAATCCTGTAATGACGATATGATATATGTATACATGTAACTCGTGTCTAAATAAAAACCTGGTCAAGTAGGCTACATTTAGTAATTCTGCTATGTAAATGCAATGGATAAATTCTCGATCACAACCCACTTGACCAGTTTTTATTTAGACGCTCGTTACAATAAATAAATTAAAAAGAAGCAAATTGAAGCCTGAAGCACTTTGTATCACTACGAAGGCAAAAGCGGAGAGACGACTTCTGCTGCCAACGTTTCGTTCTCCGTTGTAAAAGAACTTCCTCAGTGCTGCTGCTGCTGCTGGTGGTGTTGCTACTGCTGCTTCTCGTTAGTCGCTGAGATTGGAGAGAACGAAACGTCAGGAGCAGAAGAAGTCAACTAATGAACTAGTTACTAAAATGACTGCTTCAACTTCAAGAAGAGAGAAGAAACTGTTCGCGCCACGAATTACGAGTTCCTCGACAGTGGAAGAAAGTAGACTCGGAAAGAAATCACTCAACAATGAAAGAAAGTAGACTCATAAAGAACTCACTCAATATTGGGAAAAAGTAGACTCATGGAAGAAAGACTTGTCTTAGAAAGAAGTCATTGAACTGATCGAGAAAGTAGCCTCACATAGAAGTCAGTCAACAATAGAAGAAAATAGACTCCGAAAGATTTCACTCAACAATGGAATGGAATAGAGCAGGCACAGAAAGAAATCACACAACAATGGAAGAGGGTAGACTCAGAAAGATTTCTCTCAACGATAGAACGGAATCAAGTAGACTCAGAGAGAAGTCACTCAACAATTCAAGAAAGTAGATTTAGAAACAAGTCACTCAACAATAGAGGAAAATAGACTCAGAAGGATTCCATAAAAGAAGAAAGACTCACAAAGAAATCACTCAACAATAGAAGAAAGAACTTACTCGGCAATGGAAGAAAGATTGTACTCGGAAAGATTTCACTCAACAATGGAATGGAGTAATGAAGACTCCGAAGGAAGTCACTCAACAATGGAAGAGAGTAGACTCGGAAAGATTTCACTCAACAATGTAATGGAACATAATATGCTCAGAAAGAAATCACTCAACAATAGATGAAAGTAGACCCAGAAAGAACTCACTCAACAATGGAAGAAAAACTGAAGAGATTTCGCTTAACTGTGGAAGAAAGCAGGCTCCGAAAAAAAATCACTCAACAATGGAACAAGATAGACTCAAAAAGATTTCACCTAACAATAGAAGAAATGGCTCAGAAGAATTTCACTCGACAATAGAATGGAATGAAGAAGTCACTCAACAAAGGAAGAACGTAGACTCACAATGAACTCGCTCAACGACGGAAGAAAGTAGACCCAGAAAGATTGCACTCAACAATGGAAACTTACGCAAGCTGCTCATTGAGAAATGCTATTACTATAAATGATTACCTGCAGGATAACTTCAACGTTACTTCCTTCTAGACAATCTAGACCTTAGACTTTTAGAATTAAGATAGGAGTAGTTTAGTTAGTTGACATGTATGTACATCCATGTAATTGGCGTTGTATAAATCAAGATTGATCGAATGAAAGAAAGACTGGAAAGGTTTCACTCGACAGTATAAGAAAGCAGACTCGGAAAGAAATCACTCAACAATGGAAGAAAGTAGACTCGGGCCTGATTTTACAATCGTCGGATAAGCATTGTTCTTAGAATAACGTGACGTAGACATGGTGGAACCTTAAAGAAGGATATTCAGCGAACAGTTATTCCGTCCTTATTCCACGATTGTAAAACTGGGCCTCAGAAAGATTTCACTGAACAATGGAACGAAATAGAATAGACTCAGAAAGATTTCACTCAACAATAGAAGAAATGACAATGGAATGGAATAAAGAAGTCATTCAACAAGGAAGTAGACTCAAGAAGAGTTCTCGACAATGGAAGAGAGTGGACTCGGTAAGAACTCATTCAACGACGAAAGAAAGAATGTATTCAGAAAGACATCACTCGACGACGGAAGAAAGTAGACGACTCACAAAGATTTCACTCAACAGTGAAATGGAATAATGAGGACTCAACAATGGAAGAAAGACTGTATTCAGAAAGACAACACTCAACAAACGAAGACAGTAGACTCACAAGGATTTCACTCAGCAGTGAAATGGAATAATGAAGACTCGGAAAGAAGAAGTCACTCAGGAATGGAAGAAAGCAGGCTCAGAAAGAACTCACTCAACAATAGAAGAAATGACTCGGAAGGATTTCACCCGACGATAGAATGGAATAAAGAAGTCACTCAACTAGGAAGTAGAGTCCTCAACAATGGAAGAAAGTTAAGAACTCACCCAACAATGGAAGAAAGACTGTACCCTCAACAACGAAAGAAAGTAGATACAAGAATGGAATGGAATAATGAAGACTCACTCAACAATGGAAGAAACTAGATTCAGAAACATATCACGCAACAATAGAAGAAAGTAAACTCAAAAGGAGTCCTCAACGATGGAAGAAATTGAACGCGGAAATAACTCACTCGACAATGGGAAGAAAGTGGTCGTTTCTTTCGCGAAAAAGAAGGGACGGGAAGTTTTCCCTAAAGGAAATGAAGAAGGGATTCGGGATAAAACCGCCCCATTTCCATCCCACCACGTGAACGCGCGCGCGAACGTCGGGCAACAACATTCACATTCACATTCACGTTCACTCGACTCCAAGTCGTTGCAAGGCGACGTGTAACCGTATCGAGGCCGTACAATACACGCCAGACTTTTTCGTCGGCGTCCGTGAAACAGTTTCAGTGTTGTGCGTCTCTCTCCGACCGGGAACAGGGCGAAACATCCCTGTAGATACTAAGCCAAGAAACCACGCCGACGCGCAACGACAACGCCGCCACCCCCTCGTCTTTTTCGCCCGCCGAAATTCTTCGAGTGATTTTTTTTTCTTTGACCGCCACCGTCCGAAAGAAGAGCCGAAGCCTTCTCGATTTTCCGGGCACGATTTCAGGTGAGTTCGCCGTCGCTTTTTAAAATTTTTTTATTTCATTTTTTGGGGGGGAATTTCAGGGTATTTTGGGTTATTTATAGAGCGTCCACGTTGGATGTTGTAGTATGTATTTATGTAGAGTATAAACGAGCAGGGTGAGCTAATAATACGGTTCGAAATTAACTCGTCTAATAATCGCGCAAAACATGTTTGCGTTTTATTTATCGCTTTCTTCAGGTGTGCTAATTTAATTTTTTTTTTTTTTTTGTTATTAACGAGAACGCTCGTGAAAAATTTCGTACTCCTTCAGTGTGTGTATGTACGTACGTAATTAGTGGTGAGTGAAGGTTCGGCTTATTTTATTTCTTTCTGGTTTTGCGGTCGGGTTTTTTTTTTTTTTCAAGATTAGATAAACAGAGATGGTAGCACACGGGTATCACTGTCGTTGGTGCGACTGGGAAACACGATAAGGCCCCCAATACGTGGGCCGCTACACGTAGTTACGATCCGTTGCCTTTTATTTAATTTTTTTTTTAATCTACGAATTGAATACAGTTGCAACTTTTGTTGCAACGACGCCCCGCTTATCGCCTGTAACAAATGAGTCTGAAGTAATTTTTTTAAAAATCATTTTGTTTAATAATTCTTTTCGTAATCTTGAAATTTTTATTTTTATCGTTTAAGCCCCAACGTTGAAGTTTTTTTTTTAATACTACATACAGGCGATTGTTTGAAAGTGAGAACATAGCCAATGTAGTAGACAGGAAGCGGTATAGGCTCGTTCTAGCAGCTTGCGGAGGCGTGGCATTTCCGAAACGGAATATTTTTTTAAATCATGTCAAAGTATAGACCAAGAGTCTCCGACTGATGGAAAAAAAATTTAAATTCATCGATAAACAACGGAGAAGCGGGCTTTTGAAGTTTTGACTTTTTAACCAAGAACGTCAATGCTTGTGACGTCACCTTCTTGCGCAGTAACCGTGCGCGGTACGTTACGTGCGTTACGTAAAGTGATATTGTTTTACGTTGTTTATTCCCCATGCATCTGCATTAAAACGGAAGAAGGATTCGTAAAGGATAGGAGCGAATGACGTCACGCCGCTACTTCGAACTCTTTTATAATTTGGTCACTTTTTAAGATGTCTCGATAAGTTCTTTCATCAAAAAAAAAATGGTAAACTTCTCCATTATCTGCGCTATTTGCTCTTTGTTCGTTGATTGACTATGATCTCGGTTTCAGTCAATCGGCGTATACTAATAACCATCAAATCGTATTTCTTTGATTACTTCAACTGTTAGTAAGTTAGTTGGCCGGCACGTCGGCATGCAAGTGCGTTCAAACTGAACTTACTGCGTTCGCTCTGTATACATATAGTACAGTGGAACCCCGATCATTCACGTCACTGTTAACTAATGTTCGCCTTGTCGCTGAAGCGACAGTGAAACCCCGTTAATATTTGTGATACATCGAAAAGAATTCTTGCAGTCTCGCTCTATAATTGTAGAGTGAGACCACATTGTCGTTTGTGATAAATCGATAAATCATTTCTGATAGTCTCGCTTCGTCGCTGAAATCCTTTTTTTTATACGATGAGCTCCCATCGTCATTTGTGGATAAATCGAGATCATTTCTGTTAGTCTCGCTTCGGCCCTGAAGTATCTTCTTATACAGTGAGAGACCCAACTGTCATTATTTCTGATAGTTTGCTTTGTCACTGAAATGCTTTCTTATACGGTGAAACCCCGTTAATATTTGCGATATATAGAAATCATTTCCGAGTGTCTCGCTTCATAACTGAAACGCTTTCTTATACAGTGAGACCCCGTTGTGTCATTTGTGATAAATCGAAATTATTTCTGACAGTCTCGCTTTATGACTGAATCGCTTTTTCCTGTACAGTGAAACCGCGTTATTATTACTTAGTGATTTGTCAAGGTGTGTAGGTGTGTAGGTTAAGTTAAACGTCAATCAAGTCTAGGGACCTCGGGCGATGCTTCAACCTCCAACAAACGAAAACGGTTTCGTCGAGGCTACAAAAGAAGTACAAGAGACGACAGTCGGCTGCGCGCATGCGCAAATCGTAAAACCGGAGGAACAAAAACGGCAAGAACGTAAAACAAAAGACGATCGGCGTACGTAAGTTCGAGGGAGGAGAAGAAGGAACAACGGAAAAAGCGAAACGAAAACTTTAAACCGAGAAAAAAAACTTAAGGCGATCGGCAACTGGAAATTCAAGAGAAAGACGACGAGGGGGGGATTCCCGGCAGTTGTAATGTTGAGAGAAAAACAACGGAGAGGGGGGGGAGGTCCGAAGAAAAACAAAAGACAATGGTAAGACTGTTTCTTTAACAATAAGGAAAAAAATGCTTGAGGAAAGAAAATGGAAAAAGTGAGACGAAAATGTTAAACTGAGGAAAGAACAAAAGACGATCGGCAGTTGTAAATTTGAGAGAAAAACGACGGGGGGGGAAGAAGCAACGGAACAAGCGAAACGAAAACTTTAAACCGAGAAAAAAAACTTAAGGCGATCGACAACTGGAAATTTGAGGGAAAGACGACGAGGGGGGATTCCCGGCAGTCGTAATTTTGAGAGAAAAACAACGGGGAGAGCGGGGGGGAAGGTCCGAAGAAAAACAAAAGACAATGGTAAGACCGTTTCTTTAACAATAAGAAGAAAAAAACGCTCGAGGAAAAAAAATGGAAAAAGTAAGACGAAAACATTAAACTGAGGAAAGAACAAAAGACGATCGGCAGTTGTAAGTCTGAGAGAAAAACGACGGGGGGGGGGGAGGGGGAGTTCCGAAGAAAAACAGAAAACGATGGAAATATTGTTTCTTTAACAATAAGGAGAAAAATGCTTACTTTTTCTTCTTTGATAATCTCTTATTTGCTTCAAAAACCAATCTTAAAAAAATTCTATAGCGAAATGAGTTTCAAGTTGGCATGTACGTATTGCAGAGAAGAAAATATTGGTAGAAGATATGTGCAGCGATTTTTTTCAGGAGAAAAAGTGGAAAGAATTAACGAAGAAAAAAAAAAGAAAGAAAAAAGGAAATCGGCACAATGGAAGCAATGACTAACAATAAGATGGCGTGGAAATATATAAAGGTAAAATAATTGCGGACGTGAACAAACATGGCAAAAGAAAGTTTCCCAAAAGAGAAAAGAGAAGAAATCGTCAAATTCAAAAAGAAAAGCATAAGAAAAGAAAATAATAAAAGAAGTACTGTTACAGAAGGTGAAGGAATTAAAAGTTGTAGAGTTGTGCGAAAAGAACTCAGTTGATGATGTGAAAATAGAAGAAGAATAATATAACGCTAGAATATAAAGAAAACAGAAAAGAATTGATGAAAAGATTGGAGTAAAGAACTTGAGACGGTGTGGGAAAAAAGGACGAGCAAGGAGGAGCAGGAAAATACTGGCAAAAGAAAGTTTCCCACAAGAGAAGAAAAAAAAGGAGCTGATAAAAGGATGAAAGATGTCACAATTGAATAAATAATTGGAAATAGTATGGGAAGAAAGGACGGGCAATGTGGAAAAGGGAAGATGTTGGCAAAAGAAAGAGAAGAAAAACAAAGAACTGATGAAAAGATGAAAGAAGGCATAATTGAAGTAAAGAATTTGAAATAAAAAGAGGACGGGCAATGTGGAGAAGAGAAGATATTGGCAAAAGAAAGAGAAGAAAAACAAAGAACTGATGAAAAGATGAAAGAAGGCATAATTGAAGTAATGGCAAGTAGGATCGTATCTCAAAATTTGGTCGCTAAGACAACCCCCGGAGTAAACATAAAAACACTGCCCCCTGACGAATGAGATACAACTCAGATCATCTATGATTCGATTAGGTACACATTTTGACCAATGAGGCAGAGTTACTTTATCCCCGCTATGAAAAAGCCCTATAAAAGCGAGAGCGCTGACCGCTCAAGTTTCAGTGCGTTCTGAGCAGCCATTATCAGGAACACTCACCACCAAAGCCTCCCGAACACCAATTGTCAAGAGCAACTCAGAGCCTTCTGTGCAGCTATTGTCGGAAGCACACACTGTTACGTTTGAATTTGCCGCTAAGAAAACGTGGCAACAAAGCATCGTCTGGCTGCGTCCTGTCTTGTTTGGCAACACTGTTCCTCCTCGTTTACCTCGCCAAGGGGGAAAAACTCGCGTGATGTAGACGCACAACATTCATTGGTTATGGGGCATCACGTGATAGTATCTGCGGCGGTCATTGGTTACAACAACGCCGCGATTTTAGCGCCTTTCGTTCAGTCTTGTTCTCTTTGCCTTGGGGTGTAGTTGAGTGTTGGTCTATTATCGAGATTTTTGCTCTGTAAGTGAGAAAAATCAATTGACGGCTGTCCTGGAATTAATCTTACACCCGCGAACGAGCGTTGGGGCTTCTTTCGAAACCCCATTCCAAGCCTGGGAACTTTGTAAATCTCAGGTAAAATATATCGAGCAATGGCGGATGCCAATATGGTCGCTAATGACGTCGTTTCTTTTTATACGGGCTTCTAGTTGTATGCACAGATCTTCTGCTGTGCTCCAGACTTCTTGAGGCTCAAACCGAGTCAACTCAAAGCATTTTTCGAGCTTACCACCGAACGAGTTTGGGGTATTTTAAACCCCATACCAAGCCTGGAAAGTATTTCAGTTTTTGAAGTATCAAAAACCCAGGTAAAACCCAGCGCTTTGTCTGAACGCCATGTTGCCATTCATCTCCAACGAAAAGAAACAAGGCGAAACCAAAAAGTAGTTTATCTGAGGGAGAAACTGAGACAATTCGTTCAACAATCGACAATTTTTGCATGATTGAAAAGAAGCAGCCAACTTTAAAAGGTTTGTAAAAATACATATTGTAGTATTGCGTTTCTTGCAGATGTGATAAGTATCAAATTTATTATCTTCCTCCTTTAATCTATCAGATTAAACCACATCCACTACACAATTACGTTGTATAATAGTCTTTTATTATATTTATATTAAAATGTCAAAGTGACAGAACAGGGTGGGAACTATCAACGTCAATCAAAATCCAGTTTTGATTTTAATTTAGAAGAAAATTCTTTTGAAAATAAATTGGGTAGTAATTTAATTGTTTAGTTTGTAGTGCGTGCTTAAAAATTCTAAAGAACACAGGTAATTTCGGATTTGCCAGATGTTTCCATCTGCAATGCCTAATTGCAAAACAAACAATAAAATTCCTATGATGAGTTTTTTATAGTATTTAGTTGTAGTATAAATGTTGAGTTAAAAATTTTAGTATTATAGACAGAGTCGGATTTGCCAGATGTTGCTATCTGTAATGCCCAATTGCAAAACAAACAATAACTCTTCTATAATACTAAGAATTCTTTGTAGATGAGTATGTATTGTTCAAATGAATGATATATGACTCAATTCTGAAATTTTCGATCATCTCCAGCAATTTAAACACTATTTAAATGTGGCGTGTAAAAAAAACCATAACTCAGACTTTCGTTCTCACCTGTTAAACATGTAATAAAACGAAATTAATATGTGTCAAGGTCACATCGACAACGGCCGATAAAATAATAATCATAAAACTTTATACGCGCAACAATTAACGTTCACCCTGTGTATACTGATAATACGCAGTCATTATGTCGTCAAATGGCGCAAGAAAGTATAGATTCCAATTTATACAGGGTGTAAGGTGTGACTTAGTGATTGCAAAAAATTTGGACGACATAATTCCCGAGTTAATTTTAAGTAAGAACATGTTGTCTAAAATGCTTCGTTTTCGATATACCTACAGGGTGAGAAATGTTAAACTGAGGAAAGAACAAAAGACGATCGGCAGTTGTAAGTTTGAGAGAAAAACGACGAGAGGGGGGGAGTTCCGAAGAAAAACAGAAAACAATGGAAATATTGTTTCGTTAACGATAGGAAGAAAAATGCTTGAGGAAAAGAATGGAAAAAGTAAACCGAGAAAAAAAAACTTAAGGCGATCGGCAACTGGAAATTTGAGAGAAAGACGACGAGGGGGGGATTCCCGTCAGTTGTAATTTTGAGAGAAAAACAACGGGGAGGGGGGGAGGTCCGAAGAAAAACAAAAGACAATGGTAAGACTGTTTCTTTAACAATAAGAAAAAAAAATGCTCGAGGAAAAAAAATGGAAAAAGTGAGACGAAAATGTTAAACTGAGGAAAGAACAAAAGACGATCGGCAGTTGTAAGTTTGAGAGAAAAACGACGGGGGGGGGGAGTTCCGAAGAAAAACAGAAAACAATGGAAATATTGTTTCTTTAACGATAAGGAAAGAAAAATGCTTGAGGAAAAGAATGGAAAAAGTAAACCGAGAAAAAAAACTTAAGGCGATCGGCAACTGGAAATTTGAGAGAAAGACGACGAGGGGGGATTCCCGGCAGTTGTAATTTTGAGAGAAAAACAACGGGGAGGAGGGGGGAGATCCGAAGAAAAACAAAAGACAATGGTAAGACTGTTTCTTTAACAATAAGGAAAAAAAAATGCTCGAGGAAAAAAATGGAAAAAGTGAGACGAAAATTTTAAACTGAGAAAAACAAACGACGATAAGCAAATTTGAGGGGGGGGAAGGGAAAGGCGAACAAAATTTTCAATTAAAAAAAATTAATCGAAAAAGAAAAGACGTCTAGCATGAACAAACCAAAACAAAAAAGTATCGACACAAAATTGAACATCGAATCAGGAAGGTGAAGCAAAAGGAAACCAACAAAAAAAAATCGATAATAAAAATTTTAACGAAAAAGTATAAGTTAAAAAAAAGATAATTTCTTGAGAAAAATAAACAGATGCCATTAAGGCATTAGAAAATAAGCACGAAAACAAAATCCAAATTGCAATTTAACTTGAAGACTTCCGCGGCCATCGTCCTTGTCTGAATTGGCTTGCGGTTGGATCCGCGTCACGTTGACTTCTTCCGACTGCCGACGTTTCGTTCTCCATTGCAGAAAAACTTCCTCAGGGCTGCTGCTGCTGCCTCTTGTTTGTTGTTGAGACTGAACAGCAATGTTGCCAACAATGGTTAAAACTTTATCCTAGTTCTCCCTAAATTTGAACTCGGCAGGCCATTTTTTTTGTCGTTTAAACCCGTCAAGGTCAAGAAAATACGATACACAAAAGATTTAAACGTTTAATAATAATTCATAAACGTGTTCGTTCGAAACACAAAAAGACCATTCACTAATAATAATCGATCCACGAATGATTTATAAGGCTAGGCGTTCACTTGTCCGCATCGTACGCATCGCACGAATCGGATTTTATCGGACGGATGGCGGTTGCTCCCTCGGGAATGCCGAGTGCCGATCCGTCCGATGCGAAACAATGAACGCAGATACATTTAAGTCGGCTATCACACCAAAGTAGCAAGTTGCGTGCTGCTTGCATCCTGGATGCACGCTGCATCCCACTAATTTTAGCACCTATGTAAACAATTGATAATATTCACACCGGTGTAGCGTAGCATTCATGCGACCTGCCTTCTAAGATAGCCTGCGCGGCACGCTACTTCTCAAAAGATGCAAGAAGTATGCAGCTTGCTACTTCGGTGTGAAAGCCGACTAAAATAATGAAAAGAATGAGTTTTTATGATCCGTGCGCTGCGCGCGATGCGTACGATGCGGACAAGTGAACGCCTAACTTAACACTGCTTACGATTTGCATTTTCTCCCATTTTGCAGGTTTTTGATTGTAACTTGTTCTGTAATTGACATTCGCTAAATCGATAAAACAAAACTAGACACTAGGCTAAGGACGTGCTACGGATTGAGGTAACCTACTTGGGCAGCTCTCGTACCATGTCATGCGTGTGATGCGTGTCCCTGCCCTTGGCAGGAAAAGTCTGCAATATATTCTTTAGAGTGAAGAATTTTTTTGAAAATCCTCCCCATCTCCCAACTGGAACACTTTCTCCCTAGATCTGGGGATAAAATCCCCAACTTGGGGACAACACTGGGTACATCTCCCCGAGCCCGAAAGCGCAATTAGCGTTCGAAGAATGTCGTAGTGTGTGTGAACGGACTCCTCCGAAAATCCGTCCGTCTCTCTGTACCTAGCACCATGGTTTGGGTGAGAAAACATCAGATTACCGCATTTACCGATGCATTGTGGACACTTGTACGATTATGAAACGATTTAACTTTTTTAACGTTCCCGTTCCGGTTCCCGTTCTCGCTCCCGGGCAATTATGGACTAGGCTTTACGGTTCGTTTTCGCTTTAACGATTTCATTGGTCTATTCGATAACAAACTCTAAAGTTCCGTTTTGGCTTCACCGATCGCTCTATTCTGAATTCAAACTCTAAGGGCTACCTTTTTGTTTCCTTTCTCGTGGTGCATATATATTAGTTAATTTCGGTTTTGGAACAAAAGGAAACGTGTTGGCGTTTGTTTGCTTGTCATTTTCGTTTGCTGTAGAAGCTAAATTTTTGTGATTCGTGTCGAATTCGACCACCTAGCGGTCAATAGGGATTTTATACGCTCAAGAAAGTTGATTGGAACATCGCCAAGGCTTAAGTAGCAGATAAAACTCACGTCACGAACTCCAACTTCAATCACACAATCAAACGGATGTGTCACAGGCCCTTATTTTTAAACGAGGAGTAAGTCTTCCGATTCAACTTTGAATTTGTCAAACTTATCGTCACGTTTCTTCCTTTAGCACGTTGTACGGGGCAGTTTCACGTTGTACGGGGTAGTTTCACGTTGTACGGGGCAGTTTCACGTTGTACGGGGCAGTTTCACGTTGTACGAGGCAAATTCACGTTATGCGAAGCAAATTGTAGCAGGTGATAGCATTAAACACCGTGAAAGTTCGGACGTGCGTGTAGGATCAAAGCCCTCTCTCGAGACTTCGACGTAAATGTCGTGATTTATGGCATCAGACGACCGGACTTAACGTCGAGCGGTGTATCGTACGCTTTTCATTCCTTACTTCGCGGTTAATCATCAATTACTCTGCATAATGAGCAGTTGAGGGCTTGAAAATTTTGTAATTGTATATTTCAAGCCACAGTTCCCTAAGGACATGTCATAATTTGCATAAAGAAAATTAATAATCGCCTCCTAGTGTCAAACTGACAGGTGCTTATAACTTGTACATCACTTGTAGATCTTGACAACATTGCTGAACGGTCTCGGCGACTAACGAGAAGCAGTAGCAACACCAGCAGCCCCGAGGAAGTTTATTGTGTTTAGTACTCGTCTTGCATTCGGCCGCAAAACTCTTTCAAGCGTTCTGGTATTGACAGACCTCTCAAATCCAAAGCGATTAAATCACGAGGCGATTGTCACCGAACGGGTTTTAACTGGATGCCGATTTTATCAAGGACGGCGAAATATTTGGCCGTTCCGATTGCATAACGAGCGCGATAAAAAACCTCGTCAACGTTTATAAATAAAATTAGTAAAAACGAGGCGAGATAAGCGCGCTTTCCGCGCGCCAGTGTCTGCCCCATCTGATTGGCCGGATAACGGATAACCACCTCCGCGGGCTAATTACTAATCGTAATTAACGAAGATCTTATCCTCCGGTCGTAAAAAAGTATAAACACTCATCTCACTGTGTCATTATCGGATTAAATTCCCAATGTTTTTTAATTATAGTTAATCATCACGCGGTAATTCTCGGAAAGGTACGCCCACAATATCGCCGCTTTACTTATTTAATTAAAGTATGTATCAGTGGTTAGTTACTAATTACAATTGATGAACTCGCACATTTCGGAATTTTTTTTAGTTCTATTTTCAGTCTGCGACCACCTTTTGTTTTCTTAATTTAACGTTTCACCTGAAGTTTTCCTTTTTTCCTGATTTGACGTTCGTTTCTTGTTTTCGTTTGATCGTGCCGATCTTCTTTTATTTTTTAATTTAAAAAAAAACAATTTTATTGAAGTGTTCCCTTCAAAATTCAAGCAAGCGCGGGCAAGCGGCGGGAGTAACTCATTCCTCAAGCTACTTACTCGGGCAATTTTGATTATGGCAATAAGCGTGAGGGGGGGGACACACCCCAATTTTCTTATTGTACAACCGTTTTTAGACTTGCCTGTTACCTCGCCGTCAACGCTTAAAAATATTTGGTTTTCTTTAAACGTCCGTCAGTGTTCGGTTCATGAAAGAATTTCGTAGTTAATTCCGCATTTGATTGTACCTAGTGAAAGCTGTTCCCGACTCGCGCGAAAGTGCATACTTCATTCCACGATGTCTTGCCGCGAAAGCAAAAAAAAAAAAAAGTAAAATTTCGGAGCAGCTTGCGAACTTATTTATTTATTACACGAGCGAGCGAGCGAGTTCGAATAGAAAGCGAGACGTCGACGTAATTGGCCTGTTATTGAACGTACGTACAATCACTTCGCACACCCGTTAATTATGTGGAGCGTGGAACAACGGCGGCAACGACGAGCGGAATCTGTAGCTTAAGTTTAACGGCTCTCCCAAGTTCATTGTTTGCAAGAATATGCCGGAATTAATCGGTGATTAAGTTTCGTGAAATATAAAAGGCTCATAACTAAACATTGTCGGTTTAATTTGTTTTGTGTTTAGTTATGTCCGTTTTTTTTTCGTGCATTTCGTTGTAACTACATACTTCGATAGCTCTCGATTGTTACGAGACGTTTACGAACGAACACGTTCTAACTGTAACAAACACCATCGAAAGACTCAACTTTGTAGCTTAAAAAAAAATACATGTGTGTATTGAAGAAAGCGCCGGAAGGAAAAAAAAATAATGTAAAAGACAAGTGGCTATCTGGCATCTTTTATTAGGTAATAACGTAGATGGCGTTGATGAAGCATTTTCGTAAATGAAATGGAGAGTTCTAGTGTGGCTTGCGTGTTCATAAATAAAGACATGAAAACATGGCCTTGTAACAAAAAGAAATGAGTGGTAATTAAGTACTAAATGGACGATAATTTTTGTATGTAGACGTCCATGTAAATGTAACTATACTTCGGGTAATAATTCAATTACGTCATCTAGACTGAAAAAATAAAATAAAAGTGTAATTATAAATCAATTGTATGAATAGCTGCCTTCGAATAGAAGACAGTGCACAGTTCAATTTGTTTGTGGACGCCTGCGCCTTTCTTAAAGTGTAAAATGTAAAATAATTTTTTTTTCTTTTTTTTTTCAAAAGATAAATAATAGTAATAATACGAGAATACGACAAAGACGTGTAAATGTGGCTTCTCAACAAATAAAATGGTGTTCAGTGGACGATTCTAATTCCAATTAACGACATATGTGTCAACGTTTTCATATACAGGGTTATCCGAAATTGCCTTTCAAATTTTTTTGTGGAATGCATCAAAAAATCAGGTCGTCTCTGAATATACATTTTATTCTAATTTCTGCCGTTGCTTGCTAAAGTATTAACGAAAGGTAATGTCACGTTAAATTTAAAAAGTGACGTTTCGTTGTCATAAAAATCATGCTTAGCTGGCTGTCAAACTTCCTCGATCTAGCTAAGGCATGATTTTAATTCCATGGCCTTCTGAGGATAAGCTTAAGTAGGATTGCGTACTAACATTACCAAAAAATTAAGTCAAATGAACTGTCAGTGTGACAGGTGTCAAATAAGTGTCGATAGAGAAAATGTGATTTATTTTATTTTATTTATTTAATTCTTTTATGAAGAATGTCTGTGGTAAGCAGATCACCAAAGAAATTTTTTAATGAACTACCAGTTTGACAGGTGTCAAATAAGCGTCGGCGAAGAGAATGTGATTAAATTTAGATGAAGGACGGCCACGGTAAACAAATGGAGCGAACGTCTTCGATTGCTTCGTGCAAGCATCACCAAAGAAATGATTAAACGAACTGCCAGTTTGACAGGTGTCGAATAAGTGTTGGCGGAGAGGCGGAGAGAATGTGATGAAATAAGTTTTTCGATAATGAACGACTGTAGTAAGCCGATGCGGCGCCTTTGATTAACTCGTGCAAACACCACCGAAGAAATTATTAAATCAACTATCAGTTTGACAGGTGTCAAATAAGCGTCGGCGAAGAGAATGTGATTAAATTTTGATAAAGGACGGCCACGGTAAACAAACGGAGCGAGCGTCTTTCGATTGCTTCGTGCAAACATCACCAAAGAAATGATTAAACGAACTGCCAGTTTGACGGGTGTCAAATAAGTGTTGGCGGAGAGGCGGAGAGAATGTGATGAAATAAGTTTTTCGATAATGGACGACTGTAGTAAGCCGATGCGGCGCCTTTGATTGACTCGTGCAAACACCACCGAAGAAATTATTATTAAATCAACTATCAGTTTGACAGGTGTCAACTAAGTGTTGATAGAGAGAATGTGATTTATTTTATTTATTTAAATTTTTTTATAAGAACGACTGTAATAATAATTGAATTGATTCGTGCAAACATCACCAAAGAATTTATTAAATGAACTGTCAGTTTGACAGATGTCAAATAAGTGTTGGTGGGCAGAATGTGTTAAAATAAAATTTTTGTTAATGGATGACTGTAACAATTGATTCGTGCAAACATCACAACACAAATAATCAAAATTAACCATCAGTTCGACAGGTGTCAAATAAGTGTTGGTGGAGAGAATGTGATTTATTTTATTTATTTAATTTTTTTATAAAGAATGACTGTAGTAAACAGATGCAGCGTCCTTGAATTGATTCGTGCAAGCATCACCAAAGAACTTATTAAATGAACTGCCAGTTTGACAGATGTCAAATAAGTTTGGCGGACAGAATGTGTTAAAATAAAATGTTTGTTAATGGATGACTGTAGCAAGTCGATGCGGCGTCTTTAATTGCTTCGTGCAAACATCACAACACAAATAATCAAAATTAACCATCAGTTCGACAGGTGTCAAATAAGTGTTGGTGGAGAGAATGTGATTTATTTTATTTATTTAATTTTTTTATAAAGAATGACTGTAGTAAACAGATGCAGCGTCCTTGAATTGATTCGTGCAAGCATCACCAAAGAAATTATTAAATGAACTGCCAGTTTGACAGATGTCAAATAAGTGTTGGCGGACAGAATGTGTTAAAATAAAATTTTTGTTAATGGATGACTGCAGCAAGTCAATGCGGCGTCTTTAATTGATTCGTGCAAACATCACAACACAAATAATCAAAATTAACCATCAGTTCGACAGGTGTCAAATAAGTGTTGGTGGAGAGAATGTGATTTATTTTAATTATTTAATTTTTTTTATAAAGAATGACTGTAGTAAACAAACGGAGCGAGCGTCTTTCGATTGCTTCGTGCAAACATCACCAAAGAAGTGATTAAACGAACTGCCAGTTTGACGGGTGTCAAATAAGTGTTGGCGGAGAGGCGGAGAGAATGTGATGAAATAAGTTTTTCGATAATGGACGACTGTAGTAAGCCGATGCGGCGCCTTTGATTGACTCGTGCGCAAACACCACAACACAAATTATCAAAATCAACTATCAGTTTGACAGGTGTCAAATAAGCGTCGGCGAAGAGAATGTGATTATTTAATTTTTATAAAGAATGACTGTAGTAAACAAATGGAGCGAGCGTCTTTCGATTGATTCGTGCAAACATCACCAAAGAACTTATTAAACGAACTGCCAGTTTGACGGGTGTCAAATTAGTGTTGGCGGTGAGGAGGAGAGAATGTGTTAAAATAAAATTTTTCGATAATGGATGACTGTAGTAAGCCGATGCGGCGCGTCTTTAATTGATTCGTGCAAACATCACAACACAAATAATCAAAATTAACCATCAGTTCGACAGGTGTCAAATAAGTGTTGGTGGAGAGAATGTGATGTATTTTATTTATTTAATTTTTTTTATAAAGAATGACTGTAGTAAACAGATGCAGCGTCCTTGAATTGATTCGTGCAAGCATCACCAAAGAACTTATTAAATGAACTGTCAGTTTGACAGATGTCAAATAAGTTTGGCGGACAGAATGTGTTAAAATAAAACTTTTGTTAATGGATGACTGTAGCAAGTCGATGCGGCGTCTTTAATTGATTCGTGCAAACATCACAACACAAATAATCAAAATTAACCATCAGTTCGACAGGTGTCAAATAAGTTGGTGGAGAGAATGTGTTTTATTTTATTTTATTTATTTAATTTTTTTATAAAGAATGACTGTAGTAAACAGATGCAGCGTCCTTGAATTGATTCGTGCAAGCATCACCAAAGAAGTTATTAAATGAACTGCCAGTTTGACAGATGTCAAATAAGTGTTGGCGGACAGAATGTGTTAAAATAAAACTTTTGTTAATGGATGACTGTAGTAAGTCGATGCGGCGTCTTTAATTGATTCGTGCAAACATCACAACACAAATAATCAAAATTAACCATCAGTTCGACAGGTGTCAAATAAGTGTTGGTGGAGTGAATGTGATTTATTTTAATTATTTAATTTTTTTATAAAGAACGACTGTAGTAAACAGATGCAGCGTCCTTGAATTGATTCGTGCAAGCATCACCAAAGAACTTATTAAATGAACTGTCAGTTTGACAGATGTCAAATAAGTGTTGGTGGGCAGAATGTGATAAAATAAAATGTTTGATAATGGATGACTGTAGTAAGTCGACGCGGCGCCTTTGATTGATTCGTGCAAACATCACCAAACAAATTATCAAATGAACTATCAATTTGACAGGTGTCAAATAAGTGCTTAAATTAAATTTTTGATAAAGCGTGGCTATGATAAGCAGATGCTTTGATTGATTCGGGCAAACGCCACCAAAGAAATTATTAAATGCACTGTCACTTTGACAGGTATCAAATAAGTGTTGGTGGAGATGTTATTAAATTAAATTTTTGATAAGGGATGACTATGGTGAATTGAATCATACAAAGATTTCCAAAGAAATTATTAAAAGAAATGCGAGTTTGACAGGTGTCAAATAAGTGTCGGCGAAGAGATTGTGATTCAATCAATTTTTTCTGATAAAGGATGGCCGTGGTAAACAGCTGCAGCGTCTTTGATTGAATCACACAAAGTTTACGAAAGAAATTCTTAAATGAACTGTCAATTTTACAAATGTCAAATGAGGGCAGTTGGAGAGAATGCGATTAAATTATTTTTTTGATGAAGGATGGCTGCGGTAAGCAGATGCAGCGCCTTTCATTGATTCGTGCAAGCACCGCCAAAGAAATTATTAAACGACCCGTCAGTTTGACGGGTGTCAAATAAGTGTTGGTGAAGACGATGTTATTAAATTAAATTTTCGATAACGGATGGCTATGGTAAATTGAATCACACACAGATTACCAAAGAAATTATTAATTGAACTGTGAATTTGACAGGTGTCAAACAAGTGTCGGCGAAGAGAATGTGATAAAATAAAATTTCTGATAATAGACGACTGTAGTAAGCAGATGCGGCGCGGCGTCTTTGCTTGATTCATGCAAACGTCATCAAAGAAATTATTAATTGAACTATCAGTTTGACAGGTGTCAAATAAGTGTTGGCAAAGAGGACGCGATTAAATCAAACTTTTGAAAATGGATGACAGTAGTAAGCCTACGCGGCGTCTCTGCTTGATTCGTGCAAACGTCACGAAAAAAATTATTAAATGAACTATGAATATGACATGTGTCAAATAAGCGTTGGCGGAGAGAAAGTGATCAAACAAATTTTTTGATAACGCATGACTGTAGCGTCTTCGATTGATTTGTGCAAACACCACCAAAGAAATGATTAAACGAACTGCCAGTTTGACACGTGTCAAATAAATGTCGGCGGAGAAAATGTGATTCGATTAAATTTTCGGTAACGCACGGCCGTGGTAAACGGGTACGGGGACTTTGAATGATTCGTGCAAACACCTCCAAAGAAATTTTTTAATGAGCTGTCAGTGTGACAGGTGTCACATAAACGTCGGCGCAGAGATTGTGAGTAAATTAAAACAATCGGTAAGGGATGGCTACGGTGAACAGATTTTGATTGATTCGTGCAAACACCTCCTAAGAAATCATTAAAAGGAACTAACTGTCAGTTTGACACGTGTCAAATAAGTATTGGTGAAGAGAAAGTGATTAAATTAAATTTTTGATAACGGATGGCTATGGTAAACAGATGGTTGAATCGTACAAAGGTTACCAAAGAAATTATTAAATTAACCGAACTGTTTGACAGGTGTCAAATAATCTAATTTTTGATGACGGTAAACGCATGCAGCGGTTATCATTGAATCGTACAAATATGACTAAAAAAATTCAATTAAATTAACCGACAGTTTGACAGGTGTCAAATAAGTGTAGGTGGGGAAAATTTCACAAGTTAGCTGTGGTAAAGGTGCGCAATGCCTTTGACTGATTCGTACGAATATTATTAAGTGAACCGTCAATTTGATAGGTGTCAAATAGGATTGATGAGCAATGAACTTCATTGGCTGTAACGTAAAACAAAACCTAGTGCATATCACAAGCTTCGTCAACAAAGTTTAATTTTTTTACGACTGTTTTTAGGAATCTCAGAGTGCGACCTTGACGTCGGAATAGAAACTGACAGGATCAGCTGTAGTTCAGGAAAGTATTTATCAATGAACGCACTGCAACTCAACTTAAAGCAAAAGCAAAAATTTGTTAGTGATAGGTTGTCGCGTGTAACTCAAACAAATTAAAATGGACCCCGACATGTCCGTTGCGTACGGAGAATCGTCGAAAATGATCATCCACCTAATGCACAAATCAAGTTGGATTAAATTTAGACTGTGTTCTGAGAGTAAACGTTTTGAACGTGTTCAACATTCTTGTTACTACTATACATACATATTAATTACGAACCGAATGGCTTATAAAATTACAACTTTTTTATGCAAAGTATCTCATTAACATTTACACCGTAGTTTACTAACTACATCCGCTGCGAACGGCGCGGAGCTAATTTATGTAGTATATTTATATTTCATTTGCATCCGTTACTCCTTTACCAGAACGATTTTATACACCGGCGAAAATGCCTGATTGTGAGTACTTAAATTATTAAGCACCGTTTGGCCTACAGAAACCACGTGGAATTTCAACGCGCATTGTCGGAAAACGTTGTAAAAATCGCCCTCATGTATTTATTAAATTTGAGGTAAGAGATACGACGACAGGGGGGGGGGGTCTGACCTACATAAACGCGTTTCGAGTAAACGAGAGTCGGAAACTCGGTCACATGCCTTGATTTATGGGTACTTCGTGGACCGGTTACGTAAGACTCGTATTTTTTTGTATTTCTGTTCTGATAAGATACGGTGTTCGTCCTTATCACATACATCACCTAAAGATATCCTAGCATCCTAAGGTTAAGTCGATAAAATGGAACTATTAAATAACCTATTATGTTTGGGAGCTACATTTTTAAAATAATTTAAATACGAAAAAATCATCAAATAAAAATTTTGTGATACGATAAAATTACTATAAAATTTAATCGATTTTTGACCTAACGTTGCTGACGAGGCCTCAAACAGGGCCGAAACAGCGCTGTACAGAGGAATCCATTACAATCAAACCCGACTTGCAACAATTTTTTAATAAAGTTGAAGAAATTACCTACAAAGCTTCGAATTAAAAGAAAAACTAAACCTTGAAGTTCTGATTGCTTTGCAGTTTGAATCATCGAAAACGATGCTCTGGCTTGAAGTTTAGAAAAAAATCTTTAAGCTTCGAAGTGATAAAAACGGCTTAGAACTTCAAGATTCTTTAAACTTTGAGCTATCGAGGCTTGAAGTCTTAAAGAAGTAAATCAACTATAGCTTTCAATTCATGATATAATAATGGCATGAAGTCATCGAAGAAAAAATTTAAGCTTTGAAGTTATAGATTGCTGAGAAAAATCTTGAAGTTTTGAAGTCACAGACTTATTGCAACTTAAAGTCATCAGTTCTAGGATTTTAGTTGGTGAAGTTTCGGAAAGCTTATGAAAACTTCTTGAAGCTTCGAATCGTAAATACAATTTGAAGCTTGAAGATATTTTTATAAACTTTAAGCCTTCAGAGCGAAGAAGTAAAAAATCTTGAAGTATCAAAAGCTTAAAACTCGAAGTAGCAAAAGTGCTCCAACAGATTTCTTCAAGACGTCTTTATAAACTTTAAGCATTCAAGCTTGATGTCTTGAAGGATTAAAAGTCTTGACGTATCGAAAGCTTAAGACTCTCGAAGCTTCGAAATAGCAGAAGTGCTCCAACAGAACTCTTGCAACTGTAATCTTGAAGCTTCAAATAATTTTTAAAAAAATAATTTAAATCTTCAAGATGCCTTTATAAACTTTGAGCCTTCAAGGCTTGAAGTCTTCAAAAAGTGAAAAATCTTAAAGTATCTAAAGCTTAAGACACTCGGAGCTTCGCAATCACAAAAGTGCTCCACAGAACTCTTGCAACTGAAATTTCTAAAAGCTGATGAACACTTCTTGAAGCTTCAAATAATAAAAAACACAATTTAAATCTTCAAGATGTCTTTATAAACTTTAAGCCTTCAAGGCTTGAAGTCTTCAAAAAGTAAAAGATCCTGAAGTATCTAAAGCTTAAGACTCTCGGAGCTTCGAAAAAACAAAACTGCTCCAACAGATGTCTTGCAATTGAAATTTCCAAAAACTGATGAAAACTTCTTGAAGCTTCGAATCATAAAAGAAAAACAATTTGAACCTTCAAGATGCCTTAATAAACTTTGAGCTTTCAAGACTTGAAGCCTTGAAGAAGTAGAAAATCTTGCACTATGAACTTTAACTTTAGCTCTAACTTTTCAATTCGTGATATAGTACTGTCATGAAGTTATCGAAAACGAACTTTAAGCTTTGAAGTAATAAAATGCAGAGAAAAACCTTGACGTTTGGAAATCACAGACTTATTGCAGCTTAAAGTCATCAGTTCCAGGATTTCAGTTTGTGAAGTTTCGAAAAGCTTGAAGCTCTGAATCGTAAATATTTTTTGAAGGTTCAAGATATCTTTATAAACTTTAAGCCTTCAAGGCTCGAAGTCTTCGAAAAGTAAAAAATCTTGAAGTATCTGAAGCTTAAGACTCTCGAAGCTTCGAAATCACACAAGTGCTCCAACAGATGTCTTGCAATTGAAATTTCTAAAAGCTGATGAACACTCCTTAAAGCTTCGAATCGTAAGAAAACAATTTAAAACTTCAAAATGTCTTCATAAACTTTAAGCCTTCAAAGCTTGAAGTCTTGGAGGATTAAAAAATCTTGACGTATCAAAAGCTTAAGACTGATAAAAGTACTCCAACAGATTTCTTACAATTGAAATTTAGAAAAGCTAATAAAAACTTCTTCAAGCTTCGAATCGTAAAAGAAAAAAACTATTTAAAGCTTGAAGATATCTTTGTGAACTTTAAGCCTTCATAGCTTGAAGTGTTGAAGAAGTAAAAGGTCTTGAAGTGTCCAAAGCTTAATTATAACTCTTGAAGCTTTGAGATCACAAAAGTGCTCCAACAGATGTCTTGCAATTGAAATTTCTAAGAGCTGATGAAAACTTCTTGAAGCTACGATTCATAAAAAAAAACACAATTTAACCCTTCGAGATGTCTTTATAAACTTTAAGTCTTCAAAGCTTGAAGCCTTGAAGGATTAAAAAGTCTTGACGTATCAAAAGCTTAAGACTCTCGAAGCTTCGAAATGAAAAAAGTGCTTGAAGAAGTAAAAACCTTGAAGTATCGAAAGTTATAACTCTATATATATATATAATTATAACTCTTTAAGCTTGCAAATCACAAAAGTGCTCCAAGAGATTTCTTGCAATTGAAATTTCCTCATTGAAGCCTCAAATCATAAAGGAAACCATTTAAAGCTTGAAGATATCTTTATAGACTTTAAACCTTCAAAGCTTGAAGTCTTCAAGTATCAAAAGTTTAATTATAACTCTTGAAGCTTACAAATTACAAAAGTGATCCAAGAGATTTCTTGCAATTGAAATTTCGAAAAGCTAATGAACACTTCTTGAAGCTTCGAGCTTCTAATCATTAAAAAAAACAATTTAAAGCTTGATGATGTCTTTATAAACTTTAAGCCTTCAAAGCTTGAAGCCTTGAAGAAGTTAAAAAATATTGAAGTAATAAAAGTTTAATTATAACTCACAGAAGTGCTTCAACAAATTTCTTGCGATTGAAAAGCTAATGTACACATCTCGAAGCTTCGAAACATGAAAAAATATCTCTTTCAACCTTTAATCTTTCAAAGCTTAAGAAGTGTGAAAAGCTTCAACATAGCATTAAACCGTCATAAAGTTATTGAAACAAAAATTCTTGGAGCTTTAAAGCTATACAGTAGAAGTGCTGTCAGAAAAATCTTAGAGCTTTGAAAACACTTATTCCAGCTCCGATGCCAGGATTTTAGCTCGAAGTTTCAAGAAGCTAACGGGAACTTCTTGAAGCTTCGAATCTTTATACTTTCAAACTTTTAAGACATGAAAGGTTCTGAAAAAGTAAAGAATCTTGAAACTAAATGAAGATATTTAAAAAACATATTTCATTTGCCCAATATTATGCTTAGACGTTAACATTTTTTTTTCTGTAGTAACTTACGCCCTCGGAAATTTCTTTAAAAATGTAGGACCCCTCGGGGCGATTTATTTTCTTGTTTTCGTCGTTTACTTCGTATTTTCGTTTTATCCCTTCGAGAAGTAACGTAAACAAAATATGAAAATGAAAATGAAAATGAAAGTATTGAACCGAGGCAGATCGTGTTGTGGTAAAACAAACAGTAGATTAAGCTTAAAGAAGAAGAAAGAAGAAAACGAGAACTTAATTAATTTGATTAATTTCAAAAACAAAAAATGCAAGGGCCAGATTACGAGGAGGTTTTGATAAGTTCCTGACCTAACGCAGTGGAATCTCATTGGAGTAAGCGGGGCAAGGGCAAAGGCCAAGGGCAGGGTGTGGGAATGGGCATATGCAGTCTTTGTCGTTATCATAACATAATATATTTCCTTCTTTGTCTTGCTGCTCATGGTCATGCTGCTACGTCACAGAAATCGCTTGACAGATTGTATGTATGCATATTATTTAAACGATATTTTGAACAGCCATTTAAAAAACGTTAAAACGTAATTCATGTTCTTGATTATCGCACTGACACACATATGGTGACACTTTCAGGTTACCAGCGGCGCATTATGAATGCTACGGGTACATTTCTGATCGACGAAATCGCTGTGTAAATTTGACTTAATGTACCTTACATAAGCGAGTGTGATTGTGTGCGTTGGTAATTCACGAGGCACTCTTGTACAAATACGTGCGTCCAAAGCACGATCGTTTATCATAATAATTGTCTGCGAGGACTGCAAATATTTGAGCAGAGCATTTCCGAGAAAAACATGTTTTCCAATTAAAAAAAAAGAAGTTTCTTTATCATTGCTTTACATTCTTTCTTCACCTGGCTTGCTTTAGACACTAGATACTTTTTGTTGTCGTTTTCGACACGTACATGGTGTGGTAGCAACAACGTCAAGCATGGAAACGGAAGGGGGCGGGGGGAAAAACAAGATTAGTATTTCATAGATAACATTTTTGACTTGGTGGTTAACACCTTAGCACTGTGCTTTCCCGAATTCTGGAGACCTGTTGTAGTGTAAAACGATTGGCGAAGTGTGGACGCGTCGACTAGCGGTGACCTGGGCACTCGTTGAGGTCAATCCACCAGAATTACGATGTTGGGCAAAAATCGATCTGGATCGGGACCTGAATAAAGACTACAGGCGCCTAAGGAAATTAGAATCAACTCAACCGTTCTCGCTAGAGCTTCAATGCTATCTGTCGTTCCTTCGCGTTCCCGATTCCCGCGAAACAATTAAAAACCCACCCCCTCGGACTTGCAGCAAAATTCTGAAATCCCTTCGGCGAATGGTAACCGTTGATTTGCATTCTAGCACACGCCCTTGACTGCATTTTTCTCGCAAACTCCAAACTGTCATACGGAATGCGTTTGTCTCACGATATCTGCGATTTGTTTCCGCTGAGTTCTGTAGCGAGTAAGCCAGAGGGCAATGTCATTCAAACAATTAAAAACCCACCCCCTCGGACTTGCAGCAAAATTCTGAAATCCCTTCGGCGAATGGTAACCGTTGATTTGCATTCTAGCACACGCCCTTGACTGTATTTTTCTCGCAAACTCCAAACTGTCGTACGGAATGCGTCTGTCTCACGATATCTGCGATTTGTTTCCGCTGGGTTCTGTAGCGAGTAAGCCAGAGGGCAATGTCATTCAAAAAAAATTATGTTCGATGCAATACATTAACAAACGCACGTTCACGTCCCAGTTAAAACCTCCTAAACCGATACCAAAACAATTTATTACGAGGATGAAGTAATTAATCTCGGCGATTATCCCTCATTATTTATTGCTACGCGTCGACGTACGATTATATAAGAGAAACGTATTAATTATCTTCAATTGAAATTGATCCAGATCCCGTCCTTTCTGATTCCACCGGCCAGATAAGGCGCGGCACGCGCGCTTCTTTCTGCGTAAGTCGTCGAATTGAGGCGCAATCGAAAGCTGTCAAAGCTGGAAGTGATTTGGAGCGATACATCATCGCGATCTATTTAAGGCCCGTGCGCGCAAACAACGCATTAGGGAATTAATCGCAGACACACGCTCCGAATTTATTCGCGGAATATTTATCAAGTCCCGGCGCTTCAGGATAGAATTTAACGAGCAGCGAAGTGAAGCCCCAAAAGCCCACCCAAAAGCCTGGTACCTGAGGTGTGCCAGGGGAAGAAGAGAATGGGTTCAAAATCTTATAATTTTGTGCTTCAGCTAATGACCAACTCGGACGCCAGAAAGCATGTTCCAAACACATCAATTTTTCCTTGTATGCAAAATTTTCAAATGTCCTCCCACGCAATGGGAGTCTAAGGAGTTTTTACCTTTTTTTTGCAATAAATAATTAATTAAATCTATCTTCCGTATTTTTATTCAAACGTAATTCTCTCTCGAGTATGCACCGCCGCACCAAAAAGAACTGAGTTACCACAACGTGAGTCCAGATTTGCAGCGATTACGAGCCGAATTAGAAATATTATTTTATTGCGGATTCCCCGCGAGGGTCGTTCAACCGTAACGCAATAAGTAGGTTAACAGTAGGTAGTCCTAGCGCCGGTCATAAATCTTAAGTAACAGCCTGTATGCACAATTTTCAAATGTCCTCCCACGCAATGGGAAATTTTCCACAACTTGGCAACACTGTGGCCGATGATAGTTGGGTTAAAATAATTTTAATGGGAAGAGAAGAAGGGGAAAAGAAGAAAACATGGGGAAGAGAAGAACGTTGACGCGACGATCGAAAAGGAGATGGTTGGAAGAAATGAAGAAAAATGTGAGGGAGGTAGGAGTCGTGGATTGGAACGAAGAACCAAAAAGCAGGAGAAAATGGCGAAGAAGACGGCAAGAACGTCAGTTAGATTGAAAGAATTTTAATGAGAGGAGAAGGGGAAGAAAAGAACGGCGAAGAGAAGAACGATGACGGGACGACCCAGAAAGAGATCCCTCAGTGGCTGGTATAAGGAGTTTTTACCTTTTTTTTGCAGTAAATAATTAATTAAATCTAACTTCCGTATTTTTATTCAAACGTAATTAGTTCCTTTGATCTCTCGAGTATGCACCGCCGCACCAAAAAGAACTGAGTTACCACAACGTGAGTCCAGATTTGCAGCGAGATTACGAGCCCGCTCAGTTCGGTCCAGTTATTTAGTTTGGCGATAAATTTAATTTGTTTTTGTTTGGACAGTTTCATTGATTATTTAATTGTCCGTAAAGGTGACACGTCGGCGTGTTACAGTCCTAAGCCTTGGCAAGTCAAGTTTTGGCGAACAAACTTAGATCACACCTACAGCTTCCTTATCGGCCAGCCTTACGTACATGCCCCCTCGTTTTTCCCACCCAGCTGCAGCTCAACCATCACGAACTCGACCTGTCCAATGAATTTAATCTAATCAATCTATTGGGGCCTACGGTGTTACCTCCTATCCGAGAAGAAGGCATTTTTTCTTGCTTTAAATTTGAATCCATCTCATTCGAGTTCGAAATCAAAAGCTCAACCATCACGAACTCGGCCTGTCCAATGAATTTAATCTAATCAATCTATTGGGGCCTGCGGTGTTACCTCCTATCCGAGAAGAAGGCCTCTTTTCTTGCTTTAAATTTGAATCCATCTCATTCGAGTTCGAAATCAAAATAAGAAATTCAAGCAAGCGCGGGCAAACGGCGGGGGTAATTCCAGCTCATTCAGGATACTTCCTTATTCCCCACAAAAATCATTTTGGCCAGTTTTGATTATAGCAATGAGGGGAGCACACCCCCAACCTTCTTATTTATTTTTTTTTGTTGGAATTCGAACCCACACCATTCTGGTTCGAAAGCAAACGTGAGACGATCTAAGGACCACCCAGGCGACTCGAAAACGATATTATGTATAATTAGGTCCGATGAAAATTGTATCACAATTTCTTCTTCTTCTGAAGAAGAAGCTATCAAACGATAGCGAAACGTAAAGTGTTAGTGCGCATATTTAGTGTCCGTTTTAAAGATTTTGTGATATATTTAGTGGCTAGACGCCCTTGAGGGCTAGACGCCCTCGGTGTAGATCGGTCCCCATTTGTTTCCTCCAATCGCCTAACCTATTTCGTTCCATAGCTCTTTGTCTTGCGCGCCTTTTGTCGCCATCTGCTAACTCCTGCCCTTCTCAGATCCCCTCCGTTTCTTCCAACCACGTAGCTGTGGGCCTCCCCCTTCTACTCTTCCCGCTAGATTCCGCTAGAGTCGGCATTAATTTAGTTGTTTCTTAGTTGTTTCACAATAAAACCGCTGGCAACAATAAAAGGAAAACGGTTGATTGCCTGGTTGATAGGTTAGGATCGAGACCGGGGAGACCTGCGATGCAGGTGGAAAGAGAAAGGCGATATGATGGCAGGGTTAGTAGGGATCGACGATTCGTACCACAATTCTCTAACACCCCCAGAAGAGTAATTCTGACTTAAATAAACTGCAGATTTAGGAGGACCCCCCACTTTCTAAATCTTTGGGCCTGGGAGGTTAAGTGGCGGCTTTGATCCACCCTGGTGTGTAGGCAACCCGCGTAACAGGAAGTGTCCGTCTAGCTCTCTAGAAGCATTTCGTTGCTTCCGGATCTTTTCGCGGTCTTCACGAATATTTAAATAATTACGCGGAGACTTGTTCGCTCTCCAGATACGTCATGCCGGTCTTCTTTCGTTATCCTTTACCTCCGGCTTGGAAGTGTGCGTTGTATTTAACTGTCCACGCGAGGCCGTAAACGTGGTCTCTTCAAAGCAGAGGAATCAAAGCAAGCGCGGGCGAACGGCGGGAGTAATTACTACGTACTTTCTTATTCCCTACGTAAGTTATATTGGGCAGTTTTGATTGTAGCAACGAGAGCGAGGGGACCACACCCCAATCTTCTCGTTACATATACTACATGCACGACTCTATTTAATAAACGACGCGGTATTTGATTGCGTGATACCCAATGATGGATAAGAATAAACATTTTTCTTGTTGTTGTTTTTAATTTCCATAATCAGAAGGAACGTACGTACCTCATGTTTTAGGATAGACTTTAGTGCTTTTGTCGTGTTAATGGAAAGAAGCTGAAAAATTGGATTTCTCTCGCGAGCGCGAGATGGGATGGCACAATTGGAGGGAAAATGGATGGAGGTCGAGGATAGTACCGCAAGTCAAGTCTAAACCCTCGAAATCAACATTGAGGGTAGAAGAAAAGGCGGATGAGTAAAAAGAAAACTGAAACTTTTGGGCATTTTGGGCTTGGGCGGTTAAGTGGCTCTGTTTAGGTCAATCCTGGAGAGGCTAAGTTGACCTTGAGCCTCCTTTGAAATTTGGACAGGCCGCCATATTTATCAAACACTATACTACTGAGAGACTCTTCCTTTACAACTACATATAATTTTTTTAAATACTTTAAAGGTCAAATAAAAACTACTGTGTTTTTCGTTTTGGAGGTAAAAGCAAAGGTCTTCATCGATCCGAAAAGGTAACAGGGTCAACAGTACCTATATACAGATTAGGTATTACTAGAATTAAAACATGTTAGATAAAGAAACGATGATAAGAATATAAAAAGCGTAGGAGAAGAAAGAAAGCAATGTTTGCCCCTTGTGTGCTATCGAAATGGAAGGATGGCGCCGCGAACGATCGCAGAAGGCGAATTCCTAAGAGTCACTGTCAGAAACGATAGCGTAAGGATACCTCGGGGGTGTGTATTATGCCCTACGTTCTTTTTTATATTACCTAATGCCTAATTATTTCCGAAACACTTACGCTATCGTAACTGTCAGTTGCGTTAAAAACTCTGTCACAATGAGTCGATGGCAAAAAAAATGAATTCGTTTATGTAACGGGGCTCTGAGAAAAAGATACGCTCGAATCTGGCACGAACTCGAAACTTGGACGTCTTGCGTCACGAGGGTGAATTTTTTTTAGAATGTGTTTGTTTTAAAAGTCACGCACTCGAAAGCGATTCCGCTGGTTGCGTAACCGACGCCGCCGCCCGGGTATTTTTAAAACGGCCGAGAAATATTTTCCTGACGTTTCAACGCGAAATTTTCAATTACGTCTGAACCTTTACACTTTTGATAAACTCCATAATTATTAAAATAAGTCTCCTTTTTTAAACTGTAACGAAGCGGTTTCTACAAGTTTTTATAAAAAGTGATTCACGATGACTGATTGACAACAGAAAACGACTCAATGACAAAAATCAACGAATTAAAGCGCAACCGCGTTCGTTTCTGATCGGCCAGCAAGTAGGATCGCAACCTCATTTGCGTCGCTAAGACAACAAACACCGAACCAAACACAAAAGCACCGCCCTTCGGCGAATAGGACGCAACTCTGCTCATCACTGATTCGAGCAAGCAAACACACCAACGATGGAGAGTCGCCTAATCCCCGCCGCAAAATAAGAGGTATTGTGAGTGTCTATGTTGTCACCAAATTTTAAATTTAATTTACTTGCCTCTTACTTACCACAGATCGGATGACAAGCTTCTGCTGATGATACCGTATCAGCGGAGCCCCAGCTAGCAACAGTGATTATTAAAGGTGGTAAAATTATTAAGGGCGCCAAAAGCTAAACGTAATTCGATCAGTCGACGTCTCCAATCGACCAAATCGTGCAGAAAGTGAATCAATAATAAATACAGAGGCGAGACTTTACTCACTGGTGTGCGTGAACGCAGAAATTAAACTCGAAGCTGAAGTTATCAATAATACACTTTATTTGCGCTTGTTGCTTCGTACAAATGCAGGTTACTACATGAATTCACTTAACTACATAGGCTAGGTTCGTCTACAATTGACAAACCTCGACTTCAAACAATCTAAAGTAATTCAATAACGCAGTGTCTGCATTTGGCCGACGATTCGCTCTTAAAAATGCATGCGCAATAAATTTAAACGGTTACCTTCCGACCGATATCCATGCCGTGAAGTTGGCTGTCGCCACGCCATCTAGTCGTCCTGTCCGAGCCGGTAACTGGTTGGCAGCAAGATGGCGGACCCACGCTACTCGCAGAACGGCAGACTACAGCGGGAGTTTGTCGTGGCACCAAAACTCAATACAAACAGGAAACCCTCGCGTGAAAGCTTGCAGAGATTACGTAAGCCTGCGCTAAAACTTGCGCCCAAACAGAAAAGCCTGAATGTAAAGGGTTTCGTTAGCAGCCATTTTGATATATCCGCCATTGCACTCTTTACATTACCTGGGGCTAATAAGTTCCCGGGCTTGGAATTGGAGTTAAAATGACTTCCAAATGTATTCGAAGGTATCACAGCCGCAATTGAGTTATTCCCCCCAAAGAGCGGACACTTCGATAATTTTACTATGCACGTAAAACACGTCTAACTGGTAACACACTTCGAACGAGAAAGGAACTCAACGAGGCGAATTTGTAGCAGGCGAAGGTTGCTAGGATACGAAACCGAAAAACAGTCACGTGGTGTGTCACACGAATGAGCGTTGAGTAGTAAACAGAAGGGATGTAGGGTTGCCACCTACATACTTCCAAACGCGGTAGAATGATGCTGTATCGCCACGATGTTTTGGCGCGAGATTTGAACGTAACAATGTGCTACAAAATCGTTTCAGTAGCTGATGTGAGATTCTGACTGACGAAACCTGTTGCGCGTTTAAAGACTAGGCGGCGTAACTTCCCTTGAAATAGGTCAAATATACATTACAATCTCAAAGATCTTTCTTTCTAGCATTCGTAATATTGTAATCATACTGCCAGACCATTTTGAAGTACACAGTAATATTCACTAGTGCTGCATAGTCTGGTAATACTCCTCTCCGCTGGTACTGTATAGTCCGGCAAACCACGCACCTCACCCACTCGCTGATGCTGTATAGCCCGGCAAACCGTACGGCAACTATCTCTTTCGTCGACGCCTGGCCATTTCATTGATGGATAGAAGAGACAAGGAAAGACGTCACCAGAAAGAGCTTCTTTAGTCAAGCCCAGCTGCCTGCTATCGTTTCACCTATACCCTTCTACACCTCCTCCGATCAAATTTTATATTCAAGTCAACCTTTTCGCTTGTTGTCAAACGTTATGTTCATATTCATATTCATATTTATTGAATAAACGCTACGAACACACCCGCCAGACTGAGATCGAGATTAACGTGACGTAAGTTGTTACGTTTCGTTTTTGCGTTAACGATTTCCTAATCTCTTGTTTCTACTTTGGCTTCAGTGATCGCTCTGTCTGCTTAGAAACTCTAAGGTTTTGGTTTTATTTCGTTTGTACGTTGATTCTAGTCACTTTCTATGACAGTTGGGGACACTGAAGATTTTTCTAGAATCGCGGAGGGGAAGAGGCGCGTTTTCGATTCCCGGTTTGGCCGAGTTCGGCGTTGTTCGTTGCACTTTACGAACGCTTGGCAGTCATTTCGGTGGAACTAATTTTGGAATTTGTTTGTTTGTTTGAGCCTGGCCACCCGAAGGCTTTTGGGGGGATCTTATCGTTTGTGAACGACTTGTGGAAGTTTAACTTTTATAGCAGATGAAGCCAATTTGCTGAAGTCCTATTGCTCTGGGCTCTTATTTCAAAAAGGGGTTAATTGTTTTCGATTCAGTTTCAATTTCGTTGTTCTCTTTTACTTACTACTTTCGTGTTTCTTCCGTTAGCAACTACGTGAGGGTTAAATTTTGGGAAAAACATTTATCGAACGGGTTTTGCCGTGAATACCGTTGTTTCCGAAAGCCTCTTCTACTGTAACACCGTCGTTCGTCGCTCCGGAACCCTTGAAGGCGCTGCCGATCTGTGTTAGACAAATTTCGTGCGTCGCAGCCCTCCAGGCCGAACATATCGTAGATCTTATCGTTCGTGAACGACTTCTGGAAGTTTAACCCAGTGCTTTTATAGCAGATGAAGTCAGTTTGAACCGACGCGACGTGTCGTAGTTTCCTATCGCTCTGGGCTCTTATTTCAAAAAGGGGTTAATTGTTTTCGATTCAGTTTCACTTTCGTTGTTCTCTTTTACTTACTCTCGTGTTTCTTCCGTTAGCAACTACGTGAGGGTTAAATTTTGGGAAAAACTTTCTCGAACGGGTTTTGCCGTAAATACCATCGTTTTCGAAAGCCTCTTCTACTGTAACACCGTCGTTCGTCGCTCCGGAACCCTCGAAGGAGCTGCCGATCTGTGTTAGATAAATTTCGTGCGTCGCAGCCCTCCAGGCCGAACATATCGTAGATCTTATCGTTCGTGAACGACTTCTGGAAGTTTAACCCAGTGCTTTTATAGTAAATAAAGTCAGTTTGAACCGACGCGACGTGTCGTAGTTTCCTATCGCTCTGGGCTCTTATTTCAAAAAGGGGTTAATTGTTTTTGATTCAGTTTCAATTTCGTTGTTCTCTTTTACTTACTTTCGTGTTTCTTCCGTTAGCAACTACGTGAGGGTTAAATTTTGGGAAAAACTTTTTCGAACGGGTTTTGCCGTGAACACCGTTGTTTCCGAAAGCCTCTTCTACTGTAACACCGTCGTTCGTCGCTCCGGAACCCTTGAAGGAGCTGCCGATCTGTGTTAGACAAATTTCGTGCGTCGCAGCCCTCCAGGCCGAACATATCGTAGAAGTGGTGGGGCTCGAGATTGGTATTGTACAAACCCTCTGTCTCTTATACGTTACGTTTCATTACGATTAATTATTGGTACCTTTGCTGCCACGTGATGCCGTTTTTCGCTGCCGAAGGCCTTGGTTCCTTAAGAATCTGCGTTTAATTGCATGATTTTATAAATTTTCGTTCTAGTGTCCTTCTGACAGAATTTATTGTACGTTATTTTGTGAGCCATACAGGCCGGTGATTTCGGGTTAGTTGACGCCTTTAGTAAATACTAAATTATTTAACGTAACGAACTTATTTCCGGGCATATTGTTAAGGCCGCCCCTTTACTCGATTGCTGAGCGTTTCGTTCACTTTATTCGGTCACAATTTTGGTTGCGTATTAATAAACCCTTCGTATTCTTATTTTTGGCAATACTGTTACAGTTCATTTTTTTTCATTCCTGTTCTGAATACCCCCTGTATATGCATTGCCAACGTCCAGCCTTCATTTCTGTTCCGAACACGCCCTGTATATGCGAAATTCGACGTGTCGGATTATTCCTTGGACCGCGTCGTTGTACACATTGCAGTCAGTGTAGGAATACCCGTATTTCGCCGGCGTAATTTTTCTTAAACTTTCGTTTTAGCATATTTCCATTAACAGGACCTTCATTTATTTAAACAAATTCATTTTATATACGTAATCCCTCCTTATTTGAGTTCAAAATCGCGTGTATGTGAGGAATTGAACGAATTATAACGAAGTTCTACTTATGGACGTGTATTATGCGTGACCTTTGTCCTTTCAGCCGATTGGTTCCCACCGTTACTAAGAAGGTTCCCCGGAGGTAGGATTAGAAGGTGTCTCGCTTGTTTATAATCGTTCCTTGTTTGTCAGACGAGAAATGTTGCGCCATTGTCAGAACGAAACTTGCCGTCTCTTGGGTCACACTCTCTTTTCGTAAAGATTTTTTTTGTGCGTGCCATTACATCGAAGGGATGTTAGTGCATTTCTACGGCTAATTGCCGACTCTGATTAGACCCAGTTGTGAGACAGGAAAACCGCATGTCCCGTGGTTGTCCCAGCTTCGGTAACAGACCGAGGCTTTTATCGTGAGCTTTTATCGTGAGCTTCTAGCAAAAGCTATCATTAATCCTAGACTTTAATCTGGGACCTATATCAAGAGGTATTTCTCGTTGGGTGCATCGCGAAGTACGGCGTTGGAAGCTCCCTCCCTCGCCCCTCTACGCGGAAGCCGGCACACTACAAAGTGCCGCTGTGACATTGCCGCAAAGACACCGACAAACGAATCGGACATCAAAGGAATAAAGGTCGGAGCGTTATAATTTCTTTTCTTAGTTTTGAGCGATATTTCGCGGAATTTATTTTGATCCATTACTTTGATTTTGCCGCAATAAAACTTGCAACTTATTGCATAACTGCCGGATTTTATATACGTAATCCCTCCTTATTTGAGTTCAAAATCGCGTGTATGTGAGGAATTGAACGAATTATAACGAAGTTCTACTTATGGACGTGTATTATGCGTGACCTTTGTCCTTTCAGCCGATTGGTTCCCACCGTTACTAAGAAGGTTCCCCGGAGGTAGGATTAGAAGGTGTCTCGCTTGTTTATAATCGTTCCTTGTTTGTCAGACGAGAAATGTTGCGCCATTGTCAGAACGAAACTTGCCGTCTCTTGGGTCACACTCTCTTTTCGTAAAGATTTTTTTTGTGCGTGCCATTACATCGAAGGGATGTTAGTGCATTTCTACGGCTAATTGCCGACTCTGATTAGACCCAGTTGTGAGACAGGAAAACCGCATGTCCCGTGGTTGTCCCAGCTTCGGTAACAGACCGAGGCTTTTATCGTGAGCTTTTATCGTGAGCTTCTAGCAAAAGCTATCATTAATCCTAGACTTTAATCTGGGACCTATATCAAGAGGTATTTCTCGTTGGGTGCATCGCGAAGTACGGCGTTGGAAGCTCCCTCCCTCGCCCCTCTACGCGGAAGCCGGCACACTACAAAGTGCCGCTGTGACATTGCCGCAAAGACACCGACAAACGAATCGGACATCAAAGGAATAAAGGTCGGAGCGTTATAATTTCTTTTCTTAGTTTTGAGCGATATTTCGCGGAATTTATTTTGATCCATTACTTTGATTTTGCCGCAATAAAGCTTGCAACTTATTGCATAACTGCCGGTGTAATTTAAATATGATATAAGCAGACGAGCGTTGACGCCTGCAAATAACAGGAGATTGCATCCTTTTGTATTCTGTTGCATTAGCTACGATTTGAATTATTTTAATATAGTTGTGTAGCGATTTCGGATCCGAAAAGTTAGGTAATAACGTATTATGTTTATGGCCTTGTTGTGTACTTAGATCGTTCGACTTGCGTTGAATTTGTTTTATTTGTTTTGTGTTTCTATTAATAAAAGTGTTCATGTTTTGGATGTAACGTGTTTTCTTAATTTTTCACGCGTTTCCTTTTACAAAAAAATTAAGTGGCGCCTGTTTTTGGTTTGGCCTTCGCGTTTTGGTTAGAGAACCCCCCCGTCCCACTGTGCTGGCTGGCAACATTGGAGTAAAGTTTCGCTCCAATGTAAAACTTCTGCCTATCTACGCAGGTAGGTAGCAATACATAGGGTCACCGATAGTTGTGCGATGTGCACCGTGTCTGACAAACACTTACGCCTTGTGGATATTAGATCTGAGGAAATCTCGAGCGCTTTGAACAACGAGTGCAGTTCTAACAGTGTCGCGTTTTTCACCATACTACTTGGAACTTATTCACTAGGTGTCGCCCATTTTCTTTAGGTATCCATTTGTAGCCCACCCCGTCTCCACTGAGCTGGGCATCATTCCGGGTAGGTTTTTTTCAACATCGTCGATTTTTCCCCAGCGTTCGCAACCTGTACAGAGTCAGTGGGTCGACGGCGAAAGTTCACGAGGTTGAGGTGTCTGACTGAAGGGTCTTAACACGTAGCATTGCGAAAAACTCTCGTGATTCAGGTTGTTAAAATATCGGCGCTTCAGTCGCTTAAAGGTTAGCCATTTTGATGCAGCAAGTTGGATTTCTTTAGTGGAAGTGGATGTGATTTGACAATACCGTTGACGTGTGCTTTTCAATTCATAAGAGACTGATTAACGCAGTAGAGTAGGACAAACCGGTATGACATGGTAATTTCATCGAAAACAATTTAAGGGAACTTCCTGTTCGCTAACAATGGTACTGTGCAGTCCTTTTTGATCCACCCTCGTATACACTTTTGAATTTTAATTTAAATCTTCCCGTAGTTTTCGGATCCGAGTCGAAATGAAGCGTAACGGAAATGAATCTGTCTGGATTTTGGATTGAATTTCGACAAGGTCGACGAATGCTTTTGTTATTTGCTACACGTGTGCGCGCGTTCGTTTAAAATTAAATGCAAATGCACGAACATAAAATTTTATTGCCCTGTGATGCACCGTACACATACATAAATATAAAATACGTTTCGATTCTATAGTCAGTGGATTGGACTTGACTGAATCGAGAAAATTTACAAAAATGTGGATATACGTGTACAGTTACTCGCAAAAGTATCCGGACACTTGTGGTTTACCAAAACCGATCTGGTATTTCGCAGTAAAAGTTATAACTAGGGGTACGAATTCAGTCCACCGCTTGCGTACACACATGTTCGTGATTATTAAACAGATGGAAGAGTGGAGGGGGGTTCTCTATCGCAGAAAAACTTCCTCGGGGCCGCTGCTGCGTTGCTGCGTTAGTCGTTGAGACTGACTGAGTCTCAACGACAAACGAGAAGCAACAGCAACAGTCAACAGTCTCAACGACTAACGAGAAGCAGCAGCAACACCAGCAGCAGCAGCAGCCCCGAGGAAGTTCTTCTGCAATGGAGAACGAAACATCGTCAGTAGTAGAAGTACACACATGTTTGTGAGTATTAAACAGATGCAAGAGTGGAGGGTGGGGGTATGCAAAGAGTCGTCGGTGACTATGACTAATGATGAAAAATGATGATTATCGATTGCGACAAGATGGGACGTCGTCAAGTTAGACGCTCGTGGCCCAGTAAGTGGTCCAAATTCGCATCCCTGGTAATAAGTAAGCGGTTTTCGCAACATGCAAACGTGTCACAAAAACTAATTGATATCGCTTGCTTCCGAAATTGTTTGGCATTCATAATTATGTAACACACTTTTTTACGCCCATTAAAGTTTACGCGTCAAATAAAAATTATCGGGTTTTTTTTTTCCTTTGACGAGAGATTAGGAGGTCAAAAATCCCGGTCGATAATAACGCTTGACAGACTACTTTTGATATATCACGTCTGTGAGATGCAAGTAGCACTTCTTTGCGTGCCCCGGGATGGCCCGTTTTATTTTATCTGGAGGGGGAGGGGGCAAAGCCGGACAGTGTTTATTTAATTTCGTTGCGAACGCCCATGCGTGTGGCTTGTAGAGAGATAAACAGATGAAGTCCACGCCGTTTACGTCACGGGAAATACAAACATTTATTTGAGTCCTTCGTTTATTATTAAGATTGCGTGCGAGAAACTGTTAACTTGCGGTTCATGATTGAACACGAACAAGTAGTCAGGAAAGAAATGTAGCAAAAAAGTTTCTATATTGTTATAAACGGATACACATACAACAAACAATGCGATTTACATCGGATGTCCGAAAATACATCAAATACTACTCACGTTGCATTTAGTAGCGACCATTCCCTCACATTGATGATGGACACTTGGACGTTGACTTCGCATGCATTAACCCCACATTCACCTAATTAATTCGAAAACCCACCCTCCCGATGGATATTAGCATACCTTGCCTCCTAAGCTTACGTTCTTAGGACCAATTGATGTCACTGACCGCGTAAGTTTCCGATCCAGTGAGCATCATGTCATGTTAGATCTTTCTGGAGCACAATGGCACAACCAACTGAAATCCCATTCACAATGAATCGAAATCCCAGCTGATTGTCTTGCCGACATCGTGCACTTCATCAGCGGTGCTGACCCCTGCGACAAGTCACACACGATATCGTATACTGGTGCACGGTATGACCCCCTGCAGTGCCCCGGATCAGCGGCATCAGGACGATATTCGCTATGTCAGAATAACTCCAGTCAGTGATCATCCCGCATTGGTACTTGCGGCTTTGAAAATAATGGAGCTTAGAAGGGTGCGTTCAATGTAAACAAATTGAAGCAAGCCCGGGCGAACGGCGGGAGTAATTGCCGGATACTCACTTACTCCCTACATAAGTTACGCTCGGCAGTTTTGATTCTAGCAATAAGTGAGACGCAAACCCACCCCCAATCATCTCATTACGCACGCAGGTGATACGCTACGACCGTATTTAAAAGACGACGCCCCGTTTGATGCATGATAGCCGATGATGGATAGGGATAACTACTTTCTTTACTGTTCCTTTTACTATTCCACAACCAGAAGGAATGCATGTACCCCATGTTTTAGGACAGATTGTTCAATTTCATGCTCTTGTCACGCTAAAGGAATTCTTCTTCTCTCACGCACGCTATCTGAAAGAGAAATTGATGAAATTATATGAAGGACCAAGCAATGAACAATAAAAGGACGAAGACAAGGAAATTTCTTCCCCCCCCACCCCAAAATGAAACGAGCTTTTGGAAACTATGCACAGAAACACTCATAGTCAATGTCCTTGCGAATTAATTCCGAACGCCCGCTTTTTTTTTAAATGACTAATTAAACTCCTCAAGAATTTTTAATGTCTGCACACGCTCGTTCGGCATGCCGAAATCGGGGGGGGCCCCCCAATCGTGAACGCTCTTTGCGTCACCGGTTGGTTCACGCGAGCGTTTGTCATTGGGGTAATTGACTTGGCATGTGGGCGCTCAAAATTCGAACTGGGAGCAAGGTTAAAGCTAGCACGTCCCATTGCGATTAGCATGCAAAAATTCCGACATTAAAACCTAATGTATTCCGAACCGGAATACAAAAAAAGCAGCGCAGTAACCTTTACGTTCTAAATTCGAACTTTTGTTCGAATTAGAATCCATCTACTTACTAAGCGGTGTCCTGATACATTTGGACAAGGGTGTACGAGTCAATTTTGCAATGAAACCGATCAGACGTGCAATAAATTACGAAATTAGGTTTTAATGCGGCGAGCACGTCTCTATCAGAGCGGAGAAACGTCGTGGGCGTAATTTCTTTACTTAAAAAATTTGATAACGCCGCCGGCCGCTTACGTACGTACACACACGACGCAAAATACTAAGCCAATATTTGCCGCTCGGAATGTGCACCTGATTTTTTTTTTCCGTAGTTATATAATTCGTACGTCCTTGCTTTTATAAATCAACAGATTAATTTAAAAAAAAAAAAAAAAGATTCCAAGTAGATTTCGCTTTTAATTCCCCCGGATTATACACGTACATACAAAAAAAAAAATTGACCATTAGGCAATCATGAAATAATTACGACTGGGATTCATGGGGGGGTCTTATTTGGCTTTAAAAACAAATGCGAACGCAAATATTGTCATTGTTAGGGGGATCAATCAAAATCCGTCGTGTTTGTTTGGGGGAGGGGGAGAGGAGGGAATTTCGACTTCTTCGTTTTTTAAATTATTAAAGGGGGCTTAATCGCCTGACACGGTAATGACCCCGCGTGGCTTATCTTATCTTCGCGGAATTTTTTCCGACACACCGGATTTTTTGCGCCTGATTTTTTTCTTTCTGCGAGACGTGACGCAATTTCGCGCGCGTTTCGCGAAACCTTTCGGCGCGGACCGGAAGCGAAGGGCGGAAATTAGTTTCGGACGTTTTCTTTTCGGCAACTCGACGCGTAACTTTATTCAACGCAATTTTCAACAAGCAAATAAATAAACGGATAAATAACGCTCTGGTAACGGATTAACGAACGCGGGGTCGACGTAGGAACCAAACCACCTCGGGGTTGCTTGTTCAACGGCTGGCTCTGATGGCGCCGATAGATGTGCGGTGGCTTCCGACAATAAGTTGCACGGAGGAGTATGTGTATTGCTCCGGACAAGTAATACACGGAAGGCTTTGGATGTGCTTCCGACAATGGTTTGCATACAAGAGCGTCAAGGAATGCACGGGAGGCTTTGGATGTGCACGGAAGGGTTATGTGTGTTGCTCCTGACAATTAATGCACGGAAGGCTTCCAATGAGTGTTCCCGACACTTGAGTGCACAGGATCAACTCGATCTGTGCTCTCGGTTTTATAGGGCCTTTTCGTAACGGGGGTGAAGTAACTCTGCTTTATTGGTCTAAAACCAACATCACCAATCACCAACATGCTCGCGAAATCACCATACACGTCCCAACATGTTCGATGCTCGGTACATGTTGGTAGGGATCAGCAAGCCGCACAACGAGCACAGCATTCCAACCGCCAACTATGTTCGACGTTCTCACACACCTTCAAGCATGTTCGCCGAGCCAGCTTCCAACTACTTTTACCAACATGCTCGCCCAACATGCTCGAGCGTGTATGGGGGGTTTAAGGGTGAAACGAACCGCCGATGATCAAAACTGTATGCCATTCGTCGGGAGGCAGTCTTCTGGTGTTTTGTTGTCACCTGTCATCATGATGTGTTTCGTTGGTGGCCGGGCAACGTGCGAGCCCCCTCAGTTTTTAGCCTTTGAGGATCGTTGCTGATCTTAAGTTAAAAAAAAGTTTTGATGATTATGTGCAGAGAGGTGGCGCAACCACACGTAGTCGGCCAGCTGACTCGACGAAACGCCGCGCCATCGCGAGGTTCATTATGTGTCCGTATATGGTCCGCTATGCGTTGCAGTGTTAAGCTGGGGTTTCCTAGGACCGACGTTCGCTCTAAACAAAAACAATGAAAAACGAGCGAAGTCTAGGAAACCACCATCATTTAATTTTTCGATTTTGATCAGAGCGGACGTCGCGTCGGTAGCGGTCAGTTTTGGGCCCGACCGACTGTCCTAGCAAACCCTAGCTTTATGTAGATGCGCCCATAGGTTCTTGCCTAAGGGCGCATATTATGGTAATCCGACCCTGACTATAGCCGGAAGAATATTCACCTTGACTTGGATTTGTTTTACTTGGATGATCAAATTCAATGTGCATCTCCACCATCTCTTGAACGTCGCGTTATGTAGAAGGTTGCCGACGAAAATAATGAATTCGTTATTATAGTGTCGGTGTCGGCGCATCATTTCCCGGTCACTGAAACAATTGCTACAACACTTGCTACGTACGAGTAGTACCTACATAAATCTTATTACATGATTTTTCAAATCCATTATAAAGTAAAAATACCCATTCTTTCAAACGGTGCCAATGTCAGTCAGTCAGATTCTCCGAACGAAAAAAAAAACACGTTGCATAACTCGTACGTGTTTTTCTCTCAAAAATAAACGCCGCTAAATATACTCACGTCCCGCATCATCATATCTTACGTGTTTTTTTTTTTTGCTCTCAGGATGACGATTTAGTCACAGGGCGAAACTCAAGATGGTTCAGGGAATCCTCAGGATCTACGCGAACCACCTCCGCTCGACCTTCGTCGACCAGCAGACCAGGTTCTCCACCAGAGGCAACGTGCGATGGCTGTCGACGCACGTGTCCATAAGGCTGCTGCAGAAGGAAGCTCCGAAAACCGAAAAGCCCATCCAGGGAATCCCCTACGCTAAACTGTCCATAGGCGTACCGAAAGAAACATGGAAAAACGAAAGAAGGTACACACGTAGCCCCTCCCCCCCTCCTCACTCTAGGCGGGTTTGACTTTTAGGGTGGCTCTAACTCCGGCGGTGACCGCGCTCTTGGTCAAGAAGGGCTTCGCCGTGAACGTGGAGAAGGACGCGGGAGTCGAGGCGAAATTCAGAAACGAGGAGTACGAGAAGGCAGGGGCCAAATTGGTCGACACACAAAGCGCTTTCCACTCAGGTTCTCCCCCCCCCCCGCCCGTCACACTTTAGACCTCATACATTGTCTATCGTTTTGCAGACATCGTCTTGAAAATCCGTCAACCCCAAGAGAAGGAAGTCGATTACCTCAAGGAAAACACTACGCTTATTTCATTCCTCTACCCCGCCCAGAACCAATCCCTCGTGGATAAATTGGCCGCGAAAAAAATCAATGCATTTGGTAAGTTGGGGGGTGGGGGGTGGGGGTGCGACCCCTAATCAATCAAATCAAATGTTTTCAGCAATGGATTGCATTCCCCGCATTTCGAGAGCGCAGGTCTTCGACGCGCTGAGTTCCATGGCGAACGTTTCCGGTTATAGGGCCGTGGTCGAAGCAGCTAACTACTTTCCAAGATTTTTCTCAGGTATTTCCCGTCGATGCCACCCCGTCGAGACTCGACCAATGGCACTTGCGTTATTTCAGGTCAGATCACGGCGGCGGGAAAAGTACCGCCCGCCAAAATCCTCGTCATTGGCGGAGGCGTCGCGGGGTTAGCCGCGATCGGCCAAGCCAAGAGCATGGGGGCCATCGTGCGCGCCTTCGATACCCGCTCGGTGGTCAAAGAACAGGTCGAATCGATGGGGGCCGAATTTTTGACGGTGACCATTGAAGAAGAGGGCGGAGGTGCCGGCGGGTACAGCAAAGAAATGTCCAAGGAATTCATCGACGCCGAACACGCCCTGTTCGCGAAGCAATGCAAGGAGGTGGACATCATCATTTCCACCGCGCTCATTCCAGGCAAAAAAGCTCCCGTTTTGATATTAAAGGTTGCGCCACCCAAATTTTTAAATCTTGGTTTAGACTAATCGCGACTTAACCACAGGAACACATCGAATCGATGAAGCCGGGTAGCGTAGTGGTGGATTTGGCGGCCGAAGCCGGGGGAAACATCGAAACCACAAGGCCGGGGCACGTCTACCAATTCAACGACGTCACACACATCGGCCTCACGGACCTATCCAGTCGACTGCCCACGCAGAGCTCCACCCTCTACGCCAATAACATATCCAAGTTTTTGTTGTCCATAGGTGCGTATGGTATTTTTTGAGGGGGGTGGAAGGAAACACGCGGTGATTAATTTTAGGCGAGCAGAACCACTTCAACATTAACCTCGAAGACGAGGTCGTCCGCGGCAGTATAATCCTCGACAAGGGAAATTTACTTTGGCCACCCCCAAAACCGGTAGGCCCCCCAGCAACTGCACCGGTGCCTACCACACCGACAGCAGTGAAACCTCCTGTGGACCCCCACGTCGCCAACCCTTTCATGGCCACATTCAAAGATGCCCTAGTTTATGGCTCAGGTAACCAATGAAATTACCTGAGGGTCATCATGATGATGTTTAACCGTTTTTTTTTTCAGGTGTGGGTGGTATCTTAGGTTTAGGTATGATCTCACCAAACGCGGCGTTCACTTCTATGCTGACGACGTTCGGCCTGGCTGGCATCGTTGGGTACCATACCGTTTGGGGCGTAACCCCCGCTCTTCACTCGCCGCTCATGTCCGTCACCAACGCCATCTCTGGTATCACCGCCGTCGGTGGTATGCTGCTTATGGACGGTGGTTACTATCCCACAAATTCAGTTGAGGTAAAATTCTACCTTCCCCCCCCCCAATCTTACCTTTTCCCAGAACACTAGATTTTGAACGAAATGCTTTGATGCTCTGGCACCTCCTCCGCTCTTGCTCACGGTCTAACCGACCTATCGCTGCCGCGACCTCGATAGGCCCTTGAATCTGAGGAGGTTCCGCCAGAGTTGGCTTGCTTTAAAAAGAAATGCTTTTCCCCTTCAACAGAGATCACGATCACCTTACAGGTAAAAACCAGAACATTAGACTTTGAACGAGGCGATTTGATGTCTCTGGCACCTCCTCCGATCTCACTCAAAAATGTAAAAGGTCACGGTCTAACCGACCTATACTTACCGCGACCTCAATAGGGTCTTGAGTCAGAGGAGGTTCCACCAGAATCGGCTTGCTTAAAAAAAATGCTTTTCACCTTCGATAGAGCTCATAACCACCTTACAGGTAAAAACTTCCATGATAAAAAAATCTATGTGTGGCTTCAGTTGAGGTAAAGTTCTAACCCCCCCTTACTCCAATCTGACCTCGATAGGGCCTTGGTGCCACCAGAATCGGCTTGCTTCACCTTCATCAGAGATCATAACCACCTTACAGGTAAAAACTCCCGTGACAAAAAAGTCAATGTGTGACTTGCGTTACAGGGTTTGGCCGCGGCGGCCGCGTTCGTCTCCTTCATCAACGTCTTCGGCGGTTTCCTCGTCACCAAACGCATGTTGGACATGTTCAAAAGGTAAACGCCTTCGTTTCCGCCGCGGCGTTTTCAACTCTGTTTTGTTTGCGTCGCAGGCCGGAAGATCCACCGGAATACAACTCCCTGTACGGTATACCCGCCGCCATTTTCTTAGGCGCGTACGGTTGGGCGGCCCTCCAGAACATGCCGGAAATCCACCAGGCCGCCTATTTGGCCTCGTCGCTGTGCTGCGTGGGGGCCCTCGCGGGTCTCAGCTCGCAGAAGACCTCCAGATTGGGGAATAATTTGGGCATGGTGAGGAATTTGCTTAACCCCCGCTGATTTTAACAAGCGCAAGTTTTCAGATTGGTGTCTCGGGTGGTATCGCCGCCACGTTAGGCCACATGGCGCCCAGTGCTGAGGTCGTCGCGCAAATGGCGGCTTGCTTACTCGCAGGGGGCAGTATAGGTACCTTCATCGCGAAGAAGATCCAAATTAGCGACCTTCCACAACTAGTAGCAGCATTCCACAGGTACTCACCAGTTGCATTCGTTAACCCAACTCTTTTTTCATCCTCACTTGCGCAGCTTGGTAGGTTTGGCCGCCGTTTTGACTTGCGTCGCCACCTTCATTCACGACGTCCCGCACTTTGCTACGGATCCCGCGGCGAACGTCGTTAAAACAGCGCTCTTCTTAGGCACCTACATAGGAGGGGTGACGTTCAGGTAAGTAGGGGGTGTGCCGAAGGCACAAACGGAGAATTTCACCGTCGCCATTTTTAGTGGTTCGCTCATTGCGTACGGCAAGCTGCAAGGCTTCCTCAAGTCCAACCCGCTCCTGCTCCCTGGAAGGCACGCCCTGAACACCGCCCTGCTTTTGGGGAACGTCGGGGCCGGCGCGTATTTATTCTACGATCCAACTTTAATCGGTGGATTGGGGGCCCTAGGGACCACAGCGGCTCTAAGCGCCACCATGGGGGTTACCTTGACGGCGGCCATTGGAGGTTATATTAAAATAAGGCGGCGTGTAACTTGGGGCAAAGTCAAACGGAAATTATTTGGTAGGTGCTGACATGCCGGTCGTCATCACGGTCCTCAACAGCTACTCCGGATGGGCCCTCTGCGCCGAAGGCTTCATGCTTAACAACAACCTCATGACCGTGGTGGGGGCCCTCATCGGGTCTTCCGGTGCCATCCTCTCTTATATCATGTGCAAGGCGATGAACAGGTCGCTACCGAACGTCATCTTGGGTGGTTACGGCACGTCGAGCACCGGTACCGGCAAGCCCATGGAGATCACCGGCACGCACACCGAGATTAACCTAGACGGCGCGGTCGATCTGATCAAGAACGCGCGCAACATCATCATAGTACCGGGGTACGGCCTGTGCGTGGCCAAGGCGCAGTACCCAATCGCTGAGATGGTCGCCTACCTCAAGAAACTGGGAAAACACGTTCGCTTCGCCATTCACCCCGTCGCTGGTGAGTTTGAATTTTTTTTTGGTGTGGGGGGGGGCGTAATCGGAAGCAATTTGTGTTTTAGGCCGTATGCCCGGTCAACTCAACGTGTTATTGGCGGAAGCCGGCGTGCCATACGACGACGTGCTGGAGATGGACGAAATCAACGACGACTTCCCGGAAACGGATTTGACCCTCGTCATCGGCGCCAACGATACCGTCAACAGCGCGGCCATTGAAGACCCCAACTCGATTATCGCCGGTATGCCGGTCCTTAACGTCTGGAAATCCGAACAGGTACTTTTTGAATGAAGACTTCTTCTGGTTTCCGAATGTACCGCGCCAGGATACATCCGGAAGCTAAAAGCAGGTGGTTTACTACCGACTGGGTACTTACAGGTCATAGTAATGAAGAGATCGCTGGGTGTGGGCTACGCGGCCGTCGACAACCCCATTTTCTACAAACCAAACACCGCCATGTTGCTGGGAGATGCCAAGAAGACGTGCGATGCGCTGTTAGGCAAGGTCAAGTCGGCCGACGGGGCATAAACTCAACGCCTACAAAAAGTACACCCTCTATTTTTCTACGACGCAAGCGCTGCTCAAAGTATCCGTAAGAATTCATCATCATCACCACCACCACCACCACCACATCAAGATCGACTAATTTCGACGGTGTGATCGTCACCGTCCTTGTATGTTGTATGTCTTAGCTAATGCAATTGTTTTAGTGATAATTAAGTAAATTTTAAACTGTCATTGCTAGGGAATTTTCTGCGTTTTCTGTTGAACTCATGATATTAATACGTTCGTTTCGTTCCGAAGGCGCGCGCACGCGCGCGCCTCAGTTCGTTCAGATCGCCCTCGAGGTTGTTCCTAGGAAATATTAAGCTAAGTATTGAAATGTGTAAATAAAACAAAACGTTTGAAGAAACTTGAAGAATATATTTATAAGTACAGTCTGTGATTTAAATTACCTTCCGCCGAATTCCATCCGTCGGGTCAACGTCACGATGACAACCGTCGGAGCAACGCAACGATGACTATCGCCGGGGCAATACAACGTCACGACGACTATCGCTGGGACAACACAACGTCACGATGACTATCGCTGGGGCAACACAACGTCGGGATGACTATCGCTAGGGCAACACAACGTCGCGATGATTATCGCTGGGGCAACACAACGTCGCGATGATTATCACTGGGGCAACACAACGTCGCGATGACTATCGCTAGGGCAAGCAAAAAGTACCACCGCCCCTCTGTGAATAAAAACGCAACTACGCTTTCGATTGGCGCCCAACAAACAGGGTAACGGATTTCATCAGTTGCGAACGGCTGCCGCCGGGGTAAGTGCGGGTACGGTCACCCCTCAACGTATAAGACGCGACCGCGCTCGCCTTTGATTATCGGCGGGCAGGTAAACGGTGCTATGTCACCCACCCCCACCGCAGAGATGGGTACCTTGCTAATGCTTGCCACCATAACTGATAGCTCTACCAGTTTGATTTCAAAAAGCTTGCAATCTGGTTCGAAGGACCAAAAAATACGATGTGTTGCATTTTGAAAATTGGTGTAAGGTTTCCTCCTTGAAAAAATAATTTTCCATTCCATATTTTGGTTTTGCAGTGGAACGGAGTTCGTTCCTTAGCGCGCCTGGACATTTATGTCGGTCAAACTGGTATAGAAGTTTATGTGTCAGAATAAACGAACACCTGAGATCGGTGTGTTAGTTTAGATGAATTGAATTTCACCTTCACCAAACAGCTTTCTGATAACTCGCAAGACGACTTTGATTCATCACTAACTTGCCAAGAGACGGCGCTCTTAACGCTTCTAAAATTTAGAAATTTGGATGATGGATATTATTAGCGAACGGAGTTTTCCACATTGATAAATTTTTTTAAAGATTAAAATTCATATTTTTTGTCTGAACTCAGCTTAACTTGCTGATCGAAAATCTTGCAATCCGGTTCGAAGGACCAGGAAATTTGCAATAGAGTTCAACTAAATAGAGTATATGAAGAAGAAAAAATAAATTATTAAATTAAATTGAACATGCGTTTTTTTTTCTCGCATTGCTGTAATTTTTTTACAGAAATCATGTGTTTGAAATTCTCTTTTAAAACAGGTGATAACATGCAATCTTGGCTAAAGTCTGGACTGATGTGCTTCTTACCTTCCGTCGCCGAGCTGCTTCTTGCGCAAAGAATCTTGTAATCCAGCTCGAAGGACCAATAACGTCGAGTAACTTATTTTTTCTTTTTTTATCGCAAAAAGAAGATTGCAGGAAAATGTGTTCGAACTTACGAAATCCTATCCTAACGGGAGGAGTAACTTACAAGTTTCACAGCCACATCTGAACTCCCTCTCTTGATATTTGAATTGGCTTCCGGTTGGAACCGCGTCACGTTGACTTCTACTGCCGAAGTTTCGTTCTCCATTGCACAATAACTTCCTCAGGATTGTTGCTGCTGCTTCTCGTTACTCGTAGAGTCGGAATTTACATCATACGCAAGTCGTGGGTGGTCCTTCGAACCGAATTTCAACATTTTTGATAAAAAAAACAAAGGGCATTTTTCACCCGATAAAATAATAAAAATTGATTATGAAACAAAAATATGGTGTCTAGTGTGTAGGTGCATTTTGTTTGTAACGATTGCTTTGGAGTTTAATAGAAACTCATTTTCTTCAAGTCGATCGGTTTTCGTCTATTTGAACTCACTTTCTTTACTGCTCTCGAGTTCGCATCAAATTAATGCCGTGGTCCTTCGAGCCGGATCTGTTTCAAAATTTAATGTTTATATTTTGAATTAAAGAGTATTTCTCCGAATTTAAGCAAGAAATTATCAGTCGTACGTTTTTATCGTTTTTTCTTTAACTAAAAAAATAATTCTTTGTTTTTCATTTCAAAGAAAAAAAATCCCTTTCATATCCGAGCGTAAACAAAAGACGACCACGGCCGTTTGTATTTCCCCTTTTCTTCCCATCTTAAACAAAAAACATACGGGGGCCTTTCATACATTTCACCAATTTCAATGAATGCCGTGGTCCTTCGAGCCGGATCTGTTTCAGAGTTTAGTGTTTATATTTTGAATTTCAAAAAATGAATATTTTTCTCCTTTTTTCTCCGAATTTAAGCAAAAAATTATCAGTACGTAAGTTTCAACATTTTATTTTATTTTTTCTTTTTTTCATTTCAAAGAAAAAATGTTCCCTTCCATATCTGAGCGTAAATAAAAGACGACCACGGCCGCTTTTCTTTCTATCGCAACCTCAACCAACCCTGATCGTCTTTTGTTTCCTTGGCATTAAAAACTTTGTTTTTATCTTTTCGACTAGAAACAAAAATTTTCTTTCTCCATTTCTTTTTCTTTCTGTATATAAACAAAAGACGTCAAAAAAAAAGAAATTTTCCAAATTTTTCTTGCCGTCAAGAACCTAATTGTCGTATTTTGTTCCTCGGTTCTAAACCCAGATAAAAAAAATTGATTCCTTTTTTGTTAATCTCGGAACAGAAAACAAATGAAGATCGACGATTCTCACAATTATCTGTCAATTTCACCACGTTCAAGTGAAAGGCGATTTCAGGTTTCAATATTGGTTCAATTGATTAAAAAAATTATATTGTCGTGATACAACTCTTAATAATTTATTTTTTTAATGTTTGCTCGCCCTTTCACTATCCAATCCTACACGAACCGAAGTCTGAACAGATTAGTTTGAAGCCATGAGCCAATTAATGAATTTTTCTCAGTACACGGACCGAGGTCGAAAGAATTCAATTGTTACCTACGCCGTTCCGCGGACCTTTAGTTATTATTAATTTTAAGTTATTTTATTATTGTATCAATCGTAGATTAATTATTTCTCATGCGGACACGGCTAGGCACATAATTAATAACACACATTCAACTTTATCGCTCGCAGCATCACGTTGCGATTTACATTGTAATAATAGACAAAGGATAGTTTCCAAACGTCAGCCAATCACCGCCCACGATTAATTAAGTTCGAATAACTTTTAATTGTATCGTCAGAATGACTTGAAACTTTACAGATATATTCAGAGTAGTACCCGAAACAATCCTACCAAAATTCATCCCGATCCTACCGCTAAAAAAATTGTTACGTGACCGGGAAGCACTCCCGCGCTTCCGTCGCAATTTCAGGCGTTTCCGCCCGTTGGATTTCGCCGGGCGCGACATCAAATTAAAGCCCGCGAAAAGCGCTATCCAATGACATAAAGAAAACCCTGGGTCAGCGGGAAAATAAAAAAGTTTTCTTTGTTTAAACATTTCAACCCCAAGTGACTCAGGGGATTATGACGTCAGAAGCGGACACCCGACCGAGCCGGTTCCAGGAAACACCCTCAGTCGACCGAACAAAAGGGCCCGCGTCCGTTCACTCGCTCTCAGATCCTCCGGGATCATTGACGGGACGGAGTAGGCAGATCGAGGCCGTCCCCAACGCTCCTTTACCTACCTACCCTTATTCCTTGCAATTAACGCGGATCGAAACTCTGCCCGCCGGCGGAATCGATCTTGATAAATTGTGTTTTCTGTTAACTGTACATTCCTTTAATATACGTGTTTGTTTTTTCTGCTAACTAGTGTTCACCCCTTTATTGTCCCTCACCCCGAGAAGCGCGGAGCTAGCCGGACACCCCAGGATCCGCTTCCGGGTTTCGAGGAGCGCCGTTCGGACGATCCGGAACCGCCGAGGAACCAACGCCACCGCTAAGGCAATCGCTCCGTCAACTCACCGGCCTTCCGCCAATCGTCCACGACACGGTGGTAACACAATTCATAATTAGGCCAATGAGGATGCAGTTTTGTGAATACTCGAGCCGTAGTCAGAACGAATCACGTTGAAGTGAAAATGCAAATCAATTAGACGATTTCACGTTTCAGTATTTATTGAATTGATTAAAAAATTTATATTGTCGTGCTACAACTTTTAATAATTCCTTTTTTTTAATGCTTGCTCGCCCTTTCACTACCCATTCATACACGGACCGAGGTCTGAACAGATTAGGTCGAAGCCACGGTCTGAAGAGCCAATTAATGAATTTTTCTCAACACACGGACCGAGGTCGAAAGAATTCAATTCATAATTAGGCCAATGAGGATACAGTTTTGTGAATAGTCGAGCCGTAGTAAGAACGTACCACGTTAAAGTTAAAACGCAAATCAATTAGACGGTTTCAGGTTTCAATATTCATTCAATTTTTTAAAGCACCGCAGAAAATGTTTCGTTTTCTCTTTCACCTAATCGCATTTTTGTTTCAGTTCTCTTTTGTCGTTTTTGTTTTTAAATTATAAATTATTATATTAATTAACAAATGACCTCAACCAACCCTGATCATCTTTTGTTTTGTTTTGAATGGAAATTTACAGCAACAAAAATTCCATCGTATTTTTTTTTTTAACTTAAACAGTAAACTTTTTTTTAAAACTCGCTCATTCGAGGGGGCCTTCCAGGTCCGGCCCTAATGTACACGAGAGCGGAATATATTTTTTTGTGAAGGGGCCCGCACCGCGATTTTGGGGCACCCATTTCGGGGGCACTACGGTAATATTACGCATCCTTCCTCGACCACGACACCTGTCGCCTATTTCACGACTGGCAACAACGCCATCTTCCGTGAAGAAGCGTACACCTTGACGTTTACCTACCGGTTCTACATTTTCTCGTTCATCTCCTAGCAAATACTTCGTACAAAAAATATCCCCGAAACCTACGCTTCCGTTACCAGCTGATGAATGCGTGATGTCTACATCGTGTCAAGGTCACGATGTGATGTAGTAATTTTTAATAAATCGATTTATTTATTTGAGAGACACAGTTCGCTAGCTACCTGGCACGACGTGCTGCCCCACGTTGGGCGCCAATTTTTTCCTCCTACTTCGTCGTACCTCCGCAGAGTAAAAACAGTAAACACAAGAAAACAGAACTAGACTAAACAAATGAAACGCTCTCGTTCTAATTTTGTATAGTTCATATATTGTCTTAAGTATTGTTTGGTTAAGAAGTGTTTAAAACTACAGTCCGAGGGAGTTACGCGCTAATAATAATAATAATAATAATAACACACGGCCGTATCCTATGGGCAGACTAACTGTAAGAAGTAAGAGTGGTCTCGAAATAAATAGTCCTAAAAAAATTACGACTACGCATATATTACACAGCTTAATACAAGTAGTATTATCGGGACACCTTTGTACTTTAATCGTTCCAGCGGCCGCGCGATCAAATAAATACGAAGAGGAGGACAGGATAGAAAATGTACAACGGCAACCGGCCGTACAAACTAAGTAAAGTACAAACGTGAAACAAAAAAATTTCTCCTTCCAAAAAAAAAAAAATAGACAAGAACGAAGTGGTAACCGATGGTATTTTTTTTCTTCTACAAAAAAGCAAGTTCTTTGTACTCTCTCTCTCTCACAAATGCGGAAAAACGTGGTGTTTGTGTGGGGGGCGGTAGCGGCAACGGCGGCGGCGGCGGCAGTGGAAATTTTGAATAATTTTGAACACAGCTATGTCGAACTTCGTATAAAAACTTGTTGCTTCGGAACTTATGTGGCCTTGAGCGTTTTCATCAAGCCGTCGGTCGACAGGGACTTCGGTCTTTCGATGGGGAGACCTAACGCGCGATCCCAAATCAACGACGCCAACACACCCAGAGCCCTGGACACTCCGAACAGGACCGTGTAGTAATTGGATTCCTTGAGACCGTAATACTGGCGAAAGGAAAAACAAATTAACAACACCCGAAAGCATTCCTCCAAGAGGAAGCGGGTACCTGAAGCAGGACGCCGGAGTGGGCGTCGACGTTGGGCCAAGGATTCTTTACCTTCCCGAGCTCCAAAAGGATCGGTGGGACCACCTTGAAGACATCGGATACCAGCTGCAAAAAGCATGGGTCGTTTTGAACCGTTAACACTGGGAGTGGGGGGGGGTACAACAAACCTTGAACAGTGGGTCGTTTGGTAAATGCTTAAGCGCGAACTCTCTCTGGCATGTATAACGGGGGTCAGTCTTTCTGAGCACAGCGTGGCCGTAACCGGGGACGACCTGGCCTGATTTCAACGTCTTCCAGATGAAGTCCTTCAGCTGTTCCTCTGTGTAGTTGTCGCCGACGGACTGGCGAAGTTTATCAAGCCAAAGGAGCACCTAAAACAGTTCACTACAATAACATTCAAGGACTCGCAAGTGCAACCTACTTCTTGATTCGCGAGACCGTGGAGTGGACCGGCAAGGCCGTTCAAGCCCGCGGAGAACGACAGGTAGGGGTCGCTCAGAGCCGAACCGACTAAGTGAGTCGTATGGGCCGAAACGTTGCCGCCCTCGTGGTCACTGCAAACAAACCAAATGCTTCCTCCTCTTCTCCCATCGCAACTTAATTAATTACGTACCTGTGGATGGTGAGGTACAGCCTCATCAACTCGATGAAATCCGGGTTGTCGAAGCCGAGCATCGTGGTGAAATTGTAGCTCCAATCCTTGGAGGTGTCGATGGCCCCGATGCCCGAACCGTCCTTGTACGTGTTGCGGTAAATGGTGGCGGCGATCACCGGAAGCTTCGCGATCAAATCCATGCTGTCTTCGTAGACGTACTGAAAACGGGGGAGTTAAACTGATCGGGTTTCACCTCCTGCGTGAACGGTCTCACCTCCCAGTACTTAGTCTTGTGGACTCCGGACGAGTAAGCCTTGACGAATCTGCTTTCGCTGTTGAGGGCGGTCACGGCGGCGGAGAATTGCGACATGGGGTGGACAGTGTTTGGTAAGTTGTTGAGTAACGTGACCACGTGCGGGGGTAACTCGGCGCGATCCGCCCACTCCTTGGATACCGCTTTTACCTGCGACAGTTTCACCCTGACCGAAGGTGGACGGGGGTATTTCGGGCGAACCTACCTGATCGACTGTGGGCACATCGCCGGTGACTAGGAGCCAGAAAAGGCCTTCGGGAAGAGGTTCGCTGCCGCCGTCCGCTTTCGGCAGTAGCTTCTGGCATTCCGGTATGGACAACCCCCGGAATCGAATGCCCTCGTCCGGATCGAGGACTGACGTTTCCGTAACCAAACCTTTGATGCCCCTCATACCACCATACATCTATAAATCATTAGAAGATAAGACAGGCATTGAGACGAACTCCCCCCACACACTTATTGCTATAATTAAAATTGCCCTTCGGGAAATAAGTAAGTATGAGGGAGCAATTACTCCCGCCGTTTGCCCGCGCTTACTCGAATTTATTTACTCTGAAGAAGGGAGATAGTTAAGTACAATACAACGCATCCGTCTAAGTCACGGTTGAAGATAAGGCAGGTATCCAGACGAACCCGGGCCATGCTCCGAGATCGCTATTCCGAGTCTGAGCCCGCGGAGGCGACGGCGCCAATGATGACAAAGCTTTTGGAATGTCGTACGCCGTCCAGATCTCGTTGAATACCTCCCGGTATAACGCCCCGCGACGCCGGCTTGATTTCCGTCGTGTTGGCTCCGTGGTACCGGTGGTGGAGAGACGACTGGATTTACGGTGTGCAATCCCTGGCGGGTCTAGAGCGACTGGAACTACCCTGACCTTTCGGCAGCAGTGCTAGCCCAGCGTTTGTCCAGTCCAACCTTTCGGCAACAGCGTTCAGTGCCATCCAGGCACGCTTTATATAGGTCCTTAATTATCCGGTGTTCCTGGAACGCACGGCCGGGCTCCGCTTCTGACGTCACGGGTTTAATGCGTTTAAACGCGCAGGTGTTTAATGACGCGCTTCTCGCGTGGCCTCAACGCTACATAATTAATATTAATGAAAGAAGAGCGATTGGTACCGCGACAAATCGGGCTACGACCAACATAGGGCCGCGCCGGGTTTGGGCAAGTTTACTTTAATTCTTAATTGGCGGTTAAAGCCTCCTTTCGCCTTACGAACTGAGGAAACGCAGAAAATCGCGATGAAGGGTGTAAGAACTTCTCCCCATGATACTCACACGTACTAGGTGGGGGACTCAAACCCGCACTTAGGAGCTTTCAACTCGCTTTTGCGTTTATTTAAAGAAGCCATTTGACCAATCTTTAAATTTCGACCTGGGGGGGGGACGTCCCCCGGAAAAATAAAGGCGTTTCTAGAGGTTTTCTTCGGTCTAAATCTAGAAGAAGGCAGAGGAGCCTTTTATAATCCCTAAAAGCAATTTCTAGATGAATCCTTCAGACTACTCAAACGGCCAGGCAGCGGCTGCGGTGATGAATTGAGGGGGTTGGGCACTTTTCGAGAGTTTCTAGGCACTTGAGCTTCAAAAATCCCCGAAACGGCCCAAATTCGGAAAGTAGGCACGTAGTGGTCGGTATTTTTTAACGGCGCGAGGTCATGGATGAGAACAGGTTCTGAAAATTGCGATTTTTTCAAAAACGCGACGTCAGAATTTTCTAAAACTCGCACAATCGCGAGGACCTCCCTTCGTCTAAGTAACCTCCAAGCTAGGTCCGGCCTCATTCCTTAAGAGACGGAATATAAGTTTTTGATGGGACTTGTGTCGCGACTTTTTCACTTTTTCGCGATTTTTTCAAAAAAGCAACGCCAGAATTTTTTTAAACTCGCTAATCGCGAGGACCTCCCTTCGCTTACTTACTCTCGCGGCCAGGTCCGGCCCTGTTCTATAAGAGATGGAATATGAAGGACCTCTATCGCGATTTTTCAGTTTTTCAAAAGCGCGACGCCAGAATTTTTTTAAACTCGCCCAATCCCGATGACCCCTCTTCGCCCACTTACTCTAGCAGCCAGATCCAGCCCTGTTCTACAAGAGGCGGAATATAATTTTTTTACGGGACCTTTGCAGCGACTTTTCACTTTTTCGCGATTTTTTCAAAAACGCGACATCAGAATTTTTTAAAACTCGCTCACCCGCGAGGACCTTCCTTCATCTACTTACTAAAGCAGCCAAGTCCGACCCTGTTCTATAAGAGATGGGATACGAAGGGTCCATGTCGCGATTTTTCAGTTTCTTACGATTTTTTCAAAAACGCGACGCCAGATTTTTTTTAAACTCACTCAATCGCGAGAACCTCCCTTCGCCTACTTACTCACGCAGCCAGGTCTGGCCTTGCTTCATAAGAGATGGAATATGAAGGGGCCTGTGTCGGATTTTTCTTACTTTTTCGCGATTTTTTCAAAAACGCGACGACAGAATTTTTTAAAACTCCCTCATTCGCGGGGACTTTCCTTCGCCTACTTACTCTGGCAGTCAGGTCCGGCCCCGAACTACAAGAAACGGAATTTGAAGGGTCTTGTGTCGCGATTTTTTCACTTTTTCGCAATTTCTGGAGAAACGCGCAGTCGGAATTTTTTTAAACTCGCTCATTACGGGACTCTTCCTTCGCCTACTTACTCTCGTAGCTAGGTCCGGCCCTGTTCTATGAGAGATGGAATATGGAGGACCTGTGTCGCGATTTTTCAGTTTTTCGTCATTTTTTCAAAAACTTTCCGCCAGAATTTTTTTAAACTTGCTCACTCACGTGGAGTTCCCTTCGCCCACTTACTCTGGCAGCCAGGTCCGGCCCTGTTCTATTAGAGATATAATATGAAGGGTCCCGTGTCGGAATTTTTTCACTTTTTCGCGATTTTTTCAAAAACGCGACGCCAAAATTTTCTTAAACTCGCTCACCAGCGAGGAACTTCCTTCGCCTACCTACTCACACAGCCAGGTCCGGTCTTGTTTTATAAAAGATGGAATATGAAGGGGCCCGTGTCGCAATTTTTTCACTTTTTCGTCATTTTTTGAAAAACGTGACGCCAGAATTTCTTTAAACTCGTTCTCTTGCGAGAACCTTCCTTCGCCTTACTTACTCTCGCAGCTCTATCCTATAAGAAACGGATTATGATGATTTCTTGAAGGGGCCCGTGTCACGATTTTATTATCGCTGTTAATGTCAATGTTATCGTTTTTTCCAATCACGTTGCAACACCTGTCCCGGAATGCAGGTACTCATCCGACCTTATCGTCGTGGCGATCTCATTTCGAGCGATTAAAGAGCCCAGATTATTGAGATAGGTAACTCCAAAAATACAGCGAAAATCAGGAGATTTAAAGTATTTAACGGCGATAAGCGATTTCGTCTCGAGTCGGATCACGTAACGTCACGGTCATGCGATTTCTTAATGATCGGCAGGTCCCAAATTCTGGATTGTTCTCAACGACTGCACCATGCAGGATTTTGTTTTACGACCCACTTACCCCGTTCCGACCTGACTCGCTCGAATTACGTAAAACTTTCATTCCGCCTAATAAATGATTTTCACCGTCATGCGCGGTGTGACCCCGTTCATTGAAATTCAGGCGGTAGAAGCGGAGACATCGTCGTGAATGTATAATTTCAAGTGGGTCGTTTGTATGCACCGCGGACGTGTAGACGTACAAAAATGTTTCTGACGTCTCGAATTGAAAAAGGTCAATGTCATGTGATGGGCATAATTTACTTCTTTGAAAGGTCGTGACGTGCAGGACCATACCCACAACATCGCTTTTACTCTAAGAGTCTAGACGTCAATAGTGGCATGCACAAGAGATTGCGATCTCCAAATTCTATAAATATGTACCACCAGTCCTGAGTGGTAGAGTCAGGCCAGGGAGCGATAAAAACAAATAATCAGTCGAGTGTCCTCGCCGATTGATTAATCAAGAGCACTTTTAATCAATTGGCTTCGCGCGATTGTCCTTCGCAATCACGTAACCCAGATAAGCGCTTTTTCTGCGCCAATGTCAAGGATCTCGACTTTGTAACGTAAACACCCAGCAGCTCGCTTCTTGTTAGAGGGCGTTCGCTAATTGATACCGCAATCCGAAATAACGCCGCCGCCTGTTACGTTACGGTTTTACGACGTCGTGCGTTCGCACTTACGTCTCGCGCGATTATGTTTGCATTTCGAAACGGACCACTACATACTAGACGACACGACAAGTGTTGGTGGGGCCCCCCATTGTCTCTTGGCGCCCGTTTATGGGGCCACAAAACTCGACGACCACTTGACTTGATGTTTATTATCTTGAGACTTCTTAATACGGCAAGATTCTTAAGGGCAATTAATCTGGCGCCATCCCCTTGTAGCGTTTTGAAAGGTTTTTTTTTTTTTAATTACATTCCCTGTGCATATCCCTTTAGGCGACTGAGACTGAGCCTACGTTACTGGGAGAGGTTTTTTCTTTAATTAATCAATCAACCAGACAATGAATGAATTAATCAATTTTCTTCCACCCCCCTCCCTCCCGCCGGAGGTGATTCTGGACCTGGACGGAAATTTACAAACTGCAGATTTCACAAGATGATGCCATAAGCATTTAACGGCGAGGTTGTAAATGCGATCATCGAGTTAGCACCTCGGTTAAAACCGGATTCAATTTGCGAACGTACTCCCCGACAAAGCGAGGCGAAAATGCGCCGAATTTTCGCCGCCAATTAGAAACGTGGCGGTAATTGAGGGCGCAAAAACGTTCGAAAATAAATTCTACTCCATTCACAAAAAGCGGCGAATAAAATTAAGACGTTATTTACATACGAACTTTTTATGGCCGTTAAATCGTTCGCATCTGGTTTTGTGCGTCACGGTTTACGTGTGCTTGGTACACTGCCGTCCAAAAGTGTAAGGCCTAAACTAGACGAGCGGCAAAGTAAAGAAACAAGACATTTTAGGTAAAACGAAATAGTTGAGCGCGTTTTTTTTTCCGTTGACGTAAGTCCAAGAATGTCTGTGACAATGCACGGCGTAGCTAAAACTTTCCTGCGCTAGTGTACGTATGCAGAAACAAACGGATCGATCGTGACCGCAAGGCCGGATCGATTTCGCTCTCGTTTCACGTACAACATACAACTTTTTTGCTACACGCTCTCGAAACTCTCCAAGCTGATGCCATCAGCAAACAACAGAAGTCGGAAACGCAGGAAAACTCTTGACCCTAGCGCTCGTATAAATAAAGCGAACACAGAGTAAAGTCATTGCCACATTTCTATTTTTATCGTGTCGCACGACCGGCATGCATATTATTAATTAGTTTATTGTCGGCTGCCTGCATAAATGTTTAAATGATTTTCCACTCGCGCTTAAAAAAAAAGGGAATATTAATTAAACTAGAACTTATGTGATTTTGAACTCCAAAAGCGAAGCGTCGTGTTTACGTGCATCGCAAACAAATCCTTTTATCGCGTTGATCGTTGCACCCGGTGAACCTATGGACCATCGGCGTTTGACCCCCCGGGCCAAAAAAAATAGGCCCTCTCGTGCTTACCATGTCTACGGTAACCTCGCCGACTTTGGTCGCGCCGTGAGTCTTCCTGAACTTCTTCACTTTCTCCTGTTCTTTGGGCACCTTCGTGGAGAGCACAGCCTTGAGGTCCGTGGAGGTGCTGCTCATCGCCCTGAGCATGGTCGAGAGTTGCGGCACAACTTTCTGTAACAAAATCGAAAATAATACAATAAAATAATCCGCAAAGTTAAAGTTAAGTACCCCACTTTGCCGTCTAAAACTGATGGCGCTCTAGAAAGCGCGCGGTTTCCAAAATTCATCAAACTTGCGTTTTTCTTAATGGGACACCCTGTATATTATTGCATTTTTGGATTCGTGAGTTAAAACTAGCCTGAAGTCATGTGTCGCACGGGGGGTCTAACGCGAGCGGTTCTCGAGTTACTTGGTACAGTTCAAGTCGCAGAGTTCTTTGCTCGTAGCTCTTTTGTTTTTAAAATTAGAAAAGAATATTGAATACGAAAGTTGTAGATTTTTACCTACGGTTTGTGGTGCAGGCCTCAGAAAAACAATTGAGCTTCGCGTTGTCGAGATTTTACCCAAACCTACGTTTCTTTTAATGAGACACCCTGTATATTATTGCATTTTTGGATTCGCGAGTTAAAACTAGCCTGAAGTCATGTGTCGCATGAGGGGTCTAGCGCGAGCGGTTCTCGAGTTACTCGATGCAGTTCAAGTCGCAGAGTTCTTTGCTCGTAGCTCTTTTGTTTTTAAAATTAGCAAAAAATATTGAATACGAAAGTTGTAGATTTTTATCCGCGGTTTGTGGTGCAGGCCTCAGAAAAACAATTGAGCATCGCGTTGTCGAGATTTTACCCAAACCTACGTTTTTTTTAATGGGACACCCTGTATATTATTGCATTTTTGGATTCGTGAGTTAAAACTAGCCTGAAGTCATGTGTCGCATGAGGGGTCTAGCGCGAGCGGTTCTCGAGTTACTCGATGCAGTTCAAGTCGCAGAGTTCTTTGCTCGTAGCTCTTTTGTTTTTAAAATTAGAAAAAAATATTGAATATCAAAGTTGTAGATTTTTATCCACGGTTTGTGGTGCAGGCCTCAGAAAAACAATCGAGCTTCGCGTTGTCGAGATTTTACCCAAACCTACATTTTTTTTAATGGGACACCCTGTATATTATTGCATTTTTGGATTCGCGAGTTAAAACTAGCCCGAAGTCATGTGTCGCATGAGGGGTCTAGCGCGAGCGGTTCTCAAGTTACTGGGTACAGTTCAAGTCGCAGAGTTCTTTGGTCGTAGCTCTTTTGTTTTTAAAATTAGCAAAAAATATTGAATATGAAAGTTGTAGATTTTTATCCTCGGTTTGTGGTGCAGGCCTCAGGAAAACAATCGAGCTTCGCGTTGTCGAGATTTTACCCAAACCTACGTTTTTCTTAATGGGACACCCTGTATATTATTGCATTTTTGGATTCGCGAGTCAAAACTACCCCGAAATCATGTGTCGCATGAGGGGTCTAGCGCGAGCGGTTCTCAAGATACTCGATGCAGTTCAAGTCGCAGAGTTCTTTGCTCGTAGCTCTTTTGTTTTTAAAATTAAAAAAAAGTATTGAATATGAAAGTTGTAGATTTTTATCTATGGTTTGTGATGCAGGCCTTAGAAAAACAATCGAGCTTCGCGTTGTCGAGAATTTACCCAAACCTACGTTTTTTTTAATGGGACACCCTGTATATTATTGCATTTTTGGATTCGCGAGTTGAAACTACCCCGAAGTCATGTGTCGCACGAGGGGTCTAGCGCCAGCGGTTTTCGATTTATTTGACGTAATTGAAGCGCCGAAGTCTTTGCTCGTAGCTCTTTTGTTTTTAAAATTAGAAAAAAATATTAAATACGAAAGTTGTAGATATTCATCCGCGGTTCGTAGTTGCGTCCTCAGAAAAACAAACGAGCTTCGCGTTGCCGAGATTTTACCCAAACCTACGTTTTTTTCAATGGTACACCCTGTATATTATTGCATTTTTGGATTCGCGAGTCAAAACTACCCCGAAGTCATGTGTCGCACGGGGGGTCTAGCGCCAGCGGTTTTCGATTTATTTGACGTAGCTGAAGCACCGAAGTCTTTGCTCGTAGCTCTTTTGTTTTTAAAATTAGAAAAAAATATTAAATACGAAAGTTGTAGATATTCATCCGCGGTTCGTAGTGGCGTCCTCAGAAAAACAAACGAGCTTCGCGTTGCGGAGATTTCACCCAAACCTACGTTTTCCTTAATGGGACACCCTGTATATTATTGCATTTTTGGATTCGTGAGTTAAAACTACCCTGAAGTCATGTGTCGCATGGGGGGTCTAGCGCCAGCGGTTTTCGAGTTATTTGACAGATTTCGATGAACGCAGGTTTACCCAAATCCGCGCTTTAGTTATAAGCAACATGTCAGAAGTAGGATGGGTAGTACATTCTTTTTTATTTTAAGCCATCGCGATTTAACTTTAAGACCAACAAAAGGCCGAGAAATTCAGAGTTATAGAAATTTTCGGGCAATCCAGAGCTTGCAATTAATAACGAAATTGCTACGAACCACAATCAAGGGAGCGATCAACGAAAAATTTAAGGTAAACCGACACCGAACTAACTGGGCAATGAACCTGGTTTACGAAACCTCGCATAAACGCGAGTCGGGTTCAGCAGACGAACTCATTTATTCACCTCTTTAGTTTGATTAGCACTTAATTAGTTTCGTAATTTGTAATTAGTGAGCGAGCAGTAACCCGGTCTTGATGACACATCAGACTTACAGGGAACATTTAAAAGCGGCATAATTTTTTTAAAAAAACAAGTCATTCTATTGTTGGTAAGTACTGAAAGTTAAACGAACGTTTAATTTTAATATAATAGATGTGGCGACAGCCTTGGTCTGTTATAATTAAAAAAAAAAAAAAAACTTGGAACCAGCTCTAATCGACGTTTATTGATCTTGAAAAAGATAAGTTCTTAAAAAAAAACCTCCTGATTTAAATGAACTCGAACCGAGGTCTGAACAGATCCGTGTGAAAAAGCAATGAGTTTTTCTCAGTACACGGACCGAAGACGAAAAGAAATTAATCTACCGATGAGAGTCCAATTTTAAGATCCAATCACCGAGTTTTATTCAGTGCACGGACCGAGGTCGAAACGATTTGAATCTAAAGCTGAACCAATGCGAGTCCAGTTTCGTGCACTGACCACATACAGAAATCTAAAAATAGTCGAGTATATAGATATAATCAGTCAGCATAATGATACCTTCAAATTAATTTATTTATGTACATCTTGAGCTCATGCCAAGAGACTAATTAAATAACCAAAACGAAAAGAGCCGTTGATCCGTCCAGAAGTTCCAGAATGGAAAAGAAACCGAACAAAAAAGGACTTACCGACATTTTTTGACGCCTCCTCCAAGAAAAAAATTGACACTGACAGGAGTTGTCCAACTTTGAAAGTGACGGCTAATCATTTGATAATCTATTTACGATTTTGGGGATTATCAAAATTAAAGGCTCTCCCAAAAAAAATCTAAGTATTAAACAGCATTGGATTTTAATTATTTTCGTTCGTGTAAATTTGAGCTACCTGGCAATTAAGAAATATTAAAAAAAAAATGTGTGTCCACATTCAATTAGGTATGTACTGATAATGATGAATGGGTTTGATTGCGCAGTCGAGACAAAAAAAGGTTGGCAATATCACTTGGACAGACAAGTCATTTCCGCCACGGTAGAAATTTAGGAACATTCGATTACGAGGCCGAAGGTCGCAGTTTAACAGTTAACGTAACGACTGCATAAATAAATACTTATACATATACATTGTTGATTTTAAGCAGTTCCCGCTTAGCAATAATGAATTAAGCAAGTTTCCCCGACATTCAAAAGAACTGTGCCGTGAACGATTTGCTAAAAAAAAAAATGCAAAACGTAAGGGGATTTTTAATTTCAGAAAATTAATGTATTTTTCTCGGGTGAAAGAAAATGTGATTAGTTGCCACAAACGCTTGAATACCAAGTAGCGGCGTCGGTTTTTTCACAAATAATATGTCTTGTTTCTTCAAACAAACAAGTTTTGCGGTCTTACATAATGACGAGGTGAGTCACCACTCGTGACAATATTATTTGGTCATTAAATAAATTACACACGCGAGGTGAATACAAATTCAATGACAAATAATTTCATCTCTTTCCTTCAGTAACGGGCTAATGGCAATGGGAATTTTAAAGTCTTCTAATTTACCTACTGCCACGTTCAACAATGTCGAATGAGATGATGGCTTTCCTGGCAAACGGTCAAAATGCGAACGGGCGCCGTTTATTTAGAGCATTTGCGCTAATTCCGTGCCACTCGCGGAATTTTTTCGCACTTCTCTGTCGTGTTTGAATGAGGCACGAGTGCATTTACGTGCGCGAGATTACTCTTTACATAAGCAGATGCAAAAAAATTAGGTACACTCGGTGTTATTTGGCTTGGATTTTTTGAATAAACTGCTAATTACGTGACTGGACGGTGTTATACTTGCATAAAATGTATTTGCGACAACTCCATACTGTATACTTTTCGTGGTGTACATTATCCAATTAGACAGGATTAGTTATGAAATAAAACAAATAAACGACTATATTTTGCTTTTGTTTAGTCGTTTGTTTAATTTTTAATTACATTACTCCGACAATATAGATTGTTTTTTTTAAATTAATTAAGTTCTGAACCGTTTTGACTACGGTCCGACTAGTTAAGAAACCGGACTCGCATTGGTTTAGTTACACTTTGAAATCGTTTCGACCTCGGTCCGTGTACTGAGCAAAACTCGACGATTGGATTCTGGTTGGTCCAGTTATAGATTAATTTCTATTCGTCTTCGGTCCGTGTGCTGAGAAAAACTCGTTTTTAAAACTGGTAGCTTCATCTGACCCATCAGACCTCGGTTCGGGTTTTGATTTAAATTTGGAATTTTTTTAAAGTGATATCAATAATAAACGTTTGCCTGCACCCGTTGACAGCTTTTTCACGGTTGACAAACGTCGATTGGCGAGCGATTTTAAAGGTGTCCGAAGAAGTAACAATTTTTATTTAATCTCAATTTTCAACTTTAATCACAGAAAGAAATGGCATGTCTTCTATTGTGAAATGGTCGTGATTCTCATAAGCCTCGTAAACCGACATGTGCATTCCGTTTGTCAAATTCTTTAAAATAGAAGTTTTTTTTTTTTAATTTGTGACGATTCGATGAAATTACTGAAATACTGACTTCAAGCGGCATTATTACGAAATTGTTTATTTCATTTGTTCATGTATGTGTCTTTTTTTCGTGGACTTTAGTTCTATTTTAAAGTGAATCATTCTGACTAGGGTCCGACTAGTTACAAAACTGAACTAACGCTGGATTTAATTCTTTTCGACCTCGGTCCGTGTACTGAGAAAAAGTCGTTGATTGGCTTTTAAAACTGGTAGCTTCAAAATGATCTATCTCAGCTCGAGCTTGATTTAAATGTGAAGTCATTGGCCCAGTTATAGATTAATCTATTTTCGTCTTCGGTCCGTGCACTGAGAAAAGTCGTTCATTGGCTCTTAAAACTGGTAGCTTCAAAATTATTTATCTCGGTTCGAGCTTGATTTAAATGTGAAGTTTTTTTTTTAAGAGGGATATAAAAGGACTCCTTTCGCTGCACAGTGGGACGTCGATTAGCGAGCAGTTTTAATGGTGTTTTGAAGTAACAATTTTTTTTTATTTCAATTTTCAACTTTAATCGCAGAAAGCAGTGGCATGTGCTCTATTTGTCAAATTGATAGACCCGACAAGGAGTAAAGAAAATATTTTTAATCTGTAACGATTTTTTTTTGTTCACGTCTGTGACGAAGAAGCGGGATAAGGCTTCTAAAGAAACAAACGAAAACAATACATTTAGGGGTTTTTAAATATTACCGTTCCGAATTGCACCGTATCCTTTTATTTCCCAACAAAGTAACTCATACTCCATTTGTCAACTTGCTGCAGGAATAAAAACGACGGCGTAGAACTTAGTAAATGAAATACTGACATCAAGCTCAAGCAGCATTATTATGAAAATGTAGAACAGCGAATTTGCAAAATGAGAAATCTGTGAAATTGTTTATTTCATTTGTTCATGTTTGTCTCCGTAATTCAATTTTAAAGTGAATCGTTCTGACTACGGTCCGACTACACTGGACTCACGTGTGCTGAGAAAAACTCGTTGATTGACCCTTAATGGCCTCTTGTTGGTCCACGTATACATGAATTTCTTTTCGTCTTCGGTCCGTGTACTGAGAGAAACTCATTGATTGGCCCTTATTGGCCTCTTGTTTGTCCACATACAGGTGAATTCCTTTTCGTCTTCGGTCCGTGTACTGAGAGAAACTCATTGATTGGCCCTTATTGGCCTCTTGTTTGTCCACATACAGGTGAATTCCTTTTCGTCTTCGGTCCGTGTACTGAGAGAAACTCCATTGATTGGCCCTTATTGGCCTCTTGTTTGTCCACATACAGGTGAATTCCTTTTCGTCTTCGGTCCGTGTATTGAGAAAAACTCGTTATAAGTATCCCTTTATTTCTCAACAAGGAAACTTAAATACTTACAAGGACGTGCTTTTTTGTTTTTCTTTTTCAATCGATGACAGTTCAATACTTTTTATGTAGGAAGCAAAATTGATGATGACACCAAGTACTAAATCCTCTGTTTATGTTTGTATCATCCGGGGCCGTTACTGACGTGTGTTAAAAAATATATAGGGTATTCACTAGAACGATTGATAGGAAAAATAACCTTCTACGTAATAGTATACTAAAGCGGTTTTGTTTTGTGTAATTAATAATTACTTTTCAGTATACAAGCACAAAAAGCCATTAAATAATTCTCTACTAATTGAATTTACTATTACGTATTTGTTTTACATCAATTTTCATTCGTTATCAAGGTGAGGAACTTTCGTTATAACTCTAACCACGCGATTAATTTCTAAGGCAAACGTTCTCGAACTTGCTAATCTATAGGATTACGGTGATGGTGATGAACGTATCGTCCTCTCAAAAAAAAAAAAAACCTTGAAACATTGCACTTGCCAATAAAGTTTTAATTGCACGTTTTATTTGGAAGTCAAACATCGCATGGTAAATATCAGCTGCCTGTTTATTGAGCCTTACATAATGCGATATCACTACCAAATGGAAAAATAAAAATTAATTATCATGCGGTGACGTGCTCGCGCTTATGTGAAATAATCGTGTTTTCACTCGTCCGTCCTCTTTTTTTCTTTGCATTGACCTACATTGCCTGAGTTTGTTTGCTTATTGCACTCTGCGGCAAAGTTGTTATGACTAGACGCAGGTGTGATAATTGTCGTTGTAATCTTAAGCAAACTGATGTGATTGATTCCTTGAAAACGCGGTGTGCAATGCTCTAAGTAAATTACTGAGTAAATAAAAAAAATTATAACATTCGCAAAATTAGTTCGTGTTAATTTTAATTCTCCAGGTTAACCGTCACATGGCGTGCTTCTTCTTGAAGTGTACATACCCTGCGTTTCGTTTTGATATGGAAATGCGCGGGCATCTGATTGTTCTGTCACGCCCACTCACGAAAACGCGATGATTATTTCGTTCAAAGTGCACAGATTTTTCGCTTTAGGATTTACAAATCCACCTCAAAGCCCCCCATTTAATCTGATATAACTTATCCCAGTGATTACATTTTTTTTTAAATTTATTTTCCACCAACACTTATCTTGATACGTTAACTCTCTCCTGATGAGTCGACGCTTCCAAAATAAACAACATAATTTTTAAAACCTGTCTCTAGTTAAGTTAGCGATGATTATCGAAGGTTTAGATACGGTTTTCCGAAAAGAAAAAAAAATCCGCCTGATGTACTTTGAGTCTCTGTGACTTACTTATCTTTTACGTAATCTAATAATGCATTCCGGCTGCGCCCCGTGGAATGCATTTTTTCGATGGATTTGGGACAAGAAAAATAAACAAAATACAGCTTAAGCAATAATCAGTTTCATCCAATTCAATCTAATTTAATCCGTTTCGTATTATACCAATTTTTTAAATCGCTTCGAATTAAGTTATTAATTAAAAAAATTTGCACTCACAACATGCCGATTGTCATTCATAGTTTTCTTCGTGATAACGAAATTTCAAGGTCAAAATCTGCGGTCGGCGACAATTTTTTCGTCGGCGGCCTACTTAATCAGGCGTTCAAAAAAAAAAAACAATCTATTGATAAGAAAATCGCCAGACTCTGTATATTTTTTGCTGGATACGTAGAGGTCAAGGCCTGAAAGTAAAAGGATTATAAAAAAAATATATAATCTGACCCATTTAGAAGAAGCGACCCTGGCAGAAAGGGCATTTTTTTTTTAATTTATTAAATGACTAGAAATTTATTTTGATGTAAATAAGTATATAATCCAGGAGATCAAGTTTTTTTTTTTATTTAAAGGTCTCATCTGGCTTTTGATTTATTATCTAAACAAGCACACAAAAACAAAAGTTTATTCAATTTTTAAAGTCAAACAAAACAAACAATTATACGACATTACTCTGACATTATAATTTTTATTTATTTTTTATTAATTGAATCAGTATTGAAATTGTTTATTTCATTTGTTCACGTACGTTTCCTTTTCCGTGAGTTTTAGTTCTATGAATCGTTTTGACTACGGTCCGACTAGCTACAACAAAACTGGACCGGTTTAGTTATGGACTGAATTCCTTTCGTCCTCGGTCCGTGTACTGAGAAAAACTGTAAGGCTATGTCCTAGCTGGACGGGCAACGCGGGCGGCGCGAGCGACGGGTTTAGAACGGGCGGGCGGGCGTTTCAAGAAACAAAACTTTACAAACAGTTGTTAATGTCCTTCGTGAACGCAACTGAAAACCGCCCGTTCTTTCCGCTCTTGAATTACGTTCACGTTGGACATTAACAACTGTTTGTAAAGTTTTGTTTCTTAAAACGCCCGTCCGCTCTAAACGCGTTGCTCGCACCGCCCGCGTTGCCCGTCCACCTAGGACATAGCGTAAGGGCCAGTTATAGGTACAAAGTCGGTTTAAACTCAAGTTTAACTGAACCAGGTTCAAAGTAAACAAATTCGCATAGGACCTTAAGGACATACGGCAATTCATGCATTCATAAACAAAATTTGATGCAATTTTGTTCACTTTAAATCTGTTGAACGTCAGTTTAAACCTCCTTTGTACAATTGGCCCTTAGTCGAATAAATTTAATTGAAAAAAATGTAACGTTGGCTATATAGGGTGATTATTGAATAGGTCGACAAAAAAAAATACGAGGAGACTTTCCAGAAAACTGGAAAAGTCTTAAAAAGTTCAGTACAACGATTTATAATTATTTATTCTCTTTTATTTTTTTATTAATTAATATGGCGTCGCCACGACATCACAGATGTCATTGTACTCTTCCGTTTTCTTTTCATATTGTTTTTCAATTTTTATTTTTATTAATATGATATCGTACACTTCTCTTTCCTGTTCATCTTTTGTTTTCAATTAATTTTCTCATCTTTTTTCTGCTTTCTGTCCGTCGTTTGTTTTTAAATAACACACAACACATCACATGCAGATGTCACCGCAAGTACTTTTTTGTTTTGTGTTCGTTTCTTGTTTTATTTTTAATTTATTTTAATTAATATGTCGTCGTCTCAGCGCCACAGATATCATCGCACTCTTCTGTTTATCCTGTTTGCCTTTTGTTTTTAATTAATTTTATTAATTTCTCGTTTTTTTTTTTAGCAGACGTCATCGTACTCTTCCGTTTTCTGTTCGTCCTTTGTTTTTAATTAATATGTCGTATTACATACTATCGTATCGTATAGTCATACGCTTTTGTTGTCTAGTTCGTCTTTTTTTTTTTTTTTAATTAATACGTAGTGTTGCATTATTATTTTGTCAATTTTGTTTTGCAAATATCATCCGTTACCGTTCGTCTTTTGTTTGTTTTTTTTATTTATTTTAATTATGTAATGCATATGTCACCCACTTTGACACCACAGATGTCATCATACTCTTCTGTTTTTTGTTGTTACGCCACTGTCTGGCATATGTGTATTCAACTATACAGTGTGGAAAACAGCTGAAACTACCGTTCATTACTACGTCAGTTATTATTATTGTTAATTAGGTCTAAACTCGGCCGCGGGATGTCGCGACCTAAACTGTCGTTTAAAGTCAGTATTTTACAACAAGATTTGCCAGTAAAATGAAACATGTCTGCCAAAAATTTCGACGTGCATTGCTGGTTGGCAGCGCCATCTCTTGACGATTAATAAAAACAAACGGCACTAGGTTTCCAGAAACGACTTCGATCAAAATCCAAACTCAATTCGAATCGGAAGAAAAGGTCGAAAGTTTTCATGCAGCATTTTTCGCGAAACGCATTGACTGATTTATAGCGCCCCCTCTCGACGAGCAATGAAAACTCTTGCCAACAAAAACGGTTGCTCAAATTACGAAAAACGACTTTGATCAAAACCAGAACTCAATTCCTGTCAGAAGAGAATGGATTGATTTGAGTTTGTGCAGAACATTTTTAGGCCAATTGAAAACAGTGCCGGTTGACAACGCCACCTCTTGACGACCAAAAGAAACGAGCGACATTAGAATTCCAGAGGCGACTTTGATCAAAATCCAAACTCAATTTGAATCTGGAGAGAACGGATTGATTTGAAAATGTCGCGGTTTTTGTGCGAATCAAAATGCGTTGCTGGCGCGTTTCCGGTTGGCAACGCCATCTCTCGACGATCAAAAGAAACGAACGGCACACTAGATTGCCACAAACGATTTTGATCAAAATCCAAACTCAATTTGAATCGGAAGAAAATGTCGAAAGTTTTTATGCAGCATTTTTCGCGAAACGCATTGACTGATTTATAGCGCCCCCTCTCGACGAGTAATGAAAACTCTTGCCAACAAAAACGCTTGCTTAAATTAGGAAAAACGACTCTGATCAAAACCAGAACTCAGTTCTTGTCAGAAGAGAATAATGGATCGATTTTGTCCATCAGAACGTTTTTTGGCGAATTAAAACACACCGCCGGTTGATAGCGCCACCTCTTGACGACCAAAAGAAACGAACGGCATTAGATTTCCAGAGGCGACTTTGATCAAAATCCAAACTCAATTTGAACCTGGAGAGAACGATTTGATTTGAAAACGTCGCGGTTTTTGTGCGAATCAAAATGCGTTGCTGGCTGGCAGCGCCATCTCTCGACGACCGAAAGAAACGAACGGCACTAGATTTCCAGAATCGACTTTGATCAAAATCCGAACTCGATTTAAATCGGAAGAAAATGCGGAAAGCTTTTATGCGGTATTGTAGGCGAAATTTACAGCGCCCTCTCTTGACGAGCAATAAAAAGACTCGCATTAAATTACGAAAAACGACTTTGATCAAAACCAGAACTCAATTTTCGTCAAAAGAGATTGAATTGATTTGATTTTGTGCAGAAAATTTCTTGGCGAATCAAAACGCATTGTCGGTTGCTAGCGCCACCTCTTGACGACCAAAAGAAACGAACGGCGTTAGATTTCCAAAGCTGACATTGATCAAAATCCAAACTTAAATGTAATCAGAAGAGGATGAATCGATTTGAAAATGTCGAAAGTTTCATTTGTTGCGCGAGTCTTTCACAAAATACACCGACTGATTTACAGCGCCCTCTCTTGACGAGCGATAAAAACACTTGCATTAAATTACGAAAAACGATCAAAATCAGAACTCAATTCTTGTCAGAAGAGGTTGAATTGGTTTGATCTTGTGGGGCACGTGTTTTAGTGAATCAAAACGCATTGTCGGTTGACGCCGCCATCTCTTGACGATTAAAAGAAACAAACGGCACTAGGTTTCCAGGAATAACTTTGATTAAAATCCAAACTCTATTTTTGTCAGGAGAGAACGATTCGATTTGAAAATGTCGCGCTTTTAGTGTGAATCAAAAGGCATCGCCTAGCATTGCCGGTTGGTAGCGCCATCTCTTGACGACCAAAAGAAACAACCGGCGACTTTGATCAAAATTCAAACTCAATTTTAACCAGAAGCGCTTGAATCGATTTGAAAATAACCAGAGCTTGATGCGAGTCTTGCGTGAAATGCAAACTGACTTGTTTATAGCGCCCTCTCTTGCCGAGCAATAAAAGAACTTGCAGTAGATTTAAATTTTCTTTAATTCTAAAGCACGAACTTTTACACTTTTCCCACGAAATGGGAAATTTTCCAGGAGTTGGCAACAATGTAGCTGATGACAGTTGAGTTAAAAGAACTTTAATGGGAGGAGGAGAAGGGGAAAAGAAGAACGGTGAAAAGAAAATGGGGAAGAGAAGATGAGGAACGTTGAAGTGACAATCGAGAAAGCTGAAAGTAACGCCCGTTAATACGTTCCAGTTCTTATTATTATTTAGGTCAAAACTTGACAGATATTTCCACGCGCGTCAACTGTCACTGACGAGAAACAACTGAAAGTAATCCCCGTTGCCAGGTTCAAGTTGTTATTGTTATTTAGGTCAAAGCTTGACCGCGCGATGTCGCGACCTAAACTATCGTTTAAAGTTAGTATTTTATAACAAAATTTGCCAGTAAAATGAAACATATCTTGACATCACGTCAAGTTACTATTAGAATTGAAATTTTCTCGAGAACAGAAATAGAATGCGGCCCTGTATCGGACCGTATCATATTCAAGTCATTCGCTCCAGTGAATTAAAAACGAAATCCGGACCTGTTGACCTTAACGCATTAAAAAAAAATAAAATAAAACGAGGAAAAAAATAATCTCGTTACGTAATCCGTTAGGTGACATTCAAAAAACGAACTGCACAAATTAATTGATAACGACATTGAGCGATCGGAAAGCCCCGAGATTACTTGAGTTAACTTGAAGATAAGCAAAACCCGGTTTGGGATCTTATACCGAAATCAATGTCACGCACGCGGACGGCTAGAGGTGAAGAAGATACCCATCTTCGAAATAATTTGTTTCAATCCAGTCGGAGTACTCCAAACGATAAATTAAAAAAATTATCTCGACCACTTACGACTACGTGGAATAATTAAAAAAAAAAAAAAAAGATAATAATACCGAGTGGGGTTTAAGTAAGTAAATTGGTGCATTCATGACGTGACGTAACTCGTAACTTGTAGATAGCACTGGTTTTTTTTTTTTTTTAATTTAATTTGAAGTGCAGCTTAAAAAGGTAGCTGTAGTAAGAAACAATCGCGCCCCGCACCCTCCCTTGTTTACGTCTCCGAATCGATAGGTACGAGAGTCCGGGGGGGGTGAACACACGAAAGAGTACGGGGTCAAGTTGGCCGCGGTTTAAATAATCGCCGATCGTTCGTTCACTGGGACTTTATTTTAGGACTATGCCTCGTCACGTGACCTTACGTAACTGCTACTTTAACCTTCTTTTTTTCTGCGATTCGATTAATTTCCCCCCTTCCCCGGGGGATCACCACCAAGGGGGCGCGCGAGTAAACTTGAAAGGGCCGAGCGTCCCGTGTTCCGCGCGCTTTCTTCGAAGGGGGCGCTGCGCTTGTGCTTCCGGTTTTCTTTCTTTCTTTTTTCTCTTTTAGTAAGTGCGTCGGGGGGTTCGGTCGAAACGGCGGCGTCGCGACGTTTGGGGGTACTCCGGGGTGGTAAAACTGAGTACTGACCTGTGCCTCGGATAGTTTCGACGTGGACACGCGGAACAGGGCCATTTTCACACACAACTTTCTTCAGGAACGACACGGAATTTCAACGGGTAACGCACTCTCGAGCGGCCTCCACACTGCGGTGGACGTTAATGAAAGGCCGCCGCGAATTATGTACGGATTTCGACGGTGGGACGCATGCGCCATCTCGCCGATTACGCTGACGCTCGCCGAGGCGCCTGATTTTGCTTGCGTGCGAAATACGTTTTTCGGCGGCGGGATTATGTGTGTGTTGCCGTACGTAATCAAACGCAAATGTCCTAAGTGTCCTAACCTAAAAATAAACAGCGCTGCTCAGATTTGAGGTTATGCGTTCGACTGTCACGGTGACGCTTAAAGTAACTAAACGCAACTCATCGACGTTAAATCTATAGATTTCGACTTGATCAATACTTGCGTTTCGTTTCAAAAATATTTCTAGGAAAAATGGACAAGCAATTAACTGATTAAACGTAAACTATTATTAAAGCTTCGTAAAGCAAAAATTTTATTTGTATTTACTGTAAGTAAAAGACCGTACCATGGACTTTCTCTAACTCATTCGCTTCCAAAATTTACTTCGGGGTTATGCGTGTGTTTCCGTGCGTCTTAACCTAAAATAAACGGCTCTGCCCGGAATTGGGGTTATGTATTCGACTGTCACGGTGACGTTTAAAGCAACTAAACGCAGCTCATCGACGTTAAATCTATAGATTTCGGCTTGATCAATACTTGCGTTTCGTTTCAAAAATATTTCTAGGAAAAATGGACAAGCAATCAACTGATTAAACGTAAACTATTATTGAAGCTTCGTAAAGCAAAAATTTTATTTGTATTTACTGTAAGTTAAAGACTGCACCATGGACTTTTTCTAACTCATTCGGTTCCAAAATTTACTTCGGGATTATGCGTGTGTTTCCATGCGTCTTAACCTAAAATAAACGGCTCTACCCGGAATTGGGGTTATGTATTCGACTGTCACGGTGACGCTTAAAGCAACTAAACGCAGCTCATCGACGTTACGTCTATAGATTTCGGCTTGATCAATACTTGCGTTTCGTTTCAAAAATATTTCTAGGGAACATGGACAAGCAATTAACTGATTAAACGTAAACTATTATTAAAGCTTCGTAAAGTGAAAATTTTATTTGCATTTACTGTAAGTTAAAGACGACACCATGGACTTTCTCTAACTCATTCGCTTCCAAAATTTACTTCGGGATTATGCGTGTGTTTCCGTGCGTCTTAACCTAAAATAAACGGCTCTGCTCGAAATTGAGGTTATGTATTCGACTGACACGAGTTGCGTTCGTTTATTCAACTCCGTTCACTCTATTTACTCTTTCCGCACTTTTGTCTCACTCTTACTTGAGTTAAAACTTATTCGTGTTCACTCTTTACAGTGCGAAAAGAGAAAATAGAGCGAGCGAGTGGAGTTGAATAAACGAACGCAGCTACGGTGACGTTTAGAGCAACTAAATGTAGCTCATCGACGTTAAATCTATAGATTTCGACTTGATCAGTACTCGCGCTTCATTTCAAAGATACTTCAAGGACGCAAGCAATTAAAGTATTAAACGTAAACTATTGTTAAAGCTTCGTAAAATAACAATTTTATTTGTTTTTTTGTGCTGTAATTAAAAAAATTAGTAAAATTACTTCAGGAACTTAATCGTTCCTTTTGTCGACACTTCACTTTGACAAGTTTGACAGATAATTTAAAAAAATATATTAGAAAGTACAGTAGCTAAGCAAAGAATGGATGTTTGTGCTCGTCTGCAGATTAAAAAGAAAAAAAGATGCTTGATTGCTCTTTTGTCGACGTTTCACTTTCACAAGTCTGACAGTTACCGAAAAAGATATGACAGGTTTGCTTACTTTCAGGTTAGGAAAAGGTAAAAAATATTAAACGGTGCTTCAGAAGTTTGATCGTTCTTTTGTCGACTTCATTTTGACAAGTTTGACAGACAGTTTAAGAAAAAACATATGAAAAGTGTAGTAACAAGGAAAAGAACTGATTGAAAAAAGAAAAAATTAAACTGTTTACAAAGGATGATAATCAAAAACTTGATTCCTCGTCGTTTGTCGACATTTCACTTTGATAAGTTTGACAGTTATTAAAAGAAATATGAAAAGTCTGGCCGCTGCTAGGTTAGAAAAAGGAAAAAACAAAGAAACTTTTTATACGGGGTACTTCAAAGGCTTGGCCGTTCTTTTTGTTGACACTTTACTTTGACATGTCTGACAGATATTTAAAAACATATACGTACATGTAACTAACAATAAAAAAGAAACTCCAGATTAAAAAAAAGACACTTCTTTGTAAAGTATTCTTTAACAAACTTGATTGCTTTTTTATCGATATTTCACTTTGACAAGTTTGACAGATAATTAAAAAAACTAGTGAGAACCTTCTATTGGAACAAACCTAAGGAAAAATGACTGTAGATTAAATACTAATGTAGCTAAAGGAAAACTTAAGTAGAATCGTTGGTGGGAGTCTATACATATAGTAATGTCCATGGTTTCCATCCTTTAGGCCTAGTTTTACAAAACGTAGAATAACTATTCGTCGAATATCCTGCTTTAACCTTCCCCCTTATCTACGTCACATTATTTCAAGAGTATGTAGTGTTACACTCAGTTTATACGACGATTGTAAAATCGGGCTTAAGTTAAGAAAACATGGACGTTAATATTATAGACTCACGTCGATGATTGTACGGAGTGACTTAAATACACGCAAACTTTTTTTGTTTCTATCCTGTAGGCCCAGTTTTACAAGCGTAGAATAAAGACAGAATAACTATTCGTCGAATATCCTTTACCTTCCACCACATTTACGTCACGTTATTCCAAGCATAGTGTCACAGATTCACGTCGATGACTGTAGGTACAAAGTGACTTAAATACACGCAAACGTTAACGTTTTTTTAGTCTTTAACCTTTAGGCCCAGTTTCATAAACGTAGAATAAAAACAGAGTAACTATTCGTCGAATATCTTGCTTTCTGCTATTCCAAAAATAGTGTTACACTCAGTTCATACGATGATTGTAAAATCGGGCCTAACTTAAGAAATCATGGACGTTAATATCATAGACGATTGTACAGAGTAACTTAAATACACGCAAACTTTTTTTTACGTTTCTATCCTTTGGGACCAGTTTTACAAACGTAAAATAAAGACAGAGTAACTATTCGTCGAATATCCTTTAACCTTCCTTCACATCTACGTCACGTTATTCGGAGAATAGTCTTACACTCAGTTTTTACGATGATTGTAAAATCAGGCCTAACAGCGTTTTCGATTGACCGCACCAGTGCGCACTGAGAATATCTTCATCTCGTGTTATCACATGAGGTTAGAAGAAGATGCAAATACACTGGGTGCAACCAGTGCAGATGAATCGAAAACGCTATAAGTTAAGAAATTATGGACGTTAATATTATAGACTCACGTCGATGATTGTTGTACAGAGTGGTTTAAACGCACGCAGGTTTTTTAACAGCGCCAGCTCACATGAAGCTTTCGATTTAATTGTGGTTCTGACTTCGTTACTTGTCAAAATTTAAAATTTTCTACTTCAAGGCAGGCAGGAAAAGAAAAGAAATACGCCCAAGTACGTTCTTTTTTTTTGGCGGTGAAAGAATGACAAGGTTCTTGTATCAAGTGTATGACGTCATACATGACGTTATGCCCCGTTTTTTAATCGTGACGTCTTAAAAGCAGAAAGTAGGCAACCCATACTACTTCTGCGACGCAGCTACGATCTCGCACAGTTTCCGATTTGATTGAAGGGTTGCCTATTTCTTGGAGGTGACGCTTTAAAATGGGGCACTGCGTGTAAAAAGTTGTAAATACCAAATTACTAACATTGAAGAGGCAATTGAAGCAAAGTGTATTTGGAAGGAATCAGTGTTGCCACTACTATAAAATCGTACGTATGAACTTTTTGATTTTTGAGGTTAACGTACTTCAAAATGAAATGCATTCCCAGTTTTGTGTTGGCTGATTATAGAATATAAAAAAGTTACCAAATTGTCTGTTTTTATTAAAGATATTTATAACTAGATAAAGGGATAGTATATAAATTTGGACATACGTTTGGGACAACATCTAGAAATACGTTTTATTCTGTCTCTGTTAGACATACATTTAAAGTATATGTCTTCCTTCTTTAAAAGCCGGCGCATGCATGCATTTTCATCTTCTAGACGAAGAAAGATACACATTGATGTCAGGACGCTTGTATGCTGAACAAAGTAAACCGACTTGCAATCAGTCGAGGATTTCATCATACGTGTTAGCCCACAGTTGCTGCTGTATCTCTTTATCTAGTTATAAATATCTCTGGTTTTTATTAAGTTAATAAATAGATGCTACAGAAACAAAAGACAAAACTCTCGAACGTCAAAGACACCAACACTGTCAATTACAAGAGTTATAAAGAAAAATACTAGTTTCTTTCAGAAACAGGAATTTCTCGTGTGTTTGGCAACACTGGATGGAAGTTTATTACCACCGCAACGTACGACGGGCGTACGTCTGCGATAGCCGCAGACACTTTCACCTCGCAACAGCTGATTGTGACTCAGACAGTTCATCGGTCCCCCTCGAATTCTTCACCAATTAGACTCCCATATTGTAAGTAAATTCCAGGCTCGTCCTCGTTTACATTGTACGTACGACACGGAATAACGATCGGCGGCGAAGGAATTCAATTTTTTTAAGGGATGAACATGGCGGAATCGTGCGAGTTGGTGTTAACCTTTGTGTTTTTTAGATGGCCAAGCCGGAGTCCTGTGATACGTTCGTGGTCTTGCCGCCCCTCACCCAGCACGGGGTTGTTTTCGGGAAAAATTCTGATAGGCCTCAGGGTGAAATCCAAGAGGTTGTCTACGTACCGTCGAGTACGCCATCGGGGCCCGTTAAGGTACGCATTTGAAAGCATTTATGTTGTGGTTGTTTTTTTTTTTGCCCAAAACAATTGGGGTAGGTTCGAGGTTGTTCGCATAAAATGTCAAAATTGTCTAACCTCAAAAAAACGATGTAGCCCTGTGGAAACTTAAAAAGTTATTAAATTGTGGGGAGGGGGGGGGGCTTCAATTGAGGTGCATACTTTTGGAGAAAGTTATTTTATTCATTACTCAATAGTCTTCAGTTAAACTTGAGGAGAACAATACAATCAAAGCGCTGGTCATTTGGAAATGTTTGAATTACATAACCTCACAAAGTCCTAAACAAAAAAAAATAACGTTCTCTTATCTTGCAATATCTCTAAACCATAAAAGCCACTCTATAGATACATTTTGCCAAATATACTGACGTCTGGTATATCTGTGGTTTTTTTTTTTGCGAACAGGGTTGCCACTTGTACATCACTTTCCCCTGAATGAAATCCTCCAATCCGACAACCCTGTTTGTATACAGTGGCTACAATTTAAAATAAAACGACGTGGTAACTATGGCAACGGTGGAAGTTTCATTAGAAATGGTTCAGGGGGAGCCACCAGAGCTAACGAATGTTCAAGACAATATTTGCAATCGAGTTGGCGTTGAAAATAGTTCACGTATGTCGTGGCTTTATTGTGCACGCGTAATGCGTACAGTGCTGCCAAATGGGAAGGATAATCCCTCTTTGATTTCTTCTATTTTTTTTTTGACGTACCCATTACAAAAGTTAACTAAGATTAAAATAGTTTTGTTTAAAAAGTATCTTGTCTTTACACGGGATGCTTCAGAAACTAGCTCTTTTGTCGACATTTCAGTTTGACAAGTTTGACAGTTAATTAAAAAAGGTATACGAAAAGTGCTGCGGCAAAGAAAAGAACCGATGTTCGTGCTCACCCACATCCAGATTAAAAAAAGAAGAAAAAAAAATTAAATTGTTTACGAAGATGTTCGACTTTTCAATTTGACAAGACCGAGTGTTATGATCGTTCTATTCATTCATTTCATTCATTTATTCATATAATCACAATAATAACAATAGTAAATCCAAAAATTTCATACTTTTATACATTATAATCCTAATAAGAGTAATTTCAAATTAGTCACATGAGCTAGGCTCGTGGGTGACTGCGATAATATTTTAAGATTATGATGAGTTCAAGCGCAGCAGTGCTTTGTAATTTTTGTATGTATGCACAAGAGAATAAAATAAAAGTAAAATTTAATTTAAATATCATTTAGGTAGTTTATTACATATATTAGCTACTTTTTCCTGTAAAAATAAACAACTTAACATTATTGTTTAAAGAAATTTTTCATCCATATCTTCAATTTCTTTTTAAAATGAGGAAAATGTAAAGTAGTTTTCAAATCAGTAGGTCCAAAATATCTTACATGTCCTTGCCCTTTAGAAGTACTACAATGAGGTACTAGTAAATTCCTTGAATTGGAGGCTCTCGTATTAAAATTATTGTATTCTATGTTAGGGATTTTATGTTTGTTTAAGTGTGTATATATAATTATAAATTTTGTATGTAATTGTTGAATATGTAAAAACCTCTGGGAATTAACGTCCTGAAGAAATTTTCCAAAAATTTTCATGTCATGTACCCCGAAATAAACTTTTATTGACAGAACGCTGTGAAATATACGCACGCGAAAGTTTGAGATTTTTTTAAAAATAAACTAGGTAGGGGTTACATCGCAATTTTTTTATATGTTGCGTAAAAACATTTGGGAATTAACGTCCTGAAGAAATTTTCCAAAAATTTTCATGTCATGTACCCCGAAATAAACTTTTATTGACAGAACGCTGTGAAATATACGCACGCGAAAGTTTGAGATTTTTTTAAAAATAAACTAGGGGGGGTTACATCGCAATTTTTTTATATGTTGCGTAGAAGCCTTTGGGAATTAACGTCCTGAAGAAATTTTCCAAAAATTTTCATGTCAACTACCCCGAAATAAATTTTTATTAACAGAACGCTGTGAAATATACGCACACGAAAGTTTGAGATTTTTTAAAAAATAAACTAGGGGGGGTTGCATCGCAATTTTTTTATGTTGCGTGAAAGCCTTTGGGAATTAACGTCCTCAAAAGATTTTCCAAGAATTTTCGTGTCAACTACCCCGAATAAACTTTTATTGACAGAACGCTGTGAAAGTTTGAGATTTTTTAAAAAATAAACTAGGGGGGTTACATCGCAATTTTTTTATATGTTGCGTAAAAGCCTTTGGGAATTAACGTCCTGAAGAAATTTTCCAAGAATTTTCATGTCAACTACCCCGAAATAAACTTTTATTGACAGAACGCTGTGAAATATACGCACGCGAAAGTTTGAGATTTTTTAAAAAATAAACTAGGGGGGGTTACATCGCAATTTTTTTATATGTTGCGTAAAAGCCTTTGGGAATTAACGTCCTGAAGAAATTTTCCAAAAATTTTCATGTCAACTACCCCGCAATAAACTTTTATTGACAGAACGCTGTGAAATGTGTGCACGCGAAAGTTTTAGATTTTTTAAAAAATAAACTAGGGGGGGTTACATCGCAATTATTTTATATGTTGCGTAAAAGCCTTTGGGAATTAACGTCCTGAAGAAATTTTCCAAAAATTTTCATGTCAACTACCCCGAAATAAACTTTTATTGACAGAACGCTGTGAAATATACGCACGCGAAAGTTTGAGATTTTTTAAAAAATAAACTAGGGGGGGTTACATCGCAATTTTTTTATATGTTGCGTAAAAACCTTTCGGAAGTAATGTCCTGAAGAAATTTTCCAAAAATTTTCATGTCAACTACTCAGCAATAAACTTTTATTGACAGAACGCTGAAAAATATACGCTCGCAAAAGTTTGAATTTTTTTAAAAAATAAACCAGGGGTGTTACATCGCAATTTTTTTATATGTTGCGTAAAAGCCTTTCGGAATTAATGTCCTGAAAAAATTTCCCAAACATTTTCATTTCAACTACCCAGAAATAAACTTTTTTTGACAGAACGCTGTGAAAGTTTGAGATTTTTTAAAAAATAAACTAGGGGGGTTACATCGCAATTTTTTTATATGTTGCGTAAAAGCCTTTGGGAATTAACGTCCTGAAGAAATTTTCCAAGAATTTTCATGTCAACTACCCCGAAATAAACTTTTATTGACAGAACGCTGTGAAATATACGCACGCGAAAGTTTGAGATTTTTTAAAAAATAAACTAGGGGGGTTACATCGCAATTTTTTTATATGTTGCGTAAAAGCCTTTGGGAATTAACGTCCTGAAGAAATTTTCCAAGAATTTTCATGTCAACTACCCCGAAATAAACTTTTATTGACAGAACGCTGTGAAATATACGCACGCGAAAGTTTGAGATTTTTTAAAAAATAAACTAGGGGGGTTACATCGCAATTTTTTTATATGTTGCGTAAAAGCCTTTGGGAATTAACGTCCTGAAGAAATTTTCCAAGAATTTTCGTGTCAACTACCCCGAAATAAACTTTTATTGACAGAACGCTGTGAAAGTTTGAGATTTTTTAAAAAATAAACTAGGGGGGTTACATCGCAATTTTTTTATATGTTGCGTAAAAGCCTTTGGGAATTAACGTCCTGAAGAAATTTTCCAAGAATTTTCGTGTCAACTACCCCGAAATAAACTTTTATTGACAGAACGCTGTGAAAGTTTGAGATTTTTTTAAAAATAAACTAGGGGGGGTTACATCGCAATTTTTTTATATGTTACATAAAAACCTTTGGGAATGAACGTCCTGAAGAAACTTTCCAATAATTTTCATGTCAACTACCCCGAAGTAAACTTTTATTGACAGAACGCTGTGAAATATACGCACGCGAAAGTTTGATATTTTTTAAAAAATAAACTAGGGGGGTTACATCGCAATTTTTTTATATGTTGCGTAAAAGCCTTTGGGAATTAACGTCCTGAAGAAATTTTCCAAGAATTTTCATGTCAACTACCCCGAAATAAACTTTTATTGACAGAACGCTGTGAAATATACGCACGCGAAAGTTTGAGATTTTTTTAAAAATAAACTAGGGGGGGTTACATCGCAATTTTTTTATATGTTGCGTAAAAGCCTTTGGGAATTAACGTCCTTAAGAAATTTTCCAAGAATTTTCGTGTCAACTACCCCGAAATAAACTTTTATTGACAGAACGCTGTGAAAGTTTGAGATTTTTTAAAAAATAAACTAGGGGGGTTACATCGCAATTTTTTTATATGTTGCGTAAAAGCCTTTGGGAATTAACGTCCTGAAGAAATTTTCCAAGAATTTTCGTGTCAACTACCCCGAAATAAACTTTTATTGACAGAACGCTGTGAAAGTTTGAGATTTTTTTAAAAATAAACTAGGGGGGGTTACATCGCAATTTTTTTATATGTTACATAAAAACCTTTGGGAATGAACGTCCTGAAGAAACTTTCCAATAATTTTCATGTCAACTACCCCGAAGTAAACTTTTATTGACAGAACGCTGTGAAATATACGCACGCGAAAGTTTGATATTTTTTAAAAAATAAACTAGGGGGGTTACATCGCAATTTTTTTATATGTTGCGTAAAAGCCTTTGGGAATTAACGTCCTGAAGAAATTTTCCAAGAATTTTCATGTCAACTACCCCGAAATAAACTTTTATTGACAGAACGCTGTGAAATATACGCACGCGAAAGTTTGAGATTTTTTAAAAAATAAACTAGGGGGGTTACATCGCAATTTTTTTATATGTTGCGTAAAAGCCTTTGGGAATTAACGTCCTGAAGAAATTTTCCAAGAATTTTCATGTCAACTACCCCGAAATAAACTTTTATTGACAGAACGCTGTGAAAGTTTGAGATTTTTTTAAAAATAAACCGGGGGGGTTACATCGCAATTTTTTTATATGTTGCGTAAAAGCCTTTGGGAATTAACGTCCTTAAGAAATTTTCCAAGAATTTTCGTGTCAACTACCCCGAAATAAACTTTTATTGACAGAACGCTGTGAAAGTTTGAGATTTTTTTAAAAATAAACTTGGGGGGGTTACATCGCAATTTTTTTATATGTTGCGTAAAAGCCTTTGGGAATTAACGTCCTGAAGAAATTTTCCAAGAATTTTCATGTCAACTACCCCGAAGTAAACTTTTATTGACAGAACGCTGTGAAATATACGCACGCGAAAGTTTAAGATTTTTTTAAAAATAAACTAGGGGGGGTTACATCGCAATTTTTTTATATGTTGCGTAAAAGCCTTTGGGAATTAACGTCCTGAAGAAATTTTCCAAAAATTTTCATGTCAACTACCCCGAAGTAAACAATTTTATCCCTTTGCCAAATAAATTCTTTATAAAGGATGCTTTTCGGAAACTTGGTTGCTCTGTTGTCGTCAACTTTTCACTTTGACAAGTTTGTCTGCCACTAATAAAATATGAGAAGCTGCTGACTGTTAGGTTAGAAAAAAAATGAATTAATCTTTTCATACAGGGTACTTCAGAAGCTTGAACGTTTTTTTTGTCGGTAGTTTACTTGACAAGTTTGACAGTTATGTAATTTAAAAAAAATATCAAACGTACGTAAGAAAACAAATGATATTTGTACTCATCTTCAGATTAAAGAAAATCGAACTCCTTGTAAAGGATGCTTTTAAAAATGTTGATTCTGTCGACATTTCACGTTCACAAGTTTGACAGTTAATAAAAAAATATGAAAAATACATGATGTCTGTGCTCATTTCACCTTGAAATTAGGAAAAGAGCTAAACTTTTTTATATGGGGTACTTAAGAAACTTTTTGTCGACTCTTCACTTTGACAAGTTTGACATATAATTTTAAAAACATATGAAAAATGCAGTGACTAAGAAAACCGCTGATGTTTGTGGTCACCAGCAGATTAAGGAAGAAATTCTTTATAAAAAATGCTTTTCAGAAACTTGTCACTTTGACAGGTCTGACAATCACTAAAGAATTGTGTAAAGTCTCCTCACTTTCCGATTAGGAAAAAGTAAAAGTAAATAAATTTTTAATGCAGAGGTACTTCAGAAGCTTGAACGTTCTTTTGCCGACACTTTCCCGTGACAAGTTTGACAGTTAATAAAAAAAAAAAAATATATGAAACTGCAATAATTTAGAAAAAACTAATGTTTGTGCTTACCTGGAGGTTTAAGAAAAAGGAAAAAATTTAATTCTTTATAAATGACCCTTATCGCAAACTTATTTGCTCTATTGTCAACTTTTTACATTGTCAAGTTTGACAGTTACTAAAAAAATATGTGAAGCTGCTCACTGTTAGCTTAGGAAGAAAAGAATTAAAGATTTACACAGGTTACTTGAGAAGCATGAACGTTGTTTTTGTCAACACTTTACTTGACAAGTTTGACAGATAAATATGACGTACGGTAACTAAGAAAACAAATGATGTTTGTACTCGCCTTCAGATTAAAAAAAAAATTGAACTCCTTATAAAGGATGCTTTTAAAAAAAGTTGTTCTTTTGTCGACATTTCACGTTCACAAGTTTGACAGTTAATAAAATAAAAAGAGCGTGAAGAATGCATGTCTGTGCTCATTTCACCTTGAAATTAGAAACAGAATTAAAGTTTTTTATATGGGGTACTTCGGAAACTTAATCGTTCTTTTTGTCGACACTTCACCTTGACAAGTTTGACAGATACTTAAAAAAAAATACTAAAAAGTACAGTAACTAAGCAAAGAATGGATGTTTGTGCTCGTCTGCAGATTAGAAAAAAAAAACAAAAGAATTAATTTTACTTAAGTACTTTTGCTGACGCTTCACTTTGACAAGTTTGACAGATAATTTTAAAAAATATATGAAAAGTGCAGTAGCGAGGAAAATAACTGATAAAAACTGTTCAAAAAAAAAACTTGATTCCTCTTTTGTAGACCTTTCACTTTGACAGGTTTGACAGTTAATAAAAAAAAAGTATGAAAAGTCTGCTCGCTGCCAGGTTAGGAAAAGGAAAAAACAGAGAAATTTTTTATACGAGGTACTTCAAAAGTTTAGGCGTTCTTTTGTCGCACTTCACTTTGATAAGTTTGACAGATATTTAAAAATAGATATATGTATATGACAAGCACGGTAACTAACAATAAGAAAAGAGCTTCCAGATTAAAAAAATTAAATACTTTACAGAGAGTTGTTTAACGAACTTGATTGCTTTTTTTATCGATATTTCACTTTGACAAGTTTGACAGATATGTAATTAAAGAAAACTGAAACGCGGTAACTAAGAAAACAACTGATTTTTATAGTCACCCGCAGATTAATTATTAAGTATGCTTAAAAAAAAACTTAACTACTATTTTGTCGATATTTCACTTTGACAACTTTGACAGTTAATAAAAAGTCAAGTGTAAGAATTAGGAAAATAGCTGATGTTTATGCTCACGTTCGTTCAGATTAGAAAAAGGAATTAAACTTCAGAAACTTAGTCGCACTTATATCGAGACGTCGCTTTGACAGGTTTGACAGACAATAATCAAAGCACTGAAAGTGTATAAACTAGGGAAACCTAAACTGAGTTTGATTGTCGCGGCCCACTAGATTAGAAACGCCCTCATCGCTCGATTTTTAAAGCATCTTGGACGAACTGAAAAGAAAATTATACAGAGTGCTTCAAAAAGTTGGGGAATACAGTGACTGACAGCTTGCAAGGGGTCAAGATTTTTGTGTTTTACTTTTATTTTGTATTGTCGCAGTGCACGTACATTGAAGTGGAACCGAAGGGTCCCACGAAAGCGGTCATACTGAGCAAGCCGGGATGGATGTGGGGCGCCGAAATGGGGGCGAACGAGTGCGGTGTGGTGATCGGAAATGAAGCGATCTGGACGGTCGACAATGACGGCGAACACGATCCGAGTGTCAAGAGGTTGCTGGGCATGGACTTGGTTAGGTATGACATTAAGATTAAACGTCAAACTTAATTGCTTACTTCACACCACACCGACTGTAATAAATGACTCAAATTCGGTATCACCCTGTGCATAAGTATATCAATAAAACGTGTGATTTACGCGGTCGTTTCTTCAAATTCCAGTATTTTTATTTACTCTTCAGACCTTGGGTTTTAATTAACTTCAGATTATGTAACGCATTTTCGAATTGCGCACCGAAATTAATTTTTTTTAACGGAAGACCCTGTATATTATTGCATTTTTGGATTCTACGGTAAATTCTAGCGTGAAATGATGGGTCGCATCATGGGTCTACGGTAAGCGGTTTTCGAGTTGAAAATTTTTATGACGTCACTCAACTTGAAAACCGCTCACCGTAGACCCATGGTGCGACCCATCACTTCAGGCTAGAATTTCCCGTAGAATTCAAAAATGATTTCGCTTTAAACTTTAACATTATTTTTCTTCAAATATATTGCGTTTTCTCTTTTGTTTTTGAAATTCGAGAAAGCGGTTCAATACGAAAGTTGCGCGCAATTTTCCACACTTTCGAATACCGTTCACGAAAAAACAATCGAACAAAACATTTCCGAATTACGAAGCGAAATTACCTTTTTTTAACGGAACACCCTGTATATTATTGCATTTTTGGATTCTACGGTAAATTCTAGCGTGAAGTGATGGGTCGCATCATGGGTCTACGATGAGCGGTTTTCGAGTTGAAATTTTTTTTCACGTCACTCAACTTGAAAACCGTTCACCGTAGACCCATGGTGCGACCCATCACTTCACGCTAGAATTTCCCGTAGAATCCAAAAATGATTTCGCTTACAACTTTAACATTCTTTTTATTTAAATGCACTCAGTTTTCTCTTTTGTTTTTGAAATTAGGGAAAGCGGTTCAATACGAAAGTTACGCACAATTTTCTATACTTTTGAATAGCGCTCACGAAAAAGCAATCGAGCAACGCATTTCCGAATTACGAAGCGAAATTACCTTGTTTTTAACGGAACACCCTGTATGTTATTGCATTTTTGGATTCTACGGTAAATTCTAGCGTGAAATGATGTGTCGCACCATGGGTCTACGGCGAGCGGTTATCGAGTTGAAATTTTTTTTGACGTCACTCAACTTGAAAACCGCTCACCGTAGATCCATGGTGCGACCCATCACTTCAGGCTAGAATTCTCCGTAGAATTCAAAAATTATTTCGCTCACAACTTTAACATTATTTTTATTTAAATGCACTCCGTTTCCTCTTTTGTTTCTGAAATTAGAGAAAACAGTTCAATACGAAAGTTGCGCACAGTTTTCTATACTTTCGAATAGCGCTCACGAAAAAACAATCGAGCAACATATTTCCGAATTACGGAGCGAAATTACTTTTTTTAACGAAACACCCTGTATGTTATTGCATTTTTGGATTCTACGGTAAATTCTAGCGCGAAGTGATGGGTCGCATCATGGGTCTACGGCGAGCGGTTTTCGAGTTGAAATTTTTTTTGACGTCGCTCAACTTGAAAACCGCTCACCGTAGACCCATGGTGCGACCCATCACTTCAGGCTAGAATTTTCCGTAGAATTCAAAAATGATTTCGCTTTAAACTTTAATATTATTTTTCTTTAAATACACTGCGTTTTCTCTTTTGTTTTTGAAATTAGAGAAAGCGGTTCAACACGAAAGTTGCGTGCAATTTCCCACACTTTCGAATACCGTCCACGAAAAAACAATCGAACAAAACATTTCCGAATTACGAAGCGAAATTACTTTTTTTAACGGAACACCCTGTATGTTATTGCATTTTTGGATTCTACGGTAAATTCTAGCGTGAAATGATGGGTCGCATCGTGGGTCTACGGCGAGCGGTTTTCGAGTTGAAATTTTTTATGACGTCACTCAACTTGAAAACCGCTCACCGTAGACCCATGGTGCGACCCATCACTTCAGGCTAGAATTTCCCGTAGAATTCAAAAATGATTTCGCTTTAAACTTTAACATTATTTTTCTTTAAATACACTCAGTTTTCTCTTTTGTTTTTGAAATTAGAGAAAACAGTTGAATACGAAAGTTGCGCACAATTTTCCACACTTTTGAATATCGTTCACGAAAAAAGAATCGAGCAACGCATTTCCGAATTACGAAGCGAAATTACCTTTTTTTAACGGAATACCCTGTATGTTATTGCATTTTTGGATTCTACGGTAAATTCTAGCGTGAAATGATGGGTCGCATGGTGGGTCTACGGTGAGCGGTTTTCGAGTTGAAATTTTTTATGACATCACTCAACTTGAAAACCGCTCGTCGTAGACCCATGGTGCGACCCATCACTTCATGCTAGAATTTCCCGTAGAATCCAAAAATGATTTCGCTTTAAACTTTAACATTATTTTTCTTTAAATACACTCAGTTTTCTCTTTTGTTTTTGAAATTAGGGAAAGTGGTTCAATACGAAAGTTACGCACAATTTTCTATACTTTCGAATAGCGCTCACGAAAAAACAATCGAGCAACGCATTTCCGAATTACGAAGCGAAATTATTATTTTTTAATGGAACGCCCTGTATATTATTGCATTTTTGGATTCTACGGTAAATTCTAGCGTGAAGTGATGGGTCGCATCATGGGTCTACGGCGAGCGGTTTTCGAGTTGAAATTTTTTTGACGTCACTCAACTTGAAAACCGCTCACCGTAGACCCATGGTGCGACCCATCACTTCAGGCTAGAATTTCCCGTAGAATCCAAAAATGCAATAATATACAGGGTGTTCCGCTAAAAAAAATAATTTGCTTCGTAATTCGGATATGCGTTGCTCGATTGTTTTTCCGTGAACGTTATTCGAAAGTGCGGAAAATTTTGGACAGTTTTAGTTATACAGTTTACAGTTTAGTTGCAGCAAAACTTAAAGAACAGTAAAATCAATCGCGCCATCTATTGGCTAATTAAAAATTGGTCAAAAGGAAAAGACGGCTCTCTCTCTCGTGCACGATTACCCTCATGTCACAGCTGATTTTTGATGTATAATATAATTCGGGGGGGTTTAAGCGAGTGTAACTGCAGGTTAGGACTTGAAAGGGCTTCGACTGCCTTGGAAGCCCTGGAAACGATCACCGGGCTCCTGGAAAAGTACGGCCAGGGGGGCCCATGCTCGAACATCGACGCCGGACTTAACTACCACAACTCGTTTTTAATGGCCGACCCATCGACGGCCTGGGTTTTGGAAACGTCAGGGAAACACTGGGCCGCCGTTGAAGTCACCAGTAAGCGCTCACTAACTTAACGCACCTTCGACGTTACGTCACCGTTACATTTACAGGCGGTTACAGAAACATATCCAACGTCCTGACCATCACAACAAAAATAGACAAACACTCAGAGGGGCTGTTGGAATACGCAAAGTCAAAAGACCTTTGGGATGGTGAGGTAGAGTCACTCTTGTTTTTTTTTTTCTATTATTATTATTGTTGTAGTTAAAAAAAGTGTGATTTTAGGGGGAGTTTAATTTTGCGGAGGCGTTCAGCGGCCAGGCGAAATCCACTTGCTTGAGATTAGAGGCCGGCGAGAAGCTACTGGCGGAATACACTGCTGCCAACTGCTTTAAAGAAACTGACATGTTCAAAATTCTGCGCGACACTGACTCGGATATTTGCAGGCCTTGCGATGCGTCTCATCCGACTCAGGGTGCTCAGGTAATCAATCAATCGGTTATGTGGGCGTCTTAACCTAAGATAAATAAATGCCCGTGCTCAGATTTGAGGTTATGTTACGGTGACGTAGCTCATCGACTTTAAATCTATAGATTTCTTTCGATTCATTTGAGTGGAACTAAGGTTGTGAAACTGGCCCCTTTAGGTATCCACGCTTAGTTCCGTGCGACCAAGCGTCCATTGGTTTACCGCCACTCCGGACCCATCGAAGTCCGTCTTCAAGCCCTTCGTCTTCACACCGAACGCCACCATCTCCAAGCACACGAAGTGTCCCGAAAACGAGGTAGCCCCGATCGTTTTTTTTTTTTTATATATAATTGCTTGGGGTTAGCGCCGTTTTTCTCCGCAGCAAGGTGAACCGCACACCCTGTACTCGCTTCACTCCTCCGCAATACACAAGGAAGGCAACCAGGTGCAGGAGTTGCTTCGCAACATGGAAACGGAGTGCGTGACCGAGCTCGAGGCGGTGCTGGCCGACCTAGGCGAAGACCTGCACGAGCTCGACGAGCTCATGAAGGACTGCGTCGAGACCGAGGTCAAATTCTACCGTTAGCTTATCACCTAGACTTATTTTACAGAAGAGCAAAAAAAAAAAAAGAACGAGTATTTAGCTTGAAGGCCGTCGTGTCATTCCTATTTTGTATCTCGATACTTATAACATGTGATTTTTATTTTATTTTTTTATATTTGTTACGTTTAAGCATTGCACAAATTCAAGTATACCCCAAGCAACGCCCGCGGTTTATTCACAAAGTCGAGTCGGTATTATACTTTTATTTTTAGTTATTTCATTTTTATCATTTATCATAGAATAATTTGCCTATTCACAGCACAATTACGCAGCTGCGTCAATAAGCTACCACGCACGAGACGATTTCTTGTCCGTACTGGCCGGGGCCATATCGTGCGTGGTAGCTTTTTGACGCAGCGGTATCGTCACAGCGCAATTATTATAGGGCAGAAAACGGTCGCGGCTATGTGGCTTAAGGAAGTAAGCAAGCTCCGCCCACCGGTTCTTCTCTACCAGTGAGCGAACGGCAAAGATGGAACGGCCAATCACACGTATGCTGGGGGGCGGAGTCAAATACGCCCGCCGGTGTTTGTTGTGACATCATTTCATTACCGACTCGACTTTGTTGTAAATACCATCAGGTGAAGTGAGTATATATTAGCTTTAAAATGTACGCCCCCCCCCCCGCCCTTGAGCTTGAGCAGCAGCTTCGTAGACTGTATAATGTGATGAGTATATATTTATTTCGATTATATTTTTATGAGTAGGACAAGCGTAAGTAGTAAGACTTGCGGCGATTCGCCGCTCTCTAGAACACTCCCGGAGTATCTCGCGCAAGTTAAAGCGACACGAGAACGCTCGGAGAGGGCGGCGAATCGAAAACGCCGCGCGCCGTTAGATTTCGTTTAGCCCGTTGTTAAATCGAAGGAGTTTAAATGTGTTTTCTTTTTCTTCTGTGTCTTTCACGCAGATCGTTAGTGAGTCGCAGTGGTAGAGGCGCAACGCGATTGTTAAATTAAATCGAAACTTGCGTTTTTGCTCTCTCGAATATGCAACTGCAGGTATTCCACGTGTCGTTTGTCACTTTGTTATTTATTTGTATGCACATTCCGGTTCAATAATAAATTGATGCTGAAGCAGCTACTTTGTCTTGTTTTTTTTTTCTGTTGTGACCAAAATCAAATTTCTTTGCCAGAGAGTGCACGTTTCAAATCGTGACGCCTTAAAAAATTGAAAGTAGGCAACCCATTTTACTCCCGCCAAAACAAACAAGCTTTCGCCTAAAATTTTCGTTCAAAATCGTAGACTGGTATCAGGATCACATGAGTGTGATGAGGTGTTAGAAGGTACGTATCGGTTTCCCGCCAAAATAAAAGTATGAACGTGAGTCGAACTTTTCGTTCGAAATTTTCCTTCAAGACTGTAAACGTTTTATCAGGATCACATGAGGGCGATGATGTGATAGAAGGTATCAGTTTCCCGCCAAAAAAAACGAGCTTTCACCTAAAATTTTCGTTCAAAACAGTAAACTGGTATCAGGATCACATGAGTGTGATGAGGTGCCAGAAGGTACGTATCAGTTTCCCGCCAAAACAAAAACATGAACGTGAGTCGAACTTTTCGTTCGAAATTTTCCTTCAATACTGTAAACGGATATCAGGATCACATGAGTGCGATGAGGTGATAGAAGGTATCAGTTTCCCGCCAAAACAAAACACGCTTTCGCCTATAAAATTTTCGTTCAAAACAGTAGACTGGTATCAGGATCACATGAGTGTGATGAGGTGTTAGAAGGTACGCATTGGTTTCCCGCCAAAACAAAAACATGAACGTGAGTCGAACTTTTCGTTCGAAATTTTCCTTCAATACTGTAAACGGATATCAGGATCACATGAGTGCGACGAAGTGATAGAAGGTGTCAGTTTCCCGCCAAAACAAAACACGCTTTCGCCTATAAAATTTTCGTTCAAAACAGTAGACTGGTATCAGGATCACATGAGTGTGATGAGGTGCCAGAAGGTACGTATCAGTTTCCCGCCAAAACAAAAACATGAACGTGAGTCGAACTTTTCGTTCGAAATTTTCCTTCAATACTGTAAACGGATATCAGGATCACATGAGTGCGACGAGGTGATAGAAGTTCTCAGTTTCCCGCCAAAACAAAACACGCTTTCGCCTATAAAATTTTCGTTCAAAACAGTAGACTGGTATCAGGTTCACATGAGTGTGATGAGGTGCCAGAAGGTACGTATCAGTTTCCCGCCAAAACAAAAACATGAACGTGAGTCGAACTTTTCGTTCGAAATTTTCCTTCAATACTGTAAACGGATATCAGGATCACATGAGTGCGACGAGGTGATAGAAGTTCTCAGTTTCCCGCCAAAACAAAACACGCTTTCGCCTATAAAATTTTCGTTCAAAACAGTAGACTGGTATCAGGTTCACATGAGTGTGATGAGGTGCCAGAAGGTACGTATCAGTTTCCCGCCAAAACAAAAACATGAACGTGAGTCGAACTTTTCGTTCGAAATTTTCCTTCGAAACTGTAAACGGATATCAAGATCACATGGGTGTGATGAGGAATTAGAAAGTACGTATCAGTTTCCCGCCAAAACAAAACAAGCTTTTGTCTAAAATTAGACCAAAATTCCCGAATTTTAAATGTTCTCCAATAATTTCGAGGTGGGGCTCACAAGCGGCATTGAAATAACTCGGCGAAGATTGGCCCCAAATTAAGCCACGGATAATAACAAAAGAAAACGCACGTTACGACCTAAATTCGCCGACAACAAAATACCTGATTTACGTGTCGAAATCAGGCTTCGATGAGCGTAGAAGAATGCCTCAAGTTGCTTAGACTACCTCTGCCAGATCACGAATTCAAACCAATAATTTCTGCAGTACTTTCCGTTCGTTTCTCTTCAATACGGATAAGGGCGGGCGGCCACTGAACGCGAAACTAAGTTTTTTTTGAAAATTAGCTCCGACGTAATCTTACGCGGACGAGGCTACCGCTAAATATTGTTTTATATCTTTGCTATACTAACTTCGCTTCGCTTAGCTTTAGTTGCCACGTCCGCGTAAGATTACGTTGGAGCTAGTTTTCAAAAAACTTAGTTTCGCTCAGCTTAGTTTAGATTCGCGTTCAGTGGCCACCCGCCTTAATAGCAAAAGAAAACGCAAGTTACGACCTCAATTCGCCGACAATAAAATACCTGATTTACGTGTGGAAATCAGGCTTCGATAAGCATAGAAGAATGCTTTAAGGCTACGTCGTATAAAAGGTTAGAATGTGACAAACAAAATGCTGTATGTCATAACAGTGTCACGTTCTAATGTAGTATTAAAGTTAATCGTGGCTTGAACCTTTTATACAACGAAGCCTAAGTTGTGGGGCTCACAAGAATTTCAAAATAATTCAGGGAAAATTAAGCCGCGGATAATTGCAAAAGGAAACGCACGTCACGACCTAAATTCGTCGACAATAAAATACCTGATTTGTGTGTAGAAATCAGGCTTCGATGAGCATAGAAGAGTGCCTCAAGTTGCTTAGAGTCCCCCTGCCAGATCACGGATTAAAACCAAGATGGCGTCTTAAATCCTGACAATAAATTCTGCAGTATTTTGCGTTCGTCTCTTTTCAATACAAGTTTAATTTAATGCAGTTTGTTTTTACTTATCATCTTCTCGTTGCTTGTTGCTTTGTTGGTTTCAAGATGTTAACAATTTCGAGGTGGGACTCACAAGAATTTCCTACAGCGGCATCAAAATAATTCAGCGGGGATTAGGCCAACGAATAGCAAAAGAAAACGCACGTTGCGACCTAAAGTCGCCGACAATAAAATACCTGATTTACGTTTAGAAATCAGGCTTCGATAAGCATAGAAGAATGCCTTAAGTTGCTTAGAGTGCCTCTGCCAGATGGCGTCTTAAATTCTGACAATAATTTCTGCAGTACTTTGCGTACGTTTCTCTTCGAAACAAGTTTAATTTAATACAGTTCGTTTTTACTTATAACTTTGTCGTTGCAGTTGACTTGTTGGTTCCAAGATGCCAACAATTTCGAGGTGGCGCTCACAAAGAATTTCCTACAGCGCCACCAAAATAATTCAGCGAAGATTGGCCCCAAACAAACAAAATTGCTTGATAATTAGGTGTAGAAATCAGGCTTCAATAAGCATAGAAGAATGCTTTAAGTTGCTTAGAGCGCCTCTGTCAGATCACGGGTCTTAAATTCTGAAAATGTTTGTGGTACTTTGCGTTCGTTTCTCTTCAACACAACTTTAATTCAATACAGTTTGTTTTCACTTATTTATCATTTTCTCGTTGCAGTTGATTCGTTGGTACCAAGATGCCGACGGTGGCTACTTCATTAAAATCGCGGACCTGCTCCAGTAGTACGCTACACTCGTGCACTTCGCTGTATTTATTATTGGCTGTAAGCCATTTTGTTGTGCGATGCTTGTGTGAAAGCCGAACGGAAATATTTAATCCGTGATCTGGAAGTAAGCACTCTACGTGTAATGTCTGTAAGCCATTTTGTTGTATAGTTTGTGTGAAAGCCGAACGGAAATATTTAATCCGTGATCTGGAAGTAAGCACTCTACGTGTAATGTTTATAAGCCGTTTTGTTGTACGTTGTTTGTGTGAAATCTTAAGGCCCGTGGACACCATGCAAGTTTTGATATAAGAATTAAATTTATCGTTGTGGTCAAATCTAAATACATAACTTTACTTAATTCTTGTATAAGAAATAATATTAAATCTTTACTGTGTTTGCCACTACCTCAATAATTTTTTGTGTTAATCATGCGCATAACTGCCTAATTTACAAATCTAATCAGCAACGAATTCTAAATCTAATCAGTCACAGTAACTCAACAAATACTGACAAACGCATAACTTCAAGCGAAGCAAAGTATTTGCGGAAGAAACCTTGCATGGCATTGATGGTCAATAAAATTTTTGGTTGTGCGCAGATTTGTTGTCACTTCTTGTAATTGTATTAAAAAAGTATTTACAACGTTTTCTAAATTTTCTTACATTTTGCAACAAGTTTTGTTATTTTCCTATAATAATTTTTAGTACAATTATATTGCAAAAAATATGGAGCGCATTCATTTTTTAAATTTATATTGTGTTTGTGATCAGTACAACTTCTAAATATGCAAAACTTGTGCGAGATTTTATATCAAGTCTTGCATGGTGTCGCACGGACCTAACGGAAATATTTAATCCGTGCTCTGGAAGTAAGCACTCTACGTGTAATGTTTGTAAGTCATTTTGTTGTACAAAGCCGAACGGAAATATTTAATCCGTGCTCTGGAAGTAAGCACTCAACGTGTAATGCCTGTAAGGCATTTTGTTGTACAAAGCCGAACGGAAATATTTAATCCGTGCTCTGGAAGTAAGCACTCTACGTGTAATGTCTGTAAGCCATTTTGTTGTACAAAGCCGAACGGAAATATTTCATCCGTGCTCTGGAAGTAAGCACTCTACGTGTAATGTCTGTAAGCCATTTTGTTGTACAAAGCCGAACGGAAATATTTAATCCGTGCTCTGGAAGTAAGCACTCTACGTGTAATGTCTGTAAGCCATTTTGTTGTACAAAGCAGAACGAAAATATTTAATCCGTGTTCTGGAAGTAAGCACTCTACGTGTAATGTCGGTAAGCCATTTTGTTGTACAAAGCCGAACGGAAATATTTAATCCGTGATCTGGAAGTAAGCACTCTACGTGTAATCTTCTACCGGCTTTCTAAACCTGACGAAGGCAGATACTATAAGTGAAGTGTGGCGCAATTCAGGACGTTCTTTTGTTATCCAGGCTTTTACATGCGTCCATGTTGAAAAATTATTGCATGGGCTGTTCGGACCAGACTCCTCTATCGATTCAAAACCTACGAATCGTAGTCGAGGGAGGCCTCAGGTGGACGTCTTCCTCTTGTGTGAAGTAGTGGTTTGACGTATGGTTGAACAAAGCAAGATCGGATTTTTTAACGATTTAAAACGCGACTTACTAAACAGTTTATTTACTTTCGTCGATTCGGTAATTATTTCTTTATTATTTGAAACTTACGCAAGCGGAAACGTAATTTATATTTTAACGTTGTGCGTCCTTTATTTCCATCCAACATTTTCGAACTCGCTGTCGAGTTTTCCAATTAGTTCATGTAACGAAATACAGACTCTTTTATTTAAGTACCCCCCGCCCCCTTTTTTGTGTGAACCTACCCCGTCTCATTGACTAGCCGGCGTGGGAACGTAAGTTAATTTCCCCACCCCACATCTTGCTGCTAAGAGCAAGCAGCAACATAGCGCACTGAAAGCACGGAGGTAGAATGGGTTGCCTACTTTCAATTTTTAAGGCGTCACGATTTAAACCATTCTCAAATGTTCTAGGTAGATTAAATGTACTTTAATATGTATTAAAACACATTGCGCTGAAATGTAACATTTTATTCATCAATAAAATACATAAAATAAAGAGATAAGACGAATAATCCTCAGCTAGAACCTAATTTAAATACACTGTTAAATCTAAGGAGAGTCACCTACTCTGACACAATATAATTTACACAAACTATATACACATGCTAATGAGATTTTCAATTTAAGATGTACATATTGCTTCTTAAAAACCATCATCGTTCAAATAAACAAACGAGTCTCTCGTAAATGCGTCGTTACTTTACTTACGGTTACGTCGTGAAAGAAAAAAAAAAACAAAAAAAAACGAAAGAAAGCGCTTTTCGATAAAGTGTAAAGAGGAGGAATGTCTTCAAATCAAATTAAATTCTCGTCAGAAGTACAACTTATTATTATTAATATTGTTATTAGAAAATAGGTCTCTTTTCTATTCTGTTCTCTATACAATAATAACATTTATTAATTTTTTTTTTATATCTTCTACAGAGAAGAGAAAAGCTCGTGGTGATATAAATACATACGTAAGTAGTTTTGGTCCATGTGTTGAAGTGAAAATATTGCTTCGAAATATCTAACAAGGAGAGGAAAGGTCCTTTCCTCTCGCCGCCTTTTTTATTTACACCCTAATAAAGAGTTTCTCTTATATTCATAATAAAATACACACGAAAAATAGAGGGCCTCTATCAGGTATACGATATAATACAATTATATAATATCTTTAGACATTTAAATTAGAAGTAAAAAAGAGCTGTTAGGATCACGTTCTATACTATTAAAAAAAAAAAAACAAGTAAATCTACAGTCGTTGTCTCAAAAAAGAAAAGCAGCTGCTGTTTGGACGGTACACAACTTTCTTTACAAATTAAAAAAGAAAAACGGCCCCGAATTGTTATTATTGCGGTGCGATCGGAACTAAACTACGCGCGCATTTTCAAGAAGTGTGAAGCTCTCCGACTTTGCCCTTGGATTACGCAAAGAGTGTAATTTTTTTGGTGTTCTGCAATGCCTACACTGCGGTAAAACAATTCAGTTATTTCCTCCCTGAAATATATGAGTATTCATTAAGCGAAACAGGCCGTGGGGGGCTAGCATCATCACATTTAAAAAAAACAAAAACAAAACGAAACAAACACTGAGCTCATTAGTAAATTTAAATAAGTTCTTTATTTTAATTTACTAACGGAGAAATAGCAAGAGCTTTCGAGCCTACGAGATACCACCGACTGTCCAAATAAATTTTTGATACAGGGTGAGGGGGAGATGGGCGTGGGAGTGTGTGAGAGGGAGAAGGGCGTGGGAGTGTGTGAGAGGGAGAAGGGCGTGGGAGTGTGTGAGAGGGAGAAGGGCGTGGGAGTGTGTGAGAGGGAGAAGGGCATGGGAATGTGTGAGGGGGAGGAGAAGGGCATGGGAATGTGTGAGGGGGGAGAGAAGGGCGTGGGAATGTGTTAGGGGGATGATGAAATCCATCGCAGAAAGTAATCTCCCGATTTTTTTTTGTATCCTACGAGTATCTTAAGAGTATTTTATTTTCCACTTCCTAATCAAAAATTTATTCGGACACGTTTGAGTGTTTTGAATGAAACGAATGATCAGTGTACGAGACTTGGGTTCGGATTGGGCGAACCACCCCCCAAGTTGTCGATCTCTCTCTGAGCTCGTGATATTTTACTTTTGTCTTTTGGTGTACCCGCTTCGCCCGTTTCCATCGCGAACATCTTCATCTTCTCTTTGAACGAGAGCTTCTCGGGGACGGGGGCCTGCGACTTCTGTTGCGCCTGCTCCGCCAGCCGTCTCGTCCTCGGATCCCGGTACACCTCCTGGGCCCCGATCACGCCCGGCGTCGCCGTCGCCGCCGCTGACGCGTCCGTCGGCGTCGTAGGAGATGCCAACATTGATTCAGCTTGCCTGATGAAGCTCTGGGGGATTTCCGCGGCGGTTACAACGTACTACAACAACGAATCAAGACTTACATTTGGATCTTCCCTGACGACTTCCTCGATCGCCAGATTATTCGGCGGGGGTTGCTGGGGCGTGGTCACGGCGACGGAGGAGGTGTCGTTGAAGCTGACGCGCTTGGTGCCCTCTTTGTTCCTCAGGGACATGACCGCGTAGCTAGAACCTCGTTCTGGGGGAGGGGGCGCCTGTGATTCGATTTGTTGTTGGGGAGGGACTTGGGGGATATTGGCCGGCGGCGCAGCTCCCGGCTTTAAAATCGACATTGGCGTTTCCTGTTTCGACGCGACGTTGGATGGTGCTGGCGCCACTACCGCCGCGGTCGGTGTTGCCGCTGCCGTTTGAGGTGAAGCGTAGGGTATAGGACTATCCTATAATAACCTAATTGATTAAACGAGATCGATTGATAAATGCGACTTACTTTCTCGGTTTCATCGTCGTCGTCCTGTTCGGGTTCCTCCATGGCCCGTTTCTGGAACTCCCGCTCGAGCTGAAGCACCCTCAAGTGCTCCTCCTGCTGTTGGCTTCGGTTCGGCATCGAACTGAGCTCCAGAATTTGCTGCTCGCGCATGATCATGACCTGCTCCCGCCGTTTCTCCGATTGCCTCTCCTGCTCCTCCCTCACCCACGGATCCCGCGTGCTTTTCGCGGTCGCGTTGGCGCCCGAATAGAGCGACATCTTCGGCGGGTCTTGCGTGCTCGCCGAGTACAGGGGGTGAGTACTGGCCGGGGGTAAATCGGGGGGCTCGTCCGGTTTTCGCAAGGGTTTCGGGGCGATGGGCGGAGATTTCGGGTAGCCCGGGGACGTGGGGACGTTCTGATTGGTGTAGTAGTAATTCTGTTGGTAACTGGGACTGGTAACGTTGATCGGGGGAGGTTGGGTGTAGTTTTGATTCGAGTAGGTCTGATGCTGCGATAGGCTCAAGTTCTGCATGCTCTGAGTATTTTGGGCCATGAGTATGTGAGGGCCGTAAGACGGCCCTTGTCCGTAATATGGTGGTTGTTGGTAATAGCCACTGTTGGGGGAGTGGAACTGGCCGGGTAGCGTCCGATTTTGTCGCCGCCTCACCTCCTCGCCCATCTCGGCTAACTTGGCCTGCCCCCTCATGTTATTCGCCCGGGTTTCTTCCTTGCGCTCATCGCGCTCGCGCCGCTGCATTTCCTGCGCTTTAATATTTCCGCTACTCGCGTACCTGAAGATGTCGCCGGCGCCCTGGTTTCCGCCGGTCGTGAACTGCCGGAGCATGTCTTCGCTTTTCGAGGTCCGCATCTCGTTGCTCCTCGCGAAATCCTGCCCGGGAGGCTCCTGCGGTTTACTCTGTTGTTGTTGTTGTTGCTGCTGCTGCTGCTGCTGGAGCTGGGCGGCCTCTTGCATTCTGACGTTGTTGGTGCTGGAGTACCTCATCAGCTCCTCGCCTCTCGCCCCCTGCCTGTAATCTTCGCGCAGGAGCCCGGCGTTGTAGCGTTCGTCCGTCGTCCTCTGTCCGTTCGCGTTGATGTGGAGGGGTTGTTGGTACCCGCTCGGGCCGTAACCCCCTCTCTCTTCATGCTGGGCCCTCGAGTAATTGGGGTGGCCTTCACCTCCCGCGTACTGGTAATCCTTGCGCGCCATGTAATTCTGGTTCTGGTACGTCTGGTTAGGGGGAGGAGGGGGCGACATGTAATTCGCGTTCGGCCCCGTCGCGTAATTCGGGTTCGGGTGCATTTGCTGCTGTTGGTTGACCGTGGGATAGGAACCGGATCTACTGTTGGCGTCTTCCGCGTGGATGCGCTGCATGGACTGCGGACTTTTTAAGTTCGGAATCGACTGGTGCAGCGGCAGACGGCCGGTGGTGTTCGGGGGGATGCTCGGATTCGGGTAGTACGCCGAGGAGGGACGCTGTTGCGTGTTGGTCATGTTCGACTGCAGCGAATTTTGCGAACTTCTTAAAGCGGACGTCCTGTAATTTGCAAGTTTTACTTCAAAATGAATTACAATTACCCGAATAAGTTGCCCGTACGTACACGTATCGTCCACGCGTTCGTGTGCCGGCACCGACGCGATTGCCACCTTCCACCGTGGTCACAAGTCAACAATTCTTTTTTTTTTGCTTACCTATCTCCTAGTTGTTGCGGACTGGGCATTTTATTCCGATAAACGCTCAGATTCTGATAGAACCCGGCGTCCTGCTGGTGCAGGTTGTGTGTGGACCGGCTGCGCAAGTTGTGCGAATTTGTGTTGGCCCCGTTCTGCGTGGATGGGGTGGCGCTGTTGGTGTTGATGCTGTTGTTGGACGAGGTCCTGCTGTACCCCGGATTGAAAACGTCGTGCGCGTTGCTCCTCGACTGTTCCGAACCGGGCGAGATGTGGTGGAGGGCGGGCACGGATTTCGACGAGGGTATAGTACGCTCGGCGTCGATCCGAGACGGAAGGTCGCGTTCGGACATTCTCCTCGGTCCTGAAAGCGCAGTCAAAGCTAACGTTGCGATCGAATTAAGAAAAGAAAACCACATGATTAATGACGACTACAAGCAAAGCAAGTATGTTACGAAGCTTGATGGTTGTTGCGACACTCGGACAGCGTGACAAAATTTTGCGTGGGAATTTTATCACGCTGCGCGAATTTAAAGCTGCAAATTAAATCGAGCCATGACGTCTACATGATAAACCACTTATGACGACTTGCTGTTTCTATTCTGATTTTCCGTGTGTGTGGAAGGTAGATACTTTGACATGCAATTTAAAAAAATCGTCCTGTACACGCCGCGTACGACGACGCACAAGGTCGTCTGCGGCAGCGGCAATGAGAAAACAAAAGGGGAAACAGTGTGCGACATCAACAAACAGCAAATCTTACGATCTAAGCTGTCGATGATATCAGTACATTTTAACTCGGCGCAGCTCTGTGTCTTTCGCTTCACATCGGCGGCGCTCTTAAGAATGGGGCAGGTCGTCTTTGCATAGCGACAGCACTTCCTGATGATCCTCTGGCGGTTCTTCAAGTCGGAGCAACTCTTCCAGGTCTTGGGGTAGCACTTCCTTCGCAGCACGATTACCTTCGATGTCTTACTCGAAGCCTGCTCGGTGCTTGGGCCTCGCTTCGTGACGATGTAGGCGTCGGGGAATTTCTTTTTAGCTTGCGCATGCGCGCTCGCGAATCGCTCTAAGCTGCCGCAGCGTACCAGCGGACTGTTGAACGCCCTCTCGGATTCTATGACCTCGCTGAAGCGCCTGTGCTTCGGTCTTCTTTGGTCCAACTTTTCGTTGCTGTTCTTCAAGATGCCCTTCAATTTTTTTATTTCCGTTTGCTTCTCAGTTTTCGCGCTCTCGCTCTCCATTGGTCCCTTATTATCACCGCCGAAATACTTCGAATTGAAGATGCAGTTTCGAAATTTGCAAGTGTGCATTATATCTAGGTCGACGCCGCCGCCGCCGCCTCCGCTCCTGTTGGCGTTCAAGCTATTCTCAGACTTGTATTTAGCGACGTAGATGAGGTTATTTTCCTCTAGCTTGAGCCGCGACCTCGGCGACAGGTCCGGCTCGGAGAAGAACTGCCTGTTCACTTTCTTGAGGTTACTCGCGAAGTACTTGACGTACGCCTCTGAATTCAAATTTCTTTTCATGGGCGCCGCCGCGCATAGTTCGCAAGTATCTTCCTTCTTGGTTTCTGGTTTTAGGTCATCTCCACTTGGGGGTGTTTCATCGGCGACCTCGCTTTTGATAATAAATTTTTTCAGCAAAGGCGAATGGTTATACCCCACCTCGTCCTCGTCCTCGTCCTCGTCCTTCTCCACCTGCCGCAGCACTTCATCGGCGTTAACTCCGTCCGAGCCTTTCACGCTCCAATCCTGGAGCAACTGCAGCAAGCTCTCCCTTTCAAGCACGCTCAACTTCCTGTTCAATTCCTGCGCGCTCTTGCTCCCGCGTAATCGCCGCTCACCCGGGGCGTACCCGGGCTCAACTTTGCTCCCGCCATTGCTGCTCAAATCGGGCACGCTGACGGCGCTGGAAATGTTTTTCTTCTCGTCGAAAATATACTCGAACCGTTTGGTCAAATCCCTGACGTGGCCTTGTCTTATTTCATCCGGGGATTTCCAGTTTTTATGCTTGACCGGCGTGTCGATCTGGCTCAAGTCCAAATTCGAATCGTGCACGCCGCTGTTGACGCTCGACGTGGAACTCGACAGGTCCTGCAACGAACTCGACATCTGCCTCAGCTTCTTGCTGTTGTTGCTGATGGTCAAGTAGGCTTCCGTGTCGCTGCAGCTTTCCACGTCTATAAACGGAATGTCTTTGACGTCCAGCGAGAAGCTCTTCTGCTGGGTGTAGTTGGTCGTCTTGTCCTTCCAGGACTTGGTCGTTTTTGCCATCGGCAGGTTCTGCGCGGCGCACAGGTTCTTGCCGCGCAGCGAATTGAACTCCCCCTCGCCCTCGTAAACGTGAGTCACATCCCTGGGGCTCGGCTCGGAGAAATCGGTGATTTGCAGCTTGAACTCGGGCTCGCACTCTATTTCGATGCGCGGTATCATCAGGCAGCGCCGCACTTCCGTCTTGTACAGGCTGTCGTCCGAGTTGAAGAAGACGTTGTTCTTCGGCTTGGACACGGGCGGCGTGTACCATCGCTGGTGAGACAAAGAGTCTTGCGAGCCGCGCGTCCCGTAGAAATCCGGCAGGTCCAAGGCTGCATGCGTAAATAAACAAACACGCAAGAATATACAGACACACCGATTGTTTCGACGCGACGAAGGAGATTAAATGGAAGCTAGCGCGCGCAAGTTTCTAGCGATTACTAAAAATCTGTTAAGTTATGAGTACCGTGTGAGTGACATCGGCATGCACATCTCCTTTTAGTTGCTTTAAACGAAATTAATCTCATCAGCTCATGACGTTGTGATAGACGAAGCTGGGCGGAGACTTACCTCTGTGAGGCGTCGGGCTGGGCTGTTGGAGTAAAGTGGCGAGTCCGTGGTAAACGGCGCCCCCTTTCGCGACTTCCAGGGTCACGACGCTCCCTGTGCGGACCAAAAATTCCGCGGCTTTTTCTTGAGTTATCCCCAGCAACGACTGTCCATCCACCGATAGCAGTTGGTCTCCGGCTGCGAGTCGTCCATCGCGATCGGCTGCGCCGCCCGGCACGACGGATTTTATATAGATGCCCAAACGTTCCTGGCCCGCCCCTTTAGCCGCCACGATTGATAGTCCCATTCCTCCTCCAGCCTTGTGAAGTCTTATCACTTGCACCTAAGCAAAAATCCAATCACTTTTAACTAATTGGGTTGATTTTATTTCGTCCTCGGTCCGTGTATTGAAACAAAACGGTTCATTGGTTCTCAAAAAGGCGGGGTTTTAAATTAATTTTTTCAGATCTCGGTTCGTGTAAACTCTTTCGACTCTAATTGGATTGATTTCGTTTCGATCTCGGTTCGTGTATTGAAATTTAAAAAAACCGGTTCATTGGTTCTTAAAAAGGCGTGGCTTTAAATTCATTTGTTTAGACATCGGTTCGTGTACGCGCTTTAGACTCTAATTGGATTGATTTCGTTTCGACCTCGGTCCGTGTATTGAGAAAACCGGTTCATTGGCTTTTAAAACGGCGTGGCTTTAAACTAATTTATTTAAACGTCGGTCCGAGTAGCGCTAAAAAGATTTCATTGGCTTGCGACTACAAGCAATCGAGAACCACTGGCCTTGTGAAGTCTTTTCACCTGCACCTAAGCAAAGCATCACATCACTTTCTACTCTCATTGGATTGATCATTTCCGACTTCGGTCCGTGTATTGAAAAAAAAAAACGGTTCTTTGGTTCTTAAAAAGGCGTGGCTTTAAATTAATTTGTTTAGACTTCGGTTCGTGTAAGCGCTTTCGACCCTAATTGAATTGATTTCGTTTCGACCTCGGTCCGTGCATTGAAAAAAAAAACGGTTTATTGGTTCTTAAAAAGGGGTGGCTTTAAATGAATTTGTTCAGACCTCGGTTCGTGTAAGCGCTTTTGACTCAACATATCACTTGAAAATGAACGTTTTGTCCACGGTCCGACTAGTTACAAAACTGGACTATCATTGGTCTAGTCATTAATTGATTTCGATTCGGCCTCGGTTCGTGCGTTGAAAAAACCGGTTAATTGGCTCCTAAAACAAAAAATATATACGTTCTCTGCAGAGCCGGTGGCGGTTCTTCTAGGCAAAGAAAATTTAAGCGCTTCCGAGTCCCAATGGATTGATTGTTCTAACTGCCGAATTTAGCCAATAGCTTCTCAAAAAACCGACGTGTTAATTGGCCCGGAGAAGTTTGCGGGAGACATAAAAGAAAAGCGACGAAACGGCGGTGGCGGCGGCAAGAATGGAGAGTGTTTAACTGGGACCAAGTTGCTGGAAAGTGGCGGCAAACGTTGGCCGGTGCGTACGTACGATATAAGCCCCGCCTCTTTTCGGCTCAGACGGAAAAAAGACTCGAAATCTCGTTCTGATTGGCTGCCTAGTAATTATATGCATTTGTAACCGCACTTTGAATTTGTTTCGAATAAACGATTTTTACTTCTGCGCGTTGATTATCGGTCTTTGGAGACGAACTTTACACGAAGTTGTTCTACAGCTGTGCGTGAACCTAAGCACGTCGCAAGAGCGAAAGGTTCGCTACCCGGTCCACCGCGATAACATTGATTTCGTTTCGACCTCGGTCCGCGTAGAGAGAGAAACACGTTCGTTGGCTCTTAAAATTACTGATCTGTTTAGACCTCGGTTCGAGTAGTTCTAAGACGAATTCATTGGATCAAAACCAAGCAACTGCTTTTTTTAAAGAGCTCCACGTATGAGAGGGTGTCAAAACCAGAAATTTTAAACTTCACTCCGAGTTTAGTTCCCCGTTGTAGATTATAGGTAAATGAAAATATCTTGAAAAGCGTGACTTTACCTCCGGTTGCGTCGTACTCAACGCCGATGGCGGTCTAGGTGCTGACATGTACACGGTCCAATGTCCGGAGCTGGTGGGCTGCGCCGCGAGTCTGCACAAGCCCGAAGCCTGCAGGGGATGAAGGAAATCCGCAAGACCCGGCGGCACTCCCTGAACCACATCGCAACTGAAACCGTCGTCGGGCAACAACAACTGAAGCGGCGGCGCCGAATCCTCGTGTAACTTGACTTCCCGTCCTTCGGCGCGAGCCAATTCATCGGCCACCCCCTCCGCGGCTCTGGCCGCGTGCTCCAGTAAAGGAGGGGGCGCCACTTGCTCACCGGGTTCCCCTAAGATAAAATAAAATCAAATTAATCAAAATTAACGCCTTTTTTTGGGGTGGGGGGGGGCATACCTTTGTATTGTGTTAGTAAAGCCCGTAGTTGAAGGGAATTCAGCTTGAAGCAAGCCGCGCTTAGCTTGGCCAATTCATCCGCTGTGTATTTCGGCGCTTGTAGCAGTTGGGCGCACTGGACGATTTTGGCGAGGTGACACTCCGCCGCTAGCTCTAGGCCTTGCGATTCGGCCCACGCTTGGAGGTTTCTCAGGCGATTGAACAGCTTCACGCCGAAACCCCTCGTGCACAGCTGCGCGTTGTTTATGATCGTCGAGAGCGACCGAGCGGAAATCCAATGGAACAATTGTGAGAACAGCTGGATCGTGAGGGCGGCGTTCACGCGACACTTCCTCAGCAAGTGCATGGCGTTGCTGAGGACGTTGATGATTTCTCGGGGGTGATCGTCGGATGCGTCCGACATCAAGTTGCTCATCACGGAGTTGAGTTCGTCGGTTAGACACGCCACGAGGTTGCGAAACGCCAGCTGGACTGAATCGGCGAGGGTGTCCTGAGCTTGTACAGAGAAGGCGCTGACGTGCCTGTCGGACTTAAGGAAATGAAGCAGCTCGCTGGCGTTGGCCAACCAGAAAGCCTGCGATATACTCTCGGTGCTTCTGTCTTGGACCGTGTGTCGGATCAATTTTGCAGCGTGTTGAAGGAGCAAGGTCAATTTCTGGGCCCTTTCCGTCGGCGTCAGCTCCGGCCGGTAATGAGTTGAGGCCCGGTACCTCGCGCACAAGTATAAGGTGTAGGCCGGCGCAAGTCGGAACGTGGGGGTGGTCACGTCCAAGTGGGTTATGACCCTCGCCAGGAACAGTTCTTGAGGTTCCTCGGGGAATTCGAGGACCGCCGGTAGTATCGGGTCTTGGCCGCGGGGGTAACCACTCAACCTAGAAGGTATCGTTTGAAAAAAAGTGCGGCCCTTCGCGTTTAAAAACTAAATAAAAAAAGTGTAGGGTGTGAGGCGACTTGTACAGACCTATTTTCCGAAGAGGAACCCAGCGAACGGTTGTCTTCTCTGGCGCCGCTGGCGGTCGAAACCGTCTCGACATTGCCCTCTAGGTCAAAAGTGGTTTCGAAATTTTCCCTGTTTGGTTCCGTGGGGCTTAAGGCTCGCGGAGACCTAATGCATGCAAGTTCTAAGCACGAGCGATCTCAAAAGCGAGGACGAAAAAAAAACAAACGCAAGCAAACACACATCGGCTAAAGATTGCGCTAAGAGCTTACCGATCGTAAACCCTGGAGTTGTCTACGATGGCCGTCGGGTGCCTAGACCTATCCTCTTGTGACGGATCCAGGAATCGGTAGGTATTGCTGTGTCCGAATTTGACGAGGCTACCATGCATCAAGATGGTGGTTTGATGTATTCTTTGGCCGTTGACGTACGTGTGGGCGTCCGCGTGGCACGGCGTGAGGGAGGTCACCCCGTCCGTGTTCGTGATGACGCAGTGCCTGGGTTGGATGTGAGGACCGTACAGTTGCAGGGCGATTCCGTTTGCAGAACCGACCTAATAAACGCAAATCGACATGAATGAAAAACGAGCGCGGCGCCAAACTGACCTCCATGACGTCGTTGTTCAGCCTTAAGGTTCTGGCGGTGTCCCCTGGAATGGGGGCGGATCCGTCGGGCCCCAATTCCACGAGAATCGGCACCGTCTCGCCCCGGGGATCCCTTGGATTGGTCGCGTTGGTCCCGAGGGCGCCGGGCTTTTTTTTCCTTTTTCGCGGGGCACAGTCCGCAGGTCTTCTCCTCACGTGAAACATGATCGAACCTATAAAAACGAGAACCGAATTGTAAACACAAAAAATAATTAATTAAAATAATTAATCAACACACCCGCGCCTTCGTAATGCATTATGTTTATACTAAGTACACGGACCGAGCTCGAAAAGAAACAAATTCGTAAGTAGACTGATGAGAGTGACACGAACCGAGGTCTAAACGCATCTGTTGCGGCAGCGATATTGCTTTAATTGTTACCTCAGTAACTTGTATTATTGTATGTACAATGTATTTTTTTAAAAATGCCATAAAGGTTGGCCATGAAAATTAAAACTCATGTCGTAGCTTGGCATTTAACACATGCCAAATCTGAAAATTTTAAGTAAATGAATGGAGCTAAGACATGAATTTTCTTTTCCACAACCACCCCTTATGGCATTTTAAAAAAAAACACATGTTACATGTATAATATTAATAGTGTGCTGTAGAAAAAAAGATAATAATAATAAATAAATATTGTGTCAAGTTTGAGGAATTTTTTCTGAACTTTGAGAAGCATTTAAGCAATTAATTAGAACCTGCTGCGGCGGAATTTACAACGGGTAGTTGCATTTGTCCGTACGCAACAGCATCAGTTTGAAGCCACATAGCATTAAGAGCTAATGAACGGGTTTTTCTCAGTACACGGACCGAGGTCGAAAAGAAATCAATCCATAACTAGACCAATCAGAATCACTTCGAGGTTCTCCTCACGTGAAATATGAAGGATCTGTAGGAAACGAGGACGTAACGGCAAGCATAAGAAATAATTAATCAATAATGTATATACTCAATACGCGGACCGAGCTCCCAAAGAAACCAATTGATAAGTAGACCAATGAGAGTTACACGAACCGAGGTCTGAACGCATCAGTTTGAAGCCACATAGCATTAAGAGCCAATGCACGAGTTTTTCTCGGTACACGGACCGAGGTCGGAAAGAAATCAATCCACAACTAGACCAATCAGAGTCACTCCTCGCGTGAAACATGATCATACTCATACAAAAGAGGGCGTAATTGTAAATATAAAAAATAGTTAATTAATCAATACGCCCGCACCCTCGTAATGCACGTGTACGTGAACGCAAACTTTGGTGAAACTATTCGGTAGCGATAGCGATCGCGGAAATTAGGTTGGATTATCTAAAGGGAGTTGAAGCCGATTCGGCGCGCCGCCGATTGATGAATCGCTTTCCAATTTAACTTCGTTTGGGCAGGAGATTTACGGGCACCTTCCGAATTGCTCGGCTCGTAACTTGAAGTTATGTTAGTTCGGGGGTGTCGGAATCTTCAAATTTATTTCACCCTCGAATGAAGGATAGGAAATGCACAGAATCACTTAAGTACAGTCTGAGGAAAGGAAATCAAATTTCGAACCGCCGCGCCGCGCCGGCCAATATCACGCCATTTATATTTCCCAACGATTCCAGAATCGAATCGAACGCCAGATGGTCCCGGATTCTACGAGAATGAAAAGACCTCTATAGAAACAGAGCCGGGCGCGGGATTTAAATCGGTTTCTATTTCCAAAGTGCGATTTACATTACGATGATTAATAGAAGTGCCATTTGATAGAAGCTGGTTGTGTTAAGCGAATCTGGACGATCACACAAATAAAAAAAATAAGTTATGAAGATGGAGATAAGCATCAACAATTAATTATAATTAAGAAAGCGACGTTTCCGTGATTTATTGCAACGCCACGGCGCGCACGGCTCACGCAAAACACTCGTTCCTCTTTCCATTCAACAGGTTTCATTTCATCAACAATGGCGAGCGCCGGAGGAAAGAAAAGCGAGACCAAAAACGAAAAAGAACGAAGAACGCGGCGCGGCTTTTTCCCAACTGTGGAAAGCGAGCCGGAAAATCGATTAGACGAAACTATTTTAAAACGTGGCGAAATCCAACTGCGGCTCGGGAAATCCCTCGAGGGTTTCGCTTCCGAGTTCAGTTGTTTTGCTGTGCACATGACTAACGTGGTGGTACGTGGCGCGATAACAAGTTGGATAAAGCGCAGTTTCTAGATAGTTCACAATTGTGCGTTGCGATAGAAGTAGAAATGAATTTAACGCGTAAAATACTCCAAAATTCGAGAAACGGACATTACATACATATTTCTGAGCAACTGTAAGCGAAAATATAAAATACTTATTTCTTTGTTTCATAAAAATACTACGTATACGATTTTGACTTGGCGGAGTGTAAGGGCGTCGGCTAACGGCGACCCGGGCACTCGTTAAAGTCGGTATTGTAGGGTGAGGGAATTTTAAAATACGGGCCGAGCTCAAAAAGAAACCAATTCATAAGTAGACCGATGAGAGTTACACGAACCGAGGTCTGAACGCAACACTTTGAAGCCACATAGTATTAAAAGCCAATGAACGAGTGTCTCTTAGTTCACAGACCGAGGTCGAAACGAAATCAAACCGTAACTAGACCAATCAGTCACTCCGAGCTTCTCCTCGCCTGAAACTTGATCGAACTCATACAAACGAGGGCGTAATTGTAAATATAAAAAACACACCTGCGTCTTCGTAATGCATTATGTATATACTCAATACTCGGACCGAGCTTGAAAAGAAACCAATTCATAAGTAGACCAATGAGAGTAACACGAACCGAGGTCTGAACGCATCAGTTTGAAGCCACATAGCTTTACGAGCCAATGAACGAGTTTTTCTCAGTACACGGACTGAGGTCGAAACGAAATCAGACCATAACTAGAACAATCAGAGTCACTCCGAACTTCTCCTCGCGTGAAACATGATCGAACTCATACATACAAACCAGGGCGTAATTGTAAATACGTAAAAAAATAATTAATTAATCGACACACCCGCGCCTTCGTAATGCATTTTGTATATACCCAATACTCGGACTGAGCTCGAAAAGAAACAAATTCGTAAGTAGACCAATGACGAATGAAATGAAACAATACAGACGGAAAGTTCGTTCAACGAGGATCCCTCGCTCTAAATTTGCGACAGTCTGGAGTGAATCTGCTTCCCTCTAATCTTCCGACGTTAATTTAGGCGCACAAAAGCACTCGAAGTGCAGATGAGAGCTGACGACAAAGTACAGCGCGAGTAATGCGGTCGTTTCGTATAAATAACCACGAAACCCGCAAATAGCAATTTCAAATTCCAGTTGAGGCGTACGTCTCGAGATTGCCGCCTCGATTCGAGAACATCGACAAAGTAAAAGGACGGAAGATTAAAAAAAGAAAAAATTCGAAGTTTTCCCGATTGTGATTGAGCACTGTATTTTTTTTTCCTCCGCGAGGTATAAGGTCTTTGACTCCGGAGTCAAGGTAACGTCGTTCTTAATATAATTAGAAACAAATTCGCTTTTCTGCAGCCAGGCGGACTTTGCCTGTCTAACCTCGCTGGCACATCCAACGACAAGACGCCTGCTTTTTTTAGATTGTTAGAAATATACCGGATTAAAATAAAAAAAAAAGAAAAACAACAACACTGTTTTAATTATGAAACATTTAAAATTCATTGATTATATTAACATAGCTAACAACTGTTATATCCAAATAGATAAAATTATTTAGAGGAAAAAAAAACGTTTGAGGATGATTTAAATAAACAAATTCCCACGCGGGGTTCTTTTAAAAACCTGATTGCTGCAGTCGTAATCCAATTAAATCGTTTTAGCGCTACACGAACCGTAGTCTGAATATATCAGTACGAAGCCAATACACGGACCAAGCTCTAAACACATCACTCTGAAACCACACACCTTTAAGAGCCAATGGACTAGTTTTCTCAATACACGGCCCGAGGTCTGAACACATCAGTCTGAAACCACACAGTTTTAAGAGCCAATGAACGAGTTTTCCTCAATACACGGACCGAGATCTGAATACATCACACAGTTTTAAGAGCCAATGAGTTTCCCTCAATACACGGACCGAGGCCGAAAAAAAATCGATCCATAACTAGACGAATGAATCACACTACAAACAAATACCAACATTAAAGTTGAAACGACACGTTTTTATAGCTAAAACTAGAAAATATTTTCAAGAGCAACTCAAAGGATCGAGCATAGCCAATTTAATTTTTTTTTACGGGGCGTTTTATCAAACTTGCAACGAAACGAATTGGACCGGAAGTAAATTGTTTAAAGGCACGTGTCACGTCGATCGATTACTATATTCATTTCGGCGTAAATAATCGTGTTTGAGAGCCAAGGCTCTCGCGCTTGAACTTGAAACTTCATACCGAATGTTACACTGAAACCGACAGAAAAAAAGTACGTTTCAACTCAAAATGTGTATTTTTTCAGACGGCGAAAATATAAACGAATGACGTGAGTTTACGTCGCGTTGTTTACACAAATCAGCGGCAAGCATCGTGCGCGTCTTCCTTTGCAAAAAAAAAGAAAAGAGCAGCAAGCAACAGCACGATATAAATTACCGGAAACATCCTCATTTCGCCGGAAGGCTCCGGTGATATATCTATGTACACCGGAGCATCCGCGCTGCTACTAACAGAAAAATACGACTCCCCAGCGCCCACAAAAGAGGGAATTTCATTTTAAATTCTACCTACGCAGATTGAAGTGCAAGATCCTGTTCATTTCGGAGAGGCGACACAAAACCACCGCGCAATAAAACCGGGAAATTTACGCCGCGAAAAATTCGCCCGGACTGAAACGGCGCGCGCGAGTTCGAAATAAATCGAAAACATGTCAAAGCCAAATAACTTGGCAGGCTGCGTTCTAGGTCAGGTTCGTAAAAATCCGGCCCACGCGTGCAGTTTCAATTTTTCGTGTGGGTACGTACAGCCGGAAGTGATTCGATCGTTGGTAAATTTTGCGCAGTGATTCCTTTGTGCTTGTAAATGTATCTGTCGTCTCTGGTTTACGTAAAAAAAAAGATCTAAATAAAACTTGGCCGTTTGTAAATCGGGTTTACGGCGCGGCGGTAAAATCCGATTCGAAGGACGTGAACCGCCACATCAAAAGGAAAACGCGACGTTCTTTTATTATCACGCCGCTTTTATGAAGTATTTTACTTTCTTGTATAAGTGCACCCAATGGTAGACCGGTAGACGTCGATGTTTACATACCTTCCCGTAGTTTGTAAGAAAACATGTAAGAAGCAACCAAACCATTTTCTGTATAATTTAAAAAAATATATCTTTGATGAAGTCATTTTCTCTATATTTGTAAATGCTTCTGCCCTTTGATACTCTGATACGCGGTCGTTTTATAAACCTGATTGCTGCAACCACGATCCAATTAGATCGTTTTAGCAATACACGAACCGAGGTCTGAATACATCAGTTTGAAGCCCTACGATTTTCAAAGCCGATGAGTGAGTTTCTCTCGGTACACGGACTGAAGACTGAACAGATCAGTCTGAAGCCATATATTTTTAAGAACCAATGAACAAATTCTTTACAATACACGGACCGAGTTCGAAAATAAATCAGTTGCAATCAATTTTCTTTTACAAAAAAAAAAGAAAAGAAAACGGTGCACATTTAAAAACAATGGAATCGCGATAAAAACAAAAAATGAATAAAGGAAAAGAAAAACGGAAAAAATTACTGGCGTTCATCGAAACGTTGGCAAAAAAAGAATTTGTGAAGCGGTACGTCCGGAAGCCGGAAGAAAATAAAAAAAGAAAACAGCAACCAAAGTCTCATTTGTCGAAAATACCGAACACGCAGAGACAAAAGACGATCGTTTCGCCGAATTTTATGAGAGTGTAATAAAAAAGGCGTAAAAAATTTTGGGAAACAAGTGAACGCTGAGAAAGAATTTTAAAATGAACAATGAAAACAAAACACCATCAATTAAACAACTAAAAAAAATAAATAAACTAAAACCGCTTAACTCTGACAACTGTCGACAAAAAAAGGAGAAAATGAAAACACAAAAACAAAAGATAGATATTAATAAAAAAATAAAGCGCAATACACGGACTGAGGTCTGAAGCCTCACAGCTTTAAGAGAAAACGAACGCGTTTTTCTCAGTACACGGACCGAGGTCGAAAAGAAATTAATCTATAACTAGGCCAATAATAGTTCCGTTTCGTGACTAGTCGGACCGTGGTCAAAACGAAACACAAATCATGGCTTAGACTAATGACAGTTACTCGAATACCAGCCACAAGGGCGTGCCTGAGCGGTTCACAAATTAAACTTCTCCTTTCTAAGAGAATAAAAAATACAGCAAAAAGACAACCAAAAAAAAACAGAAAATTTCTCAGAAAGAGATAAATAAAAAGCTGTACACGAAAGACTTAACAAAACAATTGTAAAAGTGAATGAAGCAAACGAAAGGGAAGAAACTGCAAAGCCTATGTAAGAAATTTAAAAAAAAAGAAAAGGAAGTGAAAACGCAAAAACAAATGGTGGTCAACATTTATTAATTGTTTATTACATTTTTCGTCTGCATCGAAAGAGAAACTTCTCAGGAGAATAAAAAATACAAAACACATTAATAATAATTAAAACAAATCTCGATGTTTCTCGTCGTTTTTGATTGATGAATTCATCTATGCCTTAACCTTGCGGATTCTGCATCGGCCGATGAACTCATCGATCAACTTGTCCATCGGTGAGGTCAATTCACCGACGAACTCACCACTGAGTTCACCAATGAACTCAGCTCATCGATGGATTCACATCGGCAGCTTTTTTCCATCAGCTCCTCTTTTCTTCCCCAATTTTTATTTTCGTATAAACGGCAACCATGGAATTCTCTGAATTTTAGGTTAGCAATGCTACATCTAAGCCGCACGGAAATACATCAATAAATAAATAAAACTTGTGGGAATACCAATCCAATTAAATCATTTTAGCACTACACGAACCGAGGTCTGGACACATCAGTTTGAAGCCGTACAGTTTTGAGGGCCAATGAGCGAGATTTTCTTGATACACGGACCGAGCTCTGAAGCCACACTACTTTAAGGACAAATGAACGCGTTATTCTCAGTACACGGACCGAGGTCGAAACGAAATCAACCTAGAACTAGACCAATAAGAGTTCAGTTTCGTAACTAGTCGGACCGTAGTCAAAACGATACACAAATCGCGACTAGACTAATGGGGAAGAAATTGCAAAGCCTGCGTAAGCAATTAAAAAAACCAACCAAAAGGAAGTGAAAACGCAAAAACAAAAGATCTGACGTAAGTAATTTTTGCGTTTGATTAAAAAAATAACAGAAAATTTCTCAGGTAGGCAGACAAATGATTATCAAAGTAATTATAAAAATCAAAGAAGGAAGAAGTAAAAGGAAGATTTTTTTTTAATTATTAATTCCCACTGTGGTTCGGTTTAAAGTTACACGGCACTTACGAAACGTTGGTGGAGTGAAACTGTTCAAGTTAAAGTTTACCCAGTCAATTAAACAAAACAAGCTTAAACATTTTAACATGATTGGTAGGGGCTGAGGGCGAGAGTGTGAATTTACACCCTCCGGAGAGGGACGATAGTTCCGGTGTCGCTTCGCCGATCGGGATTTGATGAAGCGCACCCCTGCGAGAGGGTGAAACGCGATTAACCTTTAACGTCCCATCCAATAATTTACCGACGACGAAGATTTGTTTTAACCGAAGGCTTTTAGTCACTTCATTTATACATGTATACATAATACAAAAAAAAAGAAAGTCCCATCCTACGTTATCGTAATTATCATTGACGGAAGAGAAAATTAAAAACATTTGTAACGACGAGTTAAATTATTTCTTTCTGTAAGTCAGCTCCTCTCGAGTGAAATAATTGTTTTATATACATTCGTTTATCTCGACGCGTATAAATCAACAGCACCGATTGACTTAATGTTAGCACTACGAAAGAAAAAAAAAGATATGAAAAAATAATGCGTCCTTTATATTTTCCCACGTAATAAACGAGCCGTAAATACGAAGTACTTAATTACGTACACGCCCATAAATATTTATGTATCGCATGAGGAGGTTTCGGTTTAAATAAAATTTAATTAAACTTGCGTCGGTGGCCGTTTAGAATTTAAAGCCCCCCCCCCCGCCATCCGACGTTAAAACGACACATCCTTAACGCGCGCTTACGTTAACTGCGCTTTTACTACAAACAACAAACATCGTTTCGAAGTGTAATACGCTTTGCCGGTCCCCTTTGAGTCTTAACAAGGCGGGTTTGTGCGCGCCCCATCTGTCTTAAATCAACACATAAAACACTTTTAATACCGAAGCGCTAGTAAACGTATATTGTCGTATGATTACACTCGTACTGAGACTGAATAAATGACGTAGGGTGAGTTTTACTAATGCAACCAAACAGTTTTAAGAGAAAAAAAGCTCGTGAACCAATTAAATCGTTTTAGCACTACTCGAACGGAAGTCTGAATACATCAGTCTGAAACCACACACTTTTAAGAGCCAATGAATGAGTTTTTTTATACACGGACCGAGGTTTGAACACATCAGTCTGAAATCACACGGTTTTTAGAGCCAATGAGCGTGTTTCCTCAATACACGGACCGAGGTCTGAACATATCAGTTGTTACTAACACCGTACCGCGGACATTAGTTATAATTATTTTATTTATTGTCAACTAAACAGACAATTAATTTATTTATGTGGAGACGGCGCGGTACATTAGTTATTTTCTGTTCTTCAATCGATTCGGCTCGCAGCATCACGTTGCATTAACATTAGACTGTTGAGCGTCAACCGGTCAGCGGCCGTGATTGATTCAATTAGGTTAATTACTTTTCTAACGGTAGGATCGTCTCCAAACTTTGTAAACACGTTCACTCGTGGGTTCTGGACGATCCTACCAAATTGCAATACAATCGCGCGGTTGGAAAAATTGTTATGCGGCCGGAAGCACCTCCGCGCTTCCGACGCGATTTTACGCGTTTCCACCCGCTAAATTCCGCCGTGTTAGATATCAGATTAAAGCCCGTGAAAAGCGCTATCCAACGACGTAAAGGAAACCCTGGGTCAGCGGGAAAATAACACAGAGTTCTTGTCTGAAACTTTTCACCCTATAAATTATGACGTCAGAAACGACACGCCTCGGTCGACCAACGGTGGCCGTCGTCGAGTAGTGCAGCCCCAGAGCAGCAAAGTACATAGATCATTTGGGGATCTCTTAAAAACCAAAACGAATGAAAAAACTCATTCGTTTTGGTTTATACACGGTATACACGGACCGAGGTTTGAACACATCCGTCTGAAGTCACACGGCTTTAAGAGCCAATGAACGAGTTTTCTCACTACACGGACCGAGGTCGAAAAGAAATCAATCCATGACCAGACCAATGAATGAGAGTTACCCGAACCGAGGACTAAACACATCAATCTGGGTCGGTTTTTATTCAACAGCGAATTAGTCTGCAGTCAATTGTTGAGTGTTTTGATGTCTCTAGGCAATTAATTTAATAAACAGTGATTTCTTTGAATCCCGAAATTTTTTTTTTAAATGCAGGTCGTTCATTTTTAATCAAATTTCGAACGAGTCTGCCTTAAGCGAAGAACACATATAGACGATCGCGACCACGATCACGATCACGATCACGATAACGATGGCGATCAAGCAATTTCAATTTATCGCCAACAAGTCGCAACAGTATGTGCGGACTCATTTATTTGCTAAAGAACGTGTGATCGCCATCGCTATCGCTATAGTGATCGCGGTCTAGATCGCGTATATGTGTCCAAAGCTTTACTCTGACGGAAAGGAAAACGCAAGTCGCTCGACGCTTAAGCTGAATGAACCCAGCGGCGAAGTAATAATTAAATTATTGCAGGTAACTTCGCTCTCCGGTCTTCACTCGCTTTGTCGAGTAACTCCACTTTATTGGTGAGACTTCGAACCGAAAGCTTGCGCTTAATTTAATCACAATTTATTCGACGAGAATGGCGACGTCTTCCTTTTGCGATTCGGCGTTGCTTTTTTTTAAATTTGTTGAAGATTAACGAAACGCGACGCCTGATGGGAGTTGAAAATGTTGTTGCTCTTTTGTTATTTATTTATTTTTTACATTTATTTACACTGAGGCCAGCGAAGAGCGAAGCCGCAGGACTCTTTAACTTAATTTTATGGATTTTAAACTCATCGGTGAGCTCATTGGTAAGCTCATCGGTGAGCTCATCGGTGTACGGATTGGTTAAGTCATACTTGCTGATGAACTCTTCGTCGATTCAGAATGATGGCTTCATCTATGCCTTAATCTTATGGATTCTGCACCGGCCGATGAACGCATCGATCAACTTATCCATCGGTGAGGTTAATTCACCGACGAACTCATCAGTGAGGTCACCTCACCGATGGATTCATATCGAAAGCTTCAATGATTATTTACTGTTAGCAATGGCACCATTGGATACCAATCCAATTAAATCATTTTAGCATTACACGAACCGAGGTCTGAATACAGCAGTTTGAAGCCGTACAGTTTTGAGAGCCAACGAGCGAGTTTTTCCTCAATACACGGACCGAGGTCTGAAGCCACGCAGCTTTAAGAGCCAATGGACGCGTTTTTCTCAATTCACGGACCGAGGTCGAAAAGAAATCAATCCACAACTAGACCAATAAGAGTTCGGTTTCGTGACTAGTCGGACCGTAGTCAAAAAGAATCACAAATCATGACTAACTAGACTAACGAGGGTTACTCGAATACCGGCAAGAGGGGCGTGTCCGAGTCGGTTCACAAATTGAGCTTCTCCTTTTCACAATCGAATTCCTTAATAACAGGAAACGCTGATTCACATCGTAACATTAAGTGACGCAATTGAACCGATGACGGCGAACGTCGCCGAATAAATCAAAAACATTCAATTATTTAATTGGGGTTTTTATTAGCTAGCGCAACGGAACAGAAAATTACGCAGGATTTAACGCTGCGCAGTTTAGAAATGAAATTAAGAAGGAAGAAATTTGTGTGCGGCGAGATGACCTCTTGCATTCATACATCACACACAGTGGGGGCAGATTTCGTGCGCGGAACGCAATTCATTTATGAATATTCAAAGGGGCGGTTTAAAATTAAAGCAGCCCGAGGAGAGCCAGTCACATCAGCCCGATACGTATTTATGACCCATTTATTCCAGCAGCCACAAGGAAATCAATACGCGCGCATTATTATTATTATTAATTATTAAATGCACGCCCGAGTAAGGATTAGACTACTCCGGGGGGAAAAAATTGAAAGAAGGAGACGTCGCAACGAAACGCAGTTGTCTCTCTTATTAGGGCGTGCCCCATTGTATTATTGTATTTAAGCGCTCGAACGTTATCGTCGCTTTATTCTCACGACTGCGGAGCATTTGAAGCGAAGCTCTGAAAAGTAGGGCATGATTTGCATCGAAAAAGAAAACGAGAAATACCGACCTGTTGAGGAATCGCTTGAAATGAGAAATCGTTTACCCCAATATACAAAACTGCTTACTTAAACAAAAGAAAAAAATTACCATTCTACTCGAACTGAGGCCTAAACAGATTAGATTGAAGTTACAGGGTGTTAAGAGGCAATAAACGAGTTTTTCTGAATGCACGGACCGAGGTCTGAAGCCACACAGCTTTAAGAGCCAATGAAAGAGTTTATTTACATACACGGACCGAGGTCGAAAAGAAATCAGTACATAACTAAGTACATACAGTTTTAAGAGCCAACAAACTCAGTACACGGACCGAGGTCGAAAAGAAATCAATCCCTAACTAAACCCAATTTACTTTATATTAAAATGTTCACGTCCTTAGCGGAAGACTGTAAAGCTTCTAACGTGATCGGAATAAAATGACCATCGCATCGTCTAAACCGATAAAATCGAGGAAATCTAAGGTCGTGTGTAGTTTCAAAGCTGCACGGAAATTGTTTGTATTCCGCGGGGGATAACTTGAGGAAATTTACTGCGCAAAGACAGTAAAAATGAAATCCATTTACGAACGGAAAGGCAGAAATGGCAGACCTGGGAACTCATAAACTATGCAACAGTTTTTACGACCCCTGCGAATACATTGCATGTGTAAAGACTTTTTAGTCATTTTGAATACAAAAAAAATTCCGAGGCTCGAGTTTTTAAAAATTAATATTTCATTAAATAATTAATTGACGAGCTAAATATAAAGAGCGCGCGTTTAAAAATAATTCCGGTCGTTTAAATTAATTACTAAGGGGGGGTCTCTAATGAAATATCGATACCCTCGTCGAATTGACCTCCCTCATCGATTCTTGGGGGCTCTGACGAGCAGACGTCGGTGTTCAATTATGCACTTTTAATTCCGTTGGAATCGTGCTCTCAGGTAATTTCGGAGCCGCCCGCGAAGTGCGTAGGGAATTACGCTGACCGCCGCGCCGGTGTGCGGTGGCATTAATAATTTCAGCACAGGTGTTTCGTGGAAGTCGTGAAAAACCGGGGGCGGCACGCAAGCCCTTCCAAAGGGGGGATCGTGCGTGATGAAAATGAAACAGATAAAACAATAACTTGTAGATTAATGGCGGCCGTTAATTTTTTTTATGACGTTTACGGTCATTAACACGTTTACCTTCAAAATTATTTTAAAATGAAAAGTTGCGCCGGCGTTAAATATTTATGTCTTGCCCGAACCGAAAACTAAATACATAGTCCTACTCGGACTGAGGTTTGAACAGATTAGTTTGAAACCGCCCAGTTTCAAAAGCCAATGAATGAGTTTTTATCAGTACACGGACCGAGGTCGAAAAGACATTAATCCACAACTAGACCAAAGTTAGCCCAGTTTTGTAACTAGTCGGACCGAGGACAAAACGAATCGCGACGCTTTTAAATTAAATTATTAAAAAGCTACCGCAAATGCCCCACGCCCCCCAGTTTAATACAATTCTAAAAATATATAAACAAATAGAAAACTAACGTCGACATTAAGAGGTAAATACGAAGAAAAAAATCACGGAATTTTTTATTGCCAATTGAAAATAACAAAACAAAAATTACGCTGCAAACGAATTTCAATTTTCAACAAAAATTAACCAGTGAACCATAACCTCCAAAGAAAAACTCACTCACCCAACAAAATTTCACATTTGGCATTGCGAAGCCTCTTATACGACCTAAATCCGAGCATCGTGGATTCGATTACGCCGAAGAGCAAGAGCAAAGCACTACCACTTGATTAAATTTCCCGAATTTTCCGACGGAATCGAAGCAAATTCGCTTAGCAATCACCAAAGAAAACAATCAAACGAAGCAGTGTTTCTTTTTTTGTTCAACTTTTGCGGTGGTAAATTTTTCATCACGCGCGCCCGAACACGTGAAACGGAAAACTAGTGCGCCGCCAACTACCCTACTTCACCGCCGGTGGGAGGTAGACTGGTAACTAGTGTAATTACAGCGACGGCGGTGGAAAGGCGGCACGACATGCTTTTGATGTAACACACCCTAGCGTCGATTGTCCACGTTTTCCGCCGTCCTCCAGGCTCATCGATCTTGTACGGTGGAGACTGCTCATTTGATCGAGTGACCATCAACATTAGTAAACATCAGATAGATCATAATTGAGTTCGCGACGTGGGAACCGTATGAAAGTAAACTCGAAAACTCATTAAGTACGAGCCAACGCGTTCACGTCAACTCGACGTGCACTCTATGGTTGGAAGCAATGCACACGGAGGAGCAATTCGAACCTTGGCATTTCAAGTCTTCGGAATTACTCGTTTAAATTTTCAATTAAACCCCTACGTTATAAGCGAAGGTGAAGCTCGGAAATTTGACGCTCATCAACAACTGAAGTCTCTTTTACGTTGTTAAGAACAAGGTTCTACATTTATTTTGGTAGATTTAATTTTAAAACCGCAATCGCCGTCCAATGAAACCGTTTAGTCCTACTCGGACCGTGGTCTGAATAGATCAGTTTGAAGCCGCGCAGTTTTAATAGCCAATTAATTAATGAATGCACGGACCGAGGTTTAAATAGATCACTTTAAGAACCAATTCATGGACCGAGGTCTGAATAGATCAGTTTGAAACCACGCAGTTTTCGGAGCAATCAACGAATTTTTCTCAGTGCACGGACCGAGGTGAAAAATGGAAAATAAGTCGTCAATTTATAACTAGGCCAATGAGAGTTCAGTGTCGTAATTAGTTGAGCCGGTTTAATGCCGCCGCGGAGTTTTTCCCAAAACAACAACGTGCGACAAGGACTTCGTATTGTTAACATTCTTAGCAGCGCGAGGGGATCTCTGACAGGAAGAATAATAGCCATCCTCGTTACTCACTGTAACGGATACTGCAAAAAATCGTTCTCCGTCACCCGTGACGTCAAGGTTGAAAAAGTTACACGCACAGAACAAAACTTACACTTCCGACGATGTATCTATCAATAAACGTTATGCGTTGACGACCGTTTTTTTTTTTTTTCCTTTTTCGTATTTTTATAGAAACTCGCGTGTGCGAGGTGAAGCAACAACTCAGTTTCTAAATAATGCAAATGGCTCTTAATTAATACGTGGATATCGCGGAGTCTAATTATTTACCGTAGAACAACGTGAAAGCGCGGAATTTGAAACTGGGTCTTTTACTTGCGTTCAGTTTAAAAAGTTCTCGAGATTTGGTTCAGTGATTTCTGTGCTCGGTACTTTCCAAAACAATGAACTTTTAGAACAAATTCGCTGTTCTCGCAGCGGATGGAATTCGAACCAATCTCGTTAATTTGCTTACCTAAAGACGTTAATTGTTGAAACTGTATTTTTTTGTGGAAGAAAATATAATACTCTCTTAGGATGACCAAAAAAATTTCAAAAAATTCAATTGCGTCACTCCAAGCTTCGTTTTCATGTGATACGTTAAGGCGGAATATAATTAAGGTTTAATGAAACCGTTTTAGTCCTACTCGAACCGAGGTCTGAATAGATCTGACGTAGTTTTAAGAACTAATAAACGAGTTTTTCTCAATACACGGACCGAGGTCTGAATACATCACTTTTAAGAACCAATGAATGAGTTTTTCTTAGTACACGGACCGAGATCTGATTATATCACTCTCAAGAGCCAATCGAGGAATTTTTTGACTACACGGACCAAGGTCGAAACGAAATGAATCCGTAGCTAGTCTAGCCGAAATAAATCATGCTTCATAAAATAATCTTATATGTAAACTTGCGGTCAAAAAAAGTGACCCATTCTTCTTTTGTATTGGCTTTCAATCTGTCAAAGTACTAAATCATTGGAGGTGTCATATTGTGTCATTTAATTCGCTGCTTTGAATAATGGTCTATTTAAATAAAGTGTAATGTGCGCACGCTGCCACTAATGTGGAAGGTGAAGGCAAGACAAGAATAGAAATGTACCACGACATTTAATATAACCTCCAAAACTGCAGGGCTGGTGCACAGTATGTAAATATAATCAAAATGTCATGAAACTTCAATGTGATGGGTCATTTTTTTTACCACGAGTTTACATTAACGTAATCGAATTGAAACTTTCAATTCAGTTGACAGTTTACTAAAAATCTAATCTAATAGAAACAAAATTCAGGATATTCCAAAGTTAACTAAAACTTGAATGCAATCGTGAGCCAATGAAACAGTTTTAGTCCTGCACGAACCGAGGTCTAAATAAATCAGACATAGTTTTAAGAACCAATTAACGAGTTTTTCTCAACGCACGGACCGAGGTCTGAATACATTTGTTTGAAATCGCACTGTTTTAAGAGCCAATGAACGACTTTTTCTTAATACACGGACCGAGGTCTGAATATATCAGTTTCAAGAGCCAATCGAGGAATTTGTTGAATACACGGGAATACACGGACCGAGGTCGAAACGAAATGAATCCATAACTAGTCTAGCCGAAATAAATCGAACAATTTTTTATTGCACTTTATAAAAACAGACACGAGAATAATCTAAATATACGGTAACGTAATCGAATTTACACTTTCAATTCAGTGAAACTGACGGTTTACTAAAAAAAAGTCATTAAAATAAAAATCTAATAGAAACAAAAATCAGGATGATCCAAGATTAACTAAAACTTGTGAGCCAATGAAATCGTTTGTCCTACACGGACCGAGGTCTGAATAAATTAATTTAAAGCCACGCAATTTTAAAAATAATACTCCTAGAAAACGTGTTACTTCTTCGGATACCTTCAAAATCGACCGCTGAACGACGTTTCGCCTTTGTCAATTTGAGAAAAAACTGCCAATTAGTAGAGATTGATAAATAATGTATTAATAAATAGTCTCTAAAAAAATGTATATCAATTTCGAACTGAGATCTGCATAGAACTGTTTGAAGCTCACTTTTAAGAGTCTTAGCGAAGTAAAAAAAATATGGAATTCTACACGAACCGAGGTCTAAATAGATCGGCCTGAAGCCACACAGTTTCAAGACTCAATGAACGAGTTTTTCTCAGCACACGGACCGAGGTCGAAACTATATCAACCTACAACTAGACCAATGAGAATCCAGTTTTGTAACTAGTCGGACCGTAGTCAAAGCGAACCACACGACGCTTTTAAATTAACAGGGTTCAACAAATTTCATTATATAAGAAAATTTTTTTTTTGGAGTTTTCTGAATTTATGGAAAAGTAAAAACTCTAAATAGATCGCTTTAAAGGCACACGGTTTTCAAGAGCCAATGAACGAGTTTTTCTCAGTACACGGACCGAGGTCGAAAAGGCATCGATTCACTTACGGTTTCAAGAACCAACGAACGAGTTTTTCTCAGTACACGGCCCGAGGACAAAACCACATCAACCCAAAACTAGACCAATGAGAGTCCAGTTTTGTTGCTAGTCGGAGCCACATAATGCACGACGCTTTTAAATTAACATTATCCGACAAATACCATTAAACGTCATATAAGAAATATATTTTTGGAGTTTTCTGAATTTATGGAAAAGTAAAAACTAATTATAAAAAACAGTTGAATTCAAAATGCATGCTCTTGCAAGGTAAAGTGCGGAAGAAATAAAATTTAAATTCATTCAATTTAGGGCATTTAGAGTCTCAGCAAAGTAAAAACAAAATATGTGGAATTCTACACGAACCGAGGTCTAAATAGATCGCTTTAAAGCCACACGGTTTTCAAGAGCCAATGAACGAGTTTTTCTCAGTACACGGACCGAGGTCGAAAAGGCATCGATTCACTTACGGTTTCAAGAACCAACGAACGAGTTTTTCTCAGTACACGGCCCGAGGACGAAACTACATCAACCCAAAACTAGACCAATGAGAGTCCAGTTTTGTTGCTAGTCGGAGCCACATAATGCACGACGCTTTTAAATTAACATTATTCGACAAATACCATTAAACGTCATATAAAAAACATATTTTTGGAGTTTTCTGAATTTATGGCAAAGTAAAAACTGATTACCTATAAAAAAAACAACTGGATGGTCTTGCAAGGTAAAGTGCGGACTGGAAGACATGCGAAATAAAATTTAAAAGTGTCCCGGATTCATTCAATTTAGGGCACGAAATTCAACACCAAGGGAGGCGGGGGTGGGGGGGGGTGAAAGAAGCAAGGAATCAAAAACAAATTTAAAACTAAATGACATTCAAGGATGACGTGGACACGTAAGATCCTTACATACCTAATTACGACAATCGATTTCGTACGACATTACGCATGTAATATTAATAGCTTGCCCTGAAGGCGAAGGACTATATAAAAAAAGGAGCCGTTAAAATCAAACCCAACAGGTAGTTTCCGCCGACGAAGATATTGATATATCAGCACAATCGATACGAAATTAACCACGAACGCAATAATAAGAGGGAGAGGAGTCGCCAACATCACGCCCACGCGCGCGTTTAAATGCCAAACAAAAGGAGGAGAAGGAGCCGAAATAAAGAAAACAAAAATCAAACTGGCTCTTGAAAACACAACTGTATAAATCAACGGCACAGAAACTAGTTATACACACACACACTCGCACACTCGGCCGCTCGCTCCATCTATATACAAGCCACAGAAAACAGTTAAAACTGGAATACGTACGCCTTATGCCCCAATCCATCATTTTAGGTGGTCCTCGCACCACATCAAAAATCCAGAAGGGGGTAGAAGGAAAAAGTCACATCGTCCCCGAATCCTCTTGGCGATTTGGGTCGCCTCTATTACTACAGAATCGAACGACGGAAGAGGCAGGCGCTCGTTGGTTCGTCGTATAATTGGTCCCGGACGTTTATAAACGGCGATAAAAAAATAATCATATTGGTCCACTGATAACACCCGTTTTTCCGACGAGGACGCTCTCACGAGAACCAAACGTCCACCCTCGCACTGACTTCACCCCACTGTGACGTCGCCGTCGTGGATCTCTGTGCACCGAAGCATGCGCTCGAAAAGTAGAAATGTTTCTCTCCTCTTATCCTCTCTTCTTACCATTCCGCTCAGAGTCCGCGTTCGGATCAGTACGGTACACACGAAGAGAGCACAGGTAAAAAGTGGCGGCGAGGGGCGAGCGCGGCGGAAACTTAATTAAAACACAATTTTCACTTTTTTTTCCGTTTGTTTATATGGGGCACGCCGACGTGAACCGACGGCGAGGCAAGCCTAATCGATAGGCCTCGTCGAAAAACGCATACTTTCCACAAAATCATGTGAGATACGGCTCGAGAAGACGTCGCCGTGCCATAAAAAGATAATTCAGGGTCAACAAACTCTAGATCTGGTCTAACACAAGAAGATTACACCGGACAGGATTTCAAATGACCGCTGATACGGACGCAAGTTTAATATACGACGATGAGTTTGCTAACGTTTACTGCTTATTGTCCCAAGAAAACCTTCAAAACACGCTTGCTGCTTGAATTTAAAACAATATCATGATTCTCAAAAATCACAGTGTAAATACTACACCAGCCGACATTTATCAAATTTTAAAAAAAATGTGTAAACGGACGATTCGTTTTCTTTATAAATGCCGTGCAATCAAGTTCATTTGTCGCTTAAATAATTTTTAGAAGCTTCTTTCGCAGCTTAAAAAATTCATAAAAGTTAATAACCCGGACGTACATTAATGTACCAATTTTTTTTTTGATAAAAATAGTATCGAATGCAGAATTTCTAGTAAATAATTAAAAAATATCCAGGGTCAATGAAACCGTTTTAGTTCTACTCGAACCGAGGTCTGAATAGATCAGACATAGTTTTAAGAACCAATGAATGAGTTTTCCTCAATACACGGACCGAGGTCTGAACAAATCAGTTTGAAACCGCACAGTTCTAAGAGCCAACGAATGAGTTTTTCTTAATACACGGACCGAGGTCTGAATATGTAAGTCTCAAGAGTCAATAGAGGAATTTTTTGAATACACGGACCGAGGTCTGAACAAATCAGTTTGAAACCGCCCAGTTCTAAGAGCCAATCGAGGAATTTTTTTGAATACACGGACTGAGGTCGAAACGAAATGAATTCATAACTAGTTGAGTCTTTATAAAAACAGACACAAAAATTTAAATATATGTAATATACATTAACGTAATTAACGTAGTCGTATTTAAAGTTTCAATTCAGGGAAACTGACATTTTACTAAAAAAAAAGTAATCTAAAACAATTGAGGACGATCTAGAAAAAAGAAGAAAATTTTCGATGAAAAATAACACCAAGGCAAGGCAGAAGACGATCGATTTAAACAGAGAAATTAGAAAAAAATTTAGAAAAAGACGAAAAAAGGAACTTTAACGTCGATTCGAGGGCGAAAAAGTCCAAAATAAAAAACAAGATATTAAACTAGGCTTTGGAAATAAATTTCAAGAGTAAAAAAAATTTGTTGATCACAATGCAGTTTACAAGTACAAAAATTATTTCACATTATTAGTTTACAGTTCAGTTCAATTCGTACCGTATTCGTTAAATTTTTGACCATTGTCGAACGACTTACAAAAAGTGCAGCGCCATCTGTTAATCCAAATGAGAAACGAAACGTACTTTTCAATCAAATCACTTTATCTATTTGTAGTACAATTTTATAATAAGAATTTCATAGCGTCATCTATTGATGGTCAGTTCAATTCATACTGCATTCATTCATTTCGTTTAAATTTTTTACCAATGTCGAGCAAGTTACGGAAATTGCAGCGCCATCTCTTAATCAAAATGAGAAACTAAATTTCACAGCGCCGTCTGTTAATCACAATACAGTTTACAAGTACAAAAAGGATTTCACAGCGCTATCTGTAGTTTACAGTTCAGGTCAATTCACAATGTGTTCGTTTAAATTTTTAATTTAATTTTAATTTTAATTTAAAAAAAAAAAAAATTTTGTCGAACGAGCTACATAAGAGTTACAGAAAGAGCAGCGCCATCTATTAATCCAAATGAAAAACGAAACGTCCTATTTGATCAAATGAATAGATTAGGCATAGTTTTAAAAACCAATGAACGAGTTTTTCACAATACACGGACCAAGGTCTGAACACATCAGTTTGAAACCGCACAGTTTTAAGAGCCAATGAATGAGTCTTTCATAATACACGGACAGCGGTCCGAATGTATCAGTCTCAAGAGCCAATCGAGGAATTTCATGAATACATGGACCGAGGTCGAAACGAAATGAATCCATAACTAGTCTAGCAATTTTTTGCTGCACTTTATAAAAACAGACACAAAAATAATCTAAATATACGTTAATCGTAATCGAACTTAAACTTTCAATTCAGTGAAATTGACAGTTTACTAAAAAAAAAAAGTAAGTGAAATAAAAAATCTAAGGGAAACAAAAAAAAACAGGATGATCCAAGATTGACTAAACCTTGAATGCAAATCGTTTTAGTCCTACACGAACCGAGGTCTGAATAAACCAGTTTTAAGTCACGCAGTTTTAAGGGCCAATCAATGGATTTTTTTAAATACACGGACCGAGGTCGAAATAGAATCAGTTTATAGTTTAGAACTAGGCCGATGAGAAATCACTTTTGTAACTAGTCGAGTTGAACCACTTTGAAGTAAAACTAAACCGGCACGATTGAATTAGACAACTTTAGTTTTATTAAAATTTATTTCGCACATCGGCTGCAAGAGTCTCATAACTCAAAATTGCCTTGTTTCCGTTACAAGCAAAAAATCCAAATTTGAAACGAAATTGTTTAAATAATCACAGATTCATTTTAATATGACTTATTTAATATTTCAAAAGCTTTTAGGAGCCGACATTTAACAAAAATTGCGTCGTCACTCTTGCAGACGGTATATGATTTGCACAGAGCATTTTTTTTTAATGCAAAAAATTCTAGTAGATACAAAAAGATTTTAAGTACAGGGTTTAACCTTGCTTGCTGCAATCGTGATCTAATGAAACAGTCTTATGGCCGATTTCTTCACCATGTTTAACCTAAGGTTAATTTATCTAACAGTTGGAATGTGACGTACAGTTGGCCGTACACAAACTAATGTGTCACATTCTAACTGACAGATAAATTTAACCTCAAGATAAGGCGATGAAGAAATCGGGCATTAGTCCTACATGAACCGAGGTCTGAATAGATCAGTTTGAAGCCACACAGTTTTAAGAGCCAATCGATGATTTTTTTCAATACACGGACCGAGGTCGAAAATAATTCTATTCTAAATTAGGCCAATGAGAGCCCAGTTTTGTACTACTTAGTCGAACCGTAGTCAAAACCAATCACTATCAAGTAAAACAAAAAGAAAAACATGCAGAAATCAATCCAACCATTAAAAACAAATGATCTATGGATTTTGATTTATCAAATTAATTACGGTCAGTTTAGTGAAGTTAACACAGTCAAATATTTTTTATTTTCATTTAATTTTTTGTATTTAAGTGTAGATTAATAACATTGTAACGACATATTTTTTGTAACATCATCATATCTTCTCACGCGCAGCGTATAGACAATTGAAAAGCAATTTATGGAGGCTTAGCGGCATACAAAAATTATCGTCGTTTAATTACCTTAAAAATGCAAACAGCCTGTATAATAAAACAACCATTTCGCTACTCGAGTGGACACTTCCTACTACAAACCAAAACAAGCAATGACATCAATCCCAAAATATTTACTTTTTTCTCGTTAATAAGATAACAATATTTTACCGCAAAAATTTCTAGTAGATACGAAAATAATAATAATAAATCAGATTTTATCTACAGGATAATTCAGGTTTGATCTTGACAAGTAAAACCTGATTGCTGCAATCGTGTTCGTGATCTTTTCTCTCAATACACGGACCGAGGTCGAAAAGGAATCAATTCGTAGCTAGACCCAACCAATCGAAGCGTAATCAAAACGAACCACTTTAAAGTAAAACTAAAGAAAAACATATATATACAAATCAATTAGACGATCTCAGGTCCCAATATTAAGTTTCATTTGACAAACCTACAAGGAAATCGTTTCAGTCGTACACGAACCGCGGTCTGAATAGATTACTTTGAAGCCTTGCGTTTGAAAGAGCCAATCAATGATTTTTTTCTCAGTACACGAACCGAAGTCCAAAGAAGTCGATTCATAACCAAAACAATGAGAGTCCAGCTTTGTAGCTAATCGAACCGCGATCAAAACAAACCAATTTCAAGTCTAACTAAAGAAATTGAATTAATTAATTTAAAAAATATAATATTGATTTGATATTGTTGTAAGTTCCTTTAGGTGATTAATTTAAGCAAAAAAATTCAAGCACCTGTATCATTCCGTATATACAAATTACAGAGTTTTTATGGTAAAATGCAATAATAAAATGATGCTAAAGTAAAAATTAATAAGATTTCACTTTCCTACAAACACAAAGTACAGTAAAGTGTTAATTTGCAAACTCCAAGACGCTTTAATATAAAACGAACACAATCAAAGGTCGAAACGTTTTTAACAAATACTTACGCGCCTGTGTTTGCACGGAGCAATTTTCCTCTTGCGTAACGGTTTCATTTTGCTACAGAACGGGCACCACTTTTAAATCTGTTTGCGACAAACCCCTTTCAAAGTTAGCATGAAACTGCTGGCGAATTGATTGTTCCCTATAAATAAAAGGCACGCAATATTCCCCGGAGAATAATCCGGCTATCAACGGATTCATAACCAAAAACGCTGGTGGAAGCAATGTGTGCGGCGCTTGACGTTGTCCAGAACCGCAGGCGACATTTGGTTACGATAATAGAAAAAAAAAAACAACAAATACATTTTATAACTCATTTATTTCAGAGTCGTCTTTATTGTTAAGATTCACTTTCAATGATTTAAAGCTGATTAATCCGGACAAGTAACTTTATGGTGACGTTAGAGATTAAATAAATTAAACCGAGAACGATAGCGCGACGGTTATTAAAAAAAAATCTCTTGAAGTATTGATGTTCTTTTTTATTAATTAATTGAATTTAGTTACCTCAAAATGGTTCGTCTTGATTACGGCTCGACTACATACATAGTTACAAAACTAGATTCTCATTGGCCCGGGCATGAACTGATTTCCTTTCGACCTCGGTCCGTGTATTCAAGAAATTGATTGATTGGCTCTCAAAACTTCGTGGTTTCAAACTGACCTGTTCAGACCTCGGTTCGTGTACGACTGAAACTATTTCATTGGATCGCAATTGCAGCAATCGGGTTTTAGTTGTCAAGATTAAACCCGAATCACTCTGTAGTCAAAATCTGATGTAATTTCTCTACCGGAATTTTTTGTATTTATCATTTTCCTCAAATTCAAGTCGGATGGGACATTAGAAATAGTTTGATAGTTCCCCTTTAGTTTAGCTCTAAAATATAAAACGACTACTTTTTTATTGTAGAAAAGAATCTTTCGCTAAGAGACAAATAACTCGAGCCGTCCTTCCATGAAGAGTGAAAGGAATTATTAAATAACAAATTAATTAAATATTTCCGATAAATAACTGCAGCGCACTTGCACTTTCTCGCTATTTTATCTTCAACATCTGGCGAGTAGTTTGCAGTTTCTTGAATGCGTTCGCAACAACAATTAAAACATCATAAATCTTAATGCATTAAGTGCGCCACGGGCACAAAATTGAAACTACTCCGTCGAGCAAAGCAAATTTATGAATTATTTATCACGTGTAGTAATGGCCATTTTCATAAACCCACAAGTTAACGAAGTGCGTGAATTAACCGTGCCCATTTAACGCACGGTAATCACAGCTAACCGCCGCACCGTAAACGCTGGAAATTAACTTGTTTGATAAATTTAAAGCGAACCGCCGCGCGGCTCCATTCGAATTCAAGAAGCGCCAACAGGTGGCGCCGCGCGCCGCTCGCCTCACCGCTCAATACAGAAAACTGCACGTCACCTTTTCGAATTCTGTAACGCAATTAAATTGTAATAGGCGACTTACTTGAACCTGGGGCGTTCATGAGTATCGAAAGGGGGCATTCGTCGTCGTCCAGGACGTACTCGGTCGTCTCCTGATTGCCGGGTTGTTGGGTGACCTGCACCAGACACCACTGGGAAGGATCCGTTTTGCTGAGACCGTACTTTTCCAGCATCTCTCTCACGACACTTCCGGCGCAGTCTCTTATCGACAGCAGCAGCGTCTTGTAAGGCACGTCTTTGCATAAGGCCTCGCCGTAAATTTTGAGGGTACCACCTGAAGAACATCAGAAAAATTCATCGTTTAAAATAAACCCTTAAAACGTTTAAATAATGTTTCACTTGGGGGCCCCGCGAATTTGTGAAACTAAAAGCAATGATACTTAAAAAAAAAATTAATGTGTAAACGAAATGCCATTGCAATCACATTCAGTGCTTATTCTTTTCTATTTGATTAAGAAAATTCATAAAAATGAATAATAACCAAGGAAATCGTTTTAGGCCTACACGAACCGAGGTCTGAACATATTAGTTTGGAGTCACGCAGATTTAAGAGAGCCAACTAATGCATTTTTCGCACCACACGGACCGAGGTCGAAACAAAAACAATTCATAATCAGGCCAATGGGATTTTAGATTCCAATGAATTACATAATTTAAGTATATCGCAACCTTGAACTGTTCGAAGCGTTCCTCATTTTTATTTTTAACCGTAAAAAGATATTGATTTCAATATCGACATAAATATTAAATTACAAGAACTGACTTAAAAACGAGCAAGCAATAAACGTAAGCACTCCGGATTAGGTTCGTTTAGATAAAGTAATTGAACGCTTTCCTTAAAGATAACGGGAATTCGATTTAATCAATTAGCAGGAAATAAGAAGGCGAGGTGTAAACAACATCGCCAAGAAAATTTTCCAGGATTAAAAATTGTGTAACTTTAAATTTGATGAAGTAACGAATACGCAAGTTACATCTCTTCTTCTTACCTGTGTCTGGTCCACCGTCTTTTGACCTAAACTGTTGCAGCTTTCTTTCCAATTTCTGCTGGCGTCGCCTCCTCATGACGGCCTCGGGGTTCGAAATGGATCTCGTAAACGAGGTTTCAGGCAGTTCTGAAATTGCGAAAAGTCACTTTTAACTGTGAAGTAAGTTTTTTCATTAAGAAGAAATTATATTTTAATTATATCGGACGCTACGTTTAAACCGAATACTTTTTGCCCCCTCCCCAAGGGAAGCTTACTTTATTTTCGTGGTAGGTATTACGTGCTTACGGATATTTCGGCCAATCGTTCATTCCGAGGGTAAAAATTTAAAAAAAAGGGACGAGGGGGGGGACTAGAGGAATTCGATTTTCTTTATTAATTTTTTTGAAATTTCGAGTGAATTTCTGAACGGTGTTTCAATTATTTAAAAAATTTTAATTTAATTCAAAATCAATTATTATTTAAAACAAAAAACTGTAATGATTGTCGAATTTTAAAAAAGGAATAAAATAATTGAACAAACACAAAAGACGATCGCTACGTCATTTCTGTTCAATTTCGTTCTTGTATTGTTATTTTTTTATTTTTCTTTTTTTTGTGATCATATTTTTCTTTTAATTATCTTTCTTTCTCCATCGCATGAAATCGTCGATCTTCTTTTGTTTTCTGTCCGTATACAAATTCTGTTTCGTTGTTGTTTGTTAAATGAAATAAAAAATTGAACAAAAAAAAAATGGTGGTCACCTCGAATGCAACACTAATGAAAAGTAATCAAAATTGACAGTAGAACTAAAAACAATAAAACAATTGAACAAAAACAAAAGACGATCGCCATATTAAAAAAGCAATCGCCTCTTTTAAAAGATAAAATAAAAATTAAAAGAAAATGATAGTCGCCCAGAACAAAAAACTAATAAACTAATAAAAAGTAAAAAAATTGACAGTTGAATTAAAAAATAATAATAATTGAAGAAAAACAAAAGACGATCGCTACTTTAAAGAAGCAATCGTCTTTTGTTTCAGTTCAATTTCATCCTTGTATTTTTGTTTTTGTTTTAACGTCATTTCTTCGTACTCATTTTTTTCGTTTATTTTTATTTTTTTTTCGGTAGGAAGCGACTTAAAAATAAGCGAAACAAAAGACGATCGCTTAGAAGTAAGCAAAACAAAAGACGATTGACGTTCGGTACGGTTTAAGAGGACGAGTGATTTTTTTTTAAATTTTTTTATCCTTCCAGGTAACTTACGAATAAATTATTTATTTAATTCAAATCGATTATTGAAAGAAAAAGAAACGCGAAAAACAAAAGAAAACGTGGTCGCAAAGTAAAAATTACGACGTGGCTTAGAAATAAGTGAAACAAGAGACGATCGACGTTCATTTCGAAAAAATGAAAGAATTTTGATTTTTTTTTATCTTTCCGCGCAACTTTCCGAACAAATTGATTAATATAAATCAATAATTATTATTATATTAAAAAAAAAAAAAAAACAAGAAAGTGGCTTACAAGTAATCTAAACAAAAGACGATCGACGTTCATCTCAGTTCATTTAAGAACAACAAAAGATGAATTTCTTTCTCTGAACGGTCTGGCTATTAAAACCGCATGGCTTCAAATTGATTTGTTGTTCAGAATTCGGTTCGTGTACGACTAAACCGCATGGATTCAAATTGATCCGTTATTCAGACCTCGGATCGTGTACGACTAAACGGCATGGCTTCAAATTGATCAGTTGTTCAGACCTCGGTTCGTGTACGACTAAACCACGTGGTTTCAAATTGATCCGTTCAGACCTCGGTCTGTGTGAGCCTAAACAGCGTGGTTTCCAATTGATCTGTTCACACTTCGGTCCGAGTAGAAGTAAACCGCGTGGTTTCAAATTGATCCGTTCAGACCTCGGTTCGAGTAGGATTTCAAAAGATTTCAAAAAATTAGATTTTTTTAAATCTTTCCGCGCAACTTTTCGAATAAATTAATTTTAATCACTCATTATCATTAAAAAAAAAAGAAGAAAGTGACTTAAAAGTAACCTAAACAAAAGACAATCGCCGTTCAGCTGAATTCATTTTAAGAAGAACAAAAGAATTTTGATTTTTTGATTTTTTTTGCCGCACAGCTTTCCAAATAAATTATTAATTTGAATCAATTATTATAATTTAAAAAAATCGAAGAAAGTGACTTAAAAGTAAGGGAAACAAAAGATGATCGACGTTCAGCTCAGTTCATTTAAAAACAAAAGAATTTCGATCGTTTATTTTATTTTATTTTATGTTTCCACGTAACTTACCGAATAAATCATTTAATTTAAATCAATTATTATTTAAATAAAATTAGAGAAAGTGACTTAAAAGTAATGTAAACAAGAGACGATCACCGTTCGGCTCAGTTCAAAAGAATTTTGATTTTTTTATTATTTTTATCTTGCCGCACAATTTTCCAAATAAATTATTTAATTTGAATGAATTATCATTATTTAAGAAAAATCGAAAAAAAAGAAAGTAAGCGAAACAAAAGACGATCGACGATCAATTCGGTTCATTCCAAAAAAACAAGCGCAATTTTTCAAGTAAATTATTTAATTTCAATCAATTAGCATTATTTAAAAAAGACTGAAGCGACTTTAAAATAACTGAGAAACAGAAGACGATCGCCGCTCAGCTCAGTTCATTTCAAAAGAACAAAAAAAATTCGACTTTTTATTTTTTCTTTCCGCGTAAATTTCCGAATAAATTATTTAATTTAAATCAATTTATTATTCTTATTATGTGCATATTAAAAAAACAAGTGAAATAAGTGACTTAAAAGTAATTAAACAAAAGACGGTCGACGATCAGTTCAGTTCATTTCAAAAGAACTAAATAGTTGCCGCCTTTAACTTTTTATCATTTCGCGTAAGTTCCAAATAAATTATTTAATTTAAATCTATTGTTTAAAAAAAAAAAACGAAGAGAGTGACTTAAAAATAGACGAAACAAAAGACGATCGACGTCGGCCCAGTTCATTTCAAAAGAAAAAAATATTTTTTTTTCTGCATCTTTCCGCGCAACATTTCGAATAAATTACGAAAATACGAGGTGGCCTAGAAGTAAACAAAACAAAAGACGATCGGCGTTCACTTTACTTTAAAAGAACGAAAGAATTTTACTTTTTTTATCTTTTCGCGTAACATCACAAATAAATTAATCATTGAAAAAAAATAATAATAATAAATAAAAACAAAGGGAAAAAGAAAAGAAAACGGAGTCGCAAAGTCAATGATCTATTCAGACCTCGGTCCGAGTAGAACTAAACCGCGTGGTTTCAAATTGATCCGTTCAGACCTCGGTCCGTGTGAGACTAAACCGCGTGGTTTCAAACTGATCCGTTCACACCTCGGTCCGAGTAGGACTAAACCGCGTGGTTTCAAATTGATTCGTTCAGACCGCGGTTCGAGTAGGATTAAAACTATTTTATTGGGCCACGATTGCAGCAATTACATTCCCGGATCACCCTCTATGTTAAATTGTAATTTTTTTGCAGAAGGTGCTAATTGTAAACAACAAAAGACAAATTTCTTTCTCGCAAATTTGCATACGCGGCATTTGTTTCTTGTACGTCTCGAAATATTGCTTCGGCGTCGCCAGATTTTTTGATATTAACTTACGCCATTCCGGTTCTAACCTCTCCGCTCCTCGATCTTTTTTCTTTCCGAACAGTTTCCTAACACTTCGCAACAAACGCTTGCCCGATAGCATTCCGAGCACCCAAGGTCAAAAAAACCATCACAACACCGGCGTACTATCATCACGAATGCAGGCGAGATTTTTGGGCCGATAAAAAAAATTATCTGCACCGTTTACGATTCGGCGCGCGGTAATCTAATCGCGCGGCTAATCCCCCGAAATTTTTCGAATCTAATCCATTCCCCGAAACGCGTTCGTTTAGTTTTGTGCAGTTTATTTCAGAAGATTAAGAAGAACACGCCAAGATTAAGAAGACCACACCAAAATTAAGAAGACCACGCCAAAATTAAGAAGAGCGCGCTATTAAGAAGAAGAAGAAGAACACGCTCATACCTGTGTATAATTTTTCGGCGACCCCATCCTTATCGGCCTCCCCATTTTCGCTCCTCATCCTCGACAGTTTCTCCTGCTTCTTCAGCTGTTTCTTCTCCCTCTTCGAGAGCTTCCTCCTGAAGCTCGCGTTCGAATCCACCATGCCAACGGAGTTCACCTGCGAATACTTCGACGGTTAAAGTCACGGAGTGTCACGTCGCTACGGGGCGGGGGAATACTCACCGTTTTGTCGTCGACGTTCTTCAGCAAGAACCGACCCTCCCTGTCGTCGACGTGCCAGTTCAGTTGGACCAGGAGGGGCTTCTCGTCGGGGGACATCTTCCGCTCGGGGTAGTGCTCGTGGAGTTCGTACAGGGCGTACGAGGGGATGGACAGCATGCGCATATCGGGACGGAATTTCTCGACGAGGGTGCCGATGACGTCCTCGACGGTCGCGTCGGAGGCCACTCGGATGCACTTCGTGGCCACCTTCTGCCCGGAATCTTGGAAGTAAAACCTCATGACGCCATGAAATTCCAAATCCTACAAGCAGATTTTTTTTAAAATTGTTTTGAAGAACCAGTTGTTAACAAAACTGCATCATCATCGAGTATGTAAAATCTCCATTACAATAATTGATGAATGTCCTTGGTTTCGGGGCGCCAAATTTCTCGTTTCTGCTGCCCAAACCAGCCCTGAATAGCTGGCGTTGTAAGCGTTGGCAAAAAAAGAGAAACTCGACGCAGTTCCAGCAGCCCGCGAAAGCCCTCAAACTAAATAAATGTAACTTTAGGAGTTGATTTCGTTTCGACCTCGGTCCGTGTACTGAGAAAATTCATTGCTTGGCTCTTAAAACCGCGTGGCTTGAAATTTATCTGTTCAGACCTCGGTTCGTGCACGACTAAAAGGATCACGGTTGCAGCAATTACAAGTACGCGAATGTTCGAGTTAGACGGGGGTCTCTATAAAACCAAAAACTAGGAACTTCCAGCCCCAAAGCCAAGGACACTAATGGATTATGGTCACTTGCGCCTTCAAACTAAATATGTAATTGTAAATTTAGGAATTAATTTCTTTTGGGCTCGGTCCGTGTACTGTAATTGATCTATTCAGACCTCGGTTCGTGTAGAACTAAAACGATTTCCTTGGATCACGATTGCGGAAATGAAAAAGTTTACAATTTTTTTCTTTTAAAAAAGAAAGTTAAAGCAAATTGATGTACCTAATCTGTGAAGGAATTATTAAAATATCTCAAAAAGTAACCAAATCATAAGAGTTCAAGGCGGCGTGGCGTGACGTCATTTCTCCTATTAGCAAATTATCCTTAATGAGCGTCAATCACTTCACGCAACTGTATGGCACTCGACTATGCGAAGAACTGACGTCACAGGACTTCTTAACGATTTTTAAAGCCTATCTCTCCGTTATTATGAATTTAAAAAAATTCACCAGACATGTTTCTATTTTACTATTATTTAAAAAAATATTCTATTTCGAAGATGAATTAAAATTCTCCATTGCAAGATTAATCTGGATTGAATTTTTTTTTCAGTTCTACCCGCAAAACCAAGGACACTAATGGACTACGATCGCAATTTCTAAATAATTGTAAATTTAGGGATTGATTTCTTTTGACCTCGGTCCGTGTACTGAGAAAAATTCTTTGGTTGGCTCTTGAAACCGCGTGGCTTCAATTTGATCTGTTCAGACCTCGGTTCGTGTAGGACTAAAACGATTTCCTTGGATCACGATTGCAACAATCAGCCAATTTGGCGTTCAAAACTCCGATCTGGCGACTCGCTAAAAATTTAGCTATTTATAATTCTTTGGTGATTTTTTTTAAATATTAAAATGAAAAATCTGGCAATCGGAATTACTTACGGACTTTTCTTCTTGTTAGGAATAGATTTTTTTCTACCTCGGTCCGTGTACTGAGAATAATGTATTGATTGGCTCTTAAAGGCCCGTGATCTGTTCAGACCTCGGTTCGTGTAGGACTAAAACGATTTCATTGGATCACGATCGCGACAGCAATGGAAAATATTGCTTTTTTTCGTTTTTTGAGCAAAGAAAGGTAAAGCAAATTGATGTAAAACTAGAATCAGAGAGAATTATTAAAATATCGTTGCGTTTCATCCTCAGTTGGCCCGAGTGGTGTGACGTCATTTGTCCTATCGGCAAATTATCACTTTGACACTTAATGAATGTCACTTTACGCACCTGTGTGGCGCAAAAAGCTGACGTCACAAGCGTCGTTCCTGGTTCAAACTTCAAAACTTTAAGAGCGTATTCCTCCGTAATTTATCGATGAATTAAAAAAAAATCACCCGTCAGATACTTCCGGTGTATATTTTACTATTATGCATTAAAAACAAATATTCTATTTCGAAGATGAGTAAAATTCTCCATTACGGGATTAACCTTGATTGAATTCTTTTCGACCCCCAGTTCTAGCCTCAAAACCAAGGACACTAATAGACTATGATCGCGATTGTCTTCAAAGTAAATAATTGAGAAACTTATGAAATGATTACTTTTCGACCTCGGTCCGTGCACTAATTCATTGATTGGCTCTTAAAACCGCGTGGCTTCAAATTGATCTGTTCAGACCTCGGTTCGTGTACGACTACGGTCCAGTTGTACAATTTCAGCTTAACTTTAAGCCAAAGTTGAAACCCTTAACAACGATTGTTGAAATAATCGTCGTCTAAACTTCAGCTTAAATTTAAACTGGCATTGTACAACTGGACCTAAAACGACTTCATTCGATCACGATTGAAGCAATTACAGGATTAACCTGGATCACCCCTACATTACAATCTAATGCATTTTTTGCTCTAACAGAAATTTTATAACAACTAAAAATTGATACAACAGTTAAAAGTCGCTGTCGTTCTTCGAGGGCGAAAAATAAATTAATAGGGTAGTTAAAAAAGGGGGGAAAGGAAACTATGCGGTGATTCACCCTTGGCCGTGGTGAAATTATCTTACTACAAAGTTCTTCACTTGTAAGTACATACGTCAACGTTCGAGTTAGAAAGAGCCTCAATATAAGCAAAAACGAGAGAAACGAATTCCAACCCCAAAGTCAAGGATACTAATGGACTAAGGTAGGCGAATTGATTTCTTTTCGACCGCGGTCCGTGTACTAAGTACAATTCATTGGTTGGCTCTTGAAACCGCGTGGCTTCAAATTGATCTGTTCAGACCTCGGTTCGAGTAGGAGTAAACCGCGTGGTTTCATCTTCATCTGTTTAGGCCGCGGTTCGAGTAGGACTAAAACGAAATCTAACGTACTATTGCCGGAAGAAAAAGAAATTAAAGTAAGCCACAGGTGACACACTTGTGCAAATCTCCCCTCCCCTCCAAAAATATTAAAATTATGATATAATAACGAAAACCAAAGGCAAAAAACTTAACTCGTTATCTGATGCGGTCGTGCGGCACTCGAATCTGAGAAAGTAGGTGAAGAGTTTAGCCTCTGCACTTTCAGCTTTCACGGACACACACTCTGCCTCTAAGCAGCACGAACCTGCGATGAAACCGGAGCGCAATTTATCGTAAACGATTATTATACGCAATCTCTACTACGGCGTTTAATTATTGTTTTGCCTGTTAGAAACAACGTAATGGGAGTTGTTGCGCAAGAGAAATCGATTCATGTTTAAAACATCAGGTTTTACTTGGTAATTTCGCTGTTTTTTAATTTCAGTAGGTAAATAAAATTGCACTCAACGTAGCACTCAAACATTCAAAGATTTAAAAAAAAGCGAGCAATTTTCAGTGATTAAAAATACATAATATAATAGCTGTGGGGGGCGTTCCGGGGGCTCAATTTCCACACTTGATTTAACCTAGGGCATCTATATTTCAAATGTGTAAGTATGGTTGCCTAACTATCAGGCATGTCTGCTTAATAATATAAGTGCATGATAGGAACAAACGCTTTTCGAATAAACAAACCACCGCAAGTATACTACGAATCTTTAAATAAACTAAAGAATTAACGCGCGCGGGGAATGGTTAAAATAACAGCGTTTTGTAATATATGGCACGCTCAAGTCGAAGGCGCAGCCACAACCGTTATTCAATGTTAATTTAACGTCGCATATTTACACAGAACCTGAATCGAGCAGCATCAAAAATCGGCCTACAAATCGCGTGTGAAAAGGGGCATTAAATTAAAAAAGAAAAAAAAAAAACTCGACGGTGTGAACTCTTAATTATTATCTAATTAGGCGTTCCGGTTTTATTTATTTATGTATTCATTCGACGTGTATACGCTTACTCCACTATTTTCTATAATATATTATAGTAAAAGGTCAACGCATTTATAAATACATAAAGGAGCAATCGGTCGTAAATGTGAACAGAAATGACATTCTTATGCTATTAACACCCAATACCACAGCATGCGATAGTAATTCATTATATGTATTTAAATGATGGAAGTCGAAGACCTCGTAGAGATCAAAATACAAATTTCGCTTGCTTTGTTTAAAATGAAAAACGAATTTACCCCCTGGAAAAAAAAACTGGTGTCTTATTGGCCTAGTTAGGAGTTGACGTCCTTTCGTCCTCGGTCCGTGTACCAAGCAAAATTCTTTGGTTGGGCCTTAAAATCGCGCAATCTGTTCAGACCTCGGTTCGTGTAGGACCTAACCCGCGTGGTTTCAAATTGATCTGTTTAGACCTCGGTTGGTGTAGCACGACTGCTTTACGGAGCAAAGTGCGCGGTTACGTTTTTCCTAAACCAATTTTCTTTTTCTTTTTTTTTTAAAGAAACAACGGAAATGCCGTAATGTACACGTAAAAAGTACTTTAGGTAAGTCAATGGACCATTGTGAAAAGCACATTTAAAAAGTGGACCACGATTATAAACAGCATATTGCCTTTCAAGAATTAACACGCGTCCGTTAGCACATAACAATTGTTTTCTTTGTCAACGCCGGACATACCGAACAGACATGTCACGTGCTTAACATACCAATCAGTTACGCCATACAACGGTTGACATGCTCGAAAAACAACTAATTTCACGAAACAGGCTTCAGAAAAATTTCAAACAATAAAGTTCGTAGAAGGAATCGTATTATGCGAAACTTTTTAACGATGTCGGCTCACGAACTACAAACTTATTCTCAAGGCAACAGTTTTTCTTCTTTGTGCGCAAACGATGCTGGCACAATATCTGTAATTAATTACGACTTGAATCAAAGTGACTTATTTTATGTCATTTTTCAAAATATTTATGTTTGTAACTTAAGTAATGAACCAATGAACTTCTTTGTTGTTACAGGGAGAGTGAAAATTAACACGTACAGCAAAATGCATAATCGTGAGCCACAATGGAATAACTCAATTCCCCCCGAACAAGCGCACGCTTGAAATTCCTGCGGTGTTAGTCAGTCCGCAATAATCATTTCCTCCGAGAGGTCATCTGAGTCAAGCACTGCATCTCAGATGCATAAATAAGTAATTGTGCATATCTGCAAATTGAATTACATAGTTGAGCCTTCGGAGTTTACTCTCGAAAATAAATAATCCGTACATTTTTTTTTACCAAGTTAGACACTCATATATTTTGAATGCTTGTCGCCCTTTAACTATGCAACGATCCAATTAAATAGTTTAAGTTCTACTCAGACGGAGGTCTGAATAGGTCATTTTTGAAACCACGCAGGTTTGAGAGCCAATCAGCGGATTTTTCTAAGTACACGGACCGAGGACGAAACTAAATCAATTAATAATTAGGCCAATGAGGGTACAGTTTTGTGAAAAATCGAGCCGTAGTCAAAACCAACTACTTTAAAGTGAAACTAACAGCTGACGAGTAATTTTTTTCTTTTAAAATTTATTTTAAACTGAAACTGTACACCAAGAGCCCGCATGGAAACATCTTAGCTTGCACTTGTCGCTCGTTATCCGAGTTGAATTGCGTCGGGTTGGGCCTTTCCAAGTGGGAACCACGGTCGGTTGACGTTGAGACCCCAGGAAGCACCCACGGGACCATTGTTGGCAGGCATTCAACCGCGCCGGCAGCGGTTTTCTTCCACTACTGAACGGGCGACCCACTTCTTAAACTTAACCCGATTTGATACGTGTCTTATGCTAACGAACGAACGAACGAACGCGATACCGTGTAATCGTCGAGACAATGATGATTGTTTTTAAAGTTCGTCCGAAATGGACGCCGGGTTCCCAGAACCGCTCACGCCCACCGAGGAAGCGGTGCTGTCGACCTCCTAGCGACAGCATGAATTTATTTAAATAACAGATTCGTCTATTCTAAGTTGAAGTATTTAAAAAAAATGAATAAAAATAAAAATCGGAGGTAACTGAAGCGCGGAGGAGAATGATAAGTTTTGCATCAAAAAAAGTAAATGCGCAGATGTTGAAAAAAAAATTAATGACGGCTGCACGAAATGAAGCAGAAAGGTATTACGCTGTGGGGTAACTGGAAATTCACGGAATATGAAATTGAATTATACACAGGTGTCTCACGTCTACTTTATCGGCACATTCTTGGATGAAAACCTTTCCATCTCATATTTTTGACAACTGAAACCGGATTGCTGCAATCGTAATCCAATGAAATCGTTTTACTCCCACTCGGACCGAGGTCTGAATGGATTAGTTCGAAGCCAAACAGTTTTAAGAGCCAATTAAAGAATTTTTCTCAGTACACGGACCGAGGTCTGAACTGATTAGTTCGAATCCACGCTGTTTTAAGCCCTAATCAATAAAACGTATCCAGTACACGGACCGAGGACGAAAAGAATTCAATTTACAACTAGACCAGTTTTGTAACTAGTCGAGTTCCGTAGTGAAAACGAACCACGTTAAAGTAAAACAAAAGAAAAACACATGCAAATCAATCAGGCTTCAATATACAGTCAGCCTCGAAAGTCTGAAGTAAAATTCGTATTTGGCGTTTCTAAAAAGTACACATTTTTCTGTGATAATCAATTCTCGACAGTCATTTGTTTTCGAGTGAACAACCTCGCAATTTTTTTTTAAATTCTGATAGCTCATTGAATTCTCTATCCAATCACATTAAACATTTATGTTCCTGAGAAAAAAATATCGAAAATGATGCATACGCCACATCTCATTAGTGAGATGAAATAATAATAAGAATAATTTCGCATTGCTATGTGATATTATAATGCAGTGATACAACTTTTAATAATTTTTTCCCTTTTAAAGTGTTTGTTCGCCCTTTCACTATCCAGGGGTCCAATGAAATCGTTTTAGTTCTACTCGGACCGAGGCCTGAACAGGTTAGTTTAAAGCCATACAGTCTTAGGAGCCAATTAATGATTGTTTCTTAGTACACGGACCGAGGTCAAAAGAATTCAATTCATAATTAGGCCAATGAGGTTACAGTTTTGTAAATAATCGAGCCGTAGTCAAAACAAAACATGGTAAAGTAAAAAGGTGGACTTATAAACTTGTAATAATGTTCGTCTTTAAAGCAGTAGTAGTTGGCATCATTGACGGTTGCGCCTGCGCGTCATAACCATTTTAAACACAACACAACCTCTATTTTAGGGGAGATGTCTTTGAAATGTCACATGACTTTCAATTTGACGCTTGATTGGTCAGTTCTGAACTACCAACCACAAAAGATGAAAGTTGGTTATCTTGGAGCGTCGCGAAACTGCGAACAGCAGCGGCAATTGAGTTCCTAGCTGTTCACAATAATTTAACATTTAGCGCTAACCGTAACAATGACCTGAAACGACTGCGCAGAGTTTATAAAACCTCCTGAACTAATGAAAAACATACGCAAATCGTTTATACGATTTCGCGTTTCAATATTTATTGAATTGATAAAAAAAATTATATCGTCTGATACAACTTTTAATAACTTCTTTTGTATTTCAATGCTTGCTCGCCCTTTCACTATCCATTCTCACACGGACCGAGGTCTGAACTGATTAGTTCGAAGCCGCGATGTTTCAAGAGCCAATTAATGATTTTTTCTCAGTACACGGACCGAAGTCAAAATAATTCAACGTAAACACTATTCATAACGTTTAAATGCGAAAACTCTCTATTCATTCAATTGATTAAAAAAATTATATTGTCGTGATACAACTTTCAATAATTTACTTATTTTTGATGCCTGCTCGCCCTTTCACTATCTATTCGTACACGTACCGAGGTCTGAACAGATCAGTTTGAAGCCACGAGCCAATTAATGAATTTTTCTGAGTACACCGACCGAGGTCGAAACTCTAAAGATTTCAATTCATAATTAGGCCAATAAGGGTACGGTTTGTGAATAATCGAGCCGTAGTCAGAACGAACCACGTTAAAGTGAAAATGCAAGTCAATTAGACGGTTTCAGGTTTCAATATTCATTCAACTGATTTTAAAAAATTATATCGTCGTGATACAACTTTCAATAATTTCTTTTTTTTAATGTTTGCTCACCTTTTCAGTATCCATTCGTACACGAACCGAGGTTTGAACGAAATAGTTTGAAGCCACGAGCCAATTAATGAATTTTTCTGAGTACACGGACCGAGGTCGAAAGAATTCCACTTATAATTAGGCCAATGAGGGTACAGTTTTGTGAATAGTCGAGCCGTAGTCAGAACCAACCACATTAAAGTGAAAATGCAAGGCAATTAGACGGTTTCAAGTTTCAATATTCATTCAACTGATTAAAAAAAATATATTATCGTGATACAACTTTCTATAATTTCTTTTTTTTAATGTTTGCTCACCTTTTCAGTATCCATTCGTACACGAACCGAGGTTTGAACGGATTAGTTTGAAGCGACGAGCCAATTAATGACTTTTTCTGAGTACACGGACCGAGGTCGAAAGAATTCAACTCATAATTAGGCCAATGAGGGTACAGTTTTGTGAATAGTCGAGCCGTTGTCAGAACGAACCACGTTAAAGTGAAAATGCAAGGCAATCAGACGGTTTCAGGTTTCAATATTCATTCAACTGATTTAAAAAAATTATATCGTCGTGATACAACTTTCAATAATTTCTTTTTTTTAAATGCTTGCTCACCTTTTCAGTATCCATTCGTACACGAACCGAGGTTTGAACGGATTAGTTTGAAGCCACGAGCCAATTAATGAATTTTTCTGAGTACACGGACCGAGGTCGAAAGAATTCAACTTATAATTAGGCCAATGAGGGTACAGTTTTGTGAATAGTCGAGCCGTAGTCAGAACCAACCACATTAAAGTGAAAATGCAAGTCAATTAGACGATTTCAGGTTTCAATATCCATTCATTATATTGTCAGCATCTTTTTATAAGTTTCACCTGACATTCAATCACATCACACCTGAAGTAGTCAAGGTTAAACTTGAATCACGCAGCGTACCAATTACGTAGAATATTTATGCTAAAATGATGTGTGAAGTTAGGACCAAGCGTACAGCTTAAAGGTCTATTCATCACGCAACGTTTTTCTTCGGCTGTCGTTCGTTCTTCGCCCATGACAATTTATTTGCGTGGGGGGGGGAAAAAGGTGAGGCCTTACCTCGTTGGGTTCCGACAGTTCGAAAATGTCCAGGCGATTCGCGTTCCACTGGGCGATGACATTTCGCAGGGCTTCTCGCTCGAGGGCCCTGCGATCGCCCGCGCTTCCGTGCATACTAGCACACCCTGTAAGAGAGAAAGAACTGAATTAGGCGCACGCAAAGTTCAAAAGTCTCGGGCGAGATCTTATCGGGACAAGAACTCGCCTAACGGCAATAATTTTTAGAGATACGCGATCGGGCTTAAACTAATTCCGTTTACGTAAAACAACTACGTCCTCATTTTTTTTTTAAATTAATATTATACAGGGCGCGCAACTTTGATTGATTGATTGAAAACCACTTGGTTTCTAGTTCGCCTTTTTTTTTATTTAATCACTTTAATCACTGTCGTTCGCTCTGTATATTTATAGATATATAAATAGAAATTAATTGATTAATTAATTAAATGGATGGTTGATTCAAGTGACGTTTACAATTGTAATTAAAAAAAAAAGTTTCTTATCACGAAACGTAACGACTTAAAAAATACGAGTCCACGAAAATTTCTAAAACCTAAAACTGCTCGTCGTTATCAATACACGAGGAGGCGAAGGCGGTTTTATCAGCCAGAGTAAACACGAAATAGGTAGAAAACAAACAAGTTTCTTTTTTTTTTGTTCACAGACGTGACTAAACTAATTTCTCACCGCGTGAATTAACAAAGAACTACTGAGATTATTTATATTTAGAGTTTCCGTACCAGTGAACCTGCAGGTGGGTTGCAAATTGCTTCATTATAAAAGTACTTATAAACAAAAGATGATGCGCGTGAGAAGGAACTCTCGGGTTTCAAACGGGTCGTCTTGATACTGGAGAATTCGCTTTGATAAAACACCACGATTACGATAGCTGGAAAAGCCGACCTTATTCGGCACTATTTTCACATGACCTTACGTAACAATACTTCAGAAGGTTTGATTTAAAAAAAAATGAAATATTCAAAAACGCTGTGAACCAATCCGCTAGACTGGTTACTTTAATGACAGGATAGATGCAGATGTTCACTACTGTACATGCTTTCGTTACAACAGCAGTTACTAATTAAAGAAATTTGCAAAGAATACTTACGTTAATATCATCATTAAATCGCGTGGTAAGTTTAAAAAACAAGAAAACATTAATTTCCGAGGGTGACCAGCAGTTTCATTCCGAATCATGCAATGTGATAACGCGTTTCACGAACCTCTTTATTCCTTTTAGCAAAAAAAATATATACATCGTGTTGATATTTCTTATTAATGTGATTCTGTTCCTGTTCGTATTCACATGCGCCTAGAAACTCACCCTGACAGTTTTCTAAAAAAAAGTAATTAAAACAAAAAAATCTACGAGTAATAGAAACAAAAAATCAGGATGAGCCAAGGTTAACTAAAACTTGAATGCAATCGTGAGCCAGTGAAATCGTTTTAGTCCTACACGGACCGAGGTCTGAATAAATCAGACGCAGTTTTAAGAACCAATTAACGAGTTTCTTTTCAATACGCGGACCGAGGTCTGAATATCGATGGCGTAGATGCAATGGGACGTAACCCACTGCCAGAAAAATTTTCAGGAATCGCAAAAAACTGCTGAACTGAGTCTAACATGACTATAGAAGTTCTTTGTCGTTTGTTTTGTCGACTTCTCACAACCAATCAAAAATCGGTATTTCTGATAACCGCAGTGTAACCAACTTTTGCACACTTGTGAAAAGTGAAGTTATCAATAACAAACCGCCAAAACACGAAATTCTCGAAAATTGTGGGTTACGTCCTGTTGCATCTACGCCATCGATATATCTATTTGAAACCGCACAGTTTTAAGAGCCAACGAACGAGTTTTTCTTAATACACGCACCGAGGTCTAAATATGTCAATCTCAAGAGCCAATCGAAGAATTTCCTGAATACACGGACCGAGGTCGAAACGAAATGAATCCATAACTAGTCGAGCCGAAACAAATGGTATACGGCGAACAAAGAAAACAAACAAAGGAAGATCGACGTTTCTACTAAAGCGAACAAATCAGATTGATAAGAAAACCAAAGAAGAAACCGTAATAGTTCGACGAAACGAAAAAGAACTAAAACGTGGCGGAAATACGAAGAATACGGCGAACAAAAAAAAACAAACGAAGATTGACGTTTCTACTGAAGCGACCGAATCAGAGTGATAAGAAAACAAAAGAAGAAACCACAATAGTTCGGCGACAAAAAAGAACTGAAACCAACAAGGTGGAAATACATGCGACAAATAAAAAAAACAAAAGAAGATCGACGTTTCTACTGGAGGGATTAGTTCGACAAAAAAAAATGAAGAACTTCAACAAATAAGGTGGAAATACGAAGAAAACGAAAGAACAAACAAAAGAAGTTCAACATTGCTGCTAGAGCAGTGTGTAAGAAAATCAAATTGCCAACGGAAGAAAAAAGAAGCGCGAAAAATTAATGCGACAAAAAATGAAACATAAAGAAACAAATGAAAAAGTGCGACTTTCAAAAGTTTAGCGCCGCTGAAAATCGTCGACTTTTTCCGGCGGCGCTAAGCTTATGAAAGTCGCACTTTTTCATTTCTTTCTTTATATTTCACATGCGCCCAGAAACTTGACCTGACAGTTTTCTAAAAAAAAAAAAAGTAATTAAAACAAAAAATCTAATAGAAACAAAAAATCAGGATGATCAACTAAAACTTGAATGCAATCGTCCTACACGAACCGAGCTCTGAATAAATCAGATATAGTTTTAAGAACCAATTAATGTGTTTCTTTTCAATACACGGACCGAGGTCTGAATACATCAGTTTCAAACCACACAGTTTTAAGGGCCAATAAGTGAGTCTTTCTTAATACACGGACCGAGGTCTAAATATATCAATCTCAAGAGCCAATCGAATAATTTCTTGAAGGTATACGGCGACGTTTCTACTGGAGCGAATAGTTCCACAAAAAAAAAAGAACTGCAACCAACAAGGTGGAAATACGAAGAATACGGCGAACAAAAGAAAAACAAAAACAAAAGAAGATCGACGTTCCGCTAGAACGTAGCGTAAGAAAATCAAACTGCCAACAGAAAACGAAAGAGGCGCGAAAAATTAGTGCGACGAAAAAGAATCAAACATAAAGTAACAAATGGAAAAGTTCGATTTTCAAAAACTTAACGCCGCCGCCGGAAATTGTCGACTTTTTCATTTGTTCCTGTTTGCTCCTTTTTTTTGCTTACAGAAAGAATCAAACGAACGCCTGGTTTGATTTTTAAAGCTTCGCTAAGGAAACCGTCGATTTTTCATTTGTTCTCGATCTATTTTTTTTCTTACTAGAAAAAAAAACAAAAATAAGGAAATGCAAAGAAACAAATCAAGAAGCTCGACTTTTTAAAGGCGTCCCTTTTCATTCGTTCCTAGCTTCTTTGTTATCTACAAAAAGAACAGAAAAAAATTACGAAACACAAAAAACAAATGAATGAATACTTGATTTAATTTTTAAAGTTTCGCGCCGATTTTTCATTTGTTCTCGACCTGCTTTTTGTTCACAAAATAAAAATAAAACAAAAAAGGAAAAACATACGGACCGAGGTCTGAACAGATTAATTCGAAGCCACGAAGTTTCAAGAGCCAATTAATGAATTTCTCTCAGCACACGGACCGAGGTCGGAAGAATTCAATTCATAATTAGGCCAATGAGGGTGCGGTTTTGTGAGTAGTCGAACCGCAGTCCGAACGAACCACGTTAAAGTTAAAATGCAAGTCAATTAGACGGTTTCAGGTTTCAATATTCATTCAATTTCGTGTTACAACTTTTAATAATTCCTTTTTTCTTAATGCTTGCTCGTCCTTTCACTATTCATTCCCACAAGGACAGAGGGCGAATTCATTTATTTTTTCTTCAATTTCCGCACAGAGTTTTAATTTCTTTCGCGCACAGATTAGACTTTTTATTTATTTCACTTAATTTTTTTTACTAAACTTGGAAGTGATCAGCTGCATTTTTTTTATTTTTGTTTTTAAAGTAACACTTTTCCTTTCTTCAATACTGGGGCCCAATTCTTGAAATCGTTCGACATGACGTCAAAACGACGCGATTCTCGAACGATCTGCATAGTTCTGTTTACGTCATTTTGACGTCATTTCGCATACGACATTTGTCGAGTGACTTCAAGAATTGGGCCCCTGACCTAACTTACGAGAGGAATGAAAAATAAATTAAAAATCACTAGCGACAAATGCTCTGGTCCAGAAGTTAATGGTTTCTGAACGCAACTCACTTTTGAGCTGTGACGTTTCTGAACGCAACCCCGTTCTAGACAGTAAACTATGGACGTTACGAAATTTGAAAATTCTTCAACTTTTTTAAATAAAATTCATTTGATGAATGCAATTTCGAACGAAATAGTAAAGTAAGTTTTAGGCTGGCAATCGATTACTCTTTTTTTTTCTAACGATCAATGAAACGATTCTTTTGGATCTTTTATGAACTTTACGATAACTATTCGCTTATTGTATTGCAGCATTATTAATGTAATTTAACTTGTCGACAATAACGTAATTTATGAGCACTTTCACTAATACACTCACACACACACACACAGATAATCGTATTAACCATGAGCGGCATGGAGAAAACGCATTTCTTCGCTCTACCATAAACAACAAAGCACACATTTTTGTTTAAAAACGAACCGAGATAATCCTTGCGCTGGCTGGTATGCGGAACGAAACGTAATTAAACAAGCTCTATCTTATTTATTTCTCCACATTTTTTCGTCAGTAAATTTGATGGCTCAGAAACACTTCTCTAGAGAAATATACCTCGTTCAATCGAAGGGGATTTAAAAAACGACAAACCTTGTTTATCGCCTAGTATATGCATCTCCTTTTTTATTTTTTAGTTCGGTTTGTACCCAATGGAAACACGAAACACAAAAGGCAAACAAAACACGTCAGTCACAAACAGTGTCACGAACAATTTAAACCAATTCACTTATTACTATTATTATTAAAATCGAAATGAAATTCGAAAACTGGTCACTCTCGTTCCCACGGTATTATTTCCTTCCGAAAGCTACGAAGTCAGCGCAGCAGATCAACCCTTCGTCCTTCTTCCTTCCGGCCGCAGACCGAGCACCACCAGGGGGTAACGCGCCACTAACTTTGCGACCCCGCTCCACCGCTCGCTCGCTGCTTATCTTTCTGACCGTAAGCAACGGCACTTGATCTAAATTTACGGCGCTTTAATGAGGGGCACTTGATGCGAGTAAGTACGAGAGGGGTGAGAACGCGGTTTTCAGAGAAAGGGCGTTAAAAAATTCGCGGGGCGAGGGGCGGAAGCGACCGCCGTAAAAGTCGAAATAAATTAGACGTTCTCAAGCGTGCGTGTGAGTAAATAAATCCTGGACGTATGTAGAACGAGTAAATAAACAGGAGCACGTACTTGAAGGTATTTTTAGCGGTTAAGTGAAGGGGGGTGATATAAAATTCGAATTAAATACCTAAGTGTACGTCTTGCACGACTATACATAAATATTAAATGCCTTCTCACTGCCTACCACAGAAGGGTGGAATTGAAAGCGAATATAAATTAACATCCATTTAAAAATATGTAATAATGATAATAATTGCAAAATAAGGATAATGACGCCTAATTCGGTCACTTGACGATATGTAATAATAACAATAACTGCAAAAATTCCTGTAACACTTGCAGAGTGAATCAATTACATAATGGCGGGGATGTCGCCATCTAGTGATTAAGTAGCGAACTCCCCCACCGAGTTCGCTACTGTATCACGAGATGGCGACATCTGCTTACAATATATAAAGTCCCTAGATAGTATAAAGTACGGCAATAGGGAAGCCATTTTCTGGCCCATTATGCGCGGGAATTTTAAAATGAAAATTTTGGTTGATTTTCATGTCAACGGAAAATGAACGTAAATGTCAATTTTTTAGAGCCTTACTGCGCAAATCTGAGCATGTAAACTGTACTGTTTGTCGACTAGTAAAATTGTCCCATAATAAATTGTAATAACGTCCTTACTACAACCCTTTATCATGATTAACCATTGTAAATCGATAAAAATAAACAAAATCCAATAACCGTCACAAACCACAAATGAACAAACCAGGAGCACCACGGGGCACGGACGAGCACCTTCGAGTTTCGAGCAAGCACAAATATTTTACAAATAACTCAAAACTGCAATATTTCCGTTACCTGCAAAAACTACTCCATGTTTTTTCTATCAAAATTGAAAATTTTAAGCAAAAGGGTTTTAATAATCATATCTTCAACGTCTTTAGATTAATACGGCTTATTTATTATGGTGTTTTTAATATGATTTATTTCGTATTTCTAATTCCTTTTGGGAGCTGACATTTATCAACTGCCAAAAAATCTAAAACTTCTCCGTTTCCATGACAAATATTTGTTTATTCAATTCAAATACACAAGTCTGTTTGTGTCACGTGACACAGACGCCATGTTCTGGCTAGTTTTTAAAATTTGGTCCTAAACTGTGTATTGCCGTACTTTAGTAATCTAGGGACTTTAACAATATAGTTTGCGAACTGAAAGCGTCTACAAACTTGTACTCTTCACCTGCGTTTTCAAGATGCTTTCTTTATAAACCCAGAGATGGCGCTACCAGTTTCCGGAAAGGAAAGCAAAAAGTAAGTGCTTTAAAAGGTTTGTTCAAAAACAAATACAAAACATATTTTTTTGTGTTGAAACAGCTTTCTCTGTCTGTTACTAACGGCAGAGATAGAACTCGGTGGAAGTCTGAGGACGTCGGCTGGTGGTGACCTGGACACTCGTTGAAGTCGGTGTTGTACAGGCGCACGGGGTGTCGAAATACACTAGAAAGTGGCTCCCAGGTTTCAATATCTTTACCCTCAGCTCTGCAGCGTTTAGGAAAGCGAAAAAAAAAAAGAAAAGTAGAGAAAGAGAGACCTAACCAGACGATGTATGAATACTCGTCGTAACTCCGTCCTTTGATATTATCTGTCAGTATTATTTAAAAAAAAGAATCTAGCCAACTCAACTGTGTATTTTAGTTTTTTTTTTTTTAATAATACAACGTTTAACAATTTATTTTTCAATGCTTGCTCGCCCTTTCACTATCCATTCGTACACGGACCGAGTTCGAAGCCACGCAGTCTGAAGAGCCAATTAATGAATTTCTCTCAGCGCACGGACCGAGGTCGAAAGAATTCAATTCATAATTAGGCCAATGAGGGTGCAGTTTTGTGAATAGTCGAACCGCACTCCGAGGAAAAAGAAAAGCAGGGAAAGAGAGACCTAACCAGACGATGTATGAATATTCGTCGTAACTCCGTCCTTTGATATTATCTGTCAGTATTATTTAAAAAAAAGAATCTAGCCAACTCAACTGTGTATTTTAGTTTTTTTTTTTTCTTAATAAGTAATCGATCTATTTATTTACGGCGAAGCAAGATATACATAGAAATCATTAAACGACAGTGATTTTATTCGGAGCACGACGTAACGAAAGGTTCATGTTCTCGATCGAGCAAGAAACTAGCTAGATCGGAAGGGAAATGTAAACCGTGTCACCGGAAACGGACAGTAAACAACGTCACATCCATCCGAATTCGAAAACACGAGCACGTTGTGTGTCGTAAGTCATCTCAACAGAGACAGATGTAGAAGTGTCCGGCAGGAGCTCGTCGCGTCGGGCAAGGTAATTTCAGGATTTCAACAATGACAGGGTTTCAAATAAATAAGCAATCTCGCCTCCACCTGTTTGTAAACCAACGGTAAATGCAAAACGTGCTGTTAGACGAAAAGTGGATTTATACGACGAAGAAACTGCGACCGAGATTAAAGTGAAACACGATTACTGTAACTAGTATGTACAGTGTTTCCGATAGGCGACACGTGTTCGTCAGAATTTAGCTCGGGAAGGAATACTTATAGTTTCATTATTGCATTGCAAACCTAACAAAAAAGCGAAGTTTATAATAAAGATCGGATCCCCCCTCGCTCTACGACTTTCCTGCACAAATGAATACTGTGAAATATTGACATATAAACATGTTCCTTGGTTGATTACACCTTCGGCCTATAATGAGTGGCATATGGAAACCGAAATAGGGCAAACAGAGAAAAGAAAGCAAATAAATTGACAGTCCAGTATTTGTTTGCAGTTGTTGCTGAAGCCAGGTTCAAAAATTGCCCGGGCTTAACGGGATAACATAAGTTTAAGTATCTGTTTACGATTTAATAGCTCACAAACACGCTTTTGATTCGGGCGTTCTATTAAAAAACAAAAATGGCATATAATATCTTAATTGGTGAAATTAATTTCAGGATTCGTGCACAAGCTGCATCAACAGATTGCGAACGTAAGGCGAGTAAACTGGTACCGGCCATCACCATTTATCGAACGGTTTACTGAATGAATGCACAGGAATTAGTTTACCCAAAAAAAAAATCCACTTCTTTCTTAATGTGTGCCATTAAAAAAGAGTATCACAAAATCTTCTAAGCGGACACTAAATCGCGCAAATATACACTTTACGTTTCGCAGTCGTTCGACTGCTTCGTCAGAAGTGAAAATTATGTTGTCAAAATAAACAAGGTTGTCAACGGAAACTGAAAAAGTAACTTGATTTTTTTTTTATGTATATTATATTTATTTTTAATCTAAAAATAATTTGAACATTACAAATGTTAAAAAATTGACAGATCTATGTTCTATTTAAGGAATCGAGAAAACTACAAAATGTATCATTTAAATTTGCAAAATCAGTACGTTTATTAATAGAATTCGACGACATTTTTATTTTACACATTTCAATAAAACGTCTTTTGAAAATATTAGACTCTTAATATAAAATGTTAGTATTTTCAAAATCAAAATTATGGTCATTTTCTAATGAATGTTCTACAAGCATTGAATGATTTTGATTATTTTTTTGGATATGATATTTATGTTGGTCTAGACGTTTTTTTAAATTTTGGCTTGTTTCTCAAATATAACATGTTTTTCAATTGTAAAATTTATTTTCATAAACTACGTTTGGCTGTTTTAATTTTGGTTTTTTGGTTTTAAATTTGAGAAAATACTATTTAAATTATTTACAGATTTGCTAGCTAAAATTAAATTGTGTTTTTTGAATATGTGTTTAAATGTGTCATATAGTGGTTCAATGTAGGGTAATGATATGTATTTTTTGTTTGAAGTTTGTTTATTGTTATTGTGGATTTTGGAATTTTGTAAATATTTAACACGATTTTTTATTACTGATTCTATAAGATTTATTGGATAAGAATTTTGAACAAGAGTCTTTTTTATTAAATTTAAATTATCATAAATGAAAAGTTTATCTGAAAGTAAAACAGCTCGATCTGTTAAAGAAATAATTGTTGCAATTTTATAGTTTTTAGAAGTATACGAATGAAAATTAATATATCTACCTGACCACGTAGGTTTATGAAACCAATTTGTTATTAATTTGTTATTACGTCTGATGATATTTACATCTAGAAAACTTAGTGAATTGTTAATTTCTTTTTCTTGTAATCTATTATGAAAAGAGTTAAATCTACTTAAAACTACTTTACTCTACTTTATCTGAAGGCAAAATCAATAAAATATCATCGACGTAACGAAAATATAAAGTTAAATCGAAAGGTAATGAGTTAATGACACTTTTTTCTAGTTCCTGCATGATAATTTCAGCTAAAGCAGGCTGTACCGAAAATCTGTTTATAAAATTTATCATTGAAAGCGAAATAAGATGTTTCAAAACATAAAGTAACAATTTCTAAAAAAATTTCTTTGGAAATGTCTGTAAAATCTTTAATTTCTATCCACCTATCATTAATGCTTTTTAAAGCTAACTCTTTTGGAATGTTAGTAAACAAAGAAACAACATCTAAGGAAATTGTAATACAGTTATTTGGTATATCTATGTTTTTCAATTTATCTACAAGTTCATAAGAATTTTTTATAAAGTATTCTGATTTACTAGTAACTTGAGTAAGAATTTTTTTGAAACAAATTTTGATAAGAAATATAGAGAAGAACCTATAGTAGAAACTATTGGCCGAAGAGGTGTGTTAGGTTTGTGAATTATTGGAATGCAGTATAATTTAGGAAATATGGGATGCTGTACTTTAAGAGATTTAGCAATATTATTACTAATTTCAACAGATTTTTCTAACTTATTAATAATATTGAAAGTTTTACGTTGGAAATTTTCTGTGGGATCGTTATTTAATTCTACGTATGTATTATTGTCAGAGAGCATGGTTTGAACTTTTGAAAAATAGTCATTTTTGTCAATCAAAACAGTAACATTGCTTTTGTCTGCTACTGTGACAATGATGTTTGGATTTTCTTTAAGAAATTTTTTACAAGCCAAAAGATCTCGAATAAGAATTTTATATTTTGATTTTCAAAAGTCCTATCAATATTCCTAATGTAATTTAGAAAATTAGAACAAAATTTATTTCTTACTTGTATTTTGGAAGTTGAATCTAAAGATTTTATACCAAACTCTAAGCTACTTAAAACGTTTAGAAAATCTACTTGTTTTTTATTAAAATAGGGTAATGAAAATTTTTTTCCCAAAGCAAAAATGTATTTTAAATTTGACGGAATTTCAGTTTTGGTATAATTAATTAACCATTTATCGATTGTATTTTGGTCAAATTTGATATAAAAGTTTTATCTCTAATAGAAATAAGATTATCCAACTTTTTAATCTGTGTCGATCGAATTCTATTAAACAACCTTTCATTTTTTGGTTTTCAAAATGTAGAAAATTGTTTATTGTAATATTATCTAGAAAATTACTTAACTGTCCTAAAGTATAATCTAATTTCCACATTAATTTGGTAAGAATTTTTAGAGTTACTTCAATTTCATATGAAAGAATTTTATTAGCGAAATCCGATACATATCTGTCAATTTTCTGACATGACATATCATACGCTCTTTTCAAAGGGCCTATTACATGATTAGGATATACTCCTTCTTTTCTACATTTAAGCAAAAAGAGCTTACGATTTTTTATTTTGGTAATTTTAGTTAAAGTTTTAGAATAAATTTTGCACAGTACCTTACTTTGGTGCCCGTAGCGACCCTCCACAAAATTGTAAAATCCTATGTTTCTGATATCCATATTTACAGTTTGTTCTTGTCCGATGAAATTTGTTCATGTTATATTGGAGAAACAAGCCAAAATTTAAAAAAACGTCTAGACCAACATAAATATCATATCCAAAAAAATAATCAAAATCATTCAATGCTTGTAGAACATTCATTAGAAAATGACCATAATTTTGATTTTGAAAATACTAACATTTTATATTACGAGTCTAATATTTTCAAAAGACGTTTTATTGAAATGTGTAAAATAAAAATGTCGTCGAATTCTATTAATAAACGTACTGATTTTGCAAATTTAAATGATACATTTTGTAGTTTTCTCGATTCCTTAAATAGAACATAGATCTGTCAATTTTTTAACATTTGTAATGTTCAAATTATTTTTAGATTAAAAATAAATATAATATACATAAAAAAAAAAATCAAGTTACTTTTTCAGTTTCCGTTGACAACCTTGTTTATTTTGACAACATAATTTTCACTTCTGACGAAGCAGTCGAACGACTGCGAAACGTAAAGTGTATATTTGCGCGATTTAGTGTCCGCTTAGAAGATTTTGTGATACAAATTTCATCGGACAAGAACAAACTGTAAATTAAAAAAGAGGTATGTTCGCGTTAAGCCGCATGTTCGTAAGTGCAATGACACCGCTGCGGTTCAATATTTACAGATTTAGACGCTGCACTAACTAAGGAAGCCACTAAACTTGCTGGCTAATTCCCATTGTCGTGTCGGATTGAATGGGTTCTGCTTAAATAAAAATAAAACAACGTTTCATGAACCTCTTTATTCCTTTCAGCAAAAAAAGACGATTATAAAAATTGAAAGTTGTGTTGATATTTCTTATTAATGTGATTCTGTTTCTGCTCGTACTCACATGCGCCTAGAAACTCGACAGTTTTCTAAAAAAAAAACAAAAGTAATTAAAACAAAAACTTGAATGCAATCGTGAGCCAACGAAATCGTTTTAGTCCCGTACGAACCGAGGTCTGAATCAATCAGATATAGTTTTAAAAGAACCAATTAACGAGTTTCCTTTCAATACACGGACCGAGGTCTCAATACATCAGCTTCAAACCGCACAGTTTTAAGAGCCAATAAGTGAGTCTTTCATAATACACGGACCGAGGTCCAAATATATCAATCTCAAGAGCCAACCGAAGAATTTCTTGAATACACGGACCGAGGTATACGGCGACGTTTCTACTGGAGCGAATAGTTCGACAAAAAAAAAGAACTGCAACCAACAAGGTGGAAATACGAAGAATACGGCGAACAAAAGAAAAACAAAAACAAAAGAAGATCGACGTTCCACTAGAACGTAGTGTAAGAAAATCAAATTGCCAATAGAAAACGAAAGAGTCGCGAAAAATTAGTGCGACGAAAAAAATCAAACATAAAGTAACTTAACGCCGCCGGAAATTGTCGACTTTTTCATTTGTTCCTGTTTGCTCCTTTTTTTTGCTTACAGAAAGAATCAAACGAACGCTTGGTTTGATTTTTAAAGCTTCGCTAAGGAAACCGTCGATTTTTCATTTGTTCTCGATCTATTTTTTTTTCTTGCGAGAAAAAAAAACAAAAATAAGGAAATGCAAAGAAACAAATCAAGAAGCTCGACTTTTTAAAGGCGTCCCTTTTCATTTGTTCCTAGCTTCTTTGTTATCTACAAAAAGAACAGAAAAAAATTACGAAACAAAAAAAAAACAAATGAATACTTGATTTAATTTTTAAAGCTTCGCGCCGATTTTTCATTTGTTCTCGACCTGCTTTTTGTTCACAAAACAAAAATAAAACAAAAAAGGAAAAACATACGGACTGAGGTCTGAACAGATTAGTTCGAAGCCACGAAGCTTCAATTGTCAATTAATGAATTTCCTCAGTACACGGACCGAAGTCGAAAGAATTCAATTCATAATTAGGCCAATGAGGGTGCGGTTTTGTGAATAGTCGAACCGTAGTCCGAACGAAACACGTTAAAGTTGAAATGCAAGTGAATTAGACGGTTTCAGGTTTCAGTATTCACTAAATTGATTGAAACAATTATATTTTCGTGAACAATTAATTTTTTCAACGCTTGCTCGCCCTTTCACTATCCATTCGTACACGGACCGAGTTCGAAGCCACGCAGTCTGAAGAGCCAATTAATGAATTTCTCTCAGCACACGGACCGAGGTCGGAAGAATTCAATTCATAATTAGGCCAATGAGGGTGCGGTTTTGTGAGTAGTCGAACCGCAGTCCGAACGAACCACGTTAAAGTTGAAATGCAAGTCAATTAGACAATTTCAGGTTTTAATATTCATTCAATTTCGTGTTACAACTTTTAATAATTCCTTTTTTCTTAATGCTTGCTCGTTCTTTCACTATCCATTCCCACAAGGACAGAGGGCGAATTTATTTATTTTTTCTTCAATTTCCGCACAGAGTTTTAATTTCTTTCGCACGCAGATTAGACTTTTTATTAATTTCAGTTAATTTTTTTTACTGAACTTGAAAGTGATCAGCTGTATCTTTTTTTTTAATTTTTGTTTTTAAAGTAACACTTTTTCTTTCTTCAATACTGGGACCCAATTCTTGAAATCATTCGACATGACGTCAAAACGACGCGATTCTCGAACGATCTGTATAGTTATGTTTACGTCATTTTGACGTCATGTCGCAACTTGAATGCAATCGTGAGCCAATCAAATCGTTTTAGTCCTGTACGAACCGAGGTCTGAATCAATCAGATATAGTTTTAAAAGAACCAATTAACGAGTTTCCTTTCAATACACGGACCGAGGTCTCAATACGTCAGTTTCAAACCGCACAGTTTCAAGAGCCAATGAATGAGTTTTTCTTAATGCACGGGCCGAGGTCTAAATACATCAATCTCAAGAGCCAATCGAAGAATATCTGCTTAAATAAAAATAAAACAGCGAAGGAATTCGCTGATGCGTGTGATACTGATACGTCCCCGCTTTAGATACTCACTTTTTTCACGACTTTACACTATGTGTTTATATACTGTTTCGATTTCCCGCAAATCACGTAATCACGTAAACGTTTTCATTGAAAACTACATTTGTAGGTAGATGCGCCATCTAGTGACTCACTCCTTGCGTAAAGTTTGCTACCCAATCGCTAGATTGCGACACCCGTCCGCAATTTCGTTTGGAATTCGATTGTGATATTTACACTTTTATTTTCACTTGCTTTTTCTTGTGTCAATTTTTTTTTGACCTTTAAAAAAACATACCTTTCGGAAAACAGGTCTATAAATAGGTCCATAAAGCGCCATCTCTAGGTCTATAAAGAAAGCCTCTTGAGGTTATATGTATATAACATATTGGGCAAATTAACTACATACATTCTGTTCTTGTCCTCATTATGACAATCTACATTTTTATTACTCTATGGGACTTTTATTTAGGGAAATTGCTCGCAGTTACTTGTAACGTATTGGCAAATCAACTAGATTTTGTTTTTGTTTGTTTTGTCATTATGACAATCTACATTTTTATCAGTCTATGGCGTTAGTAATTTTACACGTCCGTGTGCCGGGTGCACTTCTTATATAATTAATTTATTGTAACAGTCTCTTTTAGTATTGTTAGTAAATAGTATCTGCAGAGTGTACGTACTCCCCCCCCCCGCCCCCATAAACAAGAGCAAAACCAGTAATGCAAATCCATGATTTATAGCAAAATAATTTGTGCAACAAATGAATATTGCGTAAATAAGTACACGGTTTACTTACAAGGTAAACAAACATATTGCACCGTTTCGTAGAACCGGTGATAAGTAAAGTAATCGCTCTTCCTTACATCCGGTCCTTTCTTCGAGCTGTTTGCAAGGGCGCGTCGATATCCACTTGACTATTTCCTGAAGGCGGTTGACGGACAGGTAGAAACCCCCCTCTCCCTGCTTAGCATCCTTGAAATCCTCCCAAGTTTTTATTTGTCACATTGATGAAGGACGTCTGCACTCGAAGTGAACGTCGAATGAAATACCGGAAGCACTTTGTTATTCGTTGAAAGTCATCACGAGATTTGGAGTAAATTCTGTTTGTAAATATTTCTGGGTCGAGCTGGCTATGAAATCCAGTTTCGATGTGCCGCCTTGTTCAAATTGTTTCAGTAACTAGTGGGCTGTCATCTCATCTGTCAATTGCAAACGTCAGAGTGTAACCTAACACAAGTCCTTTTTTCTTCATGGTGAGAACGAAGAGACATTGACATCTGTCGTTCGTATGTTTGTTTGAACTTTGAATAAAACAAAAAACAAAAACAAAAGATGATCGGCAAATGTTATGCACTAAAACTGACGTAAGCATTTTTCCGATGGGATGAGCGGAGAGCGTTCAGAAATTTAAAAAATCGCCACCTTTTCTGACGACAAATTCATCATATCACATACAGGTGGTTGTTTGAAAGTGAAAACACAGGCAATGGAACAGACAGCCCAGACTAGCCCCTTGCGAAGTCATGACGCTTTCACCACTCAGAACCTATTGCTACCCCGTCAATCAATTCTCATCGAATTGCTATGATCTCAGTTTCACTCACCTACCAGTATAGCACGCTGGCAACACCGCTCCTCGTTTTCTTCCACCATAATCGCTGGCTATTGCTATAATAGCATCTCGGGTGCTATTTTCGTTCCACCATTTGGGGTATCGACCTTCTCCGGCAGTCAGTCATTCATCGCCTAATTTTATTGGCCGGGCAATTCGCATATTTTCTTCCTTATGCCGCGGAGGCTTGATGGATGGTTTCGTCGTTTGCGTGGAACGAAATTAAGCCAGATGTTGCGTGCTCTGAATTAACTGGTTCATTGATTTGCAATCAATTTAATTTTTTTATTTCTCGAAGTAACTTCCCGTTTGGAAACAAGATTTTTTTTTAAAAAGGAAAACAAGGTTTTCAGTTATAAATTTATAAATATCAAAAAAAAAAATAGTTCACTCGAACACAGGATGCCAAATTGGTTATGAAAGTAGCCAATTTGGTTGATTGCTGCAATCGTGATCCAATTAAGTCCTACACGAACCGAGGTCTGAACAGATCAATTAGAAGCCACGCGTTTTTAAGAGCCAATCAATGAATTGTTCTCAGTACACGGACCGAAGTCAAAAGAAATCAATTCCTAAATTTACAATTATTTAGAATTCGCGACCGTAGTCTATTGGTTTTGGGCTTAATCTTGCAATGGAGAATTTTAAGTCATCTTCGAACTAGAATATATATTTTTTTTAATAATAGTAAATTTTTTTTTAATTCATAATAACGGAGAAATAGGCTTATAAAAATTTTAAAAAGTCTTAACTCGCTTGTGACGTCAGATTTTCGCATAGCCGAGCGCCACACAGTTGCGTAAAGAGACTGACGGTCATTAAAGGTCAAAATGATAATTTGCTGACAGGAGAAATGACGTCACGCCGCTTTGAACTTTTGTGATTTGGTCACTTTTTAAGATATTTTAATAATTCCTTCACGGATTAGTGGCCGGTATTACCAACGTTTTAAGGAGAATGTGATCGAAGTTATACACACCAAGCAGAAATGTCACAATCTAAACGCGACTTAAATTTAAGGTCTCCTTAAAACGTTGGTAATACCGGCCGTAAGTACATCAATTTGCTTTAACTTTCTTTTCTCAAAAAAAGAGAGAAAAAATTGTACACTTTTCCATTGCCGCAGTCGTGATCCAAGGAAATCGTTTTAGTCCTACACGAACCGAGGTCTGAATAGATCAATTACAGTACACGGACCGAGGTCCAAAAGGAAATCAATTCCTAAATTTACAATTACTTAGTTTGAAGGCGCTCGCGACCATAATCCGTTAGTGTCTTTGGTTTCGGGGCCGGAGTTTCTAGTTTTTGATTTTATAGAGGCCCCCTCTGGTCCAATAAAATCCTTTTAGTTGTACACGAACCGAGGTCTGAACAGATCGATTTCAAGCGACGCTATTTTAGGAGTCAATAAATAAAATTTTCTCAGTACACGAACCGAGGTCGAAACAAAATCAACTCGAGTTACGTTTATTTAGTTTGAAGGCTTTCACGGCATGTTGGAACTGCGTCGAGTTTCTCTTTTTTGCCAACGCTTCGTCCACTATTAGGGACGAGATGGTTTGGGCAGCAGAAACAGAAACTTGACAAGAACGTTCGTTAATTTATTGTAATGGAGATTTGACGTAGTGATGATGATGATGATAGGTTGTTAACAATACCGCAAGAACGTATTCAAAACAATTTTAAAAATAAATTCTGCTTGTAGAATTTGGAATTTCACGGTGTCAAAGATTCTAGTGAATCCTGACGCTTCCTGAACGCAAATTCAAGTTTGGTTGAGTCGCTTCAAGTAAGTGAGTAAATGAAAGGAGACGAGAATAAACGAACCCCCCCTGGAATAGAAGAGCTCAAAACTGATACGATATCTAGGAATGTTAGAAGCAAACACGGAATCGACGAGCCTGTTTAACGTCAAGTGCTCGGGCCTGCGATCCATGTCTGTCGGACTTGCTCTTAAGGGTTGCCGCCCCCTGTCTGCTCGCCTTACTATCGCTTTTTGTTTTCTGTTTCAACCAGAAGAGTTTTATAATATAATAATTTAAAAAAAAAATTCATTGGCCGGTGATGACCCGGACATTCAGCCATCACGCTCTGACCAGTCTGATTTTCATATCTTTGGAAATGATAGCTGTTTGTAACTTCTGTTTGCCGGAGCGGCGGCGACGTGCGAAAGTAAACATATTTGCGGAAAGAATCGAGCGCAAACAAGACGAACAAAGAAACGCGTAAACAATCTATCATCGACGTACGTGTACCGTGGAGATTGGTGTGCATTACACATCGTAATAAAAATAAATCGTATCGGCAACTCATTTGTAATACCGTTTCCCATCGAGCGACGTCGCGTCGCTCGGTATAAATAAACAATAACAGATGCGGCCGGTCTCGAACGCACCCGTATGAATGAATCGCTTCTGCCTTTTAATCGTGGCGTTCGTTTTGGTTTGATTTTACAAGAAGAAGATTTCCTGCGCGAAAGTAACCCAAACGCAAAATAAACAAACGACGGAATTAGACGTTGTAAAATATACAGAGCGATCCTGCAATATTGCAGTAGGTTTCGGGGTTTAATTTATCTGTAGATCACGAACACGTTTGGTTATTTTTTGCCTGTGACTTGACAACATTATATGAAAATACCTATCGGGCAGGATAATACAAAAAATAAAAATAAATAGAAACGCACGAGCTCGTGATTGTTGTTAATAAAATCTAAGAGTCGCTTGTTAGGGGTTTCCCCTTAACTTGAAATTCTGTCAAATGGAACAGACCTAACATCTTATGAAATGGAATTGTAGGACAAGAAACCTTTTATAACAATTTTCGACGATCTACATTTTTATAGCTCTGTGAGTCTTCTAAAATTATATTCACGAAGAGATCATGTCAAAACGCAAATCAATTATTAACAACATTCCTCCGGAAACAATACACAATGCAACAACACACACACACACACACACAGTAAAGTACTTATATGGCATACTGATGATCACGAACGGGCGAACAAAGACGAGACGTTAAATTCTTTATTAAATATTCCACGGCTACAACAAACACATTTATTTATTTATTATTATTATTATAAACGCTTCCTTCACGCCTCGCACATTTGTAATTGATATTGTACCGACAAATTTGATGTATGTAGAAAGCCAGGCGAGCATGAAACACCGCCATAAAATACGAAGGGGGCCTAATCTGTTCCGGCGATTAAATTTTATTGTAAGGCGCAGGAAGATTAAGGTGCCAAAGCAGGAAGAAGGACAAAAAGGATCGTACCTTTCACTACAGGGCCTATAGGACATCGGTGTACAGTCAGAATTAAAAATGTAAACTAACTTTGCTTGGAGCGCGCTTTCATTTTTGCGCAACATAATTTGAGGGAGAGACATTACTTTTAATTCCGACTGTACACATTAGTTATCTCATCACTCACCAAATCGGGATAACGTGAAACCGAAAGCCTGGTACCGAACGAATAGTAACAATTTTGTTCAAGGTGATTCATGATGTAAAATGATGACGAAGGTTTGATTCATGCGACCGATGCGATGATTGACCACAAATGAAGAAATATTCGTGTACTTCTTTCCAAGCGCAAAATTTGCGAGAGATTTTTGTGATTCTCCGGCAGAATTTGCACGAGTTTTGTTTTAAACTACGCCGCCATCTGCTGATGCTTAACTAAGCTATAAATAAAAAATCAAATTACAACGTCGTTTCAAGCGCGAAATTTAAAAATCAAACGCCACCAACGCATTTTCTACATTTTATGTGATGCTCCGGCAGGATTTTCATGATTTTTAAACAGCGCCACCTATTGACGCTTTCCTAAATTGTAACATTTTCAACGCGAAATTTGAAAATCAAACAACAGCGAAACAACCTGTAATTTTGGATGATCATCCAAAAAAAAAACATTCGTGGTTTCTTTTTACTACGCCATCTATTGACGCTTTCTTAAGATACGAGCGCGTTTTAAGCGCGAAATTTGAAAATCAAACATCATGAAGCATTTTGTAATTTCGGGCGATTCTTCAGCAGAATTTAATGATTTTTTTTAAACCACGCCATCTCTTGGCTCTATCATAAGTTCACAACACAAACCAACAGTCCATCATTGTTTATAACACACTTACTACATTCAATTTAAATAAATAAGATTCGAGAAATGTCAATTGCATTCCATACGCCGGAGTTCTATGACTGAAAGTAAGTACTTGAAAGAAGCTTACTTACATTACGCTTGATGCGCCACTGAACATCGAAACATTCGGAAACTAACCTAAAAATCGTTCACCTTTTGACTACAATAGTCTAGGAAGTCTACAATAACGTATCAATGTATCGTTCGCATACACTTACTACTAATCACAGTTGCTAAATAAACGCATAAATTCGTACTACTCTCAAGCAATCAACAAACCGCCATATAACTGGTGAAAAAGTTGCCGCAAAGTGGTAACTTTCGTCAAAAGTGGTAATTTTCGTCAAAAGTGGTAATTTTCGTCAAAAGTGGTAACTTTCGTCAGAAGCGGTAATTTTCGTCAAAAGTGGTAACTTTCGTCAAAATCGGTAATTTTCGTCAAAATCGGTAATTTTCGTCAAAAGTGGTAACTTTCGTCAAAAGTGGTAACTTTCGTCAAAATCGGTAATTTTCGTCAAAAGTGGTATCTTTCGTCAAAAGCGGTAATTTTCGTCAAAAGTGGTAACTTCCGTCAAAAGTGGTAACTTTCGTTAAAAGTGGTAATTTTCGTCAAAATCGGTAATTTTCGTCAAAAGTGGTAACTTTCGTCAAAATCGGTAATTTTCGTCAAGTGGTAACTTTCGTCAAAAGTGGTAACTTTCGTCAAAATCGGTAATTTTCGTCAAAAGTGGTAACTTTCATCAAAATCGGTAATTTTCGTCAAAAGTGGTAACTTTCGTCAAAAGCGGTAATTTTCGTCAAAAGTGGTAACTTTCGTCAAAAGTGGTAACTTTCGTCAAAAGTGGTAACTTTCGTCAAAAGTGGTAACTTTCGTCAAAAGTGGTAACTTTCGTCAAAAGTGGTAACTTTCGTCAAAAGTGGTAACTTTCGTCAAAAGTGGTAACTTTCGTCAAAAGCGATAACTCTCGTTGAGTGTTATTGCATTCACCCATGCCGTATGTTCCCCCTCAGTTCAAACTTTAAAACAATCGTGAATGTGTATGCTTGGTTACGTACGAGCCGCAGCGATCATCACGGTCGCAGCCGGCGCTTTCAAGTGAAAGTGCAACCGCCTGGGAAACTCGTAATCATGTCGGGACGTAATCCCATCGACTCTCGTCCACATTTCCATGACGTCCGGCCACTCGGTTGCCGGGCATAAGGTCTTAAGCACGAAATTTGAAACTCAAACTTCACCCAAACATTCTACAATTTTGAGCGTTTTTATTTAAACAACGCCATCTATTGACGCTTTCCTAAATTATAACGTTTTAAGCGCGAATTTGAAATTCAAATGTAAACTCAAACGTCATCGAAGCATTCCGTAATTTCTTGTGATTCTCCAGCAGATTTTTCGCGAGTTTTGTTTTAAACTACGCCATCTGCCGGCGCTTAACCAAGCCATAACAACTTGAGCGCGAAATTTAAAAACAAATTATAACGGTTTAAAGCACTCGGTAATTTTGGGTGATTTTCTAGCAGAATTTATTTGTAGTTTTTAAACTGTGCCATCTGTTGACTCTTTCGTCAGTTATGTTTTAAGCGCGTAATTTAAAAATCAAACGTCATCAAAACATTCTGCAATTTTGGATGATTCTCCGGTGAATTTTAACACTTTACTAAATTACAATTTTTTTCAACAGCGCCATCTTTTGACGCTTGAAAACACTGCCATTTTGGATGATTCATTGCGCGGATAAAAACAATTTTTCTTTTGCTTATAATCAGGGATCGGGTTTTTATACTTTATGCTTCACATTGACCTTTTACGTGCGCCACTGTCATTACTCTCATTAGAGCCAACTCATCCGCCATTTTGGAGCCCTATCATTAGCGTTACGTATTTAACAACAGTGGATTAAAAATTGTGCGAAATTTGGTTAGATCAACGTCGCTTAACATCGGAGAATTCGTTTCAATGTCTTTTTTGCTCAAGTTAACGAAATGCACACTTAGAAATACACACGAGACAAATTTGTGAGGTTAAGAAATTTCCGTTACGTTAAAATTGATTTTTCTCTTCAAACAACAAACAAAATGAAACCTTTACATGACTACTCGTGATATTTTAATAAAAACATCGCGATAAGCTGCGATTTGTTATAGGTATAATAAATAAGGAAACGTTGGGCTCCAAAATGGCGGACCTGTCAGTTTTCTTACAATATATAACTGACATAATGACGTCATCAAAATATGTCACTTCGATTCCTACTTATAACGCTGTCAAATCACATCCACCGAGTGATCAAATAAAATTAATCAACTCTCTCTCTTTATGATTATTTTAACCAACAAGAAAAAAAAACAGTAAAATTACATCAAAGCAAAAAGTAGATAAATTGTTTTGCAAGAGAAGGCACTCCGTGTTGGCTCGTTTGATCTTTACCTAGTGTAGTTTCTATGACCTTGAAACAGTTCCTTTAAAGCGACGCGGGAATGTAATCGTACAATGGCGTTGGCGTAGCGCAAGGCGTGGCACGCAGATTTCACCAATCAGATCATCGCTGTCACAATTTTTGTTTCGATGACCTTGAAAAAATCGCTTTAAATCGACGCGACGCGGGAAACGATTCGCACTATAGCTGCGTTCGTTTATTCAACTCGGTTCGCTCTATTTACTCTTTTCGCACTTTTGTCTCACTCTTACTTGCATCAAAACTTATTCACTCTCAGTCTAATTTAACTCCATCCCTGCACCGTGTGAATAAACGAACTCAGCTAATGGCGTTGTCGTAACGGAAGGCGTGGCGTTGTCGTAGCGGAAGGCGTCGAGTTGTCGTAGAGGAAGGCGTGGCGTTGTCGTAGCGGAAGGCGTCGAGTTGTAGTAGCGGAAGGCGTGGTGTTGTCGCAGCACAAGGCATGGCGTTGTCGCAGCGGAAGGCGTGGCGTGCAGTTTTCACCAATCGAGTCATCTGCCCATTGTCGCCGTCACAATTCTTGTCCGGAAACACTCGATAATACACGAAGGGACATATAAATTGGCGTATCTTTTAATTCACACTTCTTTGGTAGAGCGTCCACTCTTGAATAACTTACCTACTCTTTGCTCAATGCAACGCAATGAGTAATTTTCCGTTAAGCTAAGACGTGCCGTCCAAATGTCACGGTAAGTGTTGATATAAATTTAAAAAAATCATTCGGTGTAAATAATGTAATTTTAAAAAATATTTCGAAGTTTGTCGATACATTTTATGCAATCGCCCTGTATATTATTAATAATAGAAATAAATAATAAATAGGAGTACATGCTATAAAACACGCAAGTACATACATTAAAGAAGAATATCATAGAGGTTTAGTTTATTATTATGAAAATTGATTTAAAATTCCCGCCTAAAGATCGTGAATTATCGTAAACAATCGGCGCAGGAATCGCTCTGCCCGCAGCCTTTCCTACAACAAGAAGGTTACGCCTCCGTGCAAACCCCGCCCCCTCAATATTTAAAAAACGCAAAGAAATGCGACATGGCAACTTGATTTAATCCACACAATTCCTACCGAATTACAGGCACGTGAAGTGAACGACAAGAACCTTATAAATCAGCTGCGTTTTTTTTTTAGAATTATTTCATTGACCGTTGGGACAGTTGTTTATATAATTTGGAATTGATTTAAAACTCCCGCCGAAAGCTCGCCAATTATCGTAAACAATCGTGCCTGCAGCCTCCCCTGCCACAAGAAGGTTACGCCCACGTATGAACCCCGCCCCCTCAATATTAAAAAAACCCAAACAGCTGCGGTTTTTTTACTTTAGAATTATTTCAATGACTGTTGGGACTGTTACTTAAATAACTTGGTATCGACTTAAAATTCCCAAGGAAAGATCGTGAGCAATCGACACAGGAATCCGCCGCTCCTGTCACGCCCTCGCATAAGACCCGCCCCCAATTTTCAAAGACAAAAACGAATGCGACGTCCCTACTGGATTTCTTACCGAATTACAGTTGCACGTTAAGTAAATGACTAATCCACACAAATCAGTTGCATTCTTTCAATTTTTTTTTTTAATGAGAGTCGGGGCCGATATTTAAATAACTTGGCATTATGAAGAAAATTCCCGCTGACCAATGGGCGCCCCCGCATAAAACCCGCCCCCAATATTCAAAAACAATTTGTCATTGAGGCAAGTTGATTTATAATCCAAGTATTTTCTTCCAAATCACAGACACGATAGTCCCAGCTGCGTTTTATTTATTTATTTATTTTTAAAGAACCGTTATTTAAATAGGTTGGAATTTGACAGGTTCCAACTGGAATTCGATCTTTTTTGTTTCAGCAAAACGCGCAAAAGTTTGAGTCACACCGGAGAAGGAGGCGAAATACCTTCGGGCCGTGCAAAGCGTATTCGAAGTCATACAAGTACGCACGACAGGGAGACAAATCACACTGCAAAAATGTGGCCGGCCTGCATGTCAACCTCGCTCTTGACCTAAACAGTCCATTTAAAACACCTCGTGTCCGTTTCTGCGGCGGTGTGAACCGGGCTTTTACCTGTCCTGAACTTTTCAATAGTTGGAAACTTCCGCGAAACGCGCTCCGACGGCGGGGCGAAACTCTCTCGAAACGTGGAAAAGGAAAAAGGCGGAAACTCACCTGCGTTTTGTTTATCCGGCGATGGTGACGATGATGATGATGATGCGTGGATGTGGAAAGATCGCAGGCGACACAAACATTTATGACAAGGCACACTCGGATTCTCGTGTGTACGGGGGCAGAGTTGGGGTTTGTTGTTTTAAGGCACTTTTCGCTGGGGGCCCGTCACATAGTGCGTTCTTACGCACGCAAGATCTTGCAACGAAACGCGAAACTTTCGGAATGCAAACTGCGTAAAATGGAACGCACATACGCAGGTGTGCCACTACGACCGCCGCGTCCTCGCAACTCACGTTTAATCAAGGTAGCCGTGGAAGTGTCAGCGCGCACTATTCCTGCGCAGTCGATGTATTTACGTCGTTGTTTATGGAAGAAGTCGCTTCGCGTTTTGCATGCGTTTTCGTAATCATAATCGTTCCGCTGCGCTATTTTAAAAAAATTCGCACAAAACACGCACGGACAAGAGCGACGGCCATTACTGGAAGCAAAACGTAGCGCAAAACAAAAACACAGCGAAACGTCACCATGACGTAAACTAACCTAACCTATTCAAGCGCCAGCGTTAAATTTGTGCGTCGCAATCAAATTGGTACTCAACTAAAATGACGTCGTCGGAAAATATCTACGATGATCTGATGGGGACGGACCTGGGCGAGAACATCCAGAAGGTAGGTAGACAAAACGCGCGAGCGAACATAACCTCACTTCTTCCTTGTAGCTCGAGAGAACCAACCAGGCCCTGCAGAGGCACATAGAGAAGCTGGAGGGCGACATACACAAGCTCTGCACGGAACTGACGGAGATGAAACGCGTCCAGCAGAACCTCACGCGCAACATCTCCGAGCTCTTCAAGACCGCGAAGGCCGAGATCGCGCGCAAAGACCGAATGATAGCCGACCTAAGAACCGAGCTCGACCGCTTGATCTTCAGGAGGCAAACCCCTTCCGAGCCGCTGAAGCGACCGACGAGGGAGAGCCTCAGCGATCCAGAGCCGAAAAGACACAAGTCAGAAGACACCCCCCGTGTGAGGCCCTCCAGCAAATCAGAGGGTGACGACAGAAGGCGCAAGTCAGAACCACGCAAGCACGAGACCTCAAGATCTAGGGGGAAACCGGCGGAAAACGATCGCAAGAGACGGTTTGCCCCGAGGAGCACGCACAGGGACTTCCGGGGTGGGAGTAGGCGCCCCCGAGGGCGTGACACTCGCAGTCACAGTTCGCGCAGACGCAGCAGAGATCGCAGAAGTCGGCGAAGTGAATCCGGCAACAAGACGAAACCCGGCAAGGCGGATACAACCAAGAGCATCGAGATTAAAACGGTCACGAATGGCGTCAGCTCGAGCATTAACGAGCTGCCGGAGCTTAAAGACGAGCGGCGCTCTCTGGTGATCGCACAGGAGGATGTTATTGACTCGACTGTGCCATGCAGTTCCAGGACGGCGATGGAAAGTGATCTCAATGGCACTTCTGAACTGGAACCCGGTGAGCTTGTCGAGTTAACGCGAGAACCCACCGTCATTGCTGTGCTCGTTGAAGAACCTGCGGTGTTAAAGGGAAGTGATGCCGCCGTGATTGTCAAAGAAGCTGCGGTGTTAAACGGAAGTGAGGCCGCCGTGCTTGTTAAAGAACCTACAGCGTTAAATGGAAGTGATGTTAAAGATGCTGCGGTGTTAAATGGAAGTGTTGCTGCTGTGCTTGTTAAAGAACCTGCGGTGTTAAATGGAAGTGATGCCATCGCACTTGTTAAAGGAAGTGATGCTGCCGTGCTTGTTAAAGAACCTTCGGTGTTAAATGAAAGTGATGCTGCCGTGCCTGTTAAAGAACCTGGGGTGTTAAATGAAAGTGACGCTGCCGCGCTTCTCGCCAATAACTCGATCGTCGGTAGGAGGCCCGCGCGAAGGAGACGATGTGTCGTACAGATTATGGACTGATGCACGTTATACGGTGTTGTTTTTCTATCGATTGGTGCGTGAATGTTTGCGTTAAGACTCAATCGGTGATGAGTTACGTCGTTCGTCGTGCTGTTGAAACGAGGAGGAAATTTATTAAGTTAAGAAGAGAAAGCGAATTCTTTTTTTTATTTGGCGAAAAGAGTGAATCAATTAATTGGTATGACTTTGTGGGAACCAGCGCGATCGTTAAGGCTGTTTTACATTGACAATTTTATTCATGAACTTCATGAATTTATTCATGTATGCATTTCGTATTACATTGGTGAAGAAATTCATGAATTTCTTTGATTCTAATGGCAGTTTATAGGTATTACCGACGTAGCGAAAGAATTTACAAACGATTTAACACTGCCACGTGCAAATAAATACCATAACCTTCGTTTTATATTGTAGGTACCCCTGAAATTCACGCAAATATTGACGAAAAATAGAACTTGCTGGAGTTCGTGAATAAGTTGATGAAGAAATTCATGAATTTATTTGACGTCAAGTTTGGTGCACTACACTTGTCCAACTTCTTCATGTAGCGACTTCATGAATAAATTGTCAATGTAAAAAGGCCTTTAGTGTCGTCGACGGAGAATTGTTGCTAATTTTAGTCGGAAGAGCGAAGCGCTGGAGCGAAGTTGAGTTCTGTTGGACGCAATTTGAAGCGTCGAGCATTCCACCGCCGTCGACGGAGAATTGTTGCTAATTTTAGTCGGAAGAGCGAAGCGCTGGAGCGAAGTTGAGTTCTGTTGGACGCAATTTGAAGCGTCGAGCATTCCACCGCCATCGACGGAGAATTGTTGCTAATTTTAGTCGGAAGAGCGAAGCGCTGGAGCGAAGTTGAGTTCTGTTGGACGCAATTTGAAGCGTCGAGCATTCCACCGCCATCTGACGGTGAACAACTGCGACCGACTGGTACAGATTCCTACAGCTTTAGCGTCATCGAACAAACTGTAATAATTAATTATTGATTAACAATAAATTGAGAGGATGGCGCACCATTTTCATTTATTAATTAGGTATAAAGCATTCGATATTTGTGTGTAGCAATGTTGCCAATTTATTTTATTAAAAAAAAAAGAAACTACAAAGCAAATCGTTTTATTATAGGGCTCGTTTTTTTATTCGGGATTAGTTCATCCGTTGCAGCGATTAAATCAAAAGCGTTTTTTTACACTTTAAGGCCTCTTACACACTAGCGATTTAGCAGCGCGATTTAATCGCGAACCACGCAACGTTCACGACTCGATTGACAGTTATTTGAAAGATGGATTTTACATATTTCTTCTCAAGCATTTCGTTTCTCAATCTTATCAGAATAATTTTTAGATCGAGTCCCAAATTGCTGAGTGGTTTTCAATTTCTATTATAAATAATTCTGTATCGATAATCATCTTAACTACAGCGCAGACGGACGAATAATGTATTGTACCAGCAGCGCAATCTAGTAGCGCATTGTGTAAAGACAATTGCGATCAAATCGCTGCGGCTAATCGGGGGGACCCGCTGCTGCACACGCGATCGTGCGGCTTTGTCGCTAATGTGAGGTATAGGGAATCACATGCATAATGATATAGGCGACTAATCGCGCTGCTAAGTCGCTAGTGTATAAGAGGTCTAAGTTGTAACAGTTTATCGCCACGGTGCGTTTTTTTACTTACTTTTTTTACGATGCAGCCTAAAAACTTACAGCGATGAATAATTTTCTGCAGCGTTTGAATATGAGCTGCACAAGTACGCTTGACGGCTTGACCTAAAAGTGTCTGGACTGTAAGTGTTGTGTATTTCACTTGATTAAAACGCACAACTAATTTGTTGTATTAGATATTATATTTTTATGATTTATAAAAATTCAAGTAGATACAAACAATGTAATGTGATTGTAAGCAACAACGTAATTTTCGCCATCTTGATTCGTGTGTTTCTTATGCACATGCGCACACCTCGGCGCTGTTCGGACGCACTCGTTTCCTAAAATCACCGCCGCGACCCAGGCGCGTAAAATTTTGAATTTAAATACGCAACAGTAAGATTCTATAACTAGCGCATGTAATTTATAACTTTTGATAGTTTCCCTGTCTTTTCCGATAATGGTTAGTAAATAGCAATAAGGAAAAATCTGCATTTTTTTCACTTCTTGCCAGGCGGCTCATCATTTTCGCTCATAAGATTCTCTAGGGCAAATTCTGCAGCTGTTAATATCGAAAACTCTTGCAATTTTCGTTTCATATTAAAAAGTAATCTCTCAAGTTTCACCTCCAGAGTAGTTAAGGTGTTTTTTTTACTATTGAATGTAGCGATTGAAATTGTCATTTTAAAGCTGAAAGTCTGACGTCATCAAGGTTCAGCGTTGAAATTTTAAGATGCAACGTTTTAAATGTTGTAGAGTAAAGAAACGAGCCCATAATTTGTACATTTGATTTTTAATCGTTAGAATTTGAACCTATTAAATCGGTAGAATAAAGGCAAAATCAGTAGGTCCACACCGAGAAATCGGTAAGGGTTGGCAACGCTGTACTTGTGCTGTAATCGAAAAGGAAAGCTGTAACTCTAGCTTCACATTCTAATCATAAGATGACGTGGTATGTAAATATGGAAAATTTACACCTACAATATTTATTATTTATTTAGTAATGTAATAATTTATAACTATATATATTAAACTTTTAAAAAAAATTGTGCAAATCGGTTTTAATTACAGCGGATTCCTCGAGCATGCTCGCATGCAAACCGATCTGTCCTATTTATAGTTGATTCTGTCCTAGGTTATTCGCCATTGCGATGTGAAAGTAATGAACAATTTAAGTAGCGACATCTTGCGATCGCTTTTTGGCCTGACATTGCAGTAGATGGCAGTAGGATTCGCTACTTAAGCTGCTTTCTTTTCATGAGTGTCACGCCCTTCGAGCTCGAAACGCGGTGTAGCTCAGAGCTGTTCCGAAAAGAACACGCCAAGAACAATAAATAGGAGCTTCACGACTAACGGCCGATTTCTTCACCATGTTTAACCTAAGGTTAATTTATCTAACAGTTGGAATGTGACGTACAGTTGGCCGTCCACATACTTAGTGTCACATTCTAACTGACAAATAAATTTAACCTCAAGATAAGGCGATGAAGAAATCGGGCATAAATGGCGTATCCTTCAAAATCTGTTTGACTTACAATTAGTTTATAAGCATTATTTGTTTACGCATCCATAAGCAATAACTCATGTAAATTTTCCATTGAAAATTTCTTTTGATTAAATATAACCTACAACATAACCTCAATCTGACATAAGAGGTGTCACGCTCGAGTGTAATAGATGGTGCTCGAGGGGAAAGGGGAAACGGATTATCAGAACCCTAGGAGCTCTACGCCTCTCATGAAAAGAACAACGTAAATACCGACCCTGAACTGTTCCAAGCAGCTCCAAGCTCTGAAAAAAAAGCGGCTATAGTAAGTCATTCCATGCAAGGCGGCCGTGCTTGCTGTCAAAGCATATGAGAATTAAAAAAAAAAAATTGTGCAAATCGGTTTTGATTACAACGGATTCCTCGTGCATGCTCTGTACAGCTGTTTCAGGCCTACTTGGGCCTTCGTCAGCAGAACCGTATCTCGAGAATTCCACTGCAAACCAAATCGATCTGTCCTAAGTTATTCGCAATGGCGATGAAAGTTACTAAATCGTGTAACTATACAAAAGCGAATGGCACTTTATCTGCATTTTTTGACAAATGCAGACAAATCCATCCGCAACCCATATGCTTAATGTGTAAGACGAAGAAACACGTTTTTGCACTAAAATGGACGACTTTTTTTTAGTGATTTTCTTTCCGTCAAGTTTAATCAAATTTAACGTCTGTCACACAACACTTTAAAAATGATTTTAAATGCCCGGGTGTGTCGTTTTGACTTGTAAAAACAGTAGGTAAGTAAACTTAAAACATAAGGAAAAAAGAAATTCTTTAATTCAGAACAAACACAAGTTTACAAAAATTTCTTCATTTCTTCAATACACAAAAGTTACGAATAAATGTGCACGAAGTGAATCCAGTATTTATGAGTAATCCAGTATTTATGAGTAATCATTGGTATGAACGAAAGCAGCTTTTAGTGACGGTAGACAAATCCCGTACAGTTCCGCCATCTATCGGTGAACTACTAAATTTAGTGCTTATCGACCATTACAGATTCCTATAATTTTACTACTATCTAGACCACATCTAGACCTAGAGGAAACCTGCAGTTAATTTATTATTTAACAAGAAATTGAACTGGTTGATTAAGGATGGCGCACCGTTCCCCGGTACTAAAAAATTAATTTAATTTATACTTAAGTTAACCGTGAAATTGCGATGATTTGATTGGGACAAACACATTTTGTAAATTAGAATAGACTGAAAGTACTTCCTTTTTTTATTTTCATTTAACTACCGGTTTCGATCTTCTGTAATCTTCAAACTTATAATTACAATTGTCGATATATTAGAATTACAATGAACTTACAAAAACCTAATTTATAAAATGCATATGATTTCAACGATTCACGTTTTCTACTGATTGTGAGAAACACGTTTCCGTTTTCAACTTACTGTTCAGCCACAGTTCAGCAGTTTACAGAATTCATCGGTAAGCTGTGATTTTTACGTCGATAGATTCGCCGGTGAACTCATCGATTTGACGGCGAATTTGTCGATGAATTTATTTATCCTGATGGGAGGCCGTCAACGCACAACGAAACGTCGGCATTTAATTTGAATTACAATTTTATGATGAGTTTTACATTGATTCGCATTTATGGATTCGTTGATGAACTCATCGATTAGTTGAGATCAACTCGTTCATTGATGAGCTTAACGATTAATTCATTGAATTTATTAAAAAGCCGGCAAACGAAAAAATTATATCACAAAATCTTCTAAGCGGACACTAAATCGCGCAACTACACACTTTACGTTTCGCAGTCGTTCGACTGCTTCGTCAGAAGTGAAAATTTTCACTTCTGACGAAGCAGTCGAACGACTGCGAAACGTAAAGTGTGTAGTTGCGCGATTTAGTGTCCGCTTAGAAGATTTTGTGATACAAATTTCATCGGACAAGAACCAACTGTAAATATGAAAAAATTATAGATGACGCTTATCGGTGAATGTACCGATGAAGTTTTTACTAAATACATCGGTGAGTTCGCCGTTAAATTATTATTAAGTATTGCACAGTCGAGGTGGTACTTACATCCCTAACTTTATTTTTTCGTTACGGAACGTTTTTCTTTAGTTATTTCCCTTCGTTTATCGCAAAAAATAATTTTTTTTTTCAATGCAAAAGTTTTTAGTAGATACAAAAAGATTTTATGTACAGAGAGTGACTTGGGTCTAATCTTGACAACTCAAACGTGATTGCTGCAATCGTGAGCCATTAAAATCGTTTTAATCCTACTCGCACCGAGATCTGAACGGATTACTTCGAAGCCAAGCAGTTTTAAGAGCAAATTAAAGAATTTTTCTCACAACACCGACCGAGGTCTGAACAGATTAGTTCGAATCCACGCAGTTTTAAGCCCCAATTAATGAAATATACTCAGTACACGGACCGAGGACCGAGTCCTAGCGACAGCATGAATTTATTTAAATAACAGATTCGTCTATTCTAAGTTGAAGCACAAAAAAAATGAATAAAAATAAAAATCTGAGCTAACTGAAGCGCGGAGGAGAATGTAAAGTTGTGCATCAAAAAGAGTAAATATTTTTGAAGTTGAGTTCGTCTTTGCGCAGATGTTGAAAAAAAATTAATGACGTCTGCACGAAATGAAGCAGAAAGTTATTAAGCTGTGGGGTAACTGGAGATTCATGGAATATGAAATTGAATTATACACAGGTGTCTCACGTCTACTTTATCGGCACATTCTTGGATGAAAACCTTTCCGTCTCATATTTTTGACAACTGAAACCGAATTGCTGCAATCGTGATCCAATGAAATCGTTTTACTCCCACTCGGACCGAGGTCTGAACGGATTAGTTCGAAGCCAAGCAGTTTTAAGAACCAATTAAAGAATTTTTCTCAGTACACGGACCGAGGTCTGAACAGATTAGTTCGAATCCATGCAGTTTTAAGCCTCAATTAATGAAACGTACTCAGTACACGGACCGAGGACGAAAAGAATTCAATTTACAACTAGGCCAGTTTTGTAACTAGTCGAGTGCCGTAGTTAAAACGAACCACGTTAAAGTGAAACAAAAGACAAACGCATGCAAATCAAGTAGGCAATTTCAGGCTTCAATATACAGTGAGCTTCGAAAGTCTGAAATAAAATTCGTAATTTCTTTGTTTTTGACATTTCGAGAAAACGTTCGGACAGGTGAATTTTATTTCTAAAAAGTACATGTTTTTCTGTAAAAATCAATTCTTGCTAGTCATTAGTTTTCGAGCAATGACGTCATCAATATTTTCTAAAATAGCAACCCCCATTTTTTTTTCTTAATTCTGATAGCTCATTGAATTTTGTATCCAATCACATTAAACTTTTTATGTTTTTGAGAAAAAATATTGAAAATGATGTATACGCCACATCTCATTAGTGACATGAAATAATAATAAGAATAATTTCGCACTGCTATGTGTTATTTTAATGTCGGGAAACAACTTTTAATAACTTCTTTTCTTTTAAAGTGCCTGCTCGCCCTTTCACTATCCCATGGTCCAATGAAATCGTTTTAGTCCTACTCGGACCGAAGTCTGAACAGATTAGTTCTTAAGAGCCGGTTAATGAATTTCTCTCAGTACACGGACCGAGATCAAAAGAATTCAATTCATAATTAGGCCAATGAGGGTACAGTTTTGTACGTAATCGAGCCGTAATCAAAACAAACCATGGTAAAGTAAAAAAAAAGTGGACTTATAAACTTGATGTGGTCGCATCAGTTTGTCGTTAAAGCAGTAGTAGTTCCAGTTTCTTTTCCAAACTGTCCTTGATATTGTTGACGGTTGCGCCTGCGCATCATAACCATTGTAAATACAATATAATCTCTATTTTTGGGGAAACGTCTTTGAAATGTCACATGACTTTCAATCTGACGCTTGATTGGTCAGTTCTGGACTGCCAACGACAAAAGATGAAAGTTGGTTATCTTGCAGCGTCGCGAAATTGCGAACAGCAGCGGCAATTGAGTTCCTAGCTGTTCACAATAATTTAACATTTAGCGCTAACTGCAACAGTGATCTGCAACGACGGCGCAAAGTTTATAAATCCACCTAAATCAATGGAAAACATACGCAAATCAATTATGTAGATGATTTCATGTTTCAATATTTATTGATTTGATTAAAAAATTATATTGTCGTGGTACAACTTCTTTTTTTAATGCCCTTTTACTATCCGTTTCCACACGGACCGAGGTCTGAACAGATTAGTTGTCACCTTTGGTGCGCGTCGGGCGGTGAAAGTCGCCGATGCGCGGGGTTCTTCTGTGGGAGGCGCTTGTGTTTGCGGACGGCTTCCTTCTGATTTCCGATTAGTCGATGTGTCGGACATCCGGGAATCGTGAGTGCGTCTCGGAATCGCCCTTCCGGTCCTTCCGAGCTACAGATACTGTAGCTCGGCTAGCTCGACCGGCGGACTGGGAGTGGATACGAAAGAGTGCTGGTTGTCCAGAAGTAAAAAGAGTATATATTTACAATAATATATACAGAGTGATATGTACACAATTAATATATAATATTAAAAGAGTGTAACGTTCCGACGCGGAGCGGTTTGAATGCCAGAGCGGCGGTCAAGAACGGTGGCTGATATGCCGGAGTGTAAAACACAGCCGGGCCACGGGCTTGTCGGCGATAGGTTGACCGGGGCGGCAGGTTAATGGCTCGCGGGTGCAGGGCAGCACGCCCGGCCGAGCCGAGTATTTACCTGCCGAGCGGTAAGGAGGCGGTAGCCTGGTTAGGAAGTCGATGGGAGCGATCTCAATCTGCCTACTTCGCTCCAGAGATCGTTACGGTGGACCGTTCGGATCTGACGACTGCTTGAACCGAGCACCCTTTTATATGGTTAAAACTAATCCGTTCCAAGAAGGGCCCTCGCTTCTGACGTCATAATCCGCTTAGAGCTAATGGCAAAAACACAAAAAATGGTGTAACTCTCTTATATCAACCGCGAGCTATGTTTTTGATTGCGCAGGTAGATAGAGGGATAAAAGATCTTTAATTTGATTCGTGACATGCCAGGTTCTATCCGGCGGAAATGTGAGAAAAATGGCTCGGAAGTGTGGAAGCACTTCCGGCGGTATAACTTTATTTCCAGCGGTACGAACGGGCTGAATTTTTGTATGGATGTTGTTAATACATATCAAAGCTTGTGACGAAGTTTGAAACTAATCCGTTCCAAGAAGGGCCCTCGCTTCTGACGTCATAATCCGCTTAGCGCTAATGGCAAAAACACAAAAAACGGTGTAACTCTCTTATATCAACCGCGAGCTATGTTTTTGATTGTGCAGGCAGATAGAGGGATAAAAGATCTTTAATTTGATCCGTGACATGCCAGGTTCTATCCGGCGGAAATGTAAGAAAAATGGCTCGGAAGTGTGAAAGCACTTCCGACGGTATAACTTTATTTCCAGCGGTAGGAATGGGCTGAATTTTTGTATAGATGTTGTTTAATGTATATCAAAGCTTGTGACGAAGTTTGAAACTAATCCGTTCCAAGAAGGGCCCTCGCTTCTGACGTCATAATCCGCTTAGCGCTAATGACAAAAACACAAAAAACGGTGTAACTCTCTTATATCAACCGCGAGCTATGTTTTTGATTGCGCAGGCAGATAGAGGGATAAAAGATCTTTAATTTGATTCCTGACATGCCAGGTTCTATCCGGCGGAAATGTAAGAAAAATGGCTGGGAAGTGTGGAAGCACTTCCGGCGGTATAACTTTATTTCCAGCGGTACGAATGGGCTGAATTTTTGTATAAATGTTGTTTAATGTATACCAAAGCTTGTGACGAAGTTTGAAAAGAATCGCACCGTGGGAAGTGGGTAAAAAATGTGGAACTTGAACGGCGGCCCGTGATTGGCCGGGCGTGTTTGTGTGTTGGAACCTATGCTTAAGACTAAATAAATAACGTAACACGTAATAAAACATGTAAAATGAAAATAACTTTTGTTCGCGCGTAATTCGCGATCGCGTTTAAAATCGCGGATTACGTGTTGGTAACACAATTCATAATTAGGCCAATGAGGCTGAACAGTGGAACCGTAGTCAGAACGAACTACGTTAAAGTTAAAATGTAAGTCAATTAGGCGATTTCAGGTTTCAATATTCATTTTGTTGTTTAAAAAATTGTATTGTCGTGATACAACTTTTAATAATTTCTTTTTTAAATGCTCACTCGCCCTTTCACTAGCCATTGCTACACGGACCGAGGTCTGAACGGATTAGTTTGAAGCCACGAGCCAATTAATGGATTTTTCTCAGTACACGGACGCAGGTGATTAGTTAACTGTCAGTATAATCATCTTTGGGTTCACCGACGAGCTCATCGATTAATTCATTCAATCCATCAGTAAACGCATCGGCATGCACTTGATGCACTCATCAAAGAAACCTCACGATAAGCTTCATGGATGGCGCTCATCAATGAGCTCGCCGATGAACTCATCGATTACTTATCTATGAGTCCACCAATGCGAAAACAATTTTTTTTATTTTTATGCTAAAGTGATGGGAAAGTAGAAAGTGGTGTTTACTTTTTGATAACGCGCATCGATTTTGTTGTAAAATCCGTGCGGAAAACGTCGTCGTCCTTTCACCAAAGGACGTCGAGGCGCGCCGGTTAACATCGGAGCGTCCCTATAGCTTCAGGATGCGCAGTAGCTTTGGCGCTATTGATTTCAGTTGGCGTCGCGACGATCGAAATGGATAGAGCATATTTTTAACGATAACCGCAAAATTTTCAAAATTTCCAAAACCGAACTATAATGAACGCGTCGTAAACACGCCGGTAGAAAAGAAACGAACGCGCAAGGAGAATTTTTTCGCTCGCGATGGGCTCGATCGTCCTCAAGTCCCTGTCGATCCTCTTGGGCCTGTTCTTCATCTTCGTGGGCTTCATCAAGCTGTCCAGTTACGTCTCTAAGGATTTACATAAGGATTTGGTGAGTTTAATTTTAATCGTTTGTCCGCACGTTACACAATGTGCGAGGTATTTTAGATTTGGCCGAGTGCCTGCCTAGGGCATTTCAAAAATTCACGAGACCAGGAAAATGTTAATTAACCGGACCTTTAATGGCCCAATCAAAATCGTTTTACGTCGCCGTCAATTTTTTTTCGCGCTTCGAATACTTGCGTTTTGTTTGTTTTGGCTCATTCTGATTTGATTCTTTTTTTTTTTGGTGTGTTTACCACGCTCACTTTGCTGTCACAATTTATATTTACGCGGTGATTTACAGCTTGCTGGTGTCAAAGAAAAAAAGGCTTCGTCCTGGCATGACGTCCCGCGGGCACCTGTTTTTGATTTGGCACAAATATGTTAATCTAACGAATTTAACTCGCGCGTTAAAAATTTTATGTGTGCACAAGCAACCTACTCAAAGAAGCGCGCTGTTAGTCACGCCGTTCTATTTTCTAATCTCGAATTTATTTCGATTTTTATTTTATTTTATTTTTGTTGAAATTGCATGTGTCGATTTATATTTTTGGAAATGACTGAATAATTCGTGACGATAGTTTACATCTCCAAATTAGAAAAATAATAAAAAAAATTAACTCTCCGTAGAGGATGCTCTTCAGAAACTTTGTTTTGCGTCGACATTTCAGTTTGACAGGTTTGCCAGATAATAAAAAAAATATATGAAAAGTATGGTAACTAAGAAAACGATCGATATTTGTATTCCAAATTGAAGAGAGAGAAAAAAAATTAACTCGTTATAGAGGAAACTTGATTGTTTTTTTATCGACATTTAACTTGACAGATTTGACAGTCGATGAAAATTATACGAACTAGGCAAATTAGAAACTCTTTATTCAGGATGCTTCAGAAAATTGATTACTCTTTTAATAACATTTCACTTTGACAAGTGTGACAGATGATTCAAAAACATACGGGCAACATTTTGACAAGTCTGACATTTATTAAGATTTGTACAGTTTGGCTCATCAGATTAAAAAAAAATCGAACTTTTTATACGGGGTACTTCGAAAACTTGATCGCTCTTTTTTTGGTCGACACTTCACTTTGACAAGTTTGACAGTTAATTAAAAAAAGGATTAAGCTAACTAAGAAAAACGACCGCTATTTGTGCTCACCTCCGAATTAAGGAGAGAAAAGTCATGAAACTCTTTTTTGTCGACATTTCACGCTGACAGGTTTGACAGTTAATAAAAACTATAGATATATGAACTGGGAAAACAGCCGACAATGAGTGTGCTTACCTCCTAATCGGAAAAAGAAAAAAAAGAAAGAAAGTCTTTATACAGGATGCTTCAAAAAATGTTATCGACATTTCATTTTGACAAGTGTGACAGATGATGATTGATTGTAAAAAGCATGAAACATGTGAGAACTAAGAGAACTAATATTTTTACTCACCTCCAGATTAGAAAAAAATAAAATATAACTGTCTATAAAGGATTATACTTTCGTCGACATTACATATTTTGACAAGTGTGACAGTTATTAAAAAGACGTAGGTACGAAAAGTACGCGAACAACTAATGTTTCAATCTCCATCAGATTATTTATTAAAAAAATTAACCTTTTGTATAGGATACTTCAGAAACTTCTGTCGACCCTTCACTTTGACAAGTTTGACAGCCAACTAAAAAAAATATGAAAAGTATGGTAACTAGTAAAACATATTTGTGGCTACTCACCTCCAAGTTGAAAAGAGAAAAAGAAATAAACTCTTTTTCTTTTCAGAACCTTTATGACAAGTTTGACAGTTAATTAAGAAAATACGAAAACTATGGTAACTGTGAAGACGAGCGATATTTATACTCACCTCCGAATTGAAAAGAAAAAATGTAACTTTGTCTTTTCATAAACGTCATGACAAGTTTGACAGTTAATTATAAAGAATATGAAAAGTGTGACAACTAAGAAAACTACCGCGTACCTCCAAATTGAGAAGAAAAAATAATTAAACACTTTCTTTCCAGAAAAATTCGATTGCTTTTCTGTCGACATTTCACTCTGACAGGTTTGGCAGTTAATAAATATGTACGAAAATTAAACGAACTAGAAAAAAAAAAACGCACCTCCAGATTAAAAATTACATAGGACGCTTTAAACGATTGATTTTTATCGACTTTCACTTTCACAACTTTGACAGATAATTGTAAAAAAAAATGTAGCAACTAAGGCGACTAATATTTTTACTCGCCTCCAGATTCGAGAAAGAAAACATTCAAACTCTTTTGCAATAAAGTCGGCGTTACATTTTGACAAGTTTGACAGTTATTAAAAAAAGCTATATATACGAAAAGTATAGTTTGATTCACCGCCATATCAAACGTTTTGTACGGGGGGGTGTTTGGAAAACTTAACCGCTCTTGTTTAGGTTGAAATTTCACTTTGACAAGTTTGACAGTTAATAATATATACGAAAATTATGCTTTGGCTCATCGTCATATCAGAGAAAAAAATCAAACGTTTTATACGGGGGTACTTCGAAAACTTAACCGCTCTCTTGTTTCGGTCGACACTTCACTTTGACAAGTTTGACAGTTATTGAAAACAATAATATATACGAAAAGTATGGTTTGGCTTACCGTCACACCAGGAAAAAAGTCAAACGTTTTATACGGGGGTACTTCGAAAACTTAATCGCTCTTGTTTCGGTCGACATTTCACTTTGATAAGTTTGACAGTTATTATATACGAAAAGTATGGTTTGGCTCACCGTCATATTACGAAAAAGCAAATTTTTTAAACGGAGTAGGGGTACTTCGAAAACTTAACCGCTCTTGTTTCGGCTGACATTTCACTTTGACAAGTTTGACAGTTATTGAAAACAATAATGTATACGAAAATTACGGTTTGGCTCACCGTCACGTATGATACAGGGCATTTCGAAAAGTCAATCGCTTCTTTTTTTGGTCGACACTTCACTTTGACAGGTTTGACAGGTAACAATCATATCTTTTTTTTAAAGCTGAATAACGCGAGAACGGTTTACTTTAACACCCATGTGTGACACATAAAGTCGGATTAAAATTCCGTCCGGAATTCGAAAATGTAAAAATATGTGTACGTACAGGGTGTTCCGTTTACAAAATCCCCCCGTTTAAACTTAACACACTCGGTATACAACAAACTATTTTAAAAGTATGCTCCGCATGATGCAGGCGAAGTTTCATTTCAATTTTTTTTGTAAAACGATTAAGCGGTGATTAAACTAGATTAGTGCGAAAGAAAGTGGGACACCCCGTATATAAGATATTATTTTTTATTCTCTTTTATACTGTTATAGTTTTTATCAAATATGTATAAAGTTGATCATGAAATAAAGTTTTCTTTTTTCTTTTCTTTTGTGTTATACAGGGAGGATCGATGCACTACTTTCGATGATCAAATTGTAATTTCTTTTTTTTTTGTTTTCCACCGGTATTAATCATTCCGACGAGACAATTTAAAGCCAACGACGGTAATAAAAGTCAGTTCATTTACGTTCGTTTCCCATTCACGATTTATTTCGGTCATCATCAGCGCGTAACGACGCTCTTAACTACACCGGGGGATAGTAGAATAGAACGCGGCGGCGTTTACGTGAGTGATTCATTATTACGGAAAGCGCGTCCTAAAAATACGACCGCGAAAACAATGTGTATGTGTGTAAAACAAACGCCTCACGTTTCTGCTTGCTTTGGCAGGCCGTGACATGAGCGAACGCGAACGTATAGAAATCAATACGTGTATAAACAGAGAGCGGGACAGGAAACGTTTATTGCTTAAACATTCTACATTATTTTCTTGGGGCCATCTCCTATTAATTAATTAATTAATTGTTGGAGGAACTAAAATATAAATATAAAGATATAGCAGAAAGCAATTTTTTTTGTCGTTATCGTTTTTTTTGCAGAGGAAAGAGTACGTCAAGTACGCCAAGGTGTTTCCCTTCTCCGAGATGCTGGACTTGAAGATCCCCAGCAAATGGTACAGGAGGACGGTGGGCGCCCTTGAGATAATGTGTGGGCTCGCGATGGTCGTCGGCCCAAACCGTAAGTACGAGAGAAAAAAAATTACGTCAACCCGCCGAGATTATGCGTATGCAAATACGAATAAAATCAGGTTTCTGTGCCGAGTTAATTTTAGCCGCGGTTAAATTTAAAGTAAATGCGTTCGGACGGGAACGAAAACCGAAAAACATTTGCATGTGCAAGATTCTTTTTATTACTATTATTATTATTATTATTATAACGCGGCGGATATTTTTAGGTTATTTCATCGCCCCGGTATTTATTCGACTTTGTTTTGTTTCGCAACGCTAAGCTCTTTAATGCGGTTACGCTAATTTACCGTTTTCTAAACGAATCGTTTTTGCATTGCCTTTAGATTTGATCGTTCTGTTTGGAAGCCGGGGGGGCATTAAAATATTTTTAAAAAAGAAACTTCTTTTTAGGTGAAACTGTTGCTGAAAAAATAAATTTTATTCGGAGATGTTTCCGCTCCTTAATTATACGTGCGTAATAATTTTCTTGGCGTTCAAAAATAGAACTCGGTTTTGAGTCGTGTGCGTGCGTGCGTGAATCAACTTGTAAAAATTCGGGGCGCAGAAATCGACGGTCGTTTGTTTAAAAACGTTTAAAAGAAAGAAAACAATTGCGGCTTAAACCACGCAAAGATTAACGTTTATTTATAGCGAACGGGCGTAAGTTTCGTCACTCGCCGGCGATTGCATCTGGTCAGTAACGTAACTATTCTTTTTTAACTTTTGTTCATCACAATTTTGCCCGTTGTTATTTTAAGTATACACTCTAAACAACAGAGGTCCCAACGTCGGCCCTTGAGGTAGCCGTTCTCCCAACTAACAGCGGCGAAAAGGGAGCACGTGATTTAGATGTTGTCGAAAGGGCGCCAGGGTGAACAACAAAACTTTAATTAGGTTAAATTGGTATTGTGAGATTACAACACGTTACAGAAGAAAAGTAAACAATTTTTTTGGTAAGCATCCTCGACTGATAACAATGTCAGAGAACGGAGTTACAATAAACATTCACTCACCCTTCGGTTAGATCTCTCTTTCTCGACCGCTGCAGAGCTGAGGGTAAACGTCTTAACATCTGGGCTTCGCTTTCCGATTCAATAAGGATGTCATGCAAAATTACAATCTTCTCAAGAATTACTCACCGGGGCCTTCTCCCGGCCCCGCCCACTCCAGCGGTGAATCTAGATGCGGAAGCTCCGTGCTGGAATGCGAACTCACGGAGAAGGTGTCCTCGAATGTCCATCTTCGTACTTCACATGCATAAAGGCGAACCCCAGGTGGATATTAGCATACCTTGTCTTCTGAGCATACGTTCTCAGAATTATTGCTCCGTCAGTGTTAGTCACACCGGCCCAAAACCGGTCAACACCAAGTCATGACCGTTCTTGGAAAGCACAATGCAATTCACCAGGTCAGGTATTACCGACATCAGTGTTGCTGCACTGCGACCGTTCCCCGGCGATGTCGTACTGCCGGTGACAGTACAACACGTCAACCGGCGAGTGTACCCAGACCCGCCATCTCGACGGTCCCTACGCTTCGCCGCGTCAAGGTCGAAGTACTGCGAAACCATCTTTAGCAAATTATCGCCTTGCCAAGGCCGATCTTCCACAGAAAACCCTTATCAAACATCCACTACATTTTATTAACAACACTCGCGAGCCCGTCTGCCTAATTTGCGCGTCTTGCCAACACGTTCACCACTCAAAGCTCACCCGGAGACCGCCTGCTATCTTTTCTACATCCCCCTGCCTGACACGCATCCCCGTATCATGTTACTACCAAACCATAAGACGAAATAGGCAAACGTGCTCGTGATTTACGGATACATTGAGAATGCGTAGACTTTCTTAAATTCTAAGCTCGATAAATTATACAACGACAACACTGTCGAGTTTAGTTGATCAAACTTTTGGTACGCCTACTAAAAGTTAAAAGTGCCATACATATTATTTTTATTTATAAACGAAATGTCCACAGTTACATGGGCGTAAGGCAAGGTCGAAATTCGCTCTTGGAGAAACGCAGGCGATGGAGCGTGCTACCTACCTGCGTAGATAGGCAGAAGTTTTACATTGGAGCGAAACTTTTCTCCAATGTTGCCAGCCAGCTACAGTGGGACGGGGGGGTTCAAATCCAAACCGCGAAGGCCAAAACCCATAAGAAAATAGGCGCCACTTAATTTTTTTTGAAAGGGGGACAAGGTGAAAATTAAGAAAACCCGTTACATCCAGAACACGTCAATTTACTTAGACACAAACAACAATCATAAAAGAATATACACAAATAAATAATATATGGGGAACACAAACGTTTACAACATATTCAACTTGGTCGGATCCGAACTTCGCATTAAACTATATTAAAATAATTCAAATCGTAACTAGTGCAACAGAATACAACAGAATGCAATCTCCGGTTATTTGCGCGCGTCAACGCTCGTCTACTTATATCATATTTAAATTACACCGGCGGTTACGCAATAAGTTGCAAGTTTAATTGCGGCAAAATCAAAGTAATGGGTCAAAAAACTAAATCCGCGAAATATCGCTCAAAACTAAGAAAAGAAATTGTAACGCTCCGACCTTTATTCCTTTGATGTCCGATTCGTTTGTCGGTGTCTTTGCGGCAATGTCGCAGAGACGCTTTGTAGTGTGCCGGCTTCCGCGTAGAGGGGCGAGGGAGGGAACTTCCAACGCCGTAATTCGCGATGCACCCAACGAGAAATAACTCTTGATATAGGTCCAAGATTAAAATCTAGGATTAACGATAGCTCTTGCTAGAAGCTCATGATAAAAGCCTATAAGCAATAAAATAGAACGAACACCTAAGTCAAACCGAGAGTTGCTGCGTATAGAACTTACCTCGGTCTGTTACCGAAGCTGGGACAAACCACGGGACACGCGGTTTTTCCTGTCTCACAACTGGGTCTAATCAGAGTCGGCAATTAGCCGTAGAAATGCACTAACATCCCTTCGATGTAATGGCACGCACAAATAAAAATATTTACGAAAAGAGAGTGTGACCCAAGAGACGGCAAGTTTCGTTCTGACAATGGCGCAACATTTCTCGTTTGACAAACAAGGAACGATTATAAACAAGCGAGACACCTTCTAATCTTACCTCCGGGGAACTTCCTTAGTAACAGTGGGAACCAATCGGCTGAAAGGGCAAAGATCACGCATAATACGCGTCCAGAAGTAGAACTTCGTTATAATTCGTTCAATTCCTCACATACACGCGATTTTGAACTCAAATAAGGGTGGATTACGTATATAAAATGAATTTGTTTAAATAAATGAAGGTCCTGTTAATAGAAATATGCTAAGACGAAAGTTTAAGAAAAATTACGCCGGCGAAATACGGGTATTCCTATACTGACTGCAATGTGTACAACGACGGAATAATCCGACACGTCGAATTTCGCATATACAGGGCGTGTTCGGAACAGAAATGAAGGCTGGACGGTACCAATGCATATACAGGGGATATTCAGAACAGAAATGAAAAATGAACTGTAACAAGCGGTAAAATAAAAGAAATAAATTGTTACAAACGCTCGCTCGTCAGTGTATCTGGAGATCATAGTCGCCTGACAAGTTTCACCGTCCGCGTCCGGCGCGAAGTCGGTTGAAATGCGGCCGCACCTCCTGTTGACCGTTTTCGTAACTGCTTCCGAGGGCTGAATAATTTCGCAGAAGCGACGTGCAGCTATAGGGCGTCGCACGAGGATCCGCAAAGGCCCGCTTAAGAATTCGTGAAAGCCTGCGTCTTTAGTGTCACAAAATGGCGTCAGCCGTTGCTAAATTATCTTACCTGAATTTATTAGAATTCAGGCTTGTTAGGATGGTTAGGGTGGTACTCCAAAAGACAAGAAACTCCGATGAATTGCAACACCCACGATGATGGAGGAATTAATGACGCTCTCGAGCAAAGCCAAGCGAACTGACGCGGAGGAATCGCAAACGAAGTCAGCTCCGCCCAATAAACGCAAGGGTCATCGATCACGCGAAGTTTTCGTCGATCGATGATTTCAAGCCTACGCCAGGGGGTGTTTGGGGGGGGGCGTCAGGCTTACCGCGATGATCTCAAAATATTCTCCAATGTTGCCATCTTTTCGTACGAGTGACGGCACACCTTATTTCTATACTTTTGCGGGCGTGCTCTGGTATAATATTGTTAGGACTTCCAAGTCGAATAATAACACATTCACTCAACGTTCATTCAACGATCAAACAGTAACTCTCCTAACTAACTTAATGCGCACGCTCGGTAACGCTGCAGTTCATGATCAATCGTCAGCTCAGTGGCGTCACCTAGTTCGTTGGCGTAGCAGTCTGCCTTCAACAATGTTTTATTTCAACACAAATTGAACATTATAAAACCAATAAGTGACGATATGTGCGACGCCTGGCCGGTTATCGTCTGGACTACCGGAGGGCTACGTCTCTGGTAACGTAGCAACGAATGTCGAACTTGGAGTTGATGTAGGAGTTCCACTTCTTCTCTCGTTCAACGCTTGGCTCTGGAATGTTGCCCTCGATAGGAGATGTGTGTGTGTATAGATACTTCCGACAATAAGTTGCACGGAAAAGTATGTGTACTGCTCCTGACAATTGATGCACGGGAGGCTTTGGATGTGCTTCCGACAATGGTTTACACGGAAGAGTGTGTGTATTACTCCTGACAATTAATGGACGGGGGGCTTTGGATATGCTTCCGACAATGATTTGCACTGGGGACCCTGAATGTGCTTCCGACAATGAATGCACGGAAGGCTTCGGACGAGTGTTGTCGTTTTAATAACGAAAATAGTTTCGTTTATGTTCTTTATCTTCATAGAAGACGAGAAGTAAACGTTTATTCATTTTAAAGGCGTAATGTAACGCAAGGAACATCGAATTTAATGCAACCTTTAGTTGTTACTAGTGCTTCCCTAAATGAATGCAGATCAAAGGATAATACCGTATTTGTTTTTCAAGGATTTTTGACACCGCATAAAAAATTCTCAAGAAAAATGAGATTTTCGGTTTTAATTAAAAAAAAAAAATTATACAGGGTGTAATCGAATTGAGTGCAATAATTTCGCGGGGCGGTAGCTTTGATCGAGACGGACCAAAAATGCTATATAATGTGGCGTCCTAAATGTAAACGTTCTCGAGAAAAAAATATTAAATTTCAAAAACTTACGCTCTGTGTTTAGACACTGTTTTATTGGTTGCAGATAATTTTTTTTGATTGCATCAATTCTACGGGAAATTTTTCAAGTTTCCCGCCGAATTTTAAATGACCAACCAGATGCGATTGTGTTGTTTTTTGTTTTGATTCGTGCACCAACTGATCTCAGTAAAATAAAAATTCCTCCCATACAGTACGATTTTTATTTTTATTTTAATTTATTTATCAAAACACCGTCTGTTGTTATTCCAAACACGAATATCATTTATATAAATTACAAACAATGGAGGTCCCTGATGTGGGCCCTTGAGGTACACCTTGCTACGTAATTCAGAACATGATTACGCACTTTTGGTTTCATACTTTTTTTTACTTTATTTATCATAATCTTGTCTGTTGTTATTTTAAACACGAACATCATTTATATAAACTATAAACAACAGAGGTCTCGATGTTGGCCCTTGAGGTACACCTTGTTATGGAATTCGAAACATGAAAGTGTACGGTTTATTTTCCGTGTATTTTTTTTACCTACTGCATTTGCCACAATTTTATCCTTTGTTAACCGTGTATCCAAGTTACAAACAGTAGAGGTCTCAATGTCGTTCCTCGGGGGCACACCTTGTTGAGGAATTCGAACTTTTTTGAAGGCCAAAAAAATCCGCCCTTGAAAATCAAATCAATCGAGTTTTCGTTTGTTTCCTGTTTAGTTTCTGTTTCGATAACAAATGAAAAATCGGCGTGAAGCTTTCGAAAATCGAACTTCATTTGCTTCTTTGCGTTTCATTTTTTTTTTGTTCCTTTTCATGGCCTGCTTTTTGACTCACAGACTTTGAAAATCAAGCTTTCATTTGTTTCTTTGTATTTCATTATTTCTTTTTAAGGAAAAAGTCGCCGTTTGTCACCAAATAAACTTTAAACTGACTGCCTCGAAACTTACCTCGACCTGATGACAAGTCTGCGCTGTATCTTTCACCGGCTTTTCCCCCCGGCTGGCAACAGTGAGAAGGGATGGGCGCTTGAAGTTGTTATTAATTAAGGGCGCCAGGCCGAACATAAAACCCAGCTGGTTTGAAAGGATCTCGACGGCGAAGCCAAAATAAAACGAGAGGCTTGGCTTAACTCACTGGTACATGAAGGTGTAAACACAAACGCACACAGTAAAATTGATTAAAGTTTAATTAACAAGTTAACGAAAATGCAACACTAAATTACAGTGTTGAGATCGCAGTAAGCGATCTCAACACACAACAAACGATAAATGTTACGTTTGGTTTTGTTTACACTAATGCGATATGTCCGCAAATTCAACAGCGCTTAATAAGCCGAAATTCGCTCTCCGAAAAGGCATGCGTGAACCGGTCAAAATTTGAAGATCGTAATATAATACCGATAGGGCAGGGTTGAGATCAACTGTCAAGCTTGAACGATGGCGCAACGCCACCTGTTTGTCGTTTCCAACGCCGGTGAGCTGGATCGAACCAGTTTTGCTGGGCGGAACGGCCTTTTCGTTAGAGGGCTCGAAAAATGCCTGAGCTGCGTCCCACGGGGATTCGTAGCCCAGAATTACAGCAAAACGATTGTATAAGCGAGAAAATTGACTCTAACAGAGTCAATACCCAAAACTGAAACTAATACCGAAACTGCAGCTAAAACTGGAAGCCTAAAGAGAGAGAGAGAAGTTCCGTTAGCGTCAGAAATGGCGTCAGACAATTCGCTTATTTTTACCTGGGTTTGAAAGTGTCCCAAGCTTGGTGGGGAGTTTAAGTTTAAAATACCCCAAAACTCGTTCGGTGGTCCTGGAATTTATTCCGGCAAAGCCGTAGATGAGCTCTCCTTATCCTTAAGCAAGGGCCCCGTTAATTCACCAAGCGCACACACAACACCACCAGAGTTGAACGAGAAATGGCGCGATAGCGCAAAGGCGGAATCGGAAGACGCTGAGGACGCGCGCATGACGTAAGCATTAGCCAATGAATGAAAAGGTCACGATCACCTCACGTGGTTCTGCACATCGATCGATAATTTTCGCCTTGCGTGGTTGCACGCGGAAAAGCGAGGTTGTCAAGCGACGCGAGACTGGGCAAGCTCTGTTGCTACTTCGTCGTAACTGGATTTTGAAATGTAACACGTTCTCCGTCCTTGAAAATCGTACAGATCGACAGTGGCGGCCGGGGCATGCGAATAGAGTGGGCACAGGACAAGGCCGAAGCATTCTGTTCTCTCTTCTCTGTTCATTAAAACAGAGATGGTGCGTAGCAAGTATGTTGTGTGCCCATCTGAATCACTTGTTTCTTTTCATTTTATTGGAAATGCCGGATGAAGATAAAGAAATTTGGCATCTTTCAATGATTTCGGCTCTCGTGAATGACCTTGTATACAAGGTGTTACCCAACTGGAGCTTCCTCATCGAAAGCGAAACAGACAAAAAGGAAATAAAATGGTCAGTGATTTTTGGGCCTCCCTGTACTTTACGGATTATAATCGCTCTGTATATTTCGCTCACATTTTTGCTTAGAAATCAATATTCGTACGTCGAACGCCGACACTAAATAAAATCTCAATTTTTTTTCGGGCTCTCAATTTAAAGCAAAACGAGGAAAGTTTTTTTTTTTTTTTGTAATAGCATACAGGGTGTTACAGAACTGGAGCTTTTCTGTTGAAACCGAAATTACGTTAGGAATGAAGAAATAAAATTTGGTATACGCTCGAGCGCAGCAAATCGGCTGGATTTCTTTTTTTTTGTGGGAAAAAAATTGATCGAGGGCGCTGACATCTTGCGTTTTGTTTAACGGGTGTTTAATAAATGTCTACCGGCGTTGTTTTCATTTCATGGGCTACGCAGATCGGTTTACTTTTTGATGGCGTTCGCCGAAAGATTTCAGCATCGTAAGACCCTGTACATTATGCTCGAGTGCAGGTCGTAATTTTACTTCATTTAACGGGCGTTTAATGCATATCTGCCGCGCTCGTAATAAAATTGATTCACTGCTACAAATTATGGGTTTTATCGACTACTTGTAAATTGAACGGTACGCCGACCGTAAGCTCGGCGTAAGCGAATACGGTTGTTACTGCAGTTTCCAGCATGATCGATGACAGTGACAAAGTCTGTACCACTCTTTTCATTTTGCAATTGCGACCTGGCTGATTTATTTATGTATTTACATCAAACGCGAGAGCGTCACGTGTGCTTTCAGCAATTCTTAAAGCAAAGTAATATACGAACGTGACAGGTTTTATTTATGTCCGTGACTTAAATGCGTACGTACATGTGGATGGAAGAACTTGTAATGAGGACGAGAGGGAGCTGCGTTTTATTAAAAAAAAATTCTTACAGTGTTAATATTGTTACGAATTTGGGGTTTAATTTCCTCGCTCCTTCGACACGTTAAATTGAATTGCATCCCGTTGAAGTTTCTTAAACTGAAAAGAGCGCCATCTCGTGGTGATTACATGCACTTAATATTTTAAAAACAAGCGCCAAGTTCGAAAGTAGATGAGTATCTATTGTTTCCTTTGCAGATAAAATAAAGAACGGAGCAAACATTTGCCTGCTCATCCTCACCCTCATGGCGGTCTACTCGCACTACATGGTGGCGGACAAGCTCGAAAGGACCGCCCCCGCCCTCGTCTTCCTCTTCATGCTGAGCGGAAGACTCGTCGTCTACTGGCAGCTCACCAGGAAAGCCGACCTGGTGGAACCCCAGAGCAACGGATTCAAGCAGGAATAAGAATCGCCCCCCCGCCCCCGTCAACCCCCTTCATTTCAGTTTTGCCGCGCCCCGCCCGGACGATTCAGTAACGTTGATTGTAATCTCTGTAAATTTGTGGTCGAAATAAATGAGTTTCTTTTATACTACACGTACGTGTTGACGGCGCGGCGGAAGTGTGTCGTTTAGCGTTTAGGTGTTTTTGTATTACACTGCCAGGATGTGACGTAAATAAATCCCTCGTTTTTCTCGTCTTGGTTCTTTCTTAGGGGGTGCGACGGTACATACGTTAAGAAGAATACCGCATGTTTCATTAAGAGTTGAAAGAGTTTCTCAAGTTTCGATGAAAGACTCGGTATATTTTTTAATGTCGGGCTTCGACCGATGAGCTCGCTCGTTACTTGCTTCCCGGAAAAAAAAATAACGAAAGGAATTTTCCCAGCATCCCGCTTAATTTTAATGACTCTCGCTTGTTAGCGCGAGTAATTTATGTCGGCGTGTGAAGGGGCTCGCACCTATTTCACCTAATATGACGTCGTTACAACGGCGCAAATGACGTTATTTATCATTACTCCGCCTCGGAAGGATGACATCTCGGTGCCTCCATTTTTAAACGCACGTCCGTGCGGCAATTAATGGCCGCAATTAATACTGCAAGACGTGAAGAGGAAATGCCGAGGGCAGGCGGAATGTCGCGCTCTTAAAAGTGCCACAAATGCAAATAAAAGAGTGTTATACAGGGTGTTACACCTTCAAAACAAAATAGAATCGTGTAAAAAGAAAAGCGACGACAACAAGAGGTCATTAAGGGCCAATCAACAAATTTTTCTCAATACACGGACCGAAGTCGAAAACGATTCAGTGTTACCACGCCCAATAGAATGTGACCAAATTTACTTGCCCATTTTACACGTTGCAAGCCATCCAATTTCGAATTTAGCATTTAGCAAAATACGCCACACGAGATGGCGCTCATAAATAATATTAAGAACGCCCAATAAAATGCACCTCACTAATAACCGCACGTACTCGTACTCGACAAACACTTCCAATTTTAAACATCGCAAACTTTACCAATTTTTTTTAACATTGAGCGTACGTTGATTACCTCGAGATGGCGCTGTATTCAGTTAGTTTGGAACTAATATTAAAAACTTTCGTTGCAAGTCAAAAAGTGATCACAGGATGTCGTGATCTAAACTTTTCAATATTAAAAACGTAAATACAACTGGACGCAACTGAATTCAAATTGTACCCCTACTTGGCTGCTGCGGTTACTTTCAAATTTGGAATTAATTAAATGCATTAAGCGCACGCATCGACTTCCACGAGGTGGCGCCACTTTCGAAGTGTTTGCGCGCAAGTTCTGAAATATCCATTAGGATGGCGCGGCGGGCAAATGAAAACTGCCCCTAATTTTAAACAGTGTAACTTATTTGATTTGATTTTTTTAACTAATAAGTGTACATACATGGCGTTCCTTCGATAGACCTACCAAAAAAATACTGGCGAAAGTATATATACCTTACTGGAATCAGAAATCTATTACTTCAAAAAAAGAAAAAACTATAAAATTGCATGATATAGCTTGAAGATAATATACAGGGTGCACCGTGACGCAATGTCACCATTCCATCTGCGTGAATGTACTGTACATAATGAAGTTTCAAAAATATAGGATGTTCAATGTTTTTAGTTTTAGTTTTTACAATTTTTAAATATCATGTCGAAATGGCCCCCGTTATTTGCTACACACTGTCTAGTTTGTTTTAAAAGAGACGCGGTTACTCTTAGCAATCTCATTACTAGTTTTAATTAATTTAAATTAACATTTATTAACATCTATTTATCATGACTAGGCTAAGTCATGATTTGTGTTTCGTTTTGACTACGGTGCGACTAGTTACGAAACCGAACTCTTGTTGGCCTAGTTGTAGATTGATTTCTTTTCGACCTCGGTCCGTGTACTGAGAAAAACGCGTTCTTTCGTTCTTAAAGCTGTGTGGCTTCAGACCTCAGTCCGTGTATCAAGAAAATCTCACTCATTGGCTCTCAAAACTGTGTCGTGGACGATTGGTGGAAAGGCAGGTAAGGTGACGGTCCTAGCGGTGGCGTCGATTTCTCGGCGGTTCCGTGTCGTCCGAACGGCGCTCCTCGAAACCCGGAAGCGGATTCTGGGGTGTCCGGCTAGCTCGATGCTTCTCGGGCCGAGGGACAATAAATGGTGAACACGAAGTTAGCAGTAGCGAAAAAAACACATATATTGAATTAATATACAGTTAAAACGAAAAGATTCCGCCGTCGGGCAGAGATTCGATCCGTGTTAAAGGCAAGGAATAAGGTAGGTAGGTAAGGGAGCGTCGGGGACGGCCTCAATCTGCCTACTCCGTCCCATCAATGATCCCGGAGGATCTGAGGTCGAGTGAACGGATGCGGGTCGACCTAGGGTGTTTCCTGGAACCGGCTCGGTCGGGTGTCCGCTTCTGACGTCATAATCCCCTGAGTCCCTCGGGGTTGAAAAGTTTAAACGAAGAGAACTTTTTTATTTCCCCGCCGACCCAGGGTTTTCTCTATGTCATCGGATAGCGCTTTTCGCGGGCTTTAATTTGATGTCGCGTCCGGCGAAATCCGACGGGCGGAAACGCCTGAAATTGCGACGGAAGCGCGGGTGTGCTTCCGGTCGCGTAACTATTTTTTTAGCGGTACGATCGGGATGAAATTTGGTAGGATTGTCTGGGATACTACTCTGAATATTTCTACAAAGTTTCAAGTTGATCTGACGGTACAAACAAAAGTTATTCGAAGTTAATTAAATTAGAAATGATTAATGAAAAATTAGCCCCAAATCGACGATACGTTCCTGGTTAAGAAAGAGGAGGAGATGAACGAAACAAATGCAGACGTAAAAAATGTTTTATAGTTTTACGATCGTTACGGCGTCGGACGTAATTTGATTCTTAAACGGAATCGAAGACGGAACAATTGTCAGTCACCCTGTATGTTGTTTTAATTTAATTTCTAATTCCCAATTTGGCAAAAAAAAGTAATATATTTAGTGCTCGTTGTTTTCCACGAGATGGCGCGCGCTATTTTCAAATTGTCTCTAAACCTTTTCTAAAACGTCCAGTAGAACGTGACTGATTATAAATTGCATGCTTGCCAAATATTCCTGACTTCATACATTTGCAAATTTTGCATTAAAAAGACTACCTAAGTGTGCGTTGACTTCCACTCTTCTACACGAGAAGGCGCTGTGTCAAATTTGCTTACAAATAACATTAAAATACAGTTTCAATAAAAATTGTATATACTCGGCAAGCACTCCTAATTATTTTAAGTAACGTAACTAATTTCGAATTTGTTTTTTTTTTGACAAGCTTACGTTGATCACCAAGAGATGGTGCGGTAGTAAATAATTTTGTGCAAATTGCTTACTTGGCGGCAATTTCAAATTTGGAATTTGAAAGTAACATATTAAGGTGCTCGTTGTTTTCCACGAGATGGCGCCACGTTGTTTTATTGCTCTTATTTCGTATTTGTTTTGCTTCTTTTTGTCGAATTATTTTTCGTCCTTCATTGACTCTTATTATTCCATCTTTTGCTTCCTTGTCAGCCCTTGCATCGTCGAAAAGTCTGCCGGAGAAAAAAAAGGAAAATCAACCAATCCGGAAATACATAAAAAAATTTTCAACTTTCTTTTGTTTTTATTTTAAGGAATTATTTTTTGGATTAACTCGCATGTTTTACTTTCTGTTGTCTTTTTTTTAAGAAGTTTCTTGCACCGTTGAGGATCTTTAGTTTTATTTCTAGTTTTTTGTATTTGCTTCGCTTTTCTTTTCTTTTTTTATCTCGAATCTTTCCTCTTTATATTGTTTCTTGTTGTTATATGGCTCTCTCTCTCTGTCTTGTTAAATTTGAAACTAGTGTTTTTTTGTCAAATGTCAAATTAACAACTGATTAAAACAACACTCTTTATGTGCACCTCTAAAGAATTCGCCAGAAAAGATGAATTCGAACAAAGCAAAACATAAAACATTAATTAAGAAAAACAAAAGACGAACGGGAATCAGAAAGTGCACGATGTAATATTTGCAAGGAAAAAATGAGACAAAAATATTTTTAAAAATCATTTGATGTATTTTTTTTGTTCGTTTTTTTTTTTTCGTCGTGTTTTGTTGTTTCTTCTTCGAGTAGGTACTGTACATTCTACCGGAGGATCGTCGTTTCTCTTTTGTTTTCGTTCTTCTCCTTCTTCTTAATATTTCGTAATAAATTAAAGATAATAAATTAAATAAATTCAAAATTAGAAGCATTCGCCGAGCACATACGTAATTAAAACAATTTGCATTTAACTGCAGCCCGCAGAAAGTTTGCAGAATTATTTATAAACAAAGTGAAAGTAGCGCCATCTCGTGGTGATTGACGGACACTTGATGTTTTAAAAAGAACCGCCAAATTCAAAAATAGACGAGTGGCGGCGTTTATTAAAATTAAAAGCGTTTGCCAAAATGCAACTCCATTTAGGTACTTGCGTCCCATTATTTCACGAACGAATTGGAAGTGGCGCCATCTCGTGGAAATCAAATTGCACTGGACACATAATTTTTTATTCCGAATTTTAAATGAAAACGTGGTGCTTAAATTCAGCAGCCAATTTGCGCTTAACTGCATCGTGTGGGAGGTTTTGGAAATTATTCGTAAACAAACTGAAAATAGCGCCATCTCGTGGTAGTTAAGTGTACTTAATGTTTTAAAGACAACCGCCAAATTCGAAAGTAGATGAGTGGCGGGCGATCGCCACTACGCAATTTCCATTTACTTGCGTCCTATTTGTTTTTAAAATTATTTACATATGGTGGCGCCACCTCGCGGAAACCAACTTGCACCAGTTAGGTACATTATATTTTATTCCGAGTTTTAAATTAAACTGTGGTCGTTAAACTGCATCCCGTTGAAGTCTTTTAGAATTATTTATGAACAAACCGAAAGGAGCGCCATCTCGTGGTAATTAAGCGCACTTGAACATTTAAAAATCGAGCGCCAAATTTGAAAGTGCGCGGTAATTAAATTGCGGTGTTTAGAATTAGAAACGTTTTCCGTTTGCCTGCTTCTTGCTTGAATTAAAAAAATTATTTACAAACAAATTTAAAGTGGCGCCATCTCTTAGCACAACGACGTGAACATTGTATTCCTATCTTGTTTTAACCTCACATAACAATAAAGGATGGAGATATTCCGAGAGTTCTCTAAAGCTGTCAATTGAAAACGCCATTAACCTTTTAACTCAAATCTCTGCAGGATAGCCAGTTTATTCATTAAAAAAAATGACAAAAGATGGCGCTTTAATTTAATATCGTAATTAAAATGGCATTCCTTAGTTTGTTCGATATCGTTCTGCAGGCAGCTTTTGGTCCTGACCAAGAGATGGCACCTCATAAACGGTGAACGGTGAAAATCGTTGTGGATCAAAGAGATGGCGCTTACAAACTCGCTAGAATAAGGTTACTGCGTCGATAAGGTACCGCCATTCCGTTTCATGAATTGCGTTCCCAAATTAAAAAGGACGCTATGAAGAAAGAGATGGGTACATAAACAAGTGGAGTTTGCGACGACGCGACGCGACGTCGCAAGTGAGATTAACTCCAAATTAAAAGAGACAGAAGAGAAAATTGGCGATGCCTTACCTATCCGGTCTCCTTAAACTGGAAAACTGGAACCAAGCTAGCATTCGTTCTTTGCATAAAAAAAAGGTTTCGTTTGACGTTTATTAGCGTAAAGAAACTGTTGTGAGTAAAATTGAAAGAAAAAAAAAACAGATAAAGCTGTTGGTGTTGACCACCAGGGGATGGCGCTCAGAATTCACTAAAGCCAAGGTGGCATTCGTTTATCGTTGATTTTCGTCTGTAAAAATTTAATTAGTGTAAAAAACATTTGAAGTCGTTCTGGATGAAACTTGGTAGCACTCGTTTGTATTTTGTTCTTTGCATTGAAAAATAGCTTCTCTTCGACGTTTCTCATCTAGAGGACATTAAGGCCCAGTTTTACAATCGTAGAATAAGGACGGAATAACTATTCGCTGAATGTCCTTTAATGTTCCGCCATATTCTAGGAATAATGCTTATCCGACGATTGTAAAATCGGGCCTTAACGTCGTTCAGGATAAGCATTTTAAAACGAGATATGAAGCTACGGGTGCCGAGCAAGAGATGGCGTTCAGAAACTTGCTACCTACCTGTAGGTCTGCAAATTAGTGCCTAGTGACTAACGTTTCTCCAGCACCGGCTCGGCATAGCTCGTGGAGAAGGGAGGTTCGACGTAATCCCAAAGCAAAAGGTGGGCAAAGTGATTAAAATAAAAAGTACCAGCTAAGCACACTTGTTTATTTTTAACTTGCTCGAAATTAAATAACGACAACGCAAAAACGAAAAGTAAATTAAAATAAATTTAAGCCGTACCACAGATCTGTGCTTCGGTCACAATTATGACTTAAATGTAGAGCTAATCCGACCTTGGTAAAATCCAAAGATCCAGCGTCAATGTCAATCCAATGAAATAGTTTCAGTCGTACACGAACCGATGTCTGAACAGATCAGTTTGAAGCCACGCAGGCTTGAGAGCCAATTAATAATTTTTTTGAATACACGGACCGAGGTCGAAAGGAAATCAGTTCATACCCAGGCCAATGAGAGTCAAGTTTTGTAACTATGTAGTCGAGCCGCAATCAAGACGAACCATTTTGAGGTAACTAAATTCAATTAATTAAAAAAAAACACAAATACTTCAAGAATTTTTTTTTTAATAATCGTCGCGCTATCGTTCTCGGTTTAATTTATTTAATCTCTAACGTCACCATAAAGTTACTTGTCCGGATTAATCAGCTTTAAATCATTGAAAGTAAATCTTAACAATAAAGACGACTCTGAAATAAATGAGTTATAAAATGTATTTGTTGTTTTTGTTTTTCTATTATAGTAACCAAATGTCGCCTGCGGTTCTGGACAACGTCAAGCGCCGCACACATTGCTTCCACCAGCGTTTTTTATTATGAATCCGTTGATAGCCGGATTATTCTCCGAGGAATATTGCGTGCCTTTTATTTATAGGGAATAATCAATTCGCCAGCAGTTTCATGCTAACTGTGAAAGGGGTTTGTCGCAAACAGATTTAAAAGTGGGGCCCGTTCTGTCGCAAAATGAAACCGTTACGCAAGAGAAAAATTGCTCCGTGCAAACACAGGCGAGTAAGTATTTATTAAAAGCGTTTCGTCCTTTGATTGTGTTCGTTTTATATTAAAGCGTCTTGGAGTTTGCAAATTCATACTTTACTGTACTTTGTTGTTTGTAAGAAAGTAAAATTTTATTACTTTTACTTTAGCATCATTTTATTATTGTATTTTACCATAAAAACTCTGACGGAACGATAAAGGTTTGAACTTGTCGGTATCAGAATTGTTTTGCTTAAATTTATCACCTAAAGGAACTTACAACAATATCAACACAATACATATATTTTTTTAATTAATTTAATTTCTTTATTTTGCTTTAAATTGATTTGTTTTGATCGCGGCTCGATTTGTTACAAAGCTGTACTCTCATTGGTCTGGTTATGAATCGATTTCTTTCGACTTCGGTCCGTGTGTCGATAAAATTCATTGACTGGCTCTTAAAACCGCGTGGCTTCAGACTAATCTATTCAGAGCGCGGTTCGTGCACGACTAAAACGATTTCCTTGTAGATTTGTCAAATGAAACTTATCGTGAAATTAAATATTGGGACCTGAAATCGTCTAACTGATTTGTATATGTTTTTCTTTAGTTTCGCTTTAAAGTGGTTCGTTTTGATTACGATTCGATTTGTTAAGACTTTCGTTGGCCCAGCTACGAATTGATTCCTTTTCAACCTCGGTCCGCGTATTGACAGAAAAGTTCATGATCACGATTGCAGCAATCAGGTTTTACCTATCAAGATTAAACCTGAATTATCCTGATTTATTATTATTATTTTCGTATCTACTAGAATTTTTTGCGGTAAAATCAGTCCGGACTTCTCTTGCACCCAAGGGGACGACGATATTCCTCGATTTAGTCGCGTATATCATTTTGCACGTAATTTCCTATACCTTTACACATTAGCGACAAAGTCGCGCGACTGCGTGTGCAGCAGCGGGTCCCCGTGATTATCCGCAGCGATTTGAACGCAACTGTCTTTACACTCAGCAATTTGGGACTCTTGATCTAAAAATTATTCCGATAAGATTGAGAAACGAAATGGTTGAGTCGTGATCGTTGCGTGGTTCGCGATTTAGCAGCGCGATTTAGTCGCGTACCAAGCGATTAAATCGCGCGGCTGAATCGCGCTGCTAAGTCGCTAGTGTGTAAGAGGTCTAATTCCGGTTCCGTCTTCCTTCACAAAAGCACGTGAAAGGGAGCACAAAGATACTGCACACAAAATAAACGAGGCGTACGTGGGAGCTTTCGATACGATACTGGCTGCGAACGAGTGTCGCGTTCTCCCCCCCCCCCCAACACCAGTTCAGACAGGAGTCGTTAGGATCGAGACAGATTTACCCCGGAAACTAAGTGAAATGGAGATACACAGTAGGTTTAGATAACAGCACACCACCTAACTAATCAATCGCAAGATTGCACCACATTGTGAAATTTGAAAACGGCACGTAGGCCGCGTGATTGTTAAATTCGCACGCTGATACAGGGTGTTCGGAAAAATTATTATAAAAGACTTGAATGAATTTTTCAACCGTAACAAACTCCTTAAAATCAAGGCAGCTTCTTAATCGTTGAAAAATAGCTTTTGTTTGACGTTTGTCAATGCGAGAGGCACTTGAAATCGTTCTGGATGAACATTTAAAAAACGACACGTGAAGCTTTTGCCGTTGACCAATAAGAGATGGCGCCCAGAGACTCGCTCCAGTCTTCCAGAGTGTGAAAATCATCGATGGTGTTTTGTTCACGCAATTTTAGACCGAGAATCGGCCTCAAGATGTCACGATCTAAACTGTTTAGGAATAAAAACAGGATGCAACTACACAATTAATTTCAAGTTTTGAATTAAGAGAAGTTGCACGTGGATTTTCACGAAAAGGCGCCATTTTCTAATGCAAGAGGATATGCGTTACGTTTCGTTGCAGTCTGAATATGGCCACAAGACAGACCCGTTTCGTATTTCGACGACAGGCTTGGAAAGCTGTTTAGCAAGCTTAAAATTCTCTCCACGTACGATAACAACAAATCTCGGAATATTCCGGTTCCGTCTTCCTTCACAAAAGCACGTGAAAGGGAGCACAAAGATACTGCACACAAAATAAACGAGGCGTACGTGGGAGCTTTCGATACGATACTGGCTGCGAGCGAGTGTCGCGTTCTTCCCCCCAACACCAGTTCAGAGGTTCAGACAGGGGTCGTTAGGATCGAGACAGATTTACCCCGGAAACTAAGTGAAATGGAGATACACAGTAGGTTTAAATAACAGCACACCAGCTAACTAGTCAATCACAAGATTGCACCACATTGTGAAATTTGAAAACGGCACATAGGCCGTGTGAATGTTAAATTTCCACGCGGAAAAATTATTATGAAAGACTTGAATGAATTTTTCAACCGTAACAAACTCCTTAAAATCAAGGCAGCTTCTTAATCGTTGAAAAATAGCTTTTGTTTGACGTTTGTCAATGCGAGAGGCACTTGAAATCGTTTTGGATGAACATTTAAAAAAGACACGTGAAGCTTTCGCCGTTGACCGATAAGAGATGGCGCCCAGAGATTCGCTCCAGTTTTCCAGAGTGTGAAAATCATCGATGGTGTTTTGTTCACGCAATTTTAGCCCGAGAATCGGCCGCAAGACGTCGCGACCTAAACTGTTTAGGAATAAAAACAGGATGCAACTGCACAATTAATATCAAGTTTTGAATTAAGAGAAGTTGCACGTTGATTTTCACGAAAAGGCGCCATTTTCTAATGCAAGAGGATATGCGTTACGTTTCGTTGCAGTCTGAATATGGCCACAAGACAGACCCGTTTCGTATTTCGACGACAGGCTTGGAAAGCTGTTTAGCAAACTTAAAATTCTCTCCACGTACGATAACAACAAATCTCGGAATAATTCCGGTTCCGTCTTCCTTTACAAAAGCACGTGAAAGGGAGCACAAAGATACTGCACACAAAATAAACGAGGCGTACGTGGGAGCTTTCGATACGATACTGGCTGCGAACGAGTGGCGCCATTTTCAAAGTGTTTGTAAATGATTTTTAGAACGTCCAATAGGATGCAGCCAAAGGGAAACTGCTTCTCAATTTTAAATAGTGTGTAGGTGTAGCTTAAGTGCTACAAGTTGACAGTTCTGTGAGCTTTGTACTGCAAGGTTTTATTAAGGATGAGGTTTGAGTGCGCATGGCTGTACCGAATTTAATTTTTAATAATAAGTGTACATTGGTTTATGATTTGTACTATACATAGAAGGGGCTTCGATTGTAAACAAATTCCATTTTGTTGCATTGCAAATACGACGAGTTTCATTAAATTAATTGCCATTCTCCGCTGACCACTGAAAGTAACGACGAGCAACAAGATCTTATCTGCGCAATTTAATCACGGATTCTTCTCCATAGAAAGACTCCTCAGGTATGTTTATTAATAGGCGGGCATTTGAGAACGTCCTGTATAAGAAATAATTTTGTTTTCGTCTTTTTTAGGTCTCAAAGCAAATGAGTTCGTTCGTCGACAAAACCAGCTAATTCCTTTCGCGTTTTAATTACTACCTACTGCATGTCATATCACATCACGCAAAATGAAACACGGCAGGTGACGCTGAGGAGGCTGTTTCCCCCCTTTTTAAATTTTTAATTGGCTTTTTTTACGTCTCGCGACCCAACAATTAAAACAGTTAAGTTACCTGGCTAATGAAATCTCGAGAGTCTTAGCGAGAAATCGTGTGTCGCAAAGGTTAAGCCTTATTAATAAATATTCTTAAGAACGCGGGAATCTTACGCGTCCGCGACATCATCATACACGGTTTTATCTTGGACGGATTTTTCGGTAGGTCCGGTCGTAAATCATAAATTGCCGCGTAAATCATCGTTTGCCCGAAATTAATTTGTTGCCCGTCCGTGCGGCCTAGACTTCGAAATGAAAGTTGCCTTGGAATTGAGCTATCGCATGCATCGCACGATCTGGAAATTTTATAACTCGTAAACGTGTGGTACTTTTCACCAAGATCCAATCCAGAGTTGTTCTTTCTACACCAAGCATATTTTTCAAGTAGAAGTGCCACTATTAAAAAGAGCTCTCTTTAGTTTCCCCCCCCCAAAAAAAAATGTAATTAGTCAAATCAAATCTATTTATTACTTTTACGCAAAATGTAGTAGGTCGTGATTCACGTGAAAGAGTAGAAAAAAGCAAGACGTTCTAAACGTAAACAAATGACGAACGCAAACGCGATTAATTAAGTCAAAATTTTTCCAAAAATATACGTTCGTAGCTTGGCTAGTATTAAGTTTTCGGAAGACTTGAGCAGAAAAACATAATCTACGTTGAAAAAGTTACAAGAAATGTCTTTAAAAACAAAAAAGTTATTTGGATTTGAAAAATTGACCGTTTTTTCGATCACAAATTGCTCATTCTTGCTTAGCTTAATACACGGACCGAGGTTTAAATAAATCAGTTCGAAGATTGCCGCAATAGTGGTCCGATAAAATAGTTTCAGCAATACGCGAACCGAGGTTTAAATAGTCACTTCGTTTTAAGGGCCAACGAACGAGTTTCTATTAGTACACGGACCGAGGTCGAAATGCAATCAATTTTTATCCAGGACAGTTTTGTGACTAGTCGGGCAGCAATCGAAACGAACCATTTTACGGAAAAAAGCTATAAGAAACGTTTTTAACATTTTTTGACGTCTTTAAAAACAAAATTTTCTCTTAAAATCGATGGTTTTGTTACATTTTTAAAAATATTGATTTTTTAAAAATGTTCTCTATGATTTTGGAAATAGTTTTATCAAAATTTACGCTTTTTCCTTTCTTTCAAAATTCGATCGTCTTTTGTTCGTTTTTTTTTTCTGTATTGTATGGCGCGAAGCTTTTTCAAAACAAAAGAAATACAAGAGAATTACATTCCGCAGCGCTTTCTTCGCGTTTGTATTTGTTTGAATTTTCTGTTAAAATCGATCGTCTTTTGTTTTTGTTTTTTTTTTTTATTTTTGAAATATGTTCAAAACAACAGAATTATCTTCAAATTTTTGACGATTATCTGATTTATTTTTTAATTTTCTATTATTTTCCCTTTTTTTAAACATGCTGAGTTTTTTAAATTTTCTTTTTGTATTTTCTAGCGCGTTAGAGGTCGACTTTAAGAGCCAATTGCTTAATGCACGAACCGAGGTTTAAATAAATCAGTGCGAAGATTGCCGTAATAGTGGTCCAATAAAATAGTTTCAGCAGTACGCGAACCGAAGTTTAAATAGTCGCATCGTTTTCAGGGCCAATAAACGAGTTTCTCTTAGTACACGGACCGAGGTCGAAATGCAATCAATTTATATCGAGGCCAGTTTTGTAACTAGTGGAGCCGCAATCAAAACAAATCATTTTTCGGAAAGAAGCTATAAGAAACGTCTTTAACATTTTTTGACGTCTTTAAAAACAAAATTTTCTGTTAAAATCGATGGTCTTTCGTTTGTAATTTTTGAAAACATTGATTTTTTAAAATTTTCTCTAAGATTTTGGAAACATTCTTTATAAAAATTTACGCTTTTTCCTTTCTTTCAAAATTCGATCGTCTTTCGTTCGTTTATGTTTTTCTGTATTGTATGGCACGAAGCTTTTGCAAAACAAAAGAAATGTAACATTCGAAACAATCCGCAGTGCTTTCTTGGCGTTTGTATTTATTTGAATTTTCTGTTAAAATCGATCGTCTTTTGTTTTGTTTTGTTTTTAATTTCTGAACAATGTATGCTCAAAACAACAGATTACCTTCCGATTTTTGACGATTATCGGAATTCTCTGTGCAAATCGATAGTCTTTTGCTTTTCTCCTTTTATTTTAAACGTGCTGAGTTTTTGAAATTTTCTTTTTGCATTGTCTAGCGCGTTTTTTATCGCGTTTCGTTTCCGATGACAACTTGCTCATTTTTGCTTAATACACGGACCGAGGTTTAAATAAATGAGTTCCAAGATTGCCGTATTAGTGGTCCAGCAGTACGCGAACCGAGGTTTAAATAGTCACACCGTTTTAAGGGCCAATAAACGAGTTTTTTTAGCGCACGGCCCGAGTTCGAAACACAATCAATTTATATCCAGGACAATTTTGTGACTAATCGGGCCGCAATCAAAACGAACCATTTTACGGAAAGAAAAAAATACAAATTAAATATGTAATAATAGCCTTTGTTTAGTTCTTAAGGTTTTAAAGATATCTCTTTGTTTCGACTCTTTCGAGTCATTTGACTCTATTTCTCTAATGAAACGAAGAGATATCTTTAAAAAACCTTAAGAACTAAACATTAACGTATCGTTTCATTCAAAGGGAAGAGCGCATTTATTTTTTATTTGGTCCAGTCGCGTACGTTCAAAATTTAAGTTCGCAAGCTCAAACGTTAGGATAAATGTTTGATGGGTTATGTGAAATGTCAGTTTGACATTAACAAGCATGCAAGTATCAATTTGTCTAACGCCAGACGCGTCTAATTTATGACGCAAAGCTCATCTCTTGTGATTACGATAATATCCTGTAGCGTCAAAGTTCTAGGGTTTCTGTTGGAACACTGCTTTTATCGCTACATGGAGAACAGAATTTTTTGAAATCTCCTAACGTTCGGGTAACTGGTACCAACATCAGAAACATTTGACAGGTTTTATAGAGAAAAAAAAAACGGTATGTATTTTTATTGTTAACCTATAGAATGTCGCCTAATTTGGGACACCCTATACATGGTGTAAACGCGAGAATTACCATCCCCTTTAACTTTCTTATTTTTAAATTTAGAAAAAAGAAAGTTTAATATGAAACTTGTCGAGATTAACCGATACATACTATACAAACTAAAATTAACTTCTTTTTAATGGAACACTATACGTTTATAAGTACATTTTAAAATACTTAGCCAATTTGTTTATACAACGATAAGTAAACTGCGCTAGGTATTGTAATGCGCCGCCCCAATTAGACGTAATGATTGACAATTATTGACAAGTAAACAATAATAAATATGTATCAACAAAACCCCACTTAAAATTTATGACCGTTTTAAATAACTGTCTCGGGCGTTCGAGAGTTCGCCCAGCGGGCGGTTAATTTTCTCTATACTAAGGGTTTGCTTGTTACCTGCTATTTCTACTGCGGCCGACCAAATTGTTCTGTTTACAGTTGAACGAACTTCCGGAGGGCCCATTATACAGAATAATATCTTTAATTAAAGCTTACGTGATCTTGTTAAACAGGACACTATGCCGCGCCGTGAAAACCTGGTTCTTCTTTTGGTGCGAGCAGAGTATAAATCTTTATAACAAGGAACGTGACACTTTAAATCAAACGCAACAATTAACTCGGATTAATAATTTATTGAAAAAAATGGGGAAAAACTCCTGCTCTCCGCCTCTGTGGGATCAGAGAGCTGAGCGTAAAAACCCCGGCGTTTAAAATCAATACAATTAATCGACAATTACGATTTTCAGAATGTACAGTATAAATCGTTTGACAGATTTCACTTTCGGATATCGGTGCGATCTATTTTCTTTCGGTGCACACCGTTGGCTACCCAGCCGTATAATCCTTGACACTCTCGCACTGTTCACCTTGGTTTACGAAACACTCTCGCGGCGCGACGCCTCCGTTTTTGATTTAATTGCCTTTCTTTACTCACTGTACTTAACCCGTACCGGAATATGATTTAACAAAATGAACAGAGACTACAAGCGCCTAAGAAAAAACTGCTAAGTCAAAAACTCGACCGTTTTCATCTAAGCGTCAATGCTATCTGCCGTATTTTCCCGTTCCCGCTTCCCACGAAAACAATTACAGCACACCCCCTCGTAATTGCAGCAAAATTCTGAAATCCATTCGACCAATGGCAACCGTAGCCTTAAGTTCACACGCCCGCCTCTCACAGACGTCAAAATGTATCAAGAGATATTCTATTAACTCATCGGAATGTTCGCTGTTCGTACGTCTTAAACGAAACCCCTATGAATTTTACTATTCAAGTGTGGAAGTTGACGCTTTTAAAGTATCCGTTGTCTGACTGAAACGAGACAGACTCCTCATCGGAATGTTCGCTGTTCGTATGTCTTAAATGAAACCCCTATGAATTTTACTATTCAAGTGTGGAAGTTGACGCTTTTAAAGTATCCGTTGTCTGACTGAAACGAGACAGACTCCTCATCGGAATGTTCGCTGTTCGTATGTCTTAAATGAAACCCCTATGAATTTTACTATTCAAGTGTGGAAGTTGACGCTTTTAAAGTATCCGTTGTCTGACTGAAACGAGACAGACTCCTCATCGGAATGTTCGCTGTTCGTATGTCTTAAATGAAACCCCTATGAATTTTACTATTCAAGTGTGGAAGTTGACGCTTTCAAAGTATCCGTTGTCTGACTGAAACGAGACAGACTCCTCATCGGAATGTTCGCTGTTCGTATGTCTTAAATGAAACCCCTATGAATTTTACTATTCAAGTGTGGAAGTTGACGTTTTTAAAGTATCCGTTGCCTGACTGAAACGAGACAGACTCCAGCGACGCTTCAACTCGCAATGTAACTCGATATCTTCGACCACTTGGCCCGTTCGTCTGCAATTTTGACGCGGCAATGTATACAAAGATTTAGAAAAACAATTTAAAACGTCAAACGGATTTGTTTATGGTGCCTGCGTGGCTCTATTGCTTCGAGTGTCGCAGGTTTCAAGACAGCACAGATAAACAACCCACTTTGACTTACGCGTAATGGATATGGCTTTTCCGCTAGCGTACAAACATCTGTGTGATTTCTGCGTGACCAGATTTGTACAGACATGCGAAATACTAAGACACGGTTTGGACAGATTTACGGCTTTCGGTGTGGTCTAACATTAATCGAAGGGACGCACGTCACTTTGCTGCTTATCGCTTGAAAAAAAATTACACATTACACATAAGCAAATTTAGCGACCGCTTCAGTATATCCAAAGATACTGAGAGTTTTTTTTTTTTTAATTCACATCACGTATGTTAATGAGAAAGCCCAGCAGTCAGATTAAAACGCGCACCCGCATCTCATTATAAAAGTAGGTACCTATACCTAAGTATGAAATTTGTAGGTAGGTAAGTTCGAGATGGTATTCTATAGGCATGCCTATATGTGCCCAAATATTTCAAAGTTAATGATCTGTCTTAATCACGCGATTTTTCAATAAGCTGGACGCCATCAATCATCTCGAACAAAGCCGCCCGTCTTTAAAACGGCCTGTAAATAAATAATTAATGAGACGGGCGTTTAATTACAGGATACGCACCGAATCGTTAACTCCAGGAAGACGATTAGTACTGTTTATGTCGTTAGCATCAATATAATTGATTTTTTTAAGTTTCATGTCAGGGCAGTGTCGGGGCGCCATTTTGAGTAGTTATCTATAGCAGTAAACGCCCAATTTTTCCCGTGTATTTCTTATGGACTTCCGTTTGAGATAACAGTAGTATTCCTACGCGTAGTTTAGCATAGCAGGAGTGTATGATGCGATCGCGTGTACGTGTAACGTCCTCCGCGTAGTTTAGCATTGCAGGAGTGTATGATGCGATCGCGTGTATGTGTAACGTCCTCCGCGTCGTAAAGTAACGCCCAGTGATTCCCGTGTATTTGTTGTAGGGGTAGTCCGGGGGCGCGCGCGATGTAGGTCGGGGTGGGGGGTTTGTAGGTCGGGGGATGTAGGTCGGGGGGATGTAGGTCGGGGGCTGTAGGTGGGGGGGTGTAGGTCGCGGGGGTGTAGGTCGGGGGAGGGCGGTCGGGGGGTTGTAGGATGGTGGGTTCTGGGGTGAATAAAAAACACAGAATGCGTATATGTTTTTATTTTGAATCATTGGAATTGATTTAATAGCATGAGAGTTAGTTTATTAATTTGTAATGTCCCCAAGGGAGCGAGTCTATGTCATTTGCATAAGTGTAATGTCTTTTGTCATCATGAACGTCTAGTGCCATTTTGTTTACGGTCATCGAATAAAGTTGATGATTAACTGATCGTATTGTGTTGAATTGTGACATTAGGGTTGTACTATGAAATAGACAGTTATAATAATCTTGAAATGTAATTTGCTTTATTCCCGAGCGTCCTATACCTTTTAGTTTTTTAAATTTTTCTTTTTCACCCAATCTAATCGCGTAAATTTTGGCTCTAATACCTATAAATTCAGTTATTATTTGTCCGGATAGTTCATCTTTAAATTTTCCGATAATTTTCTTATTTACACGTGGTATGTCGAAGGGATTATCATCGGGATAATCTGATGTATCGAACATGTAATTGGCGTCACGTTTTATTATTTCATAAATACTGGAAACATGTTCAGGAAATTTCGGCGCGAATTTTAAAATGAAACTGTCTGTGTCTGTGTAACATACGGTAACGTTAAAAAGAGGTTCTACATTGTTACGAATGTAGTCATAAAGGAAACTGTACATTACAGTCTTGGAAATATCAAGAACTGCCATGCCAATATAAATAGGTTTATCAAATTTTACGGATAATTTTGACATTTCAATAGCAACTAAGTTTTCATTAAAAATTGTCACTCTCTTGAAATTAGGCCTACTAATGTATTTTTGTGCGATTTTCCATTTATTTGCTAAAATAATTTTCCTGTACTTACGCACGGATTCCATTAATTTACCGAAAACCATATTGGACATACCTTTGTAGAAGTCTTTGTCGAAATCGTTTACAGATTTTGCCCTCAACTTACTATTTAAATTAATATATTTTTCTAACCAATTGCTTTCATCGAATTCTATTCCACGATGAATTGTTTTTAATATTAATCCATGATGTAGACACTGTTGTAAATTTCTTAAGTGTAAAACGTATTTTTCTTTATCGTATAAAGTTAGTAGTAATTTTTTATCTGCATTTTTTCCTGTGCTGGATTTGTGTTCGGGACAAAACGGAAAGTAAACGTGTGAGTCATGTAAACGTTTGGGATATTCTAAATCAACTTCTAGAATGCAAGATTTTCCTGTTTCATCACCGTACAGTGTTGAGCAGTTGTTACTGGTGGAAAGCATTTGAAAAATGGATTTTAATTTTTCCTCTGGAATCCATTTAAAATTATCACACGGTAATTTTGATGTCATTGCATATGAATATAGGCCATTTGCATCTAAGTAAATAATTTCAGTGATTTCTTTACTAGGATCGAACTTGGGTGAATGTATAGAGTTTGAAATCGCATAGCGAGAACTAACTTGTGTTATGCCGCCTCGTAACCCCTTTTCTATGAACAGAATCATATCAACATCTTGCAGAAGTGGCAATTTAATTTTTGTTATTTTTAGAGCTGCGGAAAATGATAAACCCGGAGCTGTATAAAATCCGCAAGCATCTAGACCATAGGTTTTTAGTGTTAATTTTCTAAAGTTTTCAAAAATATCTGCAAGTAAAAACACATCTATTTTTAAATATAAGTCCGCGTATTCTCCAAGAGTTTTACAATTAAAATGTTGCCAAACGTTTTGAGCATGTTAGTAATCCTGTTCGGAAATATTAGTTTCATATAATTTACTATAAAATTGTGATTTGGTTGGAAGATTGGTTTCTTTTAGTTTCTCGAAACAGTTGACATAATCATAGGAAAACATCCCTTACGAGTTGCTAAATTAAATGATTGTAGGTCGGGGAATGCTTTTCGTAGCATAGACATTTGTTCCGGTTTTAAATTTTGCGCTAATTTTTCAATGGACGAAGGTATGAAACGATAAGAATCTAAGAAACGTAATTGTAAGTGACCGACCTTTTCGAAAATGAAATGTAAGTTTCGCTAGTGTTTGCTAAAATTTCAACAGGTTCTGAATTTACGTTTGCTAAAGCTTCTATTATGAAATGACTGTCATAATGAGATAAGTTATGCAAAATTACCGGAATAATATTTTTAGTGCGACACTGTAAATTACAATTGTTACATAAAGCTGCAATATATTCACCGGAGAAGTGATTGTGATGATGTGTTTTTATATTGTCTAGTGTAAAATTACAATCGCAAATTTCACATTTTTTCGCTGTCTGATGGGCATTTAGTTGTTCACATGTTAAATCTTTCATTGGAACTATTTGATGATTTTTTAAGATTGTTTCTATCCTGTTAGATTCTTCAACTAGTTTATTGATGAACCAAGTTGCAGCGTTTTCACCGCGATAAAGTTCAAAGCGATTAAATTGATCATTGTAAGAGGAAGTGGTTAGATAAGCAACACTAAACGCCTCATGTCTCTGATAATTGCTCGTAAATGCTTTTTGCAAAGTATCATTGCAAGATTGAATGGGTTTCGTTAACGCCTCAAAATCCGAATAGATTACGAAAGGTAGTTTCATAGTGGCGGCAAATTGTTTAAATTGAAGAATATTATTTTCATCTTTGGGTAATTCAATTTTAATAGCTTCATGCCTGGAACAGTCTAAAATATGCGAATCTAATTTATCTTTGGAAGCGAAATAACATAAGCATCTATCGCAAATAAATTTAATGCGTTCGTTTCTTGAAATTTGATAACGACATAATTTGGATAAATCTTTAATAAGACAAAATGTCCGACATGTAAATTTTTCTTTAAATATAGTAAATTTACATGACAATCCTTGACAGTTTTAGTATGATAAAGAGGTCCTACGATCGAATTATTTTCATAACCGTAAACGTTAATGGAAATAAATTGATTATTATTTTCAAACTTTTGCAAATGACATAACTTTACAGGAAAATCGATACCTTTAAAATTAAAAATTCGGTGAAGAATATTTTGTGGGTAAGAGTCGGGATCGGTTGCATCTTTACAATCTTCTGCTGGATATAAATGTGCCAAAAGACAATAAGAGAAACAGCGACGATCTTGATTCCTGATGTTTAGCACGTATTTCTTGCATTGTAGTTCTTTAGGTAACTCTGTGTATGTGCCTCGATTAACAGCACCACCACCACCACCTCCTCTTAAGGGTGAATATTTGCAAAAGCTACAACAAGATTGACAACTGCTAATAGCCCCCATCCACTGTTGCGTTCTTGAAATTTTTCTAACTAAAAGAAAACATAGAATTAATATCTTATTAGTATAGATAATAGTTTAACATACCTTGGTCATTATTTCTCCAAATAATGTATGTAAAACTTCATTGATATCACTTCCAAAGTTGATTACATGATTTTGGTGTTGAAAAATTTGAATTCAGTGACATCATCACCCACCGATTTCTTTATAAACTGACCACAAAAACTAAGTTCATTTTCATGGCTGGTGTTTTATCTCAAAAGATTTCGAATACGTTTCGTTATGAGAGAAGCAGTATCATCTAGAAAATTTCGCGGTAGTATGTGCGCTTTATTAATGATTACTCCAGTTTGAATACGTGTCTTAAATGCTGTCTGCAGCTGAAATTAAAAAATAAAAACTAGAAGTTATTTAATAATCATTCATAATTTTTTTACTTACAGCATTCCACTGAATTCGATTATTTTTAACCTCTGAATGATTTTCCTGATCCATTATTAATATTATTCTTAATATTATTAATTAATTAATGATAATAATCTTAATAACTAATATAGTAATTTTAAAGCGAAGAAGAAGAAGAAGAAGAAGAAGAAGTTAATAACTAATATAGTAATTTTAAAGCGAAGAAGAAGATAAAATAATTAGAATCTGAAAATAATTAGTTTTAGATTAAAAAAAAATAAAAAATTTAACATTTTGTATTTAACTTACATTTTTACACGTTTATTCCATTGATACAAATTCTACAATGAAGGCTCTGCTAGGTTTTCCTGGTATTATTTTTTCACCTTTATAGATAATTCCTCTGCCATCTTCTAATATTTTTACTAGGTCCTCCTCTTTTAATATCTGAGCGAAGCGTTTTGGTAAAAACACCGAAAATTCGTTTCGAATTTCCGCCAATAACGTTTTTCCGTACTTACTGTCAACAAATTTCAAATTTGTTATTTTGTACTTTTTGAACGGTATTAGTTCATTCACTTTCTTCAGAGGTAATGTTTCTAGCGAAAGTTTGGAGTTTAAATTTTTTAAATCCATTACGACAGTCACCACCGCACACAACACTTCATAAAAATACTATATGCATCATTCGCTTCTTCTTGACTTTATATAATAATTGATAACACAAACCGGAATTCGCACAGAGACACAAATGTGTAATATGTATAAGTGACGTTTTGGGAACAATGTATATGTATTATAAACAAAACGGAAAATGTTTTACCACAAATGACTAGTTCTTATTCACGTATTCAATGCATGAGTACCGTACTAAATGTATTGTTAAATCTGCACATCTCGCACAACGTTGTAATATATATTTCCTTTTCTTTAACCAACGATGGTTCAAAATTTTCTTAAGTGTAAAATTGCATTTTGTACATGTTTTCGTTTCCGTTGTAGGTGGAATTAATGATTCCAAGTATTCTAACGAATGCATGTTGTTCCACAAAAGAATATCACAATACGCGCAACACTTAATAAAAATAATTTTTCTCATACGCTTCTTACATTTATATAATAATTGATAACACAAACCGGAATTCGCATAGAGACACAAATCTATGTATATATAACTGTCGGAAAAATGAAAATGGTTTAATATGTATAACTGACGTTTTGGGAAAAATGCAAATGAGATAAAAAAAAATTTAGATTATAGTAATTGTATACAAAACAGGAAATGTTTAACCACAAATGATTACGTTTTCTTATTGACAATCGAATGTTTCTGCCATAATTACCACAATACCACAGTGGAAAATGTGAATTATAATTAATTATGTAATTAATTAAATAATGGTTTTTTTAGATAAGAAGTTTCTTACCGCAAATACCGCTTTATTTTGAGCGGCAAAATTGGTGCAATTTCATTAGTTTCTTTTAAGCGGTAAAATTAATGCAATTTCATTGGCTCAAAATTATCTTTGAGTTTAAAAAAAGCTTTTCATTTATTGGACAAGAAAAATTTTGTATAACACATATATAACTTTTCCCCTATTTTCTCACTCATTCCACGTTTAGAGTTTTTTTTTAACGCTTCTGCAATTAGTAGTGCACACAATACCTGTGACAATGGCTTCTGCTTCTACATCATTTGAAGAATTTCTCGACAATCTTATGCATGGAATTGATGGAAGTGTTTCATTAATAAATGAAGTTCGCTATAGTGTCAACAAATCAGTGAAAATTTCAAACGGTTTGGACGTAGACAACAATTTCCAACCCAAGGTGAGATTAATTCAAGGAGCAAGACGGTCCAAAGAAATATCATTTTCGAAGAATGAATGGGGCGAATTCTTATTGTGTTTTCCGCTCATTGAAAAGAATTTGAATGTGAAAAGTTCACGATGTATTCACTGCATCGTACCAGAAGCAAATGAGCGTAAGTGTTCCGAATATAAAATCAGCAACAGTGAAATAAATTTAATATTTGTCGAAACGAGAGGCGGTAAAATGAAAATGTATATTGCTAGAAATGAGAATGTACTAATACAAATGGATAAAACTTTATTTGACAAATTGCGGAAAATAACTAACCTTGTCGATTACCGCATGAAAAGAATTGAAAAAATTGAATTTCTTAAATATTACAATGACATAATCCAAATAATCGCCGTTCATAAGCCGGATGATGAAAGTATTGCTTCATTTACAATGGATATTGCAATGGGGAGCTCGAGAAATCAGGACGGTTCATTTCAATGGTTATCCGAGTATATTGATTGCATGTTAGAAGTTTTGACGTTCCGAGAGGACAAAATAAAAGCAGATGTGGGTTTAATAAAATCTCAGTTGTAATTTTCAATGGATGTGATTCAAGACACACTTTTCAAAGTCAACCTCATACTAGAATACAACGAGCGAAATTTTGGACTCAGAAACATTAGCAGCGATTTAATTTCATATATTCCAAGGCACACGTTATTGCAACAATCACCGTCGAATTTAAATCACGTCTGGAGGAAATTACCTTTGCATTTTCAACAGGACAAGGAGCTACAATCAAGATTGCCGTGCTACAAGCATTATAACATTGGAAGAAACCAGTTTGACGGTCCTCCGAGCCCAATTTATTTGTGTTGTGAGTGTTTAAATAAAAACTGTATCGAACAAAAATTTTGAAAAATGAATGTATCAGTAATTTTTGCTGTAATTGTAAACACAACTTTTTATATATATATTGATTATGATAATGTAAGAAATCTTGATTATTGTCATGTATGTATAGACTATGAAAATAACGGATACGATGTTTGGCCTGATAATTACACGAAACTCAATAATGTATCGCCTTCTCTTTCTAACATGTTATTATTAAAGACAACCTTGGAAAGCCGGAACGAAGCAGCATTGATATATAAAATCCGGTGTGTATATCAAGCCAGTCGTAAAGTTAAAGATATCAATTGGCAATTTGCGACAAATATTTCTCTTGTACAAAATTTTTTTGATAATAATTATATTAATGTAAGCGATCCAATCGATGGTTTTAAAAACGTTGAAATTAATTACCCTATGTTTACTTTTTATACAACATGTATCATACTATTCTGTAATTTAATATTATTAATAATTTACTCGTGTCCTCGAAAACATTTCTGTAATATATTTGGGCACAACTAATTGTTGAAATGTAAAAAAAAAAAAAAAAAACTCTAAACGTGGAATCAATAAATAATAGGGAAAATAGTTGTACCTATGTGTATGTAAAATAAACCATTATTTTTAATAAGTGTATTTATTTGTTTAAAATTAAAAAATTACAATAACATATACATATAATATATATATTACATAAATTCAAACAACATCAGATAATTTTATCCAAGATTTTTCGGGTAAACCAAGCCATTTTACATAGGCCTTCCCCCCTTTCGTTTTTATAGTCTTTTCAATCAAATAAACATCATCATGTTTGACTCGTTGAAGTTCTTCATTGTAGAAGCCTCCGGAAATCGGTTGTTTTTTCATATCTTCAAGCAGGTAGGTAACCGGATTAGTAACTTGAATTTTAACAATTTTAAACAGTTCTGTGGACCATGAGGGAATATATCCTTTTGCAAATATTCCCTTATATTTGCTAATACGAACAACGTCTCCGACGCGAAATTTTGATTTACCACGAATTTTTATTTTATTGTAAACAGTTTCCAAAAGCATTTGTTCGTTTTCTTTGCTTACATCTGCAGGAGCCATCCTAATAGTTCTATGTTTAGTTGTATTATATTTGCTAACGATCTCTTGCAGTATGTCGATCCATTTATATTTACCACGCATGCTAAATTCTCTGTACAATTTATCCTTCAATGTGCGAATAGATCGTTCCACAATGGCTGCTTTAATAGGTGAAAACGTCGAATAATGATTTATTCCATATTCATTCATTAAATTCTTAAAATCCTTATTGTAGAATTCTTTTCCTTCGTCGGTGTGTAGATTTACAGGTTTTCTGTTAGAATCTTGAATCACCTTACGCATAGCTTTTGTAACAAATTCAGAAGTTTTCTTCTTTACAGGTTGCGTCCACATATACTTTGAGAAGCAGTCTATAACAACCAAGATGTAATTATGACCTTTATTTTCACGCGCGTAAGGAATAAATTCGCATAAATCAGCTTGCCACAGATCATCTATAAACTTTACGATTATAGATCTCCTAGGGAATTTTTTTCTTACACTTTTATGTAATTCATTCACAACATCACGCTTAATTTGACTCATTTGTACTTGTAGTAGCGTTCACCTTACTAAATAAATTACTAACCGACTCTTCTATTTGTTTTAAGCTTATATTAACCTGTTTGATTCGATCGTCCACATAGTTTTTTAATTTGTCATTTTCTTTAGAGTAATAATTATAGGTGAATCCAATTGATGCATTTAAATCAACAATATTACTAGTTGTATTCTTTGCAAATGATTGTAATTCAGAATTGAATTTGTCCAGTTTAGCTTGTTGCTCGCTCTTAATTTCATTATCGAAGTTGCTTAGTTTATTTTTCAGATCACTCTTAAATTCGTCGAAGTTGGATGTCAATTGTTGAATTGCTACGTTCACATCTCCATGGATTTGTTTAAATTCATGTTTTATATTTTGCATGATATTAAGCTCACTATTAATTTTTTGCATAATCTTGTCAACGTAAATTTTATTCACACAATCCGAAGATTGCACTGCAGATCCCACATTACAAAGTCTTTTATTTTGAATGTCATAATCGTTGGTTGAGGTGAGAGAAACCAATTCCAGGAGGACCTCTTGTAGTCTTCGTTTTATTTAAATATCTGCCAAACTTGTCGGTGCTCATTATATAACACCTGCTTCTTTTAATTCTTCAATGATTGCAACGATTTCGTTGTTATGACTTGTGTTTCCAGCCTGTTGAGAAGCCTTCAACAATTTCAGACGATCCACCAGCTCGTTGATGTTATCCCAGTATATATATTGAAACGGTTTATTTTCAACTTCTAATCCTTTACCGCTCCAAGTTTTAGAGCGAGATCTTCTTTCGAACAACGGTTGAATTATATTTTTGTATTTTTCACTTCGACTTCCCTTTATTTGCCCTGCCGGATCATTGTCTCTTCTGTGAGCATGCGTGCGATCTAGTATATGATGATAGTTCTCGAGATCTTCGTTCTTATGACCGATCGGTTGCTTTTTAAAGAGTAATTCATAAAGCCCCGGTGTGCCAATATATGTAACACCTTTAATTATCAAATCTTTTTTTTTTTAATTGCACGTCGCTATCGCCGATTCGCCAAGCGTCTGTAACAGGATTATAGCGAATGCCGTACACATTGTCGTATTCATTATTGGCGTCTTGTAATAAACCATCAATGTATCCTCTGGGAAGTGGATCGTACATCTTAAGGTATTCGTCTCTAGGAGTGGGAGACATTGTTTGATATAAATTTTGGAAATCGGAAAGTCTTCTCTCTTCATCGATTTCTTCTTCCTCCTCGGACGAAAACGGATCATATCCGGCAACATCTTCCGATTGAACAAAACTGGGTTGTGGAAGCCTGAATCGTCGTTGTTGTTGTTGTTGTTGTTGTTGTCCGGCAACAAAACTGGGTCGTTCTTGGACGTCCGAAGAAAGCGGAACAACATCCGAAAGCGGACTATATCCGGCAGCAGCTTCCGATTCAACAAAACTGGATTGTGGAAGAACGACTTGCTGTTGCAGTTTTCTTTCTGGTTCCGCCATGCTATCGTCGGCAGATTTCTTTACAGGTAAGTAATTAGCGGAATCTTTTTCAGTTTTTACCGTTCGCTCAAGCTCTTTGAGAGACTTGGTGATCGGTTTATACTTTTCCGACAGCTCATAGTCTCGTTCCAATTTACCTCTTTTCAAAGCCAGATACTTGTTTCTTATTGCTTTACTTGCTTTGATAATTTCTAATTTCATTTTCTTCTTTTTGTCCATTCTTAAACCAATTGCCCAGTTTCCGAGCAGTTAAAACCAGTTGTAAAGCTGTTTTATTTGTCTGGTCCAGTTCTTCCTGTTTGAGATCTGTTTGGAGATGTTTCAGAGTTGTTTAAAACTGTTTCAAAACTGTTTCAAACCTGTTTGAGATCTGTTTGGAGATGTTTCAAACTTGTTTTAGACCTGTTTCAAACCTGTTTGAGGTCTGTTTGGAGATGTTTCAAACTTGTTTCAGAGCTGTTTCAAACCTGTTTGAGGTCTGTTTGGAGATGTTTCAGACTTGTTTCAGAGCTGTTTCAAAACTGTTTCAAAACTGTTTTGAGAGTGGTTTATAACTGTATATAATTGTCAAAACCTTTTCGATATCTACCTTTGTCTATATCATAATCTTTTGCAATGCATAGAAAACTGTAATTATCTTTCCAACACTCTGCACACATTGATTTGAACTGTTCAATTGACATATCACTGCCAATGTGATCTGCATATACGTGTTTCAAATTGGTTTCATCTTGTTTGAATAAAATTAGAAAGTTTGCATTGTCACGAATCAAATGCTTCGGGATTCGGGTGTAAGTCTGACAAAGATAGAAACAGTCAATACTTTTATGACGGCCCATGCTAAAATAAGTTCTTATCTTGTCCTGCTTATCACAAGACACATCGTCGAAAATAAATATTGAATTCTCTTTTGAATCCTCCGGATTGATTATTTCTTCATTCTCCTTAAAAGAGTAATAATTTACACCTTTTACATCGTTTAGAATCTTCTCGAGTGCTTGGTATTTCGGTTGATACAGAGACTTTGAGTAAACGTAAACGTTCTCAAAGAACAATCCATTCGGGTGAATGATTAAAGACAGCACTGTGTTGGTTTTACCGCAGTTTGAAGCACCCGCAATAATACACCTTAACGTCGATGGTAATAGAGGATGATTTTTATTTTGAGTTTTTTCACACAAACAATTCATATCGACAACTGGTAGTGAATGTGCTTGCTTCACAATTCTTATCTTCTTCTTCTTATTATTCATTCCTACTACTACTACTACTACTACTACTACTACTACTACTACTACTACTGCTACTACTGCTACATATATGCGGTATTTTCTGTTTTGTTCTCCCAGAGCAAATGATTATGTCCATCGGTGCGGGTGTCTTAAATTCACTTATAAACAAATTACCAATAGAATTACACATCCCTGGTGGTTATCAGTACTGTGGACCCGGTACAAAGTTAAATAAGCGTTTACGAAGAGGTGATTCGGGCATTAACGAACTTGATCGTGCATGTAAACAACACGACATTGCATATTCAAAGTTCAAAGATTTAGAAAACAGACATTTAGCGGATAAGGTGTTAGAAGAACGAGCTTGGAGTCGTGTGAAAGCGAAAGACGCTTCTTTAGGTGAAAGGGCGGCGAGTTGGTTTGTCACCACTGCGATGAAAGCTAAACGCAAGTCGGGGATGGGACATCGTAATCGTCGTCGCCATAGTCTAAATCATGCCAAAAGTAAAGTTGGTTTGGGAGCAATTGTTAAAAAAATACGTCAGAAAGTCAAAAATTTCAAAAATTTAAATGATCCAAAGGAAGCGATAAAGATAGCGAGAGTATCGGCAAAAACTCTGTTGAAAGAGGTTGGTGGTAGGAGAAACATTCGAAAACCTCGTGTAATTCCAGTTCCAAAGTTGGAGGTATCATCCCGTTCCTCATACCGCTGTTTGCAGGTCTTGGAGCTGCAGGATCACTTGCCGGAGGAGCTGCATCTATTGCAAGCGCTGTAAATAAAGCTAAAGAGGCGAGAAAAAATTTGAAGAATCAAAACGACACAATGAAACGATGGAGGCGATCGCCTTGGGAAAAAAAGGTAGCGGTCTCTATCTGAAACCGTATCGTAAAGGTTTGGGACTGTATTTACGTCAGAAAAAAACTAATCAATAGACTGCCTCGAAGAGCGTTGACAGATTCTGAACTGATGAAATTTGCCAAAAAAAATATAAGCTATTTCAGAGGTGTTTTTATGCGAGATGCATTGCCCAGAAAACCTCCACATCGTTTCGAAAGCGGTATAGTAAATTTGGATTCTAATGACGGACCCGGCTCGCACTGGGTTGCCTACGTTAAGAGAAATGATACAGTTTTGTACTTCGATAGTTTTGGAAATCTTCAACCGCCCTTAGAATTAATTCGTTACTTTGAAGGCAGTCGCATAATATATAATCACGATAGATTTCAAAAATTCAATGCTGTAAATTGTGGACATTTATGTCTAGAATTTTTGTATAAAGAATGTAGACTTGTAGGGAAATAAAACAGTCGCTATTTGAGTTTGATATTATTTACTTTCATTTATGAGTGCTCCTCTCTCCCACTAAATGTCATGAACGTTCTAATTATTGAGCTATAGTAGCATACTTTCTGCTAATTACTATCCACCACTCGATTTAGATCCTTATCATGAGTATCTGATCGGTATGCTCAGTCTTTTACCTACAACACTATACCAAATGTTGAAGAGGGAAAAATAATAAATTCTACTATGGAGGTGATAAAGTTATAAACATCCCTTCCGGGTCGTACGAGATTGCAGATCTGGAACAATTTCTACAAAAGCAATTTCTTCCGAGGATTCGTTCACAACTGTGACAGTGAAAACGGATGATGAAAAACGTCAAATGATAAATTGTTGTCTCTACAACCAAACAATAATACATTGAAATGTGAAATAAAATGCGCGTTTGAAATTGATTTTGAAAAATCCGATTCCATCGGTCATATGTTGGGATTTTCACCGCAAGTGCTGGAAGCTAATAAAATGTATCAATCGGATATGCCTGTGGAAATTATTAAAGTCACGACAATCCGAGTTGAATGCAACATTGCAACGAATTCATTTTACGATGACAAGTTGTCACATACGATTTTCGAGTTTTCACCAGCTGTTGATCCCGGTTATAGCATCAATATTACACCTAATAATATCATATATTTACCGGTGGTCGTGAGTAAAATTGACAATATTACTCTAACACTGTTAGACCAGAACGGATCTCTGATAAATTTCAGAGGTGAACAAATTCGCATCAGTCTGGAATTAAGAAGGCAAGAAGCAAAGTAATGGGTTTGTGTTTCCATAACAACAATAACAACAACAACAACAGCAATAACAACGGAAATAATACACTCATCAACCGTACTGGAGTCATTCAACAATCGTCTCTTCAGAGATTAACATCGGACAACGTAAAGTTTTTACAAAGTTTGGGATTCAAAGTAAAGAGAAACAACTATGTTGCAAATCCTCGACGGTCTCACGTTTGACGAATCAATAACCAAGAAAGAATTCCACTGGTATTCACCAACATATAAAAATTTCAATAACAACGATGAAGTGAGAATCCTAATAAATCATCAAGACATCTATACATATCCGCACGAAAGTTATCTCTACATAGAGGGCACGTTTCGAGAGAATGCCAATGGCACAGGTTCTTGCAAATTAACAAATAACGCGTACGCATTTCTGTTTGAGGAATTACGTTACGAAATAGATGGGAAGGAAATCGATAAAGTTCGAAATGTTGGAATGACTAGTACGATGAAAGCGTACCTGTCCTACAGCGAAGCAGAGAGCAAAGCTTTACAAGTGGCCGGTTGGATACCCATGCAAGATGAACAACCGACTTTAGCGAACAACACATTTACAACGTGCATACCGCTTAAATTTTTGCTGGGTTTTGCCGAAGACTATCGGAGAATTATCATAAACGCCAAGCAGGAAATAATATTGCTTCGTTCTAGGACTGATAATAACTGTTACATAAGTACAGGTACGAAAACTGCCACTATAAACATAACAAAATCGAATGGCACATCCCTCACATTACTCTCAATGACGAAATGAAATTGAAAATGTTAAAAGTTTTACAAAAATAAAAAACAATTTACATCCCCTTCAGACAATGGGAAATGCATGAGTTACCAAGTATGCGTCCTACAAAAACGATGTGTGGCCGATAAGAACGTCAACAAACTTGGAGAAACCGAGATACGTCATCGTAGCTTTTCAGGATGGTAAAAAAGATAAGACCGATAAGGATGGTGCAGATTTCGATCACGCTCACATTAGGAATATAAAATTGTATTTGAATGCTGAAAGTTATCCATATAAAAATTTAAATCTCTCAATGACTGGAAATAAATTCGAAATTGCATACATGATGTACACAGATTTTCAGAAAAGCTATTACGGACGTCACAACAGTGAGCCTATTTTAAATCCAACACAATTTCGAACTAAAGCGTTGTACGTCATAGATTGCTCGAAACAAAACGAATCGGTGAAGTCTTCAGCAGTCGACATACGACTCGAACTGGAAAGCGACAATGATTTCAAAATAGAAATGACCTCTTACTGTCTAATCATTCACGATAAAATTGTAGAATATAATCCTGCAACGAATATCGTTAGAGAAATTATGTGAGTTGCATATTATTATGAATAATATGTGATAGAGAGAACTAGAATAAAATTTTATTTTTTAAATAATTCCGTTTTTCTTTCTAATTTTTTCCCCTCCCTCTCACATGCACACACACACACACACCCACACACACGCACTCACACACATACACATACACACAATACATACATATGTATGGAGATTTCTTTCTCAGTTATTACAAGAAACAAGACGAGTATAATGCTATATTAAAACGCACCAACATTCACAAAAATACGTAATAATCTCAAAAACAAATCAACAACAACAACAAGTTTAAAACACTAATTCAATAAAAAGTGTCATAAGTATGAAGGAGTTCATTATCATCGACATCCAAGGTTTTAAAGTGGAAGACAATCAGTTTATACCGAAAGAGTTGGCTTCTTACGATAGTGAAAACAGATTAAGTCATTTTATATTTCAACCGCACACCAGTTTATCATTAATGCCCAAGAAATATCAGAACTTTGCAAACTGGTTAATGAGCAATCACCATTGCATTAATTGGAATGTCGGATTCGTTCCCTTATCACAATTCGACGCAATCATCGATTCTTTGTGTTTTACAGCCAAAGTTGTTTACGTAAAAGGAATGGAAAAGACACTGTTTCTACGTGGAATTCTCAAGCGAAGTAAATATGTGATACCAGTAATGAACTTAAACGAAATTTACGGCAACATACAAAAATTACAAAAATCGGAACCGAGGTGTCCATTTCATTCACAAAGAAATTGCATCTGTGCCCTAACCAACGTGTACGATTTAAATAGATTTATTCAAACAAAGTTACAAGAACGACGTTTTTCGAGAAGCATTTGTGATTTATTATGAGTAAGTAAGGGAACTTCGGTTCCGGAAATCAGTTGTTTATTTTTTTAATTTTTCTTCATATATTGAAACTTAACATTCATAGTTAGATTGTGTATTCGTAAACATGTCACACTCGAGATTATTACACTCGTTGTTGAACGAGATTGAGAGAATTAAACACGAGAATGGAAATCACATTACGATAGAAACGTCTGAAAACGCAAAATACATTTTAATTATAACTGCCACATGTGGTTATGGTGGACTGGCAAGATTAGGTGTTAGAAGCGATAATTACAATGTTGAATGCTATTGTGACAATTTGGACGAAGTCGACGATTTAGAAGCTAAGATGGAATTTGGCAATTATTATTGTAAAGAACTACGTCATAAATTTAATAACGTCAACACATATCTTAATTAATAAAAATAACAAGCATGAGTCCTACATGATCTCTCACAGTCTCAATCTTCAATCGACACTGCTCTAAAATACATGTGTGTGTGTGTGTGTGTGTGTGTGTTTGAAACAAATCATTTTGCCGTTCTCCAAGTTAATCGACACGTAAATAAATAAAATGATTAAAAAAAGTGTAACATTTGCCGACGCACTAAGACAAAGCAATCAAAATTGTTACGATAATAATTACATCGATGATGAAAACAACAGTGAAAATTTGTCGGAGAAAGAAAAAGGAAGAGTAGAAATAGAAGATACAAAATGGACATATACACAGTTTCAAATACAACTCGCAAAATTATCAAAAATTTTAGGTCCTATTCTCTGCAAAAAACATGAATTATACAAAAAAGAAACAGGAATAAAATCATTGATTATCGACATGGAAGGCTTCTTCTTTGAAAAATTCATTGTAAAAGAATTAGCAATTAGCAATGGTCATTCTTCGCCTGCACATTTCATATTTAAACCACCGCTCTCCTTCAATCAACTGCCGTCTAAACACAAGAAACAAGTTTTTTGGTTAGAAAGAAATCACCATTGTTTACGTTACACACTTGGATATACAGATTACAAGGATGTTCAAGGAATTCTACTTCGATTCACCAAAGGATACCAAAGAATCTTCGTAAAAGGACATCAGAAAGCGAATTTCCTCAGAAATCATCTATACAACAACAATGTAGAAATTATAAATCTAGAATCCGTTCCAAATGCTCCTAATCTAAAACCTTCACACAATTCCTGTCTACATCACAACCATACTTACTGCATTTGCTCCTTAAATAACATTTATACTATCAATACTTTTCTCTCTACTATCAAGGAATATTACTTCTTTTCTAACAAATCAAAATAAAACATATACGCATTCTGTGTTTTTATTCACCACAGACCCCACCATACTAAAACACTCAGACCTAAATCCACCGACCTACACCCCCGCGACCTACATCCCCCGACCTACATCCCCCCGACCTACATCCCCCGACCTACATCCCCCGACCTACATCCCCCCACCCCCGACCTACATCGCGCGCGCCCCCGGACTACCCCTACAACAAATACACGGGAATCACTGGGCGTTACTTTACGACGCGGAGGACGTTACACATACACGCGATCGCATCATACACTCCTGCAATGCTAAACTACGCGGAGGACGTTACACGTACACGCGATCGCATCATACACTCCTGCTATGCTAAACTACGCGTAGGAATACTACTGTTATCTCAAACGGAAGTCCATAAGAAATACACGGGAAAAATTGGGCGTTTACTGCTATAGATAACTACTATTTTGTTTTCTTCTCTCAAAACGTGCTGTGCAAAACAAACTGAGCCTTACCTTATTAAAAACAAATTCGATGTTTGCATGCTCTATTTCAATTAACAAACACATGTCCGTATTCTTGGTATTTTTTCTTCAAGCGATAAGTCAGCAATGCTGGGCGACGTGCAGTCCCTTTCGGGTAATGATGGACCACACAGAGAGCCATAAATCTGCCAATGTGAAGTAACCTTTATCTTTGTATTTCGAATTTCTGTACAAAAGTTTGTCACGCTAAAATCACGAGTACTTGTACGTTAGCGGAAAAACCATATCGAATTACTCTTAAGTTAGAGTGTCTTGTTTTTGTCTGTTTCCAAAGCTTGGCGTCTTCGAATCCACTATAGACGCGCAGACACCATAAAACAAATCCACTCTGACGTTAAAATCGGTTTCGTAGATTTTGGACACATTCCGTCACGTTAAAATTGCAGATAAATGGCCATGAGTTTAAAGATATCAAATTACATGGCGAGTTGAGGCCTTCGCTGGAGTCTGGTCCTTTTCAGTCAGACAACAGATACTTTAAAAATGCCAGCTCTTGCACTCGAATAATAAAATTTATGGGACTTCATTGGTGACAGGCAAGCAGCGTGCATTCCTGACGGGTTAATGGGGGGTCTCCTGATACATTTTTTGGCATCTGGGGTAGGCGTGCGTGTGAACTGAATTCTACGGCTATGATTGGTCGAAGTTGTTTCAGAATTTCGCTGCAAGTCCGAGGGGTGTTTTAATTTTTTTCTTGAAAGTGCAGGACGCGAAAAAACAGGCAGATAGCATTGACGCTTTACCAAGAACGGTTCAGTTCAATTTTCCTTAAGCGCTTGTAGTCTTTATTCATTTCATAGTTAAATCATTATTTCGGTACGGTGTAAATACAGTGTGTTAAGAAGGGCAATTAAACCAAACACGTGCACGTCGCGATGCGAGTGATTAAATCAGAGCGAGCAGCGCGCGGGTGTGACACGGATTAACCGGTTGTAGGTAATTGACGTTTATTTGTATTCCTTCATCGCACCTTTGGTGGTAACAATTGCGTAGGGATAATTTGATTTGCATTAATTAGTGACTAAAGAGACAGTAAAGTTCACATTACCATTGCATTTAGATAACTCTAATCAAAATATTTTTATTTACATTGAAGCGAGTATTAGAACTCCTGATACATTTTTTTGGCATCTGGGGTAGGCGTGCGTGTGAACTGAATTCTACGGCTATGATTGGTCGAAGTTGTTTCAGAATGGAAGTCCGAGGGAGTGTTGTTAATTTTTACTTGCGGGAATAAGGGCCGCGAAGAAGCGGCCAGATAGCATTGAAGCTTTAGCGAGAACGGTCGAGTTCATTTCTAATTTGGCTTAATTGTGTTTCTCCTTAGGCGCTTATAGTCTTCATTCATTTTTTTGTTAAATTATTTATTTCGGTACGGTTTAAAGTACAGTGTGTTAAGAAAGGCAGTTAAACCCAACACGTAAGCGTCGCGACGCGAGTGTTTTTTAAATCAAAGTGGACAGTGCGGAAATGGTAGTACACGGATTCTACGCCTTTAGCGCACCTTTGGTGGTAACAGTTGCGGAGGGATAATTTGATTTGCATTAATTAGTGACTAAAGAGTCAGCCAAGTTCATATTGACATTGCATTTAAATAACTTTGATCAAATTATTTTTATTTACCTTTACAGCGAGTATTAAAACTCACTAGCGACTTTCGTCTTAGAAAAATTTATTGGTCATTGTTTCTTTAGTTATTAGACCAATTCTGTAATTTAACGCCTGAACAGTCCAGTGGTAAGAGGATTGGCCTTGCAATCGCATGATTTTCGGTTCGAACCGCACTCGGGATTTTTCTCGGGGATGGTCGGTATCGACTTCAGGCATCCTTCAGTGTTGGGGATAAAATTCGAGACTGCTTCCCCTTAAACGGCGAGAAGGTTGGAAGTAACAAAGCCATGGAACACTTTACACACACTCAAATACACTCCCGCTCCTGAGGTCCTGACAAGTCTTTGACTTAAGACACCGTTGGGTAACCACCACATATAAAAATCAACCAACGACAATTAACTATTCCCCGCATCTACCTGGGAATTCCATACAGTGTACTTTTAGAAAACATTCGACCTAGGGGAATTTTCTCCGGCAAATTGGAAACCAAACAATTTGAACTACCATAAACACCCACAGCGTAGTGTCGAAAATCAGTCAATCTGGGTACTTGCGCCTTTTAAATTAATTAGATAGGTTAGACGGCGAAAGAGCGATAGACAGAGGGTCCTGAAAAACAGCCAAGTGGGTAGAGCACAGCACTCAAAGCAATTAATTAACGCTCAGGTGACGTAGTAGAAGAAGTTCGGCTCACTACACGCACCATATTAATCAGGTTAGCTAGAGATAGGAACCTAACACCTCCCAAGGGAGTCCCTGAAAAACAGGTGATTGCTACTGATTTACTTGCAAATTGATCGGTGAAGGCGGCATTTGTGTCACATTAATTAACTCCATTAATTAAGTACACTGCGGTCCCACTGTGACACATTGTGCGTTGGTTTATTAAACAGAACAAGTCTTTGAGTACGATCAGAAGTGACGAACACTTGTACCAAAACTCGAGTTAATTTGAAATTCAATTAATTAGTAATCTAATTAAGGAGCAGAGCTCTCCAACAAATATCCGTGTAGACATTAAACCACCAACGGTGTGAATCGAAAGAAAGTAGATCGCGCCGATATTCGAAAGTGAAATCTGTTAAACGAGTTATACTGTACTCTCTGAAAATCGTAATTTTTGTTTATTTGTATTGATTTCAAGCGCAAGGGTTTTTCGCCCACGTTCTCCGATCCCAAAGAGGCGGATATCAAGAGTTTTTCCCATTTTTTTTTCTTTTTTCTTCAATAAATAATTAATTAAATTTAAGTGTTGCGTTTCATTATTAAATTATCTAATTCCTTGTCCTGGAGAATTATTTTACTGCTCGTACCAAAAGAACCAGGTTATCACGACGTAGTTTCCTGTTCACGACGATCACGTAAGGCCTAATTAAAGGTATTATTCTTTATAGCGTGTTCTCCGGAGGGTCGTTCAACTGTAAACAGAAAATTTACGGCAGTAGATTAACTCGTAGACGGCCGCAGTAGACACAATAGCAGGTAGCAGTCTGACCGTAATGTAGATAATCTTACCGACCAGCGGTGCGACCTTTCGGAAGCCACGAGACAGTTATTTAAATTGGCCGTAAATCTCAAGTGGGGTTTGTTTATATTTAAATCCGATTAACGTCTAATTCCAATAATATATTTTAAATAATTATTCGTACAGTTTCATTATTTGTTTACTTGTAAGTAAATTCAATAAGCAAGTTTAATGCGGGGGGGGGGGCGTCACAAATTCAACAGTACGATAGGACAACACGAGCGAAAAAATTGGCAGTCGTTGTTGGAATCATCAGAAATTAAAAATAGTAATTTTACACACAGGTGTGAGCGTACTAAGAAAAAAACAAACGCAGCAGAGAAATTGCACACCCTCTACCGGTTACGGGTGATGTCATTTTACGCCTCTTAGAGACGCCAGATAGATTAAGTATATAAATAATGTGATGTGTTTAAATCTCGTCGTGATTTTTCCACAGTTCGGTATCTTGTTAAATAAATTCTCTCCTTAGTTTCATTTATATTCGGTAGGAAACAAAAGTTTTTCTGCGAGTGTTTTCTTGTTTTGTTTGGTTCTAATAAATTTAGGTAAGTCGGAAACGAAACGTCCTCGAAATTAAAACCGAAGTGTTCCAAATTTTGGATTATTGAACGAGTTCAGTCAGATTCAACGATCCATAAGCCGAAACCCAACAAAAAACCGAAAACTAACAAGAGCTTTAAATGTACAGAATATCGTTTCTTCTCTCCTCGAATTACTTTTTCTCACTCTCGCATTGGTTACCTAGAGGAGAAAGGTGCCTCGAGGAGTCCTCATTAAATTAATTACATATTGTCACGCTAAGGTCCTTCACTACGTCGCGCTAAGCCTCCGGATATCAGGAGTTTTTCCCATTTTTTTTTCTTTTTTTTTCAATAAATAATTAATTAAATTTAATTGTTGCGTTTCATTGTTAAATTATCTAATTCCTTGTCCTGGAGAATTATTTTACTGCTCGTACCAAAAGAACCAGGTCATCACAACGTACTTGCGGGGTTACATTGACGATCGGGCCATAATTAGGTAATATTTTAATCATTACCAGTACTGCACGAATTCCGCAGGGCATTCGCCGTAGGCCGAAATAGGACACTAAGCGCCTGCCCTAAAACCTCAGGTAGAGACAAGACCGCATGTCGCCTAATATTAACAGCTGGTGAGCCCCCTGAATTCTGGGAAAATAAGCGTGCTATCCGGTCATAAATTTCATTGTCGTTTTGTTTTGGACTGTTCATTTGTTTGCTTGTCCGGAAAGTGATAGTCAATAAGCAAGACTAATTCGTGGGCGCGTCACAGGCCTTAGCTACTTAGAAATGCGTTGAATTTCAATTAATTATACTGACAATTAGTAGTATTGTTTTATTACAGAGGAATTAGATGAAAACCGCAGGTGAAAATCATTCCTTTGTTGTGACTATTAAAAATTGCGCAAGCGACTTTCACCCGGAGAATTTTATTGCGCCGTAATTGTTACGTAAACGAACGGGTAGACTTAAAACTGCAGATTATGAAGTAACTAATAATAAGTTCAAAAAAAAAATTATAATAAACACGAGTAGATGTGAATCAAAGATGGGAAGCCGCTATGCTTAATTACCTTCGAAAGAAATCACACGTTTCACACGTGGACGTTAATTTAACATGACGAATGTGGAACGCGGAATTAATTTAAAAAAAAAAATTAAAAAAGGAGAAGTATTCTTAAAAGCGAATTTGCATTTCGTTTTTGCGTTAATTGTAATTCACGCAGAGGATTTTTAAACTGTTTGTAAACAAATTGAAAGTGACGCCATCTCGTAACGATGTGCCTCCTCCGTACAATTTCGCGTCGCCATCTATCCGCCGATAGCGAAAATCCGTTTGTAAAAAATGTAGGCGGGCCGAATTAAATTGAAGAAGCCGAAGTCGTTGGAGTTTTTTCGAAACCTACCGCCGACTTTCATCCTTTGGTTTGCAGCGCCGTCTCTTGTATGTGATTAGAAAGTTTCGTCCTCCAGTGCCATCTTTCCGCCATGTTATCCGCGCCATCCTAAATTGCTCTTTACTGTAATTCTGTTCAAACTTAAAGAAGAAAAAAATTTTGGTTTTTAGTGCCATCTTTTCGTTGACAACGAAAGCCACTGACTTTTCCTCTTTCGAATGTTTAAAGCGAAGCCGATCGTTGATTGCACTGCGTGCCTCTTCCGAACCGTAATTTCAGACATCGAACGTGTTTTCAGGAGCTAAATAGCTTATGATTTGCTCTCTCTCTATTATAAGTGTGGTATGCAGGAAATTATGCACAGTGCAAGAAACGCAGTGAATGGCATAAAATATTTAATTCCGGGGTAATCTCGTCTTTAATTGTTGTATATTGTGTATGGGCAATTTGATTTGATGCAGAACTATACAACCGGGCGCGGGCCATTCTGACCTAAATACCCCTAATTTAAAAAATGCGGTCGTCATCTAAACTGCAACATTAGCATACCCGAGGTCGCACATATTAACAACAACGACAGCAACGAGCTTGTGGCTAATGCAAAACGTGACATGTAATACGGCTAAGTCCTTCTCTGCAAACCAACGCACTTGTTCTACATACATACATTTGACCTGATGGTGCTGACTCTAACTTACATATTTAAAAACAAGTACACAAGTACTTGGGTTTTCTTCGGTTGGTGTCGGATTTACGTTCTGTTTTAGACAATTTTTGCTTTCGCTGTTTTGAGTTGCAAGGAACCTCGGTTTAATCATAATTAGGCCGAGATTGTATGCGCGAGTACTTTCATTTATGGTGCACAAAAGAGTGCTCCAGTAATCTTCGTTCTTCAACGACCGGAAGATGCCACGCACGTGAAAGGCTTTGATTGCCGAATTTGAAGCGAGTGGGCACTTTCGACCGCTTAAATTTCGATTAGCGCACTTAACACGACAGATCATTGTGTAAACAACTTAACGCCGCGGCAGAAGCTTCAAGTGTATCTATTATCTAATCGATCTGCAGAGTCATTTATTAAATTGGCCGAAGTGAGTTCGCATCGCCAATAAAAATTCCTGATCTGTTCCATTCCATTGAATGAATCAGTATTGTTACAAATTCGCAGTGGATTCGAAGTGATAATTTTTTTATTAAATTTAACTTTAAAGAACTCATTAACTATCAACTATCGACTAATCACTTCAATTAGTTTATCGAGTTTTTCGAGTTCTAAATCGTTTCAATCGTACACGGACCGCGGTCTGAATAGATTAGTTCGAAGCCACGCGGTTTTAAGAGCCAATCAATGGTTTTTCCTCAATACACGGACCGAGGTCGAAAAGAAATCGGTTTCTAAATTTAACTTGCGTTTAAGCAACTTATATTTTTCTCGTAAACGATCAATAAATAATTGTGCAATCAATTTTTCTCGTGATAAAAAAACGCGCTGCAAAAAAGATTCCCAAGTACACCAAAAAAAGACGATCGATTTACAGACTTTCGTCAGCGAAATAAATTAAAGAAAACAATCGAAATTATGACTTCCAATTGAGAAAGCTGACGACAAGATCATTTTTTGATTTTTTTCCTTTCTAGTCCGAAGACGACAGAATAACAAAAAAGAAAATTTTGACGATTTCGTGGAGAAACAAAACACCATTGTGCAATTGTTTTTCGAGTTCTAAATCGTTTCAATCGTACACGGACCGCGGTCTGAATAGATTAGTTCGAAGGCACGCGGTTTTAAGAGCCAATCAATGGTTTTCTTCTCAATACACGGACCGAGGTCGAAAAGAAATCGGTTTCTAAATTTAACTTGCGTTTAAGAAACTTAAATTTTTCTCGTAAACGATCAATAAATAATTGTGCAATCAATTTTTCTCGTGATAAAAAAACGCGCTGCAAAAAAGATTCCCAAGCACACCAAACAAAGACGATCGATTTACAGACTTTCGTCAGCGAAATAAATTAAAGAAAACAATCGAAATTATGACTTTCAATTGAGAAAGCTAATGACAAGATCATTTTTTGAATTTTTTCCTTTCTAGTCTGAAGACAACAGAATAACAAAAAAAAAAGAAATTTTGACGATTTCGTGGAAAAACAAAACACCATTGTGCAATTGTTTTTCGAGTTCTAAATCGTTTCAATCGTACACGGACCGCGGTCTGAATAGATTAGTTCGAAGGCACGCGGTTTTAAGAGCCAATCAATGGTTTTTCCTCAATACACGGACCGAGGTCGAAAAGAAATCGGTTTCTAAATTTAACTTGCGTTTAAGCAACTTATATTTTTCTCGTAAACGTTCAATAAATAATTGTGCAATAAATTTTTCTCGTGATAAAAAGAGGCACTGCAAGAAAGATTCCCTAGAACACAAAAAAAGACCATCGATTTTACAAAGACTTTCGTCACCAAAGTAAATTAAGGAAAACAATCGAAATTATTACTTCCAATTGAGAAAGCTACTGACAAGATCATTTTTTGAATTTTTTCCTTTCTAGTCCGAAGACGACAGAATAACATAAAACAAAATTTCGACGATTTCGTGGAGAAACAAAATACCATTTTGCAATTGTTTTTCGAGTTCTAAATCGTTTCAATCGTACACGGACCGCGGTCGAATAGATCAGTTCGAAGGCACGCGGTTTTAAGAGCCAATCAATGGTTTTCTTCTCAATAGACGGACCGAGGTCGAAAAGAAATCGATTTCTAACCGGGCCAAATCAAAGGGAGTAATATCGTCGAGCTTCTTTTGTTTTTCAATCATGTTATTACTTCGTTTTTTTTTGTTTTAAAAGAATATCTCGTATTTTAATGATTTCTTGCCTTTTTTGCCAATTTTTCATCTTTAAGAGCTGAATTTATTAACTACCAACTATCGACTAATCACTTCAGTATTCAATAGTTTATCGTTGAAGCGAAAAGGGTAGGTCACTTATGGAGATACCAAATCGTACAAGAAGATGTACACGAAGAGTACACTAGCAGAGTGCACGACAATAACAGCCTGGATTTTAATGAAAAACCTGGACGGGGTAAAAGGAGCTTTCCCTAAACGTTGGCGGTGTGTTTTCCTGATATTTTCCAGCAAGAAAACTTCGATAATTCACACGCATGATAAACACACCGGCACAACTAGGCGAAAAGTAACGCCGTGCAACAAAACGAAACGATTGACGCGGAGTAATAGCAAGTGAGTTCCGCGCCTACCAATAGCAGCAACCGTTAATTTCCCCAAACGCCCACATGAGGAGTCGACGGACGCGGACGAGTCGATTGTGGCGATCAATACCTTCAAGCCGCAATGACAGGGTTGCCACAGTAAGCTCCAAATTGGCCGACATTCTCAAATGCCATCTCACTTCGCACGATATTTGGAAACGTAACGTAACTTTCTTTGTGTCCATCACTTCGAGATGCAATTTCCCAATTGTTCCGCTCACTCATCCACATTTATATTGACACGAAAGGGATTTTCTAAAAAACCACGAGGGGCTTTCTGGTTGTATTCCGCAAACAAATAATTTAAACGCGAACATGTGTAATCGAGGGCACCGCAACCGTGTCGAAATAAACAGGTAATCGGTTCAAATTCCGCAACGATAGAGCTCAGCGAAAATTACGACAAACGAGGCCGCGCACATATGAAATCGATGGGCGAAACACGGGGCAAGAACAAAGAGATGCAACATGCAAACTAGCCAAAAACGGTGTATAAAAATGCGAGCCAAAAATTAGGAGGCAGTCGTTCTACCGAACCGACTCAGTGGCCACTAGTGCCGACGCACCGGGACGCCACGCACCGAGACGCTGTCTTACAACTGAACGCCACTCCATCGAGACGCTGTCCTACAACTGAACGCCACTCCATCGAGACGCTGTCCTACAACTGAACGCCACTCCATCGAGACGCTGTCCTACACCGGGACACCACTGCATCGAGACGCTGTCCTACACCGGGACGCCACTCCATCGAGACGCTGTCCTACAACTAAACGCTACTGCATCGAGCTGCTGCAACCCTGCTGGCCGATTACAGTACCCACCCCCGGGAACGAGGACTAACTTTCCCCGCCAGCCAAGGGAAACGATACCCGAGTCCACCAACCCGTCAGGGAAGAACCTTGTTCCACTCCGGCCAGAAAAGGAACGACGTGAGCTAACCGTCGCCGTGAACACCCGGACCGCGTTCCCAACAATTCGAGACGAACCCCCGCAACTAAATTTATTTAATTTCCTTTAATAAAGAGGTATTAATTCCTTTTTTCTAAAACACCTGTGTTTCAAGCTCTACCATCTATTACCTCTGCTACCTACGCCCTAAACGGATGGAAACCCCGGGCCCGTGACAATATTTCGTTTTAACTTCATCAGACACACACATTGTGCCCATTACATAACAAAGAAATCTATTAATCCCGCAATTTGAATACAACGATATGAACACGCTAATAAAACTCTTCCGTGCAGAATACATAATTTATGAAACACCTGTTTGTGTCGTGCCGATTGTATGCAATCTACAATGTATCTGAACAATATAATTTCGCGCGTAACAGTGTATTGAATTATTCATTCACATGTATAATTCGCCCAGTGATACTGAAGGCATTTCGACTAACCAATAAATAATCTATAGATATTTGCAAAGGAATGTTTAAAAAGTGTGCCATGCCGCGTTCTTTACAATGGCGTTAATGCCGTAGATGTACTTACCTAGGTACGTATATAAAACGGCATTTGGATCGTCAATAAATAAAACGCTCGTGCGCACGACGTTTCCTCATATCGAGAATTCTTTGAACCAGTTTCGAACAGATAGATCAGTTCCTTTCGGTCTTTGCATTTACAAAAATAAACCGTTACGTGGAAAGAATTTTCATTATCTCACAGTACTTCGAACAAAATCGTTCACTTGCACGTGAGAGCGAATGAAACAGATCATCCCAGCCAGGTAGTTCCAAATATAAAAACTGCGCACAGTTGCTCTTCTTTCGTGAATCCTACCTGATTGTCTGCAGAAATCAGGCTTCGAAAAGCTTTTCGTTGCTTAGAACGCGCTTACCGAAACCCGGAACGACATCCTCCGTTTGAACTTCACTTTAAACAAAAACAGTCTGGTGAATTTATCAAAATGGCCGAAGCGCCCAAAAACACGAGGCATTGACGGAATGAACACTGCAAGAGTGGGGGAGGGGGTTGTTAAGAGATGACGGCTGAATTACGCAGAGGGGTGAGTGAAATAGAACAATACAGTAACGCGTGAGCTATTGCACTTGTCTTGTCGTGCAACGACAGGAGATCAGTATCGTATTTTCGATTCCCACAACATAACTACAGGGTGATCCGAAATTTTGAAACCGTAACATATTAACGAAACATTTTCTGCGCTAATTAACTTCTTCGGTTGCATTTATAACAACGTCATTTTGCGTTCGACGTAATCAACACACGTGTTGTGAAAGCGAAAGAGCTAATTGCAAGTCACTAACGCCTCTAATTAATATCGACATCTCTGACCTGGCGGACGTTTTTGTTCGTCGTTTGTCTACTGCAAGAAAATGATTGGTTTCGACGACGTTTCCCGTTTAACAACGTTGTTGAAACGAAAGGAATTATTCGCATAAACTGTTTTGTTTCTCCGGCCTTCACGAGATGGACGTCCACAAGCTTTCTTTTTTGGTTATTTTGTTAATGTGGCGCAGATTTTTATCGATGTTATTGATAACAACGACATCGTAACCTCACGTTAGGCGAATACTTGAAGTCTTTGGCTCTATTTATGGTGGTTGTCACCGAGAGCCAACACGAAGACCTGTTATCGTTATTCATGGCCGGTAGAAGAAGCGAATGCTAGAAATTCCGTTATTTTTCCTTGCACGTGCTTTTAGTGACCGGATTAATCAGTATTTTAAAATCGACCGGTTTTATGTATACGTCGAACGCGAGTGAAGAAGGTTTCGTTGCAAGAAACGCGTGCGATGGTATCAAATCAATTTGCTTACCTTTTCTATTGCGCCATTCAAAAAAAAAATTAAAGAAAATTATTCTGTATTATTTAACTTTCATCGGAATTCGTTCGTTTGCATGTACTACATACTTGCCTTCATTGTGTCGGTTCGTCACGTTCGTCAGTTTTGTACGACGGCGATTTATTTTATGCGCTTCCTCGTTAACGTCGAAATAAAACCTGAGGTCGAAACCACTTTTGTGCGGAGAATTACGAATGTAATCGTAAATGTACGCCAAGATTTATCAAGTGGTACGATACCACCGCTTTCTCGAAAGATGTAGTACATAAGATAGTTGTACGTAATTTTTTTGGCCTCACATTTATCCAATAAATTAAATGAAAATAGTTTTCTTGGTGCTTTACCTTCAGTAAAATGGAAATAACTCCTATCTGGCGAGCATTCGGACAAGCATGCTTGACCGTCTCTGAACTCCTTGATAACACGAGTTCAAGCAAACATGCTTGACCGTCTATGAACTCACAAGCGTCCCGAACGTTTGAATTTTTTTATCGAGTTTGGAGGTCGTTTTGAATTTGTCGCTTAAAAAAATTATCAGACTTGTACACAGATGGCGGCATTATTTTCTCCATTTGTTACGGAGTTATTAAGTAATGAAGCGGCAACAAGAAAATCTACATAAAACGCCACCAAGTAGTAGTAATTTGTTTAAATCGCCATTTTCTTTTTAATTTTTTTAATTTATGGAATAACACACGTTTTTCACACGTAAAAATAAAATGAAAATTCAAATTGGTTGCAAGAGAGACAATCGCCCGCATAATCGAAATTTAAATGAATGATCGATGATAAGCGGTTTTGAATTTGTTTGATTTGAATTGGGTTCCGGTTGGAACCGCGTCACGTTGTCTTCTTCTCGCAGAAAGACTTACTCAGGGCTGCTGAGTACCAATCCAATAAAATCATTTTAGCACTACACGAACCGAGGTCTGAATACATCAGTTGTTACCGCTCACCCTTGTTCCACGAACTGACCGCTCAGCCGTTTCACGAATGGTGGGTGGCGTCACAGCCTTTGTGGCGTCATTCCTTTGTTCCTTTTCTCTGGAATAACAAACAAACGCGCAACGCCACGTTAATGACAATCTCATAATTGCATTCCCTGTTCAAGCCACTGTCTGGCCGTATAAAATAATCCGCTATCGTTCACCCCGCGCGTGTAGCGCAAAGTTTTACTTTTCATAACTTTTATTCCTGACAAAATCATCAATCAAACTCCGTACACACTCTAACTACATCGTCCCAGACGCCCACATAAAATTTCATCGCATCCCTACCGCTGAAACAAAAGTTATCGCTCCCCAAGTAAATGCGCGGCGTCTTGCGTAACATTTCTCAAAAACGATACTCTCGTCCGAAGTTTCCCGATCAAACTTTGCACAGGGCCTGCATGCGTCGTAAGCAACATCCCCACCAGATTTCAATAAAATCCTACCGCTAGTACAAAAGTTACAGCACTCCGGAAACCGGCGCGCATTACGCAAGGCTTCCGCTGGAGGGCTTCTTTCCCAGTCAGAATTCGACGATTAAACTTTGCACACGTCTTACATACGTCATTCTTATTCCCCACGCAAAGTTTCATTCAATTCTAACGGTAGGAAACAATATTATTAAGCCACAAAGTAATTAGCACATCAAGTTCTCTCAACTTCCAAAATTCAATTCCGTTGAAGAAAACAAAGGAAATTAGCGCTGAGAGCATAGACAGGCGAAACTGAACCATAAGGGTAGACGCCAGTAAGAACAGCGTCAAAGTCAACCAGAGTCAGGTAGCAGGAAATTCTTGGATATGACCCTCGGCCGGAAATAAAAACAGGTCCGATTCCGCCAGGAAGGCACTTCTCCCCGAGTTCTCATCGAGGCGACTTCAAGACTTCGCTATTCCTCCGAGCCAGTCCGCTGCCGCCTCCGAGTCGCACCGCTGCCGCCTCTGAGCCAGACCGCTGCCGCCCCCGAGCCAGACCGCTGCCGCCTCCGAGCCAGACCGCTGCCGCCCCCGAGCCAGACCGCTGCCGCCTCTGAGCCAGACCGCTGCCGCCGCCGAGCCAAACCGCCAGTCGGTTGCCGCCTTCGAGAGTGCTGTTTCACCGTCTCCGAGTGTTGTATATACCTTGTAAATATATCATAGTTCCACAGTCTGCATCTGATTACCAATCCTCCAGTCGTTACCCGACGTGCGAATCCAACGGTAAGACAGTTTGAAGCCATACAGTTTTGAGATCCAATGAGTAAGATACACGGACTGAGGTCTGAAGCCACACAGCTTTAAGAGCAAGCGAAAGCGTTTTTCTCAGTACACGGACCGAGGACGAAAAGAAATCAATCTACAACTAGACCAATAAGAGTTCAGTTTCGTAACTAGTCGGACCGTAGTCAAAACGAAACACACGTTACCAACGGCGCGCGCGTTCCGCGGACCTTTTACTTAATTTACGTATTTCATTATTATATTAATTCTAGATTAATTATTCCTCATGCGGAAACCGCTAGGCACATAATTCAATATCACTCTTTAACTTTATCGCTCGCAGCATCAAGTTGCGGTTAACATTGTAATGATAGACAAAGGCTAGTTCCAGAGCGTCAGCCAATCACCGCCCGCGATTAATTAAGTTCGAATAACTTTTGTTTGTAGCGTTAGATCAATATGAAACTTTGTAAAAATTTCCTGCGTTATATCCCAGACAATCCTACCAAATTTCATCCCGATCGTACCGCTAAAAAAATAGTTGCGCGACCGGAAGCACCCCCGCGCTTCCGTCGAAATTTCAGGCGTTTCCGCCCGTCGGATTCCGCCGTACTCGGCATCAAATTAAAGCCCGCAAAGAGCACTATCCGACGACATAAAAAGAACCCTAGGTCGTCGCGGAAATAAAAAAGTTTTATTCGTTTAAACTTTTCAACCCCTAATGACACAAGGGATTATGACCCTCCGGCCGAGCCGCTTCCAAGAAATACCAAATAAAAGGGCCCGCATCGGTTCACTCGCTCTTAGATCCTCCGGGATCACTTACGGGACGGAGTAGGCAGATTGAGGCCGTCCCCAACGCTCCCTTACCTTACCTATCTTATTCCTTGTCTCTTGTAATTAATACGGATCGAATCTCTCTGCTCGACGGCGTGATAATTTGTTCTTTTTTTCTGTATTTTAATTCAATATATTATCTTGGTGTTCACCTTTCATTGTCTCTCACCCCGAGAAGCGTCGAGCTACCCAGACACAACCAGAATTCGCTTCCCGGGATTCGAGGAGCGCCGTTTGGACGACAAAGAACCGCCGAGGACAACGACGCCACCGCTAGGACAGGACAATCGGTCCGTCACCTCACCGGCCTTCCCCGCCAAACGTTACGACAACTGATGTATTCAGACCTCGGTTCGTGTAGTGCTAAAGTGATTTCATTGGATTGGTATTCCCACATAAATTTTATTTGTTTATTCATTTATTTTCATGCGGTTACTTATTGCTAATATAAAATTTCAGAGAATTCCATGGTTGCCACTCATACGAAAAAAAAATTGAAGAAGGAAAGAGAAATGACACTTCTGAGCTCATGGAAAAAATCAATGAAGCTGCCGTTATGAATCCATCGATGAGGTGACCTCACTAGTGATGAGTTCGTCGTTTGACCTCACCGATGATTAAGTTGATCAAAGAGTTCATCGGCTGATACAGAATCCGTAAGGTTAAGGCGTGGATGAATCTATCAATCAAAAACGACTTGCGACGAGATTTTCTTTTACTATTAATATGTTTTGCATTTTTTATTCTCCTCTTCCGACGCAGACGAAAAATGTAATAAACAATTAATAAATGTTCACTGTCTTTTGTTTTTGTGTTTTCAGTTTCAAGAATCTCCCTGTATGTATGTATTTCAATTAGCAGTTCGTTATAGTGGCCAGAAGGAATGAAATGAAATCTTGCTGCGAGAGAAGAATATTGTTATGTGCCGCTTGGGGGTCGTAACAATATGATTGCAAGACACAAAAAGCTTCACATTCACATGTAAATGAGAAATCGACGGTTTTTCGTCGGGAATTACTAATTAAACGTTCAGAAAGAAACGCTTAATTACTGCCGCCGACTGTCATTAGTACAACGTGTGCACAAGATTACTATTTTATACAGGAAGTACCCAATGTAAGCACAACATAATTATTTACCTCGACATAAGCATCTGGCTCGGGTACCTAGTTTTTGTCACTGTTACGTGCACGTAATTAAGCTCCCAGTTTTTCTTCTATTTGATAAGCAGAGCTGAAATCCTGTAATTCAAATGCCTTCCTTTTTTTATACTTCAATAATGTCGACCTTATTCGATTCTCTTCTTTCTTATATGTTACAGCTTAAATTTAGACGTAGCACTTTTTTTTAGTGATGTAAAATATTGTCTGCAATTATCAGAAAAGAAATTAACGGTAGGTAAAGGTAATTGGGGGGGAAGAGGCCAAATTCGGGAAGACGCCAAAGCACCCTAATTCAAAGTTTCCTCAATATAGGTATGTCGACAAAATGCAATTTACAGATTACCTTTATATAGGACCTACTGGTCGGTAAAGTCAGTCGCTTATTAAAATCTGTTTTGGCAACTAACAGAGAAGTTTTGTTCACACGGTGATGTTCCGACGTGCGTCGTTGTGAAACTTTTTGCATCCTCGTAGTATTTCGTTCGACAACAGAGTTTTCAACTGCGGCGATTGTTGGCCTGCAAGAAGGTAGGTCCCTCCTTCATTCTTACTTTTGCAGAAATATCTGGCGCCCAATTTTGTTTTGCTTAATAAGGAGTTTGGCATCTTGCCCAACACATTGGGGTTAGTCGCATAAATTGTGTTGGGCAAGATGATAACCTGCGACGTGAACGTACTTACTTATTACAGGGAACAATGCGAGGAAGATGCCAAATCGTTTATTTAATTAAAAAAAACATAATTTTCTTACCTAATGTCGACTGTCAGTTTATGTTATACCTACCTAAACTTTTTGAAGAATCTAAGAACATATAGGTAAGTTCCACCCAGAGCTCTTTAATTGCCTAATTAAATTAATTTAGTGATACCTAGTTATGGCGCTGATGCTAGGGATTAATTCGACTTTAGAAAAATTACACAAAAAAAAAATAAACCGAATTGAATGCGGGACGGTCGCAAGCTCGCAGGTTCGTGTCTTGACCGTTCATCGATAGTTCCGCAAGTACGGGCGATGAGAAGGGACGCAAGGCGTTGCGCCGGCGATATCTAATCTGATTCAAGAGCAGGGTCACGCGGTAGTCCTCCGAAGGCCTTCTGGTAGAAAGAAGCCAACCATCGCAGGCCCAGGCCCAGTGCGATATTAGCGCGCCCAGAAAGCGGGCAGCAGCTTTCGACGTGTCGCGCGCGCGTTTCCGTCGCAATCGACGACGACGACGACTCGTAAAATGACTGAATGCTGGTGATGGGCAGTGTGAAGTGATGATTGTGTTATTATACCTAGCGTCGTAAAGTTGGAAAACGGAAGCCACAGGTAACGTACCTTCACACTTTGTTTATTTACGCACCGCGCGCGGTTGATTGATCTATTCATGCGCGAGCTTCAAACCTTTCATTAATTTAAAGTAGTGGCTCTCTTAAACTTAACACCTTGAGATACTTAGGTAGCTAAATATTTTTAAATTTACAGGAACAGAAAGGGTTGATTTAAATTAACGCAGCTTTAGGGTCAAGTATAAAATAAACGCGAAATTTACTTTTAAAACGAAGAAGTATCGACAGTTTTTAATATGTGTGTTTAAATAAATGTACCTACCTATACCCATATACAAACCTTACCGTTAAGTAAGTATACTTTGTGTAGCTGCAAAGTCTTTTTATTTAAAGTGTTTTCTTTTTTAAACAGTGTATCTTTTAATCTACGGCTTCGAGTTTGTGTCGAGTGTTGTTTTAATTTATTGAATGTACTCCGCTGATTTGCGTTTTTGATGCATTATCGTCGCGTTTTCTCATGAATATTTCATCCATTTAAATTTCAAGTGCGAGTTGATAACAGTTAACACGGACGACGAACACAATATAAATAACAAAACGACGAACGAAGAAAATTAATGCTCACAACGGAAGCGTCCGTCATCAACGCTAGATTTTTTCCAAGCAACTCATGATGACATTTATTGCCGGTTTATTAATAATACACGAAACTAATTGCAACATTTAATGAATGAGCTGTAATCGTAAATAAAAACGTGGGGGCATAAATGAACCATTGAGAAATTAGCTACGAAATTTCGCTCATAAACTTATACTTAGTAGGTTTCCTATTTACCTATACATATATCGTAATCTGAGGAAAAAAATCGATATTAAATTTGTTGATAGTTATTGAATGGACGGGGACTTAAAAAGCTTAGTAAAGACTAAAGACGGGGACTTAAAAAGCTGGTAAAGAAAAGGGCGAAAAAGACTTAGTTTACTTTTTCTGTCGTTCAGAAAAGGAATTCCGATCGATTATCATTTGTTTTGTGTTTTTCGAATTGATTTTGTTTTACGTTGTTTGATTTCCAATAACGCAGCCAGCGATCTTTCTCGTTTGCGATCATTCTTCGCTGCTAAAGGTAAACGCAACTTTCGCTGCGAGTTAAATTCTTTGTTTCCGTTTAATTTCATTTTTGAAAAAAAAAAAATGAATTTCATCTCTTTTCTGATCGATTGTCACTCGTTTGAGTCATTCGAACGGGTTTCGTTTCGCGTCATTCGATATTTTACGTTCATCGTCGAACTCATCGATGAATTCACCGGTGAGCTCGTCGATGAAATCATTGGTGAGCTAATCTGTGTGAACTCATCGATGTCATCAAAACTGCTGCCTTCCTTTGCCGCGCGCCGGGAGAAAAACTCGACTTATTCCAAACGACAAGAAAACAAAATTAAATAAAACGCGAACACTTTTTGCTTGTTTCTTCCTCGAAGATTTTCAAAAAATAGCATACGAAGTGGAAACTAAGAAAAAAAGTAAAACAAAAGACGATCGAACGTCGTTGGTGAACGACACAAGAAAAGGAAACGAAAGAAAACAGAAAGCAAAATAACGAAACGGGGAACGATCGTGATGCGTTATTGACAGATGAAAAACAAATGAACAGAAAGCAGAAAGTTTGTGGAAATTCGGCGACAAAACGATAAATTTAAGGAACGAAACACGATCGCTCAAATTAAATTTAAAAAAAAAACGAAGCGAAACTACTTTCTCGATAATTTTTCAAAAAATAACAAGTGAAGTGTAGATTAAAAAAAAAGATGTGAAATCAAAGACGATCGCACGTCATTGATGAAGAACATAAAAAAGAAACGCCAAATTCATGCAACTAATTTAATGTAATAATTAGTTTTCGAATTATTTTTAAAACAGTTTTGTTTCGCAGTACACAGAGCTTCATAATCATTTCCAAAAAAAAATCTAACTTCGTATACACCTGGTATACACGCCCATGGATAGGCCACCAACAAAACAGAAATGAATGGCCTGCGCCGGCGCCAAATTTGTAGTAATTGTTCCGCGTGAAAAATGTACACCCTAGTGAATAGGCTACCAACAAAACAGAAAAGAATGGCCTAATAATCACCATCATAATCAACATAAAAAATTCGTAATAATTATTAACGTTTCGCCGCTTTATAGTAAAACTTTCATAGTCATTTTCACGTACGCTCTGAACGTGTAGAAAAAAAAATCTAACCTCACATTCTCCCCATGCGATTGTTGCGCTTATTCCATTCGATGGAAAAGCCGATCGCGTGCGGCCATGTATGCGAATTTAATTTATCAAGATGCCTTTTTTTTTCTTTTTTTACACGGACCGAGGACGAAAAGAAATCAATCTACAACTAGACCAATAAGAGTTCAGTTTCGTAACTAGTCGGACCGTAGTCAAAACGAAACACAGGTTACCAACGCCGCGCCGTTCCGCGGACCTTTTTCTTAATTTACGTATTTCATTATTATATTAATTTTAGATTAATTATTCCTCATGCGGAAACGGCTGGGCACATAATTCAATATCACTCTTTGACTTTATCGCTAGCAGCATCAAGTTGCGGTTAACATTGTAATGATAGACAAAGGCTAGTTACAGAGCGTCAGCCAATCACCGCCCGCGCTTAATTAAGTTCGAATAACTTTTGTCTGTACCGTCAGATCAACTTGAAACTTTGTAAAAATATTCAGGGTAGTATCCCAGACAATCCTACCAAATTTCATCCCGATCGTACCGACGCTCTGAACGTGTAGAAAAAAAATCTAACCTCACATTCTCCCCATGCGATTGTTGCGCTTATTTCATTCGACGGAAAAGCCGATCGCGTGCGGCCATGTATGCGAATTTAATTTATCAAGATGCCTTTTTTTTTCTTTTTTTAATTTGACACACGCCACCTGTTAACCTTATTAGATTTTCGTTGGTTTTACCAACGTGTTCTCAAGCGCAGTGAATCCAGAGCAAGTTCGTTCGTTGTCCAAAGAACAAGTTATCGCTGGTTTACAACTAATTCCAGATTAAAGTGTCGCTCTCTCTCTCTGGAAAACAAGTGAAGACAGTCGACGGTTGGGGCTCCTGTGTAAGTGACGTTTGTCGAAATGTCAAAATTTAAACGCGGCGAAATTTAGAATTATTAAGGGTGGGTTTCTCAGTCCTAGTTTAACTTTAAACTCAGGTTTATTTCCATAGGAACAATTGTTTTTATAATTGCTACCATGGGAATAAAGAGGAGTTTAAAGTTAAACTAGGACTAAGAAATCCATCCTAAGAGATTCAATGAGTTATCATTCTTGGTAGACTTGAACAAACGTGATTGTGATGAGGCGCTTGATAAATAAAAATCGACGCTTTAGGTTAAACAAAACATGTCACGTCGCGTAATGATTTGCAACTAACTCGAGCAAGTGAGCATTGTACGTTACTCTAATCGGTACGTAATTCGCAGCTACAAAGTTTGAACAAAATGCTGAGATTGCAACTGAACGCAAGTTCGTTAAACACCGCCGCACTGCGTAGGCGTAAGGAACAATTTCAATTTTTCTCAGTGCGCGTTTGTTTTTCGATTCGGTTCGGTTTCGTATGTCTTAGATCAATCTGCGAGCCTAACCTAAAACTACAATTCCGTGCAAAATTCAAACGTACCGATTTAATCACTTTCGTAAAGCCTATTCTCGTCTGAACTTTACTTTATCTCAAGGTTTGCGTCATTTTACACAGGGTGTTTCACTTAAGGTGTGCCAAATGGAAAGAGGTTTTACATTATTCTAAGCAAAAAAGTTTCGATTCGTTATCGTTATCGATAAAAAAATTAGGCTTCGGAAATCGTCGTCGATGTTTCCATCACAAAAACCATAAACATAACACAATATCCACGAATTCTGTAGCACTGAAGCTCATTATTTTTATCAACCGTTAAACTATTAATAACTGTCAAACAATAGTCGTTTCATGTCATGGCACTCTCTAATTATTAAACTGAATAATCGGACGTAATTATGTTTACATGAACTTTTTTGCTTTACGACCTCTTTCCCTTTGGCACACCTTAAGTGAAACACCTTGTATATTAAGAAATTTATTTAAAAAAAATGTATGCAAGGAATTATACTGTGTGTTTCGAGTTGAAGTATCGCTACATAATTCACAACTGGAAACCTTGATTAAAAATTGCTGAGATTGCAACTGGACACGAGTGCGATAAACACCGCCTCACTGCACAGGCGTAATAAACAATTCCCATTTTTTTTCTGCGTGTTTGTTTCTCGGTTCGGTTCGGTTTCGTGAAAAACCAATTCGTTTTATTTTATTGGGTAGAAAAGAAACAATTGTTTTCGTGAGCGTGCTATTGATTAACCGACAAGCCTAACCTAAAACCGCAATTCCATGCAAAATTCAACATTATGCACATTAAAAAAATATGATCGGAATCAGCAATCATTCTTTTTTGTTTTTATTTTATTTCATTTTTTAACGAAAAAAATGAATTTGATCTCTTTTCTGAATTTCAACTCTTTTGTGACCGATTGTCATTTGTTTGTGTTTTTCGAACTGATGTCGTTTTATATTATTTTCAATGCTGCAGTGAAGTGTACACGGAATTTGTTTTCCAAACAAAATCGATCGTTGCCTGTTTCATTTCAAACAACGAACACGTGTTCGAAACTTGCACGCTGTAAAAATGCGAACCGGGGCGCCTGTCTTTTCTCAAGAGGCTGGCTTGCCACCCCAAAGGGCTCTTTAGAAATTCTACAATCGCAGGCGCCATGCAGATGCATTATAGTTGCACAGACGTCATAAAACAAACCTACTTGCCGTTTTAGATTGGGGTTGCTTGGATTTTGTATATATTTTGTCGCGTTAAAATTGTAGATAATTGTTCCATGTGGTTAAAGATATCAAATTACATTGCAAGTTGAAACCTTCGCTGGAGTCTGGTCTCTTTCAGTCGGGCAGCAGATACTTTAAAAACGTCAACTTTTACACTTGAATAGTTAAATTTATGGGGCCTGGTATAGCCCGCAGAGTTTTTACCTTTTTTGCAATAAATAATCAACCTAATTTCGTGTTTTCATTTAACGTAATTAGTTCCTTTCTTCTTACGATTTATTTACCGATCCACCAAGAAGAACGGGTTATCACGACGCAGGTCCAGATTAATAGCGATCACGAGCCGTAATTAAGTATTATCTTTCCTTTTATTCCGAAGGGTCGTTCGACTGTAAACAGAATCTAGGTCAGTAGCATAACCTTTAGGGCGGGCGCCAGTAGTCAGGTAGTCAGGTAGTAGGTATATATTTTGTCGCGTTAAAATTGTAGATAATTGTTCCATGTGGTTAAAGATATCAAATTACATTGCAAGTTGAAACCTTCGCTGGAGTCTTGTGTCTTTCAGTCAGGCAGCAGATACTTTAAAAATGTCAGCTTTTACACTTGAATAGTTAAATTTGTGGGGCCTGGTATAGCCCGCGGTGGTTGGTACAAGGAGTTTTTACCTTTTTTTTGCAATAAATAATCAATTAAACCTAATTTCGTGTTTTCATTTAACGTAATTAGCTCCTTTGTTCTTACGATACATTTACCGATCCACCAAGAAGAACGGGTTATCACGACGCAGGTCCAGATTAATACCGATCGCGAGCCGTAATTAAGTATTATCTTTCCCTTTATTCCGAAGGGTCTTTCGACTGTAAACAGAATCTAGGTCAGTAGCATAACCTTTAGGGCGGGCGCCAGTAGTCAGGTAGTAGGTATATATTTTGTCGCGTTAAAATTGTAGATAATTGTTCCATGTGGTTAAAGATATCAAATTACATTGCAAGTTGAAACCTTCGCTGGAGTCTGGTCTCTTTCAGTCAGACGGCAGATACTTTAAAAATGTCAGCTTTTACACTTGAATAGTTAAATTTATGGGGCCTGGTATAGCCCGCGGTGGCTGGTACAAGGAGTTTTTACCTTTTTTTTTTGCAATAAATAATCAATTAAACCTAATTTCGTGTTTTCATTTAACGTAATTAGTTCCTTTGTTCTTACGATACATTTACCGATCCACCAAGAAGAACGGGTTATCACGACGCAGGTCCAGATTAATAGCGATCACGAGCCGTAATTAAGTATGTATTATCATTCCTTTTATTCCGAAGGGTCGTTCGACTGTAAACAGAATCTAGATCGGTAGCATAACCTTTAGGGCGGCCGCCAGTAGTCAGGTAGTCAGGTAGTAGGTATATATTTTGTCGCGTTAAAATTGTATATAATTGTTCCATGTGGTTAAAGATATCAAATTACATTGCCAGTTGAAACCTTCGCTGGAGTCTGGTCTCTTTCAGTCGGGCAGCAGATACTTTAAAAATGTCAGCTTTTACACTTGAATAGTTAAATTTATGGGGCCTGGTATAGCTTGCAGTGGCTGGTACAAGGAGCTTTTACCTTTTTTTGCAATAAATAATCAATTAAACCTAATTTCGTGTTCTCATTTAACGTAATTAGCTCCTTTGTTCTTACGATACATTTACCGATCCACCAAGAAGAACGGGTTATCACGACGCAGGTCCAGATTAATAGCGATCACGAGCCGTAATTAAATATTATCATTTCTTTTATTCCGAAGGGTCGTTCGACTGTAAACAGAATCTAGGTCAGTAGCACAACCTTTAGGGCGGGCGCCAGTAGTCAGGTAGTCAGGTAGTAGGTATATATTTTGTCGCGTTAAAATTGTAGATAATTGTTCCATGTGGTTAAAGATATCAAATTACATTGCAAGTTGAAACCTTCGCTGGAGTCTGGTCTCTTTCAGTCAGGCAGCACATACTTTAAAAATGTCAGCTTTTACACTTGAATAGTTAAATTTATGGGGCCTGGTATAGCCCGCGGTGGCTGGTACAAGGAGTTTTTACCTTTTTTTTTGCAATAAATAATCAATTAAACCTAATTTCGTGTTTTCATTTAACGTAATTAGCTCCTTTGTTCTTACGATTTATTTACCGATCCACCAAGAAGAACGGGTTATCACGACGCAGGTCCAGATTAATAGCGATCACGAACCGTAATTAAGTATTATCCTTCATTTTATTCCGAAGGGTCGTTCGACTGTAAACAGAATCTAGGTCAGTAGCATAACCTTTAGGGCGGGCGCCAGTAGTCAGGTAGTCAGGTAGTAGGTATATATTTTGTCGCGTTAAAATTGTAGATAATTGTTCCATGTGGTTAAAGATGTCAAATTACATTGCCAGTTGAAACCTTCGCTGGAGTCTGGTCTCTTTCAGTCAGGCAGCAGATACTTTAAAAATGTCAGCTTTTACACTTGAATAGTTAACTTTATGGGGCCTGGTATAGCCCGCGGTGGCTGGTACAAGGAGTTTTTACCTTTTTTTCTTGCAATAAATAATCAATTAAATCTAATTTCGTGTTTTCATTTAACGCAATTAGCTCCTTTGTTCTTACGATACATTTACCGATCCACCAAGAAGAACGGGTTATCACGACGCAAGTCCAGATTAATAGCGATCACGAGCCGTAATTAAGTATTATCTTTCCCTTTATTCCGAAAGGACGTTCGACTGTAAACAGAATCTAGGTCAGTAGCATAACCTTTAGGGCGGCCGCCAGTAGTCAGGTAGTCAGGTAGTAGGCAGAGGATTCGTAGAACAGACCGTAGTACTAATCAGCTGTGTGACTTTTCGGAATTCCTCCGGGGTATATGGTCGGGCCAGTTATTTCTTTTGGCAATAAATTTGTTTGGACATTGTTTTATTAGGTACTTACTTGTAAGTAAAAGTAAACAAACAAGGGTTTTAAGCGGGCGCGTTACAGCATTGAAATAAAGATTATTTTCATTTACATTTTCAATTTCTTACTTACCGTCTGTGGTGGAAAATCGAAAATCCGAAATGGGAGGAGTCATTTCCTCCACGGTATAATCGCAAGCTGTTTTCTATTTTTTTTTTAAATACGTCCCTATTTCCCCCCCGTTCGATCGTCATTTGTTTCGTCTTTCGGTTTAAAATTTAGTTTACATTTTCTGTTGTTTGAAAAATAAATAAATAAATAAAGTTTACGTTGCGCAAAGCTACGTTTTGCTTCAGCTCTCTTCCGAGCGATTATCATCTGTTAGTGCGTTTCGAATTGATTTCGTTTCACATCTCGCTCCAATCACTTCTTTTTTTTGTTTCCAATCACTTTCCGCTGTTGCTGCCGATGTTGGTCAGTCGTTCGTCGTTTATTTATTTTTGGTAACTAATGTATTTGTTCTTTTAATTACATTTTAAGTTACTTGTTAATATTATTTAATTCTGTTTATTCATTTTTTATTTCCACACACGGGTCCCAAACTCTGTAAGCTCGTCGGAGAAGCGCGTTAAAAGGCTAATTATTCCCGACTGCCTACTGCGACCGACTTACGGCGTTCGCCTTACAAATTGAGGAAACGCAGGAAACCCAATTCGAATATAATTTTGATTTTATTCTCTTTCTCAATAGAATTTACGTAGGAGTATTTTTGTTTCTCAGTAGATTTTACTCCAGTTGATAATGTTTTAATAGGACGAAACCGGTTGTGGTTATTATTCCTAAAAAAAAAAAAAAAGAAAACTGTCGGTATCAAACATTTATTTGGCAATGTTAGTGTCAATACCAGCAACCCCACAGACACCAGATCTCAACCGTTTTAATATTATGACGCTTTAAGAAGCTTCCACAGGAAAATTGATTTTGATTTGATCGATCGGGGAATTAATAGGAAGTGTCCCGCGCTACCTGCGCAAACGCCACGAATAATAACCACTGTTATATGCGAACTTCTAAGAACACGTGCAAGAACTAGCGTCGATTAGCAGCACACGCTCCACGCCTGAATCGCCTCCGATTTCTTTCGTTCTTAGCTGCCTCATAATTCATGGCTTTTACAAATCGCACTGCCTATTCATTATTATGATAGGTATGAAGAACGCTGTTTGAATCCGGCGCGCATAATGAGATACCATTACGATTCATTTGAATTCAAGAATAGCGGTCGTTCTACGAATTATGCTCCTCGTCCTTTTCTTTTTTTTTTAATTGCTTCAATCCACAGAATGAGAATATTGCGTCCGATTTAACTTGAAGTTAGTTTCGTTCGTTTATTTTAGGGCGCGGGCCGAAGAATTTGATTCGATTCGGCGCGGCGAGCGAGTCCTCGAACATCTCGGGGCGCGTGGAGGGCCCCTGAGGCGCTTTTTCCTCTGATACCGCAGAATTATTTAAATGAATAGGTAAAAAGAACGAACGATTGAAGTGAATTAAGCGAAGCTTTCGGTCTATCTCCATGTATACGTATAGAATCGATTGTTCTTCTTGCGGCGCGGCGCGGCGGTGTCGAACGGTTATTTATTATAATTATAAATCTGGGTCGCCACGGTGTTTCTTTATTTCGGGAAAAGCGCCTCGTTAAGAATTCACCTCATCAAGAGTTTTTTATTTATAAGAGACATTCTCCTTTTCTTAATTAAACTCGAACGCTCGCTCCACCGCTCGCCGATAATAATAATAATAATAAAAAAGTCCTCTCGGCCTCGTCCTTTAATTTGTTGCTGCTGATTGAAATTCTTTTCGAGTGTGTTTTGAGTACTGGCGTGTTTTAAGAGAACGGCGAGCGCCGGCCTTTCATTTTCGATGCGGTTACCCTAAAATTGGGCAACTTTCGAGGCACTAAATCCAGAGCGTCCGTCATCTGGCAAGCGGGGGATTTCGCAGTGCAGTTTAAAAACGAATGCACTGATAAGGTTTAATTGCGTCGTTGCATCTTGTGGGAACGTCTGTCGAACATATGCTGCGCCGCGCATTTTTATTGGTGACCCTGTTAACTGCGCTTTCGTACTTTTCTTCGAAATTTCATGAACGACGTAAAGAGCACTTCGATAGAAACGAACGCCCTTCTTCTTTAGGTTCTTTAAAATTTTCACGATTTACTAAACTGGTTTAACAATTCGGAAATATGCTCAAGTGCATTTACCATCGGGCCACGATAAGCTAAAAACTGTTAAATAATTTAATTGCCAAAACGTTAAAAAAAATTCAAGTTTAATATTACTGTTATACTTATTATTGTTGTACAATAAAATAATTCCAATTCAATTCATTCAATCGATTGAATGTTACGTTCACTTATTTCTCATTCTCGCACAATGCGAAATAAATCAATTTAGCGTCTGATTATTTATTGTTAAGGAGCAGCATGTCCGTTTACAATTTATGAACCGACCCCGAAAGCCGGTCTAGTTTAACAGGTGAGGAAGATCTCTTGCAGTTGATTGCGACTAGAAAATAACTAGACAGGCAACCTTCGAAATTGACACCGGAAGTGATTGATCGCACCTGCGTTATCACCATCAGATCCTAGATGACCTGAACTACACAGTTTAAGTTTGGCTGTTTACGCGAACGTCCGACCAACTAACGAGAAAGTGGAATCTGCACCTACATTTCATCGCACGGAATTGTGTAATAACTGTACACGCGGTAGAAACTGGAATTGTGCAAGAACATTAGTATATGTGTGTCACATTTGAAGAGTTGCCGGCAAAAAATAATAATTTTCGCCAAGCAAAACGCAAACGGAAAAAAACTGGAACGAAAACGAAAGACCTCTATTTTTCCTTTGGTTTATACGAGCGCGGCGTATTACAAAAAATAACCCTAGAAGAGAAAGAGAAACAATCAGTTTTGTTATTTTCATTTTCTCAAAACAGTGTGAATCCATATTGTAACAAGGAATTGGAACGCTGCCGACGCAAGGCCTTCGAGATTAGATTTCACAAAGCCCTCCTAGAAAAACCTTCTAAAAAAGAACCCCATAGATACTCATGGCGAAACTCATTTTGCAGAGCATTAGAGTGTCATTCTAGTCAGAGGGAAGTTTCCTCCTCAAGCAGTGTAGTGCAAACCATGTAAGTCTACTTATTATTAACTTTAATAAATGTTGTTACAGTTCATTTTTTTCATTCCTGTTCTGAATACCCCCTGTATATGCATTGCCACCGTCCAGCCTTCATTTCTGTTCCGAACACGCCCTGTATATGCGAAATTCGACGTGTCGGATTATTCCTTGGACCGCGTCGTTGTACACATTGCAGTCACTGTAGGAATACCCGTATTTCGCCGGTGTAATTTTTCTTAAACTTTCGTTTTAGCATATTTCTATTAACAGGACCTTCATTTATTTAAACAAATTCATTTTATATACGTAATCCATCCTTATTTGAGTTCAAAATCGCGTGTATGTGAGGAATTGAACGAATTATAACGAAGTTCTACTTCTGGACGCGTATTATGCGTGATCTTTGCCCTTTCAGCCGATTGGTTCCCACTGTTACTAAGAAAGTTCCCCGGAGGTAAGATTAGAAGGTGTCTCGCTTGTTTATAATCGTTCCTTGTTTGTCAAACGAGAAATGTTGCGCCATTGTCAGAACGAAACTTGCCGTCTCTTGGGTCACACTCTCTTTTCGTAAATATTTTTATTTGTGCGTGCCATTACATCGAAGGGATGTTAGTGCATTTCTACGGCTAATTGCCGACTCTGATTAGACCCAGTTGTGAGACAGGAAAAACCGCGTGTCCCGTGGTTTGTCCCAGCTTCGGTAACAGACCGAGGTAAGTTCTATACGCAGCAACTCTCGGTTTGACTTATGTGTTCGTTTTATTTCATCGCTTATAGGCTTTTATCGTGAGCTTCTAGCAAGAGCTATCGTTAATCCTAGACTTTAATCTTGGACCTATATCAAGAGTTATTTCTCGTTGGGTGCATCGCGAATTACGGCGTTGGAAGTTCCCTCCCTCGCCCCTCTACGCGGAAGCCGGCACACTACAAAGTGTCGCTGCGACATTGCCGCAAAGACACCGACAAACGAATCGGACATCAAAGGAATAAAGGTCGGAGCGTTACAATTTCTTTTCTTAGTTTTGAGCGATATTTCGCGGATTTAGTTTTCGATCCATTACTTTGATTTTGCCGCAATTAAACTTGCAACTTATTGCGTAACCGCCGGTGTAATTTAAATATGATATAAGTAGACGAGCGTTGACGCGTGCAAATAACCGGAGATTGCCTTCTTTTGTATTCTGTTGCATTAGTTACGATTTGACTTATTTTAATATAGTTTAATGCGAAGTTCGGATCCGACCAAGTTGAATATGTTGTAAACGTTTGTGTTCCCCCTATATATTATTTATTTGTGTATATTCTTTTATGATTGTTGTTTGTGACTAAGTAAATTGACGTGTTCTGGATGTAACGGGTTTTCTTAATTTTCACCTTGTCCCCCTTTCAAAAAAAATTAAGTGGCGCCTATTTTCTTATGGGTTTTGGCCTTCGCGGTTTGGATTTGAACCCTCCCGTCCCACTGTAGCTGGCTGACAACATTGGAGTAAAGTTTCGCTTCTATGTAAAACTTCTGCCTATCTACGCAGGTAGGTAGCAATGTATTGTTGTCCCTTAGTTTACTTATGTAAATTGTTTCGTAACAATATACTATAATGAATGAGAAATTTGTTTAAACGTTTTTCATGTGTGTAGTCCTCGTTGCAACGTCGCGTCGCGTCGTTCCACGAAGGAGAAAACTGTAACACACATCGTCGTTGACAAAGTGGAAGAAAACACGGTGGAACTGGAGCGGTACTAAGCTCCGCTAAATACGATAATGTTTACACGTGTAATTACCACCTGATTGATGGGTAGCTGCTAACCAGCGAGTTAAACAGGAAATGAGAAGGATCGATCATCGGCGGTGATTAGGACAGCCTGAATTAATGAAAATGTTTAGCATAAGGCCATTAATAAAAACGGGTGACGTTCGTAGAAAATATTTCGCCTCGTTAAATCGGGGCGCTTTAATTTCATTAGCAAACTTGGAAAAAACTGTTTTTTAATTTTAATTTTAGATTAAATTTAATTCGAAAATTGTGAAAGATGAATGAAAAGAACGAACGAGAATATGGGAAAGTATTTTCTTCTTGCGCTTTTGTTTTTTTTGTTTTCGGCCTGCCGCAGTCGCATTGACGACGAATTCAACGAATTGTATGATTGGCTGCCGTATTACAGGACGAGTCACAAAAACTCGCTTGCTTTAGACAGGGCTGGCCTTCTAGAAAATAAATGTTGAAGTCATAAAATTTAAACGTGTGAGTTTGAATCAGAACAAAGCGATCAAGTTAAAACAAAACTTTAATTTAGCTTCTTAAAAAGGACGTTTCTAAAGATGCATTTCGTTAGAAAGCTCATAGATGGCGCCACTAAAAATTTTAGAAAAAACTTTAAATATTTTTTATGTTTAAGTTAGTATAGTATAGTATAGTATATTTATTTGTGCAGTAGATTTACATATATATAAATACATACATATATATAAAATAATACACGTGTCAAGTCGATGTAAATATTATACAGTCAGTGATGAAAATTTGTCACTAATACAATCTACAATAGAGTAAAAACCTTTGCTGAGAAGGTAATCCGTTATTTTATCTTTAAATTCTTTAAAAGGCAAACTCTTAACCTCAGTTGGTAAAAGATTAAATAGCTTAGGAGAATAAAAATTTACTGCATCCCTACTATGAGCCAGTCTCAAGAAGTCTAATTTTATGTTTTGCACCCTCTAGTTTCATAGTTATGTTCAAAATAATTAAAATTCTGAAGGTTTTCCGGGCATATAGGAGGCATTCCGTATATATAGACATGGTAATGTAAGTAGTTTGAAATTTATAAATACTTCTTTGCAGTCACTTTTATATGGTAAATTACCTAGTATTCTGACAGCGCGACGTTGCAGAACAAAATGCGATTCATCGAGGAACAATATGGCCCCCAACACAGTAGAGCATAAGACATTACCGAAAAATCAAGAAAAATAACATGTTCTAGAGTATCGAAATTTACAACTGGTTTTAGAGTTCTTAAAAACAAAAATATTTTTACTTATTTTTTTGCAAGAGCATCCGTGTTTTTTTAAGCCAGAGAGCAGGATCCAGGCAAACTCCCAAGAATGTTTTATTTACGGGGATTGATTGATTTAAATGGTTTCGAGAAAAGATAATTGTGGCTGTCTTATTTATATTTAAAGAAAGTTTGTTTGCCTTGAACCACTCTGTAACATTCGAACGTGTATTTCTCATCGCATCATTTAAAAGCTCAATATTTGGTTCAGCTAAAAGAATGTTTGTATCATCGGCGTACTGCACAAAAACTGCACCGGTCTCCGCACAGCTCAAATCATTCACGAATAGAATGAACAAGACCGGGCCCAGTACAGATCCCTGCGGCACGCCAATGTTGATCCTACGCAGTGATGACCGCACCTGATTGCAATCAACAAACTGTTTGCGATTAGTTAAATACGATTTTAGTAGCGTAACACTGTCAGTCTTAAAATTATATGCTTTCAGTTTGTTTAATAGTAAATCGTGAGGGACACAATCGAAAGCTTTTGAGAGATCACATAGTAAAGCACCGCATTGTTTTTTGCCTTCAAAATTTTTATTTAGGAATTTTGTGAGATCTAGAATGGCATCGGTAGTATTTTTACCTTTTCGAGAAACCAAATTGAGAACTAGAAAATATTATTTCTCTCTGATGATCAACAATTTGATTTTTAGGACAATTTCATAAATTTTGCCAATAGCTGGAATTAAAGATATATCGGCCTAAAATCATTTAGGGACACCTGCCGATCCGCTCTTTGGAATGGGAACTACACGACTAATTTTTAAAATATCCGGAAAAAGTGTTGGCTCTAATAGCCTTATTTATCAGTTTAGTTAGTGGAATAATGATAATGTTTTTCACGTATTTAAGCATTTTGTGTTTGTACTATAGCAATCCATACTGTTGGTATTCTTTAAAGAGTTAAAAATGTCACGTGCTTCTATGAAACTTACTTCTCTAAATTGAAACAAGGCATTTTATTATTAGTAGTCGGCAAGAAAGATAACGGATTAATCTGTGAGTCAGGAATTTCTGCAACAATATCATTTGCAATACTAGAAAAATATGAGTTAAAAACTTCCACGCTGAAAAATGATTACATGAAATAGTGGTTTGAGGTTGCCTTTTGATTGATTATATCCCACATTGCCTTTTGTTTGTTGTGACAGAAGTACGAATAATATCATCATTTTGAGCTTTCTTGGCTTTTCAGTGAAACTCTAAAAAGCCTTTCTACAGTGTTATACATTTCTTTACATATTACATTCCCTGGATATTGTTTCTTAATATTATAAAGAAAATCTAAAATTCGCGATCTTTTTGACCTTTTTATCAGTCACTGTAATGTTTTTGTTTTATTGTTTTCTATCTTAGTTGAAATGGGAAAGGCTGATAGAACTCCACTATGTACGATGTTCAAAATTTTTCAAATTTAAAGTCAATATCGCTCAAATCATCTACAAAAGACCAATCAGTATTCTCAAGATACTTAAAAAGTACATAGACCATGTTTAGTTGTAGGTCGAAAACTTTTACCTTCTCAGCCGGTTTATTTTCTCAACAACACATCTAAAATCTATAAATATACTAGGTGATCAGCTACATGCAAATTCTTTACAAATGCGTCAAAATTGGATTTAAAAATATTAGTAAAGATATTATCTAGACAATTTTCTTCCCTGGTATTATCATGTATGACATGGAATAAGTTATATGAGTTCATTAAGTCTAACAACACGTCCCTATGATCGTTACTTATATTAAAATTTACATTAAAATCCCCATTAATTATTATGTTACAATTTTTTGATATCAATGCATCCAGTACTTCAGAACATATTTCAATAAATCTACCGAAATCTCCATTAGGAGATCTATAAAGGGTTACTATTGCAGTATTTACATTTTTTATTTGCACCGCAATAATCTCACAATCCTTCTCCGTGAACAAGGAAGTTATATCAGGTGAGTTAGTATGCTGCAAATCCTTTTTTGACTAAACTAAGCACGCCTCCGTGTCCGAAGCGGGATCTACAAAAACCGTGTGTAATGTAACCATCAAAATTTAAATTCTCTAGTTCTGTACTCGTACACCAATGCTCACTTATATTTAAAATATCTAGATTTTCGTTATGAAGTATCTCTTCAATTTGTACTATTTTATTCTTTATGCTCTGAACATTTACATGTGCGCACCTGAAGACCTTTTTGTCGCACCCTATACGTCTAGTTCTTTCACTGTTTTCACCGGAAAATTTCTTGACGGATTACGGCACAGTTTCACAACAGACGAGACTGTACTTGTATCTAAGTCCGGATGGTCTTCATGTAAGGGTGTTATATAAATTAGATTATTCTTCTCTTTGTAAGCCACGTTCTGATTGCTGGACGAGATGGTGGAGGCAATTCTTGAAAAAATTTTTGTCTTCCCCTGGAAAGTTAGGTGGAGACCAAATTTGTTGAAATCCTTCCTGACAACAATTTTATTTATGTCTTGGAAACTTATAAAGCGTAAATTAGACTTGGTAAGGTTTTTGTAGAGATACATGTTCATGTCAAATATAACACTATTTTTCTCAGGGTTTTGGTCGCATGTCCAAAAGTAAACTCGTCTTTTTAGAAAATTGATTATGTATTGTTACGGTTCGATTTCGCTTTAAAGGAATGTAAAAATTTTCGGCTTAAGTAGCAGATAAAACTCACGTCACGAACTCCAACTTCAATCACACAATCAAACGGATGTGTCACAGGTTTTAATAGGCCCTTACTTTTAAACAAGGGCACGTTGTATGGGGCAGTTTCACGTTGTACGGGGCAGTTTCACGTTGTACGGGGCAGTTTCACGTTGTACGAGGCAGTTTCACGTCATACGGAGCAGTTTCACGTTACGCGAGGCAAATTGTAGCGGGCGATAGGCAGTAAAAAGAGAAGCCGTACGAAAGTCATCTAGTTCTACTACCATCAAACACCGCGAAAGTTCGGATGTGCATGTAGGATCAAAGCCCTCCCTCGAGACTTCGATGTAAACGTCGTGATTTATGGCATCAGACGACCGGACTTAACGTCGAGCGGTGTCGTACACTTTTCATTCCTTACTTCGGTTAATCATCGATTACGCTGCATAATGAGTAGTTAAGGGGGCTTGAAAATTTTGTAATTGTATATTTCAAGTCGCGGTTCCTTAAGAGCATGTAATAATTTGCATAAAGAAAATTAATAATCGCCTCCTACTGTCAAACTGACAGGTGCTTATGACTTGTACATCACCTTCGTAAACCAAATAGGATATCCTTGCCGGTGTTTACGTGTTACACTGGCTCTGTGAATTTTAATTTTATTTCGATTTAAAGTGATGAACGTACATTTACGTATCAGGAGTTTTTCCCATTTTTTTTTCTTTTTTCTTCAATAAATAATTAATTAAAGTTAATTGTTGAGTTTTATTCAAAGCGTCTAATTCCTTGTCCTGGAGAATTATTTTACTGCTCGTACCACCAAAAGAACCAGGTTATCACGACGTAGTTTCCTGTTCACGACGATCACGTAAGGCCTAATTAAAGGTATTATTCTTTATAGCGTGTTCTCCGGAGGGTCGTTCAACTGTAAACAGAAAATTTAGGGCAGTAGATTAACTCGTAGACGGCCGCAGTAGACACAATAGCAGGTAGCAGTCTGACCGTAGTGTAGATAATCTTACCGACCAGCGGTGCGACCTTTCGGAAGCCACGAGACAGTTATTTAAATTGGCCATAAATCTCAAGTGGGGTTTGTTTATATTTAAATCCGACTAACGTCTAATTCCAATAATATATTGTAAATAATTATTCGTACAGTTTCATTATTTGTTTACTTGTAAGTAAATTCAATAAGCAAGTCTAATTGGGGGGGCGCGTCGCAAGTTCAACAGTACGATAGGACAACACGAGCGAAAAAATTGGCAGTCGTTGTTGGAATCATCAGAAATTAAAAATAGCAATTTTACACACAGGTGTGAGCGTACTAAGAAAAAAACAAACGGAGCAGAGAAATTGCACACCCTCTACCGGTTACGGGTGATGTCATTTTATGCCTCTTAGAGACGCCAGATAGATTAAGTATATAGATAATGTGATGTGTTTAAATCTCGTCGTGATTTTTCCACAGTTCGGTGTCTTGTTAAATAAATTTTCTCCTTAGTTTCATTTATATTCGGTAGGAAACAAAAGTTTTTCTGCGAATGTTTTTTTGTTTTGTTTGGTTCTAATAAATTTAGGTAAGTCGTAAACGAAACGTCCTCGAAACTGAAATTGAAGTGTCCCAAATTTTGGATTATTGAAGTCAGATTCAACGATCCATAAGCGGAAACCCAACAAAAAACCGAAAACTAACAAGAGCTTTAAATGTACAGAATATCGTTTCTTCTCTCCTCGAATTACTTTTTCTCACTCTCGCATTGGTTACCTAGAGGAGAAAAGTGCCTCGAGGAGTCCTCATTAAATTAATTACATATTGATTGTCACGCTAAGGTCCTTCACCATGTCGCGCTAAGCCTCCACTATGTCGCGACGGTGTGTCCTTAGCCTTTGGGTTGATTGGGGTGCGTAGGTTTATCAGAGGGTAGAGCTTTAAAGACAATGATTTACAAAATTAATACCTCTTTATTTACGTAAATGATTAATTTGGTTGAGGGTGGTTTGTCCGTGAAACTTGGGGTGCGGTCCTGGGTCGTTCGCGGCGACTGGGGTTGTTGATTCGACTAATGCCCGATTTCTTCATCGCCTTATCTTGAGGTTAAATTTATCTATCAGTTAGAATGTGACACATAGTATGTGAACGGCCAACTGTACGTCACATTCCAACTGTTAGATAAATTAACCTTGGGTTAAACATGGTGAAGAAATCGGCCATAAGACGGAGCAGCGGGCGACGTTTCCTTAGCCGGGAAGACTGCCGAAGTTCAAGGCCGGTCCGCGACTTGCGTGGTTGGTCTCAATGTTCCTTGGCTGGAGCACGACACGTCCTTGCTCAGCCTACGGGGTGATCGGGTAGCTGGCGGGGGAGATGGTCCTCGTACTTCTTTAGGACGAACGGCAATGTTGTCGGCGGCAGTGACAGATGATGGGGGCTGCAGCAATGCTGATGCTGGGGTGGCGACGACGATGAAGCGGGCGGCGGCGTCGGCGTTGTTGAGCGTTGGCGGCGGCAATGTTGGGCGTCCCCTCCTTGGTTGGCACTAGTGCCCCCTGAGTCGGTCCGGTGGAAAACGACTGCCTTCCTAATTTTGGCCCGCACTTTAAATACACGTTTTTTACCTAGTCGCGCGTTACATTTTTTCATCACCTGCTTCGTGTCCGTTTGCGTCATTCGTATACGCGCGTATAAGCACAGTCTACACACAGTCTGTTCACTTGGCGTCGGTACCTTTGATCTTTGTGTCTTCAATGCAACCACTGCCCATTCTTCTGTGCGTTGATTCTTACGTGGCGCAAACAATTTAAATTTGAAATCTTGCAGTGTCTGCAATTGCCCGAACGTGCCCGAACCAAGCCGGTAAACCAAAGTACGAATAGAAACAGCGAGACTACTGTGCATTTTTCCCCGAGTTTCCAAGAATTTTGTACGCGAAACTAGCGCCAGTGACAAGACTGTATGTAGACTGTGGTATAAGCACGTGGCCCCGTTTGAAATAAATTCCGCTGATGTCTTATTATGAAATATGAACATTTACGTATCAGTTACCTCCTTATTGTGTTTACATTTCAACACGGTCGTAAGCTGCCCTCAATTACACAAGTCCGCGTTCAAATACTTTTTATGATTTTTATCCGCGGAACATAGAAAATTCCCCCTCGTAACAATATTTTGAAAATTTAGGATTTTTAATCTGCCTTCTTTGATCATTTATTTTCAATTCTGTCCGGTCGTTACAATGGTAGGAGTGTGGGGCCCGGGTTCTTTGCACCCGGTGCACCCCCCTTGTGGCCGGCCCTGGCTTTAGGTGCCGTGGTGTCTAATTTTTAAATGAAAAGTTTACTTCAGCGAAAATAAATTGTTGTTGTAAATGAATTGTTTCTTTCTCTCCCTTTCTAATGTTTCCTTTTATTGTAGAGTTTGACCTGTAAGCTATGATTAACTCCGAAAGTTTTGATGCCCCGGTGGAAAATCGAAAATCCGAAACGGAAGGAGTGATTTCCATCACGGTCTAATCTTAGAAAAAATTAAACAAATGAAAATAATTTGACGTAAATGAATAGGAATGTTTCCCAACTAAAGAAACTTGCCTTTCAATATGGAATTTGAGTTACAGCGGGCAAAGGTGATTGGTCGGCGGCAATTTAATTTGTCATCGGGGTGACATTACTTCAGATTTCGATTGTACATGCGCGTATGAATTGTGCGACGTCGATAAGCTCGGTTTCTTGAAGAAATTACGAAATTCACTTCGCAAACGCCCAATTGAAATAAAATTATTAGCATAATCGATGGATGTCATTAAACGCACGCGTGCCCTCGTTTGCAACATTTCGACCGAAAGTCTTTGCGTGTTTCCATCGTGTAGTATGATGGACGTCATTACCTTGAACGGCTCGGCTACTAACTACAAACAAGCATAAACCCGTCATTAATTTAATTGCGCGCGCGCCGCAAAAATTTTTAAATCTAGAAAGCTCTCGAAAGCTCGCGAAGTAAAAACAAACATTTCTTTACGAATTCGCTTTGAATGCTACGAATTTGTTTGTATTGCGCAAAAAATACCCACACCCCCGACGCGACGAACAAGACGTTTGTTATTCCTCCACGGTTTTCGAAGTCTTGCACTAGAACTAGAAAAAGGGGGCAGCACGTCACGCTCATTAGAGGCACGCAACCGTCACTTACGTCCAATTTAGAGCGAATTATTTATTTTGATGATCACCTTTCACAAAGACAGTGCGTTATTATTAACATAATCACCGTGATTATTTACTTTTGCTTCGTGGTTTCTCACGTAAATGAAACGCATATGTGTGTGTGTGTATATGTATGGGAATAACGAATACGAATGCGTAGGGAAAGAATTTTTAATTATTATTATGGTATTATGTTAATCGAACGTGTTGCCTTTCGGAGGTAATTAACGATCGTTAAGAGTTGGCTTATAAAATTTATGATCGCCTTAATTAACTTCTGGAACAATTAAACCAACACCTCCCAAGGGAGTCCCTGAAAAACAGGTATTTGCTACTGATCTACTTGCAAATTGATCGCTGAAGGCGGCATTTGTACTTCTCTAAACCATCTGATTAATTCATTAATTAACTCCATTAATTAAGTACACTGTGGTCCCACTGAGACACTTTGTGCGTTGATTTATTAAACAGAACAAGTCTTTGAGTACGATCAGAAGTGACGAACACTGTAGAATTTTTAATTATTATTATGGTATTATGTTAATCGAATGTGTTGCCTTTCGGAGGTAATTAACGATCGTTAAGAGTTGGCTTATGAAATTTAATTAACTTCTGGGACAATCAGCAAATCGTTACAGATTAGGAAAATACAAAACACAAAATACAACAACGCAATGAGTTAGAAAAAAAAACGACCGACGGAGATCTTAACGAGTTTCCATTGAACCGACCACAAAACGAGGATGTTGCAACTATCTGCGAAGAATGCACGGACGAGCCTGACGAGGCGAAGAAGGAATGCCCGCGGGCTGTTTTTATTTCTAATGCTCTCGATTGTGCACCGCCCTGTGTGTGTGAAATCAATCTACCTGCAAGACGACAACATTGTGTTTACTGTCAAAAATTATATGACGATATTTCATTTATAAATGAATATCTAAGAGTCCTGAGAAGGAATGACAGCTGTCAAATTATTTAGCTTTTATGAAGTAATCAAAGCTTGCCGCCCGTAGCCACATTTATTGTATTGATACTTAATGTTTAATATTTATATTATAATTATTAATATTTAATGAGTATTTACATTGTTGAGTCATGAGTTTTGAGGAAATTTTTCGATTATGACACCTGTCAAATTAATTAGGCGCTATTAATTAACTAATCATAATTTTGTTTTCCATCCATCGTTATACATATTTCATATCCAATTGAAACTTAATGCGTATTTACATGGCATCCTCATGTTCGGTTGAATTCTGAGCAAACTGAAACGGTCGCGAATCTGTTTATAAAACAAAAAGCATGTTCTTGTTGTAATTTTAATTTTAAAATAACAAATAAGCGGAATCAATATCGCCAGGGCCTCGGCAGTCCTTACGACGGTTTGTCAATAGGCAATATAACAGGGGTGGGTCATAAATTCTTGTAACACTGTGGGACTTTAAAATTTTTCTTGAGTTGAATATCATATAAATCTGTCATACGAGTTTCTAAGGGTCATCTGGTGTTCTTTAGAAATTGTACAATTTGACACGTTTAAATTTCTGTAAAAGAATACTGCTATTGAAAACTAAACTATCGCCGGGGCGTAACGGGAAATAACATGCTGATTTTGAATTGCCTCTAAACAAAAAGCTGCAGGCGCCAAGTGTCCTCAGTAAACGGAAAACATAAAGATGTCAATAGGGTACTTGTAGTTAAGAAGTTGTTGTGAACTTTGAAAAGACAGCACATGTAGGCCCCAGGGTGGTCGCTAAAAGCCTAGGGAAAAACAAGACATTCCAGGAATCGGAGGGCGTTTATCCTTCTGAACGCAAAACGCAGCTCTATTGGTCAAGGGGTGTTTGAATTTAGTTTTCTAATAGGAGGAAGGGGAATTAATTTTGTTCAGCCGAAAAATGAAAATTAAAATTACGGACAGATAGCTCCGAGCTTTTAAAACGATCAGTCGTATTATTTGGTCTTGGCGAATTGCTTTGTACTTGTTTCTCTGATTTAGTTTTCACAGTAGAGTTAAATCATTTTATATCGGTACGCCTAAAATTCTAGTGTTTGAGAGGCAATTAAATAAAAACTAAACAAGTCGGTGTCGCGCACGGTAAATAAATCGCGAGTGTATTTAACTGAGTGCAGTGAGTGTATTGGATTGTAATTTCGCGGACGCGGAGTTAGGTAATCTGACTTAATTTGTATTTTGTTCATTACATACTTGGTGGTATAAATTGATTAAAAATCATTTTAATTCCCTCAGCCATTGGTGGTCATATAATCTGTAAACTTCAGTACTTGCTTGGCTTGTGCCATGGTTTTTTACTAAAGTATTTTCATTTGCATTCTAACCGAGCTTAAGGGTAAATAAGTTGCACCCACATCAGTGGAGTTAGCTGACCATTGTTGTATGAATTATTAGACTAGTTTGCTTGGCGTTCTGTAAGTAAATCGACCAGAGGCAGTCCAACGACACCTTCAAGCTATAGTGCGATCCATATACAGTGTACTCTTGTAAAATTAGTTAATCCCTTTGGCGATTTTCTCTGTCAAGTTGGAAACACTCAAGCAAGGGGTTTTCGATTTGCGCAGTGAAGTCGACTGTTTTGTACCACTGGTCTAAGGCAAGTCTAGATCTGCCGCTAAAATCAAGTGTGACCAGCACAAGTTAATTCCCGAAATCAAGGCCAATTAGTTGCCGTTACGAGTCTCGTAAAATTACGAGGCCAAACAATTCTGAATCACATTCATAGCCATCTTCTTAACCGAGCTTCTCTCACACCCTGTGTGTGGACCGAAGTGTAGTCCTTGTCAAGAGATTTTCGGGTTAATTAGAAGTAATTCGCTGAGAGACCGAAAGATCGTAACTACCCATAGTAGAGTATCAAATAAAACGGTCAATTCTTGCCATTGCGTATAGGGTTATACAATCGTCGAAAACAACGCAATCAGAGGTTAACAAATGAAATGAGAGTCACTGCACCTCCACCTCTTGGCGATAGACGCGGTTGAGAATCTCCCCCTTCGCCGCGTTATTAGGTTAGGAACAAATCGGGTCCGGTGCCTACACAGTAGGGCCATTTCCCTTGAAAAACCCAGCGATTACTATTAATCCTCTCGCAAATTGATCGCCTGGGCGACATTTTGTATCACGTACTTCCCCAAATATCTGATTAATTAATTAATTACGATCATTAAGTAAGTACACTGTAGGCACACGGCCACACTGTACGCTGGTTGATCACACAGAGCGTCTTTGAGTACTACTGAAAGTGGTAAACACGAGTACCAAGACCAATCTAATTTTAAAACCAACTTAATTGTTAATGTAATTTGAATAACAAGGTCCACAACCATTGTTTGGGACAAGCATAAAACCACCACCTGTGTAATTGAAAACAGTTAGTTCGTCACGAGATTCGAACGAGAAAGCCATTAAACGAATTCTACTGTATTTCTTACAAAATCGTAATTTTTTCTTGTGTTCCTCTGTATTAAATTTTTAAACGACAAGGTTTTTCCGCTCATTTTTCTAGACTGCAGTGCGGCTAGAAATCGGAGTTTTTTACCTTGCTTTGCAATAAATAATTAATTAAATATAAGTCCGTATTTTGTTTACACGTAACCAATTCCGCATCTCAAAGTCATTATCGTCTCGCCAGGATCCGGATCAGGGTGCTCAGACACAAGTAGAGTCCTTCACTAATTGTCGATCACGAGGCAATAATTATTGGAAGTTGTTTTGAAATATTGAAAGGGATACATCGGGGTATTTCTGAGAATAGGCAGAGCGTAGTAGTATTGTAGAGCAATAGGATTTTGGCAGGTAGAGGCGCAGTCTAGACGTTAGGGCATGAGAGGCAATAAACCTGACCCTTTCAGAAATTCGGACCGATCCGTACCCCTTCCGGGAATTACGCGTGAAATTCTTGCAGACAGCCAATTTCCAGTTACCAGTCAATTAATTCGTCCATAAATTAAATTTGTTTATTTCTTTGGACATTTTTATTACTATTTAGTTGTCTGCAAAAGACAACAAACAAGCGTAGCACATCGGCGTGTTACAAAACTGACAACTGTCAAATTAATTAGGCTTTACGAATTAATTAAATTCGTCTTGCGCAGCCAAATTCGTTGATATTTCAATTAATTGGAGACGATTATTAACGACTGTTTACGTGTACGGCCAAGTTCTGACAACTGTCAAATTCATTAGGGCTTTACGAACTTATTGGAATTTTGTTTTCTCGGTATGGTATTCAATTTCGAAATGAATTGTGAATTGCAACGTCCGAGTTCCGAGGTTTTTTGACATCTGTCAAATTAATTGGACTTTATTGGCTAGCTCTATTATCGATCCGTTTTTGACAACTGTCAATTTAATTAATTAGGCTTTATGAACTGATCACAGTTTTGTTTCTTTTCTATTGCCATGTTTGCGATATTTCATTTTGAAACGAAACGAATATGTATTTACGTTGTCCGTTCGAGCTATGATGAAATTTTCCAACTTTCGACAACTGTCAAATTAATCGGGCTCTCTGATCTACGTAATTATAATTTTGTTTTCCGCGCCACTTTCATTGTTTGTTTAATTTCGAAATGAAAGTTTATATTACACGATCACGTACGGGCCCAGTTTTGAAGAAAATTTCCAATTTTTCGCGACTGTCAAACTAATCAATAATGGTGTATAATTTTCTTTTCCCTTGCTTCCACCTTTGTAATATTTCACATCAAAATGACTATTTAATGAGTTTTTAACTGGCATGGCCATGTTTGCCTAAATTCCGAATGGAATTCTCCATTTCTTGACAGCTGTCAAATTAATTAGGCTTTACGAACTGGTTATAATTTTGTTTTCTATGGCTAGCTTTATGATATTTTCTTTCAAATTGAATACTTACTTGGTATTTGCTTCGCACGACCTTATCTTGCTGACTTCTGATGTAACTTCCCATTCTTTGACAGCTGTCAAATTCATTAGGCTTTAAAAAATTTTCTTACGGTCATCTTTATGGTAGTTTCTTTCAAATTGAATATTTATTGGGTATTTACTTTGCACGACCTTATCTGCCCGAGTTCTGAATCAAACTTGACAACTGTCAAACTAATTAGGCTTTACGAACTGGTCATAATTTTATTTTCCGCGGCCACGTTTATGACGCTTCCTTTAAAATTGAATATTTATTGGGTGGTTACATTACGCGACCTTATTTGTCCAAGTTCTGATGTAATATTCCATTTTTTGACAGCTGTCAAATTAATTAGGCTTTACGAACTAGTCATAATTTTGTTTACCACGGCCATTTCTATGACGTTTTCTTTCAAATTGAATATTTATTGGGTACTTACATTATGCGACCTTATTTGCCTGAGTTCTGATGTAATCTTGACAACTGTCAAATTAATTAGGCTTGATGAACTAATCAAAACTTCGTCTTCCGATGCCATATTTCTTGATGCTTCACATATTCAATGAGTATTTACTTCGCACGATCATGTTTGGATGAATTCCGAGATAATTGACAACTGTCAAATTAATTAGGCTTTGTGAATTTCTTCAAATTTGTCTTCCGCAGCCGTACTCAATGATATTTCAATTCGAGATGAATATTCAATGAGTGTTCCCAGGTATGGCCGAGTTCTGAGGATTTTTCGACAACTGTCAAATTCATTAGGGCTTCGTGAACTAATTACAATTTTGTTTTTTATAGACGTCTTCGTGGTATGTAATTTCGGAAGTAATATTTAAAGAATATTTTCGCTGCACAAGTATTATGTCCGAGTTCTGAGGTTTTTTGACATCTGTCAAATTAATTGGACTTAATTAACTCTTAACATCTTTACGACATTTAATACCAGAATGAGAATTTACGTTAAACAATCACGTTTAGCTAAGTTTTGAGGATTTGTCCGTGCTTTCGACAACTGTCAAATTAATTAGGCTTCATGAACTAATAAAAACTTCGTCTTCCGTAGTCGTATTTGTTGATACTTCAAATATTAAATGAGTATTTACATTGTAAAGTCACGTATGGCCGAGTTCCCGTTTGTGACATCTGTCAAATTATTTAGGCGTTATTAATTAACTGCGTAATCCGCCTTTACATTTCACTTCCAAATGAGGTTCAACGAGTATTTACGTTGCACGTTCATGTTCGGTCGAATTCTGAGAGAATTGACAACTGTCAAATTAATTAGGCTTCATGAATTTCTTCGAATTTGTCTTGCGTAGACGTATTCAATGATATTTCAATTTAAGATGAGTATTTAATGAGTGTTTACACGTATGGCCGAGCTCTGAGGAAATTTTTCATTTTTTCGACAACTGTCAAATTCATTAGGGCTTTATGAGACTAATTATAATTTTGTTTTTCTTATAGACGTTTTCGTGATATTTAATTTAGAAATGAATATTTAAAGAATATTTACATTGCACAAGTATTATGTCCGAGTTCTCAGGTTTTTTGACACCTGTCAAATTAATTGGACTAATTTTGTTTTCCGTGACCATCTTTACGACATTTCGTGTCAGGATGAGTATTCACGTTATACAATCATGTTTAACTGAGTTTTGAGGAATTCGTCCGTATTTGACAGCTGTCAATTTAATTGGGCTTTATGAATTGAGCGTAGTTTTGTTCTCTACGGTCATGTTTGTGTCATTTCATTTTGTGACGAATATTTACGTTGCCCGTTTTCGAGTTCTGGTGAAATTTTCCGACTTTCGACAGCTGTCAAACTAATCGGGCTCTACGAATTAATCATAGCTTCGTTCTCCGCAGTCACTTTTATCGTATTTAATTTCAAAATGAATCACAATGACCTGCGGCCGAGTTCTGAAGAAATTTTTCAAATTTTTTACAACTGTCAAATTAACCAGTCACAATTTTCTTTTCCTTTCTTACCACCTTTATAATAGCTCACGTCAAGATGAATATTTAATGAGTTTTTAACTTGCACGACCGTGTTTGTCCGAGTTCTGTATGACATTTTCCATTTGCTGCCAACTGTCAAATTAATTGGGGTTTAGGAACCAGGCATAATTTTGTCTTCCACGGCCATCTTTGTAATATTTCGATACAAATTGAAAATTTATTGGGTATTTACATTGCACGACCTTACCAGCATGAGTTCCGCTGTAATTTTAAACAACAAATATTTCAAATTTTCCGCTATTAATTTTTTTTTATTTGTTTACATTAGTCGTTAAAACAATTTCAAAACACATCTACAATATTGAAGACCCCTTTAGAATCAAATCATCTGGTGTTTTCTTTCTTTTTCTATTTAATAGTTGTCACCCAAGTTTAAATTAAATCTACTTGTCTCTACTTACCACGGTTCCAGGTGACAAGTCTGCCGATACTTAGATTAGCTGTGCCCCTGCTAGCTACAGTGGAAATGGGGGCAGGTTATCTTACGGTGGTAAACTTATAAAGGGCGTCAGAAGACAATTTACAAACAACTAATCGTAATTCGACTGGTCGACGTCTCCAATCGACCAGGTCGTGCAGAAAATGAAACTCTACTAAATAGAGACGAAACTATTACCCACTGTGTGTATGAAAGTAGAAATTAAAATCGTAATTAAAGTTAACACAATTTATTACACAAATAAAAGCAAAAAACACTACACTGTTACGAAACAATTACAATTGGCTGCTCATTTTAGGCTTAAATTAAATAACGTAAGCGCAGCGCAATCCGTGCTTCGGAATTCGTACTCGCGGTTTATTTCTCACGAGCTAGGCGTAAAATTTAACCACCGATCGGTCCGTAAAATGTCAGTTTAAATTGAAGACCTAACCTTGAATCTGCGGGCCCTGGCGTACGTCAAAGTCAGCGGTGCCAATCGAAGTGCGGAGGCCGATGGGGAATTGTAACGCCCCCTATCAACCGCAGGAAGCGTCGACGAACTGGTCTGAACTGGACCTGCTCAGATCGTCAAGATGGCTGAGTAGGTTTTCTCGATCGGATCTCGATACGACTATGGGCAGGAGCGCCCCCGGAGAACTAGGCCAAAAGATCTGGTCTAATAGCCTGCGCTGAAACTTGCGCCCAAATAGGGAAAGCCAAGTAGAAAAAGCCTACATAGAAGAAATGATATGCGTTAGCGGCCATTTTGGTCGGTCCATATGCGTCGTTATATGTTACCTGGAGCCTCAGGCTTGGTACGGAGATTAAAACTACCTCCAATCGTTGTTCGGCAGTGTCGAATGATTTTCCAGCAAAGCTGCGATTGATTTCTTCTCCAAATGAGCAAGGAATCCGTTAATTTTATCACACGCGAAAAAACACGTCCTTACGGCGCGGCACAATGCTCGTACAACAAGAGAGAGCGACCAGGCTGCAAAATGAAGCAGGCCGCTTCGACGCGTAGGAATTACCGACGACAACCAATGGCAGGTGGCCTGAGAGTCACATGGGGCCTTCATAACCTATGAGAACTCAACGATCACAGTACGTAGCGATGTAAAGAAGGGGCATCAGGGTTGCCACGGTGCGAAAACGAAATTACTAGGCGGTAAATCGCCGCTACATTTTAGCGCCAAATTTAAATGTAACACAGTAATAAAAAAGGGTTTCCAAATTTTCCTCTTTTAAAAATTTGGTGGCGCCTATTTAAAAACATCTTAATTACTATATTGTGTGATTCTAATCATCTACAAGATTTAATACGCTTTGATTATTTAATTATTTGTGATGAGAAACAATTGACCCACGACGTGCTCACGAACTAACCCTGAAAGCCGTCCGCACCAAGTATGCCCAAACTTGCCTTTCGTTAGACAAAAAGCGTCATAAGTTCTGATGAAATTCTCGGTTTTTTTTTGACAACTGTCAAATTAATTAGGCTTTGTAAACTAGTCTTCCACAGACATCTTTATGATATTTCCTTTCAAATTGAATATTTATTAGATATTTACATTGCACGACCTTATCTGCGTGGGTTCTGATGAAATTTTCCGTTTCTTTTGACAACTGTCAAACTAATTAGGCTTTATGAACTAGTCTTCCACAGCCATCTTTATGATATTTTGTTTCGAATTGAATATTTATTGGGGTACTTACATTGCACGACCTTATCTGCGTGGGTTCTGATGACATTTTCCGTTTCTTTTGACAACTGTCAAACTAATTAGGTGGACCAGTCATAATTTTGTTTCGCGCGCCACTTTTATGCAATTTTCTTTCAAAATGAAATATATCGAGTATTTACGTTCGAATGAGAGGCAGAGCGCGCGAGAGAGAGAAAAAATACTGGTTAAAGTAACCGCTTCATGCTTCATGCTTAACGCATTTTATCTAATTTGCATTAATTACATGTATGATTAAAACGACTTAGATACGCACACTCTGTTAATAGAAAATACGTGTAAATAAAATCTATTTTCTTTTTAATTCCATATTACTATTTCGTTTACAGTTGTAACAAAAACTTAATAAACTCCGGTGGTAATTACGTACACCTTTAGCCCCCCCGAAACAAAATAAATTACTGGGAACGATCGCAGTGAACGTACGCAGACGGCTATCTGGTTTTATAATTTATAATCACCAAGAAGAGAGTTTTTGTATGAATTTATTTATTTATTTATTTACCTTTCTCTTCTTTAAACCTCTTCCGTATCTTTTTAAACAACCGCGTGATTTTTTTAAACATATTTTCGATAGTGCAGTGCAATGCTGATTCGCACCCTGTATAACATATACAGCTCGGTCTTCTGTGGGGTTGTGCTACCTACCTGCGTAGATAGGCAGAAGTTTTACATTGGAGCGAAACTTTACTCCAATGTTGCCAGCCAGCACAGTGGGACGGGGGGTTCTCTAACCAAAACGCGAAGGCCAAACCAAAAACAGGCGCCACTTAATTTTTTTGTAAAAGGAAACGCGTGAAAAATTAAGAAAACACGTTACGTCCAAAACATGAACACTTTTATTAATAGAAACACAAAACAAATAAAACAAATTCAACGCAAGTCGAACGATCTAAGTACACAACAAGGCCATAAACATAATACGTTATTACCTAACTTTTCGGATCCGAAATCAGAAATCACTACACAGCTATATTAAAATAATTCAAATCGTAACTAATGCAACAGAATACAAAAGAATGCAATCTCCGGTTATTTGCAGGCGTCAACGCTCGTCTGCTTATATCATATTTAAATTACACCGGCAGTTACGCAATAAGTTGCAAGTTTTATTGCGGCAAAATCAAAGTAATGGATCGAAAATAAAATCCGCGAAATATCGCTCAAAACTAAGAAAAGAAATTATAACACTCCGACCTTTATTCCTTTGATGTCCGATTCGTTTGTCGGTGTCTTTGCGGCAATGCCGCAGCGGCACTTTGTAGTGTGCCGGCTTCCCCGTAGAGGGGCGAGGGAGGGATCTTCCAACACCGTAATTCGCGATGCACCCAACGAGAAATACCTCTTGATATAGGTCCCAGATTAAAGTCTAGGATTAATGATAGCTTTTGCTAGAAGCTCACGATAAAAGCCTATAAGCAATGAAATGAAACGAACACATAAGTCAAACCGAGAGTTGCTGCGTATAGAACTTACCTCGGTCTGTTACCGAAGCTGGGACAAACCACGGGGCACGCGGTTTTTCCTGTCTCACAACTGGGTCTAATCAGAGTCGGCAATTAGCCGTAGAAATGCACTAACATCCCTTCGATGTAATGGCACGCACAAATAAAAATATTTACGAAAAGAGAGTGTGACCCAAGAGACGGCAAGTTTCGTTCTGACAATGGCACAACATTTCTCGTTTGACAAACAAGGAACGATTATAAACAAGCGAGACACCTTCTAATCTTACCTCCGGGGAACTTTCTTAGTAACAGTGGGAACCAATCGGCTGAAAGGGCAAAGATCACGCATAATACGCGTCCAGAAGTAGAACTTCGTTATAATTCGTTCAATTCCTCACATACACGCGATTTTGAACTCAAATAAGGATGGATTACGTATATAAAATGAATTTGTTTAAATAAATGAAGGTCCTGTTAATAGAAATATGCTAAAACGAAAGTTTAAGAAAAATTACGCCGGCGAAATACGGGTATTCCTATACTGACTGCAATGTGTACAACGACGCGGTCCAAGGAATAATCGGACACGTCGAATTTCGCATATACAGGGCGTGTTCGGAACAGAAATGAAGGCTGGACGGTGGCAATGCATATACAGGAGGTATTCAGAACAGGAATGAAAAAAAATGAACTGTAACAGTTGCTTCCAATCGCAAGCCAAAAAGCGTTTAAAATTGGCACTTCCGGTTTTACTGTGCAAAGAAAAGAGTTCGTTCCGGTTGTACGCGACGTAATAATATCGAACGAGTTCCAAATAATGGAAGAGTTAAACCCAGAGTGCGTAACAACCTAACCGACCGACTCTCCGCGTAATCGTTGTTGCGAAGTCGACGGGCAGATGATGGTTTTGGTTTAAACTTTCAAAGCAAATCAACAGTGCGTGATGTCACATTTGTTTAAAAAAATTTTAACTTACGGTTTTATATGATTAACGATGTTTCATCCCAGCTGATTTAATTAAAAAAAAAAAAGACAACCGAACGATTATTATGATATTCAATACCAAAAGCTCACCTTAAGCTTTTCACAGTTCGACTGTAGTAACTAATTAAATAAAAATGAATCTTCGAGAAGTTGAACCGTGTGAAAAAAAACAATTGTCTGTAATGGGCTAACGCCGACAAAGATCTTCCAAATTTCCGCCGCCTCTAATGGATTTATTCTTGCCCGTCCTTAATGACAGTCCACCTGGAAAGAGCTCGGGCGCTAATTAATTATAACGTTTTCGATCGTGATTTATAATAATTTGTTTGCCATGAAAGCTCCGTGCGCTGCGAGAGTTTTTGCTCGCGCGTTCGGGACAACTTTCATTTGCGGTTCGGCTTCGAAATTTCGTTACCGTTACGAGCGACGACGGACGCTCTCGCTTCCTAGGCCAATTTTAATGGATCGTCCGAAAATTATCAGAACGTGTCAATAGTCGCTGTTATGTTTCTTTTATGACACGGTCACTTCAATGCTCCTCCTACGAAATTAACATTTTAGAACTATTTTTAGAAGTGACAAGGGGGTGTGGGGAAATGATAATAAATAATAATAGTTTATAGTTTATAATTGCCAAACGCTAATCTGCGAAGGCCAAACTCGAACCGCCCCGAAAGCACGTCTGCACCGTGTTGAATCTGGGGCGTTAATGACACATTTTTGGCATTGTTGCTTAAGACAACAGCACTACCAATGAGACGATCAAAGGCTATGTGTTCCACTCATCAAAACTAGAACAAATCTTTATTGTCCATCAAGGAACGAAGAAGCAATACAGACACACATTCCCGACGAAGAAATCGCCTGGATCGATAATCAACCAGCAACCCGCCTCGTATGATTACTGCCACTGGAGATATTTGGCCCATCGTAGCTGCCAAGAACAAAAACAAACGAAGGGTAATACACCTGGAAGATAGACTACGTCGGGTTACTCGAGAAGAATCTAAAAGTGACAAGTGAGTGAGTAAAAAGACAACATAGTGTTTAAATGAATCAAAAATTAGGTCGAGTTAATTTTTAAAAAATTGCTAAGTTAGGGCATTTAAGCAATCAAGTAAACATTACGTGCCGAAAGCAACAGTTGCATACAAAGAATCGAAACTGACGTTTGCAAATGAAAAACGCGTTGAAGTCCATGCGTCGCTTCGTTACATAGCAATGGACAATCACAACCAATTTCGGGCTATAAAAGTCCGCGGGTTCAATTATTACTCTCTGGGGTCCGATTCTCGAATCGTTCGAAAAGATTCCCACGCGAAAATGACGTTAAAATGGAGCAAAGAGTTTTCGAACGTACCCTCGTATTTTAGAAATCTCGCTCGCAAATTTTCTGAACGTACCCCAACTCACGCCTCGACGAAAATATTATGTTGATTGCTTGAATCCACGCGTACACAACGCACCCTTTCGTTGAATCAGTTTTAGTAAAACGCGAGAGAAAATTTGGTAGCTACTTGACTGATTTGACGGGAAAAAAATCGTACGTTTTAAGTACGGAACTGTTTCTTCCTTTTTAAACAAACGCGTACAAGATTTGCGAACGTCCTCTAAAATTTGAATAAGTTTTCTGAATGTATTTTCACATTCACAGCTAAACTAATTTTCTGAACGTATCTCAATAAAAAGAGAAACTTATCTTTTCTGAACGCGACCTTACGCTGGACTATATTGGTGATAAAACAGCAGAAAATTTAAAACGAATTGGCTAACTTGTTGAACGCATTATTAATATCTTGAAAAAGTGGTTTTTGACGTTTGCAATTTGTGAAGAATTTGAACGCAGTCCATTGTTGAATCGAAGTGGCAATAGTTAAACTCCCGTTGCTATATTGAATCGATTTTCTGAAGCATCATTTTTGACATTTTCAGTTTTTGAACGTACTCGGATAAGCTGTCTGAACATACCCATAAAAGTACAAGCAACAAAATTTCTGAACCTGCTTTTTAATGCAGCGAACATTCTGAGGGGTCTTTTGATTTGTGGAGAATCTGAACGCACCCACATTTCCTGAGTGTACTCTAAGTATAAATGAATCTTTCCATCTCCTGATAAATTTATTTGACAAATAACTTTACGAAGCACCATGGAAACCATTCATAAAAATCAATCATTTGCCAAATAACGTTATCGTGAACTTTATTAGGAAGTGGAAAGATCGGGCCTAAGATACATTAATACGTTGAATAAATTTCTTTTGTTATTGTCGGAAACGTTTGAAATTTCAGTGTGTCAACAAAGTGAAATCAGAAATTTTCTGAACGTATTTCTATGTCGAGCAAACTCTGTCTAAACGCATTAACGTCTTAGGTAAATTTTCTGAACGTATTCTTCTCGAGTCAGATAACTTTTTTTTTAACATTGAACTCGTTGACGTTTCCAAAATTTATGATTCGTGAAGAATCTGGACGTTTTCAAACTTTCTGAACCCGCCCAATACTGATTGTGAGCAAATTTTCTGAAAACGCGTTCCCTTTTTTTGTAGAACGGTCTCACGCCGCGCGGCTTTAAAAATTTCTGAATTTGTGACTCTCCCCCCCTCCGTCGAATGCACTTTTGTATAAATTATAGTATACTTTGAATTGTTTAGGGAATATAGAATTTTTTTTGATTTGTGAAGAATCTGGACGTACTCAAACTTTCTGAACGCATCCCAATAGCGAGTTAATTTTTCGAACGCATTGTTTTCATTATGAAAAAACGTTCCCTAAGATTTGAATAAGTTCGCTGAACGTACCTTCGTTTCTGAACGAATTTTCTGAACGTAACTCGGCGGAAAAGTTCTATTTTCCTGAGCGCGACCTCAATTAATTGATCGTCATTTGTTTTCCTTTGATTTTATCAATCGAATTTCATTATTCACTTTTCTTTCTGAAATATTACAGAAAGTATAATTTGTTGTTTGTTTTGTTTAATCAACTTACTTTCTGTTATTGTTTTTTTTTTTAATCAGAAATTAGTTCTTATAAAGACGCGTTTAGAATATTCAACCGTGGGGTGTGTTCGGAAACTCCAAGGTTAGATCTGATATAAAACCTAAGACGTCTTTTTAACACGTTAATACATAATTGATTGTTTCGACGCAGTGGGCCTAATATAAGGACGCGTTCAGAAAAATCAGCGGATTTGTTAAGAAATAATTCGATTTCAAGTTGGGGTGCGTTCAGAAAATTGCCCGCACGTTCGAAGTATTGAGTGGATTTTTGAAGCAGAACGTTCAAACTTTTGCACAAGCTTCCTGAACGTTCGCTAAGATCGGAACAAGATTTCTAAGGGCCAGTTGTACAATTCGTAGACTCTCGTACTAGCAAATCGTTCGAAAATTGCGTCATTTTCGCACGGTTCGACAGTTTTTAAAGAATCAACTTCTGAGAAAGAGTCATTCTCGTCTCGGTTTGGGCTGAAGAAACAAGTTCTATAAAAAAAAAATCATTCTTTTTTGTGGTTTTCGAAGAATCAACGACTAAAACACAAAAACAACAACTCATTCGCGAAACGAACTAAATTGTACGATAAACAAAGAAGTGCTTAATTTCCTTCGGTGAAAAAAATTCTTCCCATCTCGAACTTGTTAAGTTCCTGCTGATGATTGCGTTTCTGTTGGGTTTGTGAAGGTCGACAGGGACAAGGTCAACTGTTGATGAGAGTTATTTTAAAACACCAAAGACACAACGTATTCCTACTGCAAGAAATCGGCAATTTCGTAAATCGTTAAGCTCAATACGTAAATTAAATTCGATGCGACGTCGCCTGCGCGACTGTTACAGTTCATTTTTTTCATTCCTGTTCTGAATACCCCCTGTATATGCATTGCCACCGTCCAGTCTTCATTTCTGTTCCGAACACGCCCTGTATATGCGAAATTCGACGTGTCGGATGATTCCTTGGACCGCGTCGTTGTACACATTGCAGTCAGTGTAGGAATACCCGCATTTCGCCGGCGTAATTTTTCTTAAACTTTCGTTTTAGCATATTTCTATTAACAGGACCTTCATTTAGTTAAACAAATTCATTTTATATACGTAATCCATCCTTATTTGAGTTCAAAATCACGTGTATGTGAGGAATTGAACGAATTATAGCGAAGTTCTACTTCTGGACGCGTATTATGCGTGATCTTTGCCCTTTCAGCCGATTGGTTCCCACTGTTACTAAGAAAGTTCCCCGGAGGTAAGATTAGAAGGTGTCTCGCTTGTTTATAATCATTCCTTGTTTGTCAAACGAGAAATGTTGCGCCATTGTCAGAACGAAACTTGCCGTCTCTTGGGTCACACTCTCTTTTCGTAAATATTTTTATTTGTGCGTGCCATTACATCGAAGGGATGTTAGTGCATTTCTACGGCTAATTGCCGACTCTGATTAGACCCAGTTGTGAGACAGGAAAAACCGCGTGTCCCGTGGTTTGTCCCAGCTTCGGTAACAGACCGAGGTAAGTTCTATACGCAGCAACTCTCGGTTTGACTTAGGTGTTCGTTTTATTTTATTGCTTATAGGCTTTTATCGTGAGCTTCTAGCAAGAGCTATCGCTAATCCTAGACTTTAATCTTGGACCTATATCAAGGGTTATTTCTCGTTGGGTGCATCGCGAATTACGGCGTTGGAAGTTCCCTCCCTCGCCCCTCTACGCGGAAGCCGGCACACTACAAAGCGTCGCTGCGACATTGCCGCAAAGACACCGACAAACGAATCGGACATCAAAGGAATAAAGGTCGGAGCGTTATAATTTCTTTTCTTAGTTTTGAGCGATATTTCGCGGATTTAGTTTTTGATCCATTACTTTGATTTTGCCGCAATTAAACTTGCAACTTATTGCGTAACCGGCGGTGTAATTTAATATGATATAAGTAGATGAGCGTTGACGCGTGCAAATAACCGGAGATTGTCTTCTTTTGTATTCTGTTGCATTAGTTACGATTTGACTTATTTTAATATAGTTTAATGCCAAGTTCGGATCCGACCAAGTTGAATATGTTGTAAACGTTTGTGTTCCCCATATTTTATTTATTTGTGTTTTTTCTTTTATGATTGTTGTTTGTGACTAAGTAAATTGACGTGTTCTGGATGTAACGGGTTTTCTTAATTTTCACCTTGTCCCCCTTTCAAAAAAAAATTAAGTGGCGCCTATTTTCTTATGGGTTTTGGCCTTCGCGGTTTGGATTTGAACCCTCCCGTCCCACTGTAGCTGGCTGGCAACATTGGAGTAAAGTTTCGCTCCAATGTAAAACTTCTGCCTATCTACGCAGGTAGGTAGCACGACCGCGGAAAATATGCTCACGTGAAAATTATGTAAACAAACGCTTGCTTTGTCAAAGCTCCGCCGATATGAACCAGGACTAACCTTTGAAATAAGGCTGAGTTCGCTGCATCCAAGCAGTCGCCGAGATGACTCACCTCCTACAACGTCGCCTACGCGACCGCGGAAAATATGCTCACATAAAAATATGTAAACAAACGCTTCCTTCGTCAAAGCTCCGCTGATATGAGTCAGGACTGGCCTTTGAAATGAGGCTGAGAAGCAGTCGCTGAGATGAGAAGCCAGCACAAGTAAGAGCGGACAGAGGAGGAAAACGCGATGATTAATAATTGGAATTTCCGGAACAAACGGTTTAAGAACGCGATCGGGGTTCACGGAGATATCAGGCAGCTTCAAGTCGTGAACGCCTCTCCAAGTCCGAAGGTGTAATCAGCATTGACAGAATGTCATAGTGTGTAGTTGATCTCCGAAAATCCGCCCGTCTCTCTGTATCTAGTACCATGGTTTGGGTGAGAAAACATTAATTAATTTTGCCGATTAATTTCGTTTTTAGAAACCGACAACTGCTTTATTTTAATTTATGAAATGCCGTGTCTCTCGTTATAAAATTTCGTATTGTCTCGCATGTCGTTCTGAATTAATCTGTAATTACATTTAAAATTTTACGTTTGTCTAAAATGTGATCTCTAGTGTAATTTGACGCAAAATATTCCTATCAACAAACAAGATTGCGTTTCTGTGGGATTCGTGAGGGTCGACAGGGACAAGATCACAAATATGAATACGAATTATTTGACTTGTACTCACGCAAGAGAAAAGAGAACATTCTGACAAAAAGACTAAAGAACTCAAATCAAATTAAATAAATAAATGAACAAATATGAACGAGCTTCGTAAACCTGGAATTTCAGGTTTGCCAACATGAAGGCCTGCAATAAACTGTAGATATTATTGGTGCCTTTTGAACCCGATTATTTCCTAAACCTGCGGCCTTTCAGATCGAGATCCTGCTTCCTTTTGCTCGCCTTAAATTATTCAGGCCGCACTTACCTTACTTCACAAATCATTTTGCGGACTTATTCCAGCTCTGTTATTACTCCGAGAATAATAAATATTTAACAGGTCGCAATTATGCCATCGCGGATTTAATTTACAAGCGAGCGTAATTAAAAATCGCTTTGGCTAAGTGCGGAAATCAAAGATGCAGAAAATTATTAATTTTTTTCCGAGCGAGATGCATTTGAATAGCGGTTTTTAGGAAAAGGCGTTGCCACGATTAAAAGCTTTAGATTTCTCCTATTTTCAATTGTTTCCTGAAATCCTTTTCTATTTCGACTCATCGCATCGCCTGTATCACAAACGTCGTGGAGTATGTGCAGAATATAAGCAGATGAGTGAAAAAAGAAAAAGAAAGGAACAAGTTTTATGATCTCGTTTTAATAGGTACTCAGTTCGAGCTAAGAGATTTCACATTAAAATCGAATCAAGGAAATTTATGGTGCTATTCGGAAACGATTTGCATACGATGATTTAAAACGTTAAGAATTTGAGTGAGAGAACTCTCTTTAATTATATTAAAATTAAAAGAAGTTAAGGAGTTCCGAATATAATAAAAAATAAGTCGTATAATTTTTTTGCTCGTTAAGTGGTTTAATGGGCTCGCCCATCATAACAAAAAATAAATTACACGGTTATAGAATCAACAGTTATACTGTGTACTTTCCACACAGTGTCGTAACAATCGGAGGCAGCAGTTTATAATGTTAGTTATAAACATCTGGCTGTTTTGAATTTCGCGGGCACCACCTCTCCCCCTCGACAATCAAAAGGCTTGCACGCCTCTTAGTTAGGCAACCATACCTACACACTTGAAACGTAGATTCCTACGCAAAATTAAATGGGAAAATGGCCCCGAACTCCCACAGCTTATATCTACGTTCGTCATTCACGAATAACGAATAAGTTATAAATCTCTATTTTTTTTGCCTAAATACAGAATAATTCGAAGCGTGCCTAATGCAGGATAAATCGGCCATCTAGGTAATTACCCGGAATCGTCTTGGCAATAAAAGTTTCAGGTTTTTGTGAGTTGCCTTGCATCATTAAAAAAAATATGTATGTGTACGCGAGGAGAATGTGAAGGGAACCGCTTGTGTGACACAAATAGAGCAAGCAGCTCGGAATTAAAAACGCGCCTCTCGATTTTCACGGATGCCCGACGAGGAACAGGTATTTTATTTTTCGTGTAATTATCCAAAAATAAAAATACGTACTTTTAAATTCCTAACTAAAACTCGCCTAATTAATAAATTCCGGCAAATGAACAATCAAATTTCACAACGAACAATAAAAATTCATGCACGATAAATTGCGAACGGTTTTGGAGATTTTTCAAGAATCAAACAATTTCGATTCATTTTAAAGTGAAAGTGAAGCTGTATATTTTAAAGTGCCTTAAAAGAAAACGATTCATATTGTCACGATGTCATTATCTGGGAGAATAAGTAAATTAAAATTCGTTTCGTAATTATTGCAATTACGTGCATTTCAAAATCGTGCGGGATCAGCACCCATTGACGATTAGTAGGACAAGCCGCGGTACACATGCTCGCGTTCCACTTACGTATAAACGCAAGCTCTACGGAATGTAAGCGTGTTGTTTACATGTGCCAATTAAGATCGAGGCAATTAGAACGTTTGTAAGAAACAAATTTGGCAAGGGTTAATTGATGCTGATGCAGTTTAGAACTTTGTACCTTGGGCCGAAATCCCAGCCACCAGGACAAAAGAACCGATTGTGACGTAGATTTAGAAATGCATAAAAGATAAGAGACCAACCCGCAGGTAGCATAAGAGGGTAAAGCAGTAAAAATGTAGCAGTGATAGTGAAGAAGCAGTGATAGTCACATAGTCAATTAATTAAGAGCAGTCATGTAGGTAGCAGTGTAAGAGTTGTAATTATCGGATAGTGATTAGTAAATTAGAAGTGCGTAGGAAAAGCTAAGCGAGTGACTCTACGAGCCAGGGCTGGCCTCTAGGGCAGTGATGGCGAACCCATGAACCGTGAGCCATAGAGTGACCCTAAGATATTTATAAAGTGTATAAGAATTTCAGTTTTGTAGAAATTATTTTCATCATTAACTTCTGTTTTTTTTTTGCTACGGCCACGACCTACTAGATTTCACGAGACTGTATGTCTTATCCGGTCTGCACAATTTATCAGTTCAAGTGTTTCTCTGCTGGTTTAGAGCAAGTACCGAAGCGACTGGTGTGTTTCATGAGCTCATTTTTTTCTTATTCTTTTGTTATTGCGTTTACGTAAATAAAAGCCATTACTATTATTATTAAAATTAATAGGAAGAGGACCGTCAATTTTTTTTTGTTTTTCATTCCTCTTATTCTCGTTTATATTGTTCTTGATTGATTTATTTCGTTTTTTTTCTTCGCAATTATTTATTGCCAGCAATGAAAATTGCAGCGATTTGTATTGCACGCATGCGCAGTGTTGTATTTTTATACAAAATGCAAATACCGCGCATGCGTGCAATACAAACCGCTGCAATTTTCATTACCGGCAATAAATAATTGCGAACCGTAAAGCGGCCTTAATGATTCTTTTCGTATTTTATTGATTTGCGTTTTACTTTTGTTTTTTTTGTCAGTTTTTGACCTTCAAAAGCCTTCTGACAGAGAATCGTCGATTTTTTGGTTTTTTTGTTTTAATTTTCTGTTTTTTTTTTTTTTAATTTGCGTGCCTCTGTTTGCTGAAAACTAAAGAAAGGAATATCGTCAATTTTCTTTTGTTCCTTATTCCTCTTATTCTTCTTTACTCCGTTGTTTGCTTTATTTCGTTTTTGTTTCTTTTGATTCAATGAATTTTTCGTATTTTTAATTGATTTATTGCGCTTTTCTTTTGTTTTTTTGTCAGTTTTTGATCTTCACAAACCTTACGTCGGAAAATCCACGATTTTTTAAAAATTCTTTTGTTTTAATTTCCTGGTTATTTATTTGAGTGTGCTTTTGTTTGTTTGCGGGGAGACACTGAAAATCAAAAAGAGGAATATCGTCAATCTTGTTTTGATTTTCATCCTATCTTATTCTTCGTTTCTTTTGGTTTAATGAATTTTTCGTATTTTATTGATTTTTTGCAATTTTATTTTGTTTTTTCATCAATTTTTCGTCCAACGATTTTTGTTTTGTTTTTGTTTGTGGTTCATTATTTGAATGTGGTTTCGTTTGTTTGTTTTGCGCCAAGAATGACTAGAAATCAATGCGAGGAATATCACAATTCCTTGTGCTTTGCTACGGCCCCTTTTTATTTGGTTTTGCCAAGGTCAGTTCCGATTACGTAGCGTTCCCTATGTGTGTGATTCAGCGCGAGGTCGGCTTTCATTGCCACTGCAGTTCTTCGAATTTGCAAATGTCAATTATGTCTCATCTCGGCCAAGGCTGTTGATAAAGCGAGCCGCTGCCGCGGTCACTTACATAAACTTTATGTGAGCGGATTTCGCGGTCGCGTTGCATTGAGTTTATTTCCGTACTAGGCTTGGATTTCTTACAGCAGATAAAGTAAAAAAAATGAACGAGAAATGAAACAAACAAAAATAAAATCAAGAAAAGCAAAAAAAATTTTTATTTATGTTCTTGTTATTTATTCCAAATTTTCCTTTATTTTTTATCAAATTATCAAATTTTTAATATTACGATAAATTCGAGAAAACTTTTTAATAAACCCAGCGGTTTTTTTCTTAGATTTCTTTTGTTTAGTTGCGTGATTTTCAATTACATACTTCTTCTCTTTTTCCATTACATCATTGTTCTTATTTGTAGTTTATTTAATTTCTCATTTGTTGCTTATTATCAAATACTTTGTATTTCGTTGACTTTCTTGCAGGTTTCTTTTGCTTGCTGTTAGAAAATTACCTGACCCATGGTCCATTACTACTCTAGGGCCAGACCCACCCCTAAGTAAAGCTAAGTAATTAAGTTTAGAACTATGAAGTTTAAAGTTAAGTAATTAACGTTAAGTAATTCAGGATAGTATTACAGTTCATTTTTCATTCCTGTTCTGAATACCCCCTGTATATGCATTGCCACCGTCCAGCCTTCATTTCTGTTCCGAACACGCCCTGTATATGCGAAATTCGACGTGTCGGATTATTCCTTGGACCGCGTCGTTGTACACATTGCAGTCAGTGTAGGAATACCCGTATTTCGCCGGCGTAATTTTTCTTAAACTTTCGTTTTAACATATTTCTATTAACAGGACCTTCATTTAGTTAAACAAATTCATTTTATATACGTAATCCATCCTTATTTGAGTTCAAAATCGCGTGTATGTGAGGAATTGAACGAATTATAACGAAGTTCTACTTCTGGACGCGTATTATGCGTGATCTTTGCCCTTTCAGCCGATTGGTTCCCACTGTTACTAAGAAAGTTCCCCGGAGGTAAGATTAGAAGGTGTCTCGCTTGTTTATAATCGTTCCTTGTTTGTCAAACGAGAAATGTTGCGCCATTGTCAGAACGAAACTTGCCGTCTCTTGGGTCACACTCTCTTTTCGTAAATATTTTTATTTGTGCGTGCCATTACATCGAAGGGATGTTAGTACATTTCTACGGCTAATTGCCGACTCTGATTAGACCCAGTTGTGAGACAGGAAAAACCGCGTGTCCCGTGGTTTGTCCCAGCTTCGGTAACAGACCGAGGTAAGTTCTATACGCAGCAACTCTCGGTTTGGCTTATGTGTTCGTTTTATTTTATTGCTTATAGGCTTTTATCGTGAGCTTCTAGCAAGAGCTATCGTTAATCCTAGACTTTAATCTTGGACCTATATCAAGAGTTATTTCTCGTTAGGTGCATCGCGAATTACGGCGTTGGAAGTTCCCTCCCTCGCCCCTCTACGCGGAAGCCGGCACACTACAAAGCGTCGCTGCGATATTGCCGCAAAGACACCGACAAACGAATCGGACATCAAAGGAATAAAGGTCGGAGCGTTATAATTTCTTTTCTTAGTTTTGAGCGATATTTCGCGGATTTAGTTTTTGATCCATTACTTTGATTTTGCCGCAATTAAACTTGAAAACTTATTGCGTAACCGCCGGTGTAATTTAAATATGATATAAGTAGACGAGCGTTGACGCGTGCAAATAACCGGAGATTGCCTTCTTTTGTATTCTGTTGCATTAGTTACGATTTGAATTATTTTAATATAGTTTAATGCGAAGTTCGGATCCGACCAAGTTGAATATGTTGTAAACGTTTTGTTCCCCCTATATTTTATTTATTTGTGTATATTCTTTTATGATTGTTGTTTGTGACTAAGTAAATTGACGTGTTCTGGATGTAACGGGTTTTCTTAATTTTCACCTTGTCCCCCTTTCAAAAAAAATTAAGTGGCGCCTATTTTCTTATGGGTTTTGGCCTTCGCGGTTTGGATTTGAACCCTCCCGTCCCACTGTAGCTGGCTGGCAACATTGGAGTAAAGTTTCGCTCCAATGTAAAACTTCTGCCTATCTACGCAGGTAGGTAGCAATAGATTAAATATAATTTAAAAAGGACTAAGTGAGATTAAATTAAAATGAAATTAAATTTAAATAGAAGACACTTGCAGTATTTATATTCGTAATATTCATAAGTTTCTTTTAACGTGACAATATTAAAGCAAACACGAAGCTATATTTCAGAATCGAACGAGAATCATTCACTTTAAAGTGAAAGCGAAGCTATACTTCAATAATCAAAAAAGAATCATTGATTTTAAAGTGAATCAAAAGAGAATGGTTCGTATTGAAGTGAAAAAGAAAGAACGATTCATTTTAGAGAGTAAGCAAAAGAGGACGATTCGTTTTAAAGTGAAAATGAAGCTACATTTCAAGAATTAAAAAAGACTGATCTATTTTAAAGTGAAGCAGGAGTAAGTGATTCGTCTTAAGGCGAAAGTGAAGCTACATTTCAAGAATCAAAAAAGAATGGTCATTTTAAAGTGAAGCAAAAGAGAACGATACATTTCAAAGTGAAAACGAAGTTATATCTGAAGAATCAAACGAGCGTGATTCATTTTAAAGTGAAAATGAAGCTATATTTCAAGAATAAAAAAAGATTGAGTCATTTTGAAGCGAAAGTGAAGCTACATTTCAATAATCAAACGAGAATGATTCATTGTAAAGGGAAAATGAAGCTACATTTCAAGAATCAACGAAGGAACGATTCATTTTAAAGTGAATCAAACGAGATTGATTCATATTGCAGTGAAAAAGAAAGAGTGATCATTTTAAAGAGAAAGCAAAAGAGGATGTAACACGCCGATGTGCTACGCTTGTTTGTTGTCTTTTGCAGACAACTAAATAGTAATAAAAATGTCCAAAGAAATAAACAAATTTAATTTATGGACGAATTAATTGACTGGTAACTGAAAATTGGCTGTCTGCAAGAATTTCACGCGTAATTCCCGGAAGGGGTACGGCTCGGTCAGAATTTCTGAAAAGGTCAGGTTTTATTGCCTCTCATGCCCTAACGTCTAGACTGCGCCTCTACCTGCCAAAATCCTATTGCCCTACAATACTACTACGCTCTGACTATTCTCAGAAATACCCCGATGTATCCCTTTCAATATTTCAAAACAACTTCCAATAATTATTGCCTCGTGATCGCTAATTAGTGAAGGACTCTACTTATGTCTGAGCACCCTGATCCGAATCCTGGTGTGACGGTAATAATTTTGAGATTGCGGAATTGGTTGTGTGTAAATAAAATACGGACTTATATTTAATTAATTATTTATTGCAAAAGCAAGGTAAAAAACTCCGATTTCTAGCCGCACTGCAGTCTAGAAAAATGAGCGGAAAAACCTTGTCGTTTAAAAATTTAATACAGAGGAACACAAGAAAAAATTACGATTTTGTAAGAAATACAGTAGAATTCGTTTAATGGCTTTCTCGTTCGAATCTCGTGACGAACTAACTGTTTTCAATTACACAGCTGGTGGTTTTATGCTTGTCCCAAACAATGGTTGTGGACCTTGTTATTCAAATTACATTAACAATTAAGTTGGTTTCAAAATTAGATTGGTCTTGGTACTCGTGTTTACCACTTTCAATAGTACTCGAAGACGCTCTGTGTGATCAACCAGCGTACAGTGTGGCCGTGTGCCTACAGTGTACTTACTTAATGATCGTAATTAATTAATTAATCAGATATTTGGGGAAGTACGTGATACAAAATGTCGCCCAGGCGATCAATTTGCGAGAGGATTAATAGTAATCGCGAGTTTTTCAAGGACAGCCCTCCTGTGGAGGCGCAGGACCCGATTTGTTTCTAACCTATTAACGCGGCGAAGGGGGAGATTCTCAACCGCTCCTATCGCCAAGAGGTGGAGGTGCAGTGACTCTCACTTTATTTGTTAACCTCTGATTGCGTTATTTTCGACGAATAGCTAACCCTATACGCAATGGCAAGAATTGACCGTTTTATTTGATACTCTACTATGGGTAGTTATGATCTTTCGGTCTCTCAGCGAATTACTTCTAATTAACCCTATTGACATCTTTATGTTTTCCGCTTACAGGAGAAATTCGGCGCCCGACTGCAGATTTTTGTTTAGAAGCAATTAAAAATCAGCATGTTATTTCCCGTTACGCCCTGCAACCGTTTAGTTTTCAATAGCTGTATCCTTTTACAGAAATTTAAACGTGTCAAATTGTACAATTTCTAAAGAACACCAGATGACCCTTAGAAACTTAGAGATTTATATGATATTCAACTCAAGAAAAATTTTAAAGTCCCACAGTGTTACAAGAATTTATGACCCACCCCTGTTATATTGCCTATTGACAAACCGTCGTAAGGACTGCCGAGGCCGTGGCGATATTGCTTCCGCTTATTTGTTATTTTTAAAATTAAAATTACAACAAGAACATGCTTTTTGTTTTATAAACAAATTCGCGACCGTTTCAAGGATAATTCGTTTTAAAGTGAAAATGAAGCTATACTTCAAGAACAAAAAAAGAATGGTCATTTTAAAGTGAAGCAAAAGAGAATGAATAATTTTAAAGTGAAAATGAAGCTATATTTGAAGAATCAAACGAGTGTGGTGATTCATTTTAATGTGAAAATGAAGCTATGTTTCAAGAAACAACAAAAGAATGGTCATTTTCAAATAGAAACAAATGATTTGGTTTAAAGCGAATCAAAGAAAGAAGGATTCGGTTTAAACTAGTAGACCTTGCACCTGTCCGCTGAGACGAGGACTATTTATCGTTGCACAGGTGGGCGTTCCTCGTCAGTCGATCTCGGTGCGTGCCTGCAGTAAATCTCAAGAAGCGGACGCTGGATCGTGTCAGCAACCTGTGGCACGAATCCTCAAACAATAGGCATTGTGAGGTTCTTTCTCGACCAAGTGGGTGTATAATATGTAGTATGCGTAGACATGTCAAGCCATGCATATTTATGACACACGCCGAAGCACCGTTCCGTACTTCAATTTTTTTCCGACCTAATTTGCAAACTATAACAAACGAAATATTTAAAAATAATGATAATGTTAAACTCATTTAGGCGACGCATGTTCGGCTGCTAAATTTAATTACTTTCTCCGGCTTTAATTAACACCGGTCTGATATTAGGGCGTCGCCGTCCAAAACTAGATGTGTGTATGTAATTAAAACGTTGTAACCGGACATCTACCTACATACGAAAATATGTTAATCAGAGCTCGGATCAGACTGGTCCGGTTGGATTAGAAACATCAAAAAAAAAGCCTATCGTGATTTGATCTGACTCGGCAGGACGAGGACGAGGACGAGAACGAGATGAAATAGAAGACGTTAATTAAGACTCGCACATTACTATTTCATTTTGAACGTTGTCATACAACTTAAATATGAAAGGCACACCCTCGGGTCAAGCCAGTTTAAGCCGTTAGATTAAATTTCGAGCGTGATTAACAATAATTAGATTAATTTTTAAATTTCTAAAAGAGCTCGTTTTTTGTTAATAATAAACAAATACTGTTCATTTAACGGTCGAATTTGTACGTGTTACATCAAACTCGTACGAGTACGAGTATAAATGGAAATCTGTGTAATTTCAATATTCAAAGGGGGTCAGGAAAAACTAGAGGGGTAGCTCATATAGAAGATTAAGACTGGTTAAAAATACAGCCCCAGTAGCCGAGTGGCTAGAGTGCCTCGTCTGGTAATCTGAGGGCCCCAGGTTCAATCCCCGCTGAAGACAAAAAAAAAATTAAAGAGACGTGCAATTATTTCTACAACAGAAGATGAATAAATTGGTCTTTCTGAAGGCGCAAGCCCCAACCCCCCTCCCCATAAAGCAAAAAAATCAGAAAGACTTAATAAAATTCGATGACGAAAGTAAAAAATAAAAATAAAAGAAGAAACCAACGTGAAGCAAAAAGACAAACCGTACGAGGCATCCAATATAAAGCGCAAAACTAATTCGACGTGTCACATCAAACTCGTGCGAGTACGAGTATAAATGGAAATCTGTGTAATTTCAATATTCAAAGGGGGTCAGGAAAAACTAGAGGGGTAGCTCATATAGAAGATTAAGACTAGTTAAAAATACAGCCCCAGTAGCCGAGTGGCTAAGGTAATCTAAGGTAGTGGTAATCTAAGGGCCCCGGGTTCAATCCCCGCTGAAGACAAAAAAAAATTAAAGAGACGTGCAATTATTTCTACAACAGAAGATGAATAAATTGGTCTTTCTGAAGGCGCAAGCCCCCACCCCCTCCCCATAAAGCAAAAAAATCAGAAAGACTTAATAAAATTCGATAACGAAAGTAAAAAACAAAAGAAGAAACCAACGTGAAGCAAAAAGACAAACCGTACGAGGCATCCAATATAAAGCGCAAAACTAATTCGACAAGAAAATACTAAAACAAAAAACCCAAATAAAGAACAATATAATGCAAAACGTAAAGTATTAAAAAAAATAAATGAAAAGTTAACGATTCTTTGATGGAAAACAGTAGAAAATTGGTCCAAACCAACGAAGAAACTGGCGATCTCCTCTGGCCGAGCATATAAAATTTACGAGACCAAAAATAAGAAACATTGTAATGCAACTACTAAAAACCAATTTACTAAAAAACAAAAGAAAAATCAAGTGAATACCGAGAGTATAAAAATTAAGCAACAAAAGAAAAATTATTGATAATTATTAAAAAAAAAACTGACGGGAAGAAAAAGAAATGAAAAGGCATCAATAATCCCGAAAAAGAAAAAAATTAGAAGCTAAAGAGTACTGAAATAAAAAAACAAAGAAAGACAAAAGGCAGCGAAAGTGGAGAAAGAAAGCAACAGAGAATCGATGAAATATCAAAAAAAAAATCGAAAAACAACAAAATTGTAAAAAATCACTTTTCATTTTAAACACGATCTTTCTGTGCAGCGGCAATTGTTACTGGTCGAGTAAGAAGCTGTACATACCGATTGTTTCGTTGAAGCTTGAAAAAAAGGGCGGAGTCAAGACAAAGCCACGCCTACTTCGCTATATTCATCATAACTGCGACGATTTTTTAAAAATACTTTTTGGGACGAAAGTCATCGTGAACTCGATTGTCTTTTGTTTTTCTCCTGTTTTTTTTTGAGATTGTTTCGTTGAAACTTGAAAACAAAAGGGCGGAGTCAAGACACAAGGCCATAGTATTATAAAACAAAGCCACGCCTGCCCCGCGACATTCATCATAACTGCGATGATTATCTTTTTATTGTTTTTGTGACGAAAGTCATCGGGAACTCGATTGTTTTTGTTTTATGTTTAAGATTTTTTCGTTGAAGCTTGAAAAAAAGGGCGTAGTCAAGACTGAACGCCATATTATCAAACAAAACCACGCTTGCTTCGATATATTTCGACTATTCTCGATTTTCATTTGTTTTTCCCTTGTTTCTTTAAGATAGTTTCATTGAAGCTTGAAAAAGAAGGGCGGAGTCAAAACAGAAGGCCATAGTATTACAAAACAAAGCCACGCCTCCTTCGCGACATTCATCATAATTGCGTCGATTTTTTAAAATTGTTTTAGTGACGAAACTCATCGTGAACTCGATTGTCTTTTGTTTTTCCCCCCGTTTTCTTTTTTAAGATCGTTTCGTTGAATCTTGTAAAAGAAGGGCGGAGTCAAGACGGAAGGCCGTATTTTATAACTATAAAACAAAGCCACGCCTGATTCGTTATAATTTCGACGACTTTTCTCGATTGTTTTTTGTTTTTCCCCTATTTGTTTTTTTAATTTTTCAATGAAGTTTGAAAAAATGGGCGGAGTCAAGACAGAAGGCCATAATTGTATAAGATAAGGCCACGCCTCCCTTGGCGACATTCATCATAACTGTGACGATTTTTGTTCGTTGTTTTTGTAACAAAACTCATCGTGAACTCGATTGTCTTTTGTTTCTCCCCTGTTGTTTTTTCTTTGAAGATTGTTTCGTTGAAGCTTCAAGAAAAAAGAAGGGCGGAGTCAAGGCAAAAGGTCGTATTTTTAAAACAAAGTCACGCCTGCTTCGCTATGTTCGTCATAACTTCGACGACTTTTTTCGATTGTATTTTGTTTTTGCCCTTTTTTTTATAAAGATTTTTCATTGAAGCTTGAAAAAAAAGGGGCGGAGTCAAGACAGAAGGCCATAATATTATAAAATAAAGTCACGCCCGCTTCGCGACATTCATCATAACTGCGAAGATTTTTTTTTATTGTTTTTGTGACGAAACTCGTCATGAGCTCGATTGTCTTTTGTTTTTTGCCCAGTTTTTCCTTTTTTTTTTAACAAATTGAGGACTGAGAGTAAACCAACAAACCAACAAAAAATGTTAACGATCGTCTTTCGTTAATTTTATTTACTGAAAGTCGACGGTTATTTCCTCTTCTCTATTCGGTGACGAGATTCTTTGTGAACTCGATCGTCCGCCCCCCCCAACTCTCTGTCAAAATAAAACGTACGAACAACATCTTTATAAAATTGCCGCTCGACGTGAGGCTCGTCATTACAAAATTGGCGCCCAACGCGGAGCAATTAACTGAAGCGTTCAAATTGAAATGAAATAATAATATGTTGGCAACCAATCGCCATACAAATTTTGAATTTCTCAGACAATCAAAAAATATCTGCAAGGTTTTCCGCGTAAGTTACTCGATAACAATGAAATAACTGCATTTAAAGCTAAATGAAACAAAAATTAACGGGCGGGAAACAACCCAAACGTTCAGTTAGTGACTGAATGTTCTTCTTAAATTACTTAAAATGACAAAAGTATCACGACATTATAATTTTTTTTAATCAATTGAACAAGTATCGATTTTTTTTGTTAGTTTGACTTGAACATGGTTCGGCTCGATTAGTTACAAAACTGTACCCTCATCTCTCATTGGCCTAGTTATGAATTGAATTCGTTTCTACCTCGGTCCGTGTACTGAGAAACTTCATCATTAATTGGTTCCTCAAATGGCGTGACTTTAAACTAATCTGTTCAAACCTCGGTCCGTGTATGACTAAAATGCGTTTTATGCATGGTTAAAAGTTGAAGATTCGAATCAAATAACTTCCACATGCAAACTCCCGTAATCTTCTAAGCAAACGAACGGAAAATGTGTTCTCACCAATTAACGCACGCAGTGTAAATAAGTGACGCTCGTTTTTTTTTCTACTTCCGCGTTGTCGTTCAAAAATTGGTAAACCAAACAGCTTGCGCTATTCGAAAGTATTTTTCGGGCATTTTTATTTATCGTATAGGCGCGTCCCGGTATGTGTTACGCGCGCGTCCTCAAACCAACATCTCATTATTTTATTTATTTGACCGTCGAGTTAAATTTTTGTTAGAAGTTGCTTTTCTCAACGGCGCGCACTGGAGATATTTTCAATAAATATTTACATCTAATATAAGCAAGCGATGAAAACTCGCAGCGATTTCTCCTTCCGCGCATTTATACTTGTCGAGTTGCTTCTTTTTACGTGTAATTAATAAATTGTCCTACATTGTGTTAATACCTGCAAGTGAGCCGAGATCGTGATTGCATTTAATTTCGCGACTTATGCGACGCATTCATCACACGATCGTATAATAAGCTAATTACCGTCACGTTTATGATTTAGTGCGTACGAAGCACGCCGCCAAAACGACCACGAACGCGCGTGGATTCTTCGTCGTTTTTTCTTTTTGTTTATCCAGGAGCGTGCACGAGGAACTGTTAATTGCGAGGCGATTTTTAAACTTGCCTTTCCCAGGATAGAAAATAATTACATCACATATCTCAACATTAAAAAGAAGGCAACGACGCGAATGCAGTTTGTTGCAATTGCGTTGCAAGATTAATCGAGTTAATTAATTCAACGACTTATTTAGAATTTTGCCAACACCGATTCAGCTTCCTCGCTGACATGTGATGTATTCGTTATAGTTCTGTTTTTACAACAAGCTCCGCTGCATAAAATAGAAATCCCACCGTAAATGATGAAACAAATTGGCGCCCGAATGTGGGGCTCAAGCAATTTGATGTCATGATTTTATTAAAACTTGCCCCGTTCACACAACGCTCCAGATCAACAACTCGGATATCTATTTAAGTCGATGCGAGGAGAAATTAGTTCGTTTTTGTAAGAAAACGCGAAGTCGCAAAAAATAGAGAACTTGACGCTGAAATGAGCGCGGAATCGCTTCCTTTATTGACACGCGAAAATAAAGCAAATTGAAAGAAAGTCGATGCTGGATTAATACACAATTAATTACGCTACGTACAGAAATCTGAAAGCATCGTCGGACGAGATGAAGCTGAAGCTGAGACGAGTCAGCAGAAAAAAACCCGCATAAATCGATTAATAATAAAACAGGAAATAATGGAAGCTTCGCTTGTGCTATTTTAAGTCAAATTAAAATCGGATTAGAAATTGAATTTTTGTTACGGATGTTTTATTTTTGATGACCGTATTAAAGCGACACTCCACGTGTTTAATTTATTATTTTCGTTAGAAATATCACGAAATAGTTCTTCTTCTTCCCTTTCAGACATTGAATTTACACATTACATTACCGATTTGTCTGTAAAGTTAGGTTGCAGATTGAATTTTTGTTACGGATGTTTTATTTTTCCGAACCGTATACTGTGACTTTAACGTGGCGGGTTCGACTGCGGCTCGATCGGTTACAAGACTATATGCTCATTGGCTTTACTTACGAATTGAACGCTTTCCAACCTCGGTCCGTGTACCGAGAAAATTCATTAATTGGCTCTTAGAATTGCGTGACTCTAAACTATGTCATCAACCGGAGGCTGGTTTTGTTGAAGCCTCGGCAATAATTCAATGGCGGATGGTCGGTTGTCGTGTAGTTGATTAGTATTTACAAGTTAATTATGTACACGTATAGACATAAGGCTGTCGCTCGTGGAGGCGGCGACGGCGGTGGTGATATTAAGCTAAGTTAAGGGTGATATTCGCGTTTTTTCCCTCGTGACCTTGGTTTTTGTTCCGGTAGTTCGATAGAGAATTTGATTCTGAATCGGACGATATGTAATACATCAGAGTTAGGACAATTACGAGTGGAGAAAAACGTCCGGAAAGAGGGGAACGTTTCCGGCGCTGTAGAATTTGCTTTAGCGGTAGGATTGTTTTGTAACTTGGTATAGATATGCGAAATAATATCCTGAAGGGATGGCGTGCAATTTCGCGCAGGAAATCGCGAGGAAATTCGGGATATTCGAATCAGTCTTTCTTGGCTTCCGGACGGCGTAGAAATTGTTGTATTAGTTCGTTATGTTTAGAAATCAGCATAAGCGTGAAGGGTGAAGATGTAAACAGGGAATGTAATTATAAAGTTTGAAACATAAGGCATCACGAGAAAAATTGTCATGATTGAAAGAAAGAACAAAGGAATCGCTGTTCGTGACGTCACAGGTCGTAAAATCCCTTCCAGCGGTAGGATTTGCGTGAAATTAGGTACGCATGTGCAGAGACACGTGGGAAATGAGATGTGATACGTTTGATCTCGATTCGACGGCGGGAAGTAGTGAGAAGTAGTAAAAACATGTGCGGAAGGTGTAAACTTCCGGGTTCTGTAGTATTGTTTCCAGCGGTGGAAATCGCTTGAAACTCGGCAGAAAGGTGAAGATGTGAACAGGGGGTGTAATTATAAAGTTTGAAATATAAGACGTCACGAGAAAAATTGTCATGAATGAAAGAAAGAACAAAGGGATTGTTGTTCGTGACGTCACAGGTGACGCCGTCCACTTCGGAGAACCGGGGAGTGTAACAACTAGCCCCTTCAGACTTCGGTCCGTGTACGATTCAATTGCATTTTTGGTACGGGATAATCGAATTAGTCTTTTGTTGGCTTCCGGACGGCGTAGAAATTATTGTATCGGTTCGTTATGTTTCTAAATCAGTAGAAGCGTTGAGAAAGATGTTTGAAAACAAGTTGAGAAGTAGTCGGGAAGCGGAAATATCCGTATTAGATGTTCACAGCTTCCGGGTGTCGTAAAATTCCTTCCAGCCGTAGGATTTGCGTGAAATTAGGTACGCATGTGCAGAGACACGTGGGGAATGAGATGTGATACGTTTGATCTTGATTCGACGGCGGGAAGTAGTGAGAAGTAGTAAAAATATGTGCGGAAGGTGTAAACTTCCGGGTTCTGTAGTATTGTTTCCAGCGGTGGAAATCGCTTGGAACTCGGCAGAAGGGCGAAGATGTGAACAGGGGGTGTAATTATAAAGTTTGAAATATAAGGCGTGACGAGAAAAATTGTCATGAAGGAAAGAAAGAACAAAGGGATTGCTGTTCGTGACGTCACAGATGACGCCGCCCACTTCGGAGAACCGGGGAGTGTAACAACTAGCCCCTTCAGACTTCGGTCCGTGTACGATTCAATTGCATTTTTGGTACGGGATAATCGAATTAGTCTTTTGTTGGCTTCCGGACGGCGTAGAAATTGTTGTATCGGTTCGTTATGTTTCTAAATCAGCAGAAGCGTTGAGAAAGATGTTTGGAAACAAGTTGAAAAGTAGTCGGGAAGCGGAAATATCCGTATTAGATGTTCACAGCTTCCGGGTGTCGTAAAATTCCTTCCAGCGGTAGGATTTGCGTGAAATTAGATACGCATGTGCAGAGACATGTGGGGAATGAGATGCGATATGTTTGATCTCGATTCGACGGCGGGAAGTAGTGAGAAGTAGTAAAAACATGTGCGGAAGGTGTAAACTTCCGGGTTCTGTAGTATTGTTTCCAGCGGTGGAAATCGCTTGAAACTCGGCAGAAGGGTGAAGATGTATACATGGAGTGTAATTATAAAGTTTGCAATATAAGGCGTCACGAGAAAAATTGTCATGAATGAAAGAAAGAACAAAGGGATTGCTGTTCGTGACGTCACAGGAGACACCGCCCACTTCGGAGAACCGGGGAGTGTAACAATTAGCCCCTTCAGACTTCGGTCCGTGTACGATTCAATTGCATTTTTGGTACGAGATAATCGAATTAGTCTTTTGTTGGCTTCCGGACGGCGTAGAAATTGTTGTATCGGTTCGTTATGTTTCTAAATCAGCAGAAGCGTTGAGAAAGATGTTCGGAAACAAGTTGAGAAGTAGTCGGAAAGCGGAAATATCCGTATTAGATGTTCACAGCTTCCGGGTGTCGTAAAATTCCTTCCAGCGGTAGAATTTGCGTGAAATTAGGTACGCATGTGCAGAGACATGTGGGGAATGAGATGTGATACGTTTGATCTCGATTCGACGGCGGGAAGTAGTGAGAAGTAGTAAAAACATGTGCGGAAGGTGTAAACTTCCGGGTTCTGTAGTATTGTTTCCAGCGGTGGAAATCGCTTGAAACTCGGCAGAAAGGTGAAGATGTGAACAGGGGGTGTAATTATAAAGTTTGAAATATAAGGCGTGACGAGAAAAATTGTTATGAATGAAAGAAAGAACAAAGGGATTGCTGTTCGTGAAGTCACAGGTGACGCCGCCCACTTCGGAGAACCGGGGAGTGTAACAACTAGCCCCTTCAGACTTCGGTCCGTGTACGATTCAATTGCATTTTTGGTACGGGATAATCGAATTAGTCTTTTGTTGGCTTCCGGACGGCGTAGAATTTGTTGTATCGGTTCGTTATGTTTCTAAAACAGCAGAAGCGTTGAGAAAGATGTTTGGAAACAAGTTGAGAAGTAGTCGGGAAGCGGAAATATCCGTATTAGATGTTCACAGCTTCCGGGTGTCGTAAAATTCCTTCCAGCGGTAGGACTTGCGTGAAATTAGGTACGCATGTGCAGAGACATGTGGGGAATGAGATGTGATATGTTTGATGTCGATTCGACGGCGGGAAGTAGTGAGAAGTAGTAAAAAAAACATGTGCGGAAGGTGTAAACTTCCGGGTTCTGTAGTATTGTTTCCAGCGGTGGAAATCGCTTGAAACTCGGCAGAAGGGCGAAGATGTGAACAGAGAGTGTAATTATAAAGTTTGAAATATAAGGCGTGATGAGAAAAATTGTTATGAATGAAAGAAAGAACAAAGGGATTGCTGTTCGTGACGTCACAGGTGACGCCGCCCACTTCGGAGAACCGGGGAGTGTAACAACTAGCCCCTTCAGACTTCGGTCCGTGTACGATTCAATTGCATTTTTGGTACGGGATAATCGAATTAGTCTTTTGTTGGCTTCCGGACGGCGTAGAAATTGTTGTATCGGTTCGTTATGTTTCTAAATCAGCAGAAGCGTTGAGAAAGATGTTTGGAAACAAGTTGAGAAGTAGTCGGGAAGCGGAAATATCCGTATTAGATATTCACAGCTTCCGGGTGTCGTAAAATTCCTTCCAGCGGTAGGATTTGCGTGAAATTAGGTACGCATGTGCAGAGACACGTGGGGAATGAGATGCGATATGTTTGATCTCGATTCGACGGCGGGAATTAGTGAGAAGTAGTAAAAACATGTGCGGAAGGTGTAAACTTCCGGGTTCTGTAGTATTGTTTCCAGCGGTGGAAATCGCTTGAAACTCGGCAGAAAGGTGAAGATGTGAACAGGGGGTGTAATTATAAAGTTTGAAATATAAGGCGTGACGATAAAAATTGTTATGAATGAAAGAAAGAACAAAGGGATTGCTGTTCGTGACGTCACAGGTGACGCCGCCCACTTCGGAGAACCGGGGAGTGTAACAACTAGCCCCTTCAGATTTCGGTCCGTGTACGATTCAATTGCATTTTTGGTACGGGATAATCGAATTAGTCTTTTGTTGGCTTCCGGACGGCGTAGAAATTGTTGTATCGGTTCGTTATGTTTCTAAATCAACAGAAGCGTTGAGAAAGATGTTTGGAAACAAGTTGAGAAGTAGTCGGGAAGCGGAAATATCCGTATTAGATGTTCACAGCTTCCGGGGTCGTAAAATTTCTTCCAGCGGTAGGATTTGCGTGAAATTAGGTACTCATGTGCAGAGACATGTGGGCAATGAGATGTGATACGTTTGATCTCGATTCGACGGCGGAAAGTAGTGAGAAGTAGTAAAAATATGTGCGGAAGGTGTAAACTTCCGGGTTCTGTAGTATTATTTCCAGCGGTGGAAATCGCTTGAAACTCGGCAGAAAGGTGAAGATGTGAACAGGGAGTGTAATTATAAAGTTTGAAAAAGAAAGAACAAAGGGACTGCTGTTCGTAACGTCATAGGTGACACCGCCCACTTCGGAGAACCGGGGAGTGTAACAACTAGCCCCTTCAGACTTCGGTCCGTGTACGATTCAATTGCGTTTTTGGTACGGATGTACCGTATTAAGAAGAGAATAAAAAGGACGCGCAAGAGAAAATTATTGCGGATCAAATTTCTTTCTTTCTCCTCTACTTATTAATATAAGAACGTAATTAGTTAAAAATTAATGGAACTAGGCCCCGGTTAATGGCATTTTAATGCGCGTTTCAAGAGGAATGAGTTGACAGATTCTGTTCTGCTCGAAGAAACCATGACGCCATGTGAATTAGAACGTCGATTACTGCGCGCGATCAATTTTTAAAAGGCGAGGAAGAAAAAATCAGGCCGGCGATTATCCAAACGGCAAAAAAAAAATGATCTAAGACTATTACCGTAAGTTAATGGCGATAACGTGTGGGTACTATCCTGTTACCCGGTTATCAGGAAAATAATTTAAGTAAATAGATTTCTCTCGTTCTCTGCGCAGTTTGGGTTTGTTCCTTTTGATTTTGCTTATGGCCATCCGAATTTCGCGCGCGCGCGCGTGTGTGTGTGCGTGTTTGCTGTGCGTTTAGAACGTTTCGTTTCTATTTGCGATTCGCATGGACTGTCAAATAGACGACGAAAAAAAGGCGACAAAAATTAACGACCGATCGTTAAGTAGATAGATCCAAGCGCGATAGAGACGGGGCGTTGATCTAATCGAGGCACTAAATAGTTAAGAAAGCAAACAGTGAATTGCTAATTTTTGAATCACGCGGTAGCTTCTGGTAAATACGTAGAATTTGGAATGTCGTGTTTAAGTTAATATTCCCCAATTTGGACGTTAAGACAACCACCCCTGGACGAATAAGACGCAGCTCTGCTCGTCGTTGATTCGAGTATGCATTCAGACCAATGACTTAGGGGGAAAAAACTAATTGTTGCTTATGCCCTATGGGACCCTTTGGGTTATGGTCCTTGTCCATCGCGTCCCCCCCCCCAATTGTGTCACTGATTAAAGCCAAATTAATATACATAATATTTATTTGTAACCTATTAACTTTAAATTAATGTTCCGCACGGTTAAACAGAGTGGCACACGCGTGCGACGTTAGCCTAAATTTTAAGCAAGTAGAGAATGGAGTATTTAGATAATAAATACATATAATAAACAATTAACACGAAAAGTTTCGCCCGTTCCGGGCGCGTTTTATTCGAAATTAATTCGAAGAAAAAAATGTGTGTTTACAGTTATCCGTTTATTAAAATTTATGTGTTTGTTTGAAATCAATTAATTTAACGGTCGTCAAAGCTCGTATTATAATAATTTTTCCGCGCAGGAGAGGAACTATCGTATAAATTATTGTCGTCCGACGAAGTGAATTCGATCACGTCTTTGCGCAAGGCGTCAATAAATTTTGAAAATCTCTCGTCGTCGTGTTGTCGGTTAGAAAGTTTCGCGTTTTATGAAATAAGCCGCCGCCGCCGAGCCAATTACCACCGCCGTTACTCCGGAATGTTTATTAACAATTTGACCTCGTATAATATTTTCAGCCTAACCGCATTCGGTTTGCTGGAATTCTTTTTCCTTCTCGATTTCGACGTAGCTGGGTGGTATTTTAATCGCCCGGATCTAATACGTGATGATGACCGACGAAATGACTATAATTTCAGAGAGAAATTTCATATCGAACTTCGCATTTTATTTTATTTGTAGAACACCTACCGTGCGAGTTACGATACGTTTCATAACGATTACAAACAAATAAAAACGTGGGGTCACTCCGGGATGCCGGAACAGTTGCGCTCACACACATCAATTAGAAGCGCACGTCTTCAAAAAAAAATAAGATAAAACAACGAACCAAACATTTTTCTTGATTATTTATCAAAACTGAAACGACAACATAACTCAGACCGGTTCAAAAACATTGCCAATAAAACTGTCCACTTTATTTTATTTATATTATTTCTGCGAAGCTCCTCTTGTTAAGAGAAAAAGAAAAGGATGCGTTAAATTCACTTTACCGTCTTCACACCCACTGCCGTGGAACGGCAAAAAAAATCTTGAGGCCATTTGTCTGACCTTAACAGATGAGTCTGTCTGTTCTTTATTGAAACGTATTGCTTCCATCATGAATATTTCATGAGGGCCTAACATCTGGCGAATCAACCGGAAACACATTGTGTGTGTGCTACTGTTGTAATAGATGCAAATTAGTTTTACGTTTATTTCATAACCTTTTTTTTTTTAATTATTAACTTGTAAAAAATTAATTAATCTTAGAGACGTAAATGAAAGCGAAAATAATTTTTTTACCGCTCTCACTCAGCGAACGCGAATCGTTTGTCTTAACGCGACACGTCCTAGTGACGTGCTTTAATCATTACAGCTGACTGAGACGGTACAATTAAATTACTAAATAATAGTTGTACATTGAGAGCCAAAATGAATGAAACTTCATCGTTTTTATCTACTAGTGAAGAATAAACAGGAGAGAGTCAAGCTAATAGTAGTTTCTTGTCCAAAGTGGTAACTAAATCTGTAGTTCCTTATCCAAAGTGGTAACTGAATATGTAGTTTCTTATCCAAAGTGATAACTAAATCAGTAGTTTTTTATCCAAAGTGGTAACTGAATATGTAGTTTCTTGTCCAAAGTGGTAACTAAATCTGGTTTCTTGTCCAAAGTGGTAACTAACGTTACAATTAAATTTCATCGGAGCGAGTTCGCGACGCATTTGTAGCGAGTTGACAACGTCACTTGTATCTACCTCTTGTCTCAACATCCGACAACACTGTAAGCTGCGCTTGAATTCTCGCTTTCACATTGGCTCTCTTATTCAAAACTCTTGGCGTCATAATTATTCTATTGGCTATCGCTTATGGCGTGTTTGCATCTTTGCATCGTCCTTCCGTTTCGCTTTCGCGCTCGATTTCATTTCTCATCGGGATGTAATGCTTTACCGCTTGGCCTTGCTCAAAGAATTGAGAAGTGCTTATCTACGGCCCTGCCGGAATTCTCCTGGAGAACCACCGATTGAGTTTTGGGGGTATTTTAGCCCCATTCCAAGCTTGAGAAAACCACAAATCTCAGGTAAAAAATTGTGTGAATTGTCTGACGCCATTTTGGATGCTAACGAGTTGGTTCTTTCTTTCTATTCAGGCTTCTACGATTGATTGGTACTATTTTACGTTTGATTCTACTTCTAACTTACGCTTTACGTCTTGCCGTGATTCCCGGAGTTTGTTTCAAGTCGAGTCGACTCAATCTGGTACGCCGACCAGCCATCTTAGCAGCTTTGTCCACCGGTTCGATCCGGATTTGCGACGTTGGACAGGAACAGTGGAGGGCGTGGTGACCGCCAACTTCGCCTGACGTTACCAACTGTGTTTGACAGAAACGAGTCGTGAGTTCAATTTATAAATTTCATATCGTTGCACAAGTATTGCATGCTTTTTTTTGGAGAGCGAATTTTCGGCTGAATGCAGAAGGAGCATATATAGTTTTTCGTTGTCCATGAGTAAATACGCTGACAACTGTAGATTATTCGCGGTTTATCGATGTTTGTAATTTTACTTGTTGTGAATACGCGTTTATACATATACGTTGATATAAATTGTGAATTTGCATTTGCTCGGATCTTGTCGATCAATAAAGTTTAAATTTATTAACTTTAAGTGCGTGTTTACGTTACCCTTCCTTCACGTACCAATGAGTCAAGTGTAGCCTCTATTTTTGTTTTGGCCTTCTGCCCGATCAAGTCGGCTCGGGGATACCGACGAGGGCGTTTGTCTATCAGCTGGGAAGCTCTATCCTGGCGCCCTTAATAGTTTAACATCATTTTAGACCCACCCCCTTCTCACTGTTGCTAGCCGAGGGAAAAGCTGGTGGAAGATTTGTCACCCGGTCAAGGTAAGGTTGAGGCTGTCAAGTTTAAAGTAAATTTGGTGACACTAAATCTGGTTTCTCGTTCAAAGTGGTAACTTGTCCAAAGTAGTAACTAAATTTGTAGTTTCTTATCCGAAGTGGTTAACTAAATATGGAGTTAGAGCAAAAATGAATGAAATCTTGAAAGCATTGATTTTAGTGGTAAAGCCTTGAATAATGCCGAAGACACAAATTGGAACGCCACTGAAAACTTAAATGAAGAATTCTACACAAATTATCCAATAAACTTCACCGCTTTTATCTACTAGTGAAGAATAAATAGGAGAGAGTCATGCTAATAGTAGTTTCTTGTCCAAAGTGGTAACTAACTCTGTAGTTTCTTATCCATAGTTTCTTGTCCAAAGTGATAACTAAATATGTAGTTTCTTGTGCAAAGTGGTTAGTAAATCTAGTTTCTTGTTCAACATGGTAACTAGATTCAGTTTCTTGGCCAAAGTGGTAACTAAATATATAGTTTCTTGTTCAAAGTGTTAACTAACCCCCCTAATCTGTAACTCATAACGACATCGTTAAATAACGACAATCGTTAAGTGACCTATTCTGACCAATCAAATCAAAGAAACGGGTTGTACCTAAGTACTGATTGGTCAAAACATGTTACTTAACGATTGTCGTCGTTTAACGATGTCGTTTTGAGTTACAGAATAGGTAGGTAAGTCTGTAGTTTCTTGTTCAAAGTGGTAACTAAATCTGTAGTTTTTTTTGTCCAAAGTGGTAACTAAATATATAGTTAGGGCAAATATGAATGAAATAGTCGAGAGACACAAATTAATTATTGAAACGCCACGCACTTCTTAATTGAACAATTCTCCAGAAATTAATTATTAATTAATAATCTTCGCCATCTTCATCTACTAGTGAAGAATAAACATGAGAAAGCTACTAATAATAGTTTCCTGTCCAAAGTGGTAAGTAAACATGCAGCTTCTTGTCTAAAGTGGTAACTAAATATGTAGTTTCTTGTCCAAAGTGGTAACTAAGTTTGTAGTTACGTTGCTAGTCAAAATGAATGAAAGAGTTGGGAGCACTGATTTGAGCGCTAAAGCCTTGAAGAAACAAAGAATTATTGGAACGCCACTGACAACTTATGAATAATTAATTGTTAATGCTTGGTGCGTGTCATTCTAACCTGAATATCCTGCAAAATGAAAAAGACACTAAAAAAAGTGCTGCCAACTATTTCATTCATTTTAGCTCTCAACGTATTACATTGGTGAATTTATTTGCCAAATTTTGTAAGGTGCTAATTAAACAGAGGACGTAGGCAGTAGTCCGATGCGGCATTGTAGGCAGTGTTACCACCGCTGTAAAATTTAATACGTTCGAAAATCGTGTTTATTTCATGGACGCTTTGTACGCATTTGCGGTTTTGTATTTGCTGATTACAGACCGTCACAAAACTGTCTGCTTCTATTAAGATTTTTTTTTTAAATGTCCTTTCTTGAATAATAGCCGAGCAGCCTAGAGTCTCGTTTGTCAAATAGATTTTCTAGAAACAAAACTCTCAAATGTCAAAGAACAATGCCAACACCACCAAACGCTTTTCATCAGTGTTGCTAAAATCCATAACCTAAATAAAAAGCACTAGAAGCTGAAAATAATTCACTACTAAACAAATGCCAAAGAAGAAGGAAAAGACCGTTAAAATGACGAAACATTACAAAACATAAACAAAAGACGATCGTTTTAACAAATGCAAGAAACAAAAAAGTAGTGGACTTTTTTGGTCAAAAAATCAATTAAAAGCGATAACAGAAGACGTTCGAATTTCAGTCTGTGAAACAAATTTACATAGTGGTTATAAGAATAATTGCGTTTTATTCCCCGAAAGACACAAGTCTTTGTGCAGGGCGGAGCAATATCATTACGTCGTAATAGTCTAAACACGCCCCTTCTGCAATACAAAGCTGGCATATTGTGGCAGCAAAGTCGAAGCGTCATGAAACGGGCAGTTTTCTGTCCAATCACGACGAAGAAGAGAAATAATGTTACTTGCGATGGGCGGAGCGATGGGGTTAAATGTACGGCAACAGCGAATACGAATCCATCGCGTTAACGCATCACATCCTTGCGACCAATCGTGTTCGTGCAGGGCGGAGCAATTATATTAATCTGTAACAATTTAAACACACCCCTTCTGCGATCCAAAGCTGGCATATTGTAGAGCAAAGTCAAAACGTCATGAAACGCGCAGTTTTCTGTCCAATCATGACGAAGAAGAGAAATAATGTTACTTGCGATGGGCGGAGCGATGACGTTGCGGCGAATACGAATCCGTCGCGTTAACATATCACATCCTTGTGACCAATCGTGTTTGTGCAGGGCGGAGCAATAGTATTAAATTGTTTTACGATTGACAGCGGTAGCAAATACTCGCGCCTAACACGCCCCTACACGTAAAGCTAAGGGACCAGTAGTACAAATCGAAATCTCATGAAACGCGCAGTTTTCTAGCCAATCAAATGATTATGTAATGTCTGACGAGTGACGTTCGTGCAGGGCGGAGCTTGGAGATAAAAAACGAAGTAAATATGTGAGAACACTAGTACAAATGATTATGTAATGTCTGACGAGTGATATTCACGCGTATATGGGGGGAGTAATGATGTTAAAATCATGTTATATTTTAATATTGTAACGTTTTGATTAAATATAAATAAAAGAATATTTAATAACGAGTTTAACAAATATTATCAACAAACACTGAAACGGTCGCGAATTTGTTTATAAAACAAAAAGCATGTTTGATGTAATTTTGATCGTAAGAGAACAAACGTTGAGTACTGTCATGGCGGCAGGGCGGTCCATACGACGGTCGGTCAATGTGCAATATAACGAGGGGATGCCTTAAATAATTCTTTGCCTGTAAGGACTTTAAAATTTTTCTTGAGTTGAAATCCGCCATAAATCTGTCATACGAGTTTCTAAGTAAAAGGATACTTCTATTGGAAACGAAACTATCGCCGGGGCGTAACGGGAAATAACATGCGGATTTTCAAGTGCGTCTAAACAAAAGCAGTCAGGGCGCCGAACTTCTCCTATCAGCGGAAGACATAAAGATGTCATGGGTACTTGTAGTTAAGAAGATTGTTGTGAATTTTGGAAAGACAGCACACGTGGTCTGCTCACGGGGGGGGGGTCGTTAAAAACTTAGAGAAAAAATACATTATTGGAATCGGATGGGCGTTATCTTTCTGAACGCAAAACACAGCTCTATTGGTCCGGGGTGTTTGAATTTAGTTTCTAATAAGGAGGAAGGAAAACAATTTTGTTCAGCCGGAAAAATGAAAATTAAAATGACAGACAGATAGCTCCGAGCTTTTAAAATCGATCAGTCGTATTATTTGGAAGCTTGACGAATTGCTTTTGCACTTAGTTCTCTGATTTAAATTTCCACAATAGGAGTTAAATCATTTTTATATCGGGACGTCTAAAATTCTAGTGTTTGAGAGGCGATTCTAATCAAATTTAAAAACTAATAGTCGCGTACGGTAAATTAACCCGCAGTGTATTTAAAAACTTCAGTGTAGTGAGGCAGCATCGGATCTTAACGCGTATCATGAGCGCAGGCTTAGGTAAACATTTTTATTTGCATATTTCTTCTTCACATATTTGGTGGTTTAAATTGGTTTCAGAATTATTTTAATTGATCCCTTAATTTTTGTATTAACGTAATCACATTTGTAAAATTTGTAATTTAGTTGTATATATTTCTTAGATCGGTTTGTTTGTGAATAAGTATCATATGTACAGGGTGTCATTCAGTTCGCGTGCGATTGCACGCATTTCGTGCACATTAACCTACAACTAATTTATATCGCTAAATAATTTATGTCGAATATTTATCTACACGGCGCGGTGCGGCGCGGCATTAATCTTGTTCACAGAAAATTGTGACTGACTCCACCGTCCGACGATCGCGTTTTATATCTCTCCGCAAACTTTCTGGTGTCTACCCGAATGTGGTAGATTCTTCCTCGAAGAATCTGGCGTCGTTCTGGCCAGACGCGATGGCCACAGCTCTTGCGATGACATCATGCCGCCTCGCCGAACCCGCTTTGTCTTGTTCGTGACAATATTACCTTTGTGACCAGTAGTACTGATACTGGGCGGAGTAATACTATTGAACACGCCCCCGTACATTTATCAAGCTATTCAAAACTAAGGAAACATTGGAGCAAAATATGAGATGAAATGCCGAGATGTCGAAGGCGAAAATAAAGTTTCGACCAATCATGCTCGTGCTGGGTGGAACTTAAACTGAAACAGGCGGCACAACCGAATAATGACCTCGCGGTGCATTGTTTCAACATGAGGTCATTCAAGCCAATCATGTTCGTGTTGGGTGGAGCTTAGAGTTAAACAAACGGCACAACCGAATAATGACCTCGCGCTGAGTTGTTTCAACATGAGGTCATTCAAGCCAATCAAGCTCATGCTGGGTGGAACTTGATGAAGTTGTTTCCTGAGATAATTCAAGCCAATCACGCTCGTGCTGGGTGGAGCTTAGAGTTAAACAAACGGCACAACCGCGATGTTTCATGAAATCGTTCAAGCCACTCCTGCGTGTGTTGGGCGGAGTTTTGATATTACAATGAAGGTGAAAGGTGTTGATGTTATCCTTGCAACCAATCGTTTCGATGCTGGGCGGAGCAATACTATTAAACTGACGGCAACAGCGAATGACAGTGAATAACAAAATAACAGCATCGAAACGATTGGTTGCAAGGATAACAGCAACACCTTTCACCTTCATTTTAATATCAAAACTTCGCCCGACATACGCAGGAAAAGTAAAGCAATTCAAGGCTAAGGTAAAATTGATATAGAGTCAAAGTCTCGTGAAACGCGATATTTTTGGCGAATCAAAGGGTGACGTAACTAGATGACGTAGACGAGGAATGACGTTTTGACCAATCACGCTCGCGCTGGGCGGAACTTACAAGTAAACGGCAAGCGAGTAGTGATCTTAAGAGCGCGGCGCGGCGTGGCGTTCTAAATGAGAAGCGTAAATAAATATGTAAAAAATAATTTTAAAAAATATGAAACTAAGTGGTGCCATCTATGTAAATTTCATCGTACTATAAGTTTCTCGGCGCGAAATTTGAACTTAATCTTACTGCGTGTACATTTCGTTTCATTCTTCGCATTTCGATTGTAACTTCAATCATCTTTTGTCTGTTTGTTTGTTAAGTGTCGCCATCTATGTCGATCTTGTCGGATTATAATTTTTTCAAATATTCTCCGTCGTTTGAAAACCGGCAACCAACCTGTTTTGATTCGTTTACTGCGTCGTTGTTTGTTTAGAGTCGTCTTTTGTTTCTTACTAACGAATTAACTGCGTCGTTAATTTTTTTTTTAAACACGAAACGAAGTGGCGCCATCTGTTCGCGTTTACTCGGATTATGATTCATTCGGCGCGAAATTTGAAATTAATTTTTCATATTTACTGTGTTTACGTTTCAAGAAGAAAAATAACAGTCGATAGTCTTTTATTTTTCATTTTCGTACGCACTTGGCTTATCATTCCAATTCTGTTTCGTTTTTTTTTTATCAATTAATTTTGATCAAAGTAACTGGCGCGCCATCTGTGTAAATTTTATCGGACTACGATTTTTTGGCGCAAAATTTGGAATTAACCTCCGGATTCCGCATTGTTTCTTTTGTTTCTTCTCGTCGAATGAATGCAAACAAAAAGTCGCAAGGCAGAAATTACGTGGCGACATCTTTCCAAACCTTGTCGGACTGCGCTTCCCGGCGCGAAATTTGAAATTAATCGTTCGTTTTTTCCCCGCGTTCATATTTCTATCAAAAGAAAAACAGTCTGCACTCTTTTGTTTTTCAATTTCGTACGCTACACTCTACGCGTTTCGATTATTATTTCAATTCTGTTTCGGTTCTTCTATCTTTTCTATATTGTCACGAGGCGGACTTTTCTAAAAACCACAAGGGGTTTTTTTCTATGTTCCGCGGATAAAAATCATAAAAAGTATTTGAACGCGGACTTGTGTAATTGAGGGCAGCTTACGACCGTGTTGAAATGTAAACACAATAAGGAGGTAGCTGATACGTAAATGTTCGTAGTTCATAATCACACATCAGCGGAATTTATTTCAAACGGGGCCACGTACTTATACGCCGTAGTTCTGCACTGGCCGCCGCTGTTCCAACCCGATCACCCTCTAGGCTGAGCAAGGACGTGTCGTGCTCCAGCCAAGGAACACGCAAGTCGCGGACCGGCCTTGAACTTCGGCAGTCTTCCCGGCTAAGGAAACGTCGCCCGCTGCTCCGTCTTAGTCGAATCAACAACCCCAGTCGCCGCGAACGACCCAGGACCGCACCCCAAGTTTCACGGACAAACCACCCTCAACCAAATTAATCATTTACGTAAATAAAGAGGTATTAATTTTGTAAATCATTGTCTTTAAAGCCCCTGATAAACCTACTCACCCCAATCAACCCACACAGTCGCGACATAGTGGAGGCTTAGCGCGACGTGGTGAAGGACCTTAGCGTGACAATAGCTATTATGTACGTCGTTGTTTGTTTAAAGTTATCTATTATTTCTTCTTAACGAATTAAAAAGTTTAAAACACGAAATTAAGTGGCGCCATCTATGTAAATCTCGTCCAACTATATTTTTTCGGCGCGAAATTTGAAATTAATTTTTCGTTTTTATTGTTTATGTTACGAATTCCGAATTAATTACGTGTTAAAAGATTTTTTTAAAACGCGCGAAATTAAGTGGCGCCATCTATTGTATACATCGTGTCGGATTACATTTTTCTTTCGGCGCGAAATTTGAAATTAAGTTTTTCTTCTCGCTGCGTTTACATTATATCTTTTATATGTGCATATGTGTTTCGTCCTCTCATATTTATTAGTTTTTTTTTGACGAAATTTCTTTTCTCGTGTAGATCGTCCCAGGACTTTCTTTATTGGTATCTTCAACGACAGTGATCTACTTCAGTCCAGTGAAATCATTTACAGCGTAACAGTTCATAAATTAGGATTACAGTTAAATTTATGTTGGGCCCGCCTAAATAAATCGGAGCAACTTTTTCTGACGAGAAGGCCCCCCCAAAAAAAAAACGGTACCAGTTATGATCAAACCAGCTAGCTAAACGCCTAACCTAGATCCGAAGAACGGCTGCTAATCACAAGGCGCGTGATTTTGGCCACCCAATGCAGGGGCAATCAAAAATTAACGACGATGGTAATTTATTATTATTAATTTATTTAAAAGCTGTACGGGGCAAATTATACATACATACAAATACAAGAGCCACTTGTCAGTCATCGGTTTAATTTATTGCCTGCTCGTCAAAATTAAAACATTAATATTAATTAAAGCATTTCACTTAGGAGGTACCCCGGCCTTAATCACTTTTCCATCTTCGTCATCTATCATCTATCCTCGTTGTTCGCCGCTTGATTTTTTCAACCTCATTGCGTGCTTAGTTTTTAATAAACCAGCGGATCTGTTGATATCTAATTAAATTTTGAATAATCCCGGCATTTTCTACGAGGACTATAATTTCTTTCGACTTGTTTGCGTGCGTCTTTAGTGGAGCGCTGAAACTGCTGGAAGATTGATTTTAATAACGGAGTGTCTTTGAAAGTATCATTGCCGTTGGTGAAATGATGGATAAACACGTAAGTATTTCAGCATTTGAATGTAAAAAACTGACGTACGGGTTTGAAATGAGATCGTTGTTGCGAAGCGTAGACAAGGAAACGTTCATGAAATAAAAAGAAAAGAAATTAATGTGAGTCATGAGCGTTTCGGAATATTGATTGACTGGGTAATGACCACCTGTAACACGTCACGATTTACACATAATTAACCTTGTTTAGTCGTTGATGTCTTCTGTTTGTATTTGTTTTTGTTGACGTTCGTATAATCACTATGTATGTATGTATATTTTGCGAAGACGCCGCGCCGCCTTGCGATTGGTCGACGAAACTATTTTGTTGCGATTGGCCTAAAAACTAATACTCGTCGCTTTAATTTTAATAGCAAAACTCCGCGCAATATACACAGGATCGAGTGATTGTAAGGACCCGGTTCACACGCAAGAAAATCGCTTTAGCTTGTAACGCGCCCGCTTACCCCCTTTGTTTGTTTACTTCCCGGACAAGCAAACAATCAATAAACTGTCCAAACAAACCGACAATTGAAATTTATTGTTCCCTTAAGTAACGGTAGCGAGCACTTACCTTCCAAGGGTTCCGGGAAGGATCATCCAAATGTTAATGCTACAGCTAACATGCCTTTGTCTGGCCTCTGTCTGTTTTACCTACTCGAGCCAAAGGTTTTATTGCCGGTCCTAATGACCTACATTATATTTAGAGTTGAATGTCCCTTCGGAACTCGTTCCTAATTATGACCTGATCGTCGATGTAACCCCGTAATTACGTTGTAGTAATCTGATTCTTTGGTGCGAGAGATAAATAACTCGTCGGAACGAAGAAATTAGAAAAAAAGAAAAAAAAATGGGAAAAACTCCTGGTATCGGCCTCTGGCTGGGGTCTGATATCGTGAGCGGAAAACACTTGCGTTTGAAATCAATAAGACGAAACAAAGAGAAATTTACAGTGATCAGAAGTACAGTGTAATTCGCTCAACCGATTTCACTTTCCGCATATCGGCGGTCTAACATGCCTTCTGTCACAGCTGGTGGTTTAAAACACGCAGATAACCGTAGGAGAACTCTGCTTCTCAATTAAATTAACAATTAATTAGCATTCAACTTCAATTGGTCTTGGTACTAGTGTTTGTCACTTTCATCGTACTCTAAAGGTGCAGATAGACATGCGAGAAAACTTGCGCGAGTTACTGTCCGACACTGATGTCGCTGATATAAATAGAGTTGCAAGTCGAGTAACTTACGCGAAATTTGTCGCAAGTAACTCGCGACATCAGTGTCAGACAGTAACTCGCGCAAGTTTTCTCGCATGTCTATCTGCACCTTAAGGCTCGTTCTGTTCAGTCAACCAACGTACATGTGACACAATGGGTATACAGAGTACTTAATCAGAGGGATAAATTAATTAGACGTTCGGGTGGCGTATGTGATACAAAATGTCGCTCTCGCCTTCAGCGATCAATTTGCAAATAAATCAGTAGCAATCACCGGTTTTTCAGGGACTCCCGTGGGAGGTGGTGGTATAACCCTATCTCTAGCTAACCTGATTAATAAGGTGGAGTGTAAGGAGCCTACTCGCTACTGCTACTCCTCTCACCAGAGCGTTTAATTGAGGTCGAAATAGTAGGAGCTTTTCTCGAGAGCACACTGTATTGAATTCGCAGGTAGATGTGGGGGATTGTTAATTGCTGTTGGTTGTTTAAATTACAGAAGAAACAATGACCAACAATTTTTTCTAAGGTGAATGTCACTAGTGAGTTTCAATACTCGCTGAAATGTAAATAAAAACAGTTTGATTAAAGTTATCTAAGTGCAATGTCAATATGAACTTGACTGACTCTTTAGTCACTAATTAATGCAAATCAAATTATCCCTACGCAATTGTTACCACCAAAGGTGTGCTGAAGGAATACACATAAATGTCAATTACCTAAAGCCGTATAATCCGTGCAACACACGCGCACTGTTCACTCTGATTAAAACACTCGCGTCGCGGCGCGCACGTGTTTGTTCTAATTGCCCTTCTTAACACACTGTATTTAAACCGTACCGAAAGAAATGATTTAACTATAAAATGAATAAAGACTACAAGCGCTTACGGGAAAAAAACAGCTAAGCCAAATTAGAAATGAACCGAACCGTTCTCGATAAAGGGTCAATGCCTGTTTTCCGCGTCCCGTACTTTCAAGTAAAAAATTTAAACACACCCCTCGGACTTGCAGCTAAATTTTGAAATAACTTCGACCAATCACAGTCGTAGCATTTAATTCCCACTCACGCCTATTCCAAATGCCCAAAAATGTCTCAAGAGACACCCCATTAGCTTTTCAGGAATACTCGCTGTTTGTCTGTCGCAAATGAAGCCAAGTGTAAAAGCTGACATTTTTAAAGTGTCTGACTGAAAGAGACCAGACTCCAGCGAAGGTTTCAACTTGCAATGTAATTTGATATCTTTAACCACATGGAACAAGTATCTACAATTTTAACGCGACAAAATGTATACAAAATCTAAGAGAACCGATCTGAAACGTCAAATAGATTTGTTTTATGACGTCTGTGCAACTATAGTGCATTCGAATGTCGCCAGTTTAGAGACAAGCACGTAATTTGATCTCTTCCTATATCTGATATGTACTAAAAATTTATAAAGCACCAAGCTACATGTTACGATGATTTGTTTATGCGTATGTTTGTGTGGTCCAAAGTCACTCGAGCCGGGACGACGAACCCCCCAAATCTACCGCTGCAAACTCCGAGAATCCGACCATGTGTTTGTTATTTAAAATTAGACATGCAACAATCGATTTTGTTTTGAAAACAATTCCCGCGCACACTTCATCATAGAACCCGGAATCGATTGATTATGAGGTCCCGGTTTACACGCAAGCTGAGCTGAGCACCATTGTACATACATACCTACACCAGGTTTTTTTTCCTTCGAGAAAAGAATCTTCATTTTGCTCATAACATTTTATAAATAAGTACTCAACGTGCTGCATCATAAAATCAAATGTAATCAAAGAAACGCATTAGTTACACTCGTACGTACGTAACCGATGACCTCTCTCTCGTCTTTTGCTTCGTCACAAAAACAGTCAAAACTAATTTTCTTTCCGAGACCCGGACGCTAATTAGCTAAACCTAATTAGCATCCGAGTCTTCTCCGTTTTTTGAGAAAATTCCGACGATTATGTCTTATAAAGCCGAGCCCAAAGAAACGCTCCTTGTTTCCTTAAATTAACGCTAATCGCCTGGATCACGAAGAGTCTTCGGTTCACACCTGAACCAAGTTATTCCAGCTCGCCCAATTATGTTGTCAATTGACGGCCATAAATTACATAATTGATTCATCTGTTGCAGAAAATGGAAGAGGTAATCCGCGAAGGCGCCCTGCGACTTCTCACGACCGAGACTTCCTGCGACGTCATCATCAGCTGCAAGGGCTACAGATTAATGGCGCACAGGGTCATGCTATCCATAGCAAGCCCCGTTCTTCAGGTACGCAGATACCCCCCGTAATCGGGCCGTTTGTATGTATCTTGCGTCAGATCGTGGACAACATAATCCGAACGTGCAGACTACTTTCCTTATTAAGGCCGAACGCACACGAGCGATTTTTTTGGTGGCGGTGGCACGAAAATGCAACTCAAAATCCGTAATGCCGCAACGTTTCTGGTTAGAACTTAGAAAAAAAAATGGGCGGCGATGTAATGAGTATCATGTTTTTGCGAGTAAATAGTCGCGCTATAGAAAATCGCCCGTGTGTGCCTGGCCCAAAGACTACTTTTCACTTCACACGGCGACATACTTTATTGTTTTCTTGCGTTTGTTTTCCGGTGACGGTTCAATAAATCGCGGGTTCAATTAAACATACGGTATTATCGTGTTGACGATCGCATGACGAAAGAATGTCGTTAATAAAAACCTTCGATATTAACACGCACACATGTTCCTCGAGGTTTTATCACAGTGTAACTGTCGCCGTGGTAATTAAGTCGTTGAATTTATTCAAATTTAATTACTTTTCGGCATTTGGCTCGCTTCTTTGTGCTTGTCGCGGTTTTCGTTCTGAATATTAAGGCAGAAATTACCTTTCGTCGGATGTAAGTAGATGTACACAGATCGGATTTCTTTGAAGAAGAAGATCTACCTCAGTTGGCGCCCAACGCGGGGCGCATCGAGGATTTCGAATAAATTACAATAAAAAAATAGATTAATAGAAAACGAGAGAAACCATCGAAAAACATCTTAAGATTAGGAGGACCCATTTTGACCGCGGTACGACTAATTATAAAACTGGATTCTCATTGGCCTGGTTAGAAACGGATTTCTTTTCGACCTCGGTCCGTGTATTGAGAAAAATCTTCGATTGGCTCTTAAAACTGCGTGGCTTCGAACTAATCTATTCAGATCGCGGTCCGTGTACGACTGAAACGATTTCATTGCAGCAGTCAGGTTTGTCAAGTGAAACTTATCACAAAAATATTAATTAAATTAATAAATACAGCAAGCTGAAGTCGTCTAGTTGAGTTTGTACATGTTTTTTTAGCTTTACTTCAAAATTAATTCGTTTTGACCGCGGCTCGACTAGCTACAAAACTCGACTCTCATTGGCCTGGTTAGAAACCGATTTCTTTTCGACCTCGGTCCGTGTATTGAGAAAAATCATTAACTAAGTTTATCTCACACATTCAATCTGATTGAGATTTCAAGTGAATTCGTGACTAAACTCAATCCCCTTGCAATATTTATTTCAATCCTAAAAAGGAACAACCATATGGTAAAAAGAAATGCATTGAGTTGCTAACTTAACATTAGATTATGCATTCCATGCATATAACGGACAATAAATGACAATTGTCAACCATCAGCTGTAAGTTTGTGTTTATTATGTTAAGTTGAAATGGACAATTTAGAAATAAATTAATGGCAGTGCTGATAATTTGGTATTATAACAAGTTTATATAACATAAAGTTAGCAAGTACCAATAATAATTTGAATCCATGTTTATATCGCTATTTTTCAAGCGGCTTCGTCAATCCAATCCCCATTTTGAGGCGGATTGAGCTAAGTTTTCAACCAAATTAGATAAGTTTATGTCGAGATTCAAACATTATTATTTCAATCGGATTGAACGTGCGAGATAAACGTAGTCATTGATTGGTTCTTAAAACTGCGTGGCTCGAACTAATCTATTCAGGCCGCGGTCCGTGTACGACTGGAACGATTTCATTGCAGCAGGCAGGTTTGTTAAGTGAATCTTATCACGAAAATGTTAATAAATGAATAAATGTAGCAACATCGTCTGGTTCAGTTTGTACATGTTTTTTAGCTTTACTTCAAAATTGATTCGTTTTGACCGTGACTCGACTAAATACAAAACTCGACTCTCATTGGCCTGATTAGAAACCGATTTCTTTTCGACCTCGGTACGTGTGTTGAGAAAAATCATTGATTGGCTCTTGAAACTGCGTGGCTTCGAACTGATTTCTTCAGACCGCGGTCCGTGTACGACTGAAACAATTTTATTGCAGCAATCAGGTTTGTCAGGTGAAACTTATCAGGAAAATATTATTTAAATGAATAAATATAACTGAAGTCGTCTAGTTGTTCCAGCGAAAAACAAAAGATACCGACAATTCTTCTTCCTCTTGAAATATAAACGCAGTAAAAACGAAAAGTTAATATCGAATTTCGCGCCGAGAAGATTGTAGTCTGGTGAGATTTACATAGATGGCGCCACTTAACTTCGGATTTAATTAACTTTATAAATGAAAAACGAAAAAGAGCTTCAAAATTAGATGAATAACAGAAGGCGATCGACGAGTCTCACTCTAATGATGAAAACATAAACGAAATGAAACGAAAAATTAATTAATGATGCAAAAGACAAACGAAGGCTAAAACTATGTTCGCAATGCGATGAGTAAAACGAACCAAAAACAAAAGAGCAAGGATAATTCTTCTTCTTTCTACTCTTGAAGTATAAAGGCAGTAAAAAAAATGCAACCAAAATCATGTGGCGCCATCTATGTGTGTAAATCTTGTTCAACTGTATTTGTTGGCGCTTAATTTTTCCTTTTTTAGAGCCCTTGTATTTTAAGGCAAAGAAAAATTCGGTCACTAAAACAGAAATAATACCACCGAAATTATGTGGCGCCATCTGTTTAAATCTTGTCCGACTATATTTTTGGCGCGAATTTTGAAATTAATTTCTCGTTTTCTACTGCACTTGTACTCCAAGAGGAAGAAGAAGATGAATTGTCGATACTCTTTTATTTCTCATTAATTTCATTCGTTTTCTATTCATGTTACGCTCTCTTGCTTTCTTTTATTTCTTTTCAACCATTCGAACAAAAACAATACAACCGAAAATATGCGTCGCCATCTATGTAAGTCTTGTCCGACTGTAGTTTTTCGGCGCGAAATTAATTTTTCGTTTTTCACTGCGCTTGTGTTTCAAGAGGAAGAAGAAGACGAAGGACTGTCGAGATCTCTTGTTTCTCGTTCATTTCTTCCGTTTTTTCTCATCAAATTAATTCCGTCGTCAAAACAAAAACAAAGCAACCGAAATCATGTGGCGCCATCTACACGTATAAGTCTTAACCGACCACGGTTATTTCGGCGCGAAATTTGAAATTCATTTTTTGCGGTTGTATTTCAAAAGGAAGAAGAATTGTCGAAATCTTTTGTTTCTCGTTGATTTTTTTTTGCGTTTTTTATGCACCTAATTCTCTGTTGCTTGAAGTTTTTCTTTTGTTTCTTCCCGTTCAATTAATTCCGTCATTAAAACAACAATGTGGCGCCATCTATGTAAATCTCATCCAACTACAACCAATTCGGCGGGAAATTTGAAATTAATTTTGCGTTCTCACTGCGCTGATATTTCACGAGGAAGAAGAACTGTCGGGATCTTTTGTTTCTCTTTGATTTTTTCCATTCTCTGTTGCTTAAAGCAGCGATTCTCAACTTTCTTATAATTTTCCCATAATTTTATTGTAAGTAAAATAATTTTTGTCATAAAATGATTTCATTATTGTTTAGGCTATTTTCGCGACCCCTCTTTAATATCACCGCGACCCCCAGGTTGAGAAACGATGCTTAAAGTTTCAGAGCAGCGCCATCTATGCCCATCTAGTCGAAGTTCCTTTCTGGCGGGAGTTTTGAAATAAATTAATTTTGCGTTTTTACTGCGTTTCTACTTGAATCATTCTCCGCCGCGCCGGATGAGCTTCTCTTGCTTTCCACTCATTTAATTTTGCGTTTCCTTTCGATTTTTTTATTTGTTTCTTCTCATCAAATTAATTCCGTCACTAAAATATTGACGTTCCCGACCCATTTCACTGTCGAACTTAATTTCACGAACCCGATTGACTCTCGTTTTTTTTTTATTTACGTTTAAATTCAAGATTCTTTAATTCTTCATCTCTCTTAAAAATATGGGCACATAAATATGCTTAATTATACAACGTGATGATGTTTTTATTTCCTTTATTTATTTCTTTGCTAATTTGATTTAAAACGAGCTAATAAAAAAAAAAGCAAACGTGCCCAGCTTTTTTTTTTATCAGCGCGTTGTGTTTACGAACAAAACCAACAATTAGCTTGCGATTAGCATACGAGATATAAAAAAAAAACTTGCGTGAACGAGCCTCCTTTGAAGAGAGAAAAACCGAAGTGCCATTCACACGCTATTAATCCTGTTTACACAAGCTCATCATTAACACTCTTAAGACACTCAACGTCTTCATCACGTCAGTTGTAATTACGCACTGCGTAATTTATTACTATTAGGGTTTTTCGCGAATCTCTCAGATTTTTTGCTTTGGTCGATCGAATGCATGCAGATTATTACTTGGCACATTCATTACTACTTTTGCTTTTTGCCACCATCCAACAGTTTCTCCGCAATGGCACAAACTCACCAGAGCATCAAATCTAGTTCTTGCCTCATTTTTCCCGAACTTGCCTCGACGTTAATTCAAAAAATACGGTTTTGATCTTTTCAGGACTTACTATTGCAAGACACGAGCCAACCGACCGTCCTAATCTTCCCGGACATATCGGGCAGCACGATGTCCCTGATCCTGGATTACATCTACTCGGGGAGCGTCACCCTCAGCTCGACCATCCTCCCCGATTTTTTGGGCATAGCCCGAGAGTTGAGGCTCCAGCTGGATTTTGATTGCCCCCCCGAGAACAAGACGCTCAATTACTCGACCAAGTACAAGAAAAACGAGACTGATTTTCCCACAGCGAACGCTCACGGATTCCTAAAGAATAAAACCCACCAGGGGTGTTCCGACTTGAACGAGGGCAAGGCCCTGAGGAAGGCCTTGAGGAAGGTCCCCAATTTGATGCCCATCTCTTCGTTTAGGTCGAGGAAGGGGCTGTACAATCGCGTGATTCCCCCCAGCCCGTGGTGTCCACGCGTTAGCCCTTTGCTTGCTGATCCTAGAGAGGATTGTTTGCTGGTATGATTATTTATTATTAATAACAAAGTGTTTATTTAAAATAATTATCGCGGTGCACGCCGTGTAAATAAACCATAACCGCGCAGCAACGGCGGCGAAAAGAAAACGGTCGTTTCATGTGCCAGTAAACATAATAAACGGCTCGTTAAATATAATTATGGCAAATATTAGCGCTCGCACGTTTATGCATGTTGCAGGTGGAAACGCAAATACGGACGGCAAAGGAAGTGCTACACTTCAATTTACACTTTGCGTTGTACTTTAATGTTTGGGGACAATTTGAATTTGGCGCCGAGTCTTTGGGGCGTTTCAAGCGACGAATGTGGCCACGCTTTGAATTACTCCGAGGGTCTTGCTATGGTTTGGGGGATCATTTGAATTTCGGTGGCCACACTTTAATTTACACTGAAAATGTTTAATGATTAGATTAATTTGAATTTGGCGCCAGGGATAGCATTAGTGCGCAATTGTGCAAAAGAAACTTAAAACGTTCCGGATACTCTGACGGCTGCTTTCAATTTAATTTCAGGACTACGTCAAAAGCGACAAGAAAACGCTCGTCGAGCAAAACGACTCCAACAACAACTTCCAAATAGTCCCGGCGGCGGTGCCTCCCCCGCAGAACGATTACAGAGCGAAGAACTACACCACCGCGAAACATCAAGCGTGCCATCTTCCGCCTTCGATCTCAACAACCCCAGCAGCGGCGCCCCGGAAAAGCGGCAGCGAACGAAACCAGGAGGACAAGTTCAAAAAGAATAACGAACCCGAAAGCTTCAAGTCGAGACCGGAAAGGATCAAGGTCAAGGCGGAAGGTGAGGGGCCGGAAAGGATCGGCGAGGAGTCCGAGTCCGACCGGCAGAAGCCCTTCGTGTGTAAGGACTGCGGAAAGTCGTTTAGTCAGCTCAGGAACTTCAAGTATCACAGGTGCGTGTTTCTTTCTCCTTTTTACTTTTTGTTTATCCGTCGTCCATTTAAGCTCGGAGGACCAGGTTCTTGGACTCCAAAGCTATAGAAAGTGAATTACTAAAGAGAATTGCCCTCATTTATTTAAGCATGGTGTGACTCTAAAACATACCTGCCGTTTAATACGACGGAACAAGCTTAGAGAAGCCTCGAAGGAGACCTAGACTCGCCGCAACCAAATTACAATCCGGGTTTCATACCCGTTTCCTTTTTCACTCCAAAACAATCACCGTTCAGTGAGAAACTTAAACAAAACGAGAATAACTGTCGGTGCGATCTCGATAGCAGGCGAGTAGCCACAACACTTGCGGAATTTCGTATCGGGACGACGTTCAACGCGAACGGTTCGTGGGCAGAGGGCCAATGACAGGTCACTTTCGACATGGGACAGTCTCATCATCAAAGAATAGGGTTGCCCTCGTTTATTTAAGCATGATGTGACCTACCTGGTCGCAAAGTGTGACTCTAAAACATACCTGCCGTTTAATACGACGGAACAAGCTTGGAGAAGCCTCGAAGGAGGCCTAGACTCGCCGCAACCAAATTAAAATCCGGGTTTCATACCCGTTTCCTTTTTCACTCCAAAACAATCACCGTTCAGTGAAAAATTTAAACGAAACGAGAATAACTGTCGGTGCGATCTCGATAGCAGGCGGGTAGCCACAACACTTGCGGAATTTCGCATCGGGACGACGTTCAACGCGAACGGTTCGTGGGCAGAGGGCCAATGACAGGTCACTTTCGACATGGGACAGTCTCATCATCAAAGAACAGGGTTGCCCTCGTTTATTTAAGCATGATGTGACCTACCTGGTCGCAAAATGTTGGAACGGGCAAATTGAGTTCATCTCACGGCCGGCTAACTCGTGGAGACGGGCTGGGCATACGTAATCACAATGCAAAGGTTTGAATTTAAACGAAATGAAATAAAAGAATCACGAGTAACGCGTCAAGACGTTCGAGTCACGAACAACAGGAGGCGTGTCAGATGTAACCACTTCTAAGTGACCACTTGCGTCAACTTCAAAGTGACCACTTTCGTTCCGGCGAGCGCGCCCTCTTGCGACGCACAGCGTGATGAACCGTCGTGTTACCAAACACCAAAATGGACGGCCAGGGTCGGTTTACTACGACGCCATCAAATTTTCCAGCAAGGACACCACGAAAGAGATCGCCAGACAGCTTCCGGTAAAAGGAACTCCGGTGAAACGTCTGGAATAAATGGGGGGGGGGGAAGAAGCAAACAAAAAAGTCTAAATCAAAACAGAAAAACACGTATTAAGAACTAATCGGTGCACTCTATGAAATTTGTCTGTTTTAAATCCAAAGGTCACGGTTTGGGTAGGCCTAGATGAGAGCCTTTTAATGCTCCCACCACCAAATCCGGAGTATAACTCCGTTCCCTTGTTCGCTTTAAACAATCACAGATTAGTGAAGAAATTCACAAACAACCCAGACACGAAGTGTACAGCAAGCAAGCAGTCACAAGATGTGGAGGCAAACTTAGACGATCGACGCGCGACGCGATCGATTCGCGGGTGGTTGGGGGAGGGGGGTAAACTGGCCAATGACAAGCGCTTAACGTAACCAACTTTCAACATGGAACAGCCTCGTTACTTTTATATACATAAAAATTCGTTGCAAATAATTTCTAGTTTTCTGGTCACTCTATATTTAGGCGGAAGCGAAAGTGCTTCGCAGTTTGAACTTTGGAACGCAGGCGGTTCTACAAACGCCGCTTAAAACGTTAAACAACCCCGGACGACTCTTTTTCTTTTGAAAAGGGATCGTCCGGGGTTGTTTACGGGGCGCCACCTACCGCACCTGAATGTAAAATGGGCGCCACCTAGCGTAAAATCCAAACAGCCAGTGAGATACGTGGTACTACCGCTAGGCTACACGCGGTCGTCTCAAAAGGAAAGGGGTCGTCCGGGGTTGTTTACCGTTTTGAGCGGCGTTTGTGGAATGGTCCATGTTCCAAAGGTCACACTGCGAACCAATTTCGCTTCCGCCTAAATACAGGGCGACCCGAAAACTTGAAATTATTTGCAACGAATTTTTCCTCCACCATAACAATGATTTCACTTTTCGGAGGACTAAGTTCTCGGACCCAAAAGCTGTAGAAAGTGAATTAGAAATCCTCCATACAGTGGCGAGTCTTGGGGGATACAAATTGTTCCTGCCGTTAAGGAGGACGAAACGCAGGGGGGTCCACCTCAGGGAACAAAAACTAAACTATTCGCGGCAAAAGCGCAGTGACCATTTCGGAACCAAGTAAATCACTCTCGCTTTCAAAACGGGTTCGGTGAACACTTCGAATTTCAAAAAATTGCCCCCTCTTAAACGATTCCTTGTCGCGTGGCTTATTTATTTGACCATATCTTAATGGCCACTTATCTTAAGGAGAGTCGATATTTTGACTGGGAACTTTCCGCTCGAGCCCGTTATCATCCGAGAAAGTTTACGTTGCTATCAACGTTTGTAATTCTTTCGTGAATATGTCTAAAGGATATTCTTTATTTTTATTTAAATTTTCGGTCGTTTACAGTAAAATTTTTGCGTCGAATACGAGGCCCCCGTTGTTTTAAGTTGCGGTTTCAATTGATCGTGCAAAGTGGCAATTTCTTTCCCTTTTTCTTTTAGACACTTCTTCTTATCTCTTTTCCTTTCAAGGTGACTTTTTAACATCCCATTTTTACCTTGTCTTACTCTTAAACTATTGTTTTCGAGAGGTGCCGTCCTCTAGATGGGTCCCGTTTCAGTTCCGTTTAATTAGGTCACTGATATGACTTCAGTTGCCTACAGCTACCTACTTTTTCGTCTGATTACCTGTTTGACCCTGTATAAAGTTGCGAACGTTGGAGGAAATCGCCGATGTTAAAAACTCTACTTGGAAATACGCCCAGTTCGGTGGAGACGGGGTGGACTACAAATAGATTGTCGGTAGCTTAAACCTGAATGTAAAAAGGGCGCCACCTAGCGTACCTGAATGTAAAAAGAGCGCCACCCAGCGTCAAGTCCAAACAGCCAGTGAGACACGTGGCACCGCTAGGCCTACACACGCTGTTGAAGGTAACAGACATTTCCACAGGCTTATACCCGCTTAACATATAAGTTTGACGGTCATCCTGTATTGCAATCAAAAGCAGACAAAACACATACACGAAGTGGAGGTTTAGTACAATTCAAAAATTTATACACACAATATAAAAAACCTGTGCAAAACACGGAGACGAAAATAGATTCGTCGGCCATTTACGTATTAGGAGGCACAGATAAGTGCCCAAAATTAACGTGTACGAAAACAACGCAGAACATATTGTGACGATTCCGGCTCCAGCCTGTCTCGTGCGTCATCGCCGACGCGCCTTAGACCAGAAACTTCGGGCATTTCAAGATTACGCCAGCGGTGGAACCAACCCTAGACATTCTGTCGCGTACTCGAATGTTCGCGAAAAACAACCCCGGCTTATAAAAGCACGCGGCCGGGAACGAGTAGGGATTCAGCGTTTTCAACCCTTAAAGTCGTTACAATATGATAAAATGTAACGATACCAATCTCCACCAATCTACAAGTGTGTTCGATCACGAAGGGGGTGCAGCTCGGAGCGTGCCCTATGAGGTTCGAAAGCTACAAACACGATGTCAAGGTAGAAGGGATCTCAAGATACGACGACATCAACAGCAAAACTCATCCGGAGGGGTAATCCTAACAGGGAGGTGATCCTAAACCACAAAACGTGCTAATGGAAGAAACACGAATATAAGGGGTACAGCCCTCGGAGCGTGCCCTATGAGGTTCGGCAGCTACAAGCAGGAGAACCTATTCCAATTTTTTTTCTTCTAGGTTTCACAAAGCTGCAGTCACTTTAAAAATGTCAAATAACCAATTTAAATAAAGAATTAAGACTGAACAGCGCCATCTGTTAACAGGCAGAGGAAGTACATCATTGGAATAATTAATTGAATTGTCATTTGCCATATTCGTCGAACGATAACGTTTGATTTTGAAAGTATTTCGGTTGGTCGAGGAAGAGCAGCGTCATCTGTGGTGAAGTAGAGAAACGATTGGGTTGCAATTCATTTCGCGGCGTTTGATTTCCTTCTTCCCCTGCGCTCTTCTTTTTCTTTCTTCCGTTTTCCTTTCTTCTTTGTTTAATGGTTTCCGTTTGAAAAGTTTCGAATTTCGCAGTTGTTCTTTGGTTGCGGCAAAAAAAAACAGACACGCCATCTACCGTATGGTTTGCAAAGAATTTACAAACGGGCGTAATGTTGTCGTCATCAGAGGTCGCCCTAAATTTAGAGTTCTTTTTGTAAAGCTGCAGTCACAAACGAACTTTAAAGAATGTCAAATTACCGGTTGCGTAAGTAGAGAATCGATTAGCAGCGCCATCTGTTAAGTGGCAGAAGAAATTGCATTAAACTTTATCAGAATAATTAATTTTCTTTTACCTAATCGTTTTCTTTTTCGAATTTCATTAAGTTCGCGTTTACAATCATCGAATTTTTCTAATTTTATTATTCGACGACTTACTCTGAAAGTTCCCCGGTTGCGGTAAGCAAGTGCAGCGCCATCTGTGCTGAAATATAGGAACGATTCATTACAATTCATTTTCGTTTAATTTTCTTCTTCTTCTTCCTCTCCTTCGCTCGACGATCTAAGTCGAACGTTCTTATGTCCTTTTTCTTCTTCATCTTAATTTGTTTTGAAAGTTTCGAATTTTGCAGTTGTTCTTCGGTTAACAGCGCCATCTGTTAAGAGGCAGAATAATTAGCTCTCTTTTAATTGTTCGCATTTTTCGAATGTCAAACTGACTTTTTAAGCTTAATCATGAATTTAGGTTTTTTTTTTAATTAAATTTTATCACTCGACGATTCATTTTGTTAAGTTTTCCGGTTGCGATAAGGAAGAGCAGCGCCATCTACGGTAGAGCAGGGGAACTACCTCATTAGAGTTTATTGTCGTTTAATTTATTTTCTTCTTCTCCTTCGCTTGACGATTTATGTTGAACGTTCTTGTTATTACATTCTTATTACTATTATTACATTATTATTTTTTAAGTAAATTCTCGCTTTGCATGCACAACTCCCTAACTTTAAGTATCGCAGCGCCATCTATACGCCAAAAGACTTACTTACGTCCTTCGATTGCCCCTGCTAAGAGAATCGGGCTTAAAGAAGATCGAACAATGGAGAGTATTACGATTTAAGTTGAACTCTTTCTTCTTCATTTAACGATTTATTTTGAAAGCTTCGAATTTTGCAGTCGTTCTTTGGTTGCCGTAAAAAATTAGAAGCGCCATCTGTCGTACGGTTTTCAAAGAATTCGCGCGCGTAATGTTCGTTCTACTTTTCGAATTAAAAAAAATAAATCTCAAGTCGGTTCGGGTTTCACGAAGCTGCAGTTACGATCGAAATCTAAAAGCGTCAAAGTACCAGTTGCAATAAAGAATCGGTTAACTAACAGCGCCATCTGTTGAGAGGCAGATGAACTACACACTTGATCAGAATGATCAATTGCCTTGCGCTTTCGAGTTTCAAATCGACGCGACGTTTTGAGTTTACGATCATCGTGGTTCAATTTGTTTCTTCAAATCTGATTATCCGGCGATTTATTTGGGAAAGCCTTCCGGTTGCGTTAACGAAGAGCAGCGCCATCTGTGGTAGAGCAGGGGAACGATTTCATCGCGATTCATTTTCTGCCGCTCTTTTTCCTCTAATTTCTAATATTAATTGTTCATTTCGGTCTTATTTAATTTTCGAAAGTAAAAAGTATTACTTACGGTTATGACAAAACGGCGGAATTTGATTTGACACGTTTGAAGTCACCAACTCGCCTGAAATTTCAGCCAGGAAGTCCCCAAACCTACCGACCAAATTGGTAGCAACATTGTGAAACGAGCCCATGCGCTAACGATGCGATTTAATTTAATTTACTCCGCACGGATGCTGGCAATGTTAACTCATTAGCTACGATCACTATGCACTTAAAGCGACCGATCTGTGATTAATTCGGAGGAAGTGCTGAACGCCTTCCTGCGTGTGTGTACCCGGCGCAATTATGCAAATGTTTTGGAATTTTAATTGGCACTTCTTCTTCTCGTCGAAGATATACGATCGCGTTGCCCTAATTTTTTCCGGAAACCTTATAATAACACTCGAAGGGCGTGACAGATTCCAAGATAAACTAGAAATTTATTCGGTATGGAAAACCTCGTTCACCGCAGCGACCGTTCAACGTTCAACAATTGATTGATGTTCTTCAAACAATCACTTAAAGCCGCGCGCCTAGTCACTTTTTATTGCAATTCGGGACATGTAAGTGATTCTTCTTTAAACGTGACAGACAACGGCGCAGCCAACAGGAAACAAGGAAAAAATTTCATCGGAGACGATAATAAAATCGTAATAATAGTAATAACGTATCGATAATTTCACGGCTTGGTGCCGTTTGTTCGCACGTGAGAGTGTCCGTGCAAAATGTTAAATAACTTTGAGTAATGACGTTAGACACGCCACATTGCAGTACACAATCATAGAAATGCATCTACCGCGTAAAATTTGATCTAATTCGTTGCGGTTATTAGAACTTCCGCGTGCCATTATTTTCGAAACGTTTAAGTACAGTACGTTCGTGCGTAGTTTACGCTGAACTTTCCCATAAGATAACGGACTCGAGCGGAAAGCCCCCAGTCAAAACACCGACTCTCCTTCAGATAGGTGACCACTATCACTTTTAGCGATTTTTTGCAAAAGACTATTAACTGCACTTCTTTTATTTTATTTTATTTCTCTCCAGGTCTATACATGAAGGTACGAAGGAGTTCGCAGCCCGATGTCCCGAATGTGGCAAGACCTTCAACGACAAAGGCTACCTGAGCAGCCACATGAAGATACATCGGGACAGGAAGGAGTACGGCTGCCCTCACTGTCCCAAGAGGTTTAATCAAAGGGTGGCCTATAACATGCACCTGAGGATACACACTGGTACGTACGCCCGATTGATTTGTGAAAATAATTGTTAGCCCACTCAACCGAATACTGAAGCACCTAGACAGGATCTAAAATACTTTAAAAAAATTACGAGCATTCAAAGCCAATTTAAAAACGGACGTTCGTTTCAGGTATTAAACCCCACGAGTGTCCGACGTGCGGCAAAACGTTCTCGCGGAAAATGCTCCTGAAACAGCACCAGCGAGTCCACACGGGGGAAAGGCCCTACGCTTGTCCGGAATGCGGAAAAAGTTTCGCCGATCGTTCTAACATGAGCCTCCACGCACGACTACACACGGGTAAGAAAGAACGCATTGTCCTGTCGCCGGCCGGACGAAAAAATCGCGCATGTGCAACTCATTAATTGAATTAGTGCGCATTCCTCAAACTTCCTATCTACGATGGTCGACACCGGCAAGATTGTGGGAGAGAAATTAACGCACGCCCCACCGCCGGCTAGTTCAATAGGACGGGCGCGGGCGGGATCATACCTAAACCAAAATAACTAACAATAAGATTAATTAAAATCAAAGAAAACAACAGACTCCGTTTTATTTTTACGGTAAAAGTAAAAGAACAACACGTCCGCGAGTGTCTAACCTACTCAAAATTTAAACAAACACTATTAGATTAAAAAAAAAAAGTGTGAAGTGCGGGCCCCGTTTTCCGCTTACATAAATAAAGAGAAAAGTAAACGCTCTAATAAATTAACCGTTCAAACCGTCATGCGTTCTGCGTCAGTTGTGTTAAATCGTCAAAGTAATAAAATAAATCCAACCTGGCGTCGTACACCCGAACGGTTCAAACCAGAAGAAAGCGTCCGAGTAAATACTGCAAGTCTGGGACAGGGCGGTGCGGTAGCCGACCTTCCTTGATTACCTACTTGTCTCAGTAGCGAAGTCTGGCGCCCGCGAATCGCTACGGGAAATTATTCAGTATCAACAGAAAGGTCTCGAGGTATCCCAACGAGAAAAGCCTCGATAACAAAAGAACGAACACGTTACGAGCTACTTCACATCCGCCAGACTTCGAAAAGCAGATGACAGACGCCTTCGGTACACGTAAAGTGCCTCGTTCCAGATCACGGATTAAATCTCCGTTCGGCATCCCATACATTTATTCATAGAGTGCCTCGTCCAGATCACGGATTAAAATCCCATTCGGCTTCCCACATAAGTACACGTAGAGCGCCTCGTCCAGATCACGGATTAAATCTCCGTTCGGTTTCCCACACAAGTACACGTAGAGTGCCTCGTCCAGATCGTGGATTAAATCTTATGTGAATCGTTATGTGAAATTCACCAATACCAACAGAAAAGCTTCGAGGTATCCCAACGAGAAAAGCCACAAATGAAAGCCTAAATAACAAAAGAGCTACTTCACATCTGCCAGGCTTGAAAAAGCAGATGAGAGATGCTTTCGGTACACGTAGAGCGCCTCGTTCCAGATCACGGATTAAATCTCCAGTCGGCTTCAAACACAAGTACACGTAGAGTGCCTCGTCCAGATCATGGATTTCGCGTTGAAAGCAATTCATAGAATGGTTTGAACCGTATTACCTTCTGACGTCACCATTTGAAAGGGTCTCGAAAACTAAATGTTTTGAACATTCAATCTAACAATGTCAGCTGTTATTTGCACTATATAAAATATGATATAAAACAGTTCACTTTTCTTGAAATTAAATTGCAAACGTTGCATTCTTAATAAGATTGTTTTCCGTACACTGAAAAAATGGATGTTGAGGTGTTGATAAAAAATATATCGAAGATGTCAAGCCCCCACCACCCATACGTTTTAAAAGTATCACCATAGGACGTCTCAAAACAGAACGAATGCGGTTCAAAACATTCGTCATTTGACGTTACCATTTCAACGCGAAAATGTAAATGTTTTAAAACAGTCGAAACTGCTTCAAACCGCTGCATCGCAAAAATATGGCTTAAATCTCCGTTTGGCTTCCCACACTAGTACACGTAGAGTGCCTCGTCCAGATCACGGATTAAATCTCCGTTCGGCTTCCCACACAAGTACACGTAAAGTGCCTCGTCCAGATCACGGATTAAATCTCCGTTCGGTTTCCCACACAAGTACATGTAGAGTGCCTCGTCCAGATCACGGATTAAATCTCCGTTCGGCTTCCCACACAAGTACACACCACACAAGGGGCACGAGCCAAAAACAAACGCGCCTAGCAAAGTACTAACTTGATTCTGCGCGTAACTAGAACACCAGGCACGAAGGGAAGTCACACGATCCAAACCGACCAATCACAAAACCCTTTCGAAAAATCGATACGTTCGACCTAAAGGGACATTTCGCTCTTAACGGAATTTTATGCTGTAACAAACTCGGCTTTGATTTTTCATCGTCCTCTTCATCACCTTTCAATATTTTTCTTCTGACTCTTAACAGATGGCGGTGTTAATTCATTTTCTATCGCAACAGGTAATTTGACATTTTTAAAGCTCGATTGTGACTGCTACTTTATAAAAAAAAGCTTATTGAAGGTTTACTTTTTAATTCAAAATCTATGAGGACCTCCTAACAAGTACACGTAAAGTGCCTCGTCCAGATCACGGATTAAATCTCCCTTCTGCTTCCCACACGCAAGTACACGTAGAGTGCCTCGTCCAGATCACGGATTAAATCTCCTTTCGGCTTCCCACACAAGTTCAATTTATATTTTCATAGTTGAAAGCAGCTCGACGAGTTCAAATAAAAACAAATGTTTTTCTTATTTATTTTAGGGGTGAAACCTTACGAATGCAACCTGTGCTCGAAGAGCTTCACCAAGAAGCACCACCTGAAAACGCACATGAACTTCCACACCGGCCTGAAGCCGTACTCTTGCCAAAAGTGCGGCCTGTCCTTCTCGCAAAGCAGCAACATGAGGACGCACTACAAGAAGTGCATCCTCAAGTCCACGGACGCCTCGGAACCGGACGTCAGATAACCCCCCCCCCCCCCCGGGGTTGCGCACACTCACTTCATCTTGTGATAAATAACCTATCTTGTAAATCCTCGCGTTTACATACACGTTAACTGCGACGAGTAAATGAATTTATTTATTTGATTATATTTATTAATGCAATATATTTAAAAAAAAGTAATAAATTATGGCGTGAATTTTTTTTTCCTTTTTTCAAAAGAGACGCAGTAGATTCCGACCAATAATCTGGGGGCGCCGCTAAATTACGAATCGCCCAACTCAACCAATGAGCGTAGGAAGACGATTTAATTGCGACGTGAACACGCCCTTACTTTCACCGTTGCTCGATTAATCTGCGCGCCGCGCTTTCTTATTTATCCGCATCTATCTCACGTTGCTTGAATTTAATGATTCATTAAGAGCGGGCTCATTAATTTCAGTTCAAAGATCGCGAGCCCTCTAATAGTTCGGCGCCATCTGTGTTACGTCCTTCGAGGCAGAAGTTGATTAACTTTGATGAGTACACGCGACTTTGTTCAATTGAAAGTACGCTGGCGCCGTCTACGTCGACTGCCTCTCAAATAAGGACTTACGGTTTCATTTACAGTCGAAACAAAAAATTACAGTTTCCTGAAATTGTACAGTTTCCTGTAATTGCACAGTTTCCTGTAATTGCACAGTTTCCTGTAATCGTTCTTTCTCAAAATGGTGTTTAAAATATGACTCCACGGACGACATTTAAAAATTTTCAAAGCCTTGACAAGCTAAAAACTTTTGTGAAATAAATGAAGAAGTAAGAAAGGACAATTACAGGAAACTGTTTTTTTTTTTTTGCTTTCGAACGTATTTTTCTCACGAAGCTGTCAACCGATCAATTGTAATTAATTTGTTTTCATTATTATTAAAAATAAAGTGTCCAATCAGAAAGCACGGCTCTGCAAGTGATAATTACCGACTCAGTTTAAGAATCCGGCGCGGCGCTTTCGAACACTTCAACGCCATCTGTGTTGCGTTGCTCAAAGCAGAATTTCCGATCGCGGTGACTGAAGGTTTGCGCCTGAAATATTTCAAGCGCGTTCGTTTTCATAGTCGCCTTTGAGCCTTGGCCGGCGCTGTCCGAGTCGTCTCACGGAAATTGTGATTTTTGTTAAAAATAAATCGGCAAAACGGCAAACTCCAATCGGATTCAAAAATTTGAGACGTGAGAGCCATCTGTGGCGCACTCCGCGAAATAGCGTTGCCCAACCATGGCCAGCTACATTAACATTCACTGACGTGTATGTATGGCCGTTTCAATTTGACTTTTAAAATTTTGACGGTACTCCACTCAGCGCCTCTTGTGAGTTTTTAAGTAATTGCAGTTGTCATTAAGTTACTGTCAGTAGTTCTGTAGTATCTTTAATAGGGAGCGCTGAGTGGAGTACTCCATGACATGCTTTCCGGAACCGAATTTTAGGCGAATTGACACGGCCATACATACACGTCAGTGAATATTAATGTTGCTGGCCATGGCCCAACCGCGCGCTTCGCAAAGAAAAAATCACTTGATTTAATCAATTTTGTTTACGCATCACAAACCATTGCATTCTGCATCTCCTGATATTATTTGATCAATGGCGTTTTCGCTTCAGTGCGCTCGGGCACCGTCTACATCAGGTTAAAACAAGACCTAACTACGACCCTGAGCGTGCTCTAGAAGAAACATCAACTAGCGCCATCTATGTTGCTCAAACAAAACTTCATAGACTTGCTGGATTAACGAAAAACAGAAAATCCTGATTTTCGAAATAAGTGGATTTTGTGCCACTGCAATCTGGGTCTGTGTACAAATCTACGTTCATATTGAGGGCCCCATATTGGGCGCCAAGCGCGCATTGTACAATGGAACTCCTTGTTGGGCGCCAAACGTATATTGTGCAATAAGGCTTTCTAAGACGACGTCACGATTAATCCAACTTTTTAAAGTGCGACCCCCTTTTGACAGCAATTTCGTTGGTGACCCTCCCTGCTCTTACCGTACTCAATTTTATTCATAATAAAACAGCACGCTTAACTGATTAGGAACGTCTATTACCTGAAGTAGCTGAGTTTTTGTGTTGCTGGCGCCATCTATCACCAACTAACACAATTTTTCTCTTGGTTACTAGGCGCCATCTATCACCAAGTAATGAAATTTGTTATTCTGTTACGGGTGAAATTTTTTCATTAAATTAAAGTTAGAACTTTCGAGTCACCCTGTATATTGACGAAAGTGTAACTACATCGAAATTTATCCTCTAACTTGGACCGTTTGCGTTGATCGACGCTTCGAGGTAAATTCCTTTCAATCAATGCGACTACTCGGACAGACCGTACTGAGGCGAGGGTTCCTCCCAATTTGCGCATCCCATCCCATCTCCAGGAGTTAGCCAGCCGTGGGCGCCAAATTTGCTACCTACCTGCAGGACAGCAGAGGGCAATTTAAGATCTCCAACACGGCCGGCTACCTCTTGGAGATGGGGTGTGGTAATAGTCGACTTAAGGAACCAGAGGTTTCCCATTTGTATCTTTAGAAATCAACATTCATTGGCGTGCGGGTACGGCTAAGCGAATAGGCCCGACGTCAAATCCGCGTATCGTAAGAGGCGATTGTAGGAATCAGAGTTTTCTCACAACATCGTTGAAAATCATCCTGTGTTATGTCTCAAGGACCCATGAATGGTGTATCGAACGACTGGAGAGGTTGTCGGTTTTGTTTCGAAAGTGTAACTACATCGAAATTTATCCTCGTAACTTGCACTGGTCCTGAAATTTCGCATTAAAACGTTATACGAGCCTGAACAACCCTAATCTGTAATAATGAGACTGGCCCATGTCGAGAACAGGATGCGTTACAGGCCAATATACTTTCCCCCTTTCCCGCAAACCGTTCACGCTGATCGACGCTTCGAGGTAAATTCCTTTCAGTTGTAAAGGTCCGTCATTCTTCGGGTTGGTCTGCGGTTGCTGATCGTTGCTCTGCTTGACGGCGCGGCGGTTCGGGTTTGCTCGTCGGAGTCCAGGTTCAGAAATAAAAGCGTCGATCACTTAGCAAATACAGTTTTATTTACAAAATAGTTCATATATACACGTATCCACAAATTGGAATGTTTTAACTCAGGTAAAACTCACGGACTGGTAAACGAAATGTTAAACTCTCGGACGGTATTTCGGTAACGGTAATATACGGTGTGTCTCGTGGACAACGGTAATATACGGTGTGTCTCGTGGACATTAAATAACGGTAAAATACGGCGTACCTTAAGGACACTATTCAACGGTAAAATACGGTGTGTCTTAAGGACATAAAACGACTACTAAACACCACGCAAACTGTGCATACGTTCTGGTTTCCGCTCCTAGGGTCGGAACAGGTAAGAAAGAGTGAGACTCCCACTCTGGGATCAGGATGTGTGAGACGCCCACACTAGGTAAGAGAGAGCGAGACTCCCGCTCCAGGATCAGGAAGTGCGAGACGCCCGCACTCGGTAAGAGAGAGTGAGACACCCACTCTAGGATAAGGATGTGTGAGACGCCCACACTAGGTAAGAGAGAGCGAGACTCCCGCTCTAGGATCAGGAAGTGCGAGACGCCCGCACTCGGGAAGAGAGAGTGAGACACCCACTCTAGGATCAGGATGTGTGAGACGCCCACACTAGGTAAGAGAGAGAGAGCGCGAGACTCCCGCTCTAGGATCAGGAAGTGCGAGACGCCCGCACTCGGTAAGGGAAAGGTCAGGATAAACAGGAGGAGCGGTTGGAAATAACACGATCGTAGCACAGGTTACCCAGCGTGTTAGAGTCGGAACACCGTCGGGAAGATGAGCAGGTGAGCGACTAACTCCTGCGTGCTCGCAGCGCGCTTTTATAGGCGAGCGCGTGGAGGGAGAGCCCTACTCCTTTCAGTACTCCCACTCTGATTTGTATTTTTATGAATTTGCGCGAGGCATCCTAAATATACAGACTAAATAACTTAACTAATAAAACAAAGAAAACTCTAAATAAATCGTAACGGAGATGCTACTTCGTTACACAGTCAATGTGACTACTCGGTTACAAACAGACCGTACTGAGGATTCCTCTCAATCTGTGCAACCCACCCCATCTCCAGGAATTAGCCGGACGTGTTGGAGATCTTAAATTGCCCTCTGACAATTTGCTGGCCGGCAGGTAGGTAGCAATTCGCCAAGTAGGGCAATTCCCTTCGTTGTTCTTCGTGTTTCCGAAACTTTCCGCCATATTCGAGAAAGCACTAGATGGCACTGGAGTCTTCTAAAAATTTCAGTTTAGCTTTATACCGGGTGTGAGATAGAAACACCTCAATTGATATGAGCTTCCTTTTGTTTTAGCGCCAACTGTTATGGTCAAACGTTGGCAACTTCTTTTTTTCTTAATGGATACGTACATTTTTTTATACATATTGTTTGGTAGAGAATTTTTGGTGACATTCTTATATTTAATAGAAATAAATGTTTCATTAAGGCGTTTTTGTTTTATTTCTATGTAAAACTTCAGGCCCTGAAGAAGGTCACTAAAGTGTGCCGAAACCGTCAGCTGAATGAACGAATGAACTAATTCTCGCATATTAAGTTTTGTCCTTAAACCGAACAACTACTTCATATTTCAAAATTTTGCTGGGGACACCATTTTGGATCAAGTCGTAAAAATTTACGTTCGTATTGAGGGCCCCATGTTGGGCGCCAAACGCGCACTATGCGACGGAACGCTGGAACCCCTTGTTGGGCGCCAAACGTATATCGCGCTTTGAGAAAAAACGACTACTTTGATTTCAGATCAAAGATACGACGAATTCGGTTGTATTGAAGCCCCCGCCCGTCCCTCGTCCCCCACGCAAATAAAACTACCCCAAGTTGACTTCAGTTGTATTTACAATTTATAAATAACAGATTACAAGAATCATCAGAAAAATAAAACGGCTTCTTCAGAAACCAACTCCGGCGATTACATGCAGCGATAAAACCAATTTACAAAATTACACACGATTCCTGGTATGTACGATGACGATGATGATGAAGATGACGAAACGACACTACATAAAATAATAAATACGAACAATCCTTATTGCGTAATAATAATAATAGTCATTATATCGTCGGGAAATTTACACGTAAGACTGATATCCGTAGCCCTCGCTGGTGGTGAAGGTGGTGGTGGTCGTCGAAACGCCGGAGTAAGTCTGGAATGTGGATGTCTCCGCCTGGCTCAGCTTGTTGATTTTCTCTGCGTCGCCCGGCGTCGACGTTTCGCACTTGAGGTTGGCGAGGGTGTAGTTTTGTACTTTGCATTCGCCGGCGTCGTCGACGTTCTCCGGATTTATGTACTCGACGAACCCGGCGTGCTCGTACTGGCGCAAAATCTTCTCGCTCTCGAGCACGAGCGGCTGTATCTGAACCCCCGCCGGTAAACTCAAAGTCCCGACGATCCGGGGTTCCCCGTTCTCGTTGCAGTCGTCCTCCTCCTTCTCGACGGACTTCTTCTTCCCGTGCGTCTTGAACTTGATGGGGATCGGCTCGCCCATCGGGACGACCGGCTCGACTCGGTGGCCCCCTTTCAAGTCCGGTTGGGTCTCCATCCAGTGACCGGTGGAACGCCTGTGCGCTTTCAGTTGGCCGGACTGGATGAAACGGGCGGGGCACACCCCACAGGCGTACGGCCGAGAACCGGTGTGCCTTCGCATGTGGAGGGCCAAGTCGTTTGATTGGGTGAAAGCCCTGGCGCAAAGGTTGCAGACGTAAGGACGCTCGCCCGTGTGGACTCTCGTGTGACGCAACTAAAAAAAAAGTCGACAGACTCACAGCGTGTGCAACCCACTCGAACCCGCTATCAAAATAAAATTCCAACTCGCGTTCTCTACCTTCACTTTACGTGTGACGCAACTAAAAAAAAAAGTTGACAGTCTCACAGTGTGTGCAACCCATTCAAGCCCAGTACTCTAACTCGCGTTCTCTGTCTTCATTTTACTAAGACGTGGACTCTCATATGACGCAACTAAAAAAAAAAGTTGATAGTCTCACGGCGTGTGCAACCCACTACTAAAATAAAATTCTAACTCGCGTTCTCCGTCTATATTTTACTATGACGTGGACTCTCGTGTGACGCAACCAAAAAATGTCAACCGTCTCAGGGTGTGTGCAACCCACTCAAACCCACTAACACTAACTTCGTTTGAACTCTATGACGCTAACAGATTATAGATAAAGAAGCTTTCTGTAATACACGATTGAATAAAAAAACAAAACTTACCAATTTGTTGCTTTTATTAAACGACTTTCCGCACAGCGTGCACAGGTAGGGTTTCTCACCCGAGTGGGTTCTTTCATGGCACTTGAGATCGTGCGAGCGGGGGAATCCCTTGCCGCACTGACTACACTTGTAAGGCCTCTCGCCGGTATGCCGTCGCATGTGAACGATCTGGAAAGCGACTCGAATCAATTAACGGCGGCGCGCTATTCGTCACTCGCTCACCATATTGCTCGAGTTATTGAATTCCTTGCCGCAGTAGATGCACAGGTGGAGCTTCGACGTGTCCTTCTGCCCCGTGTGTATTCTTTGGTGGGTTTTAAGGTTGTCCAGCCGGTTGAACGCCTTTCCGCATTCGCCGCAGACGTGCCGCTTGTCTTGCTGCAGGTGAATTTTTATGTGCCTGGCTAGGTGATCGGATCTGCAAGCAAATTTAACACGCTACAAGGTCATTGGTGACTTTGGCCCCAAACTGGAGCATTGAGAGCCCCATATAGGGCGCCAAACGCCCATTGTACAATGAAATAGTGAAGTCCCTTGTTGGGCGGCAAAAACATAAGATTCTTACTGTCCACAAAAAAACTAACCTACTAAAAACTCTTTCGCAAATCGAACACTTGACGTCGATCTCCGTGGGATTCAGGTGCGTCTTGAGGTGGCGTATCAGGTGTTCCCCTCGACAGTACGTCTTATCACAAATGGTGCACGTGTACGGCTTATCGATGTGGTCCTCCTGGTTGTGCTTGGTTAGGTATTCGGGGGTGGCGAACGCCTTTTCGCACCGCTCGCACTTGTGGACGAGCACCGCCCGGTGCAAGGTCATGTGGCGGGTCAGGTGGTTGGACCTCACGAATTTCGCCTCGCACACGTGGCACGTGTACACCTTGGCCTTCTTCGTGCTCATCAAGATCATGTCGTCGTCGATTTGAGCGTCGAAGTGGCCGGTATCGCTGCCGGCCGAATCTGCGTTCAACACGAGTTTAATGCAAAGTTGTAAATGTTGGCGTCCGATGTGGGGCCGTCACAGAATTGTTGCTTACCGAGTTCATCCTTTTCCAGTGAATCCTCCGCTTTGTCCGGGTCGAGCTTGGACGGCGTGAGCAGGCTGAGGGGGGCGTCGCTGTCGTCCGATATGCCGTGTTCGGTTTGCATGTGGTGGCTGAAGCTCTTCCTGTACTTGAACTTCCTGTCGCAAAACTCGCACTCCATCACCTGCGCGATTACAAACGGAAAATTGCAACGTGTCGGCCCTCAACTGAACGTCTTACCTTGTCTTTCTCGTCTCGCTTGTCCAACGGCTTCTGCAGTTCGATCTTAACCCCATGCGTCAGCATGTGGCGCTTCAGGTGGTTGCTTTTCGTAAAGGACTTTTTACAAATCTGAAAGAATACTTTGTGTTTTCGTCGATTTTGAACTGCGTTAAGTTTTACGTTGTAGGTTATACTTTACGTTACGTTAGCGAACAGGTGAGCGCTTGTCGCTATCTTTTTTCAAGATTTAATGAAACAATCGGTATGTACTACTATGTTATCTAAACTGTTTATTCGATGAATTTAAACACTTTGAAAATTCTTGATGAAATTGGAAGTAATCAGTGTTGCCAACCCGAGGGAGTTTTCGTTCTTTCGGGATTTTTACGTCATGTGGAGGAAAAGCGAATTTTTATTCGCTTGAGGGAATCTTTGAGAAAATTTTAAATTCCCATTTTACGTTATGCATTTATTTTTCTTTTGTCGATGTTACCATATTGGAAAATCTATAAATTTAAGGCGAATGTGGGAGTTGGTAACGATTTCAACAATTTATGCCCTCTCGTATCCTGTCGGAGAATTAATAAAATATAAATGACGTAAAGAGGAAAAAAAAAACCTTTCAAATTTCGTGCCGAAAAAGCCGTAGTTCGACAAAATATGTGCAGATGGCGCCGGCGCGGCACAACTTCAGTTTGACGTTTTCTTAATACTTAATTGAAATGCAACAAATTCAACAAACACAAGAAACAAATTTTTGATGGTGAAATCTGGAGCTAAAAATTAAACAAACAAAAATACATCAACTTCAATAAATTTTGAGTATTTCTTTGTTAATTTTAATAAAGATTTTTTCACGGTCCCCTAGATTTCACGTCCTGTGGGCAACCCTGACGCAAATATTCCCCATTTTGGCGTCGGTTACCCAAAATTAAATCAATTTGTGTTGACAAACGTAGCTACTTTAGCGCCATCTACTCTTCTAAGTGACAAACTGCAGGGGTACGTTCAGAAACTACTGACTGGCTTCAGTTACCCGAAATTAAAACCATTCGTGTTGACAAATGTGACTACTTTAACGCCATCTATTCTTCCAGGTGATAAACTAGGAGGTACGTTCAGAAACTAAACTCGATTTGCCTGATTTGAAGTCGAAATCTGACAGTGTCACGTCAGCTGTACTGACTGTGTTGCCAATACGTACCTAACGTGGACTACGCTAGCATGATTAATGTCATGCTTCAGTCATCCGCCACAGTCGAGCTGGCAACAATGGCAGCGATAGTTTTCAAAAATATAACCATGAAATTCAAACTAAACGTCAATCAAATTTCTGACAGGCGTATTTTTTTAGTGATACCAACAAAAATGTCACCCTAACATGGATTGCTATCGTGAGTGGATAACACAAGTATTTTCATAAAAAGGACGAAAAACCAAAACAAAAGGCGACTTTCTTTATTAAAAAAAAAAGTCGAAAAACAAAACAAGAGGCGATCGATATTACGTTGAATTTCGATTTTTTCTTTTTCTCTTTTCAGTAAATGATGAAAAACAAAAACAGGCCATCAGAACTACGACGATTTTTGTTTAGATTAATTTCTTTAAAAAGATAAATCAAAGGTCAAGGTCAATGCCAAAAAATTGGGGAAATTTTATTTAAAAATTTGAATTTCGAGAACGAGGCATCGTAAAGGTCAAGGTCAGGACTAAAATTTTGAGAAAAATTGGGAAAATTTTTTTAAAAATTTTGAAAGAACGAGGCATCGTAAACGTCAAAGTTCAAGGTCAAGGCCCAAAAAAATTGGAGAAAATTTTTTAAAAATTTTGAATTTCGAGAACGAGTTATCTTGAAAGTCGGAGGTCAAAGGTCAGGGACAAAAAATTGGGAAAAATTGCATTTTTAAACATTTTTAAATTTCGAGAACGAGGCATCGTAAAAGTCAAAGGTCAAGGTCAGAACCAAAAATTTGGGAAAAATTTTTAAAATTTTTGGATTTTGGAGAACGAAGCATCTTAATGGTTAAACAAGGCATGGTAAAGGTCAAGGGTCAAGGTCAAAGCAAAAAAAATCGGTGAAGATTGGGGATAATGTTTAAAAAAGTTTTGAATTTCGAGAACGAGGCATCGTGAAGGTCATATGTTAAGGTCAGCGCAAAAAAATTGGATTAAATTGAAGAAAATTCTTAAAAATTTTTGAATTGCATCTTAAAGGTCAAAGGTCAAGGTCAGGGCCCAAAAAAATTGGGAAAAATTGAGGGATTATTTTTTTAATTTGTATTTCGAGAACAGAGCTTCGTATAAGTGAAAGGTCAAGGCAAAAAAATTGGGGATTTTTTTTAATTTTAGTTTCGAGATCAACGGTCGTAAAAGGTCAAGGTCAAACGAATGTTCAAGGTCAACCCAACTCAAGCGGACCCAGAAGCAAAAAATAATTTCGAGAACGAGGCATCGTAAACGTCCAAGGTCAAGGCCCAAAAAATTGGGGAAAATTTTTAAAAATTTTTGAATTTCGAGAAGGTCAAGGTCAGGGACAAAAAATTGAGAAAAACTGCGTTTTTAAACATTTTAAAATTTCGAGAACGAGGCATCGTAAAATCAAAGGTCAAGGTCAGAACCAAAAATTTGGGAAAAACTGAGGAATTTTAAAAATTTTTGGATTTTGGAGAACGAGGCATCTCAATGGTTAAAGCGTCAAAGGTCAAGGTCAGGGCCAAAAAACTGGGGAAAATTTTTAAAGAAATTTTAATTTTGAGAACAAGGAATGGTAAAGGTCAAGGGTCAAGGTCAAAGCAAAAAAATCGGTGAAAATTGGGGATAATGTTTAAAAAAGTTTTGAATTTCGAGGTCGAGGCATCGTGAGGGTCACATGTTAAGGTCAACGCAAAAAAATTGGATTAAATTGAGGAAAATTTTTAGAAATTTTTGAATTGCATCTTAAACGTCAAAGGTTAAGATCAGGGCCCAAAAGAATGGAAAAAATTGAGGGATTTTTTTTTAAATTTGAATTTCGAGAACATAGCTTCGAATAGGTCAAAGGGGATTTTTTTAAATTGAGTTTCGAGATCAACGATCGGAAAAGGTCAAGGTCATACGAAAGTTCAAGGTCAACCCAACTCAAGCGGACCCAGAAGCAAAAAAAAGTCCGCCAAGAATTTAAAAAATAAAAGCAATTTCTAAAAAACGAAAGCGATTCTCCAAAGCTCTACGAAACAAAAGGATTTTTTACAAAACAAAAGCAGTTTACCTGGAAGTCCTAGAAAACAAGTTGTTTCCACCAGTTTTACAGAAAAAAAAAACAAATAAAGCTATCGAATTTTTAACGAATTCTGTTTTTTTTTTTTTCGTCAAAAGTAACCCAACGGTTTTACTAACGTTCAATTTTTAAAACGGAAACCGTGGTGGAATTAAATGTTACGGAAACTGTGGTGGAGTTCCTGTTTCTCATTTTCACTGAGAATTTCCAGCGGTGGTGGAATTGAGCTTTACTTTTTAAAAAATTTACTTTTCCACCACGGTATTTACAAAAAGCGAATAACGTTCTATTTTTTCTTCCATCAAAATTAACTCGTCAACTTTTTAACGGAAACCGTGGTGGAATTGACGTTTGCTATTTTAAAAATGTTGTTTTTGCACCACGGTTTAAAAAAAGGAAAAACAAATGAACAATGTTCTGGCATATTTTAATTCTTCTAGGATGTTCTTTTTGTTTTCGAAATTGCTCAGATTGTGTCTTCATTTGTTTTTATGAAACTCAATTGTTTCTTCTTGCGTTTCTGCATTGTTTCGTGTTTTTTCGATTTTTAACGACAAAATACGATTATTTCTCTTATCAACTCGATAAAATTTCTTAAAATTAAACCGTATGACAACACTTACCAGCTTGAGCTGCTTTGTTGTCTTAATTAATAATAATAATAATAATAATAAATAATAATAAAAATACTAATAGAAATTGCCGAATATTTTCATTTATTGTTACAGTTTGAAATCGCGTAAGGAATAAGTTGGCAATATTCAGAAACTTTTAGTCAATTGAGAATTTATTGTGGCAACCCTGATACCAGAATCTAGGCTGTGATCTAGGCTTACAATTAGGTATTTATCGATTGCCACCTGACATGCCCTAATATGGACATTTTCGCTAGAAAATTGATGAGTTGGCAACACTGATCAGGAGAGATCTGATAGGTCTGTTCGTTTGTTCTGTACTTTCTACACTTTTAACGCGTCTACTCTATTTTTCTCACTCCTACTTACATTATATTGTATACATCTCACTCTCTCAAGAAGCTGTTGGTGCAAGAAGTGTAGAAAAGTGCAGAACAAATGAACAGACATTATCTGTGGTACCGGTTCGTCCGGTAAGTTTAAAGACTGTACTTTTCTGGCAACATTGGTAGTGAGTGCTATCAAAGCAACCAAACTGGATTCCCTTTCATTATTAAATTAAACAAAGACTAAAGGAAAAGGAAACTAAAAACTTAGCTACTCACAGTACACGGATGTAAGTTGTGCCCCGTATGCCTCCGCAGGTGTATCTTAAGCCCGACGAACGTCGTCAGCACCTTCCCGCAGTAATTACAATCGAACTTCTGCCCCTTCTCCTTGTCCAAGTGCTCGAGGCTCCCCTTAAAGTCACCCGAGTTTTCCTTCGCGTCGAACTCCTCGGCGTTCTCCTGCTTAATATCCTGCTCCTGCTCGTGCTCTTGCTCCGCTCTGTGCGACTTGACGTGCTTGGCCAGATAATGCGCCTTGCTGAAACACAGCCCGCATTCGTCGCAGACGTGACTGTGCGACTCGGCGTCCGTCTTGTGACTGGTCTGCAGGTGCTTGAGGAGGTTCGACTTGGAGAACTTGGACTGGCAGATGTGACAGGAGTGGAGCTTCTCGCCGGAATGCTTCTTCATGTGCAGCTTGTAGCCGTTCTTGGAGCGCAGGGTTTTCTGGCAGTAGGCGCAGCTGTAAGCGTCCTTCTTGCTTCGCTTCGTCGACTCCTCGGCGGAATCCGAATCGGAACAGACGTCGTCGTTGTCGTAGAGCTCGGGGAGGTTCACGTCGGGCTTCACCTCGATGCACTCCTCCTTGCACTGGTTGGACAGGTCGCGCAAGGCCGAGTCGCTCTTCTCGCACAGTTGCTTGAACTCGAAGGCCAGCGAGAGCTTCATGTCGCACTGTAAACAAATGAGGGCCGGCAGGCCGTCTCCCGTCCTAACCTACAATGTGAACGAATGTGAATGTGAATGTAGGCGCGGATGCTGGAGGGGGCGCCAAGTTCTTGGAACTTACTTCCACGGAGGCGCAGGCCATCAACATATCCGCGATCTGCAAGGTCCGCCCGGCCAGGGCTTCTTTAATCTCGAAGAGATTTCGCATGTCTGCGCCCTCGCTCATGCACGACCGACATATTTTATCCATCCTTAGTTTGCTGCCGCCGTCATTTATCATATTTTGGCTGGTCTTGGCGTCGATTTCGGGGGGGGAATAGCCACGGTCCGCTTACATCTCGAGTACACCTACCTCGCAATCCGCGACAGGCATAAACATAACATGAGTTGCCAACCCATGAAATGTCACTATTGTTTTGACAGCTCCGCAATGTTGCCAATTTCAGATAATAAAATTAATTACCGTATTTCACCCAAAACTACTGGGGCCTGGGGCCCTATTCTCAACCCGTTCGAAAAGATTCGTATGCGAAATTGACATGAAAATGACGTAAACTCTCGTATAAAACTATACGAATCGTTCGAAAATTGCGTCATTTTAACGTCATTTTCGCATACGAATCTTTTCGAACGAATTTGAGAATAGGGCCTCTGTAAATACATTTCAAAAACACAAAGTTTGCGCAAATACACCGTTACATTATAAATGCCATCGTTATAATTAAAGCTGGTTCTTGGTTCTGACGAAGCTGTCGAACGACTGCGAAACGTTAAGTGTTTGTGCGTCATTTAGTGTCCGTTTAAAAAAGTTTGTGATGCCATCGTTATACTTTATCAAATATAATTACTACTTACTTACCAAAATCAACTCGATCCGATTTTGAACTGAACTGATTTTAAAGTGAACTGAGAGATTCTTAAGGGAATGGATGTTTTGGAACTTCAAAATACGTATGAATCACATGAAATTGATTTAAAAAACCTGCTCGGTCAGAACGGGGTGCGCGAGGGGAAACTGAATCACCTCCTCATCAGTGATCGTCAAGTGAATAACTGCAAATGGAATGCTATCAGTGATTTATAAGTGAATTTGAGTTGATTCGCGTTCCAATAGGTTGTAAATGGAGAACGGCTTATGATATACAGCGGCCATACGTAGTTACCACTTTCGACAAAAAACTACCGTTAGTATAACTCTCTCCTGTTTATTCTTTCCTCGTTGGTAGAACGCGTCATAAAGTTTATAATTATTTTATGTAGAAGAGAATAATGAATTCAAACCTGAAACTGATAACTGATTTAAAAACCAGCTGGATCAGTACGGGATGCGGGAGGGAAAAGCCAATCACCTCCACATCATTGATCACTAAAGTCTCCAACTCTCAAGCCCGAATGCATAGGCACCTCGATGCCGCGTATGCCACCGATCGAATTACGAAGCTGCAAACATTATTTCTTCGATATAGCGAGAATATTTTGATCTACTTTATTACATTTTATTTTGTTATTTGCTGTATTTTTGACCATACTATATAATTAAAAAAAAAAAATGAAAACATTCGTTTAAATAAAACTCGTTATGTCTATGCATCACACAGCCGTAAAAAGCACTGGATACACTGCCAGTCGACCGATTGAGGTTTACAGTGCATCAGCGCGAGCAGCGAATAATATACAACTGGACGGACAAACGGAACTTTCTTTTGGAGACTTTATTGATCACTGATCAATGATGTGGAGGTGATTGGCTTTTACTGTGCCTTCTAGATTCCATGATTCAATACAAACACTGTAGCTAACCTATAGCTTTAAAATAAAACGCGAGGATGGTTTAAATAATAAATAACCCAAAAGATTTCTTTTCGACCTCGGTCCGTGTATTGAGAAAAAACCCACCGATTGGTTGTTAAAACCGCGTGGCTTCGAACTAAGCGATTCAGACCGCGGTCCGTGTAAGATTGAAACGATTTCATAGCAGCGATCAGATTTGTCAAGTGAAATTTATCGCGAAAATATTAATTAACTGAATAAATATAGCAAATTGCAGACTATTCTGAACTTATAAGAAAATCGCACCCAAATGCACAAATTAATTTCCAATCTCTAGCATTAAGAATGTACAGGGTCTATCTATGACGTACAGTTTGCAGAAATTTAGACAAGTTCAATATACAGGATTGCCCAAAGCTGACGTGTCACGTTACTTATGTTTCCTTTACGTATCGAATTGTTTGAAAAAGAAAAGCCAACTCACAAGACACAATCAAGTCAACTTGTTGCTTTCTAAGCTGCTTTCGTTAAGTCAGCCAAAAATGATCATAGCTTGATTATTTTTTTGAAAATACTATCAACGACTTGTATATTTTTGTAAACAAAAAAAGTGTGTTCTTAATAATAACAAGTTTGAGTTTGTACATCCTTTTCTTTACTTTTATTTTAATTTAAATTAGTTCGTTTTGACCGCGGTTCGACTAATTACAAAACTGGACTCTCATTGGCCGGGTTAGGAACCGATTGCTTTTCGACCTCGGTCCGTGTATTGAGCAAAAACCATTGATTGGCTCTTAAAACGGCGTGGCTTCGAACTAATCTATTCAGACCGCGGTCCGTGTACGACCGAAACGAATTTCATTCTATTTTCTACAATTTAGAAGAGAAAGTTAGGTTATGCGTGCAACAATAACATACACGAACAATTTTCGTGTTTTTATATATGTACATATTTTTAAAAAGAGAAGTGCCCTTCCAAGAAGTGAAACGGAAACGATCGCAGATGTTTCGCTTTCATTTCACTGAGAAAACGAAAGACAATCGAAATCTTTGGATTAATTCTTGAAATTGAACAGCGACATCTATCTTCGTTATGGCCAAGCGTATAGAAATGTTCGTATTTTTATTTATTTTGAAGATGTGCTTTCCTCCTTCAAAGAAAGTTAAATGGAAACAATCGCAGATTTGTTTTTTAATGATAAACGATAAAGAAAACTTCACGGACATTTTTGAAATCGAACAGCACCATCTGTCTCTGAAAGGGCCGTCCGCATTTCACAGTGCCATCTATCTTTGTAGCGTCGCGCCCATACACATATCACATATTTTAAAAGAGAATTGCCCCATTTGGGAGAATGAATTAATTGAAAACAATCGCAGAATTCATCATTTTTGTTTCGGTAAGGAAATAAAGATATGCACATAACTAAACATTAAACAAATTAAACTGCGCAGACAAGAATTTAATTTGTTTAATGTTTAGTTACGTGGGTTTCTAGGAAGCGCATGTTCCGTTTCAACCTCGTAAGCTTTTACATTACATAAAACTCAATCAGTGTTTCCTTTGCTATTAATGTAGTAAGAAAAATTACCGCGTTCAATTCAATCTTGAAATTAAAATTAAAAAAGTCAATAAAGATAAAGGCCTTGCTTATCGCTGTCATTAAAATATTAACTTTCTTTTTAGAAATGTTATTGGTTGGCCAAAGTAGCATTGTTGAAACGCAAAAAATTTAGTGGAGAAATTCATAAGTTGGCAACACTGCATCGTAGCCACATTGAAAACGTGAAATACCCTAAAAATTATGGCGCCAACTTCAAATTATCCTCAATCATTAAAAACCACACTGTACGTACAATTAATTATAAATAAAAATGAATCGCTCGGACAGTGTTGCCAGGTCGTACGACTTATCGCAAGGCGAGCTATTGCTGAAAAAGCTTGCCAAGTGAAGAAACTTCGCGTCGGCGCATTTGATCTTTGCCGAGTAGTTTCTATGACCTTGAAACAGTCGTCCTTTTTGAATAGCCCTTTCATTAAAATTTACCCCAAAATTTAGGGTGCGTAGCCACATTTAAAACGTGAGATACACCAAAAATTATGGCGCCAAATTCAAATTGTCCTCAATCATTAAAAATCACACTGCACCTTCAAATATTGAATTAAAAATAAGAATGAATCTCTCGGACAGTGTTGCCACAGGTCGTACGATTTATCGCAAGGCGAGCTATTTTTGAAAAAACTGGCGTCAACTCATTTGATCTTTGCAGAGTAGTTTCTATGACCTTGTTGAACAGTTGTCCCTTTAAGTAGCCCTTTCATAAAGATTACACCAAAACTATGTTCGACTATAGTCCCTGACACCCTGTATAATATGCATCCGGTAAATTCTTTTAAAGACGTTCGTTTATTTTATATATTTTTTTTAATGGGTCGGATACGTCATTTATTTTGCATGTGAACGTTTTTATATAATCAGAAATAAAATAATCTAATATCTTCAGCAATAAAAATCAAAGACATGGTTAAAATTATCTTTATTTAATTATTTACAAGTACCTACAAGGCGAATCAGGAAAAAGTATACACATTTAAGAAACATTTCTTTCAATTAAAACAACATAAGTTGCGGAGGCACTTGCCATCATCTCAACTGAAACTTACAATCTGATTTTGACAATATGATTTTGACAAACATAATGCTTTCCTAAGACATCCAGAGCATAATATGTATAATACAGTCTTTTTCTTTTGCTTTTCACCTTTTGTCAATTATGTTTCCGAATTCGTCAAAAGACTTTCCAATCCGCAGGCCTACTATACTTTGAACGGATTGGAAAGTCATTTGACAAATTCGGAAACATAATTGACAAAAGAGGAAAAGCAATAGAAAAAGACTGTAAGCAATATATTGACAGAAACTTCAAAATTCCAGAAACTTTCTAAGCGGACTATATTTTTACATAGAAATCTTACCTTGTAATCCAGAAAAATAAAACACTATAAACAGAAAAAGTAAATAGAATACGTGAACAGAAATCCGTAATAAATCAATTAATAATTAATTAAAGGAAAAACTGAATTAACACTTTCACTTCTGACTTCTAAATCAACATTTAAATAAAAAGGTAACCATAGTAACAGTACGTGCAAACATTACAGATTACTTCGTTTCTAAATATAGTGTCGTCATCTATCGGCCCAGGAGGAATTATAAATACGTTTGAAACCGTGGTATCTCCCATAAACATCTATGTATGTATACTCCACAGGTATGTGACAGGTATACTCTTTAATCTAGGACGTAAATGAAATGCTGTGTCCTGTGAATTTGAATCGATTCGCGTTCCAATAGGTTGTAAATCGAGGACAACTTGCGATATACGGCGGCCATATTTAGTTACCACTTTGGACAGGAAACTACCGCTAGTGTGACTCCCTCCCGTTTATTCTTTCCTCGTTGGTAGAGGATGTCGTTAAGTTTATAAATTTTTTAGAAAAGAATAATGAATTCAAACTTTTCTAAAAACAAACAAATAATAGAATGTGGTTTGTGTTTATTGCGAAAGTGAAAGCCGAAGGACCATTTTTGATTTTTTTTTATTGCAAAAGTAATGCACACAAAGAAACTGTTATGTATGTAGGTACGCTAACACTCAAGTTCCATCTTGCTTGTTGGAACTCCCTTCTTTCGCATGTTCTTCTTCAGTCGGCAATGCAAGGTAGCGCATGACAAATTACACTAACTTGAATAAAATGATAACTGATGGCTGGCGACATCTGTTAACGCGCAGACAGAATGCTTTCGAAAAATCCAGTTAACAGCTTTAAAATCCAAGGCAAAAGGTTTTCGAAAATTATAGGCAATTCTTTTTTTATAGACAAAGGTGGGAGATAGAAACACATCTGTGTTCTTTCGTTAAGTCTACGGTTAATGTGAAAATAAAAGCGAATCGGAACCATAATCGGAACCCTCGACGAGTCGTTTGAAGTTTCTAGAACTTTCGCGAGCTTTCGCTAGGTGTCAGCCACTCCGCGATTTTCTTCTATTAGCAGCGAGGCCCTGAAATGAAATTCTACTAAAGTAAACCCCCTGAAATCACTCGCTTCGACCCCATTTTCTAATTAATAGGAAATTTAAATTGAAAATATTGTCACGAAAGGGATTTTTCTAAAAAACCACGAGGGGCTTTCTGGTTGTATTCCGCAAACAAATAATTTAAACGCGAACATGTGTAATCGAGGGCACCGCAACTGTGTCGAAATAAACAGGTAATCGGTTCAAATTCCGCAACGATAGAGCTCAGCGAAAATTACGATAAACGAGGCCGCGCACATATGAAATCGATGGGCGAAACACGGGGCAAGAACAAAGAGATGCAACATGCAAACTAGCCAAAAACGGTGTATAAAAATGCGGGCCAAAATTAGGAAGTCAGTCGTTCTACCGAACCGACTCAGTGGGCACTAGTGCCGACGCACCGGGGACGCCACGCACCGAGACGCTGTCCTACAATTGAACGCCACTCCATCGAGACGCTGTCCCACAACTGGACGCCACGCACCGAGACGCTGTCCTACAATTGAACGCCACTCCATCGAGACGCTGTCCCACAACTAGACGCCACGCACCGAGACGCTGTCCTACAATTGAACGCCACTCCATCGAGACGCTGTAAACCTGCTGGCCGACTACAGTACCTACCCCCGGGAACGAGGACCAACTTTCCCCGCCAGCCAAGGGAAAACCGATGCAGGTGAATTGAAAACGCCGTAAGCTGTACTTTTGTAGAGCGGAAATGTCGGTATAACAGAATTCTGTAGTAAGTACGAGATATTTTGCACATTCTTAAAAATGTTAAATACTTTTTAAACATTTACTAATACTGTATGTCCTCAGGGCACATAGTGTACAGTTGCGGAATTAAGAAAAAGCATACAAGTCTTTAGGCTAAAGATTTTGCAATAATTGAGCAGTGTAAGTCGACCTCTGTCTGATTGACATAAACGCTGATAATTAAACCATTTAAAATGACGCAAGATGCATAATTCTACTATCATTTTTGACCGTCAAGAAGACAACAATAAATCTAAACTTGTTTTAATTCTCTTAGTAACGGTTTTTGAGCGGCACGTTAATGTCGAGCTGTCACTTTGACGGTTATTAATTTTAAGCAAATCCAAGTTCACAATGAGACATTTTGAGTGTGTGGTTTTTAAATTCCGCAACTGTACCTACGTATTATGTATTTTCTTTTTATAGTAAACATTTTCTAATTTACATAATGATACTTACATGCTTACATATTTGCAGACACGACATTGTTAGGGTTCACCAAGCACACTGTAAATAAAGAAAATTATTACTGAGAATTTGCTACCTACCTGCGTAGATAGGCAGAAGTTTTACATTGGAGCGAAACTTTACTCCAATGTTGCCAGCCAGCTACAGTGGGACGGGAGGGTTCAAATCCAAACCGCGAAGGCCAAAACCCATAAGAAAATAGGCGCCACTTAATTTTTTTTGAAAGGGGGACAAGGTGAAAATTAAGAAAACCCGTTACATCCAGAACACGTCAATTTACTTAGTCACAAACAACAATCATAAAAGAATATACACAAATAAATAATATATGGGGAACACAAAAGTTTACAACATATTCAACTTGGTCGGATCCGAACTTCGCATTAAACTATATTAAAATAATTCAAATCGTAACTAGTGCAACAGAATACAACCGAATGCAATCTCCGGTTATTTGCACGCGTCAACGCTCGTCTACTTATATCATATTTAAATTACACCGGCGGTTACGCAATAAGTTGCAAGTTTAATTGCGGCAAAATCAAAGTAATGGGTCAAAAACTAAATCCGCGAAATATCGCTCAAAACTAAGAAAAGAAATTATAACGCTCCGACCTTTATTCCTTTGATGTCCGATTCGTTTGTCGGTGTCTTTGCGGCAATGTCGCAGCGACGCTTTGTAGTGTGCCGGCTTCCGCGTAGAGGTGCGAGGGAGGGAACTTCCAACGCCGTAATTCGCGATGCACCCAACGAGAAATAACTCTTGATATAGATCCAAGATTAAAGTCTAGGATTAACGATAGCTCTTGCTAGAAGCTCACGATAAAAGCCTATAAGCAATGAAATAAAACGAACACATAAGTCAAACCGAGAGTTGCTGCGTATAGAACTTACCTCGGTCTGTTACCGAAGCTGGGACAAACCACGGGACACGCGGTTTTTCTTGTCTCACAACTGGGTCTAATTAGAGTCGGCAATTAGCCGTAGAAATGCACTAACATCCCTTCGATGTAATGGCACGCACAAATAAAAATATTTACGAAAAGAGAGTGTGACCCAAGAGAGGGCAAGTTTCGTTCTGACAATGGCGCAACATTTCCCGTTTGACAAACAAGGAACGATTATAAACAAGCGAGACACCTTCTAATCTTACCTCCGGGGAACTTTCTTAGTAACAGTGGGAACCAATCGGCTGAAAGGGCAAAGATCACGCATAATACGCGTCCAGAAGTAGAACTTCGTTATAATTCGTTCAATTCCTCACATACACGCGATTTTGAACTCAAATAAGGATGGATTACGTATATAAAATGAATTTGTTTAAATAAATGAAGGTCCTGTTAATAGAAATATGCTAAAACGAAAGTTTAAGAAAAATTACGCCGGCGAAATACGGGTATTCCTACACTGACTGCAATGTGTACAACGACGCGGTCCAAGGAATAATCCGACACGTCGAATTTCGCATATACAGGACGTGTTCGGAACAGAAATGAAGGCTGGACGGTGGCAATGCATATACAGGGGGTATTCAGAACAGGAATGAAAAAAAATGAACTGTAACAAATTAATTCAACGTGATTTGCACAATTATAATTATTAAATGCGCCTACATTCCTTGTTTTCAGTACTGTTGCGACCCGGGGGCGTTCACAATTTATAATCGTTGTTTATTTTTAAACGTTTTAACGTCTACGATCACATAACACAATGAAAGCACAAATAAGCACACTTGCCTAACAAAGTAACGCTTCTATAGCTTAATCGTTCTACTAATTCGCTTGCTACACACATCGTTTTTTAAATAAAATGTATCTGATTTAATATAACTGATTTAAATATCCCGCTATAGTGGCGAACAAACTTGGAACATTCCAGCAAATTCTATCACCATTCGGTGCGAGTCTGGAATGCACTAGAATCTTGTCTGCATCATAGGTGGCGCGACCAGTCTAAAAATAGAAGTTACTTCACGGAACGTAACAATACATAAATATATACATATATATTTTTTTAAATTTAATCTCCTTCATATGGTAAAATGTGCAAAAATAAAAACTGCATACACTGCCCCAAAATAAATAAATAAATAAATAAAAGTCGTAATTATTTTTTGTTGTTGTTTGTTATGCTCGTATAATGCGAAGAGTGTTCTAACAAATTTTCATAAGCTGGAATGATTCAGATCTCGAGCTTGTTTTTCTTTTTTGTTTTTAAATTTTTTTGACATCGATAATTTGATTCACTAATTCATAATCTAAGAAAGTTGAACACCTGTCACCTGTGAGTCTCGCGTTTTAGATGTTTCGTTCTGATATGCAGGCCGACGTTTGCGTTGATAAAATGATGATACAAAAAATAAAAAAGAATTAATTCGAAGCGAAATTGTTGGCAGAAACAAATCCGCGAAACGCGACAATTTAACCCTTCCTGGCGCAATTTATTTACTTAATTTCTCTTAAATTTTATCAAAATAACAAAAAGTACACATTTCACATTCCCAACACAGTCTAATTTATTTTAATTTTATCAAATGACGAGAAATTTTTTAAATTAATATTTTGTTTTAATATTACGTTGAATTATGTGAAAATTTTGTTTAATTTTCACTGTACAGGCCATGCCCAAAGGGGCACGTGTAAGCCCTAGTTTAATAAACGGAAGTAAACATTTAATTTAGTAACTAAAGCACGGATTTATTCGGACGTATGCGTTGTGGAGTGATGACTCGTGACTTAAAAATGCATTTAATCCGTGCTTTAATAATAACAATTGAACTTTCTCTGAAATGTAACTTTGCTATTCCGTATAATGAATTAACGCACTGGAAAGACGAAAAAGAAAAAAGTCTGACCACAAGATTTTTACGATACAAATTCATTACTTGACTTCTGCACTGTCAAACTGATGTTGGCAACACTGCACACTTGTAACATCTCCTATTTCATTTAACAGTGCCCAGTGGTCCGTATTTTGATCTTATGATTAAAGCGGTACCTATTTAATTAAGCGCGTCATTAGGTCACATCATGGCCTTCTAAATGAAAAGCGAGTTCTATCTGGCCTGCGCAAGAATGCAGTTCAGGCGTGCTCCGCCAAGCACTGCTTACGGGGCGCTTTCTTAACCTAGAATCTTGACAGTTCTGTCACATGTGAATGGTGGATGAGTTCGTGTAAGAACAATTAATGTTATTGTTGTAAAAATTTGAGCATAATGAATATTATTTACGTTGGAATAAGGTGGAGTATTTATGTCCAATTTCGACAACTGAATTTAGCATTAAACTATTACGGTTTTAGATTAAAATCTTACCTGCATATACTCAGAATTTCTGTGGTAAGTTACAACATGTATAATAAAGCTTCTTTCTCTCTGTACGTAATTATCGACGCCCTTTTTAATACGTTTTACATCATCAAAAGTCGAATCTCTTTTATGTAACTTGTTGTAATTACATATTCATAACACGAAGCTTTTTAAAATGACAGTCTTTCTCTATTGCGCAAGCGTACTTCACTCCGACGTGATCAAATGATTTGTGTATGAATCTATAAAGTTTATACCATATAAATTATATTGTATTACGGTAATTACAATATTAATTAATTTTGCGTGAACTCACTTTGATTGACACTAATGACAGTGCACTTCACTCAGTGCCGTCAGAGCCCCGTAACCAGCGCCAAAGTGTCGACTTTTGGCGTTTTCTCGAGCACAAATATTCAATGTAAATTTTTCGAAACGCCCAGGCCAGTTAGAACTCGCTTTTCATTTAGAAGGCCATGGGTCACATAAACAAAGAAACGAGTGGCGCCATCTACGTCTACATTCGCCAACAATTTTTAAAAGGTAAGTTCAAAATGTGAATGCTGACAGTTTCCAGGAAATTAAAGAAAAATGTGTAAGCAAATGATTCAACGAAGTTTCCACTGTTTCATTGGTGAAAGTAATAAACAATAGTTTCATAAATTAAAAAGAAAGCCCGTGGCGCCATCTACAATGTACGAATACAACAATTAATAAAATGGAAATGAGAATCGTGAGCTCCAAGAAAGATTTAAACGAAACAAAACAAACAAACTTCATCCAGTATTCTGTAATTCGTTTCGTTAGGTTTCTTCTCAGTTTCGTGAAGAAAAAAAACGAGTGGCGACATCTATGTATGTATAAATTATTATTTACAAATGAACGAGTGATTCAAAGACGTTTACCTACTTTATTTTACTGGTAAAAGTGGTAAACAGTTTTATATAAATAAGGGCGCATGTGGCGCCATCTGTGCAGGAATTTAACACTTAACAAATCTGAAAACGCGAGAATTGTCCCGGAAAATGTTTAAACGGTAAAATCAAAATGCGAATTGTCCGAAATGATCCAAAGAAGTCTCCACTGTTTCATTGGCAAAAGTAATAGACAATAGTTTCATAAATAGAGCAAAAAAAGCCCGTGGCGCCATCTATACACGGATACGACGATTAATAAAATTGAAATGAGGCTCGTGAGTTTCAAGAGAGATTTAAAAAATATTTAAACAAACGAGTTCTTGACGTTCTCAATATAAAAATAAATAAACTTCACGCAGTACTCTGTAATTCGTTTAGTTACACAGGTTTCTTTTGGTTTTCGTGAACAAGGAAACGAGTGGCGACACCTACGTACGTATAAATTCACCAATTACGTTATTATTATTGAAAAGTTTAAGTAGCGACATCCTGCGATCGCTTTTTGAACCCGATATTGTATTGGGACTGACAAATTATTTTTATTATTTATAAATAAACAGGTGATTCAGACACGTTTACTTTATTTCACCGGTAAAAGTGGTATTAAACAGTTTTGTAAATAAAGACGCGTGTGGCGCCATCTGTGCGCGAATCTAACAATTAACAAATTTGAAAAAGCGGGAATCGTTCCAAGCACGCACTTAGTCGACATTTATTTATTAAGTGTCTTTAAAAACGACCGACGTAATATCGTTCAATTAAAAACAAGAAAATTCGCCCTCGTTTGTGGGGAAGCAAACGACGAGCGCCATCTACGTGCGAGCGTAACAATTAATTTTCAAGCGAAATTAAAAATAAACACGCAGTTTAAATAAATTAATCGACGACGTTTCTTGCTGGTGATTTTTTGTTGTCGCCACTTGCATAATAATTCCACAATAAATAAAGAATTAAAATCGTAAATGGCGCCATCTATGTACGATAGGCAAATTTCTGGAAAAAAAGACATTCTGAAAAAATTAGATAATTTTTTTTCTAAAAACAGACGCAAACGTTTGAATACTTGTCAAGAAGAAGCTCATAGACGGTCATCTATGATTGTTCGAATGCTTGTTAGGAATAAGCTCATAGACGGTCAAACATGATTGTTCGAGTGCTTGTCAAAGAGAACCTCATCGATGCTCAAACTTGACCGTTCGAACGCATGATGGAAAGGAACTCACAGACGGTTCGAACGCTTGTTAGGAAGAAGCTCACATACGGTCAAACATGATTGTTCCAGAAAGGAGCTCATAGACACTCAAACATAACTGTTCGAACGCATGACGGAAAGGAACTCAGAGACGGTCATACATGCTTGTTCGAATGCTTGTTAGGAAGAAGCTCATAGACGGTCAAACATAATTGTTCGAGTGCTTGTCAGAAAGAAGCTCATAGATGCTCAAACTTGACTGTTCGAACGCATGATGGAAAGTAACTCATAGACGATACGAACGCTTGTTAGGAAGAAGCTCACATACGGTCAGACGTGATTGTTCGAATGCTTGTCAGAAAGGAGCTCATAGACACTCCAACATTACTGTTCGAACGCATGACGGAAAGGAACTCAGAAACGGTCATACATGCTTGTTAGGAAGAAGCTCATAGACGGTCAAACGTGATTGTTCGAGTGCTTGTCAGAAAGAAGCTCATGGATGCTCAAACTTGACCGTTCGATCGCATGATGGCAAGGAACTCATAGACGGTTCGAACGCTTGTTAGGAAGAAGCTCACATACGGTCAAACGTGATTGTTCGAATGCTTGTCAGAAAGGAGCTCATAGACACTCAAACATTACTGTTCGAACGCATGACGGAAAGGAACTCAGAGACGGTCATACATGCTTGTTAGGAAGAAGCTCATAGACGGTCAAACATGATTGTTCGAGTGCTTGTCAGAAAGAAGCTCATAGATGCTCAAACTTGACCGTTCGAACGCATGATGGAAAGGAACTCATAGACGGTTCGAGCGCTTGTTAGGAAGAAGCTCACATACGGTCAAACGTGATTGTTCGGATGCTTGTCAGGAAGGAGCTCATAGACACTCAAACCCAACTGTTCGAACGCATGACGGAAAGGAACTCAGAGACGGTCATACATGCTTGTTCGAATGCTTGTTAGGAAGAAGCTCACGGACGCTCAAACTTGACCGTTCGAATGCGTGGAACTCAGAGACGGTCAAACATGTTTTTACACGAACATGTTAGAAAACGATTCTGCAATAAATTGAAAGAAAAGACCAGTCTGATTAACATGTGACCGTCTGAAATAATCGATTGGATTTTTATTTAATTTTTACGTACGTGAAGCGTTTGCGATTTACTTTTTATTTAAAAAAAAAAGTTAATTTTCGTTCCTCGCTCAAACTCAAATCATTATTATTATTATTTTAGGTTCAGTTTTGGACTCAAATCATTATTTTTTTTAAAGATTTAGTTCAAAACAATGTTTGTAACTTACCAGGAAAGAATTCCTGAGACCTTGACTGTATGAAAACTTCCGGTGTCATTCTTTTCTGTATTTTAAAAGAAATTAGTTCGTTTGCGCTCCCAATATGCGCAGTTGCCAAACTGTTTAATCCGTATAGGTAGTTGCCTTTCAAAATGTATAGTAGTTGTACATATTTTCCTTGTAACGTGCAGATCTTGTAGGCTACTACATATAAGACATTCGCGGAAAGATGATTAAGTTACTAAAAAAACGGGGTTTATAGAAATAAGTAAAAACAAAATATTCCTTCTAATCAGTCTTGTCATGTATTCAGCTGTTTTCCGACATCGCCTATCACTCGGACTAATCCCCGACGATGTCGTACTGTTGGTGCACGTTACAACACCATCCCAGACGAGTGTCCAGGTCAACGCCAACCGACGCCACTTGCACTTTTCCAGGTCAAGGTCGGAGTATTTTTTTGCATCCCTCTGCCTTTATCCTCCGGTCTTATTTTAGCAAACAATTAACAAAATAAACAAACGTGCTCGTAATTTACGGATGTATTGAGAATGCACAAGCTTTCTTAAACCCTAAACTTCCTAATTAGACAACGACTAATCCCTTTTTTTTTCACGCGGTATTACAGTAATTTTATTAATTTATTAAAATGCAGAAATAAATTCACTTTTCTACGTTTGTTTCGAACTCACTGTATTCCTCGCGTTAACTTCGCTTTAGAGAAAGTCGACGCTTACGTCAGACCTTATTGTATTTATCACTTAGCGAATCTTTGCATTTGGACAACTCATTCAACATGAATTTGTTTTTTTTTTTTTTTTGGTGAGGTAACGTCATGATCATTTTCAAGCAATGACATAAGAAGCTCATCTTATTAGTGATTCAAGTTTCTTTTTTCTTTGCAAAAACTCGTCTATCATTTCATAAAAAGAGCCGAAAATTTTCTCACATACCGCAGGTTTCACTTTGAATCGAAAACGTACGAGCGCACTGTTGTCAATTGTCTTGGATAACTTGACTTCGCCGTGGATAGAAGGGGGGCGTGGCTCACCTATGCAAGAGCATCCTCTCCTTCATAATGCAACTATTTCTACCTTGTTTCCTCCTTTTTCCAAATTTCAATGAAACAGCCGGTATGTCTGCTGGGGCGGGTGGATAAAGGTGGACGCTTTAGTCAATTAAAAATTCTAACTCAATCGATTTTATCGATCGAGTTCAATGGGAACAACGCCGCCGTATCTTAATCCCCTCACACCAGAGATAAGAGGTTGCACAGTCAGAATGAAAAAGGCATTAGGCGTTCACATTTTACAGGGGGTGACATTAATTTTAATTCCGACTGTAGTACAACCTCTCGTCTCAATCTGATGTGAGAGGATTAAGATACGGCGACAAAAATAAACTATTTACTACATAAAACTATAGTTTTTTTTTCCATTATTGATTGTAATGCAAGTGCACAAGCTATCATAACATCCGCAATTAAAATCGCAGATATCATCTTATACAGAGAGTCTCATCTCGCTCAAGGTCGAATATAATGTAATCATAACCTGATCGTGACAACAACTTTAATCTGAATTGCCGGTCGATTATTGACATTAAATCAACGTCATTAGAAAACTACTAAGTATTATGTTATTGGAAAACCAACGAGGATTAAAAACGAAAAAATAATTTTTGTTTGCAAGCTAACTCCGCACGTGAATGTGGGACCATCGAAGGATGATCCTTCGCAATCAGAGTCGTCCAATTCGACTATGACCTGTCAACACGTGAGTTCGTTATCAACAGGGTTATTCACGTACATAATTATATTTTTGCCAACGCCTGCGTCATTTAGATGTGAGATAATCTATCTCTAAAAGGATTAAATTAGAATCGGTTTAAAAAAAGGCTCGTGAATGCGAAAGGAAAAATGTAAAACGATTCTCGTGTCGTTTTAGGTTATAGTGCTCAATAGGTAGAATGTCCTTGTGAATATTCTAAATAAATGAGCTACGGAAGAAGGGGCGCTTAAAAACTCACCCCGTATATGTCTCAAAATAACTTTTGTGGATGCAGGTTATTAAAGTTAATCAGAAATAAAATAAATATGTATAAATAAAATAATAAAATAAAAGTCAACCATATTTAAAAAAGAAAGATTTCGTTTCGAATTCTCATAGAGTGCTTCTTGAAAATGAACGTCTTTCAAAATAATAATAAATAAGTTATATATTTAATGGGCGTCATTGCTTAATGCTTCTGTTGTCCCACGCAATGAATGACAAGCAGAAAATGGGCAAAAATATTTCCAAAAGGTTAATACAAGCAAAACGAAACGACAAGTCACTATTTCTAGGAAATAGAAATAGAAATGGTGCGTAAATGAAAGTTGCACCTACGTTTATGCTGACACCGCATCGATTTACTTAATCACCGGATCTAATTAACAACGAAAATTTATGTGGTAAACATGTTCATTTCTTTTTCATTATCGAGTGTAAGTACCTACAAAAACCTAATCAGTTTCCAGGACAAGCACGAAACGAAAACGCACACTCAGGATGAATACCTAACTTATAATTTGTTATGTAACAAGTATTCAAACAAAAAAAATTCCTCGAGTTAGCCTTGGAAGTAAAATCGTACGTCGTAGCTCGCGTATTCATTTCTCACGTGTCAAAAATTTTGATTAACCTCAAAATGTTCGTATGCGGGCGAGAACAATAAAAGCCAAATTCATCCTGGATTGAAACTTCTTCAAAATCGACTGCAAGATCCAATTCTTCGATTAAAATCAAGATTCTTTGATTCGATGGATCTTGATGTACGAGGAAATCAAATTAGCTTGAGAGAATCAGTACCTGAGGCTTTAAGCTGACGTAACCGAAGTTTCCACCAAGTCAGGAGGCAAAGACGTGATCAAAATCAAGATTCAAATCAACAATACTTGATCTCAATCGACTTCAAGGTCCAATTCCTTGATTAAAGTCAAGAGTTCTTGATTTGATGCAACTTGATCGGCGATCAAATCAAATTAGTTTGAGAAAACCAAAATCTGACGCCTCAAATTGAACTTTGCTGCAAGTCAAGAAGCAAAGGAATTATAAAAATCAAGATTCAAGTCAACAAAACTTGATCTTAATCTTGATCTACGTCAAAATCAATTTAGTTTGAGAAAATCAAGACTTAAAGCCTTAAGCTGACGTAATTAAACTTTGCTTCGAGTCAACAGGTAAAGACGTGATAAAAATCAAGATTCAAGTCGACGAAACTTGAGTTTAATCGACTTCAAGGTTCAATTCCTTGATTAAAGTCAAGATTCTTTGATTTGATGCAACTTGATCGCCGATCAAATCAAATTAGTTTGAGAAAACCAAAATCTGACGCCTCAAATTGAACTTTGCTGCAAGTCAAGAAGCAAAGAAATTATAAAAATCAAGATTCAAGTCAACAAACCTTGATCTTGATCTACGTCAAAATCAAATTAGTTTGAGAAAATCAAGATCTAAAGCCTTAAGCTGACGTAGTTGAACTTTGCTTCAAGTCAACAGTTAAAAACATGATAAAAATCAAGATTTAAGTCAACGTAACTTGAGCTTAATCGACTTCAAGGTCCAATTTCTTGATTAAAGTCAAAATTCTTTGGCTTGATGCAACTTGATCGACTATCAAATCGAATTAGTTTGAGAAAATCAAAATCTAAAGCCTCAAGCGGACGTAATTGAACGCTGCTTCAAGTCAAGAAGCAAAGACATTATAAAAATCAAGATTCAAGTCAATGAAACTTGATCTGAATCTTGATCTACGTCGAAATCGAATTGGTTTGAGGAAATCAAGATCTAAAGCCTTAATCTGACGTAATTGAACTTTGTTTCAAGTCAGCAGGTAAAGACATGATAAAAATCAAGATTCAAGTCGACGAAACTTGAACTTAATCGACTTCAAGGTCCAATTCCTTGATTAAAATCAAGATCCTTTGATTTGATGCAACTTGATCGACGACCAAATCAAATTAGTTCGAGAAAATCAAAATCTAAAGCCTCAAGCGGACGTAATTGAACGCTGCTTCAAGTCAAGAAGCAAAGACATTATAAAAATCAAGATTCAAGTCAACAAAACTTGATCGTAATCTTGATCTACGTCGAAATCAAATTAGTTTGAGGAAATCAAGATGCAAAGCCTTAATCTGACGTAATTGAACTTTGTTTCAAATCAGCACGTGAAGACATGACAAAAATCAAGATTCAAGTCGACGAAACTTGAGCTTAATCGACTTCAAGGTCCAATTCCTTGATTAAAGTCAAGATTTTTTGATTTGATGCAACTTGATTGACGATCAAATCAAATTAGTTTGAGAAACCAAAATCTGACGCCTCAAATTGAACTTTGCTGCAATCAAGGAGCAAAGGAATTATAAAAATCAAGACTCAAGTCAATAAAATTTGATCTTAATCTTGATCTACGTCAAAATCGACTTACTTTGAGGAAATCAAGATCTAAAGCCTTAATCTGACGTAATTGAACTTTGTTTCAAGTCAGCAGGTGAAGACATGATAAAAATCAAGATTCAAGTCGACGAAACTTGAGCTTAATCGACTTCAAGGTCCAATTCCTTGATTAAAATCAAGATCCTTTGATTTGATGCAACTTGATCGACGATCAAATCGAATTAGTTTGAGAAAATCAAAATCTAAAGCCTTAAGCGGACGTAATTCAACGCCGCTTCAAGTCAAGAAGCAAAGACATTATAAAAATCAAGATTCAAGTCAATAAAACTTGATCTTAATCTTGATCTACGTCAAAATCGAATTAGTTTGAGGAAATCAAGATCTAAAGCCTTCATCTGACGTAATTGAACTTTGTTTCAAGTCAGCAGGTGAAGACATGATAAAAATCAAGATTCAAGTCGACGAAACTTGAGCTTAATCGACTTCAAGGTCCAATTCCTTGATTAAAGTCAAGATTTCTTGACTTGATGCAACTTGATCGACAATAAAATCAAATTAGTTTGAGGAAGTCAGTTGTAAAGCTTCAAGCCGACGTAATTGAACGTTTCTCGAAGCCAAGAGTAGAAGAGAGTTTAAAAGATCAAGATTCAAATCCAACAAAACAGTTCTTTGATTGAAGTCAAGATTCTTTAATTGATGGATCTTGATCGACGACAAAATGAAATTCGTGAAGAGGTAAAGACATTACAGAAATAATAAAAAAGACGTGAATGCATCAAGAATCAAGTCATCAACACTTGATCTTAATCGACTTCGGGATCCAGCAGTTTGATTAAAAATCAAGATTCATTGATCTGATTTTGGTTTAAGGAAAATCAAGAGCTTAAGTCAGGTCAGCAAATAGAAAGTATGCAAGTCACTTTATAGAATCTTGATTTACTTGAGGTCATTAGGCCCATTCAAGTCATACCTAAAACAAAATTAATCTTGACGGACCTTGAAAGGATTAAGATCAAGTCACGGTGGATTAAAGTCCCCCCGACTAATTTCTATAACGTCCATGTATCTTGATTTAAAGAAAATATTAATTACATCCAAGCACTAGATCTTCGTCTCTTTGATCTTGACTTGATCAAGACGCAATTGTTACATAGAAGCATTGACTTCTTCGCACTACAATTTTAATTGGACCTTGAAGGCTAAAATCAAGTTTTGTTGGCTTGAAGCTTTGAATCTTGACTTTTATAATACACATGCATCTTGATTTAATTACATCCAAGCACTAGATCTTCGCTTCTTCGATCTTGACTTGATCAAGACACAATCGCTACATCAAAGCATCGATTTCTTCGCACTGCAATTTGAATTGGACCTTGAAGGCTAAAATCAAGTTTTGTTGGCTTGAAGCTTTGAATCTCGACTTTTATAATACCTTGGGTCTTGACTCGGCATAAAACGAATTTCATCTCGACGATTCATCGTACCAACGGAACGATTTTAATGACGGAATTCGACCTTGAAGTCGATTCAGATCGAAACCCGGAATTTTGATTGTCATAGTGCCCACGCGTCTTAACTTCAAGTTACCGATTTAAATCTTAATTTTCTCAAGCTGCTATGATTTCGACGTAAACCAAGTGATTCTTGATTTCTGCAAAGTAATGGAGCTTGGCGTCTATTCCGATCAAGTTTTGTCGGATTAAAGCTTGAAACATGATTGTCGCAACGTCTTCACTTCGAGTTGATAACAATTTCGTTGGCTTGAAGCTTTAGATCTTAAGTTTCTCAAGCTAATATGACCCTGACATGGATCAAGATTCACCAAACGAGTAAAGAATTTCATCTTGACGTCTATTCAGACAGGTTTCGTTGCGTTATAGCTTTGAATCTTGATTGTCACAGCGTCTTGACTTGAAGTTAAGGCCAATTTCGTCGGCTTGAAGCTTTAGATCTTAAGTTTCTCAAGCTAATATGATCCTGACATGGATCGAGATTCAGCGAACGAGTGAGTCTTGATTTTCCGTAAAGAATTGCATCTTGACGTCTATTCAGACAGGTTTCGTTGCGTTATAGCTTTGAATCTTGATTGCCACAACGTCTTGACTTGGAGTTAAGGCCAATTTCGTCGGCTTGAAGCTTTAGATCTTAAGTTTCTCAAGCTAATATGACCCTGACATGGATCAAGATTCACCAAACGAGTGAGTCTTGATTTTCTGTAAAGTATTGCATCTTGACATCTATTCAGACAGGTTTCGTTGCGTTATAGCTTTGAATCTTGATTGTCACAGCGTCTTGACTTGAAGTTAAGGTCAATTTCGTCGGCTTGAAGCTTTAGATCTTAAGTTTCTCAAGCAAATATTATCTCGATGTAGATCGAGGCTCACCAAACAAGTGATCCTTTTATATTTCTATAAAGAATTGGACCTTGACTTACGTTCAAACTGGTTTTGTTGGATTGAAGCTTGAATATTGATTGTTACAACGTCTTGGCTTGGAGTGAAGACCAATTTGGTCGGCTTGAAGCTCTAGATCTTAATTTTCTCAAGCCTGTATGATCTTGACGTAGATCAGGATTCACCAAACGAGTGGGTCTTGATTTTCTATTATAAAGAATTGCACCTTGACATCTATTCAGACGGGTTTCGTTGCCAATTCCTTCGCATAACCTATTTTTTTTATTTTGACAGTACTTGCGATAATCACAACACCTGTACGGTTCAATCTACGATACGTACTTTTGTTTCTAAGGCCGATTCGAGTCCGAAATAATTACATTAAGATCTCTATCTATGGGAAGATAATCTGCAGTTTTCGAAATCGTCGATCAAAAAAAAAATTCGATATTTAAGCGACACTTTCTTTTCTGGCTTTCCATTTTTGCAGTAGCTTGGTTTTTCGAAATGAGTAAGTCATTAACGACTTCTCGGGAATGTGGAAACGATTTTTTTTCCGCTGTTTTCTCGCGTCGCGGAAAACTTTCAATGTCGCAAACGTAAGGCCGGCGGCTTTAATGGAACCCTTTCGAAACCGGCGGAGTTTAATTAGTATTATTATTGATCGTCTTTTAGACGATTACAAGAAAGTGTCTCACCTTGCGGAAATTTTGTTTCGTTTCGGCGATTAAACGAAAATGCGTCGCCGGGCAGAAACTGGTTTCGATATCCACGTGCTGGTCATTGTTAATAATCATCAACAATAAATTACTGCGGCGAGAGAGGAGCGAGCAAACAACATAAATTTTAAGCGAAGAAATTTAACGCAAATTTAAAAGGTGCGGTATGTTTATAAATTAAATATTTTTACATTTTTTTTTATTATAACAAAGGTGCACATTTTTTATTTCGAAAACCTTTTGTATCCTCATCGCTTAATGACTGCCGAAGCCTAATAATGATTACGGTCGTCACTTAAAACGGTGACGAGATGGCGCTGAGTGGAAGATAGTTAGTCCATGCTCAATGGATGTTTATAAACTAAATATTTTTACATTTTTTTGTATTATCACGAAGGTAGAATTTTTTTATTTCGAAAACCTTTTGTGCCTTCTCTTTTATTGGTCTTTGTTCGATTTTAGATTTATTCCAGCTCCTTTTCGTTAATTATCAGTTGAATAAATAATAATGGCACGTTAATAGTCTCAAAGGCGATAAACGAGGGGGAAAAACAGAACAATGAAAATACTTTCGTCACGATAACAAAAAGAAATCTAAATTTTTGAAAACTGTGTAGTGTGTACAGCGAAGCTTATCGAATTCTTTTTTTTTGGCAGATTAATATTCATGCGTATGCACTTAAGCAAGCTCATAAGCCGATAAATAACATAAATCAGTGATAAATTTTCTTATTATCAGAGAGAGAAAGTAATTCCATTCGTCATCGATGCAGGTTATAAATGTTTAAAATTAGTCACGGAGATAACGAAGGCGCTGTATTAAAGGTGCGAAGCACTTAAGTATTCCGCTAAGCTACGCGAACGTAAGCTTCTATGCATTATTAAATTATTTAAGAACAAAGTCATACTTACAAATAAAAGTGCGGGGCATCATCTAGAAAACTGAAGTTAATGTCAGTACAGTACGTTTTGGGACACCTTGTAGATAATTGCCGCTAATTTCAAAACGTACAAATTTTTTAAAATTCGTTAAGGCCTTTTAAAGTTGACACACTGTACATCTGCGGATTCATATAATGTGGTATTTGATTTAATTAATTCACTCAATTATTAATAATTGCCTATAATCAAATCAAGTATTAATTTAATTTAAAAAAACAAGTATTAGTAATTTTAAAAAAAACAAGGTGGAAATAAGGTGAACAAAAAACAACAAAAGAAGATCTATAAGTTGCTCCTAAAAGTCGCCGTTCTTCTTTGATTATCGTCCTACCAGAATATGACTTAACTGCTGCGCTTCTATTGAATTCTAAATTATCTGAATGCATGGATATAAATGCTCGGGCGAAATCTAGAGACACTCGGAGCATTCTTTATCTAGAAAGTTGCTCCTAAAAGTCGCTGTTCTCCAATGAATATCTTCCTACCAGAATATGATGTAATTGCTGCGTTTTTATTGAATTATGAATCATCTGAGTGCCTGGGTACAAGTTCCTGGGCGAAATCTAGAAAAGTTCGGAGCATTCTTTACCTAGAAAGTTGCTCCGAAAAGTCACTTTCACCAACAAATGTTTTTCCGAAATGTAATTGAGTTTTTATTAAATTGTAAACTATCTGAATGCATAGGTATACAAATGCTCGGACGAAATCTAGAGAACTTCTAGAAAGTTGCTCCTAAAAGTCGCCGTTCTTCTTTGAATATCGTCCTACCAGAATGTGAATTCTAAATTATCTGAATACGTGGATATAAGTGCTCGGGCGAAATCTAGAGACACTCGGAGCATTTCTTATCTAGAAAGTTGCTCCTGAAACTCGCTGTTCTCCAATGAATATCTTCCTACCAATATATGACGTATATGACGTAATTGCTGCGTTTTTATTGAATTATGAATCATCTGAGTGCCTGGGTACAAGTTCTTGGGCGAAATCTAGAAAAGTTCGGAGCATTCGTTATCTAGAAAGTTGCTCTGAAAAGTCACTTTCGCCAAGAAATGCTTTTCCGCAATGTAATTCCGCAATTTTATTGAAATCTGTGTAGCCTAAATCCGAGGCAATATTTATCTAGAAAGTTACTTCAGAAAATCCCTCCGGCATAACATTTGACTAAGGAAACATCGAAATATGTCGGCGTTTTTATTACAGTCCAGAGTCACCTGAATGCCTGAGCTTGCGCCCTTGTGAAACTTCGGGGCAAACTTATTTTAAAAATTTGCTCCGGAAAGTCACCGTTTTTTTTTGTCCTGAATAATTAGATCGGAAACAACGAAATGCGTCGTGATTTCACTATTTTCTTTTAAATTGGATTTTGAAGACGTAATTTCATGAGGAAAGACTCGAATGAAAATCTCTATAAATTTGCTCCGGAAAGTCAGCGTTTTTCGCCGGAACAACATCAAACCAGAGACACTGAAATGTGTTTTAATTTCATTATTACTGAATTCCGAACGATCCTAGCTTCGCGAGGAAGCGCTCGTAAGGAGAAAATCTTAGGAAAAATCGGGAGCCATTTTTCTCTGTAACTTTGCTCCACAAAGTGTCTTTCGGCAAACACTCCGCTGGAATAATATTAGACCGGAGACATTGAAATGACGTTATAATTCCGCTATTTTTATTGAATTCTGAATGACCTAGCGCCGCTCGAATGAAAATGTAGGAAAATCCGGAGCAATCCTTCTCTATGAAATTGCAACAGAAAGTTGCCGTTCTCTAACGAATATTCTGCGGGTGTAATATCCGACGAGAAAGCACCGGGAAGAACCCCGAAGAATATGGAGCAGCCTCCTATTAGAAGGTCACTCCGAAAAGTCAAGAAATATACCTAATTAATATTCGTCAGAAAAAGTCAAAATATATCGTAATTACGAAGTTGCATTTATCTCGAGTGCATGAGCGCGTGCCAAATAATTTCCGTCTATTTAAATTTGCTCCGGAAAGTCACCGTTTTCTTCTTGCAAAGTTTTTGCTGGAATAGTATTCGGCTGCAAACATTAAGAGGCGTGTAATTTCACTATATCAATTGGATTTCGAATTCTCTAAATTCATAGAGAAGTGCAATCTTGCTCCGGAAAGTCACCGTTCTCCCAATGAATATTCTGCAGGAGTAATATTCGTCAAGAACGCGTCGTAATTTCGAGACTACGTTTGAATGAAACCCCCAAAGACTCCGGAGAGTCCTTCAAGCGAAAAGTTGCTCCGGGAAGTCACCGTTTTCTTCTTGCAAAGTTTCTGCTGGAATAGTATTCGGCTACAAACATTAAAAGGCGTGTAATTTCTCTATATCAATTGGATTTCGAATTCTCTAAATTCATAGAGAAGTGCAATCTTGCTCCGGAAAGTCACCGTTCTCCCAATGAATATTCTGCAGGAGTACTATTCGTCAAGAACGCGTCGTAATTTCGAGACTACGTTTGAATGAAACCCCCAAAGACTCCAGAGAGTCCTTCAAGCGAAGAGTTGCTCCGGGAAGTCACCGTTTTCTTCTTGCAAAGTTTCTGCTGGAATAGTATTCGGCTACAAACATTAAGAGGCGTGTAATTTCACTATATTAATTGGATTTCGAATTCTCTAAATTCATAGAGAAGTGCAATCTTGCTCCGGAAAGTCACCGTTCTCCCAATGAATATTCTGCAGGAGTGATATTCGTCAAGAACGCGTCGTAATTTCGAGACTACGTCTGAATGAAACCCCCAAAGACTCCGGAGAGTCCTTCAAGCGAAAAGTTGCTCCGGGAGGTCACTGTTTTCTTGCAAAGTTTCTGCTGGAATAGTATTCGGCTACAAACATTAAGAGGCGTGTAATTTCACTATATCAGTTGGATTTCCAATTCTCTAAATTCATAGAGAAGTGCAATCTTGCTCCGGAAAGTCACCGTTCTCCCAATGAATATTCTGCAGGAGTGATATTCGTCAAGAACGCGTCGTAATTTCGAGACTACGTTTGAATGAAACCCCCAGAGACTCCGGAGAGTCCTTCAAGCGGAAAGTTGCTCCGAGAAGTCACTGTTTTCTTGCAAAGTTTCTGCTGGAATAGTATTCAGCTACAAACATTAAACGGCGTTTAATTTCACTATATTAGTTGGATTTCGAATTCTCTAGATTCATAGAGAAGTGCAATCTTGCTCCGGAAAGTCACCGTTCTCCCAATGAATATTCTGCAGGAGTAATATTCGTCAAGAACGCGTCGTAATTTCGAGACTACGTTTGAATGAAACCCCCAAAGACTCCGGAGTGTCCTTCAAGCGAAAAGTTGCTCCGGGAAGTCACTGTTTTCTTCCTGCAAAGTTTCTGCTGGAATAGTATTCGGCTACAAACATTAAGAGGCGTGTAATTTCTCTATATCAATTGGATTTCGAATTCTCTAAATTCTTAGAGAAGTGCAATCTTGCTCCGGAAAGTCACCGTTCTCCCAATGAATATTCTGCAGGAGTAATATTCGTCAAGAACGCGTCGTAATTTCGAGACTACGTTTGAATGGAACCCCCAAAGACTCCGGAGAGTCCTTCAAGCGAAAAGTTGCTCCGGGAAGTCACCGTTTTCTTCTTGCAAAGTTTCTGCTGGAATAGTATTCGGCTGCAAACATTAAAAGGCGAGTAATTTCACTATATTAATTGGATTTCGAATTCTCTAAATTCATAGAGAAGTGCAATCTTGCTCCGGAAAGTCACCGTTCTCCCAATGAATATTCTGCAGGAGTAATATTCGTCAAGAACGTGTCGTAATTTCGAGACTACGTCTGAATGAAACCCCCAAAGACTCCGGAGAGTCCTTCAAGCGAAAAGTTGCTCCGGGAAGTCACCGTTTTCTTCTTGCAAAGTTTCTGCTGAAATAGTATTCGGCTACAAACATTAAAAGGCGTGTAATTTCACTATATCAATTGGATTTCGAATTCTCTAAGTTCATAGAGAAGTGCAATCTTGCTCCGGAAAGTCACCGTACTCCCAATGAATATTCTGCAGGAGTGATATTCGTCAAGAACGCGTCGTAATTTCGAGACTACGTTTGAATGAAACCCCCGAAGACTCCGGAGAGTCCTTCAACCGAAAAGTTGCTCCGGGAAGTCACCGTTTTCTTATTGCAAAGTTTCTGCTGGAATAGTATTCGGCTACAAACATTAAAAGGCGTGTAATTTCTCTATATCAATTGGATTTCCAATTCTCTAAATTCATAGAGAAGTGCAATCTTGCTCCGGAAAGTCACCGTTCTCCCAACGAATATTCTGCAGGAGTAATATTCGTCAAGAACGCGTCGTAATTTCGAGACTACGTTTGAATGAAACCCCCAAAGACTCCGGAGAGTCCTTCAAGCGAAAAGTTGCTCCGGGAAGTCACTGTTTTCTTGCAAAGTTTCTGCTGGAATAGTATTCGGCTACAAACATTAAGAGGCGTGTAATTTCTCTATATCAATTGGATTTCGAATTCTCTAAATTCATAGAGAGGTGCAATCTTGCTCCGGAAAGTCACCGTTCTCCCAATGAATATTCTGCAGGAGTAATATTCGTCAAGAACGCGTCGTAATTTCGAGACTACGTTTGAATGAAACCCCCAAAGACTCCGGAGAGTCCTTCAACTGAAAAGTTGCTCCGGGAAGCCACTGTTTCCTTACAAATTTCCCCCTCCCTGAATATTGCTCCGTAAAGTCACTGTTCTCTAATGAATATTCCGCAGGAGTACTATTCGACGATAAAGCATTGCAACGTGTCGGAAATGTCGAGATTGGGTTTGAGTGAAATTGCGAAGCCTCCGGAGCAGCTTTATCAGAAAATTACTCCGAAAAGTCACCGACAAACGTCGCACCGAATTAATGTTCCGCAAAATAATCGTAATTATCACGCCTTACTGTATTTTGAGAGTGTGAGCAAGCGCCAAGTAATTTCCGTCTATTAAGATTGCTCCGGAAAGTTACTTTTTTTTTAAACTTTCTGCTAACTGCCTATAACCAAATCAATAATTAATTTAATTAAATTTTAGAGAAATAAGTATTATTATTAAAAAAAAAAAAACAAGGTCTCGTCCGAAGCGACAATTATTCTAGTAACCAAAGAGGGACACGAATTAATTCAGGTCAGATAGTCGCACGTAGACCGACTTTTATTATTGTTACTTACTAGAGAAAGTAACTGACAGGACCGGACTTAACCTTTATTGGAGTTCCATGCTTTCTTCGATGACTATAATTGACAACCTAAAGTAACTAAGGCCCGATTTTTTCACCTCCTGTTAACTTTATCTGGCGATTAATTCCCATAGTAACAATTGTGATCACAATCGTTACTACGAGAATTAATCGCCAGATAAAGTTAACAGGAGGTGAAAAAATCGGGCCTACGTATATTATTTATTGAGACGTTTAATAATAATGATTTCCATGTATCAGATAATTAAGATGTAATCTAACTTTGGATGGGAATTTTACAAGCGAAGACAAAGTTCAAAAAATTGGGAATTGACGTCACACGTAATTACCGTTACATAATTCGATCTTTACATGGACGAATTAATGCAGAGATAATAATTGAAAATCATATACAAACATTTGATGATAAACACATAATTATTTCAATATCAGTATAGTGTTTATTAAACAACGAGGGTGTTTATCTACTATGTGGTTTTAAAAGGTCACTGTTATGTTTTATTTTTTCTTAATGTACACAACGATTACAAAATTAAATAAAGTTTCATGTTGCTAGGTCAAGAATTTGCAAATCAAATTTATTGTTTACAATAAGCACAATACGCCCGGTGTTCTAAATACAGTGTGAGCGCGAAAACGGTTGGAGACGGTTTGAATTTCCCGCGCCCCCATCTGGTGATTCGCTTGGCCTTCGTGCAAAATGATGACCAATAAAATAATTAATATTACGCTTCACACGTACACGTACATATTCCAAAAAAAAAATGAAGCGAACTGGACCACATTTTACAATAATTACATTTATCAAACTAATTTTTTTCCTGTTTGAAACACTGCTGGAATTAAAATAACATAATTTAATCGATTCATATTTTTCGAAAAAGCAAAGAAATTTTTCATATTTCTATTTCGCAAACGTAACCTTCACATGTTAAGTATGTAACTGTATGTAAATAGAAAAGGCTGAAATATTTCCGTTTTTGTGAAAGGCCAAGTTCGTCGTTATCGAAAACAGCCCACATATAATTATCTTATCACGACGCAAATTATTATTATTAACCCGATAATCGCTTGTATGTACTTAAAATAAATACATATTTTTCGATTTCGTGGCGGTGGTGTGCCTTCGACCTTGCTTCGGCCCAAACGTTTCTTTTCTTTTAATTCGCAAAGTCACGCTGGAGGGGAGGGTGGGAAACACGAAACACAAACACACAAGCGTCAATCTTTAATGTAAACAACTGGATGTTTCACAATATAAAATACAAAATAAATTATTATACAATTTAGCTTGCGCGTATGTAAACACGTCCTATAAAATAAATAATTTCGTCGTCGTCGTAACGCCGCCGCCGCCGCACCGTCTCGTCCGTCAACAAGAAAACCTTCCAGCTTTTAAAAAATCATACAATGCATACAAGTCCTCACGCGAATATATAAATGACTAGGTTTGTTAAAAAAAAAAACAGAAAATAAAAACCCTGATAGAAATAAGTATGCCCTTCGTGAAATAAAACAAACTACCCCCGCGCGCCGCAAGAGCCCCCTTATTCCAATATACATAATAGAAATCATAAAATAAATTAAACTTTAAAAAAGATTAATCAAAAAAAAATAACTCTTGATTGGTTCATAAATACAATACATATAATAAAAGATCTGTTCGATAGTTCTTTCTCACTCCTACTTATGTTATATTATATCCATCGCACTCTCTCAGGAGCGGTTGGTGCAAAAAGTGTCGAGCTATCGAACAGACCTAAAGTATAAGCAGTACCACCGTATAGGGTGGCCTTTACTTTCTCGAGTCTCGACTTTTCGGAGTTTCGTTCTACTTGATTCTGAAATGCGCAGAAGAAAACAAAAGACGACTTTAAAAAAAAAAAATCGAACGAACGTAAAAGCCGCCCCGCACACTTTCGGGAATGTGTAAAAATAAAAACGTCTTGCCCGAGGCGCACACGCTGCAGGAAACCAATAAGAGACATCATGAGATGAGACATGAGCAACGTTCTATTTTTAACTTATGTACTCTAATAATTAACTTCGCGGATTGTGTAACTCAAAAAAAGTATTCAGAGCTAAACGCTAATTAAACGATGATCGTAGCTGGCCGAGCCTCGTCGGTTATACAAACTTTCGCTAAGCCCCCACTTGACTGTTTTAATTTTCAAAAAAAAATTAAGTAATTCCAGGATGTCCACGACTAAAAAAAATAATAAATACGTGCGGGCACGAGTCACGTGACAAGCAAGGGTGGTTGTCGCTGTACACCCTGTACATCGCAGCTCAAATATTTGGCGTTCTCTTGATTGAATTTTTTGGGAAAATTATTATAAACGTCTCCAATTCGAAAGCAAGCAGGATTTTACATTTAATTTATTACACGTCAAAACTTAAACTTAAGGCTTGAATTTAATCCTGGCTTAAACCCAGGCTAAACGCGTACGTCACAACGTGTGTCTCATTCTATCTAATTTTCTGCAACCTAGCCTAAGACCAATTTAGAATATGACACATTATGGCGTACACGTTTTTGTGTTACTTACCAACCTAGGCTTGAATTTAATCCTGGCTTTAATCTTTCGTGTAACCTAGCCTAAGGCCGGCAGAAAATTTAAAGCTTAAGTTAGAATGCGACACACAGAATATTGGCTGCGTTGCATAAAAGATTCAAGCCTAAGTTACAAAGTGACATCATTATGACGTAAGCATTTAGGCTTCGTTGCAAAAAAGAATCTTAAGCCTAAGTGTCACACTTTGTAAGTACCGAATATTGTGTGTCGCATTCTAATTAAGCTTAAATTTAATCCTGGCTTATATCTTGTCTGCAACTAAACCTAAATGGTTTCGTCATAATGCTTGTCACATTCTGCAACCTAGCCTAAGGCCAGCAGATAAAAATAAGAATAAATTTGAACCTAAGTTAGAGTATTTTTGTGTTACATGCTTACAACTTAGGCTTGAATTTGATTCTGGCTTTAACTTTTTGTGCAACCTAGCCTAAGGCCGGCAGAAAAGATTAAGATTAAATTTAAGCCTAAGTTAGATTGTGACACTCATTATGACGTACAACGTATTGGCTGCGTTGCATAAAAGATTTAAGCCAGGATAAAATTTGAGCCTAAGTTAGGATGTGACATCATTATGACGTAAGCATTTACGCTTCGTTGCGAAAAAGATTTAAGTACCGAATATTGTTCGTCACATTCTAACTTAGGTTTAAATTTAATCCTGGCTTGCATCTTTTCCGCAGCGAAACCTAAATGCTCACGTCACAATGTGTGTCACATTCTGCAACCTAGCCTAAGGCCGGCAGACAAAATAAGATTAAATTTAAACCTAAGTTAGAATTTGACACATTATCGCGTACAGCATTTTTGTGTTACGTACTTACAACTTAGGCTTGAATTTAATCTTGGCTTAAATTGTTGTAAAACATAGCCTAAGGCCGGTAGAAAAGATTAAGATTTAATGTAAGCTTAAGTTAGAATGCGACGCACGCTATGACGTTAGTTAGGCTTCGTTGCAAAAAAGGTTTAAGCCTAATTGTAAGTTAGAATGTCACACACATTGTAAGCACAGTACGGTGTGTGTCACATTCTAACTTAGACATCTTTTCCGCAACGCAACCTAAATGCTCTCGTTATAATGCGTGTCGCATTCTGCAACCTAGCCCAAGACCGGCAGACAGAAACAAGATTAAATTTAAGCCTAAGTTAGAATATGACACATTATGGCGTACGGCATTTTTGTGTTACCTACCAAGTCAGGCTTGAATTTAAATCTTGGCTTAAATTTGTTGTGCAACCTAGCGTAAGGCCGATAGAAAAGATTAAATTGAAGCCTAAGCTAGAATGTGACTCGTTTTATGGCAAGCAGTATTAGGTGCGTCACATTCTAACTTAGGCTTGAATTTAGTTTTTTGTGCAACCTAGCCTAAGGGCCATATGCACCAAACACTTTAATCGAGCTTAAACTTGAGTAACGTTTATATTGTGACATTTAAAGTTTCATAACTTTCTATATGACGCTTGAAGTTAATCTGAGTTAATTCGTTCGTTGCATACGGTCATAAGGCCGGTTGAAAAGATTAAGATTCAATTGAAGCCTAAGCTAGAATGTGACTCGCTTTATGACGTACAGCATTGATTCTAACGTAGGCTTGAGTTTTTTTGTGCAACCTAGCTTGAGGAGGGCAGAAAAGATTTAATTTAAGCCTAACCCTTTTATTATGTAAACCACAACGATAATCGATAAGTGACCAATCACTGCTTAGATACAACAACACATTTCTGTGCACTGATTGGTCAAAATATGTATGAGTTACAGAATAAGGGGGTTAGCTGTGACTCACTTTACAACACGAAACAGTGGTACACTCGGTATGTCACGCAATAACTTAGGCTTGAATTTAACCTCGACTTAAATCTTTCTGCAACTCAACCTAAGAGTGTCTGGATGGAAGAAGGCTAGCGTGAGCGTTTTATTCGATATTAATTTCCGTCCATTAACCCTTGATTCATTTGTTTTGTGTTTTTAAATCTAATTTCATTCATAACTTAAACAAAGCACTTTAGATTGAATCAGGTTCGTAAGGATGAAGCCAACGGTTTGCTTATGATGTTTTCCTTTCCTAAATTGAACAGATTAAAAATTATACGAACATTGTAAGGGGGAGGTGGCGGAGGGGGGACGCTGACGCTTACCCATCTCCGTACATGCAGAAAAAAATTTCTTTGGCGGAACAATTGTCAGTCACCCTGTACATTTTTACGTTTTTTTTTTTAAACTATAACTGCGTCCGGTTTGTTTTGTTTTGTTAAAAGCTTTTGAATTCTGACGCCCACCACTTTAACGCGACTTTTTGAGAAATCCCTTAATTTACTTTTCGCTATGTTTGTTTATTTTTAATTTAACGTCATTCATAAATTTAAATAAGACGTTCTCGATTGAAAATCAGGCTGGTAGGAATCAGATGTCCCGTGACAGATTTTTTTTTAAATTGAACTGATTCAAAATTATGCGAACATTTTAAGGGCGAGGGGGCGGAGGGGAGGACACTGACGCTTAACTATCTCCGTACATACAGGGTGACTGATAGTTATTATTATTTATTCGCCAAAAATGTTTCTTTGGCGGAACAATTGTCAGTCACCCTATACATTTTTACGTTTTCCTTCTTTTGAAACTACATACATATCTCTGTCTGGCTTGTTTTGTTGAAAGCTTTCAATATCTGACGTCCACTACTTTAACGCGAATTTTTGAAAAAACCCTTAATTTACTTTTTGCTACGATTGTTTATTTTTTTAATCTAATTTCACTCATAAACTCAAACAAGGCGTTTTAGATTGAATCAGATTCGTAAGAATCGAGCGAACTGCGATACTGATTAAAAATTATATAAATATTTCAAGGGGCGGGGGGGGCGACACTGATTATCTATTTCCGTACATACAGGGTGACTGATAATTATTATTTATTCGCCAAAAAAATTCTTTGGCGGAACAATTGTCAGTCACCCTGTACATTTTTACCTTTTATTTGTTTATTTCTTTTTTTTTTGAAATTACATACATATATCTCTGTCTGATTTGTTTTGTTGAAAGCTTTTGATTTCTGACGCCCACCACTTTAACGCGAGATTTTGAGGAACCTCTAATTTCCGAATTTTCGATCTTTTCGTTTTTTTTTTTTTTTAAAACAGGCCTTTAAAATTGCATTTAAAAAAATAATCAATTAATTAATTAACGGGCTGTAAAAATCGTAATACGAAATGGTCAAGGTCATCCCTGAGACTGTGAAAAATCATCGATGACGTCACAGCCCGAGATTGCGACATCATCGGTAGAAAAGAAAAATGAAAAGCGCCCGTTTGTGACCAATCATCGGCCATGTAATTCTCGTTTGAAACTTTCTTTTGTAAAACTTACAATAACGGCTTTACCATCGATTTTCCTTACTTCTCATTCACCCTGTATACATATTTTTTTGAAGTGTTCGTTTTAGCGAACAATATACAGGGTACTTCATTGTTTATTTATTTATATATTTATGTTATTCACTTATTTTTGTATTAAGTATTTATATACATATTTTTATTTATATACAGGGTGTCCCGTGACGTAATGTCACGACTTCACCTACGTGATAATCAATTGAAACTAAGTAAACAAAAGTTTTGTTCTAAAGTAAACCGTTTCAAAAATACTGGGTGTTCAATGCTTAATTTTTTATGTTTATAAAAAATTAAACATTATGGTAGCACTCTGCAATATTGATAAAGCCTTCTGTTTATTTGACTACCGTTGCTGTTATTTCGACATGCAGAAAACAATCACAATCAGCCGTCGACGTAAGTTTTACACTCACTCAGTAGGTCTTAATGGATTATTTAAAAAAAAACAACGGAATAAGATATGTTTTAGTCTTACACGAACCGAGGTCTAAATGCATCAGCTCGGAACTAGACTATTTTAAGAGCCAACGAACGCGTTTTTTCTCAACACACGGACCGAGGTCGAAATAAATCAGTCCGTAAATAACTAATCGGATCGTTTGCATTTTTTATGTGTAGATGTTAGCTAGTTTTCGCAACCGTCACGTTAACTGACGGTAAACGTTAAAATTACGTGGCCCCATTCATTTTCCATTGGATCACATGATCTTAACGTTTACGTGATGGTTGCGATAACTCGCTATTTTTTTAAACCGAATTAAAAAAAAAAGGTTGCCCGGCAAATAATTGTTTTTTAAAAGCATATTTTTCACAATTTTTAAAACTTGACTAGGATTATGCAGTACTTGAAATCGTACACGTACCGAGGTCTAAAGAAATTAGCTCGATGCTAGACTATTTTAAGAGCCAATGATAACACACGGACCGAGGTCGAAATAAGTCAATCCGTAAATAACTAATCGGATCGTTTGCATTTTTTACGTGTAGATGCATATTTTTTCCAAACCGAATTTTAAAAAATGTTGCCCGGCAAACAATAGTTTTTTAAAAGCATATTTTTCATAGTTTTTTAAAATTTACTATGGATTACGCAATAGTTGAAATCGTACACGAACCGAGGTTTAAATAAATACCAGCTCGAAGCTAGACTATTTTAAGAGCCAATTAATGAGTTTTTCTCAACGCACGGACCGAGGTCGAAATAAATCAGTCCGTAACTAATCGGATCGTTTGCATTTTTTATGCGTATTTTTTTGAAGCGTGCTAGAATGTGTTTAGAAAAGAACGGGGGTCATTTTGAACACCTTTTGAGATAAAATTTAAGAATTCTGAAAATTACAAAGCACGTCGTATTCTTGCTTTACTAGAGTTTTTTTTTTGTTTAGTTTGAACTGATTACCAGTTCCTAAAATAAATACTCTAGATAGGGGTCGAAGTGCACCGCTCAAAACATAAAAGTAATCATTGTTTTTCTGTTGGCGTAAAAAATTTCAAGTAAGACTGACACCTATTATAGTAACAGTGAATTAAAAAACAAAACTATACAAAAGCTATAAAAATAAATATCGGAACATTTTGTTTTGTTACGTGGCGGTTGGCGCTTAAAGTAATTTCAAACAAATGTCAACTTCTAGGTTATGTTTACAATTTAAGGGCATTTTCGATGAATCGTCCGGTTCATAACCGGGTTACAAATGTGAGAGAGAGAACATTTACGGACCTAGTGCATGTAAGAGTGAGGAAAAATAGAGTACGGTGTATCCACCGGTTTAATTAACGAAAATGCCCATAATATTTGGAGGTTATTTTTTTTTTTTTGTAATTTGAGGCGTCCACGCGCATTGTCGCCAACCTAATAAAATGATAAAATTTCGGATGCTTTAACGAACTGCTTTATGAAAATCAACCGAGTTTCATAACGTAGTCAACAAAATGATAGAAAAAATTAATTTACGTTTAATTAACTTACGTCAACACAAACAATGACTGCTTTTATTTCTTGAGCTGTGGAAAAAAAAAGCTACCTTTACAATAAAAAAATATATGATGTATTAAACTCTCCTCCCCCCAAAAAATTGTGTTTCCTTTTAGTATGAGCAATTAGAAGTAGAAACCGTCACGTGATGAATATTACGAACACGCTTACCCCCTCGATTTTTTTTTATTCTCATTAAAAATATCGCGACATCTACCTTCTAAAAAAAAAAGAAATGATTAAGACAAGTCCTAATACAGGAACTGTCAAGAAGATATGCCTCTTATTGGTTACCCTTCTATCAGGTCTTCATTTATTCTCACAACCCACGTGACCGATGACGTAGGCAACCGACTACTTGACAGTTGGCTAAAATGACAAGCGCACAACGACGGAGTAGTTCTGGAAGCACGCTATTTTTTAGAAAGTGCATCGTCTTACTTAAATGTTAGTAAAGAAACTTTCTTGATGTTTTACTTTTTTTTATAAATAAGAGACTCGCGGCGTTATTACCATCTCGTCTTAATCTCGTATAATAACAGAAGATGGAGACACTGACAGGGTGCTCTGAGCCAATGAATTGAAAACTCTGCTTTGTAGGAGCACATGTAAATACATAAAAAAAAAAATTAGTGCTGCTGCAGTTTTGCCAACCGTTTGTGTTGCTATTGCCTAGGCATGATTTGATCATGTGGGATTGGATGAAGGCCCCGTATGTGCCCGAATTGACTATTAAAATATTTCATACACCACTCACAAGGTAAAAATAACGACCTAACGGAATGTGTCCGTCCACTACTGGCGCTAATGTTGCTTGGACTTGAGCAGGGGGTAATCGGCGGTGACGGGCGCGCTGCGATTTTTACTCCTCCTCCTCTCACCCGAGAGGTAAGCCTTGTGAAAGAACCTGGCGAAGAGCACGAAGTAACTGAAATACATGGCGATGGACAACTTGATGTTGAAGGGGGAGATATGGCACTCGGATTGATTCTGAAGCAGCTGGTGCGCCCAGATGTTGATGGCGCAGCCGACCACCATTTGCAAGAGCTGAAGGGAAGTTATGAACATGGCGATCTGCCTCGGGGGGTTGTACCCCATGGCCCTGAGCGCGTAGTACGTGTACATGACGGAATGCACGCAGTAATTCATCACGATGAACCACCGGGCGCTCGCCGTATACTCCGTGTAACTGAACCATGAATACAGCAAGACCGTTATGTGGTGGTACCAGTGCAAGAAGATCAGGGGCTGCTTTCTTAACACTATAAAAATGGTGTCACCTAACTCGGGTACTTTGCTTAACACGAACATCCAGGTCCAAAACCCCGAGACGCGGTCCTGCTCGATGAACGACGGTATACACACGGAGTGATACAGCCCGTGGTGCGTGAGGATGTGTAGGAATTCAGGTACGGTACGGCATGCCCCCATGATACTGAACGTTGCCAGGGCGGTGTTCCAAAGGCACAGCACACCTCGCAGTTCGAATCTAGGCCGGCTTTGCATTAGGTGTTGGCCCCCAAAGATCAGTATCATGTAAACGCCGACATAGTAGAAGCCCGACGTCCAGTTCTCCGTCATCCACGTGCGGGTGTCCTGATGTATGAAGCCGGACTCGAAGTTGAAGACGTACGAGTAGTTCGGCAGCGTAACCTGACTGTACTTGTGCATTTTGCGAATGCGACGCACTGAACACCTTTCCACTTTCACGCTTGTTCGTGGTACTAGCCGCGGGCGCCCGTTCCCGTCCGAATATATGCAACTTGACCGGTTTACTAAACGCCCAAACCCGCCGCCATTACGAGCGCATGCGTGGCCCCCAACTCGTCGCCGGACATTCCACGGGAATTTGTGCGCGCACGGATACCTAGCGCTCTCTCTTTCACGCGCCGCTCCCGCCTAGTCCCATCTCACCATCGATTGACGTGTTGGACCACCGCTACATATTTTCACGTTGGGAAAGTCGTCGGCTACAAGAAATTTTAGGTTAACCAACTGTCACCTTGACAGCACAGAATATAGGAAACTGTAAAATGAAAACGGATTTATTCAAAATATTTACAATTTACAATTTATTTCTACTGAAACTGAATAGGTTTTACTTGAGAATCCAACGAAATTCGTATGACCTGTCCAATTCGGATAGAAATCTGCTCGACAAAATCGACGCCTAGTGAAATTCTACTAAAAATTATTCGCTCCGACCCCCTAATTAATAAGGAATTTAAATTGGAAACGTTATTTTAATTTAAGCGTACGCGCGAGTATGCGAGTCCTTGCTTTTGTAAGTTCGATTATCAAAAATTAAAAATGTCGGTATGACAGAATTCTGTAATAGTTACTGTTAACCTCCGACCCCTAATTAATAAGATGTTTAAATAAAAGATATTGTTTTAATTCAAGCTTACGCAGGAGTGTGTAAGTCCTTGCTTTTGTAAACACTTTAATGTTAAAAAGTGAAAATGTCGGTATAACAGAATTCTGTAAATTTAACATTTAAAAATCTACGGCTGGGTTTCTCAGTCCTAATTTAACTTTAAACTCCTGTTTATTTCCATAGGAACAATTGTTTTATAATTGCTACCGTGGGAATAAACAGGAGTTTAAAGTTAGATTGGGGAATGAGAACCCAGCCTATGCGAGCTCACTTTTAAGTCATTTTCTTCGCTTTCTTTTCAATAATTATAATTGATTTATTTAAATCCTATTAGATACTTTATTCGGAGTCATGCAGAAAGATAGAAAGTAAAGGAAATCGTTCTTTTGAAATGAATTGAACTTGAACGTCGATCGTTTTGTTTCGACTTTTTTTAATTTTAAAGGCACTTATTTGTTCGTTCTTTTTTTTAATAATAATATGTAAACGATTTAGACTGAATAATTTATTCATTTAGTCGGAAAATTGCACGGAAAGATGCAAGAAAAATTAAAAATCAAAATTCTTTTGTCCTTTTGCAATTAACTGAACTGAGCGTCGTCGATGTTCAGTGGCGCAGCAAGCGTAATGTAGGTAAGTTCCTTTCAATTACTTTTAGTCGAGGACTTCCACTGTGTAAAATACAATTGACATTTCTAGGATTTTTTTTGTTAAATTTAGTGCAGTAAGTGTATAATAAACGATGTTGAAATGTGTGATTTGTGGTCGTTCCAGAATTTTGTAAAACGCTTGTGTGCGACTGTAGCCATCCTTCATTTATGGCTGCGTTCCGCCAAAGATAGCGCTTACATTTCGCTATTGCTACGTAGCAGAGCGCTAACTTGTAGCGTATTAGCTAATTGAGAACTGGCTGAACGGATTCTTGGTTTTACTCCGTAAAGCGATTTAAAACATGGCGGCCGCTAGGTTTATCGCTTTCCCTTAGCTTCAGCTTGAACACATATATGACGTCACGCTACGTGGCGCACGCGAAGCGCTACGTAGCTTTCTGCCAGGCTGAACGCAGGCATTCACTTCACCCAAAATCAAATCGATTTGATTTTAAGCTGAACTGATTTTAAAGTGAACAGAGAGATTCTTAAGGGAACGATGTTTTGGAACAAAAATTAATATAACCTCAAAATACGAATGAAATCACACGAAACTGATAATTGATTAAAAACATCAGCACGGCGTGCAATCAATCAAAAATCCCCTCCAATACTCATCAGTGATAACCAAGTGAATATAGCTGCTAATGGAATGCAATCAGTGATTTTTCAGTCAATTTGAATCGATTCGCGTTCAAATAGGTTGTAAATGGAGGATGACTTATGACAGGGACGGGCACGAGCTCGCCGAAAGCTCGACCCCCACCCCCAATTATTTGCGACGATCTCGATGTTTCAGACAAACTAGCGCCGGCACATAACTGACTCGGTCGTATTAACGAAATCAAAAACAGAGAGCGCCGAGCGGAGATACTTCCCCTTTCCATGCCCATGCCTGACTTATGATATACAGCGGCCATATTGCGGTGTTTATAAGCTAAACGAAAGACTTTTTCAATGAAATAATTTGTAAACAATAAAGAAAAATTTAGAGTAATGTATAAGTTATGTTTTACAGGATTTATTTGTTTACAATTATTAAATTCGAGCGTTTTTATCAAATATATTAAGTTTGTGTAAATATTTATAGGAATAGGCGATTTTAAATTACATGTATATTATAAGTAAATTATTTAGAATTTTTGAAATGTAAATACGTAAGATTTAAGCCCAGAATTGTAATAATTAGAATAATTGATTTATCAATGCAATTGACGACCGGACGTTGTTGGAAACTGTAAGCGGCAGCGCGGAGTTCGGAAATTGGATCAGTGAGGGCGCCGCGTCTGAGCTATTTTAACTAAAGTAACCATTGCGCCTACAAAACAGGCTCCGTGTTGTTTATATTAATTCAAGGTAGGATCAAAGATCGACACGGATCTAATGTAAGTGATATGAGCGGTTTTGCGAAAAACCGGCTGACCAAATAAAACTTCGACTCTTTGAACTCTATACGATCAGTATTTGTTTGTACAACTTCATGAATAATTGATTTAATAAACCGTTGTTTCTCTATCACTGTCTACGAATATTCTTCTTTATTTACACACACACACATACACGAACACGTACACTGACGCGGTAATTTTGAAGGTAAGGGCTCGTGAGTGTCATTTACATTCAAAACTTAAATCACATAACGAACACACTCCACGAGGAAAAAGCCAGCCTACGAGATACACTGCATCGGGAGAGGAGCAGGAGCCGTCACCGATATCAACAAGTTCAAGAACAGAAAATAACAAATAAGATATAAACAAAAATAAAAACAAAGCTAGAGAAATCGACAAAAATTACCCTGAGAAAAACAACGAATGCAAAAATTTGTAACAATTATCAGATAATTAATAAATAGGCCCATTTCACCGCAAAAAATTGGCGCCCAACGTGGGGCCGAAGATAGAAAATTTTGCAACAAATAAATTTATGCTAAAATCTACATGCAAGAATCCAGATAACATTGCAATATGTAGTTACCACTTTGGACAAGAAACTACCATCAGTGCGACTCTCTCCTGTTTATTCTTTCCTCGTTGGTAGAAGATGCCATGAAGTTTATAAATTTTTTAGAAAAGAATAATGAATTCAAACTTTTCAAAAGCGTAATATAAGTAAGTTCCTTTCAAGTACTTTAAAGTCGTAGACCTTCGGTGTGTAGAAAATACAATTGATATTTCTCGAATCTTATTTAGTTAAAGGCGATTTTTCGCGACATACCGGTATCATTTGCCGCGTTCGTAAGAACCAGGCGCTCAAGTAGCATTCGTCTGTGATTGGCTTATTTCAAAGAAATTAAAAAAATCCACCAATCACAGATTAATGCTACTTGAACGCTGGTTCTTACGAACGCGGCCATTGTGTTACAACACTTTAACATACCGCTCCATTTTAGCGAATGATACCACTGGAAGAGAGTATAGTATAACGTATATTACGACGTAGTTAAAATACTTATTGCATATAACTGTAGGTAACCCAAAGCGCAAGCTGTGTTACCTACGGTATGTATGTTATGTTACGTTATACATCTGTAACTATAAATTTCTAACAAAATATGTAATTATTATAAATGATCGGAGAATTGTGGAAATCAAAAGTCAACATTTCGCTGTACGTTGACAGTTGCCTCAGATTTCGTTTTCTCATAGAATAACCGGACCTTTTTTTAGCGAGAAACACGGTATCATGTAGAATGTTTTAAAAATTAGAGTGGGATATAAAGCAACAAGGTAAAAAAATGTAACCTAATTTAACCATACCGGTATGTTCTGGTATGTCGCGAAAAATCGCCTTTAAATTTAGGCCAAGTTTTACAATCGTGAAATAAGACCGGAATAACTGTTCGCCGAATATCCTCTAATGTTCCTCCATATCTACGTCACACCTACGTCACGTTATTCTAAGAATAATGCTTATCCGACGATTGTAAAATCGGACGTTAATGTAGTAAGGCCCGATTTTACAATCGTCGCGTCGTATAAACTCAGTAAAACCCTATTCTTGGAATAAGTGACGTAGATATGAAAGAATATGTCAAAGGATATTCGGCGAATAGTTATTATTCCACGAATGTAGAACTGGGACTAATGTCCGATTTTACAATCGTCGGATAAACTGAGTATAACACCGTCCTTGGAACAACAACCTGACGTAGATATTGGAAGAATGGTTGCGTTCAGCTAACCGCAGCGCTGCAACGCTTTAATAAAGCGTAGGCCTCCTGGAGACGGATGCGATGTCTTTCTTTGCAGCACTATCTTTGAGTGGTTGCCTTTGATAGAGTTCAAACAGAAAATTAGTTGTAACACTGCAAAACAACGTTAAATTGGGCCCGTTCAGGTGACACAGCTGCTGCAAGTCAGCGCTCAACATGATGAAAGTCAGCGGTCATGTATCTCTGAACGGACTGCTATTTCTCAGCAAGTTTTTGGACGTTTTATGAATTCAAATATATGAATTTAAATACAATGGCAGAAAATATTTTGTTGTGTGAATTATTATGCGACGATGGGCTAGATTTGATTGGTCTGCTGCCCATAATACAAGATCTTGCTAAGGTTATGTTTGTTTATACTTACCTCTACCAATGAATGTTCAGCGCTGAGCAAGTCAGCGTAAATATATTCCGCTGTGTAGAAGTGACAGCTGCTGAAACTTAGCGTGTCGGTTCAGGAAGCTTGCTAACCCAGCAACTCAGCTGTGGTCGTCTGAACGGGCCCATTGCTTTACGCTTTATTAAAGCACTGCAGCGCTGCGTTTATCTAAACGCGGCCAATGTCTAAGGATATTCGTCGAATAGAGCTTATTTCACGATTGTAAAACTGGACCTAAGTGTTTTAAAAACAATGATGAACTGTTGGTTTGTGGACGTTTCAGAATTTTGTAAAATGCTGTGTGCTCCTGACATACAGTTGAAATCAATAAAAACGGGAAATGTCAAAAAAATTGCACATTTTTTACAGTATTTTCACATTGTGAAAATGCTTATGTCTAACAGAATCCAGCCTTTGAAGCGACTGCATGTTTTCTTACAGCGTTGACGTTAGACGACAGTGGTGCATACAGCGACTGCATAAAGCGGCTGCAGAAAATTGCAGCCAAAAAATTTTCGCTGACTGCTTTAAAGCGCTTTCGAGGAACAAATTTGTAGGTTATGTTTTTAAATACGTTTTGTACCAGAGTGTTGTTTAGCATCACAAGTCTTTTATACGTGTAGTTACTGAAAATTCAATTAGAGCTGATCATTTTATTTCTTGTAAAGTTGCTATTTTCTGAAATGTGCATTTATTGAAACTTCAGATTAATCTGATAAGGTTAGAGTGACGTCAGCGTTTACTTAAACCGTCTACTGCATCTGCAGCAAGTCAGTTGGCGCTTGAAGTCACGACTTGATTAGAAATAGGTTAGAATTATTTGACGTTATGTCAGTTTATAAATAAATAGGTGACATTTCTTTTAAAGGTATCGAACATTAACAAAAAAAGGGTATGTACAGCTGAATTCAAAAAAAACGGGAAATGACTTTTTTCCAGTTGTAAATTTGGTTCCATTTGTCAGTTAATTGTCTACTTGACAATACATACATATCTTTAAAAAAAATTAACCTATTTACCTATGAACTGACATACCGTCAAATAATTCTAACCTATTTTTAATAAATCCATTTTCACACTATGAAAATATTGAAAAAAACGTGTCGATTTATTTTGACATTTCCCGATTTTTTTGAATTCAGCTGTATTCTCGAGTAGATAATTAATTGACGAATGCAACCAAATTTACAATTGGAAAAATTTCATTTCCCGTTTTCTTTTTTTTTTAATTTCAGTTCTCGTACAGACAGTGACCAAATTTAGTGACCAGTTTGGACGAGAAAATACTGTCAGTATGATTCTCTCCTGTTATTCTTAACTCGTTGGAAATACGTATTTTTTTTTTATATTCAAGATTGTAAACGGTGAAATATCAGTTTTCAAAAAATTATTCACATTAAGGGCGGTCTTTCCACCTCTTGATAAACTAACTGACGGATAACTACCATAGAAACAATTCATAAAAATCAGTCAATCGTTCATAAAAATCAAGTTATTTGCCAGATAACTTTAAACAGGAAGATGGAAAGACAAAGACCGGCCCTAAAGGGGCATTTACACGAAGTTAGTAGAGAGGCAAGTCAAGTCGGCAAGTTACTTGCTTTGTGTAAACATTTACTTGCTGCTGCATAATATAGGAAAGTCAAGTGTGGTGCAAGTTGCCAGGCAAGCTGGTAAGAAAGTCAAGTGGATAGAGTGCGGTTCTATTTTCTGGCCAACTTGCTTTCCCCGTCTACCATTTATTGACAAGTAACTTGCTGACTTGACTTGCCTCTCTACTAGCTTCGTGGAATTGCCCCTTAAGGGCATCATTCTAATCGGGGACAAAGCACAAAGTTGTATCCTGTTACCATCGAATATTGCCGAGATTACAAATTCTTACCAGTTGGGTTGTGTTCATAAATTACACTCTAGAGTCACTCCCGGGTAATATTGTGGTCTCTCTCGCATAAATGAGTTTATATATTTTGTTTCTCATACAAGAATGATAAAGAACTAATCAGGCGTATGTTTCCATAGCAACAAACATATTTTCTAACCCTACTTAAAAGTGGGTCGTTAAAAGTTCGCTCGTTACCATGGAAATCATGTAAACACTAGACTTCTTAAAACTGATGAGCGAGACGCAAAATAAGTGAAAAATTGTGAGTGAGAAAAATGCAATTACACACCCAGAGTACACATGAGGGTATAGTTTATGAACACAACCTTGCTATGGCTGTGGGGGTACCACCGTTGCTAGGTTACAAATCCGATTTGAATGACCCCCTTACTGGTTAAGTAGAAACTTTTCTTTTCTTCACAGTGTAAAATTAGTATTTACTCAAGAATCATCACAAGCGTCTGCCCGGAGTGAATCCGCAACCCCAACTGATTGGACACTCAATCGCGCGAAATTTAAAATACACAAAACGCGTATTTCGTAACGGACTCAAGCAACTTAATTTAAAACTTTTATTTTTTTCCATAAACCGATTATTTTACTGATTAGAATTAATTATACGTATGCATTAATTATAATTTATTAATTAAAATTGAATGTGTATTGCCCCAATAATAGCAGTTTAAAAAAAATCTTTTACATAGATAGGTAATTACTTACTGATTTTTTCTAAAATACTGTGTTTTTTAATTTTTAATATATCAATCGCCGGTATTGTGATATTACCATTATTATTATTATTATTAATAAATGTCTTTATTGCTCAAGAGGAAAAAAAATACAAAATAAGGAATAAATTGAGACATATAATTTGTTCAGATTTGAAACTTTCCACAGGGATTAGGAAACATGGTTATGGTCATTTTAAATCATCCTAACAGTCCTGACACCTTAAGATAAAAAATAAAAAAGTATTCTAACTCAATATTTATTCTAATTCTATCATATCTAATCCTAATTTTTCTGTTTCATCTCTAGAGGGGTTCTTTAGAACCGTTGACTTCCTTTTCAACTTGTTTTTCGTCGAGGAGAATTTTCTTTGATTTTTAATTTTTTTATTGGGTGGTTCATTATTTGATGTTTCAGGTAATGTAATATTTCTCTTCATAAGGCTTTTAACTAGACATTCCAATGGTGCGATATGTTTAGAAACAGCCTTTTAATTGTTCTTCATTCTCAATTAAATTGTGAATTTTTATAAATTTTGCAGTAACTGTTCTTTTGATCACAAAACTGATTGCTTGCTTCTTGACTTAGAGCGCTAATAATAACTGCTTCTTCTGTAGATTTCGATGTACTTGCAACAACTGAATTTGCATCTGTCCCTTCCTTGAAAATATTTAACTGTTTGCCTATTTTATTTTTCAAAATAAGCAAACAGTATGCACGTGTTTGCACATATTCCACTTTATTGAAGAATCTATACAAGTACAACTGTATGCATGTATACAGGCTTCGCATTCAGTACAACGTAATTCGCATTTGCAGTTTACATTTTGTTTTTCAATTTTATAAACATCCTTATTTTGAGAAGAAACTATTTGCCAGTCATTATCATTTTCAAGAATACTGCTATCATCCAATTCTAAAGATTTGTTGTGTCGTGATCTTAAGTTTTTAAGTTTATTCGTAAGTTTTCCCTTATTTAATGATATTAATCTTATCAAATAATTTATCTCTGATAAATTTCAGCAAATGTAAATGGCTTTATCTAAACGTTTTACTTGTTTCCCGTCAAAATATAAGTGTTTTATAATTCTATGCATATTTTCTAAGTGCATGTTCGTGTTTATGCGACAATCCTTCCTGTAACAATACGCCCATGCGGAAGCATTTCCTTTATAATATCGATCAAAATACAAAGCAAATTCTTTGGTAATCCAAATCTTTGAAACGAATCTTTGAGAAAATTTTCACACATCATGTGAAAAATGTGCTCGTCAGTTTCAAACATTAATATTTTATTTTTTATAAATTAAAGCTTGTTTTTCTTTTGTTCTTATTTTTATTTAAATTCTTCCTCCAAGCATGATCCACGTGCCAATTGCAAAACAAACGATGTTCCACAGTAGACATTACAAGTGACCAAGCATTATAAAAAGTCTCATCCATATCTGACATAAACACCTTTGACGTTATCGGACAATTATTTAAGGATACTTTAAGTATATTAAAAATAATGACATTGTAGCAGTGTCTCCTCTATTTGAGAATAAAAAACAACAGGGAAATCCTTGATGCATATCATCAATAACCATCACCGTATACAATTGAAAATCATAAGGATTTAATACATGGGTGCCATCAATACATATACAATCTTTCCAAATTTTTCCAAAATTTCTAACTGAGCATCATTCATAATAACAAGTAGAAAATCCTCACGTTTCAATTGAGGGTACTTTTCTAAAAGTATACCCTGTGGTTTGTAAAATCTAACTAAGTTATCAGAATTTTGTAGATGGGAAACCCAAGCATCAACACTGACACAATCATTTTTATCTAACATTGATTCATGATTTAGATTAAATGAATCTACAATATTCCATAAATCCTTTCTTGTCAATAAATGAATTCGTTTTATTTCATTATTAGTAACAGAATCGCGAATTTCATCTAATACATCTCGAAATGGTATTTTAAAGCCAATTTTTCATGATATTTTCCTATCAGCTTCATTAATTGCTAAGCGCCCTAGTTCCATTTTGTGTCCTATATGAGTATCAACGTAGTGCGTAACAATACTATTATCAGTTTTATAAATTACTATTTTCGATGGACAATGCGCATTAATTTTATTAGAACCGTGTAACTTAGTGTGTCTTATATTTTTACCTTCAGAAGTATAATTACCATCTCTGTGAGAGAAAAATGTAATTTGTTCCGTTCCATTTTTATGTTTATATGCACCAGATTTTTTTACGAATTGTGAATTTGTTTCATTTTCTGTTTTAATTTTCCACATTTCGAAATCATCCATTTGATTAAAAATTAAACGTTGTTCATTTAAAACTACTTTATGTACGTCTTCATAATGTTGAACCATAATTATTTTATTCAGTGCCACATGGTCACAAATACCACATTTTATCGATTTTGATGTATGATCCACATTCTTAAGGTGCAATTGTAAGTCGTGTTTTCTAGAAAATGTTTTATTGCAGTCAGGACAAAACGATTTTCTTCTCTTTCGTGCTTCCATTTTGTATGTGAAAGTAAGGCCGCTTTATTTACAAATTCTATTTGACAATCCGTACACGTGAGATTCATGTTGGTGTTAGTCAGATATTATTTTAAGAAAAATAATTTCCAAAATAAAAATTGCATTACCTAATTACCTCTTGCTTTTTGTTCTTTATGAAATAACAAATAACTATTAATAAAATTATTTTTAAATCGCAGGTATATCTTAAAACTCCGCTGCTAGCATAAATTAAAAAGTCACCGGAAGAAAATGAGAAAAACAGTTAGACATTCCGTCAATCAAATTCAAACAGCTTTCGGAACGCTTCGGTCATATACGTACGTATTCGTGGGGTTGCGGATTCACTCCGGCCAGACGCTTGTAGAATCATCAGGTAGATCTTCACAGTTGGCAACACTGGATAGTACTCTCAGCGTCCTCTAGTGACAGTAGCGAACGGGTGATGAACTCTTGAGAAAAGAATAGATCAAAGTCCACATTTCGACTATGGCTTTGCTACTTTCTCATAGGATCAGGATTTTTGGCTTAAGTCTGTGCTGCTTAAGTATACTTTTTCTGGCAAGACTGCGCCTGCGCAAACATCAGTCCGCCAAGTGTGCCAGTGCGCCAAGTCGAATTTGTGTCATTTGTGGCAAGCGCATCCAAATTTGAAAGTACAAAATTTGAGGCGAATTCAGTTTGGTAAAAATTGTTTAAAATGGAAGACAGAGTCCCGTATGAAAACATCTTAAACAACGTTCAATCTTCACCTGATGATATAGTGAGGTTAAGAAGCGAGTATAGCGATCGCATATCCTCGAGAAGAGTTGAGGAGCGTATAACAACTTTGAAGGAACTTTTGAAAATCTTAAAAAAGAGGGATGAATTAACCGAGGAAGTCGTCAGGGACATTCAAAGAAACCTCCAGCCGGATGTTCAAATAAATATCCCACCGAGTTTCACAGACCATCACCGCCACCACCAACAACAACCAAGACGACCAGGTATAATAAAAGAAAGCGTTAAAGCCATATGGTACAGCACATTATTCAGCTTCGATTTAATTGCATGCAACTTGTTTCACATCGTAGGTGACCTGTCCCGTAAGGTGTTTAACCCTTTCGGAGATTTCTGTTCGGGTATTTTATCTTATTTAGAGTTTAGTTACGCTTTTTACATCAACCGTCCTAGTCAGCGTTACGTCCGTAGCGTCCTGAGTCGAAACACTTCGACCTTGAACGTGTGCAGTCTGTCGCTGTTTTGCCTCAACGTGTTCCTGATAAATCTGTACAGACTGCTGCAGTACGTCGTGAAAAGAGCGTCGCTGCTCATCTGGTACAAATTAATTTTGGTGATTTTTAGTTTTTTGTGCGCCAAGTATAATTCCTCTGTATGCGAAGCGCGAAATTACATTCGTTTAAAAGTCTTGCGCGATGAAGACTTACATTCGATTGAGATTGTTTAGACTGACTGTATAGATTTGGTGTAACCTAGGGTCCCTAGATTTAATTGACATTCGACTTGTTTGATGGGGTTAGGAAACAAACTGTCATTTTTGTTAGTAATCTCAGATCAAACATCAAACTGTCATTTTTGTTAGTAACTTCAGATTTTACGTTGGTCGACTAGATTTGCCCTTGGCTGCGCTAATTGAATCGTCCAGGTGGTCTAGTTGGACAAAATCGTTATTGCTTGGACCCCTCCTATTCTATTATTCATAACTCGGTTTCCTTGTCAGAGTAGGCGAGTTGAGATGACATTTTTGTTGGCATCACAACGAAATATAGACGTCGTCAGCTGAAACGGTTATGTTTATTTTTAATTTCATGGTTGTGGTTTTAGTACACTGACGAAGACATTGTTGCCAACTCGAGTGTAACGCATAGGGGTAAAGAAAGAAGGACTCTTTTGTATTCGGCAACATAGTCAGATCAGTGGTGTGGAATTGTCATAATATTTTTTGTCAGATTCTGGCATCTATAATAATTCGTGCCAGCAACTTAACGAAACGAGAATACGGCCCGCTCTGACGAGGAAACCGAGTGAACGGGTCTATACCGTCTGTCTTACGAAAAACGCACGACACTATAACTCCGTTATTAATGATCCGATTTCAATAATTCAAAAAGCACATAAGACTAGTTTAAAAATACTACAAAAGGATAGCATTTTAGATTTTTTTAAATATGACGTTTTTGTCAGACGATAGTCAACTTTTTTTTTCAAATGGTGGCAGATATCTTTTTTTACTCAGTTTGATAGAGATTTATTTTCTGAATTCAATTATTTAAAAGTCGATTTCGAAATATCAAATTTGGGGGGGGATAATCGAAAAACTTTCGGAAAAGTGAAATTCACCGTGTGGGTACTCAAATTAAAGGTCTCAAAGAGGAAAATCAGATAATCGAAAATGTGCAATTTCCCGAGTTGAAATTCCTGGATTTTCTTGAACTCTAAGAAAGACATCTAACTCTACATTTTCACGAAATTAACGTTGCTGTTTCTTGGGTTTCTTAAAAGCTTCGTGATTTCTTAAATTTTTTTCAAGTCTTCTAAACTTCTCTATTAGGAGAGCGAGCTGCGTAAAGGCGCTCAGCTTGACCAGAATTTTGTGGCACTCGAAAAACACTTGCACCGTATCAGTTAATTGATTGTTATCCATAATGAAATAATAATGGTATAACAAAATAATAACAAGACGGTAACAAATAATACAAACAAGAATAAATGAAAACAAGTTGACAGATAAATACTTAAATCGTAAAAGATAGTTACTGTCTTGTGCAATTTGGTAGGAATCCAAAGCATACTTGAAAATTTTATTAAAAAAACAATTTCCATTTCTCAAAAACATTCTACAAAAAATATCAAGTTAAAATAAATCGTTGAATTCCGAAAATAAATCTCTATCAAACTGAGTAAAAAAAATATCTGCCGCCATTTGAAAAAAAAAGTTGACTATCGTCTGACAAAAATGTCATATTTAAAAAAATCTAAAATGCTATCCTTTTGTAGTATTTTTAAACTAGTCTTATGTGCTTTTTGAATTATTGAAATCGAATCATTAATAAAGGAGTTGTAACGTCGTGCGTTTTTCATAAGACAGACGGTATACAGGATTGGTCAAAATATGTCACTTGACGATTGTGACCAATCAGCGATTGGTGACGCGTTTATTTATTTATTTAATGACCAATGTCTTCAGGGTTGCCAAATTGGGTGCGATTCTGCCATTTTAGACACACTCAGTGCGACTGGCGCTTAACTTGGGCCAATCTCTTCACATAATGAACATGAATAAATTTCTGTCTCTAGTTATCCTTGGAAACAAAAGTAGGTACACTGCCTACCAAAAATTTGAATTCAGTTTATTATGTATTTGCTTTCATTTGTTTGTTTTTGTTATTTAAAATTTTTTTATTAATTGTGTGTAATTTTCTTTTTTCGTTTTCCTTCGAGCTTTCGTTTGATTTTCTGTCATTCTAATTTCCTCCTTGTTTTAATAATAAAATTTATTTTCAATGGAAAAACGTACACGTCAGTGTTAGAAATTGAGTCACTTGTTCTTCACTTGTCTCTCTTTACGTTATTTATTTGCTTCCTCTTTGTTTCCGACTTGTTTCTTTTTCAATTGCTTTTTTTTTTGTTTTCCTTTTTTACTCATTGTTTACTTTCATTTTTTCATTTGTTTTATTTTCTACATATTTTAAATTGTGTGTTTGCCTTTTGTTTTGTTTTTGTTTTTCTTGTTTTTTTTCAAAATTTTCCTTTCCTTTGAGTTTTTCATTTGCCTTTGGTCTTTCATTCGATTTTTTCACTTTAATTCTCTCCTTATTTTTCACTCGTCTTTTTTTTCAAGTAATATTTTTGCTTTTTGTTTTTCATGTCAATTTTTTTTGTTATTCATTTGTTTTTTCTCCTCTAATTTTTCCTTACTTTTAGTTTTTCATTTCCCTTTCGTTTTTTACTTGTTTTTTTCATTTGTTTTTTTTTTTCATTTTAATTTTCTCCTTGTTTTGTTTTTCATTTATTTTTTCTCTAATTTTTCCTTTACTTTTTAGTTTTTCATTTCCCTCTCGTTTTTCACTTGTTTTTTTTTTTCATTTGTTTTTTCTTCATTTGTTTTTTTTTCATTTGTTTTTTTTTCATTTGTTTTTTTTTTCATTTGTTTTTTCATTTGTTTTTTCATTTGTTTTTTCATTTGTTTTTCTTTCTCTAATTTTTCCTTACTTTTAGTTTTTCATTTGTTTTTTTTTCGTATTTTTTTCATTTTTTTTTCATTCTTTTTGCCATTTGTTTTTTCCATTTGTTTTTTTCTTCATTTGTTTTTTTTTTTCATTTTAATTTTCTCCTTGTTTTGTTTTTCATTTATTTTTTCTCTAATTTTTCCTTTAGTGTTAGTTTTTCATTTCCCTTTCGTTTTCACTTGTTTTTTTTTTCGTGTTTTTTTTTCATTTGTTTTTTTTTTCGTGTTTTTTTTCGTTTTTTTCGTGTTTTTTTTTTTCATTTTTTTTCAATCTCTTTTTCATTTGTTTTCTCTAATTTTTCCTTACTTTTAGTTTTTCATTTCTCTTTCGTTTTTCACTTGTTTTTTTTTTTTCATTTGTTTTTATCTTCATTTGTTTTTTTCATTTTAATTTTCTCCTTGTTTTGTTTTTCATTTATTTTTTCTCTAATTTTTCCTTTACCTTTTAGTTTTTCATTTCCCTCTCGTTTTTCACTTGTTTTTTTTTTTCATTTGTTTTTTCTTCATTTGTTTTTTTTTTCATTTGTTTTTTCTTCATTTGTTTTTTTTTCATTTGTTTTTTTTTTTTCATTTATTTTTTTCATTTGTTTGTTTTTTCATTTAATTTTCTCCTTGTTTTGTTTTTCATTTGTTTTTTTCTATAATTTTTCCTTTACTTTTAGTTTTTCATTTCTCTTTCGTTTTTCACTTGTTTTTTTCCGTTTTGTTTTTTTTTTTTCATTTTAATTTTCTCTTTGTTTTGTTTTTCGTTTTTTTTTCTTAATTTTTCCTTTTAGTTTTTCATTTGCATTTGGTCTCTCATTTGATTTTTTCATTTTAATTTTATTCTTATTTTTCATTTGTGTTTTTCTTCTAATGTTTCTTTTACTTTTAGTTTTTCATTTGCCTTTGGTCTTTCGCTTGATTTTTCATTTTAATCCTATCCTTGTTCCTCACTTATATCTCTTTTCATTTAATATTTGCGTCACTTGTTTTCATTTGTTATTTTTGTTGTGACATTAGCGTTTGACATTAGCTTCTGAATGTCATTTTTACAAATCTGCGTTTCAAGAGAAACATTTAAACATAGCATAGAGTTTCAGAAAAATTAAATTAAATTCCATGCGATTGTTAAATTGAAAAGAGCAAAAAATGACGCCGCCGCTGTACTTTCTCAAGGTCAAAAGACCTGAGACGTTTCCGAACCCCATCAGATTAGTTAATGTCAATCAAATCTAGAGACCCTAGTCTAATCTTGTCTTCGATTGTTTTATTTGATCAGCTGCGTTTATAATTGGCCTGCAATCGCAACGAAGTTAGTAACATTTAAAGAGAAGCCACGAATTTGACACCATGACATTTGTAACGGTGAATTGAATACTAACGGTGGCAGCATTCAAGTGAGATCGCATACCCGCTTCTCCCTCTAACATATTGACTGTCAGCCAACCACGGTTGACACTTAATGTTGGTTAATAATTGTATTAGAAAGAGAAGCTGGTTTGCGATGACGTAACGTTCACTATCTCACTTGCGGGAATTCACTACCGTGGTAATAGATTAGGTTTTTGCTTTGCAAGTGCTCTAACTAAATACCGCGCGATAACTACTGTCAAATTCATAAAATTTTAAAATATTTGATTTGAAACAACGTAAATGTCTTCTGCAGTGCCTTATACCACTCGATCGAAATCAGTGGTTCAGAATAGGCCGTGAATTAAAAAGAAATTGGTAATACTGTCTGTCGAATTTAATAGCTGTAGTTAACGGTGACATTTTATAATTCTTGCAACGAAGTTGGTAACATTTATTAAAGAGAAGTCACGAATTTGACGTCACATCACAGGTTAGGTCAAATAAATAAAACGATTCAGAGTAGGTCGTGAATTTAAAAAAAAATGGTAATACTGTCTGTCGAATTTAATTGCCGTACCTAACAGTGACATTTTATAATTCTGGCAACGAAGTTGGTAACATTGAAGTCATGAATTTTACTTCATGATTCATGGCCGATTTCTTCACCAACCAACCTAAGGTTAATTTATCTAACAGTTGGAATGTGACGTACAGTTGACAGTACACAAACTATGTGTCACATTATAACTGACAGATAAATTTAACCTCAAGATAAGGCGATGAAGAAATCGGGCATAAGATACTCAATACTGTCTGTCGAATTTAATAGCTGTACCTAACAGTGACATTTTATAAAGGCCGTAAATAATATTGAAAAAAAAAAGAAGTTGGTAATACTGTCTGTCTTACCAAAGGTAAGAAGATAGCGGGTATTAAGGAGGCCGAGAGGATTATTATTATCATTGGTTCAGGAAGTAGTTTATAATAAAATATTAACTTGTAACGTTCAAAGAGAAGTCACGTCACAGGTTAGGTTAAACAAATAAAAGGAGTCAGAGTAGGCCGCGAATATTGAAAACAAAAAAAAAATTGCCCGTCGAATTTTATGACCGTATTTAACCGTGACATTTTATAATCCATGCAACGAAGTTGGTAACGTTCGAAGAGAAGTCACGAATTTGACGTCACGTCACAGGTTAGGTTAAATACATGGAACAGTTCGAAGTAGGCCGTTAATTTTAAAAAGAAAACAAAAATTGGGAGCACTGTCTGTCGAATTTAATAACCGTACTTAGTAGTGACATTTTATAATTCTTGTAACGAAGTTGGTAACGTTTAAAGAGAAGCCACATACTCACAGCATAAGATTCTACGCAGTAGCGACACTCGCCATTTTGTTTGATACCTACTGATTTGCAAATTACATTACATTTGCATATAGATATCAAATAGTATGGCGGTTTCTTTTTTACACTGACGTTTAAGCGTCGCTACTGGGTAAAGACTTATATTGTGGAGAAATCACGAATTTGACGTCATGTCACATGTTAGGTTAAATAAATGAAACGGTTCGGAGTAGGCCGTTAATCTTGAAAACAAAACAAGATTGGTAATACTGTCTGTCGAATTTAATAGGACGTGGACGTGTCAATTGTTTCAAGACGTTCTATTTAGTTGGAACGAGAAACGTTCACTTTTGAAAGTTATTTCCGAAATGGCGAAAAACTGGATCACGACCTACTCTGAATCAGGTGAATCGTCTTAATTTTCTATCACGTGGTACATGGGCACCCCCCAATCAACACTGTATGTTCCAAATCAAATACTTTAAAAAAAATTATTTAATATGACAATTGACAGTTATAGAAATTCGTCGTTAGTGTTGCCAACTGTGTTGTGATAAACATTCCCGTTATAAATTCATTTGATTTTTTTTTTATAAGCGACCCGTGGTATTTTCTATACTGCTCAAGACGGATATTGAATTTATTTAATATCCAAGATATATTCGAAACCTAACGAAACAAACTGAGAAAATTATTAGCAATTTATTTTCCGTTACTAAAGTCCCTCGTTTGACATACATTTGATAGAATTAAAGCGACCCTCCCAAGTATGGTCGTCCCAGTCTTGTATCGGTTTTATGGTTTTGCTGTAATAAAAGCGGCGCTGCGGTCTCTTTGTCGCCTCTCCGTCGCTTTCTTTGAAGCAAGACCATAAAACCGATACAAAACTGGGACGACTTTACAGATGCATAGTAAATTACAATGCAACGCGTTTGATTGATTTTCTTTTATTTATCCTGACAAAGGATATTTTCCAAAGCCAACTTGACCTGAATATACAGGGATATCCACATAAACCGTTCGTTAAAAGTTTTCAAGGTTGCAGTTCACGTAGATATTTGAAATTTAAGGAGCAATGGTTTTCCGTCGAGGTCTCTTTGAATAAAATAAAATTGTCTTTGTATCACTTCCGGTTGTATCGGAAGTTGCTATCAACTCGCTTATTTTAAATGGAATGCTATATTTTTTATTATGTTTTTGAATTCTACATGTAAAAATATGTAAAATTGCAATACATTTCCCTATCTCTAAAATGCATTATTTTTGAGATATTTTGAATTTTTTTAAAAATTTGGATTCTGCAATCTGATTTTCAAAAAATTATAACACAGCTATGATTGAAGCAATTTTATTTGTAATAGCTGATATTGTAGTTGAAGCTTTAAGGTTCTTAAAAATTCCATAAGCATAATCTATTAAGCTACAGGGTGTCTGAAACGCTCCGCTCCACTCGAAGATATTCAAACACAGAAAAATACTTTTCTTTCAAATGGAACGATCAATATTTCGATACATCATCGTATGTGGAATTAAATGCTGTGTCAAACTATACTAGCATTCCCTATACCTAACTTTAACAGTTTTTCAGTTATAAGATATTTTTGGTTTAATACATAAAAATTTACATTTATTAGGTTAAATATTTCTAATTTTGTTGATATAATTATGAAAATAACAAACAATTGCATTTAACGTTTCCTGTTACTACAAATTTTAAGCAAAAGCAAAAAAAAGTTGAGAATCAAAATCAAAATTATTCAAACGCTGATATTTTAAATCTATTTTTTAAATTCATGAAGAATGATCTAAAATTGTTCAGAGCAGAGAATGTGTGTTCAATAAAATGTACCCCTCTTGTCTCCTATGAATAAAGCACAGTTTGGAAAGCTTGAACCTAACTTTATACAATTTGGAAAAATAAAATGTACGAAGATCAGTAACAAATAACGAAGATAATTAGACAATGGTTTTAAAATACTTTCACCCTAATCCACAGAATTGCAAACTAGCAGCTATTTTATCCTTCAATTTAAAGTAATTAAATTCATACTTTTTCGTTTTATAAGATCACAAGCGTCCTAAGAGAAGGATTATTATACAACTATTAAAATTTGTGAATTTCCACTTGCCAAATTCTATTTTCTTTGGTTGACTCCAAAATTTGTAGTAACAGTAATCATTGTTATAATTTCCATGCTATCTTAATAAAATTAAAAATATTTGACCTATTAAAATTGTAATTTTCTATGAATTAAATCGAAAATGTTTCATAACTCAAAAACTGTTAAAGTTAGGTATAGGGAATGCTAGTACAGTTCGACGCAGCATTTGATTCCACATACAATGGTGCATTAAAATATCGGTCATTCCATTTGAAAAAAAGTATTTTTCTGTGTTTGAATATCTTCGAGTGGAGCGGTGCGTTTTAGACATCCTGTAGCTTAATAGATTATGCTGATGGAATTTTTAAGAACCTTAAAGCTTCAACTATAATATTAGCTATTGCAAATAAAATTGCTTCAATAACAGTTGTGTTATAATTTCTTGAAAATCAGATTGCAGAATCCAAATTTCTAAGAAAATTCAAAATATCTCAAAAATTATGCATTTTAGAGATAGGGAAATGTATTGCAATTTTACATATTTTTACATGTAGAATTCAAAAACATAATAAAAAATATAGCATTCCATTTAAAATAAGCGAGTTGATAGCAACTTCCGGTACAACAGGAAGTGATACAAAGACAATTTTATTTTATTTAAAGAGATCTCTACGGAAAACCCTTGCTCCTTAAATTTCAAATATCTACGTGAACTGCAACCTTGAAAACTTTTAACGAACGGTTTATGTGGATATCCCTGTATAGTCAATAAAAAAACCAAATACATATTTTTATTTATTTTTTTTTAATCAACCGTGCCTTTAAATGTAGCTTATAGAATAATGTACAATTTAATTTTCATAGAATAGAGTAAAGCAAAACAAAAAAAGGAACAAAGTTCTATAGTCCAAAGACTACAAGCTACATTTTTTTATTAATTATGACGATAAAAAAAACAATATTACTATTTAAATACTTTCAACATTAACGTTCCCGCAACAAAGTTTCTTGCAACGATCTGATACGATCTGCGGTAGTAATGACGTTATTTTGTTTTTAAGGGACACTCGAATTTTTTTCGCTCGCTCCTTCATTTGCTCCGAGTCATTTTATTTTCGTCTTTGACCTTCCAGCTTTATTAAAGTTTCCTGCATCAGTCAGATATGTTCTACTTTTGCTATTAATTACATTTTTAGAGACATTCGCTCATTCCTTCACCTGCTCCGAGTCATTTTGACCTTCCATCTATAAAGTGTCCTGCATCAGTCAGATATGTTCTATTTTTGTTGTTAATTACATTTTTAAGAGACGCTCGAAATTTTTTCGCTCGCTCCTTCATTTGCTCCGAGTCATTTAATTTTCGTCCTTGACCTTCCGGCTTTAAAGTTGCCTGCATCGGTCAGATATGTTCTACTTTTGTTATGAATTACATTTTTAGAGACACTCGAAACCTTTTCGCTCACTCCTTCACCTGCTCCGAGTCATTTTGACCTTCCATCTATAAAGTGTCCTGCATCAGTCAGATATGTTCAATTTTTGTTGTTAATTACATTTTCAAGAGACGCTCGAAACTTTTTCGCTCGCTCCTTCATTTGCTCCGAGTCATTTAATTTTCGTCCTTGACCTTCCGGCTTTAAAGTTTCCTGAATCGGTCAGATATGTTCTACTTTTGTTATGAATTACATTTTTAGAGACACTCGAAATTTTTTCGCTCACTCCTTCACCTGCTCCGAGTCATTTTGACCTTCCATCTATAAAGTGCCCTGCATCAGTCAGATATGTTCTATTTTTGTTATTAATTACATTTTTAAGAGACGCTCGAAATTTTTTCGCTCGCTCCTTCATTTGCTCCGAGTCATTTAATTTTCGTCTTTGACCTTCCAGCTTTATTAAAGTTTCCTGCATCAGTCAGATATGTTCTACTTTTGTTATTAATTACATTTTTAGAGACATATGAAATTTTTTCGCTCACTCCTTCACCTGCTCCGAGTCATTTTGACCTTCCATCTATAAAGTGCCCTGCATCGGTCAGATATGTTTTACTTTTGTTATGAATTACATTTTTAGAGACACTCGAAATCTTTTCGCTCACTCCTTCACCTGCTCCGAGTCATTTTGACCTTCCATCTATAAAGTGTCCTGCACCAGTCAGATATGTTCAATTTTTGTTATTAATTACATTTTTGGAGGCACTCGAAATTTTTTCGCTCGCTCCTTCATCTGCTCCGAGTCATCTTGGTTTTTTCTTTGGGCCTTCCCGCAACAAAGTTTCTACGTCATTAATGACGTTATTTTGTTTTAAGAGATACTCGACATTTTTTCGGTGCCTCCTTCATCTGCCCCGAGTCATTTTGGTTTCTTCTTTGGCCTTCCGGCTAAATTTCCTGTGTCAGTCATATACGTTCTACTTTTGTCACTTTTGACACTCGAGAATTTCGCGCTCACTCTTTCACCTGCTCCGAGTCATTTTGTTTTCGTCTTTGACCTTCCAGCTATAAGGTATCCTGCATTAGTCAGATATGTTCTACTTTTGTTATTAATTACATTTTTAGAGACATTCGAGATTTTTTCGCTCGCTCCTTCATCTGCTCCGAGTCACCCGAGTTTTTTTTTTTGTTTTTCTTTGGACCTTTCCGCAATAAAGTCGCTTGCTTCAGTTCGATATGATCTACTTTTGTTATTAATGACATTGTCTTGTTTTTAGAGACACTCGCCTGCTCCGAGTCATTTTGTTTTCGTCTTTGGCCTTCCAGCTGTAAAGTGTGCCCTGCAACAGTCAGATATGTTCTACTTTTGTTATTACATAATTACATTTTTAGAGACACTCGCTCGCTCCTTCATCTGCTCCGAGTCAACTGAGTTTTTTTTTGGTTTCTTTTTTGGGCCTTTCCGCAACAAAGTTTCTTGCATCAGTTCGGTACATTCTACTTTTTTTTATTAACGACATTCTCTTATTTTTAGAGATACTAGAAACGTTTTCGTTGTGTCTCTTTCTTTCTCATCTGCTCCGAGTCATATTGGTTTTTGTCCTTTGTTTTTTTTTGGGGGGGGGGAGGCTTCCCGCAACAAAGTTTCTTGCATCGATTTGATATCTGATCTACGTTATTAATGAGATTCTCTTGTTTTTAGAGACACTCGAAATATTTTCGCTCGCTCCATCTGCTCCGAGTCATTTCGGACTTTCCCGCATTAAAGTTTCTTGCATGTTATTAATGACCATTCTCTCGTCTTTACAGACGCTCAAAATTGTTCGCCCTTCGCTAGCTCCTTCGTCTGCTCCGAGTCATCTCAGTACGTTTCTTTCCTTTTTTCTTTGGCCGCCACCATTCTACGAACACCCGGTACATTTTCCAAACTGTCGAAACTGTTTGGCCGTAATAAACTCACGAGATTTTGTGAATGTGAATAAGTTTAACCCTATTAATAAAATTAAAAATAATTATTAATTGTAATTGATCGGACAGTTTGCAAATTCGACGTTTCGCCGTGGACTGGACGGCTTCCGCAATATAAAAAATGATTTAAAAGAATCGTCTTCGACGAGTACCCAGGTCGCCGCCCGCCCGCATTTACACTTCAATCCTTTAGTGACCTCGACATCGACATACATATCCTAAAATTTTTGGCGAGATAATACCTTATCAATTGTTTTTTTTTTTTTATTTCCGCTAGTTATTTTTGTTTTTTCTATTAAATAAGCTAGTGTATACGAAAGGTGTACGTATGTATTTTAAGGAGAAAAAGAAAGCAATAAGATTTCCAGAATAAGAGAAAATATGAAGAGAATTTCATTTTTAACTGAATCTGACCCAGTCACCTTAGATTTCCTTCTAGTTCTTTTGTTTTGTTTACCAATACCTCGTTTGGGATTCACTATTTTTTAATGTTTAATACCTTTCACCGTTTCCTGTAATTGTTTTCACGTTATCTCCCGGTGATTGCGTCAACTGTGTTACTGTGTGGTTCACATTCGTTATCACCACTTCCTGAAGATGTACTTTACGTCTTATTCTTTCTTTCTTTTTTCTTCCTTCATTTTTTTTCTCGTTTTCAGTTCACCATGAAATAGTTCTCGGTGTATTTTGCTGTTTCTGATTCTGTTATAAAGTCCTTAGAAGTTTGTGAAAGGAGTTGCTTTCGTCTCACTAATTTTCCAGAAAATTCGGAACCTACGGTTTTCAGTACGTTCAGACTTAATTTATTTGTGATTTTTATGAAAGACTTTTCGTTGTTTCGATTACGTAAGTCGATAGTTGCAGAATCATTGGCGAACGTCATCACATTCGTGCATAAATTAAAATCCAGAGGAGAAACGGAAATTGAATTCAATAAATTGTTAAACGTCGAAGTGAGGTTTTGCGTCGAGAAAACATTTCCTGGCAATTTTTTCAATTTGCGCAATTTCGCTTGTACTTTTTCGCAGAAACATGATAAGATATTAATTTTGGAGATTAATGATGAAGTTTTAAAAGACACACTTATTTTTGGTTTAATCGAAAAGATCGTAAGTGCCCCAAGGTGATCGTGGTAGTAGTAAAAAAATTAGTCTGACGTATTTTGTTCCAGAGGAAAGCAATTGCGCCGAACCATGTTTAATTCGTTGCAGTGGCAAACGCAGTTGCAATTTCTAAGTTTAGAACATCGTTGCCGCTTCGGATCACGTACATCCTAAGCGCAAGAAACAATGTTGCAGTGAAATTATAATAATACATAATAACTGCGGACTGCCCTAATGAACTGCATCATCATTTATTATTCTTATTACAAAACTTATCGGGAAGATAACGAGTAAACAATTAGCAACAATTTTTATGCCACTTTGCGGTACGCTGATTATCACAAGTGGAATATGAGATTACGTTAATATAGTATTGGCGAAGATAACATTCCGCGAAACACGAGATTAGTTTACATCGACGGGGAGCCATAGATAGATAAATGTAGCAAAAAAAAAATCTGTAATAACCAGATAGAGGTAGTCTTGCAGAGTCGTCTTAAATACAGAAAAATCAAAGGCGGCTATCTACAGGAGACGCGAAAAATGTGGTTATCTTAACTCGTCTCTTGCATCTCTCTCCTGCTTTAGAGTTTCATGAAGAAGCGAGATTACTTAATTATTGACTGATAACGTGTTCAGAATTACAATAAACAGTGTTGCTGCACTGGGGCTAAGCCACGGCCGACGTCATAGTGCCGGTGCGCATCGTCTTCGACGAGTGCCCAGGTCACCGTCCGCTGGCTGTGCCCTGGGCAGAAAATTAAACCAGAAACGTCTCGTCTGGACACTCGTCTAGTTTAATTTAAGTATTAGACTCATTTAAGCGACCTGCGTTAAAGCGTCGAAGCAATTTCAAACCCGAATGGTTTTTCTTTTTAAATACCGTGTGATTTATGCGCTTCGTATACAGGGGACTCATACTCGGCCTGCAAGAAACTAATTGTCACTGCGTGTTCGAAATATCAATCGTTTCGGCAGTGCGGTCGGGCTCCTTTGAATGCCGTCTATCTGCTGCCCGAACGTCCTTGGCAGGGGATAGTGTAGGTGTTGAATCGGGCCTGAACACACTGTCGACTTTGGGTATTCTTACATTAGTTTATTGATGTGTGCGTTGGTATATTCGTTGGTATATTCTGCTTCTGAAGTAGCCAGAAGAATTGATCCAGGGCGAGAAAGGAGGAGGAGAATTCACCTTCTCTGCAAACTTCTGGAGGAGGATCTTCCTTTGGCCATCCTGTACATAATAGCTTATTGTCTTTGTTGTTGGAACTCAGGAAGATCTTCCAGAAGCCTCGAGGAATATTTCCTTATCCTCCTAACTCACCCTGTATATATTTGTTGTTTGCAGAGATTTGAAATCGTTTACGGTGATTACGTACGTAGGCGATTTCTCAATCCTCAAAAGTAAACTGTTGTTTTGTCTTTTTTTTTTTTTTTTTTCAGTAACAGTTTTTGAGGATGGTCAAATTTAACGTCTGTGCGACGCTTTGTTTCAAAATTTTCGTTCGTTTTCAAAAATTTATTCCTTGCGCGTGTTTGATCACGATGAGTTACGTGGTAAAAACGGAGGAAGAAGAAGAAGAATGCGGATGTTCTTTTATTTTTCCTCGACCGTCCCGGAGTAGGGACGGCGACTACCGGACAATCAGGTTTTCATTTGTTTTGTTTGTTTAGAAAAAAAATTGAACCAAAAATTGACAACTTTGACAAAATTGTCACTCGAGAACTTTTTTTTATTAATTTCAATTTCGTCAAGCGTTTTCCTCTATGTGCAGAGGTGGTTCAAAAAGTACGACAAAGTCGACGACGATGACCTTAAGGGGGATGAGGGTGGAGGTACTGACGTCTATCCATTACCGTACTTGTAATTGCAGCTTTCCCTCAAGCTATTTAGAAAAAATGTTTTTATTTCGGTTTGTTTTGTTGAAAACTTTGATTTTCTGAATTTATAAATGACGAATGGAACGATTTTACCTTTTTTTTTTTTTTGGAAAAAAGGGTTGTAGGAGCCCTGACTTCAACAACGAGTACCCGGGTGACCACCGGCCGCCGCGCCCTTTGACTTTTTTTTTTTCTTGAAAAAAGTGTAGGAGCGCTGACTTCAACAACAAGTGCCCGGGTGACTAGCCGGCGCGCCCTTAGACTTTTTTTTTTTTGAAAAAGTGTAGGAGCGCTGACTTCAACAACGAGTACCCGGGTGACCACCCGCCGGCGCGCCCTTAGACTTCACCAAGTCAAAGTACATTATATCTGCTCAGTTTGATCATGTTACAAAATGGCCGCGTTGCGTCGTGGCGTGGGAAGTGCATTCCTACAATTGCAGAGTAATTAGTTTCATGGGAACAGGAGCAGGGAGAAAGGTGCAAATGTAAGAATGGGGATTGGTAGGAGTCGGTTCTAGTGAATGTAAACGCAAGTATCTTCTTTGTTGTGTGTGAGATGTACAATCATGATCAAAAGTAATGTCTCCCCAGTAACATATTAAATTACAGTCTAATCCTTGCTGACGCAATCAAGTAATAGCTATTATTTTAAGCAGAGTTTAAATTTAAGCCGTGTTTAGAATGTGACTATTTATGTAGGTCCACATTCTAATCGACTTCGTTAAATGTACAGTGCCGTCCATAAAACGATGTGACTTTTTGTTATTGTTTTTCGGGAAGGGATTTTATTTTCGTGCTTTCTAATCAATAAAATAAAACGACGATTGGACAGTTTAAAAATTTGGCGGGAAATTTGAAAAATCCAGAAATCTCAAAATCGAAGAATCGCAGTAATTCGAAAAGTGTCATCGTTCATTTTGTTGTAGAATCGAATTGTCTGAGCGCATTCTACTTTTTCTTTTTCAAATTTAAATTTTGGTAGTTCTAAAACGTCGTAAATTTTCGACAAATTATTGAGAAAAATGTCGTTGACCTTGAACATTTGCTACTGTAAATTAAATAACCAAAAGTACATTTTGCTGTCAAAAGATGGCACGCATTAATTCTTGACAATTTCATTTCTAAATATGCCGTTCGTTGGCCTTATTTTTCGGAATTAATTCGTTTTTATTTACTGAAGGAACAATTGCGGCAACTTGGAATACTTTACGTAACCGAATCTGTACTTTAGGCGAACATTGACCGACGGAAGTAGCTACACTTTGCTCTCAAAAGATGGCGCGCATTAAATCTTGTCTAGCATGGTTAAAAATTTTTTATTACATTAAAATTACACTAATCTTTTAATAAATAACCATATGCAAACAATTTTGTATGCAAAGTAGGCGGAACCATCACTGAATACGTAGCAGAAGCACCGCCCATTTTACTGCTGTTTTTTTTTTCCATTAATTGTCAGTATTTACAAAACTAATTACATTAATTTATTAATTTGCTAAAAGTAACGAACGCGATTCGTTAAATACACAAAGTAGGCGGAGCCAATATGGCATACGTAACAAAAACTCCGCCCACTTTACTGTTTTTTTTTTTTTTTCATTAATTGTTAGCATTTACCAACCTAATCGCATAAAAAGTAATTAGAGCAAAGTGACCGAAAGAATTGTATTTTTGTTTAGTTATAAAATACGCAAAGTAGGCAGAGCAAACACTGTATACGTAGCAGAAGCACCGCCCACTTTACTGCTGGTTTTTTTTTCATTAATTGTCAGTATTTACAAACCTGATTACATTGATTTAATAAAAGTAACGAATCTGCATCTTTTTGAATGCGATTCGTTAAATACGCGAAGTAGGCGGAGCCAACGTGGCATACGTAACAAAAGCTCCGCCCACTTTACTGCGCGATTGGTTTTCCATAATCTTTTGAGTCGTTCCAGAATTTAATAAATGTAACGCAAAGCTGACAGTACGTTTCTGCATGTGATTCGTTAAAGACGCAAAGTAGGCGGAGCCAACATGGCATACGTAACAAAAGCTCCGCCCACTTTACTGCGCGATTGGTTTTCCATAATCGTTTGAGTCGTTCCGCTCACTTTGCTGTTGTTTTTCTTTTCATTAATTGTCAGTATTTACAAACCTAATTACATTGATTTAATAAAAGTAACGAATCTGCATCTTTCTGAACGCGATTCGTTAAATACGCAAAGTAGGCGGAGCCAACATGGCATACGGAACAAAAGCTCCGCCCACTTTACTGTTTTTTTTCCATTGATTGTCAGTACTTACGAACATAATTACATAAAAAAAAACATTAGAGAAGAGCCAAGCGAGAAAACGTCGCCTTGTTTATTTATAAAAGCAATCAAAGTTTACTGAACAGAGCGCGATTGGTTTTCCATAATCTTTTGAACGTTCCTGCATGTGATTCGTTAAATACGCAAAGTAGGCGGGGCAGACATGGCATACGTAACAAAAGCTCCGCCCACTTTACGGTTTTTTTTTTTTTAAATTAATTATCAGTATTTAGAAACCTAATTGTATACATTGATTTAATAGAAGTAACGAATCTGCATGTTTCTGCTGTGATTCGTTAAATACGCAAAGTAGGCGGGGCAGACATGGCACACGTGACAGAAGCACCGCCCACTTTACTGTAGTTTTTTTTTTTCTTCATTAATTGTCAGCATTTACAAACCTAATCACATAAAAAGTAATTAGAGCAAAGTCACCGAAAAAATTGTATTTTCGTTTAGTTATAAAAATACGCAAAGTAGGCGGAGCAAACACGGCATGCGTAATGAAAGCACCGCCCACTTTTCTGGGTTTCTTCATTAATTGTCATATTTTTACAAATCTAATTACATACATAAAAGAATTAGAACAAAGTCACCGGAGAAAACGGTATCCTTGTTTAATTAGAAAATTACGCAAAGTAGGCGGAGCAAACACATCATGCGTAGCGAAAGCACCGCCTACTTTACTGCTGTTTATTTCTTCGTTAATTGTCAGTATTTTTGCAAACCTAGTTACATAAAAAAAAATTGGAACGAAGTCACCCGAGAAAATGGTATTCTTGTTTAATTAACAAATGTACGCAAAGTAGGCGGAGCAAATACGTCATGCGTAACGAAAGCACCGCCCACTTTACTGCTGTTTCTTCCTTTGTTAATTGTCAGTATTTTTGCAAACCTAATTACATACATAAAAAAATTAGAACGAAGTCATCCGAGAAAACGGTATTCTTGTTTAATTGCAAAAGTACGCAAAGTAGGCGGAGCAAACACGTCATGCGTAACGAAAGCACCGCCCACTTTACTACTGTTTTTTTCTTCATTGTCAGTATTTTTACAAACAAATTTTGCAAACAAGAGGGGGGATGCATTAGTTCTTTCGGCTGAGTATTCGAGAATTTTATTTTTGAGAATGTTTTCTTGTTTATCGTTTTCTTTTTGACTGAAAAATTTGACTTACTAAGAACGTATTTGTTACCACATACACGGTGCTGATATTCAATTGTTTTTGCGTGTCACGTAAGCAATTAAAATTATTTGAAACGAATTGCACGATTGGCCACCTCATACTTAAACAGAATCTACATTTCATCGAGGAGACATTACTTTAGATTGTAAGTGTACACTGTTGCCGAAATTTTTTGTAAAAAGTGAACAAAACAAAAACCTGATTGTAAGTAGTTCGTTTTTACGTTTTTAGGTTAAGTTAGTTTAAGTTCCGGGCCGTGTTCGAGGACTACACCCCCCCGCCCCTCCGAGTGCAAGTCGCATCTTTCTCACGCACGACTTTCTAACTAACTCATTTCACATCTCGCTTGTCCGTTTCAAGAAGTCGCGTGTTTACGTTACTTCCGTGACAACGGCCGCACTTTTCGCGCTCTGCTTGCTAAGAGTGGGCGGTGAAAAGGGCGTCCGTTGTCATGGTCAACGCGAGGCATCTCGAAGCGGACAAGCGAGATGCAAAATGGGTTAGTTAGAAGTCGTGCGTGAGGTAGATGCGACTTGCACTATTCGAGGGTGTAGTCGGTTCTCGAAAAGGACCTCTGCATTTGCAAAAGCTGCGCGTGTAGGCTTCCCTTTCCGGCAGTAGAGAAAGAATCCATGTGGAGACTTAACACAATCACATGAATTTTACAGAAATACTCTGTACGCAATTTGGTCTCTACTAAAGGAGAAAGTTGCCCTCGGCCTCAGCCGTTGCAAAGCATCTTTTTTTTTTTTTTAATTATAATAAATGCCCAGTTTCATTTTTGTCTGATGTGCTGAAGCGAGCACGTTCACGATGCTTCCGAAATTGGGGAACAATTAGATACTTCAAGGGCGATCCGGTCCACGAAGTAGTAGTGAGATGATTCATCCCTGGTGAGGGGGATGACTCGAAACTTGATATATTATGAAATAATGAGCAGCTTTTAATAAGTTGGAAAGCTCCGACTGTATCTGCAGTTAATAAATAAATAATTGATTTGTATTTATACAATAATAATAATAATTGAGAGATTACGTCGACTTTCGACGAAGCGACATGAGATAAGGGTTGTATTTTACGTAATTCCCAACCGTGATGTATATACATTTTTTCTTGTTTGTAATAAATACCATTCGCCCATCGATAATCTAATGTAAAGATATCTTGTATTTATCAAGCAGCAATAATATTAAAGAGCTTAAGGGCCAGTTTCATAATCAAATTTAAAGAAGACTTTAAAATGAAAGTCACATTCAGATGTGTAAACAAATGTGTTTTCATATTTGTTTTGACATTTGAAAATAACTTTAAATTTAAAGTCTCCTTTAAATTCGATTATAAAACTGGGCCTAAAGGCAAAGTACACATTAAATATTAAACACGATGACTAATACGTACCGTTTGCCCTTGAACTGACTGTGAATGTGAACAGACTGCATGTTACGTTTAAAATTACAGTGTTTGTTTAACTTTTGCAAAATTGTTATGCATCAACGAACTTGGGCTGTGAGTAGGACTGTTGTTGGCTAGTTAGTTTAAAATTCTTCGTTCCGCCAAATAATAAGGTACGTGCGTACCTACGATGTTAGACGAGTGAGCGTGTAATTGTGGAGGAATTTTGGATCTATAGTCTCTGATGATGGAGGTTCTGCGAGCTGGGTTTATTAAAAATTCAAAGGTATTGTTTATACACAATGTACTTTCAATGTACCTACAATTTTTGTGCCTGGTTTTGCGAGGAAACTTCGCACAAAAATTTGAAACGTCACGCTCCTTATCAGTCCAAACGTTTTTAATTTTTTCAAATTTTTTTTACATTCATCACGTTATTATTATCATGTCTTGATTGAGTTGCTTTTTTTCTGAACTTATTATACCGGCCGATGTGGTAATGATGACACCGACTTTAACGAGTGCCCAGGTCACCGCCTTACAATCTGCCAAGTCAACGTCGAGGTACATTTCAAGGCCGACAGTATCTCTGTCAAAATATCGCCGATATTCCACGGAACTGATTTCGTTCACTAATGATGCGACGTATGAAGAAGTCATTTAGAATTGAGAAGTGCCCAAAATCCAGAATATAAATACCAGACGTTGAATCTGAAACGTCCGTAGAAGTGACGTGTGAAGATAAAAAGGGATGCAGCTATTTTTATTATAATAATACACCGCGCTACATGGGGCCTAGGTCGACACTCTAATGCTCTTTCAAAATGAGCTTCGCCAGTATTTATAGGGTCCTTTCCTTAGAAGGTTTTTCTAGGAAGGCTTTATGTAATTCTGTCGTGACACACGAGTCGTTCGTTCTTGCCAATTTATTTCTAAACAGGCATTTGTTGGCCTTATTTTTAGAAACTAATTTGTTTTTGTTTACTGAGGGAACAACTGCGGCAACTTTGAACACTTTACACAACCGAATCCGTAAATCAGGTGAAAATTGACCGTGACCGTCGAAAGTACACTTTGCCGTCAAGAGATGGCGCGCATTAAATCTTAATTACTCATATTAGTTTTGTATTTGAAAATTTTTGTAAATTGAGTACATTTTGAGCGTACTCCAACCTAATACATAGGAACTTTATGCACGTAGTGTCTCTGCACATACTGGGCGTTAATAAAAAAAACCTACACACGTCGACAGGTGATAGTACAACCAATTTCTCTCTGGTGTACTGAGACAACAAGGGCACCCAGGCGTTAGCCCATCTCCCTTGAGAAAATGGCAGCGGGGATCCCGTCCGGCACGGTCTCCCCACTGTCCGCCAGCTATGACACTGCCACTAAGAGGCCAACGCCAATGAGGGGGACTGGCAGCCGGGACCGGTGGGCTCCCCCTCCCCCTAGCACTCATGACAGCAAGGTTTCCCTAGCTACGTTTGATGAGTAACCGTCGAGAACGCTTACGCGAATCTCTACCACACATCTCATACTAACCCCAGCATCCATTACCCATATACGCATACCAACGTATATGGGATAGGGCAGCTAGGCAGGTTAGTTTTAAGGGTAACCGGCGTGTGGTCTGCATCGGTTCTCGTCTCGGATACTAGGCTTCAACACAACGGGGTCCGACACCTCAAACGATGGCTACCTACAACTCATCTCGGATACTAGTGTCCCGTGCTATCGACCCGACACCTCAAGCGACTGAACCGCCGTCAACTTCTGCCAAAAGCGACATCCGGTTACCCGGAGGTGATAGTACAGACCAAAACAAGAAAGAAATTCTAATAAATCTACATCCAATTCTCAATGGTTTTCGAGATACGGGACTTTGAAATTTTGAAAGCCGCCCCCACCCTTTTCCGGGAGTACGGCCCTGTAGCGGCCCTCTCGGTCGTCCGATTTTCAAACGCGCGGCGGCATCGCGTTCCTCGTCATTTTCTGCCTTGCGATGACGTGCAGCCCGATTCGATCCGAGCCCGCTAAGCTACCGTAAAAAAATCGGGAAGAAAAGCTTGCAAATTCGACAAATTTCAAAAAATCATATCTCGAATAAAACGCAATTTCCCGGAATGTAGGCCCCATAGGTTAGGTACCCGGGGAGGTCCTCTTGCGTGTGAGAGAGTTTTAAAAAATTCTAAGATCACGTTTTCGAGAAATTTTCGAAAATGCGTAAAACTGGCGGTTTTCGGGCCATAGCTAGAATTCAGGATCGGACTCGGGGCCGAGCGCCCGCATATATAAAGATGTTAGTGCCCCATACCTTGTTACGGTTGGAAAATCCATTGAAGTCATTCATAATAATTTTCTGTACACCCTGTGTCAGCGTGGGAAATACGGCGTACGTGCCGGTCGTCGCATTTCACCATATTGCACAACATAGCGTGATGTTAAACTATCCGCTGTTACTTCAGGCGTACTGCGTAGCTCCATCTCACTTGCTTCCCCGTTTAAAATGCATTTCATCAGTAACGACTTCCGTCTACCAACGCATGTGGTGCGAGCACGGCGCGGTCGTTTGTTGGTCATTATCTGAACAGTCCGTGAATCGTGCGGTTCTTTCTTTCGTGCGAGTCTAAATGTAGTGTTTCCCACTGCAGCAAATGTGGCTGAAACTAGAAACGGATCTTCTCCGTGATTTGCTAAAGCACGCCGAGTGACCCACAAGCTGTTTTAAATCGGCTTCTCGAAGGCCTGCTCCGAGCAAGGGAGCAGGTATGTTTTGGTTGACCTTTTAGTGACCCCTCCCTGTAACGCGTCTTTCTCTTCCAACAGGCTTCAAGTTCAAGTTCAAATTCAAGTTTCAAATTCAAGTTCTACTTCAAATTCTACTTCTACCTTTTAATTTTGGTTTCAATTCTGATTAATTCCCGTGAGTGTACGAGTCCGGCTTTTTGGCGTCAGAAGAAGCTACGCAAATAGGCCTACGGCCACTCACCTTTGAATTGAGGATTCGTCCGGGGAGACACCGCACCCCTGGCGACTTGACCGCTCCCTTTGATTTACGCTGCTGCCCACCGCGGGAGGACGCTCCGAGCTGTTGACATCGGACAGCTGATTGACTCTGACGCTGTGCCAAGGTCGGGATAGCTTTAGTTTATTACTATATTTGCGGGGTTGTTGCTGAACGACTTATATTTGCGGGGTTTTATTTATAGTTACCCGTGCCCCGTTAGAATCTTAGAGTGCGCTGTTAATTTTTGAACCGTATGTGTGACCGAAGCACAGATCTGTGGTACGGATTTGATTTAACGTGTTACTTGTTTATTGATATTTATTTTTCGTGTTCGAGTTATCGTTATTGGAATTTTGAGCAAGGTAAATATAAACAAGTGTGCTCAGCTGATGTTTTTCATTTTAAATCATTTTGCCCACCTTTTGCATTGGGGTTTCTTCGAACCTCCCTTCTCCACGAGCTACGCCGAGCGGTGTGGAGATACTTCAGTCACTTCGCACAAAATTTGCAAACCTACAGGTAGGTAGCAACCTACGTTCCGAGTTTGGTCCGATTCGGTTCGTAAATAAGGGCGGTGGAATTTTTCAAAAACGGCCATTTTTGGAAACCCCTATACAAAATCTTTTCCCCCCCGCATCCGATTGCAAAATTGATCCCGCCGTCGGTTTCTCAGGTCTTTTCTACCGTAGATGCCGAAAGGCTCGTCGCGATCCGATCACGTTTAAGGGTCGAAAAAAATTCCCGAAAAGTAGTCTGCAAACGTGCATCCCCGAACGATTCGTCCCCTGGCTTCCAGACAGCGACGGGAAAATTTTTTTAAAAGTATTTCCTTGCATTTTTTTTTTGTAATTTCAAAGTCTCCGTCCAATATATTTTATTTAATCTTAATTTTTTTGAAACTTAAAGTTAAAAATTAGTTCAAACGTTCATAGATGGATGGCAATATGAAGATATGTGTGAAGATTAAATAAGGGACGCAGCTCGATTAAATACATAGTACATTTATTATAAGTAACAAATGACAACCTTACATGCTTTACACTACACTACACTGGAAGGAAGCTTTTCTCTGACTAGATTGACACTCTAATGCTGCAAAAAAAATGAATATCGCCAGTATTTATAGGGTTCGTTTTTTTAGAACGTTTTCCTAGGAAGGCTTCTTGTAATTCTGTCGTGACTCGTGACATATCAGTCATAGGAAAATCGTAGATGAGTCGTGCTTGCTTACCTGATGTAATTGTTTATGTTTTTCCTAGAAGCAGTGGTGGACTGCTTCATGCAGCTATAATATCGGAGGTCTAGTACAGGCAGTGTTCCAATTTCCTTGTTACGATATTCACACTTGAGAAGTACCAAAGCCTAAAGTCCCTCGAAGAAAATTAATGACAAAGTTCACGTTTAACGCTGAAAGTTCATAAATGACGCCTGAAGATATATGAAGCAACGTTCATACACGCCTTATGTAGAATTTGAAGGTACATAGAATTATACTTAAAATGGAATGGATGATGTATCAAGAGTTTGAAGATGTACATGTAGAACTACTGAGAAGTACCAAAAGGTAAAGACAGACTATAGTCTCTCGAAGAAAAATGAAGAAAGAAATCCACGTTGAATGCTGATAATTCGTAGATGGCGCATGAAGATATACGAAGCAACGTTCATAGACGCCTTACGAAGAATTTTGAAGAAACATAGAATTGTAAAATAGAATGCAGAGAGCAGTCAAGGAGAATTAAACTCTCTGGAAGAAAATGGAATCGTTCGTAGATGACTTATGAAGAAGACGTATCAAGAGTTTGAAGATATACATATAAAACTGAGAAGTTAAAAATTTCAATGGAAAAAGGCGCCAAAGCGAAACTAAAGTCTCTAGAAGAAATTGAAGAAAAAACTTCACGTTGAATGCTTTAAGCACAGCACCATCCGTTAATCGCCATATAACAAGAGGTCTTTCATATTGTTAATACAAGAATGTTCTGAAACAGTAGCGCCATCTATCCACCAGTGAAGTAACTGACATTGCGTCATCTAGGTTCATCACCTGCAAAAGCTGCCTCGTTCTACTTTACAATAATGAAATGCGTTTTCATGTTTAGCATGACAGTGAAACAACTCACATTGCGCCCTCTATTAATCACCGGTAAAATCAAGGAAACAGCAAAGAAAAGAGCAAAGAAATTAGCGGTGAATCACCATCCAACAAAAAATAAAAGCCTTCAACATGATTAATACATGTAATCCCAAAAGTGAATGTTCTGAAAAAGCAGCGCCATCTATCAACTGGTGAAGCAACTGAAATTACGCCCTCTTTCAATCGCCGGCAAAATCAAAGAAATTAGCAAAGCGACGCCTACATCCAACAAGAAATGAATGTGTTTCGTATAATTAATAAATGCACTGGGATATACGTAATTTAAAAAGGAATTTGAAAGAGTGGCGCCGCCTATCAACTAATGAAGTAACTGATATTTCGCCACCTGTCGATCACCAGTAAAAGCAAAGGAACAGCTAGGAAATTAGTGTAGCGCCATCTATTAACTGCCATCCAACAAAAAATAAAAGTCTTTCGTACAATTAACGCATGTGCTGAGATATAATCCGACAAAGAACGTTCAAAAAAAGAGGCGCCATCTATCAACCAGTGAAGTTACTGTCATTGCACCGTCTATCAATCACCAGCAAAGAAACAAAGAAATGGCAAGAAAATTAGCATAGCGCCATCTATCAAATACCAAAATAGCAAAAACAAAGAAACAGCAAGGAAATTAGCATAGCGCCATTTTTAAAAAATTGTATGAAACAGTTTATATTTAATTTAACTCAGAGTGAAAAGAACGCGTACGGTTCATAATTCACCGCGTTGCGTCGGGCGTTGACTTAAAAACGAAGTTGACGTGAAAATTACACTTAAAGTCAAGTTCACGATCGACGCTTACGCCGCCGTGCCCCTACTCTTATGGGGGGCATTTATTTCGTTCATCTGCTCCTCTAATTGTTTTAACCAGAGGGCGCATCGTCGTTTTGGGCTAATCTTTGATTAATTACTTCTCAAAAACCAAAGTAGAAGGAACTTTTTTGACATTTTTCCCATACTCTCGGACATCGCTTCTGTAGGATAGCTTTTTTTTTTGTTAAACATCCTAGACTGATAGCAATGTCAGAGAACCGAGTTACAATAAACATTCACTCACCCTCTGCTTTCTTTCTCTCTTACTCGACCACTGCGGAGCCGAGGGTAACATCTGGGCCTCGCTTTCCGATTCGTTAAGGATGTCATGCACCGGGGGCCTTTCCCGGCCCCGCCAACTCCAGCGGCGAATCTAGATGCAGTAGCTCCCTGTAGAGATAGGAACTCACGGAGAAGGTGTCCTCGGATGTCCATCTTCGTATTTCGCATGCATAAGGACGAACCCCAGGTGCATACCTTGCCTCCTGAGCGTACGTTCTCAGAATCATTGGTGTCATTGGCTTCCACAGTGTTTGCTACACTGGCCACAGCCCAGTCAACACTAAGTCGTGACCGTTCTTGAAAAGCACAATGCAATTCGCCTGGCCAAGTATACAGCTAGCTGTGCCTTCGGCATTTACTACTCACGCCTCTGCAGCCGGCGGATATGGTCAAATGCCGTGTGCAGGTGGAGTGATCCCCTACTCTCTCCGACTGTGGGCGAATACCCAATCTCTTGCTCTATGTTCGAGCCATCAGCGAGCACCGCGAGATTTTCACCTTACTCTACCTCAGAGTATCATCTACCATCAGCAAGCCTTAATTCTTGCACAACTCCTTCATCACATGGCATTGCAATTCATTACAACATTCGCGAGCCCGTCTGCGTAATTAGCGCAACATTACTAACACGTTTACCCCTCAAAGCTCGCCAGGAGACTAACTGCCCGCATCTTTCCTTCCTTCCATCCCTCTGCCTGAGACGTATCCCGTATCATATTACCAAACCATAAGGTAAAATAAACTCGTGTTTTACGGATACATTGAGAATGCGTAAACTTTCTTAAATTCTAAACTTAAAAAAATATACAACGACAACACTTCTTATCGCGGTTTTTTTTTTCGTCGAAACAATGGTCAGTCACCCTGTATATTTTAAAGGATGTTTTCAGACATGCACGTTTTTTTTACGAAATACTTTTGTTTATCGTATTGCACCTGCAAGGACTCGTTAGACAGATTAAAATCAATTCGATTTTCGCTTTACTTTATTCGTTTGCGACTGATAAGGACGCCTCTCAATTTCTGATCCGTGTTCACACAATCGAGGAACAGCATCCAAGATCCACAAGCTTTTAGTTCGCAGTTTGCAATCGTTTGCGTTGCGTAATAATATTTAGCAAGCTTGTTTTGTCGCCAATCTTATCAGCGTGAAGTTTGAATGAGTGAGTCAGTGCGTGATATGATTCATACCGAGACTACATGAGAGACTGCGATTAGATGTTTACATGTTGATAAACTATTTTTGCTCATTGTCCATGTGTTGAACGAATTCCCAACCCTTCCACTTCGATCAAACGGGCGCCACCCTTTACGTTTTTTTTTTTTTTTTTTTTGTGAGCGTTATATGAAACTCTTTTCAGTGTTTAACGCGCTTCCGAACGACATAAGCGATCGCATATTTCAAATGATAAGCGAGGACATAGGTCACAAGTGGAAGGAGCTGGCTCGCGCCCTAAGGATCAAGGAGGGCCAAATAGACGACCTCGAGGCGAACTACCCGAGCATCAGCGAGCGGGTGCTGCTGTTCTTGAGGCGCCACCAAGAGGTGTGCGATCCCAGAATGTGGAGGACGGAGCTCGTACAAGCCCTGTCCAAGGCGAGGAGGAACGACTTGGGGATGAAAGTATCCTACGAGTTTGACATTCGCTGTTGGTAGTCGCGGCGGGGTCTTCCGACACTTACACCTCAAACACCCACTTTTAAACTCGCTCTCTCCCCCACGTTTTTCCTTTTAGTATTCCATGCGTTTTGGTTTTGATAGATTTTAAAAAATATTGGACCTTCCCTCCCCCTCTCTACCTCACTCCTACTAAAATTGTTGCATACTTTCAAAATATTTAATGTTTTGGAACGTAGTTTTTTACGTTTGATTTGAATTGTAATCAAAACACCGACCGTGCACGCGTTAAATGTACGGACTGTATAATGCAGAATGCATGTTTGTATTAAATACGCGATGAGTACCTTTTTTTTATATTAGTTTTATTGTAGTGGTAGGTGCTATACAGGGTTGTTAAAAACGGACCTGACTATTTCATAGTTAAAAAAATGAAAATCTCATTTCTGTTTATTTTTTTAATAAATTAAGAGAAAGAGTTGTCGGTTGTGTTCTTATACTTACAACATTTGATGTTAAACACATAATAATAAATAAATAGAAAAATGATGATGATGATTTTAAATTTAATTGCGTTTAATTAAATTTAAAAATAGCGCCATTCAATGGTAAGAGTGAACGTCGTTTTTTCTTTCTTAAAAAAAACGACGGAGAAGACAATTTTTATTTTTTTAACGTTTAATTAGAGAGCAAACCTGTTCAATATACGTAATTGAAAAGGTTTCTCTGAAACTATACATGTAGAGACAACAAATAACGAGAATTCGAAAATGTCATTTTTTTATTTTTAGACGTACGTCAAATTAAGACATGCCTCAGCTGTCCAAGGTGAAGGACTTTTTCTGAACTCTCGTCACTTTGTTTTTTATTATGAGATTGTAATCAGGTGTTAAAAACTTTCTTTGCTTTTTTAGATCATGCTGTATGCACATGCGATCACTTGCGTTATTTGAGTGTCGTAAGACTGTGTTAAATTAGTTGTGCGGAGTTGTATTTTCTATGTGAAATTTTGTCGTACCTTTAAGTTCCAAAATAAGACAAAACCGCACTGTGATGTGTAAATACATATTATAAGTAAATAAATACATAGTTACTATAGTTTCGTAATGTTTTCAATCGTAGTTACGTGGGCACGTCTTGAAACAAAACAAAAAAAAGGTAACCTCCTTCTTTCATTTGTATTTCAACTAATTCTGTACTTCGTCGTTATTTGTTTCAGTTCTCTTTTGTTTCTTATTGTCGTATTAAGTTGATACTCCTTGACGTTTTGTTTTGTTTTCCTTTGGTTTTCGAACAATTCATTTTTTTTTTTTTTTAATTTATGTATTCATATACAAAACTCATCCATACTTTTCTATCTTGCGCCAACTTTTTAGCCTCGGTCCAGGTTGCACTTTTCTTCTGTAAACTTTTCTCTACGCATCCGTCCCATGTCTCTTGGGGGTTGTTACGTTTGAACTTCGTTTACGGAAAACGTGGCAACAAGGCATCGTCTCGAGTCCGCTTGACAACCCCGCGCTTTCTCGCTCCCCTCGATTCTCATTCGTTGGAAGCACCACGTGATCGCAGCCTTGATAGCCATTGGATGGCATACGGGCATCTTCGGCATCCCTTCCACCTCACTTTCGCCCTCTCGATTTCATTTCTCGTCGGAACTTGGTGCCGTTTTACCGCTTAGAAAATTATCGCAGTCCTTACTTAGAGGAATGAGAAGAGCTTATCTACGGCTTTGCCGGAATTTCCCTAGTGCACCACCGACCGAGTTTTGGGGTGTTTTAGCCCCATACCAAGCTTGAGAAACTACAAAACTCAGGTGGAAAATTGGGCGAATTGTCTGACGCCATTTTGGATGCTAACGACCTTCTCTTTCCTTTCTCTCCAGGCTTCTAGTTCAAGTTCTAGTTCCAGTTCCCGCTTTAATTTACTGTACTCAAGCTTCACCCCCGAGCGTATTCTCTCTACGCCTATTCCGAATCTTCGGCCACGGGGAACGTGGTTTCGCCATGTTTGGGGCTTCTGCCAACCGGTTCAATCCAGTTCACCGGCGCTGCGATTGCCAACTTCGCTCCGTAGACAAGTAAACTGACGTTACCGACTGTGCTTTGACAGTATCTTCGTGAGTTTACTTATTTGTTTTATTTGAAATTTCGAATCGTTGGACAATTTATAGATTTATTTCATTAAATAATTAACTCGATAACTTTGGTTTTATCGTGATTTATATTTGATTGAATTTTGCATGTTGTGGCAAGCACCTGTTTCTCCTTTGTGTAAATTTCTATCCTGCATTTATTCGAACTTTTTTTTTTAATAAATAAAGCTTGAATTTGTTTACTTTAAGTGCGTGCTTACTTCCTTCCCTTCCTTCTCGTACCAGTGAGTCAAGCGTAGCTTCGAATTGTGTTTTGGCCTTCTGCACGACCAAGTCTGTCCGGGGACACCGACGAGGTCTTTGTCTATCAACTGGGTGCAGTCCGTCCTGGCGCCCTTAATATTATAACATCGTAATAGACCCACCCCCTTTCTCACTGTTGCTAGCCGAGGGGAAAAGCTGGTGAAAGATACAGCGCAGACGTATCATCCGGTCAAGGTAAGGTTGAGGCAGTCAAGACTTCCTCTTGCTTTCCTCGGATTCTTCGCTGCCCAAACCTGCTTAATTTGTCTGTTCCCTTTCATTCTAAGAACGTGTCCTAACCAACTTAGCCGCCGCTTCTCTATAAATGACGACAGTGTTTCAATTCTCAGCTCGCTACGAATCTCCACATTACTAATTCTGTCGAGTCGTGTGCAACCCTTTCCGAGATATTTCATTTCAGCCGCTTGGAGCTTACTGACCATTCGTTTGTTTGTCACCCACGATTCACAACCATACGTGAGAGTCGGTCTGTACACTGAGTTTAGTAGCAAGTTTGCGTTGACACGCTATTGTCCGCTCTGGCCGCCATCTCGTGCGTGATAGCTCATGGGGCAGCATGCTATGCTATTCACGACACAATTTACAGGTCAGAAATTACTCGTGCTGCGGCGCGTTTAATTGACACTGAGTTTAGTACTTTTGCTGACCCCTTTATTCTTTAAGAAGTTACAATTCAGGCTATGAGATAATTTGTTGGTCTTATCAAGTCTTCTTTTTATATCCATTTTCTGACTTGTCCACTGTGACAACTAGATATTAAAAAAATGACTTACTTTAACGTTTAGCTTCTTCTCTTATCTTCATTACTTTAGTCTTATCAATGTTTATTTTCATCCTATGTTCCTTAAATGCTTTGTTCCATATATTTATGTTATGTTGTAAATTTGATTCTTTTGCTGCCATGATCACAATATCGTCTGCATGCAGCTAGTGGTTCTAGATTCTTCATTCCGATTACCAATTTCTTTAAAGGCGGCCAACAAATTTGCGCTATTTCATTCATGAACAGTGTAAAAGTACAGGACTCAGCACTCCACCCTGCCTAAGATCAGTTTCTGTTGAAAAATTTTCTGATTTCGTGCCTTTCATAAGGACGTAGCTAGTCGTGCTCCTATACAGACATTTAATTGCATTTGTTAATCTTCGGACCACCCTGCGTTTTTCCATGCTTTCCCGTACTTTTTCTCTGGGCACCCGATCGAATGCCTTCTCCAAATCAAAGAATGTCATACACGCTTCTCTTCTGCTGCAGTGTATCTTGCTGATTATATCTTTAATGGTAAAGATGTGACCCTGCGCACTGTACCCCCTACGAAACCCGCTTGTGATTCTAACATTGTGTTACGGGCAGTCGCCCTGTATTTGTGCGGGAAGCAAAAGTTCAGGGTGCCTACGTGACATTCATCACATTTCTCAGTATTACCAACACCAAACCATACGCTGTTATTTAGTCCTACAGTATCTGCCTGTTTCACTCTTCCGCCCGGCTAAAAATGATTTCATCCCGTAACGACCGTCGTCTCAGCGTATATGTAGTTAGGGAGAACGATAGATTTCTTAGCGTACGTAACTATTGTTTATTTGTGACTACGATCTTTGTGCTCCCTTTCACGTAAATCTGTGAAGGAAGTCGCAAACGGAATTTACTCCGAGATTTGTTCTTGTTCAAGCGTACGCCGAGTAAAATTTCAAGCTCGTTATAAAGCTTCTCGAAGGCCCGTCTTTGGGACAAGGAACAGGTAGGTTCTACCTGGCCGTTTTGTGTGTGCGTGCTGTTTCGTAACGCTTATCTTTCTTCTATTAGGCTTCCAGTGGTAGTTTTACCCGTCAGCTGAAACCTTGACGACGCTTTTTGGGTGGAAGAAAAGGCTGGAAATCGGAGTTTGAAACGATTTGAAGCTCCAGCAACACGGCACACCCTCCGCCCATGAAAGTGGACTCGACCTGTGGACGCACGTCACTTGGACGGCACTAACCTCCATGGGAGGGCGCACCTTCACTGTTGACAGCTGCCCGTCATTACGCTGGATTTTGGTTACCAGGTCGGAAATATTTTTTTTTTTTGACTTATTTTGCCGACTCACTTGAACGTGTCGTTATTATTTCCTCGCTAATCAAGGGCTTTTCGTTATTTACTTTAAGGCTTAGAGTTGTGAACGAAGAGCAGATCTGCTTATCGGTTAAAATCTAACTTGATTGTTTGCTTGATAACAAAGTTTATTTAATTACTTTTCGTGTTCGATTCATTGAACCCCGTCCGGGTCGTACTCCACATTTGTAGTTTAATCATTTTCGTATTTTTACCAAGTGTGCTCAGCGACTTTTGTTTTATTCAATCTTGCCCACCCTTTGCTATTGGCGTTTTCGTCTTTTGTTTTATTATCTAATATTTTCGTGCACATCTATTGTTTGTGTGTGTGATTACGATCTTTGTGCTTCTCTTTTGATTGAAGCCTGAAACGGAATTTACCCCGAGATTTGCTTAAGTGCACGCCAAGTAAAATTCAAGCTCTTTATAAGCTTCTCTAAGCCTGTTCCTGTTCATTTTTGAGCATTTCAAATAAAAACGTACGCTCAGCTGGTGACTTTTATTTTATTTAACTTGTCCCCCCCGTTGCTTTTGGGGTTTCGTTGAACCCTCCCCTCATCCCCTCAGTTTAGCCGGCGGCGCTGGAGATCATTGAAGTTACTCGCACAATTTACTGTCCTTCAGGTAGGTGGCAGTTTTGTTTTGTTTTCCTTTGGTTTTCGAACAATTCATTTTTTCATTTTGCGTTTTCTTTATTTTTCGATCTTCTTTTGTTTTTCTCGTCATTTCCTTGATTTTTTTGTTCCTTGTGTGCGTGTACATTTTTCTTGTTGGGTCTTTGTTTCTCTGAAGAATCGTCGGTGTTCTTTTGTTTTGTGTTTCTTAATCTTCTTTCTGTTTTACTGTGAATTTGATTGCCGAACTAATCTTTTTTTTGTGCGTCCGCAGTTTTGCTTCCTGTCAATCCTTTGATTTTACGCAACACTCTTCGCGCCGGAGGAGGAGCGCCCGCCGATCTTCTTTTGTTTTTCAGCCGATTTATTCTTCAGGTATTATTGTTGTTTGGTCCACTCAACGTATTGCACATTTTCACACGTCATGGAAATAATGTAAACACACCAGACTTCCCGAAGCAGATGAGCGAGATGCAAGATAGATTAAAAAACGTGAGTGAGAGAGATGCACTCGAAGGTATAGTACCCCTGCACGAGAATGACGCCATTTTGGAGGTCAGAGAGCGGGAATTTATAAAAAGATGAAGTAAATCTGTTACCTGTCCGAGGCCGGAAGTTCGCTTTGGTAAGTATTAAATTGAAAGATATCATTACATCCAAACCCCCGATGAGTCTATTTTCAGAATCGTCACGCCATCTACCTTCTAGCTAGATGAACCCAGAAAGCTTCGAATCGACCGCCAGATGAAACCGGATTCGAGAACGGGAGGACCTCTTCTATAGAAACAGAATCCAGCGCGCAATTATGTGAAATCGGTTATTAAAACAAAATTCCACGTTTAACACTTTTCATTATAATTACAAATCAATAAATTACAAAAAAAATAAAAATTACAAAAAGGATGGTATTGTTTTTGTTTTCTTTCTTTACAAAAATTTGCCGCGCGATTACGACAGCTCGAACCCGGCTTGTTGTTCGATGGCGGAAATTAATTTCTTCGAGAGCGCCTGCTCGTCCTTGATGATGGGTATCTTCAGCAGGTTCAGGCAAGTGCTCGCCGTCGGCATCCTGTCCTCGGTCCCAGACGATTGGATGCAAAACGACGGGTTCAGTTCCTGCGGGGGGTAAGAAAAACTAATCCCGGAGGTCACTCGAAAAAATCGGACGGGTTTACCTTGAAGCCCAACAACGGCGGCCTCGAGCAACTCGTCACGAACTTGAGCAGCTGTTTCTTCTGCGTGTCGGTGAACTTGCCGACGATTTTCCAGAAGAGGACCATGGTCGGATGTTCGGCCGTAAATTCTCCTAGAAATGAACGCAAACGAGAATTTCGAGAACTATCGAATCGTACACCAGATTGTACGAGAACGTTCTAGATTGTACAAGAACGTTCTAGATTGTACGAGAACGTTCTAGATTGTACGAGAACGTTCTAGATTGTACGAGAACGTTCTAGATTGTACGAGAACGTTCTAGATTGTACGAGAACGTTCTAGATTGTACGAGAACGTTCTAGATTGTACGAGAACGTTCTAGATTGTACGAGAACGTTCTAGATTGTATGAGAATCAGGCGTCAAGTTCTCAAAAGTAATCTCGTGTGTGATTGTTTTGGCTTACCTCCATATACAGTGTTGGCCTTGAGATCATCAATATCCATCTCTTGCGTATCACCGCCGATGATGACTTGAAGCTCGTTATGGTTGAAGAGTTTGAGCCACAGAAGAGGCACCACGCTGTCCAATCCGTTTCTAAATGCCGCGCACTGTTTCCTAATCTGCGTGTTCAGTTTGAGCTCGGCCAGCCTGTGTATGTACTCTAACCTGTTGTCGTTATTTACCGGAATGTTACTGCCGTTGGGCTTCAGCTCGACCACCTAGAGCGTCTCCTTTCAGGCTTGTCGCAATTACTACCTCATTCCACCTACCCTAGTCTCACCTAAATCGTTGTTGACCAACGTGAAGTCCAAGCCCAAGTCCTGCACGTCGCCGGAATAATCGCGCAGGTACAGCAGGTTGCGGTACAGGACCGGATCCAGCGACTTCAAGTAATGAGCGCTCGCCCTGTCCACGAGTAACTTCGCGAGGAAGAACTCCGCCAGCGGAAGATCGACGAGTATATTCTCGAAGATCGCCTGTTTGCAAACAAATTTTTTGTTCGAACCTTGCACGTCCAGAGCACGGTTATAAATGTAGAGGTGACACGAAGTGACATTCGTTACTTATTATTTAGAATTTTTTAATGTTTATTTGATGATTATTGTACATATTTAATTAGCGTTTTATATTATAGTTAAAAATCAGCTTTGTTCAATCTTCCGCCGAGTCATCGAGCCGCCGGTCGTGGCTCGAAGGCAGTGACCCGCCGGGCCATCGAGCCGCCGGTCTTGGCTCGAAGGCAGTCATTCGCCCGAATCATCTGTCCGTCAGTGTTTTGACTCAAGCGCGCTAAGCGACTTGTGCTACGTTCGCTCCTCCTGTTTATAACCTGTTCCACAGTGGGAATTTCACTCTTACCTACCAGGCACGGATATTTCGTGTATCCCGATCCAGAGTGGGAGTTTCACTCTACTTACCAGCACTGATGCCAACGAGGTAGCTAAACATCCGTTCGACTGAAATTGGAATAGCGACAATTGACGGTTTACGCCTGCGTAAACGCAGCCTAGATCAGAAAGAGATTTAGCCGAATTTTTACAACCCCGTTGGCATCAGTGCTTACCAGGCACGGGCGTTTTGTGTATCCCGATCCCGAGTGGGCGTATCACTCTTGTTTACCTTACACGGATGTTTCGTGTATCCCGATCCTGAGTGGGCGTCTCACTCTTGTTTACCTGACACGGACGTTTCGCGTATCCCGATCCTGAGTGGGCGTGTCACTCTTTCTTACCTGACACGGATGTTTCGTGTATCCCGACCGTTCAAAGGAAGTTTTAAGATTTCGTTTACCGTTATGTGAATTTTGTCTGGAATATTAACATTCCAATTTGTAAATACGTGTAAATATATTGTTGTAAATAAAGTTGTGTTTGCTAAGTGTTCGACGCTCTTTTTCCACTGAACCTGGACCCCGACGAGCAAACCCGAACCGCCGGACCGACGACGTCGAGCAGAGCAATAAACAACAACATCTTTAAAAGACGTTACATGACGAACCGTTACATGAAACACCGACGGACGGATGATTCGGCGACCGTGACAGGACGAACCGTTACAGAGTGAATACCTACCTTACCGACGAGTCGCCCGATAAAGTAGTAATGATCGGCGTAATTGTCGATTATGAGGTGAACATTCGGATTCGGATACAAGGTGTTATCGGCCGTCAGCAGAAAGAACCCGCGGTTAGGATCGAACGCCGTCTTGAGCACCTCGTTTATAAACTCCTTGAAGATACCACCGCCATCTATACCCGCCTCCTCCAAGCCCATGCTGTTGATGAATTGAATCCGCAGGCGGTGTTTCATCGCGGACTCTGTAAAAGCAACGCCGCGTTAAACCGTGAAACCACCCCCCGGGGGAACCACCCAACCGTTCTTGTGGGAGAGCTTCTCGAACGCGTCCTCGTATAAATGCGTCCTGCGGACCACCAGGGTGTCGTCGGAGATGAACTCGTGGCGGAAGCGCTCCTCGGAATTGCCGATGCTGTAGTAGCACAGGTGCCTCAGCATCACCACCCTCGTGTTGAACTCGATCAGGAACGGAAGTTGCTGCAGCACGGCCAGAGAACGCTGCTCGATCGTCGACAGGGGAGGCAGGTGCTCATCTACGGCGGTTGCTTCCTTGATTACGCGGCCCGACTACTAAGTACTTACCTACCCTCGTTCTCGCTGACCAATCCGTAGAAAGGGCGGATCCTGTGAGAGAGGTAGTTCTTCCGGAAGAGGTCGGGAGAGACGTGGATTTTCTTGCTGGTCCAGAACCCCGCCTCGCAGAAGTTCTTCCTCAGGTCCAGCATGTGCAACATCTTCACCACGTTCAGGCAGCTCTCATATAAATGCAACATCTCGGGGCTAGACGACACCTGCGATATTTTTATGTTAACCTTTCAATCCGGGAGATGTCTTAGATACCAGAGGTCGTAGGCGGCGTTGAAATGCCCCGCCTCTTTCCGACTGTGCTAAATTTCCGTCAGCCGTTTGTCTATCAAAGAGTTGACGGAAATTTAGTAACTTTACAGTTGGATTGAGGCGGGATATTTTCGTCTCAATCTCAATTGCACTATCATTGAAAACGTTTTCATGTAAAAGTTACAATTTCGATTAAACCAATTTTCGAAAACAAAAGCGAATCGAAATGAACGGAAACGAACAGACGTCAGCGCCATCTCTTGACACAAAAGGAAAAGTTCCACACGACGAGAACATTTACATTCGATTTAGAGTAAAGGATACAAAAAAAATGATGGAAGAGGAACATGCGGATCGGGGCGCCAGCTCTTGACCGATGCAGGAAGTAGTTTCATCTCGATTGTCTTCAGGAAGGCGTTCGTGTTTCGATCGAATTTTTCGAAAATAAACGACTTTTCAGCCTTTGGAAAACAAAGACGAATCATGAGTCGAAACGAACGAAAACGAGAAGAAACCGACGCCATCTCTTAACCCAAAAGTAAAAGTTTCAAGAACTACAGAGAAATTCGATTTAAGAAATTCGCAAACAAGAAAATTACATGCTCTCTCTCTCTCTCTCTCTCTCTTAGTAAATTCACCATCTCTTGGATCAAAAGGAAAAGTTTATTAAGCAAACGACAGAAATAAAAAGCGATATGACCTTGGTTCCACAGGATTGAATAAATGTAGAGGTAGAACTTGCGAAGGCTGATCTCAACGAGAGAAGAAACGAAAATTGCGATGCAAAGCGCCATCTGTTGACTGAAACAGAAACTATTTCGTCTTCCAATTGCGTTGTGTCCGGAAAGATTTTCATAAAAATTTCAAATTCGACGCAGTTACTGAAAAAAAAATTTTTTTTTTGGAAAATGGGAATCAAGTACGCCATCTCTTGGATCAGAGGCGGCTTGGTACGATAAATAAAAAAAAATCGCGAGTCGGATCTTACTGGAAGAGGAAATTAAATGTGTGAAGATCAGCGCCATCTCTTGACTGATAAAAGAAGTGTATACTTTTGTCTTAATTGCACTGTTTTATTTGGAAAGAAAAAACAATTTCGACATAGTCCCTGGAAAATAAACAGAAATAACTTTACAAGTTTTGGAGCAAAGCGAATGCCCATCAAGTGCTGAAACGAACGCCATCTCTTGTACCGAAAAGGAAAGTTTGTTAAGCAGAAGTAATAATGCGATTTACACTTAATGACAGAAACAAAAAGCGATGGGAACTTGGCACGACAGATTTAACTGAATTCGGAAATAGAGCGAGCGCCATCTCTTGACAGTTAAGAGGAAGTACGTGCACTTTAACTGAAAAAAAAGAGGGCGACTTAACGTCAAATACATTGATTTTTCTTGGGCCGTGCTTCAAAGAATACAAATTAAAGATCTCCATCTTCATATAAATTTTGGAAGGAAAGTGCTGAAGCAAGCGCCATCTCTTGTACGAAAAAGGAAGGTAGAACTAATAATCTGATTTATACTTAATGACAGAAACAAAAAGTGATGTGAACTAGGCACGACAGACTTAAATGAATTAGGAAATAGAGCGAGCGCCATCTCTTGACAGTTAGAGGAAGTACGTGCACTTTAGCCGAAAAAGAAAGACGACTTAACGTCAAATGCGTTGATTTTTCTTAGGCCGTGCTTCGAAGAATACAAATTAAAGGTCTCAGTCCTCATATACCCTTTAGAAGGAAAGTGCTGAAGCGAACGCCATCTCTTGTACGAAAAAGGAAACTTTGTTAAGCAGAACTAATAATCTGATTTACACATAACGACAGAAACAAAAAAGTGTTAGGAACTTGGCACGATAGATTTAATTTTATTAGGAAATGGGACGAGCGCCATCTCTTGGCAGGTAGAGGAAGTACGTGCATTTTAACTAGAAAAAAAGACGACTTAACGTCAAATGCATTGATTTTTCTTGGGCGGTGCCCAATCCTCACATAAATTTTGGAAGGAAAGTGCCGAAGCAAACGCCATCTCTTGTACGAAAACGGCAAGTTTGTTAACCAGAACTAACCATCTGATTTATACTTAATGACAGAAACAAAAAGTGATGGGAACTTGGCACGACAGATTTAAATGAATTAGGAAATAGAGCGAGCGCGCCATCTCTTGACAGTTAAAGGAAGATCCCGATCTTAATTTTGGAAGGAAAGTGCTGAAGCGAACGCCATCTCTCGTACGATAAAGCAGAATTAATAATGCGCTTTACACTTAACGGCACAAGAAACAAAACCGCCTACGACAACTCTGCATTAAAGAGGTCACCGTCGTTGACTTAAAGAGTGCTTGCTTATATTATGGACATACTGTATTCCCGCCGCGGCACATCGGAAAAGCCAACTCGATCAAGCTGAGCGCGACGTTCTTCAGTAACTCGCACATGGAAATTAACTCGGACGAGCTGAAAGTGCCGCTCGTGTCTGTCGACTCTGTAAATGGCAATAATTAAAAAAAAATACGTAATTGTTCTTGTTTGTGAAGTGAGGTGGGGGTTGGTTTGCGCGTGCGCACCTGAGTCGGTTAGCGTTTGCGTGTAGAACGTAAACATATCACAGAAAACGGAAATGAGGGCGTGCGTGTCCTGCCAGGAACTCAGCAGGCCCCTGCTGGAGGAGAAGATCGTCGACTCTTGTTTTTTTATGGCGAGCCAGAGCTTGTTCAGAAATACACCGCGCAACGCCAACATGTAAACCAACCTGTAAAAAAAAATAAATAATAAACATCCAGTTCGTCAGTGTGCGCAGTGCTCGCAGCCGTCTACTGTACATCACCTCTCTTTGGTTTGTAACGAAGTGACCACTCCGTTACTATTTTTGTACATATTAGGTTAAGTTTTGTATATATTAATTAGCCTGTATTTTTAGGATGTGCTTGCGCAGCTTAATTTAGGTGGGAACTCCAAGAGAGTGGGGCTCCCCACCACGCGCAAGCCTTTATAAGCGCGCTCGGCGCACGATTTAATCAGTCCTCGGCCGGCGCTTGAGCCGACGGTCGTGGCTCCGCCGCGCTATCAAGCCACCGGATGTGGCTTGAAGTTAGTGACGTACCGGGTATTCCGAGCCACCGGACGTGGCTGGAATACAGTTTTTCTCGCGGAGTCATTCATCCGTCGATGTTTTGACTCACACGCGTTTAACCATCTGTGCTACGTTCGCGTTATCTACAACCGCTCCTCCTGTTTTATCCTGACCTTTCTCTTACCGAGTGTGGGCGTCTCACACATCCTGATCCTAGAGTGGGAGTCTCACTTTTCCTTTACCCGATGCGGGCGTCTCGCATATCCTAGAGTGGGTGTCTCACTCTCTCTTACCCGATGCGGGCGTCTCGCATATCCTAGAGTGGGTGTCTCACTCTCCCTTATCCAGTGCGGGTGTCTCGCATATCCTAGAGTGGGTGTCTCACTCTCTCTTACCCGATGCGGGCGTCTCGCATATCCTGACCCTGAGTGGGCGTCTCACTCACAACCATACCACCGATCCGATCCCTAGAGCCTGTGTACCAGAACGTATGCACAGTGCATTGCAACGTCCTGCGATTAGTGTCCGTAAGACACCCCGTTTCCGGAATTACCGTCCTGCGGTTAGTGTCCGTAAGACACACCGTTTCCGGAACTACCGTCCTGCGATTAGTGCCCGTAAGACACACCGTTTCCGGAATTACCGTCCTGCGATTAGTGTCCGTAAGACACACCGTTTCCGAAACTACCGTCCCGCGATTAGTGCCCGTAAGACACAACTTGTAAAAAGACCTGTAAATATAGACTATGTTTGTAAATAAAGTTGTTGCTAAGTGATCGACGCTTTTATTTCCGCTGAACCCGGACACCGACGAGCACACCCGAACCGACGTCAAGCAGAGCAACGATCGGCAGCAACTACAGACCGACCCGAAAATGACGTACCGTTACATGGCGCCCGAGCAGGGACCGTTTCAAAACCGAGACCAGGGACCGTTTAAAAAAAAACCGACTCCAGCAACCAGAGTGTACATCAATCCCAGTGGCCGATGACACACCGATTCCAGTACTCCAGTGACCAGAGTGTACATCGACTCCAGTGACCGATGACACACCGATTCCAGTGACCGATGGTACACTGACTCCAGTGACCAGTTCGCGAACTAAGTGACCGTGATAGTGAACTTTGAGACGCTGATGCGGAAATCCGGAAGTTTTACGACTGAAGAACAGATTAACCGTACATATAAAATATGCTCCCGAAATGTACGTTGTACGTACACCGAAGAGAAAAGACTTCGATAAATAAGTTAATCAATCGGACCAGTGAATGCGAAGACATTTTTAAAACTGACCCCCGACGCGAGTTCTTCTGTAAAATCTGAGCGAAAAGTCAAAAGTGCAATTGATTAGACAATTGCAACATATGACCGCAGGTCTCATTGTTAGCATGCAAACAAAGAGGCCTAAACACCGGTAGCCCGCCCACGGCCACAACCGCCAGCACCTCCGTCCCGGGAGGTACCCTTCCCCTGAGGACCGCAATTACTGATGCGATCCCACCGACCGGACATTGGACAACCGTCCGACCTAACTTCAGTGCCGCTGGAGAAATGCAAACAGGAAGAAACAACTGTTTGGATGCAGCTGCCGACCCGTCGTCTTGTACTGACGCTCCATTCCTACTGGAATTTCGCTGCACCGAAGAAAGGAGGGGATGTAACGAAGTGACCACTCCGTTACTATTTTTGTACATATTAGGTTAAGTTTTGTATATATTAATTAGCCTGTATTTTTAGGATGTGCTTGCGCAGCTTAATTTAGGTGGGAACTCCAAGAGAGTGGGGCTCCCCACCACGCGCAAGCCTTTATAAGCGCGCTCGGCGCACGATTTAATCAGTCCTCGGCCGGCGCTTGAGCCGACGGTCGTGGCTCCGCCGCGCTATCAAGCCACCGGATGTGGCTTGAAGTTAGTGACGTACCGGGTATTCCGAGCCACCGGACGTGGCTGGAATACAGTTTTCTCATGAGTCATTCATCCGTCGATGTTTTGACTCACACGCGTTTAACCATCTGTGCTACGTTCGCGTTATCTACAACCGCTCCTCCTGTTTTATCCTGACCTTTCTCTTACCGAGTGTGGGCGTCTCACACATCCTGATCCTAGAGTGGGAGTCTCACTTTTCCTTTACCCGATGCGGGCGTCTCGCATATCCTAGAGTGGGTGTCTCACTCTCTCTTACCCGATGCGGGCGTCTCGCATATCCTAGAGTGGGTGTCTCACTCTCCCTTATCCAGTGCGGGTGTCTCGCATATCCTAGAGTGGGTGTCTCACTCTCTCTTACCCGATGCGGGCGTCTCGCATATCCTGACCCTGAGTGGGCGTCTCACTCACAACCATACCACCGATCCGATCCCTAGAGCCTGTACCAGAACGTATGCACAGTGCGTTACCGTCCTGCGATTAGTGTCCGTAAGACACCCCGTTTCCGGAATTACCGTCCTGCGGTTAGTGTCCGTAAGACACACCGTTTCCGGAACTACCGTCCTGCGATTAGTGCCCGTAAGACACACCGTTTCCGGAATTACCGTCCTGCGATTAGTGTCCGTAAGACACACCGTTTCCGAAACTACCGTCCCGCGATTAGTGCCCGTAAGACACAACTTGTAAAAAGACCTGTAAATATAGACTATGTTTGTAAATAAAGTTGTTGCTAAGTGATCGACGCTTTTATTTCCGCTGAACCCGGACACCGACGAGCACACCCGAACCGACGTCAAGCAGAGCAACGATCGGCAGCAACTACAGACCGACCCGAAAATGACGTACCGTTACAGGTTTCATAATAGTTTCACATCACACTAACAGATGGCGCCATCATATTTGTAGTAAAACTACTGCAGTTTCACAGTTTTACTTACAAAACGTCGCGTTGTATTTCTCAAGCGGTTTTAGGATAAATTTTCAATTTATTCAAATCTATTAATTTTTCCCGCAACAGAGTTTTGTTTACACGGTTAAGTAAAAACTGACGTTTTAACAAGACGGTGCGTTTGTTTCTTAAATTAAGTGGAAGAAGAAGAAGAAAACGTCACTTACATGAACTTCCGTATGGAGTCCTTGTAGACGAGCAGCAGATTGTGACATAGATACGTGAGTGAGTTCAACACGTCCACGTCGTCGTCGTGCTCGTCGAAGTAATGCAAAATCCTTTTGACTCGATCCGGGTTGTTCAACAACACCAAGTAATCTTGGAACGTCACCATGTCATCTGACACGTCCATATCCTCGACGTCGCTATCCTCCGACAGGTCAATAATGGCGTTGCCAACGTGGTGCAAGTTTGTACTTAGCGACAATAACACTTGTATGCCATACTTGGTTTGCACTAAAACCAAAGTAAAGAGATGCGTCCCGATTGTCTTCTTTCATTCATTTTTCACACTCACACTCTTTCCTTCATTTTTCACACTCACACTCTTTCCTTCATTTTGAACACTCACACTCTTTCCTTCATTTTTCACACTCACACTCTTTCCTTCATTTTTCAAACTCACACTCTTTCCTTCATTTTTCAACGTCACACTCTTTCCTTCATTTTTCAACATCACGCTCTTTCCTTCATTTTCCACACTTACCATAGTCTGGTGGTTCAAGGACGAGGATGCAATACAACAGGCTGTTGGTGGAATCGAAGTTGTTGCTCTCGTTCAAGAACTGCATGACGTCATCGAAGGGAAAGCACTTTTCCCTGACGAGGTGGGGCAGCAAAATGTTCTTGACTTTCGGTGTAACGGCTGGACAGAGAAAGTGGTTGCAGAAATGCGACAGAACGTTCCGTCGGCCTTCGCTTAACGCGTGGTAGCACTGGAAGGGCCGTGTGATTAAGGTTAAAACGAGCGCGTCTTGGGCGTCGTCTAGATCGAAGAACTTCCGGAGTTGTTGGAAGTAACCTGTAGGAGTTGGTTACAAAATTAGATTCTTTTTTTTATCACACGTATGTAGTAGTCGTTGGAAAAACGAGTGAAATCACGTACTCAATAAATTTCAAATCTCAGGCAGTGTTGCCAAAGTAAAAATCTCTCCAGAGTCACCAACCATAACATAGAAAATTCCTAAAATTTGTTATTAAATTTATTTAGAAAAAAGAAAACAGCAAATAACAATTGATTAATCGCTGGTAAACAATAAAACACACAAAAAGAAAATAAAATAGTAATTTATACTGAAGAGGAACAATAATACCTTTAAGAAAGGGTAAAGGTCAAGGTCAACCCAACTCAAGGCAAAAAATTGGTAACCTAAAAAAACTTTCAAGAGACGAGGTTCAAAAAGATTCAAGGTCAACTCTACCAAATTCAAGGAAATTGGAAACAAATCTTTAAGAAATCGTTTGTGTTTAAAAAAAAATTGGGAAAAAATGTTTGAAAAATTAAAATTTTGAGACACGAGGTTCACAAAACGAGGTTCGAAAAGGTGAAACGTCAACCTGACATAAGGCAAAAATTTTTTTTTAAAATTAAATTTCAAAAATGAAGCTTAAAAGGAGGTTAAGGGTCAAGGTCAATCCAACCCAAGCAAAAAAAAATTGGGAATTTTTTTTATAAAAATTAAAGGTAAAGGCCAAACGATAATTTCAAGGTCAACCCAACCCAAGGCAAACAATTGGTAACCTCAAGTAAAATTAAAACATCAAGAGACGAAGTTCAAAAAGGTTAATAAAGGTCAAGGCCAACTCTACCCGATGCAAAACAATATTGGAAAACATCTTTAAAAAAATTAAAATTTTTACAGGCGAGTATAAAAAAGGTGAAAGGTCAAGGCCAACTCGACACAAGACAAAAGAATTAGAGGAAGAATTTAAAAAAATTTAAATTTCAAAAATAAAGCTTAAAAGGAGGTTAAGGGTCAAGGTCAATCCAAAATTTTTACAGGCGAGTATAAAAAAGGTGAAAGGTCAAGGCCATCCCGACACAAGACAAAAAATTGGAGGAAGAATTCTAAAAAATTTAAATTTTAAAAATAAAGCTTAAAACGAAGTGAAGGGTCAAGGTCAATCCAACCCAAGCCAAAAAAATAAAGAAATTTAAAGGTAGAGGCCAAACGATAATTTCAAGGTCACCTCATTCTCAACCCAGCCCAAGGCAAACAATTGGTAACCTCAAGAAAAATTAAAACATCAAGAGGTGAAGGTCAAAAAGGTTAAAGGTCAAGGTCAACTCTACCCGATGCAAACCAATTGGAAAACATCTTTTAAAAAAAATTTCTACAGGCGAGTATAAAAAAGGTGAAAGGTCAAGGCCAACTCGACACAAGACAAAAGAATTAGAGGAAGAATTTTAAAAAATTTAAATTTCAAAAATAAAGCTTAAAACGAGGTTAAGGGTCAAGGTCAATCCAACCCAAGCCAAAAAAATAAAGAAATTTAAAGGTAGAGGCCAAACGATAATTTCAAGGTCACCTAACTCTCAACCCTGCCCAAGGCAAACAATTGGTAACCTCAAGAAAAATTAAAACATCAAGAGGTGAAGGTCAGAAAGGTGAAAGGTCAAGGTCAACTCTACCCGATGCAAACCAATTGGAAAACATCTTTAAAAAAAAAAATTCTACAGGCGAGCATAAAAAAGGTGAAAGGTCAAGGCCAACTCGACACAAGACAAAAGAATTGGAGGAAGAATTTTAAAAAATTTAAATTTCAAAAATAAAGCTCGAGTAGATTAACGGTCAAGGTCAACCAACCGAAGCAAAAAAATTAGAAATTTTTTTTTTAAAAAAGGTTAAAAAATTAAAGGTCAAGTGCATAGTTGAAAAATAGACCACGAGATGTCGCCAACCTAAACTGTAATTTTTTTATTCGTAGAATCTTTCAGTAAAAATAATAAATAATAATAAATTTAAAGAAAATGGAAACAAAAGTCGGTTGATTTTACAGCACAATCCAATGGATTAATAAGTTAAAAAAAGACAATTTGAAAAGAACGGTGACGAAAAAAAAACAAAATAACAAAAATAATACAACTGAATTAAAAAAATAAATAAACAAAAGCAAAAGGCAATCGACTTTACTGCACAATCTAGTAGATTAATAAATTTTTTTAAAAACAACTGCTTGGAATTGGGATGAAACAGAGAAAACGAACGAAATTTTAAAAAATGTGTACCAATCGAGTTTAAAAAATAAAACAAAAGCAAAAGACACAACAAAGCAGAATTCTCCAAACGTCTGGGGACTTTCAGTTCCATTTTACAAAGTAAAACCTGAAAATCCATTTTTTAGAAAAAGAGGGGGTTTATCTCTTAAGTTGGCAACACTGCATCGGCTCAAACTTCTGACATAAGAGGTTATGTGTCCGCCAAATTATTTTTACGTTTTCCCACTTGATGAAACGTACGTCTTGTGATTTCTCTATTGTTGTTAGATCAAAAATCGGCCGCAAGATGTCGCTAACCTAAATTATTGATTATTACCTGAATATATCGTTTATGAAATTGATGTTTGTGGTTATTTGTCAGAAACAAGTAATCGTTACCCAAATTTGATTTCTGGGGAGAATTTAAAGCTTTTTCACATTGTAGTGGTGGCAACACTGGTTATAGCAACTTTAGTTTTGGCAATGCTTTAACAATATTGCTTATTTCATTTCTAATATAGCGTGTCTTACCTTTATTGATTAAATAAACTAAGTTGTGAGGCTGTGAGAACTCGTTCAGACATATCAGGGCCAGCTCCGAGACACATAACCTGTTCAAGCATATGACCAGCAATCTCTTGATCAGCCAATCGAAAGAGGCGTCCGTCAAGGTCGACCGCAACGTGCCGTCCTTGTCGGACGACAGTTTCTTGCAGACCAAATCCTGCAATTTCGAGCGTCAAGCAAAACCAAGGCGACAACTGTGCTGGCACTTACGAATCGCTTTTCGTCCAAACCCGGGTCGTAAAAGTACAAGAAGCTCGCCAGGAGCGCCCTCGTGGGGCAAACGTTGCAAGCTTGATCGAACAGCAAGCGTTCCTCCTGCTTCTTCCTCTTCCTGACCAGGTAACTGCGGATGTACGACTGCAAAGTCCGGGCGCTCTGTAGCTTCAACCTTTCAGTCTACAAGTATTGAAAAAAGATCACATTTCACTTAACAATATATGTATTTAAAAACTGCCTCGGGCCTGATGAGTTTGTATCGCGTAGATTACAATGTAATGAAAAGCTGATGAGTCCAAACAAGTTTGAAAATGAACATCATGAAACTTGACACGTACCTGTCGTTTGTGTCTTTCTTCGTGCGCCCTCTGCAACAACACCTCCCGAGTTTGTTTCTTGCTGGCCCCCGACAGGTTCTGCTCGGGTTTCGGCCTGTAATTGCCCTCGAAACTGTAGGACATTTTGAAAGCTGCGGAGAAGATTTTTTTTTAAGTCATCGTCGGAAAGAGCGAAACTTTACTTCCGGATACGTACCCATTGCGATTTCGTTCGATTAGGTTCGCTTCACTAATTAATTTGGTCGATCGTGTTTCCACAAAGGCGAATCAGTTGAATTAGTTGACAAACAACTGACAGCGACGTGACAGATGACAAGTGCTTTCTTGTTTGATAGTGAGTTCGTGACCAACTTCGGGAGAACAAAATTCCTGTTACAGTTAATTTCTACCGCGTGATCGGAAATAAAATGAATTCAAGGTAAGCCATGAATACTGACCGAAAAAGAATCGTCAGGTCAAAAAGCGATCGCAGGATGTCGCTACTTAAACTTTTCAAAGAAGAATTGTCTATCAAATTTGATAGCTGTAAGTATTAGCATTTGTTTTTAGTGAATTAATGTCTAAGTTCACTGACGCTTCAGTGATTATTTAAACTACTCGCAATTTTGAAATTGTCACAGACAATTCAATGGATATCATAAGTGCTGACGTCAAAACTTTTCCAAACAGCAACGGTTGCTAGTTGCTAGGGCAAATAGTAAATATCGAAGCATATGACCTGCATATGACGTTTGAGGTTAGATGGTATAGTATACTTAAAATAAGTTAAAAACATACCTAATTCATTCGTACTAGATTAATGTTTCAATTAGAATCTTAACATGAACAAGTCAACCCATTTCTGCTTTATTTTATTGTTACGTGGGAATGAAAAAAAAAATGTCAAAGTAATGTGTTTTTGTTTGTTTGGAAAAGTTCCCAATCCCCATTCCAAATACGTCACACTAGGTGCGTCACTCTTCGACATTACGCTCGGGGCACACTCCGAGCAGAAGTGTGAGGGAGAGCGAATGAGTTTTAGTGTATGTAAGAGTGAGACAAAGGAAGTCCCCGAGCGCTCCGAGCGTGATGTCGAATGCACCCACTTATATAATTCAGTGTTGCTAACTGTGGACCAACGAGTTAAGAATAACAGGAGCGAGTCATACTAACAGTAGTTTCTCGTCCAAACTGGTCACTAAATACGACCGCTGTATGTCAAAGCGCCTATGTCGTGCGCCACGCAAACGTCTCAATTTTAAATGTAAGTTTATTAAATCTACTGAATGTGTCGTACAATCGATTGTGTCGTTACACTTATGTCACATATAAGAATCACACAGTAAACTCAAAGTCATAATAATAACAGGCCTTTATTCAAAAGCTTCCCGTACAGTTACTGTCAAAAATTAAAACGAAATCAAATCGAAAAACAGTGACGAGTTGTTACGGTTGAAAAATCCATTAAAGTTATTCATAATAATTTTCCGAACAGCCTGTATCATCGTGGGAAATTTTAACGTTCACACGGCCTACGTGCCCATTTCAGATTTCATCATATGGTGCAATCGTACGACAGTTTAGTGGTGCGCTGTTACTTCCGGCAGACTGTGTATTAGAGCTGTGTCAATCGTGATTGATTCGATCATTTGATTGCAATCATACAAAAGTATTGATGATTGCATTCGCTATTGTATAAATGTGTCGTTCATCAATTCAATCAAATGATTGTAACGGTGATTGCAATCATATCATTCCATTCACTCTTACGCAATCATTTGAATTCAATCAAATGATTGTAATGGTGATTGCAATCATAAGATTCCATTCACGCTTACACAATCATTTGATTGAATTGGTCAATAATACATTCGTAATAACTGGTACTTGATGAGATGAATGAATGATTACCGACGATGAACGAATGCTTTTAGATCGTGTAACACTTGAAGCGAAATATGTATAAGAAACGAAATTAATATTTCTCTCAAAAAATAAATAAAATGTCGATAGAAGCAAACGATATTACCACATTAAGTTTGTCTCACGTCTTACATTGCACGCGTTTCGATTAAGAATGGTAAAGGTTATTGCTGTTATTGGTTAATCATTCGCACGTCGCATGATGGTCGCATGCAGCGCCCCCAAGACCGAGATCGGCACGTTGCGAGATTGATTGACTACACAATCAATCGTTCTTTTCAATCACAATCATTATTTTCAATCAATCATTTTTTTCAATCATCGTTCTTTCCAATCAATCATTCTTTACAATCAACCGTTCTTTACAATCAATGAACGATATGATTGATCGGATCAAATGACCGAATCTTTTTTCATATCAATACTTGAATGATCGAATCTTTGAAAATGAACGATTGACACAGCTCTACTGTGTATCTATTTCACTTGTTCGCCCGTTTAAAATGTATTTCATCAGTAGCGACTTCCCTCTCCAACGCATGTGGAAGGGAACGATGCGTTCGCTTGATGTCGAACCTCCCTTCTCCAAGAGCTTAGCCGAGCGGTGCGGAGAAACTTTAGTCACCTCGCACTAATTTGCACACCTACAGGTAGGTAGCAGAGTGGCGCTCGACTTAGTGCGAGAAGAAAGTTAAAAAGATTCGAAATTAAGTCGTTCAAGGTCGAACCATGGAAATAGAATAAAAACTAATAAATTGTAACTCTTTTAATTGTCACTGAATGGACATTATGTCGAGCATTCTTCTATTATATTCTAAGTAATGTCATTGAAGTTCAATGACGAGAATCTCAAGGACATATGATGGAAGTAGACCAGAATAATAATTAAATTAGAACGTTTTCATTAAATACTCGGAATAAAGTCACTCGGTGACATGACACCAATGAAGTAGAATTTTCTTTTTCAATTATATTCGAAGTAATGTCATCGAACTGCAATGCAGTGTACCCAACTCGCCCCCTAAAACACAGCTCGACTGAAATTGGAATAGCGGCAATTAACGGTCTACGCAACGCACCAGCGTCAACGCAGCTTAGATTGGATGGAGATTTAGGGAAATTTTACAACTCGGTTAGCAGCACTGCTAAACCACACAAATTTAATTCTATTTGGTTAACGCCAAGATCTCTTCTAAATATAGAGTTGGCAACACTGCTGCAATGGAGAAGAGCGCAAGGTCATTCAAGGTCAAACGATGGAAGCAGAGTAACAACCAATAATTTCATCAATCATTTTTTCATTAAATATTCGATATAACATCGTTTGAAGTATGTACAGTAGCGGACAATAAAATCTGGGCAAAAATTTGACACGTCATGCGAATTTCGACAAATTTGGTAGATCAGACTTTTATTGAGGTTATGTTCCTGTCAAAATAAACAAATAAAATTTGAATTAAACGTCGGAATTACTAGTGACATGCGTCAGACTTCAAAAATGTTAAAAAGTGAAGTTTACATTGTGCAAATGACGTGCCCGGATTTTATTCTCCGCTACCGTACAATGGCCCAAAAAAAAACTCAAGGTCAAGTGGCGGAAGTAGAATAAACATCAATAAATTAGAATTTTTTATTAAGGGATCGAAATAGTTAATAAGTTCTTGTCTTACATGCATTCAAAATAATGTCATGAAGTCATGGAAGAAAGCTCAAGGTCATTCAAAGTCAAACGACGGAAGTAAAGTGAAAATCGATAAGTTAGATTTTTTTTAAATAAACATTCGAAATGATGTCATTTGAAGTGTGCACAATGACAAAGAAACTCAAGGTCGTTCAAGGTCAAGCGACGGAAATTTAATAAAAATAGAATTTTTTTAGTAAGTAAACGATGTAGTCGATAAAGCGGAATTTCTTTTGCGTCCGAAATAATGTCATCGAACTTCAATGGAAGAAAACTCAAGGTCATTCCAGGTCAAATGACGGAAGTAAAGCAGGTATTTTCAATTAAATATTTTAAACGATGTCATATGAAGTACGTACGATGACAAAAAAAAACTCAAGGTCATTCAAGGTCGAGTGACGGAAGTAGAGTCGATAAATTTGAATTTTTTAATTAAATTATCGAAATGAAATCACTCAACGTCACGATGTCAATAAGTTAGAATTTTCTTATTATATTCGAAATAATTTTCATTTGATCGAATACTTTTGCCCTCTACAAGGCTATTTTATTTATCACTGGCAATATAATGCTATTGAGTAAATAATTACGTAGCTTTCTTGGGGGTAAAAGTATTCAATCATAATTATGGTATAAGTGGTATAAACCTTATGCAGTAATTCAATTTGAATTTGCCGCGCAATGTAGTTAATTCTTTCTTCCAACCACTAGAGGCGCTGGGATCGGATTTACCAAGTGAAAAGTACATTCGTTAGTCATCTGTACGCGTCCTGCTTTAGAACTTTTCTTTTTAAATTTGACTGCATAATCGGGAATTCTCATTATACTTAGAAATTTTGCTGTTTTCTATCCAGACGTCTTGAAATTTAGATTTCTTTGGAAATCTATGAAAGGAGAAGCCTTGATTTGATCTTTTTTTAGAATTAAATACCGAACAGCCCGTCATGTCAAAATTCAATTATGACAATAAATTGTCAAATTATATAAAATCATATACTCCTTGAAACTGGTTCTAACCAATTAAAATGTGCATCATACATGGCCCAACTCTTATCTAACTTATATACAGGAACTCTAGCAGTAGGTACCGTCACTAGATAATTACAGGAGTGCGTTTAGATTCTCAGTGTAAACATTCCTAATGGTGTGTGACGTAAAAATATACGTCACACCTTCTCTTCCTATCCTTTTATCCACTTTTATGAACGCTTGTGGTGTGCGTAGCCCCCCGCACATGCGCATTTATTTTATATGGACTATAGACCCTGAATTATGTAAATATATTGCCGCAGATATTACACTGATAGCCACTATTACTGTTTCTATTTTCATTACGGATGTCAAAACAATACATAAAATTTCGCAATATGACGAAAATTGATCTCGAAAACTCAAAATCTTGTAAAATTTTTAGACATCCCAAAACGGTTTTTCATTTCTGAACAAGGGCAAACCATACAAAAACCTTAAAACTCATCAGCTTATTATGAGAGCTATGTAGATACATACATACATCCTAATGCTACACTCACATAGACTTTTTGCAGTTGTATTGTGTTTATAAAAACTTACCATTTTAAAACTAAAAGCATCATTCAAATTATTGTATTTATTTGACAACAGCAATACAACCGCAGTACAAATGAAAAGACATGTAGACCATCGAAAGTCTACTCGCTAGTAACAGTTTCATCAGGTAAATTGTTAATGCTGTAAGTCAGACTAACTTTCTTATCTTTAGTCATATGCACACCCATAAGGATTTTCTCTGTGACATTCTTGTAGTTATCGAAGGCTGTTTCATACCGTTGCATTTTAATTTGAGAAAGAGCCTCCACTGATGTTTTTTGTTCAAATTTGAATTCTACAATCAAGCCAGCTTCATTCAAAATCACAAGCAAATCAAGACGAGGCGGTCTTCCTCTTAGTTTTTTTCGATGGACGCTTAGTTCACTGCGAACTGTAAACTTTTTGTTATCACACGCCAAAGCAAAGAGAATACAATGAAATTCGTCCTCACATCTGGGCATTATGGCTCCATCAAACAATTTAGAGACAGCCTTTGCATACGTAATAAATACAGTTTTGTCTCTTTGTTCTAGCAATGATTCTAATGCGGTCAAATAAGTACGAATATTTTCACGAGAAAGTTGGTATTTTTTTTTAAACAACTCTACATCGTAACATTTTTCACGCAGCAACTTGTTAATTTCTTGATTTGGAACCCGAATGGTGCTCGTTCCATCCCCAGTGGACACAACATTCAAGTAGCCATTTTCAGTCAAAAATTGGAGAAAAAGATCTACTTGTAAATTACTCATGCAGTTAAGATTGCAGTGAACCATCTCTCGTAAGGCGAATACGTTTTCCTTCGCAAATTTCGAAATGTTCTTTATTTCAATCTCTTCTCCGTTAATAAGATATTCAACTTGTTCACGAATTTCATATTCCCCAAACAGTTCTTTTAGATAAGTAATGCTTCCCGAGTCGACCCAGTAATTTCCAAAGTGTGGTTTGTTCATTTTCTTACTTTTGTCTAAATACATTAAAACTGAATAACAGCTGTAAATGACGTAGTCCTTTGTATGCATTAATGTGTAACCATTGTACCACTCTTTAACTTGGTCATTTTTTAAGGGAACAAATTCTTCTTTTTCAAGCAGACTGTTCACTTCTGTGTCTGTAAATCCAAAATAAGGAGAAAATTCAGGCTCTCTTAGGAACTCATAATAATAAATATTGTTTGCATCTCCTGACAAAACTTCTGCAACGCGGACGCAGGCATTTATTAACCCTCTCTCGATATGTTCGTTATCTTTAAACAATTTGGACATCAGACGACCAATAATATCAACGGTTTCATTCAGAAGATCATTCTCTGAGCCTGTTTTCAGGATCACCTGCATTATAGGAAAATCGTATTCGTCAATCAATACATAGACAAGTTTGTTATGGTACACATGCAAACACTGAGATAAGTAGTACAATCCATTGATTACATCAGATCGACTAAGACTTTCAGGTGTTTTAAAATACTTCTCAAATCTTTCAACAGAGCACGCAACCTCTAATTTCGTATCTGACCAAGAATATTTTTCATGAACCACTTTTATAAGATATCGATGTTGTTCAAATGCACGGAGAATGAGCTCCTTTAATGAATAAAGGAGTTCAGCTTCATTTTTACCGGTGACATCTTTAAAGCTCACATATATGACAGGATTCTTTTTGCAGTACTTATAAAAAAAAACCGTTTCCTCTTTCCATATTTTTAACTGATTGCGTTCGAAGAGTTCCTCGTTCCCTGTTACAAATTCTTTAACCATATTCATGTTTGTCGATTTGCCAAACCGCCTGGGTGCCAACGCTACCATCACACTGTGAGGTGCTTCGAGAAAGGCTTTAATGAACAGCGTTTTATCCACGAATGCATCAAACTCTACGACCTCTCTAAATGCCTGTGTAGACACATTAAATATTTTCTTCGGTGATGAACTCTGCAAAGATAAAAATGCTACATCAACACGTAGGAGACTGCATTTTTATTAAACTTACTTTTCTTTGTACCTCATTTGCACTTCCTCCTTCCATTCTTGCTCGTTTTTCTCCTTGATAACTCATCGCCTAGAAACAATAATGTAAAACAATCTGGAAACCTAAACATAATACATATTATTTTCTTAACAGGCACAACAAAGCACAAGCCAGCGTTGATCAACTCTAACCTATAGCTATGCATTCCCGCAAAAATTACGAACTTTCAGGTAATGCCAATTCCTCAGTGTTCCCAACATACTAAATTTGCTTCAATCATTAAAAATCACTCGGTATTAGAAACACAAAAAAGTATGACTTTTTTTCATTAAAATCTAAATACAGGGTGTTTAAAAAAACGTTCGGATACTGTAACCATGAATAGTACTCATCAAGAGCAACAAAAAAGTCTTAGTAAGTATAGGTCCGCAAATAATTTTTTTCAAGGATAGAGTTGATTTTGCATTGAAGTTAAAAAATTGTATTATTATAAAGAAACAAACAGATTTACGTTATTAACGTAATTAACGTTATTAATATAACTATTCGAAAGAATAAGAGCTTCTTTTCGTCGAAGATGTGAAGCCTGTGTGCAAGCGGAAGGTGGACATGTAGAACATTTTCTTTAAATATTTTTTGTCTACATAATCACACGTTTACTGTTTGTTTCTTTATAATAATACAATTTTTTAACTTCAATGCAAAATCAATTCTATCCTTGAAAAAAATTATTTGCGGACCTATACTTACTAAGACTTTTTTGTTGCTCTTGATGAGTACTATTCATGGTTACAGTATCCGAACGTTTTTTTTAAACACCCTGTATAATAAAAATCCGTACGGAATGATTTTTGATTCCGTATCCGTACAGTCTGCATGAAATTCGTACATATACGAAAATTTCCGTACGATTGGCAACCCTGGTTCGTGACCAACTTCGGGAGATCAAAATTCCTGTTACAGTTAATTTCTACCGCGTGATCGGAAATAAAATGGATTCAAGGTAAGCCATGAATACTGACTGAAAAAGAATTGCCAGGTCAAAAAGCGATCGCAGGATGTCGCTACTTAAACTTTTCAAAGAAGAATTGTCTGTCAAATTTGATAGCTGTAAGTATTAGCATTTGTTTTTAGTGAATTAATGTCTAAGTTCACTGACACTTCAGTGATTATTTAAACTACTCGCAATTTTGAAATTGTCACAGACAATTCAATGGATATCATAAGTGCTGACGTCAAAACTTTTCCAAACAGCAACGGTTGCTAGTTGCTAGGGCAAACAGTAAATATCGAAGCATATGACCTGCATATGACGTTTAAGGTTAGGTGGTATAGTATACTTAAAATAAGTTAAAAACATACCTAATTCATTCGTACTAGATTAATGTTTCAATTAGAATCTTAACATGAACAAGTCAACCCATTTCTGCTTTATTTTATTGTTACGTGGGAATGAAAAAAAAATGTCAAAGTCATGTGTTTTTGTTTGTTTGGAAAAGTTCCCAATCCCCATTCCAAATACGTCACTCTAGGTGCGTCACTCTTCGACATGACGCTCGGGGCACGCTCTGAGCAGAAGTGTGAGGGAGAGCGAATGAGTTTCAGTGTATGTAAGAGTGAGACAAAGGAAGTCCCCGAGCGTGATGTCGAATGCACCCACTTATATAATTCAGTGTTGCTAATTGTGGACCAACGAGTTAAGAATAACAGGAGCGAGTCATACTACCAGTAGTTTCTCGTCCGAACTGGTCACTAAATACGACCGCTGTATGTCAAAGTGCCTATGTCGTGCGCCACACAAATGTCTCAATTTTAAATTTAAGTTTATTAAATCTACTGAATGTGTCGTACAATCGATTGTGTCGTTACACTTATGTCACATATAAGAATCACACACTAGCGTTACAGTCACTCGAGTGTAACTGTCACATTTGGTCTTTTGTTTGATACCTACCCAGCTGTAAATTACACTGCATTTCCACGTGGCCTTCTAAATGAATAGCGAGTTCTAAATGGCCTGAGCGTTTTGAAAAATTTACATTGAATTCTTGTGCTCGAGAGAACGCCAAAGTGGCGACCTTTAGCTGGTTACGGGTCACTGACGGCACTGAGTGAAGTGCACTGTCAATCAAAGTGTGTTCACGCAAAATTAATTAATATTGTAATTACCGTAATACAACATAATTTATATGGTATTATAAACTTTATAGATTCATGCACAAATCTTTTGATCACGTCGGAGTGAAGTATGCTTGCGCAATAAAGAAAAACTATCATTTTAAAAAGCTTTCGTGTTATGCATAAAACGTGTTAAAAAGGGCAATGATAATTACGCACAGTGAGAAAAGGAGCTTTATTATACATGTTGTAACTTACCACAGAAATTCTGAGTATATGGCGGTAAGATTTTAATCTAAAACCGAAATAGTTTAATGCTAAATTAAGTTGTCGAAATTGGACATAAATATTCCACTTTATTGCAACGTAAATAATATCCAGTATGCTCAAATTTTTACAATAATATTAATTGTTCTTACACGAACTTATCCACCATTCACATGTGACAGAACTGTCAAGATTTTAGGTTAGGAAAGCGCCCCGTTTGGCGCCCCGTAAGCAGTGCTTGGCGGAGCATGCCTGAACTGCGCTTTTGCCCAGGCCAGATAGAACTCGCTTTTCATTTAGAAGGCCATGCATTTCCATAAGGGTGTCAAACAGAATGGCCATTTTTTTTGACACTGACGTTTAAGTGACGCTACTGGGTAATTAGTTATACTGTGTTTATGTAATCCATTCAAATTGAAGGATTGTGCGAAGTTGGATATGAAACAGTTGAAGTTGAAAGTTCTTGGCGCGCATCACGGTGAATATAATAACGGTGGCAGCATTCTCGCAAATGAGATAGCGAACGTTACGTCATCGCATACCCGCTTCTTCTTTTATACAATATTAAACTTTGATTAATTGTCAACCGTGACAATTAATGTATTAGAGAGAGAGGCGGACATGCGATGACGTAACGGTTCGCTATCTCACTTCAATGCTGCCACCATGGGCGCGCGTTTAAAAAACAATTTATAAATGTTTGAACCTTTATCAAAGTCTGTTAGCAACGCTGTAATAAAAAAAACACAGTTGGCAGTCCTGTAAGTCATGAACTCTGGGGCAGTGTTGCCAATTTAAGAGATAAATTCCATTTTGAGGGTTTTTTTCTTTCAAATCATTCGGGATTAAGGAATTATTATTTTTTTCTAAACAAGGGAGTTTCTTGCGTATGTTTTTCAAACTCTTTCATTATTGTAAGACATTCAACAACGCCATCTATTGAAACTGGGCGGTAATATTCTTTCTTTCGGACATTTCGAAGCGTTGCCGTGGCTACGTAATGAATGGGCACTTTTCATTTTTGTCCTCGTACTGCGTAACCATGGCAACGCACCGAAACGTCCGAAGTCTGGTTATTATTTTTGATGACTACTGATGACTTCGTCTGCTTTTTCAGGAGCGGTTCGCTAACTAATCCCCGCGATGCAGAAGATCGATAAGAAAATGTCATTTGTCATCTGTAAACGAAGAAGTGGATTTATTTTTGATCATGTGGTGGACAAATAATTCTTTGTTTTGTCACTATTTGTTCCCAGTTGTTTCTTTTTTTTTAATTTGTGGATGAATCTACTGAATTGTGCTCTAAAATCGATCGTCTTTTGTTTTTATTTTTTTTATTTTTTAAGTATTATTATATATATATATATATATATATTAAGTATTATTATTATATTTTTAAAATTTTGTTCATGTGTTTGCTTTGTTTCGTCACCTTTCCTCAACAAATAGATTTTACTTTAAAGTTTTTTGGTTTTAGTGTAAATTTTAGTGAGTTTATGAGCGCCAACTCGTGGTCAATACTAAAAGCTTTACTTGCCTTTTTAAAATATTTACCCCGAACGATTTCAAATGTTAACAAATCGTGTCAAGCGTCAAATAAAATCTATATTTAACGCAAAGGACGAAGATAAACAAATGCTACAGCTTGGTTTTCAGTGAGATTCTAAGCGCCATCTCTCGGTCAACACCGAAAGTTTTACCTTCTGTGTTTTAAACTGTGTTTAATTGGTCGTACGTCAGCCATCCACGAACAGCAGTAGTTAGGCGGTGTCGCACGAATTCATCATTTCCGTTCGATCTGTTTTATATTAAAAAAAAGTTGAGTTCTGATTGTTGTGGGAAAGCATTCCTCTACGTTGATTGGTCGTGATTCAATTGTACGCCATTGACAGCAGTGTGGGCGGAGCTGAACGCAATTTCGACCAATCACGGAGAACTGGAAAACATCTGGCCGTAGTGTCGATGATTTATCTCCGTTTTACGATAACGAAAATTAATTACTTGAAAGTTGTCACGTTTTGAGAGTTTCTTTTTTGAAGATTTTGTTTGAATTTCGCGCTGCTCTCGTGGTTCGGCTGTTTTTCGATGTAATGTCAAAGAAAACCAACGCTTCGGGAATTAAAAATTTTCACACGAAACGAAAATGAATTATTCTAAAGCTGCCGTCTTCTGACAATTTCTCTAAAGGTGAATTGAGTACATATTTGAATTATTTTAAAATTTGAGAATTTTAATTTATTGATTTTTGCACTGTTTTCCACGTCGTTATTATCGTAACAAAATCAAATAAAATCTATATTTAACGCAAAGAACGAAGATATACAATGCTATAGCTTAGTTTCCAGTATACTTCCAGTGAGTTTCCGAGCGCCATCTCTTGGTCAACACCGAAAGTTTTACCTATCTTTTTAAAATGTTTAAGCGACGAACGATTTCAAATAGTGCATTTACAGTAACAAACGTAAAACAGTAATTTTAACGCAAGAAGCGAATGTAATAGAAGTTTCCTGTTACATTAATTAATGTCAAAGAAACGCAAAGAACAGAAAAGTCTTACTTATCTTTTTAAAATGTTTATCTATCCGGAACGATCCTTAAGTAATAAAAGTGAAATAAAAGCTATTTTTTTTTAATGCGAAGGGCAAAGAGAAAAGAATGCTAGCTTGGTTTTAGCAAGTTTCTGAACGCCATCTCTTGGTCAATGCCAAAAGCTTTATCTTCCTTCACGCATACGTGTGATGGCGCCACAATAAACGCTTTAATTACTTCTTGTTAATAAATGAGCAAGCATCATACCGTCACGCTGTCATGGAAACCGAAGCTCGATTGCTTGTCTTGGAGAGACGAGGGGATCGTGTTCAAATCACTATTCCTCTTATTAGCTTCCGCCATCTTGTTGCGATTAAGTATGGCTACTATTTCTTCGTACTGGAACATTCCTCTGGGTTACTAATTTATTTAATCCAGCATAATCATGTTTAAGATGGTTCGCCGCGCTGCGCTTACCTGAACGCAGCCATTTACATTCAGTTATTGAAATGACGTTAGCCACATAGGGAGGTCTGGAGAAGTTACTAAATATCCCAAGATTTTATTGACAGTTCATTGCCGTTCATTCATGAACAGTGGTTTATTTCATCGTAACAGCAAACTGATTAAACAATAATTATGTTCTGTATTAATTAGATTAGGTTTGAATGTAATAGCGTTTTCGATTCAGGTGAATTGGTTGCACTCTCTGTATTTGTATCTTCTTTTAACCTCATGCAATAACATGAGATGAACATACTCTGAGTGCGCACTAGTGCGGTCACTCGAAAACGCTATAAGTTTCATGGATGTTTTAGGCACGCACTGCTTTTCGTTCTAACCTTCATGTGATAGATGTAAATATTGACATTAAGCTCACGGAAGGTAGTTTAGGATCAAGACAATCAATTTCGATCTCTCTGTATGTTAAAAAGATTTTCTTTGGTAACTCTTGACCAGTGTTGCCAGCGGAGTTGTAAAGATTCCGCTACATATCCCTCCAATCTAAGCTGCGTTGACCCTGCGATCACAGTATATTCATCAATCAGTAGGGACAGCTAGGGGTTTCTGGCACTACAGTTTCTGAGTGCGCATGTGCGAAAACTGGCGGACTTTCCACAAACGGCCGTGTGTGGTGCACCGGTGAATTTATCAATTGCTTTTAAGCGGGCGTCTTAAATTCAGCATTTTGTGTGATGGATGCGGAGAGATGAGGAAGATTGAACAGAAAACCATCTTTGTTAGATTATAATGAATTTATGTTGTGTAAAACAACACGGCATTCTACGATTTGCTTGTAATCATTTCTATCCGTGTCATTTTTTCAACCAGTGACATCTAGTAGCAATAAAATGAAAGCCTTCCAATAACGGCCATATTGGCTCTGAAAACGGTAGTATGAACATCAAAGGTGCCGACACGAGTTGTCCCTACTGATTGATAAGTATACTTGACTGCCCTAGTGCGCAATTAGAGTATCTTCGTCTCGTATCGTTACATGAGGTTAAAAGAAGATGCAAATATTCTGAGTGCAACTAGTGCAGCTAAATCGAAAACGTCACTGGTCGGACGGAAGTGTAGCGAGCGACGTTGGCAACAATGCTCGTGACTTTTGCTTTTAATGGGTTGGTAACGCGGACTTCAGGGATCAATCTGCTTCTTCAAAAATAATTCCGTGTTCTTTAACTCCAATTACATAACAAATCGTAAGTAAGAACCCCAGCAAAGATATTTTAACTGCGCCTTTTTTCCTTTTAATTTAGTTCAATCATACAAGTTTAGAACAATTTTGTAATTATGTAACTTTAGAGGTTAGGTTACGGTTCGACTCAAGTCTCCCGAAATTTCCAGGCAATGGCCGCAATGCGATCGTTCTCTCGTCTGCTCACCCGAGGCACAGTCAACACGCTCTCGAGAAGGGGGTACGCCGACGAGATGTCCTTCACATTTGCCGCTGGCAATCAGGTATTTCCCAAGGGCTAAGAAACCCGATAGAGATGGGTGCATGGCTTTTCGTTGTAGGTCTTCTACGATTCGCAAAGCATCAAGCAGGTAGATGTCCCCTCTTTCTCGGGTAGCTTCGGCATCTTACCGAAACACGTCCCGACGCTTGCCGTGCTCAAGCCCGGGGTGGTGACCGTGTTCGAAAACGAGGGGGCCGTCAAGAAAATATTCGTTTCCAGTGGAACCGTCACGATAAACGAAGACTCTTCGGTGCAGATCATCGCCGAAGAGGCTGCGCCGGTCGAGAACCTCGATGCGGCCGCTGCCAGGGATATTTTGAGCAAAGCGCAGTCCGAGTTGGCATCCGCTTCAACCGATGAGGTTGGTAATAGGTTTCCTTTTTTTTTTTTTTTTTCTGTGTTAAGAAAGTCATGATTCCAGGCTAAGGCTGAAGCCCTAATCGCAATCGAAGTGGGAGAGGCTCTTGTGCAAGCAGCACAGTGAGATATTTTGTTGTAAAAAAGAAATAGTTTAAGGTATGTGAAGTATCAATAAATATTAACAGTAAAATTCAGTGGTTTATTTTTGAATTTCTTATTAATATGTATAAAGCGGTCAAGAATAACTGTTTGAGTTGGCAATACAATTAAGAGCATTTTTTTATTCGCCTATTTGCAACACTGCAACCGGATATGTGTTTTTATTGGTTTATTTGACATAACCTGAACAGCGACTTGTTTGCAGGTTATGTGAATAGAAACTTTTAATTTGAATTTGAGTGTCAAATGACGCTTGCAAAGTGAAGGTCGTCAGTGTGTCAAGCTGTCAACAACCGGAAGTTATGCCTGGGGTCCGTTCAGAAACTGTATCGTGAGAGCACTTTGGGCGTTTAAAATGAAAAGCAGAATGCACAAAATCAATTACATGAGAGAGAAAGAATATTAGCAGAGCGCGTTCTTTTTAGTCGGAGCGTTATTCCTGAATGGGCCCCAGTTGTGTAAAATTCAGCAGTACCAATTCAAACCGTGATTCTTGACCACTTTGTAGTATGTAGTCAAATAAATTTGTTCAAACTTCGATGAGTTCATAGTGGATTTTACTCATTGACAGTTTAAGTAACGAATTAAGTATGTGACTATGTGTTTTGTTGGTAAGTAAATTAAGTTAAAAAAACAAAGTCGATCTAATTTCAGTTGTTTTGTTTACTAAAAGAAAAAACAAGAAAATACAAACAAGAGATCACTAACCAGAGTTTAAAAAAGCAGAAAACTAACATCGATTGCGCAACAATTATTGCAATACCTCCCGAACATTTAAATTTATAATTAGACTAGGCTACGAATTTTGAATCAGATTGGCAACACTAACTGTTGACAGATTAATTTGATTTTGAATTGCCAAAGTGACGTTTCAAAATGTTTAATTAAACGCCGGGGGCGAACACTTTGAACATTTGCTACGGTTGTCACTCGTCACTAAAACTGCTTCGCTTCCTTTAAATTAAAGCTGCATTCGATTCACCGGTTTGGATCGATCTAAATCGATTCAAAAACAATTTATGCGTTCGATTCGTGCAAAATTCACCGTAAGCGAAACATAACGAAACTGATCCAGATCACTTCTAAGTGATCTATTGGTAAAAACGAATTGATTTCGGCTGCGAATCGAATGCAGCTTAAGACGACTGAACATGAGAATCCTATGAACGTCAAAGTATTTACATAACCTCTAATCTACATGGCCAGTCCATTGGCGGGGTGCACAACCGTATAAAAAAAATCCCGCCTACTTTAATTATAAATTTAAATGATCGCGTGGTACGTGGTACCTAACTAATAACGAGTTAAAACAAAAGCAAATCGACTGAAACCTTTGGATTTTCGTAACGTTATCAAAGAAGAAAAAATCTCTCACGTTATTGTTTTCGTTTTTAAAAAATACAAAACGATTCATTCTTCACTTGCTCGGAAAGAAACAAAAACAAAAGGTGATCGATCGAATCGAATTTGCGGCACTTCATTCATACCGATTAGGAAAAAAAATTAACGTTTGTTTTCTTTAGGAAAAACAAGAAAGAAAGAAACAAAAGGTAATCGATTGTGTAACAAGCTAACGAAAATTGATCGTCTTTTTCGCTCCTCCGTCAAGAGCGACAAAAAAATTAACGACAAGAGACGATCGATTGTGTAATTTAAGTAAAAAAAAAAATACGTAAAGGAATTTTTCAACTTTTACGTCAATGGAAAGACAGTGACAACCGAACTCTTTTGTCCGCAACTGTACGTATTTAATAAATGTGATTAGTACCAGAGGTGTACACCGTAATCGTAAAAAACTCAAACCCTTTAAAAGCCGAAATTTTTCTCTAACCTTAATCGTAACCCAAACCGAAATTAACGTATCGGAAGTAACCCTAATCGAAAACGAAACCTTTATTAATTTTTAGGTTAATTTCGAGATACTATCCTGTGATGTGTATTGTGTATTAAGAAATTTTAGTTGAGACGGTTAGGTTAGGATTCGTAAACTTTGAAAAACTAAAATGGGAAGAACAAGAAGCAACAAAGTCCATCAATATTTTACTTATGACAAAGAAACGAAAAAATCATGTTGCCAACCTATGCAAGTTGCAATTAACGCACAGAACACAACATAATTTAATAAATTACCAAATTGTAACCAGGTTGGTAGTGGTTGCTAAATATTGCGTTCAGTAAATAACAGATTCCATTTAAGAAACGCAATATTTAGCTACCACAACTAACCCTGGTTACAATTTGGTAATTGCGGTACACGCCCTAAAACCGAAACCTTAACCCTAACCTTTTATGACGTGCGTGTACATCCCTGATTAGTACATATATACGAACGATATATTGATAGTTAACGTGCGCCTATGACATGTCGTGACCATATTTTATTTATTTATTTAGTTACCACTTTGGACAAGAAACTACTGTCAGCGTGACTCCATCCTATTCATTCTTAACTCGTTGATTTTCTTCTAATTTTACTTTTAATTTCGAATTTCATTCAATTATAGCAATTTTTCTTTACTTTGGTTATTTTCTCGACTGATTTTAAGATTTTTTATATAAATTCTTCAATCTTCAAGTTTACGCTGATCTGATCCTGGACTGAAGCGATTTTGACGCTTACTTTGGCGCTGGCATGGCGGCGACATCTATAATGAAGCAGTCAAAATAGATTCTCACCTGTGCGCGCTAAAGTATTGCAGGTTACAGGTGCAACAATGAACCGAAACGAATATTATCGAGCCGACCTTTTAATTCGGTGCGTAAAAATGCCACCTCACCCACCTGACACCTGACCAGTGCGCGATAGAGATAACGACGTAAGGAATCGGCTCGCGGACGAGAGGAATTCGTCCTTCGCCTGCCTTCTCAGTTTCGCATCGGCAGGACATGATAATTAATTACACGCGAGCGTGCGGCTAATCGGCGTAACGATTAACGATGCGTTGTTTGTTTTAATCGGCGAGTGCGGAGCAAGAAAGAAAAGAGATGAGCGCGAACGACACCGAAGCGAAAAGTGAGGTTGGAAAGGGGGACACGGTGGCCCCCGTCCTGCAACCGCCGCCAAATAAAGCCTGGGTTAAGTTCGAGGATGACGCCGCCAAGTCCGCGAAGGACACCGAACCGGCCATCATCAACACCGAAAGTATCCAAGTGAACTTGGAGCGGAGCATCAGTTCGCTGAACGAGAACAGCGCGCCGGTGCTCGACCCGAAACCCTTGAGGAACGTCGAGTTGCCTGTGACCGCAGCACCGGTTGAGCCAATCAGGCAAGGCTTTTGTAAGTTGGAAGGTAGGAAAGTAGGCCATGAGTTAATTCGGTGAATGTTTCAGCGAATGGTGATATTATTGTTACCCTATTGCCCGTCAACACTCGTTTTCCGTGGATAACCCCCGCTCAATTCCGTCCAGAATTAGTACCTGAGGAACTCATGGCTCAAGGACTAACGGTAATGTACGGTGGCGCTCACCTAAAACCTAAAACGAAACTCCCTATGATCATTTAAAATGATGCTATCTATACTTTTGGAATTTGACAGTAATATTAATCAATTAATCAAAATTACTAAAGAAAACGAGAGTTGGTCTTTAGCGATTTCCTTTTTTTTTTTTTTGTTACCAGAAACTTTTTTATTTGCAAGCAGCGCCACCTCTGAATCCGATTGGCATGATTCTGATTTTGATTGGGCCTTCGAGATTTCTCATTATTTTCGGTGAGAAAGTATTCTTCATTTCTCAAAAAAACAAAAGCGAAAGTAAAAACTGAAAGCTTTTTTTATTGCAAGCGGCGCCATCTCTCAAGCCCAACGACAATCACTTTGGTTTTTCCATGGCCAGCTACATTAACATTCACTGACGTGTATGTATGGGCCGTTTCAATTCGACTTTTAAAGATTTTGACGGTACTCCACTCAGCGCCTCTTGTGAGTTTTTAAGTAATTGCAGTTGTCATTAAGTTACTGTCAGTAGTTTTGTAGTATCTTTAATAGGGAGCGCTGTGGGGAGTACTCCACGGCATGTTTTCTCGAACCGAATTTTAGGCGAATTGAAACGGCCATACATACACGTCAGTGAATGTTAATGGAGCTGGCCATGGTTTTTCATGTGACTTCGTCTTTCGAGATTTCTCCGTCCTTCCTCAAAGACCCGAAAATGAAAACTTTTTATTCACAAGCAGCGCCATCTGTAGATTCTAAACGACGATTGCTTTATTTAAATACGTATTCCTAACTTTGAACCTTCGTCTTTCGAGATTTTTCAAAAACAGTGCTTTCGGTAACAGAAATTCTTTGCTTTCGCAAAAAACGAAAATGAAAACTGAAAGCGTTTTTTATTTGCAAATAGCGCCATCTGTGAATCCTGTCGACAGTCACTTTCTATTAATAATCCTAATTTTGAGCCTGGAGTCTTCGAGTTTCCCAAAAACAGTATTTTTGACCAAAAAAAATTCCTGTTTTCCTCGAAAACATGAGAGCGAAAATCGAAAGCTTTTTTGTTTGCAAACAGCGCCATCTCTGAACTCTATCGGCGATCACTGGATAAATATTCAAAAATAGTATTATCGGTGAAAGAATCCTTCTTCAAAAATACGAAAGCATAAACTGAAAACTTTTTATTCTCAGACAGTGCCACCTTTGAACCCCATCGACGTTCATTTTGGATAAAACTTTCTAATCTTCGCGATTTCTCAAAAACACTATTTTCGGCGAAACAGTTCCCTTCTTTCCTCAAAAATGCAAAAATAAAAAAAAATTCTATTTGCAAATAGCGCCATCTATTGGCGATCGCTTTGGATAATATTCAAAATTTTGAATCTTTCCAGTTTTCTAAAAAAACAATATTTTCGATTGGAAACTTCTTAAGAAACACGAAAGTGTAGACTGAAAACTTTTGTAATCTTAAGCAGCGCCATCTCTGAACCCTGATGACGATCACTTTGGAGAAATTGCCTTTCGAGTTTTCTCAAAAACAGTATTTCCAGCAAAAAAATTCCTTCCCCCCCCCTCAAGAGAAAAACAATAATGAAAACTTAAAACTTCTTTATCCGCAAGCAGCGCCATCTGTGGACCCTATCGATGATCACCTTGTATAATGTTCCTAATTTTGAACTTTCTTCGTTTTTCGAATTTTCTCAAAAGCAGAATTTTCGGCAAAAGAAATGCCTTCTGCTTTCTCAAAAACACGAGAATGACAAGACAACGGAAAGTTTTTTCATTTGCAAACAGCGCCATCTCTGGAGCCTACAGACAAACACTTTTGATAAATATTTAAAATTCTGAATCTTTCGAGTTTTCTCAAAAACGGTATTTTCAGCAAAAAATCCTTCCTTTCCCAAAAAACAAAAATGAAAACTGATAACTTCTTTAACCGCAATTAGCGCCACCTGTGGACCCTATCGACGATCACTTTGTATAATATTCCTTTCGTTTTTCGAATTTTCTCAAAAGCAGTATTTTTTTTTTCAAAAATGGCTTCCGTTCTCAAAAACACGAAAATGACAACTGAAAGTTTTTTTTTTATTTGCAAACAGCGCCATCTCTGAACCCTACCGACAATCACTTTGTGCAATATTCCCAATTATGAACCTTTACCTCTCGAACTTTCTCGAACGCAATGTTTTTCCTACAGGAAAGGAAAACGCTTTTCCTTTCTCCCGAAAACGCCATCTCTTGTCAATGTTCTTTACCATTTTGATAAAACTGTTATTTCTTGGAAACTCTTCTTCGTGAATGTACGACAAAAGCGATGCTTGTGAGTGTTATCACAAACCTCCAAACCTTTTGGAGACATTAGACGTTAGATTTAAGTATAAGTTGTTAATAAAGGAACACACCGAAGCTCTTCTCGAGTGGCGCCATCTATTGACCGAAAAGCGCGATTTGCCGGACGAATTTTCGAAAAAAGTAAGGCAAGACGCGTATTCAATTTTGTTCGAGTGGCGCCCCGTCTGCTGATAGGAAAGCGCAATTTACACGGCGAATTTAATAAACGAACGAACCTTTTTCAAGTGGCGCCATCTATTGACCGGAAAGCGTAATTTTCTCGACGATCTTTCGAAAAAAGTAAGGCAAGACCTACGAGTAAAGAATAAACAGGAGGGAGTCATACTAACAGTTTTAATAACGGAACACACCGAAGCTCTTCTCAAGTGGCGCCAACTATTGACCGAGAAGCGCGATTTGCCGGACGAATTTTCGAAAAAAGTAAAGCAAGACGCGTAGATATTCAATTTTGTTCGAGTGGCGCCCCGTCTGCTGACAGGAAAGCGCAATTTACACGGCGAATCTAATAAACGAATGAAACTTTTTCAAGTGGCGCCATCTATTGACCGGAAAGCGTAATTTTCTCGACGATCTTTCGAAAAAAGTAAGGCAAGACCTACGAGTAAAGAATAAACAGGAGGGAGTCATACTAACAGTTCTTAAACGGTTGCAAGCTGTGACGTTCATAAACTTTTGGTTACGCTATCTATGCTCCGAAAGCATAAGTTACTCAGCACCTTTTGTTTTTTTTTAGCTGGCAACGAGTTTCTAATTGCGGATTCGCCATTGCATAAACAAAAGACGTTTGAATTCCAATCCAAGTTCGGCTTTCTCTCTTCATAAAAAAAACAGAAAGCACAGGAGATTTAATTAGAACTCACTTGTACGTTTAGGGAAGCGGCACAAATACACAAACGCTAAAACAGTAATTGCTTTAGTTACAATTGCACAAAATGATTACGTTGTCACGAACAGGTTAATCATATGCGATAGAAGATCGCCGGAAACTACGTCTAAAGCGACTCAAGAATGTACAACTTATTAATTTACTTAACTCGATAGTTCAGATCTGATCCGCCTTAGTCCTGCTACGATAATTTACATAAAATAATTAAAGGCGCAAGATCTATCGAAAATTCGCTCTTTAAAAACGCAGCGCCACGAAGCAGTTGATAAGAGAGATGCCGAATAAACTCACTTCATGAGGAAATTCATAAAGAACACTATGTCTGAAGTGACTAAAGAATCTTGTACCTGAGTGTATAACTTATTCATTTACTTAACTCGATACGTCAGATGTGATCCCACTTATTGTCTACTAGGACAATTTACATAAAATAATTAAAGGCGCAAGATCTGTCGAAAATTCGCTCTTTAATAACGCAGCGTCACGAAGTAGTTTATAAGAGAGAAGCTGAATAAACTCACTTCATGGAGAACACTATGTTAAAAGTGACTGAAGAATGTTGTACCTGAGTGTACAACTTATTTATTTACTTAACCCGATACTTCAGATCTGATCCGCCTTACTTCTACTAGGACAATTTACATAAAATAATTAAAGGCGCAAGATCTATCGAAAATTCGCTCTTTGACAACGCAGCGTCACGAAGCAGTTAATAAGAGAGAAGCTGAATAAACTCACTTCATGGAAAACACTGTTAAAAGTGACTGATGAATGTTTTACCTGAGTATACAACTTATTCATTTACTTTACTCGATACTTCAGATGTGATCCGTCTTAGTCCTACTACGACAGTTTACATAAAACAATTAAAGGCACAAGATCTGTCGAAAATTCGCTCTTTAACAACGCCGAATCACTAAATTAGCAACGCTGTATTCAATTTAATCAATTTATTTAATAACAATACAAAAATAATTTAAATGGACTCCTTAATACCTAGAGAGTTTTGATTATAATAACACGTGACGTGTCTGTCAAACTAAGTAGTTGTGTTGGCGTTTGACATTTGACGTTTATGGCCAAAGATGTTTAACTCAAAATCGCCAGTCACACGTGACAAGTGACGTACGCAACGCCCACGTCTCTCTCTCTATTACAATAAGCACCTCAAAATTGCCAAGTCGATATCATTTTAGCTGAGCACCATTGTACCACCATATACATTGAATTAATTACGTCGACGTTCGTGGCTCTTAGCGCCAAAGAAAAGAAAGCAATTAGGAATGCCATCCTCGTTTTCTCACGCAATTTTAACATAATTAATTCTATTAGTAACGTGATTTTTTTTTTAATTTAACAAAGTACTTCATTGTCTTTTTGAACTGATTTCATGCGGCATTGTTTGAACGTGTAATCTAAAGCACGGTTTACTTAGACCTGTTTGTTTGTAGGTATAGGTGGGTAAGTGCCGCGATAAAAAAAAATGTTTTCCTCGTCACGACAAGTACTAATTAAGCGATCGTTTCACTTACAATTAGAATTCCCCGAGGAATTCGTAACGAGCGTTTCGACACCTAATGTCCATTTGCATTCATGTCGCAGATGAAATGCGGTTGTCGACTTCCATTTCTATTGCTTTTCGCTTATGGTTTACGAAACGCGTCGCCAAATTGCGATGGTAATGGAAACATGGGACAAGGTCAAAGTAGAAACCTCGCAGTTAACACAATCAAATGTGATTAGCGATTGTGTTCAACACGGCTAGTTCAAACATGACTTACTCGTTCTTTCTTTTTTTTTTTAGCTCACGGTTGAAGAATACGTGCAAGCGTTAGAGCTACTAACAAACGACGTCCGCTTCACAATGTACAATGTCTGTTACAAAAGAATCCTGGTGGTTTGGATAACCATAGCCTTCTGCCTTCTGTTCGGCCTCCTCTTTTCGGGACTGACGGGCCTGTTGCTTTTCGCAATCGGCATGATCTGGTTGGTCATAAACGCGGCCGTCATTTTCCTGTCCATGTGGATCAAGTTCAAGGTCTATCGCAACCTAGAACGATGCCTGGCGCACGTCAACAAGCAACTCCTAAGGCACAAGATCGTGGTCGCCCTAGACGACAGGGGAAAGATTTCGTGCCACAAGGTCACGCTCTGCTTTCTATACCTAGACCCGGGGCCCTGTATTGCCCACCTCCAAGGCAGCGTTGAGCAACAGGAAAGGGAGGCGAACGGTTGGGAACAGCGCATGGACATTTCGGCGAACGACATCGTCATCCAAGGCAGTCGAACCACCAGATTGTCCAGGAAACAGGTGAGCCGATTCTAGGCCACCCCGTACTTCTACTAACACTTACCTTTGGAGTGGCTAGCGATTCTTAGTTCCGTAGTTTTGCAAGCTGCATGTGATTTTCGCCCCGAGTTAATAACCTGCCATTAACGTGTTTCTCTTTGCTTTTATGTTGGGCGCCAAGTTCGGAACACGTCGCGCTCTATTTAACACCCTGTGACGGCGTTAGAAGCTAACGCGAGTTAGTATTCGTGTTTCTATCTTCCCTTTGACGTTTTTGTTTTCTCTTTTTTCAATTAACGTTCAATTTTACGTCGGGCGCCAAGTCCGGAACACGTCGCACTCTATTTAACACCCCGTGACGGCGTTAGAATCTAACGCGAGTTAGTTTTCGTGTTTCTACCTTCCCTTTGATGTTTTTGTTTTCTCTTTTTTCAATTAACATTCAATTTTACGTCGGGCGCCAAGTTCAGAACACGTCGCGCTCTATTTAACACCCTGCGACGGCGTTGGAACCTAACGCGAGTTAGTATTCGTGTTTCTAACTTCCCTTTGACGTTTTTGTTTTCTCTTTTTTAAATTAACATTCAATTTTACGTCGGGCGCCAAACTCCCGAAAAACACCAAGTGTTAGGTTAGGAGTTTCTCTTGCATACCAAATGACTATACGAGATTAATTCGAACTTCTTCAGCCTATAATTAAATAAAAATAGTTTTATTTTCCACCATTTCACCAGCCACTTCAAAGGTAACTTGCGCACTCGTCACAGTTCACCACCACCACCACGCACCAACCACACGCTATACAGTGTGTTCGCCTAAGTGCAACCTGTTGAATCTAGGGTCGCGGAGAGCAAGTTTTCACTCGCTACCTGCAAAGATGGGGCAAAGATTTCCTGCGCAGGCGCTTAGACTGGACGCTAGACGAAGCGGTGGGCAATCCGTCGAACCCCCGACACATCTCCTCGGCGCTCTGCCCCTGCCAGTACATTGAGGAGCTCTTGCTCAACAAAGTACCTCGGACGGACATACGAGACTGCTGCCCACTCTGGTCCCGGTTTCTGGCCAGGAGGGGAATCGACTAAAGTAACTTGCCAACTCCTTTTTTTCTTCTTCTCTAACATACAGCTTTTGCATGCTTTTAAAATAAGGTCCTCCACTAAACACCATCTCATCATCAACGTTTTGAACTGCCGATCGTAATCGTTACTTTAAACGCTCGCTACCTATCCGAAGATTGCAAACTAAGATCGGCCCCAATGTCCGGCTAGACTTAGTGGAACGGGTCGAGGTCGTACGTAACCCCGAAGTAAAGGGACAGAAATTAAAAATAAATAATAGAGTCTCCAGTTGTCTTTATTTGTGCAAAATTTTAATTTTGTAACCACGTTAACTCAACGCAGATTTAATTAAATGAGGTTGAGCAATAGTGTACCACGAAGTACGGATCCGTTTTTCGTTCACGAAAAAAATAAATAAATGACAAATCTAAGTTAAACTAACTCCGCGGCGTCAACATTGCTTGATTTCATTAAAAATAATGTAAAAGATTCCGACCTTTAGTCTTTTAACATGCGCGCGCATCAGCCGTACTAAAGACGTGCGAGTATCGAACATCCGGGGGGTGTCAACCCGCGTTCCGGCGACGAGGTTAGTTCGGATGATCGTAGGTGAACCGCAGCGAAGCTACCACGGCCCAAAGATAAACCCCCAAATAAAACTCCGCTGAAAGCCTAGATAACTGCGCACAACATTCGCTCGTATAAATAATTTATTTGTTGGGGTCAGGCTTCGAAAAGCATAGAAAACTGCTTGCGATACCGCGTAGGGGCGTCTTTCAGATCGCGGGAGAAATCTATCCGTTCAGCTTTCTTACAAACGACATCATTTGCTACAAGCCAAAAAATGGCTACAAGCCAAAAAATAAAAAAAATGAAACGCTCTGCACTCTAGCGTGGTTACGAGAGTCCCGATCGATGGGACTTGACTGAGACTGCGCGCGCAACGAGAAACTTAGATAAATCATATGAAATTAAATTAAATTGGCGTTATAACGGACACTGACGAGATGGCGTCGAGTGGAAGCTCCTTAGCACTTGGAGCTAATAAAGGGAAAGGTGCACGCTTCAGTTTAACTTAAATGTATTCTCTGTGCCGGGTGGGGACGTGCCTAAATAATTTCGAGTTTTTTTTTTTACAGGAGAGAGCGACATTATTATATTTAAGATACGCCGCGCGCTGGGGCAAAGAACGGGTCAGGGGTTACCTGGCCAGTCCACCGGCGAAGGGGGGCCGTCACTGCGCGTCGCTGACGTGCCCCTGCCAGTACATAGAAGACCATCTTCAGTGCAAACCGGCAGGCAAGTTAACGCTAGGCACTTTCTGTAGTATACCAGATCAAACACCTCATCGAACTTGTACAGTGCAGTAGAAATAACTTAGTTTAATTAACACGTAAAAAAAAGAGGAAGACTTGTATGTGTGTGTATCACGAATTCAAAAACTCTCAAGTTTGGATTTGGAAGTAAACTTGCAACGCCAACTTCAAACGTGGGAGTTTTTCCGTGGCGTGATACTTGGGTCAGCAATAACGTGCCTTGGGGGCCTTTTCGAGCTACTTACTACGCACTATTGTGCTCACTTTATTGTCGATAATGGTAGTTACTAATATTTCTTCTTAAATGCACCAATTACCTACAAAAAGAAAATAATCAAAATGACAGAGACGTGGACAGCTCTGTTGTGATTTGCGCGCGCGCACACACATCTCGAATAATTCGTGGATTTTTATCGTTCTGTTTTATTTACTTACTAATCAAAGCCATGTTTTATAATGTTGTTGTTGTTGGGTATTTAACGCGAGCGATTGATAGTGTTGGTGGCGATTGAAAGAGTGACTCACGTCATTTATCGTTGACATAGAAGGCAACGCGCGCCGTTTCGTTTCTCTTAGGTTTAAGAAATATGACTGAGAAATTGAGAAAATTCTGTAAGTAATGTGTTTGAATTTACTGCTGCACTAAATCACATTGATTTAATACGTCGCAGAAGGCTGCAAGATTATGGGAGGGCAAACTAAGACCGTCCCAGATGCCCGGCTAACTCGATGGGACGGGCGTGGTCGTACGTAACACGTAAAGTAAATGGGCAGTAAATTAAAAATAAAATAAATCAAAGTCACCAGTCAGCCTTTATTAGTGCAACGGTTATGCATGCAACAAAACTGAAACACCGTAGGACTAAATTAAATGAACGATAAACATAAACAACGTAGAACGTTAATAATGTTAGAACACGAAGCACGGATCCGCTTTTCGTTCGCAAAAATTTAAAAAAAAAGCAAATGAGCATAATTTTTGATTATGTATTTAAAACAGAAAGTAATTATTTTTTTTAATATCATCTGTTTATCGTTTGTCCTGCGTAGAATCAGAAAATATCATTTTCCAATTTTCCCCACCCCCAAGTGTTTCCACAACGCCACTTTTTCGTTCATAAAAAAAATGTCAAGCAAGTTTTTGGCACTAGAAATAAGTTGGCACCTTTTTTTTTTTTGGTGGTCAATGTAATTACAAGTTTTTTGCGTTCGTTGTGTAAATACAATCAAAGATACTGAGTGTCCCACAAAGGAACGACACGTCTCATGTTTTTAGTTGACATTTGACGCGTTGAGGTTAAGGCGAGATTTAAAAGAAAAAGAAACTGCCATTTATGTGACACCGAAGCTCTTAAATTGGAAGTGTCCAAATTTCAAAACTGCTATTAAATCAAGTGATTAATTTGGAACCCCCTTTTTACTTGTACATGTTAAAAATATATCGTGTTTATTACACGAAGTGGTCAAGAATCACTGTTTGGGTTGGCAGTGTTGAATTTTATTTTTGAATGGTACAACTGAGGCGCTTTCGTTTCTGACGGATCACAGGAACATAACGCGTTTGGATCGGCGAATCGTGTTCTTCTGTGAAAATGATTCGTCCCCTCCGTTAATAGTTTAGGATCACGATTCGATTTTCGATGTTTTGCCTGTTCGGATCAGGATTAGAGGGAAATCTAACCTCAAATATCACTTCGTTTTGTCAGTTTACGAAGGAACGTTCCGAACACGTTTCAAAGGTGCATTCGACATCACGCTCGGGGTCTTCCTTTGTCTCACTCTTACATACACTGAAGCTCATTCGCTCTCCCTCACACTTCTGCTCAGAGCGTGCCCCGAGCGTAATGTCGAACGCACCCCAAAGAAGTGTTCTTTTTGTAAACAGTGTTGCCAATCCACTGTAAGCCGATTACCCTTTTTAAAATAAAAAAAAAAACCGCTCTTACCCACATCTGCCCACCACATTTAGTAATGAAATTGAAATGAATGAATGAAATGGTACAAAATTTATTTTAATTAAATAACTAATATTACTGGACTTATCTTACACACACGGACGTTACACGACAGATTTTTCAGGTTAAAATCATCTATCAGCGTTTTCGATTCACCTGCACCGGTTGCTCTCAGTGTGTTTGCATCTTTTTTTAACTTCATGCAATAACATGAGATGAAGATAGTCTTGAGTGCGCACTAGCGCGATCAATCGAAATCGCTATGTATGTGTTGGTACTGTGGGCGGCAATCGGCAACAGTGCTGCCAACCGACCGAGCGAAGCATTTCGGAAGATAGTTGTGAAAAATTCCGATAGATGTCTCTGAATTTCGGTAGAGCTAATTTAAATCACTTGATTAAAATCACTGATTGTATTCAGGCGATTTTTATTTTTGAAAATCATTAAAAATAAAATTAAAAAAATCCTCACGAAATAAACAAAACTGGGTCCAAATTTTTAAAATTAAGACATTTGACAGTTAAGGCCCGCACAGAACATACGCGCATTAGACGCGAAGGAAGCTTCTCGACGACAAATAGAAGGTGATCCAACGCCAAGTAGGTATGCATTTATGCAATATGCATAGAATAAACGCTCGCTTGACGCGCGGCAGACGCGGAAAAGTTGCAACAGTTTCTACTTTTACGTCGGTGACGCGCTGGAGGACTTCGTTCGCGTCTAATGCGCGTATGTTCTGTGCGGGCCTTTATTGTGCAATTTTTGACGCTAAATAAAACAAAAGGTGATCGAGAAATAAAGAAAATTTATAAAATTAAAAAATTCTAAAATTAAGATTTGACATTTGCGCAATTTTTGACATAAAATAAAACAAAAGACGATCGAGAAATAAAGAAAATCCATAAAATGATTATAAAATTTAAAAAAATTAAAATAAAAAAATCTCATTAAATAAAATTACAAAAAAATAAAAATTAAAAAATTCTCATTAAATAAACAATACTTTCTACTTTCTATAAAATTACAAAAAATTATAAACGTTGCAAAAAATTATAAAAATTAATTTTTTTTTATTAAATAAACAAAACTTTCTAAAATGAAGATTTGACATTTGTGCAATTTTTGACGTAAAATAAAACAAAAGACGATCGACAAATTTATAAAATTAAAGAGATCTCGTTGAATAAAATTAGAAAGAAATTGCAAAAATAAAAAAAACTCGTTAAATAAAATTACAAAAAATTATAAAAATTAAAAAATTCTCATTAAATCAACAAAACTTTCTAAAATTAAGATTTGACATTTGTGCATTTTTTTACAAAAAATAAAACAAAAGACGATCGACAAATTTATAAAATTAAAAAGATCTCATTGAATAAAATTAGAAAAAAATTACAAAAATAAAAAAACTCGTTAAATAAAATTACAAAAAATTATAAAAATTAAAAAATTCTCATTAAATAAACAATACTTTCTACTTTCTATAAAATTACAAAAAATTATAAACGTTGCAAAAATTATAAAAATTAATTTTTTTTATTAAATAAACAAAACTTTCTAAAATGAAGATTTGACATTTGCGCAATTTTTGACATAAAATAAAACAAAAGACGATCGAGAAATAAAGAAAATTCATAAAATGATTATAAAATTTAAATAAAAAAATCTCATTAAATAAAATTACAAAAAAAAAAAAAATTAAAAAATTCTCATTAAATAAACAATACTTTCTACTTTCTATAAAATTACAAAAAATTATAAAAGTTGCAAAAAATTATAAAAAATAATTTTTTTTTATTAAATAAACAAAACTTTCTAAAATTAAGATTTGACACTTGTGCAATTTTTGACGTAAAATAAAACAAAAGACGATCGACAAATTTATCAAATTAAAAAGAGCTCATTGAATAAAATTAGAAAAAAAAAATACAAAAATAAAAAAACTCATTAAATAAAATTACAAAAAATTATAAAAATTAAAAAATTCTCATTAAATCAACAAAACTTGCTAAAATTAAGATTTGACATTGTGCAATTTTTGACGTAAAATAAAACAAAAGACGATCGACAAATTTATAAAATTAAAAAGATCTCGTTGAATAAAATTAGAAAAAAATAAAAAAATAAAAAAACTCGTTAAATAAAATTACAAAAAATTATAAAAATTAAAAAATTCTCATTAAATCAACAAAACTTGCTAAAATTAAGATTTGACATTTGTGCAATTTTTGACGTAAAATAAAACAAAAGACGATCGACAAATTTATAAAAAATTTAAAAAAGTTAATATAAAAATCTCATTGAATAAAATTACATTCTCTAAAATTAAGATTTGACAATTGTGCATTTTTTTATGAAAAACAAAACTAGAGACGATCGAGAAATAAAGAAAATTTATAAAATTACGAAAAATAACGAAAATTAAAAAAATTGTTATTAAATAAATCAAATTTTCTAAAATTAAGATTTGACATTTGTGCAATTTTTGACCTAAAATAAAACAAAAGACGATCTAGAAATAAAAAAAAATTGATAAAATTACAAAAAAATAAAAATTCAAAATCGGTAGAGTTGGCAGCACTGATCGACAATGTGGATTTGTCTGTTAGTTAGTTACTTTAGTTTTTGTTGGCTTCCGGCTTCAGTGATTTCTTTGTTGCCAATAGTAAAGCTGAAACATCACTAACAAGTCGTCAATCAAAAATTTAAAAATTAATCTTTTTTTTCTTCCTTGAAAATACCCATTTTTATCCACGTATTATTTTTACCCGCAAGGTTGCTTACATTACCCGTAATTCGGGTAATTGCCCGCACATTGGCAACCCTGTTTGCAAACGGATCATGATTCTCAGATCGTATCAGGATCAATGGCTGCGTTCCGCCAAAGATAGCGTTTATATTTCGCTATTGCTATGTAGCAGAGCGCTAATTTATAGCGTATTAGGTAATTGAGAACTGGCTGAACGGGTTCTTCGTTGTGCTCCGTTTCTTTCACATGTCCAAATTTTCAGATAAACAGTAGCCTGTGTTATTTGTCCTAAGATTCTAATTTGTACAGTTTATTCTCAATTAGTTCCGACTTTATAATTGAACTAATGAAGAATTAAAATTATTGTCGCTTTTAACCTGTACAAATTAGAGCCCTAATACAAATAACTAACCGTGTTAGATTTGTTAATAGAAAAACTTAATTCAATACTTACTGCAGCAGTATCAACTGGCAATCATATGCTCAGACATAACCTAAAACAACAACGCTACAGCTAGCGCTAGCGACGTAGCTTTTTTAAAAAGCGATTTAAAACATGGCGGCCGCTAGGTTTATCGCTTTCCCTTAGCAGAAATTTAGCTTCAGCTTGAACACATATATGACGTCACGCTACGTGGCGCACACGAAGCGCTACGTAGCTTTCTGCCAGGCTGAACGCAGGCAATAATTCAGAAACGAAAGCGCCTCTGGAGTAACTTCAGGTTGTTGACGGCTTGAGACTGACAGCCGTCATTTGACATTTCGAATTCAAATTATGGACGTTTTCGAACATTCGGTCCGAGTAGAAATGTGAGAGAGAACATTTAGAGACTTAGTGCACGTAAGAGTGAGAAAAATAGCGCTCCGATCGAATTAACAAAATCGCTTTATATCGCTAATTTTTATTCACATAACCTCAATCTTGTCGCTGTACAGAATACGTCAAATAAACCAACAAAACATATAACCCGGTTGCAGTGTTGCAAATAGCCGAATAGAAAAATGCTCTTAATTGAATTGCCAACTCAAACAGTTATTCTTTATCGCTTTGTACAATATAACCAGAAAGTTTTATGGTCAAATTGGCTGTAGAAAACAAAAGAATGTGTCTGTGTGATAGATAAAGTCGTCATTCATTTTGACAGTTGTCAAAGTGAATTATTGTTATTTGCCCATTCGAAAATAGGATTCTATCACTTACTTTAGTAAAAAAAGGACAACTTTGACAACTGTTAAACTAATTACAGTGATCCGTATTCACATCCTATAAAGAATTTAATTATGTACGTGTTTATTTCCCATGCCAACGCTCGTCCGTCCTTCTCTTACACGTTAAATTGACATAAAGCTACATCGTTTCTTGCTTATTTTAATTAATCGCGATTTTAGTTAAACACGACTTTAATCATAAGATGAGAAGACGGGCCAGTGTATGATTAATTCCCTTTGCATTTTTTATCACTACAGAGTCGCCTTGTGATCTATACACTTGACGATCTATAAAGAGTTTCATCGTCTCCTGCAATAGTTTAAAAAAAAACCGATAGCAAAGAAATGCGTGAGTCACTCTCTTACATTGTACATGCATCAGTCATTATCAGACTTCGGACATTTCGGAACGTTGCCACGGCTACGTTCTCATTGGTACTGCGTAACCATAGCAACGCTCCGAAATGTCTGAAATATGGTCGTTATCTACCTACTATACATAGTTATAACCACTGTGAGGTGTTACTTTCGAATGTACTTAATTTTTACTCTTTGTACTTATGACTTTCGTCGATATAGTAATTGTTGATCGTTGAATTAAATAATTAAAGGCTAGTTATATACTATTCCGTCCATATTACGCCGAGTTATATTTTTTATAGAAATAAAAACAATTTAAGGTTCGTGTCTTTTCATTTCGTCATTTCACCCCCCGCCCACCTCGACTCCCTCGCTTACGGTCATCCTTTCTGTCCGCCTTGGTGGTGGTGGTGGTAACGTTTTGTGTTGTAGTAACGACGTTTCTCATCTTGCATTTTGTTGTAGGCTATCCGTGCATGTTTTTTGTAAATATGTCCGATCAAAACGATCGTCGAGACGTTGTAGATCGTCATGTAATCGGAGTGTGAAAACGGCACACTTGTAAAAATGCAGTATTTTTACGCTGATATTATTTTACACCACAGTATACATACATACTTATATATTTTTTTTGTTGTTGTTGAATGTCTTGGGTTAGGCTAACGTAGCAATTTACAATATACATATAGATAGTGTAGATTATGGTAATTTAATAAATGTTACGCAATTAACTCTTATTATTTAATTAGTCCTAATCGTCCTGTTTTGTTTAAATTTAAATATTATCGTTTTATCAGTATGATAAATGATATATTGAAATACCGATATCGTAGGGGAGGAAAAACGGGCGCCAAAAATAAAAGTAAGCGAGACCGTAGAAGAGAAACGGGCGCCAAACATAAAAGTAAGGTTATGTTTGGAAACCGTCGTCAATCTCCTTCTTGACAGAAGCTTCACAGCACTCCAGACGTGAAATTTTAAAAAAAAATCGCTCGTTTGTTAGTGACTGACGCAAGAAGGATTTTCAGGAAAATTTAAAATGAAAGGATCCACTCGGGTAGAAAAGAATTTATAAAAAAACCAAAGACTACTACGACAAAAGGTAAATGCATCCACTACAACTTCTTTGTTTAGCACAAACACGTGTCATTGATGACTCACTCTAATGAGGGGGGGGCACTTAGAATTCGACTGCGTCAATTTTATTTATTTGTCAGAACTGCAGAATTTTCTTCTTTGTGATTACCACCGGCACTTAAGTTAGTTTAATTAAGTCTGTTCCATCAGCTCGTGAGCCTGTTCCTTAATCAGCTCGCCCTGTCTGGCCAATTCCTTGCGCAGGTCCTGCAACTTCCCCGAGAGCTGTTCCAGCGCGAGGACCGACTTTTCCAGGTCGTCCGAGCCCTTGAGGAACTGCTGCACCTGGAGGAATTTCTTCTCGGGCATCGGCATCTTCTCGTCCAGGCAGGTGTACAGGAGGCGCTGCTGCGCCGTGTCGTGTCTGACGTTCTCTATGTCTTCCCGGATTTGATCCGCGGTGAAGCTGAGGTCCTTCCTCTGCACGGTTTTTTTGAACATGTTCACGAAGTGAACTGATACTTAGTTCAAAAATAGTTTCGTTGTGCGTGACAGCGCACGCCAACGAACGTCAACTTTCAATGCAGACGGCAGTGTTGCCAACTCATCTGACTGACTCTACAAACTGAAGTTCTACTTGAAAGTCACTAGATGTCACCGAGTTAGGTTAATTTTAAGTAAGTTGTTTCATTTTTGAGGATAAACTTTAAGTAATATTGTTAGTAATTATTTATTATTATTTAATAAAGCATGCAGACATCATTTGCCGTGTTTGGAAGAGTAATACTTTACGCCCTGGAAAGTCGAGACCCTCGCGTACTTGGCCAGTAAAGCGTTCACGTCTATTTTGTCGTTTGCCAGTCTCCTGCAACAAAACGCGAATAATCACTCACAATTTTCAAACATAAGCAAAAAAAAAGAAATGCCCGGCAATGGGCAGATTCAGCAGAACATATCAGTAACAGTTCCCGCTCCAACAGTTGAGACTGAGCACTCATTTCTGCTGAATGAAGTTCACTCATCATAACATGTTCCAGTCAGGTAGCGGAGAAGTTACGCTACAAAAAATGGCGACCGCTCCAACTCGTCAACTTGTGAGAACTCGTATTCAGCAGAAATTTGGTCAACAGTTGCACAACTTTCGGGTCTGCTGAATGCGCCCAATGTCATTCAAAAATTTGACAGAATCCTATTCCTAAGTTGGCAACACTGACTGTCGTCAAGAGTGGCCAAACTAACAAAATAAAATTTCGAGTGCTTTCTTTAATGGATCCAATTTTACAATCGACTGGAAAACTGTCGATCGCCTGACGAGGCTAATGAAAAAATAAATGAGTGGAAACCGACTGATCAACTTGTAAAGGAAAACAAGTGACAATCGACTGATGATAAAAAGACTGTCAATCGCCTAACGAGAATAATGAAAAAAAAATGAAAACAATTAAACGAAATAATGACGACCAATAAAAAAATCGGCCACAGAAAAAATAAATGACAATCGATTAATGAAAAAATAAATGACAATCGATTAATAAAAAATGGCAACCGTTTGATGAAAAAAATGACAACTAACCAAAAGAATTAATCGACCGATGATGAAAAATAAATGACAGTCAACTTTTAAAGGAAAACAAATGACAATCACAAACTAGACAAATGAAGAAAAATAACAAACGAAAAAAAAAAAGAAAAAAAGACAACCAATAAAACATTGATTATTAATGAAAATATAAATGACAATCGCTTAATGAAAAAATAAAATAACAAAATGCGTCAACAAAAAAAAAACAAAAAACATTCGTCTAATAGAGAAAAATAAACAATAATGGACGAATAAAGAAAAAATAATAATCGAAAAATAAAAAAATAATAAAATTAAATCCAATTGAAATCCAAAAAAAAAACAATCAACAAAAAAAAGTCAATCCACCAAAACAAAACAAAAGACAATCGACAAAAAAAACTAAAGACAATCAACAAAAAAGAAAACAAAAGACAATCAACAAAAAACAAAACAAAAGACAATCAACAAAAAAAACAAGACAATTAACAAAAGACAATCAACAAAAAAAACAAGATAATCAACAAAAAATATAAAAGACAATCGACAAAAAAAAACAAAAGAGAAAAAAAAAACAAAAGACAATCAACAAAAAAACAAAAAACAATCAACCAAAAGAACAAAAGACAATCAACCAAAACAAAAGACAATCAACAAAAAAAAACAAAAGACAATCGACAACAAAAAAACAAAAGACAATCAACAACAAAAAACAGAAGACAATCAACCAAAAAATAAAAATAAAAGACAATCAACAAAAACAAAAGACAATCAACAAAAAAAACAAGACAATCAACAAAAAAAACAAAACCAACAAAAAAAACAAAAGACAATCAACCAAAAAAAAAACAAAAAACAAAAAAAGACAACCAATAAAAAAAAGTCAATCGACCAAAAAAACAAAAGACAATCAACAAGAAAAAACAAAAGACAATCAACAAAAAAACAAAAGACAGTCAACAAAAAAACAAGACAATCAACAAAAAAACAAAAGACAATCAACAAAAAAACAAAAGACAATCAACAAAAAAAACAAAAGACAATCAACAAAAAAAAACAAAAGACAATAAAAAAACGAAAGACAATCAACAAAAACAAAACAAAAGACAATCAATAAAAACAAAACAAAAAACAACAAAAAAAACAAAAGACAATCAACAAAAACAAAACAAGACACAATCAACAAAAAACAAAAGACAATCAACAAAAAAAAACAAAAGACAATCAACCAAAGAAAAAAAAACAAAAGACAATCGACCAATGAAGAAACATAAACTTCAATCACTTGATCGAAGAAACAGGACAATCGTCTAATATAGAAAACAAAAACGAGTAGAAATATGTACATAAAATAACATAAAAATAAATAAATGGCAACCGACCGTTGAAAAACAAATGGCAACTAACCAAAAAGAAAAAGAAAAAAACAAAAAAGCGACCGATTAATGAAGAACAATTAAAGAAAATCAACTTGTAAAAAAAAACAAATGACAAGCGACTAATAAAACAACACATATGATAACAGAATAATACAAAAAATGGCAACCAAGCAAAAACAAACAAAAAGCGATCGTTTAATGAAGCAAAAATAAATGAAAATCAACTTATAAAGAAAAACAAATGACAATAGACCAAACATCGATCGCCTAAGGAAACCAACGAGAAAGTAAACAATATGGCGGCTGGCTAATGAAGAAAAATAAATGACAATCAACTATTAAAGAAAAAAAAATGACTAAAATAAGATAAGCGTCAATCGTCTAACGATAGGCTAATAAAAAAGAAAACATTTAATAAACAGGTAAACGTCAATCGGCACATGAAGAAATAAATATATGGTAACATACTGATGAAAAAAAAAATGATAAAGAAAAAGGACAAGAATCAATCAACCAATGACAATATTAGTAACTTTTTATAAAGAGAAATAAATGACAATCGACTAATAAAAAAAAAAACAATTGTCTAACGAGACTAATGAGAGGAAAAAAAAAACAAATGGCAACTGACTAATGAAAAAAATATAAATGACAATTGTGATTTATAACGAGAGGGGGGCAGTTTGAATTTACCGCCGTATTAAATCGTTATTACGTTGACAACACTCGGTTCTGTCACTCTTTTTTTTTCTGATACTCGCAACTTAATAATTGTCAACGCGAGAGGTCGCTGCTAATTGCAACATGGCCGATAAAAGAGTGAACAACATCGCATAACCTCTATGTTACATGTATTCATGTTTTAACGCGAGAGGTCGCTGCTAATTGCAACATGGCCGATAAAAGGGCGAACAACATCGCATAACCTCTATGTTACATGTATTCATGTTTTGTCTGTGTCCATTGAATCTACATTGAATTACAGTTGTTTCTTTTCATTTTCTTTTTAAAGTGTGCGAGACTCGTGCCCAGTGTTGCCAATTCGTGGGAATTTTTTGCCTCAAAATTGCAAAAGGGGAAATCTGCGATTCGTGAAATGTTGTTCATCCTTTTCATGGTATCAATATTGGCCACCAGAGGTCGCCCATTTTGTTTAGTTTCGCGAATAAGATTAGCAATGTGTAGTAAAATAAAAGGAAATAAAACATGAAAAATGTGAAAACCGAACACACACGTCGACTCTGAAGTGTAAACACTGAATAATCAATATTTGCAGCCACATTTAAAACGTGAAATACACCAGAACCTATGGCGCCAAATTCAAAGCATCCTTCGTCATTATAAATCGCACTGTACATAATAAAATACCTACTGAATATAGGGTGCGATTTCGGGAACAGTCCATTTCTCCTTGGCCTCGAAAAGCACCTTGAACCGATCCACGATATTTTCCGGCAAGTCCTCCTCGGGAAAAGCCCAGATCACCTTCGGCGTCGACTTCCTGTCGACGATCGCAATTCCGTTCAGCATTTCCTCGCACACCCCCATACCCTCGGGCACGGACTCCTTCCAGGCTTGCAGGAACTCGCCGAGATTAAACTTCCCCGCGCTGTGCAACAAGACTTGCGCGAAGAACTTACAAACCGCGTCCTCCCTGTAGCGGTACAGTTGAAGGCCGTCGATCACCTTCGACTCTTCCGCGTACAAATCGAAGACGGCATTCAAAACCGGGGCGGGCACCAAGTCACCGAGCGACTCGATCGTCTGTTCGTAGTCGATTTCGTCTAGGCCCCAGGAGTTTTCGTCGATCAACTTGAGCATGTAAGACAAAACTCGAAAGTGATATTCGAAATCGAGCAGGCGAATTTTGCCTTCGATTTTCGCGATCGGCAGCGAGCTCAATGCACTTCTCAGTTCCTCACTCGAAGATTGCACGCTATTTTCTAGGTCTTCATCGGAGAGCAGGTCTTCTTTTTTTATTAAGTATTCCTGCTCGGGGCCTTTGTAGACGGCTTTTTCGAGTAGGCGATTCAACTTAGCCAAGTGGGGCTTGGCGGGCGTCACCTCCAAGTAGTCATAAAATATACTCGACACAGTAACCTTGGAAACACTCGGATTCTCACCGTTGATTAAACTGTTCTTAAATTGCAAATCTTTAACTAGTAATAAACTGTTCGACGTCTGCGTGAGCGACACGTCGTATGTGTGGGTGTGCGTGCAGAGGACGGCGTTCTCTTCGTCGTCGCCCTTTATACACAGGCGTTGTCCTGCCTTCAGGTCTTGCAGTAGCTGTTTGTTTAGTTCCAGGAATTTCAGGTTTTGATCGTGCAGATTCTCGGACGTGAAGAATATGGCTTGGCTCGTCGGCAATAGATCGGATTCTTGCAGCTTGGCTGCGCCTAAAAGCTCTCTGACGTTTTCTAAAGAGCGGTCCGTTCTGGAAATGTGCGAGTAAAAAGGAAGGAGCTGTTTAAAACAAGTGTCAAGCGTAAATGAGAGGAATTAATAAGTTCGGATTTTGAATTAAATTTGGGAATCGTGTTTTTAATACTAACCCTGAAATTTGAGGAACATTATCCTCCATGATTAGAGGTTATAAACAACAAAGCAAGATTCGTTCGCGCCTTTTATTTGGAGCCAGGCTTGCCAACTTAATTTGAGTTCAGTGTGTCACTCTGGCTGAGTTCGTTTATTCGTTACTATACGGGGAAAACGCGCGCTAGAAAATCAACAATTGAGAAAATCACGGAGTGGTTGGCACCTAGTGGAAGTTTTGCGAAGGGCCCTATAATAAAGAAATCATTGGAATGACATTTGGTTAATCTATGAAAAACATTCAATTGAATTGTAATTTGTGGATGAGACTTCCACACGAATAAATATTCTTAACATACGTATTGTGTGACTAGCATGCTTATGTCTATGCAAAGACTTCATCCAACATAATAATAATGATGAACGGGAGCAAGAGCAAGCCTTAATGACAGCGCTTTGTTTTCCTTATTAAAAGCGCCATCTGTTGGTTGCTGATTTTCGCGAATCGACACAAACTACAGAAATAATACCAACACAAAGTTTCACAACAATAAGAAACTAAAAACTTAAGCTGCTTGGCTTCAGTGTCAGCATTTTGAACAACGTTTTCGAAAAATTGACTTCTACAATAAATCACAAGATTTCACGGTTTTATTTTTAGAAATCACCAAGAAAGCACTAAACACTAAATTAAGAAAAAATCACAAACTTAAATTAAAAACCACTAAGTTGGCAACACTGCTACTTTATTTATTCGCGCATGCCACACGTAGACGTAGGGTGTGTTCACCTACATCAGATACATGCACGTTCAGAATAGATACAACAGTTTCATGCGTCGGGTTGATTGAGGCTCGTTCACAACTAACAATTCACGGCCAACCACGAGGAAAAATGTTAAAAAGCATGTTATAAACATTAAAATTAAAATAAAAAAATTAAGCAATTTTTTTAATTAAAATAAAAAAAATTAAGCACTTTTTTAATTAAAATAAAAAAAAATTAAGCAATTTTTTAAATTTTAATTTAATTGTTTATAACATGCCTTTTAAAAATTTCAATCAAGTGACTGTTTGCCTCTTTAAAGGTGGGTACAGGATGGACGCACTCTAAACAGCCTAAATGCTCCGCAGACGCTGTCAGCTGTCAAACGAATAACATGTCTACTGTGCGCAATCTGACCGTTACTGACCGTGAGCGTTTTCGACTTTGATTATATAGACTACGTGGATAGCGCGTTGGCTCCGTACACGTTCCAAAAAATAGGCAGACATAGAAGTATTTTTGAGCGTTATGCGCACGCGCGAAATTGACGCCGGATTAGTTTTATGTACTTCTAATACTGTCTCACTCTCACACATTCCACACTTCTATCGCTTCTATCATTGTCTAACTGGAACATCAGAACACAAAGAATGCGCTATCCACGTTAGTCTATATAATCAAAGGTTTTCGACTAACCGCTCCAAGGCACTCTGACAATATTTCCATCCCTTGTTACTACATGAGGTTAAAAGAACATGGGGGTAGTGCTCTAAGGTACATATTACAATATTATTTAAGTAATAACTACGACTCACTAATGGCCGTTTGCACCAACTACTTAAGCTGAGCTTAAATTTAACTGATACTTATAACGTGATATTTCAGGTTACACAATATTTACCAAGTCACATTCTAAGTGACGCTTAAATTTAAACTGAGGTTAAGTGGTTGGTGTAAACCAGGGTAATCTGATAGATTGAGGAAGAGATAAAAATTAAGCGTTGCAATTATTTTTATAACAAAAACATTAACTCTGCGTCTCCCCCCCCCCTAAAAAATAGCTTCAAAAAATGTTCCAGAGGGAACAACCACCTCATAAAAATTTGCCTCTATATTTAAAGGAAAAATTTCTAGGTTGGCACCACTGTTCATCAGCTGCTCACGCTACCAACATCAAGATAATGAAATTCCTACTAACTAAATAGGCTTCGCTTAAACAGAGGGTGAGTTCGCGTTGACGCTCGCCAAGCGATCTGATCAAAAGTGTGAGGGAGAGCGACTGCGTTTCACTGCATTTAAGAGTGAGAAAAAGAAACACTCCGATCGATCTGAGCGTAAACGCGAACTCACCCAGAATTACATCTAAAAAAAAGATTCCAATACGACTGAAGAATCCAGTTTTCGGAAAATATAAATAAAAAAGTGAAAGTTTTAGGATTTTTGATACACGTAAATGGCATAATAGCGTAATCGCAAATTAAAGAGCGTTTTTTTAAACATCGCGTCGAAGTTGGGCGTGAAAATTTAATTGTGAACCATCATCAAAGTGACAAGTCTTAATTTAACATTTGAACTTACCACTACGCTATATCTAACCTTACTTTCGAGTTCGACAACACGAGGTTATGATCTATCGTAACAAACGAAAGAAGACGATAAGTAAATAACAGTTACAAACACCAATTTTAATTTCAATTGACAGATAGATGTTTCAAAAATTGTGGTGCGCTCACAATAAACTCGTTGTCACCGCCAACTTCGACGCTAAATTGAAAAGAAAACGCACATTATAAAAACTAATTACAATTGCAATAGGGGTGGCAACTTTGCTTGCTATCAATTGCTTTTATAACTGTCATTTCAATAATCAATATCTCCATCAACAGGGCTGCGTTCACAATCATTGCTCCGAGAGCGTCTCCGGCGTGTAATCGCATCTTTCTCACTCATGATTTGTAACATATTGTGCAACTCCCTCATCCGTTTCAAAACGACTTGTGTTTACGTTATTGCCATGACAACGGACGCATTTTTCACATCCACTTTCAAGCAGGATGCTTAGAGTGCACCTGTTGTCATGGAAACAACGTAAACACAAGTCGTTTTGAAATGGACGAGTGACACGCAAAATATGTTAAAAATCGTGAGCGAGAAAGACACGAAAACATGCCCAAGACGCTCTCGGAGCCATAATTGTGAACGCAGCCCAGAGTTGATGTTCTCGAAAAGCACAATTCAAAGAAGCACTACGAAATACGCTAGGCACAAAAGGCACTAGATCTGGCGCCAAAAGCACTAAATTGGCAACCCTGCGCTGCACCGAGTGAAAAAGCGAACTCGGCCAGTTTTTTAGATATTATTCCTGATAATTCAAATTTGGCGCTCAAGTAACTGTAGTTGATTTATTTTTTCATAGATGGCGCCCTTTTTATTGATGTTAATTAAAATTTAATATTGTAAAGACAAACTCAGTCTTTTTTAAATAAATGAATATTAAAAAAAGAATATTACACGCAGCGATGTCATTAGATATTATATTCATTTTCCATAGATGGCGCCATCAGAAATCTTAGTGTACTTTTCACAATGGAAACTATTTTTGAAAATAAATTAAAACAAAAAAAAATTGATCGCTGGCAGCTTACTTTCATAATAACATAAATAATAATGTCAATAACAAAACGTGACATTTTTGTATAATTCGAATTTGCCGCTCAAATAACTGCTTTTCGATTTTTTCTCCCATAGATGGCGCCATCAGAAATCTTACTTTTTATTTAGTGCTTTCGAAATTTGTTTAAAGTATAGGCAAGAGCCGTCAGTTCATTAATGTTTTTCCTTTGGAAACTATGTATATTTTTAAAAATAAATAAATATTAAGGGAAAAAAATGTTTCATCCTGGATTGCACCAAACTCAGTTTAAATTTGAGCGGCACTTAGAATGTGACTCACTCCATGTCACATTATAAACATCAGTTAAATTTAAGCTCGGCTTAACTGTTTGGCCATCAGTGGAATAAACACAGCGCCATCTTTTCATCACAGGCGGACGCTTTCGTTCTTAATATTAGTAACAAAATAATAAATGTGAAATTTGTGTATAATTTAAATTTGACGCTCGAGTGACTGCAGTTTATACTTCATTTTCCATAGATGGCGCAAATTGCGAAACGTAATTAACTTAAACAACGACAAAAATCGTCGGTTCATTCGTTTCTTGTGTTGGAGAAAAATAAATTCATATTAAATAAAAAAAATACGCAGCGCGTACATCATTCGATCGCCGGCAAGAGCTTTCTTTCATAACATAAACGGAAACAATAGGTTTGTTCCGGCAGCATTTTCTGAGTACTTCGGAACCGTTAAAAACAGTTGCCCACCGAAGTAGTGAGCGATTTTAACGGCGCCGTCAAATGTTGAATTTTGATGGCTACACGCTTTTGACGGCTTCGAACTAGTTACGAACTGTTGCTCGAACAAACCTATTGTGAAATATTTAAGATAATTCAAATTTGGCGCTCAGGAAAAGAAGGAATTTCACAGATGGCACCACCAGATCATTAGCGACATTATTACCATTACCACAACATTACTTTAGACCACGGTGATATGAGTTGCGATTGTGAGCTGGCTAAATTTTATCCTCATTCTAAAAGAATTCAATAGGTGGCTACGTGTAGCGTAGGTATTTGTAAACAAATACATAAATTACCTTAGAAGTGTTATGGCGTTTACGGAACGTTGATCGGGGGCACATCGGGGTAGATAAACTGTAACTAACGTTTACGAAAAACTGATCAGAGCGGATAAATAGCGATCGGAAACATGAGCGGAGTACAACTGTCAACTGATCACCAACTGGATCGGTAATTTAACAACCGATATTTTCCTGGTTTGACACGTCGGCACGCAACACTGATACACCATGTTGTGTATAGCAGACGCTTCGACCGTGGCTTCGAGTCAATACACACACTTAATCCGCCCAACCAACACCAAAGTTCTTTCGTATACTAAATGAAGCTCAAGTTTTATTTTCGTTTACCTACGCAGCACGTTCTCCATCTGGCGGATTTGTTATAGAACTAGGACAAAAATTAGCCACCAAAATCTTCGGAACGCATAGGAAGTTATATGTATCACCTTATATCTTACACCGTGCTTTAGACGGTGAGGGAAGAGTGAGTGAGACGTGAACCTTAATGCACCTAGACCCCTCAGAACTGTTTTTTTTACGTGAAGGGAAAACGACCTTGTGGGAAATTAGGTCTGTTCGTTTTGACTGCACTTTTTGCACCAACCGCTCCTGAGAGACAGCGATGTATATAATATAACATAAGTAGGAGTGAGAAAAATAGAATAAAGGTGTTAAAAGTGTAGAAAGTGCAGTCAAAACGAACAAACCTCTTGTCTTGTGTATCGAAAAGACACCTCCACAAAGTGATTTGGCAACACTGAGTTTGACAGTTCCGTTTTGACAACGAAGGTGTAACAACGTGACCAAACGAAGATAACTTGTCGAAAGCATGTAAAATATCACCACTGCGCACTACCAAAATACCCGGTATTCACCAACGATTTCTCATCAGCCTTCGGTAATTAACTTATCGAAATTCTTTTCAGAATTCAGAAAATGTCGACTTGAGGTTCCATCCGAAAAAGTGTGGTTATGTACCGGAGTTTATTTTTCGTTTACTGAGGAGCCGCACTACGCCCCCTTTTTTCGGCGATGGCAACTACCGTCGTGAGGAGAATTTGCACGGGAAGCACGGCGAGTCTTCGTTCGCTGTACAGTTTGAGCTACACAGTGCGGTCGAGAACGTTTCATAAAATCAGTGCGGGATGTCTCGGGAGGCCCCCCGTGTACCCTCGGTTATTTCAGAGGAATGTCATTGTTCCCTACGGATGTGTGTATAATATTAGCAATAGTTATTCGCAGGGGCCTGGCAAGGCGCCTGAAATTAACGAGGACGACTCGAAAAAGAAGCTGTCCCTGTTCAAGCGGTTCAAGCAGATGTACAGGGATTATTGGTACGTGTTGGTACCGGTGCATGTCATTACGTCGGCCGGTTGGTTTGGGACGTTCTACTACATGGCTAAGAGGTAAGGTGAATATTGTCGGCCGGCTATTTTTAATCCACTTTGGCAGAGGTTCTTATTTGTTTGTTTATAATCGCCGTGAGCGATTTTATTTATGAGTTCAATGCCAAGAAGATATGTGCTGCACGTAAATAAAACAAACTTTTTTTAACCCTCTTGATTTATACTTGTATTGTATGTATTTTTATTATTGGCTTCCATCTTGTTCTTATAAGAAAAGCATAAATAATTTTATCTTGTTAAATGGCAATCAGTGATAGGTCATAAAAAATAAAACTGCTTGCTCATGTTTACAGTTACACAATATTGCAGCATTCTTTATTAGATTATACAGCGTGATCTATGACGTCGGGGAAAAACTTCACCGGTTGATTCCCATGACTAATTCAAACAAAAAACTTCTAATGAACATGTGTCCGATAATACTTTTTAGCGGAAGTGTAACCCTTCAAAGTTTATAACATTATAACGTCAATCAATCAAAGCAATAGCAGTAGGCTTATTTCGTATTTCATTTGTTACCTATGAAAACAAAAATTAGTCAACGTATAATAAACTTTGAAGGGATACACTTCCGTTAAAAAGCATTATCAGACACACGTTTAGTTAGTTTTTTGTTTGAATTACTCATACTCATAGGAATCAACCGGTGAAGTTTTTCCCCGACGTCATAGATCACCCAGTATATAATGTCTTCATTTAATCTTGCATCCCACGTGATCTATGACGTACGTAACCAACTACCTGACGGTTGACTAAAGTGACAGTACAAAATGGCGTACATAGTTATTTTTTTTGTTTTGGAATTACCACAGTCCACAGTCTAAGTAATTACCCAGTAGCGACTCTCAAAAAAAAGACACCATACTGTTTGATACTCTTATGCAAATGTAATGTAATTTGCAAATCAGTAGGTATCAAACAAAATGGCAAATAATGTGACAGTTATACGCGAGTGACGCTACTGTGTAGATTCTTATACTGTAGTAAAACCACATAAAATAGTGTAATTGCGTACTTTTCACTTAAGCTAAGACCATATCTCACGGCAAGAGTTGATGAAACATTTAAAAAATCTCATTTACCTCGAATAATTAACAAAGCAATTGTCTTCGTTTTAGTGGAATCGACATCGTTGCTTTGATGGAAAGCTGGCACGTCAGCGACATAATAATAAACCCCCTGCGAGACTCGAGCATGGGCTACGTAGCGGTGGCGTACGCCCTCTACAAAATAGCCACGCCCGTTCGCTACATGGTCACCTTGGGCGGCACCACGATCTCGATTAAGTACCTAAAAGAGTGGGGATACATCAAACCTGCGCCCTCCCCCCAGCAACTCAAGCACATGTACCTGGAACAGAAGGAGAACATCATGGAGAAGGTGCGGGGTCGCAGGGCGAACCTGAGATGGCGCGCCAATCAGGTGAAGAAGAAACAGAACAAGCTGATAGGCGGCCTGGAGAAGAGCCTCAAGTCGAAAATAGCCGACACGAAGCAGCAGCTGAAGGGGAAGAAGGAAGACGTGCTGGGGGAACTGAGGAAGCCTTTGAAAATCGAGAAACGAAAAGACCAGTGATATTCAAGTAACTGTATGTTAAATAATTGTATAGGTTTTTATACGTGCACGGTATTAAGAAGACAGTGCGTTTATTAATTTTACGATTTTATTTATACATAATGTGTATGAAAGTACATTGTGTGTACACATTTATTTAGGTAGCCAATAAAATGAGCTTGTATCGTGGTCGTATTACTTTTTCGTTTTTCCTTAGGTTAGGCTAAAAAGACAGTCGAGGTACCACACAATATTCTGCATATATTACGCAATATTGTCCATATATTACGCAATATTGTCCATGTATCACGCAATGTTGTCCACGTATCACGCAATATTATGCAACTAAACTTGAGTAATTTCACAGGTTTCTTTCTCAATTATTTAGAAATTGGCGATTGTTTCCACAATGTGTAAATCGCAATGAGTGAATTATAACTTAACGCGTGCGCAAAGTATGCCGGTATTTAACTTTTTTTTTTTTTAATTCCGGAATCTAGTAACAGATTTTAGGGAGTTTTTGGTTGGTAACTTTCGAGGGCTTTTTGCCGGTTAAATTATTAATCTAGTAAATTGTGACGTAAAACCGATTGTCTTTCGTTTTACATATTGTTACGATGTCATTATCTGAGAAAATAAGTAAAATTAAAATTGGTTTCGTAATTATTGCAATTGTGTGCATTTCAAAATTATGCAGGATCAGCACCCATTAATCAATTAGTAGGTCAGCCGCGTTACACACGCTCGCATTCCACTTACGTACAAATGCAAGCTCTGCGAAATGTAAGCGTGTATGTTTACATGTGTCAATTAAGATTGAGGCAATTAGCACGTTTGTAAGAAACAAATTTGGCAAGGGTTAATTGATGCTGACATCTTTAGAACTTTGTACCTTGGACCGAACCCCAGCCACCAGGACAAAAGAACCGATTGTGACGCGCAGATTTAGAAATGTATAAAAGTGTAGACCAACCAGCAGAGGTAGTAATTAAGTGGTAGTCAAGCGTAATCGTGTAGTAGTGAAAGAGTTAGTAAGTAAGAAGTACATAGTAGTTAATTAAGTGTCGGATAAGTGATAGTGAATTCAAAGTGCGCGAAGAAAAAAGCTAAGCGAGTGACTCTACGAGCCCAGGGCTGGCCTCGAGGGCTAGACCCTCCCCTAAGTTAAGTAATTAAAGTTAAGAGGACTTAGATTAATTAATAGTTTAATTAAAGTTAAAAGGACTAAGTTTAGATAGATTAAATAAAATTAAATTAAAGACATTCCCGTATTTTTTATCCGTAACTTAATTCGTAAAAATTTATTTTTATTTTTAACGAACATGGCGCCGTATTTTTTATTCGTAACATAATTCATAAAATTTAAATTTGAATTTTTTATTGTTTCGTTTTTATCATTCTTTTTAAATTGTTTTTTTTTTTTAAATTTATTTATCTATTAATCCAACTGAATTGTGCTCTGTAAAATCGACTGTTTTTTGTTTGTTTTCTTTAACTTTATGTAATTACGTATTTTTAAAAATTTATTCGTGAATCTAGTAAATTTTAGGGATTTTCTATATTTTGTTACCATTCTCTTGAAATTGTTTTTTTTTTTTTTTAATTACGTATTAGTCTGCCGATTTGCGTTGTAAAATCGACCGTCTTTTGTTTCTGTTTTCTCTAATGTATCCTTAATGATTCTTTCAAATGCACATATCCCCGAACTTAGTACCAAATTTTAGGGATTTCTTGATTGGTAACTTTTCAGGGATTTCTGCTTTTTACCGGATAAATTGTTAAATTGCTATTAACTTGTGTCGTAAAATCGATTGTCTTTTGTTTTATTTGTGTTTTTTAATTTTAATATTAATTTTTTGGATTTTTTATCAGTTTGTTTTCTTTGTCTTGTCATCATTGGGTAGAACAAACGAAAGAGTCGCCGCCCTGGTGGTCAATACATGAACTCTCGCGTGTGAGATGAACTGTCAGTGGAATATACAGGCTGTCTTACGAAAAACGCCCCAAGCCATAACTCCGTTATTTATGGACTTATCTTAACAAACAAAAAGGCAAATAAAATGAGACTAAAAATACTATAAAGTGAGTCCAGTTTCAATTTTTTTTAAAATTACCTTCAAGGTCAAACGACTGTCAACTGTTATTTTTCAAATGGCTCTGTATATTTTTTATTATTGTAACTGGTAGAGATTTTTTTTCTAAATCCAATAATGTGCAACACTTTGACATTTAAGAAATATTTTTCTTAAAAAAAGAAATGAACTAGTCTATTACGCAAAACGTGCTTTTCATAAAAATGTTAAAGTTTGTCGTGAAAACAATGTCACTGAGGTTATTTTTCACAGATGTTTTGAACTTTCAATTTCTTCTACTTGTACGACTTATTGTTTCCTAAAAAAAACCGATTATGGATAACAATCACCTGACTGACTTATTGCAAGTATATTTTGAATGCATAAAAACAGCAATCAAGCAGTACAGAAAACATTAATGAAATAATTAAAATTAAGTCTACAACTGTGTAAGTTGCTTTGGGAAAAAATCCCTGTCTATAGAGACGCACTGCTTGTGTTTTTATTGCATTCAAAATATGCTTGGAGTAAGTCAATCAACTGAGTATTATCCATAATCGGCTTTTTTCTAGGAAACAATAAATCATACAAAAAGAATAACTTGACAATTTGAAACAACTGTGAAAAATAACGCTCAGTGACATTGTTTTCACGACAAACTTTAATATTTTTATGAAAAGCACGTTTTGCGTAATAGACTAGTTCATTTTTTTTACAAAAAATATTTTTTAAATGTCAAAGTGTTGCACATTATTGGATTTAGAAAAAAAATCTCTACCAGATGTAGTAATAAAAAATATACAGAGCCATTTGAAAAATAAAAGTTGACAGTCGTTTGACCTTGAAGGTAATTTAAAAAAAAATTGAAACTGGACTCACCTTATAGTACTTTTAGTTTCATTTTATTTGCCTTTTTGTTTGTTAAAATTAATCTATAAATAACGGAGTTACGGCTTGGGGCGTTTTTCGTAAGACAGCCTGTATAATGAATAAAATAGTTAGATCAAATAAATGAAATATTACCGAAAATGTATCGTTCCGTACGTTTCCTAAGCATAAACTGTACCGTATTGAGGTTATGGTTATCTCACATATAACGTCCATTTGCAGCGCCACCTACATTCTATTGTTCTTTCCAATTCTTCTCAAATTGTTTTTTTTTGACATTTATTATTAATCCATCTGAATTGCGCTTTGTAAAGTCGATCGTCTTTTGTTTGTTTTTATAATGAATTTTTTACATTCTTTTTTTTAACCTACAAAGTGGTCAAGAATAACTGTTTGAGTTGGCAATAAAATTAAGAGCATTTTTCATTCGTCTATTTGTATCACTGCAATCGGATAGTCCTTTTGACGTAACCTGAACAGCGACTAGATTGTAGGTTATGCGAATAAAAATTAGCGTTTTAAGGCTCAAACAGAATGCAACGTCGTTAGGCGCCGTTATCTGTCAGATGAATAACTACAAATATTCAAATCTTCAAATGTCATTGCACAGAACGAACGACGTCAAGCGGCGTTGTACGCGAAAAGTTGGCCAACTTCCGACTTTAGCGGCACCAAACGTCATAATCCACAACTAAATATAACTCCCACCATGGCACTTTCATTCGGTAATTTCTTGTATGTAAATAATACAACATAACGCGTGATCGATATCTTTTCTAATCAAGTGACCTATGGAAAAAATTATGTATGTCTTTGTTTGGTTCATTATTTCAAATGCTACTTGAATTACTTTTATTGCATTCCTATCGTTTTGTATAGGAATGTAATATAAATATGTAATTCAAGTGGCATTTGAAATAATGAACTAATCAAAGACATACATGATTTTATTTTCATACTGTTATAATACATCAGGTGTAACATATACAATAATACAAATACTTGAAATTTATCTATTTGTGGCACAAATTATTTCTATTTTTCGGTTAGATTGACAACATTCCATTGCGCTTTATCTGTGCATGTCTTTTGAAATGACAGTTGGCGCCATTGCAGCTTGGATCACGTTCAGATGCATCCGGATACGCAAAATATTTATTGCGAATCGTTTCCTAATTGGTTCGTTATTAATAACCAACCAATCAGGAAAAGATCCGCAATAAATATTTTGCATATCCAGGTGCATCTGAACTATGCTTAATTCTCTGTTAACGGCGTTCCATTCTGCTTGACCTATTAATTAGAATTTGAAACGTCAAATGACTCTTGTGTAAAGTGACGTCTGTCGGTGTCAAGTCGTCAACAACCGGAAGTTGCTCCAGTTGTACCATTCAAAAATAAAATTCAGCAGCACTACCAACTATGTTGAAAAGGTTTTTTTTTTTTTGGTAACTTTTGAGTGACTTCTGCTTTTTGCGCGTTGGTAATATAGAACAATTGTTGTAACTGTCAAAATCGACAGGTCGAGGTAATTTTAGCCGATTAGGATCCGTTTATTTCGTACTGTCTTCTAAAGGTTATACAAAATATTTCAATATTTTAATTTCCATTACCAATAAGTTGCCAAATTCGACTGGCATAGATTTTTAGAACATAAAAAGTTAATCAGTAACAATTACAGAATTCTACTACACCGGCAATAACACTGCTCAATAATAATTCAACGGCTCGCATATTTGTATGTAAATTCCTATCGAAATCGTTATTCGTCGCGTCAAAATCAGCTCGCATAGATTTTATAAAAAGTTAATCAGTAACAATTACAGAATTCTATTACACCGGCAATTACACTCCTCAACGTGCCTCAACAGTAAATCCAACGACTCGCGTATTTGTGAGTAAATTCCTATCAAAAACGTTATTTTCAATTTGAATTTGAATTTTCATTGATAATCAATCAAATTTTATAATTACGGAGCGAAATCCGAAATTTTAGCAGAATATCGTCAAGTGTCCGGTTGGCAACACTGATTTTCTCCCGAGACGATTTAAAAATGGCGCCACACGGACACGGGCACAGTTGCGACGGCGATCATTCTCACGATGAGACCCCCGAAATGGGGCTCCAGTACAGCCTGTACACCAAAATCGACAGAGACAACCTCGAATGCCTGAACGAGGCGGTGGAAGGTTCCGGCAAGACGGTGTTTAAGCCCTGGGAAGAGAGGTTAAATTTTAATGTCGTGCGTATTGTTATTGTTGTTGTTGTATAAAAGTGCAACTCACCGCGTCTTATTGCAGAACGTGGAATCGGATGCGGACGAGGAGCTTCTATTTAACATACCGTTCACGGGCAACGTCAAGCTGAAAGGAATCATCGTTATCGGGGGCGACTCGGACTGTCACCCGTCGAAGATGAGATTGTAAGTACGAGTTCGTTTCAGCGGGAATAGTGGTCGCGTTCAGACGACCACAGCAGCCGAGTTGCTGACTCAGCAATCGTTTGTGATTGGCTATTATCTTAATGTGAGCCAATCACAAACGATTGCTGAGTTAGCAACTCAGCTGCTGTGGTTGTCTGAACGCGACCAGTGAGTCGACTTACTTAAGGAATTGCAGGTTTAAGAACAGGCCTCACATGAGCTTCGATGATGCCAGTTCGGAGCCCGATCAAGAATTTGAGCTTCACATCGATTCCTCTGGACAACTGGAGTATTCTACAAAGTACTGTTCACGTTTTCGGAGTAATTTTAATCTAAGTGATTAAATCGTTATCGTGTTCTTTTAGGGTTGTTCTGTTCAATACAGTGCATCACTTAACTATTCATTTCCCGAGCAATTTCGGAGGAGAGACGACGAGAATTTATTACATAGGATTGAGAGGAGAATTTTCCGAAGCCAGGCAGCACGGCGTGACCATCTGTGCTTACGAAACTCGTCCGAACATCGCGGATCATAAGAACGTTTTAGAAGACAGTGTTACGCACTTCATTCAGTGATTTATTGTGATAGGAATGACCTATAGTTTGTTTTTAAACTAGGAGGAGTAACAGTTGTCAGCCTGTTGTAGGTAGATTGACACTGTAATACTAAATCAGAAATTAATTTGACTCGCTTAGGAAGTTTACAAAGTCTTCAAATAACTAGTTTTAGCAACAGGTTTGCTTACAAGTATAAAATCGACTGAAATTGTCGCATGAATTATGAAACATATTAATTTTTAGGTTTAAATTGAAGGCTTGTGTAAAACTGGCCGTCAAACAGCCAATAACTTTACGAGTTTTTGGCGGGCAAAATTCAAGCTACTCCTCCTAGTTTAAAAACAAACTATAGGCGTAAGTTACGATTGTGTATACCCAGTTTTTTTTTTTTTTTAACTACTGTAGTAAAGTAATAAAACGCAAAAATAAACTACGCTTGAGAGAACAAAAAGTTTTGTTTATCAAAGTCTATACCTGGCCCAGTACACGTTTAAGTTGAGCGTCACATCACAAATAATAGAATCCGACAGATGACTCATCAAATGCTCTAAATTTGGCGCCCGAATTTGGAGACAAACTCGGTTTGGTTTGGTTACAATAGCAGAGTGGAAAACAGAAACCTGTAAATATAAGTAACATTTTAAACAGATTGTATATCCGAGAGGTGCGGTGCAAAGTTTAAAAGAGGGAATTAACAGCATATTATAACCGTACGTCACATTATCGTGTCCTGGCCCCACTTCAAACTTCGTTACTTAAGAGCGACATCTGGCGGTAAATGAGCCCATTCAGCTTCGAAATTGGCAAATGGTTTGTGACAAATATTCAGTTTCTTAAATTTGTGCATACAAGTGACATCTATTGAGTATTTAACAAAAAAAAAAGGAACGATAAATGAGTCTTCAAATTAAGTTTCTTTTTTAAAATTATATAATAAATAAAAACCACCACAAATCAATGTTTATTCTGAATACTTGCGTTTCCAATAAAAAAAAATTAACATCGACACAACGGCTTACATAAAACGTCGCAGATAAGGGGCGGGGGAGAGGAGAGGGGGTGTAGTAGCTTCATGGACTTGAGTTAGACTCTTTCGCATTTTGCAACGCCTGAGTGATATACAATTTGGCTAAAGACTGCGAGCAAAACTGAGCTATATGCTGACTGAACGTGTTGATCTGCCCGGCGATGAGCATGGGGTTCAACCTGGGCGGAACGGGGTGCGGCCTGAACAACTTGTTGATGTCCTCCTCCGGCAGGGCGGGCTCGTCCTTGGCAGCGCGAGCGGCGTTCTCCTGCGCTCTCTTCTGCAAATACCGATGCTTATCCTGCTGCTGTCGGCTCACCAACTGCTGATAACGATTGAACTTGATCGCCTCCTGGTTTAACTCGTCGACGCGATCCATCAGGCAACGCAACTGCCCCTCGAGCACGGACGCCGTGCCCAGATCCAGAAACTTCGAGCCCTCCTCTTCCGGCACCAGCTCCGCCAACTCGGACATCATAATATTCGTGAGGGCGGAATTCTTGATGACGATTGGCACCTCTGTGAACAGGTTCTCATAGCCGACCTTCAACTTCAACAACGCCTCCGGAGTAAATTCACCGTCCTTGTACATTTCAATGGCCTGGGGGGTCAAGCGATACGCCTTCAAGGTCAAGAAGCCTCTAGATGATTTCTGCGTATCGTAAATGACCACCACGGATTCTTCTATGGACGTCTGATAGTGGTATTGTGATTCGAGCAAAGGGGAACTCAGGAAGTTCCCCACGTCGGCGCTCTGGTACCAACCGACGTGGAAGTGATCGACGTTGACGCGCCTGAGACGCCTCATCATCGCGAGCTGGTACTCGTCCTCGTCCATGGATTCGTCGGGTTGCTTCGGGAAGGGAAAGCAGTTCGTTATCTCCAAGCGGTTGTCCACCACCAAACCCAGGAGGGCTCCTTGGGCGATGTCCATGTTGCTGGCCGCCTCCTCGTGGCAGTGTTTTACCATTTTCATGACCGCCTGGAAACGGTGTAGAATTGGAGACGTGGTCGTAGTGTTATGGAATTGGGGTTGCTTGCGTTATGTGAAGCAATAAATTGTGCACTTACCAAACCATCGGCTTGCACGTACGCAATTGTAGAACCATTTTCAAGAATTTTCCTGGAAGCATTGCTTCTGCCTGCCATATTGATAATTGGAATGACAGATAGTGGCAGTGTTGCCAACCGCTTAGAGTGAAATATCGCTACAGTCCAGTGTTGTTAAATTACCGTTAATTTATTATAATTTTCACTTCTGACGAAGCAGTCGAACGACTGCGAAACGTAAAGTGTATAGTTGCGCGCTTAGAAGATTTTGTGATACAAATTTCATCGGACAAGAACCAACTGTAAATATTATATTACCGGTAACGGGCGCGTTCAGCCAGAACAGCGATGAGATAGCAATTGCTTTTAGCTTCGTTATAGCACCTGTGAGCGGGTGAACGTCTTAGTCTCTCTAATTGACAGTTTGACAGATGTAGCATCAGAAACGGCATCGTGTGCTAGCTGTGTTCACAAACAAAAGCGACAAAAGTGTGTTGTCTTTAACAATTTTTCTAACAAGTGGATGGATGGAACAAATTACTAAAGCCACAGCGCTATAAGTCAGCAAGGCGTTCAAAGCGATCGCTGTCTCAGCGCTATCCCGCCTGAACGTGCCCAACGTTACCAACTATACGTTTTTTAAATTTTATTGCAATGTTAGGTCAAAAAGCGATCGCAGGATGTCGCGATTAAAACTTTTCATTATATATTTTTTTAAATAAAAATCAGACATACCTAAAAAAATTGTTAATCTATTAAATTGTGCTGTAAAATCGATTGTCTTTTTTATTATTCTTATTTAATTCGATTATTTTTGAATTTTTATTTTGTTTTGTTTGTGTTGTCGCCGTTCTTTTCAAATTGTTTCGTTTCAAAATTTATTATGAATCTACGGAAGTGCTCAATTAGGTACTCTGTAAAATCGACCGTCTTTTGTTTCAGTCTTCTTTAACTTTATGTATTTTTAATGATTTTCTAAAATTGACTCCGGAATCTACAAAGTGGTCAAGAATCGCTGTTTGAGTTGGCAGTGCTGAATTTTTATATTTTTAATAATTGGTACAATGGGAGTAACTTCCGGTTGTTGACGGCTCGACACCGACACTGCCGTCCATTTACAAGCGTCATTTGACATTTTAAATCCAAATTAATTAAAACGCTAACTTTTGTTCACATAACCTACAACTTGTCGCTGTTCAGGTGACGTCAAATAAACCAACAAAACGTCAAAACATATATCCGATTGCAGTGTTGCAAAAAAGCTCTTAATTGTATTGCCAACTCAAACAGTTATTCTTGACCATTCTTTGTAACAAATTTTAGAAATACAATGAGAGCAACAATGATTGACACGTGTGAAGTTGCAGTTGTTCCAACCTTATATCGAAAATGTGTTCCACTTATCAATATTGTACCAATATTTACTTCCATGCATGTCAAACGCTGTCAAACGTAAGTGTCATTGACCTTTCAGTAGCGTACATACGTACATACAAGTTCTCCCTGGTTTTAGTTATTTTGTGTTTTCTTTTGTAATAACAAAGTCTTTCTTAAGGCTCTGTTTTAGTTGTCTAACAAATCTGGTACGTAAAACTGTTATAAACAAAGTAGAAAAAAATCTTATATGTGCTTTATTTTTAGTTTAAAATGTTTACTGAAGAACAGAAGTTTATCTTAGAAGCGTATTTTCGGTCTGGTGAAAGGGATCAGGATGGTAATTGGCAGTATTCATTCATGTTTTGCTTTCATCAGTTTCAAGAAGCTTATCATGATGAAGATATTACACAAGATACGTTCCGTCAACATGCTCACCGTATTGTAGATCGGTTCCGTGAGACAGGCAGTGTATGTAAAGGAAAATCCTCTGGTAGACCTAAAGTACTAACAGAAGAAGTTGTAGAAGACATCGGGCAAAGAATGTTAGTCAGTCCTAAAAAACCCATACGAAAACTGTCCCTTCAAACAGGTATTTCAAATTTTTGAGTTTTGTTGTCATGCATACTCTATGCATTATTTCAGGTGTATCTTATGGCTCTTGTCGCACTGCTTTGAAGAAAGACTTACATATGAAGCCATATAAAGTAAGCGTTGTACAAGAACTTTTGCCTCCAGATTTTCAGAAGAGAGTGAATTATTGCAACTGGTTCAACAGACATTTAAATGATGACAATATTCTTGATTTAACGTTCTTTAGTGACGAGGCATGGTTCCATTTGGATGGTTACATAAATTCTCAGAATTATCATGTATGGGCAACAGAAAATCCACATGAACTTCACGAAAGAGGCCTGCATCCTGTTAAAGTTGGTGTGTGGGTTGCAATGTCACGAAGAAGAATTATTGGTCCCATTTTCATTTTATTATGTTGTAATTCCTTAAACAGTGTGTTTAATACATAGTTTTTTTTGAGTGTATTATTTTAAGAAATAGAATTGAAAGCACGAAAGAAAGCATGTACAGAATATTTTACGAAATAAATTTGGAACTTTGATTTAATTTAAATGCAATAAGAAATCCATAGACATTTTCAATTAATAACAATATTAATTTTAATTTAATTCCACTTTATGCATTGAATTTGGTCGTTTTGACAAATCACAAGTTAAAAGATGACGTAAAAATTTTTAAGAACGCCACTGAATGTAGTTATGGTTAATGTAAATACATACTATGCGGCAAATACCCTATTGGTATGGAACGGCACACGTCAGCCATTTTTGCTCTCCCTGTATTTTATGTGGAAAAGTGACTTTTTGGTAAGTCTTAGGGATTTCTGCTTTTTACACGTTGGTAACACTGCTTCGAACATTCAATTTTCAGGAAAGTGATAGTAGGGAAGGCGGCTAATACCTAGCGTCGGTCCTGGTCATCATACTAAAAGGTATTATGTTAAATTCTTTCACGTTAAATATACCCAGTGATTTATTAAATTAGACGTCTAGTCGATTGTGTACAAGTGAATATTTTGAATTTGGCGCCTTGCTTTCAATTAGCTACCGTTGGGCCCAGTTTCATAAAACGTAATTAATGCCCGTGTGCACAGACAAATCTCAAGGTAGACTTAAGGAAAAATGATACTTAAAGCTAACTTTATGTCAAATTGTGCGTTGTATAGTTACATTGCTTAAAGTAAAGGTTTACTTTAGCTTAAGTCTACGATTTGTCTGTGCATACGGGCATCAGTGTTGCTAACTGTGGACCAACGAGTTAAGAATAACAGGAGAGAATCGTACTAACAGTAGCTTCTCGTCCAAACTGGTCACTAAATATGACCGCTGTATGTCATAGGCGCACGAAAGCGTTTCAATTTTAAGGGTTAGTTTATTAAAGATCCGTTCGTACAGTTTTTTGCACTAGTTTTTGACTAGTTTGAAACTGTAAAATATATTCGCCCATCGAATTAATCACCGCTTTCAAGGGCTACATTAAATCGGCGCAGAAGTCGCTGTACGAACAAAGCTTAAATTTACTGAATTTGTCGTAAAATCGATCGTCTCATGTTTTTTTAATTTTATTGTATCGTATTTCCTGTAAATTCTGTTGTTTCATTTTCTTTGTTTCCCCACCTAAATATGATGAAGTGCGATGATTGAACGCAGCCAACCATAGATGACTTATGCAGCCAACGCTTATGTCTGACAGAATCATGCCCGCATGCATAGACAAATCTCAAGGTAGACTTAAGGGAAAAGTGATACTTAAAGCTAACTTCATATCAAATTGTGCGTCGCATACTGATGGCCGTATGCACAGACAAATCTCAAGGTGGACTTGATACTTAAAGCTAACTTCATATCAAATTGTGCGCCGTATAGTTACATTGTTCAAAGTAAAGGTTTACTTTGGCTTAAGTCTAAAGATTTGTCTGTGCATACGGCCATTACATTGTTCAAAGTAAAGGTTTACTTTGGCTTAAGTCAAGAGTACGTATACACGTTAAACAACTACCGTAGTTATAAATACAGTAGTTACAACTACGATAGTAACCAACGCGTATACGCGTTTCAAACATAAATCTCTCCAACCGTAGTAATAACTACGGAGTGAAGATAGGAACTTAATTGTGCAACATTCCGTGTGAATTATAACATTCCCTAACTTGTCAACTGCGTAGAATGTTAGTGTACTTTTTCTTTCGTTTGTCGGTGACATTGAAAGTGACCCGTATACACGACAGAGCCGAAGTTATAACTTACTACGGCTGACTGAAGTGTAGTAGCGTAACTGCGGCGTTTTAATAACTACAGGAGCGTGTTCGAAAACTCAGAGCGTTACTCTTGGGCAATATTCTTTCTCTCTCATATAAAACATTTTGTATATTTTGCTTTTAACTTTGTTCACTCTGTTGGCATAACTCTTATACTTACTCCCTGTATTTTCGAACACGCCCCGGTAGTAGGGACCCGTATACACGCACTTAATCAGCCGTAGTTATAACTACTGTAGTTAGCTCTCGTGTATACGTAGTCTAAGATTGGTTTAAGCATACGGGCATCAGTGTTGTTCTCATTAGGAATGTTTTGAGCATCAGAATTAGTGACATTTGAGTGCCAAATTTGAGTTTTGCTTACAGAAGTTAGGTTTGTTCGTAGTGTAGATTGTAACTAGTTTGGAAGCATCAAAACCGGTCGCCCATCTAAGTAATGATCAATTTCGATAGTTGCGGTTAGATGTAAAACGTTCATTGGTGCATATTTCCAACGGTTCCAAACTACTCAGAACTGCTCTACGAACACACCTATTAATATTCATTATGAAGGTCAAAACTCAACTTAAATCACATCATTATCAATCACAGATCAAACTAATGACAGTAATAAATGACAACCATATGAGAACATAAAGCTGGATTTACATGGAGAGTTGAGCGCGTCAAAACGCTATGACGTTACCAGCGTAAAATGCGTTGAGGTGTCCAAATGAAGCGTAATAATTTTACAGGTTGTCCAACTTTTGCATAAATTGATAAACTATCAAGTGTGTATACTTTAGATCAGAATTTTTGTTATTAGTTAGTTTTCCTGTAAATTTAAGCAAAAAGAAAATAAACGCGAAATACTTTCCTCACCTAACCTATGTTCACCTGAACAGCTAATTAGAAATTTTTGTTTTCTTATTGGTACTTTGCACTGCGCACGCGCATTAATGTTTTACAAAAGTTGAAAGGTCTGTTCGTAGTGTAGTTCTGACTAGTTTGCAACCGTTGGAAATATGCAGCAATGTACGTTTTGCATCTGACGCAACTGAGCAAATTGATGATTACTTCGATGGGCGACTCGTTCCGACGGTTCCAAACTAGTTACAAACTGCACTACGAACGAACCTAAAATCATCTCAACTCTTCAAGATGGCGGTTGGTGTTACGCGCGTACAGAGCAGTAACCAATAGGAGCATAGTATGCCGACGTTTTGACGCGCTCAACGCTCCATGTAAATCCAGCTTTAAGTTTGCAGTGTAGGTTGGATAGGGGATTTTAATTTTGAAATTGGAAAATGGCTTGCAGATGGCTGTACCGAAAAATGGGTACCAGGATTTAAATGACCAACTAATAGTGCTTTCCAGGTTGGAACTTCAAGCTCCGGAACTACGCGAGAGTGTAATACTCTGCGCAGTTTCAGCATGGAAGGTAAATTTGGAATGTTGTTGTTGACGTGACGTATGGTTGGTTGACATTTAATGACCTAACGCTTCGTTCGCTTCCCCCTCCATTCAGAACTTGGGAGTTCAAAATTTTATAGTGTTTCGATTCACATGCATCGGTTGCACTCAGTATATTTGCATCTTCTTTTAACCTCATGTAGTAACACGAGATGAAGTTACTCTGAGTGCAATCGAAAACGCTATTAGGTAGGTACTTCAGGGGAACGGGGGTAGGTATAGTTCTTCCGCTCGATCTTTGCAGTTACGTCACACTTTCCCAATTCGAGAAACGAAATCAACATATTCTTTTATCCTTATCTAATACGTATGTTAAAACAATGATAGAATTGATAAATTTGTCATTTTGAGTCGATAATTTTCTGACGTAACTGCAAAGATCGAGCGGAGGAACTATATATTCCGAGCAGTTCGAGAACTAAAGGTAATTATACATGGAACGCAGCGGAACTGCTCTGGAATAACTCGGAGCTACTCCAACGCTTACCTGGAAAGCGCCTTAAGGTACCAAATCTGGTACCGAAGTACCAAAAAGAACAATGCTGCACAGAATCCAGCCTTTGAAGCGGCTGCATGATTTTCTACAGCGTTGACGTTAGACGCAGCGCTGTATACAGAGACTGAACAAAACGGTTGCAGAAAATTTCGCTGACTGCTGTTAAAGCGTTTTCGAGGAACAAATCTGTAGGGTGCTGTAGGTTATATTTTTAAATACGTTTTGTATCGTAGAGCTGAACTTTTCATTTCTGTGTAAGGTGTAAAGTCGCTATTTTTTGAAATAACAAATTTTGAAATTTGTTTAAACTTCGGATTAATCTGATAAGGTTAGAGTTTACCTAAACCGTCTAATGGCATTTTCATATCTTTCATCTCATGTTATTGCATGAGGTTAAAAGAAGATGCAAATACACTGAGTGCAACCGGTGCAGATGAATCGAAACCGGTATAATACGTTTACAGCGGGTAAGTTGGCGCTTGAAGTCACATTGATTCCTGTTACACATAAGCAATGGATTTTATAGTGAAGAGGAATGAAACACGCTGTTTATAAAAATCATAAAAATTAAGACTTTCATTCTTTATCATAGATTAGCCAATCAACGATTGCCTTTATTTATAGCGTTTTCGATTGACCGCACTAGCGCGCACTCAGAATATCTTTATCCCGTGTTATTACATGAGGTTAAAAGGAAATTAAAATACACTGAGTGTATCCAGTGTAGATGAATCGAAAACGCTATTAGTGTTAATTTTAACGCGAAAATTTGGAGTCAAAATGGCCGCAGGTCCAGACTCCCGACCGTCTCCCGACTCGTTTTAGAATTTCATTAATCTAAATACAGCTTATTAATGAGTTCGATCATTAAAAATAAAATCAAGTTCAACTTCACGCTGACGTTCTATTTTCAAGAGAAACTTTTTATCTCGATTTTAACCTGTTGCGGTGTGGCATCCTCACGTTGGCAACACTGAAACGACTGGGCATGTCGTCGTAAAAGGCAGATAAGTACCGTCGTGTTGACGTTTCGATTATACCGAAAATGGCCAGAAAATTTATACCACCGACGGTCTGTGCGCTTGCGGTGATCCTGTGCTTGGTGTTGGCGAACAAGGCTCAAGCTTCCGAAGACGTGCCCCTCTCGAAACTCAGTCAAAACGTAGGGGCGCCCACGCTGAAATTCTTGTATTGGTAGGTTAACCAAAGGGTGCTAATCGAATTAAGTTACGAACGTGTGTGTGTGTGTTGCAGTTATTCTTGCGGATACAGGAAAGCGTTCGACGAGTACGTCAACATAATCCAACAGAAGTATCCGTATATTATAATCGACGGTAAAAACTACGACCCTCCCGGTTTAAACATGTTCCTTGCGAGACTGATCGTAAGTATGGACGTCAGTAAGTGATGAGACTTTGTAAGTAATTGCTTTAGGGTCTCGTTAAAATGTTCGTCATCATTTGCATCCTCGGGGGCGTAAACATTTTCCATTACATCAACCAGCCGCAGCCCTCTTGGTGGCAGTGGTGCGTAGAAAACAAACTCTACGCCTGCTTGATGCTGTTTTTCCTGTGCAACATCATCGAGGGGCAGCTAATACAGTCGGGCGCTTTCGAGATATCACTGAACGACGTGCCCGTCTGGTCCAAGTTGGAGACGGGTAGGATTCCACAGCCGGCGGAGCTGTTCCAAATCATCGACAGCCACATGCAGTTCTCGGACCAAACGATAGAGCTGAACAGCGGCTTCGTTTAATGCGGCGATAAGTTTATGTGATTTCCTGTTTTTTTTTTTTTTTTCGTTGTAGGAGGATTCAGTATGTTGTATTCGATAGAAAGAGAGAAATCTTGTTGTTTGTTGTAAATTCCAATGTGTATGTTTCCATATTTTGTATGAACAATAAAGAGTGACAAATTGATGGGCGTTTTTAATCGAGAAATAAAGTTATTGTATTTTTGTGTTTAATTTAAATTTTCTTCAAGTCATTTAAGTCCTTTTTAGTCGAGTTGAGATTCCATCATGCGTCTAAAAACTCACGTTTGAGATAGCGTGTATTAAAACGTCAAATAAAACGAATCGAACCAAGGTCAACTCCAAACGTGGGAGTTTTTGAACGCCTGATATTATCTGAAAGACTGAAGTTGATACAAGGACTACTGTTTTATGATCGCTTGTTTCAGTTATCTTTTGTTCATTCTTAACGAGCTATTGTTTATCATACGTTTACTTATCTTTTACTATTTACTTACTTAGTTTTTTTGCTAATGGCTGACCTTACGATTTTTACTGCCTTCAAGCTTCAATTAAATTGAATTGAACTGTATTGAAGTACGAATCGTTTAATTAAGATTTAGAATTAATAATACAATTATTGAAGATTAGTAGCCGGCACTCATTCTCAAATTAATTAACTTGAAACTTTTTCATGAGATATTTGATAAGAGAGATACAATATAATTTAATTAAATTACTGATGTTACTTAATTATATTTGTGAGTGCAGGATTGTTCTCATAATTTATAACATTTTTGTCGTCTCGTTGTCACACAGATAGCCAACGAGATAGGAAGGAATGGACGCTCTAAAAATAGTTTGTTAAATACTCAATAGATGTCACCATTTGCTAATGAACAGCATGAGTGCAGGGCTGCGTTCATAAAATATACCTTCGAGTGCGCCTTGGGTGTGTACTTGTATCACTCTTAATCACGATTATTTGCTCATTTAGCGTCTCGCTCGTCTGTTTCAAGAAGTCTTGTGTTTATATTATTACCATGACAACGGGCGCACTTTTAAGTAGGGCGTAGAAAGGGTGTGTTTGTTGCTATGAAAACCTCGCCTGATTTAGTTTCTTTTATGATTCATAGATGAGAAACAAAATACATGAACTCATTTATAGGAGAGAGACTGCAATATTAGCCGAGAGTAGCTCTTTTATGAACACAGCCGTGACGTCAAAACCTTTCCAAATAGCAACGGTTGCTAGGTAAACAGTAAACATCCAACACGTGACCAGGCATATGACTACGATTTTTGACGTTTGAGGTTAGGTTTGTGTGTGTGTACATGGTGGTGTAGTACGCCTAAAATAAGTTAAAAGTCATACCTAATTCATTCGTACTAGATTAATATTTCAATTAGAATCTTAACATGATCAAGCCAATGCATTTCGGCTTTATTTTATTGTCACGTGTGAATGAAAATGTCAAATCATATCATGTGTTTTTTGTTTGTTTGGGAATGTTTCCCTCTCCGAATGCCAATATGAGGGGAGCGCGATTGTCAGTAGTTTGGCAACACTGATTCCATGGAGGTGGACAGAAGTGGAGGTACGCTAATTCCAAGGTTACTAAAGAGACAAGGTTGCCTGGTAACTTTCAACGTCACCACAACGTCACTCATTGTTAGTAGGCCCATTTAATGCATTTACACAAGTAGATGGCCTACTGGATGACGCGTCACTCCACGAGTTACCAGGCAACCTTCTCTCTTTAGTAACCTTGTGCTAATTCCGAAGCTCAATTGGTTTACTTACCGTCAGATGTCGCTCTTAAGTAACAGAGGAATGAGTTTAAGTCGGGCAATCACGCCGGTCGTTGCAAAATTAATTCTCATGGCTGTACGTTTGATAGCATCTTCATCTGAAAAAGCTGTCAAGCCTAAGCACAGCGAAACGTTAACGGTGGCCGCGTTCAAGGTGACCTCAGCGCCGCAGCGCTTTAAGTAAGTGTACTTTAACATTTTTGACGTTCAGTTTATTTATAAAACGTCGCTAGTAATTTTGACGTTTAATACAAATTTTACCGTCTTTATTTTTCGTTTATTCTGCATTTTGACGAAATGTTTCCTTTTGAGTTGCGTTCAAAAAGGGTGAAGGCCGAAAAATTTCGATTGATCGCACTAGTGCGCACTCAAGAGTATCTTCATCTCATGTTACTGCATGGGGTCAAAAGAAGATGCAAATACACTGAGTGCAACCGGTGCAGTTGAATCGAAAACGCTATAAGTTTGACATTTCAATTTTTTTTGACAGATATAAAAACTCGATCTATCAGATTTGTCTAAATATGTGCGACGTGTCAAATTTTTCTCGGATGTCATTGCTTGCAGCGCTCTCTTCAAGCGGCCGCCATTAATTAAACGTGGTCTGTTCATGCTACACTACCGCATAATGAATTCATAACCTTAATAACAGGAGGTTGGTTAATCTGTTAAGCGCTAGGACGCTGTGCTACAATGGCTCTGTTCAACCAGAGGTAGCTACATTTTACGCTACTGCTGCCTTCACAGCGGGGCGCTTAATAAATGTAGCGAATCGTGATTGCTAATAGTTGGCTGAACGGGTTAGTGTTTGACAGTTGACGAGTATCTAAATTTAAGTTCAGCAGTGTATTGGAATAAAATTCATAAAATCTTATACTTGCTAGAAACTGTAAATACTTGGCAACATTGAACACACAATAACGTTACAGATAGCATCAGGGGTGTAGCTTTTCTTTTTTTAAATCCGATTTCAAACGTGGCGACTCCTAGGTTCAGCCATATCTCTTAGCCTGTACTTTTAACTGAAACCTAGCCTACATGATGTCATGCTATGGAGCGCCGTCCAGCGCTGACCGAACACAAATTTTATAACTGAACGCGGACATATACACTGTTTTTTTTTGGAACTGCCCGATCTCCGATCAATGCAGGCAAGGAATCTGTTGCGGCGTTGCAACATAGCGAAAAATTTTAGCGCCTTAAATTACCTGCACTGGTTTTCAGTTGAAGAGGTTATGAATTCATTACGTTGAAATGTAGCGCTTAAATAAATTGGCGGCCGTTTGAAGAAAGCGCTGCAAGCAATGACGTCACATGTACCTCGTTGAGGTTTACGCTTTGTTGAAGCGCTGAACGCACCCAATTATTACTACGAATACATATTTGACAGCTGAGGTCGTCAAGCAAACGATCTTGATCCCGTGGAGAAAGATAATGAAATATAAATGAAGCCCCCCCTAATCACGAAATGAAATATTTGCTTTAAAAGCTGTTGATTTTTCGTTAATCACCAACAGATGACGTTGTCAGTTTTTTTTTTTTACAAAATTGTGCCATTCAACTTTTCAAATATGAACAATATTAAACAACCACATACTTAAGTCTCTTCACTCCTTTTATTATTAATATTTTTCTAAGTCTTCTTTCGTTTTTTAATAGTCTTGTAATTGTTAAATACTCTGCGAGAGAATCAAGCTGTTGCTCCGTTTTACAATTACAGTACGATTTTTCCGACCATCCCCATATTCTGTTCCCCCTTGCCCTTGGTTTTTGTTCCCGTGGCGCAGTCGGTAGATCCCGTGGGTTCGAAAGTGGGGCAAAAATCCGGTTCGAAGGACTCGCAGTTTTAACGCCCCGCGTCTCGGGCGACGTCGGTCAAGACGGAACCCGGAAGCGCACCGGGATCGATCGAATCTGCGAGCGTGGCCAATAAACTAAGTGAGCTCCTCTTTTCCATCAAAAGTTGTTCAAGATGGCGCCGGGATGACAGTCGAATTCGAATGTGACAGAAAGGAAAGGACGTAATGAAAGAAAGAAGAAAGCTTGAGTAGATAACATCAAACAATTTTTCCGTCCTGCGCCGTACCTCTTGCAAAATTCCACACTCAAATCTAACCTCAAAACTTATTACTTGCAACAATCTATAACGGAACGTAACAAACTGCTGACGTGAAACGCAAGCGACGCCGCGCCGAAGGATGTTCAAATACATTAAGAGCGAGGGGGGTTGTTAAAAAGATGACATGTGGATGACATTTGAGTGACAGTGTTGCCAACTGAGTTGTAAAATTTCCGCTACATCTCCCTTCAATCTAACGACCAACGCTGGTGGGGTTGCGTAGATTTCCGCTATTCCAATTTCAGTCGAACGGAGGTGTTGCAGGCGAGTTGGCAACACTGCATTTGAATTTTGCAGGGGTACAGTAACGGATAATAAAATCTGTGCAAGAATTTGACAAGAGAATGTCGTTCGTATTTTATTGGGTTCCCTCCTGTTAATTCTTTCCTCGTTGGTTCATTCCAACGAGAAAAGAATAACAGGAGCGAGTGACATAATACACACACATAGTAGTTTCTTGTCCGATGTGGTCACTTCGTCATTCATCCTGCGTCACCGACGTTGTTTTTTTTAATCCATTTTTTTCCATCTTCATGTTTTATTTGCGGTCTTCCTTCGTTTCTGCTAGTCTTTTAATTAATTTTTTTAACACCGTCGATATTCTTTTGTTTCATTATCGTTCGCTTTTTCTCATGCAATTGAAATGATGCGCAGCTCTAAGCCGCAGGTCGTTGACTACCACGAACAAAATGCAGACTTTTTTGTTTAGAGAAAATACTAATAGACAATATACAAGGTGCACATGAAAAGTTGCTGTTGTGATGAGCAAGAAAACGCATCGAACATTTGAACTGTCTTTAATAGTATTTATGGCAGTGTTTTTACAAAATTGGAAGCGAATCACATATTAAAATAATTACACAGTTGCTCTCCTTACGCTATTACACTTATATATAATACAGCACCATGGTGTTCTTAACCTAACAACTAACGAGGATAGGAAACTAGCGGGGTGAACACATCTCCATCGTACGCATCGCCTTAAGTATATAAATAACAAAGAGAATTTAGTAAAGCGTTACTTCAACGAAAAAAAAAATAGAACGAAGCTAAAATAGTATAAAATAGGTACGATGTCTCTTTTCATTTTTTGTTTTACTTGCTAGTAAGTGAGTAATATCAACATAAAATTATTTATACACTTAGATTAAGTTATGTTACACTGTTTTATTTTATGTTCAACCACGCATGGGTCGCGATGGAACTCGACCCCTGTATCTACCCCTGTATCTCGGTCGTAGCGGTCGTCTCGGGTAGTAAGGTGGGCGTTGGCCACCTTGTCGGGGGATGGGTCTCACGTATCTGCTGGGCGGGACTTCCAAGTCAGGCGGTCTCGTGATTGGCCCGGTTATCTTCCTTATGCAGACGGCACACCTACTGATTCTGGACGTCAAATCCATGCCGTCTTTGATCGTTTGTTGCCTTGGCTTCTGGAACATCGCGTAGTCCTCTATGGTGGCCAACCAATAGGAATAGGAGGTGGTGAAGTAATTGCATCGGCCATGCCCGTGACATTCAATGAAAGGTCTTGGTCGGAATTCCTCCAAGCACGAGCCAGGTGAGGATAGTGACTGACCAGAACCTTCTGCGCCGGCGTCGGTTTGCTGGTAAGGATTGAATGTATATGTATACTCTTTTGGTCTATGTAGAACTTACCATGACGTAGCTGTATCCGACCCAGAGCTCCTCCCAACCCGCCGGACATTGTGGGATGCTCACACTCTGACTATGCACGGCCAGAAGTCTCGTTGGGGCTTCACAAACTGAACACCTAGTTGTTAAAAACGCCGTTAGTTGGACCCCCGGTACGTAATAGAAGGTCCTACCTTGAAATATATCGTGCCACTTCGATTGCTGGTATGGGCGTCATCATGGCAGGCATCGGTTCCGTCGTCGACAACCAGTAACTATAATCGTTTCTTTGCGCGTAGTCACACACGTCGTTTAAGTTGCAGAAAAGGTAAGGCATGGTATTGAATTTTCTTAGGCAGCTTCCTGGTGCCCCCAAGTCTTGACCGTGCGCTTTGGCGTTGCCCATAATATACAAGAGGGAAAATCCATCCCACATCTTCACAGTGTCTCGCGGACATATGGGCGTGCGCTCAGACTGCGAATGCCTAGTGAAATAAAAACCTCTACTCTTCGGACCTGGGGGTCTAGGCGCTGCCTCGCCTTTTATCCCGACCCTTCCCGTAAGCCCCTGCAACCCTGTGAACCCAATCAATCCTTGCTCTCCCCTCTGACCTTTGAGCCCCTGGAATCCTGGCAAGCCATCTCGGCCTTCATCTCCATTATCACCTCTCATTCCTTTAAATCCTGGTAGGCCCGGCTTTCCATAAGCTCCTTGTAATCCTGGTATACCATCAACGCCAGGTTCACCTGCTTCACCTTTTTCTCCTTGATAACCTTGCGCGCCAGCGTCTCCTCTATCTCCTCTTTCGCCCGTCACACCGACATAGCCTTGCAATCCCGGTGCACCGGCATCACCTCGCTGTCCGCGATAACCCCTCGGTCCCACGCTGCCAATCAAACCTTCAAAACCTTGATCCCCCCTCCAACCTTTAGGTCCCGTAATTCCAGCAGCGCCGGGGTATCCAACCTCGCCCATTTCACCCTTAAAACTGATGGATGCGGCTCCGTAATCGCCCGGTATGCCTTTCACACCTTTCTGGCCTTGTTGTCCATCTAGGCCCGGCGCGCCCGGTTGTCCGAAGCGTCCTGGATAACCCGGAACACCGGCGTCTCCTCTTTCGCCTTTAATTCCGGGGTAAGTGATACCGGGAGGTCCCTCGCTTCCCCTAGGCCCTTCGTCGCCGTAATCTCCCGGCGCTCCCTTTTGCCCCGGCCTTCCCGGGATACCGCTATATCCAGGTAGTCCCTCTCGTCCAATATCACCGCGTTCCGCATTTTGACCGGGTCGTCCAGGCACACCGCGTGGTCCTTGATCGCCTGGACTACCGCGCAATCCCGGTGTGCCAATATCGCCTTCCTGTCCGGGCGGTCCCGGATTCCCTCTCATACCTTTCGCGCCCGTTATTCCCGGATATCCGTTTTCACCACGCCCCCCTTTTTGCCCCATTAAGCCGACCATTCCCGCTTCTCCGTAATCACCTTTCTCGGCTGGTCTGTAAGACGCGAATCCGGGCACTCCCTGATTCCCTTTCTCACCTTTCGCACCTAGGGGTCCTATAGGTCCCGGGAATCCCCTATCTCCTGGCATGCCCGGGTGACCCATCAGGCCAGGCTCGCCGTCCATGCCCCTTTCCCCTTTGAATCCCGGCAAGCCGGTGTACCCCGTGTCTCCACGTTCGCCTTTAAATCCATCTAGGCCGTCTATTCCGGGAACTCCATCGGCGCCCTTTTCTCCGAAATCGCCCAGCGTTCCCTTCAAGCCAATTGCGCCGGTGTCACCCCTTTCCCCGGAAGGTCCCGTTATCCCTATTATACCTTCCTCTCCGATGTCGCCCGTCTCACCTATCGGCCCCGTTGCGCCGAACAGTGACGCTCCGGGCTGACCTTTTTCGCCGGGTATACCATCAAAACCGTCAGACCCGGGAATGCCCGGTAATCCCATCAGTCCGGGTTCCCCGAAATCTCCTTGCTCTCCGCTGAAAGCCGCTTCGCCTTTCTGACCTCGTCGACCGGGTATTCCGGGGTCACCTCTAGGCCCGGGAATGCCGGGCACGCCGGGTAGGCCGTCGAAACCGGGCAGTCCGCCGTCTCCTCTGAAACCTTTCGGGCCGGTCTGTCCGAAATTTCCCACGTCTCCCGGCAATCCGGGTAATCCCGTGGCTCCAAAATCACCTCTTTCACCCGGCAGGCCGGGAATGCCTTGATTTCCGTGCCTTCCAGGACGACCGTCATGCCCTTGAGGCCCAACGTCTCCGTCTGCACCGCGAATTCCATAACGGCCAGGTTCTCCTTTTAATCCAAGTAAGCCAGCCGGCCCCAAAGGCCCGTCGTCACCTTTTTGCCCCAATTCGCCGTATTCTCCCGGAAGACCCGGACGACCCGGATAACCTGGAGGCCCCGGCGGTCCCGGTATTGAAATACCTCTGACGCCTTTAGAACCCGGCGCTCCGGGGAAGCCTATTATCCCGGGCGCTCCTTTGTCGCCCTTGAAACCTTTGAGGCCTAGCGGACCCGTACGTCCGGGGTAACCATCGGGACCGAAATTTCCGCGTTCGCCTTTCTGCCCCGGAAGCCCTTGCGCTCCGATTATTCCGTTCAGAATGTTCTGACCCGCATCACCACGACTTCCCTTTTTCCCCTTCGAGCTAGGTTGTCCCGGTAAACCGGCGTAGCCGGGGCGACCCGACTGACCCCGAGGACCTTGCATACCGGGTATTCCCGGGAAACCTTTGAAACCTATTGGTCCGGGAATTTCTTTTCCAGGAGCGCCGGGGAGACCTGGAAGGCCGGGCCAACCGCGATCGCCGCTAGGTCCTCTAGATCCTTGTAGTCCATACAGACCTGCGACGAAAATGGAATGTAGGTAGAAATTAATTTTGCTAAAATTAAAACTGCACCTCTATCTCCTGGTTCGCCTTTGAGCCCCCGATCGCCTCTAACGTCTACATTGAAGTTTCCAGTTTCTCCGGTTTCACCTAAAGCTCCTTCTTCTCCATCATCGCCTCGTTCACCGCTGCACCAACGTTCACGCTAAGAAATAAAATCGAAGAAAAAAGCGTTTACTTACGCTAAACCGTCAAATCCACGATCTCCGCGTAATTCTTCTTTCGTGTATTCGGCAGCGTCTCCCTTTTCTCCGGGTAGGCCATCGTATCCCCGCCTTCCATCTTTCCCGGGTGCTCCAGGAATTCCATCCATTCCCACTTCACCTTTTGGTCCTAGCAGTCCGGTCTTTCCTCTTGGTCCCCGTGGGCCTACAGGACCTTCCGGACCCTCTTTCCCGGGATATCCTTTGTCACCGGCTTCCGCTTCATCGAGTTGCGTGAGAGGAGGCCAAATCGTTTCTCCCTTTTGCCCCTTAGCACCGCTCAAACCTTCCATACCCATCGCACCGTCTGTCCCCGGCGATCCCTTTTCGCCGTACGGTCCTGGTCTACCAGGCGAACCGCGTGGTCCACGTGGTCCTGGCAATCCCGGATATCCTAGACTTCCCGGGAATCCGTCTCTAGCGGCATCGCCACGTTCACCCTTTTCTCCCGGAGCTCCTAAACGATCACATTGGTAAGACACTTTTAATTTTTGTAATTATTACCATACCTGGTTTGCAAACTCCACAGTCATCTCCGTGTCTGCCTTTGGTTCCTGGTATACCATCGTAACCAGGCAAACCTAGGTCACCTTCAAGGCCTGGTATTCCCGGGGCACCTCTTTCACCAGGTGGTCCTCTTATAGGTCGCCCTTGACCGGGAAAACCTTTAGGTCCGGTAAAGCCAATATCACCACGTTCACCAGGCGGACCGGGCCAACCTATTGTGCCGGGCAAACCATCCTCGCCTGACGGTCCAACGACGTCTTGTCCTCTGAAGCCTTTCTCTCCAATAATTCCGGTTGGACCCGGAAGTCCAATTTCTCCTGGCTGACCTGGATGACCCGGCAAACCATCGTCACCGTTTTCGCCTTTAACGCTTGTTCCTCTTCTCCCTGGGAACCCGGAAAGACCGGGGGGGCCCGGAGGGCCAGGCGGACCGATTGGTCCTGGCGGTCCAGTTTTTCCAGGTATGCCTGCCATACCCATTTCCCCAGGATAACCGTCCGGTCCTTGACGTCCTATCACGCCGGGTTTTCCTTCTTCATCCAAAAATGGATCGTATACACCAACCGGCCCTTCCGGGCCCTGCACACCCGGAGCGCCTGGATATCCCGGTTCACCCAGCGCACCTTTAGCTCCGTCCAATCCCGGAACTCCGGCGTATCCCGGCGCTCCCTTGTCACCTTTTTCTCCGCTGGCTCCCGGGGGACCAGTTTTACCTTGTTTCCCTCTTTGTCCATCAAGTCCGGGTTCACCTTTAGACCCGCGAATTCCAGGTAAGCCAGGGATCCCCTACGTACACAACGTTACATCGGGAAACTCTATTTTAAAATTTATACTACCGGAGGTCCTCTCATGCCGACCTCTCCTTTCCTGCCAAATTCGCCTACGTCGCCCAGGAGTCCCTTAAACCCTTTCGGCCCTTTCGTAGCCGAACTAATCGGAGGCTCGACGCTTTCGGACGTGTCCGGCTCACCGGGCTCTCCCTTCTCACCGATACTTCCCGTCGCACCTCTTTCGCCAGTCACACCGATCGTGTCTCCCCCCACGTCACCCTGGGGGCCTCGCGGTCCTTCTGCAATTCCAGGCCAACCCTACGATTATCTCGCGTTAATAAATGTGTTTAGCCCCGCCCACGAAAGACTTACCTGTTGGCCTGGAGGACCCGGATACCCGGGAGGCCCGTACGGCCCGAGCGGTCCTTGTTGACCTGGTATGCCGTCTATTCCTGAAACTCCTCTTTCTCCTTTGATGCCAACCGAGTTCCCCCCGCCTTCGCCCGGTTCACCCTGCAAACCTTGCAGGCCTTCACCTCCGGGGTCTCCGCGGGGACCGAATACGCCAGGGCGACCCCGAGGACCCTCAGCTCCGTCGGTGCCGTTACAGCCGTCCAAACCTACAGGACCTCTCGGACCAGGTTCTCCTAGATAACCCTATTGAAGGTGAAGCTAAAGTAAAGGGCGACGTTTCGTGTTTGTTTTTTTACTTACGTCTTGGCCTGGGAGACCCGCGAGTCCTCTTTCACCGTCGTCTCCCTGTGGGGGCAAAGAAGAATCAACTGTGGCCGCTTGTGATTTTCTTTTCTTACCCGATATCCCTTTTCGCCGATCGCCCCGTATTCTCCGCCTGCGCCCTTTTCACCTTTGGGTCCCGAAGGGCCGTCGAAACCTATGTCGCCATAGTCCCCGGGCTGCGCCGGCATCCCACGTTGTCCGGGTTCTCCCCGCTTCCCCTTGATCCCCGTGCAGTTGCATCTGTACGCGTTCGCGCATCCCTTGCACGACTGAAACAAAAATTGAACTCTGTCAAATGACGTTCGCCAAACGGTTTTTTTTTTTTTCGAAAATGTCACGCGCTGTCGTTAATAATTTTTTGCTCGGTGATGGGGCGGCGAGTGAATTGGGGCGCCCCACGAAAGTCGTGGTGCGTCGCTTGCCCCCCGATTTGTCTCTGGACGCTTTTCGCGATCAAGTATCGCCCTTGCCGAAACACAATTACCTTTACTTCGTGGGGGGCGGAAGTTGCAAGGGACCGAACGCATTCTCAAGGGCGTACGTTAATTTCGATCGGTACGACGACGTGGTGAGGTTCAAGGAAAAGTTTGACAACTACTTGTTTTTGGGACCGAACGGTAAGTATCAAAAACTCCCACGCTTGGAGTTGGTGTCTCCAAACTGGGGGGTTTTAGAAGGTATGATATGTTTCGGGTTTTATTTCCTATAGTGATTGGTCCTGGAAGGGGGTGGGGTGTAAGAAAATCATTTCAAATTTTTTAGGTACTGAATATCCGGCGGTGGTTGAATTTGCCCCTTGCCAAAACGTACCCAAAGAAGTACTGCCGAATGGGAAAGACGTAAAAGCTGGCACCATACAGTTCGACGGTTACTACAAAAAATTCCTCGACGATACGCGACGTAAACGCGTCGAAGAGGTACAGAGTTTCGAATTCTGCTTGCAGCCGAAAACCGACGATAAAGCAACGTGCATGACGCCCCTGCTACAGTACATAAAAGACAGAAAGACGATTGGCGATGAAAATTTCTGCTCGTCCTTGAGGAGTTTCTCCAGGGGGCGCGGGCGTTGCTACGAGAACTGCATCGTCTTCGTCAACAGCGCCGTGAAGAAACCCCATTGCGGACATCACGTGAGGAAGGGCGACAGCAGAAAACTGACGTTTGCGTAACGCGCGAGCAGATGTTTCCTTAAACAGAGAGGCTCAACAGATGTTACGCTTTTGAAACTGGGTCACGAATTTCCTGTCGAGGAGTGTGGCGTGGTTTTTGGATTTTATTTTGTCAAATTCTCGCCGCGACGTTTTATCAATGAAACGGAAGATTATCAATGTAAAGGTCAAAACTACATAACTTATCGAGCAGCTATGCCATTGCCATTTGGATAAAACGAACTAAATATATTTAAGGTCATTGATAAAAAGTGACTGAATGAATTGAATAATTCGTGTTTTATGCATAATTTGTAAAGGCGTAACACCGTAACGTATCAATGCCGAGTCGACGATACGGCGCCGCGTAACGCTGACGCGTAACATCGATCCGAGAGAGAAAAAAATCCTTTCCGAAAACAAGTGCTCGTTAGTGATTTGGGTTTGGACTTGACGACTATTTATTTTTCGTAAAAAAAAACTAAATTCAGCTACATTCGTTTGCTAATAGATGGCACTGTATGGCGGCGCAGTTGAAATCAACAAAAATACAGAAAAATTTCCTTTCCGAAAGGAAGTGTTCATCGCTCGTTTGACTTACTTCGGACTTGACGTGTTTACTTAAAAAAACAAAATTAGTTTCGGTGCCGTCCTTACGTCCTTCGTTTTCTGATAGATGGCGCGGTATGGCGCCTTTTTCTATGGAGTCCTTTATAGGAGCGAAGTGGCAACTTAGAATTGAATTACTCGTTCTCTACGCGTAATTAGTAAAGGCGTAACGCCGTAACGTATCAGCGTCGCGAACGTGTGTCGACGATACGGCCGGCGCGGCGTAACGCTGACGCGTAACATCGGCCCGTAACAAGTTGCGTCCCATCCACTGTCGGCATTTAATTTGGGTTTGACATTCGGCTGTGCGAATTTTTAGTAAACAAAATAGTTTCGTCGCCATCTACAGTTGTTACATTCGATTTCCGATAGATGGCGCTCGTGTAACGCACCAAAACCCCCCCAAAAAAATAGAGAAAAAATCCTTTCCGAAAGCAAGTGTTCGTATTGCATTTGGGTTTGGACTTGACGACAGTGTTTATCTTTCGTAAAAAACTAAATTCAGCTACATTCGTTTACTAATAGATGGCGCTGTGTGGCGGCGCAGTTGAAACCAACAAAAATACAGAAAAATTTCCTTTCCGAAGCGAAGTGTTTGACTTCCGACCTGACAGTGTTTACTTAAAAAAAAAAAAAAATAGTTTCAGTGCCCACCTTACGTCCTTCGTTTTCTGATAGATGGCGCTGTATATGGCGAATCTTTTATAGACGTGAAGACCAGTTCGGAAGATTAACGGTGGCGGTATAAACAGCTGGTCGATCAAAGAAACTAAATCCGCCTGCTTTCGATTGGCCAGCTGTTTGTTCCGTCTCTACTCTTTCTCTCTCTCTCTCTCTCTATTTATGCAAAGCATGAAACAGTTGCAAACCTCCGAAAATAAAAAAAGTTTCCCCGTTCGTTCGTTTCAGTTTGGACTTGACCTGGACGGTGCTTATTTTTAGTAAAAAATAAGTTACGCTGATTTTCTGATAGATGGCGCTGTATGGCGCTCATTCAAGACATGAAACAATAGAAACCCCGAATACAGAGGAAAGCTTCCTTTCCAAAAAGACGTGTTCGTCACTCGTTTGGGTTTGGACTTGGCAGTGTTTATTTTTAGCAAAACATTCGTTACATTCGTTCTCAGTTTAGATGGCGCTGTACGGCGGCGCTCGTGTAGCGCATAAAACAATTGAAACCCCCGAAAATTTCCGCGTGGACTCGACTGCGTTTATTTTTAGCATTGCCACGCACAGCGCCGTCTATCAGAAAACTGACGTAACTTAGTTCATTCCTTGTTCATTCTTTTCAGTGTTTATTTATATTAAAAAAATAATTTACTTGCCATTGACAGCGCCATCTATCGGAAAACCAAATTGCAATTATAGTTTCTTGATAGATGGCGCTGCGCGGGGCTCATTTAAGACGTAAAGTCCCGAACGCAGGGAAAAATTCCTTTCCAGAAAGAAGTGTTCGTTCATTTGGATTTGGACTCGACTATGTCGACGATTAAGATTCGATGCCGTCGACGTCACATTCGCTTTACGATAGATGGCGCTGCACTGTGCCCAAGTGACGCATGAAACAGTTTCATTTGCACTTGTACTTGGCGGTGGTTATTTTTACTAAAAAAAAAAGTAATTTCGGTGTCATCCACAGTTGCATTGGTTTCTCGGTGGATGGCGCTCATGTAAGACACATAAAACAGTTGAACCCTCCCCCTCCCCGAATACAAAGGAAAAAATTCCTTCAAGTTAGGACTTGACAGGTTTGTTTTTAGTAAAAAATGAGACCCGGTGCGATTCACGGTTGCGTTCGCTTACTGATTAGATGGCGCTCGTGTAACGCATAAAACAGTTGAAAGCCATGAAACTAGAGAAACATTTCCGGTACTTTTTCAATTGAGTTCGGACTTGGTAGGTTATTGTTAGAAAAAAAAAAATAGTCTCGTTGCCATTCACAGTTGCGTTGGTTCTCTGACAGATGGCGCTCATGTAAGTCATAAGACAGTTGAACCCGTCAGAGTCAAATTTCTTCTCCAAAAATGTGTTCATCATTAATTTGGGTTTGGACTTGATAGTCTAAAAAATAGTAAAAAATAAAAATAAAAAATAGTGTTTGGTGCCGGCCACAGTTACATACGTTCTCCGGTAGATGGCGCTCATGTAACGTATAAAACAATCGAAACCCTCCAAAACAGAGGGTTTGAATTTGGCGGCGTTTATTTTCAGTAAAAAATTAATTTCGGTGCCATCCATCCGAATTGCATTCGTTTTCTAGTAGATGGCGCTGTACGGCGCTCACTATAAAACGCATTTGGTTCTAAGAAATAACAAGTTAACGACTTTCACAGCACGCGACCTTCTTAAATTGCCGTCGATAAGTGAAGGTGAAGGGGGGGGGAGGGTTTTATTCAGAGAGCCAGTGTTGCGAAGTTGAAGTAAAACTCTCTCTCGAGATGTTTAGTGTTGACGCTGGTGGGTTGCGTAGATTTTCGCTATTCCAATTTCAGTCGAACGCAGGTGTTGCAGGCGAGTTGGCAACACTGCATTTGAATTTTGCAGGGGTACAGCAGCGGACAATAAAATCCGTGCGAGAATATGACGAGAGAATGTCGTTCGTGTTTAGACAAATTTGTGTTCCCTCCTGTTATTTCTTTCCTCGTTGGTTCATTCCAACGAGGAAAGAATAACAGGAGAGATCCCAGTTACATACGTTCCTGTTATTCTTTCCTCGTTGGAATAAACCAACGAGGAAAGAAATAACAGGAGGGAACCCAAATTTGTCTAAATACGAATGACATTCTCTCGTCAAATTCAAAGTCTTTGTTTTCAATCTGTACTGAAAGTTGCGCCTTTCGTTTTAATTTTGCAAAACATAAAAAATAGTCACTTCTATAGGTCATCCTAACCTTACGGTGCGGTACACAAACAAATGAAGCATATGCCTTTCTTACTATCTTTAGTATTCGTGCATTAACCCCATCTCTTTCCAACGGTGCTGTGGAGCCAAGTTGATGTTTACATTTTGCGTGTGCCATAACCTTATATTATCTTGCATCGTGTGAGCTGGTTTAACAACGCAATGTTTCTACATTTTCACAGTATTTTACTCTCAATCACATGTCAAAGCTACCAGCTTCTTGTAATCAATGATTATTCTTTTGTATTCAATCTGGCAACTTCGTTAAACTCCAGAGAGATGGCGCTAAAGACGTATTAAATTTTTTACAACAGAATTATGGCTGGAGGTTTACTGTTCCCCTTAATCCCGAAATGAAATATTTATGTTTGCTTTAAACGCTGTCGATTTCTTCGTTAATCCCCAACAGATGGCGTTGTCAATTTTTTTTTACAAAATTGTGCCACTCGACTATTTCAAATCCTTTTCCTTTCTTTTCAATCTGTACTAAAAGTTGTACATTTTTGTTTTAGTTTTGCAAAATATAGAGAACAAGCGCTTCTAATTGCTTCATTAAACTACAGACAGATGGCGCTAGAGGCGTATTAAATTTTTTACATCAGAATTATGGCTGAAAGTTTACTGTCCCCTTTAATCCCGAAACGAAATACGTTTGCTTCAAACGCTGTCGATTTCTTTGTTAATCTCCAAGAGATGGCGTTGCCCATTTTTTTTACAAGATGTAAGAAGAAGAAATTACATTCATTACATTGTTTTCAATCCGTACTGAAAGTTGTCAATATTGCTTCAATTTTGCAGAATATAACAAATAAGCGCCGTCACTTGATTCATTTAATCTCCGACAGAGGGCGCTGAAGAGTATTAAATCGCTTAGTACTTCGTTGACCTCCAATAGATGGCGGTGTCTACTGTTTGTAAATTATCAAATTGAAGAAGAAACTGGACGTTTCGTGTCCTCTCAACTTTGAAACGTTTCATTTTCAATCTATTACCGAAAGTTGTGAATTTCGTTTTAACTTTGCAAAAACAATCGCTTCCAGTCGCTTCATTAATCTCCGGATAGATGGCGCTAAAGGCGTATTAATTTTTTTTTACATCAAAATTGCGGCTCGAAATTTAGCGTCGCGTTTCTAATCCCGTTTGTTTTAAATGTTGTTCGATGTCTTCGTTAATCTCCCAACAGACGGCGGTGGCCAATCGTTTGTGAAATCTCCAACAGATGGCGGTATCACTCGTTTATAAAATTATAAATTGTAGAAGTAAAATTTATTTAAGGAGAAGCTAAATATTTTTAAACGCCATTCAACTTTGAAAGAAGACATTTTCGATCGACCTGTGCTGAAAGCTCTGCATAGTATTATGTCGCTGAAGTCCTTGGTTATTCTTCCATAGATGGCGCTTTAAAATGCAAGTGTAATCGAGACTCCATCCGACAGTTATCGCGAGTTTACGAGCATCCTCAGTATGGTAATAAAAACAAAAGAAAAAAACGACAGAAACGAAATGTTTATGTTTGTTTTAAATGCTGTACGATGTCTTGGCTAGTCTCCCAACAGATGGCGGTGCCAATCGTTAGTGAAATCTCCAACTGATGGCGGTGTCAACTGTCTGTAGTGAAAGTTGTTGAAAAATGTAACAAATAAGCGCTGTCATTTGATTCATTAATCTCCAACAGAGAGCGCTGAAGAGTATTAAATCGCTTACTACTTCGTTGACCTCCAATAGATGGCGGTGTCGACTGTTTGTAAATTATCAAATTGAAGAAGAAACTGGGCGTTTCGTGTCCTTTCAACTTTGAAATGTTTTATTTTCAATCTATTACCGAAAGCTGTAAATTTCATTTTAATTTAGTTGCTTCATTAATCTCCGGATAGATGGCGCTAAAGGCGTATTAACTTTTTAACAGCAAAATTGTGGCTCGAAATTCACCGTCGCATTTTTAATCCCGGAACGAAATGTTTACGTTTGTTTTAAATGCTATTTGATGTCTTCGTTGATCTCCCAACAGACGGCGGTGCCCATCGTTTGTGAAATCTCCAACAGATGGCGGTGTCTCTCGTTTATAAAATTATAAATTGTAGAAGTAAAATTTATTTACGGAGAAGCCAAATATTTTTAAATGCCATTCGACTTTGAAAGAAGACATTTTCGATCGATCTGTGCTGAAAGCTCTGCATAGTATTATGTCGCTGAAGTCCTTGGTTATTCTTCCATAGATGGCGCTTTAAAATGCAAGTGTAATCGAGACTCCACCCAACAGATATCGCGAGTTTACGAGCATCATCAGTATTGTAATAAAAACAAAAAAAAGAAAACGACAGAAACGAAATGTTTATGTTTGTTTTAAATGCCGTTCGATGTCTTCGCTAGTCTCCCAACAGATGGCGGTGCCAATCGTTTGCGAGATCTCCAACAGATGGCGGTGTCAACTGTCTGTAGTGAAAGTTTTGTTTGTTTGAAATTTTGTTTAATTTTTCAAAAATATAACAAATAAGCGCTGTCATTTGGTTCATTAATCTCCAACAGAGAGCGCTGAAGAGTATTAAATCGCTTACTACTTCGTTGACCTCCAATAGATGGCGGTGTCGACTGTTTGTAAATTATCAATTTGAAGAAGTCCTTTCAACTTTGAAATGTTTTATTTTCAATCTATTACCGAAAGTTGTAAATTTCATTTTAATTTAGTCGCTTCGTTAATCTCCGGATAGATGGCGCTAAAGGCGTATTAACTTTTTAACAGCAAAATTGTGGCTCGAAATTCACCGTCGCGTTTTTAATCCCGGAACGAAATGTCTATGTTTGTTTTAAATGCTGTTCGATGTCTTCGTTGATCTCCCAACAGACGGCGGTGGCAATCGTTTGTGAAATCTCCAACAGATGGCGGTATCACTCGTTTATAAAATTTATGAATTGTAGAATTTAATTTTAATGCCATCCAACTCTGAAAGAAGATATTTTCGATCGATCCGTGCCGAAAGCTCTACATGGTACGGGTATATGATGTCACTGAGGTCCTTGGCCATTTTTCCATAGATGGCGCAAGTGCGAACAAGGATCCATCCAACAGATGTCGCGAGTTTATGAGCATCCTAAAAACAGACGACAGATCGCCGCGCTGCGCCGCACCGTTGCTGTCTGGCAGTTCCTTGCGCTTTTGCCCGTCACAGAAAAATCTAAACTAAATACTTTTTATGCTACCCAAGTACCGATGGATGGATCGTCGTAATGTCAGATTCGAAACGTCACGCGACAGTGTTCGTGAGAGGTGACATCGCAGCGCGCGCATCTTTCAAGTGTATACGCGCCTTAACCTTCGCAGGACATTATTTCATTTATTTATTTTAACTCCCAGCTGTTATTTCATCACCATCATCACTATAATGGAACTTTCAGGCGACGTGACGGCTCGCCTTAGAAATAGTTTGACCAGAACGACGAGTTCGGCGACCACCCGCTATATGCATGTCGTACGGTCCTCCGCGGGTTAACAAAGAATATTTTATGGGCGCAACAATCGGCTATTATTGCTGCTGGTGGAATGCAGCAATCGGAATAAGTGAGGTCAGCAGTCAATTCCGTCCGGCTGAAACTAACGGTTATATTTACTCGCGCAGTGCTTGTAAAACACATTCGTCACTCACTAATTGAAAATAACAGTGACTGCGCTGGGTTTACTTGCAACTCACACGTATGTACATTTATTAATACGGGCCGTTCCGGGCCGGGCCGGCCGTTTCCTGAAAATTAGACGCCGCGCCGTTGCGTCTTGGACGAGTGTCCGGGTCGCCGCAAGCCGACGGTCCCTTACCTTCACCAAGTTAAAACAAGGTCGAAAATGTGCGTGCCAAAATACGGATGGCCGATGACATTCAACGTAAAACGTGCCTACTCGAAAAAAGATAATATTACTTTGTTTGTTCTTCGTATAATAGTGTCGGAGTTGTTGAACGTGAATGAGTAGTTGCTTGCATGCGTCGACAAATTGATTCAAATGGTTTGTAGTCGCGCGGCAAATTTCTAAACCAAGCAAAACACATGCGAGCGTGACCGAGATTGCCATGTGTAATTGGCTTTAATTAACTGCGTCGGAGCGAATTAAAAGCAATGGAAGAACGCGTGTGCCTTCGAGTTCTTCGCTGTTATGTACTTATGCACGTTTTTTTTTTCGTACGTGTCATTGGATTTTCGCACGGAAAAATATCTGTTTACGTGTACATTTCAATTGCAAACGTTTTTTCTTCTATATGTATATACAGGGTGATTGAAATTCGAGGGCCCAGCATGGGGATCTCGTTTTTTATAAGAGATAGAGAATGCGTCTCGGAATTAAACATGTAGGTTTCAAAAGAGAGAGGGGAAAAAAATTGCACTCGTTCCACGAAGTGAACCGATCCGTTCTTGCTTGGATCTCTCATCGCAATTGTTTACGTGAACCGGCGAAGAAAAGCGCCGCGTAAACATTTACGCGTTCCTCCCGTACTATTTCTGAAACAAAACCACCGAGTCTTTGAACTTTATGGGCGTTCGAATTCCGATTGGCGCGATCGATCCGTCCGGAAGTGGACCGAGTACGTACGTCATTTTTGGTTATGATTATAAAATAAATAATGGCCTTCGTGAAATACGAAGTTGCCTGATTTATTTGCGACGTTTACTGCCGCCAGAACCATAAAATTTAACGCGCCCGAATTTTCCGGCATTAAAAACCGAGCGGCGCACGAAAATAGAACGAGCCTCGTATATGCGTGTGCATGATGTATGTGTAAATCCCGGCACAATCAATATACACAACTAAATATGATGCACTCATTAAATTTTACGCTTTCTGTAATTTATGGAAGGCTGAGCTTTAAAAGAAAAAGTATGGCGCCCAACGTGGGGCTCATGAAGTAATCATTCAAAAAGAAACCACGATAATAAAAAAAACCCCGGAGATACCATAATGCAAGACGAATCATCAGAATTGCCTAGAAAATTCGTAGACAAATTTGATAAGAAATTGTTGTTTTAGTTTAATTTTTGATCAAAATGCAAAGTGAGGACGACGATTTAAATTATAAAGTGAAAAAAGAAAAAAAAATCAATGGCACAACGATATAAATTTGGCGCCCAACGTGGGGCTCATAACGTAATCATAAAGGAATCATAAATAAAGAAATTATGCCCGATTTTTCGTTTTTCTCCAATTGTGAAGAAACAGTTTAAAATATTTCAAATTTCTTAACAGATTATTAATCAGCATGAAATTTGGCAACTTTGCCTCCATATAACCGATTCTCTATCTCTTATGCCAGCCCTCGAATTTCGATCATCCTGTCAAGCCATGTGCAAAAATAATTACACAAAAGAATACGATGAAAAGATGACAAATCAAAGAACGCAAAATGAATAAAATTTCGAAAAGAAAAGCAAAGGGCAAATTAAAACGAAAGGAAAATCAAACGCAGGCTTAACAAGAATTAAAAGAGAAACAAGAATCAGACGAAAATGAAAAACTAAAGGTAAATTGAAAATTAAAGGAAACAGACGAGAGCAAAAACAAATGAAGTACAGAAAACAAAATAAATAAATGAGAAACAAACAATAAATGAAAAACAAATTCTTATTGTATTAAGCAACGAAAAATTTACAAAAATTATGAAAAATGCGAACAAACTAAGAAGAACAGAATATTTTGGGAATCAAAAGTAGAAAAATATGGTGTCGCCATCTTTTAGAGTTTTTCTAATTTCCTTTTATAAAATCTAGAGAAATTTAGATCTCTCTGAAAACTATGTATTTAAAGATATTAATAAATAGAGTAATAATAATTAATGTTCTAAATAGCCAAGAAAGTATCATCCACCAAAGAAAATGTATATCAACATGAGAAATCTGTTGGTGTCAGGCAGTGTTGCCAAGCTGCAGGAAATTTTCATTTTTAGGAATCTTTTTTCGTTTATTTTTTTTTTCGTTTAATTTTTATGGTTCTCTTCACTCTAATTTTCTCCTTATGATAATAATAATACATAGTAATACAGCAGAATTTTGATTATCCGGATCTTTAGTTTTCCGGATTCGGCAGTTATCCGCATTAATTATTTTTTGCATTATGTATGTTGTTATCCGGAATGCTGATGTTTCTGTTATCCGGATCATTGTGTAACATATGCAATTCAGCATTCTAAGATTAGAATGTAGTTCCCCTACATATGTACATACGTTTTTGGGGGTTTCCCCTGGAACTGTGGAGCATTTTCGTATGTATTGCATCACTGTGGTTCCTCAGTGCAGTCCTATAGTTGCGTAAGGAAAGTTATTGTACAAGGACTGGAAAGTTATCGTGGAATCTATTCTGTGAAGTTTAATTACAATGGCACCTCGTATTAAAGCTAGAGCAAAAAAGTGAGATTTTACAAAAACTTAAGAAAGGCGTAAGTGGCAAAGTGTTGGTCGAATTGTATGGCGTCGGAACATCAACAATCTCCGATTTAAAAAAGACCGAAAAGAAAATTATGAAGTAAATTTAACTTTTACGTATTTTGCTTATTGTACGATTCTAAGTAATTTTTGTGATTTGTAGCTTTATCCAAAACACGTTTTCTGGACCTGGCTCGAGGAAAACATTACGAAAGGCAGAATACCCAGAGATGGAATCAGAACTGTATTCATGGTTTGTAATACAAAGAGGCAGGCACCTCGAAGGAGGAAGAGCTTAAAAGCGATGACGGCAATATTTCTGCTATTTTCCTACCACCGAATTGCACTCCTTTGATTCAGCCAATGGATCAAAATGCAATTCGGTTAACGAAACTTAGAGATCGCAAAGATCTCTTGAAACATTTGTTAACATCTGAAGAAGAAGACATATCAAAATGCCTAAAAGCTTTCACATTAAAGGATGCAGTGTTCCTTTTATACCGTATGTCCATCTGACAATGAGACATAGGGATTTAATATGGGAAAACAGAAATTGCTTTATATTATCTACCTGAGTACATATAAATGAAATTCTGGGTTATAATCGGAAAGATTATTGCATTCAAAGTGTTTTGATACTAAATTTGTGCAATTTTAATTGTTAATTATTTAGAAATTAAGAAAAAAAGTTATAATTTTTTTCCGTACAAGATTAGTAGGTATTTAACGGAGAGTTTTCAAACGGGTGTCGTGGCCGAGGTAGATTGTTCATTTTTCACAACCGTAAGGTCACGAGTTCAAATCCGAATGAGGACACTTTTTTTTAAAATATTTTTTCATTTGAAATCACTTAAACTCTTAAACTAGTTTATTTTTTTATTTATGTTTCATTTTAATATTAATTATGTTCCATTTATGTTTATTTTTTCGTTTGCAAAATTTTACTATGTTACATAATTAATATTAAAATAAAACTTATAAATAAAATAATAAACTTACTTTAAGAGTTTAGGTAAGTCATTTCAAATCTGAAAAAATATTTAAAAAAAAGAAAAAAAAAGTGTCCTCATTCGGATTTGAACTCGTCACCTTACGGTTGTGAAAAATGAACAATCTACCTCGGCCACGACACCCATTTAAAAACTCTCCGTTAAATACCTACTAATCTTGTACGGAAAAAAATTATAACTTTTTTTCTTAATTTCTAAATAATTAAGAACTAAAATTGCACAAATTTAGTATCAAAACACTTTGAATGCAATAATCTTTCCGATTATAACCCAGAATTTCATATATATGTAGTCAGGTAGCAATTTCTGTTTTCCCATGTTAAATCCCTATGTCTCATTGCCAGATGGACAAACGGTATAATTCTTGGGAGAACATATCCGAAAAAGTTTTACAAAAGTGTTGGAACAACATTCATTACAGCCTGAGCTGGAAGACTCCGATGATCTTCTTCCATTAAGCGTATTGAGAGAAAAGTTGATCGCAGCGTCATCGGGACAAAAAAAAAACTGAAGACATGGCAACTATGTTAAACAATCTCATACAAAGTGGTGATCATGTTACAGAACTAGAAGTAAATGAGTGGATAGATGGAGATGATGATCATCTGGATGCAGACGAAGACCTGCCTTCAGAAGAGGAACATGCTGCTATCACTGATCCCCAAAACCTCGTAAAACACGAAGGTGCTTTGAATAGCTTAAATATTTGTCTGCAATGGGCAGAAGAAAATAATGCTCAAATTATTGAAATAGTAGAACTGAGGCGCTTAAAAGAACAGGTAACAAATTTAATCGTGAAAAAAAAGTGTAAGCAAACAAAAATTACACATTTCTGGAATTAAGTAGTATAGATATGATTACGACGTTTATGGTCTTGTTATATCTGTTTATAATGTTTATGTTTTTTATTGTCTGTTCATCACCTTCTGTTCTTTTATGAATAAGTAAGTATAATTAAAAACAGTGCTATTTATGTATGACAACGCTTTTTAAGTGCCTCTAATAAACGAATTCGATTATACGGATTTTCGCTTATACGGATTTAGGTCTGCATTAATTAATCCGGTTAATCAAAACTTTACTGTACTTACGTTTAATAAAAGAACAATGACATGTAGCGTTAGAACTTGAAAGAGATACCAATAGCGTTTTCGATTCACCTACACCGGTTGCGCTCAGTGTATTTGCATCTTTTTTTAACCTTATGCAATAACATGAGATGAAGATACTCCGAGTGCGCACTAGTGCGATCGATCGAAAACGCTAAATTGTTATCCCTCTGTCTCTCTTATCGTTTCTTATTTGCTTCCTCTTTGTTTCTTTTTCAACAGCTTTTCGTCTTCCTTCTCTATCCATTATTTACTTTTATCTTAATTTGTTTTATTTTCTATATTTTTCACTTTTGTCAATGCATTTTTGGTTTTTGCTCATTTTTTGTTTTTTCTTCGAATTTTTCCCTTCAATTGAACTTCCCATTTGCCTTTAGCGTTTCATTTTAATTTTCTTCCCGTTTTTCACTTCTCTCTTTTCATAATTAAAGCAGGTTCTTGTCCGATGAAAATAGTATCACAAAATCTTTTAAACGGACACTAATTATGCGCACTAACACTTTACGTTTCGCTGTCGTTTGATAGCTTCTTCAGAAGTGAAAAAATATAAACAAAGTTGTCAATAGAAACAAGGTTTTTGTTTGTTTTTCATTTCATGTTTGATTTTCGTTTTTCATTTGTTTTTTTTTCCGTTATTTTTAGTTTTTCTTTTCCCTTTGATATTTTTTCTTCGTTTAAATTTTTTCCTCGTTTCATCCTACGTATTCGGTTTTTGATTTCTTTTCTTTAGTTTTGTTTTTCCTTTCAATTTGCTTTCATTTTTAGCAAGCGCGGTCCTAGAAGCGCTTCCTGGGGGGGGGGTTGCTTTCGTTAGAGTTAAAAAATTGTAAACAAACGCAATCGTAAAAATACGCTTGAGAAAAAAAAATGGTTTAGTCGACTTGCAGAGCAAAGAAAAAAATAAAACGAAAGTATTTTTTAGCTTATTTTTTAATGCAGCGCCATCTATCCGCACCTCATCTAAACTACGCAGTATTTCCGCATCGAGAGTCTCCTTCGTCCTTCATACTGCTCTCGTTGATTCGCAGCATAAAACAAAAGAAAAAAATTATAACAGGAAATATTTTTTGACTTCTCTGGCGCGCAAGTAAATTATTGTTTATGCAGCGCCATCTATCCACACATCATCTAAGCTACGCAATATTTCTGCATCAAGAGTCTCCTTCATCCTTCATACTGCTCTCGTTAATTCGCAGCATAAAACAAAAGAAAAAAATTATAACAAGAAATATTTTTTGACTTCTCTAGCGCGCAAGTAAATTATTGTTTATGCAGCGCCATCTATCCACACATCATCTAAGCTACGCGGTATTTCTGCGTCAAGAGTCTCCATCATCCTCTCGTACTGCCTTATGTCGTCGTTGTATAATTTATCAAGTTCAGAATTTAAGAAAGTTTACGCATTCTCAGTAGGATATCGGTAAAACACGAGCACGTTTGTTTATCTTATGGTTTGGTAATATGATACGGGGTGCGTCTCAGGCAGAGAGGGATGGAAGGAAAAAAAGATGCGGGGCATTTAGTTTCCGGGCGGGCTTTGAGTGGATTTGGTAATGTTGCGCTAATTACGCAGACGGGCTCGCGAGTGTTGTAATGAATTGCAATGACATGTGATGAAGGAGTTGTGCAAGAATTGAGGCTTGCTGATGATAGATGATACTCTAATTTCGCGGTGCCCGCTGGTGGCTCGGACATAGGGCAATAGATTGGGCATCCTATCACAAGGGTGATCGCTCTGTATTCGCCGGTAGTCTGAGAGAGTAGGGGATCACTCCACCTGCACACGGCATTTGACCATATCCGCCGGCTGCAGAGGCGTGAGTAGTAAATACCGGAGACACAGCTAGCTGTATACCTGACCTGGTGAATTGCATTGTGCTTTCCAAGAACGGTCATGACTTGGTGTTGACTGGGCTGTGGCCAGTGTAGCAAACACTGTGGAAGCCAGTGTCACCAATGATTCTGAGAACATACGCTCAGAAGGCAAGGTATGCTGGGGTTCGTCCTTATGCATGTGAAATACGAAGATGGACATTCGAGGATACCATCTCCGTGAGTTCGCATCCCAGCAGGGAGCTTCCGCATGTAGATTCGCCGCTGGAGTGGGCGGGGCCGGGCGAGGGCCCCGGTGAGTAAAATATTCTATATTCTCGAGTAGATACTCGTAAATGGTTATTCGTAATTTTGCACGACATCCTTATCGAATCGAAAAGCGAAGCCCAGATATTAAGACGTTTACCCTCAGCTCCGCAGTGGTCGAGGAAGCGAGAAAGAGAGAAAGAAAGCAGGGAAAGAGAGATCTGAATGTTTATTGTAACTCGGTCCTCTGACATTGTTATTAGTCGAGAATGTTCAACAACAAAAAAAAACACTATCCTACATTTAGTTGATTTGCAGCACAAAATAAAATTAAAACAAAACAATTTTTAGGGTGTTTTTTTTTTAAAGGGCGCGGGAGCAAGTAAATTGTTTTTGCAGCACATCGTCTGAACTCCGCGTCCATCCTTTTTTACTATTTTAATTGATTTTCGGCACAAAATAAATGAAGGAGTAAAAAAATTGCAACAAAAGATTTTCTGAATTGTTTCCTCAACGCCATCTATTCGCACATTGTCCGAATTACATAGTACTTTTGTACCGTGAGTCTGCACCATACTGAATTATTATTAATTTCCTTTTTGATACCTTAACTAATTTGTAACATAAAACAAACGAGAAAATAAACGTATAAACGCAAACGCCATTAAAAAAATTACGCGTTGACAACTGCAGTTTAAAAGCAAATGCCTTTATACAGGGTGGCCTGTAATACATTTAAGGTAAAGCGTTTACGTAGTGAAACAATGAAGATGACCACATTTTGTCTTCTTTATGAGTACTTTCTGTCTGGCCCACGTATAACTTGACCGCTGGTCTTTTTATACAGAGTACAGAGTTCCTCCACATCCCAAAAGCTGTCACTTTTTTTTTTTCATGAAACAAATGAGTGATCACTTCGAGATATTCTAATTTTAACAGTTTTATGACGCGCGCCACATAAACAGACAGACGTGTTGCAATTTGCGTCGATCGGTTGCATTAGCGAAACACGCTTTATCCGGCGGGATTTTTTGGCGGCCCACTTCCGACATCTTGCGGCCGTTTATTTACGCGTGCGGCGCAGATGTTTCAAACGAGACGGCCCTCTTCTTCTTCTCCTTTTCCCTCCCCGGGCTTGTTTTAACAAGTGCCGCATTATGTCGAGTTTGATGACCTAATGTTTACACAGTAATTAGTCATCGGGTCCTAATCAGCTTCCAATATTTGTTCTGCGCGGTTTGTGTAAACGGGTCGCAGTTTTTGTGCAATTTTACGAGAGGAGGAGGGGGGGAGCATTAAGTTCCCTTTAATTCACTTCATATTGCGTTACAAAACGTCTGTTCGAATAGCAGGTTCTGACCAGTTGAGAACCATTCCAATCAGTTGCCCTTCGAAGTAACTGACAGCTCTTTGAGAAGTTTAGATGAGTGCATGTTTTGAACGGTTCGGAATTAGTCAGTTTCGTACAGACCTAAAATATCCACTGACGGTTAATGAGCAAAATTTTGTTAATTAAACACGAAATCATTTATTAACAAAACAAGATCAAGGTGAGTCTTCCGGAGGATCGATGTTAATAAGAAGAAACACTTATTACGTAAGACGACGTTTCTAATGAAGCGGGCAGCAGCCATCAAGTCCAACGCAAGAAATTGATCCGGGCAGGCGTACCTACGTGTGCGTGTGGTCTTGACCTCTCCGAACGAAGTCATTATCAGTCACCTATGATTAATCGCCCTGTATCTGATGACAAGCTCCGTTCCTTTCCGATTCGAACTGTAACGCAGCGCGCGGAGCGCAGACAAATAAATGCCTTCGTCCCTCTCTTTTTTTTTTAAACAAATTAATTCGCGTCCACCGCTATCAATTACTTACAATTTAAGAGATCGTGACACTTTAATTTATCGAATGTTATAAACTTGCACACGTGTGACAGCTCGCAATTAGGTTTCTTATCGGGTTCGATGATTTAACAACCGCATGCATTCGCGGCCTCACGGTATGAGGCGAGTTTCTTTTTCTTTTTTTACTCTCCCCGGACCAGGTGTTTAATAATCATATTGCATATTTCCATGCAGTGCTACAGTTCTTTTTAAAAACCGTATTACGAGCGAAATCGCCGCACTTTCTTTTCTGTCTTGACGCGTTGCCACGTTATTCGTTATTGAAAAATTGATTTGTTTATTTTTTAACTCTTTCAGATTCAGGGCGTAATCCTTTAATTTAATAAAACCTACGAACGCTTTTGGGTCCTTTGCACGCTCTCAAGGTTGAGATCGGAAACCCTTCTTCACTGAGCTTAGTCGTGGAACTCAGACTAGGTTCGGAAACCTTCACTGAGCTCAGTCGTGGCAACTCAGATCTACCTCAGCAACCGACTCCCATCTTCGCTGAGCTTAGTCGTGGCAATTGAGGGAATCGATTCCCTTCTTCACTGAGATTAATATTGGGAACAAACTTTTCTCTTCACTGAACTTGGTCGTGGCAACTCCAAGCCAAGGCCAAGCTCCCCTCTTCACTTTTTACTGAGTTTAATCTTGACAACTTAAGCTAAGTTCCCCGTTTCGCTGAGCTAAGTTCGGAAACCGACTCTTCTCTCCACTGAGCTCAGTCGTGGCAACTCAGGCTTAGCTCAGCAACCAACTCTCCTCTTCGCTGATCGCTGAGCTAAGTCGTGGCAATTAAGGGAATTGATTCCCATCTTCGCTGAGTCGGGAACCAACTCTTCTCTTCACTCGGCTTAGTCGTGGCAACTAAGGCGAAGCTCTCCTCTTCACTTTTTACTGAGTTTAATCTTGACAACTTAAGCTAAGTTCCCCGTTTCGCTGAACTAAGTTCGGAAACCGACTCTTCTCTTCACTGAGCTTAGTCGTGGCAACTCAGGCTTAGTTCAGCAACCAACTCTCCCCTTCTCTGAGTTAAGTCGTGGCAATTAAGGGAATTGATTCTCATCTTCGCTGAGTCGGGAACCAACTCTTCTCTTCACTCGGCTTAGTCGTGGCAACTAAGGCGCAGCTCTCCTCTTCACTTTTTACTGAGTTTAATCTTGACAACTTAAGCTAAGTTCCCCGTTTCGCTGAACTAAGTTCGGAAACCGACTCTTCTCTTCACTGAGCTCAGTCGTGGAAACACAGGCTTAGCTCAGCAACCAACTCTCCCCTTCTCTGAGCTAAGTCGTGGCAATTAAGGGAATTGATTCCCATCTTCGCTGAGTCGGGAACCAACTCTTCTCTTCACTCAGCTTAGTCGTGGCAACTAAGGCGAAGCTCTCCTCTTCACTTTTTACTGAATTTAATCTTGACAACTTAGGCTAAGTTCCCCTCTTCGGTGAGCTAGGTTCGGAAACAGACTCTTCTCTTCACTGAGCTCAGTCTTTGTAACTCAGGCTTAGCTCAACTACCAACTCCCCTCTTCACTGAGCTAAGTCGTGGCAATTAAGGGAACTGATTCCCATCTTCGCTGAGTCGGGAACCAACTCTTCTCTTCACTCAGCTTAGTCGTGGCAACTAAGGCGAAGCTCTCCTCTTCACTTTTTACTGAATTTAATCTTGACAACTTAGGCTAAGTTCCCCTTTTCGCTGAACTAAGTTCGGAAACCGACTCTTCTCTTCACTGAGCTCAGTCGTGGCAACTCGGGCTTAGCTCAGCAACCAACGCTCCCCTTCTCTGAGCTAAGTCGTGGCAATTAAGGGAATTAATTCCCATCTTCGCTGAGTCGGGAACCAACTCTTCTCTTCACTCAGCTTAGTCGTGGCAACTAAGGCGAAGCTCTCCTCTTCACTTTTTACTGAATTTAATCTTGATAACTTAGGCTAAGTTCCTCGCTTCGGTAAGCTAAGTTCGGAAACAGACTCTTCTCTTCACTGAGCTCAGTCTTTGTAACTCAGGCTTAGCTCAACTACCAACTCCCCTCTTCACTGAGCTTAGTCGAGAACCTTAGTTGTGGCAACTATCAAAAGTCATTTCATCATAATACCGAGGGCGTCAAATCAGAAGGGCGTATCAACATAGGATTATAATGGCGTTTACGCCCTTCTGATATGACACCCTCGATATAGAAGAAGAAGAAGCAGAAAATACGAAAGAAGAAGAAGCAAGAGACTAGGTACTTGGGAGAGGAGAATTTTTGGTGAGGGAAGATCAATTAATGAATTGAAGGAGCTCTTCAAAGTACCGACCGTGACACAGTTCGTAAGCGCCCAGAGGTGGGTAAGATGATTGAATCACTTTCCTTACCCTACCATCAAAATAGAAAGACACATAAAGCCGGGTATTTGGGAACGGATAATTTTTGGTGAAAAGAAAAGCGACGCTCTTCAAAGAACCAACGATCACACAGTCCGTAAGTGCCCAAAGAGTGAGATGGCTTACAATAGTCATTTTATCATACTATAGAAGAAGCAGAAAATATGAAAGAAGAAGAAGAAGAAGAAGCAAGAGACTAGGTACTTGGGAGAGGAGAATTTTTAAGAGAACTTTTAACGGTGTTTGAGAGAAGAGAAATTTTGGTGAGGGAAGACCAATTAGTGAATTGAAGGAGCTCTTCAAAGTACCGACCGTGACACAGTTCGTAAGTGCCTAGAGGGGGGAAGTAAGAAGGTTGGATCACTTTCCTTAGCCTACCATCAAAATAGGAAGAAACAAAAAGCTGGGTATTTGGAAACGGAAAATTGTTGGTGAAAAGAAAGATGACGCTCTTCAAAGAACCAACGATCACACAGTCCGTTAAGTGCCCACTGGATCACTTTCAGCAGTCATGGATTTTTTTGGGAGAGGAGACTTCTTTGAAGAATTTCTAGTGAGTGGAATAAGAGAAGACAAGCCGTAGATCAAACAGTGAACTTAAGGAGCTCCTCGAACAACCGATAATCTCGCAGTTCGTAGGTGCCCAAAAGGGAATAAAGATCGTGGGATCACTTTCAATGGGGGAAAGTGTCAAAATATGGAAGAGGAAGAAGCAGAAAATATGGAAGAAGAATCAGAAAAACTAGGTATTTGACAGAGGAGAATTCTTAGGACATTTTTTGATGGAAAAAGAGAAGACAAAAAACCAATAGGCGTACAGTTCATGAGTGCCCAGAAGGTAAGGTTGTTGGGTCACGTTCAAAGGTCGTTTCGTCATTGGAGATCAAGGACGGCCAACAGTAAGAAGGGCGTCGGCGATTCTAAAGGATCTAAACGCGGAATTGAGAAGAAGATGGCTTTTGGCACTTCTGCGTTTTCCTTGGTCTTCGTGGCACACATTCCATACATTTGTCTAAGCACAGCCACAGCCAACAAGTTCTGATTACTTTGCCGACTCAGCTTTGGAAATATTTAAATAAAAGTGGTCGCATTACACAATTCGATCGCAAACGAAATTTTTATAAAACCTAAATGAGCTTCCTAAAGCGGTCATTATTATCAAAGAATTAAATTTGAAAAAAAAAATGATTTACTGATATTTCTACTTCCCCTTTGATTTACAGCGTTTTCGATTCACATGCACCGGTCGCACTCAGTGTATTTGCATCTTCTTTTAACCTCATGTAATGACTAGTGCGCACTACTGCGGTCAATCGAAAACGCTATTAGTTTTGAACGAAGTGTGACGTGAGTACGATGTTTTCAATTATAAAATTATAAAAATGAAGAAAAAGATATCACGACAATATAAACATGGCGCCCAACGTGGGGCTCATAAAATAAATATTAAAAAATCAAGAATATAATCATATAAATTTGGCGCCCAACGTGGGGTTCATAGAGTAATCACTAAAAAAAATCAATATGTTGTCGCCAACTTAACAAAACGCAGTTTTCATTGTTTTAATGTGTTAGGTACTTTATGAAGGCCAAATGAGTTCCGTAAAGTACCTAAGTAAACATTAAAGAACCGATACTTAACGAAATCGATGGCAGTAATCTTATTTTGTCAGTTAAGCAGCTGTTAGTTGTAAACTTAATTTTTCCAAAGTCCTTGGACGCGTTACACAATTTCGCTCGCACATGTCCAACGAAACCCGAACATGTTTTCATCAGACGGCGGCGGCGGCGCAGAGATTTCACGAATCAATCGAATCTCACATTATATAACGTGTCCCGAAAATAAAGCGCGAAATCCGATAGCTTATGTGACCCCCGTCGGGGCGGGCACTGCCGAAATGTGATTTCTTTTTTTTTTTTTGGGGCCGGCGTATTATTACATTTTCTTCCAAGGAGAATGCGATAGCCTCCGTATTGACGAGCTTGACCTATGTACGTTTGGACGCAGAAAAAATTTTGATTAACGAATTCGTCGTGACTTGGTACAAATTAAGGCTGTTTACGCACATCCGCGAAGCGCTCGCTGTTTGTGTCTAATTTAGCGCGCCGGCTTATCTCTTGGTCCGAATGTGTGTGTTGCAATTGATACACATGTGTACGGCGACAGTCAAAAATCACACGGAGGATTTACTTCGGACTTGGTAAATTAATTGTAAGTTGAAACTACTTAAGAAAGGCGAAAGGGAAAAGTTGCAGTTCGTTGTAATTTTTCGTTTAACTTGTAAGTCGGGCAGAGACGTAATATTTATTTTTATCGGTGATCTTTGTGTGTCTGTGCTTTGCGATAATTTCGGTGCAAAGGTCGGGAGTGCAGAAAAAAAAAAATGACACGCAAGCTGCTGGCTGCACTTGTTGTAATCATTACAGTGTTCTCCATATTTGGTAATCAGGCCGCCGCAACGCCATGATTTATGGCGACATTTCCATAATCCGCTCGGACGCACATGCTAAAATATTATGTATGTGGCGTATACAAAACGGGTTTCGTTTCTATACACAATACAGTCGAGACTTCAGACTTCAAGCCAGACCAGAATCATTTTATAATGCAAAGCGAACTGGGCGTGTTCGATGCCATAAGCCTCAATCGTGATTATCGAATTAATTATTATTTAACTCTAGATGATGAGTTTATTGTTTTTTCTTTCGTTGCGTTGAAATTAAATTAAGTCCTTTTGAGCTTTGCGTTTACAAAAAAATAAAACAACTAAACGCTAAACGAAACCCTGTCATGTCATATCGTCAAGTAGACTACGTATGACGTGAGACGCTTTGAAAACTGAAACTGTCACGTTAGCTTCTTCTTCTTCTTTTTTTTTTAATTTGGTGTCTTCATCGATCGTTTAAGTCACTTAGTGCGTCTTTGTGGATTCGCTTAATTTTATATACAGTCAGTTCAAACTTAAGTCGGCCCTAAAAAATGCGCATTTAGAAAGATGAATAAAAATTATAGGTATGACAATTTTTCGTGGTTTTTACACGCAACCAGAAAAATAAACAAAAATTATGACAATTTTTCTACGTTTCATTTTTCATTTAGTCAGTCGTCTTTTGTTTTCCCAAGTGCGATTGTATCTACTTTTCTTTTACCGTCGATTTAATTTTTCTCTCTACTTTCTTCCACAAGGCTCATTTCTTTTTAAATTTTCTAATCTTGGTAATTTTACGACGATCGTTTTGTTCACGCGTTCAAAAGCCAAAGATCCCAACCGCTCTTAACACTTTTTAAGGCCAGCCACAAACGCACGGTCATGGTCGCAGGAATGCGTGACGAAATTATATCAAAACATAAAGCAATTGTTTTTTTTTCTTGTATTATAATATCCAGTGACGACAAGAGAGGAAGTGGGGGTTCATTACACAAAAAAAAAAATTCCTATTTTTTAATTTCAAATTTTCTTTGTGCTTTTATTATTATTATTATTTTAATAATTTTTTAAAATTTAATTTTTTTAATTCAGTTTTTTTTTGTATACTTATCAATTTTTACTTTTTCTTGGTAAATTGTCGTTTGTTTTTCACGTGATTTTTGTTCGTCACTTGGTTAGTCGTCCTTTCATTTTTCACTTGGTTGGTCGTCTTCTGCTTCCCCAAGTTCGATTGTACTATCGCTGACACTATAAACAGAACGAGAAGCAATAAAACTGTGCGAAACTCGACCTTATTGCACCGGCATGATGTGAGCCTTACGCTCAGGTCATAAAATGTGTTAATCTAGGATGCCAGGTATAAATCTTGGACAGGAAAAATACGCTTTAGGAAACGGGTATTAAAATTGAATATTGAATTAGCAAATATAAATTTGGGGTCTCATGTTCGTATCTTTTATTTCTGCATATTCAGTCAAACACAAATAATTTCGGTTTCAACAATTCCTTTTTTGTAAATAAATATTTCTAGGATTTATTTTTTATAATAAATTTGATGTCATTACTTTGTACTATTATTTTTTCTCGGATAAGTAAACTACGATCAAATTCTTTTGTTACACTAAAATTAGCATACATATATGTGAGAATTCCTTATATAGTGCTTACTTTATTAGGAAATTTATGCCTACATTTAGTCGGTTCTATGTCGAGGCGATTAGAGGAAGTCATTACAAATGGAGGATACTATACTAAATATTAATATTTTCAAGTATTTATGTAAAAACGAATTGTATTATATGTTATATAAAGAAAGTTATTTTGAAATGTTTTTCTTTCTAAACAAAAGAACAATATTGAAATTAGAAATTAAAAATTATATTCCACAGCTTAACGTATGAAACTACTGAACATGTCTCTGGAATTACTTGTTTTTATTCAGCAGATCAAATAAACATTATTATTATTATTATAACGATAAGAAGTTTTATTTTCCACTGGAAGTGCGTCGCCAAGAACCAGCAACTCCATTTTAATGGAGTAAAAATTTGTCAGTATGAACAAAATTTCAAAATCTCAACTAAATGTTGGATAAGTGGATAGTTATTTCTTTTCCATGTTTTACTGATTATTGTTATTGATGTTTAATAAATTTTACAATAATAATCATTTGTATTTAACAATTGTTTACTAGTTTTTTGTCTGTTCTGATTGTTGCTGTTTTTTAAATATTTGTATAACTGAGATTAATTAATATTACCTACAGTATCTTCGCAAAGACTTTCAAAATTTAGTAGCTTAATATTTTAATTTAGCTTTATTCATTTTGACAAAACGTCTGTAAATTCTTTAAACAAATATAGCTTTACTGGATAAAAATTTGTTTTCTTCTCCACATAATACTTACAGGCTATCCTAATTTTTGCAAAATGCTTAATATGCATTAAATAAATCAAAATGGAGTGCCGTTTCAGAAACTAACTATAAATATTATTTCTAAGTATATATTTAACTGGAAAATAGTATAGTCACTGGCTTACTAATCATTATAACATTGGTTTTAATTATTTAAATTCTTAAAATTAGCTCCGAAATGTTTAAGCTTATAGTATTATGCTGGCTAACATAATTTGTCCATTTCATTACTGACTGAATATAAACGAATTCTTATATATTTATGAAATATTAATAAATTAATTGAAAATGACTTTATTATTTAAAACGAATAATTATAATATTAACATCAGAAAATTAATTCTAACAGGATTCTAATATAGGAAAACAACTGATTTGCTTATTTTAATTTCAAATGAGCAAACCAGAAGAGAATACTCCAGATGTTTACCCCTGTACCGGCAGGTAATGCAATAAAATGTGCTATAAGGCTCAATTTCGCTAGGTCGTAAGAGGCATTAGTGCCAAGCAAATTTTCAATCGTTCTGTTTATAGTGTCAGCGATAGTACTTACTTTTCTTTTATCGTTATTTTTATTAAAAGTTTTGTGCAAATCGGTTTCGATTACAGTGGATTCCTCGAGCAGGCTCTGTACAGCTGTTTCAGGCCTAGTTGGGCCTTCGTCAGCAGGACCGTAGCTCGAGAACTCCACTGCAAACCAAACCGACTTGTCCAGGATATTCGCCAATGCGATGTGAAAGTAATGAACATTTCAAGTAGCGACATCTTTTGATCGCTTTTTGACCTGACATTGCAGTAGGATTGACAAATTGAAGCTAGTTCGCCACATAATAAGTCATCCCATGCAAGGCGGCCATGCTTGCTGTCAAAGCGATCAAAAGATGTCGCTACTTGAAATGTTCGTTATTTTTATTATTCTCTCTGTTTTCTACGAGGTTCGTTTTCTTTTTCAATTTTTTAATGTTGGCAATTTAACGACAATTCATTTAATGAGATTTTTTAAATTTTTGTTATTTTTTTAAACTTTATATATTTCCTTTATTTATTTATCGCTCGTCTTTTGTTTTATTTTACGTCGAAAATTGCACAATTGTCAAACGTCTTAAAATATGTATGTATACGTATTATGTCGACTCTGTTTTGTTCATTTTATGAGAATTTTTTCATTTTTGTTATTTTTTTTTAATTCTAATTTTTATTTATTTATTTGTCGATCGTCTTTTGTTTCATTTTACGTCAAAAACTGCACGACCGTCAAATGTCTTAAAATATATCTTCATTTTAGAAAGTCGAACCAGTTTTGTTTATTCGAAGAGAATTTTTTTATCATTTAGATTTTTTAAAACATAAATTTTCTTGATTAATTATCGATCGTCTCTTGTCTTACGTTCCGTCAAAAATTGCACAATTGCCACGTGCCTTAAAACATATCTTAATTTTGGAAATTTGGATCTAGTTTGTTTATTTAATGAAATTCTTAATTTTTTTTTCAAATGATGATTTTAAAAAATATAACTCGCTTGATTAAAATCTTAAAATCAACCCTGACGATGTTGATATTTGCACGAGCCGTTCGCGATATATTTGAGTTTCTTAATGTTGATTTTAAAATGATTACAAGTCACCCTGTATAAATGCGTTTGCTTTATTCCCTATATAAGTGGGGCAAATTTTCAGTAAAATTAAGTCTTCCTTGGGCAGTGTTGGTGAGAACATCTCTTCTAGAATGGTAAACAGTTTAAAATTTATTAATATTATTGTTGTTAATTTTTGATTTGACTCTACACTTGTATTTAACTGATCGTATACAGATTAGATGTTTTATTTTAACTGGTACGTTTTAGAATTTCTTTATAGCAAAGACGTCATAGAATAATTATATTGCGATTTGCTATAACGAAGTTAATGCCCAACACGAACACCACACCTTTGTATTTAACCGATCGTATACAGATTAGATGATTTATCTTAACTGGTGCGTTTAGAATTTGTTTATAGCGAAGACGTCATAGAATAATTATATTGCGTTTCGCTATAACGAAGTTAATGCCCAACACGAACACCACACCTTTGTATTTAACTGATCGTATACAGATTGGATGTTTTATCTTAACTGGTACGTTTTAGAATTTGTTTATAGCGAAGACGTCATAGAATAATTATATTGCGTTTCGCTATAACGAAGTTAATGCCCAACACGAACACCACACCTTTGTATTTAACCGATCGTATACAGATTAGATGTTTTATCTTAACTGGTACGTTTTAGAATTTGTTTATAGCGAAGACGTCATAGAATAATTATATTGCGTTTTGCTATAACGAAGTTAATGCCCAACACGAACACCACACCTTTGTATTTAACCGATCGTATACAGATTAGATGATTTATCTTAACTGGTACGTTTTAGAATTTGTTTATAGCGAAGACGTCATAGAATAATTATATTGCGTTTCGCTATAACGAAGTTAATGCCCAACACGAACACCACACCTTTGTATTTAACCGATCGTATACAGATTAGATGATTTATCTTAACTGGTGCGTTTAGAATTTGTTTATGGCAAACACAAAATGGAATAGTTACATTGAGTTTTGCTATAGCAAAGTTAGATTTCACATTAATAATACAATATACTTGTTCCATAATCAAGCAACACTTTCACCACATAACTGTTTCATTGTATTCAACGATTTTCAGAATTTTTTTGGGACACGGATCAAGGTATTTGCCTTAGCGGCCTCTGAAAACAATTCACCTTTTTGTTTAGGATGAAATCGAGGTTGAGATTTACCAATTTCAATTCATCGTCGCAAATTATATTGTAATTTATGTACATTTTCCAGCTGATAATTATTTTTGGTTATGTGCACACATATTTTGACATTTATTGTTTAACGTTGGTAGTATTGCAACTTAATAACTTTACTTACCCATTCAGCACGTTGTTCGTAAATTTGCACAATAACATTTCAATAAATGCTTTTAGAGTCTCTATTGCTGCTTAAACTGCGACATTGCAAAGGAACCTCGCGCAGTGTTGTAACTTGTCTAACAAATAAATCACTAGGCCCTGAGATTTCAATTAATTCTAAAAAGGTATATGCTCAGAATCACAGCAGGAAAATAAAAAATCTTCATTGCTTTACATAAACACGGCCTGTCGGCTTTAAAAAATACGACACTTATCTTAAACGCAGTTTTATTTTAAATGTATTACAAGTCACCCTGTATATAAATGCACTCGCGTTTAAAATACAGTTGTCAATGCGCACTTTTTAAAAAAAATTATTTAAACAACGTCCAGTAAATTAAAATAAAATAAAATAAAAAATTTGACCTTGAAACATGTTCGTCCACTTTCAACGAAGAAAATCAAACGTGCTTGTCCTTGCGAGTCATAGCCGATATAGTTTATATAAAAAAAAATATAATTTCCTAAGCGATTTTTGGTTTAAAAGAACAAATTAAAGCTTTTGCGTTTCAAAGATGCTAACGTATGCACATTTCAAGACCTCCTCGGAATTAATTAAAAAATGTAATCTTCGACTAAGTCGGTGTTTCGAAAATTTACATAATACAGGTACAGTTTTAGTTATTTATACATATACATACATATTTTAATTTATGTAGTTATGATCATAAATTAAAATTGGACGTTCAATATACTTTAAGCTTTTACAACATTTTGCTGTTCAACAAAAACGTTAACGACGCGACGTGAGAAATTTAGAAGGTGCATGAATATGACTCGCATATAAATCGAAACGTTTGCGTGGAATATTGTAAATTAATAAATAATAGTCTTCAGTATTATGAATTTTGAACAACTTACGTTCTACAGGGTGACTGACAATTGTTCCATTAAAAAAAAACACGAAAAGACTCACGCGTTTTTTTTTTTTGATGAAAATAACATCAAGGGCATAGTGCTAGCGACGGTTAGAACTCGCGCATTATGTCTCCATACAAGCTTCACATCGGCGAAAGCTTTTACAATCAGCTGTAAGTTTGCAAGAACGACGAACTAGGTTCGCCCGTTATAAATTAAAAAGAAAAATGTCAGCGATGGACTGCAGGTGTAATAAAGCGTTTCACAATTTTGAAAGAAAAATAATTCCTTATTAGTGACTTCACCTACATCAGTTTCTAGTGATTTTGACTGCGTTCTTGAGGCTTTCGTAATTTAAACGCCATTTAATTATATCGTAACTCAGACTTTCGTTCCCAGCCGTTAAACATGTAACAAAACAAGGTCACATCGCGCGCGTAACAAACAACATAAACTCCACTTTACTGCCGCATTTATAAAACGTGGCGTTGTATTTCGTACGCAATACCGTAGTATGCTTTTAAGGCAAACTTTTTATTAATTAGAAACTGTTCCGCAGAATTCTTTATAAACATTTTTTTCCCTCTTCTGTCGGAACAATTGTCAGTCACCCTGTATACAGGTAACTTTATTCTGTTAACACGCAAAAGAGCTTTTGTTTTACCAACGCAGAGCCTTAAGCACCCCTAAAGAATTGAGCTTGCAGCGAATCGACTTTCATTTTTATTAATTTCACACGCGCCCTTCCCCTTCTATTGATTTTTATTGGGTTAGTTCAAATAGCGATTACGTTTGCACGAGTTTTTAAACGCTTATTTATAAAAAAAAAAGTTTTAATAACTGTATAGGTCCGTACAAGATTATGGACGTTCACTGTGTTATGGGACCAGGCGGCCGGACACAAACTGCTTTCCATAGCGACGCCAGTCGTCTTTCTTTCCTCTACATAGGAATCTTGTTAATTGATATTGTTTTTTTTTTTTTTTTTTTAATATATCAGAATGCATCTAAACAATTCATCACACATTGTGCAAGCTCTAAAATTAGTCGAAACCACAAAGAAAGTACCCACATTGTGTTTATCGCAAAACGCTGGCGAAAAATAGAGTGTTTTTGCGGTTTCGACTGCGATAAAAGTTTATTTATTCAGAAGAAATCTGGACGTATCATTTCTAAATGTAACCTCAATTATGTATTCGAATAACGAGCGTAATTATTTTTATTTCTAATTGAATACGGCGAGATATGCGATAATTTGCGATAACGGTACGTATGTACATGTACGTAATTATATTAGAGATTCTTTTTTTTTTTGTTGGGTGTATCATTAACGAAGGAGATTAACGGTATGAGTTTGTCTTTAAAAAGACATGATGTATGTCATCTTTCTGAAGCGACCGTAACAGAATATGGCCTGCGGTCACCGTGACGGTGTAAAGAAATATATTATAATTATTTTAATGTATACCTGCACTTACTCCACACTACGTACATACTTTTGGGTTTCAAAAAAAATGTGTGAATAGGCTTGATAACTTCTTAATACCTAGTTTTAGAGTATTCGTTCATGTTTTTAAAAATGCATTACGAAAGTTTTAAATCGTGGCCTAATTTTTGTGTGGAATTCCACATGTTCCTGCAGGTCTCTTGCGAAAGATGTGTGTGTGTCTGTTCAGCTTCAAATTTTCGTGTGTTTACTTAATACCCCGTTATAAAAACAGCAGCAGGCCGTGCGGGATATTTTTAGGAAAAAAATATACTTCCATCGATCAATATAATAATGTGCACCGACTGAACCAGTTTCTTTTTTAAAGAAACCTCAATTTTTGTTAATGACGGATTTCTTTCGAGCTGCAATGCCATCGCTTTTAAATTTTCATACAAGTTGTTGTTTTTCCTTTTGTGTTTAGTTAGTAAATAAATGATAGGCCAGGCATTGAGAATTGCACCAATACTATACGGTGCGTTGTAAAAAAAATGAAACAACATAAATTACGGTTAATTCCCGCCGTGAAAACCTGCGAAACCTATTCCGACAAGATTGCTCATTAGGGGGGGTCATTAATTTTCAGTTTTACGTGCTCCTCGCTGCAGGTCAAGAAGCAATAACTCTCGCCTGACCTCCTCGACTTCTTCTCGAACGCACTTCATCTTCGAGCGTTCCGCGGTCCGTCCGGCTTCGCAAAAATTAAATTTCACGCTTTAATTGTTAAGTAGTAGGAGAGGATGATGACAAAAGTAATCAACTTCCACAGCGGTATCAAATTCTGCGTCACTTTCCTGACTCCGGCGAGGTTGTTGTAACCGGATGCGTTATCTATGCAGTTTTGTTCCCAGTAGCCGAGAGATTACTCTTCAGCATACGCGTGGCCGATAAGAACCATTCACAATGTGCGCTGTGTAAGTGCTACTTAATTTCATATGAAATTTATTCACTCGAATGGATCATTGAAAATTATTACAATCCTAATGACCGTTCATAAACTTACAGAAATGCCAGCGTAAACGGCGGAGGATAAACGCAACACAAATTGGCGCCCGACGAGTGGGGCTCAAGAAATCAAATGGCGTATTTGGCGCCCAACGCAAGGGGTGGTCTCTCCATCACCAACTCAATGCATAAATTGGCGCCCAACGTAAGGCCCCTGCCCTCAAGAAATCATTACATAAATTTATGGGTTTTCCTTTGTTTTTGGCCTTTTCGATTGTAAAGTGATCGTCGCTCGCTGCCTTTAGAACCAAAAAGAAGTCAAAAGAACCAAAAAAGAACGAGCACATAAAGAATAATTGTCTTCTAAGTAACATTGCGAAGTGCTTCTTCTTTCTTTCAAATAAATAAAGATGCGTTTTAATAATACAATCAAGCTCGTCAGTTTCAAGCTTTTCAATTATTGTAAAGCGACCGTCGCGTCGTTCGCCGCCTTTAGTTAACAAACCAATCAACGCCGAGCCGAAATTTCAAGAGATAATGAACCGCGCTCGAGTGATTACAGCGGACGAGCGAGCGATTACATCGCCGCTGAAAAAGTTCCTTCATGCTTGGCCTGCACCGAACGAAAAAAAGCTACATCTGTTTATTTTTAATTCGGTTTTATGTATTTTATTACGTAACAGACAAATATAGATTCTTCGCCAGATGTTCGGCTCATCTCCGTGGCACGTCTCCGTCTTTCGCGGCTTGCGGGCTGCTCGGAGGAGGAGGAGGCCAAAAGCATTCTAAACCGGAGCTTCAAAAATAGCGAAAAAGGATTGTGCGGCGGCATCCAAAACGTGACCGTGAACTTGAAGGAGTTTTGACACGATTGTGCGTGCGTGTGCGTTTGGCAACGAGACGCGGAACGCACTTGGCGTCGCCCTCCTCAAACGAAGTCAACGACTCAAGTTCGTCGTCGTCTACAAGGTGCGAAAAGCAAATCTCGCGTGTTTCGTAAACAGAAATGACTCTCGAATATTATATAATGTTTGTGTAAAATTTTAAGAAGTAATTATTCACATTTTGTGTGTCGCATGTAAATCGGATGGCCGAACGAGGACGGGCTCGGAATACAAAGTGACTTAAAAGAATATATCGAAACGTATTAGTGTTAACTGCATTATTTACGAACAAAAGAATGAAACGAACAAATATCTAATTCCATAACAAAATAAGTATTAAGCGCTTTGCATTCTGGTTCATAATTGACATAACTGATTTCGAGCGCAGAAGCAGTTATACTCGCATTGTAAACAATACTGGGGCCTAGTTTTACAATCGGTGGAATAACTGTTCGTTACGTTATTCTAAGAATATCCGACGATTGTAAAATCGGGCGTAGGTAATTTTTAATAAGAATAAGTACACTGCCTTCCAAATGTATTAAAGCACCACCTTTATGATTTTACGACGGGCACACATTTTTAAAATTATTTTTACTTTTTCAATTTCATTGCGGTTTCTGGATACGCAGGATTGGCAACACTGACGTAGACTGTGATGAAAACAAGAGAGTCCATCACAAATGAAGAAAACATCGAGGGATGAACCAAACAAAATTGTAAGCAACAAGAAGACGTGTCGCCAGAAAACGTAACCTGGGATGTTTTTTTAATTGCATTGGGATTTCTGGATACGCAGAGTTGGCAACACTGACCGTGAAAAGAAGATAATCCATCACAAATGAAGAAAGAAAATAAAATGCAGAAAACATCGCGGGACGAACCAGACAAAATTGTAAGCAACAAGAAGAAGAGGAAAATCTCATAAAACAGTGTTGCCAGAAAAAGTATGAATAAATAATAAACAAGTGTCTCCTCAGATTCGTAACAGTGCTACCTACCTGTGTAGATAAGCAGAAGTTTAACACCGGAGCGAAATTGATCCGGTGTCGCCGGCAGCTTCAGTGGGACGGGAATGGGTTCTTAAACCATCACGCGAAGGCCAATCCAAAATAGGCGCCACTTAATTTTTTTTGAAAGGAATTCGCGTAAAAATTAAGAAAACCACGATACGTCCAAAGCATGAACACAAGTTTATTAAAAGATTGATCACAAGTAATCGATTAAATCAGATGGTGTACAACACAATTAACGTTAAACAGTAAATCCTAACAATTCGGATCCGAAATTAATACAAAGTTAAATAAAAAAAAAACATTCGCTTATTCTAACGCCGAAGTACTCGTTCGATGAATTACGTTTAGTAAGCGTAACGCTAGAGAAAAGGTGATTTCCTTCGAAATGGAGTTTACTTCGCGAGTACACGCAAAATTTACGTGCGCGAAAGCGACAACATCAAAACCACCGTGACACAAGAATAAATAAACATAAATATCCGACCTGATTACGTAGCATTCATACGTCTGTCGAGTCAGGGGCGTTCCACCGTTGCAAAGCGGTAAGCGACGTCGCTGCTCCTCGGAGTATCGGTCTCCTTGCGGGGTTTAACGGTCCGCGCACTGGGGGGTCGGTACGGTACTACGGGCGGTATGATGATCCCAGTAAATGTCGCACGCACGGGATAGTCGTTCGAACGAAGAAAGGACAGCCAAAACGAAAAGCCTAAGGGGAGCAAAATGACCGTGAACTGCAAGATAATGCAAAACGATGGAGTAAACCTTACCTAAGTCAGAATAGGACGTAGGCTGAACACGAGTTGGCACACAGTCAACTCTCTCGTACAGGTGAATTAATCAGAGTCGGCCAACAGCCGTAAGATCTATTCTCTTCCTCCAAGAGAAATTAGAGCGGGAACCCACAAAACTAACTACACGCAAATCACCTGACGGTCGACAACACACTGGCAATTCCGGCGTTTTGCAAAATCGAGAGGGGTAGAAAACGGTATAAAGTGAGATGAACGGTGGTCTGTTTGAATCGTACCAATAACATAAGAATGTGACATCAGAGGAAACCAATCAAAATAAGGGGCAAGGGTTACGGACATACGCACCGGTTTCAGGTGCGGATGTTTTTAAAACAAAAGAATTCGACCATCCGTCGTCGTCCGCGTCACAAAGTGGTACTCTTTAAATTGGACAAATAAACATCGCGTAAACGCAATTCCAACCTTAAGCAAGGATGGGGCTAATTTTATATAATGAACTTGTTCGTCTAATCTGAAGCTTTTAGCGAAAAGCATGTTAAAAAGAAAGTTTTGGGTAAATTATACGAACGAGGAATTGTAAATTCCTATGCGTAATGTGGGAAACAAAACGAAGTGTGCTAAAAATAGATCGTAACGTTGAAATGTGTACTGTACAGGGTGTGTTCGTACACAGGCGGAAAATAAACTGTAACAACAGATTTTTATATTTTAGTAATGGATGGCGTTATTTTAATTAATTGTAATTAGGGACGCAATAACTCCATCAAAAAAGTATCCCAATGTTTAGTCTCTATAGCACGCATTATTTTTGCAGTGCTGCCAACCAAAATTTTTACATTTAACTGGAGGGGTACGTTCAGAAACTATACCTCTGAGTGTACGCGTAACGTAGTTTTGCTTCTCGCAATTTTCCACTCTGCGGAACGTCCTTACCGCACGCATCATTTTAAACCGCTGCCAACCAAAATCTCAGCATTTAATTGTACGAGTACGTTCAGAAACTGTGTGTACGCGTCTCTCTTGCTACGAATTCGTAACGTGTTTTGCTTCTCGCAATATACTTGCACAGCAAATGTAACTTATCTTATCCGAAGTTTAACTTAACTGATCCAATCACGAATTACGTTGATTTGAAAATAATTAAAAATGAAAATAACATAAACATAACCTCTCCACTTAGACTGTAGATCAACGAGGTCTACTTGCCCTCTATTGTTAAAATCATTAGAAAGAGTTGGTCGAACGACAGCACCTTTTTTTGTCACCGATTTTTTAGAATGACATGTTTTACAAAGTTTTAAAAATTGTTCTATGACCGGTAAAGGTACAGAAAGCTTTTTAGTTTTCAGTTGATGTAAGAGTTTGTCTCTGCGCCCATGACTTGTAGATTTATGACATTCTGTCAAAACGGAATGATAATCTTCCGAGGCGACAATCTTTACAAAAGTACTGGAATCCGAGTCCTATTTTAAAGCCAAAGTTTTGCACGTGCCGACTCTAATGACATCGTATTTGGTTCCGTAGTAGTACTGTTTCCTGTTCCTGTTTTTTTATTAATTGTCTGATCGAAATCGTCTTTACATACGATTTCCGTTTCATCACTTGTTTTTTGCACTGTTTCCGCGCTTTCTTCCGTTTTATAATAAGTAAAATACTTAAAATAAATTCCACTAAATTGTACACATACGTCCCATAACCTCTAAATTAAATACTGCCGCACACGCATCGTGTGTGCAGGTTCGTACACGTTTACCCCATCTTCTCTCGCCTCTCCGACGCATGCGTCATATTGTCTTGGCAGATTTCGTTATGTCACCAAACTCATTTAATAATTTCACGAAAACGCAAGACTCAGTTAGTGGTTTCACGAAATTACTACGACAGTCCAGTAAGATCGCTCGCGTAACAAGCCTAACTCTACGCGTTATTGCGAGTTTTCGCGAAATTCCTCGCGTTTTCGCGTAAATACGGATTACGCGTTTCTACGACGACATATACATGGAAACGTCAATTAAAAAAAAAAGAACACACACATTAAATAGCATTACAAGTTTACATGTTAAAGTATTCAGCTAGGGAGTATGGTTCACTAAAAGGTCAAAAACCTTTTCTTTGAATTTTCGAGTGTCTTGCTCAGCCCGAATTTCATTTGGTAGGTTGTTGAATAACTTCATAGAGGCATATTGAAAATTATGAGTTTTAAAATTTTACTTACATCTAAGTGAGGTTGTGAAAGCTAAAGTTGTACATTTTGAACAAGCCAGGATTAATTTCTTACGTAGTAACCGTGATTAACAATTAATAACGTTGTATTGTAAAACAGATTAAAATTTACAAGTCGCACCTTAAAATGATGGACAAAACATTTGAAACGATAACGCGCAAAATGCCGCCTATCTTGTAACGCTTGTAGATTAGTTTAAACTCATTTGGAGGGAAAAGATCCCGGCGGGAAATTTGAAAAACGGACTGTAATCCTGATAGAGTTAAAGAGAACAAGAAAATCTTAAAATTATTAATTAGATACAGAGATTGGTGCTGGCACAAAATTTGTGGAATTTGGCAATAATAAGGGGGCAAAAAATTAGTTGTAAGTTCAAAAATGTTAAAAAATTAACAATACAACGTTATTAATTGTTAATCATGGTTACTACGTAAGAAATTAATTCGGTCTTGTTCAAAATGTGCAACTTTAGCTTTCACAACCTCACTTAGATGTAAGTAAAATTTTAAAACTCATAATTTTCAATTGTGTAACACTTTCATATTAATATTATAGCCGCCCTGATGAAGGAAATAAATACTTTCCGAAAGCTTGGCAATCAAACAAGAGTAAACTTTTAATGGCCCCTTTTGACTGCTATCCTGCTAGATCTCTCAACTTTTCCTTAAGTTCGCAGTCGCGATCAGAAGCCGTTTTTTTATTTAAAAATATCAAAAAAATTAAGATTCTTTAATTTAAATCAGTGATTTTTGATTTAAAAAAATCGTGATTTTCAACAACACTGATTGTAGTTGATTGTGTTTGTTTATTTTATTTTGTTTATTTGCGAATTCGAACAACTTTTGTCATTCGCTTCTGATGCAAACAACAAAATATACAAAGACGGGCTACGTCACTTTGTACAGGAATAATAAATCAAGCATTTTCATTTCATTAACTTATACTGGGCCACAACAGTAATATAAAAACTTGATGGCACAATTTGTTTAATTTAATTTCACTTTGGTGTTTATTCAGTCGGTCAACTATCTATAAAACTTCATTAGCTTTGGATAATTAAATCACTATACGCCGAATAGAGTCGTCTTACGTTAGGTCGCTGCTCAAAAAAGTATCGTATTAAATGAATTAGTAGCATGTAATTTGATCCCCCTTTTTTGTTTCTTTTTTTTTTTTTGGTAGGCACTATGGCGTTTCGTGTAGCGTGGGATGGGTACGCACGCAGCCTACAATGTCGCCTACGCCTACGCTATCTTCATTCGACATGAAATATTCTTTCACGTGGAGTGGCTTCACCTCTCAATCCCGAAACAATGAACGGTTCTACGTAGGGACAATTTTTTCCATCGTCGACCCTTTTGTTTTTTTTTGTTAGTGAAACGGTTTCCGCCGTTATCAGCGTATGCACGGAAATGTGCAATTTTCTTATCATTTTTTTTATATAATTTGACGGTACGTCTCGCAGATAAATCGGTTGGTGATCCATCCGGGCCCGTCGCGGTTATTTTTAGCGGGCGTATGTAGGCCAAGCAAGGAGAAGGCAGAAAAGGAAGAGAAATTGCGAAGGCGACGCAAAACGGTCTCGTGATCATTAAAAACGCGGGTGACGTGACCCAATTTTACTTCCATTGTTCGGGAATGCAATCCGATAAGCAAGGCGCGCGCATTGTTCGCTTTGAGTGAGTGCGTGAGAAAAGGCCTAATCACATCTTCAGTCCTACTTAGAGTTTTCAATTTTCTTATCGATTCGATTCGCCTATTTCAAAAACAAAGGGCGGGCGATTTATTTCATGGCTCTTCCTTATCCTCCTGCAACACATCGCTTTGAAATATACTGCGTTTGTTCTAAGCCGAGCTTCGCCGCTGAGGCGGGGGGGGGGGAAGTGAAGAAATCGACGACTTGCGATCGAAGATAAAGAGCTGGCTGCAATTTCGAGGTAAATAAGCATCGCTTTTCTTCGATAATCTTCTTCAAAGCCTTCACCATTACACGTGCACGTCGGAGAGATGATGGTGATGGTGTCTCGTTTTTGTTGCATCTCTCGTCCATTTATCGTAACCACATGCTCGGGTAATCTCAAGTTCACGTTCATTAACTGTGTGAAATGAGCTATTTACGAGACGAAAAGCCTTGAATCCTCTCTCATCTCTCAATTAATTCCACGGGGAAGCCGCAAAAAACGACGAACGAAACAAAAGGCGCTGTTTGTTCTTCTAAAAGAAACGAATAATGAGAATGAGGAGGAATCGTTTTAATTAGACGGCTCAGATTTCGTTTTTTTTGTTTCGTTGTGTGCTTACGAAATTATCGTTTATTAAACCCCCAAACGCTCTCTGTTATGTCACCAATTTACAAGGCGCATTTAAGTATGCGTTTAGATGTTTGTGTTTGGATATTTATAGAAGTGAGTAAAGCGCAAACGCAAATTAACATAAAAGTGCTAGAGTAAATAATACAAATATAATAAGTAGAAAAATAAAATGAAATATACGGGGATTAAAGAAGAAAAAATTCAATAATGCTGCTTCTAGATCAAAATAATCTGGGTGAGCCGACAAAGAATGCAATCGGTTATTTATGGTTTCTTTTTTAAAATTTTCTCGTTGCCCGATTGTCCTTTTAGTTCTTACAAGAAAATTTTCATTCGGCAATATATTTATTCAACAAACTATTACGTCGATTAAAAAAAAATAATAACGCCAACGTGGGGCTCTCTCATATTTAACGAAGAACTCTCATATTTAACGAAGAACTTCAAACGTGTAAGGGAGAAATGATTGAGTATTTAATTAAAAACATAATCTCTCTAAAAAATTATAAAACCACTGAAGAAAAGAAGCATTGTTACAAGTTAGGCATAAGATAAATAGAAAAGCGACGTGGGGCTTCTCCATCGTCAAACATTACATAAATTGACGCCCAACAACATGGGGCTCATGATAACGCATCATAATGTAACGATTTTAAAGGTTCTATTAATTTTTATTTTAAACAAAACACGAAATAGTTAATAATCTAATTTATTTACAAGCAAACTAATTAACACTAACATTTAACACTAGATAATTTACAAACTTAATCCTAATTTATTTTAACGGCCGAGCGAAAGTTTATCACGCGACTTTAAGTCCGTCTAGCGTTGAATTCCATTCGAACTGGTCTCACTCCCGGCCACGTGCATTTTTATATCCGGGGTTGTTTTTCGCGAACATTCTAGAAGCAGGCGACGGACTGTCTGGTTTAGTTTATTCCGCCGTCAGAATTCTCCAGGCTGTCGCCTAAGGCGCGTCGACTAGACGGCTATGACGCAAGAGACAATTTGACGCTGGTGTCGACGAATCATTACAATAATATAAACTAGCACCCAACGTGGAGCCCTCCAAGAAACAAAAACATTCCGCAAATTGGGCTCTCCAACAAAAAAAATGACTTGTCTTTGATTTACAATATGAACTGAAAGCTCTTAATTGACGATCCTTGTCCTCGATTTTGATTGTGGGTCCTCGTCCTTGTTGAATCTCGATTATACCGGAATTTGATTGTAGGTGCAGGGCTTCGAACTTGCAACTGGGCTTCAATTTGTAATCTCTCCCTTCAGAATATTCTCAAGGATGACCTTTTTCCGTCTACTTGGAGACTTCCAGTGGCTATTTTGGACAACCGGGTCTTTCAGAATATTTAAGGACGACATGACGTCTATTACCCCTCAGTCAGTTTGCGAGTCCTTCGGTAGATATTTTGAACTGCTGACATTTAAGGACGACCTTCATTCTGTCAGCTTAGAGACGTCCTTTAGCTATTTTGGGCAATTGGACTTCGATTTCCTATCACTCCTTTCGAAATATTTAAGCATGATCTCCTTTCTGTCTGCTTGGAGACTTATGGTAGCTATTTTGGGCAATTGGAGTTCGATTTGCAATCTCTCCTTTCGAAATATTTAAGGACGACCTCCTTTCTGTCAGCTTGGAGGCGTCCTTTAACTATTTTGGATAATTGGACTTCGGTATGAAATCCCTCCATTCGAAATATTTAAGGACGATCCCCTTTCTGTCAGCTTGAAGACCTGCGGTAGATCTTTCGGGCATTTGGATTCGATTTGCAATCTTTCCTCGCGCAATATGTAAGCACGATATTTTTCCGTCAGTTTGGAGGCTTCCGGTAGCTATTTTGGGCAACTGGCTCTTCCATTCGCAGCCTTTTCTTTCAGAATATTTAAAGACGACCACGTTTCTGTCGGCTTGGAGGTTTAGGACAACTGGCACTTCCATTTACAATCTCTCAATCAGTTTGCGAGTCCTCCGGTAGCCATTTTCAACTGCTGACGTTTCGATTTTCAATCTCTCCTTCCAGAATACTTAAGAACGACCTCCCTGTGTCAGCCTGAAGACTTGCGGAAGATATTTTGGACAATTGGACTTCGATTTGCGGTCTGCCCTTTTGGAATATTTAAGGATAACTCTTTTTGGAAGCTTCCGGACAACTGAGCTTCAATTTGCAATCTCTCCCTTCAGAATATTCTCAAGGATGACCTTTTCCCGTCTATTTGGAGAGTTCCAGTAGCTATTTTGGACAACTGGGTCTTTCAGAATATTTAAGGATGACATTTCTTTCGTCTATTTGGAGACTAGACTACTGGACCTTCCAGAACATCTAAGGATGACATTCTTCCCGCTAGTTTGGAAGCTTCCAGTACGTATTTTGGACAACTGGGCTTCGATTTGCAATTTCTTCTTTCAGGAGATCTAAGGACAGCTTCTTTTTCGTTGGCTTAAAGACCTCCATTAGCGCCATTTTGGATATTTTTGCCAGCTTGGAGATTTTGCACAACTGACACCTCCATTTGCAATCTTTTCTTTATATTTGAAGACGACCTTCCTTCTATTCCAACTGGTCCTTCTATTTACAATCGGTGATTTGTCTAATTCCATCCCTCCAGACTCTTCAGAGGTCTTTCTGCTTGAGGGTTTCCGTATAAGAAGACTTTTGATCTGTACCCTCCTTCCAGAATTTTTGAGAACGACCTTCTTCACCTCTACTGTCCATTAATGGACATTTTGGACAGCTAGTGTCTTCTGACCGTTGACTTTTTATTTTTCACTGCCTGTCCGCTTCCAGAATTTTTAAGAATCCCTCCCTCCTCTGTCTTTTTTCATTCTCTACCTACTTCCAGTCGCTATTTTGCGCAGATTGTTCTTTCGCTTGCAGTCTTTTTGTTTGTCGGACCATCTCATGTTATCCTTCCAGGTTCTTCTGCTTTTGCATGGGCGTTTCGGTGGAAAAGGCATTTCAGACAGCTGGCATCTTCCACCTACAATCTAAAGCGCTTGACTTCTCATTTCCCTTCTTCTTTAAAGACGACTTTATATTCTCTCTTCTGCCTGCTTTAAGAACGTAGTCCAGGACTTTGAACTTAAGCTCCTGGATCTTGACTGGAATCTCCTGGACCTTGATTAGTTGAACTTTACTTCTAAGAACCTGGGCCTTGATTCGAGCGCTTCTGGCTTTCTCATTGTACCCACAAGATCCTTGGCCTTAATTTTGATTCTGAAGCCCTGATTCTTAATTACAAGGTTCTTGACCTTGGTTTTAAATATGAACCGAAAGCCCTTGAGCGTAAGATTTTTGTCTTTGATCGTGATTGTGAGATCCTCGTCCTTGTTGAATTTCGATTATAAGTTCCCAGTTCCCAGACCTTGATTATAAGGTGCTAGTTCTTGATTGTAACCTTGGACCTTGATTATGTGGACCTCAGCTTTAATTCTGAGAACCTGGGCCTTGATCGCAAGCGGTTCAATTTTATTGATTGTGTCTGTAAGATACTTGGCCTCAATTTTCATTCCGAAGCCTTGATCTTTAACTAAAAGACCTTGAGCTTGGTTTTGGACATGGAATCCTTACCCTTGATTTTAAATATAAGTCGGAAGTCTTTGGTTAACAATCTTTGCAGTTGAATTTGGTTATGAGAACGTCGTCCTTGATTATATTGCTCTGAATCTTCAGTGTATAAGATCCTGGAGTTTGGTTACAGACCTAGGACTTTGACCTTGATTGTATGAAGCTGAGCTTTAATTCTAAGAACCCGCGCCTTGATCACACGTCTTCTTGATCACGTCTGTAAGATCTTTGATCTTAATTTTCATTCTGAAGTCTCGATCCTTCATTGGAAGATCCTTGAACTTGATTTTGAATATGAGACTCTTATCCTTGACTTTGAATATGAGTCGGAGGCTCTTGCTTAACGATCCTAGTCCTCGATTTTGATTGTATATTCCTCGTCCTTGATTGTAACACTCTGGATCTTGATTTTAAGATCCCAGAACTGGATTGACTTTGATGATAAGGTCTTGTATCCCTGGACCTTGATTACATGAGCCTGAGCTTGAATTCAAAGACCTGGGCTTTGATTTTATAAGCGCGCTTCTTTCTTCTTCATTGTGTCTGTGAGAGCTTTGGCCTTAATTTTCATTTTGAAGCCTTGATCCTTAACTGAAAGATCCTTGATCTTGGTTTTGAACTTTAAATCTTTGAATATGAGAGGAAGGCTCTTGATTGATTATATGAACCTGAGCTTCAATTCTAAGAACCTGCGCCTTGATCACTTGCGTCTTCTTGATTACGTCTGTAAGATCTTTGACCTTAATTTTCATTCTGAAGCCTCGATCCTTCATTGAAAGATCCTTGAACTTGATTTTGAACGTGAAACCCTTACCCATGACTTTGAATATGAGTCGGAGGCTCTTGCTTAACGATCCTAGTCCTCGATTTTGATTGTACAATCTTCGTTCTTGATTGTAAGACTCTGAATCTTGATTATAAGATCCCAGAACTTGATTGACTTTGATGATAAGGTCTTGTATCCCTGGACCTTGATTACATGAGCCCGAGCTTGAATTCAAAGACCTGGGCTTTGATTTTATAAGCGCGCTTCTACCTTCTTGATTGTGTCTGTGAGATCTTTGGCCTTAATTTTCATTTTGAAGCCTTGATCCTTAACTGAAAGATCCTTGACCTTGGTTTTGAACATCTCAGCTTTTATAAGTTTGGATTAATTTTAGAAGGTGTTCTTCTTTTTCGTCTTATTTTCTTTTTTCCTCAGTTCATTTTCCTTTCATTTTCCAGATTTCTTAACCGAAGTTCAAGGCGATTAAAAAAAAGTTGCAACAACGATTAATATTAATATTTTCGTCGCTCAATATGTCTCCGCAGCTTTTATGAGATGAGTTTGAATTAATTTTGGTTTGTTTTTCACTTATTCGGCTTTTTGGCGTCTATTTTGAAGCGCCATCTGCCGAGTTGGTGGAGCAGCGCCAAATTTAAACCGCCCAGTCGTTTCTGCACCACTCTACATAAACCGTTAGTGGTGTAGACATACATTTTTAATTAATTATAAATTATTGTAAGTACAGAATTTTTCTAACATTTTTCACATGTTCTGATGCGTCACCGTCACCCTATAGTATAAACAATTTAGATACCCCCACCCCCCTCTTTACAGTACTAGTGCAGTTGTTAAATCAAAAAAAGAATGTATTCGATTTTTTTCTCTGATTTTTCCGTTAGTCAACCCTACCCGACGCGATGCGACAACACGTGCGCAAGAGAAAGTTTTTTCTTTTTACCAAAATAGGATGTGTCAACATTGAAGCAGCGCTAAACGGGAACCGTGTGTTTTGTGAATGAAATGAACCTGTCCCACCTGTTGCGCAAGGCCTGAATGAAAATGCAAATTAGAAGCCAAACAAAGAAGCAGCAAAAGATCGAGAGCAAACAGTGTGTTTTCCTTTCACAGTTTATGTCCGCGGCGCGGCGATTTATTTGATCATGGTTCGATCGTGACGGCCATGAAATTAGAAGACGCGACGCCGACGACCGTCGTCCGCAATTTTTTTTTTAACGCGTGGACGTAACTCGCGTGCGCTTTGCGTAAGTAGAAAATGCGCGAGGATATGTCGTCGTCCTTCGAGCGTGTTTGCCTTAAAATAAAACTTGCGCCATTGTTTTCCTTCCTTTAGGCATTCAGAAAAAAAAATGAACAAATATGAAGTCAACAGTCAATCGATTCTATTAATAATATTTGCATACAGTCTGAAGTAGAAGTAGACAGAAACACGCTTGGATAATTCCAAATTAAAAAAAAGAACAATCCTTACACTTGTTCACTTTACCAGGAATTAAGGAAACTGCATGATTACTTCACTTATAGTTGCAGCATTCCTACTTCATTTATAGTTGCAGCTTTCGCTTATTCGTTTTGCTGACGTTTGGCATCCTTCCGGTCCGAACGATTACATACGATTGTGTTATATTATGCCCTTTACTTTTTTTTAATTACTAAACAGACATAATGTAACACAATCTTTTTTTCGCCTCATGTGCGGCGTCGTCAAATATTGTTTACTTCTTCGCCAACGGATGTGTCATTCGAGTCGTAACGATCTACTTGGCCACCAGGGTACATACCGTACCTCACATTTACTTTTTAATTTTTGTACGAGTGCGCGTAATTATTAAGACATTTGTTATTGTTTAAAACATGGTTACCCTTGCGTTATGCAATTCAACATTTTCGCCTTGTCCTTCCTCCTGCAGTTCGCCTTTCAAATTCTGATGAGCTTGCGTCTGCAACCCGCCAAGTCCTTTTAGCGATTCAGCATTATAAGTAAGCACTTTTATTAACACGGTGTTTTAAAATATAAAAGGTGACAATTTTTTTTTTAAATTAAATTGCAAGAATCCTCGTTAGCTTGAGTGCACGAGCGAACTTCTTCTCTCTTAAGTGGATGTACACATATGTATATCCCAGCAGAGAGCACTTTCGCTACTCGACTGTCCTCATAAATAAGTAGATTAAAAAGCGAGCGTGAGCCCAATAAATTAACATAATCATCGCTTCATCGCATCGGTTGTTATTATTAAGTCCTGACGTCTCTAAATCGAGTGAGTTATGGGCCTGGAAGTTTTAATCTGCGTCGACTGTGACGCCGAGAGCCCATCACCGAGAGCATAAAACATGTAATAAGTGTTAGGCAGTTATTACACCTAGACCCGATATATGGTGTACAACATGTAAAAGGTCAACACTAGATGTAAATTGCTCTCGGGGCGTTACGTCGATAACCTCGCTTTTAACTTGACGAAGCCAGACGAAAACAGAACTTAAAAACTCAAACAAATACCGCTTTATTTTTACCTAATTCTAACTTCCCCGAAAATTAATTATTTCAAGTTGTTTGACTGAGGTATCAACAAGAAACTGTGTTAATTATGATGAAGTTAAAAAAAACCAAAGTTTAAAAATTGGCGTCTACTGTGCTTTGTTTCGGGGCGTCATTTTACTCCGTTTTGTTTCGAGGCGTCATTTTACACCGTCTTGTTTCAAGGCGTCATTTTACTCGGTTTTGTTTCAAGGCGTCATTTTACTCCGTTTTGTTTCGAGGCGGCATGAGACGATGACGAAAAGAGAAGAATGAAATAAAATTGCCAATTCGAGAAACAATTGAAAATCTAAAGAGAAATACTGCACAAGGGAAAAGATAACGTCTGCGAAAATTTGAAAACAAGTGGAAACAAACTCGCATCAAAAATCAAAAAAACTAACAACTCGAAACGATAGCAATAAAAACCAATGAAAGCGAAAGGCAAAACATGAATGAAAAGAAAGGAAAAAAATTGAAGGCAAGAAACAATTGAAAGCCTAAAGAAATACTACATACAGATACGAAACGATACGAACGAAATAACGATGAAAAGAGAACATGTAATTCAAGAAACAATTGAAAATTCAAAGAAATACTGCGCAAGGGAAAAGGTAAAAATGACGAAAAAACAAATGAAATTTCAAAAACAAGCGCATTAAAATAAAAGAAACTAACTGAAGACAATAAGAAACAAATGAAAGCAAAAAGGAAAACATGAATGACACAACGTCGAAGAGGAAGGTAAATGAAATTCGACAGTCGAGAAACAATTGAAAATCGAAAAAAATACTAAAACATCAATGAAAAACAAATGAAATTTGTATATCCAATGAAAACTCAAACAAACGAACAGAAAACAAGAAAACGAAATCAAAAATGAAAAAAAAGAGACAAATGGTAACAAACAATTGAAAATCTAAAGAGAAATACTGCAAAATCGAAAAAAAAAAATGCTGCAAATCGATGAAGAAACAAATGAAATTTATTTAACAATTGAAAAGACTCGCATAAAATTCAAACAAGTACCGCTTTATTTTTATCAAATTGTAACTTCCTCGAAAATTAATTATTTCAGGTTCTTTGAGTGAGGTATCAACAAGAAACTGCGTTAATTATGGATAAAGTTAAGAAAAAAAACAAAGTTTAAAAATTGGCGTCACCGTACTGCGCTTTGTTTCGAGGCGTCATTTTACTCCGTTTTGTTTCAAGGCGTCATTTTACTCCGTTTTGTTTCGAGGCGTCATTTTACTACGTTTTGTTTCAAGGCGTCATTTTACTCGTTCAACGTTGGCGATGTTGTGTCGTGCGTTCCAATTTAACGGAGTTTTCGCTGTGGAGATTTAGTAAAATTCGTATGGACATTGTCGGAATTATTCGCACCATTGAACGAGGCCAGGGAAGATTAATTATTTCAGTTGTTGGATTGAGGTATCAACGAGAAACTCCGTTAATTATGGAAAAAGTAAAAAAAAAAAACCAAAGTTTGCCTTACTGACCTTTGTTTCGAGGCGTCATTTTACTCGGAGTTGTTTGATTGAGGTGTCAACAAGCAGCTGCGTTAATTATGGATAAAGTTACCCCTTACTGCGCTTTGTTTCAAGGCGTCACTTTACTCCGTTTTGTTTCAAGGCGTTATTTTACTCTGTTTTGTTTCAAGGCGTCATTTTACTCCGCTCTGCTTCAAGGCGTCACTTTACTCGTTCAACGTTGGCACCGCACCATTCAACGAAACTAGGGAAGATTTCTTTTACCTCGCCAAATGCTTGGCATTTACATAAAAATCCACGTCTAACGTCATCTTGATTACTCTTAATTCGGGCTTTTCGTGTGCGTTCAACGTTCGAAAGGCACGTCGGAAAGTCACAAGCGCCCTTCGACCTACCTGGACGCCGTGAGTTTGCACCGCATTAATTTATTAACCGCTTCGACGCGCTGCATTTTATCAAAGAGCGAATTTCGACCAATCTTGCGTTTAAGTAGGTAACCGTTGCAATTTCGCTCGTAATAAAAGTGAGATGACTTAAATTTGAAGTGTCAAATAGTGGCTTTATCGTAGTGACCTTCTGTCGCATGTGTTTGGCCAGTTCGACGTAACGTCATTTTATTGTGCCTCTCTTTTTAATTAAAGCAGTTGTTTATTATAACTATTTGTGTCTGTACCTTCAGTGTACAAGTGAATAGTTCTGGATTTATCGCGTAGAACTATCGCGAATGTGGGCCTCACATTATCATCTTCATTGTTCACCCTGGCGCCTTTATTAACACCTTTGAAACCACGTCCTTCTTCGTCGTTAATGAAAACAGACCTTCTTAAAATTATCTACACTTTCATATACTCGTGCTAATTTAAATTAACTAATGTCAAACATCGATTTATTTCTTTCGCGCAAAAATGCCGGGGCCCTTATCTCAGATCGTTAACGTATACTTTGACCCAATTAATTGCTGCCAGAAACTGTTGATTACACCAGCCATCTCCGCTTGTTGTTATTATTATTATTAGATATTGAAAGGCTATTTATAAATGACATTGAGATACTTATTAAAAAGAAACTTTAAACAGCACGTCCTTCTTTTAAGGGGGATTTTTATAACAGACGAGGGAAAGTAGGGGTAGAGCAGAGAGTTTTTTTTTTATTGTTATTATTAATAAATGCATGTAGCGATTTGGTTGTTGTGGAACTTTTTGTGGTTCCCACGACGTTCTTTTTTTTAATACGCGGGAGCGGCTTCTGCGTGGACGTCGACCGTCTGCTCGACATCCGAAACGAGGTCGCATGAATTTGGTCGTCGCAAGTTTGCATATTTATGTAAGCATTAAATGTCGACGACGTCGTCGGGTCTTGTAACGACGACGTGGATTTCTCAGATGACTTCGAGAATGCAGATCGCATGCTCGGCTTGAGCGAGTTTAATGAACTTGTTTCGCTGTTCAAGTTGTTCGAGTTGAACTGTACCATACAATGATTTTATTTTTATCACTTCGAAACATTGGGGATCTCCTTCGTTTTACCAAAAAAAGTATTTCTTTTGCAAAAAAGCTGTTTTCTACGAAATTTTGTGCAATCTGACAACTAATTGGGATCATATTATCTTGCTTTCCGAGATTTATGATTATACCTACTGTAGGACGGGACGAGTAATTAATTAAAAATGATGATCAAGGATGCAGCTTTGAGTTGGCAAGCAACAGTATACGAGTTACACTGTACCGAGCAGATTTTTTTTTTACGTGTCGAAACTAATCTCCTGGCTCTCGGTAAACCGAAAAGGACACGCCAGTTTTTTTTTATAACAAACACAAAACGTATTCGGGACAATGTAAGAGCCGTGCGTAACAAAATGCATTTTTTTCTTTCTCTTGATCGCCCAACGGAATATGGTAATTCGTTTTTTATGGCCTTTTCACTGCTACACATTACCGCACCTCACGTAAAAAAAATCGCCTCTCGTGACGCTCTATTACCTTCGAGGGTGGTCCCTAAATATGCCAAAAAGTCAAAGACCTCCTTTCCAGATGCCCGGAGCTCGCGTTACCGGATCGCCGCGTTTTCCTTTTAGTCCTTTAATTTATTTCTTTTTTTCTTTTTAAATTTAAAGAAAGCAATTCAATTTCTCGCAATGCTCTTTAACGTCCGCCATTCGCCTTCGAGGGTGGTCCAAAACCGTCCAGATTTAATTTGACCGATGCATTACAATTTTTTTTTTTTTTATTTAAAGAAAGCAATGTGGGGGGGTGGTCCTTCTTTCCATTTGGACTGGAGGAGACATTATTTTAAATTCTGACCGTACATTATGAGCATCTGAAAAATCGAAGATTACGTTCCTGGAAACTATACACACAGGCGATTGAACTTGGATGGGTACAGTTCGATCGGGGGTATCTGAATCGTTCGAATTTAATAATCGACTTCTTCTTTCAGACATTAACGAATGCCATCGAGAAAAAAAAACAGAAAAAGGATTAATTGTATCACAATCACTGCTGGAATTAATCCAACACATGCGACCTCCGACCTTCGGCGATACTTAGTCGTAAATCTATCATATTTTATTTATGTGTAATTTGTCGATGGGTACACTTTAAAGACGACACTTTACCACGAACGCGCGCCCATAAAGACGTTAATAAAGACGTCTGCGCGATAACCGGAAACAATGGGAGCAAGAATTTTGAAAGGGCCGCGACAGAAATGGGTCAGATGCTGGCTTGGGTTTCCTGCCGCGACTTGTATCGAAAGGTGAATAACCCAAGCCCAAGTGCCACGGCCTGTCGTGGTGAGTGGTACATGGGATTTTATGAATTATGAATGGAGGTATGCGCCATGGTAATGTTTTCCGCGAAGATTCTGCACGAGCGAACGCGAACGGAAGATGTTTTATGGCCGCCACAGGAACGGATTTATGCATCTACGTCCGAGCCAGATACAGATAAAAAAAAGAGTCTCCGGGGATAAATCACGGATTAGAAGCACTAAATATATACGTATGCTGACGCGCTCGAGGTGAAAAGAAGAATAATTGTGGCCGTCGCCGCCGCGCCGTGGGGTTTATGGTTTCCAACTTCATTGGCGATGGGTTTGGTCGAAAATAAACCAAAAAAAAAATACGCTTTAGCCTCGCTAAGTAAGATAAATACGTGAAATTTGTTTGTACAAGAAGTTACATCATCGGTAAATATGTATGTATGTACTAATTCGAGCGTTGTAAAAAAAAGAAGCACTTGGAAAACTGAAAATAAAAACCACGAATTCGAAAATGATTCCTATTCCAATGTTCTGCTTCTATGTTTGGAAAATATTTCTATTATTTTTGGAAATACCATAGTTTTCCAAAGCCCGGAAATAGGCATCGACAATTCATTTTGACAGCCTTTGCAGGCAGCGCTTGCGCTTGAGTAGAATGCTTTGCCCTGGATTGGTAAATAGGGATTTTGGACAAGGCAGCGCTTGAGCAGAATTTGGGCAATTTTCCGAAAGATGTAGCTGGTAACAGAGAATCAAGGCACAAAAAGAACTAGCAGTTCCTCGACGGGCCATATTTTACAAAAGAAATAAGATTTTTCGTAAAAAGAACTTGTTTTGGGTTCGCTTGGGCGTTGGGTCATCCTAATACGGGTTTCGTTTCCCAGGAGGAAAAAATTGGAGAGAAACAAAAGCAAAAACACAAAGCAACGAAACGCAGTGGCATTTATTGAGAATCGTTAAATCCGGAGGGCGCGGTGCGAGGATAGAAGGACCAAAAGAGTTTCACCATTTCGCCAGAAGTGATCAAGTCTTTTGTGATGATGATGATGATGATATGGAAGTCTTACATAATTACATATATAAAAAGGTTGCGTAATCTAGATTACAAAGTATCAAACGAAAAGTAATTTCGTGTATCCTTAAAGCTCGAATAAAAACTTTCGGTTTCGTATTGTCTTTGTCTGCGAAAAGGCAATGGTGTTCCTTTCCGAGAACTAACGCAGACAATGCGCTTTTTTTTCTCTCTGGCACATTCCTTCTAAATTAACAGTTACCTTGCCCATCCATCCGTAATCGCTTCGCCATTCACAAAAAGCTAGGCACATGATTTGCATAAACAGCACTTCAAATGCCACTTAGCTCACGACTGGCCATTATGTTTGGTTTGTTGGTTGGTTTGTTGGTTGGTTGGTTAGTCGACGGCACGGAAATGAACATTCTCAAGTTCAATGTTACTACAGCGCGTTCAAGTAAGTAAGTAAGTAAGTACCGTTCGAGCAGTGAAAGTTAAACGCTCGCATACCGGATGATCAGACAAATCGGAACTCATTTATTCCGGAAGCCCAAGTCTAAACAGCACGGAACAATCGATGGGGGTAAATAAATTCCGGGGCTTTTAGCGGCCGCATTAAGGCCTCTGTAAACATTTTATTTTCGTTTTCAGGTGCGAACGATTTTACGCAGGCTCGACACATTCTAAATCGTCGGCGGGGGGATTAAACTCTCCGAGGAAGGTTGGCTTCTTTCGAAGACCCGTCGCGTCGCGTCGAGAGGGATGATATTCATCTTTATTTGTTCTAGAAGATTACTGATGAAAAGATACAATGCCTCTTTAATGAATAGATCTTGTTCTCTGTAATAGTTGTTTGGATTGCCCGGGCTGATTGAATACCCCGTATCAAAGTTTGACTTTCACGTTGATATGTCTGGACTAATAATGAGTTGAAGAATTCGACGTCATTGATAAGTAAATGAAACAACCGTCGCGTCGCACACGTGCTTTGCATTTCCAAGAAGTAAGTTGTAATTAGCCGAGGACTACTCTACAACTCTGTATTGTTATAATATTTGCTTTCCTTGACAGTCACGTACCCAAAAAGTCGCCAAACGCAACATAAATTGGCGCCCAACATGGGGCTTTCCAAGAAACAAAATCATTACGTAAATTGGAAACCAGCGTGGGATCCATCAGGTCAACAAACATTACATAAATTGACGCCCAACGTGGGGCTCAAGAAAGCAACCAACGTGGACTTGAAAATATCACATAAAAAAAACTTACAATTCGTTCACGACCCAAGAAAAAAAAGCATTATACAAATTGGCACCCAACGTACGCCTCCCCAGTCCCCAATAAACAAATAAACATTCCATAAGTTGTAGGGTTTATATTTAATACTCGGTCAGTTTTTTCTTTATACATTTTAATCCATTCAAATGCATTTTGGGCAATTGGAATCTCCTCTTTCGAAATACTTAAAGACAACCTCCTTTCCGTCAGCTTGGAAGACTTGCGGTAACCGTTTTGGGCAATTGGACTTCGATATGCAACCTCTTCTTTCGAAATATTTAAGGACGACCTCCTTTCTGTCAGCTTGGAGACGTCCTTTAGCTATTTTGGGCAATTGGACTTCGATTTGCTATCACTCCTTTCGAAATATTTAAGCATGACCTCCTTTCTGTCAGCTTGGACACGTCCTTTAGCTATTTTGGGCAATTGGACTTCGATTTGCAATCTTTCCTCGCGCAATATGTAAGGACGACATTTTTCCGTCAGTTTGGAGGCTTCCGGTAGCTATTTTGGGCAATTGGCTCTTCCATTCGCAGCCTTTTCTTTCAGAATATTTAAAGACGACCACGTTTCTTTCGGCTTGGAGATTTAGGACAACTGGCACTTCCATTTACAGTCTCTCAATCAGTTTGCGAGTCCTCCGATAGCCATTTTCAACCTCTCCTTCCAGAATATTTAAGAACGACCTTCCTGTGCCAGCTTGGAGACTTGCGGAAGGTACTTTGGACAACTGGACTTCGATTTGCGGTCTGCCCTTTCAGAATATTTAAGGATAACTCTTTTTTTCGTCAGTTTGGACAATTGGGCTTCAATTTGCAATCTCTCCCTTCAGAATATTCTCAAGGATGACCTTTTTCCGTCTACTTGGAGACTTCCAGTGGCTATTTTGGACAACTGGGCCTTTCAGAATATTTAAGGATGACATTTCTTTCGTCTATTTGGAGACTAGACCACTAGACCTTCCAGAACATCTAAGGACGACATTTTTCCCGCTAGTTTGGAGACTTCCAGTACGTATTTTGGACAACTGGGCTTCGATTTGCAATTTCTTCTTTCAGGAGATCTAAGGACAGCTTCTTTTTCGTTGGCTTAAAGACCTCCATTAGCGCCATTTTGGATATTTTTGATATTTTTGCCAGCTTGGAGATTTTGGACAACTGACACCTCCATTTGCAATCTTTTCTTTATATTTGAAGACGACCTTCCTTCTATTCCAACTGGTCCTTCTATTTACAATCTGTGATTTGTCTAATTCCATCCCTCCAGATTCTTCAGAGGTCTTTCTGCTTGAGGGTTTCCGTATAAGAAGACTTTTAATCTGTACCCTCCTTCCAGAATTTTTGGCAACGACCTTCTTCACCTCTACTGTCCATTAATGGACATTTTGGACAGCTAGTGTCTTCTGACCGTTGACTTTTTATTTTTCACTGCCTGCCTGCTTCCAGAATCTTTAAGAACCCCCCCCCCTCCTCTGTCTTTTTCATTCTCTACCTACTTAGAGGCCTCCATTCGCTATTTGGCGCAGATTGTTCTTTCGCTTGCAGTCTTTTTGTTTGTCGGACCATCTCATGTTATCCTTCCAGGTTCTTTGCTTTTGCATGGGCGTTTCGGTGGAAAAGGCATTTCAGACAGCTGGCATCTACAATCTAAAGCGCTTGACCTCTCATTTCCCTTCTTCTTTAAAGACGACTTTATATTCTCTCTTCTGCCTGCTTTAAGAACGTAGTCCAGGACTTTGAACTCAAGTTCCTGGATCTTGATTGAAACCTCCTGGACCTTGATTAGTTGAATTTTACTTCTAAGAGCCTGGGATTCGAGCGCTTACCCACAAGATCCTTGGCCTTAATTTTGATTCTGAAGCCCTGATTCTTAATTACAAGGTTCTTGACCTTGCTTTTAAATATGAACCGAAAGCCCTTGAGCGTAAGATTTTTGTCTTTGATTGTGATTGTGAGATCCTCGTCCTCGTTGAATTTCGATTATAAGTTCCCAATTCCCAGACCTTGATTATAAGGTGTTAGAGATCTTGATTGTAACCTTGGACCTTGATTATGTGAACCTGAGCTTTAATTCTGACAACTTGGGCCTTCAGGTTCAATTTTACTGATTGTGTCTGTAAGATATTTGGCCTCAATTTTCATCCCGAAGCCTTGATCTTTAACTAAAAGACCTTGAGCTTCGTTTCGGACATGGAATCCTTACCCTTGATTTCAAATATAAGTCGGAAGTCTTTGATTGACGAGTTTTGCCGTTGAATTTGGTGATGAAAACGTCGTCCTTGATTATGATGCTCTGAATCTTCAGTGTATAAGATCCTGGAGTTTGATTACAGACCTAGGACTTTGACCCTGATTATATGAATCTGAGCTTCAATTCTAAGAACCTGCGCCTTGATCCCACGTCATCTTGATTACGCCTGATCTTAATTTTCATTCTGAAGCCCCGATCCTTCATCGAAAGATCCCTGAACTTGATTTTGAACATGAAACCCTCATCCTTGACTTTGAATATGAGTCGGAGGCTCTGGCTTAACGATCTTAGTCCTCGATTTTGATTGTATGATCCTCATCCTTGATTGTAACATTCTCAGTCTTGATTGTAAGATCCCAGAACTTGATTGACTTTGATGATAAGGTCTTGTATCCCTGGACGTTGATTACATGAGCCTGTGCTTGAATTCAAAGACCTGGGCTTTTATTTTATAAGCGCGCTTCTATCTTCTTGATTGTGTCTGTGAGATCTTTGGCCTTAATTTTCATTTTGAAGCCTTGATCCTTAATTGAAAGACTCTTGTCCAGTTTTCAACTTTAAATCTTTAAATATGAGAGGAAGGCTCTTGATTGACGATCTCCTTGATAGTAAAATCTTGAATACGTAATCCATTCAAGAAATCATAAAACCAGTCAAGTAAAGAAGGAGGACCCAAACATTTACATAACTTGACGCCCAATGTGGGGCTCAAGAAAACAAAGCAAAATATAACTTACAGATTTAGTGACCCGAACGTCTTTCCTACGCTGCGTTTTGTAGATGCGCTCTCTCTTCGATAAAATGCCTACAGAATCTTCGCAATGGTTTTTTTTCTGCTGGAGTTCTTTTCCGTTAAAATCATATTTGAACCCCAGTCCGCCAGTTCGGTACATAGAGATAGAGAGAGAACGCCCATCTTGTTTTGGTGAAACAATTCGCAACAGAACAACGCGGGCAGGCAGAGAGAACGCTCGTCTGCTTTCAGAGAAACAAAACACAACGAGAGAGAACGCCCATCTTGTTCTGATGAAACAATTTACGACAGGCAGAGAGAACGCTCCGCTCTCAGTGAAACAAAACTCATCAGAAAAAGGCACGCAAACTTTCTCAATTTCTTAGGAACTCGTTCTACACGTGATTCGCGTATTCCTCGCAACGGCTGCGTCCGACCACTAGATGTCGCTCTTCTCTTCAAAGTACATTACTATCGAAGTTTCAGTGATTACTATTAATCCCTGAAAACTATTTACTATACAGGTTGGTTTTATTTAATAGTCACGTCTGTGCACAGCGTACGAAGAATGAAATTTTTTTTTTCTGTACGGTTCTTGAACCGAATACATTCTTATTATTATTTTTTGTAACAAGCCGATAATAGAGCTCACAATTTTAAACATTAATGCGTATTCACACACCAAAAAAAAAAAAGGAAAAAACACGTACCCTCCTCTAACTTTTAATAAACTATTACGTCGTAGAAAATCCCTGCCTTTCATAACAACTTAATCTCATGTGACTTATAAGCCGAGTATATTAAATATTTTCATTCAGATTTTATGACAGACAGTGAATCAGACATCATTAATCATCATGCCAATGGGTCCTCGTTATTGGGGGGGTTAATAGTCGATTATTTATTTATTTATTTTAAGAAAGGGGTGCTCTTGAATATTTTTATAAAATTTGTTTAGTATTAATACTGCCGGAATATACAGAGTGTCCCGGGAGGAAAGTCGAACGTCTGAAAGTTGAAAATTGTGCAACTTTGAAGCTATCTTCTTTTTAAATATTTGTTTGTCATTATTTTAATTTTTCTTCTGGCCCTGTTTTATATCAAGTCCGTCGACTTATGGCGTATTTTAAAATGGTTTACTTATTGCCATAAGCAGATTATTTCGACAATTTTTTCATTTGTGTACGCAGCAAGTTACCGCAAACTTCTGATTCGATATAAATGAAGTAAAAACTGATTATAAGAATTATGTCACTGCAAGTGGGTGCAAGGTGAAATGCAAATGTGTTCGCAGCCGGAGAAAAAAAAAACAGCCGCGCACTTGCAACTTGGACGAAAGTAAATAAAAAAAAAGTCTGTTCTCCTTTAAAACGTTTTAGATTTCCCGATGGAAGTGTACAGTGAAGAGTAAAAGTAAAGTCTCCCCAATAGAATATTTTTATTGGGAAGACGTTACCTTTGTATTTCACTATACCTATCTATGTAGGAACTCAAAAAGTTTACTGTTTACGTTAACAGAAATAATTCCGTTAATCATTCAATAATGAACTTCCTTGAAAACTGGTCAGCGCATTCACTTCACACTATACATAGGTATGCTCTAAGCATTAGGTGATTTACACTCTTTTTTTTTTGGTGAATTCTATTAGCTTTCGCTTTATGTAGTAGGTACTTGGATGCGTAAACAATTTAGATTTTTAGGCCCGCCGAAGAGTCCGCGTTTGATGTCGCGAGCGAAGTAAAAATTTACGGGGGACGCTTGTTTGTGGATTCAGGTGAAACATTATATACATACATACAAACGTTGGCAAAATGTGAAACTCGATGAATATACTCGCACATACAAACGTATGAGTTTTCTGCCTCGTCATGAAAAATATCCGATTTAGACGTAGGTGTATCCGTGAAACTTGCTGCTGACGAACATCCTTCATACTGTACAAGAGTAAGATAAATTTATACATAAAAAAAAATAATTAAAGCTGGTTCTTGTCCGATGAAATTTGTATCACAAACTCTTTTACACGGACACTAAATGGCGCACAAACACTTAACGTTTCGCAGTCTTTCGAAGCTGTCGAACGACTGCGAAACGTTAAGTGCTTGTGCGCCATTTAGTGTCCGTTTAAAAGAGTTTGTGATATAAAAAAAATAATGCTTTTCGTAAAAGATTTTACACAAATTCCTTGGATATTAATTTTAAAAAGGCACGAACGTCATTTATCTATGCACCACCTCTTGAGCCATTAAAAACCCAAGCGACCGACCGCCCATGAATAGCCATAAACCCGAGTTTAAAAAAGTCCCGATTTGATTAGTGTATAGTAACAGGTCATCAAAACCGTAAAGTTTCTTGCAATTCATTGTGTATGCTCATTATTTATCTTGCCCCCCCATCTTTTCCCTTCCCCGGCAGGTAAGTAAATCGTAAATTGATTCTGTGAGATGATACACTCCACCCCTAAAGAAATATCTCAGGTGGGTATATTACCCAGCACAATTTTTTTTATGTTCGGGCGTAAACATAATCAAAGTTGTTACGAGAGGACGCCAATCATTTTTTTTCTTCTTCTTCTTCTTCGTCTAATTTGGTTCTATTTTGATGAGGTCCTAAAGACGTCGTTCCAATTTCAATTTTAACAAGAAACGTAAATAACGTCATATTTACACGAATCTTAATTTATATGCAGTGTAAGTACGTATGTAACATATTAGATCATCAACATCTGCGAATCCAGGATAAAAATACTGTGTGAATTAAGACGGCCGGGCACCATATGGGAAGTACAATTTATTTTGTTTGAAATGTCAGCAGGCTTACGACAATATTTTTGTTTAATCGAAGTGAAATAATTAAAATCGCACCCTTATACAGGGTGTTTAGACATCTCCATCAAAAAAACACCGTCCATCCTCCTTACTTCGGTGGGTTCTACACAAACCCGTTTCGTCACTAAATCAAAACGTAGACGTTTAAAGTTAACAATACACCGACTCCTCCTACACACAAACGGCAACCTTTTGCGAGTTTACGACGACGAAACCGTTGTAATAAGAAATAAATACCGTCATCATCGGACACCCCGCTGTATACGTACATACATACAATACAACGGCGACACCCACGTAGCTCTCTATTTGTTCACGTAATTTTTACACCCGACGAGATTATGGGGTTTTAAGTTCCCCGAGATTATGGAGACGCACTTGATCTTTCCTGACAGCTACGTGGAGAGTTAAAGCCGAAATTTATTGGGCCCAATCGATCTAATTGTTGGGGTCTCGAAAGGGATCAAGTTACTTGCGCTTGAGCGTTTCGCTTCGTTGTCTTAATTTACGATCGCGCCCATTTTAGAAACTTCAAATATTATACAGTAATAGGGTTCGTTCCGACTAGTTCGAAAGTCGCCGAAATAACGATTGATTTTGACTTACATGCGACCGTACATTTTATATAATAAAATGATAAAAATGTAGAATCATAAAACAGCGATCTCGAAGAAAAAAAGGAGAGAAAACTAAGCAGGTGCAAAATTTGAAGCCAACATAACCTAACACTAAGACTATAATTAAAGCTGGTTGTTCGTCCGATGAAAATTGTATCAGAAAATCTTTTAAACGGACATTAAATAGCGCACAAACACTTAACGTTTCGTCGTCGTTCGACAGCTTGGAACGACGGCGAAACGTTAGTGTTAACGTTTAAAATATTTTATGATAAGACGTCAAAAGATACTGTGGCAGCACTGATTCGATCGAGTAATATGCAGCTCGTCTTACAATTAGATGAAAATGACCGTTGATTCGCTGTGAAGCACCACAAAGTAGTTGAAGCCAACATAACCTAAAAAGAAAGCTACCAAAGTAATACAATTTCAACTGAGTAATAAAAAACCAACCATCTCAGTTGAAAAAGAGAGAACAATATCGCTGCCTCATTCATTACAAATTATTATCAAATGGCTGCAAGGCACAAGGGAGAACTTGAGGCCAACATAACCTAACATTGCGACATTTGAAGAAAATCCAGGCAAGGCACATTTAGACAAATTTGGTAAATAAGGCCCTTATTTTGAGGTTATATTACTGTCAAAGCGTGAAAAAAGATATGAAATGTCAAACTTAATTGGCGGCTCGTTCATTTTTAACCATTAGCAATGAAATAATTATGAATAAGTACAGTGTTTAATGTCAAAATGATACGAAAATGACGGATGAAATCGATCCAAAACGCAAGAAAAAATTTGAAGCCAACATAACCTAAGATAAACCTACCGGTAATAAGAATTTAAACATTTCAGGTGGAAAAGAAGTTTACAAAGTAAAGTACAAGTATTACAAAATAGTTGTTAGGCACGACGTAGCGTTTGAACCTAACATAACCTAAAATTACGACATTTAAAAGAGTGTGGTACCACTGAACAACATCATTTCGATTGAGCTGGATATGTGACTTGAGAGAGAAGGAAGAAATTATCGTCTTATTCATTAACTGTTTGTTGGAATTGTACAACTGAGCCTTATGTTTCAAAGTGATAATTTTCCGATAGGAGAAATGACGTCACACCGCTAGGGCCGACTGAAGAAGAAACGCAACTTTGCTCATGTTTAAAGATATTTTAATAATTCTATCTAATTCCAGTTTTACATCAATTTGCTTTACTCAAGAGACTAATAAAAATAGCAAACTTTGTTGTTGCAATCGTGATCCGATGAAATCGTTTTAGTTCTACTCGAACCGAGGTCTGATCAGATCACGGGCTTTTAAGAGCCAATCAGTAACTTTTTCTCAGTACACGGACCGAGGTGAGAAAAGTCAATTCCTAAATTTGCAATTATTTAGTTTGAAGGCGTTCGCAACCATAGTTCATTAGAGTTCTTGTCATTATTAAGGCCCAGTTGTACAATGCCAGTTTAAATCTAAGCTGAAGCTTAAACCCGTTGCAACGATTATTTCAACAATTGTAGTTAAGGGTTTAAGCCTTAGCTTAAAGTTTAACTGGCATTGTACAACTGGGCCTAAAAGTAACAAGAAAAAAGTCCATAAGTAATTCCAATTTCCAGTTTTTCATTTAAATGTTTAAAAAATCGCCAATTTTTTAGCCAGTCGCCAAATCCGAGTTTTGAACGCCAAATTGGTCATAAAAGTAGCCAATTTAGCTGATTGCTGCAATCGTAATCCATTGAAATTGTTGTAGTCTTACACGAACCGAGGTCTGAACAGATGAATCAGAAGCCACGCGGTTTTAAGAGCCAATCAATGAATTGTTCTTAGTACACGGACCGAGGTCGGAAAGTAAACGGACAATTATTTAGTTTGAAGGAGTTCGCGACCATAGTCCATTAGTGTCCTTGGTTCTCGTGCTGGAACTGGAAGTCGAAAAGAATTCAATCCTGGTTAATCTTGTAACGGAGAATTTTACTTACTCATCTTCGATCCTTTCAAATAATAGTAAAATAGAAGTATCTGACCGGTGAAATTTTTAATTAATCGCTAAATATCGCAGAACTAGGTTTATAAAAGTCTTAACTCGCTTGTGACGTCAGTCTGCGCATAGTCGAGCGCCACACGTAAAGTGTAAAGTGACTGACACTCATTAAGGGTCCAAATGATAATTTGCTGATAGGAGAAATGACGTCACGCCGCTTTGAACTCTTATGATTTTTTAAAGACATTTTAGTAATGCAAGAAAAAAAAAAGGAAATTTTTTCCATATTTTTCATTTCTGCGAAACTGTCGAACGACGGCGAAACGGTAAGTGCTTGAGCGCTATTTAGTGTCCATTTAAAAGAGTTTGTGATATGTAAACTTTTCCATTGCCGCAATCGTGATCCAAGGAAATCGTTTTAGTCCTACACGAACCGAGGTCTGAATAGATCAATTGTTACCAACGCCGTTCCGCGGACCTTTAGTTATTATCAATTTTAAGTTATTTTTGTTGTATCAATCGTAGATTAATTATTTCTCATGCGGACACGGCTAGGAACATAATTAATAACACACATTCAACTTTATCGCTCGCAGCATCACGTTGCGATTTACATTGCAATAATAGACAAAGGATAGTTTCCAAAGCTCAGCCAATCATCGAATAACTTTTAATTGTACCGTCAAAACGACTTGAAACTTTGCAGAAATATTCAGAGTAGTATCCCAGACAATCCTACCAAAATTCGTCCCGATCCTACCGCTAAAAAAATTGTTACGCGACCGGAAACACTCCCGCGCTTCCGTTGCAATTTCAGGCGTTTCCGCCCGTTGGATTTCGCCGGGCGCGACATCAAATTAAAGCCCGCGAAAAGCGCTATCCAATGACATAAAGAAAACCCTGGGTCAGCGGGAAAATAAAAAAGTTTTCTTTGTTTAAACTCTTCAACCCCAAGTGACTCAGGGGATTATGACGTCAGAAGCGGACACCCGACCGAGCAGGTTCCAGGAAACACCCTCAGTCGACCAAATAAAAGGGCCCGCGTTCGTTCACTCGCTCTCAGATCCTCCGGGATCATTGACGGGACGGAGTAGGCAGATTGAGGCCGTCCTCAACGCTCCTTTCTCTACCTACCCTTATTCCTTGCAATTAACGCGGATCGAAACTCTGTCCGACGGCGGAATCGATCTTGATAAATTGCGTTTTCTGTTTTAACTGTATATTCATTCAATATATGTGTCTTGTTTTCTTTCTGCTAACTAGTGTTCAGTGACATTTCGATTGAGCGACACGATGCTGGTTACTTGACTTGAGAAAGACAGAAGATAATGTCGTTTTATTCATTATTAACTATAGTAAAATAGTTGTAAATATAATGGAGTATTTAATGTCGTCATAACCTAAAATATAATTGAAGCTATTAAAATGGATAAAGCAAAACTATCGCAATATTTTAGTGGTTGTCATTTTGTTTCTTGACATGACCTAAAATAGTTATAATGTGAAAAGGAACATAACCTAAAATGTGACGGAAGCGCCAAGGAAACGTAATCAAACGTTTGAATGTCTGACAATTTGACTTTGACATTTTGTCTCCTGACAGTATCATGTGATCTAATAAATTTCACAGGTTAGAATGAGCGTTGCATAAAACTAATATGACCTGTGATTGATCTTGAATGTTCGATCGGAATTTTAGTTTCAGGTTAGTTTTGCAAGATCATTTATTATTAATGTTACTATTATAGTTTTAGGTTATGTTGGCTTCAGTTGTTTTATAGATTTCCAGTTAAATCGTACACTAAAATTAGTGGGAACGTGACGCGCGTTTTTTTTATATCTTTCACCTGTTATACTGTACTTTTCAAATTGACACATTTCAAGCGGTTTTATGCTTTAAGTTATGTCGACTTTTTTTTGTGCGCCACCTAATTATAGTTCCGATAAAATTTAATGTCCCCTTGGGATTTGTTAGGAGTTGTCTACTACGACTGCCTGCAGAATTTATGAAACAGAAATGACGTACCCGACCCATTAAAAAAAATATGTAAAATAAACGAACGTCTTTAAAAGAATTTACCGGATGCATATTATACAGGGTGTCAGGGACTATAGTCGAACGTAGTTTTGGTGTAATCTTTATGAAAGGGCTACTTAAAGGGACAACTGTTTCAAGGTCATACTCTGCAAAGATCAAATGAGTTGACGCCAGTTTTTTCAAAAATAGCTCGCCTTGCGATAAATCGTACGACCTGTGGCAACACTGTCCGAGAGATTCATTCTTATTTTTAAATCAATATTTGAAGGTGCAGTGTGATTTTTAACGATTGAGGACAATTTGAATTTGGCGCCATAATTTTTGGTGTATCTCACGTTTTAAATGTGGCTATGCACCCTAAATTTTGGGGTAAATCTTAATGAAAGGGCTATTTAAAAAGGACGACTGTTTCAAGGTCATAGAAACTACTCGGCAAAGATCAAATGCGCCGACGCGAAGTTTCTTCACTTGGCAAGTTTTTTCAACAATAGCTCGCCTTGCGATAAGTCGTACGACCTGGCAACACTGTCCGAGTGATTCATTTTTATTTATAATTAATTGTACGTACAGTGTGGTTTTTAATGATTGAGGATAATTTGAACTTGGCGCCATAATTTTTAGGGTATTTCACGTTTTCAATGTGGCTACGATGCAGTGTTGCCAACTTATGAATTTCTCCCCTAAATTTTTTGCGTTTCAACAATGCTACTTTGGCCAACCAATAACATTTCTAAAAAGAAAGTTAATATTTTAATGACAGCGATAAGTCGATCTAATTGTTTAAGCAAGGCCTTTAACTTTATTTACTTTTTTAATTTTAACTTCAAGATTGAACTGAACGCGGTAATTTTTCTTACTACATTAATAGCAAAGGAAACACTGATTGAGTTTTATGTAATGTAAAAGCTTACGAGGTTGAAGTGGAACGTGCGCTTCCTAGAAACTCACGTAACTAAACATTAAACAAATTAAATTCTTGTCTGCGCAGTTTAATTTGTTTAATGTTTAGTTACGTGCCTATCTTTATTTCCTTACCGAAACAAAAATCATGAATTCTGCGATTGTTTTCAATTAATTCATTCTCCCAAATGGGACAATTCTCTTTTAAAATATGTGATATGTGTATGGGCGCGACGCTACAAAGATAGATGGCACTGTGAAATGCGGACGGCCCTTTCAGAGACAGATGGTGCTGTTCGATTACAAAAATGTCCATGAAGTTCTCTTTCTCGTTTATCATTAAAAAACAAATCTGCGATTGTTTCCATTTAACTTTCTTTGAAGGAGGAAAGCACACCTTCAAAATCAATAAAAATACGAACATTTCTGTACGCTTGGCCATAACGAAGATAGATGTCGCCGTTCAATTTCAAGAATTAATCTAAAGGTTTCGATTGTCTTTCGTTTACTCAGTGAAATGAAAGCGAAAGATCTGCGATCGTTTCCGTTTCACTTCTTGGACGGGCACTTCTCTTTTTAAAAATATGCACATATATAAAAACACGAAAATTGTTCATGAATGTTATTGTTGTACGCATAATTTAACTTTCATTTCTAAATTGTAGAAAATAGAATGAAATTGCTAATAAATACATATAAACAAGTTGAAACAATTTGAAAACGTTTCGGTCGTACACGGACCGCGGTCTGAATAGATTAGTTCGAAGCCACGCCGTTTTAAGAGCCAATCAATGGTTTTTGCTCAATACACGGACCGAGGTCGAAAAGAAATCGGTTCCTAACCCGGCCAATGAGAGTCCAGTTTTGTAATTAGTCGAACCGCGGTCAAAACGAACCAATTTAAATTAAAATAAAAGTAAAGAAAAGGATGTACAAACTCAAACTTGTTATTATTAAGAACACATTTGTTTCTTTACAAAAATATACAAGTCGTTGATAGTAATTTCAAAAAAATAATCAAGCTATGAGCATTTTTGGCTGACTTAACGAAAGCAGCTTAGAAAGCAACAATTGACTTGATTTGTCTTATGAGTTGGCAGATGCTATTGTTTTTCAAACAATTCGATACGTAAAGGAAACATAAGTAACGTGACACGTCAGCTTTGGGCAACCCTGTATATTGAACTTGTCTAAATTTCTGCGAACTGTACGTCATAGATAGACCCTGTACATTCTTAATGCTAGAGATTGGAAATTAATTTGTGCATTTGGGTGCGATTTTCTTATAAGTTCAGAATAGTCTGCAATTTGCTATATTTATTCAGTTCGCGATAAATTTCACTTGACAAATCTGATCGCTGCTATGAAATCGTTTCAATCGTACACGGACCGCGGTCTGAATCGCTTAGTTCGAAGCCACGCTGTTTTAAGAACCAATCAGCGGTTTTTTTCTCAATACACGGACCGAGGTCGAAAAGAAATCTTTTGGGTTATTTATTATTTAAACCGTCCTCGCGTTTTATTTTAAAGCTATAGGCTAGCTACAGTGTTTGTATTGAATCGTGGAATCTAGGAGGCACAGTAAAATCCATTTTATTTTAAGTAGTTTTTAAACTTATTACGTGAACACTTCCAGGGATTACAGCAGCAATACTATTTTGAAATTCATCAATTAATTAATAATTAATTACTTTCTTTAATAATTCCGTTATCAATTTATTTTTGTGTTGCGTGAAATTAATTATTGAACTTAAGAAGTTCCGTTGAAACGCTTCATTTTACTTATCAGAATTTTCGTCGACGTGCTTAGTAAAGGTAATACCACATTACTCCACATTTTTCAGGGAGAACGCGCATTTCTGTTTTCAACGCTCCACAATTCGAAGAATGTAACAGTTTATTAATTGCCATGCGTACTTTAATTGCTTGCGTAATATCTCCGACAAGTGCGTTTACATATTGAGAAACGAAGCGAGACGACTTTTAAGGAGCGTTCCCAGCGTGAGGTTTCCCGAGATTTCGAGGATTCTCCTCCTCGGAGACACAGAAACGCGCCCGCCTGTAATTGCAGGCTTCACGAAACTTCATTAATTTCGGCCTTACGTTATTATTACGTTCCGTACGTCTGCCGATTTGTTGGCCGCTAAGTGTCCTTTCTCTCCTTATTTGGGCTTCAATTTGCGTCCGCCCGTCCATCATCTCGCAGGGCCCTTACGTTACTTTATTAAGCGGCAAACGTTATTTATGTATGTCGGCCGCGCCAAATTTAATAAAACCGCGCAATTCATTATTTATTCTTCACGGCAGAAGTAATTTAATAAGTCTCGCGTCCGTTAAATATTTATGCCTTTGGGTGGGCGAAATGGCACTCAAATAGCTGTGACTTACTCCTTTTTTTTACGTTTAAGGAGACGCTGTAATTACTTGTTTTCTTGAATCGATGCAATTTCTTGCAATTTATGTCATCTTTATCATTCAAGTCTTAAGCCTTTTCATTTTATACGCGGTAGAGATCACGCAATTTGAGGAGAACCTGTGGGCGGGGCTTACCTGCTTAGCGCAGGTTTTTTTTTCAAATAGCGAGACCTCTACCTACGTGGGCATGTCAGAAAATTTTGAAGCGTTAACGACGAGCAGAGGAAATATATTCAGATCGCGGTCCGTGTACGACTTAAACGATTTCATAGCAGCAACCAGATTTGTCATGTGAAACTTATCACGAAAATATCAATTAATTGAGTAAACATAGCAACCGGAAGTCATCTGATTGAGTTTGTACATGTTTGTCTTTACTTTTACTTTAATTTAAATTGGTTAGTTTTGACCGCGGTCCGACTAATTACAAAACTGGACCCTAATTGTCCCGGTTAGACACCGATTCCTTTTCGAACTCGGTCCGTGCATTGAGAGAAATCATCGATTGGCTCTTAAAACCGTGTGGCTTCGAACTAATCTATTCAGACCGCGGTCCGCGTACGACTGAAACGATTTCATTGTAGCAATCAGGTTTGTCAATTGAAACTTATCACGAAAATATTATTGTATATGTTTTCCTTTCTGCGTCACTGTGTGATTCGTGTGAACTAATTAAAGCGAGAAAAATCTCAGTTCCTCCTAATCAACGAACGCACTTGGCGGAATTTCAAAGTACGAAATTGTGCCAGTTCCTCTGATTGCGCTCGCGTTATCAGCGCTAACCCAAAAAGCTAAATTCCGAAAAACCGTTATCTCGAATGTCACCGATCCACTTCTAAAAACAGAAGAAGCAGAAGAAAAAAAAACTATGACCTGTCCTATTTTCTCTCGACGACGACGACGTCTGAACTCCTTTATCTCCACGCTTGCGGTCAATGTATAAACATAACAACAGAATATAGAAATTATGTCATCTCGCGCGAAACAATAAGAACAAAAATGACGTAATGCAACGGGCGTTAATTAATACATACGAGGCATAAAATTAACGACGAAAATGTGCATCTTTGACGATCGCTGAAATCGCTGCCTCGCGATCGCTATTAATGAGTGCCTTGCGGACATGTCATGTCGCAAATAATAACATCGTTACATACTGTAAATAATACACAGATAAAACGTTACGAAATTAAAAAAAAAAAAACATCTCGTTAACAGCAAACTTTGACGGAAATGAGATAGGTCCAGATGTTGTGAAACGAACGACCCACATTCTAAATCATTCCAAAATTGTTTCTCTAACGATTCTCGTGTGTTATCGTCCTCGAAAAATTAAACAAACTATTAATAAGTCCGTCGGGCATTAACGTTTTTTTTTCGTATAACTTCAAAAAAAAAATCTACATCGCACTTAACAAGTACATAAATATACAAAAATGTACAATGGTGTTCACTTAAAACGACACCCCCGCATGCTGCGGTCACGATGGTACACAGTGACGCAGAAAGTGAGTCCTAAAAAGAACTGCATTTACTTTCGTGGTGCAAACTCAACTAGACGACTTCAGGTTGTCGTATTTATTCAATTAATTAATATTTTCGAGAGGAGTTTGACCTGACACATCTGACTGCTGAAATGAAATCGTTTAAGTCGTACACGGACCGCGGTCTGAATAGGTTAGTTCGAAGGCTTGCCGTTTTAAGAGCCAATTAATGGTTTCTCTCAATACACGGACCGAGGTTGAAAAGGAATCGGTTTCCAGCCAGGCCTACGAGAGTTCAGTTTTATAATTAGTCGGACCGCGGTCAAAACGAATCAATTTAATTTAAAGTTAAAGCAAAGAGAAATACGTACAAGCTCAACTATTCAAATAATTAATATTTTCGTGATAAGTTTCACTTGACAAATCTGATTGCTGCAATGAAATCGTTTTAGTCGTACGCGGACCGCGGTCTGAATAGATTAGTTCGAAGCCACGCGGTTTTAAAAGCCAATCAATGGTTTTTTCTCGATACACGGACCGAGGTCGAAAAGGAATCGGTTTCCAACCAGGCCAATGAGAGTCCAGTTTTCTAATTAGTCGAACCGCGGTCAAAACGAACCAATCCAATCAATCAGGAAACAAAGTATTAATTTGTAGTTATTTTCCGAGTTTTAGATTGAAAGGCGCTAAAAAATAACCTTTCCGGCTCTTCAATTGTTCTAAAAAAAAAGAAACAAAAGACAATCGAGTTCACAATGAATTTTTCCTCGCCAAAATAAATAAAGAAAAGTCGAGATTATGACGTTATCGTATGTTTTTTCTTTTTTAATTGAAATGGAATTTTTAAAATCGCTTTATGGGCTGCGAGGTTTGTAAATCATAACAAAAAAATGCGTTCAAGAAAATAATCCCCCAAAAAAAACAAAAGACGTTCGATATCACAAAGTCCCTCTTCACCAAATAAAGACAATCGAAATTACGACGACCTTCAATTGTTAAAATTAACGAGAGTTGATCAGCCTTCGAATTTTTTCTTTCTGCTCTAAAGACAACAGTATAACGAAAAAAAAAAGATTTCGATGATTTCGTGAAAAACAAAAGCATTACTTTGGAATGTGTCTAGATTGAAAATAACTTTTTTTGGTAAAAAAAGAGGAAGAAAAACAAAAGAATGTTTTTTTGAGCTCAGATTGAAACATGCGACGAAATAACCTTCTTTAGGTAAAAGCACTCTTCAATTGTTCTAAAGAAAAGAAGGAAAAACAAAACACAGTGTTGAGATAAACGGTTAATTGTACTGGAGACGATAGTGAAAACTTAAAACGCTTCATTTTACTTGCACTGATTAACAAGCGCGAGGGGAGAAGCCGCCACAAGATAATGGTTTGTACATTTGAAGTTCGAGCAACAATTAATTTAAAAAAAATCTATATTTTCGTGATGAGTTTCACTTGATAAATCTGATTACTTCACAATGAAATCTGTTCAGTCGTACACGGACCGCGGTCTGAATAGATTAGTTCGAAGCCACGCGCTTTTAAGAGCCAATCAATGGTTTTTTCTCGATACACGGACCGAGGTCGGAAAGCAATCGGTTTCTAACCAGGCCAATGAAAGTCCAGTTTTGTAATTAGTCGAACCGCGGTCAAGACGAACCAATTTAAATTAAAGTAGAAGTAAAGAAAACGTGTACTGTTGTAGTACAACTCAACTACAGTTCATTTTTCCAATTTTTGCCGATCGTATAGATCTGAATTAGCAAAATATGCGACGAAACGACACGACATAACAGATGCTGCTAGCAGTGGCGGCCGGTGCATACGAATCGAGTGGGCACAGATACAGGACAAGGCCGAAGCATTCAGTTCTCTCTTCGTTGTGTAGTAAATAGAGACAGCGCTTAGCAAGCATGTCGTGTGCCCCGCTGAATCGGATGGACCGGCCGCCGCTGGCTGAAAGGCTGTTTCAAAAAAGTTAGAAGGAGATAGCTACATAGAAATTCTTTGGCTTATCCATCGGCATATATTCAGGTTGCTATATTTACTCAATTAATTAATATTTTCGTGATAGTTTCACTTGACAAAGTTGATTGCTGCAACGAAATCGATTCAGTCGTACACGGACCGCGGTCTGAATAGGTTAGTTCGAAGCCACGCGGTTTTAAGAGCCAATCAGTGGTTTTTCGTAATACACGGATCGAGGTCGAAAAGCAATCGGTTTCTAACCAGGCCAATGAAAGTCCAGTTTTGTAATTAGTCGAACCGCGCTCAAAACGAACCAATTTAAATTAAAGTAAAAGTAAAGAAAACCTGTACTGTCGTAGTACAACTCAACTACAGTTCATTTTTCCAATTTTTGCCGATCGTATAGATCTGAAACGACATAACAGATGCTGTTAGCAGTGGCGGCCGGTGCATACGAATCGAGTGGGCACAGGACAAGGGCGGAGCATTCAGTTCTCTCTTCGTTGTGTAGTAAATAGAGATAGCGCTTAGCAAGCATGTCGTGTGCCCCGCTCATCGGATGGACCGGCCGCCGCTGGCTGAAAGGCTGTTTCAAAAAAGTTAGAAGGAGATAGCTAAATAGAAATTCTTTGGCTTATCGATTGGCATATATTCAGGTTGCTATATTTACTCAATTAATTAATATTTTCGTGATAGTTTTACTTGACAGAGTTGATTGCTGCAACGAAATCGATTCAGTCGTACACGGACCGCGGTCTGAATAGGTTAGTTCGAAGCCACGCGGTTTTAAGAGCCAATCAGTGGTTTTTTGTAATACACGGACCGAGGCCGAAAAGAAATCGGTTTCCAACCAGGCCAATCTAACAAACCTACTGTGTTTGACTTTTAATAATAAATCATTTCGTTTTATGTTCTCTTGTCGAGTTTCTTTCTTAGTCTAGCATCAAATTCTCCCTCCTTTTAAGCCTCCCCTGGCCCATAACTTGCTTTGTCGATTTTTTTTAAGTATCGAAGTAGTAAGACACTTTAGGTGTTTTTCTTGAAACTTCAGCAATTAAAATGTAAACCGGAATTTCTACAAGTCGCCTAAAAGCGTCATTAATAACAATCTCCGCGCGATTGCAAATCAACCGATCCGTGCAAGACATAAATAAATAAATAATTTACGTGCGCAATTATCGCTCGACCATCGTTTCGCACTTTTTCCTCGCGCACCTCTTTGTGTGTCTTTCGTTGAGAGCGTATTCGTGGCGTAATCGTGAACTGTATCGCCGTAACACCGAAGACACGGCCAGGTAGGTATATGTAAGTAATTTATAAACCCGTCTGTCGGCCGGTTACATTCCGCGCCTCGCTTTCGACCCGTGAGTCACATTCGCCGTTTGTTATATAATGCACGGCTTTCATAGTTCTTTGCATGTCTTTCTTTCTTTCTTCTTTGTTGCTGCGAACGTGCGCCCGAAGTGCCAATTTACTTTGCCTCTTCTCTTGTGCAACGCTTATCTGCCGGAGAAGATTCTTCACTTACCCCGCCGCGCCGCGCCGCGCCGCGACCTGACCGAGGAGGTCAGATGTTAATGAAATTGTGAGGCGAGTGCTTTTTTTTTATCTTAACTTTCGGTTGTCAAGAAGATACGCAGCACTTCTGCGACTTGCCACACGATAACATACCGATTTTATTATTATTATTTCACATCCACGTTTCGTTTTAACCGCGCGCGGAACGCGAGTTACGGACGTAGAGATTGGGGGAGCAGGGGGTCCAAACATGAAAAATTTGTTTAAGTTTCTCTTTAAACATTCTATTCAACGACACCCAACTCGATATATGTATGTTGGTCACCGCAACTTCCGGTTGACCTTGAAAGATAATTGCGTCGCCCTTAAATGCACCATTTCGCTGTTCAAATGTTTTACCAACTTTCTACAACTTCACATTTGCGAGGAAATGGTCTGGGACGGTTGGTCTGAAACGCCCTGTAGACTCTGAGGCCACGGCTAGTAAATTATTTAAAAAAAATAGATTTCAAAAAGGAACTAAACAAAAGGCAATCTCGTTAACAAGCAAAGAAAATTTGCTCCAACCAACAAAGCCAACAGTGCAATAAACTAAGAAGAAAAAAAGAAAAAAAAAGTAGGTTTCGTGGTAAAACAAACGTAACATATTTCTTGCAATTGTTTCAGCTCGAAAAATGCGAATCCACTCTTCAATTGTTCCAAAAAAAAAGTCAGTCGAGTTCACAATGAATTTTTCGTTACCAAAACGTCTTTTTTTGCATCAACAAAGCAATAAACAATGTGATTGCCGCAATGAAATCGTTTCAGTCGCACACGGCCCGCGGTCTGATTAGGTTAGTTTGAAGCCACGCAGGTCTTAAGAACCAATCGATGGTTTTTTTCTTAATACACGGACCGAGGTCGAAAAGAAATCGGTTTCTAGTCACGCCAATGAGAATCCAGTATTGTAATTAGTCGAACCGCAGTCAAAACGAAGAAGTTTAAATTAATGTAAAAGTACAAACCCAACTAGATGACTTGAGGTCAACAAGGCAACAAAGAGTAGAATAAAAAAACAAACAAAAGACAGTCGAGTTCACAATGAATTTTTCGTTACCAAAACGAACAACCTTCGATCGTTTTTTTTAAAGCGCTTTATAGGCTACGTACCCAACAAGTCATAACAAAAAAGATTCCAAAAAATACAAATCGATTTTGCAAATAAATTAAAGAGAACAATCGAAACGAAAAAAAAAAAAGATTGGCTGATTTCTAAATTGAGTGCGAAAAAATAACGTTTCAATGCGCTCTTCAATTGTTCTAAAACAAAAAGAAGATAAAAAAGCAAAAGACACTCGAGTTCACAATTAATTTCATTACAAAACCAATTGACGAAATTAACGAGGGATGATAATTTAATGTTTTTTTTTCCTTTTTGCATCAACAAAGCAACAAACAATGTGATTGCCGCAATGAAATCGTTTCAGTCGCACACGGACCGCGGTCTGAATAGGTTAGTTTGAAGCCACGCAGTCTTAAGAGCCAATCGATGGTTTTTCTCTCAATACACGGACCGAGGTCGAAAAGAAATCGGTTTCTAGTCACGCCAATGAGAATCCAGTATTGTAATTAGTCGAACCGCAGTTGAAACGAAGAAGTTTAAATTAATGTGAAAGCAAAGAAAAACATGTACAAATCCAACTAGATGACTTGAGGTCAACAAGGCAATAAACAGTAGAATGAAAAACAAACAAAAGACTTTTTGAATTTTTCGTTACCAAAACGAACAAGCTTCGATCGTTTTTTTTTAAAGCGCTTTATAGGCTACGTACCCAACAAGTCAAAACAAAAACGTTTCCCAAAAATACAAAATAAAGACGATCGACTTCACAAATAAATTAAAGAAAATAATCGAAATGAAAAAAAAAATTGCTCATTTCCAAATTGAGTGCGAAAAAATAACGTTGTTTGCGTAAAGGCGCTCTTCAATTGTTCGAAAACAAAAAGAAGATAAAGAAAACAAAAGACACTCGAGTTCACAATGAATTTCGTTACAAAAACTATTAATGAAATTAACGAGGGATGATAATTTAATGTTTTTTTTTTCTTTTTGCATCAACAAAGCAACAAACAATCTGATTGCCGCAATGAAATCGTTTCAGTCGCACACGGACCGCGGTCTGAATAGGTTAGTTTGAAGCCACGCGGTCTTAAGAGCCAATCGATGGTTTTTTCTCAATACACGGACCGAGGTCGAAAAGAAATCGGTTTCTAGTCACGCCAATGAGAATCCAGTATTGTAATTAGTCGAACCGCAGTCAAAACGAACAAATTTAAATTAATGTAAAAGTAAACATGTACAAACCCAACTAGATGACTTGAGGTCAACAAGGCAACAAACAGTAGAATAAAAAACAAACAAAAGACAATGAATTTTTCGTTACCAAAACGAACAAGCTTCGATCGTTTTTTTTAAAGCGCTTTATAGGCTACGTACCCAACAAGTCAAAACAAAAACGTTTCCCAAAAATACAAAATAAAGACGATCGACTTCACAAATAAATTAAAGAAAATAATCGAAACGAAAAAAAAAAAGATTGGCTGATTTCTAAATTGAGTGCGAAAAAATAACGTTTTCTGCGTAAATGCGCTCTTCAATTCTTTTAAAACAAAAAGAGGATAAAGAAAACAAAAGACACTCGAGTTCACAGTGAATTTCGTTACAAAAACAATTGATGAAATTAACGAGGGACAATAATTTAATGTTTTTTTTCTTTTTGCAGCAACAAGGCAACGAACAATCCGATTGCTGCAATGAAATCGTTTCAGTCGCACACGGACCGCGGTCTGAATAGGTTAGTTTGAAGCCACGCGGTTTTAAGAGCCAATCGATGTTTTTTTTTTCAATACACGGACCGAGGTCGAAAAGAAATCAGTTTCTAACCAGGCCAATGACTATACTTTTCGCGTCAAAACAAATGCCATCGTACAGCCAGTCAAATGTTCTAACACAAAAAGAAGATAAACAACAAAAGACACTCGAGTTCACAACGAATTTCGTTATCGAAATACATAATAATAAAAGAAGTCGAAATTATGATTAATATAGTGCGCTTGCATTTATTTGTTTCGTAACATTGCCTGACTCCGCCTTTTTTCAAGCTTCAACGAAACAATCGCATATCTTTAGAGGGCAAGTTTAGTTCGTACACGTGGAAACGTTTTGAACGTAGGTACGTACGTATGTACACTGATGGGCAGTTGAACGATTTTCTAAGCAAATTTCCGAGCGTTCTCTTTTAACCGCCCACGACTGTACATCGTAGCTTGGGACGGAAAGTATTCTAAACTAATCGTACGTACAGTCTGACGACGTGCGGTATTCACCGCTGCGATGACTAAACCTCGAGAGCGGTAAAAATAGAACGCGCTTGTTTATTATTGTTTGAATTAAGCTACAGGCTAATGTATAACTAATATTTACACGGACGGCGAAAGTTATTACCGAGTGAAATATTACTGAGCACGACTTTTTTTTTTTTAGACGTTACAAAATTTGCTTACACTCTCAAATTAATCTCCGACGCCTGTTACTTCCATATAGTCATTGAATCCTAGTCAGAAAAAAATCTTTAATTCATTAAAAAACAGGGGTTTCCAACCTTTATTAAAAAATAATCGATCCCTTACAGGTCGAATAAAATTCCATCGACCCCCACCTCTCCTATTGGTCTCACAGCGCTTTTAAAAATTACAACTAAAAAAATGTCGACGTTTCTTATTGTTTCGGTGACGAAATTCATTGTGAACTCGAGTCTTTTGTTTTTAGAACAATTAAAGGGTGGATTCATGCAAAAAGAACTAGAATTCGAAAAACAATTGTCCAAAAAAAAAATTCTTCCACGAAATATTAATTTTTACTGTAATTTTACGCTGCCCTATTTTTTTGTAGTTACAAGATTTGGTTCCATTTTTTAAACAATTTAATTTGCATGTTCCAAGTTAAAACTGAATCTGGAAAAATAGAACGTGTTCTATCTCCCCCCCTCCCCCCTTAAAATTATTTGTTCTAAATTTTTTATTGTAAAAATTGAACCAAATCTTGTACTTACAAGAAATGAAATAGTCCAAAGCAGCCTCGTGCGTACTAAATAAATAATTAAAAAATTATTATTTTAATAAGTAATATTTGGCAGTGTTCACACGGGTCTGACGAACCCACATTCGTACATCACACAGCTTGCCATCTGCACAAGATTTCCGTCAATGAGACTCCTGAACAATAATTTTTTTTTAAATAAATGAATTTGGTTAAGAAAAATATGTTAAAAGTAGTTCTAAATTTTTTGTAAGGAATTGAACCAAATCTTCTACAATAAGTAACAGGATCTAAAACGACCTTGTGTGTACTAAATAAAAAAACTTGTTGCAAGTCGATTTTGATTGCATGATTGTTAAATAAATAATATTTGGTAGTGTTCATTCACGCGGGTCTGAAGGACCCACATTCGTACATCACACAATCTGCCATCTGCATAGGATCTATGTCAATGAGACTCCTGAACAATAAATAATTTTTTTTAATAAATGAATTTTATTAAGAAAAATACATACGTATGTTAAAAGTAGAAAATTACTTGTCCTAAATTTTTTATTGTAAAAATTGAACCGAATCTTCTATAATAAGTAACAGGGTCGAAAACGACCCTGTTACTTACGAATTAACTTACGAAAAAATTAAATATACCTAATACACCACAGATCTTACGTAATGTTTCAGGTTCTCCCCCCCCCCCTTGCAATTTGCTATCTGCACAAGATCTCCCAATGAGACCTCCAACATGAATTGAATTAAGAAAAGTATATTAAGAAAAAGTTAAACGTCTTAGGTAATTGACCCTCGATCTTTCATCGACCCCCTACAGATCATCGACTCCTTATAAGATTTCATCGACCCCCAGGAGATTCATTTCGATCGCGTTCAGGGCACCCCCAAATTAAAAGAATGTTAACTCTATTTGTGATTGTTGTTATTAATTCGCAGTTCAGTTTCAAGTTTGACAGTTTCATAAATTAATAATTAACTTTATTGCTCAATCGAACTAAATTAATGTACTACTAACTATAGTAAGAAAAATAAATCTGGCGTTGAAGTTGGCCACGAAAATTTAATTGTGAACCGACATCAAATTGACAATTTGATATTTGAACTTACCGCCTACACCTTATACCAGTTTAGTGATTTTGTCACTAGATCTTTTGACTTTCTGTTGAAATTTCAGACAAATTTAATTATGTCAAGATTTCGTTAATAGATCTGGTTACTTTCTGTCGAAATTTCACAAAAATCTTAAGAAATTCAAACAATTTGAAATTTAGTGATTTCGCGACCGGTTTAGTGAAATATCTAGTGATTTCTTTCGTTTAATTAATTTATTAGCTATTCTAATTTAGTTATTTTATTTAATTTTGTGGTAACTTTTGTCGTAAAATAATTAGCTATGTTGGCAAGGCATAAAACAAAACTTGTAAACGTATGCCCAATGTTGCCAATCTAGTGATTTTGTCACCAGATCTGGTGACTTTCTATTGAAATTTCAGACAATTTTTAACGAGTTCAGCTTCAGACATGCCGAAAACATCGTGATCTATTTAGTGACAACACATAAATTAGGCAACACACGAATTAATACAATTTTAACGAAGTTACGCAAGAAAAGATTAAAATTAGAATAAGAGCATCATTACTGAGGAGAACAATTATTCCTCCCTCCAAAAAAATAAAAGTAAAATTAAAACTAAGATAGAACCCGAAACTCCAAATTATATGTATTAAAAAAAAAAACATAAATCGAATGAGCGTAATTTAATTTATTTTATGTAGGTCTTGGTTTCTCCTTCTATTTTTATCCTGAAATATGTCAAATTAATTTATTTCTCTTGTTTCAATCAAATACGTATTAAAAAAGAACAAAAGGTTTTTAGAATATTTTCCTTGTTAACAGCAGAAACTGAAATTCCCAAAAATTTGAGAAAGAAATAATCTCGCGATTTTCCTTTGAACAATTGTTTTCCGGAAAAGAAACAGACGTTACTACGTTTTTTTTTAGAGTGTATGTTTTTCCTTGTTGTGGTGGGGGGGGGGAAATCTCTTTTATTTTACGTTATTTTTCTCCAAGCATTACTTTTTCGTATGTTGCTCCACTCCTGTGTGTATCATTATTACGTATAGAGTGTTCTTTTTAAATCTGGCGTCGAAGTTGGCCGTGAAAATTTCATTGCGAACCATCATCGTCATGACAGTTATTAATTTGACGTTTGAACTTGCAATTCCTTACCTTGCTTTCGAGGTTTCGAACTCAACAGTACGACAGGACAACACAAGAATGTTGTAATGTGTTGTAATAAACGAAAAACGACAATAAGAATGAGATCTGTTGTAACAATGAAAGCAGACAATAAGAAAATAAGATTTACAACGAATAATCAAAATTGTGTGGTGCGTTCACATTCACAATGAGCACCTCTTGTCACGGACAACTTCGACGTCAAATTAAAAAAAAAAAAAGAAAACACACCCGTCATAATATTTATACTGCAATACTTCTTTGTTACGAACCTTCTTTTCTTAGCTCGCCCATCACCCCCCCCCCCCGGGGGTGCGATTTTAATATTATTATTATTATGAAAACCGCGCGCGCCGGTAACACAATCTGAAGCCGCACAGCTTTAAGAACCGATGAACGGGTTTTATCCAATACACGGACCGAGGTCGAAAGGGAAGCAATTCATATAAGTAGACTGATGACGGTTGCTCGAACCGAGGTCTGAACACATCAGTCCGAACTAGACCAACGAGAGTCACTTCGTTTTACAATTTTGCAAAAATTTAAGAATGAAAAGAGTCAATGTAAAATTTATTAAACTCCTTGTCGCCGCCAACTTCGATGCCAAATTAAAAAAAAAAAAGAAAACACACTCGTCATAATATTTATACTGCAATACTTCTTTGTTACGAACCTTCTTTTCTTAGCTCGCCCATCACCCCCCCCCCTGGGGGTGCGATTTTAATATTATTATTATTATGAAAACCGCGCGCGCCGGTAACACAATCTGAAGCCGCACAGCTTCAAGAACCGATGAACGGGTTTTATCCAATACACGGACCGAGGTCGAAAGGGAAGCAATTCATAAGTAGACCGACGACGGTTGCTCGAACCGAGGTCTGAACACATCAGTCCGAACTAGACCAACGAGAGTCACTTCGTTTTACAATTTTACGAAAATTTAAGAATGACAAGAGTCAATGTAAAATTTAATAAACTCCTTGTCACCGCCAACTCCGATGCCAAATTAAAAAAAAAAGAAAACACTCGTCATAATATTTATACTGCAATACTTCTTTGTTACGAACCTTCTTTTCTTAGCTCGCCCCCTCCCCCCCGGGAGTGCGATTTTAATATTATTATTATTATTATTATTATGAAAACCGCGCGCGCCGTTAACACAATCTGAAGCCGCACAGCTTTAAGAACCGATGAACGGGTTTTATCCAATACACGGACCGAGGTCGAAAGGGAAGCAATTCATAAGTAGACCGATGACGGTTGCTCGAACCGAGGTCCGAACACATCAGTCCGAACTAGACCAATGAGAGTCACTTCGTTTTACAATTTTGCAAAAATTTAAGAATGACAAGAGTCAATGTAAAATTTAATAAACTCCTTGTCACCGCCAACTCCGATGCCAAATTAAAAAAAAAAAAAATAGAAAACACACCCGTCATAATATTTATACTGCAATACTTCTTTGTTACGAACCTTCTTTTCTTAGCTCGCCCATCACCCCCCCCTCCGGGGGTGCGATTTTAATATTATTATTATGAAAACCGCGCGCGCCGGTAACACAATCTGAAGCCGCACAACTTTAAGAACCGATGAACGGGTTTTATCCAATACACGGACCGAGGTCGAAAGGGAAGCAATTCATAAGTAGACCGATGACGGTTGCTCGAACCGAGGTCCGAACACATCAGTCCGAACTAGACCAATGAGAGTCACTTCGTTTTACAATTTTGCAAAAATTTAAGAATGACAAGAGTCAATGTAAAATTTAATAAACTCCTTGTCGCCGCCAACTCCGATGCCAAATTAAAAAAAAAAAAAAAGAAAACACCCGTCATAATAAAAATGTAAAATAAAGAAGACAGAGCAACAATTTCCAAACTAATTAAATAACTAAACTAAGTAACAGAAGCGCAGGAAATTAAGAGCGATAAGAACAATTTTTTATATATAATAAATAAATTTATACAGGCTGGTGATAAAGTCACGCACCAAAAGCTCATTTGATTTCTTTTTGCAAAATCCCTAAACAGATAAACTTTGAAATTTTAAAAAGACGCATTTCAGCGCTCGATCGGCATTTGTTTTGTGACGTCATCATTAATTTCCTTAAAAAAAGCAACCCTATAGCTTCTTCATGCAAATTTTCATCGTCCTTCTTGTATTTGTACATTTGTAGTAAATAGTACAATATCTTCATAACACCACTCTATGTACAACCTCAATCAAAAGTAATGAAACGCTCAAACCCGAAACGCTGTGGTCAGAGAGAGAAGATACTGAGTGAGATGAAGTCTTATGGCGAACGAATGTTTCCGAAGTCTTTCGGAACCCCACAACACGTTGCCCTCTCTCTCTCTAACTCAGCATCGTTGCACTCTGACTATAGTGTTTCGGTTTTAAAAGTTTCATTACTTTTGATTGAGGCTGTACATAAATATATCGATACAGGACTTTACAAACATTTGAAAGTCAAGCGTTCATTTGTTTGTTTTATTGACTGCGTAAGATTAAAATCGAAAACCGTAAGGTCCTTCGAAATTCGGAATCACTTTTCCTTCTTACTTTTCTCTCTGGGGCTATGACTACTACGATGACAAAATTATAGCAAAAAAAAAAAATAAACAAAACAAGAAATGTAAATTATTGAATGAAATTCAAAACAAGGAATCGTTCTTCGTTCTTGCTTTTCTTTCTACATATATTATGATGACTGTGACTATGCTGACGAAATTAGAGAAAGAAATGGATCAAAAAGAAGCATTGATTCAATTAGAAAGGTTTTTTGAAATATTCGACAAATAAGATATGTAAACAGAATAAAAAACGAGAAAGTAAAACACGTTCCTGGGGACTTTAGTTATCGAAATTTTCGAAAAAATAAACAATGCTAAACAGTCATAAAAAGTAAACAGTGCTAAACAAGCATTAAAAAAATAAACAATACTAAACAAGCATAGAAAAATTAACACACAATCAAAATAAAAGCTATAGATTATTGAATAAAATTAAAGAAGAAAAATCAATAATTTTTTATACGAACAAAATAATAAATGTAGATAATTGAATAAAATTTAAAGAAAAGAAATCGTTTTCGTTTTTTTCTTTCTAAGTACGTTACCGCATGATAATAATTTCGAGGTGAAGAAACAAAATAAAATTAAAAAAAAGAAATACATACGTGAAATTGGAAGCAAAAAAAAAATTAAACCGGAAGTTTTGATAATTTTTTTTTGTTTGATTATTTCTTTCATTTTATTAATTTACGTTTCAGCGCATTTTGTGCTCTTTTCAGATTCACTTTAGATCCAAAGTATAACAAGCATTTTTTAACTTTGACTTTCACGTGTCTGAGCTTCGAATCGATTCCGAAAGCTTCAAGCTTCCAGAACGCAATTCAAATGAATTTCCAGAACACAATTGGATCACTCGACTTCAAACAGCGCGCGGAAGAAGTCAAGTACCTACACAGATAAGACCTTGACCTTCAAACCAAATAAGGTCCTCTGGGTTTGATTCGGAAATGAGACTGTCACCAACAATGGTCCACTGGATGTATCCAGCGATGGCCAGACCCACCAAATTATTTTGCATGCTTTCGGTCATACATAACAATAAGAGCGGCTCATAAACCTGTTAGATAGAACAACAAAAAAAAAATACACCTACACACCCTCAAGAACAATAGGATATTGATTTATCATCGGAGCTTAATATTTTGAGCGGAGCGCGTCTGTGCTTTATTAATTTCGTCTTGAGTTTGTTGGTCGTGGTGAGCTTTCGCCCGTTGTTGCGGGGAAGTCATGAGACAAACCTCGCGGGTTTTGCGGCGCTTTTCAAATAGAACTCAAAAAGAACTTACCAAAGCATCGCCCGTTTGCACTAATCCGACGATTAGGAACGCCACGGCGAGCAGCAGCAGCGCCGGGCAACACCCCGGTTGCGGCGGCATCGCTTACTGCTCCATGTTCTGCACCATCTCGGCCCGATGGTTTTCGCCCCTCTCTTCTTGAGCCTCCAAACCTCCGCGATCGCCCTCGTAAAACGAAAATTCACCTCGAATTCGCCACCCCCGCGTCGCCCCGAGCCAAGTCGGGCGAAGCCCCGCGCCGGGGTGAGCTCGCCGAAAAAAAACCGGGTTCGCCCAGCAACCCTTCGCCGAGAAAAACGACGCGAAGCAGAATCGCTTCACGTTGCGGAGCAATTGCCGAAGACAACCGGGGGCCCGGTCCGCCTCTGAGATCTGACTTAAGCCAAGGGCTTTCAGTGGCGCGCGATCCCGCGTGTGCAGCATCACATAAGAGTAAGTGCTGTGCGTCCGGCCCCTGCTGGGCGAGGATGTTTACGATGAACGTCCACGGACTCCGGTGAGTTCCAATTTTTTCACCAAAAAAATATTTCTCTCGGTGCGGGGCGGAAAAAACCACTTGGGGGCGCCCGCCCCTCCAAATTAGCTTGAATGAATTCGCTTCGCCTGTAACAAACAGTGAATACGCGAGTGAAGTTCCAAAAAAATAAAATTCGATTCATTAAAGAAACAATTCTTTTCGTGTGGGAGGTTTTTCGTTGAGGGAATTTAATAGTGGCGTGCTTGCGGCATAAAAGAATTGCAAATTTATTATTTTTTTTGTACGCTCTTCCAAATCCTTTCGTTCCAAAGCATTTGCTTCCTAAATCATTTTCACCGCTTCCATTTCACTTCGTTTTTTTGAAGTTGAAATCGCGCCGCATATTCACCCCCTGAATCTCAGTTCTAATAATTTCTTAAGGTCTGTCTAATCAATTCATTAATGATTTAAAAAAAAAATGCATTACACGTAGTAATAGAAACAAAGAAAAAGCTTTCGCTCCTTCCATAATCCGTACAATAATAAAATCCGGTCGATTTAATTGGTTTTGATGACAAAGTAACTCAATCAATTAGAATCGATTAGGGTTGCTCAGTTTCTTTTTAGTTCTAACTTCAGTAGAGTTAATACCTTTTTCTTATTAAATAGTTTAGATCGCGAGCTCCTGCTGAAGAGGCCCCAATTAGCGCCGAAACAGCTCCCTCCATTCCAATCAAAATTGACTCGCAACAAATTTTTTTAAAAGAAATCTTTCGCTTTCAAATTGTTTTCGTAATAAACCTTCCGTGGCGGGGGGGGGGTTGCAATTCAGCCTGGACGTGAAACTCCTTAATAAACAACCTTCCGTGAGGGTGAGGAGGGTGCAATTCAGCTTTCATTCTGAAATGATTACAAATAATTTTTATATCTGTGTAAATAACTTCGGAAACGATTTCTCTTTGAATATTTAATTCGCGCGACAATTTCATACAAATTACGTACTTACGAGGGCAGGTTGAAAAGTTCTGGGTCGCTTACAAAAGACTAATGCCTTAATGCTATTAAAAAAAAATTCTTTGTCTTTCTCTTCGAATTGTTCGTCCACCCGCCGATTTAATGTCTTCATCGCCCTCAACCCCCCCCCCCTCCCCGGCCTCCCTCCTCAAGCTTAGAAAGCGCAGGCATAGTGACGGTTCTCTTGTAATTATTCAATGCCTCAAAAAGCAAAATGGTCCGAATGACGAATTTTTTTTTTATGTGCTAATAAGAGGGTGCTCGATTAGTCACGTGCATAACAAACAGACGGGGTGACTCACGGTACCTTAGAGGCCGATAGTTTTCTAGACTCCCCCTCGTATATACGTTTAATTTTGAAACAACTCTCTGTCCTTGAGACACAAAATGTCAAATAAAATTCAATAAAAAATGAATAAATTTCAAAAGTCGACGGTTTGCTTTCGTTTGACAGTTCCTGACGAAACCGTCAAAGCTCCTGACGGAGCTGTCAAACATACAGCAAGACGTCAAAAGTCGAGGTTTCAATTTCGTTTGATAGCTCCTGACTTAGAGAAACGTTGATTTTTGAATTGATTTCTTTGTAACTGTTTGACAGCTCCTGACAAAACCGTCCAACATAAAAGAAAACGTCGACTTTTGAATTGACTTCTTTATAACTGTTTGACAGCTCCTAACGAAGCTCTCAAACATTAGCGAAGCGTTGACTTTTACGTTGATTTTTACAACTGCATGATAAAACCGTCGAACACACGTTAACGCAAAATTCGAGAGCAAAGCGTGGAAATGAAAGACATGAAAGTCACAAATGTCAAACTGACAAAGTAACATTTGCGATTTGCGAACAAAAAACCCCTACAGCTCCTGTCGAAGCCGTCGACCGTTGACTTTTACGTTGATTTTCACAACAGTTTGATAACTCCTAACGAAGCTGTCAAACACCCAGTGAAGTTTGCTTTTGAATTGATTTTTACAATTTTTTGACAGCCCCTAACGAAGCCGTCAAACGACATACAGGGAAACGTTGATTTCCGAGTGGGTTTTTAATAACTATTTGACACCTCCTGATGCAGCGAAACGTTGACTTTCACGAGCCTTTGATAGCTCCTAACGAAACCGTCAAGCATACAGGGAAACGTTGACGTTTACATTGACTTTCACAATCGATGGGGTGAGAAGCATAAGGATGTAAGTGACATAACGGTCCAATTAACCTTTTCGAACTAAAATTTTTGTGCAAATTATTCATTTGACAGTTTGACAGATTCTAAAAAGGCAACTGTTTCGTTATCCCATCAAATTAATTAGTATCTCATCTCTCCTTTTAGCGCTCACTTCAATTCACAAAAAACTACACTTAGATCTTTATGGTTCTAATCCCTTTCAATCGTTTGATAGCTCCTCGCGAAGCTGTCAAACATACAGCGAAACGTCAAAAGTCGGTAGCTACTCACGTAGCTGGCAAATATACGTCAAGATGTTGACTTTTGAATTGATTTTTACAATCGTTTGACAGCTCCTGACGAAGCTGTCAAATACTTTTACATTGATTTTTTGCAACCGTTAGAAAGCTTCTAACCCAGTCGTTATACGTTAGCTTTTAAATAGACTTTTTTTTATAATTGTTTGGCAGCTTAGTGAGGAGTTGTCAAACAACTTATATACAGCGAAACGGTTACTTTTACATCGATTTTTACAACTGTTTGACAGCTCCCGACGAAGCCGTCAAATATACAGTGAAACGCTGATTTTTGAATTGATTTTTTTAAATAACTGTTTGACAGCTCCTGACACAGCGAAACGTTGATTTTTAAATTGTTTACTACGGCTTGACAGTTGCGACGAAACGGTGACTTTTGTTTTGACTTTTGTAACTGTTTGACAGCTTCTACTTTTTTAATTGATTTTTAGTTCTGTTTGACAGCTCCTAACGAATCCGTCAAACACACTGTTGATACGCCGATTTTTGATTATTTTTCTTTAATTTGACAGCTCCTGACGAAGCTGTCAAACATACAGCAAAACGTTGACTTTTGCGTAGATTTTTACAATTGATTGACAGCTCCTAACGAAGCTCTCAAACACACAGCGAGACGTTTACTTTTTAATTGTTTGATTGTTTAATGTTTGACAGCTCCTAACGAAGCGTCAAACATACAGTGAAACGTTGATTTTCGAATTGATTTTTTTCAATAACTGTTTGACAGCTCCTGACACAGCGAAACGTTGATTTTGAAATTGTTTACTACGGCTTGACAGTTGCGACGAAACGGTGACTTTTGTTTTGGTTTTTATAACTGTTTGACAGCTTCTACTTTTTTAATTGATTTTTAGTTCTGTTTGACAGCTCTTAACGAATCCGTCAAACACACTGTTGATACGCCGATTTTTGATTTTTTTTTAGTTTGACAGCTCCTGACGAAGCTGTCAAACATACAGCAAAACGTTGACTTTTGCGTAGATTTTTACAATTGATTGACAGCTCCTAACGAAGCTCTCAAACACACAGCGAGACGTTTACTTTTTAATTGTTTGATTGTTTAATGTTTGACAGCTCCTAACGAAGCCATCAAACATACAGTGAAACGTTGACTTTCGAATTGATTTTTTTTAATAACTGTTTGACAGCTCCTGACACAGCGAAACGTTGATTTTTAAATTGTTTACTACGGCTTGACAGTTGCGACGAAACGGTGACTTTTGTTTTGATTTTTATAACTTTTTGACAGCTTCTACTTTTTAATTGATTTTTAGTTCTGTTTGACAGCTCCTAACGAATCCGTCAAACACACTGTTGATACGCCGATTTTTGATTTATTTTTAATTTGACAGCTCCTGACGAAGCTGTCAAACATATAGCAAAACGTTGGCTTTTGCGTAGATTTTTACGATTGATTGACAGCTTCTAACGAAGCTCTCAAACACACAGCGTAACGTTTACTTTTTAATTGTTTGATTGTTTAATGTTTGACAGCTCCTAACGAAGCCATCAAACATACAGTGAAACGTTGACTTTCGAATTGATTTTTTAAATAACTGTTTGACAGCTCCTGACACAGCGAAACGTCGATTTTTACATTGTTTACAACTGTTTGACAGCTCTGACGAAACGGTGACTTTTTATTTGATTTTTTATAACTGTTTGACACCTTCTGATGCTTATAACCGCTGTCAAAGTCATAGCGAAACGTCAAAAGTCGAAAAGTCGTTTGTTTTGGTAGCCGCTGACGAAGCTGTTAAATATACAACGAGATGTTGATTTCTGAATTGATTTTTACAATAGTTTGACAGCTCCTGATGAGGACACAGCGAAACTTTGACTTTTACTTTGATTTTTGCAACTGTCAGATAGCTTCTAACGAAGTCGTTACTCATTGACTTTTAAATAGACCTTTTTATAACTGTTTGACGGCTTCGTTAGGAGCTGTCAAACATACAGCGAGGCGTTGACTTTTGCATCGATTTTTACAACTGCTTGATAGCTCCTAACGAAGCTCTCAAACATACAGCGTAACGTTTACTTTTTAATTGAGATTTAGAACTGTTTGACAGCTCTGACGAAACGGGGACATTTTATTTGATTTTTTATAACTGTTTGACAGCTTCTGACGAAGCGAAACTTCGGCTTTTGCATTAATTTTTACTACTGCTTGACAGCTCCCAACGAAGTTCTCAAACATACAGCGAAACGTCTATTTTTTAATTGATTCTTAGAACTGTTTGACAGCTCCTAACGGAACCGTCAAACATACAGTGACACGCCAATTTTTTAATTGTTTTCTTTTTAATGACTGTTTGACAGATCCTGATACAGCGACTTTTACATCGTTTACAACCGTTTGACAGCTCTGACGAAACGTTGACTTTTTGTTTCGATGCTTCAATCCTCGGATTTTGAAATTTGGATTTCTTTACTCGCGTCAAATAAGCAAACATTTATTTGTTTATTATTACATATTATTGTTGATGAATGTTACGTATTTAACAGAAACCGCAAATCATTTAAAGCGCCGCCGAACACAGACGAACGTTCGTGCTCGCAGACATGCATGCGCGTTTTGATTGCGTTGGAATTTCGCTTAAAGCCGAGCACAGACAAACGTACATGCTCGCAGGCAGAAATGATTATCACTCGATTGACGTTTGACGGATGATAGTTGTCAAATAGGGCCGTTTATAACCTAACAACACATAATCTAAAGTGACATTTCGCGTTGTCAGTATTATATGACATTTAGGTTTAGGTCCTTCCTATGGTAGAATTAAAGATCAGTGCTATTTTGAGCAACTTTTAATCGTACTGACGCTAGGAAGACGTTTAATAGCGTTCATGTACAGTACGATTTGGAAAAGCATGTACTGAACGATGACGTAATTCAAGAAAAACAATCGTCCGCGATTACCGAGAATCTAGCGGTTTTTTTATCTACGTTTGGCGAAGCTCGCGGTACGTGAGTGACTTGAGCGAGAGAGTATGACCAATGACTTCATGCCGCTTCTGCTGCTAATCTAATTTAAGTATATATTTACGATTTTGAAGTTTAAATTTAGTAATGATCAACTAGTGCTGCGCTGTGATTCATTCATGCGTGTTTTTTTTTTGCAAAACCGCTGTTACATGTACCTACATAAAAAGTAGGATGTGATTTGACATTGAAGAAATAAATAGACTGTCAAAGCAAATACTTATTTATGCTCAAAGAGCATGAAACTCATTGAGCGAGCGGTTCGATTGTTTGCGTGTTACTTTTGGCGAATGTAAATAACGCGACAAAGAATGATGAAATGAAAAGACGAAGAAGAAGTGTAAGGCCTGGGATGAGTGTATAATATACAGGGTCGCTATTATGTATGGATACAGCTAAATATTTCCGGAACAGTTCAACAGAATTCGTTCAAATTTGGGGAATCGTTAGAAGAGTTTAAAGTCTATTACTTGAGCTTGCTTTTAATTTTCTACCGTCTTTTGTTTCAGAGATACAAGGCTAACTTGATTTTTTTTAATGGCACGAGGGGTCAAATTTATCATTTTTGAAAAGCACATTTTTTTCTGAATTCAGTCATGTATCACATGTTCATCTTTATTTGTATTAAAAGGTAAGAAATACAATATTTCAAAAATTTTATTTTGAAAAAGTAAAATTAAGATAGCTTAGAAAATGCTTCTATTATTAATCTGTCACTTGTAATATTAGCCAAAAATTGTACTTGTGTGCAATAATTGGTCGACGATGGTACGTTTAAGTAAAACTGAGCGTATAGAAATTCTGAATTTTTTCTGAATACAATGACGTAGCATAAGTTCCGCTTTATTTGTATTAAAAGATTTCACTTCAAAATAAGACCACTTTTAAAAGAAAAATTGGATAATTTTCGGTACTAAAAACCTTTAAAAGAAAAGCAATGAAACCATGGCATTCTGTAATTAGCAACACTTAGAATTTGAAAGTAAGGTACACTGAATTGGAACAAAATACATTTAAATAAGAATTTTAAAAAAATATTTTTTCTTTCCACAAGAGATGTTCAAAGTGACCTCCATTTACCTCCTGACAATAATGGATGCGTTGAACAAAATTTTGTATCGAATGAATCAAAGTGTTGGGAGAAATATTAGCAATTTCGTTCCTTATGCGGTCCTATAAGTCTTCAATTTGCAATGGTCTATTGACATACACTTGATTCTTTTTAGATGACCCCACAGGAAAAAAATCAAGGAGTCAAATCAGCCATCAATTGTTCCTCTTCGTCCTATCCATCTACCGGGAAACGTGTCATTTAAATATTGGCGCACTTGACGGCCAAAATGTAGCGGTGCACCGTCTTGTTGAAACCATACGCTTGCTGGTATATTTCGATTATCGTGGTTTGGGAATATTTCTCTCAAGTCGGGGAACAATTGTAAAAGTTGTAAAAGTTGTAAATATCTTTCAGACGTTAAATTGCCATTAATGAAAAAAAGGCCCACGATATTTTGATCAATAACACCACACCAAACATTAACTTTTTGAGGATACTGGGTATGTGCCTCCTCCATCCAAAGAGGATTTTTGTCAGACCAGTATCTACAATTATGGCGGTTAACGTGTCCGTTTAAAATAAAAGTTGACTCGTCAGAAAAGAGGACGCGGTTGATAAAATTACCATCCTGACGTATTCGGTGCATCATAGTTTCGCAAAAATTCTACTCTGTGATCAAAATCGTCTTCACTTAATTCTTGCAGCAGATGAATTTTGTAAGGATGATATTTCTCTCGTTTCAAAACTTTTTGTACGGATCCTCTACTCATGTTATGGTTCAAAGCTAACTGTTGCACTGAACATTTTGGATTTTCTACCACAGCCAACATTACATTCAAAGAATTTTCTTCATTTGTGACAATTCTTGGTCGTCCAGATTTTCCACGGTCTTCAACGCTACCAGTTTCTTGAAATCTTTGCAAAGTTTTGGAAACCGTTGTCCTAGAGATCGGTTCTCGATCAGGATGAATTGTATTAAAAAGAGTCACCACTTCTGTACAACTTCGTCTTCTGTCACCATACCCAACCATCATAAGAATTTCTATACGCTCAGTTTTACTTAAACGTACCATCGTCAACCAATTATTGCACACAAGTTCAATTTTTGGCTAATATTACAAGTAACAGATTAATAACGGAAGCATTTTCTAAGCTGTCTTAATTTTACTTTTTCAAAATTAAATTTTTGAAATATTGTATTTTCTCCCTTTTAATACAAATAAAGATGAGCATGTGATACATCACTGAATTCAGAAGAAAATGCGCTTTTCAAAAATGATAAATTTGACCCCTCGTGCAATTAAAAAAAAATCAAGTTAGCCTTGTATCTCTGAAACAAAAAACGATAGAAAATTAAAAGCAAGCTCAAGTAATAGACTTTAAACTCTTCTAACGATTCCCCAAATTTGAACGAATTCTGTTGAACTGTTCCGGAAATATTTAGCTGTATCCATACATAATAGCGACCCTGTATATTTAGTAGTTTTAGTAGTTTTCAAGGTCTGTTTAAGTAATTGAACTAAATGGTTTTGGATTCGAGCCCAAGTGACTTACGATTTCATTTAATAACGTCGCTTACTTAAAAATGTTTCAAACACGGAACACATCACCGTAATTCGTCTTTCAAAATGAACGCGCATGGTTGAAATTGCGTCATACAATCCCTTTCTTTTTGACTCGCCCCCGTATTTGCGTTTACGACAATGTGTTTTATTTTTGACGTTCGTTCCGCAGGAGATGTTTCGCATGTTGCAAAATAAACAACTTCTCGTATGTACTGTATTCATTCGGCCTGTACACGTTTTATTTCTTGATTGGCAGTCTTATTGGGCGCGTTCTTCTTGATAAGATCGCCGGTCAAGCAGCGAAATGTCGAGTCAGGATGAACGCGACATTCAACAAGCAGAAGAAATTATTTTATTCATTCAAGCAGTTAGTTTCTTTGTATTGTTTGTAAAATCTGAGAATGTAAATCAATGATGATACTCTTATGTTCCAATCTCAAAAAAAAAATTTCTACGTGTAAATAGTTTTTGATCTTGGAATGCCTGTTAGGTTAATTTGATTTTTTATTATTTCCAGATTCGTGGCGTCCATCATAGGATTGTCAGCGTGCGCAACAGCGGTGAGTACCCTTCAGAAACCGACCACCTGTTGCGAAGATCACACTCTCACCCTCACAGCCGGAGGTTTCATTCATTTCGCCGCCCCAACTTCACAAATAAAGTCGTAAGCGTAAAACCGGCTGCGCCGAAAGCCCTGGCCTCTCTTGTATACATACATGTATAAGTATACAAGCCCAGGCGTCACATTCAAGTTAACAACATTGTATAAAACTTTGATTACGCAAAGAACTTGAAGTTCAATGCTCAGGCTTTTTTTTTGCTGCCTTGCAGTCGTAACTTCTATTCGCTGACGAGCGGAAAGTATCGATAACGTTGATTTCCTGTGAGCATCTGCCCCGGCCTCATCTCATTACCTGTTCTTGTCGGTCGAGTCCCAGGCATAATCTATGCCCGTAAATGCGGTTTCTAATATATGACCGCAAGGCAAAAAATCGAGAAGGATTCGAAGGGAATGCCGTGTCTTAAGACGTAATGGTCGCTGAAGTGGAAAATTAATATTCTTTTTATTGTGATGACTGACTGACCGACGCGACGTTATTCATAAATCTGTTCACGAGTTCCTGTTCGGTAGGTAACATTTCAAACACGACTTATCGTTAGTTAAACAGAGATTTTGAACACCCTACGTACCCCAAAATGGGTCGGACCTATCAGTATCAAGCGTGTACGTCCCACCCTCAGATCATTTTAAAAGAGAACATCAAGCTTACACAAGCATCATGACCAAACCTTGAAAGTGATACACTGCTTGGAAGGTGCCCCTGTATCAACTAAATAAACCAAGAAGTATAATGCTTTAATGTTCAACAACTTGTACTACAAGTGTATAATCTGGTAAACAGTAACGGTCCCAAGAGAGAACCCTGCGGAACTCCAGTAGATTATTTTCCTTTCCTAGGCGAAGTACTGTAAAACCTGTTTTGGTGACGAACTTAAAGCACAAATAAATTCTTTGAAACGGGAATAAAACCATCAATCATCAGAAGAGAAAAGAGACACGTTCGTATTTTAATAAGGCCGGTACGTACGTACGTACCTACGAACGTAATTCGTGAATCCTCTGTCTGGAGGTTCAAGCGCCGTCTATAAATAACGTCTTATTATAGTTCAAATATACCGTCAGTTTTGTAAACAAACCAAATAATACGGTGAGTACACTCGGAGCTTGGAGTAACCCTCCTCGATTAAACCGAGCGGCGCTCCGCGCTCCCGGGCTTGCCTCGTCCCACAAAATCGCCCCGATCAAAGTGAGGCGATAAATTAATCAGCCCGGGCCACAAATCCATTAAAAAAGTGACCCGCCGGGCGTTTGATCCATGACGATTATTAACAATTTTAAACGACATGTCCGAATAAATTAAAAAAAAAAAATTAAGATGTTTTTTACGTACCGAATGTTTCATCGAAAGTTGGAAATCGGTGGAGACGGGGCAGGATATATCATAAAATAAAAAAAACACTAAACAAAATCGTTCGCTCGATCATTTTGCCGTGGCCCATTTAGAAACTCAACTTTCTACGTCAAAACTGGTTAAAATTGGCGATTTTGTTAATTAAATTTTAAATCTGACTACGCCTCTGGATTTGGGGGCCCCTTAAATTCGTACTGGGCAATTTGCAATTACTTTCGCGCACTAACAAATTGAAATTAATCTACATAATTTAACAAGAACTTAATTTTCCTTTTACAATAAATGAATATCGGAAAGAAGTTTATGTAATTTTTCTTAAATTTGGTTAAAAATTTAATAAAAATGTAAAACTTTAGAAGAATGAAAGCCGTCTTAACAATAGAAAGAAGTAAACAATTAATTTTAAATTTTTAACAAAATTTAACAACGTTCGACAATAAATGAATAACAGGTAGAAACAAGTAATACAATTTATTTTAAATTTTTGTTAAATTTTCTTAAAAATATAACAGAAATACAAAATTTAAGTAATTTTAACAATAAACGGATAACAGAAATAAGTAAATTCAACTTATTTTAAATTTCTGCTAAAAAAATTAATAAAGTTCTTGTTAAAAATTTAAGGTAAATATAAAATTTAAGAAGAACGAAAACCCCGTTTTTTATTTATATAAAAAAAGAACAATAAATGAAGAACAGAAACAGATAAATACAATTTGCTTTGAAATTTTGTTAAATTTTTAACAAAATTTAACAAAGATGTAAAATTTAAGAAGAATGAAAGTCATTCTAAACAATAAATAGATAACAGAAATAAGTAAATACAATTTATTTAATTTTTTTAAAATTTTTTGTTAAAAAATTAATAAAATTTTAATGAAAAGTTAAATCGCGACATCCTGCGATCGCTTCTTGACTTAGCATTGCAACAAAATTAATAAAATTTTAGTTAAATATTTAATAAAGATATAAAATTTAAGAAGAATGAAATCCGTATTTTCAACTTACATATAAAAAAGAATAAATGAATAACTAATGAATAATTAATTAAATACAATTTAGTTTAAATTTTCGATAAATTTTTAATAAAATTTCACATTTTTAATTTTTAATTTTAACATTTTTAATTTTAATTTTTAATTTTAACATTTTTAACTTTAATTTTTAATTTTAACATTTTTAATTTTAATTCTTAATTTTAACATTTTTAATTTTAACTCTTAATTTTAACATTTTTAATTTTAATTTTTAATTTTAACATTTTTAATGTTAATTTTTAATTTTAACATTTTTAATGTTAATTTTTAATTTTAACATTTTTAATTTAAATTCTTAATTTTAACATTTTTAATTTAAATTCTTAATTTTAACATTTTTAATTTTAATTCTTAATTTTAACATTTTTAATTCTTAATTTGAACATTTTTTATTTTAATTTTTAATAAAATTTAACAAAAATATAAAATTTAAGAAGAACGAAAGTCCTTTAACGATATTTGAATTAAAGCAGCAAGTAAACACAATTTATTTAAGTTTTTTTTGTTAAATCTTATTAAAAATTTAAAATTTTTTTTTGTTAAAAATTTAAGAAGAATATAAAATTTAACGAGAGCGAAAGCCGCGTTAGAATAACAGAAACAAAACTAAGTACAATTTACTTTAAGTTTTTGTTAAATTTTGTTAAAAACTCAATAAAATACTTGTTAAAATTTTTAATTAAATTTTATTAAATATTTGAGAAGAATGAGGATCAATTTAACAACAAATGAATGACAGAAGCAAGTAAATACAATTCATTTTAAATTTTAGTTAAATTTTATTCACAATTTAATAAAATTTTTGTTAACATTTATTCACAATTTAATAAAATTTTTGTTAACATTTTGATAAATTTTTTAAAACATTCAATTATGCTTTGACGGCAGTCGCTTTGTGTGAGATGACCTATTGAGCAGGAAACTGATTGCTGTTTGTCCATTTTCGCACAAAATAAAAGTAATAAAATTAATAATTTAACAAAAATATAAAATTTAAGAAGAATGAAAGCTGTGTTGAGATTGTTAATAATATATGAATAACAGAAACAAGAATTTACAAAAACTTGAACAATAAATGAATAACAAAAGAAAGTAAAGACAATTTATCGTATTTTTTAAAATTTAACACCATTTAAATCTTTTTAACAATGAAAGAATTACAGAAACAAGTAAGTACAATTTATTGCAAATTCCTGTGAAATTTTGTTAAAATTTAACGAGCACTAAGATTTTTAACAATGAATGATTAACAGAAACAAGTAAATAGAATTTTTGTTAAATTTTGTCAAATTTTTAACAAAATTTAACCATTTAAATTTCTTAACAATAAATGAATTACAGAACAAGCGTATACAAATTATTGCAAATTTCTGTTATACTTTACTAAAAATTTAACAAAATTTTTGCAACATTTTGTTAAAAATTTAACACAGATATAAAATCTAAAAAGAATGAAAGCCATCTCAACAATCAATGAATTAATAGGAACAAGTAAACTGCCATTTAATAACCATTTAAAAACTTTAATAAAATTTAACGAAAATTCAAAATTTTTGACAATAAACGAGTAACAGAAACAAGTATGTAAATACGATTTTATTTTACATTTTTGTTAAATTTTATTAAACATTAATTTCATTAAAGGACTTAAAATTTTTAACAATAAATGAATGATAGAAATAAGTAATACTAAGTAATACTAAGTAATAAGAATGATAGAAATAAGTAATACGGTTTATTTTAAATCTTTAACCAAATTTAACAAATATTCAAAAAATGAATAACAGAAACAAATAAGTAGGATTTATTTTAAATACTTGATAAATTTTATTAAAAATTTAACAAGATTAAGATTTTTAACGAGAAATGAATACTGGAAACAAGTAACTAAATACAATTTAAAATTTTTAACAAAGTTTAAGAAAAATACAAATTTTTGACACTTAATGAAGAACACAAACAAGTAAATATGAGTAATTTTAAATTTTTAACAAAATTCAACAAGCTGCAACAAAGATTCAAGCTTTTTTAACAATAAATGAAGAACAGAAGCAAGTACGATTTATTTTAAATTTTTGATGAATTTCCTTAAAAATTTTTAACTGTAAACGAACATTGGAAACAAGTAATTTTAAATTTTTAACAAAATTCAACAAAAATTCAATAAAAATTGAAAAATGTTAACAATAAATGTAAAACAGAAATCAGTAAATACGATTTATTAAAATTTTTTGTTAAATTTATTACAAAATTTAACAAAAATATAAAATTTAAGTAGAATGTGTTAACGATAAACGAATAACAGAAACAAGTAAATACAATTTACTTTAAATTTTTGTTAAGTTTCTTAAAAATTCAATAAAATTCTTGTTAAATTTTGTTAAAAACTTTTATTAAATTTTGTCAAACATTCTTATTAAATTTTGTTAAATAGCTAAGAAGAATGAAAGCCGTGGTAACAATAACAATAAATGAATAACAGAAACAAGTAAATACAATTTACTTTAAATCGAATGAGAAAGAGTTATTCAAATTTTTTATTTGCCGAAGGTAGGCAGCAAACAACAAATAAAATGAAATACTGCGACATAATTAAAAACTTGATATTTTAACAAATCAAGTCGCCATTTGCTATTTAAAAATAAAGGAAGATTGGGCTCCAAAATGGCGGACCGAATATGTATTTTTAATAAACAATTTATAAAAAGGATTTTTTTGCGAAGTTCTAATAATAATTTTCCGGTTTGATTTCTCTGAGCACGAGCACAAAATAAACAAACAAACAAAGTGATTTAACAACGGACAAAGAAAGGAAAAGGGCCGTAAGCCACGGCTCCAATAATAAATGGAAATAAGATTAATTTCGACTGCACGGGCTCTAATCATTATTTATGCTAACAATACCCCGTGAGGTCAGCTGAGAACCCGTCAGGACGTAACCCTTCATAAATCTCTGAATGCTCTCCCGTGTAAGATAATAAACGTAAGTTTTAAACGCATGAGTTGTTCTGGAATCCTGACGAGATTCGTATATACCTGTTGTTGTTGTTGTTAGTTGCTAGTTGCCGGTCGGCTTTAATTAAATAAAACGGCCCGGAGTTTCGTCCACACATATTTTAGCGACTGTATGTGTATACGTTTCTTTCTTCCACGGCCCCGGTGTTTAGCCGCCATAAATTATAATTCAACTGTGTTCATTTGTTTTAAACTTACCCAATATTAGTATTAGCGATTAGCGTGATTAAAGGCTTGCGCATGAATGCCTAGACAAATTAATTAATGGGATCTGGACGTTTAAATTAATCGTCGTCGTCTCTCTAATTAAGAGATCGATTATTATTATCTATTGCTCAGCAGTGTGTGGCATTGGGAAACAATCTAAATCCTTAAAGAAGTCCCTTTGTTCTCTCATCATTGGGCCACAAACTCAATCCTTTAAAAACCTTGATTTGTTGCAGGGGTCTTCTCCATTACTCTCTGTCCTCTCAACATTAGATGATAAACAATCCCAATCCTTGAAAAATCTTTACCTGTTGTAGGAACTCCTCGCCACCATTTCATAATTGGCCCACAAACCCAAACCTTTAAGGATCTTGACTTATTATAGGAGTCCTTTCGATTCCTCTCCATTCTCTCATCATTGGGAAACAATCTAAATCCTTAAAGGATCCTTATTTGTTGTAGAAGTCCCTTTGTTCTCTCATCATTGGGCCACAAACTCAATCCTTTAAAGACCTTGGTTTGTTACAGGGATCTTCTCCATTACTCTCTGTCCTCTCAACATTGGATGATAAACAATTCCGATCCTTGAAGGATCTTTACCTGTTGTAGGAGGTCCTTCCATCCTCTCTGCCATCTCATCATTGGCCCAAAAACCCAAACCTTTAAGGATCATTGGGAAACAATCTAAGTTCTTAACGGATCCTTATTTGTTGTAGAAGTCCCTTTGTTCTCTCATCATTGGGCCAGAAACTCAATCCTTTAAAAGCTTTGATTTGTTGCAGGAGTCTTTTCCATTGTACAACAATCCCAATCCCAATCCCAATCCTTGAAGGATCTTTACCTGTTGTAGGAGGTCCGTCCATCCTCTCTAACATCTCATTGCGTCATTGTAGGCGTTTCTTCTGTTCCTTTCCATCTCCTCATCACTGGGAAAAAATTCCAACCCTTAAAGGTTCCTTATTTATTGTAAGAGTCACTTTTATTCCCCTTCGTCCTCTCAAGCCCAATCCTTTAAAGGCCTTGATTTGTTCCAGGAGTTTGTTCCGTTCCTCTCTGTCCTCTCGACAATCCCAGGTTCTGAAGGATTTCGCTTTTTGTTGTATGAACCTCTTCCGCTTCTTTACTGTAGTTTAGTTTTGTTTTGCTCTGGTCTTCGTTTCTCTAACTTCGTTTTCCCCTAAATACTTACGCACCTTACTGCCTGTGTCACTTCTGTTTTGGCATTTTTTTTAATCTTAACAACTTTTTGGAATATTTTCCTTGTATTTATTATGTTTTTGAATTTGGCCATTTTATAACGTAAAAAGGACAGCGGCGACACCGTGCGACTGTTTTCTGACCTATAATTGTGCATTTGGATGGCAAATTCGCGACGATGCTGCTGCGTCAGTAAGCTACCACGCACGAGATGGCCAGTGTGGACAACTAGCCTGGGTGGCTGTGGAATCAAACGTAAAAGTCGATTCTTACCTCACATCGTTGAACTGTGCGACCTACCTGGTTACAAATGTCGAAACGTGCAAATTAAGTTCCTCCGCTGCAAACAACAGTAACTTTAACTGTGCATGCCAACCTAGTCGGCAACAGAATGAGTTCAGAATATTAAACAAAACAGAAATATTACAAGGTAAGATCCGACCTTCAACGTCCAGCTGATTCCGGCGTCGTCAAGACCTTCGAGACACGAATAGCAGGATGCGTGTCCGGTGTAACCACTTGCGTCAACTTCAGTCACCACTATCGTTCCGAGGAGCGCGCCCTCTTGCGATGTGCGGCGTGATGAACCGGCACAACGTCATCTTCTTTTAAACACAATCATTGTTTCCCAAAATGCTTTTTATGTTGCTTATTTGAAAGACTGTGACATCGCCAGCGCCGTAGTAAAAAAATCACAACGCCATCTATCAAACAACAAATGAAGCGTTTGTGTTTATTTTTATAAATATTAGAGGATGCATGACAGATTTCAACCTCAACTCGCAGCGCCATCGATTGACAAAGTAATTATTAAGTTTTTTCTTTATTTCTGATTTTTATTTCATTTGCATCATTTCAACATGACGGTTGCCCAGCACATTATTCGGCAGTACCATATGTCCGAATAAATTTTTGATAAAAGTAGGCCATGCGTTTGTCTCAGATTACTGCAGCAAATTATTTATTTACTTGACAACTTATGAATTGACGACTTCCTCTTACCGATTAAATTCTAATTTATCATTTATATTAAAATATTGTCTAGTTCTGCAGTAGTTATGTAAAGTCGAAGTTTAATTTGTCACATTTTAAACCTTGACGTATCACTAACGTCAAAAATTGCTTGGTTACGACATACGTTTACATATTCGTGGCCTATCTTTATCAAAAACTTATTTGGACATATGGTACTTGATCGTGATTTCAATGGTCGCTGGATCGGAGGAGCTGGTCCGATATACTTCCCCGCTAGATCACCGTATCTTACATCGTCAGATTTCTTTTTGTGAAGTTACCTCAAAGTCCGTCAGATGTCGTCTCAACAAACGTCTCTAATAAGCGACAAACAAATTATGGTGACGTTGCGAATATGTATTGCCAGATGTTTCTTATTTCGAATTAAACAAAGGCTCCATTGAAAGTGTTTCGTTAGAATCCGTTAGATGTCGCCCCGATAATCTTACGAAAAAAAAAACCTTTTCATTTAAATTGACACGCCCAAAATTTCGATATACCCTGTAGTGTACACAACTGGACAAGGAAGAGAGAAAGAGAAAAAAATTAATTTCGCAAGTACACTTCGATAATTATCGCTAGATGTCGCTCCAGTAGATACACCACGCGAGAAAAACAGAAACTAAAAGATACTACATGTAAGATACGCTCACGAAACGCTACGTTTTTTGGTGAAGTTACATGTAGTAATTCCATTCCACTCCGCTAGATGTCGCTCTAACATCTGACAATTATTTAAGCAAAGAAAAAGAATACGGGACAACATTGACAGATGGTGGTCATTTAAAGGTGACGTAGATCTGAGTTCTTCGATTTTTTCTCAATCTCAAAAATAAATTGAAACTTCTTCGAAATTATTCCGTTGTAGTCCGTTAGATGTCGCCCTAACTATGGCATTGATTTAAGCAAAGAAAGTCAAAAATATGGGACGCCATTGAAGATGTCGGTAATCCTGAAATGGATCTGAGTGCTTAACTTGTTTCGCATTTAAAAATAAATTAAAATTACTATGAAATCATTCCATTCTAGTCCGTAAGATGTCGCCCTGACTTCTGACGATTAGTTAAGCAAAGAAGAAAAAGAAGAAGAATTCGGGACAACGTTGGAAGATATCATGTAATATAATACATGATAGAAATTGAAACTACTTGAATTGTTTTCCATTTAAAAAATAAATTGAAACTACTTTGACATGATTCCGGTGTAGTCCGATAGATGTCGCCCTAACTCTGGCATTGATTTAAGCAAAGAAAAACAAAAATCATTTCGAGCACTTCATTTTAATGAAAGATGAGAGGCGAGGGGACTCACAGATATCAAGCATCCCGAATCGTAAGGGGCAAGGAACTCCCCGAAGCGAACAGAAAATTACTACGTCCACGTCGATCTACGAACGAGTCACGTTTTTATTACCACCTATATTTTTTTTAGAAAAAGAAAACAAATGTAATTAATTAAATGTCATCTGCGGCGACATTTGTTGTCAAAGGAATTAAGTCATTGTTATTCGTTTTACAAGGAAGCGAGAATAATTCTCAATGCGGTCTGAATGCAAAGCGAGCGGTCACAAGACTGGCGGAACTTCCCATCGGGTCGGCGTGCGACGCGAACGGTTCGCGGGTGGGGGAGAGGTTAATTGGCCAATGACACAGGCCTTTAATACATATATCCCACTTTCGACATGGAACACTCTCATTTTATTACAAAAGAGAAGAGGTTGTCCGGGGTTGTTTGGCGTTCTAAGCGTCGCTTTTGGACCAGTCCAAGTTCCAAAGGTCAAACCGCGACGCAGTTACACTTTCGCCAAGATACAGGTGACCCGACAGCTAGAAATGATTTGCGCAACGAATTTTCTCACCGTAACGGTGAGAATTTATTGCAATTTGAAACAATAATTAGTTAAAAATGGTTGACTCCATACCCACCCAGGACTACAATACTTGTTACTTACCTTACCACGTAAATTCCTTACGAAAAGCTTCTCGTTTAATTGAAATTTATTCTTCGATACAAGTCAAGATTACTCTTTCGAACAAAATACCCAGAATTCCAGGTTCTGGTTACTCACCAAGACGAATGTACTAAATTAATTTAACGCTGTTTAACACCAAAGCACGATCAGACGTGTGCACCTCGTACTCGAACTCATTAGATCGGGATAACTCCCCGTCAGGTGTGGTATTCGGCCCGTGGGCGTACCAATCAGATGAAACGTCTTCTTTTTTTTCTTCGTCGGAGTTTTCGAAGAAGGACGCCGAAGGCGACCGAAAAATAACGGTTTGTCAGAAAAATGAAAAGGGCCGAATTAAATATTGCACAATCCTCGTCGAAGACGATGAATAATTCATGTCGCAACTTTCACGTGCGTTTCTTTTTTGCTTCTCGCGCGAGACGACACGCAGTCGTAAAGATCTCTTCGGAAATTAATTCTCGTTCGAAGTGGTTGTTACGGTTTTATTTTATTTTCACGTGGAGCTGTTCTTCGGACAGGACATCGTAAACGATAACGTCCGTCCGTTTATGCAAAATGACTGCATTTATTGTGGGAACAAACCGGTATTGTAGGTGTGAGACTTAATGAACGCTGGTAACTGTTCTTATTATTATTATTGTTATTATTATCTTTTTTGGCTTGGTAACTTTAGGACCCGAAGTTTTGGCGATTTCTTGGACGTGGGTTTAACCAAGTTAAAGGCGTCCTTGGTTTCGATTCTATACGGGCCTGTTCGTTTCCTAATTCCTAACGCCACCGTGCGCGTTTCGACCCACGTGGACGGGCCTTTATATGGCGACGAGACTCGTTTTGCTAAAAATGTTCTTCTGCTTCTGCTGTGAGCGTGACTTTTACTTTCTTTGCCTTCGTCACACTTTCCCGTTTACGTCATTAATAAACGTACCAGAACCGCAGATGGTATGGACCTTGATAAATCACTTTTGATTGATTATCCAGTTTGATAATCTTGTTACGTTATTTGTCATTAAATTTTCTCCATTTTAATCTTTGTGTAATTTTTAAATCTGTTCTTTCTTCACTTTTAAATGGGAACTTAGTGAAATACTTGTTCTTTTTTCTTTACTTTTTGGTAACTTCCACGGAGCTCGTCGAGTATTATACTTAAGCATTCTTATTAACTCGAGCTTGCTCCTGCACCGGTGCCACTTAAGCGCCTTAAAGTTACCTTCGCATAACACAAACATAATTAACGTTCGTAAGTGTAAGTTTAATTACGGCGCTTTCCGGAGTTATCTACAGCGCGTTCCGAACCGACCGTTAGGTGTAACAATCGAATTAGGGGCAGATAAAGGCACTAAGTGGCTCTTCACACGGACGAGTGGGTAATTAAGCGCCGCACGGAAAGGACCCGTCGAGTGTAAAAAAAAAAATCAGGAAAGACGTTTTAGTTTGTTAGACTTGTGCCAGTAAATATGGCAGAGGGATTTAATAAAAAAAAAAAATTAATTACTTACAGTAAGATGTAGAAGTCAAGAACGTATGTAGGGTAACGTGGAAATTTTTTTTGTAAATCCAGCTAAGACTCAAAAATGGGATCGAGTTTGAGGAGTACAAAAAGTGTTCTTTAAAAATCTTCATGAATTAATAAAAAAGTAAACAGTTGATTGAAAATTGACAAAAATAGACGCTAAAAATATAGAGCGCCATCTCTTGGGAAGGCACCGAAGTTTTCGTTATTTTTGTTATTCTTTCGTTTTTTCTTAAAACAAATTCATGAAGACAAGGTCAATTCAGAACTAAAAGCAATTTTTTTTTAGAAATGCTGAGAAATTACAGACGTTAAAAATGTGGAACGCCATCTCTTGGTAATTCATCGAAGTTTCATTTCGTATCTTTTCTTTTAAAATTCATTTATTCTGCCATGGCTGTACTGCGTTTTAGCGGTTAGGTCAGAGAATTATCAAGAAGAAGAAAATTCATTTATAAAAACCAGAGAAGTAGAGTTTTTTTAATATTGGTAAATTTCCCCTGACTTTGGAATATCCTCCGACATCGATTCTCAATTCTAGTGAAGTCCTTGTTTAGTTGCTTTGAAAACAACGGAAATGGATGTTGAAAAAACAGAGCGTCATCTCTTGGGAAGGCCTCAAAGTATTTACTCGTTTGGTTTCATTTTTTTTTTGTAAATTAATTCATAAAACAAGAAAAGTCAAGTAGGAGTTAGAAGCGATATTTTTTATTGTTGATCGAAGAATATCAGAAATAGACTAAAAAATATACAGCGCCATCTTTTGGAAAAACAACGATGTTCTTGGTATTCTGTGGAAATGCTGGGATATCCTCCAACTGCAATTTTTAACAATAAAATTAATAATTAAATATAAATATTGAATTAATTAAAACAATATATTTAAGTCATTGAATAAATTTTCTTTAGTCGATTTGAAAATAATAAGTATTGATGCTGAAAATATAGAGCGCCATCTCTTGGGAAGGTTTCAAAGTTTACGCCATTTTTATTACTCTCTCGTTTCGTTTTATTTTTTTTTGAAAGTTAATTCATAAAACAAGAAAAGTCAAGTAGGAGTTAAAAGCGATATTTTTTGTGGTTGATCGGAAAATAACATAAATAGATTCTAAAATATAGAGCGCCATCTCTTGGAAAAACAATCGTGTTCTTGCTATTCCGTGGAAATGTTGCGATATTTCAGATATCCTTCAACTGCAATTTTTAATAATAATACGAGTAAATCAATAAAAAAATATTTAAGTCCTTGAGTAAATCCTTTCTGTAGTTGACTTGAAAATATCAGGTATTGATGCTGAAAATACAGGGCGCCACCTCTCGGGAAGGCTTCAAAGTTTATGACCTTTTTTTTATTATTCTCCGTTTGTTTTTTTTTTTGTTAATTCACAAAAACAAGAGGGATCAATTCAGAGTTAAAAGCGACACTTTTATAGTTGATTGAAAAATAACAGATATAATGTCTAAAGAAATGTATAGCGTCATCTCTTGGGAAGGCATCAAGTTATTTATGTTGCTCTTTCGTTTCGTTTTGTATTTTTTAAAATAGATTCATAAAAACAAGGAAGACCAATTCAAATTTAAAAGCAATATTATAATTCTTTTTATAGAAATGTGGGGAAATTTGAGACTTCAAGTTCTTTCAATTCCAGTGACAAATCAACAGCGCCATCTGTTAGGGAATCGAATCCTCGAATTAATCGGAATATTAATAAAACTATAGGACAACGACGGATCCCAAATGCTCGAATGTCCAAAACTTATAGAGCCCCATCTCTTGGGAAGACAACATAGTTTTCGCATTTTTATTACTCTTTCATTTAGTTTTTTTTTAAAATTTTAATTAATTCATAAAAAACAAGGAACGTCAATTTAGAGTTAAAAGCAATATTTTTTTATGATAATAATAGAATAATACACGCTAAAAATATAGAGCGCCATCTCTTAGGAAGACAACAAAGTTTTTGCTATTTTGATTATTCTTTCGTTTCGTTTTTTAAATACATACACTACATATCTCTAGGAATATTGGGAAATTTCAGATATCCTTCAACATCAGTTTCCTTCAATTTCAGTGAAAAATCAACAGCGCCATCTGTTATGGAATCGAATCTCTAGGCCCAAAACGTGCGGAAATTAATAAAAAAATAGCAATGTTCTTGAGCAAATCCTGAATATTTTTATATTTGACCAACAAACAACAGAAATCGACGCTGAAAATTTAGAGCGCCATCTCTTGGTAAGACAACAAAGTTTTTGCTATTTTGGTTCTTCCTTCGTTCGGTTTTTTTAATATATCTTTAGAAACGTTGGGAAATTTAAGATATCCTTCAGCATCAATTTTCTTCAGTTCTAGTGAAGAAAATCAACAGCGCCATCTGTTGTGAAATTGACTTAATCGGACTGCTAATAATAAACCTGTAGGACGACGAATCTCAATGCCCAAAACTTGTAGAAATTAATAAAAAGAAAGATCAATTCAGAGTTAAAAGAAATATTTTTTATGGTTGATTGGAAAGAAACAGAAATAGACGCAAGAAATGTAGAGCGCCATCTTTTGGGACGGCATCAAAGTTTCTAGTATTTTTATTACTTTCTAGCTTCGTTTTTTTTTTTTTTTAATTCATAAAGACAAGAGAGGTCAATTTAATTCATAGTTAAAAGTTTGTTTACTTTTTAAACTTATTAGAACATTTCGATCCCATTTATTAGAAATGGAAGGGGGCGATTCGAAACCCTCATTATCAGGACCAACTTCATGTAATAAATTAATTCACTTTCATTCCAAGGTCAGCGCAGGGTGTTTTTACAATAATATCTTTTATGTTCGAGTGCCAAGACAATTTACTCAAGTAAATCATAAAAAGCGCCATCTCTTGGGAAGACAGCAAAGTTGGTACTCTTACATTTTCCTTTTATTTTAAAGATGTTGCCACCACAAAACTCTAATGCGAATTACTCCTGAATTATTTACTTTGATCGGTAACAAGTCTGCGCGCTGTATCCTTCATCAGCTTTTCCCTTTGACTAGAAGAATGGGGGTGGGTAAACAGAATTAATATAGGCGCCGGGGTGAACAAAATACCCAGGTGATCCGAAGTAAGAATCGACTGTGTTCCCAATGCGTCTCTATGCTTTGCACTTGATCGTTCGCAACAATCACAGGAGATTTAATTAAAACTCACTAAATAATATACAGGGTGTCCCGTTAAGAAAAGCGTAGGTTTGGGTAAAATCGCGACTGCGCGATGCTCGATTGTTTTTTCGAGGACCGTACCACAAAGCGTAGATAAAAATCTACAACTTTTGTATCCAATATTTTTTTCTAAGTTTAAAAACAAAAGAGCTACGAGCAAAGAACTTTGCAACTTGAACTCCATCAAGTAACTCGCGAACCGCTCGCGCTAGACCCCTCGTGCGACACATGACTTCAGGGTAGTTTTAACTCGCGAATCCAAAAATGCAAAAATATACAGGGTGTTCCATTAAGAAAAACGTAGGTTTGGGTAAAATCTCGACAGCGCGATGCTCGATTGTTTTTTTGACGACAGCACCGCAAACTGTGAATAAAAATCTACAACTTTTGTATCCAATATTTTTTTCTAACTTTAAAAACAAAAGAGTTACGAGCAAAGAACTCTGTGACTTGAACTGCGTCAAGTAACTCGGGAACCGCTCGCGCTAGACCCCTCGTGCGACACATGACTTCAGGGTAGTTTTAACTGGCGAATCCAAAAATGCAATAATATACAGGGTGTTCCATTAAGAAAAACGTAGGTTCGGGTAAAATCTCGACAGAGCGATGCTCGATTGTTTTTTTGACGACAGCACCGCAAACTGTGAATAAAAATCTACAACTTTTGTATCCAATATTTTTTTCTAAGTTTAAAAACAAAAGAGCTACGAGCAAAGAACTCTGGGACTTGAACTGCATCAAGTAACTCGGGAACCGCTCGCGCTAGACCCCTCGTGCGACACATGACTTCGGGGTAGTTTTAACTGGCGAATCAAAAAATGCAAAAATATACAGGGTATCCCGTTAAGAAAAACGTGGCAAAATATCGATTGTTTTTCCGAGGACTGCACCGCAAATTGTGGAGCACTTTCGTGATCGATATTAGCAAAATGTAGGTGTATCTTCGGGTTCGTTAATGCGTTAATTATCGCACGTGCGCAAATGTCTAAAAATAGAAGCGAGATTTTTTGGAAGGCGACCAAGAACGCAGGTCCGCGACGGCCCGTCAAAAGTTACAAAATAAGACGCGAATTAAATGAACAGTTACATATTAAAAATTCGCAACGGAGTCGGGTTTAAAAATCCGGTCCTTGCACTCGCCGTGCGAAAATATGCGTCCGCAGATTAATTTTATAATCAAGCCCGTTCTCCCGTTCGGAGATTTATTTATCGGGTCGGGTTCGACCAGGTTGAACGAACCTGGGGGCCTCCTCCAATTAAACTCGAAAATTGTTCTGTTACGGGTTGACAGCCAAATTGACCCATAAACGTAAATTCCGCTCGAATTCGGACGTCATTTTTATGACGTATCTATTCGACGGAATTAAATTTGATTGCGTAAATTACAGGTTGGTGCGAGGCGTTACGAAATTTTTATTTAATCCAACTGGATCATTACGTGTTTATCGCGTCGAACAAAAAAAAAGGCGTTGCGCGCGCGTTGAAGGAAGAAAAAAAAAAGAACTAAAACCTGAACCGAATTTCAAGCCCGTACAAATATGGGAGTGATGTCGGAATCGTTTTATAATTAGTTAAAAGTGAAAATGCAATTCGACGAATCTCTTTTACGTATCAAAAGATTAGTGCCAGTTCAGTCCGGTTAAATGAGAGACTTCAATGGTAGAGCAGACAATAGAACGGACAGTTCGAACTTCGCGCTCACTTTTACTTCTATAATCCGATTCGCGCGCGCGCGTCTCTAAGCTTACGAGAGTCTGACGAGAACCGCAAATAAAATAAATAAAAAATTATTTTCAATTAAAGTTACAAGATTCAAACATCAATCAATTTCTCGGCAATAAACTGTCGTCGCGGTCTTTTTATTTCTTAAGAACTTTTTAATTGCTTCGCAGAGTGGACGTTTATATTTATCGAGTGCGCATATATTAATTGGATAACAGGACGAACATTTTACGATAATTGCGGCTTTCGCGTACGAAAATCCGAAATTAATGCACGGCATAAATCAGGCGCGCAAAAAAAAATTACGCAACGACCGAGACAAATCGCCGTCTCCGACAAGCAAGGCGCGCGAGATAAGGAGAGGCGAATTCGGGGCAGGCCGCTGTCTTTTTTTTTGCGAAACCGGCATACCGTTAGCGTTTTTGACTTTTTATTATTGCCCGCACTGGCGAGTATCGTCGGCGATAAAATACTTTTTCGTGCGCCTCGTTTGCGGCGGGCCCTTTGAAGCCGGGCCGTGAATTTTTGGGCTTTCTCAGAGCATGATCGGAAATGATGATGTATTAGGGCAATTTGCTTCAATTAAGAATAATCTGAAATATTCGCACATTATTACCAGTGAGCGGATTTAATAGACGATCTCCAGCGCATTTCGTCCGCCCGATTTTCGCTATGAAAGAATTCGACGTGGTCGGAAGTTCTTAATGCATCGCCAAACGCTGCCGGAGCCTGGAATCCAGGTAATTTTCTTTTAACTCGCGCTTTTTTCTTTGGGATACTCTTTCGTTTGGATACTCTTTTGTTAATTCACCACTTTCGTACTGCCGACTCTGATAACGTTGCTGAAGGGGAGGTGATCGCTTTGGACATCGTGCAGAATGCACGCAGGGAGGCGTGAACAACCTTGACCTACACGACCCATACTTGGTTGCGGGAGTTTGTTCAATAAATCTTTATTAACTGCTTCGTGACGCTGCATTGCTAAAGAGCGAATTTTCGACAGATTTTTCGCCGTTGTATATCTACCCTAAACGTACAAGCGAGTTTTAATTAAATCTCCTGCAAACGATCGACTGCAAAGCCGAGACGAATTGAGAACACTGTCGAGGCCTATTTCGGACCAGCTGGGTATTTTGTTCGCCCTGGCGCCTACTTTAAGACTTACTTACTCACACCCATTCTTCACTGTTGCCAGACAAGGAAAAGCTGATGAAAGTTACAGCGCGCAGACTTGTTACCGATCAAAGCAAATAACTCAGGAGTTTTGTGGTAGCAACGTCTCTTGAAAAAAAAAAGAAAAGAAACTGTAAGAGTAGCAACTTTGCTGCCCCCCCCCAAGAGATGGCGCTTTACGTGATTTACATGAGTTTGATAGGTGCCAAGTAAATTGTCTCGCACTTAAACATAAACGTAAGCACACCCTGTACTGACTTGAAGATGACCTTGGAACGAATGTGTATGAATTTATTACATGGTAATTAATGAGGGTTTCGAAGCGCCCCCTTTCATTTCTAACAACTTGAATCTTGAGTAAGTTTGAAAAGGGAACAAAGTTTAAAGAAGCAGAAGAAAGAATAGAAACATTTATTATTTCGAGGCTGGAAGAAACGTAACGCTTAAAAAACAAATGACTTTTTTAATTAAAAACGAATAAAGAAAGAGGGCAAAAACGTACATTTTTTGCGACAAAAAAAATTAAGGATTTAGTCAAGGACTTAAATTTTTTTTTATTAATCTCCGAAAACTTTGGGCATTGAGATTCGTCGCCCTACAAATTTCTTATTAACGATGACTAACGATTAACGATTACTTGACGTAGTTCAAGTCGCAGAAGTCTTTACTCATGGCTCTTTTGTTATCAAAATTAGAAAAAAATATTAAATATGAAAGTTGTAGATATTTATCCATGGTTCGTGGTGGGGTCCTCAGAGAAACAATCGAGCATCGCATTGTCGAAATTTTACCCAAACCTACGTTTTTCTTAACGGAACACCCTGTATATTTTTGCATTTTCCGATTCGCGAGTTAAAACTAGCCCGAAGTCATGTGTCGCATGGGGGGTCTAGCGCCAGCGGTTCTCTATTTATTTGACATTCAACCGCCGAAGTTTTTGCGTGCAGCTCTTTTGTTTTTAAAACTAGAAAAAAATATTAAATATGAAAGTTGTAGATATTTGTCCATGGTTCGTGGTGGGGTCCTCAGAAAAACAATCGAGCATCGCATTGTCGAGATTTTACCCAAACCTACGTTTTTCTTAATGGAACACCCTGTATATTTTTGCATTTTTCGATTCGCGAGTTAAAACTACCCTGAAGTCATGTGTCGCATGGGGGGTCTAGCGCCAGCGGTTCTCTATTTATTTTTGACATTCAACCGCCGAAGTTCTTGCGTGCAGCTCTTTTGTTTTTAAAATTAGAAAAAAATATTAAATATGAAAGTTGTAGGTATTTATCTATGGTTCGTGGTGGGGTCCTCAGAAAAACAATCGAACATCGCACTGTCGAGATTTTACCCAAACCTACGTTTTTCTTAATGGAACACCCTGTATATTTTTGCATTTTTCGATTCGCGAGTTAAAACTACCCTGAAGTCATGTGTCGCATGGGGGGTCTAGCGCGAGCGGTTCCCAAGTTACTTGATGCAGTTCAAGTCACAGAGCTCTTTGCCCGTAGCTCTTTTGTTTTTAAAATTGGCAAAAAGTATTAAATATGAAAGTTGTAGATATTTATGCATGGTTTGTAGTGCGGTCCTCGCGAAAACAATTCGTTCTGCGTTCTCAAAAACTAATTTCGAAAAAAAATTATCCGAAATTCATTTTTTTTTCTCAATAATGCATCGACCAATAGTAACGAGAAATTTTTTTAAAAAGCGACGTTTGAATCAACTAAAGTGATGACTACGAAAAATTTCACTAGATGGCGCACTCAAAAAGTAGAAGAAACTTTATTTGAAATTAAATTTTTTTTCTCAGTAATGCGTCGACCAATAATAATGAGTACAAAAATAAAACGGTTGACATCTGTCGTTCGAATCGACTAAAAACGCGGTTACGAGAAAAAATCCCCTAGATGGCGCACCCAAAAACTGATGCCGGCAAAAGAAAATTTGTTTGAAATTACCGAGAATAAAAATAAAACCAGTGACATCTGTTGTCGTTTGAGTCAACCGAAAACGCGGCGACGAAAAGCTCTCCTAGATGGCGCATGTAAAATTGATATCAGATAAAAGGAAATTCGTTTGAAATTTATTTATTTTTTTCTGAACTATTTGTGAGCAATAATAATGACAGTGGCATCTGTTGTTCGTTAAGTCAACTAAAACCGTTAGATGACGCGCTTATAAATTGATGACAAAATTTAAATATTTTCTCAATAATGCATCGAGCAACCTCATAATGAGAATGAAAATAAAACCAGTGGCATCTGTTGTTGGTTAAATCAACTAAAACCGTGATTACGAACAACTCCACTAGAAGGCGCGCTCATAAATGGATGTGCTGACAAGAGAAAATTCATTTGAATTGGAAATTTATTTTGAATTTAAATGTTTTCTTTTTTAATAACGTGTCGATTAATACCAAAACAAAACTAAAAACAGCGACATCTGCAGTATGAATGAACTGAAGCAGTGACGAGGAAAATTTAGCTAGATAGCGCGCCGGAAACTGATGTTGTACTGTATGTACGAGACGTACATATTTGCAATTATTTTTTTTAACGATGCAGATGCGTCGAGCAGTAACAACGAGAATAAAAATAACGCCAGCGACATCTCTTGTTGTTTGATTCAACTGAAACCGCAGCTACGGAAAATTCCGTACACAAACGACGAAGCGATGTAGATTTTTATTTGTTCTTGTGAACCTATTTGTATTTACTAAATATTTTCCTTAAAATAATTTGTCAGTTAGCAATGAAAATAAAAACACAACCACCCGTTGATGCTTCAATGAATTAAAAACGGATGTCCCTAGATGGCGCTCCAAAAAAAGAAGAAAGTTTAGTTGAAATTATTATTATTTTTTTATTTTTTAATAAACGCACAAAGCAAAAATAATAAGAATAAAAAGTAAACCGATGATATCAGCTGTCGTTTCAATCAACGGTAACACCAAGTTTACGAAAAATACCGCCAGATGGCGGACTAAAAACAAAAGCTATGCTAAAAGAAAAACATCCCATCCGCGTTTTAACAATTTGTAATAAATGAACTTGAGTCTGAACGTTGTGGAATAAGGATTGAAAAAGACTTCTTCAATAACTTGCACCTGAGTCGATAACGACAATAAAACGAGCGACATCTAGTGACACTTCGCTGAACTAAAACGATGAAAAATTCTACTAGATGACGACACTACAAGCAAAAACTATTAGTTCGTCAAAGTTTGAACGATTCCTAATAAATGATTATTTATTAGAAGGATCAATAAACTTTATGCGATCGAATTTACTCGAAATTCAAATACTTTCATGTAATAATGGGAATTAAAATAATGGCGTTTTCGATTCACGTGCACCGGTTGCACTCAGTGTATTTTCATCTTCTTCTAACCTCATGTAATAACACGAGATGAAGATATTCTGAGTGCGCACTAATACGGCCAATCGAAAACGCTGTATAATTAAAAGTGAAATGAGTGACATCTCTTGGCGCTCGAGTGAACTAAAACCGGAAGCGATATTGTCGTGTGATGGTTGAACCGGAGGATAACCCCGTGTAATTTCGCAGTATTTCGACTGTGACTTGGCGATCCCGGCAGGGGGGATGCCCTGCTAACTAAAGCGTGACCATTGTGGACGTTTGATAGAGTTCCTATGGGTGTGACGAGCCCACCGTCCCGAGTTGGCGTACCAGTGCCTGGGTTGCACGTAACCTAATCTGTAAGACTCGGCCGACTTGTTCGGTCGCGGCCGAACTTCCCACCAGTGAAGCAAACTGGTACCGTGGGGACCGGTTAGCCCGGAGGATACTCTCCCTTCCTCTGGAGTGGAGCGAGCAGAGGGGACCTCCACCGGTCGACTGGGTTGGACTCACGGGGGCAGTGGTTGATGGCCCGCATGCTACGGCTAGGGATGATGCCCACCCCATCCCGACGTGTGAACTGCGGATCTCAGTTCCGGCACTAGCCTGGATAGCTAGTAGAGATTAGATAGGTCTCCCTTGACCAAAAGGGGCGAGGGGCGTGCAACCCCGAACCAGTCTGGTAGCAGGACGACACTTTATAGTGTCAGCCACCGAAAGGTGGGCTGCACTGCGCGTTGATTGGGCCTATCTCAATCCGATGGCTTTGGTCGGGGCCTGAGTCGGTTAAGGGCTAACTCGCCCAGGTGCCGCTTGTAGCGTTTAAGGGTAGATTAGGGAGTACTGTCTGTCTGTCTGTTTGTGACTTGGCGAAGTGTAAGTTTCTCGTGGGGGTAAAACGAAATTCAATAAAATTTTTATTAATGTTGCTTACTCTCTTCCAACTACTGTCAAGCGACAATTTCGAATATGATCATTTATGTTTCGGTGGGGTTTTGATTGAAAGAGAGAAACGCAATTTATTTGCTTTTAATAAACTTAGTGCCGCCATCTATGTTATTTCCTTCGGACTAATGATCTTAAGCGCCAAATTCGAAGACGTCAAAAGATCTTCTACGTTTTCGAAGCGTTCCGGTTGGCCAGCTTCACTTCTCGTGGCGGAGATTCATAATTCACTTCAAGTTTTAATAACACTTAGTGCTGCCATCTATGTTATTTTTTCCGAACTAATGTTAAGCGCCTAATTTGAAGACGTCAAAAGATTCTGATTGGCGAACCCGGTTTCTCGTGAGAGACAAACGCAACCTGTTTACTTTTAATAAAACCTAGTGCCGCCATCTATGTTATTTCCTTCGAACTAATAATCTTAAGCGCCCATATTCAAAGGTTGCCAAAAGAGGCAGCAGTATTTCGACTTTGACTTGGCGAAGTGTAAGGGCAAGAGGAGACCTGGACACTCGTCGATGACGTCGCGCTAGCGCACGGGCATCGCCGCTTCGGTCGGTGGGAATAATTCCGCCGCCACATGTCCGCTTTTTTACGATCATTTACATTCTTAACGAACTGAATAAGCAACGACGTACATCTGCAACGACATGAAGCCAGCCTTTATTTATAAATCATACTCGAAATTCGGCGAAGCCCAAGCCGTCGCATCGGTTTATGTTTTTTTCTTCCGTGGATGAGATAAACATTTCTATAAATTCGCATGTGCAACGCTGCAATTAAATGTGGCAATGAATGCGATGATGTAAAAAACTGAAGGCACTTATTTGTGCTGCAGATGTCGTCCGAGCGTTCGATGATGTCATTGTTATGCTTATGTAATACTACTACTTATTTATTTTTTTTTCGCAGCAATATTTTGCCTCCAATCAAAATCGCACTGGTTTGTACGGAAGAGACGCTAATTATCGATGGCCGCCGTACGCGACTTCTGTCGAAAGTCAAAACCAAAATCTAGATTATAACGTAGCTTCGGGAGCGGATCCGTATGATAGTGTGGGTAGCAGCGCGAGTGTCTACCGTAGCGGAGACTACGGCAACGAGCGTAGCAGCGACTACGGTGGTGTCAACGTGTACCCAGGAAGCCCTTACAGAAGTAGAAGACCCTACAATAGCAATTACGACATAGTCGACGCACCGGGCAGCGCCTACGGCCCGAAGAACGGCAGCGAACGATGCATTCCAAAGTGTTTCGCCGAGAAGGGAAGCAGGGTAAGTGCCACCCCGTTAACTCAACCTAGCACAACCCATCTTACTCCGGCGTAACAGGGCTTTCCGGGAGTACCGGGCTTGCCTGGCGAGAAAGGACAGCGCGGTTTCCCCGGAATCGAAGGCATAATGGGACCTAAAGGTGACAAAGGCGAATCCGGACCGACGGGGCCGAGGGGTCCAAAAGGCGAGCGAGGAAAGACGGGCGTACCAGGATTTCCGGGAGTTCACGGCGTGCCCGGAATACAAGGCCAAGTCGGACCGCCCGGTATACCTGGCTTGGACGGCTGCAACGGCACAGATGTAAGCAAGCGCCCCCACATACACACACCGCAAAAAATAAAAGGATCTTTTAGGGCGCCTCAGGACCGGCCGGTATTCCCGGAGAACCTGGTCCGAGGGGTTACCCCGGCAGGCCGGGTGTTAAAGGCGACAAGGGAGAGTCGGCTCATTGTGAAATCACGCTGAAAGGACAGAAAGGTGAACCGGGTAGAAACGGCGTTCCCGGCCAAACGGGCCAACCGGGTCCGGTAGGTCCTATTGGACCCCCCGGTTCAAAAGGGGACATAGGAATTTCTGTAAGTATAACTTTATTGCCAAAGAAATTAATGCTTGATTGATCATATTATTTAGGGGCCACCGGGACCTATTGGACAGAAAGGCCAAAAAGGCAACATGGGCATTGGTTTTGTCGGGCCCAAAGGTGACAAAGGCGTGCAGGGCCCGAGGGGTCCTAAAGGAGAACCTGCGGTGTTAAAACTGATTCACAAAGGAGAGTCCACGATTGGCCCCCAAGGCGAGCGGGGTGATAAGGGAGATCGAGGCTATCCCGGTTTACAAGGACAGAAAGGAGAACCTGGCAGCGACGGAGAAAACGGCATTCCGGGAATACCGGGCATGAAAGGTGAAAAAGGGCTGGTAGGCCCACCTGGACCTCGGGTAAATTACTGATATTTTGACATAATTAATTCATGTAGTATCGTGTCCGTTAGGGGCGTGATGGCTATGCTGGACCACCGGGACCATCGGGACAAAAGGGAGACAGAGGTATTGATGGAATATCCGGCTTAGCAGGAAGACCGGGATTGAAGGGAGAACCAGGAAGAGACGGTACCGCAGGCGGTCCAGGTTTAAGAGGACCCCCGGGTCCACCCGGTGGCGGTAAAGGTCGCCCGGGACCTCCTGGACCTCAGGGTCCACGTGGTTATCCCGGACCAATGGGACCTAAAGGTATTTAATCTAATCTTAACGCTAATTATAAAATTGATTTTTGAGTAATCAATATTTAATGCGTTTTCGAAGGTATGGACGGATTTGACGGAGACCAAGGTCCTAAAGGACCAATAGGTGCGCAGGGTGGCCCTGGTATACCTGGACGACCCGGCCTCGAAGGACTTCCGGGGGAAAAAGGAGAAAAAGGTGAACCTGGCTCGATCGGGTTTCCAGGTACTCCAGGACCACGTGGATACCCAGGCCCGCAAGGTTCGCAGGGCCAAAGAGGAGTCGAGGGCGAGAAAGGCCTTTCTATAATAGTAGGTGATTCATACTTGATGCATTAATAAACCTAAATATGTGTTTGATCACAGGGGGCGAAAGGTTCGGACGGCCTTCCCGGTCGTGACGGAGAGAAAGGCCAGAAAGGAGAACGTGGTTATTCAGGAGGACGCGGTGCGCCAGGAGACGCGTTAGAGGGCATTCCTGGTTTGCCTGGACCTCGAGGTTTTCCGGGGGAAAAGGGAATAGGAGGAAGACCCGGTAATCCGGGAACCCCTGGCTACCCGGGAGAAAAGGGCGAAATTGGAGGGCAGTGTATCGATTGTTTACCCGGGCTAAGAGGTGAAAAAGGCGATAGAGGTATAGATGGTGCTCCTGGAATACCCGGCGCTCGAGGTCCACCTGGAATTCCCGGATATAAAGGAGAAGTAGGGGTGGACGGTATACAAGGCCCAGCAGGTCCTCCGGGATCCCCTGTAACGTACTTTCAACTAGCATTTGGAATTTATGTACATAAATCAATTTTAGGGTAAAGATGGCATACCAGGCCGTCCCGGTTTAGAGGGTGAAAAAGGTGCCTCATGTTTCATACCAAGTAACTTAGTCAAAGGAGAAAAAGGCAGCAAAGGATTACGTGGCCCCCCGGGCAGAGACGGTCCACCCGGTTTCCAAGGTCCCGTTGGTCCTCCCGGAGAAGCTGGACTGCCGGGATTCCCCGGTCCGAAAGGAGAAAAAGGTTTCGACGGATTTCCGGGCCCAGAAGGCATACCTGGTCAACCTGGTATACCGGGAATTAAGGGCGCGAAAGGTGACAGTATCAAAGGAGAACCCGGATTTTCTGGTTTGCCTGGCTTGAAAGGTGCTAAAGGTGAATTCGGTCTAAAAGGACGAAAAGGAGAAGCGGGGATTTGTTCGTTGCCGTTAACAAAAGGCTTCAAAGGAGACAGGGGACCACCAGGAGAGAAAGGTGAACCTGGTCCGGCTGGATTAAATGGCTTAACCGGCGAAAAAGGATACGCAGGTCTTTCCGGAGAAAGAGGTCCCGTAGGAGCTGATGGGCCCCCTGGTCCAGTCGGCCCTCGAGGTCTTCCCGGACCTCGGGGAGAAAAAGGTGAAACCGGTCCATTGGGCTTTCCCGGAGAACCTGGAAAGCCTGGAAATCCAGGATTGCCGGGCCCAATAGCTCCAAAGGGGGATAAAGGAGAGGCTGGAATATCTGCCGTAGGTCCGCCCGGACCTCCTGGTCCCCTGGGACAGAAAGGAGAGCAGGGTTTACCAGGTTTACCCGGTAAAGTCGGACAAGACGGTGCACCGGGACCAATAGGTTTCACGGGAGAAAAAGGAGACGCGGGTGTGCCTGGAATAAACGGCCTACCTGGAATAGCGGGCGAAAAAGGAGATCAAGGTCCAATTGGACCCCCAGGAATACTTGGACCACCGGGTCGGCCGGGCTTTGACGGCCCTAAAGGCGAACCAGGTCTGAAAGGCGAACAGGGTAGACCAGGCCTGTCAGGATTTCCGGGCTTAAAAGGAGAGCCGGGTGTACAAGGAGCGGAAGGGCCTAAAGGTTTCGTTGGACCGCGAGGGCATCCAGGTGACAAGAAATATTGAAACTTTGTTTTTTAAAATTAACTTCAATTATTTGCAGGCTCCCCCGGTCTTCCTGGAATGGACGGTAAACCCGGCGAACCCGGAGAAAAAGGAGAAATTGGATATCCCGGTCTTCAGGGTCCTGTAGGCCCGATCGGACCAGTCGGGCCGGTGGGTTTACGCGGAGAAAAAGGCGACCAAGGACCCCCGGGATTGAGGGGTCAACCGGGTCTCGTCGGCGAAAGAGGATTTAAGGGCGAGCCAGGCTTGCCGGGATTAGATGGGGAAAAAGGAACTCCCGGAGATGTTTCTGAGAAAGGTCAGAAAGGTGAACCGGGCTCTCCTGGTTTACGAGGACCGACCGGCACTCCCGGTCGCCACGGTATTCCCGGACAGAAGGGCGAAGAAGGAAGGCCCGGGATAGGAATGCAGGGTCTGCAAGGTCCTAAAGGCGATAAAGGAATTGCCGGACTCGACGGCCTACCGGGATTACGGGGTATAAAAGGAGCGCCGGGGCTGACGGGTTTCCCAGGTCTTAAAGGCGACAGGGGCTATCCGGGAGAGAGGGGGCAGCCGGGAATGGACGGTAGAGACGGCGAGAGAGGAGAAAAGGGCGACATAGGTTTCCCAGGCGCCCCAGGTTTCACCGGCGAGAAAGGCGACAGCGGATTACCGGGGCAAAATGGTTTCCCCGGTACCAAAGGCGAGCGAGGTCCGACGGGCGCGGAAGGTTCAATCGGGTTCCCCGGGCCTAAAGGGGATTTCGGTGATCGTGGCCCGCCGGGGGCGGTGGTTACCGTCAAGGGGGAAAAAGGAGAGCCCGGACCGCCCGGATTACACGGCCTCGTCGGTCAGAAGGGCGAAGCAGGATTCGACGGCGTTCCCGGACTTGAAGGCGAAAAAGGAGACATCGGGTACCCCGGCGTTAAAGGCGTGACAGGTCTGCCAGGATTTATCGGTGACAAAGGTAGCGAGCGGTAACGGAATTGCTTCGACGGGGGGTATTAACGTGATTAACTTTGCAGGTGACATCGGCCCGCCTGGCATCGAGGGACTGCCCGGTTTAACGGTCAAGGGAGAAAAAGGCTTGCCCGGTTTACCCGGCAAAAACGGGAGAGACGGCATACCTGGCTTGCAAGGGGAGAAAGGCGACAAGGGTTTCGCCGGATTGGTCGGTATACCCGGGCAGCAAGGACAGCCGGGGCCGATAGGCCCCCCGGGATTGAAAGGCGATCGTGGAATACCCGGTGAGCCAGGTCGTCCCGGAATAGATGGTGAACCCGGCCGGCCTGGATTTATCGGCGCGGTGGGATTACCGGGAGATAAAGGCGATCGGGGACCGCCGGGGATTTTAGGCGCGCCGGGACAAAAGGGGGAGAGAGGTGCGGTCGGATTGCAAGGGCCGCCCGGTGCTCCCGGCGAGAAAGGCGACAGGGGATTTGTCGGTCTGGTGGGGGCCGTCGGGCCTGTGGGGGCGCCCGGTGAAAAAGGTGAGACAGGACCAGCCGGTTTAGATGGATTGCAAGGCCTACCGGGTTTAAGGGGCGACAAAGGAGACATCGGTTTCCCTGGATTGACCGGGGCGAAAGGCGAGAAGGGCGAATTCGGGTTACCGGGACGTCCTGGGCCGGCTGGACTTGATGGTTTAGAAGGGCGGCCGGGTTTGGACGGTGAAAAAGGAGACAAGGGGTATCCCGGAAGGGACGGTCTTCCTGGTTTGGTGGGCGCGATTGGGGAAAAAGGTGATAGAGGGGAGCAAGGTCTTATTGGATTGCAAGGCGCGGTTGGTTTGCAAGGCCAAAAGGGAGAACCGGGAGCGCCTTGCGAACAGACGCCGGATTATCTGACGGGTACTCTACTTGTGAGGCACAGTCAGAACATTGAAGTACCCTCATGTCAGGAAGGGCACATCAAGTTGTGGGAGGGGTACTCTTTGCTGTACGTGGAAGGCAATGAGAAGGCGCACAGTCAAGACCTTGGCGTTCCCGGTTCTTGTATACGGAAGTTCTCGACGATGCCGTTCTTGTTCTGCGACTTCAATAACGTCTGTAATTACGCGAGCCGAAACGACCGTTCCTATTGGTTGTCGACCACAGCGCCGATTCCGATGATGCCCGTCGAGGAAATCGAAATTCGAAACTACATTTCGAGATGCGTGGTGTGCGAGGTTCCCGGAAATGTGATTGCGGTGCACAGCCAAAGCTTGGCCCTACCAAATTGCCCCGCTGGATGGACCGGGCTTTGGATTGGGTACAGTTTTGTTATGGTAAGTTGTCCTTGGGGTCGTTGATTAAAACGTAAGGGTATTTTTTTGTTGTAAAAAGCACACGGCGGCGGGAGCAGAAGGGGGCGGACAACCCCTATCGAGTCCCGGATCGTGCCTCGAAGATTTCCGGGCGTCGCCTTTCATCGAATGCAACGGCGCCAGAGGAACCTGTCACTACTTCGCGAACAAGTTGAGCTTCTGGTTGGCGACAATACAAGACGACCAACAGTTCCAAACCCCCCAGAAGCAGACGTTGAAGGCAGGCAACGTACGCGATAGAGTAAGCAGATGCCAAGTGTGTATTAAGAACACGTCTTAACATTTTCCCGGTGTACATTCATCATTAACGCCTCCCAGTTAGCTAGGCCATCACACAGTATGTAGTTCTCTCTTAAGTTAATAAAATAACAATTAGATGGAACCGTCATCAGTGGAATGAAACTAATCAGGGAAAATGTGATCGTTCCATTTAATAACTCTCGCTGTGTTCAAACATATAAGTGTTCCTTGACATGATTCGTGCTGTTTAGTCGCCTCGTGTGATATGTTCAAGTCAGGTCTCCAAACACCACGAATATCTTGTATAAAATAAGCTTCTATATAACTCTAATACTGCCGTGCCATGATTATATATTTTTTTTTAAAAAAAGAAGTGTTTTATAACTATACTTAAAAAAGCATGTAAAATTTTTGTAAAATATTAGAGGTAAGTTATATGTATGTATGTACTGGCAAAAAAATACAGTTCAATACGAATTTAATACTTACGTAGTTAGGTTATTTTTGTTAAAACGCAAGTTATTTTTATTATTATTTCCCCCCGCCCTTTCACTTTTCTTTTCTTTTTTTTTGTTTGGTGAAGCTCGTACACTGTGGTCTTTGCGTACGATTGAATAGATTTTTTTTGTTTTTGTTTGTTTAGTTAATAATAAATTGAATGGTGCTCTTATAATTATCTTTATAATTTATCGCTTTAACAATGTTCACCTGTATCTACTTAGAACTGTACGTTCTTTTCAAAATTCTATCCGCTCTAGTCAATTTCTTGGTAATTATTATTGTTCTCGAAAAAGAAAAAAAAACTGCTTGGTTCCCCCCCTTACAGCTATGTATTTTAAATTTCGATTAATAAAACACTGCCATTGTAAAATAAATATTACTTAAAATCGAGTGTTGTTTTATTCCCGTAGAAACTTGATTACGCTCAATTTTTTGAAATCCTTATTGTAAAATTCTTTAGAATGAAAATCGTTATCAAGTTAAGAATCTATTGAATATTGATTATCAAAGCTTGCGCGGGATGTTTCTGACTAAGGACGTTCAAATGTAAAGCCTTTTTTAATGTAATAATAAAAAAAAAACAGCGGTAATTAGAACAATAATTTTTAATAACGTAACTTATCCCTCGTAGAATTTTTTTTGTTGTGGTGTGTCGAATTTTTTCTTCGCCCAGTTACGCCTGGCATTTAATTTTTTTTATATATAAGAAAATTAATAATAAGAAAGTCTTTTAATAAAATATAGAGTCATACATCACCCTGTAAAGCAAACCATTTGTAAGCAAACCAAAATTTAACGAAATCTTCCAAAAGAGAAATCTTACTACTGGGTTTCATGAAAGTCTGTTAAAGATAATAATTTGGTTAAGAATAATCATTCTTATGCCTTCAGCACATATAACCATGGCAACGTTTACTTTTAACGCATGATTAAATTTAATTAACGTTTAAGAAATCCACCAATAAATTTGACGCCCCAATTTGCAGCTAAATTGGTGTTAGTTTGGAGCTAGTTCATCAAACACGTGGTGGCGCCACTTTTATAATAGCAGAGTGGAAAAACGAAACCTGTAAATATAAGTAACGTGTAGACAAATTGTTACCTACCTGTGTAGATAAGCAGAAGTTTAACACCGGAGCGAAATTGATCCAGTGTCGCCGGCTCCTAGTGGGACGGGAAGGCCAATCCAAAATTTTTTTTTGAAAGGAATTCACGTAAAAATTAAGAAAAACACGATACGTCCAAAGCATGAACACAAGTTTATTAAAAGATTGATCACAAGTAATCGATTAAATCAGATGGTGAACAACACAACTAACGTTAAACAGTAAATCCTAACAATTCGGATCCGAAATTAATCCAAAGTTAAATAAAAAAAAAAACATTCATTTATTCTAACGCCGAAGTACTCGTTCGATGAATTACGTTTCGTAAGCGTAACGCAAGAGAAAAGGTGAATTCCTACGAAATGGAGTTTACTTCGCGAGTATACGCAAAATTTACGTGTGCGAAAGCGACAACATCAAAACCACCGTAACACAAGAATAAATAAACATAAATATCCGACCTGATTACGTAGCATTCATACGTCTGTCGAGTCAGGGGTGTTCCACCGTTGCAAAGCGGTAAGCGACGTCGCTGCTCCTCGGAGTGTCGGTCTCCTTGCGGGGTTTAACGGTCCGCGCACTGGGGGGTCGGTACGGTACTACGGACGGTATGATGATCCCAGTAAATGTCGCACGCACGGGATAGTTGTCCGAACGAAGAAAGGACAGCCAAAACGAAAAGCCTAAGGGGAGCAAAATGACCGTGAACTGCAAGATAATGCAAAACTATGGAGTAAACCTTACCTAAGTCAGAATAGGACGTAGGCTGTACACGAGTTGGCACACAGTGAACTCTCTCGTACAGGTGAATTAATCAGAGTCGGCCAACGGCCGTAAGATCTATACTCTTCCTCCAAGAGAAATTAGAGCGGGAACCCACAAAACTAACTACACGCAAATCACCTGACGGTCGACACACACTGGCAATTCCGGCGTTTTGCAAAATCGAGAGGGGTAGAAAACGGTATAAAGTGAGATGAACGGTGGTCTGTTTGAATCGTACCAATAACATAAGAGTGTGACATCAGCGGAAACCAATCAAAATAAAGGGCAAGGGTCACGGACATACGCACCGATTTCAGGTGCGGATGTTTTTAAAACAAAAGAATTCGACCATCCGTCGTCGTCCGCGTCACAAAGTAATAACTTTAAATTGGACAAATAAACACCGCGTAAACGCAATTCCAACCCTAAGCAAGGATGGGGCTAATTTTATATAATGAACTTATCCGTCTAATCTGAAGCTTTTAGCGAAAAGCATGTTAAAAAGAAAGTTTTGGGTAAATTACACGAACGAGGAATTGTAAATTCCTACGCGTAATGTGGGAAACAAAACGAAGTGTGCTAAAAATAGATCGTAACGTTTAAACGTGTATTGCACAGGGTGTGTTCGTACAGAGGCGGAAAATAAACTAACAAAATTCTATAACTAAGGCCCAGTTTTACAATCGTCGAATAAGGATGGAATAACCGTTCGCCGAACATCCTTTAATGTTCCTTCATAACTACGTCACACCTACGTCACGTTATTCTAAGACGATTGTAAAATCGGGCCTAAGAGGTGTGATGCAAAGTTTAAAAGGAGAATTAACAGCATAGTATAACCGTACGTCACTAGCCCCACTTTACACTCATTTCCCTGATATTTAACAGAGACGTCTGGCGGTAAATAAACAATTGAGCTTCAGAATTAGCAAATGGTTTGTGATGAATTTTGTTAAATACTCAATAGATGTCACTACTATTTTTAGAACGTCCATTTGTTCCTATGTCATTGGCTACCTGGAGAGATCTATTACCTGTGGATAGGCCAAGTATACTTATCAATATTGTATATTTTTCTATTTAATTTCTATATAAACTGAAGACAGAAGAATCTTAAATTGTTGACAAAGACTACAAGTAAAAAAGAGGTAATTTAAGAGACTTTCGTTCTTCCTCTTCCCTGCCAAGTGTCTACATAAAGTCATAATCTTTATTTGTCTTTGTATTTGTTATTATCTTTGGTAGGTATTTCAAAAGTCAAAGACTACCGGACGGCACCGGGCTTGCGAGAGGAATATGAAAGTTATAGGCTCTCGCTGCTTATAAAGTTGACTAATCTGGCTAAAAATTTATTCGAATGAGTCTGCCTATCTTTTCAGTTAATTGATTGTAAATCAGCAAAAACAATCTGAAAATTAAAAAGACATGTTAAGTTAACCATCGTCATAAGACCGTCTGGCTTGTAACACACTTCGAACAAGAGAGAACCTTATGGAGGCGAAATTGTAGCAGGTGATGGTTGCTAGGATACGAAGCCGAAGACAGTCACGTGGTGTATCGCCCACCAGTAAACTTCGAGGGAGTAAAGAAGGGGTACAGGTTTGCCAACTATCGGAAGCGGGGCAGATATCGTCTCGATTCCGCGTTTTCTTTGGTGGGAAATTTGAAACGTAACATATTCTCATAGCATCGTCCTTCTCTCGTAAATAAATTATAAACGTAAACGATGCAGAATGCCACAAGATTGTTTACGTAGTAAGTAATTAGTTTTTTTGGTCATCTTGGCAGATTTCTGAACCATTTCGCGATGGCAATGGAGGTTTCTAGTTTTCCAAAAGAAAATCAGTATTTTCAAAAATAAATCAAATGACGATCGATTTTAATCAATTCATCAGTTTATTCCCAGCAGTTAGACAAACGATTACAGGGAACGGTAATTAACGAAAGAGCTAAACTGATAGTAAAATAAAATAAGAAACAAAACGACAGAAAATTCAAGTGAATCCAAACGTAGGAACGCTAAAAAGAGTACATAGTCCTTTTGTTTCGAACCTGCTGCTTCTTTTGTTTTGAAAGAATTTCGCCCCGTAAAGGAAAAAAAGGCAAGCAAGCAAAGAAAGGACGATCGAATCCTGGAAAAAAGCGCGCGCGCGCGCCGAACTGAAGTAGAAAAAGAAAGTGACGTTCGATTAATAAAAGAAAACCGTACCCAGGCTGCAGAAGAAGGAAAAGAAATTCGTAAACAAATGTAGAAGACGTTTTTGCATCGTTTTCCTCTTTTTCTCGCCACATTTGAAAAAGAAACGAACAAAACAAAAGAGGCTTTATTAATGAAAAAAAAATATCCGATTTGAAGTAAAGGGAAAAATAAATAAATGCTAATCGGTTAATAAAAGAAAAACGTACTCGGACTTTAGAAGAAAAATAAATTTTAACAAAATATCGAAAGCAAACTATTCGTGAACAACATGAACGGAAATTTTCTCGACTGTTTTTAATTTTCGTTTCACAAATAAAGCAGAAACAAGAGAAACAAATACAAACGGTCATAAATAAAGAAGAAAATAAACAAACGACGATCGATTAACAAAAGAAAACGAAACGAAGCCGCCATCTGGTAGAGAAGAGTTTAGTCAGTGTTGTTTCCGTTATAGAAGTTTCTTTCTTCTTCGCCACAGCTTTAACATCTTTCCAATGCACGTCGTAAGTATTCAGTTTCTCAAATAAAGAAATTCATTTTCAACTGTCCATAAAAAATATGGCCTAATTTTTTTATTATCATTTTTATCTATTTCAAAAAAGTTTCATTATGTTATAAACAAAATTGCTCCTTTACTCTTAAATTAATTGTTATTCACAAGTGCTTATCTTATTGCATTTATAGGCAGACGGAATTGCGCCACACTGGATGATTCGATAAAAAAAAAACAACGAGAATGGAACATCACGTAATGCGAGTAACAAAAGAAAACAAAGTTGATCGACAAATAAAAAACTGTCAAAGAAAAAACAAACGTAGAAAAGAAGAAGAAAAATAAACCTAAAGACAACCGCAGGTGAAAAACAAAAGTTTGCCAGTTTATCGATAAAAAATGACATAAATGGGAAACTGCTAGAAGAAATGCAGAAAAGAAAAAGAAAATAAATTTAAAGACAATTGCACGTGAAAAACAAATAAGGACAGAGTGACAAACAAATTCACATAACAAACAAAACACGCATAGGCCAAGAGGAAAATTGAAAAAAAAGATAACAAATCATCGGAGGTGATGATTTGTTAGGACACGAATAACAAAAGAAGACAAACAAGTGATTGATTAAAAAACGGCATGAAAAACAAAAGACTACCGGCTCATCATTTCATCTTTGTCCTTTCATTATCATTGGAAACGATTGAAAAAACGCTCTTGTTTTGTTTTCGTTTCTTTGTTTCATCACTGGAATTTCAATTTCGTCTTTTGTTTTCATCTTTTTCTTTGTAATTGTAGGATTCGCCGAACGTCTTTCGTTTCCTTAATTAATAATTCAAGACTTTCTTCCTTTATTATCATTGGAAATTTACCGATTGTCTTTTGTTTCTTTATCTCTCTTTCTCTTTTTGTAATTGTATTTTTTCTTTTCTTTTTTTGCATTTTTTTAATTTTTCCCCCAGATATTTTGTAATTTTACTGTAAATTTGGCTTTCGTTTATTTTCCTATTCTTTTTTTTTAAATTAAAACGCTCTTGTTTCGTTTTCGTTCTTTTTTTTGTCGTCGATATTTCTTTGCCCTCAATTTTATTTTGTACTTGCCGATCGATCGTCTTTTGTTTTCTCAACCAAGAAGAAGTTTTTTCGTTCCTTTATTCTTCACTGGAAGTTCGTAGGAAATTTTCCCTTTTCTCTCCGAATTTGATTTTTAATTTGCCTATCGATCGTCTTTTATTTTCTTAACTGAAATGTCTTTTGTTCCCCCCACTCTTCATTGGAAGTTCATCGGAAATTTTCCCTTTTTTTTCCTCTCTCGATTTTATTTTGTATTCGCCGATCGTCTTTCGTTCTTTCTAACGTCAGATTAATAAGAAGCACGGGTTGGCCGAACGAAAACTCCAAGAAGCGTCAAAAAGTGAGGTTAAAGTAACCAGTTGTCTTTTATGCGTGCGGAAGGTGGCACCATCTGCTACCTTAAAGTAACTGGCGCGAGAAAATACGACCAAGTTTAATTAAAAAAATATTTTCAGAAAAACCGAAAGTAATTTTTAACAAATACCTCGTTGCCTACTTTCACCGGCATTGTTTGAATGACAAAATCAAAAGATGTCGAACAAAAACGTAGAAAAGAAGAAAAATAAATCAACTGTAAGGTGAAAAACAAAAGATAAAAAAAGACAAACTGTTAAAAGAAATGCAGAAAAGAAGAAGAAAAATGAATCTAAAGGCGGATGCCCCTGAAGAACAAAAGTTTGCCGATAAATCGGTCGAAATGAGGACAAAGCAAATAAAACAAAACACTATCGATGGATGAAGTAAATCCAAAAATGTGAGGACAAAACATATGCTACCTACCTGTGTAGATAAGCAGAAGTTTAACACCGGAGCGAAATTGATCCAGTGTCGCCGGCAGCTTCAGTGGGACGGGAATGGGTTCTTAAACCATAACGCGAAGGCCAATCCAAAATAGGCGCCACTTAATTTTTTTTGAAAGGAATTCGCGTAAAAATTAAGAAAAACACGGTACGTCCAAAGCATGAACACAAGTTTATTAAAAGATTGATCACAAGTAATCGATTAAATCAGATGGTGAACAACACAACTAACGTTAAACAGTAAATCCTAACAATTCGGATCCAAAATTAATACAAAGTTAAATTAAAAAAAAAACATTCACTTATTCTAACGCCGAAGTACTCGTTCGATGAATTACGTTTAGTAAGCGTAACGCAAGAGAAAAGGTGAATTCCTCCGAAATGGAGTCTACTTCGCGAGTATACGCAAAATTTACGTGTGCGAAAGCGACAACATCAAAACCAAAACGTGACACAAGAATAAATAAACATAAATATCCGACCTGACTACGTAGCATTCGTACGTCTGTCCAGTCAGGGGCGTTCCACCGTTGCAAAGCGGTAAGCGGCGTCGCTGCTCCTCGGAGTGTCGGTCTCCTTGCGGGGTTTAACGGTCCGCGCACTGGAGGGTCGGTACGGTACTACGGGCGGTATGATGATCCCAGTAAATGTCGCACGCACGGGATAGTCGTCCGGACGAAGAAAGGACAGCCAAAACGAAAAGCCTAAGGGGAGCAAAATGACCGTGAACTGCAAGATAATGCAAAACGATGGAGTAAACCTTACCTAAGTCAGAATAGGACGTAGGCTGAACACGAGTTGGCACACAGTCAACTCTCTCGTACAGGTGAATTAATCAGAGTCGGCCAACAGCCGTAAGATCTATTCTCTTCCTCCAAGAGAAATTAGAGCGGGAACCCTCAAAACTAACTACACGCAAATCACCTGACGGTCGACAACACACTGGCAATTCCGGCGTTTTGCAAAATCGAGAGGGGTGGAAAACGGAATGAAATGAGATGAACGATGATCTGTTTGAATTGTACCAATAACATAAGAATGTGACATCAGCGGAAACCAATCAAAATAAAGGGCAAGCGTTACGGATATACGCACCGGTTTCAGGTGCGGATGTTTTTTAAAACAAAAGAATTCGACCATCCGTCGTCGTCCGCGTCACAAAGTAGTACTCTTTAAATTGGACAAGTAAATACCGCGTAAACGCAATTCCAACCCTAAGCAAGGATGGGGCTAATTTTATAATGAACTTATTCGTCTCATCTGAAGCTTTTAGCGAAAAGCATGTTAAAAAGAAAGTTTTGGGTAAATTACACGAACGAGGAATTGTAAATTCCTACGCGTAATGTGGGAAACAAAACGAAGTGTGCTAAAAATAGATCGTAACGTTGAAATGTGTACTGTACAGGGTGTGTTCGTACACAGGCGGAAAATAAACTGTAACACATATTCTAACGCGTTGTTGTTCCCTCAAGCGGTGTGTTTGTGTGGAAAGCCCAACGGAATCTTATTCCGTGATCTACAACAAGGCACTCTACGTGTAACGAAAGCGTCTTTTAATTGCTTTTCTAAGCCTGACGAATGTGACTTGGTCAGGTCAACCGAACGGAGATTTAATCCGTGACCTGGACGACACACTCTACGTGTACTTGTGTGGGAAGCCGAACGGAGATTTAATCCGTAATCTGGAACGAGGCACTCTACGTGTATCGAAAGCATCTTTCATCTGCTTTCTCAAGCCTGGCGGATGTGAAGTAGCTCGCAACGTGTTCGTTCTTTTGTTATTTAGGCTTTTATTTGTGGCTTGGGATACCTCGAGGCTTTTCTTTTGGTATTGGTAAACGATTGACACAAGATTTAATCCGTGAGCTGGACGAGGCACTCTACGTGTACTCGTGTCGGAAGCCGGACGGAGATTTAATCCGTGATCTGGACGAGGCATTCTACGTGTACTTGTTTATGGGAAGCGGTAGGGAGATTTAATCCGTGATCTGGTTTTCTTAGGCCCGATCTTTCCACCTCCTAATAAAGTTCCCGATAACGTTATTTGGCAAATAACTTGATTTTTATGAATGGTTTCCATGGTGATTCGTAAAGTTATTCGTCGAATAAATTTATCAGGAGGTGGAAAGATCGGGCCTTAGAAAGAAAGCAGTTGGCGTAAAACACGATGGATAAATCCAGAAACTTATGGGAACAATGACAATTGACTTCCGCTGGTGCGAGTTCGACGGCGACCAATTAGAAACTTTGTTTTTTGATCTGGCGACAAAGCAACGCCCTCTTTTGAATCCGTGACGAACCAATAAGAAGCTAAACAACGCTCATATTAATAAATAGATTTTCCATCTCTTTCTAACGTAAGGTAATACGTAATGACGTAACAATGTATGAGAGAAACAGACGTTGACAGTTTCTATAGTATTGTATTGTATCGTGATAATTCCATTTTTCTTTTTTTTTTTTTAAACAAACTTCACATATCCCAAGCTGAAGCATCGACGAATCACTGAAGCGTCGACAAATGACAACTGACCAATCAAAACACTTGCTTTTAATGTGACCCCTCCTTCAGATTCGAGACTAACCAATCAGAGAAAGAGCCCTCCCAGAGATATTTATAAAATAAATTGCTTCTATCGTTTTCTAGTGTCACCTGATTCAGTTTTATCGTTATTATGAGAGGAAGTAACATCCATTTTCTTCATTTTTTTCGCATTTTTAATCTATCGATGGTTTCTATTTCTTCTTTTTTCTTCATGAAAAATTTCTAATAGGTTCACTTTAAAAGTGTTCGATGTGACATGCCACATTTTTTGTACGTCAATGATCTTCGGCGGGTAATTCAAATTTAAACGCGGGAAATTTAAATTGCTTCTTCTTTTTCTGTTAAAAATTTAAACTGTTAGATAATGCGGGCGGATTCTGATCGGTTGTTTCGTTCTCTTCAAAAGTATTTGGTGCGGCGTGCCACCTTTTTATACGTCGATGATTCTTCGGCGGGAAATTCAAATTTAAACGCACTTTTTCTTAATGAAGAATTTAATAATAGGTAAAGCGGCTCTCTTTGAGAGTATTTGATAAGGCCTGCCACATTTTTTATACGTCTATGATTTTTCGGTGGGAAATTCAAACTTAAACGTATTTTTTCTTAATGACAATTTAATCCGTTAGATAAAGCAATTTCTAATTGGGTCTTCCGTTCACTTTTGAAGAATTTGGTTTGACGTGCCGTCTTTGTTTATAAGTCAATGATTTTTGGGCGGGAAATTCAAACTTAAACGCATTTTTTCTTCATGAAAAGTTGAATCCGTTACGTAAAGCGACTTCTAATTGCTTCTTCCGTTCGCTTTAAAAGTATTTGATGTGTGACATGCCACCTTTTCTGTACGTCAATGATCTTAGGCGGGAAATTCAAACTTAAACGTATTCGTTCTTTACGAAAAATTTAGTCTGTCTTCAGATTAGTTCTTGGTTCATTTTAAAAGCACCTGGTGTGACATGAAACCTATTTTTATACGTCTATGATTTTGAGGCGGGAAATTCAAACTTAAACGCGTTTTTTCTCGATGAGAAGATAATCTGTTAGACAAAGCGACGTCCTATTTTCTTTCCCGTTTCATTTCTTTTTTATTTCGGAGAAGACAAAACATCAATGGATCGCGTTTCGTTTAAATCCGTTTTGTTTTTACTTTTGTTCGTGCTTTAAGTAGGGCGCGTTAAGTAATAACGTAAGCAACAGAAGAGTTCTTGAAGCAGATGAGCGAGAAAGATGTGACGGTTTTAGAAGAATAATAATAAAGAATATAAAGAAAACGTGATTGATTTATCTGATGTTCGGTCGCAGACGACCAAAAACCGTAGCTCCCAACGACTAACCCAACAAACGGTGTCCCGTGAGGTGTGACCGTAACTCGGCAGTCGTTAAATACTAATATAGTTGAGAGACACGGTGGTCATCGGCGTGCATGGTTCGTGGATGGCACATGTGGTGTCTCCAAACCACACATGCATGTCGGGCGCGCACTGGCCTTAGGGCCCATCTTTGCCGCCGCGTGGTCACTCGACCGAAAATAACCGCCCTTTGTATTTGGGGCAATCCGGTTGGCAATGCAATAATTTCTGTATTCCTCGGAACATGTGCGACTTTCAACTTTTTTTTCCCTCATCAAAAATATAACACAACACTTCTAATAGAACACCCTATATATTACTAACAACAAACTTATAGGTATAGATTATTATACAATAGGTAGCTATAGGTTTTGCTAAACTTAAAGGGTATATGAGTGAGTGAAACTGAAACTTGTTCAACTTGCTATACACAGGTGTCCCGAAAGTTCCGTGCGCCTAATAGAAGTACGTGCGTTTTCGCCGCCGGGGGGGTCGTTTAATTATTATTAATGCGTTGTAATTTATGTAAACCTTTAATACATTAGAATTCCGATACTGCAGCGAGATTAAGCACGCACGCACTTCCCCGTTGTATACATAAATAATGCCAGCGCAATAAAAACCGGCGCATAAATATTAATCTTAATAAATTGAAGAGCGAGCCAGGCTGCGTCGATCATCGCGTTATGTATGTAGGTTAATATGTCCTTCCCTCGTTAATCAAGGGGGCTGGTGCGCCGCCGATAACATCTCTTCGACAGAAAACCCCCTGCGCGAAGCCCGAGGAGGAAATTGGATAATCGTGTAGCAGGAAATATACGTTAAGTCGATTATATTGGGCGCACGTGCGCGCTTATGTAACCGAAGATTTCGAGCATTAAAAAAAAAAAATGAAAATGCTGCAAATACAGGGTGCTTAACGTCATTAATTAATACTGTCAGTTCGTGTGGTTGTAATCTAAAGTTTCGAATGAATACGTTAATTCCTAAGACTTGATAATAGAAGGGTATGAAACAAATTTGATATTTGATAATAAAAGGCCATGAAACAAAATAAAAAAAAAAACTCTACGCCAAGTATTCACACAATATTAATAAAAGTTCTTTTTAAATCTATAACGTGAAGAACAAAAGATTATATTAACTATTGTCTAAATCGAAATTTTATGTTAAATTCATAAAATTTTTATTATATTAGAATGCGGGGACCACTCTAAAAAAAAAGAGAAAATATTGCTACATGTCGGGGGCCACTCTAAGAAAAGAGAAAATATTGTTACATGGCGGGGGCCATTCCAAAAAAAAAAAAGAAAATATCGTTACATGGCGGGGGCAACCAATGAAAAACAAAATACATAATACAATCGTCACCCCATCTAGAAAATCCTCGGAGTTTCGTCGCGATTGGCGCACGTTCGAGGAACTATTCTTTGCCAATTCTTTCGATATTTCTCGTCTATAAAAGCAAAACCGAGCGCGAAATTTAAACAGTTTTCATACGACTGCAACGGCACTTGTTCTAAGGTTTAAAAATCGGGTAAAATTGCCGTTGGGGATACAGTCAGTAGTAGCAAACGAAGGTAGTGATATCGTTTCGAAGTGGGGACGCGAGTCGGGGGGGCACTTCGAGAAGCAGCCGGTGATACAAGGAAATAAAACGACTAAAATAAATAAACAAACCCCTATGCGAATACCAGCGCGCACCTTCGACCTTATGAAAAGAAAACGAGAACAAAAAAAAAACAAAAAAAAAATAAATTTATAGGAACAGGACAAGGAGAAACAGTTAGAATCGTCGAATATTAGAATCAAGGCATTTTTTGTTTGAATTTCTTGATGCAAATAAAAGATTTTAGAAATATTTTACAATAGAACGGAACTTGCCAAGTCTTAAACAGGGTGTCCTGGGAGGACCCCCATTCGTGGGGGTACAGAATGAATTGATGTAAGTCGTTTATTAATTGATGCCTCTGAGATAAGCATCGATCGAATAATTTAAATTTGGCGCGCTTCATGTTGATTTCATTCTCCACCGTAATGTGGCGCCGCATGATGTGGGTAAGTGCAAACAGCTGCATCTTAAAAACCACTAATAAAAGACAACATGTTTATATAAACATTTCGACTTACAATAACTCATTCCATACCCTCCCCCCCCTCTCCCCACGAAATATCGACTTTTCCTCCAGGGATACAATACAGGACGTTTCACTTAAGACGTTTCCTTTTGTACTTCTCTGACGTTTCCTTTCGTACTTCTCTGACGTTTACTTTCGTACTCTGGAGTGTGTCACACATCTACAGATTTTGTCGCCAAAGTTTAAATTTAATTTACTTGCCTCTACTTACCACGGTTCCAAGTGACAAGTCTCTGCCGATTCTACGATCAGCTGTGCCCCAGCTCAGCTAGCAACAGTGGAAATGGGGCAGGTTAACTTAAGGCGGTAAACTTATGAAGGGCGCCAGAAGACAATTGAACAAACAAATCGTAATTCGATCGGCCGACGTCTCCAATCGACCAGATCGGGCGGAAATATGAAACTCTAAGAAACAGAGGCGAGACTCTTACCCACTGTGTGTGCGTGAAAGTTTAAACAATAACGCACAACATAAATTAAAAGCGTTCAATTTAAGAATACGAACACTTATACTGTTAACGAAAAATAAATTACGACAGGAGTGTTTAATTACTAAACAAGCGTCCTATCATTTACATCCGCATGAAGAGGCCTTAAGCGCCCTTAAGAATGTAAGGTTACCTCGCGACCGATATGTACCGACTTTGCCGTGAAGTTGGCAGTCACTGCGCCATCTAGTGGTACTGTCCGAGGTCCGAGTCGATGGCTGGTTGGCCGCAAAATGGCGTACCCACGCTACTCGAAGAACGGCAGATGTACAACAAGAATTTGTCGGGGCACCAACACTGATAAACGGGGAAATCCCTCGCGTGTAAGCTTGGGGGGATTACCTAGAACCACGCTCGAACAAACAAGAGGACGCGATCAAGTCGACAAAAGAGGAGATCGCTTCAACGCACGGAGATTACCGACGATAGCCAATGACAGGCGGCCTGAGAGTCACATGGGGCCTTCATGTCCTATGAGAGTTCAACGATCACAGTACGCAGGTTTTCCCCCATAGCGATGTAGAGAAGGGGCATCAGGGTCGCCACGGTGTTAAAACGAAATTACAAGGCGGTATATCGCCGCTACATTTTAGCGGGAAATTTAACTGTAACAATTTTTATATTTTCTTACGCCTTCTCTTTTATGTAATGGCATTATTACTATTTTTGTTTAAATTCTCTTGGTCTAGCTTTTTTCTCTTTGAAGTTAATAGTTCAATAGTTTCCTTTAGTTCATTTATTGCCCCATTTACTTCTTCCTTTTCTCTCATTCCTTGTCATTCTTTCTCTTTTGAGTTGTACTTTCCCCCTGATTTTCCGTTATTTGTCGGCGTTGTCACCGTTGATTTTTGTTATCTCCCCTTCTTCCGCTACTGCGTTTCTTTGCTTCGCCGTAATATTTTTTTATACAGGGTGTCCCATGACGTGAGGTCGCTACTTCGCGTACGTAATCTTTAGACCGGATAGAGTAAAAAATTCGAATAAAGTTACGCCCTAAAGTAAAGCGTTTTCGAAATACAGAGTGTTCAACATTTACTTTTCAAATAATTACAATTTCAGAAAAGCAGCCAATACTTATTTTTATTATACATAGTTTAAATTCGATATAAAGATCATCTGGGAGATTTGTTAGAAGGTATCAGACAGCAAGATGGTACTCTTGCGCACTTTCCGTTACGTCTATAAAACAATTTTCGAATCAACGGTTTGAAGGACGTGTAATTGGTAGAGGAGAACTCACCACCCCTGGCCCCCACAATCTACTCAAACCATAAAAGCCTCAAGAAACTATTTCTTTGTTTGTGCGTGTCTGGTTTAAGCTTTATTTAGCCAGATATTGCCCTCAATGTCCCCTTTATATGGAATGAGATTTTAATCAAAATAATTTTACAACGAGAAGGAACAGCATTTTGCACATTAAATAAAGGGCAGCTGTTACTTTTCAATGACATATCTAATTGGCAAATAAATTAAAATGTTTTCTCACCCAAACCATGGTATACGCACAGACAGATAAGGGTTTCGGAGTTTGATCACACACTATGACATTCTTTGAACGCTAATTACGCCTTCGGACACTGGGTGATGTGCACGACCACACGACTTTTGGCTATGTGATATCGTTTCGTAAAACCCAGTCGCTTCTTACATGGTTTATATCGGAAATTCCGGTAAATTTCACAATGACATAGTGGATCCTTTCCTTTATATTACATTTATCCTTGAATGTTAACTTACGTCAGAATAATAACTTACGCTTGAATGACAGATATGACAGAAAGATGACGTGGCCCGCAATACTTGTTGAGTGAAGGTCATATGTCATGAAACTATTTATTACATTCATGCTAAGAACTAATTCAGTCGTCATAAAACAACAATTTGCAAGGCCGCAAATTTTAAAAACAGTTTTGGTCCCAAAACACTCCCCTGAAGTTTCTCATACGTGCACAGTCGGAGAGGCGACTGTATAAATCGACGCGCACTATAACACTTGATTCTGAAATATTTTTAAAATTAGTCAACAAAATCGATTAAAGTAGCCATCATTTCTGTTATCAACAAAGTCGCAATGCATGCTTTGTATTTCTTTGAGAGGCGACGGTATACCTAAGTAAGTCGGCATGCATTATAAGAACTTGATATATTAAAAAAAAAAAAACAAATAATAGAATGGGCTAAGGTTGAACTAACCATAAGCAGGGTAGTTATAAGTTCAGTGACGAAATGCAAGTAATTAAAAAAGCGACGTGGAATCTCACAAGATTTTTAATTAAAATTTCGATTGTTTTTCAACAGCAATAAGAAAACCGAACTGGGTTTAAATCTTTCTACCAAATATGTCAGAAAATAAGAGAGGTGTTCAAGTGATTTCGATTAATTTTCTTTTCATCATCCCTTCAAAATCTAAAAGATGAATTGCGTAAGTCGGCGCGCATTATAAGTGCATTATAAAAAAATCCTCGGACAATCTGATTTCACATTTGATGTTTTGTGACTTGATTCCTTAAGAAAAAACAAAAGAAAACTGAAACAAACAATAAGATACAAAATTCATGAAAGCAAAATAAAAGGAGATCGACGGATAAAATTATCGAAGCAAGTAATTTCAAATTTCGCGTCAAAAACGTAGTTCAATAAAATTTTCATAGATGGCGCCAATGCAACGCAATTTCGTACAGTTTCCGTTAGTTTTTTTTTTATACCTAATTATAATTGTGTACAAAACATTAAGGCCTGCTTGTACAATCACGGTTTAACTTTAAACTTCGCTTTATTTCCATAGCATCAATTGTAAAGACAATTGTTTCAATAGAAATAAGTTTAAAATTAAACCATGATTGTACCTACGTACAATCGGGCCTAAAGACATTTTTTAAATGAAGAATCTAGAACTGAAATATGAACTTTGTTTAGATTTAGAAAAAAAAAATGTAATTTGACAAGACTTACTACATACATACATAGGTGGCGCCATAAAAAGAAATGCAATTAGAAAATTAATTCGTTACGAAAGAAACAGAAGAGAACCGAAACGAACAACAATAAAATGCAAAATTAATTAAAGGAAAACGAAAGAACATCGGCGATTCTTATCCGCGGATAAAATTTTTAAATTTCGCGCTGAAAAATGTAGTTCGATAAAATTTTCATAGATGGCGCCAGTGCGATTTCGTAGTTTCCGTTTTTTTTGTACCTAACTGAAATCGTGTACGAAACATTAAAATAATTTTTAATGAAAAAATTTGAACTTTGTCTAGATTTAGAAATGTTGAAACATTTGACTATTAAATATGTAACTTCAATAATTTTTAGATACGTACACATGTCAGATTTTGCATCTAAAAAATGCTATTTGACAAGATTTACATAGATGGCGCCAAACAATTTTGAAGAATGAACGAACAACAGAAAAAATCGACGATTGAAGAAAATCTGCAGACTAACAAAAAACAAATTAATCATAAGAAAAATAAGTGAACAAAAATACGCAAAATTCACTTTATTATAATGACATCGACGAAACCAACGGAAGAAAACAAAAGAAGATCGACAATTCTCATTCGGCGGTGAATAAAGTAAATATGAAAAGTTAATTACAAATTTCGCGCCAAGAAACAATGTAGTTCGATAAAATTTTCATAGATGGCGCAGGCGTGATTCGATTTTGTACAATTTCCGTTTGTAGATGCATTAAATAATTTTTTAAAAGTTGTTACAGGCATCTAGAAAATGAACAAAAATTATGACAATTTTTGCAAATTTTTCTAGATGCGTAAAAACCATTTTTTAGCAAATAAATAAATAAATAAATATTCAGTAATTTACGAAAAAATGATAAAGAACAATTTTAATTAAGAATTTTATTCTCTATCGATTGGTAAAGTAATATACAGGCTGTTCCATTTTTGACTTTATCTCAATAATTGTTTTTTTTTTTACTGCGTCATTGTAATCAGTGTGAAAAGTACTGCTAGTTTGTTAATTAATTTGTAGCTTTTATAACAAAGTTAGCCATAGTGCCGACTTAAGTTTGAACAGACTGTATAATTATATAATTATTACATAATTTTATAATTTAGAAACTTCAAGGTTCCTCGAGGGCCCCCTTGAGCTTGGGAGCCCCGGTGCACTGCACCACTTTGCCCTATGATAGCTACGCCACTGGTACTATAACAGTTGACTTGAAAATAAAAAAAAATCAACAAAATCGGCTAAAAGCGCCATAATAAGTCTTTATATGGAATGAGAGTTTAATTAAAATAATTTTACGACGAAATTTGCACATCAAATAAAGCAGCTGTTAGTTAACAATAACACAACTAGTTGAGAAATAAATCAAATGTTTTCTCACCCAAACCATGGTATACGGAGAGACAGACAGGGTTTTCGGAGTTCGATCACATACCATGACATTCTTTGAATGCTAATTACGCCTTCGGACTCTGGGTGATATGCACAACTACACGAGTTTTGGTTATGTGATTTCGTTTCATGAAACCCAGTCGCCTCTTATACGGTTTATACCGGAAATTCCGGCAAATTCCATAATCTCGCGAGAGAGTGAGAGAGAAGTTCCAATATTACGCCCAAACTCTATGTCTTCAATTAAACCTTACAAGACTAATGGCACAGAAATAATCAACAATTTCCACAGCTTCTCCTCAAACTTTTACCAAAATTTTAATCAAGCCATAAAGGACTCAAGTAGCAATTTCTTTGCTAATTACGACTTCGGACTCTGGGGGATGTGCACGACCACATGACTTTTAGCTGTGTGACATCGTTTCGTGAAACCCATTCGCCTTTTATATGGCTTATACCGGAAATTCCGGTAAACTTCACGATCTCGCGAGAGAGTGAGAGAGAAGTTCTGTTATTACGTCCAAACTCTATGTCTTAATTTAAACTTTACAAGAGTAATGACACAGAAATAATCAACAATTTCCACTTCTTCTCCTCACACTTTTACCAAAATTTTAATCAAGCCATAAAGGACTCAAGTAGCAATTTCTTTGCTAATTACGACTTCGGACTCTGGGGGATGTGCACGACCACATGACTTTTAGCTGCGCGACATCGTTTCATGAAACCCATTCGCCTTTTATATGGTTTATACCGGAAATTCCGGTAAACTTCACGATCTCGCGAGAACGAGATAGAGAAGTTTTGTTATTACGTCCAAACTCTATGCCTTAATTTAAACTTTACAAAAATAATTACACCTCTTCTCCTCACACTTTTACCAAAATTTTAATCAAGCCATAACGGACCCAAGCAGCAATTTCTTTGCTAATTACAAGGAGGTTAAATATAAAGTGGAGTCCGCATCTCAACAGAAAAGACCGTAGTGTCGTGAAGTCATGTGAGGACTGCATGTAAATATTTACTTACACATGGAAAGAAAGGTTAGGATTATTTTTGTTTAGGTACTTTGTTGCACGCACAACATCGTCTAACCATTGTACGTACATAGTTTGAAATTGAAGTCGTCACTATTAATTAAAATAAAACGCAGGAATCATAAATCACTCGCAAACACTTCGTGCACTTCAAACAAGACCGTAAACAGTTACATTGTTGCCAATTTGAAGGTCGTTACTGCATTATTGTAAAATTATAAGTACTAATTGTTTTTAAAAATATAATTTCTTAAAAACTGGTCGTACAGCTCTGTATTTACAATTAAATACATCCGTTTGGACATGGCAACATAGAACGTTTGTTTTCGTTCTGTCTTTGTCTACTTCACTTGAATTGATCGCTTGCTGAATCTATTTATATTATTCATCCTTCGGACTTCTGGCTATGTGATGTCGTTTCATGAAACCCAGTCGCCTTTTATGTGGTTTATTCCAGAAATTCCGGTAAATCTCACAATTGCCCTATGAGTCATGCCCGAGGCATTCCCTGGACCGTCCGCTCTTAGACAATCTTTCGCCATATTCGGTTTGCCACGCTATTTGGTTGCTGATAATGGATCAGCATTTGATAGTGCAGCTTTGTATACATTCTGTATAAGTAATGGTATTATTCTAATTAATACACACCGCCTTATCATTACCATTAAATGGACTTCTGGCTATGTGATGTCGTTTCATGAAACCCAGTCGCCTTTTATACGGTTTATTCCAGAAATTCCGGTAAATCTCACAATTGCCCTATGAGTCATGCCCGAGGCATTCCTGGACCGTCCGCTCTTAGACAATCTTTCGCCATATTCGGTTTGCCACGCTATTTGGTTGCTGATAATGGATCAGCATTTGATAGTGCAGCTTTGTATACATTCTGTATAAGTAATGGTATTATTCTAATTAATACACACCGCCTTATCATTACCATTAAATGGACTTCTGGCTATGTGATGTCGTTTCATGAAACCCAGTCGCCTTTTATACGGTTTATTCCAGAAATTCCGGTAAATCTCACAATTGCCCTATGAGTCATGCCCGAGGCATTCCCTGGACCGTCCGCTCTTAGACAATCTTTCGCCATATTCGGTTTGCCACGCTATTTGGTTGCTGATAATGGATCAGCATTTGATAGTGCAGCTTTGTATACATTCTGTATAAGTAATGGTATTATTCTAATTAATACACACCGCCTTATCATTACCATTAAATGGACTTCTGGCTATGTGATGTCGTTTCATGAAACCCAGTCGCCTTTTATATGGTTTATTCCAGAAATTCCGGTAAATCTCACAATTGCCCTATGAGTCATGCCCGAGGCATTCCCTGGACCGTCCGCTCTTAGACAATCTTTCGCCATATTCGGTTTGCCACGCTATTTGGTTGCTGATAATGGATCAGCATTTGATAGTGCAGCTTTGTATACATTCTGTATAAGTAATGGTATTATTCTAATTAATACACACCGCCTTATCATTACCATTAAATGGACTTCTGGCTATGTGATGTCGTTTCATGAAACCCAGTCGCCTTTTATACGGTTTATTCCAGAAATTCCGGTAAATCTCACAATTGCCCTATGAGTCATGCCCGAGGCATTCCCTGGACCGTCCGCTCTTAGACAATCTTTCGCCATATTCGGTTTGCCACGCTATTTGGTTGCTGATAATGGATCAGCATTTGATAGTGCAGCTTTGTATACATTCTGTATAAGTAATGGTATTATTCTAATTAATACACACCGCCTTATCATTACCATTAAATGGACTTCTGGCTATGTGATGTCGTTTCATGAAACCCAGTCGCCTTTTATACGGTTTATTCCAGAAATTCCGGTAAATCTCACAATTGCCCTATGAGTCATGCCCGAGGCATTCCCTGGATCGTCCGCTCTTAGACAATCTTTCGCCACATTCGGTTTGCCACGCTATTTGGTTGCTGATAATGGATCAGCATTTGATAGCGCAGCTTTGTATACATTCTGTATAAGTAACGGTATTATTCTTATTAATACACACCGCCTTATCATCACCATTAAACGGTTCGGCAGAACGAGGAGTACGAACCATAAAAGATGCTGTAAAGAAATCACTTCACGAAGATCTTATTAATGTAAAGAGCACAGGTCGTTAGATCAAATAATTCTGAGTTTTGTTTTTACATATCGAAGTACTCCAACACACAGCGGCCTCCACCCTGTATGTAGGTTCTTAATTTTTCAAGTGACAGATTTAAGAATCTGTGACTATTGCTTGCAATTAACTAACCCTTTCAAATACTGGCGAGTAGAATGAGAATTTCTTTTCTAGTTGCGAGTTTTTTTTAGTGTCCGACTTACTTTCGGGAGTTTAATAAAATGATTAATTTTCAAGGAAGTCACAGACAGGAACTCGTAAACTTGCCCGAACCGAATCTATTTATTGGGCTTCGAACCACCACACCACGCGGACACTTGAATGGAATTTCCAGGGCCCCCCCATTCAAGTCGAGTTCGCCGACGATAAGAGGTGTCAGGTAGTACTGTTTGGGTGTTTGCGGATGGATTTAACACTCTTTAAACCGGGATTTCGCCTTATTGCGATAATCCCCGGCGCGACGGGATCGTTTACCGTCTCGGTTACTTCCTCCGTTGCGGAAAGACGCAGGTAAATCGATTCCAAAAAGTAAAAGGTCACAAATTTTCGTGTCTTTTACAAACAGACGCCTTATACCAAACATTGCAAAAGTTAAAAAAAAAGAAAAACATGACAGACTGTAGATAACAGATTTGTAATGCGATTTGTTAGCATAAAAATAGGGGCTCCGCAAGGTAAGTGTTCTTGGTCCTTTACTTTGCGTAATACATATAAACGATTTATTTCATTATTTTCTTTTCTAAATGTAAAATATACTTCATAATTTGAATGAAAGCTGTTGTCAGCTCTGATTCTAACGATCAGAAGGAAGCAGCTGCCTTTCGCGATTTGTGTCCCCGTTAAAAGAAGCATTCGGTAAGGAAAGACGGAATTAGAATCTTAATTAGGTCGTATTTCGTCCGGAATCCGCGAGACAACGGTCGGACATAATTGCCCTCTTCTTCGTCCTCCGACGTACGGCGGCGGGGGGCGGGGGGCTAGTCCTGTTTTCATTTTCTTGCGAAAGATCGAATCGCTTCCGGGAATACCCTGCGCCGTCGGCGCAGGTGTAAATTGACTTTAAGCCGATTCGATATTCCCAGGCACGAAGAAGGAAGTGTGCTTTTATTGATGTCAACACAGAGGATTTCCCATGGTCCCCCATGTCCGGACGGGGAACAATAAATATCGCTCGTTTTGATACACCGAGATAAAGTTCCGCGACACTAACACGATAATGGGGTCCATAAAAAACACTAATTTAAAAGAATATCTACCTACGGTTTGGTAATATTTCCTAATTTACGACCTGGTTGGACCCATCGCTTCAGTTTAGATTTGTATCGGCTTGTAGGTATACAGGCACGCAACGTAACAGAATTTAATTAGATTCAAATATGCGTACGAATGGAGAAAGGCAAGCGGAGAATCTAAACCATTTACGTCGCATTAAATTCGAGGAGAATTTACAAATAAAATGAAGAAAACAAAAGGTACCTAAGGAAAAATGAACTGACGTATAGTTGGTTTTTAAAAGTTCGTTTGTTTCTATCTCGTCGTACTTCCTTCTGTCAATTTTTAATACCAACTTTGCTCTTCATTGTCGAGACCAGCGCCCTCCGGGCTCTGATATTCGTGTCGGCCTCCACAGAGAACGACCCCCACAGAAAACTTCCCCTACAGAGAAAGAATCGCTTCGCGATTTAGATAAGGGCCGCTCGCCGAGGGGACGCTCAACATCGCCGTCCAGCAACATTCCCGTCGCCGATGCCACAACCACGCCGCCGCCACCGCCCAGCATCGCCGTCGTCGCCACCCCAGCATCAGCGTTGCTGCAGCCACATCATCTGCCAGCTGTCCGAGAGAAGACACCACCGTAGTTCTGCTCTGGCCACGCTGTCCCAACCCGATCACCCATAGGCGGAGCAACAACGTGTCGTGCTCCAGCCAAGGAACATTGTCACTGAGACCGACCTTGACCCACCACGCCAGTCACGGACCGGCCTCGAACTTCGCCAGTCTTCCCCGGCTAAGGAAACGTCAACGAGCTCGCGGCAGCTAGAAAATCGTGTGCTACTGTCGTTTGCTGCTCGCTGAGCGCTTTCATTAGAGTAGTCGCACGACGCGCTTAGGGCCGTTTTCATAATAGTGCTTTAATTTAAAGTCACTTTAAGCATAGGAAAACTAATATATTTTTATAGGTTAAAGTCGCTTTAAATTTAAAGTTCTATTATGAAAACGGCCCTTATCTTTTAAACGACGGCTTTCGATTGTAGAATGCTGCTTGATTCCAAGATGGCGTCCGAGAATGTCGGCTGTCGACTTCGTCCGTCGCCCGGTCGTTTCATGTGATATGCGACGCGACGTGTTTCTCTTTTACGCGGCGATTTTCGATCACAGCGCCGCCGTCTTTGAGTCCGAGGGGGCGCTGATGTCACAGCCGATTTCGTCTCGTCGATACCTTTCATTTGATGTGCGACACGGCGCGCTTTATTTCGCTCGATTATCCTCAGCTCCAAGATGTTGTCGCCGCGGCATTAAAGTTTCGTGATTTTTTTTGTTCTTGATTTAAAATGAACCCGGAGGCATGGAAGACAATCAATTCTTGACGGTTTGGAGTTATTTGTTAATAATTCGAAGAAAGCGCTTCGCGCTGTGAGGGCCGCTCGCCCTTGGGGGGCTCGCGGCAGTTAATAATTTGATCGGGTCCCTTTAACCTTGACCATCAATTATTTAAAAATCTTCGTTTCTTGCTTTTTCTTTTAGTTGTCGTTTAATAGTTCATTTGTTTCTTTCTCGTCGTACTTGCGTCAAATTCCTTCCCGTTCATTTTTTTTTGGTGTTTCTTCTGTCAATTTTTAATGTCGATTTTCCTCTTTATTCCCGAAACAAATGAAAATAGAAAAGAAATCGACGTAAGATCGGACGGTCTCTTTCAGTTGTTGTTTAGTAGTTCATTTGTTTCTTCCTCGTCAAGCAATAGATGACGCTTCAAAATCTGTTTACTTAATCCAGAATTGCCATGAATATAAGTAATCGAATACTTTAATAAAGAAACAATTTAAATCGGGAAGGAATGAGCAAGACGCAATTAATGTGTACGTCACAAATTTCCAAAGAGTTTTTTTTAAATCCGTATCCGTGCTATTGGACAATAGATGGCGCTAATGAAACACTCAGTTAAAATCAACTTCCAACTGACATGGCAACGTTCGACAAAACCGATACCATTTCGGTTATTAGACGATAGATGACGCTGCTGTTTGGTTAGTCTAGAATTGCCGTGAATTTAAAATAAATACAAAAACTATACTAATAAATATACAATTTAAGTCGGGAAAGAACGAGCAAGACGCAAATTAATGCACATTCCAAATTTCCAAAGAATTTCTTAAATAATCCGTGTTATTAGTCAATAGATGGCGCGCTAATGAAACTCCTTCTAAAATCCAAGAACACCGCGTAATAAGGTTATTTAAATATCGTAATAAATTGAAGAGAATGAAATCAATAAATTCTATAAACCTCCAACTAGATGGCATCCCTTAAAAAGAACCTACGTCGCATTTTGGCTTTTAGACAATAGATGGCGCCATTTTCTTCATGTAGAATCCCCGTGATTATGAGTAATTAAGAACTCTAATAGAGATACAATTTAGATTAGGAAAGACGAGGAAGGAATGGAAATGAAGATAATGCAATTAATACATGTTGAAAATTTCTTGCTATTGGCCAATAGATGGCGTTAATAAAACTCCTTCCAGAATTAATTTACATCGTAATGAATTGGATAGAATCAACATATTGTGCAAACTTCCAGCCGAGATGGCATCATTTGACAAAACCCGCTATCATCTCGGCTATTAGGCAACAGGTGGCGCTCGAAAATCTATTTGCTTAATCTAGAATCACCGTGAGTATAAGTGTACGAAAATTAAGAAGGAGCGAGGAGGACACAATTAATACATGTTACAAACTTCCGGAACATGTTTTAAATCGTCTATGCTATTAATCAATAGATGGCGCTAATAAAACTCCTTGTAATCAAAAATTATGAGGCAGTTTAAAGCGTGATACACTAGAGAGGATAAATATTCCACAAAGTGTCAGCTGATTGTATCAATAGATGGCACTCCAAAATCTAGAATCGGTATATTAAATTTGTGTCGGTTGTGTATGGCACGCATCGAAATCGAAATTAATTGATTTTAATTTGAAACGAAAGGGGGGCCACAGGTAAGACCACGACGCGTAACACCCCACGTGTACGGGGGCACACGCGCCGCCGGCCAGATGCCACGGGTCGCCAATTTTACGCGCGGTGAGTCCCGAAGGCCCTTTGTTATTCGCTGCTCGCAATTGTTTACGTGACAATTAAATTTTACGGGACGGCCAAATTGGGCCAAGCTAACAACAACAACAGTTCACCCCGGTGATGATAGGCCACAATGTATAACGGATTGATCGGACGGAAATAGGTTAAGCGAGAGAGCATCATCTGTTACGTGACGACGTTATTAATATCGATTTAATTTAATCGTTCGAATTATTTGAAACTCGTAGAATACTTAACTTGTCACCGGGGGTAAACGTAAAAAAATCGCGGTCAAGGTCAAAGGGATCGGATCAAAAATTATTAACTGCCGCGAGCCCCGCCAAGAGCGAGCGGCCCTTAAAGCGCGAAGCGCTTTCTTCGAATTAATGTTAATTATTGAAAAATCAAAAAAGAACAATTGACAGAAGAGCTAAACAATAAGTTAAACAAAACAATCGACTGATCAATCTTCGGCTAAATCGGTTCTCAATTGGACAAAACGGAAAAGAAAAACGACTTTTAATTAAAGATTAGAATAGTTTTTAAGCAAAGAAAACAAGAGACGAATAAACGTTAAATTCTAAAACAGATCCGGTTCGAAGGACCACGGCATTCAGTTCATATAAATTCGAGAGTAGAGTTCAAATACATAGATGGAAATCGATTTTCAAAAAGAAAAATTTGAAATCCAAGTCGAAGGACCACGACGCGACGCGCGTGTGGTGTAAATTCGAGAATAGTAGCCAGAAGGACATACACAGATACATACGGTTGTGGTGAAACTTGCAACTTACTATTCGTGTTAGGATAGAATTTCGCAAGTCAAGCACATTTTTCTGCCATCTTAAATTTGAACAGTTTTATTAACTAGTAATTATTCCACGTTATTGAAGTGTCAGGCCCTTAGAGCTGGATTAGAGGATTCTTTGCGCAAGCAGCAGATCAGCGACGGAAACAGAGAAGTCAAGGCGATAGCATATCACCATATGTTGTAAAAAAAAAACTTACAGCAGTCTCAAATGTGAAAGAAAAACTCATTTTCAATTTAATTTAATTTAATAATTTCTTCTTTTCTTCTTCATATACTCTATTCAGTTGAAATCTATTGCAAATTTCTTGGTCCTTCGAACCGGATAGCAAGATTTTCTATCACCAAGCTAAACTCAGTTCAGACAAAAAATGAATTTCTAGTCTTAAAAAATTATCGATGTTGAAAACTGTTCGTTCGCTCGCTAATAATATTGTCACGAGTGGGAACTTTCTAAAAACCACGAGGGGTTTTTCTATGTTCCGCGAATAAAGACATAAAAAGTATTTAAACGCGAACTTGTGTAATTGAGGGCAAATTGCGACCGTGTCGAAATGTAAACACAATAAGGAGGTAACTAGTACAACGTAACGTAAAGGTTCATATTTCATAATCAGCGGAATTTATTACAAACGGGGCCACGCGCGTATACGAATGACGCAAACGGACACAAAGCAGGTGACGAAAAATGCAACGTGCGACTAGGCAAAAAACGTGTATTGAAAGTGCGGGCCAAAACTGGGAAGCCAGTCGAGGGAGTGATGTAGTGATGCAGTCATGTAGTCGTTGTCACCGGACCGACTCAGTGGGCACTAAGTGCCACTCGCCGTCCAGCAACATTGCCGTCGCCGACGCCACAACCACGCCGTCGCCACCGCCCAGCATCGCCGTCGTCGCCACCCCAGCATCAGCGTTGCTGCAGCCACATCATCCGCCACTGCCGCCGACAACATTGCCGAACCCGTCCTAAGAGAACGAGGACCATCTCCCTCGCCAGCTGTCCGAGAGAAGACACCACCGTAGTTCTGCCCTGGCCACGCTGTTCCAACCCGATCACCCATAGGCTGAGCAAGGACGTGTCGTGCTCCAGCCAAGGAACATTGTCACTGAGACCGACCTTGACCCACCACGCCAGTCACGGACCGGCCTCGAACTTCGCCAGTCTTCCCCGGCTAAGGAAACGTCGCCCGCTGTTCTGTCTTAGACGAATCAACAACCCCAGTCGCCGCGAACGACCCAGGACCGCACCCCCAATTTTTAACGGACAAACCACCCTCAACTAAATTAATTATTTAAATAAAGAGGTATTAATAATTTTTTAAATCATTGTTTTAAAGCTCTACCCTCTGATAAACCTACGCACCCCAATCAAACCCGCAAGGCTGAGGACGCACCGTCGCGACATAATGGAGGCTTAGCGCGACATGGTGAAGGCCCTTAGCGTGACATGGTGGAGGCGACAATATCCATCCAAATAATTTCTAATATTTAGAAGCGTTAAGAGCGCCACCTTCTTGCAAATGAATGATGAATCAAAGTCTCGTAAGTTATTAGAAAGCTGTCGGGTGGAGGTGAAATCTAATTCGTCTGAAGTAACGCACGGATCATAAGTGTTCGTGTTCGTTTATCCCGACACATAAACTTCTACTGGTTTGGCCAACGTAAATGTTCAGGCACGCCTAGGAATAAACTCCGTTTGCTATTTCGAGGAGGAAGCTTTACGCTAGTTTTCAAAGTGCAGTACATCGTATTTCTTGGTCCTTCGAACCGGATGCAAGCTTTTTGGATTCCTCCTCTGTCATTATAGTAATAGACTTTAGGGAAAGATAAAACGGTAACAATCCAATCCAATCAGGGTTTTTTTATTTATTTCTTTTGTTTTAAGTTAATCCAAATACATAGAGTAGGTAATTATTGTCAAATAATACGAAGTTATCGTATTTTTGTGGCCAGATAAGTGCAGCAACGAGACGAATTTTATTTTTGAAGGTTATCGGTCAGAGGCGTAGCAAATTGCTCGCGGTTGGGGAAACGCATACCGTTTCCGTTACCTACAAGTTAGTCGCTTTTCTCGACGCTACTGACTGACTCGATATATTGTAAGCAGTTCGCTAACCGATAAAATAATTCTCCCGGTCAGTGTTCATAACGAAACGTAATTAAAATTAATCGCCCATTCAAACGACTCCGTGCCAATTGATTCAATTTCCGTTTAAGTTTGAACTTGAACTTCGAATTGAATTTCGCGTCAAACTAGTCGCGGGAAACAAACTGATTAAGTCGCAACTTGAATTTGAATTTCGCGCCGAATTAATCGCAGGAAAACAAGTTACTTAAGCTCCGATTTGAATTTGAATTTAGCATCAAATCAATCGCAGGGAAACAGATTGATTAAGTCACAGTTTGAATTTGAATTTGGCGCCAAATTAATCGCAGGAAAACAAGTTACACAAGCTCCGATTTGAATTTGAATTTAGCGTCAAATCAATCGCAGGGAAACAGATTGATTAAGTCACAGTTTGAATTTGAATTTGGTGCCAAATTAATCGCAGGAAAACAAGTTACTTAAGCTCCGATTTGAATTTGAATTTAGCGTCAAATCAATCGCAGGGAAACGGATTGATTAAGTCACAGTTTGAATTTGAATTTGGTGCCAAATTAATCGCAGGAGAACAAGTTACATAAGCTCCGATTTGAATTTGAATTTAGCGTCAAATCAATCGCAGGGAAACAGATTGATTAAGTCACAGTTTGAATTTGAATTTGGCGCCAAATTAATCGCAGGAAAACAAGTTACACAAGCTCCGATTTGAATTTGAATTTAGCGTCAAATCAATCGCAGGGAAACAGATTGATTAAGTCACCGTTTGACTTTGAGTTTCGCGCCGAATTACTCGCGAAAAAACGAAACAATTCGATCAAGTTACGGTTTGAATTTCAATTCGGCGCCGCCGCCGCGAAGAAACGAACTGATTACACTTTCACTGTTCGTCTCGCGTTTTCTTGAAGATTAATTAAGTTTCTGTTCGAATTTGAATTTCGCACCAAATTAATCGCGGCCGATTAAGACACAATTTGACTTTGAATTTAGTGACAAATTAAACGGGGGAAACCAATTTACTTAAGCTTCGATTTGAATTTGACTTTCGTGTCAAATTAATAACGGGGAAGGAAACAAGTTGATTAAGCCGCAGTTGAAATTTGAATTTCGCGCTCAAATTTATCGCGGGAAATCAAATATTGGTCAGACGTTTGACTCTATGATTCCACGCAAATTGATCAAGTTTACGTTGCAATTTGAATTGCGCACCAAATCAATCACGGTTGATTAAGTCTCATAACTTGGATTTGAATTTCGTGCCGAATTAATCGCGGGAAAACAAATTACTTAAACTTCGATTTGAATTTGAATTTCGCACCAAATTAATCGCAGGGAAACAACCTCATTAAAACGCAGTTTCAATTTGAATTTCGCGCCAAATTAATCGCGAGGGAACAGATTGTTTAAGTCACAATTCGTGACAAATTAATCGCGGGAAAACAAATTGCTTTAGCTTCGACTTGAATTCAGTGCCAAATTAATCGCGGGAAACCAAACGGTTGCGATTTGAATTTCGCGGCAAGTTAATCGCCGATTCAAACGATTCCGTGCCAATTAATTCAGTTTCTGTTTAATTTCATATTTGGCGCCACACTAATTTGTTCTAGCCTTGAATTTCGGGTCAAGTTAATCGCCGATTCAAACGATTCCGTGCCAATTTTTTCCGATTTAGTGTAAGTTCAAATTTGGCGCCGCAGTAAATTGTTTAAGTTTCGTGTTGAATTCGAATTTCGCATCAAATTAATCGCAGGGAAACAAACAGTTTGAATTTACATTTCGCGCCAAATTAACCGCGGGAAACTAAATCGATGAAGTCCCAGTTTGAGTTTGAATTTCGCGCCAAAGTAAAAGCGCGGAAGCAGATTGATTAAGTCACAGTTTGAATTTGAATTTCGGGGCAAATTAATCGCGAGAAAACAGATTACTTAAACTTCGATTTAAATTTGAATTTAGCCCCAAATTAATCGCTGGGAAACAAACAGTTTGAATTTACATTTCGCGCCAAATTAACCGCGGGAAACTAAATTGATGAAGTCCCAGTTTGAGTTTGAATTTCGCGCCAAATTAAAAGCGCGGAAGCAGATCGATTAAGACACAGTTTGAATTTGAATTTCGGGGCAAATTAATCGCGGGAAAACGGATTACTTAAGCTTCGATTTAAATTCGAATTTCGCGCCAAATTAAAAGCGCGGAAGCAGATTGATTAAGTCACAGTTTGAATTTGAATTTCGGGGCAAATTAATCGCGGGAAACTAAATTGATGAAGTCCCAGTTTGAGTTTGAATTTCGCGCCAAATTAAAAGCGCGGAAGCAGATTGATTAAGTCACAGTTTGAATTTGAATTTCGGGGCAAATTAATCGCGGGAAAATAGATTACTTAAGCTTCGATTTAAATTCGAATTTGGCCCCAAATTAATCGCCGGGAAGGTGACTGAACCTGTACCCCATTACAACCTACGTATAGTTTTATTATTACAGTTTATGTCGTCGGATTTTGACACGTATTCTTCGCCACATTTTTATTTAATGAGACGTCGGCGCGCGGAAAATTGTAGCGTAATCCTTTATTAAAATAATTATCAATTACAACATCTGCTTAAATAATAAAGTACGCACGCCGTATATTATTTTTTTTTTTACGGCGCGGCGAATAAGTTAGGACGCTTACAGGTGCCGGATTTGGATACGCCGGGCAATATATAATTTAATAATACATTAAAAAATATAATTAAAGATGACCGAAGATTATACGCTGTTAATTGCGAAAATTAAATTTTAATACGGGCGCAATTAAAACGTTAATCCCGTGGCTCGTTCCCTAATTGACGGTTAACGATGCCGTTTCGCAATCAGATTTTTTCGTTTTGGAAATTCTTCGAGCGACACCGGTATATAGTAGGCCTCGGGTTCTAACCACGTTGCGCTTCATTCCTCTTTATAGTTTATGTTAAATTAATAAGCGCTTTGGACCGCTCGGAAATCTCTGCACGATCATTTTCGTCCCTAGGGAGTAATTAAGCGTGTACTCGCCGACGTTCTTAATTAATTGCATCTTCATGCGTCGTGTTGAATTTATTTAAGGCCCCCCACACACGCATCAATTTATTTAAACTTTATTTAAACATTTCCATCTATATCTACCATATTTGATCTGAAGTAAACACCACTCTTCAGCCTGGTGCAACAATCATATAAATGCTTTTTTTTATACGGGGTGTTAGGAACTTATCTCACACGTGGTGAGGGCTTGGATCAAAACAAATAAAAGATGAGAATAACAGGCACTCCACTCAGTGCCATCTCATCAACTTTTTTCCTAAAAAAAACCGCCGCCTTCATTTCTTTATTCGTCTTTATGCCGATGGGATGGCGCTGAGTGGTCAGACGTTGACTGGCCGCGTAATTCCGTGTATTGTTACATCTAAGATCGTATTTGCCAGTTGTTTGTAGGCCACATAAAAAAATTGAACTCTTTCATTATCAATCGGACAGTTTAATGCGTTCAATGCATTTTATTATTGCGGTCGTGCCGAAAATTAAGTACGTACGCATATACCAGAACCTGGCACATAAGATTCCGTAAGATCCGTTTGACAGGGTGCAGATGCCGCCGCTGTCGACCGTACCACGTCGGGAATTACTCGAGGATTGCGAAGCAACGGGATTCCTTTCAATGTTCTCCATCTCATTACCTCACCGCTGCCACTCTTTTGTTCAGTGGCGTGCGTCACCTGTGGCTTTTTGTCGTCAATTACCGGAACACGTGCCCATTTGTACTTGTATAGGGATCGACGACGTGCACCTTACTCTTTAATTTCCTCCTCGCTCGCATCTCGTACGTACGTACACTTGTCGGCTTTAATTGCGCTTGCGGGGCGGCAATGCGGTTGGTCTTTGATGACTTCACTTTTTCAAAGGGGGCCTCCCGAGCTGCGTTTGAATTGGTTTAGGACGTTTGTGTTGTGATGACACCACAAATCCAGTAGGAACATAGAAGCCTTGGCACAGCTGCCCCGATGAGGCTTTCAAAAATTTAAATTTTCTTCGATCCTGTCACATCTGTTTTGGACTTCCTCCAAGAATCCTATTTAAAAATCCTTAGGTTTCTAAAGAGCGATTGAATTTGAATCTCGCGGAGGCACTGTCAAAAATTATCGAGCTAGAGCCAACAGCCGTATCTGCTGAAAGATTAATCGCTTTCCTTGGTTGAACGCACTCAGTGATAATATAGTAAAGAAAAAGGATATTGTGCATAAAGAATGGTTCTCGAAATCTTGCAGGAATTTCGGCGAGCCCGCAGGGACTGTCAAAAATTGACGGGTGCGTTCAACCAACGCAACGCTTCAAAGCTTGACGTCATTTTCGCTACAATAAAAGCTCCGATATGGCAATCGCTTTCCTTGGCCTGGCTGAAACTCAGCCGATGTTAGAATAAAAAGGAAGAGCAGTTGTGCACAGTGGTTCTTAAAACCTCGCAGGAAAGAATGGTTGTCGGAATCTTGAAGGAATTTTGGCGAGCCCGCAGGGACTGTCAAAAATTGACGGGTGCGTTCAACCAACACAACGCGAGATATTCCAGTTTGGCAAATACTTACGTCTCTATATTTCGTACGCCCTACTGTGTCATTTTTGCCGTCTGTTTTTCTCAACTGCTACCGTTTCCGTTCAAGCACGTGTTGCGTTAAAGCTTGACGTCATTTTCGCTACAATTGTAACGTTCACATTTTTCGCTGTCCGTTACATTATTTTTTTTACGTATTTCCCTCGTTATTTTGCCGTTGAAATTCAAATAAACGCCGTTTCGTTCTTTTAATTAATTTCGTATTTACGACTTTCACGCCTCTATCTCTCAGGATTTGTGTTTTAATTTTAGATAGTACTGCGGACTTCTATTCTTCCTAAAGCCATATGTTTTGTTTCGGAAATTAATCTGTAGATGTCGTACGTGGTCCCTTGGTCGATTTTATTGATCGATGTTTCTCGATGACGTATGCGGAAATTGCGTGTAAAATCTTTGACGAGTTTCCGTCCTCTTCGATGATCGTGCGATTACTTGTGTGGTGTGCTGCTATGCCATTGAGACGCGTGACGTGCGTCTTCAAATTTTTGTGGTTTCGTTGAAGCTGGACGGCTTCGAGATATTCCAGTTACGTCTCTATATTTCGTATGCCCTACTGTGTCATTTTTACCGTCTGTTTTTCTCAACTGCTACCGTTTCCGTTCAAGCACGTATCCGAGCACGTGTCGCGTTAAAGTTCTCGCTCAGGAAAAACTAACAGAAGATTGTAAGTGCCCTAGTTGTTTAGGAGAATATTTTCTAAGATTCCTTTTTTCTTTATGTAGAGTTTCTGTTTGAATGTTGAAGGTCAATTGAAATTTCAAGGTCAACCCAAGTCAATCCAATTCTGCTCAACCCAAGCAAGAAACTGAGACCGAAAAAAAATTAAGACTTAAAAAGCAAAACTTAAAAAGGTTCAAGGTCAAGGTTCGCAGAGAAGAAATAAGTTAATTTGAGTTTAAAATAAGTTCAAGGTCAATTGAAATTTCAAGGTCAATTCAACCTGACACGGTCCAAACAAAAACTTAAGAAAAAAATTTAAAAATTAAAAGAAAAATCGAAAATTCAGGAAAATGTTGAAGGTCAATTGAAATTTCAAGGTCAACCCGAGTCAATCCAATTCTGCTCAACCCAAGCAAGAAACTGAGACCGAAAAAGAATTAAGACTTAAAAAGCAAAACTTAAAAAGGTTCAAGGTCAAGGTTCGCAGAGAAGAAATAAGTTAATTTGAGTTTAAAATAAGTTCAAGGTCAATTGAAATTTCAACGTCAATCCAACCTGACACGGTCCAAACAAAAACTTAAGAAAAAAATTTAAAAATTAAAAGAAAAGTCGAAAATTCAGGAAAATGTTGAAGGTCAATTGAAATTTCAAGGTCAACCCAAGTCAATCCAATTCTGCTCAACCCAAGCAAGAAACTGAGACCGAGAAAAAATTAAGATTTAAAAAGCAAAACTTAAAAAGGTTCAAGGTCAAAGTTCGCAGAGAAGAAATAAGTTAATTTGAGTTTAAAATAAGGTCAAGGTCAATTGAAATTTCAACGTCAATCCAACCTGACACGGTCCAAACAAAAACTTAAGAAAAAAATTTAAAAATTAAAAGAAAAATCGAAAATTCAGGAAAATGTTGAAGGTCAATTGAAATTTCAAGGTCAACCCAAGTCAATCCAATTCTGCTCAACCCAAGCAAGAAACTGAGACCGAAAAAAAATTAAGACTTAAAAAGCAAAACTTAAAAAGGTTCAAGGTCAAGGTTCGCAGAGAAGAAATAAGTTCATTTGAATTTAAAATAAAGTCAAGGTCAATTGAAATTTCAACGTCAATCCAACCTGGCACGGTCCAAACAAGAATTAAAAGAAAAATTAAAAGAAAAATCGAAAATTCAGAAAAATGTTGAAGGTCAATTGAAATTTCAAGGTCAACCCAAGTCAATCCAATTCTGCTCAACCCAAGCAAGAAATTGAGACCGAAAAAAATCTTCATTTTTTTGGATGTTTTTTAAAAAACAGTTGCGAAAGTTTTCTTTTATGTTTGACTCAAGAGAAACGAAAAACGATCGACATTTGTTTGTTTTTGTTTCGTTTCTTTTTTCTAATTTTAATTAATTTTGATCTTGATTTTTCACAATCAGTGATCTTTTGTTTTTATCGAATAGTTCTGTTATGTTCGACTAAAAAAAAAAAAGAAACAAATTTTTTCGTTGTTGTTTGTTTCCTAATTTTTTATTCTTGATTTTCAATCGTCTTTCCCGAAATTGCGTTGAGTTACCGAAGCTTTTCTCCTACCGTACGAGTTATATCGGAAAATTCCTTGCTGTTTACGGCGTGTCTTTTGAAGATACTATCGAACAGGAGTTCCTCTTTTTACTTGACGTGGTTGTTCTCGGAAACAAATCCAACTACTGCGGGGTCGTCTGAAGATATTATACGGACAGGATTGCCTTTTTTTTTGGCGGTGTCGTTGGATGGAATCGAGGTCAAGTTCTTGCGGAGTCGTCTCAAGATATAATTCAGCGTAAATGGAATCAAGGTCAAGTTATTGCGGAGTCGTCTGAAGTTATAATTCAGCGGTGTCGTAAATGGAATCAATGTCAAGTTATTGCGGAGTCGTCTGAAGATATAATTCAGCGGTGTCGTAAATGGAACTCAGGTCAGGTTATCGTCAGGATTGAGTAAGAAACAATCACCATTATTATCGTATCGTATCGTATCGAGAAAATTGTCGTACCGTACCGTATTGAATAACTACCGTATCGTGCCGTATCGTTTGGGAAATATTACCGTACCGTATTGAATTAGTCCTTTAAATTTTATTTTGATTGTCGTGGACAATATTTATAGTATATTGGGTCACTTTCGAATTTATTTAGCGATTTGTTACATTCTTTACTTTGTCGGGTCATTTGTGTCTTTGTATTTCAAAGATTTAAAAGAATTTGTTATGATAACAGTAACACCAAGAAAGACAGTCCGACTATCGTGTTAATAAGGAGCCGTCGACGATTAAAGAATATTGGAGTTTTCGAACCCGGAATTCGTAACAATATCAAGAGACTGCGGTGTTTCGAGTCCGCATCTTTCGTGTGTATTTTTATTTTTGTTTTTTTTTTTTTTAACTTTGAAGAGGTGTTATTCGTCCATTGAAAATTCCCACGGCCCAGTTGGACTAGAAACGCGGCGGCGATCACCGCGGGAATCGAAAAATCTTGAATCTTCGAGAACGTGTAATTTCGCGTGTGCGGTAATAATAGAATCGAATTTCACCTTTCGGAAGAGAAGCCGTGGCGGGCTTTGTGATACGAAATTAATCGCTTTCACCGCACCTTTGTGTCCCGATGGTCGGGACCTTCCTTTCCCCGGGGAAAAAATCTAAATAACAGTCCCCGTATAATAATAATTCCCGAAATCGCGTGCGAACGCGGAGAATACCTGTTATTTCGAGCGAATTTATAAAAAATTCATGAGGCCTAAAGCTGTGACCTACATTTTAAAATTTACATGCCTTTTTAATTACGGGCGCGCGCGATAATCGTTCGCCATGTCGGTAATTATTTGGTTTGCGTTTTATGTCCGTCCGTCCGGCGTAAAATATGCGTCGATCTTGGCCGAAATGACATTGAAAGTACTTCTCCATCGTGGTGATAAATTGAAAATTGTGATGGGCGTTCGCAATTACACGCGCAATTTTATTGTGGCGTGTGCGCTTTTTAATGTTTCGATGCGACATGGCATCATTTTCAAGGAACGTTTCCGAATACCGCGAGCAGGTGATGCGTTCAAACTAATCAATTTTAATTCACCGGCCATTCCGTCTGTATAAATAATTTGACAAATATTACTATTACGTTCAATTTACACGAACAGTTCCACTAATTTTACGTTTTAACTGCGATGTTGTACAACATTGTACATACAAGCACGCTTTTACCTTTCACTATTCGCTATTTCTCCCTTTCAACCGACAATCACAGTTTCAAATGACGAACATGTTTCCAAGATGACTCTTGTCTAAAAATTTCCTAGTGTTCAAAAAGAAAGTAAAATAAAATAATTAATAATTAGAGAGAGGAATTTTTGGCAATTACTTGAAAAACCCGAAATATGGAAAGACGTAGAGATGACCCATTTTCTTTAATGAACACAGAAGGGTGGGTGGTAAAGACGACAAACTTCTTGTGAAGACTAAATTGGAAGGATCTACAATGACCACGTAAATATCAAAAATTCAACACTTTTGTATTTATTTTTTTCTAACCAAAACTTTCCAAAAAAATTCAAATTGTTTTCACCATTATTGTGAAACAAACGGAGAGCATTTTGGAAGATTATTTTTGTAAATCAATTCAGAAAACTGCAGGTAACATTATGCTTCTGGAGGAACTGAAAGAATACTGAAGACTTGAAGAACTCAAGAAAGACTCGAGAAGACTCATAGAAAGACGCAAGAAACCTCACATTTTGTTATAAGTTAATCAAAGAGAAAAGGAAGAAAGACATCTGCGAAGAACGTTCAAAACGTAGAGAATTGAAGAAAGAAGAAAGACTTCTTTTATGTCTACCAGATTTATCAAATTATTTTTGGGAATCAATTTAAGAAGTCGAAATATTTCATTTTCCTGGAAGAATGGTAGCTTTTCTTTTGAAGAAACAAAAGGGACATTAAGAAAAATAACGAGAGGACATTGTGGGAAACTAATTAATAAATAAACCAATAATCAATTTGGGCAAAGAAGACGCGAAGAACAAAGTCTTATTACTTCTCTGCTCTCTTCTTGTTCCCACCCACACCTTGAAGTAAGAACGAGAAGAAAACGGTAGGGGAAAACCTATCAAGCATCAGGATTTTACAAGAATAAACCAAATGATACGTTTCAAATTTCCCGCCAAAGAAAACGCGGAATCTAGACGATATCTGACCTGCTTTCGATAGTTGGCAAGTCTGTATACCCCTTCTTTGCTTCCTCGAAGTTTATTGGTGGATGACACACCACGTGACTGTCTTTGGCTTCGTATCCTAGCAACCATCACCTAGCACAATTTCGCCTCGATGAGGTTCTTTTCTTGTTCGAAGTGTGTTACAAGCCATTGTAAATTATCGGAGAATTTGGGAGAATAAAATCATTTAGATTTAGTGACACCATCGAACCCATTTGGGGATAATTTTAACTCCAATTCCAAGCCTGGGAACTTATTAGCCCCAGGTTCTTTCTTAACCCCGCAAGCTTTCACGCGAGGTTTTCCGTTTGATGTGAATTGGGTTTTGGAGCCACCTCGAACTCCCTCTGTGGTTCACCGTGCCGTTCCCGATAGGCTACGACCGTGTCGACACTGTAGCGACGAGTAGCGTAAATCAGCCATCTTGTAACCGGATCCCGTCCGGTATCAACTAGCCAGCATCACCAGATAGCGTGACGACCGCCAACTTCACAGCGTAGTTGACACAGTGACTTGACAGTCACTTTTCCTTTGCGTTGCGTGTTGTTGTAATAATAAAGAACCAACCGCCCTAGTCTTAAATAAGTTCATGTAACGTATGCCATTGCTTTGGCCTTGTGAAACTTGTCGGTACTTTGATCGTTGTACGACCTGTGTTAATTAAATTCAAGTAAACTTTCACTGTTGTGTTTATATTTACCACCTTGACGTACAAGTGAGTGTAAAGCCTCTGTTTATTTTTGATTTATTTCTGCCCGATTTGGTCGATTGGAGACGTCGACTGGTCGATTACGTTTTGGCGGTAAAGCAGTCTTCTGGCGCCCTTCAATAATTTTTACCATCTTAATTGATCCACCCCATTCTTCACTGTTGCTAGTCCGGGGTACAGCTGATACGTTACGTCAGCAGAAGCTTGTCATCTGTCAAAGGTAAGTGAGAGGCAGGTCAATTTAAATTAAAATTTGGTGACACGATACTTAAAACCGCTTATCTAAAGCGAAAGAAGAAAAAGGAAATCTGCAAAGAAAGACGATTTTGAAGACGCATTAACTTTAAAAGTAGACGTTAGCCAAGAAGAAGGAAAGTTAAAAAAAATTCGAAGAAAGAAGAAAGAAAGGTAATCAAACATCAGGATTTTAGAAGAAGAAAGCACACAGGAGAGTGACACTTAAACCTGCCGATCTCCAAAGCTGGACGAAAAAAGAAATATGGCAACGACAGTTTAAAGAAAGAAGAAATATGACCAAGGCAGCTCAAAGAAAGAAGAAAGGAAGAAGAAATATGGCAAAGGCAGCTCAACCTATGTATGTGGAGAATATAAGGTTTTTGCGGACGTTATCTTCTTTTGAAGACGCAATCAACTCTACCGATCAAGAACTACTAATCGAAGAAGAAAAGGTAAAAGAATCAAAGAAAGAAGAAAGAGAGGGAATCGAACATCATGATTTCAGAAGAAAAAAGCAAATGGGCGAGTGATACTTAAAACTGCTGATCTCCAACGCCAGAAAATGAAAGAAATATGGCAATGACAGTTCAAAGAAAGAAGAAAGAAAGAAGAATGTAAGGTGTCCGCGCCCGTTGTCTCCTTTTGAAGACACAATGCTCCGGTAGGAACAGAATAATCATCAAAAGCATTCACCTTGAAGATAGATGTCAGCCAAGAACCACTAATCCAAGAAGAAAAAACGAAGAAAATCGAAGAACCGCACCCGTCGCCTGTTCTTGAAGACGCAATGCTCTAGTAGGAACAGAATAATCACCAAAGACATTAACCTTGAAGATAGGCATCAGCCAAGAACCACTAATCCAAAAAGGAAAAACCAAAAAATTCGAAGGAAGAAGGAAGAAGAAGGTAAGGTTACCGAGCCCGCCGTCTTCTGTTCCAATGGGGGTAGAATAATCACCAAAAGCATTAACCTTGAAGACAGACGTCAGCCAAGGACCACTGACCTGGAAAGCTCGAAATTCGGAAGGATCTGGGAACACGGAAGTATCAAAAATGCGATATTTTTTTTGCCACTTAATGGTTTGAAAGACCCGTGATTTGAAAAGACCTAGAGACGACCCACTTCCCGCAACGGACACAGAAGGGTGAGCGATGAAGACGACGAAAAAATTCCGTGAAGACTTCGGGGAGTTCCAAATTTCGAAGGACCCAAATATGTTAAAATGTCGTCTCCCCATTGATCCAGGTCTCTCCCAGTTACGCGATTTTCAAGCTGCTTATAATTTTGATATTCATTCACCCTTCAGTATTCATTGCAGAAAATAAACTTAAAATGAATACCGAAGGGCAAGTGATGAGTATCAATGATGAACTGCTTGAAAATCGCGGAATTTGGAAAGGCCTGGGTCGATGGGAGCGTGGGTGATAATGAAGGCAACGTTTTATCAAATTCAGGAAAAGAAATTCCTCTCAACCAGAGAGATGGTACTGCAAGTTTGTAACAATTTGAGGCCTCTACTGTTCTCTCTGCTACCCGGATGTTGTTATAAAGGCAAGCAAATCATGATGATAAGAACCTGGAAGTCATTTGGATAAATGGAATGATATTTGCCGACGATGTGGTGACGTTCGGTGAAACGGAAAGCCCTTTACACACGTTGATGGCATCAAAAGAAACAAAACATTCCGATGGGTAGGAACTAAAACAGGCGATGAGGACAAGGACGATGAGGACAAAGACGATATGTGATGATGGCAGAAGGAAAATAAAAAGGAAGGTCCCCGAGAGAAATTGCAAACAAAACCAAAGGGGATAAAGTTGGAAATTAAGTCGCCAGAGGTCGCTGAGGCGAAAGACAATTGGGATGGCAAGGGCACCAATAAGGACGTTTCTTTCTGTGAGAAAACAAAAAGTCTTAAACTAAACAAATCAAACTTTCGTTTATTTCTTTGCGTTTAATCATTTTTTGATTCTATGAACTTGGCCTTTTACCTTTTCGACACTCGTTCCCTGAAACCTTAATTTTTTAAAGATTTTCCTATTTGAGTCGAGTTGACCTTGACCTTAGACCTCCATCACCCTGGCCACTTCACGTTTCTCGAATTTTTCCCCCCAATTTTCTCTCTTGTGTTGGCTTGACCTTGAACTTTAGCCTTTTCGAAAGTCAATTTTTTGAAAGATTTTATCCAATTTTTTGGGCAGTCCCGACCTTGACTTTTGACCTTTTCGACCGTCGTCGTCCCTTGAAATTTCAATTTTTTACAAAGACTTTTCCAAGTTGTTTTGCTTGGGTTGGGTTGACCTTGACATTCGACTTTTTTGCACCGGAAATAACAGGACTGAAGGAAATAGGTTAACCAAGTTGGCTTTGAAGGCCCTAGACATTGCAAAATGCAAGCACAAACCGAACGTAGAGGAGTCCCTTTTGAGGCCAAGGAGGCTCGCGAGGACCTCCTCGATCTCATCCAAATGATCCCTTGCCAATAGATTTAGAGATTTCGCCAGAATTACACGACAAATAAGACAAGTTGACCTCGAAGAGACCAAACGATTTGTGGTGAACTTCCAGAAAGGTGTCTGGAATTAACTGCGCTTTGAATTCTTTATGGGTTCTGTTAAGATTGCAAGGGAAGCGAAAGGATTGAAAGAAAGTTGGCTTTGAAGGTGGTTCCTCTCGTCCAATTCAGGACCAAACGTTGATAAACGCAGGCATAAACAGAACGCAGAAGAGAGGACCCCAAACATGACCCTGTGGAATACCTTACGTGGGCAAGTTGACTTTACATCATCCGAACGTAGAATTCGCTGCGCTTTGAATACTTTAGGGATTTCGCTTGCGTTCTGCCTAAAGTTGCAAGAATTGCCATGGGGCAGAGGTTGAACAAGTTGATCTTGAAAGCACTTCTTCTTCTTATTACGACTTTTCCCTTTATGAGTTCGTCGTCTTCAGCTTTCATGCATGGCATCTATTACGTATGTTTTCCATTTCCATTCCTCGCCTTCTTTTGCTGCTGGGGGATTGTTTTTGTCATCTATCTTCAATCATCCTTTCCTTTAGAACTCAATTATCTAGTTTTTTGTTATTGGCGATTCACAACAAAGAAATCTAAAACCATTAAAAACAAACTCAATCAGATTATTATTATTATTATTATTATTATTATTATTATTATTATTATTATTAATCGATTACACCCTGTACGCAGAATAGAAAAAATATTAATTTTATGAAAAATTTGTGGAGAATTTTTTTTTCTAGATATTTTATTTAACTTGTAGAGTTTTTATTTATCTCTCAAAACAAAAGCGCAGCGACAATTACGTTATTTTTTTAAATGGCAATATAGGTCGTGTGATGCATCATTATGTAGGATATCTTTTTCTTCTTTTCAACGGTAGTATCAAATGCATTGCCATGATGAGTCTGGATTGATCTTTTAAGATGAAACTGCGTTCGGAGAATACCAGCCGCATGTTGCAACATCAAATAATCGCCGAGGTGATTCTTCGAAGAAACCTGCTTATTCAAACGTAACCAAAAGCGAACGATCCAGGAAAATCACGATGACTCATGGGGCAAGAATTCAAACAAGATTTTTCATATCGGAATTTCCGATCCGAAACCATATAAAAGGGACTGGGTTTCACGATACGTATCACATAGCCAGTAGTCGTCGTGTGTGGTCGCATATATTGTTACGAATTAAGGTAAATGAGGGACGTAGCTTTATAAAACAAAACATTTAATAATTAATAGACAATCAACTTACATGGCACAAATAACAAAAGAGCCGTTCACTCTAAACTGAATGACAATCGAATACTAATCTGTGCGACATGATTTACCATTATATATAGGGGCATCTATTTTTGGATAGTGAGGGTCGCGATATATGATTCATTGACGGATCGTTTGATGTATTGCGCTTATTTGGTAACGTCAACGTTGCCTTTCTATATTTATTTATGTTTTTCGCGGAACCCTGATGAATCGCTTTATGCAAGTTCAATCTCGAAAGTTCTGCACTGGAAGCTTCCTTTGTTACAATATCTCCCACTGTCGATCGCGTTCATTTTTTATTTTTTTAGGAACAGCAACAAACAAATGGTAATTTTGTTTTGCTCGTCGAAAAAAAAAGAAAACAAAGAGAATAGAAGTATATGTTTATCAAAAGAATAAAAGAAAATCAAAAAATAAAGAGATAAGTTTAAATAGTATTTATTTCTTTTAAGAACTGTCGAAAATTGAAGATATTTTTATGCGATGTTAGTTTCTTCTTCATCAAAAAGAAGAAAGAAAAAATTGTAGTATAACACAAGCTTGGTTCGTCAAAAGGCAATGGAATAAAAGAAAATGAAAACAAAAGATGATAAATTGAAAGCAAAATGAACGAAAAATTAAAAAAAAAGAACAATAGTAAGGAAACAGAAAATTGTAAGTTTCGAAAACATTAATTTTTTTGAAGGAGAGTCGAAAATCGATCACGTTTTACATTGTTCTTTTTTTTTCATCGAAAGAAAAAACAGTTTAACGGAGAAAAAAGGAAGCAAAAGGCGATCGTCCGTACGTAGAAAAATTTTCTATTTTTTACCGTTTCTTTCTTCGACAAAAAAAAACCTAAAATATACCTAACTACTAGCGTTCTATATTCAGAGAGAGAGAGAATCTTAAAATGTTGGAAACCAAAATCCTTGGTGGTCCTTGAATCTTGCGTAACCGGAGTTTCAAGTAAACCAGAGTCTCCTCAATTGCTTTTTCAATTGGGACATTACGGATGAACTACTGGCGTTCTATATTCAGAGAGAGAGAGAAAGAGAATCTTAAAACGTTGGATACCAAAATCCTTGGTGATCCTTGAATCTTGCGTAGCCGGAGGTTCAAGTAAACCAGAGTCTCCTCAATTGCTTTTTCATTACAGATGAGCTACTGGGGTTCTATATTCAGAGAAAGAATCTTAAAATGTTGGATACCAAAATCCTCGGTGGTCCTTGAATCTTGCGTAACCGGAGTTTCAAGCAAACCAGGGTCTCTTCAATTGTTTCTTCATTTGGGGGGCATTACCGATTATATTCAGAGAAAGAATCTTAAAATGTTAGATACCGAAATCCTTGGTGGTCGTTGAATCTTGCATAACGGGAGTTTCAAGTTAAACCACAGCCGCTTTTTCTCAATTGTTTTTTTCTTTTTTTTTCAAAAAAAAGCAACACTTTCGGCGTTGCATCTAGTGTCCTAAATTCAGAAGAAACATTTGTAAAAAATTAGGCAACGAAGTCCTTGATTCTTAAATAACTGGAGTCTCAGGTAAACACCCTTCGATTGTTCCTTCTAGGCATCAGCAATATGCAATAAGCTTGTAATTAAAAAAAAAGTTAAATATTAGGTATCGAAGTCCTTGGTCCTTGAATCTTGCTTCAAGTCTCCTCAAAGAATCAACAAATTTGGCACTGCAGATAAACTTCTAACGTTTTATATTCAGGGAAAGAAACTTAAATTGTTGGATACTGAAATCCTTGATGGTCTTTGAATCTTGCGTAACGAAGTACTTAGTTCTTGATTCTTATTAAACTAAGTTTCGAGTAAAACTCGTTTGTTCTCTGAAAGTACCAGCAGTGCTCTTATCGCAAATGAACTTCTAGCCTCCTCATCTAATTAAAAAATATTAAAAAATAATAAATAAACGTAAAAGCATTGGATTTCGAAGTCGCTGGTCCTTGAATCTTGCGTGACTGTAGTTTCAAGTAAAGCGGCGTCAATTTTTTCATCGAAGAATCGACAATTTCGTCATTACTTCTGTCGTTCTAAATTCTGAAGGAAGAAACGTAAAATGTTGGGTAACGAAGTTCTTGGTCCTTGAATCTTGTTAAACTAGGTCTCGAATAGAGCAGACCCTCTTCGTTTGTTCGTTGAAAGTACCAGCAGGGCTATTATCACAAATGAATTTCTAGCCTCCTCTTCTAATAAAAAATAAATAAAATGAATGAACGTAAAGGTTTTGCATTTCGAAGTCCTTGGTCCTTGAATCTTGCGTAGCTGTAGACTAAAGTAAAGCAGCGTCAATTTTTTCATCGAAGAATCGACAATTTCGTCATTACTTCTGTCGTTCTAAATTCTGAAGAAAGAAAAGTAAAATGTTGGGTAACGAAGTTCTTGGTCCTTGAATCTTGTTAAACTAGGTCTCGAATAAAGCAGACCCTCTTCGTTTGTTCGTTGAAAGTACCAGCAGGGCTATTATCACAAATGAATTTCTAGCCTCCTCTTCTAATAAAAAAATTAAATGAATGAACGTAAAGGTTTTGCATTTCGAAGTCCTTGGTCCTTGAATCTTGCGTAACTGTAGTTTCAAGTAAAGCAGCGTCAATTTTTTCATCGAAGAATCGACAATTTCGTCGTTACTTCTGTCGTTTTAAATTCTGAAGAGAGAAACGTAAAATGTTAGGTAACGAAGTTCTTGGTCTTTGAATCTTGTTAAACTAAGAAGTCCCCTTCTGTTGCACCTTTTTCTATCTCTCTCTTTCTCTCTCAGTTGGATAATACAACAAAGTTACGAGTGTCACCGAAACGTCAGCAAACAGGAAGAATCAAAAGTGACAGGCGTAACGTGCCCCTTCTTAATTAATTAGGAATTCTTCTTCGTTACGGAATTTATTACAGAAAAACAAAACGCAATATACAAACAAAGAATCCGACTTTAATTAATTTCGTCCGATCATACGAGCGACTAATCTATCTTGATGTGCGTGTCCATCAAAATTCGACATTCCATTAAACCCGACAATACGAAACCTCATCATCAAAATCCCTCTCCCTCCCCCCAAAAAAAAATAAAAAATCTGGTTCGCGCCCGCACGGAACCAGATTCCTGGGATGTGTATTTACGAAACGGCGCTAATTAAAACGTGACATAAGTGCAGCAGCAGATACGTTTTTGATTGTGATCCGTAAGGAAAAAAAAATATATTAACGGTCAGTGTTTAATTGCGTTTCGTGTAAATAAGCAAATACACACATGAAAGGACCCGAAGTAAGTGTTAAGAAATGTACTTACGTACAACATATAAGGCGCAGGTGTGTATCCAGCACCTGCTGCACAGGTGCCCCACCCTCGTCGCAGGACCGTTGTTGTTACCACACGCGCTCGCGCGCGCGCGCGCTCCTTCGAGCTTGAAGGCTCGCGCTCTCGCCGCCACCCTGTGAATCTGTCCGTTACCACCCGAGATAACTTCATTATTAAACCTCTTGATTAATGATTAACGAAGATTACACTACGACATCTTAACGTTAGTCGGTTGTTAGGTCAAAAAAGAAATTGGCGCCCCGCAACGTGGGGCCAATCCCCAATCACAGGGCATTACCTTGTAAATTTTTTTGCTCTGATTCTTTGGCGGTACAAAAGGGCCTTAGAAGAACCTTATGGTCCTTAAATAATATCACGAGTGGGTCACCTGGCCATTATTAACGTCGAATTCGAATTATTAACGGTGAGCAGCGCACGTGCAAGAAGCGTTTCTCGGTAATCAACGTGCATAACAGTTTTGCACGGAATCGAATTGTATGTATATATGTACATGTGTGTAATTACGTATGGAAACGTCAGCGGCAAGGATGCATGGCCCTTTCGCGGCGTATATCATTTTAATAACGAGAAGAAATAAGAACGCGGGCCGCGAATAACAATATAATTACGCGCAGAAGATTGATCGCCTTGCCAATTCTGAAAGCGTTCGCGGTATTTTATGGCGACGATTATTCCACTGCGTCACCCATTATGTGATAATGAAGGAGTTACAGTTTCTTTTTCTTTTTTTTTGAAATTAACTCCAGAGAGATTTATTTTTAAAATCGGTCATTATTTACATTAAATTCAAATCTCTGGCTACTTAATTGAGGATGCAAGCTTGCCCTTTGTTTATGATAATAATAATAATAATAATTAAAGTACACTCTTCTCTGCTGAAAATTCTTCTAACGGACTGCCCTATTGATAGGGCGCCAATTTGTATAAAGTCCTGTGATGGTAGATAAGCCCCACGTTGGGCGCCAATTTATGTAAAATCCTCTGATGGTGGATAGGCCCCACGTTGGGCGCCAATTTATGCAGTGTCGGTGAGAAAGCCATCAACCCATAGTGAAACATCGAGCGATTGTGCTCTGTCAAAAGATTTTTAAAAAAATTATTATGCTTATAATAATAATACCAAAAAAGACAATGAAAATGATGTATGAGATGTTGATTAGTCGAACCAGAATCTTTAAAAAATGAAAATTTCAAGAGACGACGTTCGCAAAGGCCGAAGGTCAAGGTCAACCCAATCCAAAGAAAAAAAAAGGTAAAACCTTCAAAAAATTTAAATTTCTAAGGACGAGGGTCAAAAGTGAAAGGTCAAGGTCAAAGCTATCCGAGAAATAAATCTTAAAAAAGAAATTGAAACCTCAAGGGACGAGGTTTAAAAAGGCTAAATGTCGAGGTCGAATCAACCCGAGAGAGATAAAATCGAAAAAAATCTTAAGAACATTTCAGAAGACGAAGGTGACAAAGGTAGAATATCAAGGTCAACCCAACCCAAGCAAAATAAACTGGAAAAATCTTTTAAAAAATTAAAATTTCAAGCGACGAGGGCCAAATAGGTTAAAAGTCATGGTCGAGCACACGCAAAAACTTGGAAAAAATCTTTAAAAATATTTAAATTCCAAGGGACGAGCTTCAAAAATGATAAAGGTCAAGGTCAAACCAACCCAAGAAAAAAAAATTGGAAAAAGTATTAAAAACGTTTCAAGAAATTTCTAATGGCGAGTTTGATAAAGGTCAAATAATGTCAAGGTCAATTTAATCCACACGGGGAAAATCTAAAAAAAAAATAAGAATTTCAAGGAACGAGTTTCAAAGAGGTCGAAGGTCAAAGTCGACCATACCTAAAAATATTTAAAAAACTTTTAAAAGATTTAAATTTTAAAGAACGAGGATCTAATGGTCAAAGATCAAGGTCAACCCTACGCAAGAAGTTGGAGAAATCTTAAAAAAGAAATTGCAACTTCGAGGGACGAAGTTCAAAAAGCTAAACGTCAAGGTCAAACCAACCCGAGAGAAAAAATTGAAGAGAAAAAATCTTGAAGACATCTCAGGAGACGAGGGTAAAAGAAGGTCAAAGGTCAAGCTTACCCAAAAATTCGAGAAAATCTATAAAAAATTTAAATTTCAAGGGCGAGGGACAAATAGCTCAAAAGTCAAGGTCAAGCCTAACCAAGGGACGAGGTTCGAAAAGGCTAAAGGTCAAAGTCAAACCGACCCGAGAGAAAAAATTGGAAAAGATTTTTAAAACAGTTAGGCGACGGGGGTGAGAAAGGTCAAGGTCAACCCGACTCGAGCAAAAAATGGAAAAGTCTATAAAAAAATTAAGATTCCAAGGGCGAGCGTCAAATAGGTCAAAAGTCAAGGTCGAGCCAACCCAAAATCTTTAAAAATTTGAAATTCCAAGGTTCGAGTTTCAAAAAGGCTGAAGGTCAAGATCAAACCAACTCAAGAGAAAAAATTGGAAAAAACATTTCAAGAAACTTCAAGCGGCCAGGTTGACAGAGGTCAAAGGTCAAGGTCAACTCAACACAAATAGGAAATTTTTTTAAAAAGATTAAAATTTCAAGGAACGAGTGTCAAAAAGATAAGAGGTCGAGGTCAAACATACCCAGGGGCAAATTGGTCAAAAGTCAAGGTCAAGGTCAAGCCAAGGGACGAGGTTCAAGAAGGCTAAAGGTCAAAGTCAAACCGACCCGAGAGAAAAAATTGGAAAAGATTTTTAAAACAGTTCAGGCGACGGGGGTGAGAAAGGTCAAAGGTCAAGGTCAACCCGACCCAAGCAAAAAATGGAAAATCTATTAAAAAAGTTAAAATTTCACGGGACGAGCGTCAAATAGGTCAGAAGTCAAGGTCAAGCCAACCCAAGAACTTGGAAAAATCTTTGAAAAATTGAAACTCCAAGGTTCGAGTCTCAAAAAGGCCGAAGGTCAACCCAACCCAAGAAGAAAAAATTGGAAAAACGTTTCGAGAAACTTCAAGTGGCCTGGGTGACAGAGGTCAAAGGTAAAGGTCAACTCAACCCAAGTAGGAAAAATCTTTGAAAAAGTTAACATTTCAAGGAACGAGGTCAAACAAAAAGGAATCGAAAAAATCTTTGAAGAAATGAAATTTCAAGAAGGGACGAGGTTCAAAAAGGTCGAAGGTCAAGATCGAATTAAATTTCAAGGTCAACCTAATTATATTCAAGTCGATCAAAAAATTAAGCTCGGAAGAAAACGAAAACTTATAAAAGAATCAAACAGTTAAAGGTCAAGGTCAATAGTAAATTTCAAGGTCAACTCATCCTAACTGTAGCCAACCCAAGTGAGAAATTTTAAAAAAATTGAAATTCCAAGATTCAAATCTCAAAAAGGCTGAAGGTCAAGGTCAACCCAACCCAAGAAAAAAATTGGAAAAACGTTTCGAGAAACTTCAAGTGGCCAGGGTGACAGAGGTCAAACGTCAAGGTCAACTCAACCCAAATAGGAAAAATCTTTGAAAAAATTAACTTTTCAAGGGACGAGTGTCAAAAAGGTAAAACGTCAAGGTCAAACAAAAAAGAATTGAAAAAAATCTTTGAAGAAATGAAATTTCAAGAAGGGACGAGGTTCAAGAAGGTCGAAGGTCAAGATCGAATTAAATTTCAAGGTCAACCTTATATTAATATTATATTCAAGTCGATCAAAAAATTAAGATCGGAAGAAAACGAAAACTTATAAAAGAATCAAAAAGTTAAAGGTCAAGGTCAATCGTAAATTTCAAGGTCAACTCAACCTAACTGTAGCCAACCCAAGTGAGACGTTTAGAAAAGAACTTTAAAAATCGAAACGGAGAATTGAGAATTCAAGAAGCGAAACTAAATAGTTAAAGGTCAAGGTCAATCTATGTCAAACTACGATCACGCTCAAGGTTAAGTAAAACTTCAAGGTCAACCCAACCCAATTCAATTTAATTCGACCCAAGCAAGATACTAAGAATGAGAAAAAAAAATTGAAAAGAGTTGAATATCAAGGTCAATTGAAATTTGAAGGTCAACACGTTTTGTATTAAAAAAAAGCCAGAGGAATACTGCTTTCATATTATTTCTTCGCGCGCTATCGTATTTTCAATTTTCTTCGATTTTCTCTTTCATTGTTGACTTTGCTGTTCATTTATCTTTCATAGGCGACTCTCAAGTATTGTTTTTTTTTTCATATCAATTAATTTTCTTTTGTTTGCTTAACGAAATCAAACTTCCGCTGCACAATCGTTCGACGTTTCGCTATCAGTTGGTGGGGGCGCCAATTTGTTTCAAGTCCTCTGATGATGCGTAGGCCCCACGTTGGGCGCCAATTCATATAATGACGGGGAATAAAGCTATCAACCGATAGTGAAACGCTGAAGAATCGAAGTAGAACAATCGAATTGAATTTCTCTTCCATTGTTGACTTCTGATTGTTCGTCGCGCACTTTTTTCTTCATAGGCGATTGTCAAATATTTTGTTAATTTTTTTCTTAACGTTGACTGGTTCCTTCTGCCTATCGATTTCAATTTGTTTTTGTTTTCTTATTGGTTCTCCGATTGCGTTTTTTCTTTTTTTTAAATAACACTGAGAGGTATTACAAAAATTATTCATTGTTCATGGTTGTTTGTTTTCTTTCTTTGTTCGTCGATCGTTACTTGTTTTTTTTTTAAAACTTCGAGTGCCTCTCGCGTTTTCCTTTTGCCTTTCGATTTCAAATTATTTCTGTTTTTTTTTTTTTAATTTTATTATCTGCCGATGTTCTTTTTTATGACATAATATAATACAGGCTGTTTTTTAACTTCATGCAAAAAATGAAACTAGTGAAAGCTGACATTAAAAGTGATAGAATGAAGCAGTTTTTGTATAAGGTTAGAGGTAATAAATGTTTTCGGCGAACGATGAAACCGTTTGATAGTCCTCGGTTTATTTTTATTACGTAATTGCGTAATCGGAGTTTGAAGCATGCTGGTGTGTCAGCATCGGCTGTTAAAGTGGGTCAGTTACTCAGTTCTCAACCGCACCTCGTCGCAGGTAACAGCGTTGAAAATATGGCCGAATTTTCCAATTGTGGGCATGATTTTAATTTGGGGCGAATGTGGTCAAAATGCGTTGGCTGCAAGACGTATGTAAAAATGCGTTGGCTGCAAGACGTATGTAGGCACAGCCAGAATAACCGAGATCGCCCTTTGCCAAATAGCAGATCCTTTGTGTCGGTTGTGTCGGTTGTTGTTTGGCAAATTATTCGTGAGGAACAATTACCCCTGTTTCATTTTCAAAGAGTGCAAGCTCTGATTATCGCAGATTACCTCCAACCAACGCATGCGATTTTGTCGGTGGTTACTCCGGAAACAGAAGGACAATCCGAAGTTTGTTAATAACATTCTCTTCACTGACGAATCAATGTTTACAATGTTTACTTTTCACAACATGCATGTGTGTGCAGAAGAAAAATCTATGGGCAGGTATGTTAAACGGCACTTTAAGTCTCGCGCAGGGGGGGGGAACTTCAAACACTTATTGTGGATGAAGGTCACCGTCCGTTGCGTCTAGCGGTTCTAAACATTTCACAAGGAATTGCCGGATGTCGTTTTAATTTTGGTGCATCGGTGAGAATATCTGCTACCAAATACGCCATTAATTTTTTTGTACGAACTTGAAGAGCACCCTGTATATTTTACTCAACTCCTACAGATAACAGTTAGGGATTAAAAAATACGCAGTACTTTCGATAATAGTTGCTATTTAAGAGTACCTGTTACTTAAAGAATTGTGATATTTAAGAAAGGAAAAAAATAACGAAATCAACTTTTGCTTGACTATATCCTCAAATAAATTTTCTCTCTTTCTTTTAAACTCTAATCTTCGTTCGGAGAGTGCGCCAAGCGAGGCGTTCTTCGTAAAACTGATGATTGATTCATCGTCTGATGATTCTTTCGCTTTTTTTTTAAATCTTTTTCGACTTCATCGTCTGAAGAAGACGACGATCTACGTTTCTTATCGGTGTCTTTGTTTTTCTGCTTCGCGTCAGGTTTCGCGGTGGTATCTGAACTGATTGATTCGGTGGAATTTCGTCGACCTCGAGACTTTTTCTTATCTTGAGAACTGAAAGACGTGTCTGACGTACTGGATGATTGATGGAGATCGCCTTCCTTTTTTCTTTTCCTTGGCCTTGCCTTTCGCTTTCCTAGTTTTCTCAAGAGCTTCTATTAAATTAGGGCAATCTTCTGGTTTCCATGTGTTTTGCCAACATGTGAGTAATTCTTTTTCTGCTTATGTCTCGAAATAGGTTTGCGTTCCTACGCAGCGTTGAAGTCTCCGGCAATTTCTCGCAATAAATCGTCAGATCGAAATGCTATTGGGGCACGAGCTCGAGCAAGTAAATTATGAGGACGAATAAAATTTCTTAAATGCCCGGCAATAAATTAGATAAAATCTTAATAATAATAATGATGATGATTACGCGCGGGAAGTCGCTTTCGTTTGGCTCCGTTTGAAAAGCAATAATAGGTAATAAAAAAAGGAAGCAACAAATTGACCGTTAGCACATATAATGTAATAATTGGTTATGTGATTATGCAGATAGGGCCCCGTTTGATTACGATCAAATCTTGATCGTCCCATAAAAGCTACGACGACGACGACGACGACGACGAGGCCAACCGGAAATGTAAATCGAGGCACGCGCCATCTGTCGGACGCATTCGCAGAGGATGATTCCGACACGGACGGTCATTAACGACCGGGAGAAAGTTAACATCGAGGATTAGGCGCGAATATATCATCCCGTGCGTGTAAGTAACGTTACTTACGTTACGGCGGCGGTAAGTCACTTAATGATAATTTATCGATGACAGCGGTACTTTTAATAAGCTTATAATTACGCGACGCTTCTTAATTTATGTGTCCCCGTCCGTTTCGGGATTTTCTGTTTATCCGTTAACGTAATAATAATATCGCCGCGCCGCTCGCTTCGATTGATTGGCGTATTCATCAACGCCGCCGCCTTGATGAACCCCGATACTTTCGCGCGAAATTAATCTCAATTATTTCGGGGCCGTTGCAAATTGAAGAACTGCTCCGTAACTGGCGAAATCTTATTACCTTATTACATTGTCATAATTTGGTGCAAATGTATGTGCATAATTCTGACGTAATCGCCTTGGGGGCGAACGAAAAGAATCATTTGCGCCGAACGATTCGGTCGAACATTGGAGACTTGAACGAGCGACACATCAAACCTAACAACGAAACAAAGTTTATAAGTTTATAGTAAAGATCGGATCGCGCCCTCGCTCTACGGCCGACGTTCCTCCACTAAAATGCAAGAAAGCTTGCTCCTCGCTATAATTTATTTTATTCTAAAGCACAAGCGGGGCGATGAGTTAAAAACGCCCCTCGTTCCCTATAATTAAAACCGAAATTCAAAAAAAAGAAAAACAATTAGGCAATCAATGGACATTATAAAGCGGGGCGCGCACATTGAATCCTTAATTAAGATGATATCTCCCGCTCCTCGCATGACACATGATCGCAAACCTGTCGCTTCTTCTGCCGATTTTATAATATCTCAATTTCCTCTCCTCTTAGATTATTTCCCGGGAAGGGCCGCGGGGGCGCGAGGCCCCCATTGTCTCTGCAGCGGCCAGCTGCCGGCCGGACGTTTGCGGGCTGCTCGCAAATTCGTGCGCGCGCGGTTATTGATTGCCTTTACATTTTCATAATTATAATTGCCGGGCTTTTCTTCTGCGCAACAGGTGAAGCTGCCGCCGCATTATGACTTATTATGTCAAGCGGGAATCTGACGTTCGCTTCGGAAGAAGAAGAAGAAGAAGACGAAGAAAAAAAATCGCGCATTTTTAGGTCGTGACTTGCCCAGCGCCTTTTTCGGCGATTTAATTTCGTCCCACTCGAATCGTCTTCCTTTTTTCGTTAATTGCAGTGAATAATTTTTGGGATAGTTACGTCGTAACGGAAATAGAATTCTTTTCGAATTCGATTTGCTTGTTCTAATTCAGATTTCTTCTTAACCATCTCTATGCAAATTGGCGCCCAACGTGGGGCCTATTCATCATCAGGGGACGTTATACAATTGGCGCCCCATCAACCGATAGTGAAACGCTGAGCGATTGTGCAACGGAAGTTAAGACAAATATTTCGCCGAATTACATCACTGGTAGCACTAACCTCCCTCACTATTTACAACTGTTTGTCATTACGCCGGATTTTGGTTACAAGGTCGGAACTATTCCAATTACTTTTAATTACCATTTCGGTTGAATCACCTAAACGCGGCGATGTTATTTTTACTTATTTTAATCAAGTGATTTGCATTAATTACTTTAAGTTTTATTTGTGAACGAAAAGCAGATCCGTCTATCGGATAAAGACTAACTTGTTCGTTTGCTTGATAACAAAATTTAATTAGTTTCATTTCTTGTCCAATTCATTGGGACCCCTTCTGGGTCGCACTCGATACTTGTAAATTATTTTTTTTTAATTCTTTACCAATTCTTGAGCAGCTGGTGACTTTTATTTTCATTCAATCTGGTACACCCTTTGCTATTGCGGTTTCGTTGTACCCTTCCGTCTCCAGGAGTTTAATCGGCGGTGCTGGACACAATTTGCTATCCCTCAGGTAGGTAGCAAGATCTTGTTCATTCTTTACGTAGATCAGTAAATCGTCGGCGAATATACTCTCAGACATTTCGATTAGTTTCATATTCCTGTAACCCACCTTTAGTTTTTATACTTTACCTTTTGCTTCTCTTAGAACGTCATCCATTACTATGTTAAATAGAGTGGGACTGAGGCCTTCGACGGTTGTGAATTCTTCGGATTGTAAATTTCTGGTTCTTACAGGATCCTGTAAGGTCTTTATACATTGGGTCAGTTTGCGATTTATCTTCCTCTGTTTTAGGCTATTTCATACTGCGTTCCTCTCAACGTTATCGAACACTTTATGAATACTTTATCCGTTGAGAGTTTTTCTATTACCTGTTTAATGGTAAATATATGATCTTGCCTTGAGATTCTCCTAGTTTGTGTTCAAGTACCTTCATTAATCATTTATGTAGTGGTAAGATTATTTCCAGTTGTCCCCCAAATTCTCAACCATTTCCGTCTTTGTTTGCTACCTACCTGCGTAGATAGGCAGAAGTTTTACATTGGAGCGAAACTTTACTCCAATGTTGCCAGCCAGCTACAGTGGGACGGGAGGGTTCAAATCCAAACCGCGAAGGCCAAAACCCATAAGAAAATAGGCGCCACTTAATTTTTTTTGAAAGGGGGACAAGGTGAAAATTAAGAAAACCCGTTACATCCAGAACACGTCAATTTACTTAGTCACAAACAACAATCATAAAAGAATATACACAAATAAATAAAATATGGGGAACACAAACGTTTACAACATATTCAACTTGGTCGGATCCGAACTTCGCATTAAACTATATTAAAATAATTCAAATCGTAACTAATGCAACAGAATACAAAAGAAGGCAATCTCCGGTTATTTGCACGCGTCAACGCTCGTCTACTTATATCATATTTAAATTACACCGGCGGTTACGCAATAAGTTGCAAGTTTAATTGCGGCAAAATCAAAGTAATGGATCAAAAACTAAATCCGCGAAATATCGCTCAAAACTAAGAAAAGAAATTGTAACGCTCCGACCTTTATTCCTTTGATGTCCGATTCGTTTGTCGGTGTCTTTGCGGCAATGTCGCAGCGACGCTTTGTAGTGTGCCGGCTTCCGCGTAGAAGGGCGAGGGAGGGAACTTCCAACGCCGTAATTCGCGATGCACCCAACGAGAAATAACTCTTGATATAGGTCCAAGATTAAAGTTTAGGATTAACGATAGCTCTTGCTAGAAGCTCACGGTAAAAGCCTATAAGCAATGAAATGAAACGAACACATAAGTCAAACCGAGAGTTGCTGCGTATAGAACTTACCTCGGTCTGTTACCGAAGCTGGGACAAACCACGGGACACGCGGTTTTTCCTGTCTCACAACTGGGTCTAATCAGAGTCGGCAGTTAGCCGTAGAAATGCACTAACATCCCTTCGATGTAATGGCACGCACAAATAAAAATATTTACGAAAAGAGAGTGTGACCCAAGAGACGGCAAGTTTCGTTCTGACAATGGCGCAACATTTCTCGTTTGATAAACAAGGAACGATTATAAACAAGCGAGACACCTTCTAATTTTACCTCCGGGGAACTTTCTTAGTAACAGTGGGAACCAATCGGCTGAAAGGGCAAAGATCACGCATAATACGCGTTCAGAAGTAGAACTTCGTTATAATTCGTTCAATTCCTCACATACACGCGATTTTGAACTCAAATAAGGAGGGATTACGTATATAAAATGAATTTGTTTAAATAAATGAAGGTCCTGTTAATAGAAATATGCTAAAACGAAAGTTTAAGAAAAATTACGCCAGCGAAATACGGGTATTCCTACACTGACTGCAATGTGTACAACGACGCGGTCCAAGGAATAATCCGACACGCCGAATTTCGCATATACAGGGCGTGTTCGGAACAGAAATGAAGGCTGGACGGTGGCAATGCATATACAGGGGGTATTCAGAACAGGAATGAAAAAAAATGAACTGTAACATGTTCCATCATGTCCGGCCGCTTTGCCTCTTTTTAGTTTTTTGATAGTGTAACGTAACGGACAAGGAGAATGCCAACGCAAGGAATTCGCAGCTGCAAAAATCGGTCAACCAAAGCTTTTCGTAAACAATTATATAAGTGTGAATCGTTCGGAAGTGTCAAGGAAGGATTACGCAAACTCTGACTAACGCGCTTACAGTTACGGATGATTCAAATGTCAAGGCATAAATTTCATAAAACCCCGGGAAAAACGTCCTCGGACGAAACCCCTTTAAATAGTCGACGAGCTGATAAATTAGTGTGACAAATAATGAGAGCGGTAGCTAGTCGAAAGTTGTTATAATTGTGAACAATCATATAAGTTTATTGTTTGCCTTTATGTATTTATATTTAATATATTATTTGAACTGAGCTACGACCCTTATTTTTTCATGTTACATAAATTCACCTCATCCTTCGTTATTTCTTCTAGCTCTTCATTGTGTTCCGTACTGTTTGGCTCCTTTTGTTCCTCAGTTGCTGTTTCTTGTTCTAGTTCTGTTGTTACCATTGCTCTTTCCGTCTCGTCTTCTTCGATCAGTATCTTTCCGCCTTTATCTTTTATATTCTTAATTTTCTTTGTTTTTCCTTTTCTGAGCGTGTTGAGAAACTTTTGATTTCCGAAGTAGTCCTTTTCACCAAGTTCTTCCCATGATCTTAATTTTCTTGCTTCACCAGATCCTTGACCTTAGTCCTCTGTATAGATGCTAATTTGAGAGCGTTCTTCTTTAGTTTGACTTGAATTTGGCCGTTTTGACTGACTAATCACAAAACTGGACTCTCATTGGCCTAGTTAGAAACAGATTTCTTTTCGACCTCGGTCCGTGTATTGAGAAAACTCACTGATTGGCTCTTAAAACTGCGTGGCTTCGAACTAATCTATTCAGACCGCGGTCCGTGTGCGACTGAAACGATTTCATTGCAGCAATCAGGTTTGAAAAGTGAAACTTATCACGAAGATATTATTTAAATGAATAAACATGGCAACCTGAAGTCGTATAGTTGTTCTAGCGGTTCGACTGATTATAAAACTGTTCAAGTAATTAAGGAATTTGTAAATTAACATAAAGTGGACGAAATGACATTTAATTAAAGATGAAAGTAACTTTTAAGCAAAGAAAACAAAACACCAATTTAGAGTTGATTGTTGAAGAATAAAAGAAAAAAGCATGAGGCAAAAGAACAATCAGTTTTTAATCAAATTTTCTTTTATTATTCTTTTTGTGTTTTTTTTTCTGCAAAGGCGGTTGTTATCTTTTGTTCACTTTTATTTTCTTTAATAACAAATTGTCAGTTATCTTTTGTCCGAGACGATTTTCTAATGTTTCGCTCTACAAATTTTTGTTTTCTTCGTGGGCGATCGTCTCCTTTCTAATTTTTTTTTGCCTTAACTTAATCATTTTACAGACAATCTGTTTTTAATCAATTTTGCTTTTGTTTTTATTCATCATTGATAGGTAATTTATTTTTTCGTTTTATCTTGTTTCCTCAACAAAATCAAATGATCCGTTGTCAATCAAATTTTGTTCGTTTTGACCGCGGTTGGATTAGCTACAGTACTGAACTCTCATTGGCCTGGTTGGGAATCGATTTCTTTTAGACCTCGGTCCGTGTATTGAGAAAAAAATCATCGATTGGCTCTTAAAACCGCATGGCTGCGAACTAATCTATTCAGACCGCGGTCCGTGTACGACTTGTTTTCTTCATGGGCGATCGTCACATGTTTTTTTCCTTTCTATTTTTTTGCCTTAACGTAATAATTTTACAACAGATAATATGTTTCTAATCAATTTTGCTTTTGTTTTTATCCATCATTGATAAGTAATTAATTTTTTGTTTTATCTTGTTTCCTCAACAAAATCAAATGATCCGTTGTCAATCAAATTTTGTTCGTTTTGACCACCGTTGGATGAGTTAGAAAACTGAACTTATATTGATCGTATTTTTCGGCTGTTCCGCACCCTTGATATTCTTTCCATCCTTGCTTCTTCATCCTTATCACTTCTCTTAACTCCTCATTTCACCAGCTCGTTTAATTCTTTTTCCCATTGATTCTTGAGTTTCCACATACTTCTTCTCCTGCTCTTGTCAGTACTTCTTTGATATTTTCACATATTGTTTCTAATGGTAATGTTCACTCATCTTACTCATCTCCTCTTCGACTCTTGCTTTATGTTTTCTTGTCACCTCTTCTTCTCCCAGCTTGTACGTTTTGATTTTTACCTTAGTTTTGGTGTTGTCTATTTTCTTATTAGTCTTTCCGTCCTTATTTTCATTTTTGATACTATCAAGTAATGGTCAGAATATATTTCAGATCCTCTTTTAACCCTTGTATCTTTTATTTTGACTTTTCGCCTCTGCTTGCAACTTCTCTGGTGAACTTGTGAATATCTTCATGTTCATACCAGGAGTTCGTTATTATTAAATTGTTATGTATACAGAAATCGATTGGCCTTGTGCCATTGTGCCATTGTTACTTCTGGTATTCATTCATTCGCCATGTTTTCCTACTGTGTCTCCTGATGCTTCGTCCTCTTTGCCCACTCTTGCATTCAGATCCCCTATCTTCTACGGCGTCTGTTAATTGATTCCAGAAATCATCCTTCTTTGTCACGGTGTCATCCTCTTTTGGACCATAGGCCGCTAGTAACGTTATTTTTGCTTGACGTTTCTCCAACACCGCTCGGCCAAGCTCTTGGAGATGGGAGGGTTCGACGAAACCCCAAAGCAAAAGGTGGGCAAAGTGATTAAAATAAAAGTCACCGGCTGAGCACACTCGTTTTCATTTAAACACGCTCAAAAATAGTTAACGAATAAGAAAATAATTACGAGTACCTATCGAGTGTGACCCCACCCAGAAGGGCTTCCAATGAAAAGAACACGACATGTAATTAAGTAAACAAACAAGTTGGATTTTAACCGATGAGCAGATCTGCCCCTCGTTCACACCACGCCCCTTAAAGTAAATAAACAAATAATATGAACGAGTGAGTCAAAATAAATCAACGGAATTAATTCCGACCTGGTAACCCAAGAATCCAGCGTAATGTCGGGCAGCTGTCAACAGTGACGGAGCGCCCTCCAAGTTTGCCAATGACGTAATTCGGCAAGAGTTGCGTCACCAAGTGGCGTCGAGTCAACGCGTCAGGTCCACCAGGTTCACGGACGGAGGGTGAGCCGTGTTGCCGGGGATTCAACTAGTTTCAAACTCCGATTCCGGCCTTTTCTTCCACCCAAAAAGATTTTCTCCGATGGGTAAAACTACCTCTAGAAGCCTAGCAGAAGAGAGAGATACGCGTCACTCACAGAACATTCGCACAAAACGGCCAATCTCGGAAGCAGGCTTTTTAACGAGCTTGAAATTCACTCGGCGTGCTTTAGCAAATCTCGGAGAAGATTCCGTTTCAGGTTTCAATCACTACAAAATCCAACGAGAGAAACGCTAAGATTTTAATCACCGACGCAAGCGACGAGCGCCATTGCAAGAATGACCGCGACGTCGAGAGCAGCGTTCCCTCCAACTACGCGCTGAGACGGCAGTCGTTACGAATGAACTCAGATTTAGCCGGGCGACAGAGTGAAACGGAGAGATACTATAGGACTAAATAACAGCGTTTGGTTTGAAGTTTATTATTGATTTAACCTATGATACTGGCGGCAGCTAATCAATAGCACTGGCAAAATCAGTAACACTGTGGTGAGGTTTGTTACTATGACAAGAATGGTCCATCTTCTTTTAATCACTGTTAGCAAAGTATTCTGAAGCGTTTCCACGACAAATCGGACAAGTTCGTTTAATGGCGTAATATTGAGAAATATGGCAAAGGTCACGTACGCATACTGAAGGTAGGCTTCCCGTAAAAATACAGGGTGACTGCCAATTATTGTGGATAACTTAACCGTAACAAAACGCAGGAACAAAATTTATCAACCGATCACAAACATCGAACGTAACTACGAATGATTTCAACAACTTCTTCACAAAAACCGGCCAAGCCATTGCACATTCAGTGGGAGGACCAAATCTCCAACCGATAAGTCTTCTGTAAAAAAAAAAAGGACTTGGCAACGGTAGACATATACGGGTTTTAGACATTCCAGACCATCAAATACTGCTAGAGAAACTCCACTTCTATGGCACATCATAGGGTAATTGTGCCAAGCGCAAGATTTCTCATAATCGGAATTTCCGGTCTAAAACCAAGTAAAAGGGAACGGAGTTTTACGATAGATTCATACAGCTAGTGGTCGTATGATCGTGTACATCTCCTAAAGTCCGAAGGTGTAAATCATAAGTACAATCAGAATTAAAAGTAATGTCTCCCCAGTTTAACGAACTCACCCCTATAACGAGTTATAAGTTTGCTTGGCCGCCTACTTTTTATGGCTTGCATTTTATTATTATTATTCATAAGTGTTATAGCTAAAAGACTTTCGTTCTTTAACGAGGTGTAAAAAAGGGCTTTTGCTTTCGACGACTTTCATCTTCGAAAGCCCCCCCTCTCCCCAAGTGAAAGCTCGGGGCTTTCAAATTGGGTGAAATCAGTTAGCGCAGATCAACAGGAAGGTAAACAGGGGGGTCGGTCGAGATGATTTAGCACAGGATAAGCGCGTGATGAGGCGAAGCGATACACAGGCGAGCGAAGACAGGAGGAACAGGCTGCGGCGTCATCTGGTAGACGGCACGTGCGGAATATCAACGGTCGCCGCGATTCCTCATCCGTGTCCTTACAAAAACCACCTTCGTTTGTTTTCTAATATTACTCGGGCACCAATTACACGTCAATTTGCATTGTGTGCCCCCCCGAATGCCGCTTAGGATCTTCCTTTCAAACGAACGAAATAACGTGTAATTTCGTTTCCTATACGATTGCAGACGGCGCGCGCGCGACCTACAACTTTCGCTTTTCTTCTTCTTCTTCTTCTTCTTCTGCTTTGTTGAACGTAATTACAAACTTGTCAGTGGCTGCAACTTTCTGTTTATGTTGTGACCTGTCACTTTTGACTTTTGGATTTTGGTATGCATCAAATAACGAATGAAGAAAATAAACCTTAACGACTTCTATTAATTAATCGCACGAGAAATCCTCATGAAGTCATAATAAGAATAATAAAGTCATTTATTCAGAAACAGGAGTGTAATAAAGCATCACTAATCGTAAAATTTAAGGCCGTACAGGTGTTTACATAATACCATCCATTCTTGTACCGTTTTCTTTTATATATGTCTATATATATCCGACGATGAGATTGTATATACAAGCCCAAGCCGTTCGTTAATGACGATGGCGTTTTATAACGCGGCGCGCTCTTCGCGGCGTGTGTCGGCAGTTAACTCGAATGTTTTAATTTTCGCACCGACCGACGACACGGCGTCGATAAAAAAATTTAATTGGCGCTTATCGATCGTTTGTAGTATAACTGCCGGAGCAAACGACAGGACGGGACGATAACCGGGTCCGATTCGCTTTTGACGACGATGCCGAAAGGACGATTTAAATGGAAATCGAAGGAAAAAAAAAAGGTACCGTTTGCAGCTTCGTTTTGCTCCTTAATACCTCGCCAAATGGCCGTTTATTTTGGAATAAAAAAAGTCGAAGGAATAATATTTATCTGAATTTAGTTGTAAACTTTAAGGCCTAATTTATAAACACGTTGCTGTATAATTGCCTGAGTTGGGTGGTGGTTTGAAGTCTCGTCCCCCGGACTTCATTTTTTCACCGGCCAATGCCTTACTCTGGCCGAATGGCTAGATTTATGCTGCTTCTTTTGTTAACACTCGCAGAATTCTATCCTTTAGTGCCTCCACAGTCCTCTAGCCAACGGCGAACAACGGCGGGTCAGGGAGAACATGATGCTGCCATATCAAACGGAAGGAGCAGCAAGACATTTTCAGGATAAAGAGATCACCGAAGCCATCAGGAAGCCAAAGTGCAGAAAGGCACCTAGACCTGATATGGAATTCAATCGGAGGTGCTGCAGTGCTTGCTACACGAGATGCTGCCGGATCTTTCTCAACTCTACAATAAATGTTTACAAACCGGCAAATTTCCAAACATCTGGAAACAAGCGGATGTTGTTTTCATTTATAAAGTGGGTGGGTAAAGATCCACTACATGCGAAGTCATATCGGCCTCTCTGCCTTCTCAATACTTTGGGAAAAGTGTTGGAAAGATTAATGATAGATAGGCTGATGGAATGTAGAACCCACATGGACTTGAGCGATGATCAGTTCGGGTTCAGGAAGGGAAAATCCACAGAGGATGCTGTAAACAGAGCGCTGCAAGTCATCAACGAATCAGACAGTAGACAGTACCTATGCGCTGGCAATCTTTGTGGACAACCTATGGTGGCCTGCTTTATTTGCAGAGATGAAGAAAATCAACTGCCCAGTAGAGATATACAGGCTGTTGCGGAGCTGTGACAGTGCACAGCCCTGGCGAAAATGTCTCCAAGCGCATAACGAAAGGTTGCCCGCAGGGCTCCATCTGTGGACCAGTATTCTGGGACATAATGATGGATGTCCTACTCAAGGAATTAAAAAACAACTGTTACAGTTCATTTTTTTTCATTCCTGTTCTGAATACCCCCTGTAAATGCATTGCCACCGCCCAGCCTTCATTTCTGTTCCGAACACGCCCTGTATATGCGAAATTCGACGTGTCGGATTATTCCTTGGACCGCGTCGTTGTACACATTGCAGTCAGTGTAGGAATACCCGTATTTCGCCGGCGTAATTTTTCTTAAACTTTCGTTTTAGCATATTTCTATTAACAGGACCTTCATTTATTTAAACAAATTCATTTTATATACGTAATCCATCCTTATTTGAGTTCAAAATCGCGTGTATGTGAGGAATTGAACGAATTATAACGAAGTTCTACTTCTGGACGCGTATTATGCGTGATCTTTGCCCTTTCAGCCGATTGGTTCCCACTGTTACTAAGAAAGTTCCCCGGAGGTAAGATTAGAAGGTGTCTCGCTTGTTTATAATCGTTCCTTGTTTGTCAAACGAGAAATGTTGCGCCATTGTCAGAATGAAACTTGCCGTCTCTTGGGTCACACTCTCTTTTCGTAAATATTTTTATTTGTGCGTGCCATTACATCTAAGGGATGTTAGTGCATTTCTACGGCTAATTGCCGACTCTGATTAGACCCAGTTGTGAGACAGGAAAAACCGCGTGTCCCGTGGTTTGTCCCAGCTTCGGTAACAGACCGAGGTAAGTTCTATACGCAGCAACTCTCGGTTTGACTTAGGTGTTCGTTTTATTTTATTGCTTATAGGCTTTTATCGTGAGCTTCTAGCAAGAGCTATCGTTAATCCTAGATCTTAATCTTGGACCTATATCAAGAGTTATTTCTCGTTGGGTGCATCGCGAATTACGGCGTTGGAAGTTTCCTCCCTCGCCCCTCTACGCGGAAGCCGGCACACTACAAAGCGTCGCTGCGACATTGCCGCAAAGACACCGACAAACGAATCGGACATCAAAGGAATAAAGGTCGGAGCGTTACAATTTCTTGTCTTAGTTTTGAGCGATATTTCGCGGATTTAGTTTTTGATCCATTACTTTGATTTTGCCGCAATTAAACTTGCAACTTATTGCGTAACCGCCGGTGTAATTTAAATATGATATAAGCAGACAAGCGTTGACGCGTGCAAATAACCGAAGATTGCCTTCTTTTGTATTCTGTTGCATTAGTTACGATTTGAATTATTTTAATATAGTTTAATGCGAAGTTCGGATCCGACCAAGTTGAATATGTTGTAAACGTTTGTGTTCCCCCTATATATTATTTATTTGTGTATATTCTTTTATGATTGTTGTTTGTGACTAAGTAAATTGACGTGTTCTGGATGTAACGGGTTTTCTTAATTTTCACCTTGTCCCCCTTTCAAAAAAAATTAAGTGGCGCCTATTTTCTTATGGGTTTTGGCCTTCGCGGTTTGGATTTGAACCCTCCCGTCCCACTGTAGCTGGCTGGCAACATTGGAGTAAAGTTTCGCTCCAATGTAAAACTTCTGCCTATCTACGCAGGTAGGTAGCACAACAGAAATGTAGAGGCAACAGTGGCGTATGCGGATGACCTCTTGATACTTGTCACGGGTGAATCTAGAGCCGAACTAGAGCTAAAGGCTACACAGATCATGACAGAAGCAAGTCGGTGGTGTAAGAAGAACAAAATGCAAATTGCGACAACCAAGACAACGATGTCGTTACTTAAAGGTAGCCCGTCCAGGAACCCGGTGGTCAAAATGAAAAATAAGTCAATCCGTCGAAAAGAAAGTCTAATTTTGGACGAAAAACAAAACTTCCTAGAACGTATACAGTGGGTATCCATGAGGACGACTAATATCATGCAAAAAATAATGAGCCTTTCGACGAGGCAGTAGCTTTTCGAAAGGCTGCATGAACACAGTCATGGCCACCATGCTTGGATATGGAGCCAGCGTCTGGGCGCACCGACTCTTGCTAATCAAACCCAAGAATATCGTGAGAAGAGTCCAGAGGGGTGTTCTCCTGAGGAGCCTTCGGAACCACCTCATTGGAAGCCCTTGCAGTGGCAACGGCAACTCTTCCCATTGACTATGAAATACGCCGAAGGGCAGCTACTTACTGGCTGAGGCGGGGAAGGCAGGACCTAGTGCGGAAAATAGTGGGAGAACAAGCGGGAACAAAACGGGAAATAAGAGAAAAGATCGAGATAGCATGGCAAAATGATTGGGAATCCAGTACCAAGGCTGTTCCCCACTATACTACACAGGAACAACCTCGATTACATTCAACCATCGAGAGGTATGGTACACTTCCTCACGGGTCACGGGCCATACTCAGCACACTTGCACCGAATGGGAATGAGAGACTGCCCGGTCTGCGAGTGTGGATACGAGGAGGGAACGCCAGAGCACAAAGTTTTTGAATGCCCAACTGCGGCTACTGAGGCTATCACAGAGATGCGACAACAACTTACTGGCAAAACCACAAAAAGAATACTGTCAAGCATACAGGACGCCGAGATACTGGATAGGCTTGCCGACGCAGTATCTCGGAAGGAATTGGAAATATACCAGAACAGAAGGTAAGTAAATAAGGTAACAACTAGGATTGATGCCTGAGCGCCAGCGGCGAGCAGGAATTCCAGCCCTAATACCTCTCAATATCGGAATGGACTACACCAGACAGGAACGTCAAATGTCAATAGGCTCAAACAGTAGCAAGGAGAAACTGGGAACACTAGAAGAGGAACATCAGCCGGCACTCAGCTGGATGGCCAGTCGAGGGCAAGGAAAACAGTCTGAAAAGCATTCTCCAACCAGCAGACCCTTAAAACCTATTGTGCATAAAAAGTGTGAATGACAAGAAAGTGACAGTGCGCGTACTAAATATTAAGCGATTAAGGACATTTAACCACGGACTAGACTAACCATAATTGGACAACTTTAATGGACACTAGTGTACACACAAGCTAGGATAAGTAACTTGTAGGAAATTGTTAATAATAAGGCAAAACAAGCAACAATCGGACAATTCTAATGGACATTACGACTAAGTTAGGATAAATTAGCTTGTAGAAAAACTGTTAGAAGTAAGGAAAAACAAACAAATAAAGAACACACGGAGGAAACCAAATTACAAAAAGAAGGATGTGCCACCCCCTCGCGATAAGGGGCGGTAACGAAGCGGGGGTCCCGGCACCTTGGCCGTAATAAAAATCCCCCTCTCCTTCCTTGAAACTACGGCTAGGATTAAGTTAGATTAGGCGCCTAGCTAGACATAATTGTGTTTGCAAATAAACAAACAAACAAATAAGTCCTCTAGCCATTTTACCTCTACATCAGTGATGTGTACTTCGACGTCCCTAGCCTTATTTTGTTAATTGTATTGTTCTGTTTACTTTTTACGTCTTTTTTTATTGTAACTGACAACACTTTGATTTTGAATTTGATGAATGGCTGCATTTCTGCTGCTTCTTTCATAAACATTCGCAGAATTCTCCTTTTTAGGAAACGTCTACAGTCGTCCACCCATTTTATCTCTGCATCCGTGAAGTGTACTTCGTCTTCCCGGGCCTTATTTTTGTTAATTGTATTGTCGCGTTGAAGAGAAGCATTTGTTTTATGTTGTTAAAATTACGAATTAAGATTAGGAATTAAATACAGAAAAGTCCTTAAATTAATTTTATTCAATCTAACTAAACACTTTAAACTATAAATTATTCGAAGCCTTTTAAATTAATTTAATCTTACGTTTACTGTTGATCACTATGCACTTATTTTAAATCTAATCCTACTCTTTTACTTTTATTTAACTCTGCGTTACTTCTCGGAGGAAAGGGCTTGGCCCAGCCGGCCTGCCCTGCGCTCGTGGAGAGCTCACTCGCTTGTCTGGGCTTTACGCGCACTCGTTCACAATTTACTCTCCAATTAATTATCTTACTAACTGCTAACTAACTACTTTTAATACTCTTCACTACTTTAATACTACTTCTATCGTCTACTACCCATTTTTAATACTACCGATTTAATACTCCTCTCCTGACCTGCGGGTCGACCTTTTATACATCCTTAGCTCTACGTCACAATTGGTTCCTTTACTCTAGTGGCCGGGTTTGATCAAAGTACAAAGTTCTAAACCGCATCAGCATCAATTGATCCTTGCCAAATTTGTTTTTCTTAAAGCGTTCTAATTGCCTCCATCTTAATTGGCACATGTAAACAACACACCTGCATAGCTTGCGTTTATGCAAGTATGTGTATCGCGACATTGCTCTACTTAACTTTCAATGGATGCTGATTCTGCATAATTTTGAAATGCACAGCATTGCAATAATTACGAAATGAATTTAAATTTACTTATTTCCTCAGATAATGACAACGTGACAGTATTTCGTGTCTTTTTTAATTTGTATAAGTTTGATTGTAACTAGCAATACATTGATTTTGAACCTGTTTTATTTATTATCGGAAATACCTAGCCCCCAATCATGGCCAACCCGGCAACAAATAAGAGAATGCGCTTTGATGTATGTATCTGCTTGTTGTCGTTTGAATTGAACTGATCGACACGAGGGGGTAGGCAGATTGAGGCCGTTGCGAACAACGAACGGTCTCCTGCGTTAAATTAAAAAAAATTGATGCGGCACGTTTATTAATTAATAGGAGTATAATTTATTCAGGTTTAATTTTGATTAAAGCGTAAACAGTTGAGATAGCCAAAGCGGGGGCCAAACTGGAAACAATTTACGTAATGACCCGTGTGTGAGTGTGTGTGTGGGTGAGGGTGAGGTTACAGGGGGGGTGAGTGATTACAGGAGCGTCATGTGTCTTCAACGGTCTTCTATTATCGCATTACAATCACACGCCGATTGGCTCGTGCCCCCTCGTGGTGTTTGTATGGCATCGCGCCTCTCCTATTTTATTACTACGCATTATGGGGGTACTACCTACACCACACCACGTTCGGGGGGAGGCGACACGCTTACTTATTAGGAAATCCACATCAACCGCTTCATTACGATTCATCAGCTGTACGCCGTAAACAAAGCCTCCGCTGTGTTATAGCGGCTATTTTCATAAAACACGGCAGGTGATGGCCGGCGTGCATCGAAACGTACGTGGACAACCGTGCGGCGACATGAGGACTCTCTCAAGAAATTTCCGACCAAATGAGAAATTACCTAAGCGCATACGTGTACGTGTGTGTTTGATGAGGGGCCGGCCGCAGCCGCAATTACCGCAAGTTATCTTTCAATATTTATGCAAATTGGTCGAATTCTTGTCTCTGGGGGCAGAGAGACTTGCACAACGCAATTGTATTACTTACGTAGGAACGCACGTTCTCTTTGTAAATCAATTCGGTCGTTCTCGGAAAACAGGTGAATGCGCTTTTTGGTGTAAAGGCCGAATGCGTCGAGGTAATTGTCGGAGAACATGCGATCACTAACCCCTTCAACCCGTACCACTCGTGAGACTAATTGAGTACAAGTGAAATGACGGATGTTTAGTCACGGGGCGAATTTGCGATTCAATTCTGCGAAACCTTACAATGTAACCTTACCGACATGGACGTCTTCTTCTTGGATTTCTTAGATAAGCCGTATCTGACAAGGGGGAATGAAAATGATAACAGAGAATCGAGGACGCTGAGTCCGAATCCGACGTAATTTTTAGTGTGCGTTTTTTCGCAGGATTACACAGTCGCTTACTTTTATCACAGGACGACTTCTAACAAGTTACGAACATCGGCGCTCCGAAAGTTGCGCCTAAACAAACCATCATTCAAAAATAAACTTCAGATTCCGACTCAGCGTCCACGACTCCCCTATTCTTAGTTGTCGCTCCCACCTCGACGCACCCCCCCATCGTGGATTTTGGGATGGCTCCACGATTTCGTAGCCATTCTCAAGATAGAACTTCAGATTCGGACTCAGCGTCGCGATTCTTAGTTAATTAAGAAAGATAGGCCTTAACGAAAAGGTTAGAGGTCAAGGTGAAGCGAAGCCAAGGCAAGAAATAGAGGGAAATCTTAAAAAAATTAAAATGTCGAGATGAGGTTCGAAAAAGGTCAAGGTTGCCCCAACCCAAGGCAAAAAATTGGAAGAATCTTAAAAAAAATCATAATTTTAAAGTCGAAAAGCTCAAAGCTCAACCCACCGAGATAAAAATTGTGAAGAAAGTTTTAAATTTCAAGAGACGAGGGCCTCAGAGATCAAAGGTCAAGGTCTCCCCGAACCAAAGAAAAAAATTGGAAAACATCTTTAAAAAAAAATCAAGGGACGAGTCTCGAAAAGTCAAATGTCAAGAATAAACCAACCTAGGCTTCTTACCTTGGGTTGTGTCGTCCTTGACCTTTAATTTTTGTGAACGTCGTTGTGAAAAATCCTTGAAAAATTAGAATTTCAAGGGACGAGGTCAAGGTCAACGCTATTTAAGAGAGAAAATTGAAAAAATCTTAAAAAAAATTAAATTTCAAAAGACGAGGGTCAAAGAAACAAAGATCAAAGTCAATTTAACCTAAGACAAATTTTTTTTTAATTAGAATCTCAGTCTGGATGAGGTTCAAAAAGGTCAAGGTCAACACAATCCAAGGCAAAGAAATTGAAAAGATCTTAAATAATTGAAATTTCAAGAGACGCGAGTTAAAAAGGTCAAAGATCAATGCCAGATGAGGTTCTAAAAGGTGAAAGGTCAAGGACAATCCAATCCAAGCGAGAAGGATGGGAAAATCTTTAAGAAATTTAAATTTCAGGAGAGGACGTTCATAAAGTTTGAAGGTCAAGGACGAACAAAGCCAAGGTAAAAAAATTGGGAAACATCTTCAGGTTCAAGGGACGAGATTCAGAAAGGTAAAGGTCAAACCACCCAACAGAAACAATCGGAAAGAAAACCTTAAAAAATTTTAAATTTCAAGAGACGACGATCAAAAAAATTATAGATCAAAGTCAATTCAACCCAAGACAAAGAATTGAATTTCAATTGGGACGAGGTTCAAGGTCAACATAATCCAAGGCAAGAAAATTAAAAGCATATTGAATAATAATAAATTCAAAGGGCGTGGGTCAAAAGACAAAGGTCAAGGTCAAATCAAATTTCAATCGACGAGGTTCAAAAAGGTCAAAGTTCAATTAAAGGACAATCCAACCCAAGCAAGAACAATCAACAAATCTTTAAAAAATTATAATTTCAAGAGACGATGTTCACATAGGTTAAAGGTCAAGGTCAAAACCAACCCAAGGTAAACAAATTGGGAGAAATCTGGTTTCAGTTTCAAAGGACGAGGTTCAGAAAGGTAAAGGACAACACAATTCAAAAGAAAAAATTCGAGGAAAACTCTAAAAGGTAAAGGACAATCCAATCCAAGCGAAAAGAAAAGAAAAAATTTTAAAACTTTTTCAATTGCAAGAGACTACATTCACAAAATTTAAAGGTCAAGGCCAAACGAATCCAAGGTAAAAAAATGGAGATAATCTTCAAAAAATTAGAATATCAATCGGGATGAGGTTCAGAGAAGTCAGGGTCAACATAAGCCAAGAGTGAAAAAAATGGAAAAATCTTCAAAAAAATTAAAATTTGTATAGATGAGGGTCAAGAAAGTCAAAGTTAAGGACAATCCAACCCAAGCAAAAATAATGAGAAAAATCTTTAAAAAATTAAAATTTCAAAATACGCAAAGGTTAAAGCTCAAGGTCAAACCAATCAAAGATAAACAAATTAGGAAAAATGTTTAAAAAATTTGAGTTTTAAGGGACGAGGTTCAGAATGGACAAAGTCAACACGAGCAAAGAGAAGAAATTGAAAAAATCTTCAAAAAATTGAAATCAATCCAACCCAGGCAAAAAATAGGAAAAAATCTTTTAAAGAAATAAAATTTCAAAGGATGAGGTTAAGAAAGGTCAAGGTCAACACAATTCAAGAGAAAAAATTGGAAAAATCTTAAAAAAATTGAAATTTCAAGAGACTAGGCTCAGAAAGGTCAAGGTCAACACAACCGAAGAGAAGATATTGGAAAATATCTTAAGAACATTGAAATTTCAAGAGACGGGAGTCAACCCAACCCAAGCAAAAAACAGGACAAATCTTAAAAAATAAAATTTCAAGGAACGTGAGTCAAATAGGGTCAAAAGTCAAGGTCAGTTCAATTCAAGGCAAAAAATTGTAAAAGGTCTTAAAAAATCGACATTTCAATGGTCGAGCTTCAAAGAGGTCAAACGTCAAGGTCAAATGACATTTCAGTGCCGACCCAACCCAATTCAGTCGGAGTATATTCAATTCAAACAAAAAAGATTAAGATTGGAAAAAATGAAAACTTAAAAATGATTAAGAACTTGAAGGTCAAGGTCAATTGAAATTTCAAGGTCAACCCAAATAAGTGCAAAATTGAAACATGAAAAATGAAAGTTCAAGAAACAAAACTAAAAAGCGAAATGTCAAGGTCAAATGAACCCAATTCATTCCAACTCTACTCAACCCAAGCAAGAAATGAAGATTGAAAAAAATTATAAATTAAAGTGTCAAGGTTAAATGGACCCTAGCAAAATTCATCAAAACACTAGCTGCCGCGAGCCCCCCAACGGCGAGCGGCCCTCATAGCTCGAAGCGCTTTTTTTTTATTTTTTCTTTGCGGAGATGTACTTCGACTAATGCGAGGGCCGGAGGCACTCGTTCCCCTAGAAGACAAATGAAAGTGCTTGAATAAGCCAGATCCACAAAGAAGAACCCGTTACTCTTTGTACCAAGGCCGACGGAAATCATTGAAGTACACATCAGTGATGCCAAAGTAAGGTGGATGGACAACAAGCTTCGGGATAAAATTCAGCGAATACACATCGGCGATGCCGAGATGAGGTGGATGGACAACAAGCTAGAGAAAAACATTGAGCGGGTACACATCAGTGATGTCGAGGTAAGGTGGATGGACATCGTACTTCGGGGTAAAATTCCGCGAGTGTATGCAGAAAAAGCAGCGGAAACCTAGTCAACAAATCACAGCCGGGCATTGGCTGTGAAAAAAGAAGATCGAAGAATGAGAGGAGAAGAGTGAAAGAGAAAAAAAACCGGAGATTGTACTAGTAGTGGCGTTAACAATTGAAATTAAGATTCTCTTCCTACAGGCATGTCCAAATAACAGTTAAGAAATTTTGTTTTTAGTGAGCCTTCAAAAGTAATCTACATGAGTACGAATCTTATTCGAAATTCACTGTATATTGAAGCCTGAAATCACCTATTTGATTTGCGTGCGTTTCCCTTTAGTTTTACTAAAACTGTACCCTCATTGGCCCAGTTGCGAATTGATTTGTTTTCGACTTCGGTCCGTGTACTGAGAGGAAGTCATTAATTGCCTCTTCAAACTATTCCGTTCAGTCTTCGGTCCGAGTACTGAAACTGTACCCTCATTGGCCTAGTTGCGAATTGATTTGTTTTCGACCTCGGTCCGCGTACTAAGAGCAATTCATTAATTTCCTCTTCGAACTATGTTACCAACGCCAATTATTATATCAATTGTAGGTTAATTCTTTCTCATGCGGAAACGGCTAGGCACATGATTAATAACACTCTTTTAACTTTATCGCTCGCAGCATCACGTTGCGATTTACATTGTAATCATAGACAAAGGCTAGTTTCCAAACGTCAGCCAATCTCCGCCCGCGCTTAATTAAGTTGGAATAACTTTTAATTGTACCGTCGGAACGACTTGAAACTTTGCAGAAATATTCAGAGTTGTATCCCAGACAATCCCACTAAAATTCATCCCGATCCTACCGCTAAAAAATTGTTACGCGACCGGAAGCACTCCCGCGCTTCCGTCGCAATTTCAGGCGTTTCCGCCCGTCGGATTTCACCGGGCGCGACATCAAATTAAAGCCCGCAGAAAGCGCTATCCAATGACATAAAGAAAACCCTGGGTCAGCGGGAAAATAAAAAAGTTTTCTTTGTTTAAACTTTTCAACCCCAAGTGACTCAGGGGATTATGACGTCAGAAGCGGACACCCGACCGAGCCGGTTCCAGGAAACACTCTCAGTCGACCGAATAAAAGGGCCCGCGTCCGTTCACTCGCTCTCAGATCCTCCGGGATCATTGACGGGACGGAGTAGGCAGATTGAGGCCGTCCCAACGCTCCCTTACCTACCTACCTTTATTCCTTGCAATTAACGCGGATCGAAACTCTGCCCGACGCGACGGCGGAATCGATCTTGATAAATTGTGTTTTCTGTTTTAACTGTATATTCATTCAATATGGAGAGTTGCGTATATTGGACCGGCGCCAAAGTTGGACCACTTCAATTCAATTTAAATTAAAACCAACTAGAAGTATCTATCGGTATTAAAAAAAATACTTGCAGAAACGTTGTTTAATACAGTACCATCTGAGGTATATGTAGTAGGGTGGGTCATTTTTGTATGGAAAAAAACGAATATTACGCTTTTGATTTTTAATAGCAAAATTATGTTGCCTTTACATGAAAACAGTGTAATGCTAGAATTTAAAGTAAATAGCACCTCATCTTCAGGTTGCGCTTTACCTTGGAAATACGAATAACTGGAATATATTCTGGTAGTCATATAACACAAATGTCTCAAAGAAAATAGGGCTTTTAGAATAAAATAATCATTTATTAATAATTAAAAAAATAATACAACAGAAAAATTAATGAAAATCGTTCAATATTGAAATCTTTCTTGCTATCGAATTTAGGCATTGCTGCGAGATTCGAGTTTTAATTTTATCCACCTTCTCTTACCCTTTTAGTATACAGTTTTGATGATAACTCTGTTATTATTATTATTAAAAATACAAACTTTTCATGGCATAATATATGGCTTTTCTTATATAATTTCAAAAATTCAAACGTAAGGCGCACCCTCTAAATATTAATTAAATTCAAAAATATTTCGTAGGTGTCATAATATCACTAAAAGACAACATAATTTTGCTATTAGGTAAGATTATCTCAAAGTTTGGTTTTTTGACCCACCCTAATATGTAGTGCTTACTGTTATTGAAATTTCTAGTTTATTTTTATTTATTCAAAAGCGGTCCAATTTAGGAGCCGGTCCAATATACGCAACTCTCCCCTATGTGTCTTGTTTTCTTTCTGCCAACTAGTGTTCACCCTTTTATTGTTCCTCACCCCGAGAAGCGCGGAGCTAGCCGGACACCCCAGAATCCGCTTCCAGGTTTCGAGGAGCGCCGTTCGAACGATACGGAACCGCCGAGGAACCAACGCCACCGCTAAGGCAATCCGCCAATCGTCCACGACACGGTGGTAACAACTATTCCGTTCAGACTTCGGTCCGAGTACTGAAACTGTACCCTCATTGGCCTAGTTGCGAATTGATTTGTTTTCGACCTCGGTCCGCGTACTAAAAGGAATTCATTAATTGCCTCTTCAAACTAATCTGTTCAGACTTCGGTCCGAGTACTGAAACTGTACCCTCATTAGCCTAGTTGCGACTAGATTTGTTTTAGACCTCGGTCCGCGCAATGAAAGGAATTCACGTCAAACTAATCCGTTCAGACTTCGGTCCGAGTAGAACTAAAACGATTTCTTTGGATCGTCAGGTAATTAAAAGGCGAGCGAGCGTTGATTGATTTTCACAGAAATTAACGTGTCCGAACGTTTGCTCGATTTGTTAAAAATAAAAGAGATTACGAATTTTATTCAGTGGGTGTCACTGAATGACTTGGCCAAACTTTAGCGTCGTATTCTACTCTTCAAATTGAAATTAAGATTCTCTTCCAATAGGCATATCTTCGAGCTGTCTTAAAAAAAAGTTAAAGTTTAGGTCCTCTTTCTAATTAAACGTGTTTATTGCACTTATCGAGCAACAGTTAATAATTAATTTCATAATACCCGTGCGCACCCTAAAAAAAAAAAAAAGAAAAAAGAAGAAATAAACATATAGTTGTAAAATTAAATTACTACGGGTATTTAGTCAGGAAGTCTGCGCGGACGATAACATCAACTTTTTTAATGATACATACGTTCGTTGGCACGCAGGAGATATAACCACTTTCGCACCTGCCTTTACTGAACGCGACCTGCCCAGATTCAAATCCTAGGCGAACGCGTTTAATTAACCGCCTTCGGCCGCCTCGCTCTTCTCCCGAATCTTCTCGAGAGAAGAAGAAGAAGAGAGCTTCTGGGGCATTGTTAATAAGACAAACTCCTGCATTAAGAATTATGATTTCGTCATTATTTATAATGCGCCGCTCTCTTAATTCGAACGCGTTCTGTTTCCTTTTTTTTCTTTCTTTTTCTGGAGCACGTGCAATTTCGGTCGGTCGCCGCTGAAAAGAACTTCTCATTTCGGTACCAAAAATTACTTAAAATTACTATTGCATCTCGAGCAATCAAAAGTAAATTGCCTTCGCGCCAAGACGTTCAGGATATGAGTTTTAATACGTATCCATTATTGTCCGAAATGCGTAATTAATTTTTAGATTAAACGAGACAATAAAATTGTGGCGCATCTGCCTTTTGTGTAACTTTAATTGATAGAGAGTGCATTCTCCTACAATTTACTAAAGTTTTATTTTATTTTCCTGTAGTTTTCAATTTGCCGTAAACAAATCCTTGCCTATATAGGCGCTAGGGGCACTCTTCGTCAGGGGTGGATTTAGGCATGGTCTTTATGGAGTGCAGTCAAGGGCCCCCGTTTAATCACGAGCTCCCCTTCGCGGCCAAAAAGATAAGAACAATTTAAATTGTACAAATTTTTTTCGTTAACTCTAAGCTTTAACTTCACTTATTTTAAACTTATCGAACTTATTTAATCTTCTAATCTTTTAAATTTTAACTTAATTACTCGACTTTAATCACTGTAACATACTTGGGGGAACAGGGCCTGGCCCGGCCGGCCAGCCCTGCGCTCGTGGGGAGTTCACTCGCTTGGCTCCGGTTTTACGCGCACTCGTTCACAATACTGACTGCTTAACACTCACTTAACTAATTATGATTATACTCTTTTAATACTGCTTAATACTTCCTTTAATACTCTCCGATTCCACCTGCGGGTCGATCTTTTATACATCTCCTATATCCACGTCACAATTGGTTTCTTCGCTCTGGTGGCCGGGGTTCGATTCAAAGTACAAAGTTCTAAAAGACGTCAGCATCAATTGAGCCTTGCTTCTTCCCCATCTCCATGTTGAGGGTGACATGGCATGATCCAGAGGGTCTTGTCCTCGGTGAGATGCTGGGTTGAATCTCGTCCACTACTTCCTTCCTTCGTGGAATAGCATGCTTTCTACTTATACTCATTAAATCCTCAATTACTTCTCAAATCATCAAACAGCATCGGGTATCTTGCAGACAACGATTTGGTAATTTGTGTCCCCGTCTTCTCGGCCGATGTTTTCCATTAGAAGCTGGGTTGCGCCTCCTCAGTACCGAGGAAACATCGCCCTTGGAATCCGGAAAGTCCTCGTGATCTTGCTCGTACCTCCAGTGTTGATCCGGTTCTTCTGGTTGGCACTCGCGGAAATCACGGGACGGACACTTTTATCAAGCAAGTTTCGGGGATTCTTGTGATGTAAAACCAATCCTAACTTAAAATCGAATGTGATGTTTCTAACTGGAGCTTCTTAAAATCGATTGTGATGTTTCTAACCCGCGGGTTCACTTTGCGCGTACGGTGACACGCACTGGATCTTTGGCGTCCTCCACCATGTCGCGTAACGGAAAAGAATTAAATTTATTAACCATGTCGCGTAAAGGAAAAGAATTAATTTATTAAAATTACGGTTATGAATTAAATACGGAAACGTCCTTAAATTACGTCTATTCAATCTAACTTAACCCTTTAGGCTATAAATTATTTTAAGCCATTTAAATTATAACTTAATTCAATCTTACGTTAACTGTTGATCACTATATTTAATATTAATGCACTTATTCCTACTCTTTTACTTTAATTTAAACTTTACATTACTTGGGGGTAAAAAGGGCCTGGCCCGAGGCGGCCAGCCCTGCGCTCGTGGAGAGCTCGCTAGCTTGGCTTCGGCTTTCGCGCACTCGTTCACAATCACTAAACACTTATAATAATGAGACTTACGCTATGCGTTCACTAAAACATTGCGAATATCTATTTATGTACTGCAAAGATTTCTTTTATGGAAAGTAATTGATAAACTGTACTTGAACCCATATTGGATGTGCGCCCGCAACACGTTGAAATGCGTACAGATCATGAATTACAGGCGAATTATTATCGAACGCATAGCCTAAGTTTTGTTTATGAATACGAGCCTAACTCTGCTAACTAACTACTCTTAATAATACCGATTTCATACTCTTTACTCACTACTTTTAATACTACCCTGATTCTACCTGCGGGTCGATCTTTTATACATCCCTATCTCTACGTCACAATTGGATCCTTTGCTCTGGTGGCCGGGGTTCGATCCAAGGTACAAAGTTCTAAAAGACGTCAGCATCAATTGACAAATTTGTTTTTCTTAAAGCCTCGACCTTAATTGGCACTTGTAAACAACACGCTCGCATTCCGCAAAGCTTGCATTTATGCGAGTATGTGTAACGCGACTTTGATCTACTTCAATGGGTGCTGATTCCGCATAATTTTGAAATGCGCATGATTGCAATAATTACGAAATGAATTTAAATTTACTTATTTCCTCAGATAATGACATCGTGACAATATCCCCCCTTTGTTCTCCTTTATTATATTTATTATTAGAATTTTTTTACATTTGAATTTGGCTGTAGATCTAAACGCTGAATTTATTAAAAAGGAATTCACAAAATCAAAATCTCTCATCTGTTTAGGCGCCTCCTTCTTTTTTTAATTTTTTTCTTCTGGGTTGTAAGAAACCAGCATTTCGTAAGTCATTAAGCTCAGTAGGTAATCCAAAATTCTGAAAAATTCAGCCACCTAAAAATTACGAAAGCAAACGACTTGCTTTTTCGAAGGTTTTGGCTTCATGAGTCAGGACCGACTTTGAAATAAAACTGCGAACGATCCAGGAAAATCACGATGACTTCTTATTGGCCATGGGGCAATTAATTTAGGTGCCGTGATCGCATGTCCAATCATCTGATGGCATCACCTCATGGTCACTTGATTCCTGTTGGCCGGCTGTCTTACGTCATCGCCATGGCCAATCGACGTTGTTTTAAGTCACCGCCATGGCCAATCAACGTTGTCTTACATCGTTGCAGTAGGATTGACAAATTGAAGCCGGTCTGCTACATAATACTGCAATGTTAGGTCAGAAAGTGATCACAGGATGTCGTGATCTAAACTTTTCATTAACATAATAACATTAGAACAAATAATCACTTGTGACTTGTCAAAATGTAACAGATCATCGATATTTTCGGCGTCAGTTTTCAAAAATATAACCATCTAATTAAAATGGAACATATCCACTTGGAGGTACCAGCAAAAATGTCACCCTAACATGGCCTACTTTGAGTCTGAAGAGACCGTGAATAGCTTATAGTGTGTGTGTGTGTGAACAAGTTCCGAAAGTTCCGTCCGTCTCTCTGTATCTTGTACCATGGATGGTTTGGGTGAGAAAACATTAATTCATTTGCCAATCAGTGACGTTATTAGAAATTAACAACTGCTTTAGTTGTTTTACGAAATGCTATTTCTTTCCTCCGTTATAAAATTATTTTGAATTTATTTGAAATTGTTACTCGAGTCCTTTATGGTTTGATAAGAATGTTGCTAGAAAGTGTGGAGAAGAAGTGAAAATTGTTGTGGACTTTGGACGTAAATTCATAGAATTTCTTTCTCACTCTCGTCGTGATATCTGATTATTTTTGTGTTTAATTCCGTCTGGTTCGATACAACCGTAATAATTGGACTGCCCTTCTCTCATATTTTTATTTTGGCTCAATAGTAATTGGATGGCCAATCTGTTTTGCGTGTACTTTTACTTTGGTTCAATAGTATTCGTAATTGGAAGGCCAATCTATTTGGACTATCCTTCTCTGACTATTTTTGTTTTGGTTGAGTGATAATTGGAAGACCATCTCTGATTATATTTCGATTACTTTGGTTCAACTGTTGTAATTCGAAGGCCAATCTCTTCGGACTGTTCTCCTTCGATTATTTTTGTTTTTAATCCCGTCTGCTTTAGTTCAATTGCAACCTTCTCTGATTATTATTTATATTTTTTAATATGCGTCATCAGTTCTTGCGCAAAATTCTATTCTTTGCTTCCTTGTAGAGTGCCTATGTATTTCATCATAAAAAATTAAGTTTAATTAAAGTACAGTCAAAAAAAATTATTTTTGGAAGACCATGGACTCTAAACTTAAACAGAAAAGGATGTTAGCGGTACATGGACGAAGTCTGTATCGAATGGAGACACCGATCAAAACAATTTCTTTTGTAGTTCAGATCCGAAAATTGCTCTTGTGTCCAGTTGCAGTCTCAGAAATTTTTTTTAAAGGTTTTGGAGCTGCAAGCTCTTCTTAGAAAGTACACGATAAAAGTGACATACAATGCGCACTTATTTGAGTTAGCAAGCATAACTAAAAGCGAACGATTCGGGAAAATCACGGCGACTCATAGGACATACTATTATGTCAAACGGCACAGAGTATCGGAACAAAGAAAACTGAAACCACAGGAGAGTGTGGATAAGAGATATCAACGAGAAGGACAAGGTGGTCCAAGATCAAGGAGAAAGATACGAAGATACAACCCTTACCAACAAAAGGCCAAAGGAATGAAGATCGTGTTACAGTTCATTTTTTTTCATTCCTGTTCTGAATACCCCCTGTATATGCATTGCCACCGTCCAGCCTTCATTTCTGTTCCGAACACGCCCTGTATATGCGAAATTTGACGTGTCGGATTATTCCTTGGACCGCGTCGTTGTACACATTACAGTCAGTGTAGGAATACCCGTATTTCGCCGGCGTAATTTTTCTTAAACTTTCGTTTTAGCATATTTTTATTAACAGGACCTTCATTTATTTAAACAAATTCATTTTATATACGTAATCCCTCCTTATTTGAGTTCAAAATCGCGTGTATGTGAGGAATTGAACGAATTATAACGAAGTTCTACTTCTGGACGCGTATTATGCGTGATCTTTGCCCTTTCAGCCGATTGGTTCCCACTGTTACTAAGAAAGTTCCCCGGAGGTAAGATTAGAAGGTGTCTCGCTTATTTATAATCGTTCCTTGTTTGTCAAACGAGAAATGTTGCGCCATTGTCAGAACGAAACTTGCCGTCTCTTGGGTCACACTCTCTTTTCGTAAATATTTTTATTTGTGCGTGCCATTACATCGAAGGGATGTTAGTGCATTTCTACGGCTAATTGCCGACTCTGATTAGACCCAGTTGTGAGACAGGAAAAACCGCGTGTCCCGTGGTTTGTCCCAGCTTCGGTAACAGACCGAGGTAAGTTCTATACGCAGCAACTCTCGGTTTGACTTAGGTGTTTGTTTTATTTTATTGCTTATAGGCTTTTATCATGAGCTTCTAGCAAGAGCTATCGTTAATCCTAGATTTTAATCTTGGACCTATATCAAGAGTTATTTCTCGTTGGGTGCATCGCGAATTACGGCGTTGGAAGTTCCCTCCCTCGCCCCTCTACGCGGAAGCCGGCACACTACAAAGCGTCGCTGGGACATTGCCGCAAAGACACCGACAAACGAATCGGACATCAAAGGAATAAAGGTCGGAGCGTTATAATTTCTTTTCTTAGTTTTGAGCGATATTTCGCGGATTTAGTTTTTGATCCATTACTTTGGTTTTGCCGCAATTAAACTTGCAACTTATTGCGTAACCGCCGGTGTAATTTAAATTTGATAAAGTAGACGAGCGTTGACGCGCGCAAATAACCGGAGATTGTATTCTGTTGTATTCTGTTGCACTAGTTACGATTTGAATTATTTTAATATAGTTTAATGCGAAGTTCGGATCCGACCAAGTTGAATATGTTGTAAACTTTTGTGTTCCCCATATATTATTTATTTGTGTATATTCTTTTATGATTGTTGTTCGTGACTAAGTAAATTGACGTGTTCTGGATGTAACGGGTTTTCTTAATTTTCACCTTGTTCCCCCTTTCAAAAAAAATTAAGTGGCGCCTATTTTCTTATGGGTTTTGGCCTTCGCGGTTTGGATTTGAACCCTCCCGTCCCACTGTAGCTGGCTGGCAACATTGGAGTAAAGTTTCGCTTCAATGTAAAACTTCTGCCTATCTACGCAGGTAGGTAGCAATCGATCAACTGATGCGTTTTATTTGCAGTTACTAGCATCGTCGATAGATGAAGAATACCAAGGGAGACGCTCAAACCAGATGGAAACACTTCCAACTCAGGGAGACGAATTCCCACAGAACAACGAAAATTCGACAAGAAGCAAGAACCACGGAGAAGAAGTACACGGAAAACCGAAAGTCCCAAATATTTAAGAGATTTTAGAATGTAAAAACAAAGAAGAAGAAGAGTTGACAGAGAAGAAGAGAAGACGGTTGATGGAACCCATACAGTAATCACAATTACTTCTGTATTTGAATATTAATTACTGATTGTTAATTGACGTACAACCAATTTCGCCAACGACAACTGACGACGACTGATTGAATTTTAATACTGCCATCTGGCGGCCACTCGTTGTTAAAAAGTAACTGTAACTTCTTAGGGGTGGCCGTTAGATGGCGCCGCTCTAAAATTTGGATTTTTACTTCCCATTTAGCCGTCCAGTCCTTGTCTCAGTACGAACGACAACACAGAAAGTGAAAAGAAGCGTTGGGTTGCTGAGAATTGCCCGGAAATGTACATATGGGAAAGAATAAGTTTTATTTCCACGGATAACTTCACCTCCAGAATTTAGAAAGAATGTCTGTTACCACTTTTGAAAAGCCATGAGCCTTCTGACTCTATTTTATTCTAAATCGGTTATGGAATGGCACAACCAAGGGGGGAACGTACGGCATGGGTGATTGCAATTACATTTGACGGAAGTTACCACTTTGCTAGCTTGGTAGGTCAGTTTCTGCAATATGGCGGTTTATTGACATCCGTAGTGATAAAGTATGTATGCGAGTGTAGTACGAATCCACGTGTTTATTTAGCAACTGTAATTAATAGTACATGCGAACGATACCTTGATACGTTATTATAGACTTCAGTTAAAAAGTGAATGATTTTTAGGTTAGTTTCGGAATGTTCAGTGACACATCAAGCAAGTACTTTTAGTGCATAGTGTTTCGTGCGAAAGATTTTTCGTAATCGGAATTTCCGGCCCAAAATCATATAGAAGGGAACCGAGTTTCACGTCGCATATCGTACGGCTAGTGGTCGTATGCCGTGTACACTTCAAAAGGACGAAAGGGCGTTTCAGGTTTCAGTTTCAAGGTTCCGATAATTCAATTAAAAGAGGAGGAGGGCAAGGGGGAAGGGGCTAACGCAGAAGTATCCAGCCGAGGGCGTGCAGGATTCGCCGATAAAGTTTTTTGGATTGGCGCAAGGCATTCCAAAAGTACAAGGAAGACGCTTGCCGGCCGGCAAGCGACCTCGAGTATCGCACCTGTCGCCAAATAGTCTCGGCGAAGCCCAAGAGAAAAATAGGGTTAATATAAACAAATGTTGTAAAGCGGCTTGCGCTCTCAAAGGCGGACGAGATTAACCTGAAGTTGCATCAAAAGGAGGTGCCGAAAAGAACATCTGCACATTGCACCGTCCGTCATCGTTCCAAAACTTATAAATATTTGTCGACTTCAATTGCAGAAGACATTCAAGTGTTCTTGTTGCCATTGTGAGGAACTAAGCGAACCAAGTAAGTCATTTGTTTTTATGTTAAGTAGTAAACTTGACTACGTCCCTTATTTAAAAAAAAAATAAATAAATAGCGTAACACTTTTGGTGGAGGCGCCACGCTATAAGTGGGTTTAGCGTCCTGGTCCAATCAACATTCCAACGGTCTAGGGTAGTCTTTCTCAAAGTGGGCGACAGGGGGCCTACAGGGGGGCGGTAAAGGGCACAGAGAAAATTGAGGGAAACGATAAGACTCATATATGGCAGGTTATAATTTGACTAAATTTATTAAAGTAATGATTGCGATTGTGATTTTTAAGATGTGATAAAGTTAAGGGGGCGCTAGTTCTCAAATTGGGCGGTAGACGAGATTAGTTTGAGAACCTATGGTCTAGGGTATAGAGTTGGTTGCTTCTTGGGTTCGTGGCGAAATTATTTCCCAAACTGAAACGTGCGAGAGTTTACACGTGGTCGTTCGTGTGTAAAATCGTAACGAGCAGGAACCACTTCAGAATCCCCGATAAGGCGCGCTCATCGGTGAATCAAATTGGCGCGACCCCTGGCCGGCAGAGCTGTAATTAATAGCGCCATGTGTGCAAATCAATGACCCCCACCTGGCCCCGTCATGCGAGGGTGAAGCGGGCACGAGCCCCTCGCATAGGGTCATCACCTCCGGGCAATTAATTTTTTTTTCCTTTTTCGAACGCGGATGAGTTTGTTTTCGCCCAGTTTATTGTTTGCCTTTACTGTTAGGTCCCTTTCTTGCCCCCCAAAAAGGTAGAGTAACTGTAAATTATTGTTACTATTAGAATTAGCATAAAATCTGCTCATTTGTGGTAGAGACTAGAGGGAAAGAGATTAAAAAAAAAAAAAAACGGTCAGGTGATCGACGTTGAGATACGATGACGATGATGAATCGTGGAACAAGGTAATTACCATTCGGACGCCTGTATGTATATACGTATAGAAACATCGAGTTCGTTACAATTTATAGCTAAACGCACAAAACATAGAATTATATAGGTGGCGCAGGTGCGCAATGACTTCCCACATTTAAAAGCGACATCCTGGAGATGATCGTTCGCTCCTTCGTGGACGCTCAGATGGGCCCCGCATCGTCCATCGACCACCAGATCCGGCGATAAAAATTTATGTACGTCCCCATATCGTGCGTTACATTGTAAATACGTGCCTCACAGGTTGGTTCAATTTGATCGAATTCGGCGACGACAAGCCGTGAAGACGAAGCCGCGAATGAAAGCATTAAGTTAATGAGCCCCCGGGCCCGTTTGGGTCTAATTTGCATTTTGACGTTTAACGTGTACAGGTGCGCTCGTGCGAACCGAGCGAAATAATTTTTCTGTGGGAAAATGTAACCGATCAAGCGGGTAGGCAAGTGTTACGTGGGGTAATTAAGTGAGTATTAGGGTTTTTCGATGTCGAGGACAATAAACAATTGAGGAACGCGCGGGTGAAAGTGATGGATTTGTAAATCAAGCGCGCCGTTCGTGTCTTCACCGGCCGTTGAAATCTCCGGCGAAGTTTCGTGATTTCTTTCGCTTCGTGAATTTGGCGACGTTAGGTTCGTGATTTATGGGTTCTTTGACGTTTCGTTCGTTGTTTTCTAGTTTTTCAACGTTTTCGAAGTAACTTTGCAGCAAGTTATTATTTAATTACACACTCGATTAAAATTTCATTCGAACTCTTGGTATTTACGTGGTGAGTTAGATTATGATACGTACTGGTAGAGTTGAATTTTGAAACGTCAAAGTTCAATGGAATTGGAACTGTGTCGTCAACTCTAGAGGAAAATGAATTTGTGCGTCGGAATCCTTTATGGTGAGAGTAAAAACTAAATCCCTTTATAAAAAAATCGGCTGCGTTATTCATGTGATCAACGTCATTCGTGAGTTCTCAAGTTGCTCTCTACTTATTGTAATGATTCGTCGACACCATCCGGCGTCAGACTGTCTCTTACGTCGCAGCCGTCCAGCCGACGCGCCTTAGGCGAGAACCTTCTGCAGACAGCCCAGAGAATTCCGGCGACGGAACAAAACCAGACATTCTGGAACCACTCGGGAAAGTTCACGTACAAACAGCCCCGGCTTATATAAAAGCGGCAGCCGGTGAATGGGGGACAATTCGGCATTGGACAGTTCGGCATTAAAGTTCGCGTTAGACTTTCGCTCGGCTGTTAAAATAAATTAGACATAAGCTTGTAAATAAATTATTGTTAGCGTAAGTTATAAATAAATTGGTATTGCTTTTATCTAAATTAGTTTATTGACTATATCGTGTTTTGTTTTAAAATAAAAATTAATAGAACCCTTAAGATCGCGACATTATGAATCCACTTCAAAGAAATCATTCGACATAAACGCGTTTTCTAAAAATGTATCATTTATTTTTTCTAAAATTTCCAATAAAGTAACGAAAAAGAATCTGGCTGCGTTATTCATTTATTTCCTGTTCACTTGATCGGTTAACTTTTTTAAGTTCATTCGTGAATCGAATTAAAAGTTACTAAAAAAAAATACGGTGTCACATGACAAATTACGAAAGGGTTTTTATTTTACTTCGGTAACATATACAGGGTGATCTAAGACACTCGCTTGTTCTCAAAAATGTTTCTGTTCGTAAAGAAATTCGAAGTATTCGACGCAAATGCAATTTCTGTAAAGGCATCGAAACTTAACCCTATTTTAATTTTATGCAACAGAAAAAATTCTGACTGCATTATTCATTTGTTTTCTTAACTGACCAAAGAAAAATTTAAAAATTGAAGCTCACGATTCTAAGCCATAAAATTATTAAAAAAAAAAATTAGAAAAGCAAGTCGAATGTTATGGTGTCACGTGTCGAGGTCATTTTTAATTAGTGGCTTAGTGCATCGGTTTTTAATGTCCCCCAAAAAAATTGGCAACAATGAAGGGCCATGAAATTATAAAAAATTATGAAATTTGATCCCGAAGAAGCAGCCACCGTACAGCAGGAGAAACGTTGGTTTCATGAATTTTTGCAATAATTACAAAAAAAAATGTTTGCTTGCTTCTGATGTTCATGCCACTCGCTGCCCCCTCCCCCCGTCGTTCGTCGATTATTGAATTTTTTTTTAAACAAATCTACTACGTGACGCACGATTTGGTTTTTTTTCAGTAAAACAATTTTTTTTAATAATACCTACAACCCATACAATATGTCCTAGTAATTTTTTGATAAAGGTAGGCCATGGAAGACAAAACGTTTATCGCAAATTACTACAGCAATTTATTTATTAGCTTGACAATAATTGATGAATTGTAACTGTAACTTTCTCCTATTAAATTGTAATATATTGTTTAAATTAAAACATCGTCTAGTTCTTGAGTGAGTAGTTAAGTAAAAACGTGTCACTAACCTCAAACACTGTTTGGTGTTGTAGGCTGCGACACACGTTTACGCTTCCATGGCCTATCTTTATCAGAAATTTATTTGGACGACATGTGGTGGTAGTGGCAACATGGAATGTCAGTAACAGCTAAACAATCATATTTATGTAATCAAATTCAAAGTTATCTTCAGAAGGCTGTGGAATTAAAAATCTTAGCTATAGTCCGTTCACTTGACATCCGCACTATCAGTGTGAAAATTTGAAGAAAATTCATGATTTTGAGTGTACTTATACACTCATACGCTGCTACCTACCTGTGTAGATAAGCAGAAGTTTAACACAGGAGCGAAATTGATCCAGTGTCGCCGGCAGCTTCAGTGGGACGGGAATGGGTTCTTAAACCATTAACGCGAAGGCCAATCCAAAATAGGCGCCACTTAATTTTTTTTTTAAAGGAATTCGCGTAAAAATTAAGAAAAACACGATACGTCCAAGCATGAACACAAGTTTATTAAAAGATTGATCACAAGTAATCGATTAAATCAGATGGTGAACAACACAACTAACGTTAAACAGTAAATCCTAACAATTCGGATCCGAAAGTAATACAAAGTTAAATAAAAAAAAAACATTCACTTATTCTAACGCCGAAGTACTCGTTCGATGAATTACGTTTAGTAAGCGTAACGCAAGAGAAAAGGTGAATTCTTCCGAAACGGAGTTTACTTCGCGAGTATACGCAAAATTTACGTGTGCGAAAGCGACAACATCAGAACCACCGTGACACAAGAATAAATAAACATAAATATCCGACCTGATTACGTACCATTCATACGTCTGTCGAGTCAGGGGCGTTCCACCGTCGCTGCTCCTCGGAGTGTCGGTCTCCTGCGGGGTTTAACGGTCCGCGCACTGGGGGGTCGGTACGGTACTACGGGCGGTATGATGATCCCAGTAAATGTCGCACGCACGGGATAGTCGTCCGAACGAAGAAAGGACAGCCAAAACGAAAAGCCTAAGGGGAGCAAAATGACCGTAAACTGCAAGATAATGCAAAACGATGGAGTAAACCTTACCTAAGTCAGAATATAAGACGTAGGCTGAACACGAGTTGGCACACAGTCAACTCTCTCGTACAGGTGAATTAATCAGAGTCGGCCAACAGCCGTAAGATCTATTCTCTTCCTCCAAGAGAAATTAGAGCGGGAACCCACAAAACTAACTACACGCAAATCACCTGACGGTCGACAACACACTGGCAATTCCGGCGTTTTGCAAAATCGAGAGGGGTGGAAAACGGAATAAAATGAGATGAACGGTGGTCTGTTTGAATCGTACCAATAACATAAGAATGTGACATCAGCGGAAACCAATCAAAATAAAGGGCAAGGGTTACGGACATGCGCACCGGTTTCGGGTGCGGATGTTTTTAAAACAAAAGAATTCGACCATCCGTCGTCGTCCGCGTCACAAAGTAGTACTCTTTAAATTGGACAAATAAACACCGCGTAAACGCAATTCCAACCCTAAGCAAGGATGGGGCTAATTTTTTATATAATGAACTTATTCGTCTAATCTGAAGCTTTTAGCGAAAAGCATGTTAAAAAGAAAGTTTTGGGTAAATTACACGAACGAGGAATTGTAAATTCCTACGCGTAATGTGGGAAACAAAACGAAGTGTGCTAAAAATAGATCGTAACGTTGAAATGTGTACTGTACAGGGTGTGTTCGTACACAGGCGGAAAATAAACTGTAACAACGCAGCTTAAGTGCTCCAATTTGACAATTCTGTGAGCCTTGTACTACGAGGTTTTAAGTGCGAGGTTTGCGCGCATGCGGTGCATTTATGTTGCGTATGAGTGTACATTCAGTTAATAACATGTCAATGGATAAAAGCCGGATTAGATATGGTTTGCACTCAAAATTAACGACGTCTCTCTAAAGTGTATTAAATTATTGTAACGATTTTACGAGTTCTATTAATTTTTATTTTAAAACAAAACACGACAACTAATTTATTTAAAAACAAATTAATTAACACTAAATTATTTACAAGCTTAAACCTAATTTATTTTAACCGCCGAGCGAGTCTACGCCAACTTTAATGCGGAACTGTCCAACGCTGAATTCCCCCCGAACTCCCGGTCGCGTGCTTTTATAAGCCGGGGTTGTTCTTCGCGAACATTCCAGTACGCGACAGAATGTCTAGGGTTGATTTCACCGCTGGCGTAATCTTGAAATGCCCGAAGTTTCTGATCTAAGGCGCGTCGGCGAAGACGCATGAGACGGGCTGGAGCCGGAATCGTCACATTGTTATAAATAAAATTAACATACTGTTAAATAAAACAAGAAACGTCACAAGTGTGCAGCGATACCAACATACTATCAGTTTGACAATGCGGATGTCAAGTAAACGGACAACACTGTATAGCATCACTCATATACAGGGTCGCCAACTTCAGCCGCTTATGACTATGTATATCTATTAACCTATTTCATGAGATGTTAGCACTTATTTCTTAAATTTAAAATTTCATCTTGATCAATTTTCTTATTATTATTAATGTTTTTTCATTCTTTCCTGGATTTTCACTCTCTTCTGTCTCTTTTAATTTGGGGTTAATGTCACTTGCGACCGGTGCGGTGTTGCCAGAGGTGGTGATTTATCGCCAGATCTAGTGATTTTTGTTGTTGAATTATTACCTGGTCATTATTTTAAAAAAATAGGGCTTTTCTGGTGCGTTCTCGCAAAATCTAGTTGGTAAGAAAAATTTTATAACACTTAGTAACTTTTAGAGTATATTTAAATTTATTAATTTATGTAATGAGCGTCTAAATAAAAACCTGGTCAAGTAGGTTGTGATCGAGAATTTATCCATTGCATTTACATAACAGAATTACTAAATGTAGCCTACTTGACCAGGTTTTTATTTAGACAGTTGTTATTAACATTGTGTCGAAATCGTAAAAAACTTTTATTAACGTTAAAAGTTCGTATGACGTCATCCTTCAATCCTTCATCCAGTGGAGACACTGGATTTTAATCGAAACATGTAGATGTACGAATGGGACAATTGTTGTCTTGGAATATAAAATTTCTGTCCGAAAATATAACTTCAGCAGACGGCAGAAAAACGTTTACCAGGATTGTAATATACGCACAACTATTAAGTCTGCTTCCAATATTCCAACAGACATCTGGCCCTTGTGCACTAATCATTGATAAACAGTAAGAATAGTACGGGACCAACATGAGAGCCTTGCGGTACTCCAGATGTTACTATTATTTCATGTGACTTTGCATTACCTAATTGTACGTACTGACGTCTATCAGTGAGAAATGATCTAAGCCATGATAGGCAATGACCAACGATTCCCATACTTTCTAATTTCATTAGAAGCAATAAGTGACACACACTCTCAAATGCCTTGGACAGATCTGTGTATAAGACGTCAACCTGGTGACCATTCTCAACGGAAATAGATAAAAAATCTTGAGCCGTTGAGCGACCTTTAATAAAGCCATGCTGTTCCTCCAAAACGTACAAATGGTACACATTCAGTAGCTCGTCTGCAATAATTGCCTCCATTAATTTTGGAATGATCGACATAAGCGAGATACCTCTGTAATTGGTTACCTGGTTCTTGTCCCCACTTTTATAAATTGGATACAAAGATGACAGTTTCCAACATTCGGGAAAAATTCTCAGGTTAAATGACTGCTGGAAAAGATAACGTAGTATTTTGGACAACGATACAATAAATAGAGGTGGAATACCATCAGGACCACCTCGCTTCTTAACATCCAATGATTGAATTTTCATTTGGATTTCTTCAATTGTAAATACATGATGTGACAGGTTCACCGAGGAACAATTGTCTTCTCCAAATTCAAATGTGTGCATATGGTCGGAAGAGTAAGAAGATTTCAGATGCATCTGATATCTGCTGTGATGTATTCAACTGTGTCCCATTGTACTCCATATTTATTGGTAAGCCATCTTTTTTCTTCAAATTCCTAACGTAGGACCAAAAATACTTCATGTTAACAGGTATCATGGCTTCTGTACTTTTGAGTGTAAGCCTTATCGTACCTTGAATTTGGTGGTCCGTGTACACGGATGTGTCCATTACAATTTGACTGAAAAACTTTTTCATCTGAAAAAATAACTTTCTCCCAATAATTTATATTATATGGTATAAATTCCAGAGCAAACCCAATTTATTGTGGTCTGGACGTAACTGCGGTCGGTCTGATCGATAACTACCTAACTGTACCTAATTTCAGGTCTGATGATGTTCATATTCGATCTGGTGTTCCACAAGGATCAATCGTTGGACCGCTACTGTTTGCAATCTACGTATCGACTTTTTTTTTACTTTCTGGAACATCTTCAGCTGTCGTCGCTGACGACACTCAGTCGTATGCTTCATTTCACCTGTCAGATTTACAGCTTACCATCAATAAACATTAAAACGGCGATTTGGCTGAACTTTTCTCCATTTCGTCCAAACATTGCTTAATAAAAATCAATCCCAATAAATCTTACTTTTCCCTATTTGGAAGAATTAAAGATCGTCAGGCTGCACTGCCTCTAATTAAAATTGTGTTAAATGATACTCCCCTGTCCTACCGTGACAGTTTTAAAAGTTCGGGTCTTATCACCGACAATAATCTACGATCCAAAGAGCATACCACTTCCTGCATCAGCAAGGCATTCTGTAATTTACAAATGTTATACCCCGGTAGGCTTAGTTCTTTCTCACTTTAATTATTGCGACGTCATTTATCACTCGTGTTTGGATTCTGATGATTCCAGGCGCATTCAAGTTGTGCAGAGCTCTCGCCTGCGTTTCATTTTTGGCGTTCCTAGACGGAAACACATTTCTCGCACAACTGAATGTTGCTTGTTGGCTTCAAATGAAAGACAGACGACTTTTTCATCTTGCCTTGTTGCCTTGCTTCGGTCACAAAATTTTACTTTCAAAAACCCCTCCTTACCTCTTTGTCAAGTTCAGACATAGGACCGATGTTCACATCAGTATTAATAATGTTCGACGCAAGGATTTACTGGACATTCCTCTGCATCGTACATCCTTGTTTAGAAGATGTTTTAGCTACGCCGCTGCTCAATGTCTAAACAACATTGATGCTGATCTGAAGATACTACCACCTCAGATTTTCGAGCGTAAACTTAAGCGTATTGTCACGATGTCATTATCTGAGGAAATAAGTAAATTTAAATTCATTTCGTAATTATTGCAAACATGTGCATTTCAAAGTTATGCAGAACCAGCATCCATTGAAAGTTAAGTAGAACAACGTCGCGATACACATGCTTGCATAAACGCAAGCTATGCGGAATGCAGGTGTATTGTTTACATGTGCCAATTAAGATCGAGGCAATTAGAACGCTTTAAGAAAAGCAAATTTGGCAAGGATCAATTGATGCTGATGCGGTTTAGAACTTTGCACTTTGATCGAACCCCGGCCACCAGAGTAAAGGAACCAATTGTGACGTAGAGATAGGAATGTATAAATTAATACTTTCCTCGTTCGCGACAGTATCTTGTTTAATGTGACTGTTTAGTGAGCGAATTTTCAGGAGATCCTTATTGTTGGACTTCCTGCAGCCGGCTTTTACTTCCTCTTCATCGTCTTACTCTTCTTATCAACTCCTTTCATTTATTTATCTCTTCTCTGTTTTCTACTACATATTTACTCTCACTCTTCACTTCTCTTCTCTCTTCTTATATTCTTTACTCTTATCTTCTTTTTTCTCCTTTATTTTTTTTTCATTTTCATTGTTATCTTAGTTTTTAGTTTTAGGTACGCCAGGTAGAACAGAGTGCTCCTTACGAGCTTACTGATGGCGTACCTTTTAGTTTGACTTAATTATTATACAGGGTGATTTATTAGCTCACCGACAAGCTTTGCCATATGAAAGCTCATGTAATTTTAAGAAAAAAAAAAATCATTTGGACATATGTCCGATTTCATTTATTTAAGGAAATAGAAGACTTCAAAGTTTTGATTCTAATTATTTTAACGTTGTAAAATAATAGCCAATTTAATAATAATTTAATAATAATTTAATAATAATTAGAATTTTTTATAATTATGTATTTATATGATTTTGAATTTTGAGCAATTTATGTAAATATTTAAGTGATTTTGCAACATTAAAATAATTAGAATCAAAACTTTGAAGTCTTCTATTTCCTTAAATAAATGAAATCGGACATATGTCCAAATGATTTTTTTTTCTTAAAATTACATGAGCTTTCATATGGCAAAGCTTGTCGGTGAGCTAATAAATCACCCTGTATAGTTTTCATTTAGTTTTCTTTACTTTATACATTATTATTATTATTATGTTCTCATTTTCTTCTCTATGCCTGTCAATTTAGTTGTCTATTCAGTTTTATTATGTTCCATACTGTCAAACCAACAAATATATTATTATTATTATTATTATTTTTATTAGAAGGTGCCAAAAACTCTTGGTCACTTAAATAAAATAATGGACGTACAAGAAACTCTGTTTTTCTAATAAATAAAAGGATCTCTTTAAATTAACAAATATACAGTGTGTTCAGAAATGCTTGCTAAATTATTTGTGCGACGGTAAAAGTGGTACTACGAGAGGAACGAAGCGATCGTCGATTTCATTCTTGCCTTCTTTTTGTTTTTAGTTTTTCGCGACTACTGGGTGATCATATTTTTGTTTTTCTTCAATTTTTTATTTGTTTGGCTTAGCTTTCATTTTTTTATTCGACGCTAGACTAAAGAAGCAAAAAAATGATGTCTAAACTTTAAAAAAATACAATAAAATAAAAGACGATTGCCATTTTAAAAAAACGTTTACATGGACATTAAATAGATAGACATTGTGTTCATAGACACAGTGCTTAGCTTATAAACAATAAAAAATATTTATGGCGGATTTCACAAACGTTACTTAAATTTAATCGTCCGTTAAAAGTAAACGTTGCCATGGTTACATGTGTTGAAGGTATAGGAATGATTCTTCTTAATCGATGATTAAAGTTAAGTGACGTTTGTGAAATCCAGCGTAAGACTAAAATAATTATGAATTAACAGAAATTAATTCTTAATTCTTGCCTATTTGTGTAACATAACCTGTTAAATAAAAAGGTATTCATAAAATAAATACACTAAAATATAATTATTTATATAAAAAAAAAGGTTATGTTTACATGGACATTAAATAGATAGACATTGTGTTTATGGACATTGTGCCTATAGACATTAGTAAATATTTAGACTGAAATAATTAATAATAATAAATACAGGGGTATTAATAAAATAAATACGTCAAAGTATAATTACTTTGCAACGCTAAATTTACTACTGTATAAGTCGAATTCAAAATTCTTTTCCCGATCGTTTGCCGACGACTACACTTTCTTTCTTCTGCAAATTTTCGTATATAAGTAATTTATTTTTGTGCCAATTGTTTTAGTAACGTGGGGGCTCGCACGTTGCCCAGCTACCAACGAAACACGTCACAATTGACGGACATCGAGAAACGTCGGATTGACATCGTCAGATACGGGGCGAAGCGTCACGCCTGACATTTGCGTAACAAGTCGCAAATAAACCAAATTCAGGCCGCCCCTTGACGAATTAAAACGTGCAACTTATAGTCGGAAGCACATCCAAAGCCTTCCGCGCAACCAACTGTCAGGAGCAACACACAACCCTTCCGTGCAACTTATTGTCGGAAGCACATCTAGTACTACACATTGTATGTAATTTTGGTTGAGTATTTCTTAATTAATTGCCTAAATAAGAAACGGTAGCGTTACATAAAAATCTGAATCTGAAACATCCTGCATGAACATGGACTGGTACCATTTGACAATCTTTGAAAAAAAAAATGTAAGTTTCACCGCGGTATTGCCTTGAGCTAAAACACGCAGATACTGAACCATGCATCACCCTGTATATAACACTATAAGAAATAGTACAGTAAAATGTAAATAAGAGCTCCAAGAGCTCCACAATTCTTGGGGGGTAAGTCTATCTAAAGAAACTTTCGACAAGAAATAGGCACATATCTTTACCGTACGTATACCGAGTTATCAAGAAAAAAATTACTTTCGGAAAAAAAAATTGAAGTGTATTGTTATTAGCTATAAAAATCATATTTGCGTACGTAAGTTAATAAAACCCAATCAAAGGAAGGAATGTTAATCTGGCGATTGTTCCAGGTCGAAATCCCTCGTCGCGGCGATTAGGTCGTCCTGCGTAATCGCGAGCAAACCGGGGCAAATGAGACTTGCCTAATCCGACGTCTAATCTGGCGGTCGCCAATCGAAACCCCGCGCCCAGGTAAACCGATCCCCCCGCCGGGCGAAAGCCAATGGCGAGGGAACGCAGGTGACAAGTGGGAGTAAACGATCGAGCGGATCGCGCACGTGCTACTATTTACCTGCTTCGGCTTACCTGTACGAAACATCGAGGCGGCTCTGGTGGGGTTTCGATGCTACTTGAATATACCTGAACGGGTGTTCGACGAGGGCAGTCAGGTGCGACGATCCTAGGTGTGTGGATTGCTGTTGTTTGCCAGGCAGCTGGGGACGCACCGTGGTGGCACGCGCGAACAATTTTTTTTTCTTCCTTTTTAAATTGGTGGACTACCTTTACTTGTATGTGATGAATCGCGCGCCCTCGATACACGTTGTGGTTCTGAACTGTGCGCAAAAAATTTAGACTTGTGATGCGGTTAGATTGTAGTAGTATTCATGTGTTCCGGTTGTATTTACCAAGAATTTAGTGGTAAGTAGAATTTCGATACAATATGACATACCGAGTGTTTCATTGAAACTTGAATCATTGAAACTTGAAAAAACGACAGGCTGTATTATATTATACAGCGTCTACTTCGATATACATTCTATCTGACTAGGATCCCCCCGACGCGACGCCTTTTGGGGGGTGATTGTTTCGTATTAGAGTTTATTCTCAATGTTCCCCAAAATGCCCCACTGTGCCTGAAATTATGAAAAATATAAAACGCACAGTCATACATCTCGTGTTTTGTTAATTTATATTTTAATTTATTTATTTACGGTTCAAAAAAAAAATTGAATGACGTTTTTTGTCAGGAATTTTACGAAATATAAAAAAATTTCAAATATTGCCGAAGCAGATTACGATGTGAAGCTTATTTTTAATAAATATTGCTACATTTTTAACTCGATTTAAATTTTTGTAAAGTATAGTAACAAAAAAAAAACAGCTGCGTCACTCGTTTGTTTTCTAATCTTACGTTTTCAAGGACACTACTTATCTGGTTAATTTTTCGACGAGTCGATTTAAAAAAAAAAAACGAAAGAATAATGCTGAGTCACGTGATCGAATATGAAAGAAAAATTTTCGTCTTGTTTCAGCAAAAATATACAGGGTGATCCTTGAAACTCGTTCTATTTCTGAATCGGCGTCAAAGAAATTTGCAGTCTACGCGTGAGATAATTTTTGACTTTGAAGAGACATCGAAACTTGAGCCTGCGCTTTTCATTTTTGTGACAAAAAAATCGGGCTGCTTTATTCATTTGTTTTCTAATACATATTATATTTTCAAGACTACTACTCACCTACTTGATTGGTTATTTTTTTTTAAGTTGATCCTCACTCGCGAGTCGCTTTGAAATTTAAAAAGAAAGAACGAGTACCGTGTCACGTGTCAGTCTTAATTTAATTTCATTTCAGTAGAAATATACAGGGTGATTTACGAGAGGGGGTTCAGCTGATTTTAATCGAGCGATTTTTATACGTATTTAAAAATCACGATTTAAAAAAAAATGCTCATTGAATAAACGAAAGTGGGTCCAAATTTCTAAAATTGAGGTGTATTTGAAGACATAAAATAAAACAAAAGACGATCGAGAATAAAGAAAATTAATAAAATTTCGGAGAAAGCCTTTGTTGCTCGAAACGCACAAATCAAAACCGCAGTAAAATCGTCCGCTCGATCTTAACTTTAAACATGAAGCATTTTAACGGAACTTCTTAAGTTCAATAATTAATTTCACGCAACACAAAAATAAATTGATAACGGAATGATTAAAGGAAGTAATTAATTATTATATTATAAATTTAAAAAATACTTGAAATAGATTTTACTGTGTCTTCTAGATTCCATGATTCAATACAAACACTGCAGCTAGCCTATAGCTTTAAAATAAAACGCGAGGATGGTTTAAATAATAAATAACCCAAAAGATTTCTTTTCGACCTCGGTCCGTGTATTGAGAAAAAACCCGCCGATTGGTTCTTAAAACCGCGTGGCTTCGAACTAAGCGATTCAGACCGCGGTCCGTGTACGATCGAAACGATTTCATAGCAGCGATCAGTGAAATTTATCGCGAAAATATTAATTAACTGAATAAATATAGCAAATTGCAGACTATTCTGAACTTATAAGAAAATCGCACCCAAATGCACAAATTAATTTCCAATCTCTAGCATTAAGAATGTACAGGGTCTATCTATGACGTACAGTTTGCAGAAATTTAGACAAGTTCAATATACAGGGTTGTCCAACATTACTTATGTTTCCTTTACGTATCGAATTGTTTGAAAAACAAAAGCATCTGCCAACTCACAAGACACAATCAAGTCAACTTGTTGCTTTCTAAGCTGCTTTCGTTAAGTCAGCCAAAAATGCTCATAGCTTGATTATTTTTTTGAAAATACTATCAACGACTTGTATATTTTTGTAAACAAAAAAAATGTGTTCTTAGTAATAACAAGTTTGAGTTTGTACATCCTTTTCTTTACTTTTACTTTAATTTAAATGGGTTCGTTTTGACCGCGGTTCGACTAATTACAAAACTGGACTCTCATTGGCCGGGTTAGGAACCGATTTCTTTTCGACCTCGGTCCGTGTATCGAGCAAAAACCATTGATGGGCTCTTAAAACGGCGTGGCTTCGAACTAATCCATTCAGACCGCGGTCCGTGTACTACCGAAACGTTTTCAAATTGTTTCAACTTGTTTATATGTATTTATCGGCAATTTCATTCTATTTTCTACAATTTAGAAATGAAAGTCAGGTAATGCGTACAACAATAACATACACGAACAATTTTCATGTTTTTATATACATATTTTTAAAAAGAGAAGTGCCCTTCCAAGAAGTGAAACGGAAACGATCGCAGATGTTTCGCTTTCATTTCACTGAGAAAACGAAAGACGACCGAAACCTTTGAATTAATTCGCTCGAAACGCACAAATCAAAACCGGAGTAAAATCGTCCGCTCGATCTTAACTTTAAACAATCATAGGCCCAGTATTTCATTTGGAGTTTAACTTTAAGCTTCGTTTTATTTCTACGGAAACAATTGTCTTTACAATTATTACTAAGGGAATAAAACAAAGCTTAACGTTAAACTCTGAATGAAATACTGGGCCATAGTATAGTGAATTTCATAAACAAGGAGGAGAACTCCAAAACACGAGGTGTACATCAAGAGAGCAGTAACAAGCGCGGTCATACACGAGCGGGGTTTGAACGGGTAGGTACACTGCAAGGGGAGTTACTAAGAGAGAGAGCGAGGGGAGTGAATGAAACAGAACAATACAATGCAATGTGCTGTAAACTTATGAAACTAACAGAAACCAGTAACGTATTCTCGATTCTCCCCACAATATACAGGGTGATCCGGATAATTAGTAATAATTTTAATTAACTTGGCAACTGTAACGTCAGGTCATTTCACTGATGAATCAAAGAGTAACGCACACTATTGAATACACAGTACTGATGATTGGGCTGGAAAATGGCGAACAATAATGGTTACGCCCCACAAACGATTCCCCAGCACTGTGCCAAAGATCAAAGTAAAGTCCAGGAAGCAGAGTTTCACCGCAAACAGTGCTTAAGATGGCAAGACGTATTTCTTTCGCTAAAATTCTCATTGGATAAAACTTGGCCCAAATTTCTGAAATTGTGGCATGTTTTAAGACGTTTCACAATTGTGCCATTTTTAATGTACCTAAAATAAAACAAAAGACGATCGACAAATAAACGAGGAAAATTTATAAATTAAAAAAAAATCTCATTAAATAAAGAAAACTGACTAGACTTTCTAAAATCTAGATATATCAAGACGTTTGACAATTGTGCAATTTTTAATGTAAAATAAAACAAAAGACGATCGACAAATAAACGAGGAAAATTTATAAATAAAAAAAAATGATAAAATAAAGAAAACCGAGTAGACTTTCTAAAATCAAGATATATTAGATCACATGTTCTTGAAAAGGATGAGAATAAACCTTAAATACTTAATCAACCAATAAAACATTAGCAATAATAAAATAAATGCGTTAAAGTATAATTACTCATGTTTACATGGACATTAAATAGATAGACATTGTGTTTATGGACGTTGTGCTCATAGACATTGATTTAAGCTGCCTTCTTTCGCTGAAAAGTTTGAATCGTGATTCGAATAATTCTTTTGATTGTCCGTCCGCTCTGGATCTGTATTGTTGCGACGGAACACCCCGAATTTGAATGCATTTGAATCTGAACGACCCAAGTAACACCATTTCGTTTAATGGTACTAGTGGTACTAGTTACCCTAGGATATAAGTGATACGTTAATTAAACGTTTTCGTTAAAATGTCGCGACTTGCAAAACACGTTTATCAAATTATTAAATTCCGTCTTATCATGTCGGCGTAGGCCCTTAACATAAACTTTTCTCATTAAAAATTTAAAACATAATCTGAAAAAGTATAATAAATGTTTAGATGTAACGTGTTCAAAATATTTATCCAAATCGGTCTTGTGGCCCTTGTCACAATGTAAATTTTCCATAAAACTACTAACATTGTATGTATCACTAAGGCCCAGTTATACAGTGCCAGTTTAAATTTAAGCTGAAGTTTAAACCCACAACAACGATTATTGCTTCGGCTTAAAGTTAAGCTGGAATTATACCACTAAATGAGATGAGAGCTTAAAATATGAGTAACTTATAAATTTCGCCGCGAGATGTCACGACCATAACGAAAATTTGTAACATATTTCATTGATTTCGTAAGATTTTCTTCTAGAGCGTCATCTCTTGTTCAAAATGAGTAGCTTCTGATACGAGATACATCTAAGGTTCTAGAGACTTCTCCTAAATATTAATTTTACCGAACAAAACAAAAGAAAGTCTACGGGAAGACGAGGAAAGCGATGCCTTAACCTAAATTGTGATGCCTATCATTGATTTTGTGAAATTGTCTTCTAGAGCGCCATCTCTTGCCAGAAACTGATAGTTTCTGATGCGGAGGCATACTTAAGGTTTTTAGGCTCTCCTAAATAATAATTTTACAGAAAAAAAACAAAAGAAAGTCGATTGGAAGACGCGAAAATTAACTTAAATTGTAACATCTTTGATGGATTTTGTAAAATCGTTTTCTAGAGCGCCATCTCTTGCCAAAAACTAGTAGTTTCTGAATCGGAGGTGTAGTTAAGGATTTTAGGCTTCTCCTAAATATTGATTTTACGGAAAAAAACAAAAGAAAGTCGATTGGAAGACGCGAAAATTAACTTAAATTGTAACATCTCTGATGGATTTTGTAAAATCGTTTTCTAGAGCGCCATCTCTTGCCAAAAACTAGTAGTTTCTGAATCGGAGGTGTAGTTAAGGTTTTTAGGCTTCTCCTAAATATTGATTTTACGGAAAAAAACAAAAGAAAGTCGACTGGAAGACGCGGAAACAGACGCAGTAACTTAAATTGTGACGTCTCTGATGGATTTTGTAAAATCGTTTCCGAGAGCGCCATCTCTTGCCAAAAACTAGTAGTTTCAGAATCGAAGGTGTAGTTAAGGTTTTTAGGCTTCTCCTAAATATTGATTTTACAGAGAGAAACAAAAGAAAGTCGACTGGAAGACGCGGAAACAGACGCATTGTAACATCTCTGATGGATTTTGTAAAATTGTTTTCTAGAGCGCCATCTCTTGCCAAGAACTAGTAGCTTCTGAATCGGAGGTGTAGTTAAGGTTTTTAGGCTTCTCCTAAATATTGATTTTTCCAAACAAAACAAAAGAAAGTCGACGAGAACCCATGCCTTAACCTAAAGTGTGACGTCTCTGTTGGTTTTTGTAAGATTGTCTCCTAGAGCGTCATCTCTTGCCAGAAATTGGTAGTTTCTGATGCGGAAATACAGTCAAGCTTTCTAGACTTCTTTCTAGGCATTAATCTTGCGGAACAAAACAAAAGAAAATCGACGAGAAAATACGAAAGCCGTTGTTTTAACCTAAAATGTGACCTCTTTGATTTTGAAATATTTAGATTACATAATTATGAGTTAACAGAAATTAATTCTTAATTCCTGTCCATTTGTATAAGATCATATTTTTCTACCTATTAAAATCTCATTAAATAAAGAAAACTGAGTAGGCTTTCTAAAATCAAGATATATTAAGACATTTGACAATTGTGCAGTTTTTGACGTAAAATAAAACAAAAGACGATCGAGAAATAAAGAAAATTGATAAAATTTAGAATAGAAAGTTAATAAATCAAACATGTTATTAAGTCATAGCAATCTTAGACAATAAATTGACCCCATGATATTTTTATACAACCGTAAAAAAATACTCAAAAAAAAATCAGTTCCGTCAACGAAAAATATATAATTTAAAAAAATTATCATTGACGTCACAGGCCGAGATTGTGATATTATAAAAAAAGGAGGAACGCCAGTTTGTGGCAAACAATTAACTTTCATTTAAAACTTCTTCCGTGAAACTTATAAGAACGGCTCCACCTTCGACGTTCTTTACTTTTTATTCACACTGTATACTATACAGGGTTTTACTTAACTCTAATCATTACATATTCACAAGATGTAGAGGGTTCTACTCGACTGCAATCGTATTATTAAACAAATCTTCAATTTCAACGATGATTTTTAAAAGTTTGTTTCAAGTTATTAAGAAAATCGAAAATCTTAATGAAATTTGACATTTCCATTTGCAAAAATAAACCGACGGAGTAGTAAACATTTAAGACTTAAAAAAGTGACACGGCTTCGACAAGTTTCAACGTGCATGTACGCGTCCACTTGTCGTAGAAACAAGTCGCATGAATTTTTAAACCAAATTACAAACTATCTTTTGGATTTTTTATTGTTTGCTTGGAGATGTACACGAGAAGTCAAGAAATACTTAAAATGGGTTTTCAATTAAAAGTTACAAAAAAATCTACGATTAAATCGACGATTTTTGATAAAAAAAAATCGTGATTTTTATCAACACTGCGATGAAAGCTTGATTACTGTGCTCCACGTCTACGCTGTGCATTCTTGTAGATACAAGCTTCATTTAAAAATCAAAGGATTTAAAATAAAGTGACCGGACGTCCCCAATTAGGGGACATTCACCCACATCAGTGCTTACGGTCTCCCATTCTCATGTCCCCCAAAGTGTCACCACATTTCGTCTGAAATTCTCACTCAGCTCTGGGAAATTATGTAAAATAAAAGACGGAAAAAATACTCATAATGTACGGTCAGGTAATAAAGAGATGTCTCCCCCAAAAAAATGTGCGTTTAGTTTAGAGTACTACGTCGAGTAAGCTGCGGAGAACGAAGTTCGATTGTCCGCTTGCTCGGCATATTGTTAGCAGTTACTATCACGGTTTTTTGGGGAAGACGTCTCTTTATTACCTGACTGTACCTCTTATCATCGAATTTTGTTAATTTTTAATTTGATGACTAGTTCAGAAAAAATTGAACTGACATTCAATAGGTACGTCAAAGAGGGCAGATGAAATTCAGCAACTTGAATTATTTCCGTCAAGAATTTATGAAATATTTAAAAAAATAATAATAAAACATTGCAGAAGCAAGTGAAAAATATGACATTGCAATGTAAATCGCCGCAATTTTTGTTATCAGGCAAGCAAACCTATAGGTGTTTCCTCCATTTGGTCTAAAAAAAATCTGGTCGATTTCTAAGAAGACAAGAGCGCGCAAAATGTGCGTGTGCATTTTCAACTTAAAATGAAACATATGGTACGTACTTTTTGCGAAATTCTTTAGTATTTGATATAGTTTTGAGGTGAACGGAATATTTCGGTTGAAGACGTGTGTCACACTTCAATAATGCTGGAAGATTTCAGAAAACACGCCAAATAAAAACGATTTCGATAAAATAATTATTATCTGCACTTCGAAAGTTCAATAAAAAATATTTACCTTCCTCTAAAAATACGTATTTGAAATTTGAATCGTGCATTTATGCAACAAGAATATTTTAGATCGTTTCGTATTTTAATGTCCGTCGTGTTTTGTTCTTCACTTACCTACATTGATTATTTTTTCTTGAAACTCTGCCCGAAATAATTTCTACCACATTCATTCACTCAAATATGAGTCCTTATTATGTCATTAAAAAAATTAATTGTAATATATTACGCACTTATTATTTTAAATAGAAAAGAAAAATGAATAGGTTCAAAACTGAAAACTAATTATGTACTTACATATAATATACAGCAACTTAGGTAGCTACATCTCGCGACCGATTTTAGACCTAAAATTGTATGTGAAAATTGACAAATAGCAACTAATTTGATGCCAAATAAACCATCACACACAGCGCGGCCAAATGCCTTTACAGCACAGGTTTGAAAATCTAGAAATTTGTTGCAAGTCGATGGAGTTCTCTTTTGCTGAAGATGCCCCCAAAAAGGACCGAAACAGCTGTTCAGAGGATGGTCGACGACTTGAAACAAATTTCTAAATTTTGCTATAACATAGACAGACAGAAAAAAAAATGTTTTCACCTGCATTTAAAAAAGAGGTTGTTACAGTTTATTTTCCGCCTGTGTACGAACACACCCTGTACAGTACACATTTCAACGTTACGATCTATTTTTAGCACACTTCGTTTTGTTTCCCACATTACGCGTAGGAATTTACAATTCCTCGTTCGTGTAATTTACCCAAAACTTTCTTTTTAACATGCTTTTCGCTAAAAGCTTCAGATTAGACGAATAAGTTCATTATATAAAATTAGCCCCGTCCTTGCTTAGGATTGGAATTGCGTTTACGCGGTGTGTATTTGTACAATTTAAAGAGTACTACTTTGTGACGCGGACGACGACGGATGGTCGAATTCTTTAGTTTTAAAAAAACATCCGCACCTGAAACCGGTGCGTATGTCCGTAACCCTTGCCCTTTGTTTTGATGTCACGTTCTTATGTTATTGGTATGATTCAAACAGACCACCGTTCATCTCACTTTATACCGTTTTCTACCCCTCTCGATTTTGCAAAACGCCGGAATTGCCAGTGTGTTGTCGACCGTCAGGTGATTTGCGTGTAGTTAGTTTTGTGGGTTCCCGCTCTAATTTCTCTTGGAGGAAGAGAATAGATCTTACGGCTGTTGGCCGACTCTGATTAATTCACCTGTACGAGAGAGTTGACTGTGTGCCAACTCGTGTTCAGCCTACGTCCTATTCTGACTTAGGTAAGGTTTACTCCATCGTTTTGCATTATCTTGCAGTTCACGGTCATTTTGCTCCCCTTAGGCTTTTCGTTTTGGCTGTCCTTTCTTCGTTCGGACGACTATCCCGTGCGTGCGACATTTACTGGGATAATCATACCGCCCGTAGTACCGTACCGACCCCTCAGTGCGCGGACCGTTAAAGCCCGCAAGGAGACCGACACTCCGAGGAGCAGCGACGCCGCTTACCGCTTTGCAACGGTGGAACGCCCCTGACTCGACAGACGTATGAATGCTACGTAATCAGGTCGAATATTTATGTTCATTTATTCTTGTGTTACGGTGGTTTTGATGTTGTCGCTTTCGCACACGTAAATTTTGCGTATACTCGCGAAATAAACTCTATTTCGGAGGAATTCACCTTTTCTCTTGCGTTACGCTTACTAAACGTAATTCATCGAACGAGTACTTCGGCGTTAGAATAAGTGAATGTTTTTGTTTTATTTAACTTTGTATTAATTTCGGATCCGAATTGTTAGGATTTACTGTTTAACGTTAGTTGTGTTGTTCACCATCTGATTTAATCGATTACTTGTGATCAATCTTTTAATAAACTTGTGTTCATGCTTTGGACGTATCGTGTTTTTCTTAATGTTTACGTGAATTCCTTTCAAAAAAAAATTAAATGTCGCCTATTTTGGATTGGCCTTCGCGTTATGGTTTAAGAATCCATTCCCCTCCCAGTGAAGCTGCCGGCGACACTGGATCAATTTCGCTCCGGTGTTAAACTTCTGCTTATCTACACAGGTAGGTAGCAAGGTACAAAAGATGTACTAACGCCGAATCAGGGTTAAACAATGTACATAATAAAGTATATGTTTTAGTATCCCACAAACAAATATGAAACTGAGGAAATTGTTACAAAGAAATTAAAAATTAAATGGTCCTAGTGATAATATTTCCCTGTTATCCTGAAAAAAATGTTATCGGCTGTAACATCTCCTCTTGCTTAGCTACTTAATTCATGTTTCGTTTCAAATGGACTCTTTTCCACAGATGATTTAAAGAATCAGTATAATTCTTTCCGTTTATAAAAGAGGCAATCCACAGATTACTGACAATTACGCCAATTTTTTCAAAGATCTTTGAATACGCCTTCCTAAGTCGACTTTTGGGCCCAGTTTTATAATCGTGGAATAAGGACGGAATAACTGTTCGCCGAATGTTCCTCCGTATCTACGTCACACCTACGTCACGTTATTCTAAGAATAATTCTTACCCGACGATCGTAAAATCGGGCCTTAGGGTTGCTATTAAAAATTCGAATAACTAATGTTCGTCAACGGGGATTTTTGCCTAATCTAATGAATCAAGCAATACTGCCAATACATGATCGGTTACTTGGTGGTATGCAAGTGTCCTGTTGGATTTCTTGCGATCCCAACAGGGCATTTGACTCAATAAAAAAAAAACCTAAACAGATGAGGGGTGAGAGGAATCCGGTAATAAAAGGATCAATTTTTTTTTAAGCAATAGAAAGCGACTTATTGAGGTTAGAGATTCTAATGGAACTGAAATTACTTGCTCTAAAGTAAAGACCATCTATTAATATAGGTAGATGGCCCTCAAGAGTCGGTGCTGGGTCCTATACTTTTCCTGATTTACGTAAGTGACACCTCACAGTATATGCTGATGATACTATCATTGTCGTTTCAGATCTATGCCAAGAGACAACAGAAATAAAATGCAATTTACTTCTAGAAGATCTGTACATTTTCCTTGTGCTCTCTTTTGACAGATCTATTATTATTTTTATTTTTCTATGCCTACTATATTTTTTAAAGTTAAAGTTCTTCCCCCTAGTGAAGACTCTTCACTTTATTTCTTGTACTTCTATAGTTTACAGATTTTTGAAGTTGGCCTCTTATAGTTTCCATGACTTGTTGTAACCTCTGCTACTCGTACTATACCATCCTTTCCTGGACAGACTTTTACAATCTTTCCTATTGGCCATGTGTTTCGTGGTAAGTTACTGTCAGCAATTACTACGTTGTCACCAACGCTGAGATTTTCGCCTTTACTCAACCGTTTTGCTCTTGCGTTAAGTTCTGATAGATATTCTTTTACCCACCTCTTCAAAAATTGATCACATGAAGCTTGTGCCTGGTGCCATTGTTTCCTCACATTTCATTCATGATTTTGTATTTCATAACCAGGTAGATTTCCACCAGATGTACCAATCAAAAAAATGATGTGGGTGTTCTGGATCAACAGAATCTGCCATTTTTTCTCCTTAACATCGAGGTATTGCAATAGATGGTATCAAATTTTTGAATCCAATTATTCCAGTAGTCCCAGCCAATTTTCAATCTCCAAATTTCTTATAAAATTACTTTCGGAGTTATAAGGACATTACATAGAAATTCGAAGGGATCAGACACAGACGTTGCCATCTTCAAAATGTCTCTTCTTGTGGGAATTTTACTACCATCTAGAATTTTTGGATTAACTTTTCTAAGATTCAATAGAAAAATGAAGTCATCATTTTTGGAAACCCACCGAAGGCTAAGAACCTTTTCGGACGAAATTTTCCTAAGCTCTTCATTCTCCGCATTCCCAAATTCTCAGGAATACTTTTTAAAACTTTTTCAGAGTCTGCCTAATTCAAACCCACCTTTCTTATGCATTTTAATAACCTGTCCAATCCAGTTAATGGCTTCTTCTTCAGTCTTCTTCAGCATCGATCAGACTAACTGTAGCGCCTTCATCAAAGAATGCATAGGTGGTTACTTCACACACTGGACCCTTTACTTTTACCGGTAACATTTTGAGCAATACCTATTTGTTTCTTTTATGTTTCCTACAGTCTCCTGGCGCTGTTTTCTTATGCTCGAAGGACCAAATGTTCGGATTTAATCAAAGTATTTCCTCTCTTTTGACAGATCTATTATTATTTTTATTTTTCTATGCCTACCATATTTTTTAAAGTTAAAGTTAATAACATGATAATACCCTTAACACCATGTATAATGGAGACTAATTAATAAATTATTATTATTACTATTATGAATTAATTTCGTTTAGGATCCCTGTAATAAATAACAATTTTAAAACAGCCGATTTGGGGAAGGTACGTTTAAAAATTTCAATACTCGTCTTACAAAGAATCTTCACGACAATATTTCTTCCTAAGACTGTCAGACACGACGAAGTATTTGTTATGAAATTTTTTGTGGGCGTAAAGAAATTCGTGGTCATGTAATAAAACAAATAGAATGTGTTCTATTATATATATTTTTAATTGTTCGGCTGTAATAATTCAATTCGTTCGTACGACGCACGTGTCCAAACCATCTCAATTAGTTTTCTTCAATTTCTTTTCGGTGCTGATTTCATTTTTAATAGGGTCTCTCTTATTTTCTCCTTTCTAATTTTGTCCATCCCAGTGATTCCCAGCATTTTATTTTCAATTGCTTGCTTCAAGTTGTTTGTGAGGAACCTACTTACTTTGGCCTTCCTAGACACCTCCTTCTTCCCTAAAAGTATATATTTATGTTTTTCTTTTTCTATTTCTCTTGGTTCTCCCTGTAATTGCCTTAATTGCTTTATACTGAAGAGTTTGGTATAGAATAGGTAGCTAGTGAAAGCGTGTAATGATCAAATTATTATTATTTTTATTTTCGTTCATTGTTTTGTAATGTTTGAGCTTGAGTTGGCATACGCGCATATGCTTTACCTTTTAGGTTAGCTTGAAGATGCCTAACACATTTGCCCAAACGCATACAGTATACGTACACAGCTCTCTACAGTATGTCCATTAATTAGAAGTCCATCCGTTGGTCGAAATTTAATTGCATTGCTGTTTTTTTTTTTTTTTAATAAATAATCTGCAGCGCTGCGCTCGATTTGTTTTGCGCGTTTTGAATTGCTTATGTTTAAGGATATTTAAGTTTTTATTTTTTCTTGACTGGGGTAGTCAATAGCAGATAGGTGATTTTTGGAACACTTCCCTTACCCGAGGTTTGATGTTTCGTTGGATTTTTGTATTTACTTTGGATTTGTTTCGCTGACAAGTCTTTCACAGTCTTCGTGTTTAAGAGAAATCACTGATCACAATGGTCATTCTGAACACCTTCCGAGATAAAGTTTAAAAATTCTGAAGATTACAAAACACGTATTTTTGAATTGACTATTAGGTGAACGGATATATGATTAGATGAACTTTAAAAAAAAAATAAATAAATAAACATTATGGTAGGCACTCTGCAATAGTGATAAATCCTTCTGTTTATTTGACACAACCGTTGCTGTTATTTCGACGTGCAGAAAACAATCGTAATCACCCGTAGACTAAGTTTTACATTCACTCAGTAGGTCTTAATGGATTACTAAAAAGAACGGAGTAACTGTCACAAGACATATTTTAGTCTTACACGAACCGAGGTCTAAAATGCATCAGCTGTTACCACCGTGTGTGGACGATTGAAGAGTAGAATACGACGCTAAAGTTTGGCCAAGTCATTCAGTGACACCCAGTATAGTGAGTCTCAAAAGTTTCGAATAAAATTCGTAATCTCTTTTATTTTTAACAAATCGAGCAAACGTTCGGACACGTTAATTTCTGTGAAAATCAATCAACGCTCGCTCGCCTTTTAATTACCTGACGATCCAAAGAAATCGTTTTAGTTCTACTCGGACCGAAGTCTGAACGGATTAATTTGACGTGAATTCCTTTCAGTACGCGGACTGAGGTCGAAAACAAATCTAGTCGCCAACTAGGCCAATGAGGGTACAGTTTCAGTACTCGGACCGAAGTTTGAACAGATTAGTTTGAAGAGGCAATTAATGAATTCCTTTTAGTACGCGGATCGAGGTCGAAAACAAATCAATTCGCAACTAGGCCAATGAGGGTACAGTTTCAGTACTCGGACCGAAGTCTGAACGGAATAGTTGTTACCACCGTGTCGTGGACGATTGGCGGATTGCCTTAGCGGTGGCGTTGGTTCCTCGGCGGTTCCGTATCGTCCGAACGGCGCTCCTCGAAACCCGGAAGCGGATTCTGGGGTGTCCGGCTAGCTCCGCGCTTCTCGGGGTGAGGGACGATAAAAGGGTGAACACTAGTTAGCAGAAAAAACAAGACACATATATTGAAGGAATATACAGTTAAAACAGAAAACACAATTTATCAAGATCGATTCCGCCGTCGCGTCGGGCAGAGTTTCGATGCGCGTTAATTGCAAGGATTAAAGGTAGGTAGGGAAAGGAGCGTTGGGGACGGCCTCAATCTGCCTACTCCCTCCCGTCAATGATCCCGGAGGATCTGAGAGCGAGTGAACGGATGCGGCCCCGACTGAGGGTGTTTCCTGGAACCGCCTCGGTCGGGTTCTGACGTCATTATTCCCTGAGTCACTTGGGGTTGAAAAGTTTAAACAAAGAAAACTTTTTTGCTTTCCCGCTGACCCAGGGTTTTCTTTATGTCATCGGATAGCGCTTTTCGCGGGCTTTAATTTGATGTCGCGCCCGGCGAAATCCGGCGGGCGGAAACGCCTGAAATTGCGACGGAAGCGCGGGAGTGCTTCCGGTCGTGTAACAATTTTTTTAGCGGTAGGATCTGGATGAATTTCGGTAGGATTGTCTGGGATACAACTCTGAATATTTCTGCAAAGTTTCAAGTCGTTCTGACGGTACAATTAAAAGTTATTCGAACTTAATTAAGCGCGGGCGGTGATTGGCTGACGTTTGGAAACTATCCTTTGTCTAAATTATTACAATGTAAATCGCAACGTGATGCTGCGAGCGATAAAGTTGAATGAATGTGTGTGTAATTAATTATGTGCCTAGCCGTGTCCGCATGAGGAATAATTAATCTACGATTGATACAATAATAAAATAATTTAAAATTAATAATAACTAAAGGTCCGCGGAACTAGACTGTTTTAAGAGCCAACGAATGAGTTTCTCTCAACACGCGGACCGAGGCCGAAATAAATCAGTCCATAACTAATCGGATTGTTTTTGTTTTGATGTGAATCAAAATATCGTACGCATAAAAGGAAATAAAGAATTATTAGTAATATAAAAACTTAAAACATAAAACGCGCATATTTTCAATTTTATCTATTTCTGTACGAGTCGATTGAATTGACAGGAAGGCGGGTCTGATGTACAGGGTGTTTTAGATATAACGAGACGCACTCTGCTACCAAAACAAATAAATAAATCTGGCTAGTTTCGAAGCCATTTTTTTTCCGTCACGTAACTCATCGCATCATTTCTAGATTTTGTTTAATCAACTCAACTTTTGATATCAAATATGTCAATGTCTTGCTTTTCCTTTTATACGTCAGTGTACGTGACATTATGACAGTCGTTCCTCTTTTCCTGAAACATCCTTATCATAAAATAAGAGACAAAATAGGAAAGTGCTTTGTTTACTATACAAATCAAATTCAAATCAAGTTTTTGATTAACCCTGTCAATTATTTTTTCTTGTGCTTATTTCTTCCGTTTGATTTTTTTTAATCTTGAAAGAATCGGAATGGGGAAAATCACTAAATTCAATGAAGGATTTTCTATTTATCCAAAGAACTACTACCATCCAAATTGTAGGTAGGTATGAAAACGTCCGTCATTGCAGGTTATGCGGGTCCCGTAAGGTCAATGCTGTAATTAGCATCTGAAAAACATAATCTGCCTGATGATGGCTTGTAGTAAAGTGGGTCACAAGAGAATTCGCTTTCTCATAGAGCGACTAATTGGTGAGCCTTGCATGGATGGTGTGTCGTTCGTTTTTGGCTTGCATTGAATGAAACGAATAGATTCTTGCATAACGACGAAAGAAAAACCTGAAAAAATGCCGAAACCGTGCCATCTCTGGTGCAAAATATTTTCGACTATTATTAGTTGTTACTTATATTAATTTCAATAGTTACTGTATTAAAAAAGAAATGGATCGTTGCTGATCATTTAATTTTTTTCTTCCCAAGTCCGTTTAGTTTAAGTTCTAATTTTTAATTAAATCTTGGATCGTTCTTTCTAAATCGACTAGAAAATATTAATATTAACGCCTTAGTTACTTATTCTCCGAATCATTGCTTTATTTTTTATTGTTATTTGAAAGTGGTTTTGTTTTGTCCACATTTTATGAGTTTCATGTTCTTTACCTATTCACTTATTTTTATTTTTGATTTATTGCTTTTTTTCCACCAATTACCAATTACCAATGATTAAAAACAGTACAGTTATTACTCTTGCTTTAATACATACATCTTTTATTTGAAAAGTGAAAAACTTTCTTGATAGTACATTGGCAACACGTACATATTTGAGTTGTTCAGTTTTTGTTTGATAGTTTTTATTTAATCACGGGACTTCCCCAAGCAATTTAGCATTTGATTTACGATCATCTCAATCCGCCATTCATGATTTATAGAAAAACCAACTTTCTTCGGTGGGTTATTTAGGCGACGCGACGACGGACGTCTCGGGGCCGTTCGTCTTGCCCGCGGAGGAGCGCCGAGAGACACTTACACTTTATTCCGGGACTGTACACGCGCTGGGAAAACATTAGTAAAATCGAGCCTGATGACCAGGCATTAGTAACAAAATAAATCAATGCGGACAGCGGCGCGTACAGCTAATGCTGTTTACATCCGCCTAAAAGCAAAGTGAACACGCGACGATTTCGTCTATTGATCTTCCCGTGATTGTCGCGTAATAGCCCCTACGTTTCAGCCCTAAAGCCACGGACACACGTCCGAACGTGCTCGTGGACACGCTCGTACGCTTCAGTCCCAATAAAGCCACCAGCACACATCGAACCACGCTCGTACGTTTCAGTCCTAAAACCTCCACGCGACATGCTCGTAGATAAGCTCGTAAACAAGTTCGTGAACTTGATAACTTTAATGAAAGTATTAGGTTTCTTTAATCTGCTTTCTGTTCACCCCCCGTCCCTTACGATCGTTTATAGATCGACTTGTAAAGAACATGTAGCACGTGCACTTGTATCCAATTGCATCGTGCATAATTTACACCTCGTTATAAAATTTGGAAAAAAAAAAATTCGTTTGGGCGATCATTGCCACGAACATGCCCGCACGCGTGCGAGCGCCTCAACACGTACTGGATAATCACGTAGGACACTTGCCGTTGCTTTTACGCGCGCGGCATTAGCTAAATGACTTATTACGAAAATAAAAACGAGGCAATATTATTATTATTATTATTCACTTTTTGTCCATTACGAACTATTTCGTTGTAGCGCTGACGAGGGAAAAAAAAGGGCCATGATTGTTTTCTTTTGCGTTTCAGTTTGAGGATGCCTCGAATTGCCGTCCTGCCGCGTTTCCCTCCGCGAGCCGAGTCGCCCTCGAGATCGCCTACATGCTCCCCATCCAGCAGCCCAGCGGCCGGGACGTCGTCCAGGAGCGTGAGCCCGTCTTCGCCGAGGTCACCTTCTCTTCCCGGAACGAGGCACAGCGCGTTTTCACTCGTTTGCCCCAGGGATTTTCATCCCAAGGATTACTTAGCAGTCAGAGGTACTAAAAGGATTCCTTCCACATTAACAGTCCCCTCTTCCTATTCTATTTTTTCTAGTACTTAGTACGCGGTACTAAACATTAATCAAATTACGTCTTGATTTATTTAATGTTTAGTAATGGCATGTTTTGTTTCATTGCAAGTCCTAAAGGTGTAACGTGGAGGGGAGGCGGGGGACGGAGGGGTTTCCTCTTCCGTTAAAAGCCGACCAAATCAGAATCTTCCTGGGAAAGTCGGTTTACCTTTTAAGCTTCACTTGAGCGAGCAAATTAAGTTACGTCCCAACTGCCCGGCTAATCTCAGTAGGGTGGGTCGGGGTCATACGTAAAAAATCCAAGCAGGTCTAATTAAATGTGCGAAGCACGGATCCGCTTTTCGTTCGCAAACAAAAGAACAAGTAACAAATTTAAATTAAATTAAAATTGCGTCGTCCAAGGATGCATGCGCATCAGCTGTACGGGAGTCGTCTGAGTAACAAACGACCGGGAGGGTCGCGTCAAATCTGTCACCCGGAGTTCCGGAGAACCAGTTCCCTCTAAGGGCGACGGAGCCGAGCAACGGAGTATCGGTCTCTATTTTATGTGTCCGGAAATGAACAGCAACGGTGTTTCTACCACGGCTCAACGATGAAACAGCCAGGTAACCCCAGATATTAAAACTCCGGTAAAAAGAGTTCCGGTGTAACAAAAACCGCGCACTTAGTTGCTTCTATAAATCCCACCTGATTGTCTGCGGAAATCAGGCTTCGAAAGGCCTAGGAGAAAGAATTCCATGACGAGAAACCTTGGACAAATTTCAGAGTAATTGAAATCGTGAATCGACACGAAAAGTATCTTTCTGATGAGTGCGGTAACTCCAAAAAAAAAGAAACGACAACGAACAAATTGAGCAAACTTTCCTCATGTCATCACAGTCCTCAGTCTTTGTCACCAGAGGAATTCGTAAAATTGACCAAAATGTGTCTTCCAGGAAGGAGATCCCTTTCTGTTAACCTTAAAAGTTTTACGTTGAAAGTAAAGGAAGAAGGTCAAATGCAAATTGGCGGCGGAAACTGGAAGAAGAAGTTTTGAAAAGTTCTTTCAAGGTCTTCCAGAATTTAAGAAAAAACGGCAACTAGCTCCCAGAGGGGGGGGATAATTGGAATGGCCTACGTGGCTAGAGGCGAAAATATCCATATTCCAAAAAGGAATCCATAATACATCATCTCTTCACTTCCTCATTAGTCATTTCCCACCCCCCTCATACCTACTCTTTAGGCTTCACCTGTTTACCCCCAGAATTTATCAGAATTGTCAAAAAAAATGAATGGTTTCGCATGGATGTTGCGAAGGAGCTCCTTAAGGTGTTGCCCTCCGCCCTCTATCATTCTTGTTTTTGTTTGTTTCTTGACGAAGCAAAGAAAACCGGCAAGTCGTAGCAAGGTTGATCGCTTTTAGTTTCGCCTTCTTCTCTCACCTTCAGGTGCTCTTTTTCTTTTCTTTTCTTTGAGGAAAAAAAAAAACAAAATTCGTTTTGTATTTCGATCGAAGCAGATCATTTGTTTGTGGTTTTGTTTGTCTCTCGAAGCGGAAAAGAAAAACGGTAAGTTATCACATGAACGGTTGACCAGCTTTTGTTTCATATGTTTCTCTCAGTTTTAGGCGTTGTTACTTTTTTCTGTTGAGCAAAAACACAGAACACAGACACAGAACGTTTCAAGTCGAACGTCTTTTGTTTTCTGCCTCTCTCTTATTTCAGAGGACGTCCTCTTTCATTTCCTTCTTTTAATGAAGAAAACGGAACGATCTTCGTTTGTTATTGTTCTTGGTCGTTTCGTTTGTTCGCTTTTCGACACGGAAAAGAACAACGGCAAGTTGTTTCGTGAATGGTCGATCGTCTTTTGTTTTTTTTTTCGTTGCCTAGCGCATAATCAAATCTCGGAATAACATCCTCCGTTTTAACTTCACTTTAAACAAAACAGTCCGCAATTGTGCGAATGTTTATAATGTCGTTTACATTACATTACATACTTTTTAATGAAAAAAAAAAATGGATTTAGAATTTTTAAAAGCTTTGGCGTACCCCTGCCTACATCTCGGAACCGAAGATTATCGAGTTATGTCCGAAACAGGTCGCGTAAAAGAGGAAACACGTCGTGTCGCATGTCCAATGAAATTTCTCGATGAGATAGACTCGACTGTCATGCACGCGCCATCTTGCAAGTGAAGATGATCGGGTTAAGATCGAAATTGTGCAACCTACTGATGTGAACTGAATGGACGCGACTGAACTGGTCTGTTATCTCTTAACAGCCCCCCTTGCTGTGTTTGTTTGTCAACATCGAAGCCTGTACGAACGGGTCTGTATTTCTGCCTAGAGTACACATCGTTGTTTGCTGTGCTGTGCTCTGAGAACGTCGTTCTAGTCGACCCAAGGTATATGCTTTCCGAAGCCTGACCCCAACAAATAAGGTGCGCCATTCAGGCTCTAATGTTGCTTTTCGTTATTTTAATTATTATCGGAGGTTTTATACCGAACGTTTATTTGGGGCTGCCTGGCTGGTTTATCTTTGAGCCGTGGTAGAAAATTGGTAGCATCGTTGTGATCCATCTCCGGTCATCCGAACTAAAGTCCGATAACCCCGTTCGTTGCTTGGCACCGTCGCCGGAAGAGGGAGTTTGATCTCACGGACGCGGGTAGGCAAATTTGACGCTACCCTCCCGGACGTTTGATACTCGAACGACCTCTTCGACTTTAGTGCAGCTGATGCGCATACATTGCGGAAGACTTAAGCTCGGATTCCTTTGTTTCATTTTATTTATTTTATTTACAATCACGCTAATATGTTGAATTGAAACAAGCAACTTTTGTTGCGCGGAGTTAGCTTCAGATTGCGTCTTTGTGAGCGAAAAGCGGATCCGTGCTTCGCGTTTCATTTCAACTTTAAGTTTAATTTTCTCTCTAGACTGGCTGTGGAATCTAAAGGCGCACCACAACTATAAGATCCCCCACCCCTCAAAACCAGTAACGATTTTAACAGTTTTTGCCAAATTATTACGCTCTAATGCACCGCAGTACCCCCCCCCCTTCCTCCCAGCAAATCATTACGCTTTAATGCGCCACTAAAATGTTTACTGAAAATGGTTAATATTATTCAAATTATTACGAAATCGTCTTAGTCCGGATTACGATGCTCAATGGGGGTTCTTAAGTTCGCTGATTCTTGGGCCAAGGACAGCTGCCTGTTGACAGATGATGGTGACAGTTGACTGTTAATTCAAAGCGTTGGTCTCAACATTTAAGTAAGTACCAAAAAAAAATTAAAGAAATGAACAAAGTCAAGCGAGGAGCAACCATACTGAGCGGAACTGGCGCAGTCGTTCACGAGCGGGGGTTGACGGAATGAACAGTGCAAGGGGGGGGGTTAAAGAGATGACGACTGAATGAATCGCCGTGTGGCAGAAGTTATTGCAATTGTCTAATTGCGCAATATATTGTAATCTTGTGAAATGAAAGAAAACGAGTAACTAACAAGTTTTTTTATTAATTTTTTATTTCAGAAGTCGGCACCTTAATGTACGGAAATCCTTTAATCCCACCCCGCTATCCACCCTACATCTGGCCCCACATACCCGGCTTATTCCTTCCGTACAGTCCCGTCCAGAGACCGCCGGAGGCCCTCAGTCCAGAGCGAGTCACTTACGTGGATCAAGGGTGCACGCCGGAGAAGGCAAAAATCGGTGAGTTTTTTTTTCCTTCCACCCTTTTTTTAAGCCACTCTCGATTCCGTTGTTGCAGATGAAGACGCGCCTTTAAATTTGTCGTTGAAGGGCAGGTCGCGATCGCACAGCATCTGGTCACCGGGGAGCTTGTGCGAACAAGAAATGAAGTCCAACGACATGAAGCCAGACTCGAGCATGGGCGGCCTCGCGAAGACCTCCAGATTGATCGAGAACCGGTGGAGATGGGAACCCCAGGAAAAGGAACAACAGGCGAAGGCCCCGCTCATCGGACCTTCGGGGGAGAAGACGTTCACCGTAAGTCCCCCTCCCCCCACAAAAAATAGTCCCTAATGAGTTTGCCTTGAGCGCGCGTTGCTATATTTATTAATTTAATTAATATTTCCGTGATAAGTTTCACTTGACAAACTTGGTTGCTGCAATGAAATCGTTTCAGTCGTACACGGACCGCGGTCTGAATAGATTAGTACGAAGCCAAGCGGTTTTAAGAGCCAATCGATGATTTTTTCTCAATACACGGACCGAGGTTGAAAAGAAAACGATTTCTAATCAGGCCAATGAGAGTCCAGTTTTGTAACTACCTAGTCGAGCCGCGGTCCAAAAAATAGTCCCTAATGAGTTTGCCTTGAGCGCGCGCGTTATTTTTACAGGCAGCGCCTGTTTGTAAATCGTTACACGATGAAAGAATCGATTCAGAATTCGCCCGGTGCCAACCGAAAAGAGCGCTTTCGATTATTTGAGAGGAAAAATAAAAGATAAAACGTGTAGGTACTCGATTTTTTTTTAAACGATTTAATCGCGAAAACTAGGGGGACATGGCATGGGAGAACAAAGCCACTTAAAATATTAACAACGCGTTTAATCAATTTTTATTACAACGCCGCTCGAGACCACAAAATATTTTCAGCGTAAGCGCGTGAGAAAGAACAACAGGCGCGCGGAAGGGGGGGAGAGAAAAAAACGACCATTTAAATATATTTTTAATTAACAACCGTGGGGGAGATTAAAATTTCATGAGCGCGCACGTATTTTCGCCGGCCGGACGTTTTTCTTTTTTCCTTTTTTTTCTTCTCCAACCCCCGACGCCCCCTCCCCCCAAGTCCAAGTCGCGTTTAAGTATTAAATGCCCTCTTCTTTGAAGGGGGGAAATTATCTGTGCCGGGTTTTAATTGCGCCTGGAAATAATTTAAAAGACGAAACGTTGCCACCGTCTGTTTAATTGTTTTCTAATTACGAAAGACCCGTTCGCGTCCGTATTCTCTTCTTTATTGCGGCGCCGCGCCGTCACGCTAGCGACTGTTTTATTATTTTTTTTGTTGAAATATTAATGCAAAACACACAGATAGAAGAATTAGAGATTCTCTGTGCACCGTCGACGACGGCTCGTACTTTCGTCACAACATGCTATTATTTCTGCTTGAGTATACACAATTACACGAAAGTTTCTTTCAATTATAAGCGCTCCGGTATCGACGTGCATTTAAAATAATTAGCCTCGTATGTACCTACAACATAACAATCGCGTCGCCAATTGTAACGCAACACTTTACTCCTCTCCTCAATTGAACACGACACGAAAATTACTAAACATTAAATAAATTAAGAGTTAATTTATGTGGTCTGAATAGATTAGTTCAAAGCCACGCGGTTTTAAGAGCCAATCAATGATTTTTCTTAATACACGAACCGAAGTCGAAAGGAAGTCGGTTTGTAACCAGGCCAATGAGAGTCCAGTTTTGTAACTAGTCGAGCCGCTGTCAAAACGATTCAATTTTGAAGCAACTAGACGACCTTCAGGTTGCTATATTTATTCATTTAATTAATATTTTCGTGATAAGTTTCACTTGACAAACCTGATTGCTACAATGAAATCGTTTCAGTCGTACACGGACCGCGAACTGAACAGATTAGTCCAAAGCCACGCGGTTTTAAGAGCCAATCGATGATTTTTCTCAAAACACGGACCGAGGTCGAAAAGAAATCGGTTTCTAATCAGGTGAAGCCGCCAAAGTAATAATTAATAATCGTAACTTTCTTATAAAAAAAAATGTAATCCAAATCAAAAGATTCTATTTCTGAGTTGCGTCGCGACGAGCGTCGGAAACTTTTTCGCCTTAAATAATTCACATCGCCCGCATTAACTTGAAAGAAGAAATAAAGCCGAGCACCTACATGGATTTAAATCGTAGCCAATCGTCCACTCTCTTAGAAGGAAAATAAGTTAATAAATAATGCAATGTCGTCTGCCCGGAATACCTTTCATTAAGACCACCGTGCAATTGGCGCAGCTATTAGGCGACTCGTGTACATTAATAGGAATCCCTAATGGAATATCGAATGAATTTAGAATTCACGTTAATCGTTTTTTTTTCTTTTGTCTTGTCTTCGTTGTTTAACTTTTTTGTGGTGAGCTGGTTTGTTTCTCCTTCCATGAAAGTCTTTTTTTTTGGGTGAACTTAATGCCACTCACTTTCCTTTATTATATTATTTAAATAAATAAATACAGCAACCTGAAGTCGTCTAGTTGTTCTAGCGATTTCACTAAATGCAAAACTGGACTATCTTTGGCCTGGTTAGAAATCGACTTCTTTTCAACCTCGGTCCGTGTATTGAGAAAAAATCATCGATTGGCTCTTAAAACCGTGCGGCTTCAAACTGGTCTATTCAGACCGCGGTCCGTGTACGGCTGAAACGATTTCCACGTCTTTTTTTTTAATGAATTTAATGCCACTTGCTTTCCTTTGTTATATTATTTAAACAAATAAATATAGCAACCTAAAGTCGTCTAGTTGTTCTAGCGGTTCGAAATTACAAAAGTGGACTCTCATCGGCCTGGCTAGAAATAGATTTATTTTCAACCTCGGTCCGTGTATTGAGAAGAAAATCATTAATTGGCTCTTATAACCACATTTCTTCAAACTAATTTATTTAGATCGCGGTCCGTGTACGGTTGAAGCGATTTCCACGTTAAACTGTAAACATTTTCAAAATTGTTTGTTTATTTTTAATTAAAATCTGCAATTTTTAAAAATTTGTATTGTAAACATCTGCGTCGGTTTTTTTTTGGTCAATTTTTATTTTTTCCTTAATCGCTTGATTGTAAATGTCAAAATTTGTTTTGATTTTCAAGAAATATTCAATTGTAGACAATTTTAAACACTTCGTTGTTTTCCTCGATGTTCGTTTGTTTACGTAAATGATTAATTTAGTTCGTCAGTTTTCGTTTGTTTACTTAATTGTTTAATTTTATTTGTCAATTTTCGTGTTCAGTTTAGTTACTTAATCGTTTCATTGTAAAACTTTCGAAAATTAGTTTTTATTTTATCCTATTTTCAAAACTATTTTAATTTAAACAAGTTTTCATTGTTTTATTTTGTTTTGTTTTTTCTGTAAATTTTCATTTCTTAATTGTTTATTTGAAATTTTGTTCAAAATTCGTTTTTATTTTCAAAATATGCAATTTTCAAAAATATTCGTTCATTGTTTTATTTTATTTTTTCTTGTTAATTTTCATTTGTTTTTCGAATTGTTTAATTGAAATTTTGTTCAAAATTCACTTCTATTTTCAAAATATCCAATTTTCAAAAATATTCGAATTTAGACACTTTTCTTTTTATTATTTTTTTTGTTAATTTAAATTTATATTCTTAATTGTTTAATTGTCATTTTCTTCAAAATTCGTTTTCATTTTCAAAATATCCAATTTTCAAAAATATGTATTAGAATTTAGACAAGTTCGTTTGTTTTTCCCTTGTTAATTTTCATTTGCTTTCTTAATTGTTTAATTGACATTTTGTTCAAAATTCGTTTTCATTTTTTGAATATCCAATTTTCAAAATTATTCGAATTTAGACACTGGACTCTCATTGGCCTGGTGAGGAATCGATTTCGTTTAGACTTCGGTCCGTGTACTGAGAAGAAATCATTGATTGGCTCTTAAGACCACATGACTATTCAGATCGCGGTTCGTGTACGACTTAAACTATTTCATTGCAGCGATCAAGTTTGTCAAGTGAAACTTATCACGAAAATATTAATTAATTGAATGGATATAACAACTTGAAGTGGCCTAGTTGAGTCTGTACATGTTTTTCTTTAATTTTACTTTAATTTAAGTTGGTTCGTTTTGACCGCCGCTCGAGTAGTAACAAAACTGGGCTCTCATTGGCCTGATTAGGAAACGATTTCGTTTAGACCTCGGTCCGTATACTGAGAATAAATCATTGATTGGCTCTTAAGCAGCATGGCTTTTCAGACCGCGGTTCGTGTACGACCTAAACGATTTCATTGCCGCAATTAGGTTTGCCAAGTGACACTTATCACGAAAATAGAGATTTTTTTTTAAAATTACTTTAACTTTTGTTTACAGCTTAAGATAATTTTAACGTTTGTCGTAGTGTCAACAGTGCGGGAAGTCGTTCAAGAGATCGTCGACGCTCTCCACCCACTTGCTCATCCATTCGGACACGCGACCTTACCCCTGCCAGTTCTGCGGCAAGCGGTTCCACCAAAAATCGGATATGAAGAAGCACACGTACATACATACAGGTAGGTCACAATTATTGCGGAAACGGACATCTGTTTATCGACGATCGGCGCGCACACATGAATGATGCACGCGCGGTCGATATCCGACATGAGTGAATCCAAAGTTTTGATTTGAATATTTCAGCGGGGGGGTGTACCGCGCACACACGGGGCTCTTGTTATTACAGTAATTTCGACGCGGTTGCATTTTTAGTGTCAAAATGACCGATCCCGCCATGAATACGTAATACCTAAATCATAAGTCGCCGCCGCGCTCCTCTGACCGCGGCCGTATAAAAATTTCCAGCTAGTCCACTCTTGTGAACTGTCATTAATTATGTTCAATTTGTTTCTGAGTTATTTCGTCCTACATTACTTATTTAAGGGCGGATGAAGTTTCCGACGAGCGCCTAATTGGCGGAAAATGATAGTAAATTAATAGTTCTTCGGATTTACTATGAAAGTTTCATTCCGTTTCGTCTTGCTCCATGTATATTTAATATTCAATCATAATATACAATACAATTTCCTGAATATCGAATGTAATATAATAGCATCGTTAATAAATTACGCAGATTAATTTATTTTCGACCTCGGTCTGTGTATTGGGAAATAATCATTGATCGGCTCTTAAAACCGCTAATCTATTTAGACTGCGGTCCGTGTACGACTGAAACGATTTCATCGGACCAATCTCTTAGATTTAGTATAAAGAATGAGTGGGGGGTTACTTATACAGCGTTTGAATATAGTTGTTGATTTGATTAGAAAATGATTTCGGTGATGAGATTGCGTGCGAACGTGCGCAGGGGGCGTGCGAGACGTGTGCCGAACCGGAAGCTGATGCCGTGAGCGACGCTGCTGTCACCCCACTGACAGCCGCTTAGCATACGTACTTCCCTTCGATGCGCACATGTGTTTATTTTGTCATTACAAGCCCGCACGCGTTTTCACATACCTCTTTGCTTTGTCCACTCCGCGTGCGTTTCCGCTTTCTTCACGAAATCCTTCCGAGCGGATTAAAATCGAACGAGCTGCATTCGCATCTGCACCGTCTTGAATTATGGCCGGCATAAGTTTTAATGATCTTCTGTCCTCCGTCTAATGGTGGGTCATCGTTGCGCCATTAGTGGAAATTTGTTTGAAGTCGATTTATGGAAGGCAGGTGAACGCTGCCACTACTACTACTGCTACTACTACGCACTTACAAATGCAAACATATCTATTGGGGATCGTTACGAAAATTTACGACTCTTTTATGGGATTTTTATTGGAATTTCTATATGATTTATTCGCCACAAATCACAAGGTGCTTTTAACTCACTGATTTTTTCCAACGTAAAATGTCACGGTGAATTTAATCTTCTGTATTTTCACATTTTTTTGCTTACCCATTTAATCCTAATACCTTTCTACATTTTTTTGTATGTATAGATGCTAATTTGAAAGCGTTTTTCTTTAGTTTGACTTAAATTTAGCCGTTTTGACGGACTAATCACAAAACTGGACTCTCATTGGCCTGGTTAGAAACAGATTTCTTTTCGACCTCGGTCCGTGTATTGAGAAAACTCACTGATTGGCTCTTAAAACTGCGTGGCTTCGAACTAATCTATTCAGACCGCGGTCCGTGTACGACTGAAACGATTTCATTGCAGCAATCAGGTTTGAAAAGTGAAACTTACCACGAAAATATTATTTAAATGAATAAATATAGCAACCTGAAGTAGTCTAGTTGTTCTAGCGGTTCGACAGATTATAAAACTGTTCAAGTAATTGAGGAATTTGTAAATTAACATAAAGTGGACGAAATGGCATTTAATTAAAGACGAAAGTAATTTTTAAGCAAAGAAAACAAAACACGAATTTAGAGTTGATTGTTGAAGAATAAAAGAAAAAAGGCAAAAGAACAATCAGTTTTTAATCAAATTTTCTTTTATTATTCTTTTTGTGTTTTTTTTTGCAAAGGCGGTTGTTATCTTTTGTTCACTTTTATTTTCTTTAATAATAAATTGTCAGTTATCTTTTGTCCGAGACGATTTTCTGATGTTTCGCTCTACAAATTTTTGTTTTCTTCGTGGGCGATCGTCGTTTGTTTTTCTCCTTTCTAATTTTTTTTGCCTTAACTTAATCATTTTACGGACAATCTGTTTTTAATCAATTTTGCTTTTGTTTTTATTCATCATTGATAGGTAATTTATTTTTTTGTTTTATCTTGTTTCCTCAACAAACTCAAATCCGTTGTCAATCAAATTTTGTTCGTTTTGACCGCAGTCCGTGTATTGAGAAGAAATCATCGATTGGCTCTTAAAACCGCATGGTTGTGAACTAATCTATTCAGACCGCGGTCCGTGTACGAGTGTTGTACGGCTTGTTCTATTCGTGGGTGATCGTTGCTTGTTTTTGTCCTTTCTATTTTTCTTGCCTTAACGTAATCATTTTACAACAGATAATCTGTTTCTAATCAATTTTGCTTTTGTTTTTATTCATCATTGATAAGTAATTTATTTTTTGTTTTATCTTGTTTCCTCAACAAAATCAAATGATCCGTTGTCAATCAAATTTTGTTCGTTTTGACCGCCGTTGGATTAGCTACAAAACTGAACTTTCTTTGGCCTGGTTAGGAATCGATTCCTTTTAGACCTCGGTCCGTGTATTGAGAAGAAATGGTCGATTGGCTCTTAAAACCGCATGGCCGCGAACTAATCTATTCAGACCGCGGTCCGTGTACGACTGTTATACGGCTTGTTCTCTTCATGGGCGATCGTCGTTTGTTTTTTTCCTTTCAGTTTTTTTGCCTTAACGTAATCATTTCACAACAGACAATCTGTTTTTAATCGATTCTGCTTTTCTTTTTATTCGTCATTGATAAGTAATTTATTTTTTCGTTTTATCTTGTTTCCTCAACAAAATCAAATCATCCGTTGTCAATCAAATTTTCTTCGTTTTGACCGCGGTTGGATTGGTTACAAAATTGGCCTCGTTAGGATTTCTTTTAGACCTCGGTCCGTGTATTGAGAAAAAATCATCAATTGGCTCTTAAAACCGCATACTACGAACTGATCTATTCAGACCGCGGTCCGTGTACGGCTGTTGTACGACTTATTTCCTTCATGGACGATCGTCACATGTTTTCTCCTTTCTATTTTTTTTGCCTTAACATAATCATTTTACAACAGATAATATGTTTCTAATCAATTTTGCTTTTGTTTTTATTCACCATTGATAAGTCATTTATTTTTTGTTTTATCTTGTTTCCTCAACAAAATCAAATAATTCATTGTGTATCAAATTTTGTTCGTTTTGGCCGCGGTTGGATTAACTACAAAAGTGAACTCTCATTGGCCTGGTTAGGAATCGATTCCTTTTAGACTTCGGTCCGTGTATTGAGAAAAAATGGTCGATTGGCTCTTAAAACCGCATGGCCGCGAACTAATCTATTCAGACCGCGGTCCGTGTACGGCTGTCGTACGTCTTGTCTTCTTCGTGGGCGATCGTTGCTTGTTTTTCTCCTTTCTATTTTTTTGCCTTAACGTAATCATCTAGAATTCGCGATGCAACACATAGTACCTTGTGTAATTTTTGCGGATCTCCACGTTCGGAGCCAATTTATTGGTGATTGATGATTTGGCTCTCAGGTGTACAGCGGCGGACAATAAAATGCGGACAAGATTTTGACAAGTCGTGCGTATTTCGACAAATTTGACAAATCAGGCTTTTATTGAGGTTATATTTCTGTCATAATTTGTCAGAATTACTACTGACATTCATTAAACGTCAAAAATATGACAGTACGTGCTCGGATTTCATTGTCCGCGACTGTACAACAATGAGATTATAAAATTGGACAACTGTATTGTATATTTAAATGATAATAGAAACGCCGATACGTTTATTTATAAGCGAAGAGAAAAAAAAAGGGTAATTTTCGTGTAAAATTTCCTACCCATTTACCCCCCCCCCCTCCATCAAATCGACCACCGTAAGTGGCCACTCTACATTCGCTTGCATGAATAATTTTCAAACTGCAGTTGATATATCAATTTATTAGCTCGCTATGAATCATAAATCTGAGTAGGTAGGTACTCCGTCCGGCGCGGCGGCGGGCGGCGGGTAACGACACGGCATAATTAAAAATTTATTCGTCGTGGGGGTAAGTTTGCTAATAGTGGTGGTTTGCGTGCCGCGCAGGGCGATCACACACCAGAAACATGTGTACGTGTTTACATATCCGCGCTCATGTTAACAGCAGTCTTGATCTACTAGTTACAAAAACCACACACACATGACACAGCTATATCGTTGGTGGCGCACTTTTTTTGTCCGTGTCTGTGTAAGGCCTGATACACACTTGGGCGGACACAACAATGGAAGGAAACCTTGTTGAGAGAGACTAATCTGTGGTATCTTGTATCATCCTTCAACAAAGGACCACTTTTTTTAAGCCACATGGAATTGATTGGAACGAGATTGATCTAGTTTGTGTCTACACGATGAAATGTTGCCCAAGATTATCAACAAGCTTTGCCCCCGAAGAGGTGCTAGACTAGGCCCCGAAATAAAGTTACGCAAGTTTGCATCCAAGTGTGTGTCGGGCCTAATTCACGGGGACTTCACATGGAGCGTTTAAAAGAAAAAAATCCGTTCGTTAGGAGCACAATCGCCGGTGTCAAAGTTCATCAGATAACGTCGTTTAATGAGAAGCGGCCTTGTAATAAACTTCCTAATTTGTTGTCGAAATCCGTAATCAGCGAGCGAGGTAAACGGATTTTTTTTTGGGGGGCCGGCCGTAAATAGGACCCAAATTGGCGCTTCCAATTTCTATTCCGATTCGTGTCAATCACGTAATTGCAAGAGACGTCGCCAGATGTTTAATTGCCGAGGCGATTATTTCGAACCGGTCAATTATGCACGCGGCGACGAGTTTCGAATCTTTTCCGTCGATTTGGCGAAAACGTTTCGATTATTTCCGTTTCTAAAATGAAGATGCCACGATGTCCTCCACGTTCCCGTCACGAAAATATGTAACATGTGGAGTTACCCATTTAATCCTAATACCTTTCTACTTTTTTGTATGTATAGGTGCTAATTTGAAAGCGTTTTTCTTTAGTTTTACTTTAATTTGGTCGTTTCGACTGCGGTCCGATTAATTACAAAACTGGACTCTCATTAGCCTGGTTAGAAACAGATTTCTTTTCGACCTCGGTCCGTGTATTGAGAAAAATCACTGATTGGCTCTTAAAATTGCCTGACTTCGAACTAATCTATTCAGACCGCGGTCCGTGTACGACTGAAACGATTTCATTGCAGCAATCAAGTTTGAAAAGTGAAACTTATCACGAAAATCTTATTTAAATGAATAAATATAGTAACCTGAAGTCGTCTAGTTCTATAAAACTGTTCAAGTAATTAAGGAATTCGTAAATTAACATAAAGTGGACGAAATGACATTTAATTAAAGACGAAAGTAATTTTTAAGCAAAGAAAACAGAACACGAATTTAGAGTTGATTGTTGAAGAATAAAAGAAGAAAGAGCATAAGGCAAGAGAACAATCAGTTTTTAATCAAATTTTCTTTTATTATACTTTTTGTGTTTCTTTTTCTGCAAAGGCGGTTGTTATCTTTTGTTCACTTTTATTTTCTTTATTAACAAATTGTTTACAATTTACAATTGTTACAAAATGTTTAATTGCCGAGGCGATTATTTCGAACCGGTCAATTATGCATGCGGCGACGAGTTTCGAATCTTTTCCGTCGATTTGGCGAAAACGTTTCGATTATTTCCGTTTCTAAAATGAAGATGCGACGATGTTCTCCACGTTCCCGTCACGAAAATATGTAACATGTAGAGTTACCCATTTAATCCCAATACCTTTCTACTTTTTTGTATGTATAGGTGCTAATTTGAAAGCGCTTTTCTTTAGTTTTACTTTAATTTGGTCGTTTCGACTGCGGTCCGATTAATTACAAAACTGGACTCCCATTAGCCTGGTTAGAAACAGATTTCTTTTCGACCTCGGTCCGTGCATTGAGAAAAATCACTGATTGGCTCTTAAAACTGCGTGACTTCGAACTAATCTATTCAGACCTCGGTCCGTGTACGACGATTATTTCGAACCGGTCAATTATGCATGCGGCGACGAGTTTCGAATCTTTCTCGTCGATTTAGCGAAAACGTTTCGATTATTTTCGTTTCTAATGAAGATGCGACGATATTCTCCACGTTCCCGTCGCGAAAATACGTAACATATAGAGTTGGCCTTATTTTATTAATTATAAAGTACACCGGCGCTCAAAAATTTTGGGACACTCGGCAAAAAAATGAAAGATCGTCAAACTAAATGACTTATCGAGTTTCGAATGAAATAGTCGACCCCCCCGGGAAAATTATTCAACATTGAATGCGGTTGTTGGTAATAATGAGGAAGACGACGCGACGGTTTATTGTGCGCACCATCGATCTTCGGCCTTGCATCAAATTAAGCAAATGAGCCGTGTGTGTATTTATTTCTGATTAGAGTGGTATACGCCGTTTGATATCTAACTTTCTAACTAATTGCTTATTATTAACGGTCCTTTAAATAAATTGTACGCGGATAATAAAGTATTGTTAACGTAATAGGCGGCATTAATATTCATCGCCATTTAACATAAGTACTCCATAAATATTTAAGCGGGTTATCGAATTTTTTTACTTTTTTGTTATTATTATTTTTTTTTTTTCGTTCGAGCGAACGATCGGACGGAACGGACGCACGGAATCGTTTTTCTGCGAATCGCTTCGTCGTAAATTACGCGAATTACATAGGATGCGACGCACAGGTGAAATTCATTCGAAATTGAATCGAATTGCATCCTTCGCACGTTACTTCAACCAATTTTAATATATTTTTTAGTAACAGTGTTGCATTATGAATTCTAGACCAATTAAGATTGACAGTTGTAGCTTAAAAGCTACATTATAAAATTATTTATGTATAAGAGTGACGACCCATTTAAAGTTTATGATGAAAGTAAAAGTTTCAAAAGTAAAAGTCGAAATAAATAAATAATCGTACAATTTTTTTAAATTTATTTAATTGACTAGAAAAATTAGTATTAAATTACAAAACTGGACTCTCATTGGCCTGGTTAGAAACAGATTTCTTTTCGACCTCGGTCCGTGTATTGAGAAAACTCACTGATTGACTCTTAAAACTGCGTGGCTTCGAACTAATCTATTCAGACCGCGGTCCGTGTACGACTGAAACGATTTCATTGCAGCAATCAGGTTTGAAAAGTGAACTTAACACGAAAGTATTATTTAAATGAATAAACATAGCAACCTGAAGTAGTCTAGTTGTTCTAGCGGTTCGACAGATTATAAAACTATGTAATTGTTATCCAAGACGACTAGTCCAAACTTGAAATAATAATAATACTACCGTCAATAGTACATTCGCTCGCCGGTAATAATTTCTTCCAGAAGTACACTTGCTAATGGTATTGCCTGAATAATTCATTTAATTTCGTCTTAATGGTAAAGCCCCGGCATGATTCAGTAAGGAAAATAAAAAGGAGCCTTAATTTAATGAAGCGAACGTGGACGGCGACGACGGCGGCGGGCGTCGGCCGGCGTCGGTGGACTGTGACGGCGCGGCGCGGCGTAATCTAAAACTAATCTCATTCGTGCCGCTCGTTACGACATCGAAACGATAAATTTCTAGCAAGACGTCAATCGAAACGAACAAACGAAAAAGAATAAAATCATAAAATATGTGTGTACACGTACAGTCATGGACGTACTGAAATCGCTTGCATTTTACACTCCGTCTATGACTGTACGCGCGCATACAAAGCCCCGCGTCGAAGCATAAGTTATGCAAACGATAATCACAGGCTACTTGATTTTTAAAAATGTAAATCTGCCGGATCGACGTCAGATGTTTCACTGACGCTATTAAAATTAATAATAGCGCATACGTAAGAGAGCGTGTGATTGAGCCATAATGTCGAACTATCATTTGTACCTGTCAAGTCGGATTTATAAATTATATTAGACGTTTCGTTTTTTTTTCTTTTTTCGTGGATACACCTTGCCGTGAAATATGCAAATTTGTTTTTGATCGGAGCGGCTGTGAGTTCTTTTACGAAATCAAACGGCGAACAGGAAACGAGAAGAAGGCGACAACAAAAGAAGCCTCGGCTAATTAGTCGGTTATTATTTACGAGGCGATTGCGTAACGTCGTCGCTTAAAAAATCGCGGTCCGGTCCGTTTTTAAGAAGCACCTTGTCGAATGTGCCATAAAAGCCGTTTTTTAATAACGTGTGTCGTAAACTTCTCGGAAATTAAAATTTAGAAACGAACGGGCGTCTTTTATGCATCGGGAGAAAAATTTCTTAGAAAAAACGTCCGCACAAAAAACGTTTATTTATGACCTGTCAAATGCACACCGATACGATCGACGTTTTTATTTTTTTTGTGAAATTTTCGTGCACATTTCTTGTTGGATTGGCGCCCTTCAAAACGAAACGAATTAAGAGATTCAATGTCGATCACGGATTTGGGGAAAGTTCCAATTAATAACTACGATACTGCCTGAGACATACGTTTTGTAAATGAAGCGATAAAACTGCAAGAAAGTTCCCTACAGGTTTATATCCGCATAATATGTATATAGGATTGACGGGCGCCAAACGATAATACCGCCCTTAACTCGGGGCGGTCTTAACTACAAAACGACAAGCACAAATATTCGACCGTCGTTTGCGAGTCGTATTCGTGATCTGGCAAGATCAAAGCAACAGCACGAGAAGCGCCAAAATATTCGACCGTCGCATCGTTTGCGCATCGTACTTGTGATCTGCTAAGATGGACGCCAGACACCACAAAACTCGAAAAATTTGCGTCATTCGTATACGCGCGTATAAGCGCGTGGCCCCGTTTGTAATAAATTCCGCTGATGTCTTATTATGAAATATGAACCTTTACCTCCTTATTGTGTTTACATTTCGACACGATCGCAATTTGCCCTCAATTACATAAGTTCGCGTTCAAATACTTTTTATGTTTTTTATTCACGGAACACAAAAATAACCCCCTCGTAGTTTTTAGAAAATTCTCACTCGTGACAATAGTTTGACATTGTAAAACGAAATCGGAAATTAATTTGGCTTGCTTAGGAAGAAATTCTACAAGCAAATAACCAGTTGTAACAAATTTTCTTACAAGTTTACGCCAAAATATTCGACCGTCGTTTGCGAATCGTACTTGTGATGGACGCCAGACACCACAAAGCTCGAAAATGGCTAGTTGGCTAATCTTCGGGCGCGAAACTACGGGGTGTTCCCAAATGTTTATGTCTTAAATGGGGTGAACTAAGTTCCACACAAAAATACAGTCAAAGTTAATCTGACAGTGCAGAATGTCAAGAATCAAGTGACATCATAAAACGTCAAAATGCGACACAGTCGGATCCGCTTGTATGCGTATTAACTTGACGAGCAAAAAAAATAAATAAACAAACAACAGCGACTTCAACTTTGCATGTCAACCTAGTCGGCACTAGAATGCGTTCAAAATATTAAACAAACAAAAATAAAACAAGGTCAGATCCGACCTTCAGCATCTAGCTGTGAATGCACGTCACCTGATTCCGGGGTCGTCGAGACCTACGAGACACGAATAGCAGGATGCGCGTCGCCGGTGTAACCACTTTCGTGATACCACTTGCGTCAACTTCAGTGACCACTTTCGTTCCAAGGTGCGCGCTCTCTTGCGCGATGTGCGGCGTGATGAACCGAACCAAGATGGACGGCCGAAGTCGGTTTATAACGACGCCGTAAAATTTTTCAGCAAGGACGAAGATCGCCAGTTAACGGAGCTCCGGTGAAACATCCGGAATAAGTGGGGGGGTGAGGAGGAAGAAGAATCAAAAACAAATGAAGCCTAGATAAAAGGGAAAACACGAATTACGAACCGACTGACGCCCAATGTGACTCTAAAAACATACCTGCCGTAAATTAGACGGACGCGCTTGGAGAGGCCTAGGACTCGCCGCAAACGATTAACAACCGGGCTATATACCCGTTTGCTGTTTTACTCCGTTTAATAAAAAATTATACAGACGCGAGAATGATTCTCATTGCAGTCTGAATGCAAGGCGAGCGGTCACAAGACTTCTTTTCTCTTGTTCCTCATTCATCTTATTATCCGTTAATTCCTGGTTTGTTTTATTTCGTTTTTGTTTCTTTTGATTTAATGTATTTTGTATTTAATATTTTCAGCATTAGAATCACTAGGTTTTATTTTATTTCTAGCCATAAATTGCACAAAGGAACATGAAGTAAAAAAATTAATCACATTTCTAAACAAAGAAAACTTCTCTCTTCTTTTTTTTTTTAAAAAAAAAACAACACTTCCAGAACGGCGCCTTACAAGCCTTAATAAGGCTCCGAACAAAGATAAAAACAGATTCATGTATGTGTATATATGTATGCAGGCCGTATCTGCACGGTTTTTTTTTTTCATAATGTTTACGTCAGTTGTGTCGATCAAAATGTCACACAGTCGATTTGTCGACCTTCTCAAAATTTATAAATAATTAATTACAGACTAACAAGAACGCTCAATTAAATTTCACGAGAGTGTGACGTTTCCAGATAGTACATGTTAATAAATGCAATCGCCTCTGATTGCAAAGTTAGATCAAAAATTGGCCGCGCGATGTCGCGACCTAAACTGTTGTTACTTGAAAGGGTAGAAAGTTCCAAACTTCTGCGATTTTCTCTTAAATACGTAAAGCCAGAATTCAGAAAGTAGAGGAAAATAGGATCTGTCACGTTAGACATACGAAACAAGACGACATATTTTTTATATTCTCTTTTTTCTTTTCATTCGATTTTCACTCATTAAAGTAAAAGAATCACATGAAAGACTAAAAATTTATTAAGAAGGGGGTTGCACAAAGTCAAGCCATTGGAGGAAGTCGAAGACGCTGAGCTCGAATCTGAATTCCGTTTCTGCGTGATGCCTTTTTTCGTTTTTGCGAGGGGCGCTCCCCACTTCACCATTTTTATGCTAATTTTTATTTTAATATTATTTACTGTGTTTGTTTTAAATCTCTACCGAGTCGCCGGGATGTTTTGGCGTACCGTCACGGGTGTTGGCCTTGCGGCAATCTGACATGCTTGTTTGTAATTAAAAAAAAATAAATTGAAAAGCAAAAAGCCAAAGGGTGTAGCGTAGGGAGTTGGGGGCACTACAAAAATTGCGCCCTCGTCTCCCCAATAAAAAAAGCCATCGCGCAGAAACGGACTTCAGATTATTACGATTCAGCGTCTTCGATTCCGCTAGGTGGCATTTGTTCTTATTTCCGTTCCCACCTTGGTTTCGCGCGTCTCCCTCGTGAGTTAATAACGTCCACTTGGAAGATTGGAAAATTTATCTCACGAACAAAATACATTCTTAGGTAATTTATTTAAAAAGTTGAACGTCGTCGTCGTCATTTTATTGTCTTTTGCTACGTACCTGGTTACAAATTTGTCGAGCGAGCAAATTAGGTTACGTTTCCAATTGTCTAGTGGGGGGTAAGTCGGTGGGATAAGTCGGGGTGGGATAAGTCGGAAGTGGGATAAGTCGGGGTCATACCTAACCCCATTTGTTCGTCAAAAATGGAATTGAATAAGCGCAAATAAAAGAATTAATATTCAATCGATTAAACTAACCAAGCAAAACGTTATTGCTTAAATGACAAGGAACGTCCAAACACGAAACACGGATCCGTTTTTCGTTCACAAATTAAATAAAGCTAAATTCTTGTTCAAAGTTCAAACTGTGTTTGGTTGCGCTACGTTAAAAATTATCCAAGTAACCTACAACGTCTTTCCAAAACTAATCGATTCTTGAAAGTCGACGGTCGGAAGATTCGATTCTTTTTTTAAAGTTACCCAGAATCGGACCTTTTTTTAACTTCTTCAATTTAAGTTGGCCACATCAAAAGGTACGTTCGATTTAATCGCGAAGCGTCGCGTGAACCGCGTGACTTAGGTGAACCCATCCTTGTCTGATATAGACGAAGCTGGATAAGTAGTGGGGCACTATTCTAATTTGGATCACCATGAGAACGCACGAAACCGATGAAGATGGGTTTCCCCGCTGTCTAGTGTTAAGGTGTTACATATACACATTAATATGTGTCAACCCAATCCAAGCGAACCCAACTGTAGTCAACCCGAGCGAGGAATTGAGATCGAGAAAATTCTAAATAAATTTTCTTTTCGATAAGTTAAATATCAAGGTCAAACGGAAGTTCAAGGTCAACCCAACCCAAGCGAACCTTTTTTTTTAGTGAGGTCGGGGAAATCTTCCAAAGACGGCTTCCCGGCTATAGTGCAATGCTGGGGCCAGTGCTGGGTTCACTAGGGAAGATAACCCTAGCGCCCACCAGCTAAAGCCCCTTTCCTCATTCGGTTGTGTATCCACTAAGGAACCGCTGTTTGCATTTCTTCTTAGTGGAGCCGGTACCTCCTTTCTTGATCTCCATTATCCTTGTTCCCTGCTTTAATACTCCTGCTTCTTTCTAGGGTCCTTATTATAATATTCTTCTATTATAATCTCGTTGCATGCTACAGATCCTACTTATCACCACCTTTTCGTCTTCTTCTTTTCCCAATTATTTTCCCTGAGCATGGTTATCTCCTCCCAGATCTCTTCTTTGGACAGCATCAGATCGGCCATATTGTCTTGCTAACCCCCTTTGCTTCAGTCTCTTGGAGATTCCCCCGTGTATATTTTCCGCGTCTTTCTTCCCCGCTTTACTACTCCTGTTTCTTTCTAGGAACCTTATTATAATATGCTATTGCAATCTTGTTGCATACTATAGATCCTCTTTTCGTCCTCTTCTTTTTTTCCCCAATTATTTTTCCATGAGCTTAGTTATCCCCTCCCAGATCTCTCCCTTTGCTACGGTCTCTTGGGGATTCCCCCGTGTGTATTTTCCGCGTCTTCTTCCCTGCTTTAATACTCCTCTTTCTTTCTAGGGTCCTTATTATAATATTCTTCTATGGCAGTCTTGTTGCATACTGTGGATCCTGTTTACGTCATCATTTTTTCGTCCTCTTCTTTTTTCCTAATTATTTTTTCCATGTGCTTAGTAATCCCCTCCCAGATCTCTTCTTTAGACAGCATCAGATCGACCATATTGTCTGGCGTTACTTTCCGGCCTGCTGTTAAATCTATGTTTACTCTTTCCTGGTTCCATCTTCTGCACTCGAATAAGGTGTGTTCGACATCATCCCTCGCCTCCCTGCAGTATCGACGACATTCGGGTGATTCCACAATTTTATATTTACATTTATATTCTTCAAAGCATCCGTGTCCGCTTAGTATCTGAGTGAGGTGCTTCCATGCTTCCTTTTGATCCACGGCTCTATTCTCCTGGTCCACTCCGCTTTGGTCGAGTTTGACCATCTGTCCTGCCATGCGATTACTGTTTCAGTTCTAAGGTTATTTTTTCCATCTGGGCCCTCGCCCCATGACTTTCCTCTTTCCAATGCCATTAAGTCTATCGGAATAATACTTGCCAAAACTCCCAGTGCTTCGGTCGAGACCGTCCTGTAAGATCTACATACTCTCATCATTATGACCCTTTGGCATGACAGTAGTTGCTCTTTGTTTTTCCCAATCTCTACAGCCTTGCTCCAGATTGGTGCTGCATATAGCAGCGTGCACTCCACTACCGTTCCTAGTATTCTGCGTTTCTTTTCTGTGATTCCCCGAGTCCTTGGCATCATCTTTGTTAATGCTGTTGCAGTCGCTGATATATTTTACGTGGTTCCCAAAATTCAGGTTCTTGTCTCCCAGGTATTTACAGGATTGGCTTGGTTGGATCGTGATTCCCATTAATGTTAGGTTAAGTTCGCGGTGTTTCTTCTTACCACTCAGTAGCACTAATTCGGTTTTTTCTGGGGCCAATGTGAGTCTCGCTAATTCTCTTCATCGAGACGTTGATGTTATGCTCCAATTCCTCCTCTTCCCTAGCCATGGCCACGATGGCGAGGTCATCGGCGAAGGCCCACGCCCTCCGGCATGGGAAGCTGTAGAACTCCATCCATTAAGATGTTCCACAGGGTCGGCCCCAATACCGAACCCTGTGGAACCCCGCAGGTCACAGAGATCGTCGTCCCCTCTTCAATTTCTAGTTTCCTCTGCCCCAAATAGTTTGTCAGCACCCGCCTTAGTTGTAGGTGTAGGCTAATCCCCCTTCTCTCTAGTTCTCTTTTGATTTTATTCCAGTTGGCGCAATTGAATGCGTTTTTCACGTCGAGCGTGATCAAGGCACACAGCTTTCTTGTCTTTACAGATTCTTGCGATTGCGTCGATTGTGGATCTACCTTCCCGGAATCCGTATTGCCGTGTTGACAATTCTTTCCCTTCTGTTATTTCTTCCTTTAACCTTGTGACTATAAGGCCGTTCGTACAACTTACCGGCTTCATCCAATAGACATATCGGTCTATATTTTACTTCTTCTTCCCCCGTTTTCTTCGGCTTCTGGATCAATACCAATTTCGCGCTTTTTTCCATATTTCAGGGAAGATTCCCTTCCGATACAGATCGACCATCACTCGTCTCAAATACTCAGGCGCGTATTCCGCTGTCAGTTTAATTATTTCGGCCGGTATGTTGTCTGGGCCGGGAGCCTTACTTTACTATTTTTGGTCTTCTGAGCAGCTTCTTGAATTTCCTTTTTTGTAAACGTCCGAACCTCCTCTTCCCATCCTTCGAGCATATTGTCCGCCTTCTCTGAGCATTGCGGGAACAGATCCCTTACTATCTTCAACTTCTTTTCCAGGCCTAACTGATTTGGCCGAACTCTCATTTTTTTTCATGACAATTCTGTACCCTTCACCCCATACGTCTTGCTCCACCTCCTCACAGATCTTGCTCCATTGCTCGTTTTTGATTTCTCGCAGCCTTCAACTCTTCTTTTTTTATTAGATAGGTTTCTTCGTTTCTTTTATGTGCTCTTATAGTCTCCCTTCGGATTCTCACTCATTCTCTTCTCTTCTTAGCGATTTCAGAATTCCACCAATAGACCTCCTTTCTTCCCTTCCAGTTCCCACGAGTTGGCATAGCTTTGTCGCAGGCCGCGGTGAGGTTTTGTATCAATTTCTCCGGCGTGTAGTCCTCTTCCTTCTCGGCCCTTTCCAACAGTTAATTTTATTCAATTTCCATCCTTTCTTGTGGTCTAATTCCGCATTTATTGATGGTCCTTTTGCGATTTCAAATGCAACGTATCTGTGGTCGCTCAGACTTTCTTGTTGTAAGACTTGCCAGCTTCTTATCCTTTGGTTTATTTTTTGCGATGCCATCGTCAGGTCTACTATTGATCCATACTCTCCTCTTACGTACGTAGGTTCTTTCCCGATATTAGAAATTTCTGGCTCATGTTGGGCCATCCACTCAAGGACTATTCTCCCCCGTGTGTTTAAATTGTTTTCACCCCGTAGAGGTGCCTTGGCATTAAAGTCTCCGGTAACCCAAGCGAACCCAACCCGAACGAACCCAACTGTAGTCAACCCGAGCGATGAATTGAGATCGAAGAAATTCAAGTTAATTTTTTTTTTTTGGATAAGTTAAAGGTCAAGGTCAATACATTTCTTTCTTTCCTGCAAAAAGCACTCTTAAACTCCTTATCGAACACCCAAGCTAATTAGCATCGATTTTCAGGAATCGATTTATTTGAGAGACGATTAATTGAAAGAAATTGAGAATCGGAAAAATCGATTTTTAAGAATCGATTTTTTCTGTCCATATATGTCTGTCGGCATAGCTGAGGTGGCGCGGTCGTTCACGAGCGGGGATTGACAGAATGAGCACCGCAAGACGAGTCGTTAAGAGGAGAGCGAATGAAATAGAACAATACAGTAATGCGTGGGTTATTACATTTGTCTTGTTGAATCGATCTTCTCTGTCCAACCGCGGCATAGCTGAGCTGGCGCGGTCGTTCACGAGCGGGGGTTGACGGAATGCGTGGTCGAAGGTTGAAGCAACGCGTGGGTTATTGCATTCGTCTTGTAGTGCAATATTTTTTGCAATCTTCTGAAATTTTCTTTCTTCTTTTGTACGGAAACGAAAACTTTCCGAAACTTTGCGCAAACGGTTCAGTGTTCGCCGAATTAGGACCGAATTTGGCAATTAATTAAATCGAAACTTTCCATCTAAATTATGCGTTGCCGAAATAAATAAATATGGTGAAAATCGATAGATAGATTATACCTGAAATTACTCGTCGATTCGAAACTTGACACGTACATAATTGACGACGCATGTAATCATTAAGATAAACAAGTTTTTATGTGATTTAAAGTAATTACTCAATAGATTCGATTAGCGCACAAGGAGCCGAGCTCGAAACGGCATATAATTATGTAATTTGCCAGCTCCGAGCAATAGGCCTATAAACAATGCTAACGAGGCATCAATAAAATACGAGACGAGTTTACGTCGGGTTATAGAGAGAGAGTAGAAAAAAAATAGATAAAAATACGAGACGAGTTTTCGTCGGGTTAGAGAGAGAGTAGAAAAAATAATAATACGTTGAATTATGATCGGCATCACGGCAAATGATTGACACCGTGTGACGTACGCGGCCTTTTGCGTATACGTACTGACATACTTTTTGCGTTGCGTCGCGTCGTTACGAGCGCGTTAACGTTAACGACAGTGATTTTATTATTTATCGTTTGCAACGGGTTTGACGAATTGTCCGGCACGAAGATTCGATCAAATCAACTTTCTCTCGGTGATCGAGCCCCCCCCTCCCCCTCCCCCAAGAAGGTAATTATATGAATTGTGCAATCCAATGATAATTAGCGATTGGCGATTAATATTTGGGGGGCCTCGCGCGATCACCTTGGAGCGAACGTCAGCTTTTTTTTTTTTTTTTTGTTAACGGGCGGCGTTGTAATTAATCGTCCGGACACGCGGATCGAGGCCGGAAGGCTCGCCCGCATCCATGTGGCCGTCTGCAAACGCATCTGCGCCGCTTTAACAGTTTTTTTTTTTTTGCCTATTCTGCCGATTAACTACAGGACGGCGCGGCGCGGCAGTTTGGGAAAAAATCTAGACAATTGCACGATAAATGCCACTTGAAACAATAGATGTGTCGTAAACAATTCTAAGAAAATATTGACTCTTCGTCCGCACGACACATTATTACGTCGTTGTAATAGGATCGACTTCAAAACGTAACGAAAAGCTTAGAACGAAACCCCGTGCACATAATGCGATGATCTTATTATTATTAATTAAAACCCCGTCGGGAAAATCGTCGGTAATCGTAATTTAATTACGCGCAATTTAATTAACCGACGAGCTCCTCTTCATTTTTTTTTTTTTTAGTGCTTTGTGCTATCATGTTTATTTTTATCAACGTTTTAGAATGACAGTTTTACATGGAAGGAAACCTTTGTTACAGGTGAGAAGCCCCACAAGTGCGTCGTGTGCTCGAAGGCGTTCAGCCAATCGTCGAACCTCATAACGCATATGCGCAAACACACCGGCTATAAGCCGTTCTCGTGCGGCTTGTGCGAGAAAGCCTTCCAGCGCAAGGTCGACCTCAGAAGACATCGGGAGTCGCAGCATCCGACGGCGCCGGAGGGCGTCGCCTACAAGCAGGCCGAAGTCGCCGCCAGGCAGGAACCGGAACTGAAACCGGAAGTGACCAGCAGCAGTTGCTAATGACGAGGTGATGCGAAACCGCGGCGTGCACTTTTCATTCTCTCAAATAATTTTTTTATTAAACTCACTTAAATGGCCACGATGAAGAAGGAAATTTTGCGTTAGCTGTGATAGGGAAAAAAATATATTGCGTTTAGTTTGATCGGTTTCCTAAAGACTGTAGGTAGAGCATCTTTTGGCATTGCATCTTTTAAAATTTATTAAACATTATTAAAGACCGACGCTTCTGCGCGTATAGTTTGCAACAATTTTCATCGAATGACCAAATCGCAGGTTGCATAGAGACGAACTTTATGTTCACCCTGTACAGTCTTTTTGCGATTCTCGCTTTGCCTTTCAATTGTCTACCATTGTTGAATTGTTAAAGTATTGTGAATCTGGCCCTCCACGTTGGGTGCCAAAAATTGTCTGCTGCCCCGTTGGGCGCCAAAATTTGTCTGCTGCCGCGTTGGGCGCCAAAAATTATCTACTGCCGCGTCGGGCGCCAAAAATTGCTGCGCTGTGTTGATTATTTTAGAAACTCCTGTTTAATTTATTATTATGTTTAAAATATTGTTTTTTTTAAATTTGTTTTAATTTTTTCTTTCTTTCCAAGGGGGTATGTCGCAGCAGATGCTCAGAATAAACACTTTCCTTTTTGCTTTGCCCCCTTTTTTGTCCGCCCTCTTTTAAACTAGTTCTGAATCAAACCGATTTTCGATTTTAATCCCAACGTTGGGCGCCAAAAATTTCTGTTGCTGCGTTGTGTTGCTGCGGTTGGTTTCTTTTTAATTTGTTTTAATTTTCTCTTTCTTTCCAAGGGTGTATATTGCAGCGGATACTCGGAATAAAAACTTTCCTTTTTGCTTTGCCCCCTTTTTTCGGCTCTCTTTTAAAGTAATTCCGAATCAAACCGATTTTCGATGTAAATCGAGCCCCTCCACGTTGGGCGCCAAAAAAATTGCTCTATTGTGTTGGTTATTTTAGAAACTGCTGTCTAATTTATCATTATGTTTGAAATATTGCTGCAGTTGGTTTTTTTTTAATTTGTTTTAATTTTCTCTTTCTTTCCAAAGGCGTATATAGCAGCAGATGCTCAGAATAAACATGTATGTATCGCTGGATGTTATGCGGTATAAACGCAGTTTATGACCGCGTGTTAAATCTGTACCCGGATTTCGAATGAACACCACCACCGTCAGGTTACTTGAATGAAATTTGCTTAAATTTTTATGGCACGTTTGGTTTAAAAACTTCATTTGATTCATCGAAAATAGTTTAGGAGTTGTTTGAAGCAGTTGTTAGTTTCTAATACATAACTAATTGGCAAATAAATTAATGTTTGCTCACCAAACCATAGTACTGGATACAGAGAGAGAGATGGGCGGAATTTGGGACTTTAACCACAGACCATGATATTCGGTGAATGTTACTTTCGGCTTCGGATTATGGGTCATGCATGCGACCACACTGCTTGTAGTTATGTGGTACGTATCGTGAAATCCAGTTCTCTTTTATATGGTTTACACCGGAAATTCCGATCATGAAAAACCTTACGTATGGAACACTTGCCCTATGGGTCATCGTGATTTTCCTGGATCGTTCGCTTTTAGTTTGCGTAAGTCGGTTTCTTTGATGAATCACCTCGGCCGGCGTTTGTTTACGTTATTTTTAGATGGACAAATTTACCGCGATCGCGTAGGACACGTTGTATTGAATTTAACTTACGCACTGAACTTAATGATTTACAAATTGCCGATTTCTTACATCGTAATCTAAAATTTTGCGATGCTTTCATTTCGACTTACGACTTACATAAGTTTTTATAACAATACTAAAACACTCACAGGAGCATTCTTTTTTTACTACCCAATGCCAACTGTGGGGAGAATTACTTGATTTTTTTTTAATGAAAACCGAATTTGCAGAAGATTCGTGTTAACAACGAACACGTAGACCGAAGACGGACGGAAGTGGAACTATAAAAATGATTTTTTTCTCCACTGATCTTGTAAGTGGTTGACTATCATCGCATGAGTCAATTAAATTTGAATATTTTTTTAATTTTAAGGCTTACCAACGTTGAGTGTAATTAATCTTCCCGTAATCTAATTTGAAAACACGTTGACGAAAACAAACTGTAGGAAGACTTAAGTGATTTTTCTTTTTACGAAAACAGAACGAAGATCCGCTAAACGAGGAGTAGCTACCGAAAGATGGCTGATGGATACGATTTTCATTGTTTTTTTTTCCTGTGCACGTGTGCAAGCTAAACTAAACTCACATCCCTTTGCTGAGTATGCGAAAATTCACGAAACTGTCGAACTGGCGGTTTCATAGCGGCGTCGGTCGCGATAATAGCGGAAATCTTCTGCGAAATTCTATGCTTCCAACAGGTTTTGAAATTTATCTCTGCAATATAATGTCACGGGCCCGGGGTTTCTTCCGTTTAGGGCGTAGGTAGCAGAGGTAATAGATGGTAGAGCTTGAAACACAGGTGTTTTAGAAAAAAGGAATTAATACCTCTTTATTAAAGGAAATTAAATAAATTTAGTTGCGGGGGTTCGTCTCGAATTGTTGGGAATGCGGTCCGGGTGTTCACGGCGACGGTTAGCTCACGTCGTTCCTTTTCTGGCCGGAGTGGAACAAGATTCTTCCCTGACGGGTTGGTGGACTCGGATATCGTTTCCCTTGGCTGGCGGGGAAAGATGGTCCTCGTTCCGGAGGTCGGTACTGTAGTCGGCCAGCAGGGTTGCAGCAGCTCGAGGCAGTAGCGTTTAGTTGTAGGACAGCGTCTCGGTGCAGTGGCGTCCCGGTGTAGGACAGCGTCTCGATGGAGTGGCGTTCAGTTGTAGGACAGCGTCTCGATGGAGTGGCGTTCAGTTGTAGGACAGCGTCTCGATGGAGTGGCGTTCAGTTGTAGGACAGCGTCTCGGTGCGTGGCGTCCCGGTGCGTCGGCACTAGAGGCCACGGAGTCGGTTCGGTAGAACGACTGCCTCCTAATTTTTGGCTCGCATTTTTATACACCGTTTTTGGCTAGTTTGCATGTTGCATCTCTTTGTTCTTGCCTCGTGTTTCGCCCATCGATTTCATATGTGCCCGGCCTCGTTTATCGTAATTTTCGCTGAGCTCTATCGTTGCGGAATTTGAACCGATTACCTGTTTATTTCGACACGGTTGCGGTGCCCTCGATTACACATGTTCGCGTTTAAATTATTTGTTTGCGGAATACAACCAGAAAGCCCCTCGTGGTTTTTTAGAAAATCCCTTTCGTGACAATAAGATTTCCGTTTCGTTTTAAATATAAAAATTTGCTAAGATACAGTCTCCTTTGTTTGGACTGCGTTTTTTATTTACTAAATGAAATCGTTACATTTTTGGTACTTTTTGAATTTCTGTATTTTATCCTCGTTTTCCAATTTTCGTCCTATTTCCATCTATTTCATTTCGTCGTTTCCATCAAGACTTCTTTTTGTTTTTGTTTATTCCCCATTTTTAATTTTTTTCTGCCATTTTTTTGTACTTTTTTTTAAATTTTATGCTTTATCCTCGTTTTCCAATTCGTTCATTCCTTTTGTCGTTTTGCGCCGTTTCCATTTCAAGAATTTCGCTGCATTTTTTGTTTGTACCTCATTTTTAAATTTGTTTAGCCACGACAGAAGTTTTCGTCTCTTCCGATTTTTTCTTCTTGCTTCTTTATTTTTCTAATTTGCACGAAAATCTCGCGATTAGTTCTAAATTTTTCCTCATTTTAGAGTTGTGTTCCTTTGTTGTTTTCTGCTTCTCCATTAAGATTTGTTTTGCGTTTTCGTTTCACCCCCATTTTTATTTATTTTTTGTAGCGGCGCTAGTTTTCGTCTCTTCCTGTTTTTAGTTTTCCAGTTTCCACAAACTTCCTCGTTCATTTTTGTTTTCTTTTTCGATAGTTCCAAATTTGTTTTACTTACAAAATTTAGATGTCTTTTTGTTTTTGCTCTCTATATCTTTCATAGATGGCGGCACGCACGTTCAATCATTACGTAAGGACTAGTAACGATTGAATTTGCCGCTCTATAATAATTTTCATTGCGCTCGTGCCTGTACGGAAGTCATTATTGATAACGTAGTAGTGTGCTGTAAACAGCCACTGCGGAATGAGAGATTGATAACAAGTAGGAAAAATCCCAGACACAAACACTGTTGATGGCGGTATGGAGCAATTCAGTAATCAGGACACTCAATAGATGGCGCTGTCTACAATCAAGCGTTTTCCTTTCTTTTACCTGATTTTATATTACATCTTTTTTTACATTTTTTTTTAAAATAATTCTCCGTCTTTAAATAATAATTATTCATTTCAGTTTTCGTTCTTTTAACAAAACGAATTAATCGCAAAGGTTCCGAAACGCACTAGAATCCGGGTAGGTTTAGAAATGCACTAGAATCGGTTAAAGGGTTCGCAAGTGATGCTGACAAAATCGAATAGATGGCGCTGTCCTATGCGACGAAAGTTTCGGGAAATTAAGCATGATTTGCGTCGCGTGCTCAAAATAATTGACGTCATTGCTTTTTATAGTCGCGTCGCGTCGCGTCGGGCCAATAAACTTTTTTTTTTTGCTGTCTCCTTACTTTCAACCCCACATCTATCTTCTCATAGATGGCGGGCGCTGTTTTAAAACAGACAATCGGATCCATAAAATACTGTCAAATTGGATAGATTGAGTAATGTTAGTATCAACAATCTCAATAGATGGCGCTGGTTACGCCCAAGCTTTCTCGTCTTCTTATTTTTGTTATATTACCTCTTCCGTCTTCAGACAAGACATATTACTTATACACATTACATATTAACTCTTCTAGTTAAAGTATGGTTAACCGAAACGTCTTACACTTGTATTCACTCTCAATAGATGGCGCTGGCTACAACAAATCCTTTTGATACCTCTTCGGATTGCAGATGATATTTAAAAATAAACCGTTAGGTATTTTATTGAATTTTTTTTCAATTGTATAACACCGTGGTCGCTTAACAGATGGCGCCGCTTACATTCGCTGAATTGCTTTTATTTTTTCGCTTTTGTTTAAAAAAAAGAACATATCAAGAAGCGTCAGTAGATGGAGCTGGTGAACGTAAAAACGTGTTAAAATAATTTTCTTATTTCGCGGACGATAAATTGTTTTTCGTCAGTTTGGAAAGATTCATCCTGGGCTTAATAGCGACGACATCCGATAGATGGCGCTGGTTGCAATAGAACATTCACGTTCTTATTTGTCTCTATCGTTTCATCTTTGTGCTGTTTTTAAATTTTCGATTCAAACGAAAAGCATGCGATAATTTGAAGAGGTGCGTGTTTAGTGGCGACGAATGTCCACAGATGGCGACGCCAAGATAACATATTCTATTTGTAGGAACACTACCAACTCGTTCGTTTTTTTTTTCTTTGCAGTTAAAGTATATTTAACAGAAACGTATTACACTTGCAAGCACTCTCAATAGATGGCGTTGGATATTTACAACCAAACCTTTTATTACCTCTGCGGACTGTAGATAAGATGGCGCTGGTTGTGACCAAACCTTTTGATACCTCTTCGGACTCCACATAAAATTTAAAAATAAACCGTTAGATACGTATTTAATTGAATTTCTTTTTTCAATTATATAACACCGTGGTCGCTTAACAGATGGCGCCGCTTACATTCTCTGAATTGCTTTTATTTTTTTTCGCTTTTGTTTAAAAAAAAAACATGTCAAGAAACGTCAGTGGATGGAGCTGGAGAACGTAAAAACGTTTTAAAATATTTTTTTAATTTCGTGGACGATAAATTGTTTTTCGTCAATTTAGAAAGATTCATCGTGGGCTTAATAGCGACGACATCCAATAGATGGCGCTGTTTGCAATAGAACATTCACGTTCTTATTTGACTCTATCGTTTCATCTTTGTGCTGTTTTTAAATTTTCGATTCAAACGAAAAGCATGCGATAATTTGAAGAGGTGCGTGTTTAGTGGCGACGAATGTCCACAGATGGCGACGCCAAGATGACATATTCTACTTGTAGGAACACTACCAACTCGTTCGTTTTTTTTTCCTTGTAGCTAAAGTATATTTAATAGAAACGTATTACACTTGTATGCACTCTCGATAGATGGCGTTGGATATTTACAACCAAACCTTTTATTACCTCTGCGGACTGTAGATAAGATGGCGCTGGCTGTAACCAAACCTTTTGATATCTCTTCGGACTCCAGATAAAATTTAAAAATAAACCGTTAGATACGTATTTAATTGAATTTTTTTTTTCAATTATATAACACCGTGGTCGCTTAACAGATGGCGCCGCTTACATTCTCTGAATTGCTTTAATTTTTTTCGCTTTTGTTTAAAAGAAAGAACATGTCAAGAAACGTCAGTGGATGGAGCTGGAGAGCGTAAAAACGTTTTAAAATAATTTTTTTATTTCGCGGACGATAAATTGTTTTTCGTCAGTTTGGAAAGATTCATCGTGGGCTTAATAGCGACGACATCCAATAGATGGCGCTGGTTGCAGTAGAACATTCACGTTCTTATTTGTCTCTATCGTTTCATCTTTGTGCTGTTTTTAAATTTTCGATTCAAACGGAAAGCATGCGATAATTTGAAGAGGTGCGTGTTTAGTGGCGACGAATGTCCACAGATGGCGACGCCAAGATAACATATTCTACTTGTAGGAACACTACCAACTCGTTCGTTTTTTTTTTCTTGTAGCTAAAGTATATTTAACAGAAACGAATTACACTTGTATGCACTCTCGATAGATGGCGTTGGATATTTACAACCAAACCTTTTATTACCTCTGCGAACTGTAGATAAGATGGCGCTGGCTGTAACCAAACCTTTTGATACCTCTTCGGACTCCAGATAAAATTTAAAAATAAACCGTTAGTACGTATTTAATTGAATTTTTTTTTCAATTATATAACACCGTGGTCGCTTAACAGATGGCGCCGCTTACATTCTCCGAATTGCTTTTACTTTTTCGCGTTTGTTTAAAAAAAAAGAACATGTCAAGAAACATCAGTAGATGGAGCTGGAGAGCGTAAAAACGTTTTAAAATAATATTTTTATTTTTATTTTATTAAATTGTCTTTCGTCAATTTGGAAAGATTCATCGTGGGCTTAATAGCGACGACATCCAATAGATGGCGCTGGTTGCAGTAGAACATTCACGTTCTTATTTGTCTCTATCGTTTCATCTTTGTGCTGTTTTTAAATTTTCGATTCAAACGGAAAGCATGCGATAATTTGAAGAGGTGCGTGTTTAGTGGCGACGAATATCCACAGATGGCGACGCCAAGATAACATAATATTCTACTTGTAGGAACACTACCAATTCGTTCGTTTTTTTTTTCTTGTAGCTAAAGTATATTTAACAGAAACGTATTACACTTGTACGCACTCTCGATAGATGGCGTTGGTTATTTACAACCAAACCTTTTATTACCTCTACGGATTGTAGATAAGATGGCGTTGGCTGTAACCAAACCTTTTGATGCCTCTTCGGACTGCGGATAAAACGTTAAATATGTATCACAAACTCTTTTAAACGGACACTAAATTGCGCACAAACACTTTACGTTTCGCTATCGTTTGACAGCTTCTTCGAAAGTGAAAAAATATAAACGAAGAAGCTGTCGAACGATAGCGAAACGTAAAGTGTTTGTGCGCAATTTAGCGTCCGTTTAAAAGAGTTTGTGATACAATTTTCATCGGACAAGAACCAGCTTTAATTATTGTTAAATATGTATTTAATAAATTTTTTTTGCATTTATATAACACCGCCGTCGATCGAGAAGTGGCGCCACTTTCATTCTCCGAATTGCTTCTATTAAAAAAAAAAAAAGAAACATGATAATTTGAAAGTGTTTTACATTTAGTGTCGAAAAACGTCAGTAGATGGAGCTGAAGTAAATAGGGTTTTCATGCGGAATGTAAAACATTTTTTTTATTTTGTGGACAATAATGTAATGTTATGTAAGTCTTTGGAAACATCAAGGCTATCGTCTGAAAAATTAGTTTAAAAAAAAATTATTAACAATCAATCAAGTGTCATTTCAGAGATCACCCTGTATAGGCGGGTTTCTTTAATGTAGGTACAGAATTCTTCTTCTACCTCAAATGGTAAGCTTTTTATTTTGTTCTAATTTTTTCTTTCTCTCTAGGGGCGTATATCACACCAGATCCTCAGAATAAAAACTTCCCCTACTCTTCCTGTCTCTACCTCTTCCATTTTCGTTTCTTCCTTTACTTTTGCTTTATCCATTTTGTCTGCCACTATTAATTTCGTTTTTAAGCAATTGCGAATCAATCCGGTTTTCGATTTTAATCGGGCCCCTTCACGTTGGGCGCCAATTCGACCCTTCAATTTTGAATCTTAATCATTATTATTATTATTATTTTTTGATGCAATGCCATAAGTTGTTCGTTTAAGTTGAAGAGAAAAGCAAATGTAAAAGTGCCATTAAAAATAATAATCCCGTGCCATTTCTGCGCCATATTACTGCGTAAGTAATCGTCATCCAATTTCTATTTGTTCTTTCCAACAATAAGAAAAGAAAAACTAAGAAGTATTAACAACGAGAGACACGCGAACGTCCAATATATTTTCGTGTCCTCGAAGAGGCCGGCGATTCCGGCAGATAACGAAACGAAAACACACCGAACGAGCAACAATAATTCCGTTAATTATTAATTCCGTCCCGACCGAAGTGCCTATTACGGACGACTTCTTGTGATGACCTAAACCGTCCATTTTTTTCTTAATTAATTAAACCACGAATACTTCGTATTTACTTATAAGTACCTTAGGGTAATATTGTAGCGATCAAAAGTTTCGTTAATTAAATCGATCCTTGACATGAAAGCGACGAAAGCTCATTTCCGTATGTGCAAGTTGATTAAATTATGGACGATTATGTACGACGAACGAATCACCTTGTATAATTAGAGAGGTACGAGGTACGAAGTACGGGGTGCAATCCGAAAGAAGTTTCAAATTCACAAATTGCTCAATAACGAATTCCAATTGAAATGGAAGACGTCTCTTAAGGATTGCACCTCGTGAATCGCAGAAAGACAATTGGTCTTTCTCTTATTAGATTAGCACTCTTTCTATTTTACTCGAATGTATGTATTTGGGACAATGGGTCAGTCTAGTCTTAATTACTCAATTACTTACGTCTTTTTAGTTTCAAGTTCTTCAAGTTTTTTTTTTTTCGTTTGTAAATCCAAATTTCCGGCCCCCCTTTTCTTTTTTTTATTACGTCTATAAGAAACAAAAACGAATCAAGTCTAGTCTTCAAGGAAAAATTGATGCCAGTAAAGTAATGTTTAAGGGAACGAGAAATGTTACCAACACGAAAATAAGGTGCAAATAAATACTACTTACTACTTTCGGTAGCGGAGTTTCATTCTGTAAATTCACCCCCCCCCCTCGGCCCGGGCCCCCGTCCGCCACCCCACACCCCGGCTCGGGCCCCCGCCCGCCCCCCCACACCCCGGCACTTCTTGTATATATTTGCACTTTTTATTTTACTGAGAAAGGTTTTGTTCTAGAGTTTTCCGTTTCCCCCCCGATCAGCGGGGGGGCGCCGCTCGCGAAAACTTTTAACAGAACTTTCATGCAGCTACAAAGGACCAAAGAACTGTACATATAAGTAATAAGTTTCATTTTTGTCTAGTTTTAAGCGTGAAACCTTTTTTTTTGTAAATAAATAAATAAATACGTTCTGGTTGTTGGGGTAGAAAGAGAGAGGAGGACATGCAATGTTCTTAAATACGGACCTGAACGGCGCTGTACAATTTGTAACGTTGGCGATGATGAATTTGTTTGTTTGTTTTTTTTTTTTGTAGAAACTGATGTATTTGTTTAAACTTGTAAAAATATGTATGCTTCTTTTTGAAAATATATGTTAAATTGAAGTCGAAGTTGTTTCGTGTACTTACCCCACCCACTGATTCAAAAAAAGAAAAGCGAAATAAAATTTAAGAAAAAGAACTACGAAAAAATTCTCAAAAATTAATAATAAAAGGAACACCAAAGAACGAAGAAGGAGGCAACGTTTATTGATTTGTTTCTTTTGTAAAACAGTTCCAGTTAACAATCGTGCTTAAGATACATTGTTCGAATCTACGGCGAAAGCTAAGAGCTTAGTTAAAATATAATGAAAATCAAGAGTCATGCTTGAACCTACATTATAGGTCAAGTATCTCGAAGTATCACGCTTAAATTCACGGTAAAAGTCAAGAACCTAAAACTATAGTTACAATTAAGAGTCGTGCTTAAAAGCTCGCTGAGCGTTAAGAGTCAAACTTAACTCTATAACGAAAGTTAAGAGGTTGATAAAAGGGATGGCGCGAGAGTCAAGAGCCATGCTTGAAACTACAGTATCATGCTTAAAACTGTAGTTACAATTGACAAACATGCTTACAATGCACTGGTCGTCAAGAGCCAAGCTTAAATCTACAACGAAAGTTAAGAGGTTGATAAAAATTAGAGTAAAAATCAAGCATCGTGCTTAAAACTACAATAAAAGCAAAGAGATAGCTTGAGAATAGCGCGAGAGTCAAGAGCCATGCTTGAAACTACAGTATCATGCTTAAAACTGTAGTTACAATTGACAAACATGGTTAAAAGTACACTGGTCGTCAAGAGCCAAGCTTAAATCTACAACGAAAGTTAAGAGGTTGATAAAAATTAGAGTAAAAATCAAGCATCGTGCTTAAAACTACAATAAAAGTAAAGAGATAGCTTAAGAATAGCGCGAGAGCCAAGAGCCATGCTTGAAACTAGAGTATCATGCTTAAAAATGTAGTAGCAATTGACGATCATGCTTAAAAGTACACTGGTCGTCAAGAGCCAAGCTTAAATCTACAACGAAAGTTAAGAGCTTGATTAAAATATAGTAAAAATCAAGAATCATGCTTAAACTTACGTTACAGGTCAAGAAGTATCTTGAAAGTAGACTGCGAGTTTAAAGTCAAGCTTAAATTCACAGTGAAAGTCAAGAATCACGCTTAAAACTGTAGCAGTTACAATTAAGAGTTAGTAGTAAACTAGTTGCAATTAAAAGCTCACCTAGCGACAGGAGTCAAGCTTTACTCTATAACGAAAGTTAAGAGCTTGATAAAAATTAAAGTAAAAATCAAGAATCGTGCTTAAAACTACGATAAAAACAAAGAGGTAGCTTGAAAGTAGCGCAAAAGTCAAGAGTCATGCTTGAAACTACAGTGAAAGTTAAGATCATGCTTAAAACTATAGCTACAATTAACGGTCATGCTTAAAAGCACACTCTTCGTCAAGAACTAGGCCTAAATCTACAACGAAAGTGAAGAGGTTGATTAAAATATATTAAAAATCTTAAATCGTGCTTAAACCTACGTTATATTTATATAAGATTTATTTATTTTTATTAAATAAAAGACTTAGGTCAAGAGGTAGCTTGAAAGTAGCGTGAGAGTTGAGAGCCATGCTTAGATTCACAGTAAGAGTCAAGAATCATGCTTAAAACTATAGTTACAATATTAAGAGTCATGCTTGAAAGCTCACAGAGCTTAACTCTATAAGGAAAGTTAAGAGGTTGATAAAAATTATAGTAGTAAAAAACAAGAATGCAATAAAACACAACGGACAGCTCGAAAGGAAGGTGAAAGTCAAGAGTCACGCTTGAATCTGCAGCAAGAACGAAGTGAAAGTACAGTGAGCGTGAATGGTTGTTAAGCTTAAACCCCTTTATGAAAGTCAAGAGGTAGCTTAAAATTAAAGTGAGAGTCGAAAGCTTGAACTTACGGTGAAGTTCGAGATTTATGTTTGAAATTATAGTGAAGGCCAACGGACACACTTAAAAATTAGTGAGGGGCAACGGACGTGCTTAAAAATATCGTAAGGGACGACGGATGTGTTTAGACTTGCGCAGTGAGAGCCTAAAGCACGGTGATTTATACTTAAAGATCTATACTTAAACCTCTAATGAAGAGTCAAGCTTAAACCTGCAATAAAAGTCCAAAATAGAGCTTGAAAATAGAGTCAGAGTTAAGAGTCATTCTTGAACCTGAGATGCAAGTCGTAGTTACAATTAACAGTCGCGCTTAAAAGTACAGTGAGCGTCAAGAGTCAAGCTTAAACCTAAAATGAAAGCCAAAGCGTGACTTGAAATTATATTGAGAGTCAAGTGTCGTGCTTAAACGTGTAGTTAAATTAAAAATGCATGTTTTAAAGTAAACTGAGAGCCAATAGATACGCTTAAAAATACAGGGGAAGTTAAAAGTCATGCTTAAAAGCTCAAGTCTCTGTTTTACGAGTATATGTAATGAAATTCAGGGGAGGCAGCTTAAAAGTGTAGTAGTGAGAGTCAATAGTCGTGCTTGAATCTATAATGAAATTCAAGAAGTAGCTTGAAAGTAAAAGTCAAAATATTGCTTGAAGGTGCATTACAAGCACAGTGAGCATGAAGAGTCAAGCTTAATTCTACAATCAAAGTTAAGAAGTGGCTGAGAGTCAAGAGTTACTGACTTCCATTTAAAGCCAACAAACGTGCTTAATAAAAAAAATAGTACGAGATGCCAGACATGATTAAACGCACAATGAAAGCCAAGAGTCACGTTAAAACCATAGTGAGAGTCAAGAGTCGCACTTAACCTTATAACTAAAGTTAAGAGATGGCTTGGAAGTACAGTAAGAGTTAAATCATGCTTGAACCTACAATTCAAGTCGAAAGCGACGTCTAAAAGAATACTTATAATTAACAGTCACGCTGAAAAGTACGTTGGAAGTATGTAGAGTCAAGAGTCATGCTTAAACATAGTGTGAAAGTCGAGAAAGTTTTACATAAGTTATAGTGAGAGTTAAGAGTCGTGCTCTTAAACTGATAATAAAAAAGAACTGACTTAAAATAACAGTAGATTCAAGAGTCATGCTTAAAAGTATATTAAAATTAAGAATCACGCTTAAACGTGTAGTTAGCGTTAACGGTCACGCTTAAAAAAGTAGTGAGACTGAAGTTTAGTGAAAGGCAAGAGTTAAGATTTATCTCTATTTTTTTAGTACTCTACGATTTCTCCTTTATTTTGTCAGGTCATCGCTGGTAACTTTTTTATAACATTTGGGAACAGTCGCGCCCAAATTTCTGTACGTCAGAGGATGAGATGAGCCATCGAGTACGGCTCGCAAACGACGGTCGAATATTTTTGCGCTTCTCGTGCTGTTGTTTTGCAATGTTAAGACCGCCCTGAGATAAGGGAAGTATCGTCGTTTGTGAGAGGTTCCTGGGAGTTTTGGTTTCCAAAGTGTTTTATCTGATTCTTCGTTACGATACAGGGTGACTGTTAATTTAATTTTGGCGGCCGTCAATTCTATATGTTATGCGGGTATAAACCTTGCTTTCAATACCGTGAGTAGGCCTAGCGGTACCACCGTGAGTAGGCCCAGCGGTACCACCGTTTCCATCGAGCTGGGCGTCTTTCCCATAGAGTTCGTTACGCTTATACAAGAGATAGAAGTAGAAGAAAATAATCATCGTACTATGTACTTGTAATTGTACTTGTACTAAAAATCGAACCAGACAAGAGCGTCGTTAATAATTTATGTTATCACAGTTCATTTCTCTTAAACGTCTTTGGATACGCGCACTTAATAAAGGGGGGCCAGTCGCGAAAGCAATAATTCCATTTCTTCTGTACCCTGTAATTCCGAAACACGTTACAGAAATGAAACATAGCTTAATTACGGCCCGCGCTCAATTTATCTGCGTTACACACGTCTTTTTTGCGCGGCCACGTGTGTGCCCGAACGCAGAAAATTAAATTTATTATGCGGAAATACCCGGGCGGCGAAGAGCAGGAACGAAAAAAGAAACATCTGTCGGTTCAATCAATTTATTTGACCAGATAAGATTTGTACGACGACGTCTTGCGGTCACCTGTTTAACCGGGCGGCGTCCGCCTTAAATAGTAATCACGGCGGCCGACAAAAAATAATTTTCCGAAAACAACTGCGGCTAATTGGGCTTTTTTCCCTCCTCTAATTTGGGGGGCATTCGCGCGAGAACGCGCGCGCGTTCTCCGTTTACGGCCGCACATCTTTTTAATCGCGCGGGTAATTCATAATTAGTTCAGTTTAATTAAGGTCGTATGTTATTTTTAATTGAGACCGTTCCGTTTTTCGAAAGGTGGAATTAATCAAGCCCGCAAGAATTCTTCGCTGCGATCCCCGTCGACAACCTTCGCGCGTACAAAGTTGCAAAATTATTTCACGTTTTGAGATTCTTCTGATGTGTGATGGCTGATGGGGCATCCAAGGACGTTGCTCCCTTTTTATAGAAATCGTATAATCGATACACATACAAATCTTACTTTTCTCAAATACCTCACGCATGTGATTCTTGAATAGGCCGACAGAAAAAAAAATACTGACGAAAGAAGGGACTTCCCAGGACATGGAAGAAACGTTGTTAAAAAAATTCCATACAACAATTTATCATCAAGTAAAGAGCGTGCCAAAAAAAAACGTTTATGGTGTTACGCAGAGTTGCATAGCGCTGATGATGAATGCGCCGTCACCTTCGTACTTTTTCTCAAACATCTCTCACGTGTGATTTTTGAATAAACCGACAAAAAAAATGCTGACGAAAGAAGGGACTTCCCAGCACATGGAAGAAATGTTGTTGAAAAAATTCCATACGACAATTTTTCATCAAGTAAAGAGCGTGCAAAAAAAACGTTTATGGTGTTACGCATAGCGCTGATGATGAATGCGACGTCACCTTCGTACTTTTTCTCTTTCAGTGCAGAATCCTCGACCACTTTCAGGCCATTCGTATTTTGTTAAACAGACTTTCAGCTATTCTGTGCACGTTTGTGACCAATCTTGCATTTCGTTCAAGCTTGTTTCAGTTCTTCTTTGTTTTGTTTTTTATAGAACTAAGTTTCGCGTTTCAGTTTCTTATTAGTTTTTTCGACTTTTTCGAACTATTCTTTCATTTTTTGTCCAAGTTTCGTTGTTTCCACACCGCAGTTTCCTTTTGCTTTCTATCAGTCTTTCGACCTTCACATTCTCTCCGTCGCACCGCGCCGGAGTTTCTGTTCGTCCAAGTTCATTTTAGAAACTTGTCAGAAAGGAGCCCATAGTCGGCCAAAGATGATCGTTTGAGTGCTTGTTATCAAGGAGCTCGTAGACGGGCAAACGTGATTGTTTGTTTGAATGCTTACTATCAATGCTTATTATCAATATTATAAATTCTGCGATGTACACTCAGTCCGAGTAGACGTATTTGCATTAATGCGATAGTGAATTTGTGTATAATCGTTTAGTTATTGTTGCAATAAAAATGCCCTGTGATCGTGTTACACGTTCCGTCGCCGATGAAAAGCTCATACAAAAAGTAGTTGAAAGACTCTTCTCGAGCGCAAGTTTTTTGGACAAATTAATCGACTCGCTTTGGCAATAAACTTGACCAATATGTTGATAAAAAGACTGCTGAGCTGTTGTCGAAAATACTCTCGAACAACACGAACAATACTCCCGGAAAAATAATTTAAGGCTCTTTGGGTTGCCTGAAAACTTGAATGAAGACACTGAGCAAGTCATCATTGACCTATGTAAATATAAATTAGGAGTCGAAATCATGAAATCAGATATTGACTGCTGCCACCGACTGCATGGAAAAGAAGGGACCAACCGTCCAGTTATAGTGAAATTCTGTAGGCGGGCCAACCGAAACAAAATTTTTTATGCAAAGAAAAAATTAAAAGGGTCAAAAATTGTAATTCGCGAAGATCTTACACATAAGCGTCTTGAAATGATGAAGGTGTTGGTGAGTCATTTCGGAAATAAATCTGTCTTTACTAATGATGGGAAGATCTTTTTTAAACATGGTACAGTCTTGTTCTATTGCTTTTCCCCTTTTGTCAATTATGTTTCCGAATTTGTCAAATGACTTTCCAATCCATTCAAAGTATAGTAGGCTTGCGGATTGGAAAGTCATTTGACAAATTCGGAAACATAATTGACAAAAGGGGAAAACCAAAAGAAAAAGACTGTAATCAAATTCATAAAGTAAAATCACTACACGATTATAAAAATGTTCTAATTACTTTTAATGTATCGCATTAATGTGTTACTATAGGTATTTATATTTCTCTCTTTTTTTTTCTTTTTATTGTGTTCTGAACAAACTGAACATTTGTAATGCACGCTCTATCCAACAGTGATGTAATTATCTTCTTTATCATTTTAAATTATATGCATATGCATTAATATTGGATACATTTTAATGGTGAAGTTAGCACATATTAACGTTAGATATCTTAACTGTCTCTGAAACTTGGCTGTCTAATAATATATCTGACAATGATGTACATGTTGATGGTTTCACTTTTCTTAGACATGATCGTAAGGGTAAGGGAGGTGGTGTTGGAATTTATATTCACAACTCGTTTAGATATTCAATTTTTGCCTACATCTTATTGAGCAAATCTATGTCGGTATTGAAAGCAACTGAAATTCCCTACAGGTTTATACCCGCATAACATATAGAATTGACGGGCGCCAAAATTAACAGTCACCCTGTATCGTAACGAAGAATCAGATAAAACACTTTGGAAACCAAAACTCCCAGGAACCTCTCACAAACGACGATACTTCCCTTATCTCAGGGCAGTCTTAACTGCAAAGCAACAGCACCGTCGTTTGCGAGTCGTACTCTTAGATGAAAGCAATGGCACAAGAAGCGCAAGAATAGTCGACCGTCGTTTGTGAGCCGTACTAGAGAAATGGCTCATCTCATCCTCTAACATACAGAAATTCGGGCGCGACTGTTCCCTACCTATCTTTGGGAATACTATAAATCTTTGAGAAATCTTACTGACCATACATTAATTTTGGAAAAGAAAGCTTACTTTAATTTTATTTCTAAATCTCGTAATGCTAAATCAATCTGGAATCATCTTGAATACATAGGTGTGTCTAATCGTCAAGCTAAAGCTGATAATATTCCATTACATTTAAAGGAACCTGTTAAATTTAATAATCATCTAATTAATAGTGTTGCAGTTAATGGCTCCCAGATTAATGTCAATTGCTTGAACGATTATGATACCCCCATTTTACAGAACAATTTTGAATTTCATGCCGTTGAAGTTTCTGACATTAGTGATGTGATAAATGAGATAAAATCAAGTGCAGCTGGAAATGATCAGATAACAATAATAATAATAATAATAATAATAATAATAACGACGTTTATTGATCCAAAAAAAAAAACAAACATACAGTAAAGAAATAATAGAAGGTAAAAGAATAATAACCGTAGGCGGATCAATGGGAATAAGTTCAGTCAATACTCGAGAGTATTAACTGTTCTACCACTTATTCTGGAGTGCCTAAACTAAGTAAACTAACCTAGAACTAAACTAATGTACATGATACATAATATAATGTACATGATAGCAAGATAAAACAATAATCATTAAGCATGGCGGTAAGCAGACAAAGTAAGATAGATTAAGGACAATAGGAGACAATTTATTTAGTACTACAAAGAATAAGAAAAGAAAAGAAAAGAAAAGAAAAGAAAAGAAAAGAAAAGAAAAGACACATATTAAATGTGTTCTCCGTATATAATACCATACATTGCTCATATTATCAAGTCTTGCATACAGGGAAATGTTTTCCCAGATTTATGGAAACACTCTATTATTAAAATGCTGCCTAAAAGTAAACAAGCAATTGAACTTAAGGATTTTCGACCGATTAGCATATTGCCTGTTTTTTCTAAAATCCTGGAAAAAGTAATCAAGAAACAGCTCATTGCATACATCGATGCTAATAACTTGCTGCCTTCTACACAATCTGGCTTCAGAGCGAATTACAGTTGTACGACTGCATTGCTGAAGATTACTGATGATCAAGGCAATATAACTATACTTACTTTATTAGACTTCAGCAAGGCTTTCGACACTGTAAATCACGCTCTTTTGTTGTCTATCATGAGGTTCGTAGGTATGAGTAAAAATGCAAATTCTCTTTTAGAAAGTTACTTGACTAATCGTTTGCAATCAGTGAAAATTGATAACTTATTGTCTAAACCTGCATGTGTTCACCAAGGCGTTCCGCAAGGTTCTATTCTTGGGCCTCTGCTTTTTACGTTATATACATCTAATATTTTAACTAAATTACGATTCTGTAAAACACATACCTATGCGGATGATACGCAACTTTATCTATCCTTTAGAGCAGCAGATTGGCGTGGAGCAGAAACAATTCTGAGTTATCTCATATATTTTCTACCTCGATAGCTCATAACCTCAAAATTAACCCTGAAAAATCTAAAGTTTCATTGTTTGGGAAAAAGAAGATATGTGATGCGTTATCGAGAACATTAAGAATTCAGATCAATAATGTTGATGTACCTATTGTTTTGGAAGCCAAAAGCTTAGGTTTAATATTAGATTTTGTGTGGGTTAATGAAAAACTTCGGTCATTTTGTTTTTTTTGAATTTACTTCTGCATAGTACCGGATCCAGTCCGAAAGTACTATGCAGAAGTAAATTCAAAAAAAACAAAATGACCGAAGTTTTTCATTAACCCACACAAAATTAAAAATGACCGGTCAATCTTAAGGGGAAATACCTTACAAATTAAAAAAAAAAAAAAAAAGTTTAATATTAGATAACACATTTCGTTATCGTGAACAAATTTCAAATTACATAAAATATGCTTACACATATTTAAAAAAGTTATATCCCCTAAGATCTTGTCTTTCCGCTGAAACAAAAAAGAACATCTTTGTGATGCATCGGTGCTCTCTCAGTTTACATATTGTACACCTATTTACCATTCTTCTATTGACTCATCTACAAGTTGTCGCATTCAGAAAGTTCAAAATTCTTGTTTACTGTACATTTATGGCAAACGTAAGTTTCAGCATATTTCATACAAATTAAAGGATGCAAAATGGTTAAATATGGAGAACCGCAGAAAACTACACAGTTATTGTTGCTTACATAAAATTCTAATCACGAATCATCCTCCGTATTTATACAATAACATAACGTACAGATCTGATATTCATAATATCACAACTAGACATAGAGGTCGTATATCCCCCCCCCCAATTCATAAGACTGCGCTCTTTGAGCGATCATTTACTTTTCAAATGTATAAGTTTTTTAATAATATGGGATTTCATCTTCCAGACGTAAATTTATCTGCTTTCAAGAAGCAATTGAGGGATAATGTATTTCGAAAGCAGTGAATTTCTGTTGTGCAGTAATAATGATTTTCTGTCTTCACATTTTATTGATTATCTGTTGGATAGAGTGTAAACATCGCAGAATTTAGAACTTAGAATTAGAATTAAGTTTAGGAGTACTTTTGTTTTTGTTTAATTTAGACATTTGTTTATTTATTATAACAATGTCATATATTACAAGGTTAAATGGTAGAACAGTAGTAGTTTATGACTACACTGAATTTCGCCTTGAGGTTGCTTACCATTACATTTGGTCAACTCATATATCTTTTCTTTTCTTGTTTGATAAATTGTTATGTTCTGGGAAATGCAATAAAGACGATTATTATTATATTATTATTATTATTATTATTATCAAGGAACTCGGGCATCGTCAAACTTGATTGTTCGAATGCTCGTCGGACGGTTTCGTTTTCGCAAATTTGTTTAAAAACGAACGCTCGCAATAAATTTAGAAAAAAAGAGAAACAAATGGCTTACGCGAAGAAAGAAACAAGAAACGTAAGAGAAATCCAATTTGATTCTTTGATAGATGGCAAAAATCTAAATTTTTCAAACAAACCGCGACAAGCACCATCTCTTGGTCAACATTGAAAACTGTGTGCTGTGACCATGGCCAGCTCCATTAACATTCACTGACGTGTATGTATGGCCGTTGCAATTCGCGTAAAATTCGGTTCCGAGAAAGCATGCCGTGGAGTACTCCCCTCAGCGCTCCCTATTAAAGATACTGCAGAACTACTGACAGTAACGTAATGACAACTGCAATTACTTAAAAACTCACAAGAGGCGCTGCGAGGAGTACCCGAATTGAAGTCGAATTGAAACGGCCATACATACACGACAGTGAATGTTAATGGAGCTGGCCATGCTGTGGCATATAAAAATCATTTAATCCAAATCCACGAAACAGCTTAAAAACTAACGAAAAATGTGTGGCGCCATCTGTTGGTTAGCATGTAAGCTATATATCAAAATTTATAGCGTTTTTGATTGACTGCTCCGGAGAACTCTCGGAATATCTCCATCTCTTGTTATTACATAAGGTTAAAATAAGATGAGAATATTGTGGGAGTGCTTTGGAGCAGTCAATCGAAAACGCTGTTGGAAATCAATTAATCAAAGCTTTCGTCTTTTGTCATAAAAATATTTTACATGATTTTAGGAATGCCATTAGATGTCGCCAAGCGAGAAATTTGAATCGCCGTGCGCCATCTCCAAGCCAATACCAAAACTAACAATTATTTTCACTCGCCACTAGATGGTGCCACCGAAAGACCTACATTCGTGGAAATCTAAAAATTACAGAAAACGACTCCGCTTAAAAAATATACAAAAAAAAATTTTTTGACAATAAAAAAATTAATAATAAATAAAATAATAATAAGCCATTTATTAACACATTAGTAAATGAAAATTATAATAATTCTTATGTAAATAAACACAACAGTGTCACTGTTACAATGTGTTAAAAGGTTGTATTCAGCATATCTGTCAGGACAGAATTGCTGCTTTTAAATACAACCTGTAATTTAAAATTAACATTAAATGCTGTCAGTGTAAGAAAAAAAGAAAAAACGAAAGACAGGGAAGAGGAGAGAAAAGAGAAGAAGAAAGAAGAAGAAGAGAAAGAAGAAAACGAAAGAAGCTGTGAAGAGTATACAATACATAAATATGTCTTCTATGTCTTCGTATATTCCTTCCGATGTTGATTTGCTTCTCTCTTTCGCGCATTCACTTTTGGGTGGCATTTTCCCATCTGGCGGTTCAATGAGGACTTGGCATGATCCAGAGGGTCTGCTCCTTGATGATGCCGGTGATCGCTGTTTGTTCTTCGTTTCGCAGAAGGATTTGAACCTATCTCCTCTTGTTTTTTCCTCCTTTTTTCCTATCTAGTAACATTTTTATCAGAAACATAATAATTAATGCAATCATACCGATGTCCTGCTTCTTGCAATTAGTTTTTCTTTTAGATCACCTTTGTCTTAGTTGCTTCTTGTGTTTCGTGTAGCCACACTTTCTTCTATAACTCCATACACTAAATCTTCATTTTTTCGAACGTATATTTCCAACTTGGCTGGTTCAAGGATGACATGGCACGATCCAGAGGGTCTTTTCCTTGGCGAGGCAATTGGTTGGATATTGTTCGCTTCTCCTCATGCGGACCCTTCCCACTTGGTGTCTCAAAGAGGACATGGCATCGGTCCGGTGGCAACGACCACATGACTACCCGACTACATGACTGCATCACTACATCACTCTATCACTCCCCGACTGACTTTCCAATTTTTTGCCCGCACTTTAAATACACGTTTTTTGCCTATTCGCTAGTGTACGCGCGTGGCCCCGTTTGTAATAAATTCCGCTGATGTGTTATTATGAAATATGAACCTTTACGTTTACGTTGTATCGGTTACCTCCTTATTGTGTTTATATTTCGACACAGTCGCAATTTGCCCTCAATTACACAAGTTCGCGTTTAAATACTACTTATGTTTTTTATTTGCGGAACACAGAAAAAAAAACCCTCGTGGTTTTTAGAAAATTCCCCCTCGTGACATTATGTAGAACTATATTTAATAGAATTTATAAACAAATGAGAAATTTAGAGCGTCATCTGTAGGTCAAACCTAGTTGATGAGAAATCAAGTGCTGGAAAGAAAACAAAAGAAAAAAAAGAAAAGCAAAAGCAACTTTCAGTACTCGTCAATAGATGGTGCTGCCTAGGAACACCGCTTCTTCTTTACTATTTATTTACTTCTTTCCGTACTCATCACCGAAAAACGTTTCAAAAAGAAGCTTAATTCTTTAATAAGCAATAAAAAAAATGTGTATTACAAGAACAATTTCCATAAATATTTGAATAATTACAATCAATAACGAAAAAACTGGGCCGTCATCTTTAGACCAGAGTATGAATTGCAGGTTTAAATTACTTTGCATCGCTTCTTCAACAAATAGCAAAAAATATGTATTTAGTGATAGCCGAAGCGCCATCTCTTGATGAGCGTCGGAGCTTCACTTTAAAAATTTTCAAAATTATAAAACCCGAGCGTCAGCAAAAGAGGAAGAAAACAAGTTCTCGTCTCGTTCACCTCGTTAGAAATGGTCGATCTTCTTGTTTATAGCAAAACAAAAATAATTAAATTTAAAGAAATGCAGCAAGAAAAAACTAGGAGCAAAAGAAATTTCCGGCACACGTCAATAGATGGCGCTGCCTCTTCTTCTTTACTTTTCGTTTACTTGCTTCCGTACTCATCACGGAAAAGAACGCTTAAAAAAGAAACCGCGACGAAAATTAAATATTAAAACTCAATTTTTTTAATTAACAAAAATAAAGAAACAATTTGCATAAAAAATTGAATATGTAATCGGTGCGTAAATTGCAGATTAAGAACGCCGCTTCACATCGCAAAATTAAAGTTTCTTCAAGAAACAAACAAACAAACAACGTCTAGTGACATAACCGAAGCGATTGCAGCGCCATCTTGTGACGAGCGTCGGAAGCTTCAAAACGCGAGTTTCGCCGAAAAGAAAAACAACAGTTCTTAGAAACGATTATAATTATTTGTTGGACGTTTGCCAAAAAAAAATATATTAAGTAATAAAAGATTAATGTACAAGTTTAAAATAAATAAGGTAATAAAATAAATACATATATGCAATGGGGCAAAAATTAGAATATGACGTTAGTAATAGTGAGGATAATGCTTGAATACTTTGCTGGACTCGTGGTGCCCTTTGAGGGACTCAAGGTCATTTCCGCTCTTGCTTCCGTACAGCTGGTCGTTTCCGGCGTACTTCTTCTTGCCGTACTTCCCCTCTTCGCCGCCGTCCTTCTTGAAGAACTGCGAGGAGTCGTACTCGCCTTGCTTCTTGCTTTGGCCGGACGCAAAGTGCCCATCGTTGTGTCCACCCTTAATCACGGACTCCGAATTTTCGCCGTACTTCTTCCCCTGACCGTGCACGTTCAGGGAGTCACCCTCGTCGTTGGCTTCGTCGTAGTACTCCTCGGTTTTCTCGTTCTCGTCCTTGTGGTGCGACTTTTTGAAGCCCTTGATGACGTGCCCCTTCTTGTGGTTGGATTTCTTCTTCTTCTCATCGGCGTTTTGACCTTAAACAAAAAGCTCCTCGTCTTTAAAACGGTTTCGTTACAATCTTGTGGACGTACCTTGATCGTTGAAGTACTGCCCGCCCTTGTAGTATTTCCCGTCGGAGGCAACTTTTTTCCCTCCCTGCTGATCGCTAAAGTAGGCCCCGTCGCCCTTGCTCGATTTTAAGCCGAGCTTCCCCTGCGAAAACCCAGTTTCACCTTGGCTTGCCTCGACGCCCTTCTGCCCGTGCAGTTTCTCGTACTTGCCGTCGTTGAAGTCCTTGCGTTCCTTTTCGTAGACGTTCTTATCGAGTTCTCCACCGCCGTACCCCCGGTGAGAGAAGGGCAAGTTTCCGACGGCCCCTTCAAGCAAAGCTCAAAGCTCAAAACGAGGACGAACAAAATTAAGAAGGCCTCTTACCACCTAGATACCCCAAGTTGTGTCTTATTCCGCCGAAACCTCCCCCGGCTCCGCCGTAGCCAAGTCCGAAGCCGCCACCACCACTGGAACCGTAAAAGGGCAAGTGCGTTTCGGCCGGCTGCAAATCTTCATTTCTTGTTCCTTCTTCGTTGCGGTAACGCCCTTGTGCGTGTACCACGATGAAACACGATAAATAGAAGAAAAGTACGCGACTCATCGTTGCTTTACAAGAACTGAGTTTATTCCTCGCCCGGATCGGTATTTATAGTTAGGTTTCGGAACGCCGCCGGCTTTCCGCCGGATTAACGATAACTCACCGTTTACAGGTCGGAGGTAAGCGATTTAGTGGTGGCCTTGTACTATTTGTCTTTGCTGTAGAAGTGAACCAATCCGACACGCTTGTTAGACTTCAACGTAGCAACTTGTTTCCATGAAAGACAGCAACGTGTGTACCAGATTAATAAATCGAGGAGTTCCACAAGGTTCAGTACTCGGACCAATAGTTTCTCCTCTACATAAGCGACCTACCTGATTACTGACAAACTACGAGCAACATATTGGGTAATGTTATGTGGGTTATTCCCCCTTTCATTGCGCAGCCAAATTTGGGTATGGTTGCTGCGTTCGAAAACTATACGTCGGATGTATCTGAAGCGTATGATCTCATCTTTCTCACTCACGATTGTTAATCTATTTTGTATCTCGCTCATCCGTTTAAAAAATCTTGTGTTTATATTATTTCCATGACAACAGGCGATCTTTCACATCCCACATTTAAGCAGGGTGTGAAAAGATCGCCTGTTGTCATGGAAATAATATAAACACAAGATTTTTTAAACGGATGAGCGAGAAACAAAATAGATTAAAAATCGTGAGTGAGAAAAATGAGATCATAGGCTCCAGATACATCCGACGTATAATTCTCGAACGCAGCAGGTATGTTATTTAGGGTTTTCGTAAATTTTTAATCCTACATAAATTCACTCACAATAATCTAGTAATATTTTGCGTAGTTGAGTGTGTTCTGCAAGTTCTTTATTTCCTGGAACGGAATTTTGTTTAAAAGCTCAAAAGGATATTCCTTAGGGAACACAGGAAGCTGGCAAATCATAGATAGAAATCAGTCAAAAGAAATTCTTTATGACAATAAATTGAATTGGAAAAGTACAGCTTTGACTTTGCAATAAGACCTTCGAGGTCATTTCAAGGTTATTTCAATGACACCTCAAGGTCGTTCCAATTCAAGGTCGACCGATTCTAGAACCTCCCCTGCGTTAATTAAGGTCATATCAAGTATAAGTCGATTCTGGAACCTCCTCCGGACCTTAAACTTGAAGGTCATGGTAAAGCTCTCGTCGAGGATAGGCCGATTGTGGAGCCTCTCCCGACCTTGACCTTGAAGTTTTCGGTTCATTTTTTGCAAACGCCTTAACAAACTATGTATACCTAATCGTTTCTTGGTGATGAACGTAACGAGAACTGTTTTGTTCCTTTTTTTTGCTGACGCTCGGGTTTTGTAGTTCCGAAAAATTTTAAAGTGAAGCTTCCGACGCTCGTCAAGAGATGGCGCCGCGATCGCCACTAAATACATATATATTTTTTGAAAACTTTTTTGCTATTTGTTGAAGAAACTCTGCAAAGCAGTAACTCTTCAGAATTTAAACCTGCAATTCGCACACTGACCTCAAGGTGACGCCCAAGTTTCTTCCTTATCAATTGTAATTATTGTTCAAATATTTATGGAAATTGTTCTTGCAATATACATTTCTTTTTGTTACATTTGTTAAAGAATTAAGCTTTCTTTTTGAAACGTTTTTCGGCGATGAGTACACGGAAAGAAGTAAAGAGATAGTAAAGAAGAAGAGGAGGCCGTCTCTAGGCAGCACCATCTATTGACGAATCTCCGAGTCTAAACTTGTGCGTTAATATTTTAGTTATTTTTTTATTTTATTTTTGAAACGCCTAACGAATTATATTGGTGAACGTACCAAGAACTGCTTCCTTTCTTTTTTACTCACACTCGGGTTTTATAGTTTTTAAAAAATGTTAAAGTGAAGCTTTGGACGCCCATCAAGAGATGGCGCTGCGATCGCTTCGATTACGTCACTAAATACATAACAGGGTGGCACATTAATGTGACAAAGTTAATTATCACCCTTGCCGGACGTAAAATGCAAGAAAGCTTCATACAAAAGTTATACGGCCTTAAAAAGTCCGTATTATAAAATTATTTTCAACGATACAGGCCGTTCCATAAATGAGTTACTCTACCGTTGAAATTTTTTTTAAATGGAACAGCCTGTATATTTTTCTATTTTTAAATTCCACGTCAAATAGGGTTTCCAATAATCAAAAGAAATTTTACCTTTGATGCAGAATTACCAACTTGTACACGAAAATCTTAACTTCTGACGAAGCTGTCGAACGACGGCGAAACGTTAAGTGTTTGTGCGCTATTTAGTGTCCGTTTAAAAGATTTTGTGATGACATAAATATCAATAACCACGTCCTCTACGGGGTCAGTTAGTAACAAATCAAGCCATTAGAAAATGTCATAATATAATGAATAACAGAAAGGAAAAAAAAAACAGTAACCAAAATAAAACGAAGTGAGTATCAACACAAAAATTAAAATTATTTACAAATAGATATCCTATGCGCTTTGAATGAATAAAGGAAAACCAAAAATAAATTATTGCACGCTATTAAAAAACATGTTCGAAATGGCCACCAAATTGCTCAATGCACCTTCCTACACGACTTTCAAACGAGTGGCTTACATTTCTAAAAACATTCACATCGATATTTTGAAAGGCTTCTCTGATTCTAATTTTCATATTCTCTTTAGTAGTTGGAGGTATGCTATAAACGAGTTCTTTCACATAACCCCAACGAAAAAAATCCAGTTTTGTTAAATCGGGTGATCTAGGAGGCCATCATATTGGTCCACCTCTACCAATCCATCTTTGAGGGAATTCAGTGTTTAAAAGTTGACGAATGTTTGCTGTATTATGAACCGGTGCTCATGTAAAAACCACATTTGTTGGCGCACATTCAAAGGCACATCTTCTAATAAAATACGAAAATTGTTCATTAAAAAATGAAGGTAAGCTTCTCCGTGCAGTCCAATGATATGATTTCGAACAATACCTCCCCATACATTTAATGACCAACGGTTTTGACTTTTTGTTTTAGTAAGGAAAGGATTTTGTGTGGCAACGTAGCTTCATCTGTGAAAGGCACAAATTCGAAGAAGTTTCTTTGCAATCGTATTTGGTCCTGCGCCCAATTATAAAAGGTCAAGCGAGTTTCATAATCAGTCGGATTCAACTCTTGTACCAGTTGAATATGGTACGGATGAGATCGATGTTTCTTCAAAATTCTTTGCACAGATCTTCTATTAATTTATGTCTTGAAATTATCCTTGAACTCCCATGAGGATCTTCAGCCACACTCAAAATAATTTCAAGTTCGCTTTCTTCATTCGAAACCGTTTTGGTTCGTTCCTTTTTTTTATAAGACACAGATCCAGTTGTTACAGTTCATTTTTCATTTCTGTTCTGAATACCCCCTGTATATGCATTGCCACCGTCCAGCCTTTATTTCTGTTCCGAACACGCCCTGTATATGCGAAATTCGACGTGTCGGATTATTCCCTGGACCGCGTCGTTGTACACATTGCAGTCAGTGTAGGAATACCCGTATTTCGCCGGCGTAATTTTTCTTAAACTTTCGTTTTAGCATATTTCTAATAACAGGACCTTCATTTATTTAAACAAATTCATTTTATATACGTAATCCATCCTTATTTGAGTTCAAAATCGCGTGTATGTGAGGAATTGAACGAATTATAACGAAGTTCTACTTCTGGACGCGTATTATGCGTGATCTTTGCCCTTTCAGCCGATTGGTTCCCACTGTTACTAAGAAAGTTCCCCGGAGGTCAAATTAGAAGGTGTCTCGCTTGTTTATAATCGTTCCTTGTTTGTCAAACAAGAAATGTTGCGCCATTGTCAGAACGAAACTTGCCGTCTCTTGGGTCACACTTTCTTTTTGTTAAATATTTTATTTGTGCGTGCCATTACATCGGAGGGATGTTAGTGCATATCTACGGCTAATTGCCGACTCTGATTAGACCCAGTTGTGAGACAGGAAAAACCGCGTGTTCCGTGGTTGTCCCAGCTTCGGTGACAGGCCGAGGTAAGTTCTATACGCAGCAACTCTCGGTTTGACTTTTGTGTTCGTTTTATTTCATTGCTTATAGGCTTTTATCGTGAGCTTCTAGCAAGAGCTATCGTTAATCCTAGACTTTAATCTTGGACCTTTATCAAGAGTTATTTCTCGTTGGGTATTGGTTTTCACCAAGAGTCTACGGAAGTTGAATTCGATCCGGTTTGTACAGGTGCATCGCGAATTACGGCGTTGGAAGTTCCTCCTCGCCCCTCTACGCGGAAGCCGGCACACTACAAAGCGTCGCTGCGACATTTCCGCAAAGACACCGACAAACGAATCGGACATCAAAGGAATAAAGGTCGGAGCGTTATAATTTCTTTTCTTAGTTTTGAGCGATATTTCGCGGATTTAGTTTCTGATCCATTATTTTGATTTTGCCGCAATTAAACTTGCAACTTATTGCGTAACCGCCGGTGTAATTTAAATATGATATAAGTAGACGAGCGTTGACGCGTGCAAATAACCGGAGATTGCATTCTTTTGTATTCTGTTGCATCGATTTGAATTATTTTAATATAGTTTAATGCGAAGTTCGGATCCGACCAAGTTGAATATGTTGTAAACTTTTGTGTTCCCCATATATTATTTATTTGTGTATATACTTTTATGATTGTTGTTTGTGACTAAGTAAATTGACGTGTTCTGGATGTAACGGGTTTTCTTAATTTTCATCTTGTCCCCCTTTCAAAAAAAAAATTAAGTGGCGCCTATTTTCTTATGGGTTTTGGCCTTCGCGGTTTGGATTTGAACCCCCCCGTCCCACTGAAGCTGGCTGGCAACATTGGAGTAAAGTTTCGCTCCAATGTAAAACTTCTGCCTATCTACGCAGGTAGGTAGCACAGTTTCGTTAAACCGTTGCATTAAGTTTTCGAAAGTTCTTTTACTTGGTTGTCTTCTACCCGCATATCTTTCTTGATAAATTCTTTGTGCAAGTAAACAATTTCTGTCACTTGCGCCTAATACGTAAATCATATTGATCATTTCTCTTTAGACGTTGAATAGAGCCAAAAATTTTCGATTCACTTGAAAATTATTGACGGTTACCGTGAAACATGTTTGTTTTTTTCACGCTGCCCATAAAATTTCACTTAATAGATGTAAATCGGATAATTTATTTTAAAAAAGCCGTATATCATCGTAAATAATGATTTGACGTACATAATATCCTTAGTAAAAATTAGAGCCTATGAAAAAATAAATCTGTTTCAGTAAAAAAATACACGGTGTTCCATTTGAAAATTCAAAGAAAACAGTCCTTGAAAATAATCAAATTTGTTCGCCTAGGAAAAACACCCTGTGTAGAATATTCAGATTCTGTGTTGACGGTAACGTAGAGGTACTTTCGTACTATACAACCGCCAAATTTTAATTTCCTAGATGTAATATTACGGCTACCGTGATTATTCATGTTGTAACGTAACATTTTCAAAATTTATAGATTTTCGTCTATAAGTTGGTAATTCTGCATCTAAGGTCAAATTTCTTTTATTTATTGGAAACCCTATTTGACGTGGAATTTAAAAATAGAAAAATATACAGGCTGTTCCATTTAAAAAAAAAATTTCAACGGTAGAGTAACTCATTGATGGAACGCCCTGTATCGTTGAAAATAATTTTATAATGCGGACTTTTTAAGGCCGTATAACTTTTGTATGAAGCTTTTTTGAATTTTTCGTCCGGCAAGGGTGATAATTAACTTTGTCACATTAATGTGCCACCCTGTTATGTATTTAGTGACGTAATCGAAGCGATCGCAGCGCCATCTCTTGATGGGCGTCCAAAGCTTCACTTTAACATTTTTTTTTTAAACTATAAAACCCGAGTGTGAGTAAAAAGGAAAGGAAGCAGTTCTTGGTACGTTCACCAATATAATTCGTTAGGCGTTTCAAAAATAAAATAAAAAAATAACTAAAATATTAACGCACGCAAGTTTAGACTCGGAGACTCGTCAATAGATGGTGCTGCCTAGAGACGGCCTCTTCTTCTTTACTATCTCTTTACTTCTTTCCGTGTACTCATCGCCGAAAAACGTTTCAAAAAGAAAGCTTAATTCTTTAACAAATGTAACAAAAAGAAATGTCACACTAAAGTGCCACCCTGTATATATAGTTTTAAAACCTTTTTGTATTTGTTGAAGAAACTCTTCAAAATTTAAGACTTGTTTTTGTTACATATACTATTTTTTGTTAGTTTTGTTAAAGAATTGAGCTTTCTTTTTGAAACGTTTTTCGGCGATGAATACGGAAAGAAGTAAATGAATAGGCAAAGAAGAAGAAGAAGAAACAGTCGAGAAACTGTTTCTAAATTTCTTCTTTGTTTTTAAAGTTTTATTAAATATTGTTCTACATATTTCTAACTTTTCACTAAATTTTTATTCCAATTACGAAATACTTTTGTATTATTTTCTATTTTGCGTTTTTTGCAATTTTTGGTAAAAGAGAAGGAAAAGAAGAAAAGAGCTATAGCCAAAGAATAAAAGAGATTTTCTTTCGCATTCATTAGTTTTTTTTATATTTTTCAAACAACACCATCTAGTGACGAATACTGAAAGTTTCTTTTGCTCCTTGTTTCTTTTTTCTTCACTTTAGGCATTTGTTTCTAAATGTTATTGTTCTGTTTCAAACTTTTCACTAGTTTCTTGTCCCAGCCATAATACGTTTTTATATTACTCTCCATTTTATTCCTTTGGCGATTTTTGCTAAAGAGAAGGAGAAGGAGAAGGAGAAGGAGAAGGATAAGAAGAAGAACAAAAGACAGAATAAGGTATGCGAAAAATTTTAAATTTAAAACCGCATGAGCAATCCAAAGAATTCTTTCATTGCTTTTCGAAGCCTGATCACCACTATTCAAATCAGGTAATTTTGACCAAAAAAGTTCTGCGCGTGGTTTGGGTTGTAACGTCGTTTTTCGTTCTTTTATTCAGGCTTTTATTGGAGCTCTTATCTGTGGTTTTATTTAGGGCCAATCTTTGCCGAGTTATTTTGATGCCGCTCCTCCACTTGGCCTTGTCCCACTCGGAGACGCTGGGTGACAAATTGATGCTACCCCTAGACCTCAGAAACCCGGACGGTTCCCCCAGCACTAGACCAACTGGTGCGAACACACCTTTAGATGTCTTAAGGTTGGATCTTGTGAACTTGTTACGGTTGCAAAATTCATTAGAGATTTTATTTCGCCGAGTTATTTAGATGCCGCTCCTCCACTTGGCCTCGCCCCACTCGGGGAAGCTGGGTGACAAATTGATGCTACCCCTAGACCTCAGAAACCCGGACGGTTCCCTCGGCACTAGACCAACTGGTGCGAACACACCTTTAGATCTCTTAAGGTTGGATCTTGTGAACTTGTTACGGTTGCAAAATTCATTAGAGATTTTATTTCGCCGATTTATTTGGATGCCGCTCCTCCACTTGGCCTCGCCCCACTCCCCACTCGGGGACGCTGGATGACAAATTGATGCTACCCCTAGACCTCAGAAACCCGGACGGTTCCCTCGGCACTAGACCAACTGGTGCGAACACACCTTTAGATGTCTTAAGGTTGGATCCTGTGAAGTTGCTACGGTTGCAAAATTCATTAGAGATTTTATTTCGCCGAGTTATTTTGATGTCGCTCCTCCACTTGGCCTCGCCCCACTCGGGGACGCTGGGTGACAAATTGATGTTACCCCTAGACCTCAGAAACCCGGACGGTTCCCCGGCACTAGACCAACTGGTGCGAACACACCTTTAGATGTCTTAAGGTTGGATCTTGTGAACTTGTTACGGTTGCAAAATTCATTAGAGATATTATTTCGCCGAGTTATTTTGATGCCGCTCCTCCACTTGGCCTCGCCCCACTCGGGGACGCTGGGTGACAAATTGATGCCATCCCTAGACCTCAAAAACCCGGACGGTTCCCTCGGCACTAGACCAACTGGTGCGAACACACCTTTAGATGTCTTAAGGTTGGATCCTGTGAAGTTGCTACGGTTGCAAAATTCATTAGAGATTTTATTTCGCCGAGTTATTTTGATGCCGCTCCTCCACTTGGCCTCGTCCCACTCGGGGACGCTGGGTGACAAATTGATGCTACCCCTAGACCTTAGAAACCCGGACGGTTCCCTCGGCACTAGACCAACTGGTGCGAACACACCTTTAGATCTCTTAAGGTTGGATCTTGTGAACTTGTTACGGTTGCAAAATTCATTAGAGATTTTATTTCGCCTTCATTTTATTATATTCTTCTGGCAGCGCCATCTAGTAGCGAAAAGTGAAAGCTTCCTTTGTTTCTTGTTGTTTTTTTTTCTGCATTTTAGGTAGGTAAATGAATTCTAAACTAGTTTTCGCTGTTGACCTATAGATGGCGCTCTAAATTCTTATTTGTTTATAAGTTTTACTGGAAAAAACTTTTCACGCGTCCCAATTACAATGTATTTTTGTGAATTTTGTAAAAATACGTTTCATGGGCTGTAGTCAAAAAGAGAAACAGATTTTCTTTCGCCTTGGTTTCATGATATTCTTCAGGCAGCGCCACCTAGCGGCGGTCAAAGGCATTTGTTTATCAATTTTATTAGAAAAAAATTGTTCTATTTTTCACTTTTGACCAATTTCTTGTCCCAGCCATAATATATTTTTGTTCCTTTGGCGATCTTTGCTAGAGAGAAGGAGAAGAGGAAGAAGAAGAAGAAAAGGCAAAAGAGGGTAAGCGAGAAATTTTAAATTTTAAAGAAACATATTTCATGAGCTACGTTTAAAGAACGAAAGAGATTTTATTTCGCCTTTATTTTATTACATTCTTCTGGCAACGCCATCTAGTGGCGTAAACTGAAAGTCTCTTTTGCTTCTTGTCATTTTTTTTTCTGCATTTTGGGTAGGTAAATGAATTCTAAACTAGTTTTCACTGTTGACCTATAGACGGCGCTCTAAATTTCTTATTTGTTTATAAATTTTATTAGGAAAAATCCCTTGCTAACTTTTCACCAAATTCGCGTCCCAATCACAATGTATTTCTGTAAATTTCGTAAAAATACATTTCATGTGCTACAGTTAAAAAAAATAAACAGATTTTCTTTCGTATTGATTTTATTATTTCTTCGGGCAGCGCCATCTAGCGGCAGGCACATCTTTTCCTTGCAATTTGGTCGAATTAATTTCGGAACTTAGTTACCTTAAACTTTTCATTTGTAAATTAAAAGTTTTTACCAAGCATTTACGAACACCTACATGAATTTAAATAAAGGTGTTCATAGAAATATTTTGTTTATTATTAATTTTTTTATTGTTAAAATATTTTTTTTGTATATTTTTTAAGCGGGGTCGTTTCCTGTAATTTTTAGATTTCCACAAATGTAGTTCCCTTGGTGGCACCATCTAGTGGCGAGTGAAAATAATAGCTTTTAGTTTTGGTATTGGCTTCGAGATGGCGCACGGCGATTCAAATTTCTACAAATTTCTCGCTTGACGGCGGCATCTATTGGCATTCCTAAAATTATAAACTAATTTGTAAAATATTTTTATGGACTACTAGCTTCGTTTTCGATTGACAGCTCCAAAGTACTCCCACAGTATTCTCGTCTTATTTTAACCTCATGTAATAAGAATGGATGGAGATATTCCGAGAGTGCGCTGGAGCAGTCAATCAAAAACTCTATAAATTTTGATGCATGGCTCACATGCTAGTCTCCTTGGCGCCTCAAATTGTTCACCTGACATTTTCCTTGTTTCTTCTTTATATTACTCTCCATTTTATTCTTTTGGCGATTTTTGCTAAAGAGAAGGAGAAGAAGAAGAAGAAGAAGAAAAGGCAGAACAAGGTAAGCGAAAAATTTTAAATTTTAAAAAAACATATCTCATGACCTCATGAGCAATCCAAAGAATTCTTTCATTGCTTTTCGAAGCCTGATCACCACTATTCAAATCAGGTAACACGTTAGCTAACAGATGGCACCACAAATGTTTCATTTGTTCATGAGTTGTTTCGTAGAATTTGATTAAAACTGATTTTTACATTTTATAGCAAACAGTTTTCATTGTTGACCAAGAGATGGCCTCAAATTTTCCGCTAGTTTTTAGGCTGTTTTCTGGACTTCAATTAACCGAGCACATTGCTAGCCAAGAGATGGCGCCTCAAGTTTTTCACCTGACTTCGAATTTAGCACGTCGTTAGCCAAGAGACAGTGCCTCAAGTTTTTCACCTGACATCTTTTGTTTTGTTTTACTTACGGTATAAATTATTAACTTACATGTTAGCCAACAGATGGCGCCACGAATTTTTCGTTTGTTTTTGAGCTGCTTCGTGAAATTTGATTAAATGATTTTTCATTTCATTGTTGACCAAGAGATGGTGCTTCAAATTTTTCACTCGTCTTCTGGACTTTTGGCACATCGTCAGCCAAAAGATGGCGCCTCAAGTTTTCCACTTGATACATTTTGTTTTGTTTTACTTACGTTATAAATGATTAGCTCACGCGTTAGCCAACAGATGGCGCCACAAATTCATCATTTGTCTTTGAGCTGTTTCGTGAAACTTGATTAAATGATTTTTACATTTCGCAGCACACAGTTTGCATTGTTGACCAAGAGATGGTGCCTCAAATTTTCCGCTCGTTTTTAGACTGTTTTCTGGACTTCAATTAATTGAGCACATTGCTAGCCAAGAGATGGCGCCTCAAGTTTTTCACCTGACTTCCAATTTAGCACGTCGTTAGCCAAGAGACGGTGCCTCAAGTTTTCCACCTGATATTTTTTGTTTCGTTTTACTTACGGTATAAATTATTAACTTACATGTTAGCCAACAGATGGCGCCACGAATTTTTCATTTGTTTTTGAGCTGCTTCGTGAAATTTGATTAAATGATTTTTCATCTCATTGTTGACCAAGAGATGGTGCTTCAAATTTTCCACTCGTCTTCTGGACTTTTAGCACATCGTCAGCCAAAAGATGGCGCCTCAAGTTTTCCACCTGATACATTTTGTTTTGTTTCACTTACGTTATAAATTATTAGCTCACGCGTTAGTCAACAGATGGCGCCACGAATTCATCGTTTGTCTTTGAGCTGTTTCGTGGAACTTGATTAAATGATTTTTACATTTCGTAGCACACAGTTTGCATTGTTGACCAAGAGATGGCGCCTCAAATTTTCCGCTCGTGTTTAGGCTGTTTTCTGGACTTCAATTAATCGAGCACATTGCTAGCCAAGAGATGGCGCCTCAAGTTTTTCACCTGACTTCTAATTTAGCACGTCGTTAGCCAAGAGACGGTGCCTCAAGTTTTTCACCTAATATTTTTTGTTTTGTTTTACTTACGGTATAAATTATTAACTTACATATTAGCCAACAGATAGCGCCACGAATTTTTCACTTGTTTTTCGTGAAATTTGATTAAATGATTTTTCGTTTCATTGTTGGCCAAGAGATGGTGCTTCAAATTTTCAAACTCGTTTTCTGGACTTTTAGCACATCGTCAGCCAAAAGATGGCGCCTCAAGTTTTCCACTCGATACATTTTGTTTTGTTTTACTTACGTTATAAATTATTAGCTCACACGTTAGTCAACAGATGGCGCCACAAATTCATCATTTGTCTTTGAGCTGTTTCGTGGAACTTGATTAAATGATTTTTACATTTCGTAGCACACAGTTTGCATTGTTGACCAAGAGATGGTGCCTCAAATTTTCCGCTCGTTTTTCCGGACTTCAGTAAAACGATTTCTAAAGAAAAAAGGCAGAAGAACAAACGACAATCGTGATTTTTGCGAAAGAAAAAAGACAGAAAAACAAATGTTTACGAAAGAAAACAGAAAATATAAGCAAAGCAGATAAATTTGAAACTACTCTGAGACATTCTTTCAAACCAAAGCGGCAACAAGAAAGACAACTTCAAGAATCGTTGAAGACGAATTTCAAACTCGGAAACAAATGATCCTGACCAAAATAAAAAACACAAAAAGGGTCGGAAATATTTGGGCGCGAATTTCAAACTTAAATTAACGAATTCACTTCTATTTATTATTATTGAACGTCAAATCGGTATGATACGATTCTTTCTCTAAGAAAATACGAAGTTGGTGACTTGGCAACAATGTCTAAAAGTATACAGCATACAATAAAAAAATTTTTAGAGTTCGCAACGACCATGTAAGAGCGCGCGTTTTATTTTAACGAGCGTTTGCTTTGATGCACAGAAAATTACGTACGTTTCGATTTAGGGGGGAAGAAAAATCAATCAAGACACGCGATATTAACAAAAAAAAACAAAAAGAAATTACCGCTATTACCACATTTACTAAACCTACACGCCCTTTTATTAAAGGCAGATGCTTCACACGGCCAAAATCAAACGTGCATGATTATAACGATCTCAAAAGTATTCACGATGGATATCAGATTAGTCGAATAAATTTTTTAATAACATTTAATAATAATATTTACTCGAAAGTATATAGGGGCAGGTGAATAAAACTAGTTGCATGCCTGTAAAATGCGTCAGCATCGGGCCTGTTACACAATGTTGTAAGTAGTTACGTTGTACGTACTTATTTATAGATGAGGAGAATAGCTACGTCATTAATGTGATAATTGAAGATTTATTAGTGCAATTGTCAACAGAATACAAATATCTCGATGTATGTTATAAGAAGTAGGCACGCCCTGTATATTGTGTATCATAAATCCTTTTTTTTTCTTTAATGCCAAAATCACATAAATCGTGACATTTACAAAACGACTTAAAATTAAAAATATGTAATTATAAGCAGCAAGTTATAATAATAAAGCAAAATTATTGCAATTCATTCGTCGCAACTGTCATTAAAAGAATGTCCAAGTCAAAGAACACTCGATTGTAACAAAGTGTAATGCCCCAGATGTGCTTGAGACATTAATATGTGATTTGTCAGGAAATTGTAGGTTTGAGACACGTCACCTTGAAGGCAGCTCAGAAAATGGCCATCTGGTCCATGTTTATCTTTTATTTGTTTATATAAAAATTGTTTTCAATTAAATGAATCCAGTGCTTATTATCAGAAGCAGAAGAAAGTTTCGGAAGAAAGAAGAAACAGTTGGTGGAGACTATCCGGAAAACTATGAATTCAGACTTAGAAAACCAAGTCAAATCCTTTGTGGTTCTTTGACTTAGAAGACTTTGTCTGAATTAATAATTTTCCGGTTTTCTTCACTTATTCAATTATGTAGTTTTTCGTTTCAGCTGTTTCGATTGCTCTAGGTAATCGACTTTCTTTTTTTATTCCAAATAAATGCTTTTTACAAATCCCTGACATAGAACTCTTTTCGAACGCAGAAAGATCACTTCACTTCCGAGTCAAATGTTTCTTAAATTAGCGAAATACCATTTATTGTTAGTCGCGCCATCGCGCGGCTGAGTCTTAACTTTAACGAGATATTTATGATATTGTCACGGACCCGGGGTTTCCATCCGTTTAGGGCGTAGGTAGCAGAGGTAATAGATGGTAGAGCTTGAAACACAGGTGTTTTAGAAAAAAGGAATTAATACCTCTTTATTAAAGGAAATTAAATAAATTTAGTTGCGGGGGTTCGTCTCGAATTGTTGGGAATGCGGTCCGGGTGTTCACGGCGACGGTTAGCTCACGTCGTTCCTTTTCTGGCCGGAGTGGAACAAGATTCTTCCCTGACGGGTTGGTGGACTCGGGTATCGTTTCCCTTGGCTGGCGGGGAAAGATGGTCCTCGTTCCCGGGGATCGGTACTGTAGTCGGCCAGCAGGGTTGCAGCAGCTCGAGGCAGTAGCGTTTAGTTGTAGGACAGCGTCTCGGTGCAGTGGCGTCCCGGTGTAGGACAACGTCTCGTTGGAGTGGCGTTCAGTTGTAGGACAGCGTCTCGATGGAGTGGCGTTCAATTGTAGGACAGCGTCTCGGTACGTGGCTCTCGGTGCGTCGGCACTAGTGCCCACTGAGTCGGTTCGGTAGAACGACTGCCTCCTAATTTTTGGCTCGCATTTTTATACACCGTTTTTGGCTAGTTTGCATGTTGCATCTCTTTGTTCTTGCCCCGTGTTTCGCCCATCGATTTCATATGTGCGCGGCCTCGTTTATCGTAATTTTCGCTGAGCTCTATCGTTGTGGAATTTGAACCGATTACCTGTTTATTTCGACACGGTTGCAATGCCCTCGATTACACATGTTCGCGTTTAAATTATTCGTTTGCGGAATACAGCCAGAAAGCCCCTCGTGGTTTTTTAGAAAATCGCTTTCGTGACTCATCGGTGTTAACCCCCGGAGGGGGTTCCCCCCACTTGCGTCTGCAATCTTTTTTCTCATAAGCTGGCACATATCATTCATAATACTTTTTTTAATATCACGAGTTATTAATTACTTGTTATCTTCTCGTAAGTGGTTATTATTTTTTTTTTGTTTTAACATATTCACGATGAATTGTGAGCGTAATAAAGAAAACCGTTTTACATACGAAGTGTTTAATTAAATGACGGACAATAAAATCGTTTCGGGTCCGCGCGCCGCCGCCGTTTTCGCAGCCGCATCAGATGTCCCGGGCGTTTTTTTTTTTCATTGCTCCCCATAAAAGAATTTTTTTTGTAAAGCACACACGTACGCGAGGAGTGCCCCTCTCATTAACGAACTCGATCACGTAACGCGAGAGGAGGTTTGATGATATCGTCACAGATTTACACCTGCCGCGAAATTATGAAAATTCTGCCACAGAAATTGTGCTGCGTTCGATTTACGAGGATATTCCTTACGACGTAATTACCTCGTAATTATATTTATTATTTTGGGGAACGTGTTATTAACTTGCGTCACATGTGAGTGCCATTAAAATTCGGCGGGGACGGACGTGCAGAAATAAGCTCGCATCGCGAGATTTAACTCACAACGCACATAGCTAAGTATTAAACAAATTAATAATTGTCCGTACGCACACGCAATAATTGCGGTTTCCAAATAATAGGCAGGAAGTAGGTAGGTAAAGAACAAACCCCGTTGTTTGAAAACTGCCTCGGGGTTGTCTAGAGAGCAGCGATGCTGTGGCGATCTGGTCAGTCCCTTTGGATGCGTTGGAAGCAAGGGATGTCTTCAGGCTCGGGGTAAAGAGTCGTCCAGCGATCTGGTCGGACCTTTTAGAAGCGTCGGCAGCAAGGGATGCCTCCGGCCTGGTGTAGATGACCGGTTGTGGTTTCGAAATGAGAATACAATTACACATTCATTGTAACGTGGGCCCCTATGTAAAATCCAGACGAACGAGTAACGACTTCCCTCGAAACCTGACAATTCTTTGATTGTTTTGAATCAAGCTACCGGAGACCATCAGGTAATAAATCGCAACGGTTTCGCGTATCGGTTTAATTTGCGTTTTTAGCCTGTTTCGGGTGTTTAAACGGAAGTCGAATGATACACGTATAATCCGAGATAATATCATACGCCGCGGTCGCGATAAGTGGAATATCATCGGCTTAGGCCCTGTAATTACCGTAATAACCAATCGGCACGCATTATTTATGCCGGGCTAATTTTAATAATCGGCCGTTCGGCCGATCGACGAAAATGTAAATTCGACGCGCGCCTTGCCATTCGTTTCTGCATTTTAATCGAATCATCCGCGTTACGTCCCTAAAACGTCCATTAATTAGTTGCGAGACACGACGCGGCGGCGTTGAGCACGAATTTTAAACTGTACTTGGAAAATTAATTTGGAGTCGAGTCGGGATTATAACTTTCTAGTTGTAATTCGTTTTTATTAAATCTTGTTTCGCTGTAAACGCATTAAATTCGATGAATTTTTTTCGGTAGGGTTCGATGACAACAGTCGTTTTCCAAACCAAATAACAGGCAACGTTTGAAAACTGCCTCGGAGTAAAGGGTTGTCGAGAGAGCAGCCCTTTGGATGCGGTGGCAGCAAGGGATGTCTTCGGCCTCGGGGTAAAGAGTCGTCCAGATACTGTGGCGATCTGGTCGGTCCCTTTGGATGCGTCGGCAGCAAGGGATGCCGCCCCCGGCTTGGCGTAGATGACTGGTCTGGAGCAGCGGCGTAACGACGTCAGTCGTTCGGTGATGGACACGGGTGGTCCAAAAATTCCTTGCTGTCAGTGGCGCAGCTTAAAGAATTTCTTTCAAAAATTTGACGTGTAAGTTTGTTTGTATTCTGGATTGTGTAAATTTCAATAAATTCCGGCGGGTCGTTATTATTTACATAAATGTATACGCGTAGAGTTTTTGCGCGGGGCAATAAAGAACGAAACGAGCAGCCACCACCGAGGATCGGCCCTCCGAACAATAAACACGTCCAGGCATTCAGATGTTCGGCGAGTCAAAGCCGCCTAATCAGGATGTCGTTTAATTGTTCCGTGTAAGCGGCGTTCCGGCCTCCGCCAGTTATATATGGAAAGCAGCGCGCCCATTGCGACAATCTCAGACGTTAATTAGTATCATTACGGCTCTAGCTCATTATTTCACGGAACCATTGCTGGCAATTGTCGGATAGGAGACCGGCCAATCGGAGCCGAGCGCGGCAATTAACTGGCTTTTTCAGGAACGCGAACGATCCGGGCTTTCGATTTTTCTTGTTGCGACACTTCATTTAACTGGCACTTTAATTGGGACGTCGCGTCGTTAATTAGCGAACGTCGAATCGAAGGAGAATAATAAATGCGAGCGGCGACATCCGACGGGCCCTTTACCCACCGTCACCATCCGCGTCCGATAAATTGGTTTGCTCGAAAGGATAAAAGTTTCCCGAAAGGAAGACGCAACGTCATTCAAAATTAGGAATCCCTCAAGGTACTGTTTTAGGACCATTCACTTTCGTTTCAAATTAGGCTCGAAATTGGCCCGAACCGGAGCATTTAAAACACCGTCATGGGGTCTCAATCAAATTTAAATATTTTTATTCCGCGCGAAGCTTCCGAGGGAGAAATAGTCACCGCCGCTGGGGGGGCACGTCGAAGCCCAGTCCCATTATTACTGGAACGCCCGCGCAAGTCGAAGTCATAATTCGCCTCCGCTTGCCGATGAAAACTGACGACATTTTCTTTGAATTGTTTACGCCAAAATTATTATTTTAAGTCGCGGTTCGAATTTATCTGATTGTGAGTAAGAGTGATAAACAGGGGGCACGTTGGAGCCCATTCCCATTATTATCGGTACGCCCACGCAAGTCGAAGTCATAATTCGCCTCCATTTGCTGAAAAAGCAGCATTTTCTTGACTTGCTGATGTAAAGGCAATTCGGAACGGCGAAAACTGAAATATTCCTTGAATTGTTTACGTCAAACATAAAATATCTATTGTTTTGAGTCGCGATTCCAGTTTAACTGATTGTGAGTAAGAGCACGCGGACGCAAGTCGAAGGCATAATTCGCCTCCACTTGCTGAAAAGGTAGCATTTTCTTGGCTTGCCGATGTAAGGCAATTCGGAACGGTGAAAACTGAAATTTTCCTTGAACTGTTTACGTCAAACATAAAATATCTATTGTTTTGAGTCGCGATTTCAGTTTAACTGATTGTGAGTGAGAGCGCGCGGACGCAAGTCGAAGTAATAATTCGCCCCCACTTGCTGAAAAAGCAGCATTTTCTTGACTTGCTGAAGTAAAGGCAATTCGGAACGGGGAAAACTGAAATTTTACTTGAACTGGTTGCGCCGAACATAAAATATTTATTGTTTTCAGTCGCGATTTGAATTTATCTGATTGCGCCCGCGCAAGTCGAAGTCATAGTTCGCCTCCACTTGCTGAAAAGGCAGCATTTTCTTGACTTGCCGATGTAAAACAATTCGAACCGGCACAACTGAAATTTTCCTAGAATTGTTTACGTCAAAAATAAGACACCGATTGTTTTAAGTCGCGGTACGAATAATAGGGGCATACACTAGAGCCAGTTCTCTTTATTTTTCAGGCGACCACGTAAGTAGATATTTCCTGTACTTTTGACAACAATATTTATTGCATTTCTTTAAGATAGAGCAGAACCAAGAGACGTCTAGACAGCATGTGCTAACAGGCAAGAATAAAAAATGGTCCCCTCGCCTTAGATTTTTCCAAGTTTCTTTGTGATAGCAGCGTCCCCTTCGTTTTTGAATTTCTCAACTAGTTTTAGCAGAAGAGTTTTGAAAGCACAGCCAACGCCACCTGTTGACGTTTGCACGAACCAATTTCTTGAATTCGCTTAAATAATTTCGCGATTTCGTACATTTTCAATCGACATAACTTTTGTCTTTGATTTCATATAAATCGAATTTCTTCGGACGCGATGTTCGCCCTTCTTCTCAAACTTGTCATCTTTTTCTCATGGAAGATTTGTTAACACGTTGCCAGCGCCATCTGTTTATATTTCCACGAATTACTTCCCCGAAGACGCTTTAAAATCTTAGGTGAAAAGAATTTTGTGATTGTCTGTCGACGTAACGTCTCGCCTTGCTTATGGACATGGACTTATCGTGAACGCCATCTATTTCCGTTTTCACGAACTGAGTCCCCGAGTTCACTTTCAAAACTCGTACCATCCGAACTCTGCGATTGTCTTTTCGTTTAAGTATGCGATTTATTTTGGACTTGTGCGTTTTTGTATTTCTCACCTGGTTTTCGCGGAAGAGTGTTGAAAAGCGGCCATCGCCATCTGTTGACGTTTCCCCGAACCAATTCATTGAATTCGCGTTAGTATTTAATCTGGAACTAATTTGCGTTGCCAATGCCTTCTACTTACGTGTTCAGGAATTAATTTTCCAAAATTACACCATGATTATAATTTTTCTTTTTGGGATTATTCGATTGTTATTATTGGATACTCGGTTAGTCTTATGTAATTAGTAAACTAGTCAAAATAAAACAACGAAAATCCCCGCAAATCATCAGAATTTATTTTGTAGTCGTCGCAGTTGCTTGCTGTTTCAGGAACAACGAAACGTACTTCAAGTTCACAGTTCCGTCCGCGTTCCTGTCAGTAATTTTCCTGGATTGTTTACGCCAAACGTAAGACGTCTATTTATTGTTTCAAGTCGCGATTCGAGTTTATCTGATTGTGAGTAAGAATGCGCCCACGCAAGTCGAAGCATATTCGGCCTCCACTTGCCGAAAAGGTAGCATTTTCATGACCTGCCGATGTGAGGCAATTCGGAACGGTGAAAGCTGAAATTTTCCTTGAATTGTTTGCGTCAAACATAAGACGTCTAAACCCCCAAATGACGTTGTCCCTGAGGAAAAAAAGTGCACAACGAAGTTCACGCTGAAGAAAAGCGGAAGATGACCGAATACAAAAAGACTGAAGAAAAAAAGTTCGCAGTCGTTTGCTAAGCAAAAAGATGTATAGACTGAAACATCAGAAGATCGACGACTTGACAATTGATAATGAAGGAAAACGGCAGATGATCGCCCCTCCAAAAAAAAGAAAAAACTGCAAAACGGAGAATCGGAAGCAAAAAGAAATGTTTGCAATATTTTTGTTGAACGAAATCAGGATGAAAAAAAATTAAAAGCAAATCTCCTGTGAGAGAAAAAAGTGCGCAACGAAGAAGTCGACGTTCGAGACAAACAAAAGATAACCGAAAAATTAAAGAAAAAGAAAAAAGTTCGCGGTCGCTCGCCGAGAAAAAATCGTATAGAACGAAATATCGGAAAATCATCTGAAACAAAACAAAAGAAAATCAACAACTCACCAACAAAAGAACAAATAAACAAACAAAAAACGAGAAAACGAAATTAATAATGAAGAAAATCGCCCCGGCAAAAAAAAATAAACGAAAAATCGGAAGTAAATATTTCTGTTGATGAGGAAATCAACATAAAAAATTAAAAAAGGAGAAAAGAAACAATTGACGATCGCCTACGAGGAAAGAAGCGCCCAACGAAAACAAAAGAAAGAAAAGAAGAAGAAACTTCGCACTGGTCTGTCTGTTAAGAAAGATGAAGAAGAATAGAAATAAAAATAAGAAGGAGAATGAAAACCTTGAATAAAAACAAAAGAAAATCGACAACTTTTCGTTAAAAGGAAAGGAAAAGGACGCTCTTATTCGGTTATATTCCCCCTCCCCTTCTGCCCTCCTCTGGTCGATACTATTTTGTAACCAACAACGATATTTCGAATTTTTTTTTAAATTTAATATACACTGTACGCAAATATTTAAACTTGTAATACATCACCATAAATGCGCATAGATTGGACTCAAATGTCCTTAACAAAAGTTTTAGATATTTCGGGAAAATCGCAGTTGAAAATCGGGCAAGAATTAATCGCACGTCTACGTCTTCGAGGTAGGTCGAGAAAAGGAAATTTTATTGCGACCGCAGAGAGCATCTGTTGGAACAAAAAACAGAACTGCAATCGAGCAGTGACCCAGTGACCTTTGCCGAAGTCGGGCGGCCAATAAAAGCATTTTTTTTTCTTTGTCGCAGTCGTATCGTATGCGGAGGTTGTGGTTGCTATTTATAAAAAGAACGACCCCCTTAGTGTAGAAGACTACCGACCAGTGTCCGAATTAAATACATTATCACAAGTGATAGAGAGATCAATTTATGATCGAATAATGAACTTTCTATCCAAATTTAATATTTTGGATAATTGCCAAGACGGATTTCGCACAGGCAGGTCGACGGAGAGTGCTGCATGTGCTTTTACGGAATATGTTTATAGAGAAATGGCAAATGGCAGGACTCTTCTTCGACCTGTCACGCGCGTTCGATTCTATAAACATAGAATTTGTATGTCAGAAAATGTATGTTTTAGGTTTTAGGTTTACGTGAACTAATTTTAGACTGGTTAAATTCGTACTTGACATGTCGGAAGATATGTGTTAAAATAAGAAACGAGTGCTCATCTCAGCACGACACTGTTACAGGGGTTCCACAGGGCTCTGTGTTGGGATCGCTGATATTTCTATTATTTATGAACGACTTAGGTAGGTATATCGATGTAAATCATTTGGTGATGTTTGCCGATGACACTACTAAGGCGGTCTCAGCAGCGAGAATTGAGGAACTGAGTAGTAGAGTTACCCATGTGACTCAACAATTTCATTCTTGTTGCTCAAAAGACCATTTTCAAAAAATAAATATAATTCAATTGCAAAACAGAACTGTTAGTTCTAATAAGGCATTTATTATTTATCAATGGCGATTTGGTAAAAACTGTACAGTCGGTGAAATTTTTGGGCATTCACGTGGATGAGAATCCGAACTGGAATGAGCAGTTAGACAATGTTTGTTAGACAATGTTTGTAAAAGAATTAACAGATTACGCTTAAGAAGTTCAGTCGACCAAAAGTGCTTGTTAAGACTAAACTATTCCATGGTCCATTCGTATTTAGCGTATAACTATGGGGCTGCGGCAATAATGAAACTAGAGTATTTATTTACACAAAAAAAAGAGTAATTCGTGTAATGTTTAATTTAAGGTGTCAAGAATCTTGCAAACCGTCTTTTATTAAACCTAAAATACTGACATTTCCGTCGATTTATATTTATAAATAATGTCATATATATATATACACAGTTGGTCTGACTAAGACTAGGTATACGGTTAATTGTGAGTAAATGAAACTTGTGTGGAAATGAAATAGAGATATTACAATGTTACATGCGAAGGTAGGAATGCTGAGGCCGGAGCGTGGCCCGCGTTATCAATCGGCAACGTCGATTGATGTAGGCTATTTCGTTTACTCATGCGCTTTCTACTATTCTATTCTTCATTTACTCATGATAAACGCATAGGCAATGGTGGTCAGGCCAACCCAGTATGTAAGGCGCAACATAGCAGAATACGAGCGGAATTCCAACTTTCATGCTTATAATACGAGACATAGTGATTCTTTGGCAGTTGCACAGCATCGGACTGCAAAATTTGAAAAGACGCCATCATACATAAATAGGCATGAAACTGTTTAATAAACTGCCGAAAATACTAAAAGAGAAAAGCTTTAATGTTTTTAAGCAGTCACTGAAAGCTTTACTCTTAAAAAAAGCGTTCTACTCTGTTTACAGAGTTTCTTGACGAGCCGGACTTAGAAATTTACTTATGAATTTAATTTTAATTTTATTATTCACCAATTGACATGTGCATCCTATGTAAGGGCTAAGTATGAATAAACTATGACTACGACTATGTGCTCTCACGGTGAAGTGGTTAAAATTTTTGCACTTATTTTACAAACAGCCTGTATACTTATCATCTTCACCGTCTTTTCTTTACAACGCCGGGCTTTACTTTTTTTGGCTTGCTCTTTTATATTTTGCCCTCCGCCCACCCCACACTCTGCCCCCAGATTATCGATAGATAACATTTTGAGAAAACTATGTATTTATTTTGAATTAATACTTCACAACTACCCTTCTCCTGTAATCTCTAACTTGGGCTTCGAAAAGTTTCTTAATAATATTGTCTTACCCTTACACGACGTTGTAATCGACGTAGGCCTTTTCACCCTCGGGTGGCAACCCTAGCACCACCGCCTATCTTTATTTTGTTGGATAGTTTTTTTTTTGTTAAACATTTTAGACTAATAACAATGTCAGAGGACCGAGTTACAATAAACATTCACTCACCCTTTGGTTAGATCTCTCTTTCCCTGCTTTCTTTCTCTCTTTCTCGACCACTGCGGAGCTGAGGGTAAACGTCTTAACATCTGGGCTTCGCTTTTCGATTCGATAAGATGTTATGCAAAATTACAAATAACCATTTACGAGCATCTACTCAAGACTATAGGACTTGTTTACTTACCGGGGCCCTCTCCCGGCCCCGCACCATCCAGCGGAGACTCTACATGCGGTAGTTCCCTTCTGGGATGCGAATTCACGGAGAAGGTGTCCTCGAATGTCATCTTCGTATTTCGCATGCATAAAGACAAACCCCAGGTGGATATTAGCATACCTTGCCTTCTGAGCGTACGTTCTCCTGGTCAGGTATTACAACTAGTTGTATTCCCGGCATCTACTACTCACGCATCTGCAGCAGGCGGATATGGTCAGGTGCCGTATGCAGGTGAGATGATCCTCGACTCTCTCCCATTTATGGGCGAATCCAGAGCGATCACCCTTATGAAAGAATGCCCAATCTCTTACTCTCTGTCCGAGCCATCAGCGGACACAACGTGATTGGCACCTTACTCTACCTCAGAGCATCATCTACCATCAGCAAACCTTTTACGCTTGCACAATTACTTCATTACATGTCCTTGCAATTTATTACAACACTCGCGAGCCCGTTTGCGTAATTAGCGCAACTTTACCAAAACGTTCGCCCTCAAGGACCGCGCCTCGACTGAAGTGCTTTCGTTCCTTCTTTCCTTGCATCTCTCTACCTGACGCATATACCCGTATCATATTACCAAACCATAGACAAAATAAACAAACGTGCTCGTGCTTTACGGATATATTGAAAATGCATAAACTTTCCTAAATTCTAAACTTGATAAAATATACAACGACAACAATTTGTACTTTTTTTTACTTTATCGTTTTTTTTTTCTTTTTTCCACTGTTAGCTTACGGTGTAGTTGCATGCACGTTATGATCTTTTTAAAAATATTTACTGCAGTTGTTAGAAGATATGACAACATTAGAACTGTCATTTAAAGCTGGATAATATCTAGGAAAAAGTAATGTCCCGTTTTCTGTGTTCGCCACTGTACCACCGAGCGATTTATCGAATTTGCGGGAAATTCAAAACTTCCGGTATCATAAATCGCTAACTATAAGGTGCATTAATCTTGACGGGGATAGATTCTTTATTTGGATTTAAAATCGTTTTCGCAAAACTTCTTCTTCTTCTTCTTCTTGCCTGTGCGGCTGAGTTGTTGCGAAACGGCCCCGACTGCGGGGCAAAAAGCGCGGGAAATTCGGAGCATTCGCGGCGCAAGGTTTTTCGAAAAATAGAATAAAAAGCGAGAGGCCGCCCGACTACCACGTCGACGGGCATTTTATCGCCTCCGTTCTCAGAATTCCGAACTATTGTCTAAATTTTTGGTTAGGCCACACATACGCACAATTGACATAAATAAATTGCGCACACCGGTGGCCTACCGTGATCGTATGCTGACAATGTGGCCCCCGGGCAATTTGGAAACCGATCGATTTGGTGGCATGTGCCCCATGCGAACGTTTACAAGCCGGCTCGCAATTTATCGCTATAGTTTATTTAACTCATTTGATTCTTTATGTTCAATATATACATACTTTTTAGGTATACTCTTTACCAAAAGAATTCGTCCTATTCGCAGTAAAACAAATAGTGCTTTAATATATATCATGTGTTTCATGTATCTAGCAAGTTTCATCCTCGAAAGACTATACGTCACGTAATCACCCCGACGTCGCATAATTACTATACAGGAATGAAATACGAATGAAAGATAAATAAATGCTGGCAGTCGGCGAACCCTCTCCTCTCGGGTCAATATTGACACAAAACAAATCGAATTATTAGTCAGTTCTCTGTGCAATTAAGTAAATTGTATAGCAACTATACTATTTACTTTTTCTTAGTAATTGGACGGCGTACATACTATTAACCTATTTTGTCGAGTTAATGCGTTTCAAACGAATTAATTCCAGCGGAAAGGTTAACACTTATCACATCCATACCGCTCATATAAATAAATTAATAAATAATCAATTTCTTCTTGCCTCGCGCTTTCCATACGTCACGCAAATTAATTTCCTGAGTATAATGCGTATGCAACTCACTCCTTTTTTTTTATTCAAAGATTTTCAACGTTTCTTTTCCTTTTCTTTTATAGATCTTCAATCTTTTTCATCTTTTTAATTTATTGTTTCACTTTGTATTTTTTTCTCTTGTTTGTAGTGTTTCCGTCTCTCGCAGCAGACGTTTTAATTATTATTCAACATTCCAACTCACTTCTGTTTTTATTCCCTTAAGAGATTCTCAACGTTTTCCATTTTCCACAAATTTTTAATTTATTATTTCCCCCGATGGGCACCATTCATTTTTATTTACATATTTTCTTTGCTCGTCTTTGGTCACTTTTTCTTTTTGTCTTCCTCGTTTCCAAATTTTTAATTTGTTGTTTCACTTGACTTACTAACTTCTTCTTTCACTTTTGTTTCTGCTTGACTAATTCTTCGCCATCTGTAGTAGATTTCTGAATTAGCATTTAACCTCCTATCTTTCTCCTGTGTTCATGAGCCTTTTCTTCTTGATTTGTTTCAAACATATCCACTTACACGTTCGTAATTTGTCGTTTCAATATTTTGTTTTCGCTTTCTCCTTTCAGTTTGTGATCTCCGGAAATCCTATGTTTTTTTCTCAACTTCCTCCTTAACATCGTTTTTCGCTTCCTTCTTTCACTTTGTCTTCAGACCCATTGCTTTCTTAACCTCTTCGAGCTACTTTCGTTCTCTGCTTTTGCCTTCCATCTCGTGGCGCTTCTTTCATCTCCCCAAAACCCCCAATCTTCCCCTACTTTCGTTCTTTGCTTTCTCCTTTCAGTTTGTGATCTCCGGTGGTTTCAAATCCGACGTTTTTGTTTGTTTTCTTCTTTCATTTCTCCAGTTCCTTCAAATCTACTGTTTCCGTTGACCTCATCAAGCTAGTTTCGTTCTTTGTTTCCTCCTTCTATCTCGTGGCCGTCTCCAATCCTTTCAAATCTCGTTGTGCTTCTTTCATCTCTCCAAGACCCCAGCGTTTCCCCATTTTCGTTCTTTGCTTTCACTTTCCGTTTGTGGTCTCCGACAGTTTCAAATCCTTCCTACAGCCACGGTCTTACCTTACCTTCGTTTTTTGCTTTCTCCTTTCAACCCAACCCAACCCCCCATCTTCCCCTACTTTCGTTCTTTGCTTTCTCCTTTCAGTTTGTGATCTCCGGTCGTTTCAAATCCTATGTTTTTCTTTGATATCTTCTTTCACTTCACCAGTTCCTTCAATTCTACAGCTTCCGTTGACCTCATCGAGCTAATTTGTTCTTTGTTTTCTCCTTCTATCTCGTGGCCGTCTCCAATCCTTTCAAATTTCGTTGTGCTTCTTTCATCTTTCCAAGACCTCGGCGTTTCCCCATTTTCGTTCTTTGCTTTCACTTTCTGTTTGTGGTCTCCGATAGTTTCAAATCCTTCCTACAGCCACGGTCTTAGCTTACCTTCGTTTTTTGCTTTCTCCTTTCAACCCAACCCAACCCCCCATCTTCCCCTACTTTCGTTCTTTGCTTTCTCCTTTCAGTTTGTGATCTCCGGTCGTTTCAAATCCTATGTCTTCCTTTGATATCTTCTTTCACTTCACCAGTTCCTTCAATTCTACAGTTTCCGTTGACCTCATCGAGCTAATTTGTTCTTTGTTTTCTCCTTCTATCTCGTGGCCGTCTCAAATCCTTTCAAATCTCGTTGTGCTTCTTTCATCTCTCCAAGACCCCAGCGTTTTCCCATTTTCGTTCTTTGCTTTCGCTTTCTGTTTGTGGTCTCCGATAGTTTCAGACCCTTCCTACAGCCATGGTCTTACCTTACCTTCGTTTTTTGCTTTCTTCTTTCAACCCAACCCAACCCCCCATCTTCCCCTACTTTCGTTCTTTGCTTTCTCCTTTCAGTTTGTGATCTCCGGTCGTTTCAAATCCTATGTTTTTCTTTGATATCTTCTTTCACTTCACCAGTTCCTTCAATTCTACAGTTTCCGTTGACCTCATCGAGCTAATTTGTTCTTTGTTCTCTCCTTCTATCTCGTGGCCGTCTCCAATCCTTTCAAATTTCGTTGTGCTTCTTTCATCTCTCCAAGACCCCAGCGTTTCCCCATTTTCGTTCTTTGCTTTCGCTTTCTGTTTGTGGTCTCCGATAGTTTCAAATCCTTCCTACAGCCACGGTCTTACCTTACCTTCGTTTTTTGCTTTCCCCTTTCAACCCAACCCAACCCCCCATCTTCCCCTACTTTCGTTCTTTGCTTTCTCCTTTCAGTTTGTGATCTCCGGTCGTTTCAAATCCTATGTTTTTCTTTGATATCTTCTTTCACTTCACCAGTTCCTTCAATTCTACAGTTTCCGTTGACCTCATCGAGCTAATTTGTTCTTTGTTCTCTCCTTCTATCTCGTGGCCGTCTCCAATCCTTTCAAATTTCGTTGTGCTTCTTTCATCTCTCCAAGACCCCAGCGTTTCCCCATTTTCGTTCTTTGCTTTCACTTTCTGTTTGTGATCTCCGATAGTTTCAAATCCTTCCTACAGCCATGATCTTACCTTACCTTCGTTTCTTGCTTTCTCCTTTCAACCCAACCCAACCCCCCACCTTCCCCTACTTTCGTTCTTTGCTTTCTCCTTTCAGTTTGTGATCTCCGGTCGTTTCAAATCCTATGTTTTTCTTTGATATCTTCTTTCACTTCGCCAGTTCCTTCAATTCTACAGTTTCCGTTGACTTCATCGAGCTAATTTATTCTTTGTTTTCTCCTTCTATCTCGTGGCCGTCTCCAATCCTTTCAAATTTCGTTGTGCTTCTTTCAACTCTCCAAGATCCCAGCGTTTCCCCATTTTCGTTCTTTGCTTTCACTTTCTGTTTGTGGCCTCCAATACTTTCAAATCCTTCCTACAGCCACGGTCTTACCTTACCTTCGTTTTTTGCTTTCTCCTTTCAACCCAACCCAACCCCCCATCTTCCCCTACTTTCGTTCTTTGCTTTCTCCTTTCAGTTTGTGATCTCCGGTCGTTTCAAATCCTATGTTTTTCTTTGATATCTTCTTTCACTTCGCCAGTTCCTTCAATTCTACAGTTTCCGTTGACTTCATCGAGCTAATTTATTCTTTGTTTTCTCCTTCTATCTCGTGGCCGTCTCCAATCCTTTCAAATTTCGTTGTGCTTCTTTCATCTCTCCAACACCCCAGCGTTTCCCCATTTTCGTTCTTTGCTTTCGCTTTCTGTTTGTGGTCTCCGATAGTTTCAAATCCTTCCTACAGCCATGGTCTTACCTTACCTTCGTTTCTTGCTTTCTTCTTTCACCTTATCGTCTCCAAGTGCTTTCAGATCAGCTGGCGATGAAAACTCTACGTTCTTGTGAATTCTTAGGATTCTCGAAAACGAATTTCTTTTGGAGAGAAAAAAAACATTCGAAACACGAAACAACAATATAAATACGTAATAACTTAATTCATTGAAGCTTTATCTGGACTTACTTTATATGTGTGTACAACACAAGAGTTTGTAGTAAACAATATCAAAGTCGCACACCTGCGAGTTATGAGCATATAAAATATGAGATTAGTAAACAATGCCAAGATTGCGCAGCTGCACTATTTACACAGAGGGATTCCTTGTTGTCGTAGATATAACTCGCAGTAGTATCATCGATCGCTTGTTTTGATTTATTTTTTATTTCACCTAATCCGTCGTATCTCATTGTTATTTACTTAAATTTTTTTTATGAATTATTCTGTCGCACTCTCCTTTGGTCTCCGCTTCAGCGTATTTTTTTCCATTTTGTTCTTTTGTTCCTTTTCTTTAACTTTTTACATTGATCGTAAAACGCTGCAGAATCATCGATTTTTCATCGTCCATCTTTCTTGTGCTCTATTTGAGTTCGTTCGTTTTCCGTTGTCTCTCGAGAATCGTCGACGTTTTTTTTTGTTTCTTGTCCACATTTGTCTTCTTCTTATTTTCAAATCCTTCTTTTTGTTTCTGATTTATCATCGTATTTCATTGTCAACTGTACACATTTGAATTCGTTTGTTTTCCGTCGCTCTCTTGAGATTCGTCGATGTTCTTTTGTTTTTCGTCCACACTTGTCTTCTTCTCTTTATTTTTAAGTCGTCATTTTGCCTAACTCTTAACTCTCACTACAATTTTCAGCCATTTCTTAACTTTGATTGTAGAATTAAGCTTGACTCTTCATGCTTCATGCTTGACTCTTGTGCTTGTAAGCGCGACTCTTAATTGTTAATGCACCTTTAAGCAACATTTTGACTTTTACTTGAAGTGGGTTGAAGTTGACTCTACATTCAAGCCATTTCTTGAATTTCATTGTAGATTCAAGCATGACTATTGACTCTCACTACAGTTTTAAGCTGCCTCCCGTCAATTTCATTACATATACGAGACGTTTAAGCACGACACTTGACTCTCAATATAATTTTAAATCACGCTTTGACTTTCATTTTAGGTTTAAGCTTGATTCTTGATGCTCACTATACTTTTAAGCGTGACTGTTAATTGTAACTACGACTTGTATCTCAGGTTCAAGAATGACTCTTAACTGTGACTCTGTTTTCAAGTTCTATTTTGACTTTGATTGCAGGTTTAAGCTTGACTCTTGACTCTCATTATGTTTTCAAGCAGTCAACTGAGTTTCATTAGAAGTTTAAGTATAAATCTTTAAGTATGCTTAAGCTCGACTCTTAACTCTCACTGCGCATGTCTAAACACGTCTGACGTCTCTTACAATATTTTTAAGCACGTCCGTTGCCCCTAACTAATTTTTAAGTGTGTCCGTTGGCCTTCACTATAATGTCAAACATAAATCTTGAACTTCACCGTAAGTTCAAGCTTTCGACTCTCATTTTAATTTTAAGCTACCTCTTGACTTTCACAAAGGGGTTTAAGCTTAACAACCACCGATGCTCAGTGCACTTTCACTTCATTCTTGCTGCAGATTCAAGCGTAACTCTTGACTTTCTCCTTCCTTTCGAGCTGTCCGTTGTGTTTTATTGCATTCTTGTTTTTTACTACTATAATTTTTATCAACCTCTTAACTTTCGTTACAGAGTTAAGCTCTGTGAGCTTTTAAGCATGACTCTTAATATTGTAACTATAGTTTTAAGCATGACTCTTGACTCTTACTGTGAATCTAAGCATGGCTCTCAACTCTCGCGCTACTTTCAAGCTACCGCTTGACCTAAGTCTTTTATTTAATAAAAATAAATAAATCTTATATAAATATAACGTAGGTTTAAGCATGATTTTAGATTTTCAATGTATTTTAATCAACCTCTTCACTTTCGTTGTAGATTTAGGCCTAGTTCTTGACGAAGAGTGTGCTTTTAAGCATGACTGTTAATTGTAGCTATAGTTCTAAGCATGATCTTAACTTTCACTGTAGTTTCAAGCATGACTCTTGACTCTTGCGCTACTTTCAAGCTACCTCTTTACTTTTATCGTAGTTTTAAGCACGTTTCTTGATTTTTACTTTAATTTTTATCAACCTCTTAACTTTCGTTATAGAGTAAAGCTTGACTCCCGACGCTCGGTGAGCTTTTAATTGTAACTACTCTACTACTAACTCTTAATTGTAACTGCTGCAGTTTTAAGCGTGATTCTTGACTTTCACTGTGAATTTAAGCGTGACTTTCAACTCGCAGTCTACTTTCAAGATACTTCTTGGCCTATAACGTAGGTTTAAACATGATTCTTGTTTTTTACTGTATTTTAATGAAGCTCTTAACTTTCGTTGTAGATTTAAGCTTGGCTCTTGACGACCAGTGCACTTTTAAGCATGATTGTCAATTGCAACTACGGTTTTAAGCGTGGTACTGCAGTTTCAAGCATGGCTCTTGACTCTCGCGCAATTCTCAAGCTGTTTCTTTACTGCTCTCTCGAGAATCGTCGATGTTTTTGGTATTTTATTGTCAATTGTTTCCGTCGGTCTCTTGAGATTCGTTCGTCTTCTTCTTACGTTCTTATTTTCAAGTCGTTCCTTTTTGTTTCTGATTTATTATCAATTGTTTAATGACGGCTTCCTTAAATGCACTTTTACCATTTCAGTTGCGACGATAACGAGAGTTCCACACAATTAATTTGAAAAACAAATTTCTAAGCAAATGGTCGGTTCCCAATCAAGAATTACCATCAAAATAACTAACAACTATAAAGACACACATGCCAGTCGGTAAAAATAAATTCCGTTCCCATTCCTTATTAGAGGCAGGCAACCCTTTCCTAATTAAGGAAGTATGTAGGCAGGCATCCCCGGACTTATCACCGGACTAATTACGATAAACCCTCGGACATTGTAACGCGCATTAACACCTTGGTTTTCTCGCGCTAATACTGCGCGCAGATGCGCCCCAGACGAACGAATGGTACCATAACTCCTGGCACTAATTGTGCCCCATTTACATAAAACTGTTGAGTTTCGTACAGACGAGCCAGACACAGATATGACCGCGTGTGGACTTAATTAGACGAATTAACGAAATTATCGATGAAAGGAAAGACGGTGCTCGCATATTAACAAAAGCTTAATTTTCGCCGGGGGCGAGGACTTAACGAGGTGACCGCCCCGGTTTCGCTTTTCACCCGAAAAAGAAAGTCCGCGCGCATTGTCATCGCAATTTCGTACGATCCGTTAGGTTTTGGTTGGGCAAAAAAAAAGGACGAGCCACCAGACGAGCCCCGACGGGGTTTTTAATTTTCTAGCGGTATTTATTATTAGTGAGTGGCAGATGTGGCGGATTCACTTTCGGATATCATCCCTTTCTAGACGACCGACGACGGAACGAGATCGAAAGTTAGCCCGGCCGCAGCCACAAGGGAGGGCGAAGGGAAAGCGCAACGACAGCGACCAGCAGACACACCATGTGGGATCCGTGCGTGCTCAGGTAGGACTTACTATACTTACAGGGGCGGAAAACATATATGCGTCGTATTACACTTACACTTCTTTTCATACTTTCATGTAATCTTCGCTAAAAACTTTCCTCCTAATTCCCTGTTCAATAAATAATCACTTGATATCGTGTAACAGTTTTGTGTGAACTGAACACCATGCAAAACATCCACTTAATCTTTTACAATGTGTTAATACAAAACGGTGCGAAGATATCACACGATTCGTCCACCTGCACAAGACAACCCCGACGAAGTGCTCGGGCCTATTAAGGTATCGCAGGTCTTATCATAATTAACACGAACGCGATAAGTTCGGGGATGCACACACGCTCGCATGCGTTCTCGAAGAGATAAACAGTTTTTTTTTTTATTAGTCGGGACGATTAAGACGTTGTCATTAAACATTCAAAGGGAACAGGCGCTCGTCACGTCGAATTTAAATAAACTTACCCCCGTCTTCATCGTCGATTACAAACCAAATCGAACACCTTGGCTGCGTTGCTCGCTTCGAGCAGAAGAAGTCATCGAACTCTCCACGTCCTACCGAAGCTTCTTCCAAAGTGCTTACGTACGCAGTTAAATAACACCCGATGAAATCTGTGCTGACAGTTTGATTAATGTGTATTACGAGGATAGGATAATTACTAGATATTACTGTCTTAGAACTTAATTGCATCTTTGAGTGTGTGAGTGTTATGTGTGATTATGTGAATGGACACGATACATTAATCAAAAGCGCTTGATTTCGGTTTACTCTTAAATGCATGTACAGTCATGCGCACCTAGAATGCACCTCCTCTTCTTCATTAATCTCCAAAATTAATATCACAAAATCTTCTAAGCGGACACTAAATCGCGCAACTATACACTTTACGTTTCGCAGTCGTTCGACTGCTTCGTCAGAAGTGAAAATTATGTTTATTTTGACAACATAATTTTCACTTCTGACGAAGCAGTCGAACGACTGCGAAACGTAAAGTGTATAGTTGCGCGATTTAGTGTCCGCTTAGAAGATTTTGTGATACAAATTTCATCGGACAAGAACCAACTGTAAATCCAAAATTAATATTTTCTTATAAACTGCTTCCTGAACCAACGATAATAATTTTCTATAGTTTCGCACCGTTAAGTTTTCTAACGAAAATAAGAAGAAGTGACGGTTTTGGAATTAACTAACGAAGGAAGATTTAATCTACATAGAGAAAATTGGTTTCGGAAAAACTTCAACGAGCGTCCGGGTCGCCGCCAGGCCACAGTCCCTGCACTTCGCTCTAAAAAGCTGATGGTTTCGTGAAAGACATTCAACTTATTTTTACGCAAGTATTTCTCAGGCTTTATTATTTTTGTTAACTTGTTAACTAATCATTTGCTACCTACCTGTAGGCCAGCAAATTAGTGCGAGGGATTGACGTTTCCCCAGCACCGCTCCGGCAAAGCTCTTGGAGAAGAGAGGTTCGACGTAACTCCAAATCAAAGGATGGGCAAAGAGGACAAAGTAAAAAGCACTCTTGCTTTTATTTAACTGGCTCAAACTTTGATCAAAATAAAATAATAAACCAAGTTAAACATAAAAAAAGAAGGGACCCAAACGGGGTCCAGTTATATGAACACGCTGTTACGTTTCAAATCTCCCGCCAAAAAAAACGCGGAATTTAGACGATATCTGACCCGCTGTCGATATAGTTGGCAAACCTGTACCCCTTCTTTGCTTCTTCGAAGTCTATTGGTAGATGACGCACCACGTGACTGTCTTCGGTTTCGTATCTTAGCAACCTTCGCCTGCTACAAGGTCCTTTCTTGTTCGAAGTGTGTTACAAGTCAGACGTGTTTTACGTGCATAATAAAATTATCGGAGTTCTTGCTCTTTGGGAGGAGTAACTCATTTGCGGCTGTGCCACCAACGAACACATTTGGGAATAATTTTAACTCCAATTCCAACCCTGGGAACTTATTAGCCCCCGGGTAATGTAAAAAGTGCAATGGCGTGTATCAAAATGGCTGCTAACGAAACCTTTTCCCTTTACATTCAGGCTTTTCTGTTTGGGCGCAGTTTTCTGGCGCAGGCTTTTAGTCCAGGCTTCTAGGCCTAGTTCTTCGGAGGCGCTTCTGCCCTGTGAATGTACCGTGGCCCGATCGTGGAAACCTCACCAGCCATCTTGACGATCCCAGCTGAGCCAGTTTGATCCAGATTGTCGACGCTACCCGCGAACGACAATACCCACTGGCCACCGCGCTTCGGTTGGGTAACGTTGATCCAGACGCGTGACTGGACGCGCTGTCAAAAGGTTAGGTATTCCAACTTTAATTTTGCGGATCGATCGGTTTATGTTTTAGTCATTTCTCGTGAATAGTTGAATCGCGAGGAAGAATTTCGAATTACGAATTGCGCTGCGCGTACCGTAGTTAATTTTAGTATAAATTAAGCAGCCACTTGTAATTGTGTAAAGTGTTGTTTGTTTTGAATTGTTTAATAAAACCCCAGCTGTGTTAACATTAACTTCGAGTTTAATTTCTGCGTTCACGCACACCAGTGAGTAAAATCTCGCCTCTATATTTATTGTTGATTTATTTCTGCCCGATCTGGTCGATTGAAGACGTCGACTGGTCGATTACGTTGAGCTGAAGAACTGTAATAATAATTTTACCAACTTGATTAACCCGCCCCATTCTTCACTGTTGCTAGCCTGGGGAACAGCTGACACGTTTCGTCAGCAGAAGCTTGTCATCTGTCGGTGGTAAGTAAGAGGCAAGTAAATTAAATTTAAATTTGGTGACAACGCAGACACGTAAATAATTTGACACGATAAATATCTTACGTCAAACAGATCTGTCCTTCGTTTACAATTAGCTTAAACGAATTTAACATTACAACGCCAAGGCACGCCGCCAACCCAAATTTGAGCCAACCCAAATGAGTAATTAAAAAAGAACAATTGGAGTAAATCCGACCTGTACTCAGGGTCCAGCGTAATGACACTCGGCTGTCAACAGTGTCGGAGCGCCCTCTCGCGATGGTTAGCGCTGTAAGTCAGTGTAGTAACGTCACCAACGTAGCCTCGTCCTGCTGGACGAATCCACTTTTCACAGGTGGGGGGTAGGCCGGGTTGCGAAACTTCCCCCGGTACGAAAACCGGCAGGTAAAACTACAACAGGAACACGAGCTAGAAGCCTGGAACTCGAACCAGAAGCCTAATGGAAGAAAAAGTACGTTACGTTACCTTAAGGTCGCAACAATGACCATAAGACATACCTATTCCTTATTTCGAGGATAGGCTTGGAAAAGCTGTTTGACGAGCTTAAGGTGCTCTCCACGTACGATTACAAATCTCGGAGTAATTCCGGTTCCGTCTTCCTTCACATACACTCGTGAAAGGCAGCACAAAAAATAAAACGTCACGAAGAAACGAGCCGTACGTCGGGAGCTTTGCGAACAAAGTGAGTGCGAGCGACCACTGCGTTGCTTCCCCTACCAAAAGTTCAGACTTGGAAAAGCGGTTTGACGAGTTTAAGATGCTCTCCACGTACGATTACAAATCTCGGAGTAATTCCGGTTCCGTCTTCCTTCACATACACTCGTGAAAGGCAGCACAAAAAATAAAAATCACGAAGAAACGAGCCGTACGTCGGGAGCTTTGCGAACAGAGTGAGTGCGAGCGACCACTGCGTTGCTTCCCCTACCACAAGTTCAGACTTGGAAAAACTGTTTGACGAGCTTAAGATGCTCTCCACGTACGATTACAAATCTCGGAGTAATTCCGGTTCCGTCTTCCTTCACATGCACTCGTGAAAGGCAGCACAATAAAACGTCACGAAGAAACGAGCCGTACGTCGGGAGCTTTGCGAACAGAGTGAGTGCGAGCGACCACTGCGTTGCTTCCCCTACCACAAGTTCAGACAGGAGTCGTTAGGATTGGAAGCAGAGTGATCTAGTAAACCGAGTGAAATGGAGATACACTGTATGCCTAAATAACAACGCATAATCTAACTAACGCAATATTGCACAACGTTGTGAAATGCGACGATCGGCACGTAAGCCGTTAGATTCCCACGTTAATACAGGGTGTTCGGAAAAATATTATGAATAACTTAAATGAATTTTTCAACCGTAACACATTTGCAATTAGAAATATGTTAGATCGATAAAAAAAAACTTATTTTGAGGCATCCCGTATAAAATATAAGCGGTTCAAGAATTTTGATAATTCGAAATCGCTTTCGCAAATAAACTAAAGCGCACTTGTCTGCGTTTTACGCAAGCAAACTTGATGTAACAAGGCCATCTACTGTTATTTTTGTTAATTTAAACATAATTTGCGTTTAGAAATATGTTATGTCGACAAAAGAAACTTCTGATTGTAGTCTTATAAGTGAACTCAAGTTAATTTGTCCTAAGTAATTCTCAGACCTTATTTTAAGGCAACCTGTATAACATATAAGTAGTTCAAAAATTTCTAGCACGAATAAACTAAACCGTAGTTGTTTACGTTTTATTAACTTAAAAATGATTTGCATTTAGAAATAAATAAAATGATCGATAAAGATACTTCTGATTGTGTAGTCTTATAAATACATAGGTAAGTAAAAAGTGAGCAAATAAAAATCAGAGTAGAGTAGGCGGTGCAAAGAAAATGTATGTCTGTGATTAACTGAATTAATTAATCTGATACATTCATGAACTGTCAGATCAGTCTAACGCCGCGTTAGTAACAGACATACCTTTTCTTTGCACTGCCGACTCTAATCTGATTTTTAGTTGCTCACAGGATACATGCAATAGAGCAAAACTTAATTTCATCTATGTAAGTGTTTTTGAGACTTTATTTTGAGGCACCCCGTATAAAATTTAAATCGCTGAAAAATAACAAAGTAAAGCGTACTTGTGTGCATTTTGTCCTCAAATAACAGTTTCATGCAAGGAAACTTGATGTGACAAGCCCATCTACTATTACTTTTGCTAACTTAAAAATAATTTGCAATTAGATCCATAAAAAAAAACTTCTGATTGCAGTCTTCTAGGTGAACTAAAGTAAATTTTTCCTAAGTATTTCTCAGACTTTATTTTAAGGCACCCTGTATAAAAATTTTATAAAATAATAATAATAATAACAATAATTTTATGAATTTATGAATGAAATGGCGCCGTATTGACATTTAATGATATTTATTATTTATTTATTTAGTTCAGCGTTAATAGATTAATCAATTTTTTTTAATATCCGATCTTAGCAATAACTTCTTTTTTATGTAAAAAATCCTCGTCGTGGTTTTTTATTTTCTTGAGTAAAAAAATTGAAACCAAGCAGAGTTGGCCTTGACAATCAAATTTTGGCGCCAATTTTGAATTAAAAATGAAATTTTAATTATTTATTTATTCCTTTAAATAAAAAAAGAAACGAAACCAGGCAGGCCGATCGAGGGCATCGAGTTAAAAAAAAAAGTTAAAATCAACATCGGTTTCCATGGCAACTGAATTTGGCGTCATGGAAACCGGGTTTCGGCGGCAAATTTGAAATGTCAACGAAGTTATAATTATTTACTTAATCAATTTTATTTTATTATTACTTTTATTATTTTTTCCTTTAATGAGTAAGGTATCAGGTTGTGAAATACTCCTCGTACCTTTAGGCTCCAACCAATGTCATATTGTCAACCCTACTATAATTTAGACGAATTCAGGGGAATTCTACCCCCAATAGGGATTTTTAACGTGCCAAACTTTATCATGTATTATTATTATTAAACGTCAAATAGGAAGATACGATCTTTAACAACAAAATACGATTTCTTCCCTAAGAAAATACGTTAAGTTTGAAAGTTGGCTACACTGTCTAAAACACCTTTAAGTACGCACTCATGTAAAGTAGAATAAAGTTATTCATTATGATTTATTTTACCACAAACTCTTTTATTTTACAGTAAATAAAAACAAAATAAAGTTGTTACTTACGTACATTATGTTACCTACGAAAAAAGGGCGGTCATAAAAAATATCGTTTGTTTTGCTTATGACTTTAGCTTTGGTTGCGATTGTACCTACTTGTAAATGTACAATCGTAGACAATATTAAGTTCTCAGCAGTCTTCTGTTTAAGTGTCCATTTAAATAAATTACGTTTTTAAAATTAAAATTGAAAAAACGGAACTGGAAACGCGCAAACAAAAAATTAATGAATTTGAACTGGCCGAATATATCTTATCTTATACAGGGTGAAACACTTATTACATATATTACTTTTGCATTTAAAATTCATTCTGGTAATTCTGGTTTATCTACAGTTTACTTTGGCAGCAGTTAAATTTAAAAATTAAAGCGTCATAACTACTTAAAGAAGTTTACTATGATAGCTGTCAAAATTAAAAATTCTAGCGCCAACAACATTTTGAGAAAGCACCAAAGTTCAATTAAAAAATCCATTTGCGTAATAGCTGCCAAAAAAGAATTAATTTTTATAATAACAGTTTACGTTGATAGCTGTCAAATTCAAAAATGAAAGCGTCATAATCAATTAAAGGCGGCCCCCGTTTAAATGTTAAAAAATCCGTCTCTATTAAAACAGATTACCCTGCTAGCTGTTAAACTTAAGCGAAGAAAACTCAGTTCTGTAACAACAGTTTACTTTGACACCCGTCAGTTTTAAAAAATCAAAGCATCATAATCATTTAAAGAAAGCACAAATTTATACAATAACAATTTACTGTGGAGTAACAGTTTAACTGTTAGCTGTTAACAGTTTACTGTGAAGTAAATATTAACATCTGTGTAATAACAGTTTACTTTGGTAGCTGACAAATTTAAAAATGAAAGCATCATAATCGTTGAAATGATAAAATTTTATATAATAACGGTTTACTGTGATAGCTGTCCAATTTAAAAAAATAAATAACGGTTTACTTCGATAACTGTCGAATTTATAAATTTTAAGAGAGCTCCAAATTTAAATTTGAAAGAAAAGTCTTTATAGTAACGGTTTTCTTGACAACGAAAAGAATATAACGCAGATCTGCGACATGTTCGCAAACGTGTTCGTAGGTAATTGTTTTTTTTTTCCTCAAGAGATAAGACACAGGGGGATAGTACTTGATTTGTAACTCATTTTATAACCATAAAATTGGAAAACATATTCTGGGAAGTACAGTGGACAGCTCTCATAAGCGGACATCTCTCATGACCGGACAATTTTTCTGAAACCAAGATTTAATTTTATCTCGCTTAAAACTAAGCGGATAGCTTCCATAAGCGGACAAAAAAGCTGGAACCGTCGGTGTCCGCTTATGAGAGCTTTCACTGTATCTTCTTTCGTGAGTATTTTTTTGTCGGACTACCAAAAAATCACCCTGTACATGTAGGTACCCGGTTTTAATTAAAATCGAACGAAAATATAGCCCGTTTTGACAACACATCCGCATAGAAATTAATTAGTAAATATAATCAGCGTTCTTTTGGAACACCTGTCCGCTTTCGTAATTCGTAAAAATTACTTGGGACGTAGCTACGTAGATTTTAATAACGATTTGCATACCTAAACGGACCTCGCGGGTAAATCAAAGAAAAAGTCGCACTTAAAAATCCAATCCAAGCGACGGGGCGATGAATTATTCAAGGAAGCCCGAAGTGTAAGCCCGCCCGAATTAAAGGCGTAAGGGTGAAGATTGCATGTCCGGGAGCAAATTAACACACGAGACAGACGCGTGCCGCAACAACTGCCTTAGAAAGAGAAAGGGGACCCCAAAGACAATGATCCCGACTTGGAGCTATCACCTGCCCTAAGCCCGTCCTTTGTCGTCCCGAACGCTTCCCGTTCGTCCGTCTCCGTCCGTCAGATGGGCGACCAGTTTAATAACCCGCTATCCCAGCGAATTCCGCGTTGGCGAATCCGTTCCTTTTTCGGGTCCCGTTAGGACCTAACGCAGGTTGAACAACCCTTGTAACTGTCGCACGACGATTACGCTTTTTGCTCGCCCCCAAAAAAAGAAAAGGAACACGCCCGCCCTCTCCCGTCCATCTTATTATGTTATTAACGGGTCATTGCGGTATTTTAGCTAGGGGCGGCCCCGGTTAAGATCATTTTTTGTGTCTTTGCGCAGATGCCCGAATTAATTCCGCGCCGGAGTTTATCCACGTGCGGAATGACGGAGTTATTCTTTAATTAATTTATTACGCCGCGTTCTTTCAGGTACGTATATAGCGGCCGCACTTTTTTCTCTTTTTCCTTTCGTTCTGCGTAATTACGAAAATAATTAATTTATTTGGATTTTCGACTTGCACGCGAATCAATCATTCCGAAAGAATACTCTTTTTTTTTGGATGCAACTTTAGGAACGCAAGTTTTAGGAAGATATGAGCACCTGATGTTAGAAGCGATTAGATTCTAAATGTAATATAAATGATCATAGAGTATAGAGATACATTGTATTCTAATTTGATTCGCGTGCCTATTTAGAAACGATTAAAATCGCGTAGAGCTTTCGGGTTTCCGTCTTAATCGAGCGTTGAAATCACCGGCGCGGCGCGCACCGATTGAGGGCGTCGGTATCGGAAGATCTGTTTTCTTTCGAGCGAAAGCTCGCTCTATTTTTTGTTTGTTTCGTTTTTGTTTTTTGGCAAGAGCTTATTACCGCAAGAAGCGTCTCCAGCTGTGCAATTTGATTGGTCGTGCTGCGCAAGTGACGTGTTTAGAAATGAGCTCATGCCCCTCAAGTTACGCTTATTTAATTCGCAACGACTGCTTTATGTGGACGTAAATTAAATAGTATCAACAGCTTAATTTCTTACACTACTCGGGAAATAAAGTGTTAATTCATAAGAGAAGACCTCTGCGTCATTGTCTGGTGTTGCATCATCTCATTCACCGTTAACAAAGAAATAACAGTCGGTTCTTACTTCGGCGATTGATTACGCAGCGCTCAAGTTCCGTGATTTTCATTATGAAAGTTCTGTCTTATTGTGTTTATCAGATTTGGGGCGCGATGCCCTATGCGGAAGTGATTTTATGGGAAGGAAGGTTTTACGAGTCGAAAACCCATGACGCAATGAGTACCCATTAAATCCGTCGTTTGGTTTTTGCGTTTTTCTTTTCTCTTCTTTTCGTTTCATATTTTGACGACTGCAGGGCTTTTATAACCAGGGTTGCCAATGTGCGGGCAATTACCCGAATTACGGGTAATTTAAGCAACCTTGCGGGTAAAAAAAAATACGTGGGTAAAAATGGGTATTTTCAAGGAAGAAAAAAAAACAGATTAATTTTTAAATTTTTGATTGACGACTTGTTAGTGATGTTTCAGCTTTACTATTGGCAACAAAGAAATCACTAAAGCCGGAAGCCGACAAAAACTAAAGTAACTAACTAACAGCCAAATCCACATTGTCGATCAGTGCTGCCAACTCTACCGATGCGATAATTCGGTAGATCTACCGATTTTAAACTCAACTTTTTTTTGTAATTTTATCAATTTTCTTTATTTCTAGATCGTCTTTTGTTTTATTTTACGTCAAAATTTGCACAAATTTCAAATCTTAATTTTAGAAAGTTTTGTTTATTTACTAAGAATTTTTTAATTTTCGTTATTTTTTCGTAATTTTATAAATTTTCTTTATTTCTCGATCGTCTCTTGTTTTGTTTCTCATCAAGAAATGCACAATTGTCAAATCTCAATTTTAGAAAGTTTTGTTTATTTAATGAGAATTTTTTAATTTCTATTTTTTTAAATTTTATTTAATGATTTTTTTTATTTTTGTTATTTTTTCGTAATTTTATTCAATGAGATTTTTTTAATTTTATAAATTCGCCGATCGTCTTTTGTTTTGTTTTACGCCAAAAATTGCCTAAAGTTTAAATCTTAATTTTAGAAAGCTTTCTTTATTTAATGAGATTTTTTTATTTTTATTTTTTTGTAATTTTATTCAATAAGATTTTTTTCATATTTATACATTTTTTTTTAATTTTATAAATTTGCCGATCGTTTTATTTTTCGTCAAAAATTGCACAAGTATCAAATCTTAATTTTAGAAAGTTTTGTTTATTTAATGAGAATTTTTCAATTTTTATGATTTTTTGTAACTTTATTTAACGAGTTTTTTATTTTTGTAATTTTTTTCTAATTTTATTCAATGAGATTTTTTTAATTTTATAAATTCGTCGATCATCATTTGTTTTATTTTTTTTTCGCCAAAAATGCCTAAAGTTCAAATTTTTATTTTAGAAACTTTTGTTTATTTAATTTTTTAATTTTTATAATTTTTTGTAATTTTTATAATTTTTTGTAATTTATAGAAAGTAGAAAATATTGTTTATTTAATGAAAATTTTTAAATTTTTATTTTTTTTGTAATTTTATTTAATGAGTATTTTTATTTTTTTCTAATTTTATTCAATGAGAATTTTTTTATATTTATTTTTTTTTAATTTCATAAATTTGTCGATCGTCTTTTGTTTTATTTTACGTCAAAAATTGCACAAATGTGAAATCTTAATTTTATAAAGTTTTGTTTATTTAATTAAAAAAAAAATAATTTTTTTTTAAATTTTTATGACTTTTTGCAATTTTATAGAAAGTAGAAAGTATTGTTTATTTAATGAGATTTTTTTTTATTTTTATTTTTTTGTAATTTTATTCAATGAGATTTTTTTATACATACATATCTACATATTTTTTTTTAATTTTTTTAGAAAATTTTGTTTATTTAATGAGAATTTTTTAATTTTTATAATTTTTTGTAATTTTATTTAACGAGTTTTTTTATTTCTGTAATTTTATTCAATGAGATTTTTTTAGTTTTATAAATTCGTCGATCGTCTTTTATTTTGTTTTACGCCAAAAATTGCCTAAAGTTCAAATCTTAATTTTAAAAAGTTTTCTTTATTTAATGAGATTTTTTTTTGGATTTTTTTGTAATTTTATTCAATAAGATTTTTTTCATATTTACATATTTTTTTTAATTTTATAAATTTGCCGATCGTTTTATTTTTCGTCAAAAATTGCACAAGTATCAAATCTTAATTTTAGAAAGTTTTGTTTATTTAATGAGATTTTTTAATTTTATAAATTCGTCGATCGTCTTTTGTTTTATTTTTTTTTTTCGCCAAAAATGCCTAAAGTTCAAATTTTAATTTTAGAAACTTTTGTTTATTTAATTTCTTAATTTTTATAATTTTTTTGTAATTTTTATAATTTTTTGTAATTTATAGAAAGTAGAAAATATTGTTTATTTAATGAAAATTTTTAAATTTTTATTTTTTTGTAATTTTATTTAATGAGATTTATTTTTATTTTTATTTTTTCTAATTTTATTCAATGAGAATTTTTTTATATTTATTTTTTTTTAATTTCATAAATTTGTCTATCGTCTTTTGTTTAATTTTACGTCAAAAATTGCACAAATGCTAAATGCTTAATTTTAGAAAGTTTTGTTTATTTAATAAAAAAAATAATTTTTATTTTTTTTTAATTTTTATGACTTTTTGTAATTTTATAGAAAGTAGAAAGTATTGTTTATTTAATGAGATTTTTTTTATTTTTATTTTTTTGTCACTTTATTTAATGAGATTTCTTTTATTTTTATTATTTTTTTCTAATTTGTTTCCCGATCGTCTTTTGTTTTATTTTACGTCAAAAATTTTATTCAGCGTCTAAATTTGACTTTTGCGTTTTTTCTTTTTTTTTTTGTTTTAATTTTGACGAATCGCAAGCTACGTTTAAATAAAGATTATTATTATTAAGAAAAACGAAAATTATTATGTAGTCGTCTTAGCCCGGATTATCAAGTTTCATCGGGGTTCTCAAGACTGATGATTCTCGGGCCTAAGATGACTTTTCGGACCTAAAAATTCTTCTTACACACGTCAAATTTTAACCACGGAACACCCTGTATATAATTGCATTCTTGCATTGCAAATTGAATTTTAGCCTGATTTCATGTGTCGCATGGCAGGTTCCGTGTTTGTTAATATAAAAAATAAAAAATTAATCCTGCGCAATGTAATCTGAGGACGAAGACGACGAAGCCGTTCGCAGTAAATCAAGCGAAATTAAAAGGCAATTAAAATTTGACGCTAATAAAATTATCTGGGCAATGCTTCACGATCAGCAAGTGGGAATTAAAAACGCGTGAATTTATCTTTATTTATGAATGTGATTTTTAATCATTAATAATAATCAACAGTTTGCGCTCGCTTATCGCCGGCGTGCATGTAGACCACGACGGAAGTCGTACAAACTTATTAAAACGAAAACAAATTGACGCACACGCGGACGATTAATACCAGGTGATGCGAATACCGTATGCGCCGGAGTGTCCTTATAAATACGGGAGGATGACGGACGAAAGGGCACTATGCTCCTCGCGTCGAGGATCGGCGTGCCTTGCCGCACATGGCAACTGCAGATGCGAGAGGTGCATATTTTTATGAAATTGTAAGTACGTACATACGTAAGTTGGCTGCCTGCCTTTTTTTAGCCCGCAATTATACGCATTAAATTTATTAAGGGGGCATCATTTGCTCGCGCGTTATTGCGCTCGTTATTTATATTGAAAATTATATGCAATTTTTATGGCGCGCAAGTGAGCAAATTGGATAATCTTTTTAGGTTGTTAATGTGAAAGGATATCGAAGAATAACCATAACAAAAAAAAAACAAGTCACTGATTTGAGAAATTACTTACATTGTACGTGTACTTTAATACTAACGAAAGAAGAAAAATATTGTAACAAGAAAATTAGAACGCCACCAACGCAAGAAATCACAGCTGCATGAAAGCTTCCAGGAACACCAGTATGAGTCATTGAAAAAACGTGATTTAGAACGATTTTCCGGTGACTCATACGTCAAGGCAGCTCCTCGGCAGACTTTCTAAAAACCGAACCCTTTATATTCTTGACAAACTAATTTGTAAATTATTAGAGTGCCACTTCCTCTTCCTCTTATGGTGTACTGTGAATCATGTATGTACGTCTATCACGTGTTGTTACCTTCAATAGATGTATTGTTTAATCGAACTGCGTCCCTTAATCTCATTATGCAATTTATTACGTAACAATATTAGGTTAGACTTTGTATAAATATGTGCTAATCATTCGTCTTTTATAATAGTAGGTGGGCGCCAAAATTCAGCTACCATAGCAACCGATGCTAGTTTTAGTTTAGTTTCGATTTAATTTTGGACTGCGAAATAACAGGCGTGCGCTAAATTATAAAAAGAACTATTAAATAAATAATCGTAACTCCGCAGACTTTTCCCTGGGGCGCCAAACTTCTGTTCCCATGGCGAACTTTCACATTTTTAAATTCAAATTCTCTTAAATTGATCATTTTGGGCCTGGCAATTAAGTTGATTAAATTGACTGATTACTTATTCGCTGTCATTTAAAATTTGCCGCCAAAACTGGTGAAGAAGGAAATAAAAAATGACACGGCGCGTTAAAAGAATTGACAACTTCGGGTTGAAGACACGAGAAGTCGGCTTTATATGACTCTCTCTTCCACTGTGAAAGGTCTGTGACCTTCTTTTGCTTTCATTGGCTTTGATATATGTAGATGGATTTTATGAAGTCTATAGTTTTGATGTCCTTAGATTTCATTAAATCTATGATTGGCTGGGTTGCGCAAAAATTTAATCCAAATTTAAATTTGTGCCCAAGTCAGAGTGTGACACATAATATGCTTCATTTCATAACGTGTCACATTCTGGCTGAAGCTTAAAGCCTACGATTTGAAAATCCAACATTTTTATAAAATTTTTGGTTTGTCTGTAAGTTGATAAAGTCTATGTTTTGGTAAAGTCCATGATTTGTATATAGTCTCTTGTTTTGGTAAAGTCCGTCCATTTCGTATGGTCTGTCGTTTTGTAAAGTCCATGGATTTCATATAGTCTACCGTTTTAGTAAAGTAAAATGTTGCGTTTTTTTTTTTCTAAACGACTTTACGGGTTCTACGTACTGCTTTCCACTGAAAAGTCGATGAAATCTATTTAATTTTTATGAAACTATTTTCTCAGATTTTTTTGGTTCTAGAGATTAAGAACATCAACAACACAGCTTGCGACACTTGTAACCTCGGCGGTGTGATCGAACACTCACTCATTACGCGCATCATTCTGATAGTTACGACATTTATGGTTCCATATTTCTATAGTTTAAAACCCACAGGTCTATGATCTTAAAGTCCACAGTCTACGATTTTAAAATCTATTCATTTCATGCAGTCGATTAATTTTATTGTGTCTATAATGTGCTTCTAAACGCCTTCACGACTTTTACGTTCTGGTGTACTGTCTACTGGGGAGTCGATGAAAATCGATTTTACGTGGTCTGTGGTTTTAAAGTCCATAGATTTCGTTGGATCTATAATGGCAAAGTCCATGAAAGTTCTGAATATTGAATCCGAAAATAATAAAAAGCTTGAAACGAGTCGTGCAGACAACTAGCAGAATGTTTGGTCAACATAGGTTGACGTTTAGAGTCAGTCAAGACCACGGATTTCATATAGTCTGTAGTTGTAGTTAAAGTTCATGGATTTCATACATCTGGGGCGTGTTCGAAAACTCAGAGCGTTACTCTTGCGTAATATTCTTTCTCTCTCATATAAATCATTTTGTCTATTTTGCTTTTCACTTTATTCACTCTGTTGGGTATAACTCTTATACTTGCTTCCTGTATTTTCGAACACGCCCCTGTCGTTGTAGTTAAAGTCCATGGATTTTATGTAGTCTGTCGTAGTTAAAGTCCCTGGATTTCATATAGTCTGTAGTTGTAGTTAAAGTCCATGGATTTCATATAGTCTATCTACATCTATACTAAAGTCCATGGATTTCATATAGTCTACCGTTTAGATGAAGTCTGTCTATGGTTTTAATAAAGCATTCGAACTTTCTATGCAAAACAAATCCTTTCTCTCTTTTTTAGACTTTTATGATATACATATTTTATTATAATCCAATCAATATTGTGACCAAGCGATTTGAAAACTCCTAAATCCCCAGTCCCGCCTGATTTGCAAAATCCATTTTGAAAAATGTACCTAGTCGTCAAGGCGGATTATATCTGACAGATTTGGACAGGACTATGCAATTTGCGAACAGTCTGAAAGGCCAATGAAACACACACCTATCACAGGCACGTAAACAAAAAGAAAAACGATTAAGTTACCGTGGAAACCGAGGTCGGTTTCGCGCTTTTTCTAACTCAAATCAAAATAACAGTTTTACATTAAATGATAAAAAAAATTGATTAAATAAACCGTTGTCGTTTCAAATTTGCCGCCGAAATTCCGTTGTCATAGAAACCGCGGTGGATTTCGCGTTTTTTAACTCGATTCAAAATAATAGTTTTACACTAAATTACACAACTCGGTTATCTCTTTTGTCTGCAAGTAATAGTTCTACACTAAATTATAACAATATAGTAGATTAAATAAATAAAATTATAACCTCAGTTACCTCATTTCAAGTTTGTCGCCAAGACGTGGGGCCATAATTACGTTGCCATAAAAAGCTTTATTGAATTCAATTCAGGAGTGCGTTGCAGCACTAAGTCGTAATAAGATTGATCAAATAAATAAATAATTGGAACTTCGTTACCATTTCAAATTTGCCGCCAAAACTCGCGCGGGTCCAAAATTAAAACGTAGAAACTGTTGTTGGTTCATTTTTTTTTAATTTTCTTTGAGCCCGATTCTCTAAGCAGAGCCAAGATAAGGACGCGAGTGTGCCTTTCGGCGTACAGGCGGCGCTGCGATACCTGAAGTTCGGAAGTTCTACATGCAAGGGTTCGGGTGTTGAAGCGAGAATTTACCCAAATAATAATTTTGCTTGCAATTAAAAAAAAATTACAATTCTGTCATGTAAAAGGTTTTATCATACTACAGCCGATTGCTGATACTGTACCCCTCTTTTGTTTCATTCAGTATCTCTGGTAATTTATTCTCTACACTTTGAAATACGAAAAGACGTAACTTTAATGAGACAGCGACTGATTGTAGATACAAATAGTCTGATACAACAAATTCGAATGACAGAACATCTAAAGTGCATTTGTTTTCTTTTTTTGTTTTGGTTCAAGAGCACAAGCTAAACTAATTTAATTAATGCAGATTAAAAAACAAATAAAATCAATTTTAAACAGCGCACGGACCGAAGACAGATTATAATGACCGCCCGCGCTTAATTAAGTTCGAATAACTTTTGTTTGTACCGTCAGATCAACTTGAAACTTTTTAAAAGTATTCGCAGTGGTATCCCGGACGATCCTACCAAATTTCATCCCGATCGTACCGCTAAGAAAATAGTTACGCGACCGGAAGCACTCCCGCGCTTCCGTCGCAATTTCAGGCGTTTCCGCCCGTCGGATTTCGCCGGACGCGACGTCAAATTAAAGCCCGCAAACAGCGCTATCCGATGACATAAAGAAAACCCTGGGTCGGCGGGGAAATAAGAAAGTTTTCTTTGTTTAAACTTTTCAACCCCGAATGGCTCAGGGGATTATGACGTCAGAGGCGGACGCCCGACCGAGCCGGTTCCAGGAAACACCCTCGATCAGCCCGCATCCGTTCACTCGCTCTCAGATCCTCCGGGATCATTGACGGGACGGAGTAGGCAGATTGAGGCCGTCTCCAACGCTCCCTTACCTACCTACCTTATTCCTTGCGATTAACACGGATCAAACCTCTGCCCGACGCGACGGCGGAATCGATCTTTGATAAATTGTTTCTTTTCGTCTTAACTGTATATTAATACAATATATGTGCTTTTTCCCTTCTGCTGACTTCGTGTTGACCATTTATTGTCCCTCACCCCGAGAAGCATCGAGCTAGCCGGACATCCCAGAATCCGCTTCCGGGTCTCGAGGAGCACCGTTCGGACGACACGGAACCGTCGAGGAATCGACGCCCCGATAGGACACCTCACCGGCCTTCCCCGCCCATCGTCCACGACACGGCGGTAACAGTTTTCGCGTTTAGGTTTCAGTCCGTGCGTATTCCTGAAAGCACCGTGCGCGAACGTAAAATAAAAAGAAATGTGATTGCGCGATCGTTTATTTCAGAATATAAAGACGATACGCGACGGCGGTTTAAAATCTGTATGAACGCTGAATTTTTCAGATTTCGACACGATGGTCACACGAACCGAAGACAGAACGCAATAGTTCGCACGAACCGAAGTCCAAACGCAATTTCTTTTCAAAATGAATGGCCAATGATCGGGTGAATGATTGGGTGGGGCCTTCACGTGGACTTAATTATCACGGACTGAACGCAAGATGGTAATGTAGCAATTTCTTTATTGTTTTCTGTTTAAAATTTAGGCATGTGTCTTGAAAGTGATTAACAAGACTGCGTCAGTGCATTAATTAAGTTTCTTGAAAAAAAAACATATATCAGATCAAATATTATCTTAATAACGTTTATTTGTGAACGCATTTTATGTTACAATTTTTTCAATTTTCTCTTTCTGCTCACTGACAAGTCATTTAACTGTTTATTTAACTATCGCAACCGGAAAAACATTCGCGATTTAAAATAGTATATTGTAGACCGAGGCGGTAAAGTGCTTGTTTTTCAGGTCGAGAGAAGATATGGACAGGCGAGGCGAAGCCGAGCCTGGCTACACTTCTCGAGACCTCGAAAACTACTTTACCGCCATGGTTTACAAATTATTTTTTTTTCCTACCAACATTATAATTAATTTTTTTTAGTTGTTCAGTTGTGACGTCTTTGATTACATAGCTTATAGCAATCGCGTTAGAAGGATTGCCATATTTGAAAAAGAATACTTCTACTTCGTTTGTTTTAGAGATGATCTTATGTGTTTGGAACCATCTTCTTTAGGTGAAAAAAAAACGAAAAAAAAACGAGGTGGTCCCTGTAAACGTCCTGTTCAGTTTCATTAATTTCGGTCGAGCTCCATCTTCTGTACAGCAAAGAAAACTCCTGCTCTTCTGTTCCTACATTCGTACAATTTCGGGCTGAAAATATCGATGGAGTTCACGATGAAACGTTCACAAATTGATTTTAATTTCATCAGTTTAAAGAAATTGGATGAGTTATCGCGAGCGCCATCTAACGGGGGAAGTACGGTTCGTTTATTTTGGTCCACCTTGGTCAAGGTGGTGAATTCATAAATTTCAGTCAGTTTCACGAGCGCCATCTGCTGTCTTTTTTTCGTAAATTGATTAAAAACGTTCAAGTACTTCGCAGTGAGACCAGTCCAAGGAAAACTCGTGTTCCTTTTTTTTTGTAAATTGTTATAGCTTCGAACTAAAGATGTTCAAGTAGATCACAGCGACACCAGTCCAAGGTCAAACGTTCACAAACTCGAGCAAATTATTGGAGTTATCACGAGCGCCATCTACCGGCATATAGAAAAAAAATTGTTTAGGTTTTTTTTTCTGAAAGCGCTGGAGAAACTCTTCAAGGTCGTAGATTCACTGGGCGCAATTATCGTCCTCTATTTTATCGACGTTTTGTTCCGGAGAATTGTGGTTATGTATTTTTTTAAAACGACAAACGAATCTTCTTCAAATTGTGAAAAATCGAATGCAAAAATGCTCATTATCGAAAATTACCAGCGAAATCGAGAAATTTGTTGGACATAACCTCGAATCGTTAAACGTCAAAAATTCTGATCGAAAAGAATAAGCGTTGCCAGTGTTGCCAACACAATTTTTTTATCATATCAATTCTTTAAAACGGACACTAAAAATGCACATTACCACTTAACGTTTCGCTATCCTTTTTTTTTAACAGAAATTTGAAGAAAACGCACAGATTATTGTTTCGATGAAATTGGCGACAAAGCCGATGACAATTTATTTATTTACTGTTAGAGATGTAGCAGTAATAATAAAATGAATAAATAGAACATCGTTGATATTTCAAATTTGCCGCCGAAGCCCGATTTCCTTGCAGCCAAATTCAGTTGCCATAGAAACCGATGTTGACTTCGCCATTGACTTACGTGATTCACGTTACACTAGGTTACAAGAAGAGGAAACAAAACTGACAAACTGTAGCTACACGCGAATGAATTAGAAATGAACTTACTGAGTATTTATAGGGTTCAGTTTAGAAAGCTCAAACAGGAGAGCTTATGCGATCCATGGATAATAATTCATTGTGAAGGAAATTTACTAATTTTGGGCAAATTGTGGCAAGCAATTTGTATGTATCAGTTCAAGTCTATCCCGGCGCATAAAGTAGAGTAATGAAATAAAATAAAGCCGAAGTCTTCAAAGAACAGATCAACGTATCCATACCATGTTGGATAAATTTTATATTGATTTGGCACGTGGAGTATTTATAGTATAACGTTTAGTTTGATATTTGAAATCTGACGATTAATATTGAATAATGATCTGGTATACTGGTAAATCGGGTTTCACAGTTTAAAGAGTGTCCATAAATTTTGATCTGTCGACGACGACATAGAGCTTAATAAAGGAATTTCGTGGTGATGTAGCGTTTTGCATTTTGCTTTGGTTGTGGACGCGTGCAGCAGTGGGTCTCGCCGTCTATTTGCACCTGCTGCCTTCACATTCATACCGGTACAGGTGTCCCTAACCCAGAAGTCATTCCACCAGGTCGGTCTCCTCACTTAGACTCGCGACCGCCCAGGGCGAAACTGGAGTAGCCGCCGGTTAGATAAACAGATTTTTTTTTCGGAGCGCAGAGAGTATCACACATTAACGCGTCCGCCGCCGCTTTGTGGGGCTCAATTAACACGACCCAATAAAAATGCTTCTTTATTGTCGCCCGTATTGACGGGGGAGAGACTTGAAAGCGCCGCTCGCCTGAGAGGGTTCTATTTATTTTTTTGATTGTGGGCGTCCGTCTGGCCCATTTGTTCGGATGAAATTGAAACCGCCGCCGCCTGAATTCGAAAGTCATCCGACAAATCCGAAGAACTAACGCCGATGGCTCAATCTGTATACAGGGTGGCACATTATATAGCCTTGCCAAAGTTCAATATGTACAATATATTCAATAGTGTCCATAAAAGTATGACAGATGATTTAAATTGCAAACCCAATTCGAACTGGACCGAAACCGAAAAAGCGAAAAAACAACAACAAACGAGCATCAATTGTTTTCTTACAAGCGCATGCTCAAGTTTATAGAGCGTGTTCTTTGATGCTTGCAAAGACAGGCTGGCCAAAACAGGGCACTCTTACGAGAATCAAAACTCCTATTTCATCCCTCTTGAAACTTTTGGGGTGGGGGGGGCAACTCTTGCACTAATTAATGATAGCAAATGAGGTAAATCACTTCAACTATTCAGGCTGCAACTATGCAAAGATAATGATAAGAATCACCTTTAAAAAGAGCAGACCAAAATATTAATTATTATTTATCAAAGAAAAGATTACGGCGTTGGCCAAAACTTATCCATGTTGACTACTACTAAATACTTCAGGGTGAAAAGGAAGAAGAGAGTTTCTTCTTTCCCCGATCTTCCTAATCTCCTGATCCACGCGATGGTAAGAATGAAGAAGACTTCTCCTTCCTCCCCAAATGAAAAGCAGAAGTTTAAATAAATGAAATAAATTAATTTAAATAAAAATAGCAAGTGAGGAACTAGAGTTTCGAAACGGGGAGAGACCCTTGTCGATAAAAAAAACACAATCTGCCTTGATTCTAGCCAATCAAGAGATCAGGTGAGTCACTTCAACTATTTGGGCTACAAACAAAGCAAATATGATGCAAAAATTGATTATCGAGAAAGAGATGATGGTGATGGCCGAAACCCATCAAGAGACTGATCCATGTTGGAAAAGAGTCATCTGAATCTTCTAATCTATGTTTCCTTAGACAGTCTCATCACGTGACCTATTCTGGCCATTAACAGAGTTTGTGATCTTCTTTCTTTAGCTAGAAGTCACTTTCCAGTTGTTTGTTTTTTTCTTTAGTTGTAAACTGAAACTGCAAGGTCAAACATGTCAAGGAGGCATCGTCTGTGCATTTGTTTTCTTTTTTTGTGTTGGTTCAAGAGCACAAGCTAAATTAATTTAATTAATGCAGATTAAAAAACAAGTAAAATCAATTTTAAATACCGCACGGACCGAAGACAGATTATAATGACGTAAGAAATTTGATAAACCAAAAGACAGAAGCTGTTTTCGCCGTTTAGGTTTCAGTCCGTGCATATTGCTGAAAGCACCGTGCACGAACGTAAAATAAAAAGAAACGTGATCGCGCGATCGTTTATTTCAGAATATAATGGCGATACGCGACGGTTTAAGTTTAAAATCTATATGAATGCTGAACTCTTCTTCAGATTTCGACACAATGGTCACATGAACCGAAGACATATCATAATTGTTCACTCGAACCGAAGACAGAACGCAATTGTAGTTACCAACGCCATTCCGCGGACTTTTAGTTATTATTAATTTTAAGTTATTTTATTATTATATCAATTGTAGGTTAACTATTTCTTATGCGGAAACGGCTAGACACATAATTAAAATCACTCTTTCAACTTTGTCGCTCGCAGCATTGCACGTTGCGATTTACATTGTAATCATAGACAAAGGTTAGTTTCCAAACGTCAGCCAATCACCGCCCGCGCTTAATTAAGTTCGAATAACTTTTGTTTCTACCGTGAGATCAACTTGAAACTTTGTAAAAATATTCAGACTAGTGTCCCAGATAATCCTGCCAAATTTCATCCCGATCGTACCGCTAAAAAAATAGTTACGTGACCGGAAGCACTCCCGCGCTTCCGTCGCAAATTCAGGCGTTTCCGCCCGTCGGATTTCGCCGGACGCGACATCAAATTAAAGCCCGCAAACAGCGCTATCCGATGACATAAAGAAAACCCTGGGTCGGCGGGGATAAAATATAATGAAAAAATTGATTATCAAGGAAGAGATGATGGTGATGGCCAAAACGCATCAAGAGACTAATCCATGTTGGAAAAGAAGGCTTCCACTTCACGGTGGAAAAGGACGAGAGTGTTTCTTCTCTCTCCAATTATTTGAATCTTCTAATCCATGTTTCCTTCGACAGTCCCATCACGTGACCTATTCTGGCCACTAATAGAGTCTGTGATCTTCTTTCTTTAGCTAGAAGTCACTTTCTTTTTTAGTTGCAAACTGAAACTGCAAGGTCAAACATGTCAAGGAGGCATCGTCTGTGATGGAAAAGAAGAAGCGTCTTTGGTTTTTCTGTGGCCAGAACACGTCAAGAGACCCAATTCATGAGAGAAAAGAAGAAGCATGCGAAGTGGCCTCATTCATCATACAAAAGAAGATAGAGAGGTTGCTTTTTTCTTCTTTTTCGTTTTAGAATGGGTCGCTTGTTGTCTTGGAAATAATATAAACACACGATTTTTTTAAACGGATGAGCGAGATACAAAATAGGTTAAAAATCGTGATTGAGAAAGATGAGATCATATGCTCCAGATATTTAATTAATCCAGATTAAAAAACAAATAAAATCAATTTTAAATACCGCACGGACCGAAGACAGATTATAATGACGTAAGAAATTTGATAAACCAAAAGACAGAAGCTGTTTTCGCCGTTTAGGTTTCGGTCCGTGCACATTCCTGAAAGCACCGTGCACGAACGTAAAATGAAAAGAAATGTGATCGTGCGATCGTTTATTTCAGAATATAATGACGATAAGCGACGGTTTAAGTTTAAAATCTATATGAATGCTGAACTCTTCTTCAGATTTCGACACAATGGTCACATGAACCGAAGACATATCATAATTGTTCACTCGAACCGAAGACAGAACGCAATAAACAGAAGACTTCTTTGCATGCTAAGAGGCCCAACGCCTAATGGAAAAGAAGATAAAGAAATTCTTTTCTTTAAATACGGATTAAGGCCCAGTTTTACAGTCGTGGAATAAGAACGCAGTAACTGTTCGCCAAATATCCTTTAATGTTCCTCCATATCTACGTCACACCTACGTCACGTTATACCAATAGTAAGGCTTATCCGACGATTGTAAAATCGGGCCTAAGAGTGTCTCGACGCGACGGAGCGAGAAAGTCTTTTCTTTCTTCTCTCCTTTTGTGTCCACCGCAGTCAGAAGGATTATATTTATTTAGAACAATTTAAATAATAATATAAAACACAAGACAATCGATTTTACGGCACCATTCGGCAGAATTTAAAAGAATGATGACAATGAAAACAAAGAAAACAAAATGATAAAGTATTAAAAAATACTGCTTCTGGTTACCATTCAGAAATGACTGTCAGCTGAAATTTTGCGTTCAATAGATTGGTGTTTTTTTTTCTTTCTTCTGTACAAGTGGGTTCGTCCTACATTAAAAAAAAAACTAAGGGCTGTTAGCTTCCAGCTTATTTTACGAAATCAAATTTGAAGAGGCCTTCTTTAGAACAAAAATCCCTTAATCTTAACTTATCTCTTAAGTTGGCAACACTACGACCCACGCAAAGGTACAGTTCAAGCGTACTCCGCTTAGAGCGCTAGTTACCGGGAGCTTTCTTAACCTAAAATTTTAACAGCTCTTGTCACTTCCTGAGAAGCAGGATGAGCCGAGAGCAATTAATTCACACGGTCGAATCGTGACGCGTTAAATGAATTATGATTTATAATGAACATAGCGACAGGTGCAGTTCAAGTGTACTCCGCTTCGCGTTTTGTTAACCTAAAATTTGGACAGTTCTTGTCATTTTGTATTGTCACGAGGGGGAATTTTCTAAAAACCACAAGGGGGTCCTTTCTATGTTCCGCGGATAAAAATCATAAGAAGTATTTGAACGCGGACTTGTGTAACTGAGGGCAGCTTACGACCTTATTGTGTAAACACAATAAGGAGGTAACTGATACGTAAATGTTCATATTTCATAATAACACATCAGCGGAATTTATTTCAAACGGGGCCACGTGCTTATACGCGCGTATACAAATCACGCAAACGGACACAAAGCAGGTGATGAAAAAATGCAACGCGCGACTAGGGCGGGCCAAAATTAGGAAGTCAGTCGTTTTCCACCGGACCGACTCAGGGGGCACTAGTGCCAACCAACGAGGGGACGCCAACATTGCCGCTGACAACGCTCAACAACTCCGACGCCGCCGCCCGCTTCATCGTCGTCGCCACCCCAGCATCAGCATTGCTGCAGCCCCCATCATCTGTCACTGCCGCCGACAACATTGCCGTTCGTCCTAAAGAAGTACCAAGAGGACCATCTCCCGCGCCAGCTGCCGAGAGAAGACATCACCGTAGTTCTGCACTGGCCGCCGCTGATCCAACCCGATCACCCCGTAGGCTGAGCAAGGACGTGTCGTGCTCCAGCCAAGGAACATCGAGACCAACCACGCAAGTCGCGGACCGACCTTGAACTTCGGCAGTCTTCCTGGCTAAGGAAACGTCGCCCGCTGCTCCGTTTTAGTCGAATCAACAACCCCAGTCGCCGCGAACGACCCAGGACCGCACCCCAAGTTTCACGGACAAACCACCCTCAACCAAATTAATCATTTACGTAAATAAAGAGGTATTAATTTTGTAAATCATTGTCTTTAAAGCTCTACCCTCCGATAAACCTACGCACCCCCAATCAACCCAAAGGACACACCGTCGCGACATAGTGGAGGCTTAGCGCGACGTGGTGAAAGCCCTCAGCGTGACATGGTGGAGGCAGCCGTCCTTCATCGCGACAGTATGAAACGAGATAAGCAGGCAAGAACGATTAAGTTCCCTTGCTTTACTTAGCATAGAAAATTAAGTAGCTAAAGAAATACGTTCTAATAAGATTATAGACGTATTTGCAACTACTAATTTATACCAGTTTATACTCCGTTCCCTTTTCACTTTAAACAAACACAGATTAGTGAAATTCACAAACAGGACGGATTTTAAAAGTAAAATAATCCCTACAAGCGGGTGGCCTAAAATAACTCTGGACTATTTTGATTGGTTTCACTATGAAGAAATTTATCACCCTGTATATCCAAAACGAAACATTTTAGGCACATGTTTATCTGAACATTTTTACTTAAGATCAGCTCAGGAATCACCCCTTCAATTTTTTTCCTATCATTAGGTTACATCCTGTATTAAAACAGTGAGGGATGAATCAGTTGATGTTCGCGGCATGTAATCGCGTAATTTTTAAGTATTTTGCAAATCTAATTTTTTGTTTCCAAGTTAGAAATAGTATAGAATCAAACCCCGTTTTAATTCCAGGTAAATCGTCATAATGAAATTGCTCCCCGATCGCATGCGGCGGGGTCCCAAACGTATGATTACATGACGGACAGTTAATGACCACCCCGGCCTCCTGAGAGACAATCGTTCATCGTTATCCTGCACGTCAATCCTTATCACGGCGGCCAGTGCGAAACACAGGCCGGTAATACCTACATGAAACTGATTAATTACCGCTGGCAAGACGCAATTAAAAAAAAAGCCCCGCTGCGCCGCGCGTTGTCTTCAAATTATTTTCAACTTTCGAGGGGGGAAAAACCCCATAAATTATGCAAATTTTCGGTTTCGGTATGATTTTTGCGAAAACTGTCACGTAGCCCCCCGGTCATCAGGCCGCATAATTGGTGGTCAATTTCCGCAAACCAAACGATCCTGCGATCAGAACATCCTCCTCTTAATGGCTAATTTGGGCCCGGATCAAATTCCGGGTGGGTAATTACCCGGGGGGTATTTAACATCCTTTAAGCGACGCAGCAAATCGCAATTAACCGCGCTCTTGATGAATTACCGGCTTCATAAAAAATTGAAGCCGCCGCAAATCCCCCAGAGGCCCCTTTTTTTCATATTTATGTATATACTACGCGTACGGATCGTATCTACCGATAAAACAACAATATCGTAAATTATCAAGCAACGAATAGTCGTTGCTCAGTAATTAAACGAAAACATAACTAAAGCCTCTTCGCTCACAATTGTATGATAGGCAACCATACACACACATTTGATACATAATTTTAATCCCCATAAGAAAGTGGCTTTCGGTTGTTCGCTCGTTGTTTTTATACTCTAGGATTCTTCCTCTTTTACTTTTGTTAAGTTGTCTTTGGTAATTTTTTATAGCAGTTGGAGCACTGTTTCCCCTAAAAGTTTTTCGCGCTCGAATTCCGAAAACGAAAAAGAAGCGGGGCCAACTACTTTTCCAGCTCGGGATTTTTGCCGCCCAATTTGAGTAGTAAATGTTCATATTTCATAATAACACACCAGCGGAATTTATTTCAAACGGGGCCACGTGCTTATACGCGCGTATACAAATGACGCAAACGGACACAAAGCAGGTGATGAAAAATGCAACGCGCGACTAGGCAAAAAACGTGTATTTAAAGTGCGGGCCAAAATTAGGAAGTCAGTCGTTTTCCACCGAACGACGGTCGAATATTTTTACGCTTTCTGTGCTGTTGCTTTGGAGTCGGTTTGCTTCGTCGGTCTTGTGACAGCTCGCTTGGCGTACACCTCGTGTCTGGGCTTTTCCGCCCCGTTTGTGAACTACACTAATCTGTGACTGTTTAAAATGAAAAGGGAACGGAGTATAAATTAGTATAAATTAAAACGTATTTCTTTAGCTACTTTATTTTCTATGTTAGGTAAAGCAAGAGAACTTGCATGCTCATCTCGTTTCATACAAAGTGACAAGAACCGTCCAAATTTTCGGTTAACAAAGCGCGAAGCGGAGTACACTTGAACTGCACCTGCGCCTATGTTCGTTAGAAGTTAGTTGGGAGCACTGTTTCCCCCAAAAATTCTTCGCGCTCGAATTCCGAAAGCGAAAAAGAAGACGGGGCCAATCACTTTTCCAGCTTGGTGTTTTTGGCGTCCACTTTGAGCAATTCACGAGCACGCTTTGCCGTCGCTTTGAAGTGTTAAGGTCGCCATGAGCTCACGGGATTTTAGTGTCGATTGTGAAGAGTACTTGGGAGATTCCGTTCCCAATGCGTTTCTCGTGGACCGACGCGCCACGTGTTCCTTTAGTTTGTTACGGTGGGAAATTTTGTTGTAAGTAGTTTCTAGTTTTCGGGTCACCCTGTATTCGAGCGGAAGCGAAATTGACCGTTGGATTCTAGAATATTTCACGATGGCCGTTTAAAACGGTAAAAAACGAGCCAGGACACCCCGGGCCTTGTCCATGCGGGAAGTTTGTCGCATTAAAGGCTTGTCATTGGCCGATTGGAACATGTGACTCCCCCCTCCGCGAACCAACCGCGTCGCGCGTCGGTTTGCTTCGGCGGTCTTGTGACAGTTCGCCTGGCGTACACGTTGTGTCTGGACTTTCTGCTCTGTTTGTGAATTTCACTAATCTGTGATTGTTTAAAGTGAAAAGGGATCGGAGTTTGTACTCCGGATATTGTGGTACGCCTCGAGCATTAAAAGGCTTTCATCCAGGCCTATCCAAGCCTGACCTTTGGATCTAAATCAGGTATTAGTTAGTGAAGCAAACGTTATGCGTCGATCTTTTATCTTGTCCCCTTTATTCCGGACGTTTCATCCGAATTCTTCTAATTGGGAGCTACCTGGCGGCTTTCTTCGTGGTGTCCTTGCTGAAAAGTTTGATGGCGCCGCAACAAACCGACCTTGGCCATCCATTTTGGTGTCTGGTAACACGACTGCTCATCACGTCCCGCGTCGCTAAAGGGCGCTCTCACCCGGAACGCAAGTGGACACATAGAAGTGGTCACGTCGTGATCGTGTCTCGAATCTCGAGATCCTATCTACTTTGATGTCGTGTTCGCTCTGCCGAACCGCATAGAGCACTCACCGAGGATTGCACCGCGTCCGTGGGATATAAATCTGTGCGAATTTCAATTACTTTCAACACCGTGAGTAGGCCTAGCGGTACCACGAGCCTACTTGAACAATTTTACGCTAGGTGGTGCCCTCCTTACATCCAAGTTTAAACTACCGACATTCTATTTGTAGCTCACGATGCGCGTTTTATGGGTTAGGTTCGAGTTTTGGGGCCAGTTTGGTTCCTCCCGGAAGAGTTTTGCTATTGCTGCCATCGAATCTTGAGATCCTATCTACTTTGACATAGTATTCGCAGGGTTTGAACCGCTTAGAGCACTCACCGAGGGATACACCCGTTCCGTGAATGAACACGCGAATAGATTGGAGGAGATCGTTAAAATTTCATCTTATGTCTTGCGTTGTTTTACGTACACGTTAATTTTGAACACTTATCAGTGCCTTCCAAGGCGTAATTGCCCGACTAAGGCTTCTGGACAATCGTATAATATGATATGCGGGTACGAGCCTGTGGGAATTTCAATTACTTTCAACGCCTTGAGTAGACCTAGCGGTACCACGAGCCTCTTTGCACTACTTACGCTAGGTGGCGCCCTCTTTACATCCAGCTTTAAACTACCGACTAAGGCTTTTCATCAATCATGTCGTATATGGTATGTGGGTATAAACCTGTGGGAATTACAATTACTTTCGACACCGTGAGTAGGCCTAGCGGTACCACGAGCCTACTTGGACAATTTTCATCACCAAATTTACTTTAAATTGACAGTCTCAACCTTACCTTGACTAGGTGACAAATTCTGCGTTGTATTAACTATCAGCTATTCCGTCGGCTAGCAACAGTGAGAAGGGAGTGGGTCGATATGATGTTAAATTCTTAAAGGGCGCCAGGATGGAAGACCCCAGCCGATAGGCAAACAATCTCGTCGGTATCCCCGCACTGACTGGATTGAGCAAAAGTCAAAAACAAAATAGAGGCTACACTTTACTCACTGGTACATGAACGTAGAAATCAAAATCAAATCTGAAGTTAACAAATTTAAACTTTATTGGATACTAAAACATTAAACAAATAGCGGACACACCTTTTGCACGAGGTTAAGCCTGCGCTTGTTCAAAACAAAATTTAATCAAATCGCAAGTTCTTAATAAATTAGCACACTTATTCACTTTCTATAATTTAAAACCGTACATGCAACACTGCATTTAGCCGAAATTCGCTCTCCGTTAAGGCATGCAATGATCGTTCACGAAAGAAAAATAAATAAAGTTAGACGTCAAAACTCACGACCTTGCTGTCAGTCGGCCACGGAATGAAGTTGGCACTCACGACGCCACCTGTGGGTTGTTTCTAACAATCCGGTTCAAAGCGGATTCGCAAGATACGTCGTAGGAACGCCGGAACTGATTCCTTCGTAGCGGAGGCGAATTGGTTCAATACGATAAATCCGGAAACTGATAACGTGATAACTGAAAGTCGAAGTCGAACTGAAAGCTCGAACTGGAAGCCTGTACTAGAAGCCTGAAGAGAAATGAAAACCGTTAGCGTCCCAAAACGGCGTTGGCCAGTTTATTCAATATTTTACCTGAGATTTGCGGGAATCCCAAGCTTAGGACGGGGTTGAAAATACCCCAAAACTCGCTCGGTGGTGTGAATTCTATTCCGGCAGGGCCTCACTTTCAGAGCAAGAATTTCGCTAACACAAAACACGCAACTGTACACCAAGGGAGCAGTTTCAACACTGAACGAAACACGAAACGTAAAGCGGAAGGACTCCGACGTATTATTACGTCATAAGCGATAACCAATGGCTTGATTATGACGTCAAGAGTTCTGAATAAAAGAACCAATACGAAAGCGGGATTTCAAATAGATATTTCCGGCACGGGTTAACAGTGTTGTCAGATGTTCAGATAACATATAGATAGAGGAGACGTTGCCAGCTCGCTCGTGCGATTAACTACCGACCAAGGCTTTTGATCAACCATAACGTATATGGTGAGTAGACCTAGCGGTACAACGGGCCTACTTGGACTATTTTACGCTAGGTGGCGCCCTCTTTACATCCAGGTTTAAACTACCGACCAAGGCTTTTGATCAATTACATAGTATATGGCATGCGGGTATAAACCTGTGGGCATTTTAATTACTTTCAACACCGTGAGTAGGCCTAGCGGTACCACGAGCCTGCTTGGACAATTTTATGCTAGGTGGCGCCCTCTTTACATCCAAATTTAAACTACCGACTAAGGCTTTTGATCAATCATACCGTATATGGTATGCGGGTATAAACCTGTGGGAATTTCAATTACCTTCAACACCGTGAGTAGACCTATTTTACGCTAGGTGGCGCCCTCTTTACATCCAGGCTTAAACTACCGACCAAGGCTTTTGATCAATTACATCGTATATGGCATGCGGGTATAAACCTGTGGGCATTTCAATTACTTTCAACACCGTGAGTAGGCCTAGCGGTACCACGAGCCTACTTGGACAATTTTATATTAGGTGGCGCCCTCTTTACATCCAGATTTAAACTACCGACTGAGGCTTTTGATCAATCATATCGTATATGGCATGCGGGTATAAACCTGTGGGAATTTCAATTACCTTCAACACCGTGAGTAGACCTATTTTACGCTAGGTGGCGCCCTCTTTACGTCCAGGCTTAAACTACCCACAATCTATTTGTAGCCCACCCCGTCTTCTTCACTGAGCTGGGCATATTTCCAAGTACTTAGAGTTATTGACATGGACGATTTTCCCCCCAGTGTTCGCAACTTTATACAGGGTCATACAGGTACGGCGAGAAAGTTGGTAGCATGACATGGCAATTATTTATAAATAATAACTGCAAGTTAGTCAGCGGTCCATATATGGTATACGCAGCGGTCAGTTATTAGTTAATTTCGAATTCCGTTGGCATCTATCTTTAAGAGTAATTAAAAGGACGCAAATTGGGGGGGGCGTTGCGTTTTCCCCGATTTTCGGCGAGATATTACAGGGCCGTGACGCGCAATTACGGCGCATTAATGAACGCCTTAAAAAATCGAAGCGCGTCCAACGTCGATTAGCGCACTGCACGCACGCCGACGTTTTCGCTAATTTCCCCCCAATTAAGCGGCACGGAACGCTCCGCGATGCGCGTAATTTGTCGAATATACGAATTTGCGTAAGCGGAACACCCCGGTGTTTACAGGTGATCCGGGAAGTGGTGTCGTCGGTGGTTAGGGAGTGCTGTGCCATTTCGCCTAAACGTGATGAAACTCGCCTTTCGATTGTTTAAATTAGCAATAAATTATGCCCTAACGCGGATCCGACCGGACGTTTCGTGAAGCCTACGGTTCGCCGGTGATTTGTAGAGATTTGCTTATTTTACGCCCCTCACTAATTACAAACTTGGGCTTGCGAGTTTGTAATGTTTGGTTAAACATTTACACTGAGTACGTATCTATGCACTCCTTTATACAACCGCTTAGAGTGATCTACCATTTCACCATTCAAAGGGCGACACGTGCATCAATCTCAAATTTCGTTCGCTTCTTGCTACGTCACTGATTAGCAGAGATTCGGATAGGGCCGCGTTGGGATTAAATAGGTTGCACTGTACTCGGTAATTTTTTTATTGCGTTATAAAAAGTGGTTATTAGGGAGCGGATTGTTAAGAAAGAAATGAACCGAGGAGACTCGGCTGTGTATAAACGGATAAAAGAAAAAAGAAAAGGAAACAGGACATGCCTGAATGTAATACCGTGTGCGCAATTTTTCTGGAGATTGTCGGATGCGCTGGAACTTAACGACGCTCGCATCGATGCGATGGTTGGCAATACATCAAAGTCTCTGAATAGGGAATATGCAAATACCCTAGCAATAATTGTTGTTGTACCTGCCTTGTCTCTTGCAATTTACTGCAATTAATTTTTACTAAACACGCGCTAATGAGCAAGCCGTAAATCATGCATCGTTTGGGTATATGTTGCCGGGACTTTATGTGGGCCGGACTGATTATAATAATAATAATAATTATAATTGGACGGGCCTTTTTTTTTCGTCGTAACGGGGCCCTGAGTTATGAGCGTCTAATTTCATTTTTCTCCTCTTTTTTATATAATTAAAAAAACCGCGAGCTTCCGCAATTTCGGCATTTCTAATTTTAATTAATTCCCCGAGTCTTTATCCCGTCGAAATTACGCCCTGATGATCGTATAGGTGTCGTGAAAAATCACACTAAATTAATCAGTGCCCAATAACCGACGATTAAGGCGCATCGAAAAGTGCAACTTCGCGTTTCGCCTTTATGGGTTTTCATTTACATGTCGTTATTCCCGTGGAGCAATTTCACCCGAAATTGAACTATTTACCATATTTTTTACATTGAACTTTTAATAAGCAGCTTGCGCGTAATTCGGGTGGACCGCTGCAAATGTTGCGAGCGCAATTATTTTCTTGTTAGTGGTGGTTAAAGAGAATAATAAAAGAAAGGTGATGAATCATCCGTTGCTTTCAAATTCATCAATTTTACAAGGCCTCGTCGAGACACCAGGCTCCTTAGGGGCCGTGTGTTAGAACCAGAAAATTTTAATCAAACCATAGACCCAAGCAGCAATCATTTCTTTGTTTGCATGAAACTCAGCCACCCTTTTGTTACAGTTCATTTTTTTCATTCCTGTTCTGAATACCCCCTGTATATGCATTGCCACCGTCCAGCCTTCATTTGTGTTCCAAACACGCCCTGTATATGCGAAATTCGACGTGTCGAATTATTCCTTGGACCGCGTCGTTGTACACATTGCAGTCAGTGTAGGAATACCCGTATTTCGCCGGCGTAATTTTTCTTAAACTTTCGTTTTAGCATATTTCTATTAACAGAACCTTCATTTATTTAAACAAATTCATTTTATATACGTAATCCCTCCTTATTTGAGTTCAAAATCGCGTGTATGTGAGGAATTGAACGAATTATAACGAAGTTCTACTTCTGGACGCGTATTATGCGTGATCTTTGCCCTTTCAGCCGATTGGTTCCCACTGTTACTAAGAAAGTTCCCCGGAGGTAGGATTAGAAGATGTCTCGCTTGTTTATAATCGTTCCTTGTTTGGCAAACGAGAAATGTTGCGCCATTGTCAGAACGAAACTTGCCGTCTCTTGGGTCACACTCTCTTTTCGTAAATATTTTTATTTGTGCGTGCCATTACATCGAAGGGATGTTAGTGCATTTCTACGGCTAATTGCCGACTCTGATTAGACCCAGTTGTGAGACAGGAAAAACCGCGTGTCCCGTGGTTTGTCCCAGCGTCGGTAACAGACCGAGGTAAGTTCTATACGCAGCAACTCTCGGTTTGACTTATGTGTTCGTTTTATTTCATTGCTTATAGGCTTTTATCGTGAGCTTCTAGCAAGAGCTATCGTTAATCCTAGACTTTAATCTTGGACCTATATCAAGAGTTATTTCTCGTTGGGTGCATCGCGAATTACGGCGTTGGAAGTTCCCTCCCTCGCCCCTCTACGCGGAAGCCGGCACACTACAAAGCGTCGCTGCGACATCGCCGCAAAGACACCGACAAACGAATCGGACATCAAAGGCATAAAGGTCGGAGCGTTATAATTTCTTTTCTTAGTTTTGAGCGATATTTCGCGGATTTAGTTTTTGATCTATTACTTTGATTTTGCCGCAATTAAACTTGCATCTTATTGCGTAACCGCCGGTGTAATTTAAATATGATAAAGTAGACGAGCGTTGACGCGCGCAAATAACCGGAGATTGCATTCTGTTGTATTCTGTTGCACTAGTTACGATTTGAATTATTTTAATGTAGTTTAGTGCGAAGTTCGGGTCCGACCAAGTTGAATATGTTGTAAACGTTTGTGTTCCCCATACATTATTTATTTGTGTATATTCTTTTATGATTGTTGTTTGTGACTAAGTAAATTGACGTGTTCTGGATGTAACGGGTTTTCTCAATTTTCACCTTGTCCCCCCTTCAAAAAAAATTAAGTGGCGCCTATTTTCTTATGGATTTTGGCCTTCGCGGTTTGGATTTGAACCCTCCCGTCCCACTGTAGCTGGCTGGCAACATTGGAGTAAAGTTTCGCTCCAATGTAAAACTTCTGCCTATCTACGCAGGTAGGTAGCACTTTATATGGTTTATACCGGAAATTCCGATTACGAAAACCCTTGCACGTGGACTACTATACTGTTTATACCGGAAATTCCGATTACGGAAAATCTTGCACGTTGGTTATACTTGCCCTACATTTTGCTCGTTTTTACTTGGAGGTTGGATATAAAAAAACAAACGAATTATGCTTTTCTTGCGCTCCGCCGGAGAATCATCGAGCTTCTCTTGTTTTTAATGTCACCTTGCACTTCGTACTTCCGAATTTCGCTTTCCTCTTGTTTCGTTTCGTCGAATAATTCTTCGTAATTCATCAACTTCTTCTTCCGCTTGTTGTCTTTGCATCGTCTAACGTAATTCGTCTTTTTCGTCGTGTTTTGTTGTCTTCTTTTTCTTCCTCGAGTATTGTTTAGTATATTCTATTACCGCAGAGTCTCCCGACTCTCCCTCGGAGTACAAGATTAAAAAAAAAACAGCAGACAAAAAAAAGAAGGAACCGCGCGTTTTTTTTTTAAACAAATTCTGATAATTTTTAAGATTTTCGTTTCTTCATTATCTGCCAGATGAAATCGTCAGTCTTTTGTTTTCAGTCCATGTAAAGTAACATTTTACAATGATAGCCGTTGCAGTGCTGAACTACAGTATTACATTTTATATGTATTTAAAACAAACCAAAACATTCATTGGCTTTCTCTTACTCTGTTCCACACACACACCACGACACCGAAGAAAAGAGGACCACCAAAAGAGGTCGTTGTGTCGGTGGGCATCCCGACGTCTATCTCCTCTATGAACGAGGACAGTTGAGGGGGTGGGTGACGTGAATTGTTAAACAAGCAATACGAGTTAACGAGCTAGACAAGCCATAAAAAATAAGAAGAGACCGCCAGCAAGAATACAGGCCAAATTAATCGTTGAAATGAAGGACATTTAGAAAGAAAAAGTAAAATTGTTACGTTTGAATTTGCCGCTAAGAAATCGTCTAAGCCGCGTTTCGGTACGTTTGGCAACCTTGTACTCCTTCCCCGCTACCACGAAGCTCATTCGATATAGGGCACCACGTGACTATGTCCTGGTTAGCGCTTGCGACTCTCGCGCGTTATTTAGCGTCCACCATCTTAGACTCGCGTTCCCGTTTCGTTCTACGTTCGGCCATCGTGAGGTGTTGACGTGTATTAGTGCAATCTCGGGGTTCTTGCTCTTTATGTGAGGAGCCGCCGGAATTCTTGACTACACCACCGAACGAGTTTGGGGTATTTTAAGCCCCATTCCAAGCCTAAAAACCCAGCGCTTTGTCTGAACGCCATTTTGGAACGCCAACGCTTTTCGTTTCTCTTCAGGCTTTTAGCACCAGCGACTCTCAACTATCAGTTCACGAACAATTCGAAGTACTCTTTCGATGTATCGTATCGAGCCATCTCGTCTTCCCCTGCGAAGAAATCAACTCGGGCATTTCTACGACGTATTTTGCGAATCCGCTTTGAACCGGATCACCGTTGTTAGAAACAATCCACAGGTGGCGCGCGTCGTGAGTGCCAACTTCACTCCGTAGCTCAACTGACAGATGAACATAAACGTAGCCGCGCCCTGACGGCCAGGCCGTGAGTTTGACGTTCAACCTTACTTATTTATTTCTCTTTCGCGAACAATAATTGCGTGCTTACCGGAGAGCGAATTTTCGGCTGAATGCGGTTGACATAATTGAAAATAGTAGTTTTCGTTGTCATTAAGTCATAAGTAAATAAATTGACAACCGAAATTTGTCCGCATTGTACTTGTGTTTGAATTTTGTTTATTGTATCACCTGGTGTGTGTGATGACCTGCATTCGCTCGAATTATTTCTTGAGTTTCAATAAAGCTTAAGTTTGTTAACTGTTGCTGTTGCGTTTGTGTTTACTCCTTAACGTACCAGTGAGTTAAATAAGCCTCTGCTTACTTTTGATTTTCTGCCGATTTAGTCGATTCGGAAACGTCGACAAGATCGTTTACGTTCAGTTGGTTTTATTCAATGTCTGACCTGGCGTCCTTTAGTCGAGGGGAGCAGCTGATACGTTAGTCAGCAGAGCTTGTCAATGTCTGACCTGGCGCCCTTTAGTCGAGGAGAGCAGCTGATACGTTAGTCAGCAGAGCTTGTCAACCATCAAGGTAGGTACGAGGCAAGTCATTTAAACTTAAATTTGGTGATAAAATTACTAACAAGGCTTGAGTAAAGAAGTAATTCCTTCATCGAAAAATAAATCGCAGCAGTAAAGTAATTGAGCCTTAAATAAAAAAATATTCATAATTAAAACACTTTCTTGTTCGTTGGCTTTCCCTCTCTACGTATCACAACAGGTCGTCGTGTCGGTGGGCATCCCCATGTCCCTCTCCTCTATAAACGAGGTCAACAGCCATTGAAGAGATGATGTACTATGACAAACTGATAAAAAAATACAAGTTAAAAAACAAAGATGTTCGACCATGAATAGAAAGCCGCAGATTTTACTTTCGAGTTTCGCTTTCCTTTCGTTTCTTTTCGTCGAATAATTCTACAAGATTAAAAAAAAAACGACGGACAATCAAAGAAGGAACCGGGAGTTTTTTTTTAAACAAATTCTGATGTTTTTCATTCGACTTTTATTTTCTGTTCCTGTAACGTTGTTGTCCGTTGTATTTCTTTTTTGTTTTTTTTTTTTTTTTGTAAGTATAGCTTTCTTCTTCACTCACTTTACTATCGTTTTTTCTCGGTTCTTTGGATTAAATTAAATCTCGTACTACGTTGGCATTTTGCACAGTTCCTTTTGTTTCTGTTAGTCCTCTTGTATTTCGAACTAAATACCCGCCGATTGTTTTTGTTTACTTCTTACTAGTGGTGGTTGAAAATAATCAAAGAAAGGAGATGAATTATCCTTTGCTTTCAAATTTACAAGGCATCGTCGGGACACTATGCTCCTCTAGACGTCATGACCGAGAGTGAGAGGGAAGTTCTTTTATTACGCCCAAAGTCTACGTCTTAATTCACAAAATGATTACGTCACGATAATCAACAATGTCCACTTCCTCTCCTCCTCACTCTTTTACCAAAATTTTAATCAAACCGCCAACGACCCAAGCAGCGATTTCTTTGTTTGTACGAAATTCGGTCGCCTTTCATATGGTTCATACCGGAAATTCCGTTTACGAAAAATCTTGCATGTGGGCTACTGTATGGTTCATACCGGAAATTCCGATTACGAAAAATCTTGATGAAATGCGAAAGTAATTCGACAAAAAGGATAAGGTGAATCAAAGACAAAAGAAGGTCGACCATGAGATGTCGAAATACGAATAGTAAATTGAACGGAAATCAAAAGGAAAACGTCGATCTTCCGGAGAATGTTAAATATGAATTGACTCTGCGATGATAGACCACCAGAAAAAGAAGGAGAAGAAGACAATGAAACACGATGAACAAAATTCAAGACACGTCAAGTGATACAAACCTGACGAGAAATCAAAAAAAATCAATGAAATGCGACGGCAATTCAACAAAAAATAAATAAATAAATAAAAGCGAAACTTAGAAGTAAGTTGATTCAAAGACAAAAGAAGATCGACGGTGGTATATCGAAATGCGAAGAAGAAATTGAACGAAAATCAAGAGGAAAACGTCGACCTTCCGGAGTATGTTAGAAATGAAATAAATGAATTCGGCGCGGTGATAGACCGGAAGAAGAAGAAGAAGAAGAAGACGACGATGGTTTGACTAATTTGAAAAAGCTAGTTTGAAAAAAAATAATTAAAATACGAAGTTTTAGAAAACGAAAACAAAAGACAAACAAAATAATGAAATCTGCAAAGAAATAGAGAAATGAGTAATAAATAAGACAACGTTAATTCGACAAAAATAAACAAAAGAGAATCGAAATGAACAAGGAAAAAGACGGCGAAAAAAAACGAAAAATCTTGCATGTGGACTACTATGTGGTTTATACCGGAAATTCCGATTACAAGAAATCTTGCACGTGAGCTACTGTATGGTTTACACCGGAAATTCCGATTACGAAAAATCTTGCACGTGGGCTACTTACCCTATGAGTCATCGTAATTTTCCTGGATCATATACAGTGTCTTTCAAAAAGTGTTCGACAAGAAAGCACAAAGTTTCGGAACGTATTGAAATAGTCACTCACAACCAAATGAAATAATCGAATGTTTTTCAATTCATATTATTTTGGTGGACACTTTAATCCCACCAGTATCGCCTAATGCAGTGTGTATAAAGGATGATTCACGATAAATTGTGATTTTTCAGAGAGAGGAGGCTGTAATTTCATATTTAACCGTGGCTTTTAATTCTGAACGACTTATTCTCATGGCATTTTCTTGTATCTTGTGAAATAAGGGCATCTTCATTTCTCGGTGTCCACGCTGTATACCATTCGAGATAAATTTCATCTGACATTTCCCAATTTGACTTTAAGGGACGCAGAAGCGCTCTGCGTCAATAAAGTTTATACCGGAAATTCCGATCACGAAAAATTTTGCATGTGGGCTACTACACCGGAAATTCCGATTACGAAAAATCTTGCCCCCTTGAGTCACCGTGATTTTCCCAGATCATTCGCTCTTACTCTTGCATAGTGCCGGCCGGCTCTTTTGATGAGCTGCTCTTTCTTAACCAGAAACGTATCGTCACGTTCCATTACGTGTTCTGTCGGTCACCCTGTATATATACATCTTAATATACTTGTAATGTGTTTTAGGTCGAATACATGCTTGGCTTTATACATGATTGACATTTTCTTTTTTGGTTACTTTCAACAACGCTTATAAATTCGATTGAAATGCAAGCGGCGCATTAACATTCGTCGCCATAAGGGGCTCGGCGCAATTAAACGCGAATTACTGTTAGTTAATAAGATAAGGATTCTATTTTTAAACGAAATACATAAAATGTACGACACATTAATACCGATATGTATTCCGTCACAGTATGAGCTTGCGATGTTTGGCGCGGACGACTTTTTCATGCGTTCTTCCTTCGATATCACGGTGAATCGAGCCTTCAGCTTCCTGACGACGGAGGCTCGCGACGTGTGGTCCCTTTTTTTCCCCCCCTCGACATATCCATGTCATATCTTATATTGATTTCGAGAGCATAGAATAAAGTTATTGCGCTGCCCGCGGAATTCCTTATGCGCTTTTTGCGCCAATCCGGAGCGCAGCAATTTATTCTCCTGCGACGTACGAGATGTCCCCACTGATTTTTCTGCATTTTCTATAAGGACATCAATTTTTAATATGCCTATCGCGCGCGCACATCTCCAATGTTCTCTGAATTTCTTCTCATCGTCGATGCTCCTTTTTTTTACTGCGATGCAACTCGTCAGATATAATAAATTGTAATTCATACTTATTCTTACTCGTACGATTTCGATTTAAATTACTTTCAATCGGGGAATGAAATAATATTTTTGAGTCCCGGCGCCTTGCACTTAGGCAACTTCTTCGTCCTACAGCGCACGGCTCGCCACCGCCCATGCTGCGCCTAGCAAAAGTCACGGTAGGCAACCATACGTGCGCGTTTGACACATCTATCTAAAACCCCCATAAGAAAGTGTCGCCGTACTTATAAGACATCTAAGGAAGGCGAACCTTACAATATAAAAAAAAAATCGCACATAAAAAGTTCCATTGAAATGTCCCATGTGTATTCGAGCAGGACCCCAACGTAACCGGAAGCACGTCCAGTCAGATAAGATTTAATCGCCCGTGCGTTCGCAGCGTCATAAAATTAAAATAAACAACGAAAATTACCACGCAAAAGTGACCATTCAATGAGCCGAACCGTTCCAGGAATCCGACAGCACCGGCAGTGGCAGGCGGCAGCAGCGGCAGCAGCAGCATCTGCCGCCGCCTCCGGCCGCCTTGATTCACGCATTAAATATTGAGCAAGGTGAACCGAACGGACCCCTCCCCCCCCTCTTTTCTTTTCGATTCGTACTTGACACAATTTACTAACGCGTTTTATCGCGTGCGGTAATTAATTTAAACGTCCCCCGTCGGAAATTATGGCCGGACAATGGGAAGCTGAACGCTCGGGGGGGCCGATTCCGCAAGCTTTACGACGACGCGACGGCAAGAAACATTAATCAATTTATGCACGACGATGTTCACGGCTTCATCTAGTAACGTCGTCAATTTTTAATACGCAGAGAACTTCCGAAAATATGAAAACTAAATCCTGTTGGGAGTTCCGAACTGCAGTAGCACATTTTATGTGTATCAAAGGAAACATGCACTGGCTTTCTCTTTCTCTGTTCCACGCGCATACAACGAAACCGAAAGATACCGAAAAAAAGAGGACCGTAGTAGGTCGCTGTGTTAGTGGGCATCCCGCACTTGGCCCCGAAAACTTTAGTCCATAAATAGACAGGGCCAGATTCTTGCGTAATCAGCAGAAGAAGAAGGTAAGCAAGAATCTAATCGAGGCCTCAGAAAAACGTAAGAAATTAGGCGCAGAAAGCTCAACGCATTTTTCCCGTCACAGAAGAATTTGGTCCATAAATAGTCGGAGCCGAATTCAAACGTAATCAGTCCACAAGTTTTTAAGTCTCACACACAATCGGCGCCTCAGAAAAGCAAAAGAAATCACGCAAATTAATATTAAAATGGCCCCGAAAAATGTAGCCCATAAATAGTCACGGCCGGATTCTCGAGTAATCGGACCATCAGAAGAACGTAAGCAAGTCTCACACTCATTGGGGGGCTTAGTGAAACAAAAGAAATCAGGCAAATTAATATTTAGGCGGCCCCGAAAACTTAAGTCCATAAATAGTCAGAGCCAGATTCTTGCGTAATCAGCCCACCGAAAGAAGGTAAGCAAGAGGCCCCAGAAAAACGAAAGAAATCGGGCAAATTTTTAAACGGCCCCGAAACCTCAACATAGAAGAATTTAGTCCATAAATAATCGGAGCTGGATTCAAGCGTAATCAGTTCATCGGAACGTAACTGAATTACGAAAGAAATCACGCAAGTCATTATTAAAATGGCCGCGAAAATTTTAGCCCATAAATAGTCAGAGCCGGATTCTTGAGTAATCTGAGCATCAGAAGAATCAATGGGGGCCTCGGAGAAACAAATTAATATTTAAATTAGGTAAATTAATATTTAAACGGCCGCGAAAACTTCAGTCCATAAATAGTCCCAGCCAGATTCTTGCGTAATCAGCCTAGCGGAAGAAGGTAAGCAAGAGTCTAATCGAGGCCTCAGAAAAACGAAAGAAATTAGGCCCAGAAAGCTCAACGCATTTTCCTCGACAGAAAAGAATTTGGTCCATAAATAGTCGGAGCCGAATTCAAGCGTAATCAGTTCACCGGGAGAACGTAAGCAAGTCTTTAAGTCTCACACTCAATCGACGTCTCGGAAAAGCAAAAGAAATCCCGCAAATTAATATAAAAATGGCCCCGAAAAATGTAGCCCATAAATAGTCACAGCCGGATTCTCGAGTAATCGGACAATCAGAAGAACGTAAGCAAGTCTCACACTCATTGGGGGCCTTAGTGAAACAAACTTAATCAGGTAAATTAATATTCAGACGGCCCCGCAAACTTTAGTCCATAAATAGTCAGAGCCAGATTCTTGCGTAATCGGCCCATCGAAAGAAGGTAAGCAAGAATTTAATCGAGGCCTCAGAAAAACGAAAGAAATCGGCCCCGAAAACAACATAGAAGAATTTAGTCCATAAATAGTCGGAGCCGGATTCGAGCGTAATCAGTCCACCAGAACTTAAGCGAGTCTCACACTGAATCACGGTCTCAGAAGAACAAAAGAAATCGCGCAAGTCAATATTAAATTGGTCGCGAAAATTTTAGTCCATAAATAGTCAGAGCCAGATTCTTGAGTAATCGGGCCATCGTAAGAATGTAAACAAGTCTTCAAGTCGCACAACCAATGGGGGCCTCAGAGAAACTAAACAAAGCAGGTAAATTAATAAGTAAACGGCCGCGAAAACTTCAGTCCATAAATAGTCACAGCCAGATTCTTGCGTAATCAGCCTAGCGGAAGAAGGTAAGCAAGAGTCTAATCGAGGCCTTAGAAAAAGGTTCTGAAAACTCAACTCATTTTCCTCGACACAGAAGAATTTAGCCCATAAATAGTTGGAGACGGATTCAAGCGTAATCAGTCCACCAGAAGAACATAAGCAAGTCTTTAAGTCTCACACTCAATCGACGTCTCAGAAAAACAAAAGAAATCACGCAATTTGATATTAAAATGACCATGACAATTTTAGTCCATAAATAGTCAGAGCCGGATTCTTGAGTAATCGGACCATCGTAAGACTGTAAGCAGACTTCAAGTCTCATACTCGTTGGGGGGGGCCTCAGAGAAACAAAGAAATCAGGTAAATGACCGCAAAAATTTTTGCCCATAAATAGTCAAAGCCAGATTCTTGAGTAATCGGACCATCAGAAAGACGTAAGCAAATCTTCAAGTCTCGCAAACAAGGCGGGGCTCAGAGAAACGAAAGAAATCAGGCAATTTAATATTTAGACGGCCGCGAAAACTTTAGTCCATAAATAGTTAGAGTTAGATTTTTGCGTAATCAACCCACCAGGAAGAAGGAAAGCAACAGTCTAATCGAGAACTCGGAGAAACAAAAGAAGTCAGGCTTTTTCTCTCTTTCTACATACCCCAACAGGTCGTTGTGTTAGTGGGCATCCCGATGTCTCTCTCTGCTCTATAAACGTAAAAAATAAAAAATAAGAAAAGACCACCGGAATAAATTCACAGGACATTAATCCTTTAAATGAAAGTCAATGAGCAAGCAACGATCATTTGTGTATTATTAGTTTTTTTTTTTATGAAACCAGTGCTGCCATCTATGAAATTTGTTATAAATGCTATTGAAATTTTCCGCGGGAAATTCAAATTTATTGAAACAAAAAATTTAAATGTTTATGTAAATGCTTTTGAAGCAACGTTTTTATTATCAGTTTTTTTGTGGGGGGGGTCATTGCTACCACCTGCATGATTAAAAACCTAACCTCAAAGCTTAGTGTCAATTTGATTCTTTTACTGGAAATTTTGGAAATTTCAGCGGCAAATTTAAAATATAACGAAAAGTCAATCGACAAGCAACTGTCATTTGTGTATTATTAGTTTCTTTTTTTTTTAATGAAACCGGTGCTGCCATCTATGAAATTTGTTATAAATTGAAATTTTCTGTGGGAAATTCAAATTTATTGAAACAAAAATTAAAATATTTCATAAATAGCTTTTAAAGCAACGTTTTTATTATTTTGTTTATTATTGTGAAGTAATTTTTTCTCGGAAAATTAGCGCCGCCATCTGTGAAACGTACCCGTAAATTGAAAGTTATAATTCGTGAAAACTTTAGTAGATGTCGCTTCCGTTCAAATTTAATAATAACAATAACAATAAGGCCAGATAGGCCTTTACTTTTGCTTACTGTGATCGTATCAAACTTGTAACACGCCGACGTGTCACCTTGTTTGTTGACTTTCTCGGACAACTAAATAACCAATAAAAAGTGTCCAAACAAAAACAAATTAAACTTGTGGCCAAATTAAATAACTGGACCGACTGAACTGACAGTTTATTTCCTGAGAATTCCCAAAAGGTCACTCAACAAAGGGTTTATTACTGCAATTAGGCATGCGCTTCCTATCCGTCTAGTCTACAGCTACCTGCTACCTAAGATTTATGGCCGGAGCTAAAAGACTACCCACTGCCCTATTTACTTGTCTACGGTTGAACGACCCTTTCGGACCTCGCGGTAAAACTTTACCGTTTGAATATGGCTCGTGATCGTCGCTGCAAATCTGGACTTACGTTGTCGTAACTCAGTTCTTTTGGTGTGTCGGTGGATAATATGGCTCGTGATCGTCGCTGCAAATCTGGACTTACGTTGTCGTAACTCAGTTCTTTCGGTGTGTGTAACTTGAGAGATCAAAGGAACTTAACTCTCGGCGTATCCTCGAGTTGAGCACACACGCACACACTCTTGTTTATACACACTCGCGACGCGAACCGTACGTATTCGTGGTTTTGTTTAATTGCCCTTTCTATTAACGCACTTTATTTTAACCGTACCGAAATGAACGATTTCGCTAGAAAATGAGAAAAGAAACCCGCTAAGTCAAAACAAAAATATTCAACCGTTCGTTCGAGAGAAGAGAACGTTTCTGTTTGTTTTTTGGCCTGTTTCTTTCCAAATAAAATTAATTTTGAACAACCTCGGCCAATGATAATCGCTGCTTCTAGCTCCAAATCCCGCCCCTACACATTTTCTTTACACACTCATAAATTAATCAACCCCAATTAACTTGTCATACAGCAACGCGGTGGTCTCTCACCATCTGCAACTCCTTAACTCTACAAGTGACCAGGCTGAAATTTTAATACATCCCGTGCTTGTTGAAACAAAACAGACCAAAGCGAAATACTTTAACTTGCAACGTAATTTGATCTCTTTTATTTTTTGTACAGTACTTTCGAGGCGAATTCCTTCTGCTTGCGCGGCGGACAGGGAACTCAGTTCCAACCCCTGCAGTTCCTTAATAATTTAGAAAAAATTCTCCAGCAATAAAATAATTCATTCATAAATTAAAACGCTTTCTTGTTCGTTGAAATTTATCAAGCTGCTATTAATATTCATTAGCTTCCTCTTTCTCTTTTCACATACCACGATGCCGAAGAAAAGAGAACCACAATAGGTCGTTGTGTTGGTGGGCATCCCGATGTCTCTCTTCTGTATAAACGAGGATAACAGCCGTTGAGGGGATGACATGGTACAGAAGAAGTGAAATTTACAAGGCGTATTTAATTTGTTACTCTTATATCAGGAAGATGCGCTGAGGGTTTTTGCTTGTAAGAGGATGCCCATCCCTCGAGCGTTCTCAGTGACACTGCCAGTTTTCGTTAGGGTTCGAAGGTTCCAGACTTTTTTGAATGTCCTCAAAACTACTATCACTGTAATGTTTTGCGTTTATAATTCTAGAAAGTTCAAGAGAGTTTTTGAATGTCCCAGAAAGTTTTTGAATGTCTCAGAAGGTTTCTGAATGACCCAGAAAGTCTTCTGATGTCTGAGAAAGTGTTTGAACGTCCCAGAAAGCTGTAGTGGTTACCTCGACGGATCCAAACTTTTTTGAATGTCCTCAAAATTACTGTAATGTTTTATGTTTATAATTCTAGAAAATTCAAGAGAGTTTTTCAATGTCCCAGAAAGCTTTTGAATGTCTCAGAAGGTTTCTGAATGACCCAGAAAGTCTTTTGATGTCTGAGAAAGTTTTTGAACGTCCCAGAAAGCTGTAGTGGTTACCTCGACGGATCCAAACTTTTTCGAATGTCCTCAAAATTACTGTAACTTTTATGTATAAAATTCTAGAAAGTTCAAGAAAGTTTTTGAATGTCCTAGAAAGTTTTTGAATGTCTCAGAAGGTTTCTGAATGACCCAGAAAGTTTTTTAATATCTGAGAAAGTTTTTGAACGTTCCAGAAAGCTGTAGTGATTACCTCGACGGTTCCAAATTTTTTCCAATGTCCTCAAAATCACTATAATATTTTATGTATATAATTCTAGAAAGTTCAAGAAAGTTTTTGAATGTCCCAGAAAGTTTTTGAATGTCTCAGAAGGTTTCTGAATGACCCAGAAAGTTTTTTAATGTCTGAGAAAGTTTTTGAACGTTCCAGAAAGCTGTAGTGGTTACCTCGACGGTTCCAAATTTTTTCGAATGTCCTCAAAATTACTGTAATGTTTTATGTATATAATTCTAGAAACTTCAAGAAAGTTTTTGAATGTCTCAGAAGGTTTCTGAGTGACCCAGAAAGTTTTTTGATGTCTGAGAAATTTTTTGAACGTCCCAGAAAGCTGTAGTGGTTACCTCGACGGTTCCAAACTTTTTCGAATGTCCTCAAAATTACTGTAACGTTTTATGTATATAATTCTAGAAAATTCAAGAGAGTTTTTCAATGTCCCAGAAAGTTTTTGAATGTCTCAGAAACTTTCCGAATGACCCAGAAAGTTTTTTAATGTCTGAGAAGGTGTTTGAACGCCCCAGAAAGCTGTAGTGGTTACCTCGACGGATCCAAACTTTTTTGAATGTCCTCAAAATTACTGTAATGTTTTATGTATATAATTCTAGAAAGTTTAAGAGAGTTTTTCAATGTCCCAGAAAGTTTTTGAATGTCTCAGAAAGTTTCTGAATGCCCCAGAAAGTTTCTCAATGTTCTAGTAGTTACCTCAAAGTTTCCAAACATTTTTGAATGTCCCAAAAGGTTCTAGTAGTCAGCTCGAAGGTTCCAAACATTTTTTAATATTCTCAAAATTACTATGACTGTAATGTTTTTTATAATTCTAGAAAGTTCCAGAATATCTCAGAAAGTTTTTGAATGTGTCAAAGTTTTTGAATGCCCCAGAAAATTCTGGCAATTACTTCGAAGCTTCCAAACATTTTTGAGTGTCCCAAAAAGTTCTGTGTAGAATGTTTTAGAAGTTATTCCGAGCCTAATCAATCGTGCTCCTTAGAACGTATATATGAGATTGCGTTTTTAATTTTGAATTTTTAACATTTTCAGTTATTAAAGTTTTAAAGTTTTTACTTGGGTTGGATAGGTGGGTTGACCTTGACGTTTTCCACTTGGCTTCGACCTTTAATTTTTTAAGTTTTAATTTTTTACTCGAGTTGATTAGAATAATAAGAATAGAATAATCGGGTTGGGTTTACCTATAAATTTCTTTTGACCTTGGGCTTTAACTTTTTTGAATTTCGTTTTTTATAATTTGAAATTTCTCGTGTCTTCCATAATTTTTTACGTGGGTTGGGTTGACCTTGACCTTTTACCTTTTACCTGAGCCTCGGCTCTTGAAATTTTAATGTTTTAAGATTTCTTCCCTTATTCGTCGCCTTGGATTGGGTTGACCTTGACCTTCGATCTTCCGTCTCTTGAAACTTTAATTTTTTGACCCTGGAATTTTCATTTGGCCTTGACCTTTATTTTTTTAATTTGTTTGCTGGGGTTCCATGGAATAATAAGAGCAGAATGAAATAATTGGGCCAGCAAGTTTTTTTATTATACTGAATGAGCCAAACGATCGCTTGGCATTATTTTAAAAAATTTGCTCACAAAGTTTCTTGAAGTCAAAAGAACGAGTTACAATTTGATTGCCGTTGCAGTTCTGAACACATTTCATATGTATTAAAAAAGTGCATTTTAAATAGAAAAGAAAGCGATCGACACGACGCGCGTCAGCTCGCCTGACCTTCAAGCAACCGAAGGACACCTGCGTTTGTTTTATGAAACACGCGTGCGTTAGATGGAAGTGTGTATATGGGTAGTTGGGATGCGTTTTTTTTTACCTGTGCAGGTCCAGATTCAAAATGAATTACCCAAATCCCAACGATAACAAAGATGTTTGGCCTAGAACAAGAAGTCACAGATTTTGAACCGTCGAATCTCAAAACTAATTTACGTAAGCCCCCACTTATTTATGAAGTACTGATTTCAACAGCTGTTCGTTAGTGACGTACAGTCTGTTTCATCTAAAAAGAAAAAAAGAAAAGAAAATTGAAATTTTGATATTAATTAAGCTCGTTTTAAAGTGTGTCGTATAAGACAACTGGAAACGAGTAGCTGCCGCACGTGAACGTTATCAAACGATCTAATCGAAACAAACACACAGCGTGTCCAAATAAAGCAAAACGAATTTACGACGGAAATTAAAGAGTAGGTTCGACTAATTTGTCTATTAAAACACCTTTTAAGTTTTATTACCTACGTGGTTTCGTGTCGGCGTCGGGGCGAAGAAGAGAAGAAAAAAGAAGAAAAAACGTTTTCTCACCCGTTACAACATTTCTCGGCGTTGTAGATAATTTGAGACTTGAGAGGCACGCAGGGTTGTTTATGTTACGTCTGTACGGAAGGTGGCAGTTAGAAAAAAAAACTATTTTCTTGTTATAACGAGTTAGTGATCTGTTATTTTATTTTTAAGAATATTTATTGTTTATTACGTGTTATAACACTTACGCGATGAGGTCAAAAAAATATACTATTAACGTGCAATGTAGACCAAGAGGGGGGGCCCCATTAAAGGGTAATGATGGTCCTTTTTTGCGTGATATATCCTGCTTCATTTCGCCGGGCAAGAATTGCCCAATTTGTTAAGATGATCGTCGGCTTCTTGCACTTTTTCTTACTTGGGGGCAGCGGTCATCATTTCGCGCTAATTGGATTTTAAAGTGGACGCGTACGGCCCCGCCAGTTTGATTTAATTCACTTCCACGATTCTCATTGTTGATAATTTATTGCATTGCGTAAATTTAAAAACGAAATATGAATTACGTCAGGAATTAATACAATTAAAACATAAAATTATAGTTTGTTAAACTGTTTAATTAGTTAAATATTACTAAGTTTCCGTCAGCTGTAAATGTTGCTAAGTTTCCGTCGGCTGGCGGCATCCCCTTAAAGGCTGTTGTCCTTGTTTGTAGAGGAGAGAGACATCGGGATGCCCACCACCACAACGAGCTCATTTCTTCGGTATTTTTTTTTTAATACAAATAAAATGTGCCAGTGTAGTTCAAAACTGTTTTCCCTCAATATAAAATATTTGCTTTTATAATGATCTTTTCTTGTTTATCCTGAGTACTCTCTTAGAAACTATTCGGAGCCTAATTGTTCTAACTGTAATTGTTTCTGGCCTTAATTTTTAATTGGCATTCACTTCGGATAAGCATTAATTCGTCTAATTCGATCTATCAGACTTCTGGTTAGTAGACTCGCGCACCGAATCGAATCAATCAGCTGCGATCCGCGCGCACCTGTAACGCAGCGCCCCGTTCGGAATTTATTCAAACAGTTTCGAAACATCAACACAAACTGAATTTAAATGCGCTCATTTGACGGAACTTATCTAAACTCGTCGACGGTGCATCGATCGCCGGCCGCAGCGGTAAGTTAATTAATCAGGCCGTTACGGAAATTAATTTCTGTGCCGCGCGCGGCAAAAAAATAATTGCGCACGAATAAAAAGAAATCGAGGCGCACGCGAAACAAGGCGGCAAAGGTGCAGGCAACGTGCCGAATAAAAATCTGATACGGATTCTCGACGCACGTCGGAATGATTTATTCTAACAGGTGCAGGGCGCAGAACAGCCGTTAAGAGGAGAGCCTATTCATTTCGCTTCAATTAAAAGACATGCAGTATTGATTGAGGCATGCGGCGGAAGATTTATCGCCAGCTTACTTACCGGCCATCTTTTGCATGTATTTATGCCGGCCGAGGACTCACAAAGTAAGATATATTATTGACACGAATACCCGAAATAACGAGCCGGACGGCGCGGAACGTTTGTCTGTTTCGCATATATCGCATAATTTAATTGCATTACCCTGTAATGATAGTGTGTGTAATAAGCAACATTTTTTTGTCGATATCTTTTGTCGAAAAATGCGTCAGCACTAAAATAATTCAGCCTTAATTAAGCGCGTGGAAATTTATCAAATTTATCTGTTCTACACACATACCACAACAACGAAACAAAAAAGAGTGCCACAATAGGTCGTTGTGTTGGTGGGCATCCCGGTGTCTCTCTCCTCTGCAAACGAGGGCGGTAGCCGTTGAGGGATGGCGTGAATTCTTAAGAAAGTAACAAAATACAAGTTAGATAGGTTGGCAAGACGTAAAAAAAATAAGAAAAGACTTCCAGAATAAATACAGAGGACAGGCAATTTCGAAAAAAAGAAAGGTTTGAGAACGCCAGCAGTCAAATAATTCCGCTTTAATTAAAAACTATTCATGATTAAAACACTTTCTTATTCGTTGGAATTTATTAAACAACTATTAGTCAAAACATTCATCGGCTTTCTCTCTTTGTTCCACACACAAACCACGATACCGAGGGAAAGAAAGTCACAATAGGTTCTTGTGTTGGTTGGCACCCCGATGCCTCTTCTTGTTCGTTCAAATTTATCAAGCAACTATTAGCCAAAGCATTCATCGACTTTCTCTCTTTGTTCCACATACAAACTACGATACCGAGGAAAAGAGAATCACAGTAGGTCGTTGTGTTAGTGGGCATCCCGGTGTCTCTCTTCTCTGTGAACGAGGTCAGTATCCATTGAGGAGATGACGTGAATTGTTAAGAAAGTAACAAAGTTCAAGTTAAAAAAGTTAAGCAAGACATAAAAAAATAAGAATAAATACAGAGGACAGACAACAGTGTTAACACTCGAAATAAAGAAAATTTAGAAAAAAAATTACCAACGAGATTTAAGTAAAAAATCATTCTTTTATAAGCTGGAGAAAGTATGTCAGCAATAAAATACATAATTCAGAATTAATTAAAAATTGAAAGTTGAAATTTAACAAAAAAAACTGTTAGCCAAGTCAATTATTGGCTTTCTCTCTCTGTTCCGCACACATACTACGACAACCAAGAAAAGAAGATCACAATAGGTCGTTGTGTTCGTGGGCATCCCGGTGTCTCTCTCCTCTGTAAACGAGGTCAGCATCCGTTGAGGAGATGGCATGAATTGTTAAACTAAACTAAACTAAATACAAGTTAAAAAGGTAGACAAGATATTAAAAAAAAAAAATAAGAAAAGACTGCCAGAATAAATGCAATAAAATAATTCGGCCTTAATTAAAAATATTCTCAATTAAAACACTTTCTTGTCAGTTGAAATTTAGCAAAAAAACTGTTAAGCAGATTCCACAGAAACAAATGACTATTGTTTGGTCAAGAAAGGAAAAACAGACATTGACAGAAAATAGACAAACAACGAAAAAATTAAAAGAAAAAACGTTTGAAAAAATAAACGAACACTAGAGAACAATAAACAAATCAAGTCAAGTTAAAAACAAAAACGAAATGAAACAGTAGGCGAACGACGAAATGAAAAAATAAAAACAACTGACAGTCGATCAAGCGGGAAGAAATTGAGAAAGAAAAAGTAGAAGACAATCGCCCCGAAGATAAACAAAATACATTTTATATGCATTGAAAAAAAAAACATTCATTGGCTTTCTCTTACTCCGTTCCACAGACATACCACGATAACCGAAGAAAAGAGTATCAGAATAGCTCGTTGTGTTGGTGGGCATCCCGATGTCTCTCTCCTCAATAATCGAAGTCAGCAGCCGCAGAGAGATGACGTAAATCGTTAAACAAGTTACAAGCTAAAAAGGTAAACAAGATATTAAAAAAAGACTGCCAGATTAAATAGAGGACAAACTACAGTTTTAAATCTTGAAATGAAGAAAATTTAGAAAGAAAAATTTAAGATTAAAAATCGTAGGCTTTCACGGCTGGTGTCCAAACGTATCGGGGTCTTCCGGGTTCTGCCGTGTGTTGAACTTGTTGTAACTCGACGTTTCGCTGTTCATGCTGAACTGAATTCATTTCATGAACAGCGAAACGTCGAGCTTCAACGAGTTCAACGCACGGCAGAACCCGAAAAAGTTCGATACAAAAATTAAGATTACCATCAAGATTTGATTCTTACGTCAAAAAGTCAATCTCCAGCAGTAAAATAATTCAGCCTTAATTAAAAAACATTTATAATTAAAACATTTTCTTGTTTGTTGAAATTCATCAGACGAAAAGAGGATCACAGTGGGTCGTTGTGTCAGTGGGCATCCCGACGTCGCTCTCCTCTATAAACGAGGACGGCAGCCTGTCCAGGGTATGCCGTGGTATGGAACATAAGAGACGAAATGTACAAAGAATGTTTTGCGTCTTCTTCATTCACATATATTTTTTAAAGCACAATTTTTATTTCGTTTGAAAATGAAACGTACAAAATTCGAGCACGCAAGAAACAGCTGCGACAGCCGACAAGACAGATTAAGCTAAATGTTCAGACTATTGGCGACACTGACGCCAATGTTTTATTTTAGTAGTTTGCAGTTTATTAGGTTATTTCACGTATTAATTTTAGGTTGCTTATAATTGTTTAATCGATTTTTTTTACTATTACGAAATATTACATTTTCCAGGTGCCATTTAGTGTAACGTGTTGTTCTTTAGTTTCCTTATTTAAAGTGCCATCTCTCGGTTGCCGATTTTAGTCAACATGCTGTACGCCAAACGCAAGTCACAAAATTAAATTTAAACAGCTTCGTTTAAGTATTAAAAAAAAAAACGCGTGTGAAATTGAAAATTCCTCCAGAAAGAGGTTATGTTATGTAGAAGGAACCCACTTATATAGAAAAAAGAAAAACCACCATCTGTTGACCAAAATTGCAACTGACAGTAATTTCTGGATGGAAACAGCGCCATCTATTGCAGTTTTTTTTTATGATAATCTGTTGGCCCTGTGGAAGGCAAATAATTATTCTTTGTTTCGTCGCTATTTATTTCAAATGGTTTCTTTTCTGATTTATGCATCTACCGAACTGCACTCTAAAATTTGTTTACTTTGATTTTTTTTTTAATAAATACATATTATTGTTATAGATTTTTTTAAATTTTGTTCACTTGTTTTCTTCGTTTTTATTAATCTACTGAATTGTATTGTTACGGTAATAATTTAAGTAACATGAAATAAGGGACGTAGCTTAATATAACAAAACATTTATTAACAGTAAATTACAACTAATAGTTACATATCATTTGGGGCACTTACGGACAATTAGACTAGATGACACTGACTAGATTTATTCTAATTATGCGCTAACGTTCGATTTGTCGCCTTTTTATAGGGGTTTTGTTTCCCGGGTATTACGTCAATTGTTGCCTTGACATTTTGCACACGGCTCTGCGTTAGATCTGTGCCCGTAGATGAGTCATAAGATTTTGCGCACGACACACGAATGAATCATCGCTGTGATATGTGCAAGTGCATTTTCCGCAACGCGGGTGAGTCATACGTTACATAATTGCAAATTAGTCATTCTTATGTTTATGTTATCATCTTGTGTTTATGTTACGCTCGACTGATTTGTGGCTGTACATCTTTGCTGATTTTCTTATCCTAGTTACAGTATTGTAAAATCGATTGTCTTTTGCTTTATATTATTATTTAAATTCTGTTTAGATTTCTTTTTTTAAATCTCCATCTATTGAGCAAAATTTCAACTGACGGTCATTTTTAGATGGTAACAAGAAACAGCGTCACCTATTGGAGTTTTTCTTTTTTATCATCTGTTGACCCTGTGGAATGAAAACAGTTCTTTGCTTTGTCGCTATTTGTTTCTTTTTTTAATGTATGAATCCAATGATTTGTGCGCTAAAATCGATTATCTTTTGTTTTTATTTTGTTAAATATTATTGTGAAATCTTTTCAAAATTTTCTTCATTTTTTTCTTTGCCTCATCACCTTTGCTCCTAGAGTTTCTTTTTTTTTTAAATTTATTCCGTTGTACAATTGATTGTTTTTATTGCTTTCTTTTGTTTTCTCACGGTTCCTTTCATTTTTTTAATTGTTTTGTTTCTGTTTTCCTTAACTACGTATTTTTAATGATTTATTACGTATTTTGTTTCTTTTGTTTTGTCCATCATTCTCTTGAAATTGTTTTTTTTTTTTAATTTATTATTAATCAACCGAATTGAGCTGTAAACTCGACCGTCTTTTGTTTGTTTTCTTTAACTTTATGTATTTTTAATGATTTTTTACTCTTTTTTTTATTCCTGATCTAGTAAATAAATTGAGGGATTTTCTACGTTGAAAAGGGATTTTTGACAACTCTTGATGGATTTTTGCTTTTTGCGCGTTGGTAACACTGACGGCGTTGTCGATTCACTTGCATCGGTTGCACTCAGTGTCTTTGCATCTTGTTTTAACCTCATGTGATAACACGAGATGAAGATATACTCTGAGTGCGCACTAGTGGGTCAATCGAAAACGCTATGAGTCTCAAGGTTACTAAAAAGACAGGTTGCCTGGTAACTTTCAACGTCACTGCAACGTCACTCAGTAGGCCCATTTAATGCATATACACAAATAGATGGCCTACTGAATGACGCGTCACTCCACGACTTACCAGGCAACCTTCTCTCTTTAGTAACCTTGGATGAGTCTCGCATTTCCGCTCTTACCGTCAGTGTTCCCAACTTGGTATATTTTCTACCAAATCTGGTAGATTGTGACTCTAATTTAGTGACAAAATTTTTAATCTAGTAAGAGCCGGTTTATCAATCACAAGTTAACTCTAACTTCCAGTTTATTTCCATAGTAACCACTACGAAGACAATTGTTGTTACGGTAATTGACTGAAGGTTAACATTAACTTAAAGTTAATTTGTCTTTGATAAACCAAGCCTAAATGGTACGAAACCTGGTAAATAAATTATTTAGTGAATTAGTAAATCAGTTTTGATTTGATGATTTGAAAATTTGAATGCGTGGTATTTAGGTACATTTACAATTATTAGTGACATCTATTGTATTAGCAATTTTTTGTTTTGCCCTCTAGCGGCTAATAGCATAACTAGGAAAGGAGGGTGTAGTTGAGGCATCCACCATTTCTGACTATACTGCGGGAAAAACTTCTGTACACAAGCGTCCCTTAAATGCCCTTAAAGCTTGGGGCGAAACCTTTCTTCTACGGGCACTGAAGACAAAACTGCAAAATAAATTGTTCTCCGACACTTAGGGCCGATATTTCAGTCATGGTTTAACTTTAAGCTTCGTTTTATTCCCCTAGAAACAATAGTTAAGACAATTGTTTCTAAGGGAATAAAACGAAGCTTCAAGTTAATCCACAAGTGAAATATCGGCCCTTAGTTTCCTCGTACGAGAATCTTAAAGTTCACTCTGAATTTTATAAAAATGGTTACGAGAACTTACATGAAGCATGTCCTTCTTTTAGACGTACTATTAAAAATCACCCCTTCTTTGTTTTTGACCGTTTCCGAATCCACAACCCGCGAACCGCGACGTTCCTGTGGTAGAATTCATTCATGGTTGGTAGAATTCATGTATCCCTTTGGTAGAATGCGAATTTCTACAGTTGGCAACACTTTACGGACAAAAATAAGTTTACCTGTCACATTCAAATTTAATGACTGTAAGGACCCGAAAAATGCGTAGGGAAATTTCCAAATTATCATTATAAATTCTTTCTTAAAAATTTCACTTGATCTCACGAAATCGGAACGCAGGAAGAACATATTATATTCAGTAGTCTAGAACGTGCTCTACAACTAAAGAAAATATTAAGTTGCGGAGATAAGATTGTTTTCAATTTTAAGGGATCAGCAAGAAACCGTGCGACCAGCTTCTCTGGCTACTGACCGCGCGACACGTGGCTAAAAATGGTAAAAGCAACACGCGTACGCCACCTAGTGGAAAGCGGCTCGCCGCTAAAAGCCCGAATCAACCACGGACCGTTTTCAAAAACTTGCTGAATTTGAAAAAGATCCCACTTCGGGGTTCGAGGGCGGTGGCGAGGGCTTAAGTACAGGAGTCGCGCGCAGGAGACTTAGTTCCCGGTTCCCCTTAGTTTTGCGCGTTAAATTCTCGTCGGAATTTTAGTTTAATTAATTTTTTGTTCTAAGTTCGGTTTTATTTCGACTTTCAATGTTTGATATCAGTTTCGGTTCGCTCTTTCCGTGTAGTTCTTTTCTTTTGTGTGTCAGTTATTTTAAAATAAATTCGCTCGCTAACGAATCCATATTCGTAAATATAAATCGTTGATGTTTTTCCTGAGTTACGGATACGAGAAAAAATCATTTAAGTTTCCTCTCCGGTAAGTTCCATGTCTTTTCGGCTTAAAAAGTTTGACAATTACTAACAAAACGCATTTTTCTAAACGTACCGCACCATCTTCCCTCCTGGACGAGTAATTGTGTTTTTATTAAATCTGATATTGTAAAGTTATTTTTTTTTTATTGTTCGTTCGTTGTATTACAGTACAAATTCTTTTACAATATAATTTTATTTGTCAAACTTTCCGAATTTCATTCATTATTCACAGTAGAATTTAGAGAACCTTTTTATTAAGTAAGTATACCGAACCAGGAGAGGAGGAAAATTCAACAATTCCAAAATAGTAAGTCCGAGGATCGAAAGGGCCAACACTCTTACCGAATCCGAAGAGAGCGGCGGAACGACTCCTGGCTACTTTTCGGCTAATTCCAGGAACGCTACTAACAAGGGAGTCGCCCTTCGCGTCTCGATTCGGTTTGTAAAAATATTGGGTAATAAAGAGTGGTAAAGGTCTAAGAGGAGTATATCATAAAAATTTGATTATATGTTGAAAAGCAATTTTAATCAAAATTTAAATGACCCTTTCCCGTGTCACGGGTCTTACATGACGTTTTGATCATATTTAGGCTGGGTCCGACTCGTGGTTGTAGTATATTGTGTCACAAGGGCAGAAAGTGAGCACTAGCAGCTCATAGCTAAGGGCTGCTAATGCGTTTCTGCATATGTGACACACGATTATTTTTCGCCTAGCCCTAAATCAAATTCAAACTTTGTTTAAAAGTGACGTTTAATGAAAAATTCCGTGAAATGTCAAAGCGCGCAAATGAAAGTCAATGTGTCGCTAGGTTACGAACTATAAATCGTGTAGTTACGAGGGCCGACAAACATTACTTTCCATCACATTTTTAGGGTTAATATGGGGTGCATTCGACATTACGCTCGGAGCGCTCGGGGTTTTCCTTTGTCTCACTTTTACATACACTGAAACTCATTCGCTCTCGCTCACACTTCTGCTCAGAGCGTGCCCCGAGCGTAATGTCGAACACACCTATGAGTTACTTTCACGTATGCTAGGCGAAAAAAGTAGTTAACCCATGGCGCACCATCTGTCGGACGGTCGAGTGGTTACGTTTTAAAATGCGATCACGGCGTCCATGGTCTGACCAAGGGCCCAATTCTTGAAATCACTCGACAAATGTCGTATGCGACAAGACGTCAAAATGACGTAAACGCTCATACAAAACTATACAAATCGTTCGGGAATTACGTCATTTTGACGTCATGTCGCATACGACACGATGTCGAATGATTTCAAGAATTGGGCCCCAGGAGTCTGACAGTAAATCGGACGAATTCGACTATGTTTGTCAACGAGTCGAACGCAGCCTTACATACTGTGTACTGGCCTTGCAGTATTTGAGATAGTCTTGTAAAAATACGGCATTTTAAAATATTTTGTACAGCCCCACGTGTATAAAATCTTTTAAAATTCCGAATTTTTACGAAACTAATTGGAGGTTATACCATGCGATCATTTAAATTTATAATTAAAGTAGGCGGGATTTTTTTATACGGTTGTGCACCTTGCCAATTGTCTCGTTGTGTAGATTAGAGGTTATGTAAATATTTTGACGTTTATAGGATTCTCATCGGGTTCAATCGTTTTAATTTAAAGGAAGTGAAATAGTTTTAGTGCCAACCGTAGCTAATGTTCAGAGTGTTCGCCCCCGGCAATTAATTAAACATTTTGAAGCGTCACTTTGACAATTCAAACTCAAATTAAGCTGTCAACAGTTAGCGTTGCCAGTCTAATTCAAAATTCATAGCCTACTCTAATTATAAATTTGAATGATCGCGTGGTACTAAACGTCGTGTTACATTTCTAATCTAGTCTTTTCTGTATTCCCTTCCGTATTAATGACAATAAGTAGATCATTATTCAAAGCAGCAAATTAAATGTGACACAATATGACAGCTCCAATAATTTACTACTTTGACAGATCGTAAGCCAATTTACAATATAAAAAAAATAACGAGTCAGTTTTTTGTCCGCAAGTTTACATTCTCTTTTGTAATGAGTAACTAAAGTTACACGATTTTGTAACTTTTACCGTTGAAACTTGACTTTCTTTACTTCCCGTACCTTGTAAACGGTACTTTTATTTTTAGGTTATGTTGGTTTCAATTTTGTGCGGTTATTTACGCTCTTCAGCTGCTTTCGTTCAAGCCAATCATAGAACCAATGATTGGGCGTCGTGTTCAGCGGACACAACGGTTGACTAAAACCAGAAACGTGTTTCATTTATGTTGAGTTTAAAGAAGCGAAAACTGAGAAATCTAGCGATTCAAAAGAGGTTAGAATCTATGGTCAGAATAAACAAATGACTCACTGGCATTGCACTCACCATAAATAAATTATTTGTGGTGAGTAAATTCGCCAACTGTTGGCAGTAACCATTAACCGTTCAGCGTACCAAACAAGTCAACATACTCAATAGTTGTGTCCGCTGAACACGGCCATTAGTTGAACAGAATCATATGAGGCGTTTACGATTGGAGCGGTACATGGATCGAGATAGAAGAGTGAGATAGAATGAATGCGTTTAATGCATGCAAGAGTGAGAAAATAGACTAACCCGTATATACCGCTCCAATTATCATAAACGCCTATGATCACCCAATACTGATCAAAAAACATCAAACTGGTAATGTTTCTAGGTTACGTTTTTGTCAACAAATCATACGAAATCGTAGGCCGCGTTCGTAAGAACCAAGCGCTCAAGTAGCATTCGCCTGTGATTGGCTTATTTCAAAGAAATTCAAAAAATCCACCAATCACAGATGAATGCTACTCGAGCGCTGGTTCTTACGAACGCGGCCATACATAACTTGTGATTATTCATATTGTAATCACGATCACTTAATTGGGGGTTGGGGAGAAACTAACCTCATCACAGGGAACGATCACGCAGAACTGTAATGTAATCACAGTTATATGATTAAAAATCACGGGTAGGTATAAACGAAAGCATCTTTTAGGTACCTTCTCCGTGCTCTTCCAACATTTTATTGAACGCATTATACCTTAATGTGGTTCTTTGTTTATTTCGTAACGGATTTCCGCGTCACTTTTGAAAATTGCATTTCGCAAAATTGTGACAAACGATAATTTTATTAACAAAACTTTAAGTGCAATACGGCAACATAATTACTCATTACAAAAGTGAACCGAGTTTATTTCATTGACGGTGGAACATTTCATGAAATTTTTCAAGAAATAAATATGTCTCATGAAATTTTTACATCACTATCACCGTTGCGACATCTACTCTAAAGTTCCCTCACGCCGAACTTCAAGTTCCGTCGGATAGATGGCGCCACAGTACCACAACCTCGACCGTCATAACCTCCAAATAATAATAATAATTTTTGATTGTAATTGGCGTTAACTTCTATATGAAACGATAAAATAGTATTCTGCACTGCACTTAAATATAGGCAACATGAATTTATTGCCAAAGTCAAGGGAAGAATTTAGCCAAAAAGAATACTGGGACGGTTTCTTCAAGAAGCGAGGAGGCAAAGCGTTCGAATGGTAAGCAGGCAAGAAAGAGCGCGTTTCGGTAAACCCTCGCTCACTTTTAAGGTACGGAGAGTATCCAGAATTATGCGAACACCTGCACAAGTACATTAAGCCCAAGGACGTCGTGCTCATAGCCGGCTGTGGCAATTCCACCCTCGGGAACGACCTGCACGACATTGGCTACACGTAAGCTGCGAAGCTTTCAATCGAAAGAAACCACGTGTTGTGAATTAATTGCAATTGCAGGAACATAACCAGCATTGATATATCGCAGGTGGTGATAAGGCAGATGAAAAGCCTGAACGAGAAAGCCCGACCGTCGCTGCGTTTCCTCCAAATGGACGCTTTGAACATGACCTTCGACGACGAGACGTTTTCCGTCGTGCTCGACAAGGGCACTCTGGACGCTTTGATGCCGGACGACGGGCCGCAGGCCCGCCAACGAATAGACGAGTACCTCTCGGAAATACACAGGGTTTCGAAATTCGGGGGACGCTACATTTGCGTCTCCTTGCTGCAAGAGCACATCTTGCGAAAGCTGCTCGATTATTTCCCCGCTCGCGCCTGGATGCTGAGGATCGTGCGTTGCTACGAGGCCGAGGACAAGGCGGACGAGGCCGGTTCTCTTCCCGTATTCGTCGTGATCTGCACGAAATTCAAGATGCTCCCCTCGAAGGTATGCCCCCCCTCATTAATATGTAACTCTTAAATAATATTAATGTCCGACTATTTTGAATTATTATAGCATTCTGTTATGAAAATTAAAATGCTGTAATAATTCTATGTCCTGACAAGCCTTTGACTTAAGGCAACCACCACAGATAAAAGAAAAAGTGATGCTATAGTTTTTGCAAACTGATTCGCTTCTACATATTTTGAATGCCTGTAGCACTCTGTAGTTCTACATCTATGGCATTCTGTAATTCTGTATAAATAAGCGCTTGCATGGACTTTAATTTTGAATTTTGCTATAGCTTAATGATTTAAAATGCTACAGTTTTCTAAAGCTATACTAATTCTATTCAAGAATGCGTGCACTGCTGAAACGGAGTGTCATGGTCTGTTCGTCTATTGGATCTATAAAGAAAATAAGAATTGCTTATATTTTGAATGCCTGTAGCATTTTGTAATGTCTACAGCATCCTATAATTCGTAGAAATAAAATGCCATTGATTATTTTAATAATGATTCAACATGCTACAGTTTTTCTAAAGCCATACTAATTCTATTACAGAACATTACAGAATACATGTGCTGCTGAAATGGAATGCTATATTTTTTGCAAATTCGTTTTTTTCTACTGGATCTATAAACATTTCTAGAAGAAAACAAGAATTTCGCTTCTACTTTGCACGCCCGTAGAATTCTGTAATAAAAACTAGCATTTAAATAAATTGAACGCTATAGTTTTTGGAAGCGACATGAATTCATTTTTTCCTATTGAATTTACAGCATTTGTATAGATGTTATGGTTCTTGTAGATGCTATAATAATTCTATTACAGAATGCATGTGTTGCTGAATTAGTTTTTTTACTACAAAAAAAACAAGAATTGTTATCGTCTTTAGCATTCTGTAATAAAGGTAAAACTGAGCATTTATATTCGATGATGCTATAATTCTTGCAAATGCTATGATATAATTCGATTACAGAATGCACGTCATGCTGTAAAAATAAGTATTTGGGTTCGATGAAGCTATAGTTCTTGCAAATGCTATGATAATTCTACTACAGAATGCACATGATGCTGTAAAAATAAGCATTTGCATTCGATGAAGCTATAGTTCTTGCAAGTGCTATGATAATTCTATTACAGAATGCACGTGATGCTGACTTTTAATGCTATAATTTTTTTAAACGACTGCTTTAGTTTTTTGTAGTTTAATCGTTTTCTCTATAGGTTCTCTAAGACTTTACAAAAATTTTAATTTTTTTCTATTTTAAATGCTTGCAGCATTCAATTATTCTACATATAGCAATCTATAGCAATCTCTAATACTGATAAATAAGCATTTGCAAAAACTTGAACTTTTAAAATGGCACACTTTTCACAAATTGATTATTATAGTAACTTAAGAGGTATAGTTTTTTTAAAGCTGCAAATGCTATGTTAATTCTATTACAGAATGCGTACGCTGCTGAAATGGAATGCTATAATTTTTGCAGATTCATTTGTTTACTGAATCTGTAAGAATAAGAATCTATAGAATTCTGACGCTATAGTTCTTGCTAACGCTATAATAATTCCATTACAGAATGCCTGTGATTCTGAAATTGAATTTGAATGTCTATAGGTATTCTACAATTCTACGTCTAAACGTCTGTTGCATTCTGTAATTCCGTAGAAATATTTGCAAAAAATGTAGCTTTTAAAATGCTATAATTTTTGTAGATGCTATATTAATTCTATTGATATTGGAATGCTATAATTTTTTCAAATTCGTTTTTTCTACTGGATCAAATGAACAACAATATGTCTATAACAATCTACATCTAAACGTCTATAGCATTTTGTAATTCTGTAGAAATAACCTTATCTTTTAACTAATTTAAAACGCTATATTTTTTATAAACGCTGGTGATTGTAGAACACAGATTTCTAAAGCCGAGGGCTATAGATTTTCTCTAATTTTTTCTATTGAAGCTAAATGAAAGAAATTACATATCAAAATGTTATTTGTATTTAGATGACTACGAAGCATTTAAAGGTGGCTACACACGTATCTGCATGCTTGACAAGCATGCACGATCAATCTTTTTGTACAAGCACGCTTGAGCGTTTGTAGGATAATTTTGCAAAAGCTAATCAGAATGCTTGTGCAAAATTATCCTACAAACGCTCAAGCGTGCTTGTACCAAAAGATTGATCATCAGTTACGTGTGTAGCCACCTTTAGAACGCCACAATTTTGCAGACAGTACTGTATTACACTTTCTGTTAAATCCTAAGAATTTACAAAGCGACGAGACTTTTTTGCTTCTATTTAAAACGCCTATAGCGTTTCTATTCTCTGTAAAATTCCATTAAAGTGCTACAGTTGCTACTAAATTAGTTTTTTTTTATTAGATTTGTAAGAATTTACAGAAAACCGTTTACAGAGACTGTAGCAATCTGCACCGTTTGTAAAGACGATACTAAACGGGAACTGAATCATAAACTTATGAATTTTGTAAGAAAACTTAATCAATCAAGTGATTTAAAATAATATACTTAAGCGAAACTGTTGTTGTTTCTCAATATTAATTAACTATGTATTGATGTTAATAATACGATTTATATATTTTGTTTATGAAAGCATATTCTAAGAACAAATTCGAAATTCTTCCAGTGTTAAATTTAAATTACAGATAAAGCTGATTAACAAAATTTCAAATTGTGTTTATAAAGCACATTACGTTGCTTAAGGAGACTGAAAACATCAAACAAATAAATAAGACATTCTCCCCTCGAAAAAAAAATAACAAGTAAACACCGTAATATAACAAAATATTTGTTTATTTGAAACCCAAATATTCTTTTTTTTATGCGTCGAACAATAACGCTGAGAATAAAATATAACCAGTGGCATCTATTGTTGTTTGCATCTACTAAAACTGAAGTACGAAAAATCCGCTAGATGGCACACTCATAAATTGATGTGTTAGGAAAGGAAAATTTATTTCAGATTGAATTATTTCATTTTTTCAATAATGCATCGAACATTAATATGTGATAAGAATAAAGATGAAACAAGTGACGTCTATTGTTGTCTCTGAATCAACTAAAATGGTGATTACGAAAAATTCCCCAAGATGGCGCACCCAGAAACTGAGGTACTGATGTTGGCAAAAGAAAATTTATTTCAAATTTAATTTTTTTTCAATAATGCGTCGATCGATAGTACAAACGAATCCGTCGTTTGAATCAACTAAAACCTTAGCTACGAAAAACCCTGCGCTAGATGGCGCGCTTATAGATAAATGCTGGCAAAGAAATGTTCAAGTTTAATTTTTTTTTTTTTTTTTCAATAATGCGTCGAACAACAATAATAAGAAGAATAAAAAAGAAATCAGCGACATGCATTATTGCCTGAAACGACTAATGGCCAATTGCACCGCATTTTTAAGCAGAGATTAAATTTAAGTCGTGTTTAGAACGTGATATTCAACGTAGATCCAGCATAATGTCAGACGCATTCTAAGTGACACTTAAGTTGAAGTTTGAGTGTCAATCAAATGGTGATTGACATTATGCTGTCATGTATTCACGATTGTCACATTCTAAACACGTTTTAAATTTAATCGATGATTAAAAATGCGGTGCAATCAGGCATAAAACCGTGATTACAAGAAATTCCGCTAGATGGCGGCACTTATAAACTGATGCTGGCAAAGGAAACTTTATTTGAAACCCAAATATTTTTCTTCAATAATTCGTCAATGACAGGGAGAATAAAAATATAACCAGCGACATCTGTTGTTTGCATCAACTAAAACGGGGGTACGAAAAATCCGCGCTAGATGGAGCACTCATAAATTACCGTTGGAAACAGAAAATTTATTTCAGATTAATCGATCTTTCATAATAAGAATAAAGATGAAAGAAGTTAAAGAAAAAATATGTGACAGATGCCATTCTGGTTATGAATAAAAACAAAAGGTCTCTTTGATGTAGAGTAGACGCTTAAGAGAAAGAGATTTAACCAAATTATTTTGGGCTGCAGTTTCCTTTTTCTTTTTTGTAGAAAAAAAGAACACCAAGAAGAAGTCTTTCCAAAATTGCCCGATTTCGGAAAATTTTCAAAATCTTGTCTTCAACAAGGTGTCACGTCTTTAAAATATTGTCATCAAATAGAGAAGTCTTTCCAAAATTGCTATATTTCGAAATCTTGTCTCCAAGAGGGTGCCAAGCCTTCTCAATTTTCATAAAATAGAGAAGTCTCTTCAAAATTGCCTGATTTCGGAAAATTTTTCAAAATTTTGCTTTCAAGAGGGTGCCAAGTCCTTAAAACATTTACAAAATAGGCAAATCTTTCAAATTTTCAAAATCTTGTCTCTGAGAGGGTTCCAAACCCTCTCAATTTTCTTTCCAAAATTGCCCGATTTCGAAAAACTTTCACAAAACAGAAAAATCTCCAAAATTACTCGATTTCGGAATTTTTTTTTTTAATGTTGCCTCCAAAGAGGTGCCCAGTAGATTTGGAAATGAGAAGAACAAAGAAAGAAAGAGCGACAAATGGCATTCAGTTTATGAAAGAGGGCGAGAAGCTAATTTGGTGCCAAGAAATGACGACCGGTCAAATTACTTTAGGCGACCATTTTCCTTTCGGGCAGCCATCTTTCTTATTTGGGGGAAAAAAGAATGGACTAGAGCTTGCTTGGGGTGAAGCAAGAAAAACGTAAAGGTATACGTTGTTCACAAATTAAAAAACCACCACCTGCTGCATTATGTTGGTATAAAACATAAGTCCCCTATAAAACATTATCAAAATAGCAAGGTTGGCAAGGTATTTGAAGTTTCATGTCAAAGTAATTTGTCAAATCAATTTTATTATTATATTGTTTACATTTATATTCATTTTAACAAGCCATTTCAATGCCTCGAAAGCAGAAAAATATTTTAAATGCCAAAATGTTACCAAATTTCTAACTAGAACACTGTTGCCGGTTGTACTTTTCACAAGGCAACATCGCCAGTGGTCTTTTAATTTGTGAACAGAGTTACCTTGGAACTAACAGAGAAGAGAATGGTTTCCGAAAACAAAATAAAGTTAAAATCCCTTTCCGAAGTAATTTACTAAAGCTGTATGTAAGTAACGTTGTGTGCAGATATAGAATTTATATTCCACCCCACCCCGCCCCCCCGCCTAAATTATTACCAGCACGTCAGGAGAAGAAACTAATTTGAAAAATGTATTCCGGAACATTCAATTGCACGAAAATCAAAAATGTCGATAATGTAGGAAACTCTTACCTTCAAACTGCTCAGGTGCCGCCGGCGCTGATAAATCCAACTTCATTTTCGCCACAAAATGACCACTAACATATTAAGTTAATCACAAGCACATCAATTTCATCATTTGAAACAACAAGAAGCAGTTGCGCAACCCCGAATGCGATCAAATTATTTCGAACCAAGACATCTTTGCGGCCAGGGAACCGCCTTGCGCCAACTGATCTTTTTCGCGCTTAAAATAAGATAGCACCGCACCGGTTTAAACAAGTACCTAGGGATGCTTCCGTTAATCCTCCGAAGATATCACTTTGTTTGGGGTTAACTTTTCGTTGTTAAAACTGTGATTTCACGAAGAAATCACCGAGGGGCACGCGTAAAGTAAATATGGCGCGACGCACTAATCTCGCGCATGCGCGTTGCGCCGGAAATTCTGGAACGCGAGTTTTAACTGATTTTCATCGTAAATTCAAAAATTTGCTTCATTGTAACACCAGAATTTTCGACTTTATTTGTTTCTATTCGGCTTTTTAAGTGAAACTGGCAACTTGTAAACTCAATTGCACGAAAATCAAAGAGGTCGGTATTGTAGGAAACTCTAACCTTCAAACTATTCCGGCGGTGATAATAGCTTCATTTTCGCCACAAAGTGGCCACAAACACATTAAATTGATCACGAGCTCATCAACTTCGTCGTTTTCAACAACACAAAGCAGTTCCCCAAACCCCGAATGCGATCAAATTATTCGAACGAAGACACCTTTGCGAACAGGCCAATTGATCGTTTTCGCGTTTAAAATAAGAAAGCACCGGTCTAAACAAGTATCTAGGGATGCTTCCGTTAATCCTCCGAAGATATTGCGTTGTTTGGCGTTAACTTTTCGTTGTTAAACTATGATTTCACGAAGAAATGACGAGTAACAACTCGTAAAGTTAGAATGGCGCGACGAACTAATCTCGCGCGTGCGCGTTGCGCCGGAAATTCTGAGCCGCGAGTTTTAACTGATTTCGACGTTTTCGATTTTAATCTCAACTATTTGCTTCATAAGAACACAGGAATTGTCGATGTTACTTGTTTCTATTCGGCATTTTGAGTGAGATCGGCAACGTAAACTCAATTGTGTGCTCAATTGCGCGAAAATCAAAAAGGTCGGTAATATAGGAAACTCTAACCTTCAAACCGCTCCAGCGCTGATAATTTCAACTTCATTTTCGCCAAAAACACGTTAAGCTGATCACAAGCACATTAATTTCAATGTTTTCAACAACAAAAGCGGTGTCTTACCCCCCCCCCCCCCGCAATGTAGTAAAATTATTTCGATCGAAGACACTTTTCAAAACTGTGGAGTAAAGAAACGAGATTTACTCAGAAGAATAAGGAAGGCTAATCAAATTACGTTAGTCGACCATCCCTCTTTTTTGGGGGGGGGGGGGAAGACCAAGTCATGTTTGGAGTGTTGGAAAAAGTAGGCAATATAAGTAGGTCATACAGGAAGGGGTTGTGATAAATGAAGGTCTTGTATGTTGCTTTAATTAGTTTATTATTAACAGATAACACATTACACAAGCATTACATCAAACACGTGTACCTTGTACGGTAGGTTCGTATGTACTCTGTGCGCATGTTCATGAGGGTATCCATGTAGTAGGTGGCGTACACCGCAATATAGATATAGTGGCGGGAACATTTAAACTGTACTTATGACAGGGGTTAACAAAGCAAAGAAAGATGATAGCTTAGAACCAACAGAAAAATGAAATCATCGTAATTGTGCAGAAAAGAAAAGATTCTTCTCTTCTAAAGAAGGATTGAACAACAAGGGTCACTCAGTTTATAAACGAAGGCAAGAGGCTAATTTGGTGCCAAGAGAAAAATGGCTAGTCAAATTACTTTGGGCAGCCCCCTTTTTTTTGGGGGGGGGGGACCAAGACTTTTTTTGTTGGCGATGCAAGAAAGTTTTATAATTTCAAGTGACATCTATTGTTGTCTCTGAATCAACTAAAATCGCGATTACAAATAATTCCCCAAGATGGCGCACCCACAAACAGTTGCTGGCAAAATAAAATTTATTTAAATTTCAATTTTTTCAGTAATGCATCGAACGAGAGTAGAAACAAATCCGTCGTCTGAATCAACTAAAACCTTAGCTACGAAAAACTCTGCGCCTTATAATAAAATAGATGCTGGCAAAGGAATGTTCATTTCAAATTTATTTATTTATTTTTTTTTCAATAATGCGTCGAACAACAATAATAAGAAGAATAAAAAAGAAATCAGCGACATTCATTGTCGAGTAAAACCGTGACTACAGGAAACCCCGCTAGATGGCGGCACTTATAAACTGATGCTAGGCAAAGGAAAATTTATTTGAAACGCAAATATTTTTCCTCAGTAATGCGTCGAACAATGTCAGGGAGAATACAAATATAACCAGTGACATCTGTTGTTATTTGCATCAACTAAAACTGGGGTACGAAAAATTCGTTAGATGGCGCACTCCTAAATTGCCGTTGAAAACAAAAAAATATTTCAAATTAATCTTTTCCCTTGAATAATGTATCGAACAATGATAAGCAAGAATAAAGAAGAAATCAGTGACATCTATTGTTGTCTCTGAATCAACTAAAATCGCGATTACGAAAAATTCCCCAAGATGGCGCACTTGGCAAAAGGAAATTTATTTGAAAATCGTTTTTTTTTTGTTTCCTATAATGAATAGAACTATAATAACAATAGAACCAATAGACTCTGCGCTAGATGGCGCACTTATAAATTGATGCTAGGCAAAGGATTGTTCATTTCAAATCTTTATTAACGCAATCATTCTTGAAACGGAAGATTAGTTTTGATCAAACTATTATAAATCTAACGAAATACAAAACTAGTCGGACATTAAACTCTGAAGGCACGGCGGGCGTTAAAATTATACGCCCTCGGTCGGCGTACAGCCCACGGGCCGGAGGCCCTCGGGTTGCACGCTGCCGACCTCGGGCGTTACAAACCTTATAACGCCCTCGGTACCTTAATAACTATAACAGGTTTTAGAGGTGAACTTGGCTTCGACTGATAAGATGCAGAGGTGCGAGGAGGTCGAGGAAGTGGCGGCTTTGGTGATGAGCGTGCAGCAGGCCGCCTTCGTCTGCGCCGGCCTTAAACGGAACTCCATGGTTGGCGAGAGCGAGGTGGCTTTCGATTTGTACAGGCAGGGGAGTTCTGCGCCTCGATTTAGCATTTATGTCGTCGATGTCAAACCTGAGAAGGAGCATTTGCCGTATGCGGCTTTTATTGTACCACAGGGCAGGTATGAAAACTCTGTACAATTCATTTAACCATTTTTTCTAAGTAATACAAACGCACATTCTTTTATTTAAAAAAAAATATCAGTTACTTAGTGTGTGGACAAAATCATTTTTTTTTTAAAGATTGCTTCCAGTAAATTGCAAACTTTGCTTTTGAACTACATTCTAGAAAAAAAAAAGAATGATCTACACTAACAATAGTCTTCCCCATAATTTCAAAAAAAAGAATGATTTTTGAGTTTCAAGTCTAAAAAAGACAATAAGAAGTAAATTATAAATTCAAATAAATTGTTTCTAGCAGTTACAGGGTCATTCTGTGTTAACCAGACCAACAATTTATTTGATTCCTCTCTAGATTTATAGCAAAGTGTTCATTTTCAAGCAAATTAGTGAAAACAAAACCATCTACATGATTATGAACTCGTTTCCGACGAGCATGCGAACAATCATGTTGGACCGTCTGTGAGTTCCTCGCTAACAAGCATTCAAACGATCATGTTTGACCGTCTACGAGTTCCTCGTTGACAAGCATTCAAATGATCATGTTTGGCCGTCTATGAGCTTCTTTCTGGCAAGCATCTAAAATAAATTTAGACGAAACAAAAGAGCGGGGATTCTCCACCGGCGCGGCGCGACTTGGATAGAAAACAAAAGGACTATGAAGTTTCCATTTACTTGCATCCCGTTTCATTCTAAAATTATTTTCAAACAAAGTGGAAGTGGCGCCCTCTCGCGGAAAGCAACGTGCACTTCAGATTTCTAAAACAAAACCGCCAAATTCGAAAGTTGCGGTGCGCGCTATTTTATTTTACTAGCAGCATTACTTACAAACTAATTATTAGTGGCGCCATCTCGTGGAAATCATCTCGTACTAAATATATAATTTTTTTTCTATTTGAAATTCTAAACGAAATTGCGGCGTTTAAATTATTTAGCGGCCGATTTGCATTTAACTGTTCAAGGTTTTTAAAATTATTTATAAACAAACTGAAAGTGGCGCCATCTCGTGGTGATTAACGTGCGCGCAATATTTTAAAAACGACCGCCGAATTCGAAAGTTGCGGCGTTTAAAAGGAAATACGATTCATATTTGCTTGCGGTCCATTTGATTTTTAAAATTATTTACAAACGAATTATCAGTGGCGCCATCTCGTGCAAATCAACTTGTACTAAGTATATTTTTCTATTTCGAATTTTAAATTAAATCGCGGCGGCTTTAAATTTAGCAGTCGATTTGCGTTCAACTGTCTTATTATTATTATTCATAAACAAATTGAAAAGAGCGCCATCTCGTGGTAATTAACGTGCACTTCATATTTCTAAAACAAAACCGCCAAATTCGAAAGTTGCAGTGCGCGCTATTTTATTTTAGTAGTAGTATTACTTACAAACTAATTATTAGTGGCGCCATCTCGTGGAAATCATCTCGTACTAAATATATAATTTTTTTTCTATTTGAAATTCTAAACGAAATTGCGGCGTTTAAATTATTTAGCGGCCGATTTGCATTTAACTGTTGAAGGTTTTTAAAATCATTTATAAACAAACTGAAAGTGGCGCCATCTCGTGGTGATTAACGTGCACGCAATATTTTAAAAACGGCCGCCAAATTCGAAAGTTGCGGCGTTTAAAAGGAAACACGATTCATATTTGCTTGCGGTCCATTTGATTTTTAAAATTATTTGCAAACGAATTATCAGTGGCGCCATCTCGTGGAAATCAACTTGCACTAAATATATTTTTCTATTTCGAATTTTAAATTAAACCGCGGCTTTAAATTTAGCAGTCGATTTGCATTCAACTGTCTTATTATTATTATTTATAAACAAATTGAAAAGAGCGCCATCTCGTGGTAATTAACGTGCACTTCATATTTCTAAAACAAAACCGCCAAATTCGAAAGTTGCGGTGCGCGCTATTTTATTTTAATAGTAGCATTACTTACAAACTAATTATTAGTGGCGCCATCTCGTGGTGATTAACGTGCACTTAATATTTTTCAAAACGACCGCCAAATTCGAAAGTAGATGAGTGGCGGCGTTCCATTTGCTTGCGTCCTACTTGATTTCAAAATGATTAATTACGGACAAATTGATGGTGGCGCCATCTCGTGGAAACCAACTTACGCTGGATATACGGGGTGTTTCATAACAGGTAAAAAGAAATTAAATATTAAGTACACAGTCGCATTTTAAGTTGAAATGAAAGAATAAAAAAAAATTCTAATTTTGTTTATAGTCATTTATGCAACTAGTGCGAAGATTTCCGCACTCGAAGCGTCAGCCAAGTGCACAAATAGTAAGTTAAAAAAAATATGATTTTTGAGTTCCAAGTAAAAAAAAAAAAAAAAACTAAAATAACTTTCTTTTTTTAATAACTAGCAACTTATTAGGTTTTTCTCTAGATTTATTGCAAGGTGTTCATTTTTAAGCAAATTTGTGAAAACAAAACCGATTATTTATTTATTACACGCCGATCGTATAAATCTGAGATAAGAAAATATGCGACGAAATGACGTGGCTTGACAAAAGCCAGAGGCCTGTTACACGAAAGTTAGAAGAAGATAGCTAAATAAAAATTCTTTGACTTATCGATCGATTGATCGGCATATTATAGAGAAAAATGAACTATACATATTATGAACTTCTTTCTGACGAGCAACCGAACAATCATGTTTGACCGTCTATGAGTTCCTTGCTAACGAGCATTCAAACGATCATGTTTCACCGTCTATGAGCTCCTTTCTGACAAAAGCATCTAAAATGAACTTAGACGATCAGAAAACAAAAGAAGTTCGGAGAATTTGAAGGCCAAAAGACTGATAGAAGAAAGGAAACTGAAGTGTGTAGCATAACAACGAAACACGAAGAAAAAGTAAAACTAACGAGAAGTACGAAACTTAATTCTGTGCTGAAACAAACTTGAACGAAATGAACGAAACAAAAACGACAAAGTTTTTTTTGCAGTTTTCTTCTTCAACGAATAACTGAAAAGTAAACAAACACTTTCGCCCGTAGGAGTATTCTCGTCTCATCTGATTAATTAAAATCGCAATTAAAATAAACAAGAAACAATACAGCTTCATATCGATTTTTTTTTTGGAACGTCTGTCTTTAAAATTACCGCTCAAGAATAAGGAATTTTGTACATAGATGGCGCCACCGGTTGTTCATTCGTGAAATTATTATGTGATGAATCGGAAAAAATCGTCTCGATGTATTTGTTTAAATTGTACGTTTTTTTTTTTTTTAATTTAATTTTTGCTGCCTGAACGCTTGTCACAAATCTTGTTTAAAATTTGTCGCTTAGAAATTAATTGCTACATTTGCACGTAGATGGCGTCACTCGTTTCGTAATTTTGAAATTGCGTTTTTTTCTTTTTTTTTAATTTTTACTGCCCAGAGGTTTGTTACAAATTAATTGCTACATTTGCGGGTAGATGGCGCCACTCGTTTCGTAATTTTTGAATTAATTCCCCACACGTAAGGGCAAGAGATTCTTTTTAATTTCGAATTTGAACATTGCTAAGTCAGTGGTTTTTCAGTTTACTTATTCAAGGTGATCCAGACAACGAATAATTTTCAGGGAAGCGGAATGGCTGTTCTCGACCAAAGAGGGCAGGAGACGCCTGGCGAAAATGTGCAAGCACAACCGCCTCTCGATCGTCACGATGCATCGGGAACAGACCTACGAGAACCTGGAGGGCATCAAAAGCGAACTGAACGACATCGTGAAAAACTTAGCCCTCACGAGCGTCAAGCAAAAGGTTTCGCCTGCATTCATCGCCCCCACCAATCTACCAGGGTTTCATTGCAGATTCCATTTTTATCGTTTGGCTCAGACGTAGGAAGTCGGACGATTCGCCATCGCGGAACTTCAAAGTACTCCGGGGACTACGTCGTCGAAGACGTGGAAACCGACACGGGCGTGAAACTGCGCAGGCTTTACTACTTACAATCACAGCTGGTGATACAATCGGAAGCCAAATTAAAAACGGGTATAAACCCCACCCCAATTTATTGCAAAACCAAAATTGACTAGGCGCACACATTTCCAGTCAAGCCCAGGAAAGGGAGTAAGAAGGAGAAGGAAATCGTCGACTCAAGCTGCCTCACTTGCACCCATCACCTATACATGAGCATGTTCACGCAGATAGCTTGCGAAAGCAAGGGTTCGCCGTCGGTGGTCGTGATTGGCCTAGGCGGCGGTGGATTGTGCTCGTTCCTGCGCAAGTTCATACCGAGGGCGACGATTAAAGCCGTCGACATCGACGAGGAGATGATGGAGGTCGCCACCAAGTGGTTCGGGTTGAATCTCGACGGTAAATTGCGAGTGGAAATCGCCGACGGCATAGAGTTCTTAAACAAAAGCAGAAGCGACGGTAAGACTCTTCAGTACCCCCGCTTCGCCGTTGTTAATTGTTGATTCTAGCGAAAAAATTCGACGCCGTCCTTTTCGACGTCGACAGCAAAGACACTTCGATCGGGATGAGTTGTCCTCCGGCGCAGTTCCTCGAGAGCGAGACTGTAGATGACGTCATAGCATGTTTGGAAGAGACAGGTGAAAGGTGAAAGTCGTTAGTTATTTGCTTGTTGAAACCTTTTATTTTTTGTTTTGTAGGCCTATTCATACTCAACGTGGTTTTGAGAGACGACGGCCTTAGAGACCCGATTTTGAACGACCTCCGAAACAAATTCGCGTCCGTCACCTCGTACAAGCTACAGGAAGACCTGAACGAGGTGGTGGCCTGCTCCCGGCGGAAGAACCCCCCGGAAATGTTGACGAAAATGTTTCCGGGGGCGTGCGCCGAAATCAACAGGTTTCTCCTGAAGAACGGGCACGTCGAAGACACCGTCGAACTGAGCGAGTGCCTCGACCGCCTTAAAGTATGTTAATTTTATTTATAAGCAAGTCGGTTTTGATTGCAATGGATTCCTCGGGCGCTCTTCGACAGAGGAGTAACTCGAGTACTCCACCGCAATCAAACCGAAAACCGGCCGCGGGATGTCGCGGCCCCTAAACTGTTGATTGTTAATTTGATTGTAAAAGAAAAAACCTTCGGAAAACATTGTTTGTTTAATTTGGTTTACACTTGAAGTTAAACACGCACAAGCAAACTTAATAAGTACAATTTCCATCTTCGTTTTCATTCCTGGTCCGTCCTTTTGGGGCTTTGAGGCGCTACGGGGATAGCCCTCCCTCCCCCCAGCGAAATATGTAATTCACGTTTCGATGCGATTGGACGCACGCAGCGTCAATCGAGGGGCGTCCCTTGGAGATGCTTCTCGACCTTCCTTCCTTTGGCACTAACAATTATTCTGGGCGTTCATTTGCATATCAAACGTTGGTAAACACATAAACAACGAAGCGGTAAAAATTCACATTCCAGACGAAGACGTTGCGTGGATGGAGGAATTCCACTATCGACTCGAGCTCTGCAAATACCTGGAGAAGAGCTGCGGACGTCCGATACATCCAGCCACAGCTCAACTCACAATCAGTCGAAAAAACAAAGGGAGACGTCGAGTGATATACCTAGAAGATGGAAGATGTGCTCGGCTGAAGGCATCACTCGTCAAAGATAAAGTAGAAGTGGACTACGACGAACTGCCAAAAAAATTTCGAGGTCGAGTTTTCACGCGCGTGTGAGTTCGAACGGGAACAAGGCTACAAAATCATTTTGCAAACAAAGGTCCTGGAATAGAAAACTAAGTCCCGTATAACTTGCTTGACCACGGCGTTTTACAAGAAACACCCCAAAGACTTAGTAGACAGAACCAAGATGATGACAAATCTTGACCAAGTTCTGAATGACAGGACTCCATAAATGAGCTCTGAACTTTCGAAAACAAACAGCCCAAATGTCTTAGGATAGAAAACTAAGTGCCGTAGGACTTGCTTAACCAGGTTCTGGATGCCCAAGCTTTGGACTTTACAAGAAACACCCCAAAGTCTTAGGAGGGAGAACCAAGATGACGACAATTCCTGTACGATTTGCTTGACCAAGTTCTGAATGACCAGGACTCCGTAAATGAGCTTTGGACTTTTACAACAAACACGAAAAAGATCTTAGGATAGAAGTCTAAGTCCCGTATGACGCTTCACCAGGTTCTGAATGTCCAAGATTTGGACTTTTACAAGAAACACAAAAAAGATCTTAGGATAGAAGACTAAGTCCCGTGTGACTTGCTTCACCAGGTTCTGAATATCCAAGCTTTGGACTAAGATGATGTGTTGACAAATCCTGTATGACTTGCTCGAATGACCGGGACTCCGCAAATGAGCTTTGTACTTTTATATCAAACACGAACAGTTCTGAATGGTAAATAAACTGTCTCAGGGAAAGGAACCAAAGACGACGTAACATCTCGACCGTTTAATTTGACTATTTGTTAGTTCTAAAAAAAGCTGTAATGGTCACAAACACCCAAAACGATTAGGCACCCAAAGGAGAACACAAATGACGAAAGTAATCTTTGAATCTTAAGAAAATGAGATTGCTTAAAAGGGGAGCATGACCCCTGAAGGACAAATGAATAAATGAAATCTCGAACTGGGAACGAGATAAAACAAAACGCGGAAAAATGACGTAAATTTTAGCTTCTTTACATGCCATAGAAAAGTTAATTTCACACAGATACATCTATGGAAGAGATGGGAGGAAATCAGAAAAGGCAGAGAAAATGGAATACGGTAGAGAGGTTTAGGGAAGATGCTACCTACCTATCAGTATCAACTTAGTTGACCTCGAGTGTATTGCGGACGTTGTGGGAAACTCGTTGATGTTGGCGAAAAACCTACCTGGAATTATGCTCAGCTCACTGGAAACGGGGTGGGCTACAAAACGATTGTCGGTAGATCGTTACCTAGATGTTAAATAAAAGGGGGCGCCACCTAGCGTTATGTATATTCCAAGCAGTAGTAACACGTGGCACCGCTAGGATTGCACACGTGAATGTAAGCGTTTGAGTAACCCTCAAGTTTGATTACCGCCCGGTATGTATATTAAAGAAAATGACAAACAATGACACTAAGTTTGTTATGCTTTTGGACAAATAAAACGAAAATAAAGGGTTACCAGAAATGGTACGATACCACACTTCGCTAATTTCGGGTCGTCTGAGGGTCACAACTTACGACGCTGGTTATGACACGGAATTTACATGACTCCCGAACCTCCGCGATGCTTCTCGTTACTTGGCACTTGGTGATACTTGGTACTAGGTGATACTTGCTAATGGAAGAAACGCGAAGATAAGTAAAAGAGTTCGACGAATTTAAAGTTGAACCAAAAGACTTACCCCTTTTTAACACAAGGGCCTGAAGCGTTAAAAATCTGCGACGGGTCCGTTTGTACACATGAAGTCGGAATTCGTGGCACTGGTTTTAACTGCTATTTCAACACTTGGACTATTCCCAACAACCGTTCATGAAAATCCCCAATGTCTATTAGGTGGCCAGACTCAAGCACAAGTTACATCATTTAACTTTTACAGAGGACAACAATGACCAACGCTCAGAAATGCCGCGAACCAACAAGATGCCGACCGGAATAATTTTGCCAAATCAACAAAAAAAAAAAAACGCCGACACGCCCCTTTTCGCTCCAAATTCAAAATTAGCCAATCTACACACACAAGAAGAAAGACACAAAATAAAAGACCTTAGTGTTTGTAATCAAAATAGAGCAACCAGAGAAGCCAAATCAGAACTTTAGAGTTCGTAATCAAACAGAGCAATCGATGAAGCCAAAATTTAAAAACGCCCTAAAATAAAAACGTTAAAGCAAAAACGAACCGTAACAAAGAAGTTACAAGTATCGAGGATTCGTGTCGTCACAAGAATAAAGTCCGTGTAGGAAGGATCGAGGATAAAAAAACGTGAAGCAAATTGGATCATCACACAATCGACATCCTTTAAGGTTTCCTGATTTAAAGAAGAACTTATAAACTTAGAGATTTCGGGTTTTCGCAGAGGCAAATCTATGGAAGGGATGAGAAAAGAATGGAGGAATTGGAATGAGGACACCCAACAAGTTTAGAAAAGAAGTTACAAGGATTAGATTAGGTCACTTAGAGTGATACACAACCGATAGGTTTCAAAATTTATAAAAATATAAAAATTATATATAAAAATATTATAACTCCTGATTCAAAAATTCGCTCAAAATCGTCATAGGACACACCGTTTGGCCGCTACGGGGCGTTAGAGTTCCCGTGTATTTCTAATTTTTTTAGAATGGTTGGCACTTTTTCGAACGTTTCTCGAGAAAGTGATTTCGGAACTTCTTTAAACTTTTGAAGCCAGTTAGATTAGTCCTTCACGAGTCTTTCGAAGCCCCGCCTGTTCCGGTACGACGATCAGGGTCGGCTCTAAAGTGCTTAGAATTCGACCACCGGTCGGTTGTCGCTTCGGAAAAAAATTACGTCTCCGGAATCTCAATCATTTCAACCGGAGCATAGCTCCCTCCTCCCACTTCGCGACGACACCCATTTCGAGCAGATAGCAACATAAATAACGAAACAGTAAGGTGCCGCTCCTGAAAAAAGATTATCCTCCTTCGTGACGCCACCGGTTTCGAACTGATTGCACCATAAATAACGTAACGGCGAATTTTTTAAATAAAAGTGCATTTCAGAGGCTTTTGTTCGAAATTCGACCCCGCGCAGTCGGTCAAAGTTAAATTCAACATCCCCGGTCCAATTAAGCCGTACGCACACTGGCGGTTACGCCTCCTGGCTTTCCCGCTCTGTTCGAGGAGATACACCCTTCGTGTTGCACATCAAATGAAAGGTCTCGACAAAAGGAAATTGCCTGTTATACCGACGCCATCTTGAAATTAGAGATGGCGCCGCGATCAAAAATCGCCGCGTGAGATAAATCCGTCATGTCGCATATAAAATGAAAGGTCTCGACGGGACGAACTCGAATATCGTAGTGACGCTATTTTAGAATCGAAGTTGGCGGCGCTGCGATCAAAGATCGTCCCGTAAGAGATAAACCCGTCGTGTCGCATATCAAATTAAACGTGCCGACGAGGCGAACTCGACTGTCATACCGGTGCCATCTTGGAATCAAAGATGGCCGACTTAAACGATCCAAAAATTTTACTTTCAGAGATAAGTAGGCCGTGTGACGCGACAGAAGTAGTTCCCTAGCTGCCGCGAGTCCCTCCGACGACGAGCGGCCTTTAATGCGCCAAGCGCTTTCTTCAAAAAAAAATTTTTTTTGATCTCATCACCCTCTCAAAAAAAAACGTCGAAACAAATATCGGCGCGAAGCGCTGGTTTTTTTTTACTGTAAAATAAAAAAAATCTCCAGAAAACATTGTTTGTTTATTTTGGTTTACACTTGCAGTTAAACACAAGGGATATAATACGCGCAAGCAAACTTAATAAGTACAATTTTTCCGCGCTCCATCTTCAGTTTCAAATCGATTATCACAGCTCGTCTAAATAGGAATATTTTACCACGTTTCTACAGATAACATTCTAACGATAACGTGCTCTCATAAATCTGTAACAATAAACGCTGTTATGCCTTAAAATACAGTGAAGCAAAACGGGGCAGAGTATACATGTGTGTGTGTGGGCGCGCGCGCGCAAGAAACTTCAACTTTACAGTTTTTTAAACGGCTCTCGTCTCGTCAAACTTTATTCCCCAATTAATAGAACCGGTGAGCGTGTGAGACGAGGAACACAACAAAATGGAATGGACTCGTGCGATCAATTCATTACTTGCAAACGTGTCCCCGCCCTCAACCCCCCAATAATCTCTACGTGACTAGATAAACCGTGCCTCAAATGGAATGCAAGTAATAAATAAATCGGGGGGGAAAAAAGAGCGAAGTCTTAAAACACTTTCCTAAAAATCCGCTTGATTCCGCTCTTCTTCTCTTTCTTGGGGGTCTTGGCCTCGTCCAGGCTGGTCCCCCCCGAAGACGGCGTGGGACTGTGTTGCCCGGAGTTGTTGTCTTCGAGGCCCCCGTTGATCTTGAGCGAGCCGTTCCGCTTACTCCTCGTTTCCTTTAGGGTCTTCATGAAAGGCGGGCCGTTCCCGTTGATCCTCGTGGGCTCTAGGGTTTGAGGGATCGGCAGCGACTGCAAGGGACTGTTTTCGCTCTCCTCTAAGACGATGGGGATGGCTTCGATTCGATGTTGGTCACTCGCTTCCCACGAGGGGAACTTCGCAGGCGCCGACTCCTGTCGATTCCACGGGGGTTTGCTCTGCAGGATGACGTCCGACATGGTCGTCCTCGTCGTGGCGTCGCTTTCCGCGTCTTCTTCCGCCAGCATTGAGATCGAGTTCGATCTGTGAGGAGGACCGAGCGGCGTTTTCTTTTTGCGCCTCTTCCGCTCCCTATACTTTTTCTTGGTGGCGTCGACGTCGTCGATCATCAAATCCTTGTACGTGCCCCTGATCTTGAGGGCCTCCTCGCTCGGCCGTCGCTCTTTCTTCTGGGGGATGTTGTGGCTCACGACCGCGATAGACTTACGGCGCTGAATCGTAACAGTCGGGGGATCATCCGCATGTTTGGGTTCCCCCCGTCGGCAAAACGTAAGAATCCCAAAAAAACTGACCATCGTAAGGAACAACCAGTAGGTCGTCGTGATCCAACTGTTCTTCTCCATCATGAGCGTGCTGACGATCTCGGAGAGCTCGTTCAGTTGCTGCTCCAACCGCCGATTGTGTTCGTCTCGCTTCCGGCTTTCCTCGTTCAAGGAATTCATGGTTTTATCCAGCAAGCGCTGCATCTCCTCGACTTGCTTCTTGTACCGCCGGCTCAACTCCTCCAGGTACTGACTTGAAAGCGACATGTTACGCTCCAGGGCTTTGATTCTATTGGAAAGCCTCAGGAAAACGGATTCTTTCGCTTGGGGCACCGCAATAGACATGGACGAGGCCGTGTTCGGGATACTAGTCGACCCCAAATTGTTTAATTCGGACATCAAGTCCAAATCTAAATTCTCTGAGCTTTCCGTCGTGACTTCATACTCGGTCAAATTCTCCAGGCCCAAATCCAAATCAACTTCCACGACGGGCTCCTGCAAGGTGGCGTTCGCCTCCTCCCCCGAAACATCCGAGGTCTTCACTTCTTCTTCGTTTTCCGACGATGAGTGAGTGTTCAGGTCATCCCCCGGGGCGTAAGTCTTCGTCGGCTTTATTTCTAATGCATCCGTGATGTTGGTGGCTTCGTCCTCGGGCAATGAATTGGCCGCGGCCCCCTCATTTAAATCCTCGGTCGGTTTGATTTCTTCGTTCCGAGTTTGTTCCTCGGCGTAGCTCGGAAGGTCACTTGGGATTTCGCTGGGGGCCACCTTGGTGATGTTGGGGAACTGTTTGCTGATGTTCAGAACCACTTTCTGCTCGACTACGGCGAACGCGTTGCACAGTGCCACGAGGTACGTCGGGGGGAAAAATGACCGCACGTACGCGCTGTAAACACTGGTAGTTCGAGAGGAGGTCTTCCGTTTCCGGAAGTCCAGGCCGAATTCCTTGCACGCGTCCGCGTCGCACAGGGCGTTCTTAATTAGCTCCAACTGTATTAAGTTGTAGAGCTGCGCGGTCCTGCAACTTATCAAGTTGTAGACACTCTCGAACATAGTGTCACTGCAGTTATCACACACGACTAGATGACTAGGGGTCACACACATGTTTTTTAATAGACTAGGGGATTTTACGGAGGTCTCGGTCTCGCTGCTTTGATTCGAGTTGTTGGCCTTGTTGCCCAGAACCTCCGCCGCCTTCTTCACCATGGAAATAACCGCGTCGGTGGCCGAGCTGAGCAGATTTTTGGGGGGGTCGCCGTTACTCCCCGTATCCAAGGCTTCGTCGTCGTCATCATCGTCGTCTTCGGGTAGATTCTCGTCTTCTTTTTCCAGGACTTCAAACTCCGACGTGCCGTAGACGCGAAATAAAGAGATGGGGCAGAAGTGTTCCGCGCCGTAATGCGAGAGCATCTCCACCTTGATGAACTTCCCGAAGAGATGGGGGTGCAGGTCGAAGCTCTGCACGTCGCGTTCGTCTTTCGCGGTGAACTGCCCCACGTTCGACCAATCCCTGCTCGGAAACCGATCGCTCACGTACACGCTGAAGTCCTTCGGCGACGAAGAGAACAGCTCGAAATTCGCCAGGTCTATCTTCTTGGCCTGTATGGCCTCGCATAGCTCCACTATAAACCAGATGCGATTCGTGCACGTGTTCAGTTTGTATTCGTCCCTCGAGGGGGATAAGATGGAGTTGGCGCTGACCGCTTCCGGATTGGCCGATACTATCTTGGCGCCGCAATCCAGCGAAGCGTAATTCTTCGACCTCACTTTGACGTTGCTGTTGGATTTGCCGTTGACGTTGAGCGTTTGGGAGGAGGTGTTCACCAGTTCCTTCCTCTTCTCGGCTTCCTCCAGCTGTTTCTGCGCCCACTCGGAGAACGACGGGATGTCCTCGTGCGTCTCGGTTTTGTTTCGGTCGGACGCGGGCGCTTCCTGTTCCGCCGCCGCCGGGGGTAGATCTAGTTGAGTATCGTTCGTTTCATCAGATGCTGGTTCCTCTTGAGATTCGGCTGAGTTCAGGTTGACCACGCTGGGGGGGATTTGTTCGGCGGTGGCGTTGTCGGCGACCAACTTGGGAGTTTCGTTGTGACTAGTGATGGCGGATGGAATGTCCGCTCGCTGTTGCAGTTCCGCCGTGGCCGCGTCGGCCAGGGTGAAGACTACACCTTGTCCAGTGTCGGTAATCCTGGGGGGAAAAAGAAAAACACCGATCATCTTCAAGAATATAATAATAATTAACTGGGGATTTGTACATTTGATTTATACATCGAAATTTAACGCAAATTGATGAGTCGTAGCGTAAGCGTATCGTTATTAGTTTCAAAATCATTTGATGTTTCTTAAAATTCAAAATATTGAGATACACATACATCGTATCTCGCTCGTTCCTGAAGCTAGAAGCGAAAAGTGCCGTTCGTAGAGAAACGGCGAATACTAATTTGCGTAAACAATATCGCTTATTCTTCCGAACCAACTGATACCTACGTCACGTAATAAGAAGCGGGAATGGACCGCTGCGCTGTACAATTAATAACTGAAAGCAAATTTTTAACTCAGGTGTGTATTTAATGTGTTAATCTAGATAAACTACAACAGTAGAGTAAATACCCATTTATACCGTAATTAATGGTGACGTTCTATTTGATTTTATGTTAGTAGAATAATTTGCGATCGCATTCTAGATTTTACGGGCGATTGCTTTCAACGCAGAAACGTCCGTTCACGAATAAATATGTCAGCACATGTGGCCGGGAACTTTCTAAGTGTCCGTCTGGAAATGTGAGAGTTTCTCGTCGAGAGAGAAAAAAGAATCCTTTCGATCTATGTACACGAGCACTTTTTTGACACGTGTCGTCACACGTGATTAAGACAAATAACCGATGTCGCTGTCGCGCGAATATTTTTCTTCGTTCTAAATTTATCCGGCGGCGCGGCGGCGTATCTGTTTATGCAAGTCTGCGATTAAAAAATAGCCCCAATCGCGTGCGAACGCTCGCGGATTTACGCGAAAACGAAATTTATTTTTTGGCTCGAGGACACTCGCTTACATTAATCAAACATTTTTGACGTTCATAAATAATTTCGCCGTCGCTGAGAATTTTAAACTAACCCCGAAACATTTTCTTACAACATACAATTGGCTAGGCCAATCAATCAACCGATAAGGAAATTGAACAGGGCCAATTAGCGTTCATTACTTAATTTCCTTAAAGCATTTGCATTTGTGTAAACCAGTGCGGGGCATAACACCACAGAGACGGAGATAAAAAACAAAATTATTGCATTTGCAAGATGCCAGATGAGTTGACGTCAAAATACGTCATTCACTATTTATTCCCGATAAGAGCTAATATTTTCTTAGAATGATTTACGCCGAATACAAGGGCTTCTATTATTTCAAGTAGCAGCTTGTGAATTGTAAGTAGGTAGCGGTTTCAATTTTTCTCCTCTGACCTTGAGTAATTCCTTTTTTTTTCCCGTCACTCCAATATCTTGCGTTTTCTTTTCTAATTTGAAATGACACATTTTCTGTACAGAATCCCGCCCGCAATCATTTTCTTAGCGACCAATGACGAAACCTAATTGGCACGCACGAACCTTATTTTTTTGATAAAAATCACCTTCCCCCGCCGGGCCTTTGCTCATTAACTTTGATGATATCGACTTTTCGTTATTTGTTTTTGTTTCGAGCACTGTTTAAAGTCCCCAAGTTTCAGATCTACGTCATCTGTGTTGATATTTCTGTGAAAGCAAAACTATTGTAACGTAATGACTTACGTCACTAAACTAAGGGACGCAGCGCACTTAAAACAAAACATTTATTAAAGCTAATAATATGTAAACTTACATGGTTTGCACTACACTACATGACGAGGAAACTTTCCTCTGACTAGAATGACACTCTAATGCTCTACAAAATGAGTTTCGCCGGTATTTATAGGGTTCCTTTTTAGAAGCTTTTTCATGACGCTGAATTTACGACCAATAGTAATGTCAACTGTTTTTCTTTGCTCAGAAAAATTAATTTCCCGAAAACGTGATCGTTAATTGTATTACAAAACGTCTATTTCTGGATGAAGCGATGGTCAATTTTTTCAAGAAAGCTAATTTCCGACCAATAACTGTTTTTCTTTTTTCATAAATCAAAAGCTCGATCGTCAATTGTTTTATTTAAAAAAAAAAAAAAAACTTTATTTCCGTATAATGCGAAAGGCAATTATTTCATTTAAAAAAAAATCAGTATTTCTGAGCGAAAAGGTACAAGTTTATTTTTATAAAACAATTACTTTCCGGAAAGCGTGATCGTCAACTGTATTCGATATCCGGCTTTCGTGCCGAGCTTGAAACCGCATTCAACCGAGCTTTCAAGTCTTAATTTTCGAGATGTCACTTACATGGTTTGCACTATACTACATGAGGAGGAAACTTTCCTCTGACTAGAATGACACTCTAATGCTCTACAAAATGGGTTTCGCCGCGGTATTTATAGGGCTCATTTTTTAGAAGGTTTTTCTAGGAACGCTTTATTATGCAAACCTGAGTCATCGGAAAATCTGGTGTTCGGTGACGGTGAAACCGCCTGATGTGATTACTTATGTCTTTTTTTTTCTGGAAGCATCGGTGGACTGCTTCGTGCAGCTACAATATCGAAGGTCATACGTTGGCAGCGTTTCTAACAATTTCTGTCTTCATTTGTGAATTCCATTTTCAATGTTTAGTATTTCACAATTTTTTTTTGACTATTGTTCATTACGATCGTCGATTCTTTTTTTGATTTTCTTTAGGAACTTCTTCTTCTTCTTTAGGAACTTTGCGTTGCGTTTCTCGATCGTCAAAAAATGATTTCCAATTTTGTCTCCGTTTTTGATAGTTTCCATTTTTCTTTCTTTGTTTTTTTTTGTTCGCAAACGATGCGATCGTCATTTGTTTTCCTTTTTCTTTCTTTCTTTCTTTCTTTCGTTCTTTGTTTATTCGTAAATGACGCGATTGTCATTTGCTTTCCCTTTTCTTTATCTTCATTTGTGAACGTCGTATTGAATGTTTATTATTTAACACTTAACCATCCTTTTTTTTTTAGTTTTAAATTGATCCTTACGATTGTCGATTCTTTTTCTGATTTTCTTTAGGAACTTCTTCTTCTTCTTCTTTAGGAACTTTGCGTTGCGTTTCTCGATCGTAAAAAAAATGATTTCCAATTTTGTCTCCGTTTTTGATAGTTTCCATTTTTCTTTCTTTGTTTTTTTTTTGTTCGCAAACGATGCGATCGTCATTTGTTTTCCTTTTTCTTTCTTTCTTTCTTTCGTTCTTTGTTTATTCGTAAATGACGCGATTGTCATTTGCTTTCCCTTTTCTTTATCTTCATTTGTGAACGTCGCATTGAATGTTTATTATTTAACACTTAACCATTCTTTTTTTTTAGTTTTAAATTGTTACTTACGATCGTCGTTTGTTTTTCTTACCTTCTTTACGAACGTACATTTTTTTCAATTTCCGTTGTTTCTCGATCGTCGAAAATGTTTTTCATTTTTCTTTTTCGGTTTTTGATTGTTTCCATTTTTCTTTCTTTATTTCTTTTCTCATCCGTAAATGATGCGATCGTCATTTGTTTTCCTACACTATAATTTTTGATTGGTACACAATCAAAAATTCAAATCGAAAAGAGAAAATGCGGTATTCTGTACCACGCCCAAGCTCTTATTAATTTCTGAATTCTAAGCAAATAAATTGATTTTAGCTCACCATTACCATTACCACATTTAAATAATCAGTCTGCCGTCTCAAAAGGGCGAAAGTGACATCACCGCAACAGGTGTCCACGGCGTCTGATTTTCTTCTTACATAAAATTGCTGAGATTGCAACTGGACGCAAACATCGCCTACACAGTGAGGCGGTGTTTAGCGCGCTTGTGTCCAGTTGCAATCTCAGCACCGCCTACGCAGTGAGGCGGCGTTTCGGTGGTCCAGTTGCAATCTCAGCAGTTTTTTCAAAGTTTGCAACTGCAACCCTTAGGAGGAGCACGATAAGAGTAACATAGCTACAACGCCGGCTTGGTCGAGTTGGTTGCAAATCATTGCGCAACGTTTTAAACATAAATAATAAATAGATCCCTTGATTTACGACCTGCAGCGTTGAGAAATCAAAAAGTTTGCGAATTTGTTTCAGTCGATTTCCAATCAGAAACGATTTTATTGAACCTGTTTCGAGCCGACCTATTTGTCTGGGGCCTTTCACGGCCCGCCTCTGAAAAATGCAGCAGCGCGTTCGTTCTCTAATAATACCTCCGACGTCGGGCTGCACCACTTCACCTCTTCGTGCATAACATACAACATGCGACGTTCGAAAGTGCACGGATATAGGCGCAAGGAAAAGGGAAAAAATTCGACTGGGACTTTCTACTACATAGAGTGAGAGTTTGATACAAATAAATTACGGGCGGGCGCTGACATTTAAAAAAAGTTTTAAACCGCAGCGAAGAGAAAATTTATTTATTTTTGTTTGAAGCTACACGCATTCGTTTAATATAATTAAATATTAAACTGATGAAAACATGAAACGCAAAGTTAAAACGTCAGTCGCAAAACTTGTCCGTGAACTAATAACGCACAGTTTGTACAGCTGATGATGAATGCGTCGCGTCGTACCGATTAAAAAGTGAAACGTTACTTAGGGAAGGATCAAAATATTTGACTACAGTTAAACGAACAATTACAATCACATGACTGGCTGAGCCGTGATGCAACAACAACAACAACAACAACGCACATACGTCCATAGATTCTTTAACGTTGCCAATTAGCGTTCCGGTTCGGCCCGGTTTCAATTTAGACGACGAACAAACAAACGATAACGGAAACTAAAATTCTCCAAGGCGTCATCCACGTTCAACACTAAGAGACCGATTGCATTTAAAAAAGATGGGTTTATAATTAGCCGCGCGAGGTCAAAAGGCAACGCTATTTAGAACCGGCCTTACTAACGGCGCGACGCAGTGCAATGCTCTGCCTATAAATAAACAAGCGAGTAATCAAGTGCGAAGCGCCGAATGAGAGAAAGTGATAATGAGTTATCCGTCGGATGCGATATTTTAACTGAACAGGAAGCGGCGCTGAAAAATTTATTTACCAAATAAACCTACTTTTTCATCCAGTCCACCCCTGCGTTTGTTCCTGTCGATGAGCCACTACTTATCAACACCCCCTCGTATATTAATTTGCTTCGTGTATAGTAATCCTCGAATGAAAGTCACTATCTTAATGGTGTAATGTTGTTTTTTTTTTTTTTAATGCGACAGTTCAACCTTGCAGGCCTTTCGCCGCACGCAAACATTGACACTTGATCTAGCAAAAAAAAAGAAAAAAACAAGTGGGATTTCGCAATTAGTTTTAATTATTGTGTACGCATGTAGGCACAGTAACGTTGCTTCCATGATGCAAAAAGAAAATGTCAGAAGCTTGGCGTGGTAAAACAAGTAAAATAAATATAAATCCTCAAGGACATTATTAAGTTACGTACGCAATCTCGAATCCATGTTGGCTAATTTGTACCCTTTCGCGCGTAACTCAGGAGGAAATTGAAACTTCACTTCAACAGATGGCGCCACCGTACCTTTCCTGTTGTTCATAAAAAAATCAAAGAAGTTTTCATGAAAAGGTAAAATCGAACGAACGAATTAAATACGAAACAACAAAAGCCGCAAAGATGCTGCAAATAGTTTTACTTTAAGCCGAACGATGGCGCGTGTTTTTTTCAAATTTATTTCAATAGATGGCGCCACTAATTTTCGACCAAACTCAACGATCGTAATAATTGAAACTCACAAAATAATAATTAACAATAGACATAGAAACATTGAGAAAAAAAACATGAAAATCAAAATGAAATTCATAAATAGAAGAAGGAAGACGAAGAAAAACAATTGAGAATCGCAACTTGCACGGAAAAAAGAAAAACGAGACAATCAAAAATAAAAACAAAAACAACTGGAAAACATTTTTGACGATCGAGAAACAAAATAGAAATGGACAAAAAAAATAGAAAGTGGAAGAAATATGACGATCATAATAAAATCTCGCAAATCGATTATCAATCTTTTTTTTACCGTAAAATCTTATAAAGAGTAGAGTGTCTTTTGTTTCCTGTTTAATTCGCAGAAAACAATAACTAGCTTGTTCATAAATAAAGTTAAAACGAAAAAGGAAAGCAAATGACAGTCGCAACATTTACAGAAGAAACAAAAAAAAAACAAAAGTGGAGGCAATCAAAAACAAACCAAATTTTAAAAGATTTTTGACGAACAAAAGAAAATTTCTGAAGAAACTAAGAAAAACAAATGACGAACATAGTAATAACAAAAAAAAATCAAAACTGAAAAGGAATAACCAATCAATCAAGAATTAAACAATAGAAAATAAAAATAAAACAAATGAAAAACATTTTTGACGATCGATATCGATTTCTTGTTCGGGTTGAGCGGACTTGGGTTCGCTCGGGTTGGGTTGACCTTGAAATTTCGCTTGACCTTGACTTTTAACTTTTAGAAAAAATTTTAAGTTTCAATTTTTTTTCTAAATCTCTTGCTCGGCTTGAACGGAGTTGGCTACGTTCAGATTGGGTTGATCTTGACCTCCAGTTTAACCTTGACATTTAAGTAGTCGAATTTTTTTTCGATCGCAATTTCTTGCTGGGGTTGAGCAGAGTTGAGTTCGCTTGAGTTGAGTTGACCTTGAACTTTCGCTTGACCTTTTCCGACAGTTGATTTCGAAATTCATTTTATTTTTAATTTTCTCCAATTTTTCCCAAATTTTTTGACCTGACCTCGACTTAACTTTTCGAAATTTTTTTTAGTTTCAATTTTTTTTCTAAATCTTTTGCTCGACTTGAACAGAGTTGGCTTCGTTCGGGTTGGGTTGACCTTGACCTTTAACTAATCAATTTTTTTCGATCGCAATTTCTTGCTGGGGTTGAGCAGAGTTGGGTTCGCTTGAGTTAGGTTGACCTTGAACTTTCGCTTCACCTTTTCCGACCGTTGATTTCGAAATTCAATTTTTTAATTTTCCTCAATTTTTCCCAGATTTTTTGACCTGACCTTGACTTTTCGAAATTTTTGTAAGTTTCAATTTTTTTTTCAAATCTTTTGCTCGGCTCGAACGGAGTTGGCTTCGTTCGAGTTGGGCTGACCTTGACCTTCAGTTTGACCTTGACCTTTAACTAATCGATCATTTTTCGATCGCAATTTCTTGCTGGGGTTGAACAGAGTTGGGTTCGCTTAAGTTGGGTTGACCTTGAACTTTCGTTTGACCTTTTCCGACAGTTGATTTCGAAATTCACTTTTTTTTAATTTTCCCCAATTTTTCCCAGATTTCTTGACCTGACCTTGACTTAACTTTACGAAATTTTTGTAACTTTCAATTTTTTTTCTAAATCTCTTGCTCGGCTTGAACAGAGTTGGCTTCATTCGGGTTGGGTTGACCTTCAGTTTGACCTTGACCTTTAACTAATCGATTTTTTTTTCGATTGCAATTTCTTGCTGGGGTTGAGCAGAGTTGGGTTCGCTTGAGTTGGGTTGACCTTGAGCTTTAGTTTGACCTTTTCCGATAGTTGATTTCGAAATTCACTTTTTTTAAATTTTCCCCAATTTCTCCCAGATTTTTTGACCTGACCTTGACCTTTTGAAATTCGAAATTTAAAAATGTTTCCCAATTTTTTTGACGTCGGCCTTGACCTTTGAACTTAACAGTACCTCTTCTCGGAATTCAATTTTTTTTTTAAATGTTCCCCAATTTTTTGGCCCTGACCTTGACCTTTGACCTTCAAGACGCCTCGTTCAAAAATTTTCCCCAACTTTTTCCAAGTTTTTTATGTTGACCTTGACCTTTGACCTTTACGATGCCGTGTTCTCGAAATTCAATTTTTTTTTTATTTTCCCCAATTTTTAGCTTTGACCTTAACGGTACAAACAAATCACAATCGTGACTTTTACGGAAAAAAAAAGACGCAAAAAATTGAAAATAAATTTTTGGTTGGTCCTGAAGAATGGTAAACAATAAAAAATAAGAAAAACTTCGACGTTCGAGAAACCTAATCGAATTGGAAAAAAAAATATAAAAATTCCCGAAGTAACTAAGACCGTAATAAAAAAATTAATTAAAACTCAAATAATAATAAACGTTCAAAACGCAATAATAAAATTCGAAATTCACAAAGCAACAAAAGAAAGAAAGAAGGACAAACGACGAACTATTTATGAGAAGAAAATAAACGCAGAAATCTGAAAAATAATAAACAAGTAAAATGAACGAGACACGGCGACTCGGGAAACCCAATCGAAATGAAAAAAATAAAATAAAATAAAATAAAATTAATAGAAAGTAACAAAAAAAACAAACGACGATCGTAAATTTTCCGAAAGAACAAAAGACAGAGAAACATAATGTTTACGAAAGAAAGCAGAAAATATAAACAAACAGGAAAAAAAGATTGATTAATAAATTTGAAACTACTGCGAGTCATTTCGAGCGCGAATTTCAAACTTGAAATAACAGTCCTTAAACAAATTCATTTCTATTTATTATTATTATTATTATTAAACGTCAAATCGGGGCGATACGATTTCTACTCTAAGAAAATACCAAGTGAGTTGGCAAACGGCCTTAAGTATTCAATATTCGTTTTAATTTCTTTTACAGCAAGTAAAAGTAAAATGAAGATGTCACCTAATTTTTCCACGGCGTCGGAGGTTGACCTAAACACGAAGTTGACGTGAATTTCCACTTAAAGGTCAAGTTCACGATCCATGCTACGCCGTCATGTTTTTCTTTTTTGTCGAGACAACTGTCATGTATGTATTGCATGTAAATAGAAATCGGAACGTAATAATTACTATAGTTCGTAATTCACAAAAAAATATTTGAAAGTTAACTTCGTCGATTTCTACGAGATGGCGCGCCACTTCTAGTTTGTTCTCAAATCATTTTAAAATCGTCCCTGAAGGTCACTTACGTTCAGATACATATATTAATTACACCATGCATTTGTTTCTTTTTTGTTTTGTTTTGTAAATGCAATTGTCAAAGTAAATTTGGCGAAAAAAAAACATTTAAAAGTATCTTCGTTAATTTCTACGAGATGGCGCCACCTCCAGTTTGTCTGCAAATCATTTTAAAATCGCCTCTGAATGTCACTTACGTTCAAAGGTATTAACTGTACAATTTATTTGTTTTTTTTTTGTTTGTAAATACAATTGTCAAAGTAAATTTTGGAAAAAAACATTTAAAAGTAACTTCGTCAATTTTTTGCGAGATGGCGCCACCTCCAGTTCGTCCTCAAATTATTTTAGAATCGTCCCTGAATGTTACTCATGTTCAAAGGTATTAACTGTACATTTTTTTTATTTTTAGTTTGTAAATACAAGGAGGCATTTAAAAGTAACTTTCTGCGAGACGGCGCCCCCTGCAGTTTGTTCGCAAATCGTTTTAAAATCGTCCCCGTCACTTACATTACAATGATTTGGTTTTTTTTTGTTTTGTAAATGCTATTTATCAAGGTAAATTTTGTAAAAAAAATAAAAAATTAAAGATTAACTTCATCAATTTCTACGAGGTGGCGCCGCCAACACTAAAGCTTAAAGCAGATGCCGAAATTGCTGTCCTTCGGCTTGAATGCACAAACGTACCCTGCGCTTCACGTTTTCAAAGTTCAAATGCGTTTGTCAAATGTTCGGGAGGGGGGAGGTTATGTTAGCACGAAAAAATAATTTGACAACTGTCAGTGGTTACAAACCTTTAGGAGAAAAAACATTGAAATCAGGGCCTACTTTAATTTGGAATTTAATTGAATGTACGGTACTTAAAATTGATAAAACGAAACAATAGAATTTATGATGAGGCGTAGAGCTGCAGCTATTTGTTTTTAATTTAATAATAAATAACAACCGTTGCCAACAGTGTTACAAATTCAACACGAAGGTCGGGGATATCTACAGAAAACAATCGATACAGGTCGTAAACCGACGTAATCCAATTATCTCGCTCTGTAAATAATATCGCGTCGATGCCGGAACAATTAAATATTTATTTTATTTTACGTAAAACGAACGCTATTTCCATCACGAGGTCCGTGACTTTGCACATTTCAATTTTTGCGTAAGGCCGAGAGGCCACGAAGCAAACTCTTGAGATTTCGTTTTCATTGTACTCGAACGTTTTCGATGATGCAATTAGAAATTTGTTCCGCAAACTACAAATACCAACCCAATTAAGTAGTGACTATAACCGTGAACAACTGTACTGAGGAACTTTTTTTTTCTTGCTGACGTTCCGATTCTTCGCGAGCGCTTGGCCTTGACTCTGTTTTGATTAATAATTATGTGGGTACAACGTCAAACAGTATGCTAATCCGTGTATGCCAAATTAAATCAGGCAGAATTTGAAACACGTTTTTATACTGATACGAAGATCCTTTCCGCCCTTGAACTGGCGATCCAATAAAAAATCAAGAAGCAACAGAAAAAAGAATAATAATCGAGTTTTCTTTCGTTTATCGCGTTTTTTTCTTTTCAATAATTGACCTGAATTAAATTGATAATAATTTATTCGTAAGTTACGTGGGTGGGTAAAATTTTTTAAAAAAACGACTGTCTAGCGGCTGATTTGAAAAAATTCGGGAAATTGCACACAGATGGCGTTGGTAAAATCTAACCCGGTAAACGTCAGAGTGCAAAAACAAGTGCATTCACATCAGTACCCACTTCCGACAGACTCAAAACCTTCGCAAGGAGAAACTATGTGGATCGTTTTTAAAGTCAAAGCAAAACAAAAAATAGTCCTGCTAGCTGTGAACAGATGACGCTGGTAAAAACCTCACGAGGCTATCAAAAAATTACGAGACGACAGAATTCAACTTGAAATTTCACCGAATCCATTTCGAAAGTTTCGGGAAACTGCGGACAGATGGCGCCACTAAAAACGCAATAAAAAAAAATATTTGACACCTAAGGTGACAGATTATCTCGATTATGACAGTTGTGAAGAATTGAAGACGCCCGTAACGCTACACGAATTCAACTTGAATCTATTCCCAAGTTTCGGGAAACTGCGGAGAGATGGCGCCCTTAAAAAACCACAATAAAAGAAAAATTTGACACCTAAGTGACGAATTATTTCGATTATGACAGTCGGGAAAAATTGAAGACGCCTTTAATACTACTAGACCAGAATTCAACTTGAAATTCCACTGAATCCATTTCGAAAGTTTCGGGAAACTGCGGACAGATGGCGCCACTAAAAACGCAATAAAAAAAAATATTTGACACCTAAGGTGACAGATTATCTCGATTATGACAGTTGTGAAGAATTGAAGACGCCTGTAACGCTACACGAATTCAACTTGAATCCATTTCCAAGTTTCGGGAAACTGCGGAGAGATGGCGCCCTTAAAAAACACAATAGAAGAAAAATTTGACACCTAAGTGACGAATTATTCCGATTATGACAGTTGGGAAAAATTGAAGACGCCTTTAATACTACTAGACCAGAATTCAACTTGAAATTCCACTGAATCCATTTCGAAGCTTCGGGAAACTGCGGACAGATGGCGCCACTAAAAACGCAATAAAAAATTATTTGACACCTAAGGTGACAGATTATCTCGATTATGACAGTTGTGAAGAATTGAAGACGCCCGCAACGCTACACGAATTCAACTTGAATCCATTTCCAAGTTTCGGGAAACTGCGGAGAGATGGCGCCCTTAAAAAACACAATAAAAGAAAAATTTGACACCTAAGTGACGAATTATTTCGATTATGACAGTCGGGAAAAATTGAAGACGCCTTTAATACTACTAGACCAGAATTCAACTTGAAATTCCACTGAATCCATTTCGAAAGTTTCGGGAAACTGCAGACAGATGGCGCCACTAAAAACGCAATGAAAAAATATTTGACACCTAAGGTGACAGATTATCTCGATTATGACAGTTGTGAAGAATTGAAGACGCCCGCAACGCTACACGAATTCAACTTGAATCCATTTTCAAGTTTCGGGAAACTGCGGAGAGATGGCGCCCTTAAAAAACACAATAAAAGAAAACTTTGACACCTAAGTGACGAATTATTCCGATTATGACAGTTGGGAAAAATTGAAGACGCCTTTAATACTATGTACTAGACTAGAATTCAACTTGAAATTCCACTGAATCCATTTCGAAAGTTTCGGGAAACTGCGGACAGATGGCGCCACTAAAAACGCAATAAAAAAATATTTGACACCTAAGGTGACAGATTATCTCGATTATGACAGTTGTGAACAATTGAAGAGGCCTGTAACGCTACACGAATTCAACTTGAATCCACTTCCAAGTTTCGGGAAACTGCGGAGAGATGGCGCCCTTAAAAAAACACAATAAAAGAAAACTTTGACACCTAAGTGACGAATTATTTCGATTATGACAGTTGGGAAAAATTGAAGACGCCTTTAATACTACTAGACCAGAATTCAACTTGAAATTCCACTGAATCCATTTCGAAAGTTTCGGGAAACTGCGGACAGATGGCGCCACTAAAAACGCAATAAAAAAAAATATTTGACACCTAAGGTGACAGATTATCTCGATTATGACAGTTGTGAAGAATTGAAGACGCCTGTAACGCTACACGAATTCAACTTGAATCCATTTCCAAGTTTCGGGAAACTGCGGAGAGATGGCGCCCTTAAAAAACACAATAGAAGAAAAATTTGACACCTAAGTGACGAATTATTTCGATTATGACAGTCGGGAAAAATTGAAGACGCCTTTAATACTACTAGACCAGAATTCAACTTGAAATTCCACTGAATCCATTTCGAAAGTTTCGGGAAACTGCGGACAGATGGCGCCACTAAAAACGCAATAAAAAAAATATTTGACACCTAAGATGACAGATTATCTCGATTGTGACAGTTGTGAAGAATTGAAGACGCCTGTAACGCTACACGAATTCAACTTGAATCCATTTCCAAGTTTCGGGAAACTGCGGAGAGATGGCGCCCTTAAAAAACACAATACAAGAAAAATTTGACACCTAAGTGACGAATTATTTCGATTATGACAGTCGGGAAAAATTGAAGACGCCTTTAATACTACTAGACCAGAATTCAACTTGAAATTCCACTGAATCCATTTCGAAGTTTCGGGAAAGTGCGGATAGATGGCGCCACTAGAAAGCACACTAAAAAAATATTTGATATCTACGTGAGGTGACAGATTATCTCAATTATGACAGTTGTGAGAATCTGAAAATTTGAAATTCCACTGAATCCATTTCGAAGTTTGACACCCAAATGACAGACAGTATACATTTTGACACACGATGACGACAATAATTGCGTTACACATGGGGACACCATTAATAAAATGTCAAATCTCAGGTTTATCGAAAACTAACGCAGCTAATAACTATCAAGAGATTAACGAATTTCTTATTGATGCATAACATAACACTTTGACAGATGAACGACAGACAGTTTTGAGTCTGACTGACATAAGAAAAAAAAAATGTGACTTGGTTTAGCCAAAAATGCGATTCTGTTTACAATATGAAGGCCACACGCTCGATTACTCGGAATATTCAAGTTTGACACATAAGTGACCTTGGCACTTAACAATTATGACAGTTGAAGAAACACTCGTGACAGATGGAAGACTTTGAAAATCCTTCGGAAACGAAAACGATTAAACTCAAGGCGAATAAATTTTTAATTTTTTTGTGACGTTTTGACAGGTAACACACGAGTTTGACAGAATAAAGCACGAACTCGATTCGTCAAGAACGTCGTTCAGTTCGTAACAGTTAATCACGAGCTTCATTGTTTAAAATTTTAAATAAAATTTTTCTTTCAAGTTTGACACATAAATGACAGAAAACAGCGATCTTGGCACTTAACAATTATGACAGTTGAAGAAACACTTGTGACAGATGGAAGACTTTGAAAATCCTTCGGAAACGAAAACGATTAAATTCAAGGCAAATAAATTTTTAATTTTTTTGTGACGTTTTGACAGGTAACACACGAGTTTGACAGAATAAAGCACGAACTCGATTCGTCAAAAACGTCGTTCAGTTCATAACAGTTAATCACGAGCTTCATTGTTTAAAATTTTAAATAAAATTTTTCTTTCAAGTTTGACACATAAGTGACAGAAAATGGCGACCTCGGTACTTAATAATTATGACAGTTGAAGCAACGATTGTGACAGATGGAAGCCGCCAAATTTTAATAATCCTTCGGAAACTAAAAGTATCAAATTCAAGACGTAAATAAATTTCTAATTTTTTTATGACGTTTTGACAGGTAAAGCGAGTTTGACAAGATAAAGCACGAACCTGTAAAAAAAATTTATCAACTCTTGCCTTGAAATTCGGACAGGCACGCACGTCTTAGCTTAACTGAAACATAAGCCGTCGCACTCACTTCTTGAGATTTAAAAATCAGTCGGCATTTCAACTCTGAGAAAAAAATCCTACGTAAGTTGAGAGACAAAAGAAACAAAAACCTCAAACAAGGGAAAATAATCGGTTACCTTTTTTTTTTGAAAAAGCGAAAAACAAATGAAAAACGCGTAACTACAAGGCACTTGCAAACAGAAAACAAAAATAGCTACGTAAGCGGAAAAACAAAAGAATTGAAAAATTCAATCAAGTTATTTATAATATTTAGCAGTCGCCCTGTATTTGTGCGGAAAGCCAAACTTCAATATTTAGTTATTTAGTCCCACAGTATCTCTCCATTTCACTCTGTCGCCCGGTTAAAACTGATTTCATTCGTAACGACTCCCGTCTCAGCGCATAGTTGGAGAGAACGCCGCCCTCGGCTTCTAGGGATGGGCGTATCAGTTATTTTTTGATCACCGGTGATTCAGCGACGGTTACTTTTAACGGCGACCGATATCACTGGTAAGCTCTCTGTGCTGCGCGTATCACGTAGTCTCTGCATTCGCATTGTAATAACTGATTACGGAAAACTAGACTGATATTTACTTGTCACCGACAATATTTCGGTGATACTGCAAATAAATAGGAGTAATAACTAATACCCTTGTCGGAAACAACACAATAATCTGCGACATCCCTTTGGGTGAAAGAAAGGCCGGAATCGGGTTGTGAAACGGCCCCCCTCCCGCCCTGGAAAGTGGACCTGACCTTTCAACACGACGCCACTTGGTGACGCAACACCTTTGCCGAATTACGTCATTGGTAAACCTGACCGCCGTTGGAGGGCGCTCTCTCATCACTGACAGCTGTTTGCTTTACGCCGGATTTTAGTCACAAGGTCGGAAAGATTATTAATTACTTTCAATTACCTTTTAGTCGACTCATTTCAACGCGGCGGCGTTGTTAGCCGTTTGCTTTACGCCGGATTTTAGTCACAAGGTCGGAAAGATTATTAATTATTGACGCAATACCTTTGCCGAATTACGACATTGGTAAACCTGACCGCCGTTGAAGGGCGCTCTCTTACCACTGACAGCTGTTTGCTTTACGCCGGTTTTTGGTCACAAGGTCGGAAAGATTATTAATTACTTTCAATTACCTTTTAGTCGACTCATTTTAACGCGGCGGCGTTGTTATTTGCTTATTTTATTTTTCTTGTTAACTAAGTGCTTTTCGTGATTTACTTGAAGGCGTAGTGTAAACGAGGGGCAGATCTGCTTATCGGTTAATTTCCAACTTGATTGTTTGCCTGATAACAAAGTTTATTTAATTACTTTCGTGTTCGATTCTTTGGACCTCGTCCGAGTCGTACTAAACTTTGTAGTTTTACCATTTTATTATTTTGACCAAATTTTGAGTGTTTTTAAATAAAAACAAGTGTGCTCAGCTGGTGACTTTAATTTTATTATTTATTATTGCTTTGGGGTTTCGTCGAACCGTCCCTTCTCCAAGAGCTTTGCCGGCGGTGCTGGAGAAACGTCCAAGTCACTCGCACAATTGCTGGCCTTCAGGTAGGTAGCACTAAACAAAAACGAAAGTCTCTTTTTTGACAAAAAGAAAACTATCGTTTTGTTTCAATGCTGAGGAGAAAAAAAAAACAAAACAAAAAATAATAGAATCTTCCATAAGTTGAGAAACAAAGAAGTTAAAAAAACCCCAGGAGAAATAATTGTTTGTTTGAAAAACGAAAACCAAATGAAAGCGCATGTCAAAAAACAACAACGATAATAATAAAAATAAAGAAAAAAGTAAGCTCACAAATCGATTTTGAAAATAAGCTAGCCTGTCGGGAAGTAGGTAGCAAGTTTGGCGCCCAGCGTGGGGCTCGAATTTTCGAAATCCGGTAACTTGATTACCGTTCAACATTCAAGTAGGCAATTTCGGCCTGTTGACTTTTATCGACACACACTCCGACACCACAACCGATGCGTTCTATCTGAGAAGTGGCGGCCTTGCAGAATTTCGGGGTCGGTAAAAGAAGACAGTTGACTCACAGGGGAAATGAGGGAGACTGCTGCGTAGCGAAGGCTTTTGTTTAATCACGCAATATGATAAAACGCGCGTCGGCAAATAACGGTCTTTTCGTGTTCCTACGCAATGGAGTGTGACCAAAAAAAAAAAACTGAAAATGATTTTAACGAAAATTTCACCCGTAACAGTACTTGTCATCGATCGTGTAATATAATACTTAACGAGTGTTCAATATTAAAAAGTTCATCGAGTTGGCTTTGATTTTTTGTTGAAAGAAGATGGGTTGATTTCCTAGTCCGTCCGACGTTTAACGGATGACAGTTGCTTACAACCTAGGGTTTTCGTTTGCTACTTTAGTGTTGCCACCTACCTAACTATATCAAAATAGTCGACCTTGAATAGTTTGCGAAAATTGGGGAAACTCCTTTACGACTCTCGTACGGCTTTTCTGTTTACTGCCTATCATCTGCTACAATTTGCCTCGCATAACGTGAAACTGCCTCGAACAACGTGAAACTGCCCCGTACAACGTGAAACTGCTCCGTACATCGTGCTAAGCTACATACTGCCAAATACTTTTCGGACATATTTATAAAGCTTTGTAATATGTAAAAAGTAACGCCACGTTTAAACGTGATACACATGATTTAAAAAAAGAATAATATTCGGCAATCTGTTGAAATTATTAAATTCGTTAGCAGCGTTGCCAAATGGGAGAGAGAGATTATCCCTTTCTGGAGGGATTTTCAGCTTCCGACGCAAGGAAAAGTTTCTTGCTTTAAATAAACGAAGGGGGTTTCTTTTCTACTTCTTTTTTTCTTTCTTGACGTATTGCAAAAGTAAAGCGGTGCTAAAATAATTTTGTTTGAAAAGAATTTGTTAGCAGCGTTGCCAGATCGGGGTGATAATCGCTCTCTGGGAGGATTTTCCAATTCTGATGCACACTCTTTGTTGAATGCCAAACACCTCTTATACGCTTGTTCTTCACGTTGTAGTAGTCGGTCAGTATACTTTTGGCAATATCAAAGTATCGTTTTTTAGAATTGAAATGAATGTTGCACAAAGTGGCGGCTGGTATGACACGTCGCGTCGAATAAATCAAATTCCATGTCATTAGGAGAAATTAAAGATTACTCGAAAACTATGTAGTATTTTGATTGATAAAGTCGTGATCTTATCGGGATGAATTAAATTTTTCCGCGGGTTCACGTACGCTTATCAAAGCCCCGGCTATAATTGCAACACATTTCGCGAGAACGCAAGATGTAGGCCAACCATCTGAGAGCATAATTTCTCGATGTAAGTACATGCTCCGCACGTGATGATAAAATTAATAATTGTGTTAGATAAGGAGGATGGCGCTATCACTAATGAAATATTTATGGAGCAAGAAATAGATGTGTTGTTTATAGACGACCTTAACCTTTTGTAATACGCTGGCTACACAAAAACTACTCAGCACAAATAAAGTCAATATCAAAGCATAATTAGTCAAGGAAAACGTCAATGGGTGTTATAGTTATTGTGTTTTATATTTATACAACCTCGTTGGTAAATGTATGTAGGTATGTAAAAATAAAACGGAGTTATTATTAATTCAATTGTGTTTGCATTTGTTTTAATGTGTTCATACCGAAAGTTTCGTTTTGACTTGAAAATGTACGCGCGTATGTTGCTTAAATCCTACAATTGCATGCTTGCCACCCACCGGTGGGGGGAAGGCTAAAGGGATTGAAGTTCCCCAGAGGGGGGACTGAGAACTTCAGCCCCCCTAGTTCCCCCCAGGGCCAGCTATGTGGCACTAGAATTTATTAGGAGTATTATCTAATACAATTTCAGTTTTGCAAAAAATGGAGCATATTAACTTAATTTTTCTTTATTTCAGTGATGTTAGTCGTAATTTACGTTGTAAATTATTATAAATAAAAATTACCGTAATTTACCATTTTAAATTACCAATTACCATTAATTACCAGATCACATACAACGCAAGCTAGATGCGCTTTTATAATTTTTTTCTGTTTACAAAATCTATGATTAAATAAACAAAATTTACAGAATTGGCAGAATGTAGATAAAATGTACTTTTACAACCAATTCCTGGACATATTGTTAATATACAAAATACCTATAATATATACAAATGAAGAAAATAAGCACACTAGCAATATAAATATTAAATTATCCTGCAACAAGCGTGTCACAGAAAGAGCATTTTCTGCTTTTGGCACAATTTATAATAAAGGAACAAATATATTCACAAATGATTGAGCTGCAAAGCTACTATTTGTTAATTGAAATCTAAGTGGATCCAAAAGTTTGTTGCAAAAAATTAACCTTGCACTCCTCAGGGGGGTTATTCTCGAGTTTGAGGAAGTGGAAATTACGAGAGAAATAACAACAATTGTTGTTATTCTTGACTTCCTTTTCTCCTATTTTATAGAGACACTAATTCTATCGAAGTTTCCTTTGATAAATTTTAAGAGAATCAGTGGGGAGTATTGAGGGAATATCTAAATCGCGTTTACACGCACGCGTAAATTTTTTTTTTATATCTGTCGTGCAGATAACTTCAAATTTTTGTATGTTTAGTTGGGTCTGGTTGGGTGTTGGGCAACGGGCAACACAAATAGCAAATATGGAGGAAGAAGATATTCTGATTGCAAATCAGATTCTTAATAATAGCTTTGTTCCTACAGAGTTCTAGATCAGTTCGGAACTGTACTGCTCATGCGCTCTTGCTAAATACACAGCATTTTGAGTAAGAGCGCATGACCTGTAGCAAGAGCGCATGAGCAGTACAGTTCCGAACTGATCTAGAACTCTGTAGGAACAAAGCTAATATAAATGAAGTCGCAGTACTTGGCTGTTGCGCCACCACGTCAAATTCTTCCTAAAGTGAGCCCCTTTGATTTGCTCAGTGATGTGCTATTCAGGAAATATTTTCGAGTTTCCAAATCATCGTTGACAGGATTGCTTTATACGTAGATCGCCCAAGACAAGCATCTGCTTTAACTGTGGAAACAAAGGTAGGAAACTACAATAAATTGTTTTTGTTTTCGTAATCATAACGAGTGGTCTTTTTTATCAGTAAGGTATTGATTACGCTTCGGTTTCTTTGAATGGGCAGCTATCAAGAGATCACTAGAACAAATATTTTTACAGCGTTGAAACAATCCAGCGTCAGTAGAAACATTGACGCAGTTTGCAGCGCCTTAAACAATCCTCAGATATTCAATGAATGGGTACACTTTCCTCATAATATGACAGAATTAATTTCTTTGAGGAGCAGGTACATTGTTGTGACTGTAATTCTGTAAGGTTATGTTACCTTCCATAGTTTCACAATATTTAAGTATATAACCCATGAATTCAACAGGTTTTATGAAAAATATCATTTTCCCGGCATAGTAGGGTGCATAGATTGTACCCATGTCGCAATAATAGCTTCTCCTGTTAACAACAAAGAACACCCAGAAAATCTATATATAAACCGCAAGAATTACCATTCCATCAATGTTCAGTTGGTAAAAGGTACAAAGGGGTAGTTTTTATTATTCTTACAAAAACATTTTTTAGGTATGTGACGAAAATCTAAAAATTATGAATGTCAATGCACGTTTTCCTGGTGGTACGCATGACGTCCATATATGGATTCAGTTTGAGGTTTCCCACATAATGGAACAAATTTATCGAAGAGATCCACATAATTTATTTTATCTTCTTGGTGATTCTGGTAAGTATAATTATTATATATTAATAATTATTAATTTATATTAAAGGTTATCCATTGAGGCCGTGGTTATTAACACCTTTACGGAATGTTCAACCGAATACACCTGAGGATCGTTATAACTCAAGATTTAAGCGTATACGTAGTTTGATAGAACAATGCAATGGGCTACTGAAGAGCAGATTTCGTTGTTTATTAAGACACCGTGTGTTACATTATGCAGCAGCTAAAATAACCAATGCATGTTTTGTGTTACACAATATGTGCATTGAATCTAATGAACCATTGCCACCAGATGATGAAGCTAACCTTGAAAATGACTTGGGTATACATAATGTAAACTTGCCAGCAGAACAAATTGAATTAAATCGTGTCAATCCTGATCTCGCAGCAGCAAGAAGGATTCAGCAACGTTTGATTGCCCACATTTGAGTGTTACTTTGAATATGTTATTCATTGGTATATTAAAACTGTTCTTATATTTCTTCCAATAAATAATAGTTGATAATAACAAAAACGGTTTTCTTTAAGCTACATTTACATAAAGTTTACTACAGTAAACCAATGCAATGGATAAAATTAACATTAGCATAAACAATGCACTGACATGTGTTTCTTTACATTGATTTTTTGTAGTAGTATTTTTAAATTTTTGTGATATCATTTGAATATATCGAGCTTAGTTTTTAATATATTAGTTATATTAAGAGGGAATATCCAACCAACGATATTCCCTCTTAATGTAACTAACATATCAAAACACTAAGTTCTATATATTCAAATATCACAAAAATTTAAAAATACTACTACAAAAAAATAATAAACATAAAAATAAAATAAATACTAAACCAAAAGAACAACTCAAAGAATGTAAGTAATTGCAGATATTACTAATGGTATAACTCACAAATATTTTTAACTTCTGCTAAAATCTCTTTATAAACATTCAATTTTTCGATATCATATTGTTTTTTATGTTTTAAATAAGATATTTTCTCTGTATAATATTGCTCTATCATTTTATTTTTATTGTCTTTCATTTCCAGTAGTTTTCTACTTGTTTCAATTGAATCTTCTAGTCTGCCGTCCCGTTTTCTGACCTGCTTGGGAGCTTTGGATGGTTTTGCTGTACTATTTTCTTTTATTTCACTGAGTTTCATGTAGTCATGTTCATAAGATATTTGCTCCATATTTGGATTTAACTTACTCTGGCCTGCAGCAGCCTCAAAATCATGTGTGATTGTCTTGGAATTTTGGTCCTAAAAAATACAATTAGGTACCTGATTACAAAGACTAAACTTTACCTTTGAATTATCATTATTTTCCTGGTCAATTAATGTAATATCCTCAAGAATTTCCTAATATTAAGGAAAGCGTGATCACTTAAAAAAATATTGTACAACAAAACCTTACCGATTCATCAAAAACAAAAGTCACTATAGACTCTTCAACTTTTGGATGACCGGTTACTTCTGTAGGCCTTACAATATTTAAAATGTTTATATCTTCATCGTTAAGATTTCCGTCTGTCCACCACCTGTTGCTGATTCGTAATTTTTTATGTGACTTGCCTTTTTTTTACATTTTTCTTTATATTTTTTATTTATATACCTTTCTCCATTCTTTTGCTGTTTTAGCAGGGGCTCCTGGTATACTATTTAAAATATTTGTTAAATTGTCCCACATTTTCCACACTTTTCTCGAGTGTAATTAGGTTGCAGTTTTGCTGAAACCATTTCTGGCCTTTTCGTAACATATTCAATTAATATTTCTTTTTGTTTGCCATTTAAATGTTTTTTTTTTTGACATTCTTAACTTTCGTAAGCGCCAATATCCTCACTGCACTTTTCAAATATTTGAATATGAAAAGGAAGGTGCAATCATTTATCTTGCTTTACGACTTGCCCATTGGTCAGCATTTACAACAAGACATGGCAACACAGCGAATAACTTTCTCTAGAAAATAGGATAAAACAATTCTCTTCCAATTTCATTTTAATTTCAAGAATGTGAAGTTTTACAAGAGAGTGAATTATTAGGGAATTCAATTCCCTGGGACATCTAATTTCTCTACATTTCGAGAATAACCCCCCACGAATCTTTTTTTCTTTTTATAAAAAAACTGAAGTCTTTAACCTACTGTAAATGCTTCACCTTGAAATATTATGTATATTATGTGTCTTTCGTCACATTATATTTGATCGTACATATTTTGTTTTGCTTTTCTTCTTTTTTCTAGAAAATGAATTTTTTTTATCTGTAGTAACTTCTTCGGCTTAAAATACTTATGTTTTTGAAACAACTTGTCTTGGATTCTGTGGTTTCTCTCGCTCCCGCAGTTGTTTTAGTCGATCGTCGGTTGTTTTGAATAAAATATCTGATTTTATTACTCTTACTATTATTCTTCGACTCAAAGCACTTTTATTTTTAAAATAATGTTTGTCGGTTTTCACTCGCAATAACGAATTTTGAAATTTGAAACGCCCTCTTTCCACTTAAAAAAAAAAATCCCAAGGGAACGTTCACGGAAATCCCAACAGATGGCGCTCACTGTTGACGGACGGTGCAAATTTGAAATGACCCTCATGTCAACAACGGTATTTATTATTTGAACAATAGGTTCCGCTGAGCGTGATTGTCAAATCGAAACTTAAAACTCTTAAGAAACGAATAACCGAGGAATAACTGTTCGCCGTTCGATCTCAATAGATGGAGCTGACGTGAAATACGCGCGATTTCTAAATGACCTCGTGTTAACGTTGGTATTTTATCAAGAGATGGCGCTGAACGCGATTCCAGTTTGAATAACGCGCAAGAATCAAAGCGACCCAAAGAAAATAGTCGCGTTCAACGGACGGCAGCTGCTGAGTTGCTTACTTAGCAATCGTCTGTGATTGGCTATTACCTTAATGTGAACCAATCACAAACGATTGCTAAGTAAGCAACTCAGCAGCTGCCTTTCCGTTGAACGTGCACAATTATATCTTTGCGCTTTTCTCGTGAATGAAATGAAACGTCCTCTGTTTATAAAAAAAAAAACATTAATAATCGCAGAATCCCGTTCAATCCTGTAAAACGCACAAATTCGAAAATATTCCCTTGTAAATAATATCATTTTATCGACAGATGGCGCTGATATCGTAAATTCGTAAATCAACCAAAAAATTAACAATAACGAAATAGGTACTATTCACGGGAATCTCGACAGATGGCGCTGATTCGTTCAATTTCATCGGCCGGAAATGTTATCGGTATACAGTTGTGTGGTTCAACTTTCCTCATGTCAAACTTATTAATTTAATAACAATTTAATTATTTTTTTAACAACTACCGTGCCTTGAATATTGAATTCTTGATTAAAGTAAGCTGTGATTTTTTTTTATATACAAGAGTAAGAGGACAGTTTGGGCTTCGACTTGAAAATTTCAAAGATTTTCCTGAAACTTGGCAACGCGGTTTCAATTTCTTTTCTTTTTTTTTTTCACAAAATGGAAAGAATCTCGGGAATTGGGAATTTCGAACCGCAATTCAAAGCCTCGCAATGTGGTTTCAATTTTCTTTTCTTTTTCCACAAAACAAGAAAGATCTCGGGAAAGACGATTTTGAAAAGAAAAAAACCGTGTTGCCAAATCTAATAGGAAATCCCAGGCAATTGGGATTTCATCCTGCAGTGCCATGAAAGATCGCTAATTCCAGGACTTTTTTTACAACTTGTCAGTAACGCGGTTTTTTCTTTAGTTAAAATGATTTCTTGCTTCGAGCGAATCTTCCAGCTTTAACGAGTTCATTTTAGTTCTGAACATTTGTTTGTACAAAACAACATTGGAGCTTAAAGCAGATGCTGAAAATGCCGTTCTTCAGCTTGAACGCGCAGACGTACCTTGCACTTCATGTTTTCAAACGCGTTTGCGTTTGTCAAGTGTTGGGGGATTATCGTCACGTTTGAAAAATTATTATCTAAATTCGTCTTTACTTTTGGAGTTACACAAAATTTAACGCGCGTATTTTTAGGTTTAATTGACAAAATTGTTCGGTTAGCAGCATTTCACAAGTACGGTCATCGGCTTAACCGCCGCGGAAGCCGTCTAGCATGAACGACCGACCTCTGCTCAGCTTGCAGGTCAAATTCCTTTTCGGTCAGTGGAACTTACGCAAAATTAACGTTTTAGTAGAGGTAATTCCACGCTGACAAATTAAAACCAAGTTGTTTGAACCTACTTGAGAATGCTACACAACAGTTCGTATTTTCATTCGAAAACAATTAAGGCCGACAATTTTGAAACATCGAGCTTTGGACCCCAACCTTTGATGAAAACGCACTTTGTGGCATCCGGTACGGATGTAATAGAAAGAGAAATTGGGGAATGAAAGGGGAGGGGGGGTTAATTTACTTTAGTCGTTTTTTTTTGGGGGGGTTACGATTAGTCGTTAATGAATCGAGGAGCTGTATAGTCGGAGAGCGGTCAACACGCAGTTTCAATTCAAAGTTAACTCGATAAATAAAAATAGAATCGAAATTACCTATCAGAAATAATCCGGTTGAAAGGATACTTTAATACTCGAATAAATTACCCGAATAATCTAGTATAATCCAGAAGAATATGTCATTATGTAAATAGCGGGCCATTCTCGTAATTCTTTTGTTACATTTAAGTGTGCAGGCGTCTTTAGCGGCAAACTAATCTTGAACGACTAATGGGTTATTTATTTCAGCCCCTCCCTACCAACTGATACGATAACATCCCCAGAAATTAACGAAACGAATATTCGGGGTGATACTTGAATAGGCCGACAAAGAAAAAAGTGGTGAAAGAATAGAAATGACAGAAAAATTTCATGTATTTTATGTAACGCAGTCGTAAAAGTGTTTTATAGTTTTATGACTGTGACCTTGACACGGAACCGACGCTATCAACTGAAATATTTACTTGACAAATGCCATGCCAAATAACCTCAAGTAAATTATTCCGTACGAATAGTTTAAAATGACACCCCCGCGCCTCCCACCCCACTTTGAACACATGTTTTGACAGGTTAACAAATAAATCACTACAACATGTCTATAACGAAAACGTCCCTGTCAGAAGCCTTGAAAGTTAACCTAAAATCTACTTCTCTTTGAAAATGCGGAAGCCCTTTTGGAATTTTATTCCTTAAGGCCTTAAGCCAACCTCAAATGGGGCATTATTCTAGTGACCTTACAATATACATATGTATAATACGTACTCGTTGAATACTCCGGAGTTCTGAGATGCAGTGTCCACGAAAGCGAATTCGGCCTGACCGAAGGGGCTGGCCTTCTCGACGGGTGCTTCTTCGAAGCTGGGCTGTACGACGGCACTGTTCGTTATGTCACCGTTCGTAATCACACTGTTCACACTAATGATCAAGCCCTCGGTGAAATTCGCGCTTGAAAAATTGTCCTTGTTCCAGTCCTGCGCGCCAGCGGCGTCGGCTTCACCGCCGGCGGGGGCCACGTCCTCGGCCCAGGACAGCCGAAGCAAACACAAGCTGAAACAACAAAATACAAAAACAACATAAACCCCAAACGATTTTCTTTTTAATCCGTAAATAGTTACCTGGCGCAGTAGAACACGCAGAGGAATATCAGGTGGGTTATCGAGCTAAACATCTTCATTTTAATGAGTTTAAAAGGCGACGTTTAATACACATTTTGCACTGTGGCGGACGAGCATGTCCTTTAAACCGCGTACGTTTCGAAGCGACTGCGAACTGACGTGTACTTGACAGATGAGTGTTTGTGGTTTGGTTTTTTTGAAAGTGCCGTGAAGTTAGCTGACGCTCGTGCCGCTCAGAATGCCAACGTAAACTGGAAACCGGTCCGGTTTTCGGTCGATCGATAATGGGCGTGTTTTTTAATTACTCGAACAGCTGTTTGAGCGTTCGAGTAGACGAAAAAGCGTTTCTTAATTCAAGCAACGAAAGTAGCGTTTGAAGAATCCACAAACTGTTCGAGCATGCACCAAGTGCCGAGGTCGTGCAGCAAAGGGCACACTTCAGAATTAACCGATTACTCCACCGGTAGACATTTTAAAAATTTTAAATCCACTGTAAAGCTGTAATAAGTATATAATAATAATATAGTTATAATAAGTTAATAACTTATTACAGCCAAAATAACTTATTATAGCTTTACAGTGGATTTTAGAATTTTAAAATGTCTACCGGTGGAGTAACCGGTGAATTCTGAAATGTGCCCAAAGTAGAACAGTGAACATCAGTGTTGCCAATTCACTCTAAGCCGATTACCCTTTTCAAATTTAAAAAGAAACCCGCTCTTACCCACATGAAGTAATGAAATTACTGACTTATTTACTCGCATTCCCAAAACAGAAAATAAATGGTACAAAATTTATTTTATTTAAATACCCAATAACTTACCTTACACACTTGAACGTTGCACGACAGATTTTTTAGGTTAAAATCATATGTGGAACTCATAGACAAAATACTTTAGATATATAACTGTAATGAGGACATTCGGAATCAAATAATTTATGGTTTGCAACAATATCATAGAGCATAAAGCAAACAGCAGTTTGGTTCACTCAGGAGCCTCGGACCTCCCTAAATACAAAGTGGTCAAGAATAACTGTTTGAGTTGGCAATACAATTAAGAGCATTTTCTTATTCGGCTATTTGCAACACTGCAACCGGATATATGTTTTGTTGGTTTATTTGACAGCGCCAAGATTAAGGTTATGTGAATAAAAATTAGCGTTTTAATTTGAATTTGAAATGTCAAGGTGACGTTGTCAAAGTGACGGCTGTCAGTGTCAAGCCGTCAACAACCGGAAGTTACTGCAGTTGTACCATTTAAAAATAAAATTCAGCACTGCCAACTCAAACAGTGATTCTTGACCACTTTGTATAATATAGTAAACTTCCCCTACATCCGTCAGGGAGCAGTTTGTACAAATATCTGGGGATTTCATTATTGTTAAGTTCTCTTGTTGCCCTCCCTGTTCCCAGCGTCCCATTATGTGAATTACAAGTACATATTTTGACAATGACATGTTTATGGTTCCATTGATTAATCCGCTTCCTTTCCGCATTAATTTTGTCACCATTCTTTTATGATTGGATAATCCTGCATCATCAGACTTTTATCATATTTGATATTGCTTTTTAAGGTATGTGTATCATAAACTTAATAGGAGTATTTTAAGTAATTTTTTTTTCTATTTATCCATTAGATTAAATAGTTGCTCTGAAGCGGAGGAAGTAAAATATAAGAACAAGTGCTGTGTTCCTGGTTGTACAGATCGGATAAGCAAGCGACACTGCTTTCCAAAAAAAATCCTGCTACTATTTATCGCAGTTATTTTGTTTGTGATAAACATTTTGACGGAAAGTATTTTGTACCTGAGACAAGAAGAGGACTTCATAAGGATGTAAATGTATTTTATTATGCAGAAAATTTTATAAACATTAAAGTATGTAACCTGTGAGCAACTAGGCGGTGCAAAGAAAATGTATGTCTGTGATTAAATGAAAAGTCAATAAATTTGACAGTCCATGAATGTATTACGTTAATTAATTCAGTTAATCACAGACATACATTTTCTTTGCACCGCCTACTCTAATCTGATTTTTATTTGCTCACTTTTTATTTTATTTGTTGTCTTTTTGTTGGGATCAATTACTTACGATTATGATAAACAGCTGTTCCATGTAACGTGTCTCATCGTTTGTAAATATTTTTTTGAATTACTTGATGCCCTTAATACGTACATTAATACCATAGTTTTAAGTACTGTAAACATTGCAAAGATGGGAAAATAAGATAACCAAAATTTGTGCAATTATTTAATTCAAATGGAGGAGCTGTAAAACATTATTATAAGAAATTGCATGTTTGAAAGTATTTATTCCATTTATTCATACGTTAAAAATAAACATTGTTGTAATAATATTATAGTAATGTTTATTTTTAATGTATTAAATACAATTAAATATAAATATTAAAAATAAAGAGTACATAAGGTTTTCAAATTTCCCGCTTTTGGTTTTTAATTCCACCTACATCCACTGCACGGCACTGCTTTTAGTCTCGCCGCGCCGGTAACTATGGCAGATTATTATCTAAAGTATTTTGTCTATGGTGGAACTGTGGGCGGTAATCGGCAACAATGCTGCTAACCGACCAAGTAACAAGCGTACATTTCGGTAGTTGTAAACAATTTCGGTAGATGTCTCTGAATTTCGGTAGATTTATTGAAATGGTTTAAATCAGGATCGAGCTAATTTAAATCATTCGATTAAAATTATATTTAAAACCACCGATTTTATTCAAGCGATTTTTATTTTCGAAAATCATGATAAGAATTATTTTTTTAATTCTCATGAAACAAACAAAACTGGGTCCAAATTATTTTAAGACGTTCGACAGTTGTTGTGCAATTTTTTGACGCAAAATAAAACAAAAGACGATCGATAAATAAATAAAGAAAATTTCTAGATTCAACAAAAATGACAAAAATTAAAGAAATGGCAAAAATTTAAAAAATCTCGTTAAATAAACAAAACTTTCTAAAATTAAGATTTGACAATTGTGTAGAGTTGGAAGCACTGATCGGCAATGTGGATTCGGCGATTAGTTAGTTATTTTAGTTTTTGCCGGCTTCCCGCTTTAGTGATTCCTTTGTTGCCAATAGTAAAGCTGCAACATCACTAACAAGAAGTCTGTCAAAATTTTAAAAACGAATGTTTTTTTTTTTTTCTTGAAAATACCCATTTTTACCCACGCATTTCTTTCACCCGCAAGGTTGCTTAAATTACCCATAATTCTGGTAATTGCCCGCACATTGGCAACCCTGGTGAACATAACCTAACAACGTCATGTATGTATGTTATGTACAGCAAGCACTAAGTGATCGTTTTTTTAAGCGTTTTTTAATTGTAGAATCGAGCAAGTTCTCGAACTATCTGACAGCTTGTTCGTACACATTTGCCTCGAGGAATCGGTGCATTTAAAAAGCACGCCCAATACCGTGATATCTTAGAGTAAGAAGCTTATAGATGCTGCAAGCCGAAGTTCTTGCAATACAAAGTCTGTTCCTATAGGCGGGTAGCAAACGGCGTCACGAGCGCCACTAGCTGCAAGATTATATAGGAAAAGGAAAGGGAAAACGGTCGTATCAGGGTTGGCAACATTGCTGTCAGATGACTGATCACTAGAGTTACGAGGACGATCTTTACCTTCCATACTTTAAAACAAATTGAGAAAATACTAGCAAATACATTCAAATCTTCTTGGAAATGATATAAATGAATACGACGGTTTCAGGTCGCGTCCTACAATCTTTGTCGCAACCAGCACCAGGCGGCGCCACCAACCAGCTTGCTGGGGGCCTATATCGCTTTTCACCGTTTTAAAACCGTCAGCTTAATACCCGTTTGCACAGACAAATCTTAGGTTTAAGCCAAAGTAAACCTTTACTTTGAACAATGTAACTCTTTGACTATATACCGTATGTCCATCTGACAATGAGACATAGGGATTTAACATGGGAAAACAGAAATTGCCTTATATTATCTACCCTGAGTACATTTATATGAAATTCTGGGTTATAATCAGAAAGATTATTGCATTCAAAGTGTTTTGATACTAAATTTGTGCAATTTTAGTTGTTAATTATTTAGAAATTAAGAAAAAAAGTTATAATTTTTTTCCGGACAAGATTAGTGGGTATTTAACGAAGACTTTCCAAACGAATGTCGTGGTCAAGTTAGTTTGTTCATGTTTCATAACCGTAAGATCACGAGTTCAAATCCGAATGAAGACACTTTTTTTTCCTTTTTTTTTTTAATATTTTTTCAGATTTGAAATCACTCTTAAACCAGTTTATTATTGTATTAATAAGTTTCATTTTAATATTAATTATGTTCCATTTATGTGTATTTTTTCGTTTGCAAAATTTTATTATGTTAAAGTTATAACTTTATTTATTATGTTACATAATTAATATTAAAATGAAACTTATAAATAAAATAATAAAGTAGTTTAAGAGTAAGTGATTTCAAATCTGAAAAAATATTTTAAAAAAAGAAAAAAAGTGTCCTCATTCGGATTTGAACTCTTGACCTTGCGGTTGTGAAACACGAACAAACTAACTTGACCACGACACCCGTTTGTAAACTCTTCCTTAAATACTTACTAATCTTGTCCGGAAAAAAATAATAACTTTTTTTCCTAATTTCTAAATAATTAAGAACTAAAATTGCACAAATTTAGTATCAAAACACTTTGAATGCAATAATCTTTCCGATTATAATCCAGAATTTCATATATATGTACTCAGGTAGATAATATAAAGCAATTTCTGTTTTCCCATGTTAAATCCCTATGTCTCATTGTCAGATGGACAAACGGTACATCTGGACTGCAAGCGGTTTTGAATATAGCTGCGTTCCTTTTGCCACAAATCTTACCTCAGATCACTTAAACGTCATTTCCGTTAACACGAACAAGTAAGTTTGAACGGATATTTCAATTTAGCAACCAATGGGAATGCTCGAGCGGCAAGGTGGGAGGTCGAAATCTCAATTCAAACCCACTTGTTCATGCTAGCGGAAATGACGTTTATCTGATCTGAGGTGAGATTTGTGGTAAAAGGAAAGCACCTTATGTGTCTCCAACATGAGCGATATGAAGTTGCCAAGTGGCGACTTTGGAAACTACATCAGAGATGCAAAACTACTGTAAATTCGGTTCCTTGGACCGGTTCTCTTGTATGTACTTTAAGTACAACTGGAACTGAGGAACGGTTTCAGTTACGTCTTACACCCCTGAACCACATATGTACAATGCAATTTGAAAGTTCGAAATTTTGACACTGGTTGTCAGAATAGATTGGTAGCATCATCCGTCATAGTTGATTAATTATAACCTCTGTAAACTTTTCGTCAAATTTGTTACTTCTTTCAAGTTGGAGTGTTGTGCTATTTCCTGGAATGGGTCGCAGACGATACTTTGCTGCGAACTCTAATGCAATTGCTTATAGTAAAACAATACCGATGAAAAAGAATCGTTTTACGGGTAAGTACCACGCGATCATTTAAATTTATAATTCGAGTAGGCTATGAATTTTGAATTAGATTGGCAGCACTAACTGTTGACAGCTTAATTTGAAAGTGAATTATCAAAGTGACGCTTCAAAGTGACGCTTCAAAATATTTAATTAATTGCCGGGGGCGAACACTTTGAATATTTGCTATGGTTGCCACTAAAACTGTTTCACTTCCTTTAAATTAAAATGGTTGAACCCGATGGGAATCCTATAAACGTCAAAATATTTACATAACCTTTAATCTACATAGCGAGTTGATTGGCAAGGTGCACAACCGTATAAAAAAAATCTCGCCTACTTTAATTATAAATTTAAATGATCGCGTGGTACTAGTTTCGATATTGCTCGTCAGGCAACACGATGGCGTGGTTGATGGTGGGGACATTATGCTACTTATGCTGGGTTTGGTAATTCCTCCGAGCTCACTCTATTTACTCCTTGAGCACTTTTGTCTCACTTTTACGTATATTAAAACAGCTGCGTTCTCACTCTACTTTTCACTCCGAGCTTGCACCGCGTGAGTTTCCGAACTCAACAATTGTAAATCATATGCTGCTAACAGTCCAGATGTTTATAGTCAAAGATGTAACTACACGGCGCACAATTGATATGAAGTTAGCTTTAAGCGTCACTTTTTCCTTAATAGCGTTTTCGATTCACCCGCACCGCTTGCACTCAGTGTACTTGCATCTTCTTTTAACCTCATGCAATAACATAAGATAAAGATACTTTGAGTGTGCACTAGTGCGATCAATCGAAAACGCTATAAGTCTACCTTGAGCACAGCCTTGAGATTTGTCTGTGCATACGGGCATAAGTGTTGTACAGTAGTTGTTTAGGGTTCCTTGGCAGCGTTGCCAACTTAAAAGATAGATCACTTTTTAAGAATTTTTTTTTCGAATCATTGGAGATTGAAGGGATTTTTTTTTCTAAAAAAATTTTCGTAAGAAAAACAGACAGCTGAAAGATGCATTGAATGTCTGTCGAAACGCGTCGAAAGTTATTTTTTATTTGTTTAAATTTATGAGTATACGGAATTTTGCATTGTCGTCTCTTTTGTTTTTCTTTATTTTTATTTAACGTTGTCTGTTTCTTGCCCACCTTTCCTTCAGAACAGGTTTTATTGTCCGCTACTGTGTACAAAAATTTTGAAAAACACGACTGTACAGCCATCTACCGCTTTCTTACGTAAAGTTCTCAGCAAGTTTTCATTTGGCAACACTGTAGTTTACTAGAGCTGGCCACGGTTAACCGATTTTGGATATTCGCGGTGTACAGCATGTCACTCATGCAAATAGAGTTGCATGAAAAAAAATTTTTACTTAGATTTACATTCAAGTTATGCAACTCTATTTGCATGAGTGACATGCTGTACACCGCGAATATCCAAAATATCCAAAATCGGTTAACCGTTGCCAGCTCTAGTGTTTACTAGTGACGGGACGGAATCGGATAATAATCGGAGCAGAATCGGAGTTGA